>JAVQMG010000123.1:3337500-6295000 GCA_032878915.1 Castanopsis chinensis | reverse complement strand
GGTCGAGCTACGGGTCGGGTGGGGTTGGGTGTGATAGGCCAAAAACGTATTGACCCCTTGTGATGGATTAATTGATTAGTTAGCGAAGTTTAATTAATCAACCAATTTAACATGCAAACGTGTGGTAGCACAAACAAATCACTAATAAACTAAAGTGCAGCGAAAAATAAATTAACACGGTGATTTGTTTACCAATGGGGAAAACCTCTAAGGAAAAAACCCCACCGGGTGATTTTAAGGTCACCACTCTCGAGAATTCAGTATTATCATAACAAGCGATTACAAGTAAAGGAATCTCAGTACCTTCTATCAATCTACAGTTGAACCCTTACCCCAATACCCAATTGGACTTGTTCTGTAGTGACAATCTCTCCTTTTGATGCATAACTCCCAGTACATGACTAACTAATTGCGCAGATCCCAGTATGCGACTTCAATCACCAACTTGAGAAAGTTGTTGGTTGCAAAGTTCTTTAGTTCATCCTCATGATGAAGACCAAGAAGATACTTGGTTACAAAACGCTACAGTACACAAACACAGCAGCTTCTTCACAAAGAGATGAACTAGGGCAAACTTTATCTTCAGTCACAAATTGCTTGAAAAAACTTTGTTCAATGGTTGTGCAACTTATGTCTTCAGCTATGTCACTGATACGGCCCTTAAAATAATCCTTTCATAGGTCTAGGGTTTTGAGAAAAGAAGGCCTAAAGACATATCCACGGATTGGAATCAAAACAGATCAAAAAATCTGTTTCTCTTAAATCTCGACAGCTAGAGGTGTCGAGCAGCTGTCGAGCCTCGGGGCTGAAACAACTTCTTAAAGCTCGATAGATGTAGCTGTTGAGCTAGTTGCCGAGCTTTAATGATAGACACTTCTTCAATTTAATTCTTGAACAGACTTGCATGGCTTTAACACTTGATCTTGAAACCTGTTGAAAGATTTGGTTTTCTATCTCATACAAAACACACAGCAGAAGTAACAAAAATGGATCTATTTCATTCATGATTGATAACATGCACTATGCAAATTTCAAAATTTAAAAACAAGATAACGTACCTTAGTGTGGAGAAATTCAATTAGTTTTCAAGGGAGAATGAAAGTGTGCCTCACTCTCTCTCTTTTTCTTTTCTCTACACTTACAAAAAAAATTCTGTATGTTTTTGCCTTTATAACTAACTGATTGTCTAATTGGGCTGGCCTATTGGGCCTTTCCAATTGGGCTTTAGTGTGTGGTTTGGAGTGGGACCAAAAGGGACCAATAAGACACTAGCTCCAACGGGCCTTGGGCTTTTCTGTCAACTCTTAATAAGTCTAAAGTTACCATTAAATATATTTAATACCACTATATAAATATAATTGCACTCTAGGCCTTATTAATAAATTATATCCCAAGACTTTATTATACACGCAACCCCTTGATAAAATATTCGTAGTAATACAAAGTCATGAATATAGTCTGTCACTTTGAAAATTACTACATCTTATCCTTGAGTATCCGGTTTAATCCTTTAAAGTTATTCATTATATATTTATGAAATCCAATTTCATAAATATATACTTTAGTAATTTCTTACCAAAGTGGTTAGACTTAACTCTCTAAATAACTGAACTCATGAATATAGACTCTCACTCCTGATATATTAAAGCAACCTACACTTCATGATTAGGTCTTTTATCCTCTCAAGATTAAGAGTTCATGTAAATAGAAGTCGTGAGATTTATTATTCATTTGACAATCGTTAGGAGCATAATAAACCTTCCAGCGGTCCATTTTAATATGTCTTAACTCTTAAAACATATCAACATATCAACTAGAAGTCTCCACTTCCATAATCAAGACAAATCATCTTAGTTGATACGTTATAATCTTCGCAGATGAAATGCACAATTTCATCATCGACTATGAACTATAAATTTTGAGTTTACAAAGAACTTGTGATTTATATCTTCTGTGACTTTTCACCTAAATCACATACTATGCATCTCATGACCTATATGATAATGTCTCAATATGCATGTTACCATTATTTTAGATAAAAATAAAACAACTTTATTAAACACAGTATTAAGTCATACATAATGTCATACATAACATCATACAATAGGATTTAAGGGCACACATCCTAACAATCTCCCACTTGCTCTAAAGATTATTGTGCACTAATCTGACTCCCATTCCCTCCAAATGTGACTCGAAAGTCCTTTGAGGCAAGGCTTTGGTAAAAGGATCTATTAGATTATTTGCACTTTAAATCTTTGCTACCACAACATCTCCATGGGCAATAATGTCTCGAATGATGTGGTACTTCCTCTTAATGTGCTTTCCTTTCTTGTGATTTCTTGGATCTTTAGATTGTGCAACCGCTCCATTATTATCGCAAAACAATGTGGTGGGAACTTGCTCCATTCTTACAACACCAAGATCAACAAGGAATTTCTTGAGCCAAACAGCCTCCCTTGCTACTTCACAAGCAGCAATGTACTCAGCTTCCATGGTGGAATCTACAATGCAAGATTGCTTAACACTCCTCCAACTTATGACTCCACCTCCCAAGGTGAAAACACATCCTGAAGTGGATTTTTCAAAATCTAAATCCGATTAAAAATCTAAATTTGTATAGCCAATAGGAATCAAATCCTCACTATGGTAAACAAGCATATAATTTCTCGTTCTCCGTAGATACTTGAGAATATGCTTTATTGCTTGCCAATGCTTTGGTTTTGGATTTGATTGATATCGGCTAACCATGCCAATTGAATAACAAATATCTATTCTAGTACAAATCATGGCATACATGAGACTTCCCACTGCAGAAGCATAAGGAACTTGTCTCATCATATTTTCTTCTTCTTGAGTCTTAGGCCTTTGGTCATCAGACAGAGGAACTCCATGTCTAAAAGGAAGCAATGCTTTCTTGGAGTTTTGCATGCTAAACCGTTCTAGGACCTTATTTATATATCTAGCTTGTGATAAGCTTAACATCTTATTCTTGCAATCTCGCCAAAGCTTGATCTCTAGAATAAAGTTAGCCTTACCCAAGTCCTTTATATCAAATTGGCTTGACAACCAAACCTTCACTAATGACATTACCTCTACATCATTCCCAATGAGTAGAATATCATCAACATAAAGCACTAAGAACATTACTACTTTATCTTGATGTCTTTTGTACACACATGGTTCATCAAGATTTTATTCAAAACTAAATGATTTTATTGCTTGATCAAATCTAATGTTCCATGACCTAGATGCTTGCTTAAGTCCAAAAATGGACCTTTTCAATTTGCATACCATATGCTCTTGGTTCTTTGCTATGAAACTTCTAGTTGTATCATGTATATTTCTTCTTCAAGATTACCATTGAGAAATGTAGTCTTGACATCCATTTGCCAAATTTCATAATCATAATGAGTAGCAATGGATAAGAGAATTCTGATAGACTTAAGCATGGCTATTAGGGAAAAAGTTTCATCATAATCAATGCCTTCTTTTTGTATATACCCTTTCACCACTAGCCTTGCTTTAAAGGTTTCAACCTTTCCATCTATCCCTTTCTTCCTCTTGTAAACCTATTTGCAACCAACAGGTTTAATGCCGTTAGTCGTCTTTACAAGATCCCATACATGATTGGAATACATAGAATCCAATTCAGATTTCATAGCTTGGACCCAATGATATGGATCTATATCATTCAGTGCTTCATTATAAGTGCAAGGATCCGATTTAGCCTCTTCTGAGATAGGTTCATTAGTTTCTCCCAATCTTATAAATCTTATAGGAGGCCGAACAATTCTACTACTACGACAAGGCACCTGTGTACTAGTCATCTCATGAGTAATGTCTTGTGGTGTATCTAATACAGCCACATCATTCCTAGTTTCATCCATTGGTTGTTCAACTACAGGTTCATCTATTTCAGCCAATACAACTTTACTTCTAGGATTAAAATTATTCACTTAATCATTTTCCAAAAATTTGGTATGGGTGCTAACAAACACTTTGTTATCCTTATGATTATAGAATAAATAACCCTTGGTTTCCTTTGAATACCCTAAAAATATGCATACTTCCGTTTTAGCTTCCAACTTATCAGACTTCCCTTTCAACACATGTGCTAGACATCCCTAAATGTGGAGATATTTCATACTAGGCTTGCGCCCACTCCACAATTCCTTAGGTGTGTTGGGAACATATTTTGATGTGTTAAGGACATATTTTATGTAGTTGGCTAATCCTTTGAAAAAAACGCACTTTACTTGTATTTGGGTAGATCTAGGATATGTTTAATACTTCAAAGAACATGTTGTTCAAGTTTAGTATTAAAGCCATGAAGATTGGACCAAGAATCAAGTGAAGAGAAAGTGTTCACTAAGGTTGGACAGATAGCTGGACACCTGCGGATAGCTGCTCGATAGCTGCTCGACAGATAGCTATCTATCGAGATTTAATGAATAAAGCTCGACAGCTCCTTGATCAATCGAGCAACTATCAAGGTTACGGGAATTCAGATTTCCAGATCTGATTTTCGGCCCATGTTTATGTATTTGTGTGGGGTTTCTTTTCTCACAACCCTAGACATATATAAGGCTTATTTTAAAGGTCGTCACATAAGAGAATACAAGGAGAGCACATGCAAAAGGTGACTGAAGCCTTATTCTCTCTAAAAGAAGCTACTGTGTCTTTACGCCTTAGGGTTTTGTAACCAAGTGCTTCTTGATCTTCATTGTTGATGAAGTGAAGAACTTTGCAGCTAACATTCTTCTTTCTTAAGTTGGTGAGTGAGTCAAGTATTGGGATTCGTGCAAAGGAGTGAGTCATGTACTGGGATCCGTGCATAAAAGGGTGGCGTTCATGTATTGAAGAGTTCAAAGGTTCTAAAGCGGTAGAAGATTTTTGCTGTGAGTTCATCTACGGTGATTGTAGAGTCTACGGATAAAAGTTTTGTACTAGATCTAAAACTTCTCTTTATTATAGTGAATTGCTTTTCGGAAAGGTTTCCCCCCAAGTTTTTTACTGTGAAACTGGTTAGTTTCATTGGTTTTCCTAGTTCATCATATCTTGTCTTATTTATTTTTTCGGTGCACTTAGTTTTGACATGATATTGATGTTTGTTTGTTTTAACAAGTTTTATGCATAATAAATCTAATTAATAACTTGGGTTTAAAACTTGTTAATTTTGTCAACTGGGGTTTAAAATTTCTCAATAAGTGGTATCAGAGTGGGTACACTCTGATTTGATTAATTTCCTGAGTGTGATCCATGGATCGCGGACAATCTCTTTTGATTCCTCCTTTATTTGATAGCACTAATTATGCGTAATGGAAAGTTCATATAAAAGTGTTTTAGCAGGTTCTAGGTGAACAAGTATGGTAAGCTGTTGAAGTTGGATGGATTAAGCCAAAAAAATCGTTGGTGGATTGGGATGATGCAACAATCATAGCGGCAAATTTCAACAGTAGAGTCTTGCTTTGTTTTGTGGGGTGACCAATGAGTAATTCAAGAAGATATCATCCACGGAAGTTGCCAAGGAATCATGGACCATTCTTAAGAGCACATATGAAGGTACCAAGACAATGATGACTGTGAAGCTTCAAAGACTCATTAGTAGCTTTGAAGAAATAAGGATAGAAGAGGATGAGACCTTTGATGAGTTCTATGCTAAACTCATGTATATTGTGAATTCTGTCTTCAACCTTGGAGAGTATATAGTAAAATCCAAAATTGATAGGAAAATCCTTAGGTCCTTATTTGAAAGATTCCATGCCAAAATTACTGCCATTGAAGAAGCAAAGGACATTGATCAAATTCATTTGGCTGAGCTTATAGGGAACCTTCAAACCTATGAGATGGGATTAAGCTCAATGGGAAAAGGTGGAAAGAGTAAAATCTTGGCTCTTCAGGGTATAGAGGAAGGGATTGAGGACTCTGAAGATGAAGATGAAAGTGAAGATGAAGATGATGATGAGGATGAGGATTTAACTTTCATAACTGATGAGATTATTAAGCTTCTTCAATTTAGGAAAAAGGATAAGGGCAAGCCTCCTAGGAAATCGAAATCCTCTAGGAAGGGTAAGAATGATAAGCCCTTCATCCGATGCCATGAGTGCAAGGGTTTTGGTCATATGAGGATAGAGTGCCCAAATTACCTTATGAGGAAAAAGGCCAAGAAGTTAGAAGATCAAAGGTTGGTTGTTACTTGGAGTGACAATCAGAAGGACTCTTCTGATGAGTATGTGAATGAATGTAGTCATGTTATGGCTTTTGTTGCCTCAACTGATAAGGTGATAGTGAAGAGTGCTAGTGACAATGAGGATTCTTCTAATGATGAAGTATCCAAGAAGATGACCCTTCAGGAAGCCTATGATAAGCTATGCATTGAATTCATAATATCTGAAAAGACTTCTCATCTTTGAAGGAAAGAGCTTAATGGGGTAAAAACTGAAAAAGCTAATTTGTTGGTCAAGCTAGATGAGACTACAAGGTTAGTTGAGACTCTTATGGAAAACACCTCATTAGAAGAGAAGGTCAAGAATCTTGAGGTTGAGCTAAGTCAAGCTAGAACTCAAATAGAAAGGATGTCTAGTGCAAAGCTTGATGAAGTCTTGAGTACTTAAAAGCCTAGTTCTGATAAGACTAGCTTAGGATATGTGTCTCCTCCGGCCTCTCCTCTTCCACGGCTTCTGGATCAAAGACTGTCATTGTGCCTCAATCTAAGAAAGGTAATAAAAGTATGAAATCCAAAATTGATCTGGATAATTCTAAATCCTTTGTTAGACCTCATGTTTGTTACCATTGTGGTGTTTCTGGACACTTTCATCCTAATTGCTTTAAGTTGTATCCTCATAAACAATTGTCCAAACGGTCACAAGTTTCCTCTCAACAATCTACACCTTTGGTTGGAGAGTTATTAAAAATTTTGAGCTTTTTAACTCAATTTCAGGAGAATCTTAATTCTTCTATGTCCTTTAGTAGTCATACTAGGACACGTGCCTTTTCATTTTCATAGCCAAAGACTCGTGCTGTGTGGGTAAGAAAGAAGCCTAAGACTTAATTGTCTTTTCTGTTTGTCCTCTGCTTTAATTCTTTCTATCTAAATTAGGACTCTCTTTACTTGATTTCTTATTTGCTTTTGAAATCATGCTTTCATGCATCTGCACCTTTCAATCATGCTTTCATGCATCTGCACCTTTCTATCATGCCTTCATGCATTTGTATCTTTCTTTCATGCTTTCATACACATGCATCTTTTTTTCATGCTTTCATGATTGTTTGTTTGTTTTTGTTTGGTTATTTAGTTTTAATTTTGTTTTGTTTTCAAAATAAATAAAAAAGGAAAAAATCAGAGAAATACAAAAACGGTGTGTGTTTGTGTACATTGGTTCTTGTGAACCTTAAAATGGCCATTGAAATAGAGTTTTCTAAACTTTGTATCTCTTGTAGCTTAGATGAGCATCCTTATGAACAACTAAGCAAGTGAACTTTGTGGCTCTTTGTTTGTGATGAGTAAGGTTCAGTAATTTCTTGTACTTAACACTCGTATCACTCTTTTTGACTGGTAGGACTAGAAAATTCTAAGAGAAAGGCATAAATAACCATCTCATCACTGTTACCCGCCAATCATGAAATGACATCTGTATGCTTCGGCATAACAAAAGTGCAATGTCAAAAAACTTAACATAATTGAGTATTTCTTCTCTCTCTTATATGCCCATGCATGATATGCTTAATAAAAGAAAATATGCAAAGAAATAAAAGTAAAAATAACAAAATGCTTTAAAATATGATTGCAAGCGTGTTTTCTAGGAGATGTGGGAGTTATAGGATGTACCTCGAAGGTGATAGTCCCCATCAAACAGTTATGATTGTGTGTGAGTTAAAGTGATTTTCTCATATCTCAAATTGTCATAACATTGAGACACTTATGTAATCTTGCGATATTCTTCACACACAACACACAATATTCTTTGCTACTCTTGATACATGTGCAGGTATAATGGGATTTGGCCATCACAAGGTTTACATGCGTTGATGTATGCTCACTAAACTGTCTTAACTTGTTTTTAAAATAAAAATTGGTTAGACTTGTTTAGTGTGTGTGTGTGTGTGTGTGTTTTGGATCAAAATGCATGACTTTTTCTTGTTGAGAAATGTTTTTGAGAGGTTAATATGTTGTTTGGATCTTTGGTTGAGTTGCATGCTTGATTGCATTCACGATTGCATTCACATCTGTGTTTTTCTCTTCTTGAAAAACTGCTTTTAAGCCATCTCGACACTTTCTCGACACCTCTTGATACCTAGCTTATCTATCGAGATCTTCAGTTGCATCTTATCGTAATCTCGACACCTCTCGATAGCTAGGTGGATCGATCGAGATATTTTCTGTCTGCTCGATAGATCCTTGACACCTTCTCGATCCATTGAGGTTGGCTCGATAGCTTCTCGACACCTACCGATCGATTGAGATATCCTTGCATGCATTTCATTTTTCTTTGTTTTGTATGTTTCTCTTATCTTGTTATCCATAGCATCTTGTTTCATTACATTCATGCATTTATATGAATTCTTTGTGCCCCCTTGATCATCCTTGATCGTCTTTATTTTTTTTCGGGTAAAGCTTTATAGCTTATTGTACCCTTTGTCAATCATAACACAAAGGGGGAGAAATTGGAGAATTTGTGGTTTCTTTCTTTAAGATTCTACAAGTTAGGGAGAGAAATACATGCCCTTGTAAAGGGGAGATGTGTTTCATCTTGTTAGAGGGAGTGATTACCTCCTCGTTGTTGTACGAGCTACTTTTAGCTTCTTCTTCTTGTACCTTAGGTCTTGTGACCATGTTTACATACATTGTGCTTATCTTTGATATATATATATGATGATGTATGTTTTCTTCACCTATTTCTACATGTGTTGTTTCTTTTCTATCTTTATACACATGATTCTTATTACTTGTATGCAATATATTGTTTCCGCTTCACACAAATATGCCTTAATGTGTTTTGTTTAAAGTGTTTCAGAAATACAGGTTGTCAAAGTCTTCCATGCCATGAACTCTCTTCTTACAAAGTTTTTCAAGAGTTTGTGTTAGGGTAGATTTTATTGTATTCAACAAGTGAGTATGAGTTGAGTGATTTATGTCTTCTCTCATATGTTCATTTGTTTGTAATGGTTTTGTCACGGATTGCCAAAGGGGGAGATTGTTAAGGACATATTTTATGTAGTTAGCTAATCCTTTAACAAAATGCACTTTACTTGTATTTGGGTAGATCTAGGATGTGTTTAATACTTCAAAGAACATGTTATTCAAGTCTAGTATTAAAGCCATGAAGATTGGACCAAGAAACAAGTGAAGAAAAAGTGTTTATTAAAGCTGGATAGATAGCTGGACACCTGCAGACAGCTGCTCGACAGCTTCTCTATAGATAGCTATCTATCGAGATTTAATGAATACAGCTCGGCAGCTCCTCGATTGATCGAGCAGCTATCGAGGTTACGGGAATTCAGATTTCCAGATCTAATTTTCGGCCCATGTTTATGTATTTGTGTAGGGTTTCTTTTCTCACAACCCTAGACATATATAAGGCTTATTTTAGAGGCTATCACATAAGAGAATACAAGGAGAACACATGCAAAAGGTGACCGAAGCCTTATTCTCTCTAAAAGAAGCTACTGCGTCATTACGTCTTAGGGTTTTGTAACCAAGTGCTTCTTGATCTTTATTGTTGATGAAGTGAAGAACTTTGCAGCCAACATTCTTCTTTCTCAAGTTGGTGAGTGAGTCACGTATTGGGATCCGTGCATAAAAGGGCGGCGTTCATGTATTGAAGAGTTCAGAGGTTCTAAAGCAATAGAAGGTTTCTGTTGTGAGTTTATCTACAAGGATTGTAGAGTCTAGGGATAAAGGTTTTGTACTAGATCTGAAACTTCTCTTTACTATAGTGAATTGCTTTTCGGGAAGGTTTCTTCCCAGGTTTTTTACTGTGAAATTGGTTGGTTTCATTGGTTTTTCTAGGTCATCATATCTTATCTTATTTATTTTTTCGCTGCACTTAGTTTTGACATGATATTGATATTTGTTTGTTTTGACAAATTTTATGCATAATAAATCTAATTAACAACTTGGGTTTAAAACTTATTAATTCTATCAACCAGGGTCTAAAATTTCCCAACATGATGGAACCAAATTCAAAACATGCATAGCAGTTTTTAGTGCATATCGCCAAAACGAAATTGGTAAAGTTGAGTAACTCATCATGGACCTAACCATTTCCAAAAGAGTCCTATTCCTTCTTTCCGCTACACCATTTTGTTGGGGAGTTCCAAGTGCAGTTAATTGGGAGATAATTCCAATTTGAATTAGGTAATTCTTGAAATCTCCAAGAAGGTATTCGCCACCTCAATCCAATTGAGTGGCCTTTATGCGTTTACCCAATTGATTTTCAACTTCAGCCCTAAACTCTTTGAACTTTTCAAAGGTTTCGGACTTTCATCTCATTAGGTACACATAACCATATCTTGAGTAATCATCCGTAAAAGTGATGAAATACTCATAACCTCCTTTTGCTTGGGTTGACATAGGACCACATACATTTGTATGAACTAATTCAAGCAACTCTTGGGCTCTTCTACCTTTTGCATTAAAAGGTTGTTTGGTCATTTTACCTTCCAAACAAGATTTGCAAACTGAAAATCCATCAAAGTCCATGGGCTGTAAAAGTCCATCTTTGATTAGTCTTTGAATCCTATTTGAATTAATATGACCCAAATGCAAGTGCCATAGATATGCACCACTAGTAGAAGGAAGCTTTCTCTTTAATGATTTTACATGAGGGCTACTATCTAATTCAGAATTGTATAATTCATGCTTGTCAGGAGTTAAAATATAAAGACCATCAACAATATTACCAGAACAGATAAACATTTTATCCTTCTTTATTACATCATTGTTTTTGAGGATAACACAATATCCATGTTTACCTAAGTAAGTTGTAGAAATTAAATTCCTAAGAACATTAGGTACATACAAACAGTCTTTTAATATTAAAACTCTAGACTTAAAGCATAAATTAAACACTCCAACAGCTTCATTCGGAATCTTGCTCCCATCGACCAAAGTAAGAAATAGTTCTCCCTCATTTAACTTTCTGGTCTCCTGGAACCCTTACAAAGAATTGCAGATATGATTAGTACAACTTGAATCCAAGCACCCGAAATCCGTTGGATTCTGTACCAAACATATTTCAAGAAGAAATGAACTTTTCAAACCCTTATTCTTGGCAACTTTGAATGTTGGACAATTCCTCTTCCAATGTCCTTTCTCACCACAATGGAAACACTTTCCTTTGGTTTTCTTTCCTTTGTTGGCAACTCTTAAGGAAATTTGTTTATCATCTTTCTTAGTGAAGTCTTTCTTCTTCTTCTTCTTCTTCTTCTTCTTCTTCTTCTTCTTACCCTTGCCTTTAGACTTAGGTCTAGAAGTAGAAGCTTCACTCACATTGGCTTCAACATTAGAAGTACCAAGGATGCCTTCCGCCGCCATTAACTCATTCATTAATTCAAACAAAGAATAAATCTTTTTGTTCATATTATAATTAAGCTTGAATTCCTTGAATGATTTTGGTAATAATTGGAGTATCATATCCATTTGGGATTTTCTACCAATGTCAGCACCTAAAACTTCTAATGTGTTCAGATTAGCAATCATCCTTAGACAATGCTCTCTTACTGAACTTCATGCAACCATTTTGATATTATAAATCTGCCTTATAGTTTCTTGCCTTGCAGAACAGCCTTGGTCACCAAACATCTCCTTCAGACTAAGCATTATGTCCGAAGCAAGTTCTACATCCTGCATTTGATGCTGTAGAACATTTGAGATAGATGCCAAGATATAGCACTTGGCCATCTCATTATAGTTCTGCCAATGATCATATCACTGTTTTTTCTCAAGAGGAGCATCTAATGAAGGAAAGCTAGGACATGGTTGAGTAAGCACATATTTGTGCTCTTCAGCTATAAGAACAATGTCCAAATTTCTTTTCCAGTCAACATGATTGGATCCAGTCAGTTTGTTTTGGTTAAGAATAGCAACAAGTGGGCTAAATGATGCCATGATTTAAATCTGAAAATAATAAATATGAATATAATAAGTAAACTAGACATTATCAATTTAGCATATAAGCATAAAATATGAAACCTTAATAAAACCATAAAATAATATATGCAACGACAATCCAATCCATGTCTATAATTCCTTGTTAACAAGTTTATTATAAACACATTAATTGGTTGAGAACTATTCTCATTATTAGTGCTATCATGATAACTCTTACCAAATACTAACAATATGCCGTATTACCTTTAGTCTTTAAGTATTAATGACATAGCTCCTTTGGGAGGTTAACATTACACTTAGTTTAGTGTACACCATTATCTAGAATCATGTGTAGCAACATTTCATTCTCCCTTTATAGTGTTTAAACTTGTAGTACCATGGAACAAAACACCTTCCTTTGGGATCGCGAGGCATATACGCCAAGACGAGATGCTTGTCCACATTACTTTAAACGAGTAAGTTTAATCTTGTAGTACTGTGAAATAAACACCCTCCTTTGGGATCGTGAGATATATACGCCAAGACAAGGTGTTTACCCACATTACTATGAACCGATAATGAAGACCGTGAGATCCAATCCTTGTATCTCTCTCACACTAGATATTTTAAATTAAAAGTTTTAAGATCAAGAATCATAATAATGCTAGACACTTTGAAAGCATAATCCTAATCTCATTAGGAATAAATTTCATAATCCTAGCATTAATATATATAAATATATATAACGTAATATAAACCCATATTACATTTAAAAATCCATATTATATATAATATAATATAATATAATATACGGATTAATATATGTATTATATAATTATTACATTATATATTATTATATGTAATCTAATATACGGATCATAAATTTAATCCTTTATATATAACATATATATAACATAGATTGCATGATTCTTTATATACCATTTGCATGCAAGTTAGCCATCAAATCCGTATAAACTAAGGCACATGACAATTATGTCAATTTGACAAAACATGCAATGAATTCCAACTAGTGCAATACAGAATCCAAGAACCAATCATTATGATTATTACAAAATATAATAATGCAAATGCATGATGGCCAAGCCGTGCATTAATGTCAAGCCATTTAATGACATTCACCAAGCTATGAAATAAACTTTAAGCCATGCAAGAATACACAAAGTAGTGCATTAATAAGACATGGCATAACCAATCTTACTTGCAATATATATATATACGGATTCCATGAATATTAAAAAGCCATGACACAGCACCATTACTTGATGCAAAAAATTGAAAAACAAAGAGAACGGTTTTCTTAAATTCTAAAAATCAATGTTATGCAATCATGATATGAAAAGTTGTCTCTGGTACCAATTATTGAAAATTTTGATTTTGTATCTCATACAAAACACACAGCGAAAGCAACAAAAACAGATTTATTTCATTCATGATTGATAACATGCACTATGCAAATTTCAAAATTTAAGAACAAGATAGCATACCTTGGTGTAGATAAATTCAAAGCAAAAATTAGAAGTACTTGGGAACACTTTTAATCTTCACTCCAATTCTACTTTATGCCCAAGATGTGTGGTCTCTCAATTAGTTTTCAAGGGAGAATGAAAGTGTGCCTCACTCTCTCTTTTTCTTTTTCTCTACGCTTACCAAAAAAATTCTATATGTTTCTCCCTTTATAACTAACTGATTATCTAATTGTGCTAGCCTATTGGGCATTTCCAATTGGGTTTTAGTGTGTAGCTTGGAGTGGGACCAAAAGGGACCAAGAAGACACTAGCTCTAATGGGCCTTGGGCTTTTTCGTCAACTCTTGACAAGTCCAAAGTTACCATTAATTATATTTAATATCCCAAGACTTTATTATACACACAACCCCTTAATAAAATATTCGTAGTAATACAAAGTCATGAGTATAGACTGCCACTTTGAAAATTACTATATCTTATCCATGAGTACCCGGTTTAATCCTTTAAAGTTATTCATTATATATTTATGAAATCTAATTTCATAAATATATACTTTAGTAATTTCTTACCAAAGTGATTAGGCCTAACTCTCTGAATAACTGAACTCACTAAACTTATCTCAAGGGAATATTTTATATCTCCATCAAGAGACTATGAATTCCATCTTAAGAATATAGGTTCCATCAACACTAAATGTGGCTGCCCAACATACTGAGGTTTTGACTGTTACTTTAGATCTCACTCCTGATATATTAAAGCAACCTACACTTCATGATCAGGTCTTTTATCCTCTCAGGATTAAGAGTTCATATAAATAGAAGTCGTGAGATTTATTATTCATTTGATAGTCATTAGAAGAATAATAAATCTTATAGTGCTCTAGTTCAATATGTCTTAACTCTTAAAACATACCAACATATCAACTAGAAGTCTCCACTTCCATGATCAAGACAAATCATCTTAGTTGACACGTTATAATCTTCGTAGATGAAACGCCCAATTTCATCACCGACTACAAACTATAAATTCTGAGTTTACAAAGAACTTGTGATTTATATATTCTGTGACTTTTCACATAAATCACATACTATGCATCTTATAAACTATATGATAATGTCCCAATATTTATGTTACCATTATTTTAGATAAAAATAAAACAACTTTATTAAACACAACATTAAGTCATACATAATGTCATACATAACATCATATAATAGGATTTAAAGGCACACGTCCTAACAAAACCTTGCTTCTTGAAGTATTAAAAACATCTTAGATCTACCCAAATACAAGCAAAGTGCGTTTTGTCAAAGGATTAGCCAATTGCATAAAAGAATGACATATGTTCTTAACAAGTGAACCACATATGTCCTAACAATCTCCCCCTTTGGTAATCCTTGACAAAACCACAACAAACAATTGAACATATGAGAGAAGTCTTAAATCACTCAACTCATACTCACTTGTTGAATACAATAAAATCTATCCTAACATAAACTCTTGAAAAACTTTGCAAGAAGAGAGTTCATGGCATGGAAGACTTGACAACCTGTATTTCTGAAATGCTTAAACAAAACTCATCAAGGCATCATTGTGTGAAGTAGAAATAATAAATTGCATACAAAAAGAAAAACATGTGTATAAAGAGAGAAAAGAAACAACACATATAGAGATAGGTGAAGAAAACATACATCATATATATATATATATATATATATATATCTAAAATAGGCATCATGTATGTAAAAAAGGTCACAAGATCTAGGTACAAGAACAATGTATCTCCAACAAAGAAAGAAAAGAAAAGATACATGTAATCCTTACTACATCCCTAAAAAATAGACACTCCTAACACAAATCTCCTATATTCTAACTCTCTCATTAAGAATAACTACTCTCATATCCAAAAATACTCCCCCTATTTGTCAAGAGTGACAAAGGGTAGGAGTGTCAAGAAGACATCTCGTCATAATTGGAAGAGCTAGCATCTCTATCCCCATTATCATCATCGCCGGAACCATCATCGTCGGATGCCTTGAGAGGAGGAAAGGGAGACTCCACAAAACCACCAAGGCGACCTAGCCGTCTAGCAATGTGACTAACGCGAGTATTCATCTGATACAACTCAGTAGAATATGTATCAAGGCGAGCATCCTTACACTGAAGCTGTGCCATGATCGTATCCAAAGTTACACCTCTTGCTGAACCGAATCGCCTTGAATGAAATTGCACCTCGCTTTGTTTAACGGTAGCGTAGTCAATGGCATACATGATAGAGAAGTGGTCGGAAGAGGGAAAAGGAATAGAAAAATGGCATAAAATCCGCGTGATAGCAGAAGGAAAGATGAGCTTTTCACAGGTCACCGTATCCCTATACATATCTATGATAGAAAGAATGAAGTGTGAAGGAAAATCTATAGAAAAATCCTCAAGAAAGGATAACAGAAAACGAGCATGAGACTCGATGATAGAGTTGTAGTGAGAGAAAGGATACAAAACAAAAGTCATCACCATGTTCAAGAATCTAGGACCTTTAGCAAAAGGCTGACATGGTGTAAACTGACACTCACCCCAATCAGTTGGGTGCTCACAGAAGGCAGAGATCATCTCGTCTTTGGACACAGTTCGTAGATGCTCACAACTGGGGTAGTCAGGATGCGCAACCCTCGAAACATGGAGCATATTGAATACCAACTCCGGTGTGACTACTATACGCGTACCTCGAACGCAAGTATCAAAGAGAGGTACTAAAGTATCAGTTCCATGCATGTTGGAGTAGAAATCTTGGATTAGCACGAAAGGACATGTGACCGGGATGTCACACAGTGACTTTCATTCTCGTTTGTGAATGACATTGGAAAGGTCAGTGTCGGTGAAATTCGACAAAATAACTTGGTTTTCTGAATGAACACCTCGTTTAGAGAAGTTCTTCGAGAGGTCCTTTTGGGTTTTCTCATCACTGAACCGAACAAAGGAGGGAGTAGGATCAGATGATAAAGAGGCCCTAGAACGAAGAGGGTTTTGGGACGGAATAGACTTACATTTTGGTGCCATTGACACACTAACGTAAACTAGAGAGAGAGGGGGAAGAAAGAAACACTCAGAAAAGTTCCAACACAATTCAAATATAACATGTGTATTGAAAGGAAATAACGTATGCTTGAGAAATGCATAAACATGTAATATGTGATATAAAAGACATCATGGGCTTAGCTCAATCCAATCCTACTAGCACACAATCAAATTACACACATCTTAATGCATGAAAATACAGTTATAATGCTCATGAAATGCAATGTATGAGATTTGAAATTCAGTTAGGGAAAAACCCATCCCAAAAATTTCATAAAACTCAACAATTTTGAAAAACCCCAAAAATTTTCAAAAACTCAAAACCTAGATATGAATGCATGAAAAGATCATGAAAAAGGAGAGAAAAAGAGATCATACCAAGTGATTTGAAGTAAGAAAGTCCGAAAATCACGTGGGTTGAAGGTTTTGAGAGGAAAGAGAGTGATTGGGAGATGAATAGGTGCAGACAGATCGAGATAGATCGAGAGAATAAGGTTCGAATCACATTTGAACCTTTATATAGAACCTCAATAAAGCTCGAAAGATATAGGTGTTAAGAGGTATCAATCTAGGTGTTGAGAACACAGGCATCAACAATGCAGCTGTCGAGGAGGTTTCGATCGATCCACCAGCTATCGAGAAGTTATCGAGAGGCCAAGAGATTTCTCAATCGATCCACCAGCTGTCGAGAAATGTCGAGATTGCGATAAGATGCTACAGAAGTGTTCGACAGATAAGCCAGGTATCGAGAGGTGTCGAACAGATTTTCAAGAAAAGAAAAACACAGATATGAATGCAATCACACATGCAACTCAACCAATGATCCAAACAACATTGTAACCTCTCAAAAAAAAAAAAAAAAAAATAAAGGATATAGATCCCAAAACACACACACACTAAACAAGTCTAACCAATTTTATATTTCAAAAACAAGTTAAGATAGTTTAGTGAGCATACATCAACACATGTAAACCTTATGATGGCCAAATCACATTGTACCTGCACATGTATCAAGAGTAGCAAAAAAATATTGCGTGTTGTGTATGAAAATATTGCAAGATTACATAAGTTTCTCAAAGTTATGATGATTTAAGAAATGAGAAAATCACTTTTAACTCACACACAATCATAATTGTTTAATGGGGACTATTACCTTCTAGGTACATTCTATAACTCCCATATCTCCTAGAAAACACGCTTGCAATCATATTTTAAAGCATTTTATTCCTTTTGCTTTTATTTCTTTGCATATTTTCTTTTATTTAGTGAACTATGCATGGGTACATAAAAGAGAGAAAAGAAATACCCAATTAGTTTAAGCTTGTTGACATTGCACTTTTGGTATGCCGAAGCATACAGATGTCATTGACATTGCACTTTTGCTATGCCGAAGCATACAGATGTTATTTTATGATTGGTGGGTAATAGTGGTGAGATGGTTATTTATGCCTTTCTCTTAGGATTTTCTAGTCCTTCCCGTTAAAAAGAGTGATATAAGTGTTAAATACAAGAGATTACTTAATCTTACTCATCACAAATAAAGAGCCACAACGCTCACTTGCTTAGTTGTACATCAGGATACTCATCTAAGCTAAAAAATATACAAAGTTTAGAAAACTCTATTTCAATGGCCATTTTAAGGTTCACAAGAACCGATGTACACAAACACACACTGTTTTTGTATTTTTCTGAATTTTTCAATTTTTTTTTTATTTTTAAAACAAAAGAAAATTAAACAAAACTGAAAACTAATAAACAAAAACATGTAAAACAAAACAAAACAATTCATAAAACTAGATGCAAATGCATGAAAAATAGAAAGAAGATGAGAGGATCAATCCATGGAGATAACACCAATGTTTTGACGAAGGAATTCAAAAAATTTGTTGTCCAGAGGTTTGGTGAACAGGTTAGCCTTCTGATCATCGGTGTGAATAAACTCAAGAGTAAGAGTACCAACTTTGATAAGCTCCCTAATAGAGTGATGTCGAATTCCTATGTGTTAGAATGTTGGATCAGATTCTTAGAGATGTTGATGGCACTGCTATTGTCACAATAGATAGTGAGATGCTCTTAAAAAATACCATAATCATGGAGGAGTTTTTGCATCCATAAGAGTTGGGTGCAACAGCTACCGGCAACAATGTACTCAGCTTCTGCAATGGATAAGGAGATGGAATTCTGCTTTTTACTCATCAATGAGACAAGATTATTACCCATATAGAAACAACCCCCCGAAGTACTCTTTCTATCATTAGCATTCCTAACCCAATCGGCGTCAGAGTACCCAGCTAAAATATCATTAGTGTCCTTGCTGTACCACACACCAAGATTAGCAGTAGTTTTGACATACTTTATGATTCTTTTTAAAGCAGTCATATGAGACTCTTTAGGATTAGCTTGATATCTAGCACACACTCCAACACTGTAACTAATGCCAGGTCTACTAGCAGTAAGGTAAAGAAGACTACCTATCATGCTTCTATATAGAGAAGAGTCAACACTTTTACATAACAAGTCAACAATAAGTTTAACATTTGGGCTCATAGGGGTTCTAACAAAACTAGCAAATTCTAAACCAAACCTTTTCATAAGATTCTTAGCATATTTAGATTGAGATAAAAATATACCTGAATTTTGTTGACGAATCTGCAATCCAAGGAAGTGAGTCAGCTCTCCAATCATGCTCATCTCGAACTCAGCTTGCATGAGTTTTGAGAAGCCATGAGCAAGTTCATCATTAGTCGATCCAAAAATGTTGTTATCAACATAGACTTGAGCAACTATCAACTCGCCATCTTCCTTCTTGATGAAGAGAGTCTGATCAGCCTTTCCTCTTGTGAACCCATGTGACACCAAATATTGTGTGAGACGGTCATACCAAGCTCTAGGTGCTTGCTTCAGCCCATAAAGTGCCTTCTTGAGATACAACACATGAAACCTGAAAAATGTGGATCAATGAAACCTTTTGGTTAAGCCACATAGACATCTTCTATAAGTAGCCCGTTCAAGAAAGCATTCTTTACGTCCATCAGATAAAGCTTGAACTTTAACTGGCATACTAAGGCAAGGAGAATTCTGATGGACTCCATACGGGCAACTGGGGCAAATGTTTCATCATAGTCTACTCCTTTCATTTGTGAGTATCCTTGAACTACAAGCTGAGCCTTGTTGCGAATCATATTGCCCTCCTCATCAGTCTTGTTGTGGAATATCCACTTTGTGCCGATGATGTGCTCACCCTCTGGTCTAGGTACTAACGTCCAGACATCATTCCTCTGAAACTGAGGCAATTCATCATGCATTGCTTCAACCCAACTTTCATCCTAAAGAGCTTCCTCAACTTTAGTGGGTTCAACCTGTGACAAATAACACAAATAAGACACAAAGTTAGCAACACATTTATCAACTGTTCATTTCCTTAATGTGAGTTCATTCATGTTTCCCATAATAACTTCTAGAGAATGGTTTAGCTTAATCCTGAAGGAAGGTCCTTTCTCTTTATGGGATTCAGACTCTAGTGAAGTGGGTATATTTGCAGAATCTTCTATGACACTGGGAGTACATGGAGTACTTGGAGATATTAGGTCTTGTTGAATGATTTCTTAAGCTTCCTTTGACTTAGGAGGAAGAATTTCTTTGGGAAGTTCCTCAATGTTTTTCTTAGAATGAGAATCTGCAGACTCATCAATAACAACGTTCACTGCTTCCGTTACCTTCATGGTCCTTTTGTTGTATATCCGATAAGCCTTACTTGTAGAGGAGTAGCCCAAAAATATTCCTTCATCACTTCTGGAGTCAAACTTTCCCACATTCTCTCTATCCTTAAGAATGAAGCAAGTACTTCCAAATATTTTGAAATACTTCATATTTGGCTTCCTTCCTTTCCATAACTCATAAGGAATCTTCTTAGTACCGGGTCTGAAGTACACCCTATTAACCGTATGACATTCAGTGTTAACGGCTTCTCCCCATAAGTTTCTAGCCACATTCTTATTGTGCAACATGGCTCTGGCCATCTCCTGAATAACCCTGTTCTTTCTTTCTACTACACCATTCTATTGAGGAGTAATAGGACTAGAGAATTCTTGAGATATTCCTGATCTTGTACAAAAGGACTCCATATATGAGTTCTCGAATTCTTTACCATGGTCATTTCAAATTCGATCAAATTTCAAGTTCTTTTCATTCTGCAGTCTTGTGCACAAAGCTTCAATGTGCTCAGGAGCATCAGACTTGGATCGTAGGAGAATGACCCAAGTGTACCTAGTAAAGTCATTTACCACAACCATGATGTATCTCTTACCACCAAGAGACTCAGTTCTAGTTAGACCTATAAGATCTAGATGTAAAAGCTCCAATGGTCTAGATGTGGCTGATGTCTGAGTGCTAGGATGCTTAGCTTTTTTCTGTTTCCCAAACTAACATGGTCCACAAACCACATTGCTCAATCTATTAAGCTTCGGTATCCCCAAAACTGATTCATGCTTAGATACAATAGAGAGATGTTTATAACTAGCATATCCCATCCATTGATGCCATAGATCTTAATTTCGCAAATGAATGTCGTTGCACACAATATCAACATCAAGAACCAATCCATAACAGTTGTCTAGAGTGGAAGCACCACTTATGAGTTTCTTTCTAGACTCATCCATGACAAGACACTTTCGTTTGGAGAATAGCACCATGAAGTCTTGATCACATATCTGATTTATACTCAAAAGGTTCACCCTTAGACCTCCTACATATAGAACATTTGCAATGTTTGGCAATCCAAGTAGAGAGATAATTCCCTTCCCTTTAATCTGTGATTTTCTCCCATCACCAAAAGTGACATTGCCACTTTTCTTAGACTCGAAAACCTTGAAGAGGGTCTGGTCTCCAAACATGTGTCTTAAGCAACCGCTATCAAGGTACCACAAACACGTGTCCATAACTTTAAATGCAGACTTCATCATAAAACACACTTCGTGGTTAGATGATAGATCAGTGGGAATGGTGCTCTCTCTGATCTATATTTTACGAGCTAAGCCTTTGACTTTTACTCTTCTCAGATGAACTCCTATGCATATTTTCATTCTAAGACAATCTAGTTTCTTCTTAGTCATGCCAAGATCTTTTTCAATGATCATCATAAGAGAATTCAAATAACTTTTAGACTTGTATTTTCTAAAACGCTCAAGCAAATAGAGATTAGAAAAACAAGATGTAATTGAAAACAAAGATTTCTTCAAGCCGGTTACAACCATGACAACAGGGGTCATTGGATCACACACAGAGATTAAACCCTAATCAGAGTGTGCCTGCTTTGATACCACTTGATAGGCCAAAAACGTATTGACCCTTTATGATGGATTAATTGATTAATTAGCCAATTTTAATTAATTAAAAAAATTTAACATGCAAACACGTGGTAGCACAAACAAATCACTAATAAACTAAAGTGCAGCGGAAAATAAATTAACATGGTGATTTGTTTACGAATAGGGAAAACCCCCAAGGTCACCACTCTCGAGAATTAACATGGTGATTTGTTTATGGTCACCATCCTCGAGAATTCACTATTATCATAACAAGCGGTTACAAGTAAAGGAATCCCAATACCTTATACCAACCTAAAGTTGAACCCTTACCCTAATACCTAATTGGACTTGTTCTATAGTGGTAGTCTCCCCTTTTGATGCACGGCTCCCAATACGTGACTAACCAATTGCACAGATCTTAGTATACGACTTTAATCACCAACTTAAGAGAGATGTTGACTGTAAAGTTCTTCAGTTCATCCTTACGATGAAGAACAAGATGATGCTTGGTTACAAAACCCTACGGTGCACAAACACAGCAGCTTCTTCACAAAGAGATGAACTAGGGCAAACTTTGTCTTTGGTCACAAATTGCTTGAACAAACTTTGTTTAATGCTTGTGTAACTAGTGTCTTCAGCTGTGTTACTAATACGGCCCTTAAAATACTCCTTTTTATATGTCTAGGGTTGTGAGAAAAGAAGGTCCAAAGACATATCCACGTATTGGAATCAAAACAAATTAGAAAATCTGTTTTTCTTAAATCTTGACAGCTAGAGGTGTCGAGATGCTGTCGAGCCTCGGGGCTGAAACAGCTTCTTAAAGTTAGATAGATGCAGTTGTCGAGCTTTAATGACAGGCACTTCTTCAGCTTGTTTCTTGAACAGACTTGCATGGTTTTAACACTTGATCTTGAAACCTTGTTTCTTGAAGTATTAAAAACATCCTAGATCTATCCAAATACAAGCAAAGTGGGTTTTGTCAAAGGATTAACCAATTGCATAAAAGAATGACATATGTTCTTAACAGTGAACCACATATGTCCTAACAGGGTGCCTAACACCTTTCCATCCCAATTCCTAGACTCTGGACACGTGCTCTAGTTGTGATCAACCCTTCCATAGGGTGCTATATTTATGGTTTCTAGATCTAGTCTATGTGGCGAGTCCATTTATTCTCTTCCTTGGTCTATTCGGCCAAGGTGTACTCCACCCGTTGTGCCTACAATGGCGACTCTGCTAGGGATAGAGAGTTTGACTCCAATGTGTTTCGTCTCCTAATCTTAGCAAAGACTTTTCTAATATTTTTTTTGCACACACCTCACTCGCTTCTTTTTGTCTCTTTCACCCTGGTTGGTGATGAGTGGGAAGATGAATACAATCTATTCGAACCAAAGTCTTCTGAAGTTCATCCTACCAACTCATAATCTATTCCATTGCCTATAATGGACTTTGAGAATGTTAACGGTTTGCCACCAATCCACTACGGTCCATTTTGGCCCATGGTTGGAATCATGACCCACATAGTTGTGAATTGTTGGGAAAATTAGACCCCGATTGATAAAATTAACAAGTTTTAAACACAAATTTTTAATTACATTTATTATGAATAAACCTTGTTTAAAACAAACAAACATCAAAAACATGCACAGCCAAAAAGTAAATAAGCCAAGATATGATGAATTAGGAAAACCAATGAAACAAACTAGTTTCACAGTAAAAAACTTGGGGGAAAATCTTCTCGAAAAGCAATACACTATAGTAAAGAGAAGTTTCAATTCTACAAAACCTTTGTCCATAGATTATACAATCCTCATAGATGAACCTACAACAGAAACCTTCTATCGCTTCAAAACCTCTGAACTCTTCAATATATGAACGCCACCTTTTTGCACAAATCCCAGTACATGACTAACCAATGATGCACGAATCCCAATACATGACAAACTCTAGAAATTTGAAGAAGATGTTGTTGGCTGCAAAGTTCTTCACTTCATCAATAATGAAGATCAAGAAGCACTTGGTTACAAAACCCTAATGAGCAAATATGCAGTAGCTTCTTTTACAGAGAATAAGACACTCGGTCACTTTTTTATATGTTCTCTATGTGCATACACACTGTAACGGCCTTTAAAATAAGCCTTATATATGCTTAGGATTGTGAGAAAACAAACCCTACACAAATATTTTAGCATGGGCAGAAAATTAGATCTGAAAATTTTGATTTTGTAGATCTCGATAGATAATCTATCAAGCTTCTGTCGAGCTTCGATAGATAATCTATCTAGCTTTAATGAATAGTTTTTCTTCACTTGTTTCTTGGTCCAATCTTTATGGCTTTAATACTTAGCTTGAACAACATGTTTCTTGAAGTCTTAAACCATCCTAGACCTATCCAAATACAAGTAAAGTACATTTTGTCAAAGGATTATCCAATTACATAAAATATGCCCTTAACATGAATGACCTATTGATCTTTTCCCTTTAGCATTAAAGGCCTTACCCACACATAGTGTAACCCTAGATTCAATTCAAAGGAAAGCCCAAGTGCACGTGTTTGATCTTTGTTTGATTTGACCTAAAAGAAAAAGTTCAAAAAAAATTTGAAGAAAAGAAGAAAGTCTTTTTTAAAAAGAAATTTTTTCAAAAAAAAATCTTTTGTAAATTTTTTTTGAAGTGGAATTAAAAAGAGAGAGAGAGAGAGATAACTTTTTGAAAGAGAAAATTTTTAAAAATGGAAAAAGAAAAGGAAAAAAAAAATTTTGAAATGAAAAGTTTGAAAGAAAGAAAAGAGATGATCCATAAAGCCATGATATACACTAAGTTTTGGGCTTATTCAAAAAAAAAAAAAAAAATTGAAATCAAGGGAGCCCAAGATGATGAGTATACCGTAGACTTTGGAGGAAGGCATTAGGCCATCAAGTCGTAACATACCCTAGATTTTGGATCAAAATTCAAAAATATTTTTCAAAAGTAAGAGAACCCAAGATCATGAGTATGTTATAGACTTTATTGAAAAGATGTTATTGTTGGGGACATATTTTGTAATTGGCATATCCTTTGACAAAACGCACTTTACTTGTATTTGGGTAAATCTAAGTAGGTTCAAGATGATCATTACAAGTGGTTAAATTGAAGACATGAAGATTACTCAAGAACTGCTCAAGAAAAGTGTAAACTGCAGGTCTCGATACCTCCTCGACAGAAGCTCGATCTGTCGAGATTCATTAAAGCTCGACAGATGTCCCGATCGATCGAGCTTACGGGTTTCAGATTATAGCTAGCAACGTTTTTATTCTAAAAGGCTAATTGTTTATGGGTTTGTATAATTCTTATTGGACTAGGAAAACCCAAGGTTTGTGTAAACCTATTTGGAATAGGAGAGCCCATTAAGCTCCTATTTAAAGGAGGTGGAAAAAGAAAAACCTAACCCTAGAGAGCTTCATAAGGTTTTCTTTTTGAAACCCTAGCCTCCTTCTACAGAAAAAAAAAAAGTTCTTGCTGCGTTTCTTGTACGCCTTAGGGTTTTGTAACCAAGCAAAGTCTCTTGCACCAACATTGAAGATCTTATTGGTGTTTCTATGTGAAGCTGCTGCAAATCAACTACAACAATCAAAGGGTTGCTGTGGAGTTAGTCACGTATTGGGATTCGTGCAAAGGAGTAAGCCGCGTACTGGGATCCGCGCATCAAATTGGTTAGTCACGTACTTGGGAGCCGTGCATCAAAGGGAGAAACTGTCACTACAGAACAAGTCCAATTGGGTATTGGGGTAAGAGTTCAACTGTAGGTTGGTGAGGTACTTGGGATTCCTTACTTGTAACTGCTTGTTGTGATAATAGTGGAGTTTCGGGAGTGGTGACCTTAAATCACCCGGTGGGGTTTTTGCCGTAAGGGTTTTCCCCATTCGTGAACAAATCACCGTGTTATTTATTTTTCGCTGCTTAACTTAGTTTGGTGATTTGTTTGTGCTGCCACGTGATATTGCATGTTAATTTGATTAATTAAGAATTGGGCTAATTAATTAATCTAAGTTATCACAAGGGGTCAACGCATTTGTGGCCTGTCAGTTGGAACCACCCATGTTTTGGGAAAATTTTGAAACCCTAAAACCCAAAGACATAGGTAGGGTCACCAAGAGCCCAATGAGGATTAAAAGATGAAATCTTTTTGAACCAATTGACTCAAATTAGGGGCAAGGCCCATTTGACAATGAAAGATAAAAGTGGATCAAACTTTTGAAACTAGGGGCAAGCGCTCATGAGGGGAGAGAGTGAACATTCAAGATAGGATTTGTAATGGGACAAATAAAAGACTTTGATGTGTTGAGATAAAACTTGGTCACTTTTTTAAAAACAAAAATCCAAAAAAAAGAGATAAAAGATATGGACTTCGAAATGTCATCACTCATTTCAAATACAAGTTCAAATCAATCTTTTATGTGAAAAGAAATTTTCAAAAATATGTTGGGCTTGCATTATAAACGGGGCATTGATTTTTGTGTTTGAATTCTTTGATGAGGCCATTTTCATAAGGTCTAATAGAGCACAAGATGTGGACTAACCTTGCAAAATTCATGAACAACCTATGCTTAAGCCCAAATGAGGATGAGAGGGTGAGATGAGTGACTTGAAATTAAATCCAAGGCCCCAAAGAAAAAAAAAAGTAGCAAAGAAAAAAAAACAAAAGAAAAGAAAAAGAAAGAAAGAATGCTGGGCTTGGATTCAAACGAAGAAAGATGAGAGAGTGAGATGTGTTTATGATGTAATTGGGTTGTAAGTATAGGGAAAACATGAATTTTGAAAGATTGATGGAGCTTATTCTATTTATAAGTCTAAGATAATGAATTGATACAAAACTTAGAATACAAATGAGGCATACATATAGCAAGAAAATTTGATTAAGACATTTGATCAAATTTTATTTTAGGCACAATAACACTCCATACTCAAAAGAACTTCCTAAGTTCACTTGGTTTTGATCACCTAGCCTTAGTCGCCTAAAGGAATTTGACACTATTGCACTATTGTACTAGAAGACATTGTTGGAGCTACTAATGAGGCAATTAAGAAGGTTACCCAAATGTTGCAAGGAGAAATGCTAGCACAATTGAGAAATTGCCTAGGTTGTTTGGGAGAAGGAAGAAGGGAGAAACCCCAACAAGATAAGGAAGGTGAGGAAGATGAAGTTAATCATGACAAGAATGGGAAGATAGACAAGATAATTGTTGAGACTGCCATGATGAAGAAAAAAATGGAAAAGATTCAACAAGCCTTTCACAAGGCCAAGGGATGGATAACTTCTTGAATACTTTGGGTGGATTAGGCTCAACCTTTTTGGTGCAAGTGCCTCCCAACTTTGAGATTTTTGATGTTGAAAAGGTTGATGGAAGTGGTGATCTAAGGCAACATCTTCAACAATATTTGAGAAGGGGTTAGATGAGAAGCAAGCTTTGTGTGCCTTCCCCATGTCTCTCACGGGAAATGCCTCGAGATGGTACTATAACTTGGATCCAAGCAAGACGAAGGTGTGGAATAACCTAGTGGATTTGTTTGTGGACCAATTTATCTTCAACACCATGATTGATGTGACTTTGAGAGACTTTAAGACTACTAGGAAACAGTTAATGAGACATTTTCTAAGTATAGGATGAGGTGGAAGAATAAAGTTTCAAAGATGGTTAATAGGCCCAAAGAAAAGGATTAGATTAACATGATCATCAAGAACTTGCTTCCAGCATACAATGATAGGCTTATGTTGTTTTCCCCTTTACCAAAGGTTCAGGATAACGAACCTAAGAGAATAGAGACTTGCAGAATCCAGCAATTTGATTTTGCACCCGTGCACCATGTTTGCTTGATTGCTTGCATATATGCGTGTTTGTGTTATGTGCGTGTTTGAAGTTATTTTGATAGTTTGGAAGTAATCACAACTCAAAAGTGCTTAAAATGCTTTGAAAACGATGTTGAAAAATGACCTTTGCTCACTATTTTGACAATTGCTTTTGCTCCACAAATATGTTTTAAGTGCGGTTTGTTTCATTGGAAAGTCAACATCCTTAGCTTAAATTAAAAAAAAATATTTTACCTAATTTGGACTAATATTGAGTGAGTTATGACCATTTGAAGTTGGGCCAACCCAATAGTCAAAATTAGGGTTTTTTGGGACGCATGCGCATGTGTGCACACATACATGTACACGCATGTTGCGTTCCAAAACTTTAGTTTTAGATTCCTCGACCCTTGGGGACATCCAATGATGTCTAAAAGGCCCCAAAAACCCTAGTTTAAACATATAAATACAACCTTGTCTCCAAAATAAAACACTATCAAGAAAGAGTGACTCTTTGCTTTCTAAACCCTATTCTCTCTTAAAAACACTAGGGCAGTAGCTACCACATTTTTTACAAGAATTCAAAACCTTTTTCTAGCACAAAAAAGGTAGAAACTTATTTTTAATGGGATTTCTCAAAACCTTTTCAAAACCTTCTATTTTTGAGTTATGATTACTAATGGACGATTGACATATTTGATTCATTTGATTATCATTTGTTCTTATTGTGTAGGCGTTGAGAGGCCGGTTAAAATATCAACCAAGTTGTGTTCCATAAGCATGGTGAATCTCCCTTCGTGGCTTTTCCTTGATTTGGATTATTTATAACTTGTGTTATTGTTGTTCTTAATTTTATTTGTGTTATATATTCTTAGAAATATGATTTGATTTGTTTGGGTTCGATTTGTTGCGTCTCATCATGTTTTGATTAATAAGTTGAATGATTGGATATATTGATGAACATGTTTTGATGTGTTAAATCTTGATCTTGTTTGTTGTTAGATCCAATGCATGTTTAGGAATAATTTTTGTTTTGTTTACTTCATTTTTTTTGTCTTTGATATCTTTTTACTAGTTTAGGTTGTTTATTTGTGTATTAGAAGTATGCTAGGGTTTTTTAAATTGTTGTTTTGTTTTTTGCTTTAGAATTGTGTTCCTGGGCATGTATGCATGCATATGCATACTTGAAGTATGCGTATGTAGAGAGGGAAAATTCCTGACCTATCATAGGCTGATACATCATACTACCAAGTTCACAAAGTACGGCTAGATACAAAGTGCCACATACTGCTACTAGGTTTTGCTATCACTATTCAGAAACCAACATAAATTTGCCTAAGTGTCATTGAAATAAAGTCATAAAAAGCATGCAAAAACTGATCACACATCGACTTCTGTAAGTAATGATATAAGTAGCCCGACACGTGTAAGCAATGAGATAAGCAATCCAGTTGGATGCCAACATGCGTCACCTTCAAAATGAAGATATTTCAGCCAATCAAATGATGCCTTGTGTCTTGGAGAAAAAGTCTTAAAAATCCTCCAATCAAACTATAGCATGTGTCAAAAATTAGACTTTGCCACGAAGAACACAAGAAGAACTCCAAGAACGTGAAGAACAAAGGGTTTCTAACAAGCTCATAGCCAGAAATTCGTTGTAATTTTGTTTCAAAGGCCATATATCCATTTTTTAGCCAAATTGAAGTATATTTGGTGTTCAAATCAAAATCACATTGTGAGAGACCTCGTCAAAAGAGAGCCTCTCAAAAAAGAGAGAGAGAGCTTTTGTGGTGTGCTTTTTAAGGCACCTCTTTTTTTTGGGTAAATGGTGTAGAGTTGCCACTTATTTTTTTATACAAAAAAAAATAAAAAAATACAATACAAATACATGACTGAATTGCTTCGTTTCATTGATTGAATAGACAAGATACATGTTTGAAAATTTGAACATAACATGGCTTTGGGTCCTAGTTACAAACTACCAAATAATACATGGCTTTTTGTCCTAGTTACAATCTACCTAAAATATAAACAAAGATAAGACCTAGGTCTACCTATCCAAAGACACCATATTCGAATGCTAGGTTATAGGATGGGAAAGTGTTAGGTACCTATTCTGCACAGACAGAGGCTAGTCTTCTACACTCTTGTGACCAATGTACCATTTTTATGCATGTTATGAATAATATGTTGCATAAGTAAAATAAACTAAACCGCACAAATTCCATTTATGAATGTATCATCTTTTTTGTTTAAAATTAAGATTTGCTTTTATGATTAGAAAAAATTGATATTGACTTAAAAAATCAGATCTGTTTTTGTTTATGGAAAAAATAGTTTTTGAAGAGAAAATTCAAATATGTTTTTATTTTAAAAAACAAAGTCTTTTGGTTGGTCAAAAAAATTCCGATCTTTTTCTTAAGAGATAAAAAAATGGTTGAGTTTTGTAAAAGATCAGATTTGTTTTGTGATGATAAAAACTGGTTTTTTTATAACACAAAAATTAGATCTATTTTACATTTGAAAAGGACTTTTCATGAAGAGGGTCTCATTCATAAAATAATTTCATGCTACATGGACCAAACAAAACAAACAACAAAATCAACAATACATGATCTCTTTCTTTATTTCAAAAATTTTCACACTTTAAAAAATTAGATTTGTATCTAAAGAAGATACAAAATCCATTTTTTGTTTTACGAAAAATTCAGATCTACATCTAAGGAAGATGTAGATCCATTTTATTTTGAAGAAAAATTCATATCTACATCTAAAAAAGATGTAGATCCGTTTTATTTTGAAGAAAAAGAGTTAAGTACATGCAGATCTTTAAAACTAAGAAACAAATTATAGTAACAATAGAAGAATCAAGAGCATATTTTCACAATCTAAATTAACAAGTTAGAATATGAACATTTGAAATAGTAAAACATGCATCATCATGATAAGAGAAACATAAAAAGAAAAAGGGTTAGAAAACAACCTCTTACATGAGTACTCTTCTACTTGAGAGGATGTTTTAGGGTTCAAAGAAACTTATTCAGTTATCTTTGAAACCTTAAAACCCTAATTTTTGTAGCAAATCTTAGAGAGGATCAACAAATGTCAGCAATTGGAGAGTCTCAAAAAGTATGCCTTTCTGAGTGTAAAAAAAAGGTGTTGAATTATGAGACCTAGCCCCTATTTATAGAGACTAGAGTGCTTAAAAAATAAGCAACGATGCTTAAAATGGGAATTAGGACGCATCCTTCTGCGAAAAGGATGTGCCTCATCGTCACCCAAAGGTCATTGGGCCAAAGCCCAAAAGATGGAAATCCGGCACTTTTAAAGTGCCGTTCGGCACTCCAAAAGTGTTGTTCGGCATTCCAAAAGTGCTGAATTGGCTCTTGGACACCATATGCACTTTCATGTTCGGGTCCCATTTGGTCTCCTTTGTTAAGGTTTTCTGACCGATCCTTGCACCTAGGTGTGTTTTCATCCTCCGTCTGTGATTGTTTTTTATTTCTTTTCTAAATAATTCAGGGTTTTTATGAACAATTATCTTGTAGATAAATCCCTTAAAAAAACTTGATAAAGTTCAAATTATCCACAATTTTATTGTTATCCAATCATGCTTTTTATTCCTATGCATGCAACCCTATTTTAAACACTAATTATCAACCAATCACAAAATTATTTAATTAATTTTAATTATTTGACCAATCAGAATTAATTTAAATTAATTGTGTGTGGTTGACTCTTCCTAGACACAATTCATATGGACCGTGCAAACTTGATCGTGCGACATCTTTTGATCCAATGGTGCAATTTAGAAACTGGACACATATTTCAAGATCATTGTTATGATATGCAATGAATAGACTCATACATGCAATACAAGAACAAATTGATGCATGTGATGCAAGAACAACTTGATGCATATGATGCAAGAACAACTTGATGCATGCAATGCAAGAATGATTTTTTGGGTACATAGATGGTTACTCCAATCATCTTCCTTGATTAAATCATGGGTGCAAAATCGAGTGTCTACACACATTACCACAATTCCAATCAACAAATTTTTCAAGGAGATCGAGTTAAAGGATCACTCTTTTGTAATCACAGGTAATTGTACCATAGGGTCATCATTACAAATACATATTTGTGAAACTATTTTACTTGTTTGACTTTATTTCAAACTCGAAATTTAGTTGTTTATGAATTTTGATACGCCTAGTAGGATGTCTCTGCCTCTCATCTCATTCTCCTTCAAAGAAAGAAATCTTCTTCATCTACTACCAACTTCAATGACCTCTAACAAGAACATTCAAGCTTCAACAATAGCTACTTCAATTACTTTTCGTAGGGCTACCACCGAAAATTGCATTGGTTCAATGAATTGTAGCCAACATAAAGCTCACAATCAACTTCAATCTCAAACAACCTAGGAAGCCAAGGTCTAGACTGTCATTTCCTTAGACCCTCTTACAGGAAACAAGGTCATTAACAAGAAAATCTCCACTTTGGAACACCTCAAGTATGGAGGCAAATCCCCTTCTTCCTCCGCAAGAAGTTGGTCACATGATTTCTCTCCCACCGTAGGAACCCAAAAGATGAGATTTCACATGCTCACTTTAATTTACTTTCTTCTTCATCATCTTAGGAAGTTGTGTCAGTCATGATGATTAACACCTCTACCATGAAAGAAAAGATTGCTAAAATGGAACAAAGGGTCATCTTTCCCACCAAAGCACTTAAAGATAAGGACCTCCAAATTGAAAATTTAATGAATAAACTCGATGTACAAGGTCTTGGTGAATAAAATCATGGTCATAAATTCCCATCCGGCTTCATTGCGAAGGATGACAAAGGGAGGGAAATTCAAAACACTTCCCGATGATAACAATCTACTTCGGTTGTTTTGTTGTCAGTCCAAAAATTGCAAGACATGATAACAAGTACTATCTGGGCACAATATGGAGGTTCTTCTACAAGTTCTATGACATATGTAAAACCCGCACAAAGCTTATTGACGATATGAGAATGCCAAATGGGTATTGTTAGGGACATATTTATGTAATTAGCTAATCCTTTGACAAAACGCACTTTACTTATAATTGGGTAGATCTAGGATGGGTTTAATACTTCAAGAAATAAGTGTTCAAGTTATGTATTGAAGCCATACAAGTCTGACCAAGAAACAAGTGAAGGAAGTGTTGTTCATTAAAGCTCGACAAAAGTCTAGACATAATCCTTTCTATCGAGATTTTAATGTTGAAGGTTGACAGAAGCTCGATACATGCTGCATCTATCAAGAATTATGGAATCAGACTTTTCAGATCTGATTATATGCATATGCTTATGTATTTATGTAGGGTTTATTTTCTTATAACCCTAGAAATATATAAGGCTTATTTTAAAGGGCGTCACATTATGCATAAAGTATGCCAAGAGAATACAAGTAGATTGTGACCTAGTTCATTATTCTCTCTGAAGAAGCTACTGCGTCTTTATGCCAAGGGTTTTGTGACCAAGAAGCTTCCTGATCTTCATTGTTGATGAACTAAAGAACTTTGCAGCCAACAACCTCTTCAAGTTGGCAGAGTTAGTCACATACTGGGATTCGTACATCATTGGTTAGTCACGTACTGGTATTCATGCATTGAATGGAGAGATTTCTACTACAATACAAGTCTAATTGGGTATTAGGGCAAGGGTTCAACTTTAGGTTGGTATTTCAAGATAGACCAAAGGATTTGATAAGATTCCTTATACTTGTAACTGCTTGTGATTGATAATAGTGGATTCTCGGGAGTGGTGACCTTAAATTCACCCAGTGGGATTTTTCCTTAGTGGTTTTCCCCATTGTTAGGACATATGTAGTTCAAGTCTGTGAACATATGTCACTATTTTATGTAATTGGCTTATCCTTAGACAAAACGCACTTTACTTGTAATTGGGTAGATTTAGGATGAGTTTAACACTTCAAGAAACAGTGGTTCAAGGTTAAGTGTTGAAACCGTCAAAGTCTGTCCAAGAAACAAGCTAGGAAGTGCAAGTTTTTAAAGCTCGACACATACCTCGACAGATGCATCTATCGAGCTTTAAAGAAGCTGTTTTGCCCGAGCCTCGACAGCTTCTCGACACCTCTCGACACCTCTATCTGTCGAGAATTAAAGAAAACAGATTTCCAGGTCTGTTTCAAGTCTAATCCGTGAGTGTGTCTTTGGGACTTCTTTTCTCCTAACCCTAAACATATAAAAGGATTATTTTAAAGGCCGTCAAGCAAGGAAGTAGAATATACAAGTTGCACATTCTTTGAGAACTTGTTGTTCATGCAATTTGTGATCAGAAAGACAAAGTTCGTGCCCTAGTTCATCTCTGATGATTTGAAGAACTTTGCAGCCAACTCTCTCTCTCTCTCTCTAGTTGGTATTTGAAGTCGCGTACTGGGATCCGCGCATCTGGTTAGTCACGTACTTGGGAGCCGTGCATTGAAAGGAGAAACTGTCACTACAGAACAAGTCCAATTGGGTATTGGGGTAAGAGTTCAACTGTAGGTTGGTGAGGTACTGGGATTCCTTACTTGTAACTGCTTGTTGTGATAATAGTGGAGTTTCGGGAGTGGTGACCTTAAATCACCCGGTGGGGTTTTTGCCGTAAGGGTTTTCCCCATTCGTGAACAAATCACCGTGTTATTTATTTTCCACTGCTTAACTTAGTTTGGTGATTTGTTTGTGCTGCCACGTGATATTGCATGTTAATTTGATTAATTAAGAACTGGGCTAATTAATTAATCTAAGTTATCACAAGGGGTCAACGCATTTGTGGCCTGTCACCCATTCGTAAACAAATCACTTATGTCAAATTTATTTTCCCTTGCATTTAGTTATTTGGTGATTTATTTGTGCTACCATGCTATTGCATGTTATTTGACTAATTAATTAGCTTGGGTAATTAATTAATTTGCAAGGGGTCAATTCATTTTAGCCCTAACAAGTGGTATCAAAACGGGCACACTCTGATTAGGTTTAATCTTTGCTGTGTGACCCATTGACCACTGTTTGTCATGGATATAGGATAGTATCTTATTATACCTCTTTTATTTGATGGTACTAACTATGCACATTAGAAAGTATGCATGAGAGCTTTCTTGCAGTTTTTAGATGAGAAAGTATGGTAAGCTATGAAGATTGGCTGGACTAAGCCAAAGGAAGCATCGGCTGATTAGGATGATGCAAAGATTAAAGTAGCAAACTTCAACAGCAAAGCATTGAATGTCATATTTAGTGCAGTCATGAATGAGGAGAACTGCAAAGGAAGCATGGACCATTCTCCAAATGACCTATGAAGAAACTAGGGCCGTTAAAGATTCCAAACTTCAAAGGCTTACTACAAGCTTTGAGGAGATCAAGATGGAGGAGGATGAGTCATTCGATGAGTTCTATGCCAAACTCAATCACATAGTTAACTCTCCTTTAATCTTGGGGAAACTATTCTCAAAGCCAAGGTTGTGAGAAAGGTTCTCATATCTCTCCCTGAGAGATTTCCTGCCAAGATAATAAGGATTGAAGAATTGAAGGACATTGACTCCATTCCTTTGACGGAGCTGATTGGCAACTTACAATCCTATGAATTGGGTTTGACTAGACTTGGGAAAGGAACTAAAATTAAGAGTATGGTACTGAAGGTCAAGAGTAATGAGACTGATAAGTCTTTAGATGATGAAGATTCCAAGATAAAGTCCTACATCACTAGGGAGTTCAAGAAGTTCATGAAGAACACCAATGTGAAAGGTTTTGACAACGACCGTAAGCAGTCTAGTTCTTTTCAATTCAAAAGTCAAGATAGAGAGAAGAAGGATTCTAAGGATGGTTGTTAGTATACTATTCCCTCAGGACCAAAGTGCTTCAGATGTCAAGGCTTTGAACACATGAAACAAGAATGTCTAACATATCTCTAGTCGATTGGGAAAAGTAAGGTTTTTGCTGCTACGTTGAGTGATACCGAGCCTGAGATTGAGTCAAATGATAGTGATGACGAGGGAATCTTGGGTGCTTTTACTGCCACAGTGGGTCCTACTGAAGGGATCATAGAAGAAGTGGATGAAGAAGAGGACTTGGTGGAATACAAGTTCGAGAAGATGGATGATTAGGATGACATCCATATAGCCTATGCAAAGTTATACAAGGTGTCTGAAAAGCATGAGAAGTTTTATAGTGTTATTTTGAGAACAATGAATATAAAACTAAAATAGCAAGTGAGAACTTAGACAAGGGCAAATATATTCTAGGAGCACCCTCTAAGGTTGAAAAGAAAGAGACTAGAAACCCTAGGAATAAGAAGAACAGTAATAAAAAGTCTCAACAGAAGAAGCCGCATTTCTGTCATCACTATGGAGTTTCAGGACACACTCATCCAAATTTCTATAAGTGGTTATCCACCCAACAGAACAATAGTGTGCTATCATCTGGTGGTCTAGGTCAGTTTCCACCATCTTTAAGTCCTCTTGGAGATCTTCTCAAGGCCCTCATATTCCTTTCAAACTTGAACAGTTTCAATCCTTCCTCCTCACCTTTGGAAACAAAGGTTCAATTCAAGGAAAGGATCTTCCTCCAAATCCAAAGTGTGGAAGGAAAAAGACTCTAAGTGATTAAGTCATTTTCTCTATCTTTATTTTGATCTTGCATTACTTGTTTGTTTTGCTTTCTTATTTTTGAGTCAGTTTAGTTTTATGCTTTGTTTGTTTAACATGTTTTTGTTTGTTTGTTTTCAGTTTTGCTTTATTTGTTTTTCATAAAATAAAATAAAAAATTGAAAAATTAGAAAAATATAAAAATAGTGTGTTGTGTATATTGGTACTTGTGTACCTTAGACGGCCATTGAAACAAAGTTTCTTCCCTCTTTTATATGCCCATGCATGCTATGCTCAAATGAAAAATATGCAAAGAATATAAAAGTAAAATGAATCAAAATGTTTTTAAATATGGTTGCAAGCGTGTTTCTAGGAGATGTGGGAGTTATATGATGTACCTTAAATGTGATAGTCCCCATAAAACAGTTATGATTGTGTGTGAGTGTATTAGATTTTCTTATATCTCAAATTGTCACAATATGAGAAACTTCTTATTATGTTTTCACACACAACATGAAAATTCTTTTATACTTTTGATACATGTGAAGGTATAATGTGATTTTCCATCACAAGGAATACATATGTTAATATATGCTCACTAAATTGTTTTAACTTATTTTTGAAATATAAAATTGGTTAGAATTGTTTAGTGTGTGTGTGTTTTCGGATCTATGGATGCTATGCTTATGTTGAGAGATGTTTTAAGAGCTTAATATGTTGCTTGGATCTTTGGTTGAGTAGCTTGCTTGTTGCATTCATCTTTATGTGTTTTTCCTTATTGAAAAACTCCTTTTCTTCAAGCTTAACAACTTCTCAACAGATCCTTAACAAATTCCATTTCTATCGAGCTTTATTTCTTTAGCCTTGATAGAATCTTGACAGATCTTCGATCCATCGAGATTTCTGAGTTTCTTCTCGACAACATTTCGATAGCTTCTTGATCCATCAAGCCAAATTTCTGAGCATTCTATTTGACCGATAGATTATCGATAGCTTCTCGATCCATCTAGGTGTTTTTGCCATCAACAAATCCTCGACAACACCTCGACAAATTCATTTCTATCAAGATTTAGTGTTCGACAGATCCTCAATAGAATCCTCAATCAATCGAGCTGCGTTTTCTATATATACGACAGGCACGATTCAGTTTTCACTTTTCTCTCTTCTCTTCGATAGAACTCACTTCTCTCTCGATCCAAAACCCTTTCTCACTCTCAAATCTTCAATCCAATCAAGTTTTCGGCCTTGTTCAAGCCTCATTCTTGTGGTATGACCTCTATGTCCTTTTTTTCTCAAGCATTTCATGCATTCAGACCTAGGTTTTGGGGTTTTCAAAATTTTTAGGGTTTTTGAGTTTTTAATGAATTTTTAAGTTGGGTTTTGTGAATCTGTTGTTATATATTCATGCATTGCATTTTCTATGTATTATAACAATGTTTCATGCATTTTAGGACTGTGTGCTTGATTAAAATTATGAGTGCTATTAGGTTGGATTGAGTTTTACACATGATTTTTTGCACATAACATGATCATGCTTTTTTCATGCATAGGTTCTCTCTTTTCTTTCTTTTTTTAAGTTGTGTTTCTTTCTGTTCTCTCTCTCTCTATCTCTCTCTCTCTCTCTCTCTCTCTCTTGGATAGACTGCGCTATGGCACCCAAACCTCGCAAAAATACTCTGGCTTGGAACCCTCTTCGTCGTTCTAGGTCATCTTCTTTTGATCCCCCTTCTTACATCTAGTTTTGTAATGAAAAGGCCCAGAAGGACTTCTTTGAGAACTTCCACAAACGTGGCGTTCATCCAAAACACCGGGTTATTCTGTTAGACTTTGTCAACACTTCTCTCGCCGCTGTCATTCGGACTCGGGGTTGAGAATCTCTTTGTGCGAATCCCTTGAGGTGTTCCATCGTGTTTATACATGAGTTTTTCTCCAATATACATAGCATTGCTACCTCTATTCCTCAGTTTGCTGCTACATTTAGAGGAACATGTATCATAATTACTCCAGATCTTATATTCGAGGTACTACATGTTCCTAAAGTAGCACATCTTGACTACCCTGGCTATAAGTGTCTCCAGATAGTGTCTAGAGACGAGTTTCTCTCTCACTTTTGTGAGACTCCTTCCACATGGGGTGGTAAGTTAAACACCTCATGCTTGGGCTTTGCCAAAGGCCCAAGGTTTCTTAACGTAATGATGACATTTACTTTTACTCATTTGTCTCACTATAACTCCATTAGTGAGCCTCGTGATCGTTTTCTTCTTACTTTGATGGAGGATCTTTCTATCAACTTTGTCTCTCACTTCATCACATCTTTTCTAGATGTGTGCTTGGACACTGCTACCCGTGATAAGCTCATCTTTCATTTGGCTATTATGCAGATTTTGCAACACTTCTCCATTCCCATTCCTTCCTCTCCTTTCTTCACCACCATGTGTGCCATCAGCGCCGGTTCTGTTCGGTAGAGTGAGGCCCAACTTCGACCGAAGTGGCCACTTGTGGAGATGACCAATCTTGCAACTTCTGCTATTCCTTCTTCTTCGGCTCCTTCTACCTCCGTAGCTGGTGGAGTGACTTTGGAGGCCATCGTGGCACAGCTTCAACGGATGGAGGCTGACTTTGGTGGTCGTCTTGACTATCTCACTGATGAGATGTGTCAGATAAACACCCGAGTTGGTCACATTGCCTATCGACAGGCTCTCATGGCTGGCTTTGCATCTTTTCCCTCTCCTCTAGAGGCCTCGGTTGATAAGGATGGTGGTGATGATGGTGATGAGGATGATGCTAGCTCTTCCAGTGATGACAAGATGACGACCTCTCACTAACTTGCCCTTCGTCATTCTTGACAAAAAAGGGGAGTAGTTTTGGGTTTGAGAGTAGTCTTATACTTAGGGGGACAGTTTGTATAGGATTTTTTTTTTTTTTTTTTTGTTAGGGGAGTGTGTATATCTTTTTGAGGGATGTAGAAAGGTTTACATGTATTTTATTCTTTCTCTTTTTACATTAGCCTCTTGTATACTAGTCTTGTGACCATTTATGACATACTTTGTACTTTATCTTCATATATATGATGATGTATGTTTTTCTTCAACAATCTCTTGATGTGTTGTTTTTTTTTTCTCTTTATACACATGTTTCTTCATGTACACAATCTTTATTTCTGTTTCACATATGATGCCTTGATGAGTTTTGTTTAAGTCCTTCAGAAAGTCAGGTTGTGAAAGTCTACTGTACCTTAAATTCTCTTCTAGCAAAGTTTTTCAAGAGTTTATGTTAGGGTTAGATTTATTTTGTATTTCAACAAGTGGTTATGAGTTGAGTGATTTAAGACTTCTCTCATGATTATTTGTTTTGTTGTGGTTTTGTCATAGATTACCAAAAGGGGAGATTGTTAGGAACATATTTATGTAAATGGCTAATCCTTTGACAAAAAGTACTTTACTTGTAATTGGATAGATCTACGATGGGTTTAGTACTTCAAGAAACAAGTATTCAAGTTAAGTATTAAAGTTATGCAAGTCTGACCAAGAAACAAGTGAAGGAAGTGTTGTTCATTAAAGCTTGACAGAAGTCTCGACAAAATCTTTTCTACTCAGATTTAATTTTGAAGCTTAACACAAGCTGTATCTATCAAGAATTATGAAATCAGACTTTTCAGATCTAATTACACACATATGCTTATGTATTTGTGTTGGGTTTCTTTTCTCATAACCCTAGACATATATAAGGCTTATTTTAAAGGCCGTAGCATTATGCACAAAGTATGCAAAGTGTATGCCAAGAGAATACAAGTAGATTATGACCTAGTTCATTATTCTCTCTGAAGAAGCTATTGCGTCTTTATGCTAAGGGTTTTGTGACCAAGGACCTTTTTGATCTTCATTGTTGATGAATTGAAGAACTTTGCAGCTAACAACCTTTTCAAGTTGGTGGAGTTAGTCATGGACTAGGATTCGTGCATCATTGGTTAGTCATGTACTAGGATTCGTGCATTGAATGGAGAGATTACCACTATAATACAAGTTCAATTGGGTATTGGGATAAGTATACAACTGTAGGTTGGTATTTTAAGATAGGTCAAAGGGTTTGGTAAGATTCCCTACACTTGTAATCGTTTGTGATTGATAATAGTGGATTTTAGAAGTGGTAACCTTAAATTTATCCGGTGGGGTTTTGCCTCGGTGATCTCCCCATTTGTAAAAAAATCACCTATGCCAAATTTATTTTCCGTTGCATTTAGTTATTTGGTGATTTTTTTGTGCTACCACACTATTGCATGTAATTTAACTAATTAATTAACTTGGGTAATTAATTAATTTGCAAGGGGTCAATTCATTTTAGCCCCAATAGGTATCAACTCCCTAAGTTCCTGCAATTTGAAGGGAAGGGCAACCCAAAACAACACATTGCTCACTTTGTAGAAACTTGTGAGAACACAGAGACTCAAGGAGGCCTCCTTGTGAAGTAGTTTGTCCATTCGCTCAAAGGGAATGCCTTCGATTGTTATACAGACTTAGAACCTGAGTTAATCAATAGTTGGGAAAAACTTCAAAGAGAGTTTCTTGACCGATTGTATAGCATACGTCGCACAGTAAGCATGTTAGAGCTCACTAATATCAAACAATGGAAAAATGAGCTAGTAGTCGATTATATCAATCGATGGCATTCTTTGAGTTTGGATTGCAAAGATATGCTTTCTAAAATATCTACTGTGGAGAGGTGCATTCAAGGTATGCATTGGGGACTTCTTTACATCTTTTAAGGGATAAAGCCCCCAACATTTGAAGAGTTAGCAACTCATAGGCACGACATGGAGTTGAGCATTACTAGCCATGGAAATACCAAACCTCCCATACTTGAGGAAAGGATAGAAAGGAAGGAAGTAAGGAAGGATGATAGAAATACAAAAGTCAATCTCAAAGACCCAGTGGCTGTTAACACTGTCGTAGTTAAGGTTCCAAGAAGAGGAGCAAAGGCAAATGAAAAATGGCTTGAAGGATGGCAAAACAACGAAGTGCGTCATATGAATTTTAAGGAACGTGAGTAAAAATTATATCCATTCCCTGATGAAGATGTTTCAAACATCTTAGAACAACTATTGCAATTGAAGTTTATTAAACTGCCAGAATGCAAGCGACTAAAAGACATGGGGAAAGTTAATGACCCAAACTACTGCAAAGAAAAAATCATGAAGCTTTCTAAAGAAAACAAGATTGATCTAGACTTTAATGAAGTTGTTGGGTTAAACCATATAACCGTTGCTTGTGATGTATTTCTAACTTTCAAGCATGGGGCAAACACTAACGGAGCTTACAAATCAATTGACAATGATGGCATAAGGATCGACCCCGTCAATGGAAGTTCCTTAAACACTTCTACGAGTGAAAATTTAGGATCGCTCCTCGGCAAAAGCTTAAACTACTCATTAAAGCATAGCAAGGGTACATGATGTCTTTTCATTACCTTTGAAAGCTTATCAATAAAAAATATTAATCCCACTCTATGTCACCATTTGCGAGTGTGGCATAATGGTTGGATGCCTTTGTCGCCCTTGAGGCCAAGGTCTTGAGTTTGATTAGTAGTGATACCCACTGTTGCATAATTAGTACCTATGAAATACCGTGAGGCGTAAGGCGAGGAGGATTACACACTGAGCCCTCGTTTTTGTAAAAAAAAAAAAAAAATCATATAAAAAATCATCCAAAAAAATCTTTTGAATTACGTAATGACTTGATCCCTCTTCGGGGTATGTAAGCAGCTTGGTGCTTTCCACTAAGTTCAATCCTTAAAAAAAAAAAAAAAACAAAAAAAAAAAAAAAAAAAAAAAAAAAGGAATGCCAGTCTAGCTTGAAGATTTTTTCTAAAAGTCGTCGATGTGTTTTTGAGATCCCTTTGATTGGAAGGCGTCATTTAAGATCAATCAACTACTCACACTATGATGATCAAAGGTCGCTGTAGTAGAATATGAAGACTATAAGGAGTTGACATTGCTGAGTTTTCCTTGCAATAATGATAAACATAAGTTGATCTTCAAGCTATTTTGCAAGGAATGAAGTCCGTATGGCATTGCCCATTTTCTATGGACATCCTCCCACATCTCTAGAGTATGCTTTGCATCACCTATCTCCTATGGACATCTTCTTGTACCGTTCAAGTCTAAACTACATTGTCTCTCTTTTAGGTTATGCCACTTCACATCATCTCACTTCTGAATGTTGCCATTTCACATCATGTCTTTAAAATCTAAATAACATCACCTTCCTCCAGAGTGATAATAAATCATGTATTTGAAATTGGTGTTGCATCATCTCTTCTCTAAGGGCATGTTCGTGCAATTCTTAGAGGCATGTTCTGATATCTTTAAAATCTTGACAGCATACTCTGACATTTTCAAGGTTTTGTGGCATCTCTTTGTATCTTAGAAGTCTTAATGAGAGCCCATTGCATCTTCAAAGTCTTGTTGGCATCTTTAAAATCCGGGCTACATCACCTTCTATCTTTGAAATCTAAACCATGTCTCTTTTGGTGGAATTCTTGCATCTCTGTAGTTTGGCAACATTGTTTTGGGCCTTGTATGTTCAGACTATATCTCCTTTCAAAATGGGTGCTAGTGCAACTCCATAACAAAAAAAAAAAAAAAAAAGAAAAAAAAAAAAGAAAGTGTTGGTGCATAGGCAATTGTTGACTTAGCTTCTTGACAAAGATAAATGTTGGCACAATTTCAGTACAAAAGAATAATATGGATGTAGCATAATGGCAAAAAAGAGTGCTAGTGCAACTTTGTTATGAAGACAAGTGTTAATTTGATTTCATGGCAAATCGGAATGTTGGTGTGACTTCATGGCAGATGCAAGTGTTGATAAGGCTTCATTACAAGGACAAGTGCCACTGTTGGTGTGACATTAGCACAAAGAAAAATGCGGATGTAGCTTCATTGAAAAGACAGGTGTTAATATGGCTTCAGTACAAGGAGAAATGTTGTCATAGCTTCATGGTAAAGATAGTTGGTGTCACTATGTCACAAAGATAAGTGTTGACACAGTTTCAATGTAAAGACAAATGTTGGTGCAACTTCATTACCAAGTCGAGGGCCAATATAGCTTTACCAATGATAGCATCGTTGCATCATGAAAACCAGTGATAGAATGGCAACCTAGATGAGTGCCACTATGAAAACATCAAAATTGATGTCACCAAGGGATTGTTATGCAAAAAAATGAAGAAAAATGACAATACTATCAAGGAAGTGCAAGATCACCAAGCGAAAACTGGCGCCACTTTAAGATAGTTGTTGCAAAACTTGTTGTCAAAATCCAAATAACAATGAAAGCATGCTGCAAAACAAAGCAAGCAACAACAAAGATTTTTTCAGAAGAAAATCTTATGGTACGTCTAAAAAAAATCATCTATAAAAAAAAGGTGTCAATTTCTAGCCAACAAGTACAAAGAAATAAGAAACATGAAAAAAAAAAAAAAAATCTTGAAAGCACTAGAAGAAAGCTAAAGGTTGAGAATGCCTAAGTGATGAATGGAGATATTCACATACCCTTTATACAGAGAATGCAGACAAACCATCAAATGGTTCTACCAACCAGCCAGTGAAAAAAAAAAATCATGTTCACATTTCAAAAAAATGTGAAAACAGCTAAAGTTCAAAGTCAGATTTTGTAAACTAAAATGCACTCAAAATCAAAGAAGATTGCATCGAATTTTGAAATGAAAGAGGACATTCAGCGAATAAAAGAGACAGAAAATGGTGGCTCACCACCTACCTACTGACCCTTAAGTCTAAACACAAGCGCCTCCTTGTCAGAGTCGCTATTGCAAAAAGAACAAAAAAACCACGACTATCCAATACAAAACAAATTGCCACCCACGGAATACTCTCTAAGAATTGAGTAAATCCAACCTTCATTTCACAAAACTAATACCACAAGGATCCTAAATGGACTTTGATCTACAAAACCCAGAACGATCATCCTTAATGGAGCTACCACATGCCCCCATACGCAGCCACAAGCTCACAATGACTCATGGCTTAATCCTTCAATTCTACATAAATATGCTCACAATTTTAGAACATAGACCATACCAGGAGATTCTATGGCCTCCAATCTAAAAGATTTGAAATTTCAGGCCTAGAAGTTGAGCCACTCGCCTCCACGCGCCACTAGAAGGTATTGTGTTCCCTGCCTTCAAAAACACACGCCATGGTGATCACACACGCGTCACATAGCCCTTCAATTCTATAATGTCGTGGATGACATCATCACCCACTATGGTTTCGTTTGTCTAGCCCGAACTAGTTTGACCCATGCATCTTAACCGAGACCCAAATCAACTAAAAAAAAAAAAAAAAAGAGAAAAGGGTTTGACCACCTTTGACTTTGACCAAAAGGTTAAAATTTTTAGAAAGGACTTGTCCCACTCGATATTTCAAGACTCGGAAATTGAGCAAATGGTCCAATTTTTAAAAAGTTTACTTTTGCATAAATCTTGACCAAAAGTCAAAATTTTCAAAAAGGATTTGTCTTGCTCACTTTTTCTTACATTTCAATTTTGGGGTCTATTTCTTCATTTGAGAATCTAAAATTGTTCAAATAGTGTGATTCTACAACTGTTGGCTTTGATGTAAACTTTGAACAAGAATCAAGATTTTCTAGCAAAGCTTGTCCCACTTAGTTTTTTTGCAAAGATTCTGATTTTAGAATCCGTTTATTTGTTTAGGACTTTGAAACCAGCCATTTAACCCACTTCTTTGAAGTACTAGTAGTGTCCAAAGCTCAAGCTCCCAAAATCAAAATTTGAGATTCATCCATTTAGTCTGGATTCCCCTAGGGTTGTCCTCCAGACTTCATCATGGCTTCCCTTCGAAAGAAAAAATGAATTCTCATAGGTGTATCCTAAACTTGAAGTTACATTGGGTCACCAATTTATCCTACCATTCCTGTTCGGTGCCTACTAGCCTCCCATCTACCATTGTCGTTTGATGCCTACCATTCCCACCAAAAATTCTCATCCACCATTCTCATGTAACATATCCATCTACTGTTCTTCATCTCTCTGATATACATAGAAAAAGACACTGGATCATGAAATGAAAATTTGCTTCTTTCAAAATTTCTAATCCTCTGTCTCACATCCATTTCTCACTATAATTTCATCACTCTCAATACGTAGCAACCAATATTGCTTCGTAATTAGCTTGAACTCAACATTCTCATGGTTCAATAGAAGCCCTTCTCACAACATCATTGTAGCTTTGAGATCCAAACAAATTTCATTTCCCCACATAATGACCCCATTTGTCCATAAAATTTCACATAACATAGCCCACATCATTGTTCCTTGTAGTCTCAGATCTACCTAGCCAGGAGATCTAAGTCCAACTAAATCACTTGTGCCCTACCTCAAGGAGTTTCCTAACTACCTTGAAAACTCCATAATCCTTCTCAAGTTGTTTGGTCTTACAGCAAAACCAGATGTTCAAAATAAATAGAAACTTTACTGGTTTCTAATACTATGATCACAAGTTAGCTCCAACTTTCATTTTCTGGGCTTTTCCAACATACTGCAGAATCATTACCTCATCTATCTCAAATAATCTCCCGACTTTGTTCGTATCTTTCAACAAGTGTCATTTTATAGGGGTTGTAAAGGTGCTAGGGTATCCTACAAACTTTCTCCCATCTAACACTCAAAGAAAACTCCAAGGTCCTAGCTCATCAGAAATCAGTAACATGGTTTAGTTTGGATCCTCCACAATTATTAGCCTTTGATGTTTGTTGTGAAATTTTAAAGTACTCACAAGTGTACAAATCGTATTGAAGTATAGTTTGACAAGAATAAGGTCAAACCCACAAGGACTTGTATGAATGTAGAAAAATTAATCAAATCTTAACCAAATTAATCGTAATCTAGTTTAATAAAAAGTGTTTGTTTTAAAATTAAATAAACTAAGCAAATAATAAAATTAAGCAAATATTTAAACTAAGCAAAAGATATAAAGCAATAAATAGATGTAAACAATCAAGAGAAAGGAATTAAGGTTTTGGAATCTGCCTTGTTAAAACATATCAGCATATATTTATGATCATTGATTTTTCCCAACCATTACATGATAATCTAGAAATCAATCTTGCTATCATGGAAAATATTATCATTAAAATCCTTATTTTAAAAATCAAAAGCATGTTCTTCTTCGCTTCTTAAATTTAAAATCATTAATTGTATCCATTAACAAACAAATCATAAGAGATATCCAATTTTAACATCAAAACAATTATAATCCAAGCATTCAATTAATTAAGATAAATCCTAAATCATGAGAAAAACATGATTGAACTCAAATCTAGAATCCTATCTTAGTCAATTAATGTGAAGCAAGAACAATTTAAATCATTAAAGAACAACTATTGTGGGAAAAATCAAATCACATAAATATTACTGATAATTCTTAACAAGGTTTCATCCTCAACCTTAATTATAAATTCAGCTACTCATGTTAATTGAAAGAAAACACAAAAATAAATTTCTAAGCATTAGACTAGACAAATAAATAAAATAACTGTCATGGAAGAAAACCAAAGAGGTAGCCATAACCGCAGCTCTCTATACGTTTAGCCCTCAACCTTCTCTTAAACAAACTAGCCTAAAGCATTATATAAAGGAAATCACTCCTAATACAATTCGGACTAGCCTCCTTTCTATTGCGTTATTTTGCTCATTTATAATCACATAACTAGACATGGCAAAACGGGTCAAAATTTGCTAACTCGACCCAACCTGACCCAAAAAATACTCGACCTGAACTCGATTTTTTTGACTCAAAACAAAATGGGTTGACCAGCGACCCAACCCGAGTTTTTCGAGTTTTTTACGGGTCAACCCCACCTGACCCCCGACCCGAACTAAACCTGAATCACTTTTTAAAAAAAAAAAAATTTGGTAAAAAAAAAAGTAAAATTAAGACAATAGTAGTTTAATTGTTTATTGTGAGCTTTAAGGAAATAATTTATACATTTACATATGCAAATTAATTGAAGGATAAAAGGTTGAGCATTTTGTAATGAGTAAAGATTTTTAGATATCAAATAACAAAGTACATGCCAAGATAATATAGTTATAGTAGAGTTAAAAATAAAGATTTAAAATTGTAGACATGTGTGAGAAACATTTACAAGTGTAAAAAAAGTGAAGCCAAAGTATCAAATTAGCATAAACTATGAATGCTTAGACTTATTTTTTAACAATTTATGTCCAAAATAAATTATGATATTTTCTAGAGTGTGTGTTGTTTAACAATGATATGATATTCATAAAAAAGACCATGTATAAATAGGTAAGCAATCAAATTTTAATGTATATCTCAAATTGAAATAGAGTGCCAACAACAATTGATAATAGATTATAAAATTAATTTTCAAGATTGTAAATTTCTTATATGTTTTTATTCTTTATCAAATGAGTTATCCAATAAGTCATTTGTAATTTTATTTTATATTTTGGAATGTTGATATTGTGTAGAAATAAAACATGGGTATTTGTTTTACTTATGTTTGTGTTATTTTGTTTTAGATAGTAATGTTAGGATTTGTATAATTTTAAAATTATTGAATAAGTATTAATAAGTTTAACTGAATTCATTCTTGATATAAGTGGTGAAGTCAAAATAATGCATGTTACATCAAATAATTTGTTGCATAACTTTCCAAATGACAAATACATGCTATTTTATTTATTAAAAAAAAAATTCATGTAAAAAATACGAGTCAACCCGACCCAACCTGCAAACCGATTAACTCGAACCCATTTTTAACCCACTCAAGATAACCCGTTTTTTACCCGTGACCCGTTTGACCCGCAACCCGTTTGTCCGGACCCGAATAGGACCCGACCCGCCCGTTTTGCCATGTCTACACATAACACATGTGGCTTACCTAAGGTTTTTCTTTACAAAGACCACAAGCGAAGTGGCCCAATAGAAATTCCCTATTTGATTCTTGTATGTCGGTGAAGTTATAGGGAATTGTTAAACTGGAGAAAGCCCACAAACATGCAAACTTCTTGTCTTTACTTTTCCTTATTTGAAAATTCACACCTTCCAACCTTGCAAATTACAATCCTGTACAAGTTGGCTTCTTAAATCAATTAGCCCCACCTTGTCGTTTCAGTGTGGTCAATTACACTTCACTTGCTCCGCTTCTTCTTCATTTTTCTTGTCTTCCACTAATTCTTGTAAACATGCAAAGCTTTTATAACCCATAAAACAAAGATAGATTATAATTAGTCACAAATTAATCATAAAAATAAGGTAAAATATGTAAATATGAGGGTATTCATTATATAAATTTCATGCACATCAAATACCCCTAAACCTACATTTTGCTAGTCCTCAAGCAAAACAAATAAAGAGTAAAAACAAACAAAGAAATAAAAAGAAAAAACAAAGACAAAGGAAATCCTAACTAATCCACTTTCGCTAGAAATTTTGATTACATTTAGCATATGCAACAAGCCTTTAAACCCATAGCTTACACTAGTGGACGAGTTATAGACTCGTGAGGGTTTGCAAGGAATATACCCACAAAATTCTAAGATTGTATACTAATAAAAGCAAAAGAAACAAAACAAAGAAAACAATTTCTTTTTTCAATTTCCTTTTGCAAAGAGGATTAGTTCAAGTTCAAAAACACTACAAATGCTAAAGAAATTTCTCATGTCATCAAAACTCAATGTGAGTAAAAAGTGGTAGCCAACCCAAACATACTCTTAGTTTTAGAATAAACTTGATTCGAATCTCTATTTGAAAGTATGCTTCAACTCAAATCTTTCTGGTGTTATCACTCAACAAATGAAACCACTCTAAAATAGGGTGTAACATTCTCAACAATATATGTGAGCGGAATAATGTAAACAAAATCAAATGCCTCACATATAAATCACATGAAAAATGCTTAATCAATAAAGAACAAGTAGTCTCATGAAAGGATGCCAAAAAGAATTTATATCACACTTTTTATTTAGTCATTTCAATATCTAAACTACACAATCTTCAAGATCAAATAAGGACTTTATTAGGATGTAATGTAGGGTAAAAGCAAAGGGAATGAAATAAAAATGGGTGAAGGTAAATAATAAGAAGTTTTTTCAAGATAGTCGGAGTTAGACATGGCAAAACGGGCGGGTCGGGTCGGGTTCGGGTCGGGTCAATCGGGTTGCGGGTCAAACGGGTCACGGGTCAAAAACGGGTCATTTTAAGCGGGTTAAAAACGGGTTCGGGTCAATCGGGTTTCGGGTCGGGTCGGGTTGACCCGTATTGACCCGTATTTTTCACATGATTTTTTTTATATAAATAAAACAACATATATTTGTTATTTGAAAAATTATGCAACAAATTATTTTATAAAAAATGCATTATTTTGACTTTACCACTTATATCAAGAATGAATTCAGTTAAACTTGTTAATACTTATTCAATAATTTTAAAATTATACAAATCTTAACATTGCTATCTAAAACAAAATAACACAAACATAAGCAAAACAAATACACATGTTTTATTTCTACACAATATCAACATTTCAAAATATAAAACAAAATTACAAATGACTTATTAGATAACTAATTTGATAAAGAATAAAAATATATAAGAAATTTACAATCTTGAAAATTAATTTTATAATCTATTATCAATTGTAGTTAGCACTTTATTTTAATTTGAGATATACATTAAAATTTGATTGCTAACTTATTTACACATGGTCTCTTTTATGAATATCATATCATTGTTAAGCAACACACACTTAGGAAATATCATAATTTATTTTGAAAAGTAGTTTATTTTGGACATAAATTGTTAAAAAATGAGTCTAAGCATTCACAAGTTATGCTAATTTGATACTTTGGCTTCACTATTTTTACACTTGTAAATGTTTCTTACACATGTCTACAATTTTAAATCTATATTTTTAACTCTACTGTATCTTGGCATGTATTTTGCTATTTGATATCTAAAAATCTTTACTCATTACAGAATGTTCAACTTTTTATTTTTCAATTAATTTGCATATGTAAATGTATCAATTGTTTCCTTAAAGCTCATAATAAACAATTAAACTACTATTGTCTTAATTTTACTCTTTTTTTAACCAAAAAAAAAAAGTTTTAAAAAAGTGATTCGGGTTCGGGTCGGGTTGCGGGTCGGGTCGGGTTGACCCGCAAAAAACTTGAAAAACTCGGGTCGGGTCACGGGTCAACCCGTATTTATTTCGGGTAAAAAAAATCGGGTTCGGGTTGAGTATTTTTCGGGTCGGGTCGGGTCGGGTCAGAAAATTTTGACCCGTTTTGCCATGTCTAGTCGGAGTGTCAATTCTTTTTGGAATTTCCATTCAACATTTTTTTTTCAACTCTTCTTCTTCAAAGCAGTACTCCTTCCTTACATTTCACTTCTCAAAATTTGATGAGAACTCTTTTTATTTTCTTCTTTTAGACACTTTCCCTTTTTTTTTTTCTTTTTCTTGAATTCTTTTTTTTTTTTCCCTTCTTTGACTTCTTTTTTCTTTCTTCTTTGGATTCTCACACAAACCACCACATTGAAACTAACTGATCAAATTCCATCTTGAAACACTATGGATAAGGGCTTTAAGAAAGAAAGGCTAATCAAAAGGCTTAATGGGGTGACTAGCGATAATGTATCAAGAAAGAAAAAGAAAAACACATATATGGATCAAAGTAGACAAAAATGGCCTAATCTCATCTCTCAAAGACTAGTATAGTTCATTCAACATCAATAACTTCAAAAGATTCAAGTTAGGCATAAAATTAAAATCTGTTTTTTTGGCCAAAAGAAAGAAAAATGAGACTACAACAAAGGAAATATGTTACGCTCTTCCAAATGAACTTTAAGATTAGAAAAAAAAAAAACCCCTCCAAAAATAATGATTGGCTCAAAACTCACAAGAGTTACAGTCTCCACATTATTATCTTCAAGATTTTCTAATCACTTTTATCCTTCAACAACAAGTTGTGTTTGAGTGGCTACGTGCATGTGCAATGAATCTTGCATGACCCAAAAATGATTTAATTTCCTTAACAGTACCATGAGGTGGAAGGTTAGAAATCAAACCTATTTTGGCTTTATCAACCTCAATACCACTTTCTGATATGACATGCCCAAGAACAATTCCCTTTCTCACCATAAAATGATATTTCTCCCAATTAAGAACAAGACTTTTCTCCTTACACCAAACTGACACCAAAGATAGGTGATGCAAACATTCTTCAAAAGTGGACCCAAATACTGAAAAGTTATCCATAAATACCTCCAAATATCGTCCCACCATATTAGGAAAATACTAATCATGCACCTCTGAAATGTACTAGGAGCATTACATAATCCAAATGGCATGCGACAGTAAGCAAATGTCCCAAAAGGGCAGGTGACGGTAGTCTTTTCTTGATCTTTTGGTTCAATGGGAATTTGATTATATCCAGAATATCCATCAAGAAAATAATAATAAGCATGACCGTCTAACCTTTCCAACATTTGGTCTATAAAAGGAAGAGGCAAATGATCTTTTCTTGTCATGGCATTCAACTTACGATAATCAATGCATACTCTCCATTTCGTTTGCACACTAGTTAGGACTAATTGAACATCCTCATTCTTGACAACTATTATGCCAAATTTCTTTGGTACAACTTGAACTGGACTCACCCAATTACTATCAGAAATTGGGTAAATAATACCCACATCCAAAAGCTTCAAACTTCAGCTTTCACTACCTCTTGCATAATAGGGTTTAGATGTCTCTGCGATTCATATGAAGTTCTGGCATTCTTTTCCAAGTGAATTCTATGTATAACCACAGATGGACTAATACCTTTGATATCAGCAATTGGCCAATCTATAGCTTCCCTATGCTCTTGAAATACACTTATCAATTGGCGTTCCCTAAGGTTATCCAAATTTGAAGCTGTAATAACAGGTAAGGTCTCAGAAGAACCTAAAAAGGCATACCTAAGTGTGTTAGGTAATGGTATCAACTCCAACTTTGGTGGTTCCTCAGCAGATGAAGGTTGGGATGAAGAACGTGGAAGAGGGATCACTTTTGGCTACCAACTATTAGTACTCGCTTTGAAGGATTAAACCGGGTACTCAAGGATTGAGATGTAGTAATCTTCAAAGTGGCAGTCAACATTCATAACTTTGTACTACTATGAATATTTTAATGAAGGGGTTGAATGTATAATAAAGTATTGGGATATAATTTATTAATAAGGCCTAGAGTGCAATTATATTTATATAGTAAAATTAAATATAATTAATGGCAATTTTGGGCTTGTCAAGAGTTGATAGAAAGACCTAAAATCCATTAGAGCTAGTGTCTTATTTGTCCCTTTTAGTCCTACTCCAAACCACATACTAAAGCCCAATTGAAATGGCCCAAAAGGCTAGCCCAATTAGGTAATTAGTTATATATATAAGGAGAGAAACATACAGAATTTTAGAATGAATGAAAATGGTGTGTATGTGAGTGTAAGCCACTCTTTTATTCTCCCTTGAACACATACGTATAAACTGATTGAGAGATCACACTTATTGGGCATAAGTGGAATTGGAGTGAAGATTAAAAGTGTTCCCAAGTACTTTTAATCTTTGGTTTTGAATTTCACTGCACCAAGGTACGCTCTTTTGTTCTTAAATTCTGAAATTTGCAGAGTACATGTTATCAATTGCGAATGAAGTAGATCTGTTAATTTTCCACTGCGTATGTTTTGTATGTGATACAAACTATATTATTCCTACACTTTGAACTTATTCATAGTCTTCTTAAGTGGGTGGTCTGATAGAATGTTGATGACATGAGCTAGAAGTAAGGTCTAAGCTTCCTTGCTGTTATTACCAATGAGAAAGCTAATTTTTTCATTGGCGGGTATCATCCTTCTGCTCATATTAAAGTTTTGCTAGCGTAGTAGACGGAATTTTTCACCTTTCCTTCTTCCCTGATTAAGTTTGAGTTCACTGCATGAAGGGATACCGCCAAGTACAGATATAACTCTTCACCTGGCTTAGACAGACTCAATAAGGGAGTTGAAATGAGATAAGTCTTAAGGTTTTCAAACACTTGTTGACACTTGTCTATACTCTGAAAAATGGCAAACACTTGTTAGTAGCCTTTGAGATGAACCTATTAAGGGCTACTACCCATCTAGTGAGGGTTTGAACTTCTTTGACATTCTTTGGGGGCTCCATGGTTAGCATTACTTGGATTTTGTTAGGATTTGCTTCAATTCTCCTCTGTGAGACCATAAATCCAAGGACTTTCCTGAGGAAACTCCGAAGGCACATTTGCTTGAGTTTAGCTTCATGTTTTATTGTCTAAGCTTGTCAAATGTCTCCTAAAGGTCATCCAATTGTTGCATTTCCCTTATGCTTTTAACTAACATGTCATCCACGTACACTTCAACATTCCTCCCAATTTGTGGATGAAACATGTGATTGACTAGCCTTTGATATGTAGCTCCTGCATTTATCAAACCGAAAGACATTATTTTGTAAAGAAAACAAACCTTGGCTTGTGATAAAGGATGTTTTCTCTTGGTTTGCCTTCTCCATTTTGATCTAATTGTACCTTGAGAATGCATTCATGAAACTCAACAATTGGTGTCTAACTGTTGAGTCTACCAACTGGTTAGTGTGTGGAACATGGAAACTATCCTTAAGGGCGTGCCTTGTTCAAATTTGTGAAATTCACACACATCCTCCATTTGCTATTAGCTTTTTTGACCATCACTTCATTTTCTACCCAATTAAGGTAGTAGACTTCATAGATGAACTCTGCTGTCACTAGCTTCTAGACCTTTTCTTTGACGGCATCGTCTCATTTTGGAGCGAACATTCCTTTCTTGAGGGACGGGCTTATATAATGGGGAGACATTTAGATGATGAGTAATCACATTCGGGTCAATCCCAAATATCTTTTCGTGGCTCCAAGCAAAAACATTTGTGCTCCTTTTGAGGAATTGGACAAGGTTTTCCTTTGTCTTTTCTTCCATGCTTGTCTTAATTCTAGTAAACGTCTCTAGGTTAGACTCGTCCAATGGAACATTTCCAATACTTTAGTCGGTTCAGCCACTGTTCTCCTTTCTTAAGTGTTCATCATTTGCATTTGCTTGTCCATTGCTAACATCGCTAGGTAGCATTCCCTAGTAGCCAACTGGTCTCCTTGTATTTTTCCATTGCCATATTTCGTTGGAAGTGAGACAGACAAGTGATAGGTGGACATTACGACTTTCCAACTGTTCAAGGTTAGTCGTCCTATGATGGCATTATACGAGGACAAACAATCCACAATAAGGAAGTTTACTTTCTTATTGATTTATCGTGGGTAAGAGACAACCACGACTGGCAAGGAGATAGTGCCTACTGGTAGAACCTTCATTCCTCCGAATCCAATCAAAGGCACATTCACTGGACGAAGTAACACGTTTTCAATTCTTATTGGCTAAAAGGCTGGATAGTAGAGGATGTCCGCTGAACTCCCATTGTCTATTAACACCATTCTAGTTTTATAATTTGAAGTTATCAAGTAATAACAATTGCATCATCATACGGATGATGTAGTCACCTTGCATCTTCATGTGTGAAAGTAATGGTAGGCTTGTCCTCTCCAGAAGTCCTTGGTGGGCGGCTAGCGAGTTGAACATTTTGGACTACCCGCAAGTAAGTCTTCTTGGCTTTGGACAAGCTTCCAATTAACATTCCTCCTTCAATGACCCTTACATCTCCAAGAAAACTTTTTAACTTTCCCTACTTAATGAGGACCTCAAATTACTGCTTCAAGTCATAACACTCGTCCATGTCATGTCTGTGAACTCGGTGGAAACGATAGTACTTGCGTTTGTTCTGTTTAATGGGATCTCCTTTTATCTTCTCTAGCCATTTCAAGGACAGGTCATCTTTGATTTGCATAAGTACTTAGTCAAGTGGGGCATTCAGGGGAGTATAGTTGGAATATCGTCCTGAGGACGATCCTGCCTTCTTGTCGTTCCATTTCCTTTTCTCCCCTATCTTAGCCTTCTTTGGATGAGGGCCTTGCTCTAGATGGTGTACATAACCAGTTTCCACTCATTCAGCTTTCTTCCTTTTCATAGCAATAATTATGTCCTCAGCATTCATGAATCTTGGTCATACAGCTTGTGGATGAACAAATCTAAAGTGACTCCATTGTAGAACGCTGTCAAGAGGATCTTATTTTCCATCTTGTCTACCAATAGGGCTTCCCTATTAAAGCAACTAATGAAAGTGCGGAGACTCTCGTTTTCTCCTTGTTTTATGTTTAACAAACTGGACAAGGAATGTTTATGCCCTTGGCCCCTAACAAAGTTGTTGATAAACAACTTACTTAACTCTTGGAATGAAGTTATAGTGTTTGGTGGTAGCTTACCAAACCCTACTCTAGCTAGGCCTTTCAATGTGGTAGGAAATGAATTGCACATGATTTCATTTAGAACACCTTGGAGATGCGTGGTTGTCTTGAACATGGCAATGTGATCACAAGGATCCCACATTCCATAATATGAGTCCAAGGTAGGCATTTTGAATTTGAAGGGTAGGGAGTGACTTGTGATGGATGCAATGAAGGGAGAGTCAGTCCTGTGGGCAAGGTCATCCACATGATTTGTCCTCTTTATAGGGACCATCTCCTCCATGGCTCTTTTCATCATATCCATTTCCCTTTCCAAGTGTGGTACCCTACGAGTGACTGTACCTCTGGACTGATCTCCTCCTTTAACGCCATTCTCCGCCCTTTCGTTCTCTAAATTCTACCCATGTGCATCATTGTGCCACTGTTGACGTTGTCTATTGACTTCTCTAGTTAACTCCTGATTTTTTTGTGTTTAGTCTATCATCGCAGCTGCCGTCGATTGCAACTATTGTTGGACAATCAGTGGTGGTGCTGGTGCATGATTTGGGTGACTGGAGGTGTTTCCATTCTCCTGGTGTTTTGGATTGGTGGCCATCGACCTAATCTGAACCATGCAACCTTTTTGTCTTGGAAAACAAGGTGATTAACACTTAGAAACTTTGCTAGAAACTTTGCTCACTACCTTCCCACAAACAGCGCCAACTAATGATGTTTGAAAATCAGTAGGTTGAAATGCTTCGGGCTATGGTGATGGCTTATGGACTTGAAAAGAAAGAAAGGATTGCCCAGGGTGACCAGTGTAACTTGGCCAAGGACCCTTCGACGGTTAAGTCAGTTTTCTCTCTAGAACACAAGGATGGGAAACTGTGAATAGTAGAACTTACCTTCGTTGAATGAGCCTTGACCTTTTATAGAGAGTTAGAAGTGGGTCTAACTATTTGGATCCACCATCATTATAGGAGATGTGTGGAGCTAATGGAGAGAAATGGAGCGGGTTTCGAGGTATCCTCCCCACGTTCTGGAATGACAGATCGTGGTTTGATTGCATAAAGCTTATAGAGAATTCCCCTAAAATTTACTAAGTGTTGTATGGTCGTCCATACCCTTGTAAGCCATGGACAACCTTCCTAATTTGGATGGTTACAATATCTTATGGAGGGATCTTATTCATGTTTGGGGTGTTTCTATTTGGGCTTCTTTTCTTGTAAAACTCTATGGATCTGATCTGGTCATGCATGACCAGCATGGACAAACTAAATTTGGTTTGGGCCCCATCACTTGCTATTCCTCAAGATCTGTAAAAGAAAGAGGAGTGAGCTCAAAAGCTCAATAAAGTAACCACTAACCTTAAGTAGCTAGATCAAGTACATAAAATAAATAAATATTTTTACAATGTAAAAAAATTGCTGGTTTCGAAACAAATTGAAAGTCCCATGTATGAAAGTAATTAGCAATACTACAATAATTTCTACTAAACCTTAAAAATAATTACAATAGTTGAAAAATTATAACTTATGCTAAACTGTTTTGGCTATGGTCACGTTATATCCCCGTGATTAGGCCCAAAATCACATATAGGCCAGTATGCTCTAGAATATGAGAAAATACACTCTTTTACAAGCATATGTTTCTCTCCTCTCACAATTAATAAGACCCACCAAATGTAGGTCCTCCAAGTTGTAAGAGGGTAGATGCATACACATGTAACAAGGTAAACTTTTTCCTAGAGTACTAACATTTAACTCCCATTTATGGGGTCCAAAGCATAGTCAAACTGAAATCATTTATCTCAAGGTAAATCAATTAGTTTTTGTCCACTTCCTTAGCGACAGGTTGGAATTAGTATAATTAATTATTGAATATGTGTATCACCTTGGGATTGCTAAGTAGGTGATGTCATTTATTCGAATTAATACATTTTGGGTCTTTGTTAACTGATTCTTTTTAGGTGGGATTTGTTGATCTTAAGAAGACCGTTTGGAGAGAAGCGTTCATATCATATTAGTTTGTCAAGAGGTAAGTGATGCATCCCTTAACTAGTGATATCTTTACAGAAGGTATTTTGTTTGTTTAGAGAAATGGTTAAATGTTTCCTTATGAAATTAAAGTATTTTGTTTCAAGATTAAAAAGAAATTAGTGTTCTCTTTCTTTTGAAGTGTTATAAAGTTCTATTAAATGAGATTTATCAAAGAAATGTTTACCACCTTTAAGCTTGGAACAAACAGGTGAAAAGCTTACTGAAAGAACTAAAGGAGGGAAAAGACAAATTTTTATGAGTTATGTTTGTTGAATTAAAGAAGCATAACTTGACTTCGACAATATATTCATGACTGTTTTTTTTTTTTTTTTTGGTATAAAAATTGAAATTTTATTCAGGTAAGGAAAAAAAAATCAGCTTCACTTATTTATTTATTTTTTTTTTACGAAGATTGAAATTTCATTCAGACTAGCCACTAATTAATGGCTGTGCATTAGCGTGCTTGTAATTAGAATTGTGGTCTAACTTCTATTTTTATATGTTTTATGGAGAGTAGTGTTATGCTGTTAGCTATAGCTTGTCTTGTTTCATATTTTTTAGAAAATAATGTTACTTTGTTTTTATGATTATGTTTAAAATTGAGGACCCCCCTATGAACAAGATTAATGGTTCGCAATTTGACTTGATATTTTGCTTTGATCAATATGTATGTTTCTCTTATAGATTATGCTCTGAATCTATATATAGTCTATGAATCTCCAATATGTTTTAACGCGTTTGCTATGAGAATTTATAATATACTACATTTACTTAACTATATGTACGTTGATTTTGGTAGATGACAGATGTATAAGATTGATGGTTAAACAAAGGTGAAATTTGGCCATTTGAACTAACACTCTCTTATGAAGAGTGTTCATTGCTGTCATTGAAAAATGTTATATCGATTTGTTGGATAATTAGTTTCTAACAAGCCTTCCATACTGGTTTTTTGGTTTAGGTTATGGTCTCATGAAAAATTGCTTCTATTTTTGTTCATTTTGTGGTCAATTCTCTTTAAATCATAATATATCCATGATTACCCTGTTTGCCATGGTAAAGTTCTGTCCTGTTGGTTCCTTTAGAGAGAGAGAATAAATAAGTGTTGGCTGACATATAAATCACAATTTCTGCTTTATTTTTGGGTACTGAATAGCTTAAGTGATGCTGTAATTTTCTTCCTTGTCAAACACAATTCTTGATTTCCAATTTCCTTTTACCTTGAACTGAAAAAGGTCATGATTTTGTAATGCAAGGCTATGAATATAGCCAAAAAATATGAAAGTATGAGCTTTGGGCGAGCGCATGGTGTATGGCTTCTTATAATAGCAGCCTATATTATTTTAGTTACAATATTATACCACACTAATACAAAAATAACACTATATGATCCAATGTCATGAACTCTATGTTTTACACTGTTCTCTTTTTTACGTTATTGGTTGGTTTAGTTAGGCCTTACGTCGTCCACTATTTGCCCACAATTAGCCAAGCCATGCAATTGTAAGCTCCTTTATGTGTTAATTGCAAGTACAATACGAAGAAAGGTGCGTATAGCTAACAGCCAGTGGAGGAGGGGGCTGAGAAGGTAATTGGTATCAAATGATAACATGCCAGTGGTATCAAAATCTAATAAGTATGAGACATGTCAGTAAAAAATAACTAACTCACTAACAAATAAAAGTTATGTGTTTGTAGGTAATTATTTTTGCACAAGTCTCTTGTTTATTGGATTTTGATATGAATGACGTGGAATCATTTGATATAAATTACTTTTTCAGGCTGAGGAGCTAGCTTTTTAAAATTCCATAAATTTTCCATTGAAAAGGGCAATAAAATCATAAATATTCTTAAGTTTCACTTATCGGCCCCCTCTAAGATTTTGAGGAAAAAAAACGCTATATTGATCATGTCAAAATTCATTTCAACTTTCCCTAAATATTTTCTTAATTTGACTTTTCTTATATTTAATGATTCAAAAATGTGGTGGGTCCATGTAGAAGTGACAAGAAATTAGTTACATTTTGACACGTAAATAGTTGTGGCAATTTATGTGATACTAGAACTACTTAAAAATGAAAAATTTTAAGACCACATAAAATGATACAACTTGTGCCTTGACTATCCATGTGGTAGATTTTAAATGGTAAAAAAAAATAGTGGGTCCATGTAAAAGTGACGAGGAGTTAGTCACAGTTTAACATGTAAGATAGTTGTGGCAATTTATATGATACTAGAACTACTACTACCAAAAAAAAAAAAAAATTAAATAAATAAAAACCCCAAAAAATGTTTTTGATACAAAGTGTGGGTGCAAATGGGTTTTGGGGAGTACGCCTCGGCCATGTGTACCGTGACAAAGAAAAGAAATGGAGTTGCCACCTAGATTAGGTCTAAGAACTATAAATATAGCACCCTTCATAAAAGGACTGATCTACTACTAGAGATCGTATCTAGAGTTTAGGTATGGGGATGGGCAGGTGTTAGACACCCAATCCCACCTGACCCGTGGGTCGGTTTCCATTCATTGTGTCTTACGTCTTAGTCTCATTAAAGACACATTCAACATTCATCATTCTAGACTCACACACACACTAGCATACATCTAGCATTCAATGTGGCATTTTCATCCCAAAACTCTAACATACATCTATCATGCAACTTATCATATCTCAAACCCTAGCACACACCTATCATATATCTCATCACATCATATCCAAGGTAGCAAACAAACAAAAATATATCATACTCAAGGCAAAGCATTTGCAAATTGTTAGGATATGTGCCCTTTAAACCCTATTGTATAATGCTAAGTGCAACATTATGTATGATATTATGTTGTAATTAATAAAGTTGTTTTATTATTATCTAAAATAATGGTAAGATGAATATTTAGGCATTATTATTTCTTCTCCGCCATTCATCATTCTAGACTCACACACACACTAGCATACATCTAACATTCAACATGGCATTTTCATCCCAAAACTCTAACATACATCTATCATGCAATTTATCATATCTCAAACCCTAGCACACACCTATCATACATCTCATCACATCATATCCAAGGTAGCAAACAAACAAAAATATATCATACCCAAGGCAAAGCATTTGCAAATTGTTAGGATATGTGCCCTTTAAACCCTATTATATGATGATACATGTAACATTATGTATGATATTATGTTGTGATTGATAAAGTTATTTTCTTATTGTCTAAAATAATGGTAAGATGAATATTTGGGCATTATTATATAATTCATGAGATTCATAGTATGTGATTTAGTCACAGAATATATAAATTACAAGTTCTTTGTAAAATTAGAATTTTAGTTCGTAGTCAGTAATAAAATTAGGCATTTCATTTATGAAGACTATAACATATCAACGAAGATGATTTGTACTTTACTTGTATATGTTAATATGTTTTAAGTGTTAAGACATGTTAAGGACATATTTTATGAGTGTGTTTAATACTTCAAAGAACATGTTGTTCAAGTCTAGTATTAAAGCCATGAAGATTGGACCAAGAAACAAGTGAAGAAAAAGTGTGTACTAAAGCTAGACACCTGCTAGACACTTGCGGACACCTGCTGGACACCTGTTAATACCTGTTGGATACCTATAGATAGCTGCTTGACAGATAGCTATTTATCGAGGTATCTATCGAGGCTTAATGAGGCTCGACACCTGCTATCTATCGAGGTTTAATGAGGCTCGACACCTGCTATCTATCGAGGTATCTATCGAGGTTACGGAAATCAGAATTTTCAAATCTGATTTTTGGGCCAGGCTTTTATATTTGTGTAGGGTTTCTTTTCTCACAACCCTAGGCATATATAAGGCTTATTTTTGAGGCCGTCACATGAGAGAATACAAGGAGAACATATGATAAAGATGACCGAAGCCTTATTCTCTCTAAAAGAAGCTACTGTGTTTTTGCGCCTTAGGGTTTTGTAACCAAGTGCTTCTTGATCTTCATTGTTGATGAAGTGAAAAACTTTGTAGCCAACATTCTTCTTCCTCAAATTGGTGAGTGAGTCGCATGCTGGGATTCGTGCATCAAAGGGTGGCGTTCATATATTGAAGAGTTCAGAGGTTCTGAAGCAGTAGAAGGTTTCTGCTGTAAGTTCATCTACGGGGATTGTAGAGTTTAGGAACAAAGGTTTTGTACTAGATCTGAAACTTCTCTTTACTATAGTGAATTGCTTTTCGGGAAGGTTTTCCCCCAGGTTTTTTACTGTGAAACTGGTTGGTTTCATTGGTTTTCTTGGGTCATCATATCTTGTCTTATTTATTTTTCTGCTACACTTATATTTGACATGATAGTGATGTTTGTTTGTTTTAACAAGTTTTATGTATAATAAATCTAATTAATAACTTGGGTTTAAAACTTGTTAATTCTATCAACCGGGGTCTAAATTTCCCAACAAGACATATTAAATTGGACCGTTGTGAGATTTATTACTCTATTAACGACTATCAAATAAATAATAAATCTCACGACTTCTATCTACATGAACTCTCAATCCTCATAAAATAATGAAAGTGATCATAAAGTATAGGTTACTTTGATATATCATGAGTGACTTTATTTCTAAGAGGGTGGTGACTTTATTTCTTCTCCACCACGATCCACCTCACCGAGATGTACTCCCCCCTTGCACCCATAGTTGGAAGAAACAATAATGTTATTAAATTACATGATGACCTGATCCTTCCTAAAGGAGGTATGTAGGCAGCCATACCCGGCTTGGTCACATCATTTTCAAGACACACCATCTTCAAAAGGAATAAGGTAGGGAGAAGCAAAACAAGATTGAAGGATAGAGGTTTAGACCTTCAAGAGAAGTTCTTTGCAAGTCCGCTAGTAGCATCACCAGAGTTAGGACCATCTCTACGTAGTAAGATACATAGGCAGTAGGACAAGCCTGAAGCAGAAGGAAGGATGGCCAATTGGACCAAGTATATCCTTTGGTTTATGAGAACTGATTACGTTTGCTTTCCTTATGTAATCTTTTCAATTGCATACATTGTTTCTTCATACACACATTTTCATGCAAATACATTTGCAAATAAATCCCTTCCTGCACCCAAAACATGATTTGCTTTCAAACCTTCTTCATTGCATCAATTTGCATGATAAATTAGAAAATGATCTTGAAAGTATGGATTCTTTGGACATAAGTGGAACACTACTAACCATGTATGATTGATGAAGTAGGAAAATCAGGGTCAGTTCCAACATCTTATAGCTTCACCAAGGAATGTGCAAAGGAGGAAGAGCCCACAATTCTCTACAAGACCACATAAAATCCATACTAGGGTAGTTTTATATAGTCCCCTTGAGCCATCCCATCCAAGGGTCCGACCAAAGTTCTAACAGAAATCTTAAGAGTGCTTGAAGAACATATCAAAGTTTACACTAGGGTGGATTTTTAGTGGTCTCTTTTCCACTCGACCACTAAAAATCATTCACAACCCTTACAAGATCCATCATGAGCAACCATGACCAAAAGAGAAAGACGATGACATCCAAGTCCCCAAATCTCCTCTTCTCCAGAAATCCAAGAAACAATCTAGAGACTCCCGAGACCATCCAAAGATGCGACACTGAAGCAAACTTGACCATCCAAAGATACAAAAAGCACACTAGGGTAGTTCTAATTTGGTATCACCCCCACTTCACCCACTTTGTTCCCAAGAGATCTATGAGTAAGCCAAACTACACACTACAATTTTATTTTGGTGCCATAGTTCACTTGCAAAATTCACGAATTAAACCGACAAGGTACACACGTGATTCTTCATTCATCATATTCATGTATAATATTTGCAATATAACATAACACATGTATATTTCTTGAACATTTCACACGTTCATGCATAACTCTTGCCATATGATCATGCTTACATCTCACATGTTCATGCATAATACTTGCCATATGATCATGCTTACATCTCACATGTTCATGCATAATACTTGCCATATGACCATGCTCATGCACATCACATGTTCATGCATAATACTTGCCACATGACCATGCTCATGCACATCACATGTTCATGCACAATACTTGCCATATGACTATGTTCATGTATTCACACACAGTTCTGGCTTTAGGACTTTTCTCAAAAATTCACTCACAGTTATGGTTTTAGGATTTTTCTCAAAAATTCACACACAGTTATGGTTTTTGGATTTTTCCCAAAACCTCACTCACAATCATGGTTTTAGGATTTTTCTCAAAAATTCACACACAGTTATGGTTTTATGATTTTTCCCAAAAATTTACACTCATTTTAGTTTTAAGGTTTGATAAGGTTGAAAAATCAGTAGGTTAAATGGGCCAGGCTATGACAGAAACTTTGTGACCTGAAAAGGAAAAGAACTATCAAAAGGGATTGATGTGGACCGGTCAAAGACCCTCTGATGGCTAAGTCAGTTTTCACTTTGTGGAATGGTAATGAAGAATGGATAAGTGGTGAAAAACTTACCTTAGGTTGTTAAGGATGGATCCATTTTATAGAGATCTAGGAGTGGGTCTACTTAACTGGTTCCAATAAGATCATGGGAGATGCATGAATTTCATGAAGGGTTGCATGAGAGACAGGTGGACCTAGCAAAATGTGGAAAAGAACTTCGAGGAGTTCATCCCATGTTTAGGAAATTGAAATTTAGTTACCCACAATGAGCAATCAGAATGTTTTATATTTTTTTCTAAGTGTTTATATTTGTCTATACCTCAAGTTGGTATAGAAGAGTACATCAGATTGTCAAGCACCAATCATTCGTAGTTTTTGTAATTTCCCCTTTAAGGTCTTGGGTGTTGGTAAGTTTAGATGATCCTTATGGACACACTGGAATTTGTACTTTACTATCAATTTCCCCCTTGTCCATAAGTTGTCCTAACTATTGTCCATCATATTTTTATATTGTTGCTTTTTGTTGTTTTTTTTTTAATGACATTTTACACGTGGTTCCTAATGATGTGTTGATAGCATGGCATCATAGATAGCGTTAGATCTCTTTGGTCAAGATGATGACATGTGGTGAGCTATCATCAGTTGAAGAGTCGAGACGCTTCGTTCAAAGTAATCATGACACGTGGCAAAGTATCATTGGCCAAGATGCTTCGTTCTCTAGGTAATTATGACACGTGGTGTTTTTTGATTGACTTGCATCATTTTAGTGTCCTAGTTGGTCGCCTATAAATAGCTCAATACCTCTGATGTCCTCTTCACTTCTCCAAATTTTCTTTTCTGATATTTTTGTCTCGACTCGTCCTTTACGCTTTGCCTAGGAGCTTTCTCTTGTCCTTAGTCATCTTTGTGTAGATTTAGGTACCCTTTCCTCATCGTTTGTAGGTTTTTCCTATTTTTCTTTGAAATGGCTGAAACTGAAGTTTTTTCTTCTCATAGGGATGATAAGGAAATAGACAAATATTACAACAAGAGTGATAATAGTAGTGGTAGTGAGCGTAGTAGTGAAGACGAGTCGTCAGACGAGTAGTATCATTATGGGGCTCCTGGAATTCCTTTGGAGGCTTTTCAGGAGGAAATGAGATTAAGGATGATGTCTAGCTCATCTACTAGCCCCTCTCCTATCCCTTCTTCAATTCCTAAATCCTCACCTCTTCGTCTTTCTATTGTACCATCTCTTCTTGTGCCTCAAAAATCTCGTCCACTCTAGATTCTAAAAGATTGTACAAAATTAGGGGTAAATACCGAATTTCTGAAGATGTACATCTTCATCTTGCTATTTAAAGGGAGTGATGTTGTACCTTTAACTCCTCTTGGGTTGGCTTTTATGAAGCCTATTTCTTAGGTACCCTTAGGCTACCTTTGGATGATTGTACGAGAACTTTTGTTCAAATTAGGCATTGCCCCCAACCAACTTAATCCTAATGGTTGGAGGATAATTGTGGCGATGCAAGTTTTGTGGAGGGAGGTGTTTGAAGGAAATTGTCCTCTAACTGTAGACAAATTCCTTTATTGTTAGAAACCCTTTGAGATTAGTCAGTTTATAGATTTTTATAAGTTTTCTACTAAGTACAATGATTGTAGAATGATTAGGTCCCCCTTCTCATCGGATAGAGTGGAAAAAGGAATTTTTTTTTGTTTTGGGTTTCTAGGCTGGTGACCCTGACGGGTCTGGCGAAATAAATACTGACGATAAAAGCATCACTGACGAGAAATCACAACAGACGATGTAACCTGTGAAGACGATGATACAATGTGCAAGAGGAGGCGAAAGCGGCAGGAACATTTAGTATCGCCAATAATACCCCAGGCTGGATAAAACAGCTGTGCATCCCATTGGAGACGAATTGAAGCCCTGCCATTAAGTGGAAGGCGTTACTTAAAGCAGCATTAAAACCACAATAACTGCTACAACGGCTAGAAGGCAAAAGGAGCATATATAAACCCTCCAAAAATGCCAGCCAGAGGTAAGAAAAAGCATACTACAACACACCCATTCTTCGTCATTGTCTTTCTGAGCAAAATTCCCAAAAACTAACTTAAGCATCGGAGGTGTTTTGGTGGGCACTACACCGGTGACCACGTTGACAGGTCTCACTGCCACCCTCTTGACTGTTGGAAAGGCGAGATACAGGTTTGGTTCCATCTGGACTTACAACTTTTTCGACTGACGAACTTCTTGCTTCATCAGTTTGGCGTCGTCTGTGGGAATGTCGCATTTCCATACTTATACTTGGAAAGGTGGTTCCCACCAATTTCTGCAGTCAGATGGAATCCAATCAAGACCCTGCCTCCTTGACCCAACAAATCCAGGCCGTGGCGGCCACTGTCGTAGAACTCACCAGGCAGAATCAGGAAATGAAGATACAACTTTAGCAGATGCAACAGGAAGAGAGTCAATCCAGGGGCAGCCTAGAAGATGAAAGGGATAGTCACAGAAGAGTCAGCACTCTCAGACCACTCACTCCTGACGAACAAAATTCGAACGTTATAAAAGAAATGAGGAAGGAGATGGACTAGCTACGAAATGCCATCAAAGAAAAAACGGAGTGGAGCGTGGATAGAATGATTAGGGCTACGGATTCGCCCTTTACTACAGCAGTCCTCGAGCACCCAATACCGCCCAAATTTCGGCTGTCCCAACTCGAACAATTCGACAGGTTGAAGGATCCTCAAGATCACCTCAACACATTCAAAACAACACTAGGTCTCCAACAACCTCCTGACGAGATACTAGGTCGCTCCTTCCCCACCACTCTCAAGGAAGCGGCTAGAGAATGGTTTGCCAAGCTGCCGACCTCATCAATAGATAACTTCGAATAGCTGAGCGGCGCCTTCTTGAGGCACTTTATTGGGGGACAACATCCAAAGAGGCCAGCGGACTATTTACTCACTATCAGACAGGGGGAGAAGGAGACATTGAGGTCGTATGTAAAGCGTTTCACACGAGAAACTTTGGAAGTGAACGAAGCTGACGATAAAGTGCAGTTGACGGCTTTCAAGGCGGGGTTAAGATCTCAGGACCTCGTAGCATCACTTGCCAAGAATTCCCCCAAAGACGATGGCAGAAATGCTCTTAAAAGCGCAAAAATACATGAATGCCGAAGATGCACTCGCAGCCATAGGGGACACAGTAGGGCCGAGAGGCATCGGAATAAGGGACAACGAACGAAGAGGACAGAAGAGAGAACGACATGATCATCAAGCCAGTGACGGTAACAGAAGAAAAGATGATAAAGGTCCCCGAACGGTAAGGTTTACCCCCTTAATTATGCCTGTTGACAAGATTCTGTGGCAAATTAAGGACGAGCACCAATTGAAATGGCCACAGCCATTGCATTCGTTGCCTAATGTTCGTGACAAAAGCAAGTACTGCCGATTCCATAAGGATCACGATCACTACAAGGAGGATTGCCGGGATCTCAAGGAGCAGATTGAGGAGCTGATACGAAAAGGGAAGCTACAGAAGTATGTGAAGAATGGGGAATACAGCAGACCAAGGGACGGAAACAAGAACCAGCAAGAATCATCGTCAAGAAACAACGATCGTCAAGCCCAACCAGCGCAGAATGTGATCGAGGAGATAGCAACCATCGCAGGAGGACCCTTTGCCGGGGGATCTTTTAAGTCCCTCAGGAAGGCATGCCAGAGGCAAGTAAACAGCGTCTACATGGTACCTCCAGTCAAGCAAAGGAGGACTAACTAGGATATGTCCTTCAATGAAGCAGATGCTAGGGGGGTGAAACAACCACACAATGATCCCCTAGTTATAATGTTAACTCTAGAAGGATTCAATACTAGAAGGATCCTCGTGGACAACGGCAGCTCAGCAGACATTATCTACCTCCCCGCGTTCTAGAAATTGAAACTAGACCCAAAAAATCTGCGCCTTTTTGGCTCCCCACTTATCAGTTTCAGTGGAGATCGGGTATATCCCAAAGGCATGGTGACGCTGACGATTACAATCGGGACCTACCCGAGGCAGTTAACCTGTCAGCTAGATTTCTTAATGGTAGATTGTCCTTCATCCTATAATGCCATTATTGGAAGACCAACACTCAATAAATGGAGGGCGAGGACGTCTACTTATTGTTTAAAAGTGAAGTTCCCAACAGACGAGGAGGTCGGCGAAGTGAAAGGAGATCAAGTTTTAGCTCGAGAATGCTACCAGGCCGTACTAGCTGCACGGGAAAACCATACATGGACGATAGAAGAGAAAGAAGGAGAGAAGGAAGAAGCGTTGGAGACGGTGGAGTTAGCTGTCGGAGAAATAACCAAAACAACGAAGGTGGGAAAAATGATAAGCCCTAAGATGAAGGCCAAACTCATCAAGTTACTCAAAGAAAACTTAGACGTCTTCGCATGCAGTCACAAGGACATTCCTGGCATACCCCTAGAGGTCATCCAACATGAGTTAAGGGTGAACCTAGAGAGGAAGCCCGTCCACCAGAGACACAGAACCTTCGCCCCAGAACGGGACCAGGCAGTGACGGACAAGGTCGCTAAGCTCCTTACGGCAGGTTTCATTCAAGAAGTACACTATCCGGAGTGGCTCACCAATGTCGTCATAGTGACGAAGGCTAATGGAACATAGAGAATGTGCGTGGACTTCATGGATCTGAACAAGGCATGCCCTCAGGATAGCTTCCCTCTACCAAGGATAGATCAGCTGGTGGACTCGACGGTTGGAAACAAGTTACTGACATTCATGGACACCTTCTCTGGGTACAACCAGATCAAGATGACTGAAGAAGATAAAGAAAAAACTGCCTTCGTCACAAGCAAAGGACTTTACTGCTACAAGGTGATGCCTTTTGGGCTGAAAAATACTGGAGCCACTTATCAAAGGTTGGTAAACAAGATGTTTAGAAGCCAGATCGGCAGGAATATGGAGGTATACGTGGACGACATGCTTGTCAAGAGTAAGGAAGAACTTTCCAATCTTGAAGATTTGAAGGAGACATTCGCCACCCTCATACAGTACAAGATGAAGCTGAACCAGAGCAAATGCGTTTTTGGCGTAGCTTCGGGGAAATTCTTAGGATTCATGATGTCCCACAAAGGGATAGAAGCTAACCCAGAGAAGGTGCGAGCCATAATCAATATGGAGTCGCCAAGGACGGTTAAAGAAGTCCAAAAGCTGACAGGAAGGATCACGGCTCTAAATAGGTTCATCTTCAGGGCAACAGATAAGTGCCACCCCTTCTTCCAAACCTTGAAAAAGGCCTTCGTCTGGACTGACGAGTGTGAGGAGGCTTTCCAGGATCTTAAACGCTACTTAAGTAATCCACCCCTTCTAAGCCCGGCCAAAGAAGGGGAAGCTTTACAGTTATACTTGGCGGTCTCAATCACAGCCGTATGTGCAGCCCTAATTCGCGAAGAAGGCAAGAAACAGCTTCCAGTTTATTACGTCAGCCAGGCTTTCCAAGGAGCTGAGTTTAAGTACCCGATGATCGAAAATATTGTGTTCGCACTAATAATGGCCTCACGTAAACTAAGACAGTACTTCCAGGCGAATCCAATCCTGGTCATGATTGACCAACCTATCAAAAAGTCCATGAACAAACCTGAAGCAGCCGGAAGAATGGTCCAGTAGGCAATCGAACTTAGCCAATTTGATATCGAGTACCATCCCAAGACGGCCATCAAGGCACAAGTCCTGGCAGACTTCGTGGCCGAATTCACCTATGCAAGCGAAGATAGCCAAACCAAAGACGATGATATGTGGATGATACAGACTGACGGTTCGTTAGCCCAGAAGAATGGCGGAGTAGGAGTCGTAATAACCACCCCTGAAGGAGAAATGCTCAAATATGGGGTCTAGTTGCAATTCCCAGCTACCAACAACGAGGCCGAATACGAAGGAATACTGACAGGACTAAGAATTGAAAAGGCTCTTGGAGCGAAGAACCTGCTGGTCCAAAGTGATTCAAAACTGGTGACCGAGCAGATAAAGGGAGAGTACGAGGCGAAAGAAGATAGAATGCAAAAATACCTCAGGCTGACGAGGCGTCTTATCCATGAGTTCGATACAGTCAGATTCGAACAGATCCCTCGAGGCCAGAACACTATAGCAGACGAAATATCAAAAATGTCATCGTCAGAAGAGAGGCCATCAGGAAGTGGGCTAGCAATTGAAGTCTAGAAGCATCCTAGCATTGAAAAAGTATCAACATTCCAGATCTAAGGTACAAACAGCTAGATCACTCCTATTATGTCTTTTTTACAGGACGGACACCTCCCCCAAGATGCTGACGAGGCCAAGAAGGTCAGGAAAAGAGCAGCCAGGTTCACGATCCTAAACGACACCTTATACAAGAGGGGCTTCTCTATGCCTTACTTAAAGTGTGTTAATGAAGAAGAAGCCAAGTATATCATGAGGGAGGTCCATGAAGGAGTTTTTGGGGACCATACCGGTCCTAGATCCCTGGTGAGCAAAATCATTCGAACAGGTTATTTCTAGCCAACTATGCAGGTGGACGCAGTGGAGCTCGTTAAGAAGTGAGACAAATGTCAAAGGTTTGGGAACGTTCAACGACTTCCAGCAGAGCAACTGACGACTATATCCTCCCCTTTGCCATTTGCTCAATGAGGAATTGACATTGTTGGCCCATTACCCCTAGGTAAAGGACAGGTAAAATTCTTGTTGGTCGCGATTGATTACTTTACAAAATGGGTGGAAGTAGAGGCAATAACGACCATCACCGAAGCACGAATCCGGAGTTTCGTCTGGAAGAATATAATTTACAAGTTCGGGATACCAATGATGATTATATCAGATAATGGTCGACAGTTCGACAGCCAAGGCTTCAAGGATTTCTGCTCAATTTTGGGTATCAGAAACAAATTCTCGTCCCCAGGACATCCGCAGGCCAACGGTAAGACGGAAGTGACGAACCGGACATTGCTGAAGATCATAAAAGCCAAACTGGACGACGCAAAGGGTGCCTGGCCGGAAGAACTTCCTAATGTGTTGTAGGCCTACAGGACCACCGCAAGGACTCCAACAGGGGAAACTCCTTTTATGCTCACTTACGGAACTGAAGCTGTAATCCCAGTGGAGGTGGGCGCCACAAGCACCAGGCGAGAACTGTACCGCCAAGAAGGTAATGACGATCAGTTACAAATCAACCTGGACTGCCTTGACGAAATTAGAGACAAAGCTTCCGACAAGATGACAAAGTATTAGCAGAAGATGAGGGAATATTACAACAAGAGAGTAAGGCTCCGACGACTTGAGATAGGTGACCTCGTTCTACGTAAGGTCAGCACAGCCATAAAAGATTCTGTTCAAAGAAAGCTGGGTGCTACTTGGAAAGGATCCAACCAGGTCACTCGCTACTCTAGACAAGGAAGTTATCACTTGGCAACCTTAGACGGGCAGAAGCTCCCACGACCATGGAACATCGAACATTTGAAGAAGTACCACCACTAGATGTAAACCAGTAAATGCATTCATATTCAAAATTAATAAAGAGATTTTTCTACTAATGCTTCTGCGTCCACAGGTTTTCTCAGTTAAAAATTTCAAACAATCTCAAAGATTATTAAGTAACAAGATTCTGCTTTGACGGATGTAAGTTACTAACGAGTAAAAGAGACATTGAATCTCAAAGATTATTAAGTAACAAGATTCCGCTTTGGCGGATGTAAGTTACTGACGAGTAACTGAGACATTGAATCTCAAAGATTATTAAGTAACAAGATTCCACTTTGAGGGATGTAAGTTACTGACGCGTGAAAAGAGACATTGAATCTCAAAAATCAGTAACAAAATTCTGCTTTGACGGATGTAAGTTACTGACGAGTGAAAAGAGACAGTGAATCTCAAAGATTACTAAGTAACAGAACTCCGCTTTGACGGATGTAAGTTACTGAAGAGTAAAAAGACACATTGAATTACAAAAATTTTGAAGTAAAAGCCACAGCAAGCAAGCAGGTGCATCTAATTAAAAGCCCAAAAACAAAGGGCAAATTCCATTGTTTTTACAACCAAAGACCCATAAACACTGGGCCAAACCGATGTTCACGAAACAAAAAGTTCTTTCAAAATTTGGACTAACAAAAAAAAAAAAAAAAAAGGGAAATCAATTTCTTTCTCAGGATCAAACAGTGGGGGCGGAATCATCAGGGGCGTCATCAACATTTTCTGGGGCATCAGGCTGGCCAGCAGATGATTGGGCAGCCTCGTCAGCCGCCATCTCTTGATCAACCTCCTCCAGGTCCAAGCTGTCCAAATCCACTCCGGAAGGATGTTTGACGAGGTACCTCCTAAGCAGCTTGAAGCCCTTGAAGTACCAGCTGAACAAGACTGTGTTGAATTCATCCGTAGTTTAAAAGGCCTCTACGGAACGAGCAGCAATGGTCTTCAATAACTCCAGGGATGCCAGGAGTTGTTCATCCTTTTCGAAGGTTAGCTGATGCTTAGCCCTCAAATCTTCATCCAACCTCTTCACCTATTCCTTCAAATCAGTGGCTTCGCTCATGCATTCAATCAAGTCTTTCTTCAAAGTGGAACTCTCTGCCTCCAAAGCCTTCACCCTCGAGGAAAGGGAAGCCACCTTGGCCTCTTGGGTCAGATATTCAGACGTGATATGAAGGCTCTCCCCCAAAACCTAAAAAAATAAAAAATAAATAAAAAAAAAAAAGAAAAAGAGGGAAAATGAGAATGTAAAAAGACAAAAATAAAAGACAAGAGGAAGAAGAAGGTTCATAACTAAAATATCACCTGGACAAGCTTTTGAACATGACGGCTTGCGACTCGATTAAAAGACACTCCAGAGAGTGCCTTCAAGTCCTCGGTGGCCATAGCCCCGTGAGCTCTTTCCACGGCCAAGCCTTCGTTATCCCAGATAGTTGACAAATGGGAACTGACCCTCTCCACCTCTTTCTCCTTCCCAGAGAGGCGTTGTCTTTTGGCAACTGGCGTGGAAAGCTCCTCGATCGAGGTCGACGGGGAAGTTGTCCTCTTCACTCCAGCACCAGAAGTGACAGGAGTGGACTAGATGACCGAAGAACCAGAAGCACCCCTGTCAGTGACCCGCACCGACTTTCCCCCTAAGTTTGACAGCGGCTCCCCCTTTATCGATCTCATTTTTGCGTACATATCTTTATTGAATTTCGTCGTCATCCCTGCACAAAAAAAAAAAAGGAGTGTTCGTCAGGAAAGAAAAAGGAAAACCATCACTGACGAATATAACATTTACTTTTCTTTTCTTCAATCTCTAAGCTCCGGAGAACAAAAGACGAAGGCTCTGGTCTAAAACAGTAAAAAGATAAAGTCCTGGGATCTACGAAGTCGTCCCAATTTTCCACCGTCTGTGCGTACTCTACAGCTTTTTTCACCCTATCCTTATACCTGCTCTTAAGTTTTGGTCGCTTCTAAACTGCACAAAAAAAAAAGGGATTAGCTGCAGTAGCAATACACCTAAAAACTGAAGCGACGAGGAAAAGATATTGACGCACCTAATGTCGGGGTTCCCCACCGACGATGTAATCGCAGGAGATCACCCTAAGTCTTGCCCGAGGCGATCTCAAACTCATCTCCGAACACAAAGAAAAACCTAGATTTCCAGTACCTGAAGGAGGATGGCAAACCCTTGACGACCCTATTTTTCCTCTCCCAAGATACCAGTTCATAATATCTGTGTTCCTTGGACGCTTTTAATCTGTATAAATAAACAAGCTCATAAATTTTGAGCATATCCCCATCTACAGCTGCTAGCCAAATCCCCATATAGGTAATCACGATCCTCTAGGAATTGGGCATAAGTTGCCCTGGAGCGATCCCAAAATGATCCAACAGCTCCATCAGGAAAGGATGGACCGGAAACCTCAAACCACAGATGAAGGCCGCCTCGTAGAAGCAGACCTCCCCTGGGAAGAAGCTACATGCCCGATCGTCCTTACCGGGTAGACGAAGCCTCACTCGCTCGGGAAATTGAAATCTATCCCTAAAACGCCCCAATGTCTCGACATCTAAGCTACACCCTTCCCCGAGGGCGTTAAAAGCTCTAACCTCTCGAATGGACGAAACAGCAGTATCGCCCCCCACTGGATCGTCACTAGACGAGAGTCCAGTCTCCAACTCACTAGATCTGACATCAGACATGATTCCTTGCCCTCTTTCCCTACTCCTAAACCAGTCTATAGGCTGACGAAGCAAAGGTAGCAAGTCAGCCAACACCACCCCCAGACAGCTACCCTCACAAACAAAACCCCCTAGGCACGGAGAGCTACCTAAAAATCCCCCCAAACACGTAAACAAGAAAGAAATTGAAGGGCAAACTATCCTAACCTCAGAGCCACTAACCATCAAAATTTAAAAACAATGTGAGCAGAACAACACAAGCTAAAACCCCCATAAAAAAGAAAAAAAAAAAAAAAAAAAAAGGAAATGAAAAATCAAAGAAATTGCGAAAAGAAGAAAAAGAGAAACAAAGCCAAAAAGTTGAGAAAGTACATACCTTAGAAGCAGAAGCACCACCGCATAGAGGTACCACCATGCAATGCATCGGTTCAAAAAGGAAAAGTCGCCGGAGAGGAGTGTTTGCAAAGAAAAAAGAAGATAGACCTAGAGCAATAAAAGTACTTTTGAAAAAAAAAAAGGCAGAGAACAAAAGGAGAGAAGTTAAAAGCCCAAATAACACAGAAACTGAAGAGAAACAACGGGAAAAACAAAGAGCCAAATGATGGGAGCATTAATTTCACCAACCGAAACTCGCCACGTGACCACGATCAGTACGGCGCCACCACCACGTATTTAATGCGGCACGAAACTCCAAGAGTCGCTTACCAACTTTTCACCTTCCATGATCGTCGTGACATGTCATGACGACCAAGGAATCCAGCGGCAATTGACGGGTTTGACGAAATAAATACTGATGATAAAAGCATCACTGACGAGAAATCACAACAGACGAGGTAACCTGTGAAGACGATGATAAAATGTGCAAGAGCAGGCGAAAGCGGCAGGAACATTTAGTATCGCCAATAATACCCCAGGCTGGATAAAACAGCTGTGCATCCTGTTGGAGACGAATTGAAGCCCTGCCATTAAGTGGAAGACATTACTTAAAGTAGCATTAAAATCACAATAACTGTTACAACGGCTAGAAGGCAAAAGAAGCATATATAAACCCTCCAAAAACGCCAGCCAGAGGTAAGAAAAAGCATACTACAACACACCCATTCTTTGTCATTGTCTTTCTGAGCAAAATTCCCAAAAACTAACTTAAGCATCGGAGGTGTTTTGGCAGGCACCATACCGGTGACCACGTTGACAGGTCTCACTGCCACCTTCTTGACTGCTGGAAAGGCGAGATACAGGTTTGGTTCCATCTGGACTCACAACTTTTTCGACTGACGAACTTCTTGCTTCATCAGACCCCATTGAGGTTGGTAGGGATTGGTTTCCCCCTACAACTGGTGCTTGGGGTCATCTTCATCCTAAGGGTAGATGACTCTTCTATATCTTATATTGTATTTCTTTTCTTTGTCTAATCTACCTTTTCATTTCAGCTCTCACCCGTCCATGTTTAAGTGATCGTCACCTGGACAGAATTCAACAAGCTCGTGCTTTTCCCGATAGGAGTTTTTGTTCATCGATCACCCTTAATCGTTTGGCTTTTTGGGGTCTTGGACCAGAATCAATGGAGGAAGATCGTTCTCATGAGATTAGAACTTGCAAAAGTGAGCTCTTTTTTTTTTTTGTCCTTCATTTTATTTGATGCTGACTCGTCATTCCATTCATCATTTTTCATTTCATTTTGTTTTAAAGGAATGGTGACAATGAACAGGTACAAGGAAAAGGAAATTGCTAAGTGAGGATACTACTCGTCCAGCAGAGACTACCTCCGTTAAGACTCGTCCAGCTTGTACGAGTCCTAAACCTTTGCTTCCCAGTTCTTCAGGATAAAGAAAAGTTGCTAAGGTTGTTGACAAATCAACTTTTCCCAACCGTCGTAATCTTAAAAAGCAGAAAACGAACCCATCCAGCATGACCAAGGCTCCACTAGTCAAACTGGATCCTTTGAATCCTAACGCTCCAACCATTGATGCTCCTCTCAGTTAAGACATTGGACCTTCCACTCCTACTATTGAGCCTTTTATAAATGAGTCAATGAATCTTCTAAGGAATGAGACTCTAGCTTGGCACAGGTTTAAGCAGGCAATGAAAACTAAGGACATGTCTATTTTCTATGACAGGGCAATCAGGGAATTTGAACTTTCAACCATTCATCACCTTTTCAAGATACTTATATGTATTTTTTGTCCTTATTGAATAAGTATGCGTTGTTTCATGCCCTAACTGTTTATGTTTCAGGTTATGTCCAAATTTATGGCAGTGTCCATGGAAGCCAAAGATTTGGACCAAAAAAAGAAAAGAAAAGAAAAGAAAAGGTTAGACGTTCGAGTCTGTGAGTTAGAAGGAGATCATAGATGGCACTCAAAGGAGAAAATGAAGCTTAAGCATACGTCTATGAATTTGTCGACGGAGGGTAAAGGAGTTGAAGGAATTGGTGGAGGAGATGAAAACTGACATCGTAGAGAAGAAGACTTATCTTGACCATCTTTAGAAGATGAATGATGAGTTATCCAAAACCAAGGACGAAATTATAGCTGAATTCAAAGCACCTAGTGCTTTCTCAAAGATTATTGATGAGCACTATACTGCTGGTTTTGAAGACTTTCGTCAGGTTACTGAAGATCATTTTTCTGGGGTTGATTTTAGCCTGATTGTACTTCATGTAGCTGGTGAAAACTCTGTCCTTGTCAATGGGTCAAACGAAGTAAATGTGGAAGACGAAGCAGCCACTATTGACGATGTTGTCCTCTAGTCAGAAACTCCAGCTGTCAACAATGATGAAGCCCAGTAGTTTTACTTTTCTTTTTATATTTTATCTCACACGATCGTCTTTGAAAACGGTTTAGGGGGTCTTGTTTTGGACCATGTCAACCCTTTTTAAATACATTTACTTCGTCCAGTGTCTCTTAGATGAAAGTTCAATACTTTTAACTCATATGGATTTTTGGACAATAGTCGTCTCCTCTTTTTTATTTATAAGTTGATTTTATTTATCATATACATGCTTGTTTTTCTATAATTTAGACTTATATACATTTTCCTTGTATTTGTTCATCCATAATTTGGACAACTTTATTTAGGGATTTTAAATGGTCTTTGTCTTTCACTATCATCTGTTTATTGCATGTTTGCATTCATCTTCAAATATATTAATATTGATGAGTACATGAAGGAGGTGTTTGTTCCTTCCTTTTTACCTTGAGGTTTTTGTTGGTTTAAAATCTGGTTTTGTATCTCATACAAAACACACAGCGGAAGCAACAAATAAGGATCTATTTCATTCATGATTGACAACATGCCCTCTATAAATTTCAGAATTTAAGAACAAGATAGCGTACCTTGGTATGGAGAATTTCAAAACAAAGATTAGAAGCACTTGGGAAAACTTTTAATCTTCACTCCAATTCCACTTTACGCCCAAGATGTGTGGTCTCTCAATCAGTTTCCAAAGGGAGAATGAAAGTGTGTCTCACACTCTTTCTTTTCTTTTCGAAAAATCACGTTAAAAAATTCTGTATGTTTCTCCCTTTATAACTAACTGATTATCTAATTGGGCCGGCCTATTGGGCCTTTCCAATTGGGCTTTAGTGTGTGGCTTGGAATGGGACCAAAAGGGACCAATAAGACACTAGCTCCAATGGGCCTTGGGCTTTTCCGTCAACTCTTGACAAGTCCAAAGTTACCATTAATTATATTTAATACCACTATATAAATATAATTGCACTCTAGGCCTTATTAATAAATTATATCCCAAGACTTTATTTTACACGCAACCCCTTCATAAAATATTCGTAGTAATACAAAGTCATAAATATAGACTGCCACTTTGTAAATTACTACATCTTATCCTTGAGTACCCGGTTTAATCCTTTAAAGTTATTCATCATATATTTATGAAATCCAATTTCATAAATATATACTTTAGTAATTTCTTACCAAAGTGGTTAGGCCTAACTCTCTGAATAACCAAACCCATTAAACTTATCTCAAGGGAATATTTTGTATCTCTATTAAGAGACTATGAATTCCATCTTGAGAATATATGTTCCATCAACACTAAATGTGGTTGCCCAACATACTGAGGTTTTGACCGTTACTTTGGATCTCAATCCTGATATATCAAAGCAACCTACACCTCATGATCAAGTCCATTATTCTCTCAGGATTAAGAGTTCATGCAAATAGAAGTCGTGAGATTTATTATTCATTTGACAGTCGTTAGGAGAATAATAAATCTCACAGCGGTCCAGTTCAATATGTCTTAACTCTTAAAACATATCAACATATCAACTAGAAGTCACCACTTCCATGATCAAGACAAATCATCTTAGTTGATACGTTATAGTCTTCGCAGATGAAATGCCCAATTTCATCACCGACTACGAACTACAAATTCTGAGTTTACAAAGAACTTGTGATTTATATCTTCTGTGACTAAATCACATAAATCACATACTATGCATCTCATGGACTATATGATAATGTCCAAATATTCATGTTACCATTATTTTAGATAAAAATAAACAACTTTATTAAACACAACATTAAGTCATACATAATGTCATACATAGCATCATACAATAGGATTTAAGGGCATATATCCTAACAATCTCCCACTTGCCCTAAAGACTATTGTGCACTAATCTAACTCCCATTCCCTCCAAATGTGACTCGAAGGTCCTTTGAGGCAAGGTTTTGGTAAAAGGATCTGCTAGATTATTTGCACTTTCAATCTTTGCCACCACAACATCTCCACGAGCAACAATGTCTCGAATGATATGGTACTTTCTTTCGATGTGCTTTCCTTTCTTGTGATTTCTTGGATCTTTGGATTGTGCAACCGCTCCACTATTATCACAAAACAATGTGATGGGAACTTGCTCCATTCTTATAACACCAAGATCAGAAAGGAATTTCTTGAGCCAAACAGCCTCCTTTGCCGCTTCACAAGCAGCAACGTACTCGGCTTCCATGGTGGAGTCCGCAATGCAAGATTGCTTAACACTCCTCCAACTTATGGCTCCACCTCCCAAGGTGAAAACACATCCTGAAGTGGATTTTCTGAAATCTAGATCCGATTGAAAATCTGAATCTGTATAGCCAATGGGAATCAAATCCTCACAATGGTAAACAAGCATATAATTTCTCGTTCTCCTAAGATACTTGAGAATATGCTTTACAGCTTGCCAATGTTTTGGTCCTGGATTTGATTGATATCGGCTGACCATGCCAACTGAATAACAAATGTCTGGTCTAGTACAAAGCATGGCATACATGAGACTTCCTACTGCAGAAGCATAAGGAACTTGTCTCATCATATTTTCTTCCTCTTGAGTCTTAGGTCGTTGGTCATCAGACAGAGGAACTCCATGTCTGAAAGGAAGCAATCCTTTCTTGGAGTTTTGCATGCTAAACCGTTCTAGAACCTTATCTATATATCCAGCTTGTGATAAGCCTAACATCTTATTCTTACGATCTTGCCAAAGCTTGATCCCTAGAATAAAGTTAGCCTCACCCAAGTCCTTCATATCAAATTGGCTAGACAACCAAACTTTAACCGATGACATTACCCCTACATCATTCCCAATGAGTAGAATATCATCAACATAAAGCACTAGGAACATTACTACTTTGTCTCGATGTCTCTTGTACACACATGGTTCATCAAGATTTTGTTCAAAACCAAATGACTTGATTGCTTGATCAAATCTGATGTTCCATGACCTAGATGCTTGCTTAAGTCCATAAATGGACCTATTCAACTTGCATACCATATGCTCTTGGTTCTTTGCTATGAATCCTTCTGGTTGCATCATGTATATTTCTTCTTCAAGATTGCCATTAAGAAATGCAGTCTTGACATCCATTTGCCAAATCTCATAATCATAATGAGCAGTAATGGATAAGAGAATTCTGATAGACTTAAGCATGGCTACTGGCGAAAAAGTTTCATCATAATCAATACCTTCTTTTTGTGTATACCCTTTCGCCACTAGTTTTGCTTTAAAGGTTTCAACCTTTCCATCTATCCCTCTCTTCCTCTTGTAAACCCATTTGCAACCAACAGGTTTAATGCCGTTAGGCGCCTTTACAAGATCCCATACATGATTGGAATACATAGAATCCAATTCAGATTTCATAGTTAAGACCCAATGATGTGCATCTATATCATTAATTGCCTCCTCATAAGTGTAGGGATCCGATTCTGCCTCTTCTGAGATAGCTTCATAGGTTTCTCCTAAACCTATAAATCTTATAGGAGGCCGAACAATTCTCCCACTACGACGAGGCATCTGTGTACTAGGCATCTCATGAGTAATATCTTGTGGTGTATCCAATACAACCACACCATCCCTAGTTTCATCCACTGGTTGTTCAACTACAGGTTCATTCATTTCAGCCAAGACAACTCTACTTCTAGGATTAAAATTATTCACATAATCATCTTCCAAAAATTTGGCATGGGTGCTAACAAACACTTTGTTATCCTTATGATTATAGAATAAATAACCCTTAGTTTCTTTTGAATACCCTAAAAACATGCATACTTCAATTTTAGTTTCCAACTTATCAGACTTCCCTTTCAACACATGTGCTGGACATCCCCAAATGTGAAGATATTTCATACTAGGCTTGCGCCCACTCCACAATTCCTTAGGTGTGTTGGGAACAGATTTTGATGGAACTAAATTCAAAACATGCATAGCAGTTTTTAGTGCATATCCCCAAAAAGAAACTGGTAAAGTTGAGTAACTCATCATGGACCTAACCATTTCCAAAAGAGTCCTATTCCTTCTTTCCGCTACACCATTTTGTTGGGGAGTTCCTGGTGCAGTCAATTGGGAGACAATCCCATTTTGAATTAGGTAATCCTTGAAATCCCCAAGAAGGTATTCGCCACCTCGATCAGATCGAATGGCCTTTATGCGTTTACCCAATTGATTTTCAACTTCAGCCCTAAACTCTTTAAACTTGTCAAAGGCTTCAGACTTCCGTCTCATTAGGTACACATAACCATATCTTGAGTAATCATCCGTAAAAGTGATGAAATACTCATAACCTCCTTTTGCTTGGGTTGACATAGGACCACATACATCTGTATGAACTAATTCAAGCAACTCTTGGGCTCTTCTACCTTTTGCATTAAAAGGTCGTTTGGTCATTTTACCTTCCAAACAAGATTCGCAAACTGGAAATCCATCAAAGTCCATGGGCTGTAAAAGTCCATCTTTGATTAGTCTTTGAATCCTATTTGAATTAATATGACCCAAACGCAAGTGCCATAGATATGCATCACTAGTAGAAGGAAACTTTCTCTTTAATGATTTTACATGAGAGCTACTCTATTTCAGAATTGTATAATTCATGCATGTCAGGAGTTAAAATATAAAGACCATCCACAATATTGCCAGAACAGATAAACATTTTATCCTTCTTTATTACAACATTGTCTTTCAGGATAACACAATATCCATTTTTACCTAAGTAAGTTGCAGAAATTAAATTCCTACGAACATTAGGTACATACAAACAGTCTTCCAATATTAACACTCTAGACTTAAAACACAAATTATACACTCCAACTGATACAACCGGAATCCTGCTCCCATCAGCCAAAGTAAGAAATAGTTCTCCCTCATTCAACTTTTTGGTCTCCTGGAACCCCTGCAAAGAATTGCAGATATGATTAGTACAACCTGAATCCAAACACCAGGAATCTGTTGGATTCTGTACCAAACATAATTCAAGAAGAAAGGAACTTTTCATACCCTTATTCTTGGCAGCCTTGAATATTGGACAATTCCTCTTCCAATGTCCTTTCTCACAACAATGGAAACACTTTCCTTTGCTTTTCTTTCCTTTATCGGCAACCCCTAAGGCAATTTGTTTACCATTTTTCCTAGTGAAGTCCTTCTTCTTCTTCTTACCCTTGCCTTTCGACTTAGGTTGAGAAGTAGAAGCTTCACCCACATTGGCTTCAACACTAGAAGTACCAAGGATGCCTTCCGCTGCCACTAACTCATTCATTAATTCAGACAAAGTATAAATATTTTTATTCATATTATAGTTGAGTCTGAATTCCTTGAATGATTCTGGTAGTGACTGGAGTATCATATCCACTTGGGATTCTCCATCAATGTCGGCACCCAAAACTTCTAATGTGTTCAGATTAGCAATCATCCTAAGACAATGCTCCCTCACTGAACTTCCTGCAGCCATTTTGGTATTATAAATTTGCCTCATGGTTTCTTGCCTTGCAGACCGGCCTTGCTCACCAAACATCTCCTTCAGACTAAGCATGATGTCCGAAGCATGTTCTACATCCTGCATTTGATGCTGTAGAACATTTGAAATAGATGCTAGGATATAGCACTTGGCCATCTCATTAGATTTCTGCCAACGATCATATCGTTGTTTTTCCTCAATAGGAGCATCTAATGAAGGAAAGCTAGGACATGGTTGAGTAAGCACATATTTGTGCTCTTCAGCAGTAAGAACAATGTCCAAATTCCTTTTCCAGTCAACATAGTTGGATCCAGTCAGTTTGTTTTGGTTAAGAATAGCAACAAGTGGGCTAAATGATGCCATGATTTAAATCTGAAAATAATAAACATGAATACAATAAGTAAACTGGACATTATCAAATTTAGCATATAAGCATATAATATGGAACCTTAATAAAACCATAAAATAATATATGCAACGACAACCCAATCCATGTCTATAATTCCTTGGTAGCAAGTTTATTATAAACACATTAATTGGTTGAGAACTATTCTCATTATTAGTGCTATCATGATAACTCTTATCAAACACTAATAATATGCCGTATTATCTTCAGCCTCTAAGTAATAATGACATAGCTCCTTTGGGAGGTTAACATTACACTTAGTCTAGTGTACACCATTATCTAGAATCATGTGTAGCCACATTTCATCTCCCTTTTATAGTGTTTAAACTTGTAGTACCATGAAACAAAACACCCTCCTTTGGGATCGCGAGGCATATACGCCAAGACGAGGTGTTTGTCCACACTACTTTAAATGGGTAAGTTCAAACTTGTAGTACTATGAAGTAAACACCCTCCTTTGGGATCGCGAGGCATATACGCCAAGACGAGGTGTTTACCCACACTACTTTGAACCGATAATGGAGGCTGTGAGATCCAACACTTGTATCTCTCTCCCACTAGAAATTTTAAAATAAAGGTTTTTAATGTCAAGAGCCATAAAAATGCTAGACACGTGAAAAACACAATCCTAATCTTATTAGGAATAAATTTCATTAAACTAGCATTAATATATATAACGTAATATAAACTCATATTATATTATATATATAATATAATATATATATTACGTTATAAAATTATATTATATTATATATAAATATATATAATATAATATATAACTTTTAAAAAGTCGAAATCCGTATATATAACTTGCGGCCAGGAAGAACCACAATATACGGATTCTATATCCAAATAGAATCCTTTATATATGCATGCAAGTGGGTTATAAAACATGCAAGGCAATGGAGTCCAGCAATAAACAAACCGTGCATCAAATAGTACCCATGCAAGCCATGCATAGACGTGAAAAACATTCAAAAGAATCAAAACATGCAATTGAATTCACCAACCAGTACAATAACTGAATGACCGACATGACAGTTATGGAAATTCAGTAACTATATCCTGGGCATCCATAAAAGACACGGCACACTATATATCTGAATTATGGCAATTACTCCATAACTTGATGCAGAAAATTGAAACCCAAAGATAACGGTTTTTCTTAAATTCTAAAATTCACTCACACATTATACAATCATGATATGAAAACCTGGCTCTGATACCAATTGTTGGTTTAAAATCTGGTTTTGTATCTCATACAAAACACACAGCGGAAGCAACAAATAAGGATCTATTTCATTCATGATTGACAACATGCCCTCTATAAATTTCAGAATTTAAGAACAAGATAGCGTACCTTGGTATGGAGAATTTCAAAACAAAGATTAGAAGCACTTGGGAAAACTTTTAATCTTCACTCCAATTCCACTTTACGCCCAAGATGTGTGGTCTCTCAATCAGTTTCCAAAGGGAGAATGAAAGTGTGTCTCACACTCTTTCTTTCTTTTCGAAAAATCACGTTAAAAAATTCTGTATGTTTCTCCCTTTATAACTAACTGATTATCTAATTGGGCCGGCCTATTGGGCCTTTCCAATTGGGCTTTAGTGTGTGGCTTGGAATGGGACCAAAAGGGACCAATAAGACACTAGCTCCAATGGGCCTTGGGCTTTTCCGTCAACTCTTGACAAGTCCAAAGTTACCATTAATTATATTTAATACCACTATATAAATATAATTGCACTCTAGGCCTTATTAATAAATTATATCCCAAGACTTTATTTTACACGCAACCCCTTCATAAAATATTCGTAGTAATACAAAGTCATAAATATAGACTGCCACTTTGTAAATTACTACATCTTATCCTTGAGTACCCGGTTTAATCCTTTAAAGTTATTCATCATATATTTATGAAATCCAATTTCATAAATATATACTTTAGTAATTTCTTACCAAAGTGGTTAGGCCTAACTCTCTGAATAACCAAACCCATTAAACTTATCTCAAGGGAATATTTTGTATCTCTATTAAGAGACTATGAATTCCATCTTGAGAATATATGTTCCATCAACACTAAATGTGGTTGCCCAACATACTGAGGTTTTGACCGTTACTTTGGATCTCACTCCTGATATATCAAAGCAACCTACACCTCATGATCAAGTCCATTATTCTCTCAGGATTAAGAGTTCATGCAAATAGAAGTCGTGAGATTTATTATTCATTTGACAGTCGTTAGGAGAATAATAAATCTCACAGCGGTCCAGTTCAATATGTCTTAACTCTTAAAACATATCAACATATCAACTAGAAGTCACCACTTCCATGATCAAGACAAATCATCTTAGTTGATACGTTATAGTCTTCGCAGATGAAATGCCCAATTTCATCACCGACTACGAACTACAAATTCTGAGTTTACAAAGAACTTGTGATTTATATCTTCTGTGACTAAATCACATAAATCACATACTATGCATCTCATGGACTATATGATAATGTCCAAATATTCATGTTACCATTATTTTAGATAAAAATAAACAACTTTATTAAACACAACATTAAGTCATACATAATGTCATACATAGCATCATACAATAGGATTTAAGGGCATATATCCTAACAGTTTTTAAATTCCACTCTGTGGCATCTTGCCTTTCTTTCGTCTAAAGGCTATTTATGCTGAGACCTCTCCACGTCTAGAGATTTTATTCGTCTATGGCTTTTTGCCTTTTGATTGTGGATTTTAATTTCACAAAAGATTTATAAAACACTTAGTTTATGAAACACTTAATAGAAATCCACACTATATATACAAGTCAATAAATTTTTACATCACATCATCTACAATCATGGCACATGCAAACAACTAGTGTCTTTTAGGGAATTGAAATACACAAACACATCTATAACATACTGGTAGCTAGTGCTTTTTAGGGAATTCAAATACTTAGGAAATAAAATAGTTAGGAAATAAAATACTTGAAACAAACATAACTATTGAACACATATTGAGAACACGACGAATGCATGATTTCCCTCGTCCAATGACCTTCTATTGGTAGTACTTCCACAAGTGCTCCACATTCCATAAATGTACAAGCTTTCATCCATTTGGGCCTCTAGATAATAAGTTCCTCGCCTCTTGAAATTGATTACCCTATATGGTCCTTCCCAATTAGGTCTTAGCTTCCCATGAGTTAGGTCCTTAGTAGACAGAGAGACCCTTTTTAGGACGAGGTCTCCAATGTTTAAAGTATCTAGGGTTGACTATTGCACCATGGTGCTTGGTCATTAGATTCTTGTATCTTGCTACTTTTTTCTCTATGTCCATTTGTACCTCGTCAATAAGATCAATGTTTAAACGAAGCTACTTCTCATTCTTCCCGTCTTGATATTTAGCAATCTTATAGCTTGCCAACCCTACCTTTGCAGGTATCACTACATCACTTCAATATGCTAACTTGAAGTGTGTTTCTCCAGTTAAAGTTCTCACTATTGTCCTATATGCCCAAAGGACACTATGTAACTCATCAGGCCATATACCTTTTGCCCCCTCAAGTCAAGTCTTGATAATCTTTAGCAAGGAACAATTTGTAACTTCTACTTGTCCATTTTCCTGTAGATGAGATGGTGAAAAGTATTGATTCTTGATTCCAAGTTGCTCACAAAATTCTTTGAAAGAAGTATTATCAAATTGTCCATTCTCTAAAACAAGCACTCTTGGAATTCCAAAACGACAAATAATATTATTCCAGACGAAATTTCTTATATTTTGCTCAATTATTCTAGCCAAGGATTCAGCTTCTAGCCATTTAGTGAAATAGTAAATGCTCACCACTAGGACCTTCATTTGCCTAGTCCCTGTTGGGAAAGGACCAAGGATATCTGATCCCTAATGAGCAAAAGGCTAGGGAGCCATCATCGGGGTGAGATATTCTGATGGTTGTCTTGGCACATTACTAAAACTTTGGCATTTGTCACATGTCTGGACATAAGACTTTGCATTAGCTTGCATCGATGGCCAATAATAACTTGCTCTAATAATCTTATGGATGAGTGCTTTTGCTCCTGATGCTCTTGCTCCTCTATGATTTCCACATGCTCCCTCGTGTATATCCCTTAGGATGTAGTTAGATTCATCCAAAGTTAAGCACCTCAAGAAAGGCTAAGAGAAACCTCTTTTACATAACACTTCATCCATAAGAACAAACCTTGTGGCCCTGATCCTAAACTTCCGAGCCTCTGCCTTATCTTTTGGGAGAAAATCCATCTCTAAGATAAGATACAATTGTTGTCATCCAATTGGTTTCTCCATCTACCTGTTGTACTTTAGGAATATCTACACTGGAAATATATAGAATCTCTATCTTCTTATCTACAATTTCTTCTGCTGAAGTAGTTTTGGCAAGACAGTCTGAGTCTACATTTTCCCTTCTTGGAACCTGGATAAACTCTACCTTCGTGAAGGCTTTTATACAATTCCTAACTTTGTTCAGATACTTCATCATACGCTCTTCCTCCGCTTCACAGGTTCCATGCACTTGGCCTATGACTAGCTGTGAATCACTTTGGATGACTATTGAGTCAACTCCCAATGCCTTAGCCAAATTTAAGCCTATGATGACAGCTTCATATTCTGCTTCATTACTAGTCGCTTGAAATTGTAGACAAGCTACATATTCTAGACGATCTCCTTGTGTAGACGATCCATCTACATGCATGGTCCACTACATTACTCCTTTGTTACTATTCTTCTAGTCAACAGTGGTAGTGAACTCTGTGATAAAATCTATAAGTACTTAAGCTTTTATTGCCTCTCGTGATTGATACTTTACGTCAAATTAATTGAGCTCAATGGCCCACTGAATCAATTGTCCAGTCACTTCCAACTTATTGATAACCTTTTTAAGTGGATGATCCATCATGACATTGATGACATGGGCCTGAAAATAAGGTCTGAGTTCTCTTGTTACCGTCACCAAAGAGAGAGCCAACTTTTCTATCGGTGGATATCATCCTTCTACTCCTTGTAATGCCTTTCTAGCATAATAAATAGGTCTCTATATTTTCCCTTCTTCTCTAGCTAAAGCTAAACTCGCTGCATGAGGAGAAACAGCCAAGTAGAGATAAACTCTTCCCCTAGTTTGGTCGGACTCAGCAAAAGGTATCGAAGTGAGATATAACTTAAGATTTTCAAATGCTCATTGGCATTCATCTATCCATTCAAATGTCTTCCTTAACACTTTAAAAAAGGGAAAACACTTGTCAAGTGCGTTTGAGACAAATCTATTAAGTGCAACTACTCGGCCAGTAAGATTTTGTACTTCTTTGACGTTCTTGGGTGGCTCTATGTTCAGTATTGCTTGGATCTTATCAAGATTTGCTTCAATTTCCCTTTGTGAAACCATAAATCGAGAAATTTTCCCGATGAGACACCAAAGGCACACTTGCTAGGATTCAAATTCATATTGTATCATTAGAGCGTCTTAAATGTCTCTTCGAGGTCATCTAGATGTGTTGCTTCCCTTGCACTCTTGATTAACATGTCATCCACATAAACTTCAACATTTCATTCTATTTGTGGACAAAACATCTGATTAACCAGCCTTTGATAAGTGACTCTTGCATTCTTCAAGCCAAAAGGCATTACTTTATAACAAAATAAACCTTGGTTGGTGACAAAAGGCGTTTTCTCTTGATCTGCCTCATCTATCTTGATCTAATTATACCCTAAGAATCCATCCATGAAACTAAGTAGTTGATGGCCAACTATTGATTCTACAAATTGATCACTTCGTGGAAGTGCGTAACTATCCTTGGGGCATGCTTTGTTTAAATCTGTGAAATTCATACACATCCTTTACTTGCCATTAGATTTCTTAACCATAACCACATTGGCCAACCAGTCAGGATAGTAGACTTCTCGGATGAACTTAGCTGCTTCTAACTTCTAGACTTTTTCTTTTATTGCCTTATCTCTTTCTGTTAGGACATATGTGGTTCAAGTGGTTTCAAACATGTGTCATTATTTTATGTAATTGGTTTAGCCTTTGACAAAATGCACTTTACTTGTAATTGGGTAGATTTAGGATATGTTTAACGCTTCAAGAAACTATGTTTCAAGATCAAGTGTTGAAGTTATCAAGTCTGTCCAAGAAACAAGCTAGAAAGTGCAAGTTACTAAAGCTCGACACCTAGTCTCGACACATGCATATATCGAGCTTTAGAAGTTGTTTCAGCCACGAGGCTCGACAGCTTCTCGACAGATCCTCGACACCTCTATCTGTCGAGATTTATGAAAAACAGATTCTAAGTTCTGTTTTAATTCCAATTCGTGAATGTGTCTTTGGGACTTATTTTCTCCTAACCCTAGACATATAAAAGGATTGTTTTAAGGGCCGTCAAAGGAATGCAAGTTACACAAGCATTGAGAAATCGTTGTTCATGCAATTTGTGATCTAAGACAAAGTTCATGCCCTAGTTCATCTCTTTTATGAAGAAGTTGCTGTGTAATGTGCACCGTAGGGGTTTTGTAACCAAGCATCTTCTTGATCTTCATCATGTGGATGAATTGAAGAACTTTGCAGCCAACAACTCTCTCTCTAGTTGGTGAATTTTAGTCGCATACTGGGATCCGTGTAATTAGTTAGTCACGTACTAGGAGCCGTGCATCAAAAAGGAGAAACTGTCACTACATAACAAGTCCAATTAGGTATTAGGATAAGGGTTCAACTATAGGTTGGTAAGGTACTAGGATTCCTTTACTTGTAACCACTTGTTGTGATAATAGTGGAGTTTCAAGAGTGGTGACCTTAAATCACCCGGTGGAGTTTTTGCCGTCAGGTTTTCCCCATTCGTAAACAAATCATCGTGTTATTTATTTTTTTGCTGCATACTCTAGATTATTGGTGATTTGGTTGTGCTACTACGTAATTTTCATGTTAATTTGATTAATTAATAACTTGGCTAATTAATCAACTTAATTCATCACAAAGGGTCAACGCATTTGTGGCCTATCAAGTGGTATCAGAGCAGGCACACTCTGATTAAGGCTTAATCCTTATGTGTGATCCATTGACCCCTGTTTGTCATGGATAGAGGTCAATCACTTATTATACCTCCATTATTTGATGGTACTAACTATGCATACTAGAAAATATGTGTGAGAGCTTTCTTGCAGTCACTAAATGAGAAGATGTGGCAAGCTGTGGAGATAGGCTGGACCAAGCCTACAGAAGCACCGGCCGATTGGGATGATGCCAAGATCAAGGCGGCTAATTTCAACAGCAGAGCATTGAATGCCCTATTCAGTGAGGTCACCAATGAGGAGTTCAATAAGATTTCCTCCACGGAAACTGCTAAGGAAGCATGGACCATTCTCCAAACAACCTATGAGGGAACCAAGGCTGTCAAGGATTCGAAACTACAGAGGCTCACTACAAGCTTCGAAGAAATTAAGATGGAGGACGATGAGTCATTTGATGAGTTATATGCAAAGCTCAAGGATATAGTGAACTCAGCTTTCAATCTTTGAGAAACCATTCCTAAACCCAAGATAGTAAGAAAAGTGCTCAGATCTTTGCCCGAGAGATTCCATGCTAAGATCACGGCGATAGAGGAATCGAAGGATATTGACAAGATTCCTCTGACTGAGATGGTTGGCAATTTGCAAACCTACGAGCTAGGGTTGACTAGAATGGACAAGTCAAGCAAAGGAAAGAGCATGGCACTAAAGGCCAAGAGTAGTGATACAGATAAGTCTTCAGATGATGAAGATTCTAATATGAAGTCCTACATTACCAGGCAATTCAAGAAATTCATGAAGAATGCCAATGGAAAAGGCTTCAACAAGGACTGTAGGCAATCTAGTTCTTCTCAGTTCAAGAGCCTAGATAAAGGGAAGAAGAATACTAGGGATGGCGGTCAGTACACTGTTCCCGCTGGACCGAAATGCTTCCGGTGTCAAGGCTTTGGACACATGAAACAAGAGTGTCTAACGTACCTCAAGAGCATTGGGAAGAGCAAAGCACTTGCTGCTACCTTAAGTGACACGGAGCCCGAGGATGATTCCGACAATGAAGATAACGGAATCTTGAATGCCTTCACTGCCACTGTTAATCCTACTGAAGGGATTACTGAAGAAGTAGATGAAGAAAAGGAATTGGTAGATGCTAAGTTTGAAACTATGGATGATCAAGATGATATCTATACCGCCTATGAGAAACTGTACAAACTTTCTGAGAAGCATGAGAAACTCTATAGGCTGGCCACCAAGAAGCTCATGTTAGGATATGTGCCCTTAAATCCTATTGTATGATGCTATGTATGACATTATGTATGACTTAATATTGTGTTTAATAAAGTTGTTTATTTTTATCTAAAATAATGGTAACATGAATATTTGGACATTATCATATAGTCCATGAGATGCATAGTATGTGATTTATGTGAAAAGTCACAGAAGATATAAATCACAAGTTCTTTGTAAACTCAAAATTTATAGCTCGTAGTCGGTGATGAAATTGGGCATTTCATCTGCGAAGACTATAACGTATCAACTAAGATGATTTGTCTTGATCATGGAAGTGGAGACTTCTAGTTGATATGTTGATATGTTTTAAGAGTTAAGACATATTGAACTAGACCGCTGTGAGATTTATTATTCTCCTAACGACTGTCAAATGAATAATAAATCTCACGACTTTTATTTGCATGAACTCTTAATCCTGAGAGAATAATGGACCTGATCATGACGTGTAGGTTGCTTTGATATATCAGAAGTGAGATCTAAAATAACGGTCAAAACCTCAGTATGTTGGGCAGCCACATTTAGTGTTGATGGAACATATATTCTCAAGATGGAATTCATAGTCTCTTGATGGAGATATAAAATATTCCCTTGAGATAAATTTAATGGGTTTGGTTATTCAGAGAGTTAGGCCTAACCACTTTGGTAAGAAATTACTAAAGTATATATTTATGAAATTGGATTTCATAAATATATGATGAATAACTTTAAAGGATTAAACCGGGTACTCAAGGATAAGATGTAGTAATTTACAAAGTGGCAGTCTACATTTATGACTTTGTATTACTACGAATATTTTTTGAAGGGGTTACGTGTAAAATAAAGTCTTGGGATATAATTTATTAATAAGGCCTAGAGTGCAATTATATTTATATAGTGGTATTAAATATAATTAATGGTAACTTTGGACTTGTCAAGAGTTGATGGAAAAGCCCAAGGCCCATTGGAGCTAGTGTCTTATTGGTCCTTTTTGGTCCCATTCCAAGCCACACACTAAAGCCCAATTGGAAAGGCCCAATAGGCCGGCCCAATTAGATAATCAGTTAGTTATAAAGGGAGAAACATACAGAATTTTTAAACGCGATTTTTCGTAGAGAAAAAGAGAGAGTGTGAGACACACTTTCGTTCTCCCTTTGGAAACTGATTGAGAGACCACACATCTTGGGCGTAAAGTGGAATTGGAGTGAAGATTAAAAGTTTTCCCAAGTGCTTCTAATCTTTGTTTTGAAATTCTCCATACCAAGGTACGCTATCTTGTTCTTAAATTCTGAAATTCATAGAGTGCATGTTGTCAATCATGAATGAAATAGATCCTTGTTTGTTGCTTCCGCTGTGTGTTTTGTATGAGATACAAAACCAGATTTTTAATCAACAGCTCAGTGATGTGGAACTTGACCATGAGGAGCTTTCCACTAAGGTTGATGAAGCAAATCAGACCATTGGGGCACTGAGGTTCGAGAACAATTTCCTGGCTGAGAAGACCAAGAAGCTTGAAGCGGGGCTGTTTCAAGTTAGAGCACAATTAGAGAGGACGTCAAGTGCTAAACTAGATGAGATGCTCAGCGTTCAGAAATCTGCTTTAGATCTTATAGGATTGGGGTATGAATTCTCCCTCTCTAATACTCCTTCTGCTAGTACTACTATTTTTGTTCCTCCTGCTAATAACATTAAAATTGAGGATAAAAATGTTAAAACTGAATTAGCAAGTGAGAACTTAGACAAGGGTAAGTCCATCTTAGGAGCACCCCCTAAGCTTGAGAAGAGGGAAACTAGAAACCCTAGGACTAAGAAGGCTATCTCTCAAAAGCGTAAACAGAACAAGCAGCATCTCTGTCATCATTGTGGTGTTGCCAGTCATACTCGACCAAATTGCTATAAGTGGTTAGCCACTCAACAAAGCAATGGCATGATAACATCTAGGAACCAGAATTAGCTTCAGACCTCTCTTGCTCCTCTTGGAGACATTCTCAAAGCCCTCATGTTCCTTTCAAACTTGAACGGTTTAAATTCTTCCCCCTCATCACCGGTTCAAGGGTTAGCAAAAAGGAAAGGTTCTTCCAAGGTGTGGAAGGAAAAGAGTTCTAAGTGATTTTGTTCACTTCTTCTCTCTCTCCCCGTTTTATTGTTTTTGCATTACTTGTGTGCTGCTTTCCTATTTTGAGTCAGTCTAGTTTTATGCATTGTTTTGCTTTCTTTAACATGTTTTTGTTTGTGTTTTTTCAGTTTTGTGTTTTATTTTTGCTTTTCTGATAAAAATAAAAAAAATTGAAAAATACAAAAACAGTGTGTGTTTGTGTACATTGGTTCTTGTGAACCTTAAAATGGCCATTGAAACAAAGTTTTCTAAACTTTGTATCTCTTGTAACTTAGATGAGCATTCTTATGCACAACTAAGTAAGTGAGCTTTGTAGCTCTTTGTTTGTGATGAGTAAGGTTAAGTGATCTCTTGTACTTAACATTCGTATCACTCTTTTTGAAGGGTAGGACTAGAAAATCCTAAGAGAAAGGCATAAATAACCATCTCACCACTGTTACCCATCAATCATGATATGACATCTGTATGCTTCGGCATAGCAAAAGTGCAATGTCAAAAGCTTAACATAATTGGGTATTTCTTTTCTCTCTCTTACATGCCCATGCATGATGTGCTTAATAAAAGAAAATATGCAAAGAAATAAAAAGCACAAAGAACAAAATGCTTTAAAATATGATTGCAAGCGTGTTTTCTAGGAGATGTAGGAGTTATAGGATGTACCTCGAAGGTGATAATCCCCATCAAATAGTTATGATTGTGTGCGAGTTAAAGTGACTTTCTCATATCTCAAATCGTCATAACATTGAGATACTTATGCAATCTTGTGATGTTTTTTACACACAACACGCAATATTCTTTGCTATTGTTGATACATGTGCAGGTACAATGTGATTTAGCCATTACAAAGTTTACATGCGTTAATGTATGCTCACCAAACTGTCTTAACTCATTTTTGAAATATAAAATTGGTTAGACTTGTTTAGTGTGTGTATGTGTGTGTTTTGGGATCCATGTGCTTAAAATTATTGTTGAGAGATGATTTTGAGAGCTTAATACGTTTCTTGGATCATTGGTTCGGTTGCAGGCGTGATTGCATTCATGTCTATGTTTTTCTTCTCTTGAAAAACTGCTTTTTAAGGCAATCTCGACACCTCCTCCACACCTCCTCGATACCTGGCTGTCTGTCGAGCTTCTCAGCTTTTTCTTATTGTAGTCTCAACACCTTCTCGACACTTGGTGGATCGATCGAGAAACTTTCTGGCTGCTCGATAGCTTCTCGATAGCTTGCGGATCGATCGAGATTGTTTTGTGGTTGATCTTCCTTTCTCAACACCTGTCCTCGATAGCTGTATCTATCGAACCTGTTCTTCTCGACACCTATCTCGACAACTGTCTCGACACCTCTCAATACTGCATCTGTCGAGAATTACTAATGGAGTATATATTGGATCTTCCGGATTTTTCTCTCATTTCTCTCGATCTCTCTCTCTATACATTTAGTCTTTCTCTCCCAAAACCTCTCTCACTCACTCCAAACCCCTTCCTAAGGATTCTTCAAGCTTTACTCAAGATCTTCCTCACTTGGTAAGCTTAAATCCTCTCATTCTTCATGCATTTCATGTTTTAAAACCTAAGTTTTGGGGTTTTTGAAAAAATTTGGGGTTTTTCAAAATTGATAAGTGTTTAATGAAATTTTTTGGTTGGTTTTATAGATTTGATCTTTAAAACTACATGCATTGCATCACATTAGCATTCTAGCAGTATTTTCATGCATTTAGATGTGTGTTCTCTGTTTGTGTGCTAGTAGGGTTGGATTGGGCTAAGCCCATGATTTTTTTTATGTTGCATGTCACATATTCATGCATTTTCCATGCATACGTTCTTTCTCTTCAATATACTTGTCATATATTGAACTATTTTGGAACTTTTCTGTGTGTCTCTCTTTCTCCCTCTCTTTCTATTTGCGTTAGTAGCGTCTATGGCACCTAAACATAAATCCATTCCGTCCCAGAACCCTCTACGTTCTCGTGGCTCCTCATCTTCTGATTCTACCCCTCTCTCTATTCGGTTCCGTGATGAGAAAGCCTAACAGGATTTCTCAGAGAACTTTTCTAAATGTAGTGTCATTCGGACGCCAAGGTGTCCTGGCAGACTTTCCCGACACAAACCTTCCCAATATCATTCACAGTCGGGGTTGGGAGTCACTATGTGACGTCCCGGTCACTTGTCCTATCGTGTTGATTTAGGAGTTTTACTCCAACATTCACGGGATTGATTCTTCAGTACCTCTCTTTCATTCTCGCATTTGAGGTATGCGCTTTGCTGTCACTCTGGAGTTAGTCTCCGAGGTGCTTCATGTCCCGAGGGTTGATCATCCTGATTACCCCGGTTGTAAGCGCCTATGGACTGTGTCCAAAGATGAGATGATTTCTGCATTTTGTGAGCGCCCCTCTGATTGGGGTAGGCACCAGTACACACCATGTGGACCTTTTGCTAAAGGTCCTCATTTCCTAAACATGGTGATGAATTTTGTTTTGCACTCACTCTCTCACTATAACTCCATCACAGAGCCTCGTGCTCGATTTTTGTTGTCTCTTTTAGAGCATCTTACTATGGACTTCCCTTCACACTTCATCTTCTCTATCATTGATGTCTATAGAAATACGACTACCTGTGATAAGCTCATTTTTCCTTCTGCTATCATGAGGATTCTTCGCCATTTTTCCATCCCCTTTCCATCGTCCAACCCGTTCCATGTCATGTCTGCCATAGACGCCGCTACCGTAAAACGTAGTGAGGTGCAGTTTAGGTCACGATAGACGGATTCTACAGCTCCTTCCCCCCGTCCGGCTTCATCCAGATTTGCTCAAGCGACATCTGCTCCCTCCTCTTCCTTGAGCGATGTCACACTTGGAGACATCATGGTGCAGCTTCAGCACATGGATGCTCGCCTTGATATACTCTCTACAGAGTTGTATCAGGTGAACGTTCGTGTTGGTAGCATTGCCAGGCGACAAGCGACCATGGGCGGCTTTGCCTCTAAGGCTTCTCCTCTACCTCCTCATATAGCTTCTGAGACTGATGATGATGATGGTGATGACAATGATGCTTCAAATGATGATGATGGAGATGCGATGTCTTCAAATGAGATGTCTACTTGACACTTTTAGAGGGAAAGCTCGTATAGGACATTTTTTATAAGAGGAGTGTTGATATGAGGGATGTAGTGAGGATTACATGTATTTCTTTTCTTTCTTATAGAGATACATTGTTCATGTACCCCGGTCTTGTGACCATTTATTGACATACAAAGATGCCTTGATGTGTTTTGTTTAAAAGTGTTTCAAAAATACAGGTTGTCAAAGTCTACTTGCCATAAACTCTCTTTTTGTAAAGTTGTTCAAGAGTTTGTGTTATGATAGATTTTATTGTATTCAACAAGTGAATATAAGTTGAGTGATTTATGACTTCTCTCATATCTTCATTTGTTTGTTGTGGTTTTGTCACAGATTGCCAAAGGGAGAGATTGTTAGGACATATGTGGTTCAAATGGTTTCAAACATATGTCATTATTTTATGTAATTTGCTTATCCTTTGACAAAATGCACTTTACTTGTAATTGGGTAGATTTAGGATGTGTTTAACGCTTCAAGAACTGTGTTTCAAGATCAAGTGTTGAAGTCATCAAGACTGTCCAAGAAACAAGTTGGAAAGTGCAAGTTACTAAAACTCGACACCTAGTCTCAACACATGCATCTATCGAGCTTTAGAAGCTATTTCAGCCCCAAGGCTCGACAGCTTCTCGACACCTCTATCTGTCGAGATTTATGGAAAACAAATTCTAAATTGTGTTTTGATTCCAATCCGTGAATGTGTCTTTGGGACTTAATTTCTCCTAACCCTAGACATATAAAAGGATTGTTTTAAGGGCTGTCAAAGGGATGCAAGTTGCACAAGCATTGAGAAATTATTGTTCATACAATTTGTGACCTAAGACAAAGTTCATGCCCTAGTTCATCTCTTTTATAAAGAAGTTGCTGTGTAATGTGTATCGTAGGGGTTTTTGTAACCAAGCATCTTCTTGATCTTCATTGTGTGGATGAATTGAAGAACTTTGCAGTGAACAACTCTCTCTAGTTGGTGAATTTTAGTCACGTACTGGGATCCACTCAATTGGTTAGTCACGTACTAGGAGCCGTGCATCAAAAAGGAGAAACTGTCACTATAGAACAAGTCTAATTGGGTATTGGGGTAAGGGTTCAACTATAGGTTGGTAAGGTACTAGGATTCCTTTACTTGTAACTGCTTGTTATGATAATAATGGAGTTTCAGGAGTGGTAATCTTAAATCACCTGGTGGGGTTTTTGCCGTCAGGTTTTCCCCATTCGTAAACAAATCACCGTGTTATTTATTCTTCCGCTGCATACTCTAGATTATTGGTGATTTGTTTGTGCTACCACACAATTTGCATATTAATTTGATTAATTAATAACTTGGCTAATTAATCAACTTAATTCATCACAAGGGGTCAATGCATTTGTGGCCTACCACTTTCTAGAGTAAATACTCTTTTATTCTGATGAATAGGCTTGTAAGACAAGGACACGTTTAGACGATGAGCGATTACATTTGGATCAATTCCTGGCATGTTTTCATGGCTCCAAGCAAACATATTTGTGCTCTTTTTAAGAAACTAGACAAGTTATTACTTCGTCTTTTCCTCCATTCTAGTCCCAATTCTAGTAAACTTCTCAGGATTTGATTCATCTAATGGAACGTCCTCCAAAGTTTCAGTGGGTTCCACAGTTGTTCTTCTTTCTTCAATATTCAACATTGGTATTTTCTTGTCCATATGCAACATGGCTAAGTAGCATTTCCTAACTACTAACTAATCATCTAGTACTTCTTATATCCTGTAACCTATTAGGAACTTAACAGATAAATGATAGGTGGATGTTGCAACTTTCCAACTTAATAGAATTGTATGAAGACGAACAATCTACGATGAGGAAATTAACTTCCTTGGTAATCTATTGAGGATAAGTACCAACCACTACTGGTTGAGAGATAGTAACCACTGGTAGGACCTTCATTGGCTGGACAAAGCAATTCTTTATCAATCTTCATTTGCTAAAAAGTTAAATAATAGAGAATATCTATTGAACTTTCATGATCTACTTGCACCCTCCTTATCGTGTAGTTTGCAATCGTCAAAGTGATAACAATTGCATCATTATGGGGATAACATAACTTTCTTGCATCTTTTTTTTTTTTGTGAAGGTGATTGATGGCTCGTCCGTTCTGAGGGCCCTTGGTGGATGACCCGTAAGGGCAAAGGATGACTTGTGATAGACGCTATGAAAGGTAGTCAGTCCTTTGGATGAGATCATTTATATGATGATTTTTTCTCGTGGAATCATTCATCTCTTCCATGAAGTTTTTCATTATCCATTTCCCTCTCCAAGTGAGGTACTCTTCTAGTAACAATGCCTCTTGATGGATTTCATTTAGTGCTATTCTCTACCCTTACTCCTTCTGAGTTTTGTCCCAGTTCATTTGCACACCTTTGTCGACGTTGTTTCCTCCTATTGACTTCCCTCTTCAGTTTTTGATTTTGCTATGTCAGACCTACCATGGCAGCCACCATGGACTACATCTATTGTTCGTAATTCATTGGTGGTGGTGCTAGTGCACGGTTAGGATGGTGGTGCCAGGTTGAATGGGTTGAGCTTTGCTAGCAACTTTGTGACCTAAGAAGGAAAAGAACTATAGGAGAATCGTTAAAGATTGGCCAAGGACCCTCCAATGGCTATGTTAGTTTTCTCTTTGTGAAATGGTAATGGAGAATTGATAAGTAGTGAAAAACTTACCTTAGGTAGTTAAGGGTGGAACCCTATTATAAAGATCTCGGAGTGGGTCTACTTGTGTGGTTCAACAAACATCATGGGAGATGCATGTATTTCGTGGAGGGTTGCATGAGTGACAAGTGGACTTAGCAAAATGTGGGATAGAACTTCAAGGAGTTCACCCCATGTTTAGGAAATTGAAATTTAGTTACCCACAATGAGCAATCAACATGCTTTATATCTTTTCAAAGTGTTTATACTCATCTATACCTCAAGTTGGTATAGATGAGTACATCAGATTGTCAAGCACCCATCCTTCATAGTTTCTGTAATTTTCCCTTTAGGGTTCATCTCAAGTGTTGGTAAGTTTAGACAATCCTTATGGACGAAGTGGACTTTGGACTTTACCATCAGGGTTTTTCTCAAAAACTCACAAGGACCTGTCACAATCTTTTTCTTTCATGTTAAATAATAAAAAGCACTCTAAATTTCTACACCTCTACCATGTATTGTTCTTGCCACTAACCTTTTGTAGGGGAAAGAAATTGGGGCACACAAGAAGAGCAGAAGAGAGAGAACAATGAATAATGGAAAAACTCATTTGGATTTCTTTCTACCCTCTTTTCCAATTTCTATCAATATTTTCATTTGCCCGTAGCACCTTAATTTTGGCCCCGAAATTTGTTTATGCTAGAATTGGGAGGGAAAAAAAATACTTTATCTAATTCTTTGTCTAACATTTACTATGCCAAAAAATGTTGAACAGAGAAGGGGCAGTTGTTGATATCGTATTTTGTCTGGTCCCGATTCATGCGCCAAAACAAAGACAAAAAAAAAAATATCAAAAAAATTAAAAGGTGAAAAATCATGAATTTCAAAGTCAAAAGGGGTAAAAATAAGTACAACATGTTTGAACAGTGAATCAAAAAGTCACAACATTTGAAAATTCCATTTTACAACAATTAAGACTAAAACCCTAACTAGGTATGGTAAAAAAGTTGAGTTTTTTATTAGACTTTGGATTGTGTTGAATGTTAAACCTTCTCATAGGTCATATTTTTCCCTTCGAAACAATAGCTTACGAGCAAAAATTGGAATTAAAACGGATGAGATATCACAAAAATACCGAAACCCTGATAAATTCTTCACATTATTTTTTAGGAAAACTAGTAGTTTTTTACCTAACATCACACAATAAACTGTACTGATTGGACAAGAAATGGAACTATCAGGCTGGATAATATTAATGAACAAGGTCTTATCTAATTTTCACCAAAAGGGCTAGACGATATTTGCTTCGGATTGGAAGATATGAATTTTTCAAGAAAAGACGTCCAAAATTTTTCAATGTTGCGTCCCCTTCATTCCGAGCGCAATATCTTGACGACTATAGCTCCAAATAGAGCGAAGCCAAGACCATCAGAAACTAGACATCTAGAGCTTTTCGTGCATATAAAATTCTAATAAAACGGAGTTTAGAAAGGCCTCCAAAACAGCCATAGGAAGATTGGATCAGAAATCTAAAAAAACAGAAAAGGCTGATGACGTTGCAAAAAAAAAGGAGTCTATCATTAGATACACCAATGCTAGCTGCTCCTTTGAATAGGGGACTAGCACTAGTGTATCTTGATACACTAATGCTAGCCTCCCATTCTCCAAATCTCCCTATCAATACCCTCTTTCATTTTTAAGGAAAATCATGAGAAAAATTGTGGACAAATAGATAAATATAGAGAAAAAGTGGAGGGAAAATCAAAAAAGGGGAGGAAATTCTGAAAAATAGACTTAGAAAATTTTTTGAAAAAAATTCTCTCTCTCTCTCTCTCTTTCTCTCTCTCTCTCTCTCTCTCTCTCTCTCTCTCTCTCTCTCTCTCTCTCTCTCTCTCTCTCTCTCTCTCTCTAGGAAAGCCTATACAAAAAACCCTCATCCTTTTTCTTTGTTGTAATCCTTGTGGGTAAGGCTTTTGAGATGGGCTAGTTTCTTAATAACTAAACCCATCCCACCCCATTTACTGTATTGTAATCATCCTTTCATATATATAAAAAAATCTTTTCTTTACTTTTTTTATGTTCATAGTTGCTTTATCTTTACTATGTTCTTGTACATATTGTGTTTATATCTAACCCTTTATTTCAATGTTGATATTATTCTTGTCGGTTATTATTATTGTGTTGTTTATCCTAGATGGGTATTGGACCATCTCCTAAGCTATGCATGGGAACTACCCTTAGGTGGAAAAAATATCATCCCACTTAGGCATCTAGGGATTTTATTATTGCTTTTTAATGACTTTTCATCCCATTTAATTTCTTGCACATTCCCAATCCCCATTTATTTCATTGCACTTTTATATATCTGTGTGTGTGCGTGTGCTTGAGTGTGTGTGCTTTTGTGTGTGTGTGTGTGTGTGTGTTATATTTAGACACCTAAAAAAAAAAGATGTTCTACTATCTCCTTTAATGGTTTTTAAACCTCCATTAAAGCACAATATGGGTATTTATCATAAGAGTGGTGATAGCTTAGAACTTCCACTTCTTTTTGTTGAATAATCCATAGGGCTTGAAAGCAATTAAAATCTATTTAAGGGAGAGAGAGAGAGAAAAAAAAATCTTTTTAACCAAATTTACAATTGATGATGCATGAAAATCAGTAGGCTAAAACACTTCGGGCTATGGCAATCCATGAAACTTAACAGCTGATGTCCAGTTGTTGAATCCACCAACTGATCAATGCGTGGAAGAGGATAACCATTTTTAGGACATGCCTTGTTTAAATATGTGAAATTCATGCAGATCCTTCATTTACTATTTGCCTTTTTGACCATTACTACATTAACTAGCCAACAAGGGTAATAAACCTCGTGAATGAACTTTGTGGTAACTAACTTATAAACTTTGTCTTTGGTGGCATTATCTCGTTCTGGGGCAAACACTCTCTTCTTCTAATGAACAGGCTTGTAAGACGGGGACACGTTTAAAGGATGAGTGATCACACTTAGGTCAATCCTAAGCATGTTTTCATGGCTCCAAGCAAAAACATCTGTGCTTGTTTTAAGGAATCCAACGAGATCCTGCTTCATCTTCTCCCTCATACTCTTCCCAATCCTAGTAAACTTCTCTAGGTTGGACTCGTCCAAAGGTATGTCTTCTAATACCTCAATTGGCTCAGCCAATGTTCTTCACTCTTCAATGTTCATTGTCTGCATTTGTTCGTCCATGGCCAACATCTCTAAGTAATATTCTCTAGCAGCTAAATGTTCTCATTGTACTTTTCCAATGCCATATTTTGTTGGGAACTTGACAGACAAATGCTAGGTGGACATTGCAGCTCTCCAACTATTCAAAGTTGGTCGTCCAATAATGGCATTATACGAGGATGAACAGTCTGTAACAAGAAAGTTCACTTCCTTATTGATTTGCTATGGGTAAGAGCCAACCACGATTGACAAGGAGATGGTGTCTATTGGTAGAACCTTCATTCCTCCAAACCCGATCAATGGTACATTCACTAGACAAAGTCATTCCTTGTTAATCCTCATTTGTTGGAAGGCTGGATAGTAGAGGATGTCTGCTGAACTCTCATTATCTATTAACACCCTTCTAGTTGTATAATTTGCAATTGCCAAAGTAATGACAATCACATTATCATGAGGATGGTGCAGTCGTCTTGCATCTTCGTTCGTGAAAATAATAACCTGCTCATCTTCTGTGATCATCCTTAGTGGTCGTCTAGATGTTTGAACATTCTGGACTTCTTGTAGGTAGGTCTTCTTGGCTTTGGATGAGCTTCTTGTTGATGTACCCCATACAATGATCCTTATTTCTCCAAGCAATGGACACGCTGGTTCTTCTGCTTTTCCCTTCATTAGCTATCTCTCATCCTTGTGGTCTCGCCAAGAAAATATTTTAACTTTCCCTGCTTAATGAGAGCTTTAATTTGTTGATTAAAGTCATAGCATTCATCCGTATCATGTCCATGATCATGGTGAAAATGAAAATACTTGCTTTTGTTCTACTTGCTAGGATCTCCTTTCATCCTATCAGGCCACTTCAAGGATGGATCGTCTTTGATCTGCATTAACACTTGGTCAAGCGGAGTATTCAAGTGAGTACAGCTGGAGTATCGTCCTAAGGATAACCCTACTTTCTTATAATCGTGATTCTTTTTCTCTTCTACTTTGGCTTTCTTTGGATGAGGACCCTGCTCTGGATGGTGTATATATCCACTATCCAACTGTTCACCTTTCTTCTTTCTCTTGGAACTAATAGCGTCTTCTGCGTTCATGAAACTTTAGGCTGAATGTATCAATTCAACCATCGTCTGCAACTTCTAGTCATACAGCTTATGAATGAACAAGTCTGAACTGATTCCATTGTAGAAGGCTGCTAAAAGGATCTTGTCATCCATCTTGTTCACCAATAGGGCTTCTTTATTAAAACAACTAATAAAAGAATGTAGACTCATTCTCTCATTGTTCTATGCTTAACAAGTTCGACAAGGAACGTCTCTACCTTTGTCCCCCTACAAAGTTATTGATAAACAACTTACTTAACTCCTGGAACGAGGTTATGGTGTTTGGTGATAACTTACCAAACCATACTCTAGTTGGACATTTCAACATAGTAGGAAAGGCTCTGCACATAATTTCATCTGGAACACCTTGGAGATGCATGGTTGTCTTAAACACAGCAATGTGATCACAAGGATCACAAGTCCCATCATATGAATCCAGGGTAGGCATTTCGAACTTAGAAGACAGGGGATGACTCATGATGGATGCAATGAAGGGGGAATCAATCCTGTGGACAAGGTCATCCATGTGGTTTGCTCTCCTCATGGAATCCTTCATCTCTTTCATGGCTCTTTTCATTTGATCCATCTCCCTCTCTAAATGTAGTACCCTACGTGTAATGGTACCTTTGGACTGGTCTCCTTCAGCGTTGTTCTCAGCCCCTTCATTTTCTGAATTTTGGCCTTGTTCTTCACCACGTCATTGTTGATGTTATCTATTAATTTCTAGTTAACTCCTAGATCTGTTGTGTTAATTCTGTAATCACATCACAATTGCCATGGACTGTAACTATTGTTGGACGATCATTGGGGGTGCTGCTGAACAGCTTGGGCGACTGGAAGCGTTCTCACTCTCATGGTGTCTAGGACTGGTGGCTATCGACCTAGTTCGAACCATTCAGCCTTTTTGTCTTTGAAAGGCAAAGAAGTGAACAGAAAGTTTTTCCTTACACTTTCCCACAGACGGCACCAACTGATGATACACGAAAATCAGTAGGCTAAAATACTTCCGACTATGGTAATGGCTATGAGTCCTGAAAAAAAAAAAAAAAAAAACAAAAAAAAAAAAAAAAAAAAAAAAAAAAAAAGAACTGTCAAGGGTGACTAGTGTAACTTAGCCAAGGACCCTTCGACGGTTAAGTTAATTTTCTCTCTAGAACACTAGGATGGGAAATAGTGAATGGTAAAAACTCACATTGGGTGAATAGGGTTTGTTCCTTTTATAGAGAGTTAGAAGTTGGTCTACTTGTACGGATTCACCACCATCATAGGTGATGTGGGTGGTTATTGGATGAAATAGGGAACATGGAGGGGACTATGAGGAATTCTTTCCACATTTTAGGAGTAGTGTATTATGGCTTGATCACATGGAGCCTTATAAGAAGTTTTATTGTTGAATTTATGAAGTATTTCCTAGTCATCCATGCCCTTGTGCCAATCCAGGACAACCATCATTGAATAGTCTTGTTATCTTGTGGACGAGTATAGGTCATATATGATACGACCGTTGGATTTTTCTCCTCTTAAGGTTTTTTGGGCGAAATCAAAATATGGTTGTGATTTGACTTCTTGGACAACCACTGTGGATGAATCTTGTTTAATGACCCCCATCAACAATATTCCAAGTCTTTACTTTTATATCGTTTAAATTCCAAGTCTTTACATTCTTGTCATTTAAATTTCAAGCTCCTTACTTTTTAAGCTATTTATTTTTCTGCACTTTATTTTATTGTTGTCCCTTTACTTTTCTTGTTAATAATGTGCCATAAAGTAAAAATGCTTGGGTAAATATTTCCCCCTTCACACTATTCTAAGAAAATGTTTTCTTTTTGTCCTCTTCATCTCTTTCTCTAAAGATAAGGTTTCCAAAAAAGGAATCTTTTTCAAAATGTGTTTTGTTTCCAAAATAAAACCTTTTTCTTAAGTGTTCTTTTTTTATAAATAAAAAAAAATAAAAAATAAAAAGGAGGAGGAGAAAGTTTTTAAAGAAAAATCTGTTTTCTCTTTTTAAGAGGGTAAAATCCGAAACTTAAAAAAAAAAAAAAAAAAAAAAAAAAAAAAAAAAAAATCTGTTTTCCAAACTTTTTTAAAATGTAATTCTGTTTTTTTTTTATTAAAAAAACTGTTTTCAAATCTGTTTTCATAATAATAAAAAAAAATAAAAAATAAAAAAACTGCTTTCCAATCCTGTTTCCAATAAAATAAGAACTGTTTTCAAATTTTTGTTTTCTCTAGAAAAATAAAACTGTTCAAAAATCTGCTTTTCTGAAATATTTTAAAAATCTGTCTTTCTAAAAACTGTTTTTCACAAAACTTTTTTTTTTTTTTTTTACAATTTCTTTTTTACAAAACCATTTTTTTATGAAATGTTTTTCTTTCTTTTTTTTACAAAACCATTTTTTATCAAAACTCTCTTTATAAAACAGGTCATTCTATCATACCCCTCTATTTTTTTGGGGTACGATACCCACGTAAATTTTAACAATTAATTGAATAAAAATTTGATCCAAACCGTTCATATGATTTGGAGTAATTTAGAGTGAATACTGACTACCAGTCAAACAAGTTATATATATATATAAGTAAAAAAAACAAAAAGAACCCAGTATTCAACGTGTGCTTCTCCTTCTCATAAACAAAATTCTCTCTATCATGCTTCGAACTCTATATCACGCTTCCAATTCAGTTTATCTAAAGAACCTAGAATTCGGCTTCTTACTAATCAACCACAAGAACCCAGGGCAACTAAACAAAACCCAAAGAAAAATTAGTATCGGCCATTCTCTGCTTGGCGACAATATTTGAAATAGGTTTGTCTTTGTCCTTTTCTTTCACTCAGAAGAAATTGATTTTACTACTAATATATAGATAATTAAAGTTCCTTTGACTATGAATGCATGATTTGTCTTTAGTTTTATTCATTGTTAGTAATTCCTAATGCTATTAATTTATTTGGGTTTTTGTTTTTATTATTTCGATAGGAGATTTGGGTGTGGGTTGTTAACTTTGTTTTGAAAGTTGATTTGGAATTTCCTCCTATTTGAGAAACAAATTTTCAATACCCATGATTGCTTTACCATAATTCTCCCCCAGCAGGACCACCACCACCAAATAAATAATATAAAAAAACATAATAATAAAAAATAAAATTTGCTGTAATGGGAGGGACTGTCAACTATGCTTGTAACTGTTATGTAACACCCCATAATTTTATTACTTATTTTAACTATTATACATAAATTAAAAAGGGGGCCTACAATTAAATGGATTAAATTGATTGGGCCTAAGATATTAAAAGTGAGATATATACTATGGAATATGAAGCCCAAGCGAGGTGACATAAGTAAATATATGGGCCTTGTTAAGTTTAAAAAAATAATAATAATAATAATAATAATAATTAAACAAAGAAAACCCTAGCTTTCTTCCTCTTTAGTCACACGTGTTTGCCCTTTTGCTTCAGCCGAAAATTGAGCTTGGATTTCCTTCACTGTGGCGTTGTGTCAGGTATGGTTTTTTTCTCATTCTCTAAATGTAAAAACCTTGAATAGTCATAGCTGGAAGTTTTTATGCACCTAGACTATCTTTAGACTAATAGAAAAGGGCTTTATGATAAAGGTGGTTAATAGGTTAGAAGACTTTGAAGTTGAATCAAATGGAGTAGTTCTTAGACGTCGCCATCAGGTTCAAAAGAAAAGAGTGGCAGCCTCCTTTGTTGACCGATCCTTCTTCACTTTTTGTAATTGGCAAAAACAAGTCCTACGGTCATAAACTAAAGACTACAAGAATGATAGTTAAGGCTTCTACATGACTTCTTATATATATATTTGATTGAATATATATATATATATATATATATATATATATATATATCTATAATAATATTTACTATGAAGATTTAAAACTTTTAAAAAGGGAGTCTTGGTTTCTTTGACAGACCATGATGGCTATTGTTGTAGGGATTGTATATATATAGTCATATGGTCACCATAGACTTTAAAATTGAGCAAATAGAGTAATAGGCTTGGACTTTGTGTCTATGTTAAAGGGATAAGGGTGCTTGTGTTAATATGTTTTTACACCTAGCCTCCATTGTTGACCAAATCAACTATCACCCTTTTAGTTATTTTCTAAACTTGTCCAGCTGCTTTAAAGAGACAATAGGCAACTTAGTAAGCCTTGTACGTGACTTCCATGTTGGTTTGAGTGTGTATATATATATATATATATATATATAATATTAGAGTCAATAGATATCTAGCAACATCAAGTGGGAATGCTAAGCAACTAGATGGATAAATTAAGCTAGATATGGCTTCTAATATTAAATTGGATAGTTAAGTGAATAAATGGAGGACTTTGGATATATCAATTTTGTCTAGGATAAAACCGTTTAAGCGTGAAAATATATTTTTAAGTGGGAAATTGTGTATTGATGAATTTAATTTTGGTGTTGCTAGGTTCTAATTCTACTGATTTGTTGTGATTCAACGGAGGTTGATTTCCTTTATATTTGCAACTAAGAGGTAAGTGGTGTTTGCTAATTTTGGGGATTTTCCCAAACATTGTTGTTTTATTTAAACTATTTTATATAAAAGGAATATGTTGTTATTCTATGTGTATGGATATTTTATAATTGCTTGGTGTGCATATTCATTATTCATTTTATGAAAAATCTGTGGGACAACCTAAATGTATTTAAATTTGCATGTGTGAATATATCCTTGTATTTTTGAGAATTATGAATGTGATATTTTATGTGAGCATCTTGAAAATGTTTTGAAAACCTATGGCAAGTCGTGATTAAAAAGCTCAGTATTGTGTTAGTCCTTAGCAAGGGACAATCATACTGTAGCTAGTCTTTAGCAAGGGACGGTCCTAGAAAAGAGGACAGTGCACATTTGGTAACTCCTTAGCAAGGGAGTATACTAATGAGGATCCAAAAAGGGAGCTCCTTAGCAAGGGAGTGCACCTATAGGTTCCAAAGGGACCATCCTTAAGAAAGGGGATGAAAAGGAGGTTCCAGTCCCAGGAAAGGGGATAGCACAACCCTGTCAACGGGGCGTAAACATTGACCACGAGTAAGGCCTAGGAATTGTGTTTGTGATGGTATTGATATATACACTATGATGGCTCACTACATAAAAATTATTATTTCCTTTATATGAAATATTGAGGAGGTATGACTAATGAATTGTTTGTAAGAATTACTTTTTTAAAGGTTGTTCCCACACCCTAACATTAGTAAATACCACTTATTGAGTTATCTCACCCCCCTAATTTCCCCTTACAGATACGTTAGAGGGATTATTGGAGTAGAGATTCCTGGAAGTCAACAATTGCAAATTGTTTTGTGGAACTGAAGATTTTATTTTTATTTTTATGGTATTAAACTTTGTATTGGAGAATTATTTTGAGGATATTTTAATTTTTGGTGGATTAGAGCTCTGACATTTGTGATGGAATTTTTGGGTTGCTAGATTCTTTTATTTAATATTTTTATGGATTTTTCAGACTAAATAGAATTTTATTGTTTATGATTTTGGGGCGTTACAATTGTGGTATCAGAGCCTAGGATATGATTCTGTAGACAATTGAAAACTAGGTTATGATTCTATAAACTTAAAAGTTAGGATATGATTCTATAGACACTTGAAAACTAGGTTATGATCTTGATTTTTTTTTCTTTTTTTTGTCAGAGCATTTGGTATCTAGGTTATGTTGATGAGATATTTTAGATAATTTTGGCAATATTGCTTCTTATGTTTGGTAGTAATAATTGTTACACCCTTTATGTCTCTTGATTTCTTTGTTAACTAGGTATCATGCCACCCAAAAAGAAGAGAGTAGCTAATTCCAATAGTGAGGAACCTATTGCTAATTTGCGAAGGTCCACCAAAGCAAGGGTTGGTACTGAGGCTGAAGTCACTCAAAACGTGAGAGATAATGAACGTCCTAGGGTGACACACATTGATCCTTTGGATGAAGCTGCTGCACGACTGTTGGACCGATTGACCTATGTTGCCAGTAGAGGTGCGGGTAGAGTAGAGGCAAGGGCTGGTTGCTCTTTTGAGACTTTTATGAAGCAAAATCCCCCTTCCTTTGATGGGAAGCCAAATCCTACAGAAGCTGAGAACTGGTTCTTGCAGATGGAGAAGTTGTTGGAAGCTTTAGATTGCACTGACTCTCAGAAGGTGCGGTTTGCAACTTTCAAATTGATTGGAGAAGCTGAGCGTTGGTGGAGATCCACTAAAGCCATTTTGGAGGGAATGGACACTGAGAGAAACCCCATCACTTGGGAGAAATTTAAAGGGGTTTTCTATGATAACTACTTCCCTGAGGTGGTTCGGGAACGAAAAGAGAGAGAATTTGCTGATTTGGTGCAAGGAAGTATGACTGTTGAGCAATATACAGCAAAATTCATCGATTTATCTCGTTTCGGACCCCACTTAATCCTTACTGAGGCGAAGAAAGCAAGCAGATTTCAAAAGGGGTTGAATGAGAGACTTCGACACCATTTGATTGCATCAGGGGTTGATAATTATGGAGAGTCAGTTAAGAGAGCTATGAGATTGGAGGAAGATTTCAAGAACAATGTTAAGAATGAGAGCCCACCTAGAAACACTGGACAGACGGGCTTTCGACAAGGCAATGCTCGAGGTCATTGGAGCAAGAAAGGATCTGTTGGGAGGTTTGGGAGTAATTCATCATCAAATAAGCCAGAAAATAAGAATCCACCCCAGAATGCTCAAGGTAGAAGTTCGAATGGTTGCCCTACTTGTGGAAGGCTTCATGGAGATAAGCCATGTTTCTTTGAAGGAAAGGCTTGTTATAATTGTGGGAAGACAGGACACTTAGCTAGAAGTTGTACATCTCCTCAACAAAACTCAATGGCACAACCTAGAAAGGATGATCAGAGGAGGAAGGCACAAGGGAGAGTGTTTGCACTCACACCACAAGATGTTCAAGCTTTAGATACTGTGGTTACAAGTATCCTCCCATTATTCTCAAACTTTGCTAAAACTCTATTTGATTCTGGGTCTACACACTCTTTTATCTCTACTCGATATGCTAAGTTTTGTGATAAGAAACCTGGACTTATGGATTATGACTTGTCTATGGCCACACCTATGGGTGATTCCTTAGTGTGTAACTCTATGCTTAAGTCTTGTGTCATTCAAATGGAGGATAGGGAAATGTTAGCAGACTTGATTTTGATGGACATGTATGACTATGATGTAATTTTGGGGATGGACTGGTTGGCAGCTTATCATGCTAGTGTAGATTGTTTTAGAAAAGAGGTGGTGTTTCAACCTATAGGAGAACTTGAATTTCGGTTTAAGGACTCTAGGATGGATGCTATACCTAGGGTGATATCAGCCCTTCGAGCTCAACGTTTATTACGGAAAGGATGCCAAGGGTACCTAGCTCATGTGGTGGACACTAGGGAAGAGGTTTTGAAGTTGGATGAAATCCCGGTTGTAAAGGAGTTTCCTGATGTCTTTCCTGAAGACTTACCAGGGATACCAATAAATAGAGAGATTGAATTCTCCATTGATTTGCTCCCTGGAACTTCTCCTATATCAAAAGCACCATATCGGATGGCACCCACTGAACTTAAGGAACTCAAGGAACAATTACAAGAACTCCTTGACAAGGGGTTTATCAGACCAAGTGCATCTCCTTGGGGTGCACCAGTTTTATTTGTGAAAAAGAAGGATGGGACTATGAGGTTGTGTATTGACTACCGTGAGTTAAACCGGGTTACTGTGAGAAACAAATACCCTCTTCCTCGTATTGATGACCTATTTAATCAATTGCAAGGGGCACAAGTCTTCTCTAAGATTGACCTTCGTTCTGGGTATCACCAGTTGAAAATCAAGGGTGAAGACATACCCAAGACAGCTTTCCGGACCAGGTATGGGCACTATGAATTCTTGGTAATGCCTTTTGGTTTGACTAATGCTCCTGCTGCATTTATGGACTTGATGAATAGGGTGTTTCATGAGTACTTAGACCGCTTTGTGATTGTCTTTATTGATGACATACTAATCTTCTCCAAAAGTGTGGAAGAACATGAAGAGCACTTGAGAATTGTTTTTCAAATTTTGAGGGAGAAGAAGTTATATGCAAAGTTTAAGAAGTGTGAATTTTGGCTTGACCAAGTGGTGTTCCTAGGGCATGTGATATCTAAGGCAGGAATTTCTGTAGACCCTAGTAAGGTTGAAGCTGTGGTTGATTGGGCAAGACCGACGAATGTGAGTGAGATTAGAAGCTTTTTGGGCCTTGCTGGCTATTATAGGAGGTTTGTGGAGGGATTTTCCCGTATTGCAGCCCCATTGACTCAACTAACTCGTAAGAATGTCAAGTTTGTGTGGACAGAAGAATGTGAAAAGAGTTTTCAAGAACTTAAGCAAAGGTTGGTCACTGCACCAGTACTAACCATCCCTAGCAACTCGGGAGGCTTTGTCATTTATAGTGATGCTTCAAGAAAAGGTCTTGGTTGTGTGTTGATGCAGCATGGTAAAGTCATAGCTTATGCTTCCCGCCAATTAAAGAGTTATGAACAAAATTATCCCACTCATGATTTGGAGTTGGCTACAGTGGTGTTTGCATTGAAGATTTGGAGACACTATTTGTATGGTGAAAGGTGTGAAATTTATACAGATCATAAGAGCTTGAAGTACTTTTTTACTCAGAAAGAATTGAATATGAGACAACGAAGGTGGCTTGAGTTGATTAAAGATTATGATTGCTCAATCAATTACCATCCAGGCAAGGCTAATGTGGTAGCTGATGCACTTAGTCGGAAGTCTTCTGGTTTCTCAGCTGCCTTGTTAACTACTCAAAAGGAGATTATTAATGACTTGGAGAGGATGGGAATTGAAATTGTCATGGGTGACTCCCAAGTCTTTATGGCCAGTTTAACAATACAACCTACTTTGATTGAGAAGATCAAGAGGTCACAGGTCGATGATGCACAAATTGTAAAGATTATAGGAGAAGTACAAGAGGGGAAGAGACCAGAATTTAATGTGTCTAATGATGGTGTTTTGAGATTTGGAAATAGACTTTGTGTCCAAATGATTTTGCACTAAAGAAGGAGATTATGGAAGAAGCCCATCGTACCCCATACTCAATGCACCCTGGTAGTACAAAAATGTATCGTGACATTCGAGAAACTTATTGGTGGAATAACATGAAGAGAGAGGTAGCTCAATTTGTGGAGCAATGCTTGACTTGTCAACAAATTAAGGCACTAAACCAGAAACCTTCAGGATTGCTGCAACCACTTCCTATTCCCGAATGGAAGTGGGAGCATATATGTATGGATTTTGTGACTGGTTTGCCAAGATCTCCTAAGGGACACGAGGCCATTTGGGTCATTGTGGATAGGATGACAAAAACAGCACATTTTATTCCGGTTAAGATGACTTACTCACTTGATCAGCTAGCACAGATATATATTGATGAGATTGTGAGTCTTCATGGAGTTCCAGCATCAATTGTGTCTGATCGAGACCCAAGATTTACCTCAAGGTTTTGGGAGAGCCTACATAAAGCTTTGGGTACTAATCTTAGCTTTAGTACAGCCTTCCACCCGCAAACAGATGGACTATCAGAAAGGACTATTCGTACTGTGGAGGATATGTTAAGGGCTTGTGTACTGGATTTCAAAGGAAGTTGGGAAAAGTACTTGTCTTTAGTGGAGTTTTCCTATAATAATAGCTACCACTCTAGTATTGAGATGGCTCCTTATGAGGCCTTGTATGGTAGAAAATGCAAGTCCCCATTGTGTTGGGAAGAGGTTGGTGAGAGAAAATTGTTGGGACCAGAAATCATTCAGATGACGTCTGAAAAGATTAATCTGATTCGTAAAAGATTGCAAACGGCACAAAGTCGACAGAAAAGTTATTATGACAACTCGAGAAGGGGAGTGGAATTTAAGGTTGGAGATATGGTATTTTTGAAAGTCGCCCCAATGAAGGGTGTGATGAGATTTGGGAAGAAAGGGAAGTTGAGTCCCAGATTTGTTGGTCCATTTGAGATCCTAAAACGCATTGGTAAAGTTGCCTATGAGTTGGCCTTACCGCCTACACTTGCAGGAGTGCATAATGTGTTTCATGTTTCCATGTTGAGGAAGTACATTCCAGATCCTTCACATGTTTTGAACTATGAGCCACTCAAGATCAAAGACAACTTGACTTATGAGGAAGTTCCAATCCAAATTCTTGACCGTAAGGAGCAAGTACTACGCACCAAGACCATACCATTAGTTAAGGTCCTTTGGAAGAATCACACAGTGAAAGAGGCATCTTGGGAGCGAGAAGATGAGATGAAATCAAATTATCCAGAGTTGTTTGTTGACGAAGGTATGTACAATTTCGAGGACGAAATTATTTTAAGGGGGGAAGGATGTAACACCCCATAATTTTATTACTTATTTTAACTATTATACATAAATTAAAAAGGGGGCCTACAATTAAATGGATTAAATTGATTGGGCCTAAGATATTAAAAGTGAGATATATACTATGGAATATGAAGCCCAAGCGAGGTGACATAAGTAAATATATGGGCCTTGTTAAGTTTAAAAAAAAAAAATAATAATAATAATAATAATAATAATAATAATTAAACAAAGAAAACCCTAGCTTTCTTCCTCTTTAGTCACACGTGTTTGCCCTTTTGCTTCAGCCGAAAATTGAGCTTGGATTTCCTTCACTGTGGCGTTGTGTCAGGTATGGTTTTTTTCTCATTCTCTAAATGTAAAAACCTTGAATAGTCATAGCTGGAAGTTTTTATGCACCTAGACTATCTTTAGACTAATAGAAAAGGGCTTTATGATAAAGGTGGTTAATAGGTTAGAAGACTTTGAAGTTGAATCAAATGGAGTAGTTCTTAGACGTCGCCATCAGGTTCAAAAGAAAAGAGTGGCAGCCTCCTTTGTTGACCGATCCTTCTTCACTTTTTGTAATTGGCAAAAACAAGTCCTACGGTCATAAACTAAAGACTACAAGAATGATAGTTAAGGCTTCTACATGACTTCTTATATATATATTTGATTGAATATATATATATATATATATATATATAATAATATTTACTATGAAGATTTAAAACTTTTAAAAAGGGAGTCTTGGTTTCTTTGACAGACCATGATGGCTATTGTTGTAGGGATTGTATATATATAGTCATATGGTCACCATAGACTTTAAAATTGAGCAAATAGAGTAATAGGCTTGGACTTTGTGTCTATGTTAAAGGGATAAGGGTGCTTGTGTTAATATGTTTTTACACCTAGCCTCCATTGTTGACCAAATCAACTATCACCCTTTTAGTTATTTTCTAAACTTGTCCAGCTGCTTTAAAGAGACAATAGGCAACTTAGTAAGCCTTGTACGTGACTTCCATGTTGGTTTGAGTGTGTATATATATATATATATATATATATAGATATATATATAATATTAGAGTCAATAGATATCTAGCAACATCAAGTGGGAATGCTAAGCAACTAGATGGATAAATTAAGCTAGATATGGCTTCTAATATTAAATTGGATAGTTAAGTGAATAAATGGAGGACTTTGGATATATCAATTTTGTCTAGGATAAAACCGTTTAAGCGTGAAAATATATTTTTAAGTGGGAAATTGTGTATTGATGAATTTAATTTTGGTGTTGCTAGGTTCTAATTCTACTGATTTGTTGTGATTCAACGGAGGTTGATTTCCTTTATATTTGCAACTAAGAGGTAAGTGGTGTTTGCTAATTTTGGGGATTTTCCCAAACATTGTTGTTTTATTTAAACTATTTTATATAAAAGGAATATGTTGTTATTCTATGTGTATGGATGTTTTATAATTGCTTGGTGTGCATATTCATTATTCATTTTATGAAAAATCTGTGGGACAACCTAAATGTATTTAAATTTGCATGTGTGAATATATCCTTGTATTTTTGAGAATTATGAATGTGATATTTTATGTGAGCATCTTGAAAATGTTTTGAAAACCTATGGCAAGTCGTGATTAAAAAGCTCAGTATTGTGTTAGTCTTTAGCAAGGGACAATCATACTGTAGCTAGTCTTTAGCAAGGGACGGTCCTAGAAAAGAGGACAGTGCACATTTGGTAACTCCTTAGCAAGGGAGTATACTAATGAGGATCCAAAAAGGGAGCTCCTTAGCAAGGGAGTGCACCTATAGGTTCCAAAGGGACCATCCTTAAGAAAGGGGATGAAAAGGAGGTTCCAGTCCCAGGAAAGGGGATAGCACAACCCTGTCAACGGGGCGTAAACATTGACCACGAGTAAGGCCTAGGAATTGTGTTTGTGATGGTATTGATATATACACTATGATGGCTCACTACATAAAAATTATTATTTCCTTTATATGAAATATTGAGGAGGTATGACTAATGAATTGTTTGTAAGAATTACTTTTTTAAAGGTTGTTCCCACACCCTAACATTAGTAAATACCACTTATTGAGTTATCTCACCCCCCTTATTTCCCCTTACAGATACGTTAGAGTGATTATTGGAGTAGAGATTCCTGGAAGTCAACAATTGCAAATTGTTTTGTGGAACTGAAGATTTTATTTTTATTTTTATGGTATTAAACTTTGTATTGGAGAATTATTTTGAGGATATTTTAATTTTTGGTGGATTAGAGCTCTGACATTTGTGATGGAATTTTTGGGTTGCTAGATTCTTTTATTTAATATTTTTATGGATTTTTCAGACTAAATAGAATTTTATTGTTTATGATTTTGGGGCGTTACAATTGTAGTGACCCAAAAGGGGGTCTTGCATTTCATGGAATCCCACATTGCCTAGGGAAGCACATGAGGATGTGCTTATAAGGAATGTCCTCCCTTGTTGTGTATGAGGCCTTTTCCCCAGCGCAACCTGGGGAAGAACAAAACCTTGAGGGACTAAGAGAGCCTTCGGGCCGCCCAAAGAGGACAATATCATGCACACAGGGTCGGGGCGTGACAGATGGTATCAGAGCCATGCCCTAGCCGGAAATGTGGGCCCCACACGCGAGGACGCGTGTGCCCGTAAGGGGGGTGAATTGTAGTGACCCAAAAGGGGGTCTTGCATTTCATGGAATCCCACATTGCCTAGGGAAGCACATGAGGATGTGCTTATAAGGAATGTCCTTCCTTATTGTGTATAAGGCCTTTTCCCCAGCGCAACCTGGGGAAGAACAAAACCTGGAGGGACTAAGAGAGCCTTCGGGCCGCCCAAAGAGGACAATATCATGCACACAGGGTCGGGGCGTGACATGTTAGGACATATGTAGTTCAAGTCTGTGAACATATGTCGCTATTTTATGTAATTGGCTTATCCTTAGACAAAACGCACTTTACTTGTAATTGGGTAGATTTAGGATGTGTTAAACACTTCAAGAAACCTGGGTTCAAGATTAAGTGTTGAAGCCGTCAAAGTCTGTCCAAGAAACAAGCAAGGAAGTGCCAGTTTTTAAAGCTTGACACATGCATCTATCGAGCCTTAAGAAGTTGTTTTGCCCCGAGCCTCGACAGCTTCTCGACACCTCTCGACACCTCTATCTGTCGAGAATTAAAGAAAACAGATTTCCAGTTCTGTTTCAAGTCTAATCCGTGAATGTGTCTTTTGGACTTCTTTTCTCCTAACCCTAGACATATAAAAGGATTATTTTAAGGGCCGTAAAAGTGATGAAAGTTGCACATTCATTCAGAACTTCTTGTTCATGCAATTTGTGATCTGACAGAAAAAGTTCGTGCCCTAGTTCATCTCTGATGATTTGAAGAACTTTGTAGCCAACAACTCTCTCTCTAGTTGGTGTTTGAAGTCGCGTACTGGGATCCGCGCATCTGGTTAGTCATGTACTTGGGAGCCGTGCATTGAAAAGGAGAAACTGTCACTACAAAACAAGCCCAATTGGGTATTGGGGTAAGAGTTTAACTGTAAGTTGGTAAGGTACTTGGGATTCCTTGCTTGTAACTGCTTGTTGTGATAATAGTGGAGTTTCGGGAGTGGTGACCTTAAATCACCCGGTGGGGTTTTTGCCGTAAGGTTTTTCCCATTCGTGAACAAATCACCGTGTTATTTATTTTCCGCTGCATATCTTAGTTTCGGTGATTTGTTTGTGCTACCATGTGATATTGCATGTTAATTTGATTAATTAATAACTGGGCTAATTTAATTAATCTAAGTTATCATAAGGGGTCAACGTGTTTGTGGCCTGTCAGTAACAAAATGTAATAGAGAGACAACTCAGTTGGCAGACTGGGCTGGTAGAGTACATGAGTTTCATGTTTGGCTAGAGGAAGGCTCTAACTTCTTCAAACATTTGTACAACAAGAACTAGCAGTCTTCCTTAATACAACTACTGCTATTTTAATTAAATTAAAACAAAAAGGTTAAGAGATTGTTATAGCATTATGTCCCCATAAGTCCTCTCTCACTCTCAGGTAAGTTCTACCCATCTATGGCATTCTTTAACATGGTACTGTAGCTTGAATTTTCAAAGAGTCGTCAGTTGGTATTGTAGCTACTCAAAAATAGCTAAATTGAAATTTAGTGACTGATAGAAGTCAGTTCTTTACATGGAAGAAAGAAAAAGAGATAGAAAGTCATGCCCCTGTCAGACATCCAATTCATCTACTTTTTTCCGTTCTCTGGTCTTTTTACAAATCCTTTGCATGTGGATAATTGCTAGAAAAATTATAGCGGACTTAAGTGGTGCTATAGATGAGAAGTTCAAATTTCAGTTGGTGGATTGGGAACATGCTTGTTGTCCTTCTAAGTTGAAGTGTTTAGAATAAGGAAGCTAAGTACCTATAACCAAGCTTCGCTGGCAAATGATCGTAGTATTTGGGGAGGAAAGATCTTTGGAGGCATATTATTGGGAAGAAAATGGGGTTTCCTAGGTGAGCGGGTGACAGATATACTGGGGAGCACTCACAGTTGTAGTAATATGCTTCTGTTAATTCTTGAAGTACACAGAAGATAGGGGATCCATTCTAGGAATCTCATGTTTGGTCAAGTTTGCCAAGATTGATAATCAAAGTAAGTTAATTCATTGATGAGCCTATTATATTTCAATATCCTAATGGATGAGTGGGCTGATAGATAGTTAGGGAAGCCTAACATAATGTTATATATATATATATATATATATATATATATATGAATGGGCTGATATATGTATATTTGGAATTATAGATCTTTTTGCTGCACTGTTCTTCTCTTCCAACCTTTTGATTTTCTTCTCTATGAGCAATGATGTTATCTTTTATTTTTATCTTGTTCATTTCTTTCAAATACTGATTTTTCTGTGGCACTTCCAAATGCTAGTCATTGCAATGTTTTGTAACAACTGCAAATTAGATATTCTATAATATTTTTTTATATTTTCGTCACAAATTTTTTTCGATCTATAGTTTTTAGTTTGTTTGTTGGTTTTGTTGCTTGGGTTTACTCCCATGGCAGTTGCTTTGTTAATTTATGGAGTTTGTCAAACGATTCTGTATACTTGGAGTGTGTCAACAGTTCAGTCCTTCACATTTTTTTTATTCTATAAGTTTTTTTTCCTTTGCTGAGTTGTTAAAGTTGAGTTGGAGCTAAAGCTCATTGGCATCTATGTTATTTGCAAATTAAACTTCCTGCATTCATGTATTTTTCTAAGCCTTGAATATGTGTATTTTTTTCCTTTTCAAATATCCAGAGATACTTCTCCCTTACAGTTTAGCTTTACCTATTAAGGGGGAAGGGCAACCAAGTTTTTTGTCTATCTTTTGTTGGGGAGTAAGCTGGGAGGAGGTAGAAAGAGAAAAATATCTTTCTGGTAGAGAATATAAAAATTCCATTGAATTCTTACTTACAAAAAGGATTTTGATTTTTTTATAATTAGAAAAATAAAATGAAAGTGTTCAAACCTCTGTTGTATACCTTTTGAAATTATTTTTGCTATATGGTTGGCATATTGTTAGTATCCTCTCTTATTAGATATATCATATATGAAAACTACGACATTACGTCATTACATAAGTCCAGCACCTTTCAGTCTCAATTACAAAAACCCATTAGTTGTTAAAAGAATTTAAATTGAATGCTAAATAATCACATATTTAATGGCATTGAGTTGTTTAATGTCTTCAACTAAAGTGTCTATGATTGTTGTCTTTTTATGAGTGGACTATTGGTATTGGCAAAGTTACAATCCCTTCTCCTTTATAGACTTGTCAAATTATTTACATTTTAGCTTGCAATTCTTAAGATTCTACTTCCCTTCTGGGTGTGTGTGTAATTTTAGACCTTTTCTCTTCATGTTTCCCACATTAATTTCCCAGTTATGCTCACTTTCTTGGTACTGGTCCTTATATCAGTGAGTCTTGGAATTTAGCAAAAGGGATCCAGACGTTTCATTGTACGATGAAGTTAAATATGTAGACATTGTTCTAGAAAAAAATTGGCATTCAAGGTGAAGGTAAGGCCCCGCCTCAATTCTTCTAAATGAATCTTCTATTTTTCTACTTGAACTCCCATTTCATTTTTTTTTTCTTCCTATAAATTGTGGAATGGTCATTGTTTGCAAAATAAATTTGCTGCACAAATGAATTCAAAAGCTTTCTCACGATTTTATTCTATCGAAGCAGTTTTTTCAGAACCCAAAGAAAATTACACTTCTGAGATCAAATAGATGTTGATGTACTATAATTTTTCCCTTTTAAGAATTGTACTCAGTCTCAACTGATTAACAAGTGCATGAATAAAAATTTCATTTTGTTTTGTCCAACCAATGAATTTTCCATTGATTAGACTATTTACTCCTTGGTGGTTGGTAAAAGTTTCATGTATGCTTTGTAGATTTGGTGATGAAGAGCTTATTTATAGAAGTCAATTACACAATTTGCCTTAATGTTTTCTTCACTCAAAATATTTTCAAAAAATCTCTTAAGATAATCATGTTAAAAATGTTTAGTTGAAGTTTATCTTAATTTCTCAACAGATTTCCTTAGTGTATGTAGTTATTTATTTATCTTATAAATTGATGCTTAATGTCATGGCTTAGTTCATCCAAGTGAAACAGTGCTGCCAGTTACAGTGCATCAGGCTGGAATATGGCTTAGCTCACTAAATGTTTTTTTGGTTAATGAAATCTTAGACTTCTTTTTCTGCAATAGGAAATTTTAGACTTCTGACATCGTTATTGAATCTTTCTTAGTAGATTGCCTTAGTGTATGTAATTATTGATTTCAGCTTCTTGGTTTAAAGAGCTTCTGACATCTCCCCACTCTCTTCATCTGAAGCATTGAACAGATTTTTGGTTTGTGTAAAGGTCATATCATAGTAATTGATGTTTTTGAGTTTCTTTTTAGACCCATCTTGAATTTTGGCTATTTTAGTGTTTTTTGGAGGTACTTGAGAAGGTTTGTGGCCTTTTTACCAGACTAGCAAATATGTATCTTTCTTGTAGGATATTGAGTACAATGTGATAAATTATAGTTTTCAATTTTAATGTGGTAAAAGCAAGTACTCTTGACTATTTTGGCAGTCTCTTTTGGCTTAGAAGCTAACTATATATTATATTGAAGATTGTGTCTTGAATAATAAGTGCTGGAGTTGCACTTCATCTTCAGTTATATTTTATTAAAGATTGTGACTTGAGTAATAAGTGTAAGTAATTTGGTTGTATTTTCTGCAGATTAGTGTTTAAATCTTCGTGGGAAATCTGATACCTGTTGGCTATATACAGTATGTTTCAGACCACCCTAGTGATTTAAACTCTGAATCAACACTTACATGTGGTATCTAATTTTCTGAATGTGCTGGAATTAGTTGCTAGATATGATTGGATAACAATTTGATCTTGGAGATGAAATTTGTGGAGCAGTTGTCAATGTCAGAGCCAGGCAGGAATAAATATCTCTATGGACGAAGAATGCTACGAATGATGCTGCATAGGCAACTAGCATGTTTTGTTCACATGTATTCTTTTGGACCCACCAGACGACTTAACTTCGTCTACTTTGTACGGATGCTGAATTGTAAATGCAACTATGGTTTTGAATATATGAGTATGAAACCTACTTACATTTGTGCTCAAGTTTTTAGAGATGAATTGAGAGGGAAGAGTTAAACATGATGGGCAGGTCAGGATTTTGGTCTGATATGTTATGAAATGGATGAATTGCAGACATTTTAGTAATAGTCTTGTTTTATGTTGGGATTGAGACACGATGAGTTAAAGATATTAACTGTGGTAACATAAGGCAATCTACTTAGACAAGTTGACATGTGCTCCCTTCTATTTGTTTGTTTATTGTATTGATAGATGTGTTGTAATTTTTTATGCTCAATACCGTTTTTGGGTGAATGCAAAAATGTAATTGATATTTAAGTAAAATTTAATGGCTTGAACTTATGCAATTTGAAATCTATTATTAACTCCTTCGTGTTGGTAAAGTGCAGGGTACAATTAAGCGAAAACACCTCTTGGAGCCTAGGCACAAAGTACAAGTGTGCACCAGATTGAAGTGAAGCACACATTTAAAAATAAATAGTTTGATAAATTTAAAAATAATTATTAATGGAAAATACAACAATTAAGAGATCAAATAATCATGTAAATGGATATAAAATAAACTTTTTTAATTCATATGAAAGTTATAGAAGCCCACCATTTTGCAATTTTACCACAAATAATGCAAGTTAAGTCAATTTTATTTTTTGGATAAGCTAAATGAGTACTTTTGTCAATATTCTTTCTTAAATCTTAGGTAACTATAATAATAATGACTAATTATATAATGCTATGTATGATATTATGTATGACTTATACATGACATGATGTATGACTTATTATTGTGATTGATAAAGTTGTTTTATTATTATCTAAAATAATGGTAACATGAATATGAGAAATTATCATATAGTCCATGAGATGCATAGTATGTGATTTAAGTGAAAAATCACAGCAGATATAAATCACAAGTTCTTTGTAAATTCAGAATTTTAGTTCGTAGTCGGTGATGAAATTGCGCATTTCATCTGCAAAGACTATAATATATCAACTAAGATGATTTGTCTTGATCATAGAAGTATAGACTTCTAGTTAATATGTGGATATGTTTTAAGAGTTAAGGCATATTGAATTGGACCGTGTGAGATTTATTATTCTCCTAACGACTGTCAAATGAATAATAAATCTCACGACTTCTATTTACATGAACTCTTAATCTTGAGAGGATAATGAACCTGATCATGATTTGTAAGTTGCTTTGATATATCATGAGTGAGATCTAAAGTAATAATCAAAATCAAAGTAATAGTCAAAATCTTAGTATGTTGGGCAGTCACATTTAGTGTTGATGGAACATATATTCTCAAGATGGAATTTATAGTCTCTTAATTGAGATATAAAATATTCCCTTGAAATAAGTTTAACGGGTTCAGTTATTCAAAGAGTTAGGTCTAACCACTTTGATAAGAAGTTACTAAAGTATATATTTATGAAATTGGGATTCATAAATATATATATATATATATATATATATATAACTAATAACTTTAAAGGATTAAACCGAGTACTCAAAGATAAGATGTAGTAATTTACAAATGGCGGTCTACATTTATGACTTTTTATTACTACGAATATTTTATAAAGAGGTTGTATGTATAATAAAGTCTTAAGATATAATTTATAAATAAGGCCTAGAGTGCAACTATATATATATAGTGGTATTAAAAATAGTTAATGATAATTTTAGACTTGTCAAGAGTTAATAGAAAAGCTCAAGACCCATTGAAGCTAGTGTTTTATTGGTCCTTTTTTGTCCTACTTTAAGCCATATACTAAAGCCCAATTGGAAAGGTCCAAAAGGCTAGCCCAATTAGTATGAAAAAGAGAGACATTATTGTGAAATGATGTGTATGTGAGAGTAAGACACTCTATCATTCTCCTTTAGAAACTGATTGAGAGACCACACTTCTTGGACATAAAGTGGAATTAGAACGAAGATTAAAAGTATTCTCGAGTACTTCTGATTCTTATTTTGAATTTCTCCGCACCAAGGTACGCTCTCTTGTTCTTGAATTCTGAAATTTACATAGTACATGTTATCAATCGCGAATGAAGTAGATCCGTTAATTTTCTGTTGTGTATGTTTTGTATGCGATATATACATGCATATTTCCATCAAATGGTATCAGAGCAGTCTTCAATTTAGAATCTGTATAACATGTTTTGTGAGTTTTGGAATTAAAGATAATAGTTTCATGATGTTAGAAGATTATATATGTATTTAATTTTCTGCATGGTTGTTGAAACTATGGTTTGATAAAAACTGATATTAATGTTATGATGTTGTTCAAATTTGAATTTAAGTATGTTAAATTGATCTTTAAGGCTATAGCATCAATGGAATTCAGTTTTGATATCAAATCCCATCTATTATGTTCATATGGTGGTTGTTTGTTCAAGGAAAACCGTTGAAAACTATTCAGATCTTCCTTTTAAAAACTGAAAACACAGGTTCTTCGCAGATAAGCTTTACTCGTGAAATAGTAGCGAGACAATCGCGAGGCTTCTGTCTGAATTTTGTGTTTTCACAAAATATTTCATGGGTAAGCTTTACTCGCGAAACAGTCGCGAGACAGTTGCGAAAGTCTTTGTTTGAATTATGTGTTTTCATTTTTTTTTTTTTTTTGCCTTAATTCATTTTCGCAGGAAGATCTTAGTCACGAGATACTTGCGAAAATGCCACTGAAGGGAATTTTGAACTTTTTCCAAGTGTTTTTAAATGTATAAAATGCAAGGCTATGTGTGATTAGATTATACGTGTTTACAAATTGAAGACCTTTAATTTAAAACATCTAGTGGGAGAGAGATACAAGGGCTGGATTTTACGGCCTCCTTTGTTGGTTCATAATAGTGTGAAATATATACTTTTTCTTTGCCTTGAGTTTAGCATTCCATGCGGAGAGTATTTATTTCATGGTCCTACAAGATTGAATTTCCTGGTTTATAATGGTTTGATCAAACACCTTGTCTTAACTTTGAGCTTTGCATTCCATGCGGAGGGTGTTTTTATCATGGTACTACAAAATTAGCCTATTAAAAGAATGAAATGTGGCTACACATGATTCTATACAATGGCATATACTAGACTACGTATTATAGTATCCTTTATGCTGAGTTCTTACTATTATTACTTAGAGGCTAAATTTAAAACGGCATATTATTAGCATTTAATAACAGTTATCATGATAGCACTAATAATGAGAATAGTTCTCAATCAATTATAGTATTTAATGTTCACTCTATACTGAGGGATATTGAATATGAGATTGGATTGTCATTGCATATATTATATTGTGGTTTTATTAAGGTTTCATACTCTATGTTTATATGCTAAATTGATAATGACCAGTCTACTTAATATATTCATGTTTATTATTTTCAGATTTGATCATGGTATCATTTAGCCCACTTGTTACTATTCTTAATCAAAACAAACTGATTAGATTCAACTATGTTGACTGGAAAAGAAATTTGGACATTATTCTTACAGCCTAAGAGCATAAATATGTGCTTACTCAACCATGTCCTTACTTTTCATCATTAGATGCTCCTCTTGAGGAAAAAGAGTGATATGATCGATGGCAGAAATCTAATGAGATGGCCAAGTGCTATATCCTAGCATCTATCTCAAATGTTCTACAACATCGAATGCATTATGTAGAACTAGCTTCGGACATTATGCTAAGTCTGAAGAAGATGTTTGGTGAGCCAGGCCGTTCTACAAGGCAAGAAACCATAAGGCAGATTTATAATACCAAAATGGCTGAAGGCCGTTCAGTGAGGGAACATTGTCCTACAATGATCTCTAATCTGAATACGTTAAAAGTTTTAGGTACCGATATTGATGGAGAATTCTATGTGGATATGATACTCCAGTCACTACCAGAATCATTCAAGGAATTCATACTCAATTATAATATAAACAAAAAGATTTATTCATTGTTTGAATTGATGAATGAGTTGGTAGCGGCGGAAGGCATCCTTGGTTCTTCTAGTGTTGATGCCAATATGACTGAAGCTTCTACTTCTCAACCTAAGTCGAAAGACAAGGGTGAGAAGAAGAAGAAGGACTTCACCAAGCAAGATGGTAAACAAATTGCCTTAGGGGTTGCCGACATAGGAAAGAAGATCAAAGAAAAGGGTTTCCATTGTGGTGAGAAAAGACATTGGAAGAGGAATTTTCTAAAGTTCAAAGCTACCAAGAATAAGGGTATGAATAGTTCCTTTCTTTTTGAAATATGTTTGGTACAAAATCTCACAGATTCCTAGTGTATGGATTTAGGTTGTACTAATCATATCTGCAATTCATTGCAAGGGTTTTCAGGAGACCAGAAAGCTGAATGAATGGGAATTGTTTCTTATTTTGGCAGATGGGAGCAGGATTCAATTATAGCTATTGGAGTGTTTAATTTATGCTTTGAATCTAGGGTTTTAATATTGGAAGACTATTTGTATGTACCTAATGTTCATAGGAATTTAATTTCTGTAACTTATTTAGGTGAACATGGATATTGTGTTATCCTTAAAGACAATATTGTAATTAAGAAAGGTAAAGTGTTTATCTATTCTGGTAATATTGTTAATGGTCCTTATATTTTAACTCCTGATAAGCATGAATTATACAATTCTAAATTAGGTAATAATTCACATGTAAAATCATTAAAGAGAAAGTTTCCTTCTACTAGTGAAACATATCTTTGGTACTTGCGTTTGGGTCATATTAATTCAAACAGAATTCAAAAACTTATCAAATATTGACTCTTAAGGCCCATGGATTTTGATGGTTTCTAGTTTGCGAATCTTGTTTGGAAGGTAAAATGACCAAACGACCTTTTAATGCAAAAGGTAGAAGAGCCAAAGATTTGCTAGAACTAGTACATTCAAATGTATGTGGTCTTATGTCAATCCAAGCAAGAGGTGGCTATGAGTATTTCATTACTTTCACTAATGATTACTCTAGATTTGTTTATGTGTACCTAATGAAACTGAAGTTCGAAACCTTTGAAAAGTTCAAAGAGTTTAAGGCTGAAGTTGAGAATCAATTTGGTAAATGCATAAAGGCCATTCGATCTGATCGGGGTGGTGAATACCTTCTTGAGGATTTCAAGGATTACTTGACTAAAAATGGAATTATATCTCAGTTGACTACACTAAGAACTCCACAACAAAATTGTGTAGCAGAAAAAAGGAATAGGACCCTTTTAGATATGGTTAGATCCATGTTGAGTTATTCGACTCTACCGATTTCCTTTTGAGGATATGACTTAACTACTGTAATGTATCACCTGAATTTAGTACCTTCGAAGTCTGTTCCTAATGTTGGGGTTTATGCCCTAAAATCCAATTTATTAGCATGTCATAAATAATTAATTTGTTTAATTATATGAGAATATTTATAAATGAACTAATGAGACATTATCTTAGTCCATAAGATGCATAATATGTGATTTATGTGATTTAGTCATAGAAAATATAAATCACAAGTTCTTTGTAAACTTGGAATTGTAGTTTGTAATCGGTGATGAAATTGGGCATTTCATCTGTGAAAACTATATAATATCAACTAAGATGATTTATCTTGATCATGGAAATGGAGATTTCTAATTGGTATGTTGATATGTTTTAAGAGTTAAGACATATTGAACTGGACTACTATGAGATTTATTATTTTCTTAACGATTGTCAAATGAATAATAAATTTCACAACTTATTTACATAAACTCTTAATCCTCAGAGGATAATGGACCTGATCATAAAGTGTAGATTGCTTTGATATATCAGGAGTGAGATCTAAAGTCACGATCAAAATCTCAATATGTTGGACAGCCACATTTAGTGCTAATAGAACATATATTCTTAAAACAGAATTCATAGTCTCTTAATGGAGATACAAGATATTCCCTTGAGATAAGTTTAATGGGTTTGGTTATTCAAAGAGTTAGGCCTAACCACTTTAGTAAGAAATTACTAAAATATATATTTATGGAATTAGATTTCATAAATATATGATGAATAACTTAAAGGATTAAACTGGGTACTCAAGGATTAAGATGTAGTAATCATCAAAGTGGTAGTCTACATTTTTGACTTTGTATTACTACGAATATTTTATGAAGGGTTTGCATGTACAATAAAGTCTTGGGATATAATTTATAGATAAGGCCTAGAGTGCAACTATATTTATATAGTGGTATTAAATATAATTAATGATAACTTTAGACTTGTCAAAAGTTGACAGAAAAGCCCAAGGCCCATTGGAGCTAGTGTCTTATTGGTCCCTTTTGGTCCCACTCCAAGCCACACACTTAAGCCCAATTGGAAAGGCTCAAAAGGCTAGCCCAATTAGATAATCAGTTAGATACAAAGGGAGAAACATATAAAATTTTTATTAAGAAACAATACTCTTGTGAAATGGTGTATGTGTGAGTGTAAGCCACTCTCTCTAATTCTCCCTTGGAAAACTAATTGAGAAACCACACTTCTTGGGCGTTAGTGGAGTTGGAGTGAAGATTAAAAGTATTCCCAAGTGTTCTGATCTATGTTTTTGAATTTTACTGCACCAAGGTACGCTTTCTTGTTCTTAAATTCTAAAACTTACATAGTACATTTTATCAATTGCAAATGAAGTAGATCCGTCAATTTTTCACGACGCATCTTTTGTATGAAATACAAACACGTATTTTCCATGTGTTTTCCAACAATTGGTATCAGAGCAATCTTCAATTTCGAATTATATAACATGTTTTGTGAGTTTTGGAATTAGTGACAATAGTTTCATGTTGTTAGAAATTAATTTTCTGCATTGTTGTTGAAATTATTGATTAGTGAAAACTGATTTTGATGTTATGATGTTATTTAAATTTGAGTTTAAGTATGTTAAATTGAATTTTAAGGCTATAGCATCAATGAAATTAAGTTTTGATATCAATCTTTGTCCATTATGTTCATATGATGGTTGTCTGTTCATAAGAAACGTTAAAAATTGTCTTAGAAAAATTTTGGAAAATTCAAAATTCGTGAAGCTTGATTGATCAAGAATCTGTCGAGCATCGATCGAGCTAGAAGAAGTTTTCTCGACTGATTGAGGATCTATCAATCATCGATCGAGCTTCACGGAATTTTTCTTTATCGATCGAGCATTTGTTGAGGATCGATTGAGCAGCTAGAACTTTTCTCAATCGATCAAGGTACATTCTCGATCGATCAAGAACTAAAGATCCAAAATTTTCTTTAACTGTTATATATATATATATATATATATATATGTATATATATATATATATATATATATATGTATAACAAGGCTATGTATGATGAGATTACACATAGTTCTAACTAAAAGACCTAATGAGATCAATGGTATTAGTTAAATAGAACTCTTAGTACTAAATAGTTTGGGACTTGTCTTTTAACAAACATTCTAATGAGATTGGAATTGTTATATGATTGAAAGTCCTTAATTTATTTTAATTAGAAGTTTTAATGAGATTAAAGCTTAATTAAAAGGTATATAGTTTCTAATGAGATTAGAACTTTTCATTTAGGAAATTAAGGATAGAGCTCTTTATAACTAATTTTTGATTCATTAGTGTTTAAGGAATCCTAAGTAGTTTAAGACTTCCATTTTAGTTAGTGATTCTAATGAGATTAGAGTCATGAACAAGTGCAAGGCTATTAGTTGTGATGGGGTCATAATTATTTAAGAAAAACTCAAATAACGAGTGGGAGTTCTTAAATAACCCTTTTTTTAAGTTTATTGTAATGTGAATAGATACCTTGTCTTGACTTCTAGTCTTGCATTCCATGCGGAGGGTATTTACTTCACAGATTACAAGGTTAAACTTCTTTATGATTGCGCGAATGTTCATTACACTATTGTGATGTGACTTAGTAACATCACATTGAATTTAAACAATTAAACACATTTGATGTGTAGGGTTAAAATTGTGATTAGATCTCAATGTTTTCAGGACAATCTTGTTTTAAAATTTCTAGTGGGAGAGAGATTCAAGGGTTGGATCTCACGGCCTTCGTTGTCAGTTCATAGTGGTGTGGGATAAACAACTCATCTTGGCCTCGAGCCTTGCATTTCATGCGGAGGATGTTTATTTTATGCTACTACAAGATTGAACTTCCCAGTTTATAGTAGTGTGGGGCAGGCAACTCGTCTTGGCTTCGAGCCTTGAGTTCCATGCAGAGGGTGTTTTGCATCATAATACTGCAAGATTAAACCTTATAAGGGTAGATTTATGTGGCTACACATGGGTCTAGGTAATGGTGTACGCTAGACTAAGTTTGATAGTATCCTCTATGTTGAGTTCTTGCTATTATTACTTAGAGGCTAAAGGAAAAGTGGCAAATTATTTTTGATTGGAAAGCGTCACCATAATAGCATTAGTAATGAAAGTAATTCTCGCCTGATCATAGTGGTTGGTATTCACTCTTTGCTGAGGAATATTAATTGCGGGATTAGGTTGTCATTGCACCTAGTATAGTATGTTGTTCAGGTTACATACTCTATGGTTATGGATGCAAAATATAATGTCCCTGTAATTATGTTCATAGTCTCAAAATAAAGGTGCCATAATTTTGTTCTCTAGCTACTATTTTAACTGAATCACATTAACTAAGAAATAATTTTGGACATGGTGCTTAAAGGAGCTGAAGTACAGAAATATGTTTCGATTCAGCATTATCATGATTTCCTACGCATGACGCATTTATGGAAGATAGCTTAGGATATTATCATAGTCTCCATTAAAATGCTATAATGTTTCATTGGCTTCTATTTCAATTGTGCTACTACATGAGATGCAAGAGATAGTACTAGACTTGGACTTTATATTAAGTCTAAATGAGATGTTTTGGTATGAATTATCGTGTTGATAGACGATATTCAATATAAGTCATATTGAGTGCCAAGAAAAGCTTAAGGAGTTCCAATTTTGTGTCAATAATGAAAATATTTTATTTTTAAAATGAATTAGAATACTTGGATGTAGAGATTAAATGTTAATCTCATATGTATATGATCTACAAGTCCTTGTTAGAATCATTTGATCAATTCAGATTGTTTTGAATATATATATATATATATATATATTTTTTTTTTTTTCTTTTTTTTTTTCTGAATTGATGAGTCGGTTCTACATAATGGAAGACATCCTAAAAGCTAAGGTTAAGATCAATATGATTTAATTCAAATTCTTATCCTAGACCGAAAGGTAAGGATGGTAAGTAGAGGAATTATAATACCAAACAGTTGGACAAGCTAGTTGCCCTAGTAGTTGACAAAAGGAAATTAGACTCAAATGTATGACCAAAAGGAAAGTGTTTCCGGTTTTAGTAAAGCTAAGCTTTGTCCATGATTGTTTTCTAGATGGAAATTTACATGTTTTATTTTTTAAAGAGAAAATTTACATCCTTTGGTATTGTATGTTTAAGCACTTATGTCTAGATCTTATTAATCTAAATGATATTCAAGTTTGGTGAAAGATGGGCTTTTAGAACCATTTTTTTTGTTATATTCTCAATCTATGAATTCTATTTAGAGGATAATATGATCTAGGATTCCTTTATTGTAAAGGAATATAGTTTCAATGACTTCTTTAAGTTAGTCCATATATGAAGGAGGAATAAGATTCTTTTAGAAATAGTAAAGTACATGATTAGTATTTCCATTTGCTTATTTCTTTTGGAGAAATATTCTAATAATTACTATATATTTTCTAAAGTTGATTTCAAAAGTTTGTTCCTAGGACATTTGTCAAATTGTGGATTGGGTGAAAACCTAGTATATAATACTTCCACTTTTGGGGATGTCCAACACTTGTGATATAAAGGAAGTCTAACAAATTGAAATCAAAAGATAGAAAAATGTATGTTTATGTTGGGTATCCAAAAGGAATTGCAAAAGGTTATTTTGGTAGTCATATAGAAGAAAAGGTGTTTGTGAAGTACAAATACAAAGTTCTTGATGATGACTATGTGAATAATCTTAAAGCTATATATAGAATTGTTCTAGAAGAAAAATGTCAGAATTTGTTGTAAGACAACTATAGAATACATTTAGAAATGAGATGGTTGTATTAGATACGCCACAAGTCATTATTCTAAATATATAGCTAGTCACAAGTACAATATCGTAGTGGGAGGATTATTAATTACCAAATAAATTCATACTTTTAGGATAGACTTTTGAAGTATTTCAAAAAGGATATGAATTTGATCCTCAGTCCTACGTAAAGGCAATAAATGATATGAATATGGATTACTGAATCAAGGTTATGTGAATAGAATAAGATTCTATTTAAAGTCTAGAACTTGTAGTGGTACTTATTTGCATTAAACCTATTGTTCTCAAATAGGTCTACAAGAAAATGAGATTGATAGATTTGAAGGTGCAAACCTTCAAAGTCAAGACTAGTGGCGAAAAGATTTGTTTAGAAAGAAATAGGTCGACTATGAAATGATTTTGTCACCAATGGTCAAGTTTGACACTATCTTGATTCTCTTATCCATTATATTTCATTTGAATGAAATATGGCAATGGATATCAAGAAAGTTTCTTTTAGTAGCAATCTTGAGAAAGACATTTATATGATGTAACTAGACTTGTATATAACAAAAAACCAATAGTGTTTAGTATGCAAGTTGCTTAAATTCCATTTATGGACTAAAGCAAGCATATGAATCATAAAATATCATATTTGATCAAGAAATCAAATTGTTTGATTTTGATCAAGTATTAAAAGGCCTTATGTGTGTAAAAGCTATATAGAATAATAAATTTCTTAATGTTTGTTGATGATATTCTAATCATTTAGAATGATGTAGAGTTATTGTCATCAATGGAATTTTTGGTTGTCTAGTCCAGTTTGATATAAAGTACTTGGGAAAGACTAGTCATATCCTAAGAATTAAACTTTGTTAAAATTCAGAATTTAGGATGTTTAGTCTATTTCAAACTGCTAAAATAGATTAGATTCTAGCCAAGTATAGCATGTGATACTTCAAAAAAGGATTCTTTCCTTTTAAATTTGAAGTTCCTTTATAAAGGACTATAGTCCTAAGATATCTAAAAGGAAGAGCATATTAAGGCAGTTTCTTATATCAAATTGATAGGAAGTCTTTATGCTATGCTAAATACTAGGCTAAATATTTATTTTGCAGTGGGGCATGGTAAGCAAATATCAATTAATCAAAGATCACTTAATTAAGTAATAGTAAAGCATATACTCAAAAATCTTAGGAGAATGAGGGATTATATGCTTGTCCACAAAAGTGAGGTTTTGATAGATACTGGATGTACAACTACTGACTTGTAGTTTGATTGTGATCATGAAGTTGGACTTTAAGATATGTGTTCATCCTAGGTGGTGAAGATAGACATCAAGTGTAAGTATCATCTCATTAGAGAGATATGAATACATGAGAAATAGTAGTAGAAAAAGTAATTTATGCAATAAATCTGACTAAAACTTGTTTCCAAACCTTGCCTTAAAGTAACTATAAATTACTCTAAAGGGAGATAAGTGTCGGATATATGATAAATTGTCTTTGAGGGCAAGTGGGAGATTGTTGGAGTTTATACCTTAAAATCTAATTTATTAACATGTCATAAATAATTAATTTTTTTTTTTATTATGTGAGACTATTTATAAATGAACTAATGAGATATTATCTTAGTTCATGAGATGCATAGTATGTGATTTATGTGATTTAGTCACAGAAGATATAAATTACAAGTTCTTTGTAAACTCATAATTGTAGTTCGTAATCAATGATAAAAGTGAGTATTTCATCTGCAAAGACTATAACATATCAACTAAGATGATTTGTCTTGATAATGGAAATGGAGATTTCTAATTGATATGTTGATATATTTTAAGAGTTAAGACATACTGAACTAGACCACTGTGAGATTTATTATTCTCCTAACGACTGTCAAATGAATAATAAATCTCTTAACCACTATGAGATTTATTATTCTCCTAACCACTGTGAGATTTATTTACATGAACTCTTAATCTTGAGAGGATAATGGACTTGATCATGAAGTATAGGTTGCTTTGATATATCAGGAGGGAGATCTAAAGTCACGATCAAAATCTCAGTATGTTGGGCAGCCACATTTAGTGCTAATGGAACATATATTCTCAAGACGGAATTCATAGTCTCTTAACGGAGATACAAGATATTCCTTGAGATAAGTTTAATGGGTTTGGTTATTCAGAGAGTTGGACCCAACTACTTTAGTAAGGAGTTACTAAAGTATATATTTATGGAATTGGATTTCATAAATATATGATGAATAATTTAAAAGATTAAACCAGGTACTCAAGGATTAAGATGTAGTAATCTTCAAAGTAGCAGTCTACATTCAAGACTTTATATTACTATGAATATTTTATGAAAGGTTGTATGTACAATAAAGTCTTGGGATATAATTTATAGATAAGGCCTAGAGTGCAACTATATTTATATAGTGGTATTAAATATAATTAATGGTAACTTTAAACTTGTCAAGAGTTGATAGAAAAACCCAAGCCCCATTGGAGCTAGTGTCTTATTGGTTCCTTTTGGTCCCACTCCAAGCCACACACTTAAGACCAATTGGAAAAGCCCGAAAGGCCGGCTCAATTAGATAATCAGTTAGATATAAAGGAAGAAACATACATAATTTTTATTAAGGAACAACACTCTTGTGAAATGGTGTATGTGTGAGTATAAGCCACTCTCTTTAATTCTCCATTGGAAAACTGATTGAGAAACTACACTTCTTGGATGTTAGTGAAAATGAAGTGAAGATTAAAAGTGTTCCCAAGTGTTCTAATATTTTTTTTTTTTTTGAATTTCATTGCACCAAGGTACGTTTTCTTGTTCTTAAATTCTGAAACTTACATAGTACATGTTATCAATTGCGAATGAAGTAGATCTGTTAATTTTTTGCTGTGCATCTTTTGTATAAGATACAAACACGTATTTTCCATGTGTTTTCCAAGACCTAAAACACCTGTAGAGTTGTGGAATGGGTATAAGCCTAGTATGAGACATCTCCATATTTGGGGTTGTCCAACACATGTGTTAGAAGGAAAGTCTGACAAGTTACAGTCTAAAACAAAAGTGGTTTTCTTTGTATATCCAAAAGGAATTATTGGAAGTTTATCTATAGTGATAAGGATAATAAATTATTTGTTAGTACAAATGCCAAATTCTTGAAAAATAACTACATGAATAATTTTACTCCTACAAGTAGAGTTATATTGGCTAAAATGAAAGAACCTGTAGTTGAATAACCAATGGATGAAATTAGGGATGATGTGGCTATATTAGATATACCACAAGATACTACTCATGAGATGTCTAGTACTCAGGTGCCTCATCGTAGTGAAAGAATTGTTCGGCCTCTTATAAGATATATAGGTTTAGGAGAAACTTATGCAGCTATCTCAGAAGAGACTGAATCGGGTCCTTACACTTATGAAGAAGCAATGAATGATATAGATGCACATTATTGGGTTTAAGCTATAACATCTGAATTAGATTCGATGTATTCCAATCAAGTTTGGGATCGTGTAGAGGTGCCTAACGGCATTAAACCTATTGGTTGCAAATGGATTTACAAAAGGAAGAGAGGAATAGATGGAAAGGTTGAAACCTTTAAAGCAAAGCTAATGGCGAAAGGGTATACACAAAAAGAAGGTATTGATTATGAAGAAACATTTTCACTAGTAGCAATGCTTAAATCTATCAGAATTCTCTTATCCATTGCTACTCATTATGATTATGAGATTTGGCAAATGGATACCAAGACTATATTTCTTAATGGCAATCTTGAAGAAGAAATCTATATGATGCAACTAGAAGGTTTCATAGCAAAGAACCAAAAGCATATGGTATGCAAGTTGAAAAGGTCCATTGATGGACTTAAGCAAGCATCTAAGTTATGGAACATCAGATTTGATCAAGCAATCAAGTCATTTGGTTTTGAACAAAATCTTGATGAACCATATGTGTACAAAAGACATCGAAATAAAGTAGTAATGTTCCTAATGCTTTATGTTGATGATATTCTACTCATTGGGAATGATGTATTGGTAATGTCATCGGTAAAGGTTTGATTGTCAAGCCAATTTGATATGAAGGACTTGGGTGAGGCTAACTTTATTCTAGAAATCAAGCTTTGGTGAGATCTCAAGAATAAGATGTTAGGCTTATCACAAGCTGGATATATAGATAAAATTCTAGAATGATTTAGCATGGAAAACTCCAAGAAAGGATTACTTCCTTTTAGACATGGAGTTTCTCTATCTGATGATTAAAGGGGAAGAAAATATTATGAGACAAGTTCCTTATGCTTCTGTAGGGGGAAGTCTCATGTATGTCATACTTTGTACTAGACTAGATATCTGTTATTCAGTTAGCATGATCAGCCGATACCAATCAAATCCAGGACTAAAACATTGGCAAGCTGTAAAGCATATTCTCAAGTATCTTAGGAGAACGAGAGATTATATGCTTGTTTATCGATGTGAGGATTTGATTCCAATTGGTTATACAGATTCAGATTTTCAATCAAATCTTGATTTCAGAATATCCACTTCAAGTTGTGTGTTCACCTTGGGAGGTGGAGCCATAAGTTAAAGGAGTGTTAAGCAATCTTGTATTGCAGACTCCACCATGAAAGCTAAATATGTTGCTAATTGTGAGACAGCAAAGGAAGAAATTCCTTTTTGATCTTGGTGTCGTGAGAATGGAGCAAGTTCCCATCTAATTGTTTTGCGACAATAGAAGAGCGGTTGCACAATCTAAAGATCCAAGAAATCACAAGAAAGAAAAGTACATTGAGAGAAAGTATCACATCATTTGAGACATTGTTGCTCATGGAGATGTAGTAGTAGCAAAGATTGAAAGTGTAAAAAATCTAGCGAATCTCTTTACCAAAGCCTTGCCCCAAAGGACTTTCGAGTCACATTTGGAGGAAATGAGAGTTAGATTAGTGCACAATAGTCTTTAGGGCAACTGAGAGATTGTTAGAATTAGTGCTCTTAAATCTAATTGTATGATGCTATGTATGATATTATGTATGACATAATGTATAACTTAATATTGTTATTGATAAAGTTGTTTTATTATTATCTAAAATAATGGTAACATGAATATGAGACATTATCATATAGTCCATGAGATGGATAGTATGTAATTTATGTGAAAAGTCACAGAAGATATAAATCACAAGTTCTTTGTAAACTTATAATTTTAGTTCGTAGTCGGTGATTAAATTGGATATTTCATCTGTGAAGACTATAACATATCAACTAAGATGATTTGTCTTGATCATGAAAATGTAGACTTCTAGTTGATATGTTTTAAGAGTTAAGACATATTAAAATGGACCGCTGTGAGATTTATTATTTTCCTAATGATAGTCAAATGAATAAAATCTCCTGACTTTTATTTACATGAACTCTTAATCCTAAGAGGATAATGGACCTGAACATGAAATGTAGGTTACTTTGATATAGCAAGAGTGAGATCTAAAGTAACGGTCAAAATCTCAGCATATTAAGCAGCCACATTTAGTGTTGATGGAATATATATTCTCAAGATGGAATTCATAGTCTCTTAATCGAGATATAAAACATTCCATTGACATAAATTTAATGGGTTCAATTATTCAAAGAGTTAGGCCTAACCACTTTGGTAAGAAGTTACTAAAATATATATTTATGAAATTGGATTTCATAAAAATATATAATGAATAATTTTAAAGAATTAAACCGGGTACTCAAGGATAAGATGTAGTAATTTACAAAGTGACAGTTTACATTCATAATTTTGTATTATTACGAATATTTTATGAAGGGGTTGTATGTATAATAAAGTCTTGTTATGTAATTTATAAAGTGCAACTATATTTATATAGTGGTATTAAATATAGTTAGTGGTAATGATAATGCGCCAATTCCTTTCATTGTGTCTAAATATTGAGTCACAAGAACCGTGTCCAGGACATCCTTTACCGTAGTCCCAAGTACATTCATAGAGAAAGCAAGCACACTGTCCCTTAGCCCAACTTCAATGGTCTGACGTTGGCATGCTTACCATGCTCAATCTCCTTTGGCTTGTTTTATTTGCAGGATTTTTTCTGCTATAGCCTTCTCGTTAGCCACCGCCTTCATTCTTGCAACTGTCCATCGCACGTAAAAGGTCGATGATAGGTTAATTAGTATCCAAGGAAAAAGAAGTCAAACTTATTCAGAGAGAGAGAGAGAGAGAGAGAGAGATAGAAGAAACAATGTTCAATTCAAAATGAACACTAACCTGCATTTATCTCACTCATAGTCCTCTTCACATGTTCATCAGGTTTAGTGTCCACAATAAATATTTGAACAATCTTAAATCCATAAGCTAACTTGGCCTATGCATGTAAAATTTAAAGATATTAAAAAGAAACAGATTTACCTTATAACTTGACAAATACTCAACCGAATTAGCAGACAGAGAAATTCCTTGTCGAGTTCCTCTTCCACAGCTTTTGCAATCTAATTCTTTTATTCAAAAACAGAATCTAGCACCAACTTAGGAACACTTGCTCTAATAACTAGAAGAATAGGGATAAAAACCTGTTAGTCTCTCCAAACAATATACAAATAGGTAAAATTGTCTCCAATGGAAACTATGACATAACAAGTATATGCATTGATAGTGACTAAAAACTTTCCCTAACCTCAAAGACATTATTCTACACAGCAAATTTCATACCTACTATAAGAAAATTTTTCCCCCTTTTTCCGTCACAATCCACCATTTGTCGTCTTAATATTCACACCAGATACATTACTTACATGGTCCTCTCCACACGAACATTATTGCTAATATAATCACTTTTCCAAGTCCAAGAAAGCATAACATATACATAGCTAATCACAATGCTTTAAACAAATCATAAAGAACATTAAAACATTAAACGATTATCCTATATAGTTGTTTCACTAAGAATAGAAATTTCAATTTTTTGGCATAAACTTCAAAAATTCAACATCAAGTTAGAAAAGAAGTCCATACTTCTCAGAATAAACTTCAAAAGTCAATATCAAGTTATAAAAGTCAATATCAAGTTCTTGAAACAACTAGTAAAGTTTTTCGCACAATTTGTGGAAACAAAATCAGCAAAAATCACTAGGAACATATTTTCAATTCATTAAGTTTCTAAGCTTTCCCCACAATCAATATGTACTTTAGAAACTTATTGATAGAGTCCTTAACATATAAAAATGTAATGAAAATGCCAGCTCTTTTAAAATCTATTTCTTACATTTTCGCCAAGTTTCATTTAAGCATCATTATCCACAATCAATCATCAAATCCTAAACCTTTAGCTGTTGCTAAAATCGTTAGCTGAAAGAATCCTTAATATTAACAAAAAAATATTTTAAAGAGAGAAAGAACATATGAAAATTTAGGATAGAGAACAGACCAGCATAATCCCATCTCTGGTGGCAATAAAAACAATATCGGCACATGAAAGTACTCGGCCAAGCCTTTTCAAGCTCCTCCTGGATGAAATCAACATTATCAACACCTCTCAAGGTATGATTGGGTATGGAATAATTTTTATAACCTTTGTTGTCATCTAAAGGGACCGAAGCATCACAGCCCTGATCAAGAAAATTTCACAGAACATTAAGGCCAACTAATTAAATCCTGCAAATAAATGGTAAGAAATCACAACACCAAGATTAAATCAGAATAACAATTGATACTCCCAAAAATCAGAACATACAATTTTCTGTCTTGTTTAATACTTTAATAAAAAAAAAAAAACTTCATATGCATACTAAGAATCACACTACACACAAGAATAGCAATACAAAAATTCACAAAGCCAACATAATTCAATATCAAAAGTCACTTCTTAGGCCATATATTAGGCAATATAAAACAAATAAAACACCCACATTAGAAAACAGAAAGCAGCAAATGTACATAAACCCACCCTAATAATGGAACTCGGCTTAATAATGAAACTCTACAAGAAACATGATTGAAACAAAAGGTATCTAATTAACACCACCATTAAAAATAAAAAATAAAAACCCACTCTTCACGCAATCCAACCAACAAGATCTTTAATCAGTAAAACGAAGGTAATATTACAAGGATGTAATATTACAGGCAGGTTCTGAATTCTCACAATCACAGACACATATGTCAGAAAAAGAAAAGGCATCTTCAGTTAGATATTCTACATTTCAAAATAATGTATACGAATGGCTGTAGAAACCAAAAATTATAATTGACACAAACCCATATTCCTTCACCATTTACCTTTGTGGTTTGAACATGATTTGAGCTGGATAATTAAGAAAGGCCAAGGACCCCTTTGCTATTCCATGAGAACCCATAAGAACAGCAGAGAGTTTCATATACGTCTTCCAAGGGTTCACCATTTACTTGGGGATGAAACCTTGTCAGTATATGAATATCAAGTATACAAACCCTTGCACAAAGGAGAAATACTAACCGTAATTGTAAACCAAGAAAGTAAGTAAATATACTGATAAAATTGACAAATGAACAAATTAAAATGATGCACAAGACTTAAATTTTAACTGAATTGAAGCCGATTATACACATATTCTTGAGATTAGCCAAAAAATACATGTCAGTGCTCAGACAAGAAATGGGTTTCATTTCAAGTAATTTTCTATTCATAGAATGAGGTACATGGGGGAAGTCAAATACCAATTAAACAGTTAGCCTGAGAACAGAGAGATAACAATACAAAATGCCTATCACTGACAAACCTTTACAAAATTTGTAGTACAACCAATGAATTTGACAAATTATACAAAAAGCTGAAGCCTAAAGTGCAAGTTGCAAAAGCCTTACACTTCTATTTAGTTACAGAGAAGAGGTGGGAAAAGTGAAGGAAATTCAAACTTTTGGTTCCCAAAATTTCCCATCAATTTAAACCTAGGGAAACAAAAATCAATAAACCCCCACTCAGATTTATAGTTATCATTTCTTTCAAATACAAAACAACACAAAACATTGAAATTTGAGATTCCATTTTAATCTCTTTTCCCAATACATTCTAAGCAACCAAATAGAGGATACCAAAAGTATGAAACGCATGCAAGATTAATTAACCATAAACAAAATGACCAATCACCAAAATGATAAATACCCATCAAATCAAACCCCAAACAAACACAAATCCTTCATCTGTATAAAACACATGTACATATTCTTGCAAGTTATGCTATGCCCTCCACAAGTACTTTGTAGTTTTTGGCTGGTAATCTCAATTGCAAGCCATATCACTTACCCCTAGATATCTTTGATTTTATAACTAGGAGCAATAATGACAATGGTAGCCATTTGCAAATTTTGACAATTTAAGTTAATTACAGCATTAATAAATCCAACATAATGATGCTGAATAGCATGGCTGCTTCATGGTGAAACAATCAGACAACTAGGCTACTGGCCGCTGCCATCATTCTTGCCTTCGATGCCCCATTGGAGGAGATCATGGTCAATAATGAGTTTTATAAAGTGGTTTATGGTTTTTTGTTACTACAATATTGGTGTTAACTCTCTAGGTTGGCTTATTAATAAGCATTTTTAGAATTCAATAAGAATGAGCTAGACTTTCTTTTTATCTTCAAATTTTATTTTCAACATATATTAGCAAGGGTATAGTTACGAGTTCATTGAAGAGATTTTGGTCAAAAGATGTTTCTGCAATTAATCTGGCTATAATAAAGGACGATAAATCAATCATCTAGAAGGTTAGCCAGTGAAATGTTGGATGATGATAGCAAAGTTGAAACAGTATGAGCTGTAGCCACTAGCTCAATTGGGAACTCCTCCCCTGGTAGAAAAAGGTGAAAGTGGGTTCGAGACCCACTAGGTGTACGGGACTTACCAATGAAAAAAAAAGTTAAAACAATGAAATTACAGTCATTGTAATGGCTATAAAGGTATTGTTTGACAACTAGAAGGGGAATAAATTTGCTCATAAAGTAATCAAAGAATGTTGAAGTATAGTGAACGCCAGGTTGTCATCAAAGACCATTCATATTAAGTCTATTACAAGATCAATAAGTTCTAGCTCAAATGGCAAGCCCTCCTCCTTGTAAGGGCAAGGTGGAGGGTAAACCCCCACTCAGATGTATAGCTATCATTTTTTTCAAATCCAAAACGAACACGAAACATTAAAATTTGAGATTCCATTTTATTCTCTTTTCCCAATACATTCTAAACAACCAAACAGAGGATACCAAAATTATGAAATGCATGCAAGATTAAATAATCATAAACAAAACGACCAATCACCAAAATGATAAATACCCATCAAAACCAAACCCCAAACAAACACAAATCCTCACATAAAATCAATAAAAATGTGAACTTTATCAAATTTTCCTAATAGAACAAAGAGAAAAAAAAAAAAAAAAAAAAAGTCAACTTAGAATGAACAAACCTCACAAATGCCATCATCAAGCAATTTTGGTGAAAAAATGAAGCACAAATCAAAAAATTTTGGGAAAATTTCAAACCAACTCTACAGTACCTGAAATGGGTTTCGATCGTCATTGTGTAAAACCCCTTTCCCTGCACCGGCGAGGTTAATTAATGGTGAGGTCCTTTCTGAAAATGGAGCGAAGTCGAAGAGAGAGGAAAGAGAGCATGGTCGAGAGAGAGAGGGAACGCAGGATAGGAAATAAACAAAGAATTTCTTTTGTTTGGTGAGAACAATTCCCTCACTAGAGCTGGCGAGGAACCGTTCATGGGTTAGGGATCTATTACTTCTTTTGTGGGTCTTGCTTAGGGTTTTGTTTAGTAATTGTCGCCCTAGATAGGTTTTTGTGGATGGTTTGGACGAGATGAATTTGAGAGACGAAATTGGAGAGAAGCCTAGACTATAGAAAAAACTGAGAGAGGAGAAGAAAGTCAGAGATTCAGAAACTGGAAGCAGAGATCGAAAATTTTTTATTATACGAAAGTCCATCCACACATGATAGTGGTACTACATAATACAAAGAGAGTACCATTAAATGTGAGAAAAAATAAGACAATTAGGAAATGTGTTAAAAGTGCAATTATATGTGATGCTAGTGCTGCACAATGTAAGGATAATACCATTAAATATGAGGAAAAAAAAAAAACACCAAATGTGACAAAAGTACAGTTACATGTGATGTTGGTATTGTGCAATGTGAGAATGGTACTATAAGTTGTGAGAAAAAAATAAGGAAACCACCGAATGTGACAAAAGTACAGCCACATGTGATGTTGGTACTGTGTAATGTGAGGCTGTTATCATAAAATGTGAGGAAAAAAAAACAAGAGAACCACTAAATGTGATAAAAGTATAGTCCCATGTGATGTTGGTACTACACAATGTGAGGCTGATACCATAAAGTATGAGAAAAAAAAATAAGGTACAATCGAATGTGACAAAAGTACAGTTACATGTGATGTTGGTATTACACAATGTGAGGATAGTACTATAAAATGTGAGAAAAAAATAAGGAAACCATCAAATGTGACAGAAGTACAATCACATGTAATGTTGGTACTGCACAATGTGAAGCTGGTACCATAAAATGTGAAAAAAAATAAGGGAACTACCAAATATGACAAAAGTACGGTCACATATGATGTTGGTAAGGCGCAATATGAGGATGGTACCATAAAATGTGAGAAAAAAAATAAGGGAACCACCGAATGTGACAAACGTATAGTCACATATGATATTGGTATGGCGCAATGTAAGGATGATACCATAAAATGTGAGAAAAAAATAAGGGAACCACCGAATGTGACAAACGTGCTGTTACATGTTATGTTGGCATCGTGCAATGTGAGGATGGTACCATAAAATGTGAGAAAAAATAAGGGAACAACAGAATGTGACAAAAATACAGTCACATATGATGTTGGTACTACACAATGTGAGGATGGTACCATCAAATGTGAGAAAAAAAATAAAAGAACCACCAAATGTGACAAAAGTACAGTCATATGTGATGTTGGTACTGCACAATGTGAGGATGGTACTATCAAATGTGAGGAAAAAAAATAAGGGAACCACCGAATGTGACAAAAGTACAGTCACATGTGATGTTGATACTGCACAATATGAGGATGGTACCATCAAATGTGACAAAAAATAAGAGAACTACCGAATGTGACAAAAGTACAGTTACATGTGATATTAGTACTACACAATGTGAGAATGATACTATCATATGTGAGAAAAAATAAGGGAACTACCAAATGTGATAAAAGTACAGTTATATGTAATGTTAGTACTACACAATGTGAGGATGGTACTATCAAATGTGATGTTTTGGTAACATAGTATAGCAAGTTGCCTACTAGTGGGTATCGTACCCTCCAAAAAAAAGGGGTACGCTAGAATTAAACAAAATTATAAAACTTTTTACTCCGCTCTTCAAAATTATTTTTTCAAAAATTCAAAATCTTTTTTTTTTTTTTTTCGAAAACTGTACTTTAAAAAAAAAAATCTGTTTTCTAAAACAGGGCTGAAACATTAAAAAAAAAAAAAAAAAAGAAAGGTAAAGAAAAAATGTTTTCAAAAGAAGTTTTTCCAAAGTGTTTTTTAAATGTTTCTTTTCAAAAAAATTTTCAAAGGCATTTTTCATACATGTCAAAAATGATTTTTTAATAAGAGGTACATGTTTTCAAAAAGAGGTTTTTTTTTTTTTTTTTTTTTTTTGTTTTTTAAGAGAAAAACGTTTTCATGAAACACTTTTACCACGTAAAAAATGTTTTCTAAGAAAAATGTGATTTTCCAAATTAATAAAGTTAAAGTTATAACTTTTATTTTCAAGCTTTTTCTTAGAGTAGTGGTAGGTTGTGTATTTGTGTTTAAGGCTCATTCTCTTGAGTTTTTGAAAAATATTTTCAAGTTTTTTCTTAGAATAGTGGTAGTTTGTGGATTTATTGGAGTTATTATTCATATGATAGTTATATGTAAATATTTACTTACATGTATATATGTATATTGTTTATAAAAATCTTTTCAAAAATAAAATGAAAACATCAAGTATTCTATTTCTTCGTAAAAAATTAACGTTTGAAATAAATTAAAATAATGTATTATCTTCAGATAAGTATTGTGAGGTGCTTAACATCTTTCTCACATATAATCAAACTTTTGAATCCAATATCTTTGGTTCAAAAGCTTTTAGCTTACCCTAATTAATGAACCTTTAAAATATGGTTTAGTTAATTAGGTAACTTAAAATAACTTAGACATTTAGATAACCATTCACATCTAATACAAAACCAATTATTGGCGCGTGACTCCTTAAAAAAAAAAAAAAAAAGATTCGTGCACATACCCCACTCTAGATATACAAACTTACAAAAGTTATGTCGCCAAAAACCAATGTGCGACGATCCCCGAGGCAGGCCAGAAAAAAAAACCAGGGGTCCACAGGACGGATCCCTAAAAGAGAAAGCAAAACATGAAAAAGGTACAACATTGTAGACATCCAAGCTACTGTAAGTACATATTTTTTATCTTCGAAATAATTAAATATGGATTTCGTACGATAATGCAAGCTTTTTATTTAGAAACACAACACAACTCGAAAACATAATTGCTCATTGCAATTATTAGGAAACTTTGAAAGAAAACTGTTGAGTATCAAGCATCAAATTAATAATTAATTAATTACAAATGATGATAGGGACCCTAAGCCTTTACTATACTCCGCCAATAATCTATAATCTCCAACCTCTCATTTCTTTTTGTTTTGTTTTCTTTTTTTTTACGTATTAATCTCCTACCTAATACTGAACGAACACGTGGAACCCAACCGGCCAAGACACTTTTCCTTAAATTTATAAAAATATTAAAGTATCATTTCAAGATGGTGATTTGCCACACCGACCACCTTATAATCATGATTTAATTTTATTTATACTCGTTTTTTTTTTTTTTTCCATGGTGGGTGATTGTATGTGATTTGCATGGATAGAATGGCATGGTCAAATCAAGTTGGTAAAAAAAAAGAAAAAAAAAAGAAATCAAAATGTTAATTTCTAAAATAAAGCACGACCAAAAAGTCTTAATCTAATTCCATAAGAAAAAACAAAATTTCATTCAAACATTTGGCATTCCCACTAAAGTACGTGACCTAGTTGTATTAACTTAAATTGATGCTTCAAATTTGTGGTAAGTTGCTTTCTTGGAAAATGCTTGAGCTGAAACGAGCCTAACAAATTGGAGTCTGGTTTCATTCAGCAAAAAAAAAAAAAAAAATGGAGTCTGGTTTCACTCACAGTTTTTAATGCTGAGCTGAAGTCAATAGCTTATATGAATAAAGTTTAATGACTTTCTTACACACGTGAAAAAAGGAAAAATGTGGTGGTAAATGTAGTAGAGCACTCTACCCCCTATGTTATGTGAAACAGAAAATGTTTCGTGGAAGAAGACTATCCAATTGTGAAAATAATTAAATGCCACATGATCCATGAGCTTGGTATTACTACTAAGAGTCTAGCTAGGACCACCCATATGATACGATAAAAAAACTGGAAATTTCTTCGTTTGGACCACTATTAAGAATTATTTGGGTTAGTCCCAAAATTTTTACTCACTGGTCACTGCCAGTTCATTGTTTGATCATCCACAATTTGTTGGTGGTTTGGTTGGGAAATGTGTGCCACTGCAACATAAAATACAAACCAATCAATCATACATCTTGCATAAGTTAACATCCAAGGCAAGGGACCACATATCTTGCAACAATCCTTTCGTGGACACCCATATTATAATTTTGATTGGTGAAAAACATAGTAATAAGTCCATATAAAAGTCATTGTCTATTATTAATAAGTGAAAATAAAAAAAGGTTTCTATAAAATTAATTTTTTTTTTTTTTTTTGAGAATCCTATAAAATTGATTGTTTATTATTAACAATCACAGCCTTTCACAAGAGTTGTGATAACATATTATTTAGAATAAAAATTAAATTCAAACTGGTTTAGAGGAGGAGCTTCTTCCAGTCCCATAAGGGACATTTCATAAAAGTAAAACTACCAATTTTGTATTATTTTTAAAAAATTAAATAACTCTTCCATCATCAAAAAGATTAACAGGCTATAAACCAAGTCCAAAAAGAGAAAACAAAAAAGGAAAGGAAATTGTTTGCTTTCAGCACGTGTCAACAGCCTAGTGGTGGAACCTAAACACCACAAATTAGGAGACTGTACTCCCCCTTTCTCATGTATGTATTGTATAATGTATATAGGTCATGACTCACCTCCCCGATCGCATATAGCATATTACAATTAAGGATCAGATCCCTCTGTTCCTCTTTCTAGCTAGTTTCTACACAATTGAGAGGGTCTCATCTAGACATGGCAAAACGGGCGGGTCGGGTCGGGTTCGGGTCGGGTCAAACGGGTTTACGGGTCAAACGGGTCACGGGTCAAAACGGGTCATTTTTAAACGGGTCAATCGGGTTGCGGGTTAACCGGGTTGCGGGTCGGGTCGGGTTGACCCATATTTTTAAAACAAGTTGTTTTTTTTTTTTTTTTTTTTTTTTTTCCCAATTACAAAAACAAATCAATAACAATTTGTTTTAAGAGAATGAATAAAATCAATTAAGCAAATGAATTGCACTTAATGCCACTTGTTAATATCCTTCTAATTCTGACAGTTTTGACTTTTGAGCATAACAAAAATTATTTATAATCATAAATTCATGATGAAAAAAGTCTATAATGTTAATACTTAATAGTTTACTGTCAAAATACATATAATTACAATTTTACATCTTCAAAAAGAGATAAATCTTAAAACAAACAAAACAAGTAAGCCAGCAAAGTAACAAGTTATCGGTCTTCTTAAGTGCACATATTCCTGTTGCATTTAAAATAATAGTAAAGTTAGATTACTTAAAAAAATAAACTAAACAAAAAAAGATTTAAAAATAAACATAACATATTAAGTAAAAAAGAATAAGTAAATATTTTATAAAAATTACACCTCAATCTCTATCTACTTAATGTTGGTAGCAGATTCAGCACTGCAAATATTCATACTTGCAAATTGTAACTCAAGTTGGCCAATTTCATCAGCATCTTCATCTACAATACAATATTTTAATATAAGTTAATGTACCATGAAAGTAAATCAATAAAGAATTAAAATTGTATAATTATGATTATAAAAAAAAATTTAAATTACCTTCAAATCCATATAGCCAACTTTTAGTACACAACGTAACTTTCACATTCTCAGATAAAAGACGTGAACGATGCGGAGTAAGAATTTTTTTTCCAGAGCAGATTGACGCCATGAGATATATATATAACCAATTACTTTTGGCTTTGAACGGTTGTGATACAACCAATTACCCTAAGAATTGTCATTGTCATGAGTTAATGAGTCAAAGTTGTGCACTTACTTTTGTGTTTCTCAAAAAAAAAAAAAAAAAAAAATTAAAGCTTGTCTTTGTAATGTACTAATGCTGGACGGATGGACATCAGGACATGGATGTCATATTATATTATTATCATGAAACTCACCTAAATAAATTAAATAATGGTGTAAGTGTAAGCGTAAAGTGTGTGTGCTGTACTGTGCTTGTGTTGTCAATTGTCATGACATGACAATTGACAATTAATTTAATGTTTTATTAGTTTATAATTTAAGTGTAAATATTTTTTTAGCGAATTTTTTTAACGGGTCGGGTCACGGGTTATTCGGGTCGGGTCGGGTCGGATTGACCCGCAAAAAATCGGGTCGGATCACGGGTCAACCCGTTTTTTGCTTCGGGTCAAAAAAATCGGATTCAAGTCGGGTATTTTTTGGGTCGAGTCGGGTCGGGTCAAAAAATTCTGACCCGTATTGCCATGTCTAGTCTCATCCTGACTCAGCCGTCCCAATCTCTTTTCCTATTTTTCCAAAAAGTCCGCTAACCTTTTTCTGACGTGTCTCCTAATGTTCTATTCCAATTAACTAATAATTATCCTCCACGCACCATCTTTTAAAAAATCTTTACTATTTTAATTAGTTGTACGTACCATTCTCTTAATTATAATATTACCTCAACATCCTTATAAAAACCTTACACAACCTCACCATCCAAATCCTCCTCTTTTCTTCCCTAACTCCCATTCACATAAAAACACATCTCTCTCTCTCTCTCTCTCTCTCTGTATTAAAATCTGTGATTTTTGTTCAGAAACTTTCATAGACGATACATAGTAAATATCATAGCATGGAGATCCCAGTGATCAACAGGATAAGCGATTTGGAGCTTTCATTGCAAAACCCATCAATGTTTTCTCGGGTTTTTTCGATTTCTGGCTTCGAAGTCATTCGATTTTGGAAATGGGGTGCTCTGGTTCTTGCTCTAGTCGCCTCGTTTAGCACAATAATGAACAGGGTCAGGATTTTAATCGTGAAATTCCAAAGAGCAAGTTCAGCAGCTTCTGAACCTCTCTTAAAACTCGTCGACTACGACGACGATATTTATAGTAGTGACGACGACACTTCTTCTGTGTCGTGTTCTATAGAAGAAGAAGAAGAAGAAGAAGAAGAACCACCCATGGATGAAGATTTCCGGGTCGCCGGATCGGGTCGTGGATACTTCGGAAGAAGTCAAGGGCAAAGTCGTAATTCGAAGCTATGGCAACGGTTCTCCTGGACAGACTTGGCCAGCGGTAGCGTTGTGAAGCTGTGGGACCATTTGGGTTTGGGGTTGGACTTCGACGGCGAAGTTGACGGCGACCTCATTTCCGTTTACGATATGAGCAGGGAACAAAGGGTAACGTCTCTTTTAGGCGGGAAATCGGGTGTGATGGCCGCGTCGCCGTTAAATTCGGGGTCTGTTGTGACAGCGGCTGAAAAGGGCGTGTCTGGAAACGTGTCCCTGAAGATGTGGGACACGCGTGTCCGGTGTCGGATACCGGAGATACTCGCCGAGTGGGGGCCACAGCTTGGGAAAAAGATCGTGGCCGTCAGATGCGGCGGTGTCGGAAAAGTGCACGTCAGAGATGACGACAACGAGGTTGTTGGGGACATTAGGAACGTCACATCGCCGCTAGTGGATTTAACGGTGTCTGATGTGGACACGTGGTGGGACGCCGATGCCTTTATTGCTGCAGACGAGTTGTAATAATTAAATTAAATTAATTACGAGTTGTATTCACGCGTTGGACAAAAATTTGTGGAATATTTGATTGGAATGTTCATTTGTAAATAATTTATAATTATCTTCGTTTATTTTTTTTTTTTATTTTTTACAAAAAATTTCTTTGTATTTTGATGGCGTAGCTTTGTGGATCTTGCTTCTTGGTTGCTTCCTTGAAATTAAAGTTGCAAAAGTGGGCAAGTAAAATCACTATACGAACAAGTCTTTGCTAAAACGAGTTGATTTTGTGTAGTATGACTCAATTTAGGTAATTGCCAAATTTTCAAATAAAATCAGAGAGCTGACCCAAGTTTTGGCTTTTCAGATTTTTCTAATTCTGACGGTGAGAATATTGCGAAAACTTGTTTACAATATATAACAAATTTAGGTCCATTTGAAGTTTTGAACTAAAATTAGCCAATTACTAAGTACAACCTTTCTTTTTAAATGAATTACCAAGTACAACCTAGAACCTTCCTTCAATTCTTCTTAGGAAAGAAACTTAGGAAAGAAACTAAAGAAATTTGAGGCATGAATCACGTGTGCCTTAATAGTCAATTAACAGTACGTAGTAATCTCAATTCAGTTCTTTCTTTCTTTCTCTTTCTTTCCACTTTTTTTTTTTTTTTTTTGGGGTCAAAAATTTCAATTCATTAGAACTTAGAATTAGAAAAGTCCAAAACACACGGCTGAATATAATAGACTTGTGCAAATTTGAACCAAAATTATGTCGTGTTGACAAAAGTTTTTCTTCAGAGTTTTATGATATGTTTTATGTGGATGTGTAGTGAGGTTTCATTTTTTTTCCCCTTCAATTAATATGTTGCTTACACGCCAAAATGAAAATACAATGATGCAGTCACACAGTCAGAAATGTGACACACAGCTGCTTCATTTACTGCTATTTTGGAAGGAAGATGGCATGGTCTTTTTTTTTTTTTTTTTTTTTCTAAATATATATATATATATATATATATATGTATGTATGTATGTATGTATGTATGTACAGACTGAGTATGTCAGCCCAGTCCCGAAATGTAGGCCCATTCAATGATATGATCGACCTGCCTCGGCCTGTATAAAGGCCTATGAATCTTCAGTCCACTTACCCCAAGAGTTTGCTATGAACCAAGGATAATGTTTCAGGAGAATCCGCCTGCCATGTAGTAATCGGCATCAAGCACAAGTTATTAGGAAGTCACATTAGTAGTAGGTGGTGGGTCCCACCTGATCAAGAATATGGAGTAGAGGGACCCACTAACATAGAATAATCTTTTCATCATGACAACCCCATTAAGGGGAGGCTATAAATAGAAAGAGAGGAATAGGGATTTGAGGTTGAAAAAATTGGGGAGAGAAACACGAGTGAAGTAAGGAAACATCCACCTTGGGAACAAAGAGATCCTTCTCGGATCTTAGGGAAAGGGCATAATTGCTTGATCGTAACCTCGGCTGTGTTTGTAGACACTCGATTTTGCACTCATAATTTAATCTTAGAAGATGACTAGAATGACTATTCATATCCCAGAATTTAGAGTTGCATTACATGCATTCATTCATTCATTGCATATCGTAAAAGTGATCCTGAGATTCTAACAGTCATGACGGTATGTCCGATTCTCAAATCAGACCATCGGATTGTAAGATATCATCAGATCAAGTTTTCGCAGTTTACATGCATTATATGGGATGAAGCCCATCACGTGTTATTACTTGAAATTAATTTTGATTGGTTGATGACTAAAATTAATTAAATGAATTTTTGTGATTGGTTAAGTATTTTTCTTAAAGTGAGATTTGTTGCATGGAATTAAAACAAATAAGTTGATAATATTTAAAGACTGTAAATAATTAGGCTTTTAGGATAATTATATTCAAAATAATTATTTAAAAAAAAATAATTATCACTTTAGAATGAGGTTTATCATGAAAATAACTATGAAATTCGTTCAAATACAGTTTTAGAGTTAGAAAACACTTCAAAACCGTGCTAATCAAGTAGGAGATTTCAGATTCATGTTCCAAGGTACTTTTGGCATAGTAGAACTCAAAATTCGGACAAGGCTATTTCTAGAAAAGTTGTAGAGAATCAAATTTCTCTTCGTTTGTCAAAATTTCAGCTTAATCCGAATTTTTAGAAAAAGATATGATCAAAATACTAAAACTGGTTTTGATTTGAAAAATTAGCTTACTCTTATCCAAATCTCATTTTTTTTAGGATTTTCCCCATACGTTTTTTGCTTATTTTTTAAGCATTCCAACCTCTTTAAATAGGGGATGCCTCTTAAAATTTAGTACACTATTTCATGCTTTTGACCAATTTCTTTCTGGCTCTTCTCTTCTTTTCTTTTCTCTCTAATGTCAAAAGCAAAATATTTTAGGCTTCAAAGAGTTGAATAAATATCTTTAAATCCTAAAATATCCTTTCACAAAGAAGAGCACGCTCATGCAAGAGGTAGTCTGTTTCTTTTCTTTTCTAGTCCTTTCTATTAATTTTGTTTGATGATGCATGAATAGATTTAAGATGTTTTATTATTTCTGCTTCTTGATAAAACTTCCATGTGTTGTTTGAAATTTTTTCTTTAAATATATTCTTAGATTTTTTGTTATGATTTCTCTGTTGAATCTCAAAATTTGGTAATTATCAAAGATCTCTTTAAGCTAAAAACTTTTATGAATTTTTCAGATATGATTTTCTGAACTAAAAAACTGATTCTGAATTTTTTGGATTTGATTTTCAACACACAAAACTGATCTGTATTTTCATTAAATACAGATCTGATTTTTTAAACACACAAAACTAATCTATATAGACCTGAATATTTCACAAAAATGATCTGTATTTTGATTAAATGTAGATCTGATTTTTTTCAGATTCAAAACTAATCTGTATTTTCATTAAATATAGATTTGATTATTTTTAACTCTTAAAACTGATTTGTATTTTCACTAAATACAAATATGATTTTTTTAGGAAAAGTTTTCTTTGATACAATTGCAGATTTTGAAATTTAAAAGAAGAAATTAAAAGTTAGGTTGAAGTTTTGTATATGTGATGCATGTAAAATAAAATTATTTAATGACTGTGAATCCTCTTTCCAAATTTTTTATTTTACTTTTAATAACATTTTTTTTTTACATATAAACCAAAAATCATATTTTTTTAATTGTTCAAAACAGATCTGATTTTTCTTGATAAAATCACTTTTTTTTTTTTTTAACTTTACATAAAAACAAATTTGACATTTTTTAACAGAAATCTTGTCCTTTTTATCTACATAAAAACAAATCTGATTTCTTTTCTTTACAAATCTAATTTTTTATCTACATAAAAAAAAATCTAACATTTTTTAACAAAAATCTTGTTCTTTTATTTACATAAAAACAGAAATGATTTTCTTTACAAATCTAATTTTTTATCTACATAAAATCATATCTGATTTTTCTTTGCATATCTCAGTTTTTTTAGTTCACAAAATAGATTTGAATTTTTTATAAAAAAGAGGATACATTCATAAGATAAATTTATTGGAGTTAATTTTGGTCAAGTGTCTGCCATGTATGTTCAATATATCATTCAATATCATGCATAAAAGGGTATATTAGTCGTTAGAGTCTAGAAGACTAGACTCTGTGTGGGCGGAATGGGTACTAACACCTTCCCATTTTGTAATTTAGCCCCAAACTTAGGATTTTTGGATAGGCAGATCTGTGCTTTTTCTTTCTTTTTCTTTTTCTTTTTTCTTTTTCATTTTGATAGATTGTAACTAGAATAAAAAGTTTTGTATTCTTTTGCAAAGATTGTAACTAGAACTCAAAGCCTTGTAAGGTTCAATTTACCAAGATCGTATTTATTTTTATTCAATCAATGACAATGAAGTATTTTGAGCATGTAATTTGTATTTATTTTTTATTATTTTTTTGTATAAAAAATAAGCGGAGACTCCACACCACTTACCCAAAAAAAGAGGTGCCCCTCAAAGCAAAATCTCTTTTTTGAGAGCACCCTGAGTTTCACAGTCTCTCACAGTGCCATAAGAAGGGAAATTAAGGGCTAAAATAACTTCTCTATTATATCAGTAAAGGGTGAAGTCACTTCTTGGACCTCCCATTAAGGGAGAACCCCAACCCATAACACGAATAAATTGAGTGTTTAAGCTCAAAAGCCCATGGTGATTGAGTTCTAGCCATCACAATTGACGTTGCTTTGTGGGAATCTCCTACTATGCTGAAGGTCTAGAAGTGGTGACAGGGACTATGGAATGGTAGAATGACATGCAAATGAAGGTTCAGTGGGATTTGGTGGAAACTGGTTTAGGGGCTCCTTTTGAGCTCTTAGGAAGGTGGAACAAGAACTAAGGAGGGAGCGCTGCGACCATGATGGGCATAAGACTCAGGACGACTCTCATGCAACTTCGTCCCAGGGAGAGATAACGATCTCGTATGAATCGGAGGTTTCATATCATAGTGATCGGGGTAGTGAACTAGAAAGTTTGTGTAGGTAGGTTAAAAAGTTAGAGTAGGAGGCATGGCGAAGGTGTTGAAGGAGCAATATTGAGAGATTATCCTATAACCAAGACTCGAACTGTAGTTGTACAGAAAGATTGTCTCACCAAAGCCACTAGTGGCGATCAAGGGAGAGGTTGAGTGAGTCTAGATATAGAAATTCGTTATTGCCAAGAAGAGAAAGGAAGGGACGCTGAAATGCCACCATGGATGCCATGATCCAAGCACTTAGGAGGATAGCCTGATCACCTTTTTCTGAAGAAATAGAGTGTGCCAAAATGCTGAGACATTTCATGCATCTGTCATTTACTTGTTACAACAGTAATACGAACCTGGTAGAGCATGTAAGTTATTACACGTAGCTCATGGCTCTTTATTCTCGGAACGATGGACTTTTTTGTGTAATGTGTTCCCTTCTAGCCTTGGACTCACAATGATGAGATGGTTCAACATCTTGAGGAAGGGCTCCACCCACAACTTCAGGGAATTAATCTAGGAGTTTAGGGCACACTTTGTGACATGCAATCGAGTTCCTCAACCTATCAATGCCTTATTGTCTATGAAGATGGGAAGTGGGGAGACTCTTCGATCCTACATAAACCTGTACTAGGAGTTCTATAACGAGACTGGAGGAGGCAACGAGCAGGTCGTTGCATGCACTATTAGAATAAGGCTCCTTCAGGAATCTGAGTTGAGAGACTCCTTGACTATAAAGCCTCCCGAGAACATGCAACTTATAAGGTAAATAGATGAACATAAGACGCTAGAGGATGATAGATAGGGTAAATGAAGGACCTTTGTTGCATCCCAATTCCAAAGGGAGCACTAAACTATGGTCTTTCAGCAAAGGCCCAGAAGGGAGACAAAGGGACAAAACCTCGTCAGCTGACCAGAGTGGGTGAATGTTGCCTTCAAAGAGCCTATGCATAAGATTATTAAAAAAAAAAAAAAAAAAAGCATGAGCCTTATTTTTGTTGGCCTGAAAAGATGAGTGGAGACCTAGTTAAAAGGAACCAGAGTCTGTAGTGCACCTACCATTGGGAGAAAGGACATACTACCAAGCAGTGTAGGACTTTTAAGGACTATATGGAGTAGTTAGTTAGAGTGGGGCATCTAAGGGAGTATGTAGTTGGCCAAGGAGGGAATGTGATGGGATAGGTGCTAGGAAGGTGAAGGGGGACAATGCCACCTCCCCTCGGCATCATCAAAGTCGTTCATGCCTCATCGATTGAGGTAAATACTACTTGAAGGAGGGGGATACTCAACATTACCTCCCCCCCCCCCCCCCCCACAGTAGGAGTCAGAGACAATAGGTCACCCCGGGAAAAGCCCTAGATAAGTAAGGAGAAAATAGCTTCCGACAACTAAGACCTTGAAGAAATGACCCAACCACATGACGACGCGCTAGTGGTAACCCTTCGGTTAGGGGATTCCTTGCTGAAAGAGTTATGATAGATCAGGGCAGTGAGGCAGAGATCCTATATCCCAACCTGTATCAGGGGATGAGTTTGAAAGATGAAGACCTTACAAAGTATGACACCCCTCTGATGGGATTCGACGGGGAGATGGTGATGCCCACGAGACAAATCAAACTACAATGAGAGACCTTGAAAGTGCCTCTAAAAAAAGAGAGATTTTTGGTGTGCTTTTAGGGGCACCTCTCTTTTTGGGTAAGCGGTGTGGGATCGTCACTAATTCTTTTTTTACAGAAAAGAAATATAAAATACATGACTGAATTGTTCTTTTATCATTGATTGAATAAAAAAAGTACATCTTTGAAAAATTGAAAATTACATGGCTTTGAGTCCTAGTTACAAACTACCAAATAATTACATGGCTTTTTGTCCTAATTACAATCTACCCAAAACAAAAATAAAGACAAGGCATAGATCTACCTATCCAAAAGAACTAGATTCAGAGGCTAGGTTACGTAATCGAAATATGTTAGACACCCATTCCGCCCAAATAAACTCTGGTCTTCTAGACTCTTGTGACCATTGTACCATTTTTATTCATGATATGAATGACATGTTGTACATATGAACAAAATTAAATCACATAAATTTATTTATGAATGCATCCTCTTCTTTGTTAAAAAGAAAAAGATCTGTTTTTTGGAGATAAAAAAATGAATTGGGTTTTAAAAAAATCAAATTTGTTTTTTAGAACTAAAAAAATGGTTTTTTGACTTGTAAGAAAAATTAGATATGTTTTGTAATAATAAAAAATCTCAGATTTGTATATTAAAAGAAATCAGATCTATTTATGTATGTACAAAAATAAGAATTTTTTTTTTTTTTTAGAAGAGGACTTTATCCATGAAATAAATTTGTGCTATAAACACAACCAAACAAAACCATTCATGATTCTTTTTTAATTTCAAAATTTGCTATGTTAAAAAAATCAGATCTACATCTAAAGAAAACATAAATCAATTTTTTTAAATAGGAAAAATTTAGATTTGTAAATAAGGAAGATACAAATCACTTTTTTGTTAAAAAATTCAGATCAGTTTTTACATCAAGGAAAATTCAGATCTGAATCTATTGAACATGCAAATCAGTTTTTGTTTGAAAAAATTTAGATCTGCATCTATTGAAGATGCAAATCCATTTTTTTTGTTTTAGAAAAATTCAGATCTACATCTATTGAAGATGCAGATCTGTTTTTGTTTGAGTAAAATTCAAATCTACATCTAATGAAGATGCAGATCTATTTTTGTTTGAGAAAACATTCAGATCTACATCTAATGAAGATGCAGATCTGTTTTTGTTTCGAGAAAAAGAAGTGATAACATGTAGATTTTTGAAACTTAGAAAGAGATCACAACAATAATAAAAAGAATTAAGAACATGCTTCAACAAAATAAATCAACAATTCATGATATGAATTTTTGAAACAGCTAAAGTGAAAGAAATATATAAACATGCATCATCACAAGAAGAGAAACATAAGAAAAAAAGAAGGGTTAATAAGAAACAACCTCTTGCATGGAGCACTCTTCTTCTTGAGAGGATATTTTAGGGTTTAAAGAAATTTATGCAATTATCTTTGAAACCTAAAATCCCTAGTTTTAAGAGAGAGAATATCATAAAGGGGAGTCATAAATATAAGTAATTTGAGAGTGTGAAAATGTCTCTCTCCCCTAGACAAAAAGTGTAAAAGAGTGTCTTGAATGTTGAGATCCATTTCCTATTTATAGAGGCTGGAGTGCTTAAAAAATAAGCAACGACGGGTAGAATGCAAATCAGGACTCGTCTTTTTGCTAAAAAGTTGAAAAAGATGTGCCTTATCACCACCCGAAGAGAGTTGGACCAAAGCCCAAAAGGGTGCCATTCAAATAGTACTTTCGTGTTCAGGTGCGTTTTGGACTCATTTTTTAGGTTTTCTTGAGCCAAGCCTTGCACTTAGGCATGTTTTCAATCCGTATTCTAAGATTTTTATCTATTTTCAGGATAATTTAGGTCTTTTTAGCAACAATTATCATGTAGCTAAATACTATAAAATAAATCTTGATAAAGTTCTAATTATCCACAATTTTATTGTTAACCAATTATCACCTTTATTCCTATCAACCAATCACAAAATTATTTAATTAATTTTAATTTTTTAACGAACCAGAATTAATTTAAATTAATCATGCGTGGTAAACACTACCTAGACACAATGCATACTGATCGTGTAAACTTGATCATGTGATATCTTTCAATCCGATGGTCCGATTTGGAATCCGGACATACCGCCGCGACCATTAGAATCTCAAGATCATTTTTAAAAGGCCACAAACGTGTTGACCCCTTGTGATGAATTAAGTTGATTAATTAGCCAAGTAATTAATTAATTAATCAAATTATCATGCAAATTGCGTGGTAGCACAAACAAATCATCAATAAACTAAAGAATATAGCGGAAAATAAATTGACATAGTGATTTGTTTATGAATGGGGAAAACCTACACGGCAAAAACCCCACCGGGTGATTTTAAGGTCACCACTCCCGAAACTCCACTGTTATCATAACAAGCAGTTACAAGTAAAGGAATCTTAAGTACCTTATCAACTTACAGTTGAACCCTTACACCAATATCTGATTAGACTTGTTCTGTAGTGACAGTTTCTCCTTTTGATTCACGGTTCCCAAGTACGTGACTAACCAATTTGCGCGGATCCCAGTACGCGACTTCAATCACAAACTAGAAAGAGTTGTTGGCTGCAAAGTTCTTCAATTCATCCACACGATGAAGATCAAGAAGATGCTTTGTTACAAAATCCTACGGTGCACATTACACAGCAACTTCTTCACAAGAGAGATGAACTAGGGTAAGAACTTTGTCTTAGGTCACAAATTACTTGAACAAAGATTTCTCAATGCTTGTGCAACTTGTGTACTTTGACGGCCCTTAAAATAATCCTTTTCTATGTATAGGTTTAGAAGAAACGAAGTCCCAAAGACACATGTACGGATTGGAATCAAAACAGAACTTAGAATCTGTTTTTCTTAAATCTTGACAGCTAGAGGTGTCAAGGTGCTGTCGAGAAGCTGTCGAGCCTCGGAGCTGAACAGTTTTTTAAAGCTCGATAGATGCAGCTGTCGAGCCAGATGTCGAGCTTTAAAATTTGGCACTTCTTCAACTTGAACACTTGATCTTGAAACCTTGTTTCTTGAAGTATTAAAATCATCCTAGAGCTACCCAAATACAAGCTGAATGCGTTTTGTCAAAGGATAAGCCAATTACATAAAAGAATGACATATGTTCAAAACAACTTGAAACACATATGTCCTAACAATCTCCCCCTTTGGCAATTTGTGACAAAACCACAACAAACAAATGAACATATGAGAGAAGTCATAAATCACTCAACTCATATTCACTTGTTGAATACAATAAAATCTATCCTAACACAAACTCTTGAAAAACTTTACAAGAAGAGAGTTTATGGCAAGTAGACTTTGACAACATGTATTTCTGAAACACTTTAGACAAAACACATCAAGGCATCTTTGTGTGAAGCAGAAATAATAGATTGCACACAAATATAAGAAGCATGTGTATAAAGAAAGAAAAGAAACAACACATGAAAAGGTAGGTGAAAGAAAAACATACATCATCACATATATATCAAAGATAAGCACAATGTAAGTAAACAAAGGTCACAAGACCTAAGGTACAAGAATAATGTATCTCCAATAAGAAAGAAAAGAAAAGATACATATAGTCCTCACTACATCCCTCAAAATAGCAACACTCCTTCTATCAAAAATGTCTTATACAAGCTCTCCCCCTAAGAATGACTATTCTCATAATCCAAAACTACTCCCCATTTTTGTCACGAGTGACAAAGAGTAGAGTGTCAAGTAGACATCTCATCGGTAGAGCTAGCATCTTCATCATCATCATCATCCGAAGCATCATTGTCATCACCATCATCATCCTCAAACTCAGAAGCCACATGAGGAGGTGGAGGAGAAGCCTCAGAAGCAAAACCGCTCATGGTCGCCTATCGCCGAGCAATGTGACCAACATGAACATTCATCTAATACAACTCTGTAGAGAGTATATTGAGGCGAGCATCCATGCGTTGAAGCTGCGCCGTGATGTCTCCTAATGACACATCGCTCGAGGAAGATGAGGGAGTACATGTGGCTCAAGCAGACCTAGATGGAGCTGGACGGGAGGAAGGAGCTGTTGAATCCATCCGTCGCGACCTAAACTACGCTTCACTACGTTTTACGGTAGCAGCGTCTATGGCAACCATGACATGGAAGGGGTCGGACATAGGAAAAGGGATGGAAAAGTGGCATAAAATCCTCATGATAGCAGAAGAAAAAATGAGCTTATCACAGGTAGCCATATCCCTATAAACATCTAAGATAGAGAAAATGAAGTAGGAAGGAAAGTCTATAGTGAGGTGCTTTAGAAGAGACAACAAAAACCGAGCACGAGACTCTGTGATGGAGTTATAGTGAAAGAGTGGGTGCAGAACAAAAGTCATTACCATGTTCATGAAATGAGGTGTTTGATAAAAATCTGGTTTTGTATCTCATACAAAACACACAGCGGAAGCAACAAATAAGGATCTATTTCATTCATGATTGACAACATGCACTATGTAAATTTCAGAATTTAAGAACAAGATAGCGTACCTTTGTGTGGAGAATTTCAAAATAAAGATGAGAAGCACTTGGGAACACTTTTTATCTTCACTCCAATTTCACTTTACGCCCAAGATGTGTGGTCTCTCAATCAATTTTCAAAAGGAGAATGAAAGTGTGTCTCACACTCTCTCTTTTTCTTTTTCTCTATGATTCTTTTTTTCTAATAAAAAATTTTGTATGTTTCTCCCTTTATAATTAACTGATTATCTAATTAGGCCAGCTTATTGGGCCTTTCTAATTGGGCTTTAGTGTATGGCTTGGAGTGGGACCAAAAGGGACCAATAAGACACTAGCTCCAATGGGCCTTGGGCTTTTCCATCAACTCTTGACAAGTCCAAAGTTACTATTAATTATATTTAATACCACTATATAAATATAATTGCATTCTAGACCTTATTAATAAATTATATCCCAAGACTTTATTATACACGCAACCCCTTCATAAAATATTCGTAGTAATACAAAGTCATGAATATAGACTGCCACTTTAAATATTACTACATCTTGTCCTTGAGTACCCAGTTTAATCTTTTAAAGTTATTCATCATATATTTATGAAATCCAATTTCATAAATATATACTTTAGTAATTTCTTACCAAAGTGGTTAGGCCTAACTCTCTGAATAGCTAAACCTATTAAACTTATCTCAAGGGAATATTTTATATCTTCATCAAGATATTATGAATTCCATCTTGAGAATATATGTTCCATCAACACTAAATGTGGCTGGTCAACATACTAAGGTTTTGACCGTTACTTTAGATCTCACTCCTAATATATCAAAGCAACCTACACGTCATGATCAGGTCCATTATTCTCTCAAGATTAAGAGTTCATGCAAATAAAAGTCGTGAGATTTATTATTTATTTGACAGTCGTTGAGAGAATAATAAATCTCACAGCGGTCTAGTTCAATATGTCTTAACTCTTAAAACATATCAACATATCAACTAGAAGTCTCCACTTCCACGATCAAGACAAATCATCTTAGTTGATACGTTATAGTCGTCGCAGATGAAATGCCCAATTTCATCACTGAAGACGAACTACAAATTCTGAGTTTACAAAGAACTTGTGATTTATATCTTCTGTGACTTTTCACATAAATCACATACTATGCATCTCATGGACTATATGATAATATCCAAATATTCATATTACCATTATTTTAGTTAAAAATAAACAACTTTATTAAACACAACATTAAGTCATTCATAATGTCATACATAGCATCATACAGTAGGATTTAAGGGCACATATCCTAATAATCCCCCACTTGCCCTAAAGACTATTGTACATTAATCTAACTCCCATTCCCTCCAAATGTGACTCGAAAGTCCTTTGAGGCAAGGTTTTGGTAAAATGATCTGCTAGATTATTTGCATTTTCAATCTTTGCTACCACAACATCTCCACGAGTAACAATGTCTCGAATGATATGGTACTTCCTCTCAATGTGATTTCCTTTCTTGTGATTTCTTGGATCTTTGGATTGTGCAACCGCTCCACTATTATCACAAAACAATGTGATAGGAACTTGCTCCATTCTTACAATACCAAGATCAGAAAGGAATTTCTTGAACCAAACAGCCTCTTTTGCTGCTTCACAAGCAGCAACGTACTCGGCTTCCATGGTGGAGTCTACAATGCAAGATTGCTTAACACTCCTCCAACTTATGGCTCCACCTCCTAAGGTAAAAACACATCCTGAAGTGGATTTTCTGAAATCTAGATCCGATTGAAAATCTGAATCTGTATAACCAATGGGAATCAAATCCTCACTATGGTAAACAAGCATATAATTTTTTGTTCTCGTAAGATACTTGAGAATATGCTTTACCACTTGCCAATGTTTTGGTCTTAGATTTGATTGATATTGGCTGACCATGCCAATTGAATAACAAATATCTGGTCTAGTACAAAGCATGACATACATGAGACTTCCCACTGCAGAAGTATAAGGAACTTATCTCATCATATTTTCTTCCTCTTGAGTCTTAGACCTTTGGTCATCAGACAGAGGAACTCCATGTCTGAAAGGAAGCAATCCTTTTTTGGAGTTTTGCATGCTAAACTGTTCTAGGACCTTATCTATATATCCAGCTTCTGATAAGCCTAACATCTTATTCTTGCGATCTCGCCAAAGCTTGATCCTTAAAATAAAATTAGCCTCACCCAAGTCCTTCATATCAAATTGGTTAGACAACCAAACTTTAACCGATGACATTACCCTTACATCATTCCCAATGAGTAGAATATCATCAACATAAAGTACTAGAAACATTACTACTTTGTCTCGATGTCTTTTGTACACACATGGTTCATCAAGATTTTGTTCAAAACCAAATGATTTGATTGCTTGATCAAATTTGATGTTCCATGATCTAGATGCTTGTTTAAGTCCATAAATGGACCTATTCAACTTGCATACCATATGCTCTTGGTTCTTTGCTATGAAACCTTCCGGTTGCAACATGTATATTTCTTCTTCAAGATTGCCATTAAGAAATGCAGTCTTGACATCTATTTGCCAAATCTCATAATCATAATAAGCAGCAATGGATAAGAGAATTCTGATAGATTTAAGCATGGCTACTGGCGAAAAAGATTCATCATAATCAATACCTTCCTTTTGCGTATACCCTTTCGCCACTAGTCTTGCTTTAAAGGTTTCAACCTTTCCATCTATCCCTCTCTTCCTCTTGTAAACCTATTTGCAACCAACAGGTTTAATGCCGTTAGGCGCCTTTACAAGATCCCATACATGATTGGAATACATAGAATCCAATTCAGATTTCATAGCTTGGATCCAATGATGTACATCTATATCATTCATGGCTTCATCATAAGTGTAAGGATCCGATTTAGCCTCTTCTGAGATAGCTTCATAGGTTTCTCCCAAACCTATAAATCATATAGGAGGTCAAACAATTCTCCCACTACGACGAGACATTTGTGTACTAGACATCTCATGAGTAATATCTTGTGGTGTATCTAATACAGCCACATCATCCCTATTTTCATCCATTGGTTGGTTAACCATAGGTTCATTCATTTCAGCCAAGACAACTCTACTTTTAGGAGTAAAATTATTCATATAGTCATTTTCCAAGAATTTGGCATTTGTGCTAACAAACACTTTATTATCCTTATGACTATAGAATAAACCTCCAACAGTTCCTTTTGGATACCCTACAAAGAAAACCACTTCTGTTTTAGATTGTAACTTGTCAGACTTTCCTTTCAACACATGTGCTGGACAACCCCAAATGTGGAGATGTCTCATACTAGGCTTACGCCCATTCCACAACTCTACAGGTGTTTTAGGAACAGACTTTGAAGGCACTAAATTCAAAAGATACATTCCAGTATTTAAGGCATATCCCCATAAGGAAATTGGTAGAGTCGAATAACTCAACATTGATCTAACCATATCCAAAAAAGTCCTATTCCTTCTTTCTGCTACACCATTTTGTTGTGGAGTTCCAAGTGCAGTCAACTGGGATATAATCCCATTTTCAGTCAAGTAATCCTTGAAGTCACCAAGAAGGTATTTGCCACCTTGATCAGATCGAATGGCCTTTATGCATTGACCTAATTGATTTTCAACTTCAGCCCTAAACTCTTTGAACTTTTGAAAGGTTTCGGACTTCCGTTTTATTAGGTACACATAACCAAATCTAGAATAATCATCAGTGAAAGTAATGAAATACTCATAGCCACCTCTTGCTTGGATTGACATAGGACCACATAAATCTGAATGTACTAGTTCTAGCAAATCTTGAGCTCTTCTACCTTTTGGATTAAAAGGTCGTTTGGTCATTTTACCTTCTAAACAAGATTCACAAACTGGAAAACCATCAAAATCCATGAGCTGTAAAAGTTCATCTTTGATTAGTCTTTGAATCCTACTTGAATTAATATGACCCAAACGCAAGTGCCAAAGATATGCTTCACTAGTAGAAGAAAACTTTCTCTTTAATGATTTCACATGTGAATTATTATCTATTTCAGAATTGTATAATTTATGCATGTCAGGAATTAAAATATAAAGGCCATCCACAATATTGCCAGAACAGATAAACATTTTATCCTTCTTTATTACAATATTGTATTTAAGGATAACACAATATCTCTGTTTACCTAAGTAAGTTGCAGAAATCAAATTTCTACGAACATTAAGTACATACAAACAGTCTTCCAATATTAAAACTCTAGACTTAAAGCATAAATTAAACACTCCAACAGCTACAACCGGAATCCTGCTCCCATCAGCCAAAGTAAGAAATAGTTCTCCCTCATTCAACTTTCTAGTCTCCTGGAACCCCTACAAAGAGTTGCAGATATGATTAGTACAACCTGAATCCACACACCAGGCATCTGTTGGATTCTGTACCAACCATATTTCAAGAAGAAAGGAACTTTTATTACCCTTATTCTTGGTAGCTTTGAACTTTGGACAATTCCTCTTCCAATGTCCTTTCTCACCACAATGGAAACACTTTCCTTTGGTTTTCTTTCCTTTGTCGGTAGCCCTTAAGGTAATTTGTTTACCATCTTTCTTAGTGAAGTCCTTCTTCTTCGTCTTGCCCTTGCCTTTCGACTTAGGTTGAGAAGTAGAAGTTTCACCCACACTGGCTTCAGCACTAGAAGTACCAAGGATGCCTTCTGCTGCCACTAACTTATTCATTAATTCAGAAAAAGAATAAATCTTTTTGTTCATATTATAATTGAGTCTGAATTCCTTGAATGAATCCGGTAGTGACTGGAGTATCATATCCACTTGGGATTCTCCATCAATGTTGTCACTTAAAACTTCTAATGTGTTCAAATTAGCAATCATCCTAAGACAATACTCCCTTACTGAACTTCCTGTAGCAATTTTGGTATTATAAATTTGCCTCATGGTTTCTTGCCTTGCAGACCGGCCTTGCTCACCAAGCATCTCCTTCAGACTTAGCATGATGTCCGAAGCATGTTTTACATCCTGCATTTGATGCTGTAGAACATTTGAAATAGATGCTAGGATATAGCACTTGGCCATCTCATTAGATTTCTGCTAACGATCATATCACTGTTTTTCCTCAATAGGAGCATCTAATGAAGGAAAACTAGGACATGGTTGAGTAAGCACATATTTGTGCTATTCAGTAGTAAGAACAATGTCCAAATTCCTTTTCCAGTCAACATAGTTGGATCTAGTCAGTTTGTTTTGGTTAAGAATAGCAACAAGTTGGCTAAATGATGCTATGATTTAAATCTGAAAATAATAAACATGAATATAATAAGTAAACTGGACATTATTAATTTAGCATATAAGCATATAATATGGAACCTTAATAAAATCATAAAACAATATATGCCACGACAACCCAATCTCATATTCAATATCCCTCAGCATAGAGTAAACATTAAATACTATGATTGATTGAGAATTACTCTCATTATTAGTGCTATCATGATAACTCTTATCAAATACTAATAATATGCCATTTTACATTTAGCCTCTAAGTAATAATAGCAAGAACTCAACATAGAGGATACTAAAATACTTAGTCTAGTGTATACCGTTGTCTAGAATCATGTGTAGCCACATTTCATCCCTTTAACAAGCTTATTTTGTAGTACCATGATAAAAATACCCTCCGCATGGAATGCAAAGCTCGAAGTTAAGACAAGGTGTTTATTAAACCACTATAAACCAGGAAATTCAATCTTGTAAGACCATGAAATAAATACTCTCCACATAGAATGCTAAGCTTGAGGCAAAGACTAAATATATATTTCACACTACTATGAACCAACAATGGAGGCCGTGAAATTCAATCCTTGTGTCTCTCTCCCACTAGATATTTTTAAACTAAAGGTTTTAAAGGTCAAGGACCAAAATAATGCTAGACACTTTGAAAACATAATCCTAATCTCATTAGGAACAAATTTCATAATCCTAGCATTAATATATATATAAATATATATATATATATATACAACGTAACGTAAAACCATATTATATTATATATATAATATAATATATATATTACATTATAAAACTATATTATATTATATATATAATCCGTATATTATATTATATATATATATATATATATATAAGCCTCAAATGCTTAGAATCCTTATATATATATATACACGGATTCTACTTTTCCAAAAGGCACATGACACTTTCTCCATGCAATATAGGACAAACTATGCAATCTAATCCAAATCAAAAGATGCAACAACGTCCTTCACATGCATGTGTCATTAAATTCATATAGACTATTAATATATTGAATTGTCTAATCATGCAAAACATGTCAGCCATGCATTAAAGACCAAACGGTGCAAGCATATATTGTCCAAGCGGTGCAATGAACATTACAGTTACTTCAACAATGAATAACTGTATCCAAGCAGTGATCAAAGACACAGTGGCATTAACAAAATCTGGCACTATTCAATCCCACTTGCAATATATATATATATATATATATATATATATATATATATATACGGATTTCATGAAAATTAAAAACAATGACACTTGATGCAGAAAATTGTAACACAAAGATAACGGCTTTTTTAAATTCCAAAATTCAATCACACATTATATAATCATGATATGAAAACTTGGCTCAAATACCAATTTTTTGATAAAAATCTGGTTTTGCATCTCATACAAAACACATAGCGGAAGCAACAAACAAGGATCTATTTCATTCATGATTGACAACATGCACTATGTAAATTTCAGAATTTAAGAATAAGATAGCGTACCTTTGTGTGGAGAATTTCAAAACAAAGATTAGAAGCACTTGGGAACACTTTTAATCTTCACTCCAATTTCACTTTACGCCCAAGATGTGTGGTCTCTCAATCAGTTTCCAAAGGGAGAATGAAAGTGTGTCTCACACTCTCTCTTTTTCTTTTTCTCTACGGTTCTTTTTCTCTAATAAAAAATTCTGTATGTTTCTCCCTTTATAACTAACTGATTATCTAATTGGGCCGGCTTATTGGGCCTTTCTAATTAGGTTTTATTGTGTGGCTTGGAGTGGGACCAAAAGGGACCAATAAGACACTAGCTCCAATGGGCCTTGGGTTTTTCCGTCAACTCTTGACAAGTTCAAAGTTACCATTAATTATATTTAATATCACTATATAAATATAATTGCACTCTAGGACTTATTAATAAATTATATCCCAAGTCTTTATTATGCACACAACATTTTCATAAAATATTAGTAATACAAAGTCATGAATATAGACTGCCACTTTAAAAATGACTACATCTTGTCTTTAAGCACCTGGTTTAATCCTTTAAAGTTATTCAGCATATATTTATGAAATCTAATTTTATAAATATATACTTTAGAAATTCTTACCAAAGTGGTTAGACCTAACTCTCTGAATAACTGAACTCATTACACTTATCTTAAAGGAATATTTTATATCTCCATCAAGAGACTATGAATTCCATCTTGAGAATATATGTTCCATCAACACTAAATGTGGCTGCCCAACATACTGAGGTTTTGACCGTTACTTTAGATCTTACTCCTGATATATCAAAGCAACCTACACGTCATGATCAGGTCCATTATTCTCTCAGGATTAAGAGTTCATGCAAATAAAAGTCGTGAGATTTATTATTCATTTGACAATCGTTGAGAGAATAATAAATCTCACAGCGGTCCAGTTCAATATGTCTTAACTCTTAAAACATATCAGCTAGAAGTCTCCACTTCCATGATCAAGACAAATCATCTTAGTTGATACGTTATAGTCTTCGCAGATGAAATGCCCAATTTCATCACCAACTACGAACTATAAATTCTGAGTTTATAAAGAACTTGTCATTTATATGATAATGCCCAAATATTCATGTTACTATTATTTTAGATAAAAATAAACAACTTTATTAAACACAACACTAAGTCATACATAATATCATACATAGCATCATACAATAGGATTTAAGGGTACATATCCTAACATGAGGACCTTTAGCAAAAGGCCGACATTGTGTAAACTGACGCTCACCCTAATCAGAAAGGCGCTCACAAAAAGTAGACATCATCTTGTCTTTGGACACAGTCTGTAGACGCTCACAATCGGGGTAATCAGGATGTGCGACTCTCAGAACATGAAGCACATCAGAAACCAACTCCGATGTGACTACAACGCGCGTACCTCAAACGCGAGTGTGAAAAAGAGGTACTGAAGAATCAATTCCATGCATGTTGGAGTAAAACTCCTGTATCAACACGGAAGGACAAGTGACCGGGACGTCACACAGTAACTACCAACCCTGACTGTGAATGACATCGGGTAGGTCGGTGTCGGTAAAGTCTGCCAGAATAACTTGGCATTTTGAATGAACACCTCGTTTAGAAAAGTTCTTCGAGAAGTCTTGTTGGGCTTTCTCATCATGGAACCGAATAGAGGAAAGAGTAGAATCAGAAGACGAAGATGCCCTAGAACGAAGAAGGTTCTGGGACAGAATGGACTTACGTTTTGGTGCCATAGACACTACTAACGTAAACAGAAAGAGAGGGAGAAGGGAAGAAACATTCAGAATAGTTCCCAAAACAATTCAAATATAACAAGTATATTGAAAAGAAAAGACATATGCATGGGAATGCATGAACATGTGATATGCAACATGAATAACATCATGGGCTCAGCCCAATCCAAACCTATTAGCACACAACAAGTTTGCACACATCTAAATGCATGAGTATATTGTTAGAATGCTAATGTGATGCAATGCATGGAGTTTTTAAGATCAAATCTACAAAACCCATCCCAAAATTGCAACAGAAACTCATCAATTTTGAAAAACCCCAAAAATTTTTCAAACACCCCAAAACCTAGGTTTCAAAACATGAAATGCATGAAGAATGAGAGATTGGAAGCTTACAAAGTGAAGAAAAACTTGAAAGAAACTTGAAGAAACCTTGGGAAGAGGTTTGGGAGGAGAAAAACCACAGCTATCGAGAGAGAGATCGAGAGAAATGAGAAACAGGATCGCCCAGAAACTATATATAGAGCTTCAGTAATTCTCGACAGATATAGGTGTCGAGAGGTGTCTAGCCATCTATCGAGGTAGGTGTCGAGAAAAACAACGTCGACAGATACAGGTGTCGAGAAGGTGTCGAGAAACAACACAAAGACACAAAAAGGAAGCTCGATCGATCCATCAGCTGTCGAGAAGCTATCGAGAGGATAGAAAATTCCTCGATCGATCCAATAGGTGTCGAGAAGCTATCGAAATTGCGACAAGAAAAAGCTAAGAAGCTCGACAGATAGCCAGGTATCGAAGAGGTGTCGAGCTAGCTTTTAAAGCAGTTTTTTGAGAAGAGAAAAACACAAATATGAATGCAATCACGCATGCAACTCAACCAATGATCCAATCAATATATTGAGCTCTCAAAAACATCTCTCAACAACAATTTTAAGCTCATGGATCCCAAAACACACACACACACACATACACTAAATACGTCTAACCAATTTTATATTTCAAAAATAAGTTAAGATAGTTTAGTGAGCATACATTAATGTATGTAAACCTTGTGATGGCCAAATCAAATTGTATCTGCACATGTATCAAAAATAGCAAAAAATATTGCGTGTTGTGTGTGAAAAAATCGCAAGATAGCATAAGTGTCTCAAAGTTATGACAATTTGAGATATGAGTAAATCTCTTTAACTCACACACAATCATAACTGTTTGATGGGGGCTATCACCTTCGAGGTACAGCCTATAACTCCCACATCTCCTAGCAAACACGCTTGCAATCATATTTCAAAGCATTTTGTTCTTTTTGATTTTATTTCTTTGCATATTTTCTTTTATTAAGCAAACCATGCATGGGCATATAAGAAAGAAAAAAAATACCCAAAATATGTTAAGCCTTTTAACATTGCACTTTTGCTATGCCAAAGTATACAGATGTCATTTCATGATTGGCGGGTAAAACATAAACTGAAAAAAAACAAACAAAAAACAATAAAACATGTTAAACAAAGCAAATCAATGCATAAAACTAGACTGACTCAAAACAGTAAAGCAACACACACAAGTAATACAAAAACAAAAACAAGAAGGGGGGAGAGAGAGAAAACGTGAAAAAAATCACTTACAACCCATTTTCTTCCATACCTTGGAAGAACCTTTCCTTTTTGCAAACCCTTGAACTGGAGATGAGGGGGAAGGATTGAAACTATTCAAGTTCGAAAGGAACATGAGGGCTTTGAGAAGATCTCCAAGAGGTGCAAGAGAGGTTTGAGGCTAATTCTGGTTCTCAGATACTATCATGCCATTGTTCTGTTGAGTGGCCAACCACTTATAGAAATTTGGTTGAGTATGACCAGCAATACCACAATGATGACAGAGATGTTGCTTCTTCTGTTTAGACTTTTGAGAGTTAGCCTTCTTAATCCTAGGGATTTTAGTTTCCTTCTTCTCAAGCTTAGGGATTACCCTTGTTAGTTTCTCTTCTTTCTTTAACATCATTGTTCTTAGGGGAGGAACAAAAACAGTAGTACTAGTAGAAGGAGTGGACTTATACCCTTGTCTCAGGTTTTTGAATGATGATCATCTCATCCAGCTTTGCACTTGATGTCCTCTCTAATTGAGCTCTAACTTGAAACAGTTCTGCTTCAAGCTTCTTTTTCTTCTCAGCCTAGAAATTGTTCTCGAATCTCAGTGCCCTAATAGTCTGATTTGCTTCATCAAACTTAGTAGAAAGCTTCTTACGGTCAAGTTCCACATCACTGAGCTTCTTGGTAGTCAGCCTATAGAGTTTCTCATGCTTCTAAAAAAGTTTGTACAGTTTCTCATAGGTAGTATGGATATCATCTTGATCATTCATCGTTTCAAACTTAGCATCTACCAACTCTTTTTCTTCATTTACATCTTCAACAATCCCTTCAGTAGGATTGACAGTGGCAGCGAAGGCATTCAAAATTTTGTTATCATCATTGTCGGAATTATCCTCAGGCTCAGTGTCGCTTAAGGTAGCAGCAAGTTCCTTACTCTTCCTAATGCTCTTGAGATATATTTGACACTCCTGTTTCATGTGACTGAAACCTTGACACCTAAAGCATTTAGTTCCAGCGGGAACAGTGTACTAACCGCCATCTCTAGTATCCTTCTTCCCTTTATCTAGGCTCTTGAACTGAGAAGAATTGGATTGCCTATGGTCCTTGTCGAAACCTTTTCCATTGGCATTTTTCATGAATTTTTTGAATTGCCTAGTGATGTAGGACTTCATCTTAGAATCTTCATCGTCCGAAGACTCATCTGTCTCACTGCTTTTGGCCTTCAATGCTATGCTCTTGCCTTTACTTGACTTGTCCATTCTTGTCAACCCTAGCTCGTAGGTTTGCAGATTACCAACCAGCTCTGTCAGAGGAATCTTGTCAATATCCTTTGATTCCTATATCGTCGTGATCTTGGCATGGGCAGAGATCTGAGCACTTTTCTTACGATCTTAGGTTCAGGAATGGTTTTCAAGATTGAAAGCTAAGTTCACTCTGTCTTTGAGCTTGGCATAGAACTCATCAAATGACTCATCATCCTCCATCTTAATTTCTTTGAATCTTGTAGTGAGCCTCTGTAGCTTCGAGTCCTTAACAGCCTTTGTTCCCTCATAGGTTGTCTGGAGAATGGTCCATGCTTTTTTAGCAGTTTCAATGGAGGAAATCTTCTTGAACTCCTCATTAGTGACCTTACTGAATAGGGCATTCAATGCTCTGCTGTTGAAATTGGCCGCCTTGATCTTGGCATCATCCCAATCGGCCGGTGCTTTTGTAGGCTTGGTCCAGCCTATCTCCACAACTTGCTACACCTTCTCATGTAGTGACTGCAAGAAAGCTCTCATGCGTACTTTCTAGTATGCATAGTTAGTACCATCAAACAGTGAAGGTATAATAAGAGAATGACCTCTATCCATGACAAACAAGGGTCAATGGATCACACACAAGGATTAAATCCTAATCAGAGTGTGCCTACTCTGATACCACTTAAAAGGCCATAAACACGTTGACCCCTTGTGATGAATTAAGTTGATTAATTAGCCATGTAATTAATTAATCAAATTATCATGCAAATTGCGTGGTAGTACAAACAAATTACCAATAAACTAAAGAATGCAGCGGAAAATAAATTGGCACGTAGATTTGTTTATGAATGGGGAAAACCTACACGGCGAAAACCCTACTAGGTGATTTTAAGGTCACCACTTCCAAAACTCCACTATTATCGCAATAAGCAGTTACAAATAAAGGAATCTCAAGTACCTTACTAACCTACAGTTGAATCCTTACCCCAATATTTGATTGGACTTATTCTGTAGTGACAGTTTCTCCTTTTGATGCACGGCTTCCAAGTACCTGACTAACCAATTTGCGCGGATCCCAGTACGCGACTTCAATCACCAACTAGAGAGAGTTGTTGGCTACAAAGTTCTTCAATTCATCCACACAATGAAGATCAAGAAGATGCTTGGTTACAAAACCTTACGGTGCACATTACACAGCAACTTCTTCATAAGAGAGATGAACTAGGGCAAAAACTTTGTCTTAGGTCACAAATTACTTGATCAAAGACTTCTCAATGCTTGTGCAAATTGTGTACTTTGACGGCCCTTAAAATAATCTTTTTATATGTCTAGGTTTAGAAGAAACGAAGTCCCAAAGACACATGTACGGATTGGAATCAAAACAGAATTTAGAATCTGTTTTTCTTAAATCTCGATAGTTAGAGGTGTCGAGGTGCTGTCGAGAAGCTGTCGAGCCTCGGGGCTGAACATCTTCTTAAAGCTCGATAGATGCAGCTGTCAAGCCAAGTGCCGAGCTTTAAAATATGGCACTTCTTTAACTTGAATCTTGGACAACTTGCATGGTTTTAACACTTGATCTTAAAACCTTGTTTCTTAAATTATTAAAATCATCCTAGAGCTACCCAAATACAAGCTGAGTGCGTTTTGTCAAAGGATAAGCCAATCACATAAAAGAATAACATATGTTCAAAACAACTTGAAACACATATGTCCTAACAATTTTTATGATATGCAATGAATAAAATAATGCATGTAATGCAATCATGATTTTTGGGGTACATGGATGGTCATTCCAGTCATCTTCTTTAATTAAATCATGGGTGCAAATCGAGTGTCTTTAGAATGCCCCTCATTGACAGAGTTTGGAAAGTGAATGTCAATGTAAAACAAAGACACTAATTTTAGCCCTTGAACCTAAAACTTTGAAGCATAGAACTAGTGCTTTACCTTTTTGACAAAAAATGAGAATTGTGAGCACTTGACCTATTTGATAGCTAATGAGTCTGGAAATGATTCTTAACAATTGATGTGACCAAGAGACTTTTCAATCTTGATCTAGATAATGAGGTGATTAAGTGGCTTTTCACTCTTAATCTTGAAACTAGAGCTGTTTACAACCAAGTTCTTTGATCTTGATGAAGGAAATGTCTGTGACCAAGAAACCTTGATCTTGACGAAAGAATTGTCTACGACCTCAATCTTGACAAAGGAGCTGTCTGTGATCTCAATCTAGACGAAAGAAATTTCTTGGACCTCAATCTTGACGAAAGGTAATTGTCAGCAACCTTGATCTCGACAAAGGAAATGTCTGCGACCATGTTCTTAATGAAGGAACTATTTGTGATCTCGATCTTGATGAAAGGTAATTGTTTGCGACCTCAATCTTGACGAAGGAACTATCTGCGATCACGATCTTGATGAAAGGTGTTAGGACATATGTAGTTCAAGTTCTTGACATATGTCACTATTTTATGTAATTGGCTTATCCTTTGACAAAACACACTTTACTTGTAATTGGGTAGAGTTAGGATGTGTTTAACACTTCAAGAAACAGTGTTTCAAGATTTAGTGTTGAAGTCATCACGTCTGTCCAAGAAACAAGCAAGGAAGTGCAAGTTACTAAAGCTCGACACCTAGTCTCGACACATGCATCTATCGAGCTTTAAGAAGCTGTTTTAGCCTGAGCCTCGACAGCTTCTCGACACCTCTATCTGTCGAGATTTAAAGAAAACAGATTTTCAGTTCTGTTTTAAGTTCAATCTGTGAATGTGTCTCTGGGTCTTCTTTTCTCCTAACCCTAGACATATAAAAGGATTGTTTTAAGGGCCGTCAAACAAATGCAAGTTGCCCAAGCATTAAGTAATTATTGTTCATGCAATTTGTGATAAAAAAGACAAAGTTCATGCCCTAGTTCATCTTTTGTGAAGAAGTTGCTGTGTAATGTGCACCGTAGGGTTTTGTAACCAAGCATCTTCCTGATCTTCATCGTGTGGATGATTTGAAGAACTTTGCAGCCAACAACTCTCTCTCTAGTTGGTAAATTGAAGTCGCATACTGGGATCCACGCAATTGGTTAGTCACGTACTTGGGAGCCGTGCATTGAAAGGAGAAACTGTCACTATAGAGCAAGTCCAATTGGGTATTGGGGTAAGGGTTCAACTGTAGTTTGGTAAGGTACTTGGGATTCCTTGCTTGTAATTGCTTGCTGTGATAATAGTGGAGTTTCGGGAGTGGTGACCTTAAATCACCTGGTGGAGTTTTTGCCGTCAGGTTTTTCCCATTCGTAAACAAATCACCGTGTCTTTTATTTTTCCGCTGCATACTTTAGTTTTGGTGATTTGTTTGTGCTGCCATGTGATTTTGCATGTTAACTTGATTAATTAATAACTTGGCTAATTAATCAATTTAATTTATCACTAGGGGTTAACACGTTTGTGGCCTGTCAAGTGGTATCAAAGCGGGCACACTCTGATTAGGGTTTAATCTTTGTGTGTGATCCATTGACCCCTGCTGTCATGGATAGAGGTCAATCTCTTATTATACCTCCATTATTTGATGGCACTAACTATGCATACTAGAAAGTACGCATGAGAGCTTTCTTGCAGTCTTTAGATGAGAAAGTGTGGCAAGCTGTGGAGATAGGCTGGACCAAGCCTACAGAAGCGCCGGCGGATTGGGATGATCCCAAGATTAAGGCGGAAAATTTCAACAGCAGAGCATTGAATGCCCTATTCAGTGCAGTCACCAATGAGGAGTTCAAGAAAATTTCCTCAACAGAAACTGCTAAGGAAGCATGGACCATTCTCCAGACAACCTATGAGGGAACTAAGGCTGTCAAGGATTCAAAGCTACAGAGGCTCACCACAAGCTTTGAAGAAATTAAGATGGAGAAGGATGAGTCATTTGATGAGTTCTATGCAAAGCTCAAAGACATAGTGAACTCAGCTTTCAATCTTGGGGAAACCATTTCTGAACCCAAGATAGTAAGGAAAGTGCTCAGATCTCTGCCCGAGAGATTCCATGCTAAGATCACAGCGATAGAGGAATCAAAGGATATTGACAGAATTCCTCTGACTGAGCTAGTTGGAAACTTGCAAACCTACGAGTTAGGGCTGACTAGGATAGGCAAGTCAAGCATGGGCAAGAGCATGGCACTAAAAGCCAAGAGCAGTGATACAGATGATTCTTCAAATGATGAAAATTCTAAAATGAAGTCCTATATTACAAGGCAATTCAAGAAATTCATGAAGAATGCAAATGGAAAAGGCTTCAACAAAGACCGTAGGCAATCCAGTTCTTCTCAATTCAAGAATTCAGATAAAGGGAAGAAGGATGTCAAGGATGGCGGTCAGTACACTGTTCCCGCTGGACCAAAATGCTTTGGGTGTCAAGGCTTCGGACACATGAAACAGGAGTGTCCAACGTACCTTAAGAGTATTGAGAAGAGCAAAGCACTTGCTGTTACCTTAAGCGACACAGAGCCCGAGGATGATTCCGAAAATAAAGATGACGGAATCTTGAATGCATTGAAGAAGTAGATGAAGAAAAGGAATTGGTGGATGCCAAGTTTGAGACTATGGATGATCAAGATGATATCCATACTGCCTATGAGAAACTGTACAAGCTTTCTGAGAAGCATGAGAAACTCTATAGGCTGGCCACCAAAAAGCTCAGTGATGTGAAACTTGACTGTGAGGAGCTTTCCACTCAGGTTGATGAAGCAAATCAGACAATTGGAGCACTAAGCTTTGAGAACAATTTCTTGGCTGAGAAGACTAAGAAGCTTGAAGCAGAGCTGTTTCAAGTTAGAGCACAATTGGAAAGTATATCAAGTGCAAAGCTGGACGAGATGCTAAGTGTTCAGAAATCTTTTTCAGATCGTATTGGATTGGGGTATGAATTCTTTCTCTCTAATACTTCTTCTGCTAGTACTACTGTTTTTGTTCCACCTGCTAATAACATTAAAACTAAGGATAAAAATGTTAAAACTGAATTAGCTAGTGAGAACGTAGACAAGGGCAAGTTTATCCTAGGAGCACCCCCTAAAGTTGAGAAAAGGGAAACTAGAAACCCTAGGACTAAGAAGGCTATCTCTCAAAAGCCCAAACAGAAGAAGCAGCATCTCTGTTATCATTGTGGTGTTGCCGGTCATACTTAACCAAATTGCTACAAGTGGCTAGCCATTCAACAAAGCATTAGCATGATAGCATTTGGGAACCAGAATCAGCTTCAGACCTCTCTTGCTCCTCTTGGAGACATTCTCAAAGCCCTCATGTTCCTTTCAAACTTGAACGGTTTAAACTCTTCCCCCTCGTCACCGGCTCAAGGGTTGGCAAATAGGAAAGGTTCTTCCAAGGTGTGGAAGGAAAAGAGCTCTAAGTGATTTTAGTCACTTCTTCTTCTCTCTCCCTGTTTTATTGTTTTGCATTACTTGTGTGTTGCTTTATTGTGTTGAGTCAGTCTAGTTTATGCATTGTTTTGCTTTCTTTAACTTGTTTTTGTTTGTGTGTTTTCAGTTTTGTGTTTTATTTTTGCTTTTCTGATAAAATAAAATAAATAAAAAATTTGAAAAATACAAAAACAGTGTGTGTTTGTGTGCATTGGTTCTTGTGAACTTTTAAAATGGCCATTGAAACAGAGTTTTCTAAACTTTGTATCACCTGTAGCTTAGATGATCATTCTTCTGCACAACTAAGCAAGTGAGCTTTGTAGCTCTTTGTTTGTGATGAGTAAGGTTAAGTGATCTCTTTTACTTAACACTCGTATCACTCTTTTTGACGGGTAGGACTAGAAAATCCTAAGAGAAATGCATAAATAACCATCTTACCACTGTTACTTGCCAATCATGATATGATATCTGTATGCTTCGGCATAGCAAAAGTGCAATGTCAATGATATTTGTATGCTTCGGCATAGCAAAAATGCAATGTCAAAAGCTTAATATAATTGGGTATTTCTTTTCTCTCTCTTGTATGCCCATGCATGATATGCTTAATAAAAGAAAATATGCGAAGAAATAAAAGAAAAAAGAATAAAATGCTTTGAAATATGGTTGCAAGCGTGTTTTCTAGGAGACGTGGGAGTTATAGGATGTACCTCGAAGGTGATAGTTCTCATCAAACAGTTTTGATTGTGTATGAGTTAAAGTGATTTTCTCATATCTCAAATCGTCATAACATTGAGACACTTATGCAATTTTGCGATGTTTTCACACACAACACGCAATATTCTTTGCTACTCTTGATTCATGTGCAGGTACAATGTGATTTGGCCATTACAAGGTTTACATGTGTTAATGTATGCTCACTAAACTGTCTTAACTCATTTTTGAAATATAAAATTTGTTAGATGTGTTTAGTGTGTGTGTGCGTGTTTTGGGATCCATGTGCTTTAAAATTCTTGATGAGAGATGTTATTGAGAGCTAAATGTATTGTTTGGATCTTTGGTTGAGTTGCATGCGTGATTGCATTCATGTCTGTGTTTTTCCTCTCTTGAAAAATTGTTTTTAAGGTATCTTGACACCTCCTCGACACTTCTCGGCACCTAGCTGTCTGTTGAATTTCTTAGACTTTTTCTAAACGCAGTTTCGACACATTCTCGACACCTGGTGGATCGATCGAGAAACTTTCTGTCTGCTAGATAGATTCTCGACAGCTTCTGGATCGATTGAGATTCCTTCATGCTTGATCCTTCTTTCTCGACATATGACCTCGATAGCTTCATCTGTCAACGTTCATTTTCTCGACACCTACCTCGACAGCTGTCTCGACACCTCTCGATACCTGCATCTATTGAGAATTACTGAAGGGCTATATATTTTTTCTATCGCGATTTCCCTCATTTCGCTCGATCTCTCTCACTCGATACTTGGTGTTTTCTCTCCCAAAACCTTTCTCACTCTCTCCAAACCTCTTCCTAAGGTTTCTTCAAGTGATTTTCTAGATTTTCTTCACTTGGTAAGCTTCTATTCTTCCATTCTTCATGCATTTCATGTTTTAAAAACCTAGGTTTTAAGATTTTTAAGATTTTTGAAAATTTTTGGGGTTTTTCAAAATTGTTGAAAGTTTCATGAAATTTTTGGGTTAGTTTTATAGATTTGATCTTTAAAACTACATGCATTGCATCACATTAGCATTCTAATTGTATTTTCATGCATTTAGATGTGTGCAAACCTGTTGTGTGCTGTTAGGTTTGGATTGGGCTGAGCCCATGATGTTTTTATGTTGCATGTCACATGCTCATGCATTTCCCATGCATACGTTCTATCTTTTCAATATATTCTTCCTATATTGAACTGTTTGGGACTTTTCTGTGTGTTTCTCCTCTTCTCCCTCTCTCTATGTTTGCGTTAGTAGTGTCTATGACGCCTAAATGTAAGTCTATTCCATCCCAGAACCCTTTGCGTTCTATAGGATCTTCTTCTTCGGATTCCACTCCGTTGTCTATCTGGTTCCGTGATGAGAAAGCCTATAAGGACTTCTCGGAGAACTTCTCTAAATGAGGTGTTCATTCGGAACGCCACATTGTCCTGGCAGACTTTGCCCACATTGACCTACCCGATGTCATTCACAGTCGGGATTGGGAGTCACTGTGTGACGTCCCGGTCACCTGCCCTCTCGTGTTGATACAGGAGTTTTACTCCAACATCCACGGGATTGATTCTTTAGTACCTCTCTTCTATTCTAGCATTCGAGGTACGCGCTTTGCTGTCACTCCAGAGTTAGTCTCCGAGGTTCTTCATGTTTCGAGGGTAGATTATCCTGATTACCCTGGATGTGAGCGTCTATGGACTGTGTCCAAAGACGAGATGATCTCAACATTCTGTGAGCGTCCTTCCTCTTGGGGAGATCATTAGTACACACCATGTCGGCCTTTTGCTAAAGGTCCTCGTTTCCTTAATATGGTGATAACTTTTGTGTTATGTTAGGACATATGTAGTTTAAGTTTGTGAACATATGTCGCTATTTTATGTAATTGGCTTATCCTTAGACAAAACGCACTTTACTTGTAATTGGGTAGATCTAGGATGCGTTTAAGACCTCAAGAAATAGTGTTTCAAGATTCAGTGTTGAAGCCATCAAAGTCTGTCCAAGAAACAAGCAAGAAAGTGCAAGTTACTAAAGCTCGACACATACCTCGACACATACCTCGACACATGCATCTATCGAGCTTTAAGAAGCTGTTTTGCCCCGAGCCTCGACAGCTTCTCGATAGATCCTCGACACCTCTATCTGTCAAGAATTAAAGAAAACAGATTTTCAGTTCTGTTTCAAGTCCAGTCCGTGAATGTGTCTTTGGGACTTCTTTTCTCCTAACCTTAGACATATAAAAGGATTGTTTTAAGGGCCGTAAAAGATGATGCAAGTTGCATAATCGTTGAGAAGTTGGATACCGTAAGGATTGTTTTAACCTTAGACATATGATGCAAGTTTTAGCGAGGCACAGTTCAGATCGAGATAGTTGGATGCTGCTACTTTTTCCTCCCGTTTGACTACATCCAGATTTGCTCGAGCGACATCTATGCCTTCTTCTTCGTCGAGCGACGTCACTCTAGGAGACATCATGGCGCAGCTTCAGTGCATGGATGCTCGCCTCGATACTCTCTCCACAGAGTTGTATCAGGTGAACGTTTGTGTTGGTCGCATTGCTAGGCGACAGGCGACTTTGGGCGGCTTTGCTCCAGAGGCTTCTCCTCTGCCTTCTCATGTCATTTCTGAGACTGAGGATGATGATGACGGTGATGGTGATGATGCTTCGAATGATGATGATGGAGATGCGAGCTCTTCTGATGAGATGTCTACTTGACACTCTACCCTTTGTCACTCGTGACAAAAAGGGAGAGTAGTTTTGGTGTATGAGAGTAGTCATACTTAGGGGGAGAGCTAGTATAGGACATTTTTGATAGGGGGAGTGTTGATATGAGGGATGTAGTGAGGATTACATGTATTTCTTTTCTTTTCTATCTTTTTAGAGATACATTGATCATGTATTGACATACATTATACTTATTTCTTGATATGTATGTTGATGTATGTTTCTTTCACCTATCTTTCCATGTGTTGTTTCTTTTCTGTCTTTATACACATATTTCTTTTACTTGTATGAAATCTATTATTTCTGCTTCACACAAAGATGCCTTGATGTGTTTTGTTTATAAGTGTTTCAGAAATACGGGTTGTCAAAGTCTTCTTGCCATAAACTCTCTTCTTACAAAATTTTTCAAGAGTTTATGTTAGGATAGATTTTATTGTATGTAACAAGTGAATATGAGTTAAAGTGTTTTATGACTTCTCTCATATCTTCATTTGTTTGTTGTGGTTTTGTCACGGATTGCCAAAGGGGGAGATTGTTAGGACATATGTAGTTCAAGTTCTTGACATATGTCACTATTTTATGTAATTGGCTTATCCTTTGACAAAACGTACTTTACTTGTAATTGGGTAGAGTTAGGATGTGTTTAACACTTCAAGAAACAGTGTTTCAAGATTTAGTGTTGAAGTCATCACGTCTGTCCAAGAAACAAGCAAGGAAGTGCAAGTTACTAAAGCTCGACACGTGGTCTCGACACCTGGTCTCGACACATGCATTTATCAAGCTTTAAGAAACTGTTTTAGCCCGAGCCTCGACAGCTTCTTGACAGATCCTCGACACCTCTATCTGTCGAGATTTAAAGAAAACAGATTTTCAGTTCTGTTTTAAGTTCAATCCGTGAATGTGTCTCTGGGACTTCTTTTCTCCTAGCCCTAGACATATAAAAGGATTGTTTTAAGGGCCGTCAAACAGATGCAAGTTGCACAAGCATTAAGTAATTATTGTTCATGCAATTTGTGATAAAAAAGACAAAGTTCATGCCCTAGTTCATCTTTTGTGAAGAAGTTGCTGTGTAATGTGCACCGTAGGGCTTTGTAACCAAGCATCTTCCTGATCTTCATCGTGTGGATGATTTGAAGAACTTTGCAGCCAACAACTCTCTCTCTAGTTGGTGAATTAAAGTCGCGTACTGGGATCCGCGCAATTGGTTAGTCATGTACTTGGGAGCCGTGCATTGAAAGGAGAAACTGTCACTATAGAGTAAGTCCAATTGGGTATTGGGGTAAGGGTTCAACTGTAGGTTGGTAAGGTACTTGGGATTCCTTACTTGTATCACTTGCTGTGATAATAGTGGAGTTTCAGGAGTGGTGACCTTAAATCACCCGGTGGGGTTTTTGCCATCAGGTTTTCCTTATTCGTAAACAAATCACCGTGTCTTTTATTTTTCCGCTGCATACTTTAGTTTTGGTGATTTGTTTGTGCTGCCACGTGATTTTTAATGTTAGCTTGATTAATTAATAACTTGCCTAATTAATCAATTTAATTTATCAAAAGGTAATTGTTTGCGACCTCAATCTTGCCAAAGGAGCTGTTTGCAACCTCGATCTTGATGAAGGAATTGTCTATGACCAAGGGAGTTTTTTCTTGACGAAGGAAATGTCTACGACCAAGGGAATTTGATCTTGACGAAGGAAATGTCTACGATCTTGATCTTGACGAAAAGATCTGTCTGCGATCTCAATCTTGACAAAGGAATTGTCTGTGACCAAGGGTCCTTGATCTTGAAGAAGGAAATCAAGGGGCTTCTTAACCTTGAAATCGAATTTCTACTAGCAAAAGTCAAAATTTGGAGTTAGTCTTTAATTGAAGAGTGTTTTTTTTGTTCCTTTGTTCTTTGAAATGTGTGATTTTTCATTTGCTTGATTTGAATTTTTTTTTTCTATCAAGAAAACTTTGATTTTTGTAATTCTTTGAAAAAGATTTTATTTTCCAAGAAAGATCTAATTTTTGAAGCTCGAAAGCTTGGAATTGGAATCTAGAAATTTTGGATTTTGGGACTTTGAAAATTGAAATTTTGAGACTTGAGTGTTTTTTTAAAGATTTGAAACTTTGGAATTTTGAAAAATTGTGACTTCAAATTTTGAACATGAGATTTTGAAAGATTGAAATTTGAAAGTTTGAAACTTGAGATTTTGAAAGATTTGAAACTTGAAATTTTGAAAGTTTGGAATTTTGAAAGACTTGAAACTTGCAATTTGAATCTTGAGATTTTGAAAGATTGAAACTTGAAATTTGAAACTTCGAATTTTGGAATTTTAGATTTTGAAAGATTGAAACTTGAAATTTGAAATCTTGAAATTTGGAAGATGTGATTTTGAAAAATTTGAAGCTTTAAATTTTTGAATTTGAAACTTGGGAATGAAAATTTTGAATTGAAAATTTGGAATTTGGGATTTGAAAGCAAACTTGAAATTTTGAATTTGAATTTTTATCCTTCATCCGTTCTAAGAATTTTTCTTCCTTTTTTTTTCGAAATTTTGTTTTGTTCTGTTTTGTTTTTTCCTCTTTTTCATGATGTGATTTTTTTTAGGGGTGAAAAATAAATAAAATAAATAAAAGGAAAAAAGAAAGAGAACAAGAAAAACTTTTTTTTTGGGAGTTGACTAAGTCAACTTAGTTTGACTGAGTTGACTTAGCAACTCAACTTGGCCCCCCATTTGCTTTGTCTCTCTCTTTTTGCTTCTTCCTCCTTTGTCTTTTCTTCCACCATTGACACTATTCACCCTCATCTTCACATTGACTTTTATTCTTCATCTCACCATTTCTTCTAAAAAAAAAAAACACTTTTCTAAACTTCCTAAGCTTCCTTTATCTATCTCCCTCAATATTTCTTTAGATCCTTGTGTTCTTGAGCATTTTTGCCACACACCCATTCTTGGTGAAACCTATTTTCAAACCCATCTTTCTTTGCACCAAAATGTCTCCCTCTTCAAATGATCCCACATTTGATTGGAATGATGGGGAGGGGCTTCTTCAAGACCCCAAGACCCATGCTCCATATTCTCACATAAATATCAATGTGAGTTTTTCTTTGGTTTTTTTACTCGGAAAAAAGTTGTTTCATGCTTCATTGGAAATTTGATGGTGAGACATTGTCATTTTGTTGTGTGTTCTTGTTGGAATTTGGGGCATTGTATAATTGATCATGTTGTAATGTTGGCTTTGGAGGATTTTTTTTTTTTTTGGGTGTAATTTGGACAATGTTGGTGGATTATGGAACTTTAGCAATGTTGGTAATTTGTGATGTGGGTGGAGGAATTTTGTTTGGGTTTTGGGGGCATTGGCATTGTGAAAAATTTGTGTTATAAGCTTGCATGAACATATTCATGATGCATGTGGGAAATTTTGTTGGCATGCGTAAATTTTGTTTCATGTACATGGCAAACTTTCGTAGGCATGTGTATGGACAAATTTTTGTGGATATGGAAGGATTTTAATGGGCATGTTATTTTGGCTATGGAAAAATTTTGTGATGTTTAGTCATGAAAAATTTTGTGGTTATGCTTTTGGATATGTGGGGATTTATTTGTGCATGGGCATGAACATGTGGACAATCTTTTTTTTTTTTTTTTTGTTTGATGACTATTTTGGGTATGAACGAAAATAAATTTTTGATTATGCACGGTTATGCGAAAAATTTGGTAGTTGTGCATGGGCATGTGAAAAATTTTGTTTGTGGTAAAATTTTGGTGGGGGATTGATTTATTTTATTTTATTTTGGTTGCAGGACATTTTTGAACATGTGATTGTTGTAATGGGAAATTTTTGGACATGTGATTTTGGTTATGGACTGATGAGCTACATTTTTGTGTTGTAGAGCCTCAAGAGTAGAGGTAGTCTCCAAATGTTGAAAAGCATGTGGGAAGTGTTGTCTCCTGACATCAAATATATCATTAATGATGTGGGTTTTGGCACTTTCTTTGAAGCTCTACTAAATCAAGAGACTCGTGAATACAAGGATCTTCAATTACTCCTTGCCTTGGTAGAACACTTCTAGAACCACATGTACCTTCCATTTCCTGGGCATTGGTGAGGTAATGTTGACACCTTACGACATTTCTATCATCACTAACCTGAAATTAAGTGGTGAGAGAATCTGTGTCCATGACTCCCTTACTCCAAACGAGATCAAGAAACTCCTAGGCATAGTACCTTCCAAAATGAAGAGTAAAAATGTTCCTTTGTCATGGCTGTGTGAGAAAATTTCAAAATGCAATATTGTGGCTAGGGGTACCCGCATGTTCATACTTCTTTTCATTGGGACTTTCTTGTGCCCAGACCTAGGCAGTACAATGAATCTGCATTATTTATGGTGTTGTTGGAATCAGATATAATACGCAGCGGAAGAAAAAATGTAATGTAAACGGATCTACTTCATACATAAGAGTTAACATGTGCCATGTAAGTTTCAGAATTAGAGAACAAGAGAGTGTACCTTGGAGCGGTGAATTTCAAAACTTGAAGAACGGAAGCACTTGGGAATACTTTCAATCTTCACTCCAATTCCACTAACGCCCAAGATGTGTGGTCTCTCAATCAGTTCCAAAGGGAGAATGAAAGTGTGTCTCACACTCTCTCTTTTTCTCTATGAAAATCTCTACCAATTCTCTACCCATTCTCCGAAAAAATTCTGTGTGTTTCTCCCTTTGTATCTAACTGATTATCTAATTGGGCTGGCCTTTTGGGCCTTTCCAATTGGGCTTAAGTATGTGGCTTGGAGTGGGACCAAAAGGGACCAATAAGACACTAGCTCCAATGGGCCTTGGGCTTTTCTGTCAACTCTTGACAAGTCCAAAGTTACCATTAACTATATTTAATACCACTATATAAATATAGTTGCACTCTAGGCCTTATTAATAAATTATATCCCAAGACTTTATTATACATGCAACCCCTTCATAAAATATTCATAGTAACACAAAGTCATGAAAGGAGACTGCCACTTTGTTTATTACTACATCTTAATTCCTTGAGTACCCGGTTTAATTCTTTAAGTTATTCATCATATATTTATGAAATCCAATTCCATAAATATATACTTTAGTAACTCCTTACTAAAGTGGTTAGGCCCAACTCTCTGAATAACAAACACGTTAAACTTATCTCAAGGGAATATTTTATATCTCCGTTAAGAGACTATGAATTCCATCTTGAGAATATATGTTCCATCAACACTAAATGTGGCTGCCCAACATACTGAGATTTTGACCTTAACCATAGATCTCACTCCTGATATATCAAAGCAACCTACACTTCATGATCAGGTCCATTATCCTCTCAGGATTAAGAGTTCATGCAAATATAAGTCGTGAGTTTATTATTCTATTGACAGTCTTTAGGAGAATAATAAATCTCACACCGGTCCAGTTCAATATGTCTTAACTCTTAAAACATATCAACATATCAACTAGAAATCTCCATTTCCATGATCAAGACAAATCATCTTAGTTGATATGTTATAGTCTTCGCAGATGAAATGCCCAATTTCATCACCGACTACGAACTATAATTCTGAGTTTACAAAGAACTTGTGATTTATATCTTCTGTGACTAAATCACATAAATCACATACTATGCATCTCATGGACTATATGATAATGTCCCAATATTCATGTTACCAATATTTTCAAATAATAATACAACTTTATTAACCAAAACATTAAGTCATACATAATGTCTAAGATAATAAAATACATAGCATCATACAATAGGATTTAAGGACATATATCCCAACATATAGAGCTTGAGAAACATTGAGCAAATCAAGAATTATGACTAGGGTGGTATGGCTTATGCTATCCTTTTGCACTTCATGATTCAACTTTCTCGGCGTTGCCTTTTAAGCTTAGTTGGGGCTTTATTTGTATGGAAGGTGAGGTTTGGAATTTTTGGCTATGTGTGGGTTTTGGAAAATTATTTTGGCTATGTGGTAATGGTGTTGTGAAACTTTTTTTAGGCCTGAATGTATAAGTACTTTGGAGTTGGTCTTGCAATTCGGGAGGAGGTTAACGGTATTTTTCCTAGATTCCTCCGGTGGTTTCCCAAATACCGTTTATCAGAGCCCTCAAAGCGTTCTTTGGAAATTTGGTGCTTGGTGATTGACAATTTGATTGCTGAAGATGTGAGTCCTTCTCCCCCCTCCCCTTTTTATTGTGTGTGGGATCTTTGGTGTTTGATTATGGTTTGGTCTTTTCTCATTCTGGGTTCCTTTGTGATTTTTCAGATGTGTTTAGATCATTGGGCTAGATGTGAGGAGTATGCGGAGTGTGAGCGGGCTATGGAGCTGAATAGCTGTCAGGTATTGTTTGAGTGTAGGCATGGAAGGTATTGGTATCTTGGTGATTAGGTGTTACCCCAAGTTCAACATGCATATTCCCCTACCACAATTCTGGTTTCTCCTTGTCCCTCTATCCAGTTGGCTAACCTTCTAACTAATGAAGAGATTGCACAAGCTCGTGCGGGCTACATTGTTCCAAGAATAGCAGAGACTTATTCTGAATTTGTTTGAACTCATCTGCAAGGTTGCTTGGCTAGCATATTGGTACTTCTTTCCTCTTTTGAAGTTAAATTCTCATTTTGTATACTCTTTTTCCATATTTCTACTTGGTGACAATATTTACATGTTGGATTTTTAGACTTCATCTTCTGAAGGAGAAGGAGAGGGAGAGGAAGAAGAAGAGGAAATTCCTTCTCCTTACCCTGCTGGTAGTTCTTCTGGTTCTTTCATGTAGACTTATCCCAATTTTTTCGGCATGGCAATATGATGTGATAAATCCTGATGGAGCGTATAATTCTGTGCCTTTGAATAGGCCAAAGCATACTCCAAATGTCCCTTGGCCCAACCCAGTATGTTCTTGCATGTTTAGTTCTTTGTCCTTATTTCTTCCTGGCTTTTTTGGATGGCTCAAGATCTAGTAGATTTGTGCTTCAGGTTGATGTTGATCGTGTCGAGGAAAGTATGCGAATGATTTTGGCTTGTAATCATTGGCTTGTACCCAGTCTTCCTAATGATGTTTGATTTGTATTTTTATTTTTCCCGCAAAACAAAAGGAAGTGTTCCTTGGACAATCTTGTATTAATTTCAATGTTTAACTCTTTGTCCTTGGAATCGCATTGACCATGTAGAAACTTTAACTAAGACAAGCTTAGAATTCACCTGATGAGGACTTGTGGTACCAACTTAAACTTATCTTGATTGACTCCGATGGAATCTACACTTACTTGAATAAGGCGGAGCAGAATGTCCCTAGTTTAAAAATGAATGCATGGTTTTTTTTTTTTTTTTTTGGATATCTTGACGATGATGATTTGTTTTTGAAAAGATGATGATGTTTTCTTTTTCTTTTTTTTTTTTTTTTGGAAAATGAATGAGCGTGGTCCAATACCCCTAGTTTGGGACATGAACCAATGGTCTTGAAAAATTTTGATTTGATCAATTTTATTTTTGGAAAACAATGTTGCAATTGATGATTTTTTTGGAAAACAAATGGGTTAGACATATCTGAATGCCCCAGTTTAATAAAAAAAAATCTTTTTGAGTGTTTGACGGTCTAAAAAAAATGCTTGAGAACACAAAATTGCATGGAATTGTGTGAATAAGTGATGGTAGAGCTAAGTGTCACTTGGCACTTAAGGAGTGCCATTTGGAACTTTTAGAGGGTCATTCAGCACTTTTAGAGTGCCAAATGGCACTTGGTCATGCCCTCACATTTTTGGGATTTTTGAAAAACATTTTCTTTGTTTATGATCATGAAACACTCTCCTACTTAGCTAAAAACTCTATGAAACCTATTTAAACCTGATCAAAAATTGATGTAGCTTATTTTAGTGATCTTCCCTACATAAAGGTTAGCAAAACCCAATATTCACACATGAAAGTCATCCATGCCTAGCAATCACAATTTTTCTGATTCAACAATTTATGATATCAACATATGGGTTTGTAGCTTTGATTTCAATACCAAAACCAATTTTATAGCCTACAAATTAGAGGGAATTAAGGCTTTGAGGAATGTCAAAATCAAGTGGGACTTCCTTTGTGCTTCTGTGAAATTCTGGGATCCCGAGGATCACGTGTTTCGGTTTAAAACTACTGAACTCCGTCTAACAATTGAAGAATTTTACGCTATCTTGGGCTATGATCCAAGTAAAAAATCTGTAATGGTTTCTTGTGATCTCAGGCATAGAGAATCCTTGTCTGATGCTCTTAGTCTTCCCACTTCCATCACTAGTAGTATGGTTGAAGGACATGGTAAATCTTCATGCAGTTGTTTCAAGACTGATTAACAAACACACTTATGGAGTGACTGATAATATGCAGAAAAATTTCAGCTTGGCCTTATGATTTGTGGGAGAATTTTGGCTTTGCTCTAGAAGACACGGTTTTGTGGATGCTTGAGCCGTAAGTGTTGTGAGTCAAATTAAGGATGGTAATAATCCTGTTTCTCTGATCTTGGCAGAAACACTTCTAGGATTAGATTCTGGTTTCATGGTGGAGAATCTCAAAATTTTCTTGGGAGTCCCTTGACTTTGCAGATATGGTTGATGGAGCGATTGGATATGATTGCCAAGCCTACAACTGGTAATTATCGGCCTAGCAGTTTTCCTAACAAGACTGTCATCAAAACTGAGTACCAAACTGAGAGTGACTAGGTGAAGTTTTTGAACAAGAAATCCAGTTCTTCAATTCGATGGAACTGTTATTGGTGGAAGTGCCCACCCCTTCTACTTCTGTCTCCAGGATCAGATCACATCTTCATTGTTGGATTGTGGAAGGCCACTTTCTATAAGGCAAATCGACTCTTAAGGTAGTTCCATATGAACAAGGAATGCCAGGTGGACAAAGAAGAAGACCTTTCACTCCTATGTACACAAATCCTACTTCTGTAAAGAACTTGTTGTTGGGCTTGGAGATGGCTGACCGAGTAGACCAATCTTTTGTCAAGGTTCACTTTCACAAGATGACTACAGAATACTCTAACTGGTTGGTGGACAAGATTACTGATAAGGAAACTGAGATGGTTGCTATAAGAAAACAGTTTCTCAGAGATAACCGGGAAAGACATGATGAAGACAACTATGAATTCAAAAGAAGGGACAAGGATGAAAAAGTACCCAACACAGAAGAAATCAATGTCAGCCAAAAGAGAAAAGACTGACGACAAAGTGACCTTCTTATTCTTGGCTTTGAACATGTTTATTTTAAAGTTGATGTAAAAACTCTTATGTTTAGGAATTATTTAGGACTTGCAGGTTAAGGATTCTATTTAAGATGTAGGTTTTTGGGGTTTGGTTTTTTTTTTTTTTGGTTTGGTTTAGGGTTTAGGTTCTTGAGGTTTGGTTTGGTTTTGGGTTTGGTTTCTTGGATTTTGTGTAATGACGTGGTTTAATGGAATGGTTGAAATTTTGGAAAATTTTGTTCAATGGGCAAATAATGGTTTTGGGAAATTGTGACCGGGCCAATGCATGGTCTACATACCTTCTTGGTAGAATGATCAGGTCGTCATGTAGTTCATTTATTATTATTTTTCCTTAACTTTTGTCTAGGCTACCCTTTCCGGTTTTCAACCTAGCAGGCTCTCTTACTTTTTTTTTTTTTTTTTTTTTTCACTCTCCTTTTGCGTAGGTCACTCTTTGAGGCTTTCAACGTACCTCTTTTTTTTTTTTTTTTTTTTTTTTTTTTTTTTTTTTGCTCTAATTTTTTCCTAGACTGCCCTTTCGAGTTTCAACCTAGTGAATTTCCTTTTTTTTTTTTTTTTGTTTGTTTTTTTCAAGCATAGGAAGGAAAATAACATAATTTACAACCACTTCAACATAGCATTTTCAATCTACCACCTTAAACGTGGTATTTCTTCAATTGATCCATGTTGGTTGGCTCAAGGAAAGGGTTTGCACCTAAGTCCATCAACCTTACTACTCCCCCAGAGAATATTTGATTGATAATGTGTGGGCCTGCTCAATTTTGCTTGAACTTCCCGTTTGCATCTTGAATTGGGGCTTGGATTTCTTTCAACACTAGATCCCCCAACTTCAAATCTCTAGTTCTTACTTTTTATCAAAAGCTTTCCTGAGCCTCCTTTGGTATCATTGAATGTGATAAAGGGCTTTGAGTCTTTTCTCATCCAGTTTGCATAATTGGTTATATCTACTTTGCAACTAATCTTCTTTAGGGATTTCACTTTCTAGTATTGTCCTTAGTGAACGGACACCCATTTCAATGGGAAGGATTGCTTCCATCCCATACACCAATGAATAAGGAGTAGCTCCTGTGGAGCATCGAATTGATGTTCTAAACCCCCAAAGTGCATAGGGTAATTACAGGTGCCAGTCCTTGTAATTTTTTGTACTTTTCTTCAACATTCATCTTATGTTTTTAATAGCAACCTCAACTGCTACATTAGTTTGAGGACAATACTTTCGCGCAAAATAATCTGTAAGTGCACAGAATCGTAACAAGTAGTAAAGTGTTTTTAGAAAACGAATGTCGAAACCATAGGGATTAACTATGTTATTGAATACCAAAATTCACTAAATCAATTACTATTTGGAAAATTGAAAATAAATGGAACATTCTACTATCTGAATTAAAGTAAACTATTTAATAAAATAAATCTACGAATAAAAGATTAACAAAATGCAAAAATCTAAAAGTGTGAAAATATGATAAGAATGGATCAAGAGCGGTTGATTTCACCTAACAAATCCCAGACAATTTATTCTTCCTAATTATTGAATTCTAATAATCTCCCATTGATGATTAAAAATTCCTTAAGTATTCAATATCTTCTCTCGAATAATATCAAAAATATCTTCAACTAACAATTCCATATGTCTATGTGAATTTAATTAATTGGAGACTCATTACGTACTTTGAATTTTCTGAAAAATCACACTAATCGCAGTAAAGCATCTCTACTTTCGCTCAACTAATGATGTTTAATTCTAGAACTAAAATAACAAATCACCTCTCGGTCTCATTATAATTCAATTTATCAAACCATAATTCGTAAAGAAAATAGTAAGCATTAAGAATTAGAATTAAACACTCAATCATGGAAACATTAAAAATAAAATAACTCAGAAAATTAATTGTGTGTTCATTGCTAGACTACATCAACGCTCTAGAAAATAAATTTAGTTCATAATAAAGTTGAAAAGAAAAAAAATAAAACTTATGTCTTTAATCTAAATTGGTTGATCAACTTGAAGCTCTTGACGTGGTCCTCAGATCCTCCTCTTCATAATGACTGCTCAAAAACAAGTTCTTCTATGCGGCCCCCTTTTCCTCTCAGGATTCTTTTTTTTTTTTTCTAAAGATTCTTTAAATAGGTCAAGGAGTCCTAGTAAAATCTTGTGTGTTCCCGCAAGATTCTCAGCAACTTTTCCTCCTCTACATCACTCAAAGAACTATTAATAATAACTGGAAGAGTAGAGTCTAGACCTAAAAGAGCGTATCTAAACTTTAATGGAAGTAGTTTAAGCTCAAGTTTAGGTGGTTCTTCTGGTGGAGATGTTGGCTGACATGATTTCAAGTCTTCCACTTTTGGTTGCATTGAAAGAGAAAAGAGTGGTGTAGCCTCCAAATATCTTTCACACTCCTTAACCTCTTCATCATTGAATTTAACAAGTGTAGAGTGAGTAAGACATACCTCAAGTGGAAACTTTAGAAAATCAATTGCATAAGTCTCATCGGCCATGATCATGTCTTGGTCACTTATTTGAAAATAAGAATGTGTCTCAGAAAGAAATTTCATAGACTTAAATACATCAAAAGTGACCTCATCCTCTCCGACCCTCAAAACAAGTTTTCCTTGCTAGACATCAATTAAGGTCCTCCCCGTCGCAAGGAAAGGTCGACCCAATATTAAAGGGATCTCCTCGTCCTCATCCATATCAAGGACAATGAAGTCAGCCGGGAAGATGAACTTGTCAACTTTTACTAATACATCCTCAATGACTCCTCTTGGATATTTAATGGATCTATCTGCCAATTGTAAAGAGATAGTGGTCGGCTTTACTTCTCCAAGACCCAATTTCCTAAACACAGAGAAAGGCATTATATTAATACTTGCCCCTAAATCACATAACGCTCTATCAAAATAAGATTTTCCTATAGTGCAAGGGATGGTGAAACTCCCTGGATCTTTCAGCTTAGGTGGCAGCTTCTTTTGTAAGATTGCACTACTCTTCTCTATCAGCATTACTGTTTTATGCTCCTTCAATTTCCGCTTCTTTGATATAATATCCTTAAAAAATTTAGCATATTTAGGCATTGTTCTAAAGCTTCAATGAGAGGAATATTAATATGCAATTGCTTAAATATACTTAGAAATTTAGAAAATTGATCATCCACATTGTTTTTTCTTAATCTTTGCGGAAAAGGAATTGGTGGATCATAAATTGAAGGAGAATAAGTCTCAAAAGTAACTTCCCTGGATTTTTTTGATTTTGAAGCTCTTTCATTCTCCTTAGTCTTCTCAGCTTGCTCCACTTCTTTCATCTCTGACTCGGCCTCCTTCATCTTTGACTCCTCATTATCTACAACTTCATCTTGTTTTATATTTGTTACTTTTGGCTCCTCATATGTTCGTCCACTTCTCAATGATATTGCCTTTAAATGTTCTTTCGGATTGGTGGCAGTGTTGCTTGGCAAAGTTCCTGCAGTCCTTTCTGTGAGCATGCTTGAGAGTTGACCGATCTGCACCTTAAGATTACGGATTGAAGCTGAGTTGTTTTGGATCGCCACATCTGTCTTCTGCATGTACTGCACGAACATGTCCTCAAGTGTTGGCTTCTTCTCTTGCTGTGGAAATTGTTGAGGTGGTTTAGCCTGCCCTTGGTTATTGCTCCATGAAAAGTTGAGGTGATTCCTCCATCCAGGATTATACGTGTTCGAGTATCGATTATTTTGACGTTGAAAGTTTGACATGTAATTTGCTTGTCCATAACTCGATTGGACAAAAGGATTTCCCACTTGGCAGTCAGCACTTGAATGATTTCTTGAACAATGATCACAAACAACATTAGTTTGAATAGCATTAACATTCATTTTACCTAGTTGTTGAGATAAAGTTGCCATTTGTGCCGCCAATGAGGTAATAGAATCAAGTTCTAAAACTCCAACTGTCTTTCTTGGCATTGCACTTTTTATAGGCCATTGATAGTTGTTGGATGCCAATTTTTCCAGAAGTTCATAGGCTGACTCATGAGTTTTACTCATTAAAGCTCCACGAGCTGCTGCATCAATCATAGACCTGTTTGTAGCTCCTAGACCATTGTAGAATGTTTGCACTTGAAGCCATGCTGAAAGGTCATGATGAGGACACCTTCGCAATAAATCTTTGTACCTCTCCCATGCTTCATACAATGATTCATCCTTAAATTGTATAAACGTGGTGATATCATTCCTTAGCTTTGCTGTCTTTGTGGGAGGGAAATATTTTGCTAAGAATTTGTGAGCCAACTCCTCCCATGTAGTAATGATGCCAGGTGGCAAAGAATTCAACCAAACTTTTGCTTTATCCCTAAGTGAGAAGGGAAAAAGTCTTAATTGAATCACATCATCTGTCACTCCGTTATGTTTAAAAGTATCACAAATTTCCAAGAAATTTGAAATATGGACATTAGGATCCTTTTGTGATAAGCCCCCGAATTGGACAGTCTGTTGTATCATCTGAATGATGGCCGGCTTGATCTCAAAATTATTGGCTTGTATGGTTGGCCTCCTTATGCTCGATGTAACTCCATTTACTGAGGGTGTAGCATAATCTCTTAATGCCTTTTGCTCTTGATTGGCCATATTAGATAGAGATGTGTTGACTTCTTTCTTCTTTTCTTTCTTGAGCTGACGTAAGGTTCTTTCAATTTTAGGATCAAAGAGTGTATGCTCTAACAGTTTAGATCTGGTCATGCACTTCTAATTCCTAAAGAGAAAGAAAAAAAACTCAGATGCACCTAATTTAAATATATATATATTTTTTTTGGAATGAATAAAATAAAATCCAAAGTAGTAAATATCTAGCTAGTATCAATATCAATAACAAATAGTTAATCCCTGGCAACGACGCCAAAAACTTGTTCGCGTAAAATAATCTGTAAGCGCACAGAATCATAACAAGTAGTAAAGTGTTTTTAGAAAACGAATGTCGAACCCATAGGGATTAACTATGTTATTGAATACCAAAGTTCACTAAATCAATTACTATTTGGAAAATTGAAAATAAATGGAACGTTCTACTATCTGAATTAAAGTAAACTATTTAATAAAAATAAATCTACGAATAAAAGATTAACAAAATTCAAAAATCTAAAAGTGTGAAAATATGATAAGAATAGATCTAGAGCGGTTGATTTCACCTAACAAATCCCACACAATTTATTTTTTCTAATTATTAAATTCTAATAATCACCCATTGATGATTAAAAATTCCTTAAGTATTCAATATCTTCTCTTGAATAATATCAAAAATATCTTCAACTAACAATTCCATATCTCTATGTGAATTTAATTAATTGGAGACTCATTACGTACTTTGAATTTTCTGAAAAATCACACTAATCGCAATAAAGCATCTCTACTTTCGCTCAACTAATGATGTTTAATTCTAGAACTAAAATAACAAATCACCTCTCGGTCTCATTGTAATTCAATTGATCAAACCATAATTCGTAAAGAAAATAGTAAGCATTAAGAATAAGAATTAAACACTCAATCATGGAAACATTAAAAATAAAATAACTCAGAAAATAAATTGTGTGTTCATTGCTAGACTACATCAACGCTCTAGAAAATAAATTTAGTTCATAATAAAGTTGAAAAGAAAACAAATAAAACTTATGTCTTTCATCTGAATTGGTTGATCAACTTGAAGCTCTTGCCGTTGTCCTCAGATCCTCCTCTTCATAATGACTCCTCAAAACAAAGTTCTTCTATGCAGCCCCCTTTTCCTCTCAGGGTTCTTTTTTTTTTTTTTTCTTCTAAAGAGTCTTTAAATAGGTCAAGGAGTCCTATTCCCGTTTGGAGAAAATCCCAGATTTTTAGGCTTCAATTAACTGACGGTTTTCGCCCATTTAACGTTAGAATTTGGACTTTTGGTAAATTACAAAATTGTAGCCTTTTAAGTTAAATTTTCAGCCCAACTTGAATCATCTCTATTGGATATCTGAGCTGAAAGTTATGCCAAAAATACTACTGATGCGCAGGCTGGAATCCTAATCTGAATTGGACTTGGATTTGGTGCAAATTTCCTTTGATACCTTGCTCCACTTGGACTTGAATTTAATTGGCTTAGTCTTCTCTTAAATTCATGCCTGGCTGGATGTAAGTTGGCTTAATTCAATTGGCTTAGCCCCACTTTGCATGTAAAGCTCTTATTATCTGCAACACAAAGATATTATATAATCAGTAACAAAATAACATAAAAGTAAGGCTAAATATGTAGATATGTGAGTACTTTATTGTATATATTTCATGCACATCAGAAGATTTATGGTGCTGAATGTTAAACTGTCATAGTAACTTTTTTGTTTCTCCTTTAACATGTAGCCCATTGTCAGAGATAATTTCATGTGGTATCCCATTGTCAAAGCACCAAACTTTCTTCTTTGATCTTCCATTTATTTTGAATCTGGAAGATTATCAGGGCTGAGTCACCATATACTTCTAACTCTTTCACTCCAAGGCCTAAGGCTGCTTGTAACCCCATGATGCAGGCTTCATATTCAGTGGCATTGTTGGTGGTACGAAAATTGAGTCTGCCATATAATCGGACGTGTGCCCCTTTTGGGGAGACTAAGAGAACTCTAGTGCCACTTCCATCTTGATTTGTTGCTCAATCGAAGTACATCTTCCATAAATCTAGCTCAACCCCTATGATATCTTCATCTAGAAAGTCTCCTTGGATTTCTTTAGCTTCCTCGGGTGAATAGTGAGCTAAGTGATTAGCAATCACCTTCCCCTTCACAGATTTCTGAGTCACATATTTAATATCGAATTTTGACAAAAGCATAACCCATTTAGCTGTCTTCCTATCCTGTACAGGCTTTTCCATTAAGTACTTCAAATGATCTATTCTTGCAATGAGCAAGACCTTGTAAGCAAGCATATAATGTCCGAGATTGCGGGTTGCCCATACAAGTGCTACACATGTCTTTTCTAGTGGTGAAAACTTTTCTCTATAGGGCAAAATCTTCTTGCTAATGTAGTAGATCACATTCTTCTTTCTAGTCTCCTCTATGTATTGAGCAAGTAGAGCCCCCAATTCTGTATGTGTAGTGGTGCGATACAATAGCAATGGCTTTTTAGGTATTAGTAGGACGAGTATTGGTGGCTTCATCAAATAATTCTTGATCTTTTTAAAGGCTTCTTGGCATTGTTCATTCCACACTGTAGGAACCTTCTTCTTAAGTAGTCAAAAGATTGGTTCACAGGCCATGGTGAGCTGGGTTATGAACTTGCTGATGTATTGTATCCTCCCTAGAAATCCTTTAATCTCTTTCTCAGTTCGTAGAGGTTTCATCTCTACAATTGCCTTAATTTTGTTAGGATCAACTTCTATTCCTTTTCGGCTTACCATAAACCCTAACAGTTTTTCGGATGTGACTCTGAAAGTACATTTCTTGGGATTCAATTGTAACTTGTAGAACCAAATTCTTTCAAATCATGCAAAAAAGTGGTGGTTGCATGTTGGTAGGTAGCACCAACATTTTTAAGGCCAAATGGCATGACCTTGTAGCAATATGTCCCCCATAGAGTAATATAGGAGGTTTTCTCCATATCTTCTGGAGCCATCCTAATCTAATTATACCCTGAAAATTCATCCATAAATGATAGTAAGGCATGTCCTGCAATATTGTTGACCAGGATGTCAATATAAGGCAATGGGAAGTCATCTTTTGGGCTGGCCTTATTCAAATCTTGGAAGTCTACGCACATTCTGACCTTCCCATCCTTCTTTGGTACCGGAACCACATTAGTTACCATTCTGGGTAATTGACTATTCTAAAAAATCCTGCATTGTACTATTTCTCAACTTTTTCCTTGATCTTGAAAGTCCATTTTGGCTTCATCCTCCTCAACTTGTGCTTGACCAGCTTCATGGTTGGATATGTTGGAATGCAATGCTGTATTATATCTGTATCAATCCTAAGCATGTCTTCATATGACCACACAAAGACCTCCTTGAACTTTGTCAGTAGTGCCACTAATGCATCTCTCTCAAAAGTGGTTAGGGCATTGCCCACTTGTATCACTTTGGGTTCATCATCAGTTCCTAGGTTAATGGGTTGGGTTTCTTCTTTTATGGGTTCTAGGTGTCCTTGTTTTAATTCCTTATTATCAAGAGTTTCTTTACCAATTTTAAAAATAAAAACATTCAAAGCCAGCAAATAAGCAGAATAAGAAATTATATTATAAGGAAAAGAGTTCTCAATAGACTCAATAGACTTAACTAAATCAGACTTAATTGGAATACTATCACAAACAGACTTAACAGAAATAGAAATGCTTGCAGGAATAGACTCAATGGGGATAGAAACAATGTTCTTGGTAGGGGTGATTGGCTCAGTGGTCTTGATCTTCTTGGCAAAAGTGACTGACTCGATGGTTTTGATCTTCTTCACAGAGTCCTCCATGGGGTGGGAGGCTCCCTCCTATTCCCAGTTCTTCAACTCAGTAGTGGCTTCAACGATAGCAAGTGGCTCCCAATAAGTTCCTTCTTCCCTCAGCATCAGTACTGCGAGGTCTTCATCTATATAATTTATGGCTTTATCATCAATCTCTATATTTGTGGGATTGTCGGTCAAATCTATGGGCTGGTCGGTGATATAAGCATCTAGGCATCCTTTGTTGTCCATCCACTTATCAAACAAATCATGCTTCCCTTTGTGTAAGTGGGTGTGTTGTGGTTTGCCCCCCTCCATCTTCTCGTTGTCGTCTTTAGCATCCTCAAGTGTCTAGATTCTAAGACTGTAGGCCATCAGTTTTTGATCTAGAGCAGCCAACCTAGCATCTATGTCATCTTCTTCTTTGGCTTGTGGGGTCAATGAGTTAGGTTCTAAGTTGTAATATGACCCCAACTCTGGAATCTTTCTACAATGCTTGTCATATTGAAGACCGGATCTTGAACTGAAATTAGTGATACAACTCCAATTTGAAAGGTGCCCATAGGGGTATTCCTCATAGTACATATCATTAGCATGTTCATTCTCCTCTCTTACATTTTTTAACACATTCACCATCCTATATTGGTCACTATCAGTATCGCTTCACCTGTTAGCTTCAACATCAATCTCAATATCTTCATCATAGTAGTCAACATCATTATCATATTCTTCATAGTAAAGATCTGCATCTTTATCTTTTCTATCACTAAGGGGTTCACCCTAATCATTGCCACTGTATTGGCTATCATAATCTGCACTATTGTTGCTCTCATTATTGCTGTTGTTGTCATCATCATCATGTCCACTGTCGTTGTTGCTGTTTTCACTATTACTATCACTTTTATCATTGCTTCATTCATGATCATGACTAGGGGCTGCTCCCTCTTCCTCATCTTCATCATTGGTTTTTAGTTCATATGGGCTTTTAATGTATGTTGGCAAGTCTCCCAATATTCTTCTTCTTCTATATTTCAAATGGCATTTCCAAGGAGTGTAGTCATAGCATCAAGGTCCATGTAATCAACCTAATCAGTTGGAACCCAAGTTGTGTTTTCCTTCTTCAATTTCGGAATCTTGTTGTTGCACTCAAGTAGTAACTCAAATTCAGGCACCATTGTTCTTGTTACAGAATCAAATCTAGGCTTGGGGAATCCCAAATAGCGTTGACTATCACCAGCTTTAACAAACTTCCCATTCAATGTAGGAGTATAGGGCCTTAGGGGTTTCAGGGGACAAGGAAGTCCCTTTGCTTTGGCTTTGGCTTTGGCTTTGGCTTGAGCCATCTTTCTCACTTCCATCTCTAACAAGTCATCATCAATAGGCTTATAGCCTAGCCTAAAAGGTGTTGTGGTAGTAAGAATCATCAGGACCTGAGTAGTAGGCTTCTTCACATTTCTCCCCAAGTTCATCCCTGAAAGGTAGTTCATTCTTCTCATCATTGCTACCACATTGTTATTACTATAAGGAGCAAAGTCCATCGGGATCTTCTCTACTTCTTCTTCTCTCCTTTCAAAGCTAGGCCTTTCAATCTCAAAGCTAGGCCTTTCAATTTCAAAGCCATCCAAGGTTAATGGCTCTTTCTCAGAATTGATACCAAAGATAGGCTTAGGCACCGTCAAAGTATCATCGTAGCTCCTTCATGGTTATAATAGCTCCTTCACGTGGAAATTGAACCTTTTGGTATAGAGAGGAAGGTATGGCATTTGTGTCATGGATCCATGGTTGCCCAAGGAGCATGTTGAAAGCATGCGGCTATGTTAAGGACTTCAAACTCCACTCTCTTGATCATCGGCCCTATAGTGAGCTCCAATGTTATGGTTCCCAAGACCTCTCTTCTACTATTGTCATATACCCTCACATGCTAATTAGTTGGCATAAAGTTCTTAACACTTAGACCCAAGCAACTTGCAATCTTTAAAGGACACATGTTTAATGCACTTCCATCATTTATTAACACCATCAGTATCCTTTTCCCTTTGGCATCTACATTGATATGCAACGGGTCATTGTGGTGCTTCCCTTTCTTGGTCAGATCCTTATCAAAATAGGAAATATTAAGTTCCCTATTTATGGATCCAATCATACCATTTAGATCTTGGGAGGTTGTGGTTATAGGGACTTGGATTTGGTTAAGAAGGTCTACTCGGTTTTGATGGTGTTTGTATGAGGCCATGAGTAAACCCCATAAGGACATGTTGGCTTGTGTCTTCTATAGTTACTTGAGGACTTCATCTTCCTCGGCAGGTGTTTGTTAGGTGGATCTGTTTAAGACTTTTATCGGGTTATCGGTCTCCAAATGTAGGGGTTTGAAATTCTCCCCCCTTGTGATGTGGGTAATTTTTGTTGTGTCATTATGGTCGGTATCTTGGGGTTTGAAGTGTCTTTTCCCATTTGTGGAGGCCAGGTTACTGAATTAGGGTTCGAAATGTCTCTTTCCATTTGTGGATGTTTAGTTGTTTACTTGGGGTTTGAAGTGTCTCCCCCCATTTGTGGATGTTGAGTAATTTTTGGTTTCGGGTACTTCTTCATTCCATATATCATATCCTGTGGTGGTGGTAGATGTCTTATCCATTAATTCTTCCTATGTCATCATAAAACATTCAGGTAAGTCATAGATTAGTTTAGATGGGTCTTCCTTACTTTCTTCTTCGGTCATTAGGCAATTAATCCTTGGTCCTTTCCCAAAATTGTGATTGGGTAAGGGATTATTAGTGATGCTAGGCCTTGTAGGCAGCACAATCACCTTATTGTTTACTAGGTCTCGAATTGCATGATGAAGGCCAAAACAATTGTCAGTATCATGGCCAGGGACTTGGTGGTAAGCACATCTCTTTTGCACATTAAACTTTGAAGGCAAGGGGTTTGGATTTGGTCTTGGGTTTAAGGGTTTCAGTAACCATTTTTCTTTTAGTTTGTCAAACACTTGCCTTATAGGCATATACAACTCATGAAACTCCCTCCTAGGTCTAGGTCCTTGTGATATTTGCACGGGTCCAATGGGTACAATCAGTTGATAAGGATCATTTTTATGAATTTAGAGATTTCTGTAACCTTATAATTAGATCCTACATTCTTTTCAAATCTTGGTGGGTCATCATTTTTTATAGTGCCATTGTTTATTGCATCCTCAATTTGGGTTCCTGCAGTAATTAAAGCTTTAAAATTAGGAAATTATTGTGCAAACAAGTACTTATGGTATACAAGTAATAAATTCTTTACAACTATAACTAACTGTTCTTCTTCACTTAGCCTATCCATCATTTGTGCTGCCTTGGCTCTCTAGTTGGTAATGGAGGTAGAGAAGGATTCTTTCGGCTCTTACTTCGTGGTCTCGAAGTCTCTCCTTGTTATGTCCACTTCTTTAATGTACTTGTATTGCTTGTAAAGCTCTTCGCAGATATCTTCCCAACTTCTTGCTCCTGCATCATCTAGGTTGAGGAACCACCTAAAAGCGGCTCTAGTCAGTGTGTTTTGGAACATCTGAGCAAGTATTTCTTCACTTACGCCTAGGGGCTACATAGCCCTCATATATATCTTCAGATGAGACTTCATGCAACTAGTCTTGTCAAACTTGTCCAAGGTTGGCATCTTGAACTTGGGAGGCAGTCTCACATTAGGGAAAAGTGAGAGGGAATCGTAGTCTATAAGGTCTTCCATCTTAAGGGCTCTTCTAATCATCTCCTCCATTTCGTTCATTCTCTTGTTGATCTTCTTCTCATTCTCCATGGTTGGTTGATCATGATCATCCTTGTTCTCCTCTTGATTACTCTTCAAATTTTGAAACTGTTGCACCATACAATTCATATTTTTTCTCAGCTAGATTTGACTAGCTACCATGATGTTGAGTAGCTCTTGAGTGTTCATAGGTTCCTCGGTGTTTGGGTGTTCTCCCTCTTCTGTCATAGTATTGGGAGGTTTAGACTTCTTGTGGATTTAATTGTCTTGTAGGTCGAAGATGGGATTGTGATGTTGCAGCAGTGAAGTTTCTTCTATGCTTACGGGCTTTAGTACCATAAAGGAGTGACGGGCTTGGAATTGGAGCTACTGGCTTGAGTGTCAGGCTTAGGTTCTCTTTGTAATCTTCCTTCAAATTTTGACCAAATTCTCTCCTAATGATAGGCTTGGTCGGGTTAATCAAAGCTAAGACCCCATCCACATCAATCAATCAACCAAAACAAACACACACAACATGTAATGTAATTTTAACAAGGATCGGCCTAAGGGTAGGTTCTAAGTCATTGTGTTGTGGGGTGAGTTTGTTGTTTCGTTATTTCCCATAGCTAGGACGTTATACCTCCCAACTTGTAATGTAATGAACATTGCATTGGTCCGAACGGCATGGTTTTTCCTTTACATTCAACAAGGAATGATCTAGTGATCTTAAGCTATGAGTTGATGAGTTCACCACTAGGTACCTGAATCTAATGAAGACCGGTGATCCATGGTTACTACCACCACATTGTTGTTGAAATGGGTGCATACATATTTGTTTGGATGGCACACACTATAATAGTTAGGGAAAGCTTTTAACAAACAATACAAACAACAAAATATCATACAATATCTCAACAAACATAAATAAACAAAAAAACAACAATATCACGGAAGACCATGCAAAAACAAGGGTACATATTGGTCACTTTAGTCTAATATGAAGTTTAGTCCTCGACGTCCACAGTGGAGTCGACAACGTGAGAGACCTCAAAAGTGCCTCTCAAAAAAGAGATATTTTTAGAGTGCTTTTTAAGGCACCTCTCTTTTTGGGTGGTGTGAAGTTGCCTCTTATTTATTTTTATTTTTTTACAAAAAAATTATATAAAATAAATATAAAATACATAACTGAATTTTTCTTTCATTATTGATTGAATAAAAAAAAATACATATTTGAAAAATTGAAAATTACATGGCTTTGAGTCCTAGTTACAAACTACCAAATAATTACATGGGTTTTTGTCCAAGTTGCATTCTACCCAAAACAAAAATAAAGACAAGCCATAGATCTACCTATCCAAAAGATCTAGATTTGGAGGCTAGGTTATGGAATGGGAACCTGTTAAATACCCATTTTGCCCAAACAGAGTCTGGTCTTCTAGACTCTTGTGACCAATGTACTATTTTTATGCATAATATGAATGACATGTTGTACATTTGAACAAAATTAAATCACATAAATTTATTTATGAATGCATCCTCTTTTTTAAAAAGAAAATGGTCTGTTTTTTTGAGATAAAAAAAAAATGAATTGGGTTTAAAAAATCAGATCTGTTTTTGAGAACTAAAACAATGGTTTTTGGATTTGTAAGAAAAATCAAATCTGTTTTGTGATAATAAAAAAACTCAGATTTGTATATTAAAAGAAATTAGATATGTTTTTGTATATACAAAAATAAGAAAAAGATTTTTTTTAGAAGAGGACTATATCCATGAAATAAATTTATGCTATAAACACAACCAAATGAAACCATTCATGATTCTTTTTTAATTTCAAAAACTGCTATGTTAAAAAAATCAGATCTACATCCAAAGTAAATGTAGATAAGCTTTTTTAAATACGAAAAATTCAGATTTGTATCTAAGGAAGATACAAATAAGTTTTTTGTTAAAAAATTAAGATCTGCATCTAATGAAGATGCAAATCAGTTTTTGTTTGAAAAAAAAATTAAGATCTACATCTAATGAAGATGCAAATCATTTTTTTGTTTGAAAAAAATTTAGATCTACATCTAATGAAGATGTAGATCCGTTTTTATTTTGAGAAAAAGAAGTGATAACATGCAGATTTTTGAAACTAAGAAAGAGATCACAACAATAATAAAAAGAATCAAGAAAATGCTTCAACAAAATAAATCAACAATTCATGATATGAATCTTTGAAACAACTAAATTGAAAGAAATATATAAACATGCATCATCACAGGAAGAGAAACATAAGAAAAAAAGAAGGGTTAATAAGAAACAACCTCTTGCATGGAGCACTCTTCTTCTTGAGAGGATATTTTAGATTTCAAAGAAATTTATGCGAATATCTTTGAAAACTAAAATCCCTAGTTTTAAGAGAGAGAATATTAGAAAGGGAAGTCAGAATTATGAGAAATTTGAAAGTGTGAAAACGTGTCTCTCTCCCCCAGGAAAAAAATGTGTCAAAGAGTGTCTTGAATTTTGAGATCCAGTTCATATCTATAGAGGCTAGAGTGCTTAAAATATAAGCAACGATGGGTAGAATACGAATAGGGATGCGTCTTTCTGCGAGAAGTCGAAAAAGATGCGCCTTATTGCCACTCGAAAAGAGTTGGGCTAAAGCCTAAAAGGGTGCCATTCGGCACTTTGAAAGTGTTGATCAGTACTCCAAAAGTGTTGAATGGTACTCTTGGACGCCGATCACACTTTCGTGTTTGGGTGCATTTTGGACTCATTTTGTAGATTTTCTTAAGCCGAGCCTTGCACTTAGACGTGTTTTCAATCCGTATTCTAAGATTTTTATCTCTTTTTAGGATAATTCAGGTCTTTTATAAGATTTTTATATCTTGTAGATAAATACTCTAAAATAAATCTTGATAAAGTTCAGATTATCCACAATTTTATTGTCATCCAATTATTTCCTTTATTCCTATCCAAGCAATCCTATTTTAAACACTAATTGTCAACCTATCACAAAATTATTTAATTAATTTTAATTGTTTAACCAATCATAATTAATTTAAATTAATCATGTGTGGTTAACTCTACCTAGACATAATGCATGCTGACCGTCCAAACTTGATCATGTGATATCTTTCGATCCGACGGTTTGATTTGGAAACCGGACATACCGTTGCGACCATTAGAATCTCAAAATTATTTTTATGGTATGCAATGAATAAATTAATGCATGTAATGCAATCATGATTTTTAGGGTACATGAATGGTCATTCCGATCATCTTCTTTGATTAAGTTATGGGTGCAAAACCGAGTGTCTACAACTACCCATGGTAACTGAAGGAAAAGAGGTAATGGTGAATTTCATAGTGGTTCACGCTTTCTCCCCAGCACACGAAGATCTTTGCGCGGCCATGGATTCGTGCCATGGGAGTTGTGTCATCCACATTGCACCTGAAAGTGAAATTCTTAACTAAGCAAGGAGTGGTAGTGGTAAAGGGCGATCAAACTGTAGCACAGCAGTGCCTAGTAGCTGCGATCAATCATGAGATTAAGTAGAAGGAACATGTAGAGTTAGGTCATTTATAGCAATTACAGAACTCTAGAGATTCTAATGGGTCTGACAATGCTGAGGAATTGATTGAGGTCTGCATATTGTGCTACAAGGATAGACATTTTTGGGGGGAGAAGAGCCCTTCGATTGAGGAGCGTGTGAAGGTACTGCTGTCCCTGGTCTAGAATTTGGATGTCTTTGCATGGAGCCCATACGAGGTACTTGGGGTGGACCTAGAGTTCATAGTGCACAGATTGAATGTAGAACCCTTGTATCCCCCCTAAGAAGCAAAAGCTGAGGCGGTCGGCTAAACCTCAAATGGAAACCGTGAAGGAAAAGGTGGAAAATCTGAAGCAAGTTGGAGCGATAAAAGAGGTATTTTTCCCTGACTAGTTTGCTAATACTATGGGTGTGAAGAAGAAAAACGGGAAATGGAGGGTCTATGTATAAAGCATGCCCTAAAGATCCATTTCATGTCTCGAAGATCGACCAACTCATGGGTGCCACTTATGGCCACCCAAGGATAAGCTTTTGGGACGCGTTTTAGGGATACCACTAGATTGCCCTGGCTCCTAAAGACCAGGAGAAGGCGTCTTTAATCTCCCTCGAAGACAATTACTACAATACAGTCATGCCGTTTGGTCTGAAGAATGCTAGAGTAACTTACCAACGAGTGGTTACACGAATGTTCAAACAGCAAATCGAGAAAACATTGGAGGTGTATATTGACGATATGGTTGTCAAGAGTAAGAAGGCAGATGAGCATGTGTTGGATCTAGCTAAGGTGTTTGGGATATTAAGGCACCAAAAATTGCACCTCATTGCTGCCAAGTGTTCATTCAGAGTTCAAGAAGTTTCTTAGCTACAAGATCACTTGCTGAGGGATTGAGGTCAACCTAAACCAAATCAACACAATTCAAAAGCTTAACCTACCGAGAAACCCAAAGGAAGTACAGAAGCTCATGGGAATGATAGTAGCCCTAAATCGGTTTGTATCCAAGTCGGCTGATAGATGTTGCCCGTTCTTTTAGTTGCTAAAGAAGTGGAAGGGATTTCAGTGGACTGTGTGACAATGCCTTCAAAAGTTTGAAACTCTATTTAGCTCGCCCACCAATTTTGTCCAATCCTAAGCTCGGCGAAGACCTGTACATGTATATGGCTATGTTTGAGCACGCTGTGAGTGCATTATTGATAAGAGTTCAAGACAATGTGCAAAAGCCAATATACTATATTAATAAGACCTTGGTGGATTAAGAAACCCATTATTTGCCAATGGAAAAGATGGCTTTAGCCTTAGTGCACACCACTATGAAGTTGCCACACTATTTCTAAGCTCACACGGTGTATGTGTTGATTGAGCATCCCTTGAAATCTTTACTGAGGAAGTCAGGATTTACGAGGAGAATAGCTAAATGGGGTACCCAATTAGGACCTTTTAATATTCGGTACAATCTGAGGAATGCAATTAAAAGGTGGGTGCTAGCTGATTCTGTGACCAAATCACTCCCATTGTCAGATATGCACCAAGGTATGCCAAGTGTCAATTCGTGCATGGAGTGTCTATATGGATGAGGCATCTAATGCTTGGGAATCTAGAATAGGAATAGTGCTACAGTCACCATAAGGGATAAGACTAGATCATTCGCTTATACTTGATTTCTAGGCCTCAAATAATAAAGCCGACTATAAAGCCTTGGTGGCTGGACTCCGAGTAGTAGCTAAGATAGGAGCTACAGATGTGGAAATCCATTCAAATTCACGTTTGGTGGTAAGTCAAGTTAAGGTGGACTTTAAGGCCAGAGATCCAAGAATGACAGATTATTTGAAATTGGTTTGTTTCATGCAAGCACAGTTTGGGTTGGTAAAAGTAACTCAGATCTCTATGGGAAGAACAACCACGTGGAGTCCTTGACCACCTTAGCCTCATTTGTGGGAAGTTCCATACCTTGGATCATATAGATAGAGTTGTTGGAATCTTTAAGCATTGACTATTAGGGGCATTTTCAAGCCACAACCATTGCTGTTTTGCCAAGTTGGATGGATCCTATCATCTCATTCATATCAGACGGAGCTCTGCCTGAAGAATAGAAAGATGCCAAGAAGATAAGGCAAAAATTTGCTTGGTTTAGGTTGTCAAAGGAGAAAAAGTTATACCGAAGGTCATTCAGAGGGCCTTATTTGTTCTGTGTACACCCCGAATCTGTGGACAGGCTCTTTACCAAATTGCACAAGGCACTGCGAAGGAGCCATACGGGGGGTCAGTCCTTAGCTTATTAGGAAATGGCTCAGGGATTCTGGTGGCTGAATATGCAAAGGGATGCTGTGAATTATGTTAAAAAGTGTGATTAGTGCTAAAGGCATGACTTGAACATCCATCAGCTAGGAGGAACTCTTAACCAGATCACCAGTCCGTGGCCCTTCACCCAGTAGGGGCTAGACATCAAGGGACCTTTCCCCAGGGCCACTAGAAATAGAAGGTTTGTGATAGTAACGACTAATTGTTTCACCAAGTGGGTGGAGGCCATGGCTTTGGCAAGCATCTGAGACATTGATGCAGAGAAATATTTTTGGAAGAACATCTTGACTTGGTTTGGGGTGCCCAAGATATTGATCTTAGATAACAATTTGCAATTTGATAGTAACGCATTTGGGAATTATAATGGTGACCTTGGGATAACGAACAAATCCTCATCCCTAGCATATCCTCAAAGAAATGGACAAGCCAAAGTCACAAACAAGACTATCATTAACAAGTTGAAGAAGAGGTTAAAGAATGCCAAAAGGAAATGGGACGAAGAGCTGCCTAACGTGTTGGATGCCTACCAGATTTCTCCAAGGAAATGTACTGGTGAAACCCCTTCTTGTATGACCTACACGACTGAGGCAGTGATACTAGTTGATATTGACCTAGCAAGCATGAGGATCACGAGATTATCCCTGAGTGTTAATAACCTAATGTTAACTGTGTAACTGGACTTCATGGAAGAGAATAGAGAGCTAGCATCCATTTGATTGACCAACTACCAACAAAGACTATCTAAAGGGTACAACAAAAACATGAGGCCAAGAGAGTTTGTTACTGGAGACCTTGTCCTATGGAGGGTACTAGGTGGTATGAAAGAATTGAGCTTGGGAAAATTGGCCCCGATTCGAGAGGGCCTATATTGTGTGACCGTTGTAGCAAGAACTGGAGCTTACTACTTAGAGGACATGGAAGAAAGACCACTTCCTCAGCCATGGAATGTGAGCAACCTTAAGAAGTACTTTCAAAAAAAAATTCAAGGCAATTTGGATGTATTTAATGACCCCCTTAGTGTAAATTATTAGAAGTTTGCCCATCTAAATTACACTATATATGCTTGTACTCTTAATGTATGATGAAGTTTGAAGCCAGCTCAAATTAAGTAATTTTGCTAAGGACAAAAGTCTAGCCTCGGCTAGACTTCGGTCACCAACTAGGTGAAAAGCTAATCAAGGACAGAAGTCTAGCCTTAGCTTGACCCCGATCATTGACTAGGTGGAAATATAATTAAGGACAGAAGCCTAGCCTCTGTCTGACCCCAGTCAAAGACTAGATGGAAACCTAACTAAAAGATTAAAGCCTAGCCTCAGTCTGACCCCGGTCAACAACTAGGTAGAAACCTAACTAAAGGACAGAAGTTTAGCCTCAACCTGACCCTGGTCATTGACTAGGTGAAAACCTAATAAAGGACAGAAGCCTAACCTCAACATGACCTCGGTCATCGACTAGGTGGAAAATTAAGTAAAAAGAAAAATAGTAAAATATTTTAAGCGACGAATGCCGAGCACACACACCGTTCAATTTACTCTGACTGAGGGTGAGTCAATTAGGGGCTAAGAGCCGAACTTAGACACTTGGTATTTTTGTTTTCTCAGTAATTGATTTTTTTCCCTTTAAAGGGCGAATGCCTTGCAAATAGGCCTTGTTAGAATTCGCTTCAATAATCCGCGGTTATGCCAGCCCTAATTATACGGAATGTCTGACCTAAAACATTACAACTTACAAGTAATTCAATAACGATAGATTTTTATTTTTTTATTTTTTGGGGCCTTCTGCTTTTACAAACAATTTACTAACACACAACTGATGACTAATGTCAATACGCTAGAATAAATAATGGAAATAAATAGAATCATGATAAACAAGGCTTTTTATTTATATTTATATTTTGGGAGAGAAAGAGATGGTATTTGAAAGAAATCTCATGAGTTGAATACGTAATAAACAACGCAAGTGGATTCCAGTTAGTTAAATTGACAAAGTCTCTTGTCATCAAATAAAATATTTAATATTTCATTTCTGCTTACATAAAAAATTAATTGGTGTCTTAGTGTAATGATAAATAATAATTAACAAAAATGTATATCATAAGTTGAAACTATCTTTAAAAAAAAAAAATACACAGTGACTAAAAAAGTAATATTAGGATAAATGCATAACTCTATTACTTGGTCCGTGGTGATGGATGGAAATTTCACCAATTGCGTGGACAATATACAGCTCCTATATAATAAGGGCTCATTTGACAAGAGATTTCTAGTACCATTGTTTAAGTTTTGTAAAAATACGTACATGTGAATGAAAAAATGTGTGGAAATACATATTGTAGTGTTTAAACAAAAGTTTTCGTTGTTTAAACACCGATACTAAATGAGGCCTAAATTAGAGAAGAGTGCATAAGTGTAATGTACTTGGAAGTGAAGTGCTACATTATTGTATTAGGTGGACATACAATAAGTTCTTGGACCCGTAAGTTGGTTGTTGCGCCTAATTAGGTTGGTGTATAATCATGGTAACGTTCTCTCCAACCCTTCAACTCATTTGTAAAAGGTTACTCGAGACGAAAGGATTAAACCAAAGCCTCCTCTTTCATTGAAACAAACCCAACATTGGAAATCTTTCTAAATAAATATCTACGACTGGTCTTGGTCACTGATTTTCAAAATTAAAAGTTGTCGATGTTCCATACTTCTCAATTTATCAGGTCTTTGGGTTGGGGGATGGCGTTTTTGGATTTTATGGGCAAAAACTTTGACCTGATTACGTGCATTTTGGATCATATATCCTAGCCCATGTTCATCTACACAATTAGAAGGGGAAATTATAGTAAAGTTATTTGTGATTTGAACTGCACTTTGTCTAACCGTGGTTTAAAACTTAACATTTTATCCTTACCTCTATTAGAATTCCGTTCTCCACCTTTATAAAAAATAAGGGTAAGTACATAATTTTGTTATCTTTTTATGTCTCTTTCCTCCCAAAACAAAAAATTATACTAAAAAACAAGAGAAAGAAGATTTAAAAGTTAGGGTTTTCACTCTCCTAAAGAAGCTCAAAAGACAACTGTGCTTGGCGGCAAGCTCGTTTAACCCAGGTTTTGTTCTTTAAATAGATTTTAATCCTACCCTCAATGTGCCTTGGTCTTGGTGCCATGTATCTTTCACTGACTTTCGTGAATAAGCCAAAGGTTATTTTTCTTTGTTTCCATGACAGATGGCAAAATAGTTTACAGCTTACCGGATTGATCACATATTGGGTTTCTTTCGAATTTGGGAGCTTTCGCAGCATGCTATGACAGGTCTAGTTGGAAAATTTTGACCATCGATCCATCTGAGTCAGGTAAAGTTATGATTGCCTAATCAAAAATAGCTTTTTTACCTGGAGAATAAATGAATGTAGAGCATGATCTGTGTTAAGGGAAGCAATAGTTTTTAATGTTATTTTGGTGAATATAAACAATTTAATGTTTCTTCTGTGGGAAGAACTTGAAAGAGAGGGAATATGGGACTTTGATCGATTGAGTCGTCCATATATTCGGCAGGAATTGGTACAGTTTACTGAATTTTTTTTGTTAGCTGTAATCTACTTACATATTGTAAATTTGTAACCAACCTATGACAGTTCGTTGACTGAAAAATCTGACTCTATTATGGGGGCCAAAGGCCACAGTATTGCTAAAGCAGAAAACACTTAAATGAAGAGCCATCAAACAAGAAAAAGTTTTGTCAGAATAATCTTGATTTCTCAAAAGCACTTGCGGGTATGAGAATAATTGGTTGAAGAAGGAAAAAAAAAAAAAAAAAAAATTTAACAAGTACTTAAGTGGGATCAGTGTTTGACTATATGATACAATTGAGTTTTAGTATAGACAAAGCGATGAAATTGATGGATTAGGACGGAAGATTCGGATAAGGGGTTTGTGCCAAGAGATTCAGCATTGGAATGGTCGAGAAATTGAAGGAAGATTGGCTTTTGTTTTGTCGTAGGTTGTGAAGAACAGAACAGCAAGCAATGTTGGACTGGATAGGATAACTGTTCTGCGTACAATACTTTATATCGGACAAAGTTAAAGGGGGAGAAAAAAATTGCTGCCAAGCTGAAGGCATGTGCAGAGGGGTCCTTGTTGTTGGAGAGAAAACCCTAGCTTTTAGATTTTCTTTCGCTTGTTTTTTAGTACAATTTTTTGTTTTGGAAAAAAAGAGACAAAAAGATAACAAAATTACATACTTACTTTTCTTCTTAATAGAGGTGGGTAAAAGAGTTCTAACTAAGGTAATTTCAAATGGACGAAGTATTAAGTTTTAAAATATAAGTAGACAAAGTGTAAACGGGTTAAACTACAAGTGGGTTTACTGTAATTTCCCCTAATTAGAAATTAAGAACTAAACAATCACATTTTTTTTATAAGTAAACAAATATAATTGATTTACTCTCCAGTGCATTCTTGAAATTACAACATCTACGTGAGATGTAAGAGTTTTTTTTTTTTTTTAGAAACCCCCTAAACTGTGGGGGAAAATTATTAATTAATCATACTCAAATTAAAACTGTACACATCAGAAATGTCAGGAGGAACCTCTTTCTTCCAAACAAGAAAATGATTACAAATAGCTCTTCTAGTTAGTCTATGAGCCACACATTTTCCTTGCCTCCTAAAAGCTAACAGAATAAAAAATTGCAAAGATTAAAAGGCTAAAAAGTTGAAAAAAGAAAAATCTCGAGGCAATAAATATATCTTGGTGTAGACTGTTTAGTGAGTAATGATTGAGAGAGAGACTTTGCAAACCCACTCTTTGTGTGAGATGGGGTAGGCTTATTTTTCTGTAATTTATTTACTTATTTACATAAGTGAGGTAGGAATATTGTAGTTTATTTTGCTAAATATAAGTATGCATATATAGAATGTCTTTAATTATGTCATACTTCTCAAACCCTAAAAGCATTAGTGTTTAGGTGTTAAGTCTTGCTTGCAACGAAGAAGCCTTATGATCAGCCCCAGGTTTCAGGTGGGTCTTGGATTGAGAATATGAACAACACAACAACGAAAAGACGGGTGGAGGTTTGGAAGGAATTCTCTGCTCTCACTGAGAAGAAGGGAGCATAAGTACGTACGTAGTAGCTGACACAAACATTAGGGGGAATGATGATTGCTCGCGCGAACCAAAACTTTTTAATAGATCGAAGCTGCTATGATTTCTAGATGTAAGCCGATAAATAATGAAGTTCTGAGTGTAGGACCTAGCTAGGCACTACAAAAAATGCAGGCTATAGCTGCGTTTGAAAAATGCAGCTATAGACCCTAAAAACGCAGCTATAGGCTATAGCTGCGTTTTTTATAACCGCGTTTCCAAACGCGGCCTATTCTGCGCGACAATAGCCCCTGCGGGGGTCTATAGCTGCGTTTCTATAAACGCGGCTAGAGGTCCCCCAATAGCTGCGTTTTTTACCCCCTATAGCTGCGTTTTTCAACCCTTTATAAGCTGAGATCTATAGCTGCGTTTTGTAAAAAACGCAGCTATAGAACCACTTTAGGCTGCGTTTAGAACGCAGCTATAGGTATAGTTTTGGCTGCGTTTTTAAAACGCAGCTAAAGCCTCCTATAGCTGCGTTTTTGAAACGCAGCTATAGGTTTTTTTTGAAACAAAAAAAAAAAAATTCTGGGTTTTTTTTTTCCCCAAAAAATTCAAAATTCAAACAAAAAAAATTTGAAATTAAACAGAAACCCAGAAAATCCCATATCACACACAAACTCAAAAAATTCAAAATCAAACACAAACCCAGAAATTGCACATCAAACACAATATACTTACAAAACAAACACACCCAGAAAAATTCAAAATCAAACAACACAATATAAGAACACAAATCTAACACTAAATCCATTCAACAAATCCAACTCAAATCTAACACTAAATCCATTCAACACAAAAGCACAAGCTCAGAAATACAAACCCATTTAAACATAAACACAATATCAACAACACAAATTCAAGCACAGATCCAAAAAATTCAAAATCAAAACTCAAATCCAAATCAAGATATAGACACAAATATTGCTAAAATATCCACTTCATTCAAAAATTTTAGCATTTCCTCCATTTTCTTACTAACTAAAGAGATAAGTGAAGGAAGAGAGGAAGGGCTAACTAGTGTGATGATGTTGGCGTGGCTGGAGATGGCGTCAAGGTGCTTGAGATGAAGAAAAAAAAAAAAAAAACAAGAAGGAAAGAAGCTCAGGTGCGTAACCTGTAGAAGAAAGAAAGAAAGAAGCTGAGCTTCTTTAGTGTCTGAATGACAAAAATAGAAAACATGAGAGTGGGGGTAGGTGGGAAAGTGGGGGTAGGTGAGAAAGTCATTTGCACCCTTTTTATTTTTTTTTTTTGGGTGTGTTACCTATAGCCGCGTTTTTAAAAACGCGGCTATAGGTCCTCCATAAATAATATCTCACGCCATCCCTGTTTCCCCCCGTGTGTTACCTGTAGCCGAAAATTTTTTTTTAATGAGAACCTATAGCCGCGTTTTTATAAACGCAGCTATAGGTGATACACACCTGATATATATCTTTTGTGATTTATCTATAGCCGCGTTTTTGAAAACGCGGCTATAGGTCCTCATTAAAAATATCCCAGGTCCTTTTTTATGTGTTTAAGGAGGGCCTATAGCCGCGTTTTAAAAACGCGGCTATAGGCCCTCCTTATACTATTTCAGGTAGTTTCTTTTTTGCGTTAAAAGAAGGACCTGTAGCTGCGTTTTTGCGTTTTGAAAAACGCAGCTACAGGTTAGCTATAGCCGCGTTTTAAAACGCAGCTATAGGTCCAAAAAAATAAAATTTTTTAATTGGTATAGCTGCGTTTATAAAAACACGGCTATAGCTAACCTGTAGCTGCGTTTTAAAACGCAGCTATATTACTACCTTTAAAAAATTATTCGACTGGACGTCTGGACCTATAGCTGCGTTTTTTAAACGCAGCTATGGAATTAACCTATAGCCGCGCTTAAAAAACGCAGCTATAGGGTAGCTAAAGCTGCGTTTTTAATAGACGCAGCTATTGGTTAACTCTATAGCTGCGTTTCTTAGAAAAACGGCTATAGTTCAGCTATAGCTGCGTTATTAGAAACGCGGCTAAAAAAAACGCAGCTATAGCCCGCGTTTTTTGTAGTGAGGTGATGATACACATACATTCCTAGCTAGCTCTTTTCATATTAGCATGATATATCCATTCATTTTTAGAAGATTATCTTTCGAATCAAGTGGAATGGGTGTATAACACCTTATTTCGCAACATAACTTCCAAAATTAGATGTTTTGAGTTATAATTGGACTAGTTATTTACTAGTGTTATCTTCATTTTTATAGATTGCAATTAGGAAAACAAGCCATATAATTTTAGTTTTTTAAATTTGTAACTAGAAAAAAAAAAAACGATGTATTTTTTTTTCTCTAGAATGTACGAAGGATCAAAAGTCACATAATTTTTTTTTGAGACAATTTCTTGAACAATGAAATAAATTTAATTGTCATTCAAAATGGAGGTATTTAATAAGATTTTTTTTAACTTTTTTTATCTTTTAATAAAAATAAGTGGAAATTCCCTGTAAAACACTCAATCTAGGGGCATTAAACTATTACATTGTTGGTTGAGTAATCACAATGAAGACTTGATCGCCCCGTCATTTTTTGGACTTGGTTCTTACACTGCTATACTCTTTTGATTACATTAATGAACATAAGTTTCCTGCTGTACTTTAATATTTCCTGCAATTTAGTTTTTCTTAGCCTTGAGTTTACTTTTCCTCTAGTTAGGCAGATCGTCTAAGTAATTTATTGCTTGTTGCATAGCCTCGAAAGACTCCTAATTTCACGTACTACAGCTCTTGAGTTTGCATTAACAAATGCTAGAGTTGTAAACTTTTTTTACAAATTAACTATTAATGTGGTGAGTAATTATTAGTAAGTGAAAAAGTGATATTAGTGGTTGATCCTAACAAAACCAGTAACAGTTGAATACAACAATAAAAGTGTTATAAAATAGTTCTTGATTGTAGCAATATTCTTGTATTAAACAATCACGCATTTATAAACTCTCTTTCGTTCAACCAATTCCAAAACTAATACTCTACAACACAAAGTTAAATCGTATCCTCGAGACTGTCTCAAAGCTAAACCGGGACATAGATTTGAAGTTATTGTGAAGCATAAATTTTGCATCGAACAATGCTTTTTAACTAACATCCATCCGTTTGGTTGCCAGAAACATCGGGATTGAGATTGGGAGCTAAGACAGAGTTCATGGATCATAATGGTGTATTGGTGTACCTAAAAGGACTTGCTGACTGCGTTGAGCTTGTTGAAGTTCTCACCTAATATATGGTTTAAAGCACAAAACACATTTGTATAGTCAAACTAACAACAGTAAGTTTAAAGCCAAATCAAATTTCACAAAACTATTGACTTAACAAATTATAATTGGTGTACAATAAAGTTAATGTCATTAATAATTCTATGTGAAAGTGATGTAATAAATCACAACCTGCCATCACTGTAGTTTTGAAATTTGCACAACTTTTGTCCATGGAATTGTAGCACTAACAATGGCAAACCGTGGCGTCACCACGGGGGCTGCATGATTTTATCTTGTGCATAGATCTAAATTATACTCTCAATGGATCTGCCAATCCCAAGAGATGGAATTTTACTATGGAAGAAGAGAAATAGAAAGATATGTGCAGGAAAGCTTGATCATCATAAACATGCACCACTAGCTCTATGTATAACAAACCAATGCCACACACTAACCAGTAGGAGAGATATATAGATCAATCCTCCCTTTGGTGGCCAATGAATCAAATAAATCTCTTGTAAGTCATATTCGATGCTATCTAACCTCTATATGATCGAAATCTATAACATTGGAAACATAAAACAAAAAACAAAATAAAAAAACCTCAAAACAATAAAAGCCAAAAAGCAATCTATGAACAACGCAAAGGAAATGTCGCGATTTGCAAACAAGCTGACTTAAGCCCCTCCAATATTCAATCTCAATATTCTGGTAGCCCTTTTATAAATTCCAAAACAGACGGTGACATCGCGTTACCTATGTTTGGCGACACTAATGCAGAATCAGGATATCTATAAACAGGCCTAGGCGAGCAGAAGAAATTGTTTGAACTCGGGGTAAACAAAGGAATATCAGCAAAATATGGATTGGTTTGGTTAAAAATTGGTGACAAAGGTGGCGATCTTGCCTTAACATCACCACAATTCTCTTCAGTAAGAGCCGAAGATGAATCATTACGATCATCATGCCCAAAAGGCTTGATCACCTTACGATCATTTCCTTTCGCAGACAATCTCTTATCACTTTTCTGGCTTTGATCATCATCATTGGGCTGTGACATACCGGTGAGCTTCTGGACGAGAGCCATGAAATCCTGAGCTTGTGTGTGGATTATCTTTGGAGAATGAGTGTATATAATAACCGGTTGCTTTTGTTGCTGCCTGAAAGTTGTGGCACCAACACAATCAGAAACCACCGAAGAAGAAGATGATGATGAAGAGAAAGATGGTTTGTGAATGACATGGGACCCCTTGTTGATATTCAATGGTGATGGACGTGGGCCTTTGATCATCTCCCACTTTGAAATCTCATGATCACCATGAAACTTTGCAGGGCTCATGTTCGAGATCTTCTTGGAACCAAAATATGGAAAAAGCAAAAATAGATATAGTGGGAGAGTTTGTTGGGGGTTAGAAGAAGAAGGAAAATAGAGATAGGAGCATAAATAGGAGATTTGTTGGGATTGGAGACTGGAGAGGGAAAGGAATGAAAAAAAAAAAAAAAGATTATGATAGCCAGCAATTCTGACCGTTGACTACATACATAGATATATAATACATATTTTTGTGTAATATATTGTATATAAAATAAAAGAAGATGATATAAAATCTTAGGGTTTAATGGAAAGAAGGTGTTAGACGCTTTCACTTGGACGTCATCGTCGGCTTGCCGGCAACCTCGCAATTGGTTCAGCTGTAGTAGTATATATAGAAATATAGATAAGTTAACTATAGTCTTCTCAAAATAAAAGATAAGTTAACTATAGTTTAAAAACTATAATGTTTGATATATAGCTTTTTAAGAGACGTCATGGCTCCATAAAAAAAAAAAAAAAAAAATAGAAGAAGAAGAAGAAGAAGAAGAAGAAGAAGAGAGACGTCATGGATGTTGTAATTCGTAAATTATACTAGTTTTATAAACTTTTGTAGTTTTTCAAATGCCATCATTATACTTTGATATAATTGTCAACGTTATCTTTAGATTTAGATTAGAACAATGTGTTTCGGAATAGCTTATTTGTGTGTGTGTGTTTAAATAAGTTTATTTAGTTTTTTGATGATTTTTTTTTTTTGGCTCAAAATATGTTAAAGTATATTTATAATTTTAAAAAATAAAGTTTTAAAATTTTTTACATAAAAACTAAAAGATAAAAGGCATGTATTTGTTTACATAAATAGTATCATATAAAGTGTACACGTAAGCCAAAAATGTGGCAAATGTTAGTCACTTTCTCCCAAAGTGGCAAATGTTAGCCATGTTTTTGCCTGCAATGTACACTTTACATAGTATTATTATGCAAACTAATAATTTTCCAAAGATAAAAGATAAATAAAAAAGTTGTAGACAAACGAATTTGCATAATATTTATCAAAAGATATAACTTTCAGTAACTTTTATGTTAAATGTGTGACAAAAAGTAAAGGTAAAAAAAAAAAAAAAAAAAAAAAAGCTTCCCAAACACACTCTAAGTTTCTAGACTTTATTTTTGTGACAAATCACATGTGTCAGTATATTTTACAAAAAACCTAATGGATATAATCACATGATATGTATATGGTAAGAGCATTAGCATCCAGGATGGCAAAAAAGCTCTATTTTACATCCTAAAAATCGACTTTATCTATTTTATCATATCATTTTACAATGCACTCAACATCCCAATTTTTATTTTTATATACAACCCAACAAATTAATATATACTACCTAATAAAATAATATAAACTACTTCTCTTTCTCTTTCTTCCTAACCTCTTTTTATCTTCACCCGTAGACACAAATGAAACCAACCGCCACACCCCAACCACAAAAATAACCAAACACCACCCCCAAGATCAAAACTAGCCACCTTCACATAATACTCATACTAGCTGTTGCTGCCACCACCCACCCGCCAGAAAATAATCACCACTACCACAACCACAAAAACAATCACAATCAACATCAATCACCATTATCATATAATACCCATACTAGAAATAAGATAAAAAATAAAAAAGAAAAAGAAAATAGCAACTCACTGTGATACCATCGTCGCAGCTTTCCACCACACCAAACCATCTCACCACCACAATCCACCATACCATACACCAAAACCCACTATTGCATTAACCACCAAAACCCACAATCCATAACCCACACACCAAAACCCACTATTGCATGAACCACCAAAACCCACAATCCAAAACCCACGACCTCCACATAACCACGACCATCAAGAACCTACAAACCCGCAATAAACGCCACCCCAACCACCATAGTAAACCCCCACCACCATGAACCTATAGACCCACGACAACAATCTAAATCCAAAAACCCACCAAAAAAATTTGAATCCACCACAATAATAAACCTCACTAACACAAAAATCTGAATCTAAAAACCCACAAAACCCACCACCAACAAAACTGATAGCAGCAAAACCCACGGTGGTACCAAGACAAAACCCACTACAAGAAAAATCCTCACCACCATACCAAGACAGCAAGCAAAACCCACCACCAACAGAACCCATGGAGATAGGAGCAGAAGCATTGGTAGCGGCTTCAACAACAATTCATGGTGGTGAGAACCCACGGCAGCAAATCGCCATAAAATGCCACAGACCTATCGGGATCCACCACAAGCACAACCCAGAAAATCGCCACAAACCTACTAGGATCTACCATAAACCCAACCCAAAAAACAAACCGCCATATACCACGAAAATCCACCATAGAGAGAAGATAGAGAAACAGAGAAGAGGAAGAATGAAATAGAGAGAATAGAGAGAGTTAGATGAAAGAGAGAAGTGGGAGAGAATAAAATAATTTTTTTTTAAGTTTAAATCCTATGAACAGTGAGGTTGCATATATGCAACCTCACTGTTCACAAGATGTAAAAAATTTTGAGCTTACAAACTTGAATGGAGTATGGTTTTAAAATTTTAGGAGCTAAAATAGCAACTAGTGGTTTTTACACCCCCAAATTCTAGTGTTCTAATAATGTCATTTTCAAACTTATAAATGATGTGGTAGATTAATTAGTTGCAAAATATGTGATTAAATTTTTTAATCATTAATTGAAAATACCAATAAACTATCTAATTTGTCACAAATTTAAATTCAAGGGATTAACTACTCAAATGGAAATTATAAAGGGCTAAATTGACCTCATGTCAAAGTTCAAGAATGATATATGTAAAAAGCCCTAAAAAGTAATTTTAGCAGTCTTCTTCTTCTTCTTCTTCTTATTTCTTACTTTTTTTTTTTAATTCAATAATTGGAAAAAATGATTTGAACCTTGAATGTCCCATTTTAAAACACCAACACATATCAACAAGTGAGTATGAAGCTCTTAGCACCTTGATGGTCATTTAAATTATTATATTAGAAGAACATATTATTTTTATTTTTAGACTAAAATTCAAATTACATCCTTTTATGGGGTGGATTTTCATTTTAATACCTTCTCTCTCTTTTTTTTCTTTTTCTTTTTTTTCTTCTTCTTTGTCATTTTAGTCCTTAAACTGTATTAAATCTAGTCCTTAAAACTGTAATATATCCACACTATCTATAACAGGGTTCCCTTCTTTAGATTGGATTTTTATGTGGTTCAAAAATTCCCCTACACCCTAAGTTTAAGTAGTGACAAAACTTGGGGACAAATACATAAAATAAAACTCACTAACCCTACTACGTCACTTTCAATTTTCAAATACACGTTCAAATCCATAAATAAATTAAAAAAAGGTTAAAATTTTTTGTTAGCCTCACAATCCATTCCAATTCAATATCAGTGATCTATTTTAATTCAAATATTAGGCCTTATCCTACTACTTCTTAAAAAAAAAAAAAATAAATAAAATAAAAATAAAAAAAAAAATAAAAAATCTTGTCCTTATCCTTATCCTTATCTCAATCTTTTCTCTATATCTCTATATAAAAATAGATTCTTACAATCCAACACACACATGTTGATTGCCTTTTAATTGAATTCAAATTTTTAATTCCTCATCTAAACAAAAAAGAGGAATTTTTTTATTTAAAAAAAAAATCTCAAATAGAAACATACGTTAAAAAAAAAAAAAAAAAAAAAAAAAAAAAAAAAAAAAACAGCTCCCTAACTTCTTTCATCTGTTTTATTTGAATTCAAATTTTTTACTCCCACATATGATCCAAAAAAAAAATCACTATAAGCTACTACAATTTTTAAAATCCTTACTCTATTTGTGTTTGTGTGTGTGTGTGTGTGTGTATATATATATATATATCATGTTTCTGTTTTTCTGTTTTTAATTTCTTTGCACAATGACTTTGATTTTCTTCAATTTCTTTTTCAATTCATCACCATCTCTTCATCTAGAAAGGTTTATTTCCTTTGATATTGTTTTAAATATTACTTTGTATTCTTCATTGTATTTTCCTTTTCTTTGAACTAATCTCATATGTTTGATTTAATCTCCTATTATCTATTTTTTTCTTATAACTCTTATCTCTCTTTTCCAAATTCTTCCCTCAACTCCATTGATTTCTTCTAATTTTATCTTACTATACACCGTCTCCGATCCTCTTTAAGAAAGGTTTTTTTTTTTTTTTTTTTAATTATTAACCTTTTAAATATTCATCATTCTCCTAAAATTTTGGGAAAAATTTTGTTCTATAAATAAAAAATAAAAAAATAAAAAGAGCCTTTGAGCACACTAGTATTACTATAAGTCTGGTTCCTTTGCCCATTGCCTTACATGAAACTGCCACTATTCACAATGAAAGTCTTTGAATTAGACTTAGTAGTTTTTAAAGAAAACAATAGAAGGAATGACTGATTTAACATAAAGGTTAAATTTCATGTCAATTCACCATATTGTTTTTTTAGAATAATTCACCTAACTTAAATGGTGCAATTAATTTGGATTTAATTTTTTTTTTTTAAATTTTCAAAATTTTAGTTATTGATGCAATTATGTGGCAACTAGGCTGTTAAACAATTCGCTACTTGTGCCACTTGTGGCTTGAAAGTTGAAACATGCCAGCTTGACTACTTTACTAAACACAGGCGAGAAAAGCTGACGCTGTAAATTCGTAATGTGCAGTTTATGTTTTGAATTGTGCGTAACCAATTATAGGGATCATATTTAAGGTGAATGCATAGATATTAGATAAGCCACCCGTAATTTTTTGTTGTTATATTCGGGAAGAAGCCACTTGTATGTTGGATTTTATTAATTGATAAATCCAAACTGAACTTGTAAAGAGCTGGGGAAGTACATGTGATGCACTACTTGAATGCGTGTGTGTGCCTATATATATATATAGAGAGAGAGTTTAGCTACAAAATTAGTTATAACCTAAACTTAAAATATTACTCAATAAAATAAAATTACTATATATTTTGAAAATCTAACTGTTAAATTGTATGTTCTTTATACTCTTAATACACAAGTCAAATTTTGTGTAAATCAGATATTATTTACTATATGATCTATAAGTTTATCTTTTAAACATAATTTTAGACTACAAAAATTAACAATTAAAACAATTTATTGATGGTATAGCTATTGATTTTTTATTTTCTTGAAATTTAACAAGTAGGAAGGATATAAGAAGAAGATACAATCTAATGGTAGAATTCTCAAAATTCACTTCTAATAAAAACATATTAAGTAAGATTGTAGACTTACGCTACAACCAATTTTGTAACTAAATTTTGTTTATATATATATATATATTTGCTACAACTAATTTTATAGCTAAATTTTGTTTATATATATATATATATAATTTGACGTGAATATATGTAGTTAGGTTGAACAATGCATAAACTTAGAACCAAAGAAAGGGAAGGTGAGGAGTGAAAGAGCGGACAAAAGGGCAATGTGGGTTAAACATTGCTTTAAACTTCATAACAAACAAGCTTAAAATGTGCTAAGGGTTGATCCAATTAAGTTTGACATAAGTGGTTAAACACTTGTTTTTGTTTTCTTGTTTTGTGTTTTTTGTTATAAAAAAAGTGGTCAAACACTAATTCCTTTGGACTTAAGGAGATGGAAGGAAAGGAGAAGGGAGGGGAAGAAAGGTCGATCTCCCTCTATCCAAAGTCCAATTAATATAGCAAAATTTCATATCTCATTTCCCCTACCCTGCCTTAATGTAATAAAAATGATCTCTAATCGTGTGGGGAAACCTCCTCTGTAATTCTTGTCTCTTCAAGATTCAACTTGCTAATTTACTCCGACATTTTTTATTTGGATCAAATCTGGAACACTCATTCAAACGGCTGGTTGGTAAGCAACAAAAGTCAATCTTTCAGAAGTATTATTTATAGGTTGATCATGACCTTCAACTTTAAAAAGCACATAAAAACTTATTATCATTATGTTATTAATTGAAGATAAAACAAAGATAATTTTATTTCTAATCAGTTTGCTAAATAAAAGTCAACTGAAGCTTAGTTGATCCATGAGCTCTGTTCACATTGTTATTTGCTAGCAATAGCATGATGCAATTGATTCAGGATCCAACGCATGGGCCTCCAACTATAGGTTTAGTAGCACCAAAGGAAAACTCAATTAGGTAAGTAATTAATTAATTAATTAATTTTTTGTGTGTGTGTGAAAATAAAGAAAAGATAAGAGCGTATGAATGGAATAAAACGTGCAGGGCTGATATTGATATAGACAAAATGAAAGAGTGAAAAAGACGTAGGAGTTTATAGAAAGTGCAGAATTAGAAGTTAGAAGTCATCTTTGTGCCTTTTTATGGGGTGGGTCTTGACTATAGACTGCTGAGGAAACTTCAAATCACGGCTAGTCAAACAAATGAAATGCTAATATTTCAATGCTGCCGATGTTGAGGGACCAAATATAATACGGAGGGTGTTTAGCCGTGCTCTTTCTCCGTCACTTCAAATTTAGTATTAATCAAAACATTGATACAGAATTTTTAATAAATAAAATTTGTATCTCTAGTTTTTAAAACCATTAACAATTTCAAGTTGATGGTTGTCGTTGTCCACAGTTGATCTGAAATTAAATTAATTGTATCTGAATATGAATACAAACTAACTCAAAAGGAAATTAATAATGAAACTGTAAAATATATATTATAATTGGTATACTATGCTGAATGTGCTAGAATAGATTCGAATGCGGAAGCTGAAGCGGAAGTATAAAATTTATAATACAAGAACACACGAGGGCATGGTTCAACTTAATGACCTACGTTCATGGAAGAAATGCTACATTTTTAATATATGAGAGTGTAGTATAAATCCTATATTACAATAAACATATCATAAAGCAGGCTAAAACCTAGACTAACCATACATTAACTATAGTTAATTGATTTCTAGTATAAGTAGGAGGCTTAACTTGCACATAGAAATATTGGGCTAATATATATCTAATATAAACAAAACCACATTCAAAGCGAGACTATATTTATCTAAAGGAAATTACATAACAAGAAAGGTTTTGGCATGGACTTGAATTGTATCCTTTTCTCATGTAAAGTTGTTATTTACAACTATTTTGTGTTGGATTTAATTCTATGCTAAATTTGATTGTAATTTTGTTCAATCATGTTTACCTTGTATTTTATGTGGAATTTCATTGTATGAGCTGTGTGTGAGAAAAAGTGTGAAGACTTAAGCTTGCATTGAAGAAGGAATGGTCTTCGCGTGTATCTCGCGAGTAAATTTCCCGCGAAGTAAGTCACGTGAAGAGCACATGATTGGAATACGAAGAGTTATGACAATCTGGTGACAGCTGGTTTTCACAAGTAGCTTATGGGTAAGGCCTTCTAATGAAATACTCGTGAAATATTCTGTTTTGCTATTTTGGCTTATCTGTTCCACCATGTCTTCACCCACACTATATATACCTACATTACCCACATATTATGAGGAGTGCTTTTAAGAGAGAAAGCCTTAGCATACACACTTGAGAGTTAGAGAATATTATACCCACAATCCTATACCCACAATCATATACACAATCCTTTGTGGTTTTCCTCAAACTCCAACCTCTCCATATCCATATCCTTGAGAAATTGATAACCCAAAAACTTACCACACTCAATCTGAGTGTCAAGTGAGGGTTTGGTGCTGCTGGGAGCATTAGAAGAAGCCAAGCTTTGGCGAATGTATTCGAGCGTATTGCGGGATCCAGAAAGCTAGACAAGAGATAGTTCTGAGAAGCCTTGTTGAAGTAGGAGCTCGGGGGGTTTAGGTGCATTGGGTAGATTAAGCTTGGAGGGTCTCTTACTATTCCTCTATCCCAACTTATTGTCTAGTGGATCGATTTACCGCTTGGAGGATGGGGAGAGGTTTTTTGTCGAGTTCTTCGTTTTCCTCTTCAATAACACATTGGCGTATTATCTTATGTTTGTATTTCTCTTCCCTATTCTTTTAGCTTTCATTTTATTGCTGTTATATGATGAATATGGCTTAGAGTAGTTTTATTGTTTGTTCACTTGCATTTACTCTATTCCATACTTAATTTAAGTTAGTGTAAAATCAACCAAGCCGTAATATTTTAATTTGGGGTCTAAACAACTCTTGTGTCTTTAACACAAATCTAAGCTTTCAATTAGTATCAGAGTGGGTGCACTTGTTGTGGTTTCATTACCTAAGTGCAATCCTAGACCCCTTTTGTGATGGATCAATCTCAATCGCTCAATGCTTCACCATTCTTTGATGGGAGCAACTATACATTTTGGAAAGTCCGTATGAGGGCATTCCTTTTTGCTATAGATGAGTTGATACGGGATTCCATCGAGAATGAGTATCTTAGACTTACGACAACCAAGTCCGAATGGGATAAAATAGCTCGTGCTTTGGCAAATGCCAATAGTAAAACAATTAATGCTATTTTTTGTGGTGTGTCTACTAATAATTTTCATAGGATATCGCATGTGAAGACCACCAAGGAAGCTTGGACAATTCTTGCTACTACCTATGAAGGTACCAAGAAAGTTAAGGACATAAAGTTCCAAATGCTTATCACTCGTTTTGAAGAGCTTAAGATGAGTGACAATGAGTCATTTGATTCATTATATGGGAAGCTCAATGAAATCGTGATTGCCAAGCTCAATCTCAGAGAAAAGATTGAGGATGCAAAGGTGGTGAGAAATATTTTGTAGTCCTTATTGGAGAGCTTCCGTGCAAAGGTTACAACTATAGAAGAGAGTAAAGATTTGGATGAGATCAAGATTCAAAAGCTCATTGGATCTCTCCAAACATATGAGCTTGGACTACCTTCCCACAAGCCAAGCAAATCACTTGCTTTCAAAACCATCAATGAGAGAATTGATGACTCCTTTGAAGAAGATGATGTGGAGAAGGAGTTAGCATTCCTTGCAAAGAACTTTCGGAAATTTCTGAAGATGAAAAATAGTGGGAAGTCTTTCAATAAAAGAAAGTTTTCATCTCTCAAAGGTGATAGGAAGGAGTTCAAGAAGAAATATGGGAAGGACTCTCAATCACCTTAAGGAATCGTGTGCTACGAATGCAACGGTCATGGACATCTCAAGAAGGAATGTCCTAACCATTTAAAAGGGAAGGGTAAGGTGTTTGCCACTATTCTTAGCGACTCTGAAAGCTCAAATTCAGACACAGAAGGAGAGTGTGATAGTGACAAAAACTATTGGGCCTTTATGCCAATTACCTCCGTTGATTCTAAGGATAATTTGAGCAATTTGGTTAATGAACTTGGTGGGCATTCCAAGGGTGAGGAAGTTGAAGACTTGAAATATGAAGTGGTATGCCAAAATGAAGGTGAGGACAACCTTCAAGAAGCACATGATGCTTTGCTATAAGATTGTGGAAATACGCCAAGGTTGCGAATCATACTATGAAAAAAATAAAGAAGATTGAAGAAGAGCATAGGTGTACACTTATGCAACTTAAGGAAGTGAAGTGTGAAGTAGAAGGACTTAAGGGAGAGTTGGTTGAAGTTTATTCTAAGATTAAGTTTTTTGAACTTGAAATTATCCAAGCTAATGTCAAAATTGAGCGTATCTCCACCAAGAAACTTGACAAAGTGCTGTCCTCACAAAAATCTTCACATGATAAGACCAGTTTGGGCTATACCAGAGAAGGAAGCTTTAGCAGCGAACCTAAGAAGGAATTGAGGTTCGTATCAGCCAAGAATGTTAAGAAACTCAAAGAAGTGAAGCTTGAGATTGAGATCCTTGCTGTTGTAAAGAGAACCATTGGTGCAAAACCAACAGATAAAGGGAAGTCATTATCCAAAAATCAAAGGGGACCTCAAGTGAAGCATGTGTGTCATCATTGTGGCGTTCAAGGGCACACAAGGCTAAATTGTTTCAAGCTTCATACACTCAAGAAGGCTGACCCTATGCGTGGCCAAGAAAGTTCAAAGAGAAGACTAAAGAGAGCACAAACTAAGGGAGAAAGTGAGGGACATCTCATTGGAGGTGTTATGGAAATATTGAAGAACATCTCACTATGCCTTGCTAGCTTTACCCTGAGATTTGAAAGTTATGTTAGTTTTCCCCCTCCATCTATGGCTCTCACTCAAAACACACGTAAAGTGTGGGTGAAAAAGGGTACTTATGCATGATCACTCTCTATATCCATGCATTAATACTTTTGATGTTTAAGGTTATAGGTTCATGCATCATGACATATGCATTCCTTTTATGTCATTGCTTCCGATTTATAGCATGTTTCTTTTACAAGTTTTTGTTTTGTACTTGTTGTTTTTGTTGATTTTGCTTTACTTGTTTTGTTTTTGAGTGTGCTAAAAAATTCAAAAACACATAAAAAATTAAAAAATCTCAAAAAAAATTTGATTGCTTATGTTTTGTTTATCACATGTGAGTTTAGCCTAATACCTTCGTACTAATGACGTAGTGCATTTACGAGTTTAGCTAGTTTTGTATGCACATCTATCTTTGTGGGGAAAATCTTGAAATCTATGTGTGATTGTTGTAAATCGATCTTCAAACTTGTTATGAATGATTAGTCAATAGTCTTGTTGATTTTGATACATGCATAGACTTATGTCTATATATCTTCCCAAGTCTTTTATGTTTTTGCTCTATAGCTCAACAAATGTCAAATCTCGAAAAAAGATAATGAGCTGTAAAAGTCGTTGCATATAGTAATATTTGACTAGGAAAAAAGGAAAGTGACTTGTATTGAAATATATGGTGCCTCAAAAAGCCAAAGGCTTACTCACAAAAGTTGTTATTTACAACCATTTTGTGTTGACTTTAATTCTGTGTCAAATTTGATTCTAATTTTGTTCAATCATATTTACCCTGTATTTTATGTGGGATTTCATTGTATGAGTTGTGTGTGAGAGAGAGTGTGAAGACTCAAGCTTGCATTGAAGAAGGAATGGTTTTCGCGGGTATCTTGCGAGTAAACTTCCAGTGAAGTAAGCCATGTGAAGAGCACATGACTGGAATGCGAAGAGTCATGACAATTTGATGACAGCTGGTTTTTGTGAGTAGCTCACAAGTAAGGCCTTCCCGCGAAATTCTCATGAAATATTCTGTTTCGCTATTTTGGCTTATCTGCTCCATCATGTCACATTACCCACATATTGTGAGGAGTGCTTTTCAAAGAGAAAACCCTAGCATACACACTTGAGAGTTAGAGATTGTTATACCCATAATCATCCACACAATCCTTTGTAGTTTTCCTCATACTCCTACCTTTCCATATCCATATCCTTGAGAGGTTGATATTCTAAACACTTACCAAACCCAATTTGAGTGTCGAGTGAGGTTTTGGTGCTACTGGGAAGCATTGGAAGAAGCCAAGTTTTGGCAGATGCAATCCGGCATATTGTGGGATCCGAAAAGTTAGACAAGACACGATTCTGAAAGTCTTGTTGGAGTAGGACCTTGGAGGGCTTAGGTGCATTGGGTAGATTAGGCTTGGAGGGTTTCTTGCTATTCGTGTATCCCAAATTATTGTCTAGTAGATCAATTTACTGCTTGAAGGACGACATAGAGGTTTTTCGCCGAGTTTTTCGGTTTCCTCTTCGATAGCACATCGACGTGTTATCTTGTATTTGTATTTCTCTTCCCTACTCTTTTAACTTTCATTTTACTGTTGTTATATGATGGATATGGCTTAGAGCAGTGTTATTATTTGTTCACTCTCATTTACTCTATTCCGTACTTAATTTAAGTTAGAGTAAAATCAACCAAGCCGTAATATTTTAATTTAAGGTCTAAACAACTCTTGTGTATTTAACACAAATCCGAGCTTTCATTTCAAACGAAGTCTCTATCTAGACTTGTGCTCGCTTATTATTGTTTGTTTTTTTGCTTAATGCTTGTTTTGGAAGGGTTGCATAATTGGACATAAATCCCTTTATCTTCAAATTTCAAAGGTCCTCATACCTGTTGTAACTTGTAATACAAAAGGAAAAAAAAAAAAAATGTTGATGGAAAGCTGAAACCTTTATTCAAAGTAGAAACTAAAACAAACAACAACTACATATTAATATCAAGGTTCTGCTCAAGAAGAATTACATCAATAAAAATAGGAGCAAAGCCTAAAACAAAAATACTAGCCAGGCAATTATTAAGATACCATTTTACAAGAACACGAGCAGCCCTATTCAGATCTCTCACAACCCAGTTGAACTTCACATTATGTGAAAGAGCTTTCAACCTTAACATATCTAAAATTATGGTTGAGATTCTCCAAGGAACATGGGAGACTAGCTCTTGAAGCACCTCAATGCACACTTCTGAATTGCTCTCAATCAATGCTTGGCTAATGTTGTGGTTGATTACTTGCTGAGAGGTCGATTTAATGCTTCTGCTTCTGCTTGGACAGGGACGTTGGTTTCTACCCGCTTAGTATGAGCAAAAACCAATTCCCTTCTCCTATCTCTGGCGACAATAGCTATAGGGGATTTGTCTGACCCTACAGCTGCATCACAGGTAAATTTGTCTAATCCACGGTATGCGCCTGCCCATGTCCTTGTCCTTTGAGAAATTGGCGACAGGTTAGGTGAAGGAGAAGCTCTCAATGCTCCTGGAAATGCCTCATCAATTTAAAAATAGTTCTTTCCAAGTCAGGCCGAGCCCCATCAAACAGAGCTAAGTTCCTCAAACTCCATACCTGGTAAATCAATCAATTTTACATTATTAGAGAAACTAGTTAGTCTAATAACCTCCCATCATTTTATAGGCTAATCAAAGTTGAAAAGAGTTATAGAGATAGAATTCCTCAAAGTATACAATGGGTAGAAGATTGAAGTGAATTTTGGTGTCATGATTAATAGAAGTCTTCTCTAAGTTAAGAAATTCTTCCAAATACAAATAATCTTGTAAAATTTTCGTGGTTTAGGTTTTAGAATTTTGAAATTTTTTATGATTAGAATGATATAAGCCATTTGAGAGTGTATATGACTTCATATTTTAAAGAATTTAAGGTTATAGAGTTAGATTATTGACTTTAGGATGTTAATAACTTGATCATGGGGGAGGGAGGATATATTAGCACTTAAATTTTCCCTAAATGTGATATTAATAGTAGATTTTTGTAACACTAACTGTATATTTGGATTCTATTTAAAAGATCTAGTGGGAACCTAATGTGGTTCGTGAAAAGTTGTAGCGAAAGGGAAATTAGGGAGAAATTTTGAGGGAGAAAATTTATAGAAATTAGGGCCAAAATGGGCAAATGCCCTTTTCATACCAAAAAAATAAATAAATAAAATAGTGTTATGCCCCATTTCCCAAACTAATTAGGGAAATACCCTTATTTTGAAACTCGATTTTCTCGAAATCGAGTTAAGCCCTATAACAACGTTTTAAGGAGCCTATAGCGATGTTTCAAGGAGCCTTTAGCGACATTTTAAGGAGCATATAGTGGCGTTTTGGACCTCGAGTTTCATGAAATCGAGTTACAGGTAAAAAGAAAAAAGAAAAACTTGCATGGAACTCAAGTTACGAAAGACCGCTATAAGTCCTTAAAACGTCGCTATAGGCTCCTTAAAACGTTGCTATAGGACTCCATAATTTTTTTTTTTTTTTATATTTCCCTAATTATTTTGGGAAAGGGGGCATTTGCCCTTTTTTTTTTTTTTTTTTTGCGCAAAATGGGCATTAGACACTTCTGAAAATTAGGGTTACTAACAAAGCCATTTGTGAGCCATATGGCTAGGGGAGAATGCGACTCACTCCAATGCACAATCAAGTCTAATAAAGGCCTGTTATGTCACACTCACCAAAAAAAGAATAATGAATCTCACTCTAGGAACTATTTGGTACAATTTTATGATAGTCTTACCATAGTTCTACACATAACCTCATTTTTTTCGGTCTCCTCTCTCATTGATTTGTTTGAGTGGAGAAATTTAAACCATATTAAAAAATTCATAACTTGGGTTGGTTGCAAAAGTTTTGTTGTAGCGAATTAATTTGTGTATCTAAATATGAAGCTTTTCTCCTCTCTATAGGAGCTCTCCCTCCCGCACTACTGCGAGGTTCTCTCTCCCTTAGGGTCCAACTAAGGGTTTGTTTTTGCTTTTTCTCTTATTTTTCAGGAAGGATGGCAGAGGACGTGATAAACAACTTGGAGAAGATGACTTTGACTACAGAAGAGGAAGAGGTTATAGTTGTCTCTGATGAGGGTAGGAAGGACGAGATTGAGAGCTACACCCAGAGCTTGATCGGAAAGTTCCTCACATGCAAACCATTCAACAAGAGAGCAGCCCAGAACACTTTGAAGAAAGCATGGGGGTTGGAGAAGAGTGTGCAGATCGTTGAAGTGGGAGCGAACCTATTCCAGTTCAAGTTTAATACGGAGTATGATCTGGAACGGGTATTTAGGGGTGGTCCGTGGACTTTTGACAACCAAGCACTTATGCTCCGAAGGTGGCAAAGAGGGATGACAGCGAGGAATGTCCAGTTTGAATCCGTTTCTTTGTGGATTCAAATATGGGGCGCCCCCTTTGATATGGCGTCCCCCAAGGTAGCGGCCGAAGTGGGTAGACGATTGGGTGAAGTGGAAGAGGTGGAGAAGTGACGGCGGCAAGACACCCAGAACTTGTTTATGAGGGTTAAGGTGGCTATTCCGATATCAAAACCTCTAAGGCGGGGAGGATTCCTTGCTGGATCCGAGGGTCAGAAAACTTGGGTCACCTTTAAGTATGAAAGACTTCCATTGTTCTGTCATTGGTGTGGGATCCTGGGACACGACCTCAAGCACTGTGCACACTATTTTGCACGGTCGAAAGGTGGAGGTGAAGTGATCTGCCAATATGGGGATTGGCTAAGAGCCTCAGGTGGTCGAAGCAAGTCGCCCCCTAGGCGAGAATCAAGCCGACAAGGGTACCAGCGGGACGACAATGCTGGAGTGACTGAAAAGGATGGCGGTGGAAGGCATGGTGAAGAGGTGACGGCGAAGCCTGCAGAAACACAACCCACGGAGTGGAGCAGACCTCAGATTGGAGAACACGAAAATAGCGGGATTGGCCCAAATATGGAGGAGGAAATTCTGCCGATAAGCGTGATAAACGGAACTGATAAGGAAGGTATAATTGCGAAATCTACGGACGAAACTTTGGATGTTCAAAATTTGAATATTGAGGGTGCACGTGAGAAAGAGCTAGACCATCCTAGTCATGAGAAAGTGCATGGGGGAATTATATCTTATAATGGGCCAAATGAGGATAAGCTAAGGCCCACTTGGACTAGACTTTCACGTATGGATTGTGGGCTTAACGATTCAAAGAAAAGTGGGACTACCATCACTCTAGGGAAAAGAAGCTTGTTGCATGAAAGTGAACAGGACCATGCAGACAAGGTGGTGTTTCAACTTGTGAAACGTGGGAAAGTGCAGAAGGTATATCAAGACAGTGAAACGGCGGGGGTGTTGGAACACCCTTGCCGAGCACAATGAGACTGTTAAGTTGGAATTGTCAAGGGCTTGGGAACCCTTGGACAGTTCGTAACCTTCACAAACTGGTGAAGGACAAAGCTCCCATGGTGTGTTTTTTAATGGAAACACGCTTAGATAGAGAAGGTTTTGACTGGCATTGCAAAGATTTACCTTTTCAAAACAAGTTTATTATTAAGAAGCCAAACTCAGGGGGTGGAATTGCGTTCATTTGGAAGTCAGAGGTGAACTTGGAGGTCATCAACTTTACAGATAATCATGTGCTTGCAAGGGTGGTGGAGGAGGACGGTTTTGAATGGTTCTTAACTGGATTTTATGGGTGGCCTGAGGCAAGTCAAAAACATAAATCTTGGGCTCTGCTAACACACCTCATGTCTTTTGTTAATGGACCATGGATGTGTATAGGGGACTTCAACGCTATTTTGCACACGTCTGAAAAACAAAGTAGATGCCCTCCTATCCAGTCACAGATGGATGAGTTTAGAATGGCTTTGGATTCTTGTCGGTTGGCTGATCTTGGTTTTGTTGGATTCCCACTTACATGGAACAATAAACGACCAGGGGGCGCAAATACAAAGGAACGCCTAGACCGAGCGGTGGCGAACTTGGAGTGGAGAGAAAAGTTTCAGGAAAGTACTGTATACCATCTTTCGTCTCATGCATCTGACCATATTCCAATATTGTTGCAAACCAGAACAGCCAGAGACTTTAGAACTAGAGGACCAAAGGGTTTTCGCTTTGAAGAAGCTTGGCTGCTCTTGGAAGACTGTGAAGCAACGGTCTGTGATGCTTGGAAAAATGTGAGTAGCGCAACATCTCCTTTAGCTGCTGCACAGGAAAAGATTGCTAGATGTGGGGAGGAATTACGTGCATGGGGGTCTTCTAGAACTCACCCGGACTTGGAAGCAATCAAAAAACTCCAGAAACATGTTGAGTGGCTGAATACTAAGGAATATACGGAGGAGTGTAAAGCTGACCTTTTGACAGCAAGTAGGCAGTTAGATGACCTCCTCCTCAAACAAGAGATTTATTGGGCTCAAAGGTCCCGGGTCGCTTGGCTGAAACATGGGGATAAGAACACAAAGTTCTTCCATTCAAAAGCCTCCCAAAGGCATAGGAAGAATTATATTCAGGAGATTAAGGACAGGAATGATAACTGGGTTGAAGAGGCTGATGACATTGCGGGGGTGGCTATTGACTACTTTGAGAACATGTTTAGGGCGGGTAATTGTGACCGGATGGCAGATTGTCTTAGTGCAGTTTCCTATAAAGTGACCACCAATATGAAGGAAGTTTTGACTAGTGAGTACACTGCAGAGGAAGTCCGAGCAACGCTGTTTCAGATGGGTCCTATAAAAGCTCCTGGTCCTAATGGTATGAACGCTCTTTTTTACCAAAAATTTTGGCATATTGTAGGTGATGATGTGACTACCGCTGTTTTGGATTATTTGAATAATGGAAATATGATGCCTGATATAAATTATACCCATATTATTCTTATACCAAAAATAAAATCTCCAGAAAAAAATGACTGACTTTAGGCCCATTAGTCTTTGTAATGTTATATATAAGATTATCTCTAAAGTGCTTGCAAACAGATTAAAGCAGATCCTTCCCCAGTTGATCTCCCCAACACAAAGTGCTTTTGTCCCTGGCCGTCTCATCACTGACAATGTGCCGGTTGCATATGAAACATTACATAGTATGCACTACAGGCAAAAGGGTAGAAAAGGCTCTCTAGCTTTGAAGTTGGACATCAGCAAAGCCTATGACCGTGTTGAGTGGTCCTTTCTTAACGGTATTATGGCAAAGCTGGGTTTCCCGGAAGTATGGATTGACAGGGTGATGGGGTGTGTTACTTCACCTTCTTTCTCTATTTGTATTAATGGTAAACCCTGTGGCCACATTATCCCCTCTAGGGGGCTTCGTCAAGGAGACCCTTTGTCCCTTTATTTGTTTTTGTTATGTGCAAAAGGCTTTACTGCATTGTTGGCTAAAGCAGAGATGGAAGGACGGATACATGGCATATCTGTGTGTAGGAAAGCTCCGTGTATTTCCCACTTATTGTTTGCAGATGATTCCTTATTATTTTGCCAAGCCAGTAAGGATGAAGTCCAAGTTATTAATCAAACTCTCCATTTATATGAGGCTGCTTCTGGTCAATGTATAAACTTTGAAAAGTCTTCGGTGTTCTTTAGTAGCAACATTGAGGGAGCACAGAGGGATTGGATTAAGAGGGAGCTAGGGGTTAACGAAGTGGTCCGGTTTGAGTCTTACTTGGGCTTACCCACTCTAGTTGGTCGAGCTAAATACCAAACCTTTTCTTTTCTAAAGGATAGAGTGTGGAAAAAAATCCAAGGATGGAAGGGCAATTTGCTTTCTAGGGCAGGAAAGGAGGTGTTAATTAAGGCAGTGGCTCAATCCATACCAACATACACGATGGGGGTCTTCCTTCTTCCGGTTAAACTTTGCAATGAGCTGAATTCTATGTGCGCAAGATTTTGGTGGGGACAGATTGGGGATGAGAGGAAAATTCATTGGAAGAGTTGGAGTGCCTTATCTCAGCCAAAAAAAGAGGGAGGGATGGGCTTTAGAGATTTGAGGAATTTCAACCTAGCTATGTTGGCAAAGCAAGGGTGGCGGCTTATACAATATCAAAGTTCGCTTCTTTTTCGTTGTCTAAAGGCAAGGTACTTCCCAAGAACAAGTTTTTTAGAGGCATCAGATACTCCAAACAGCTCATACACTTGGAAGAGCCTCATTGCAGCCCGGCCAATTTTGAAGAAAGGATGTTGTTGGAGGGTTGGAAATGGATCCGCTATTCGAGTCAGGAAGGATAATTGGATTCCTAGCTACCCATCTAACAAGGTGATTCACCCGCCTGTAGAAGAGGATTGGGAATGGAGAGTTGCGGATTTAATTGATTGGGATAAGCATGCATGGGACCGCGAACTTATTGAAGGTAGATTTCACAGAGACGATGCGGAGGCGATTCTACGGATACCCTTGAGCAGGAGATACATTGTGGATAGGGTAATCTGGCTCCACAACAAAAGTGGAGTGTATTCGGTGAAGTCTGGATACCATGTCGCAAGAAGCCTTTCAAAGGAGAAGCTGGATTTAGGTGAGTGTTCTGGGCCAACCAAGGGAGCTCATATTTGGGCAAAGCTGTGGAGGTTTCATATTCCCAACAAAATAAAGATTTTTGGTTGGAGAGTATGTCAAGACATCCTACCAACTAAGGAAAATCTACTTCGACGCAAGATATTGGTAGACGGAGAATGCAAAACTTGCAAGGGAGAATTGGAATCTGTGCTTCACGTGTTGTGGGAATGCGGTGTGGCGCAAGATGTGTGGGCGGGTTGCTCTAGCAGAATACAAAAGAGTGCATTGGGAGCACGAGATATTATGCAGTTGGTGGAGGATATGATGGACAGGTTGTCTGTGGAAGAGCTTGAGCTGTTCTTGGTGCAAGGATGGATAATATGGAACCAAAGGAACTCGATCCTTCATGGGGGACACATTCAAGACCCAGCTAAACTCAACCAACGAGCCAAAGACTTATTGGAGGATTTTCGGAATGCACAGGACTTGTTGGCCATTGAGACGGTCTTGAATGAAAGTGCTGCCACGTGGAAGCCACCTTCGGGTTTGATATACAAATTGAATTTCGATGCCGCAGTGTCTTCTAGCATGCGATCATCAGGTTTCGGCGCAATCATTCGAAATGAGAAGGGGGAAGTAATGGCCGCCGTTTCAGCCAGAGGTCCACCAGTCACAGACAGTGAGGAGGCGGAAGCGCTGGCTTGCCGCAAGGCCTTGGTGTTTGCAGTGGATGCGGGATTCTCCGAGCTCATCTTAGAGGGGGATAATATAAATGTCATGAAGGCCATATCATCACCTCGGGCTGACTAGTCCCGCCTGGGTCACATATATGAGGACATTCGCTGTCTCGCAGCTGGCTTACAGTGTCTGTCCACAAGCTGGGTTCAGCGTAGCGCTAATGCCGTTGCACATTCATTAGCTCAATTTGCTAGAGATGTTGAAACTGAAATTGTATGGCTAGAAGATTCGCCACCTCCGGCCTTGATGGCCCTGTATTCTGACTCCTTATCATTATGAATGCATGAATGTGGTTGGGCTTTCAAAAAAAAAAAAATTTGTGTATCTAAATATTGATTTCAGGTATCACAACTTTAAAATTTTGGTGAATCTATTGGAAGTAACTTTCCCTTTAACTACTGACTTTTTTTTAATGAACTGCTTACTATTTCTCATTGTGAAATATATTATTTAAATTATTGTAATTGAGTTGTTTATAGTGAAAAATAATGATTTCCTTCTTTCTTTAAATGATAAAATTTGTTTATATTTAATTCATGCAAAATGGGTTTGGAACTTGCCTTCCATCTATGTGAAGCGGATTTGGTGATTGATTTGTATACCATTTAAAAGCTAAGTTTCTATGTTAACTTAGCTGGTCAATACAGTGTGTTTGATCATATAAATGAAACTTCTAGATTGAGGTTTGTATAAATATGGAAAATAAGTTATGACTAACTTCCTAACAATATATATTTGGCTACCCAGCATTTATCGTGGGCACAATAACTACAGAATATATCAGAATTAAAAAAATAAAATAAAATCATACCCTAAATATGGACAAAATAACACTCTCATCTTGTAAGATTTGTGTAAGATTTGTATAAATGATACCCCCTCCTTTAGACCTGTAGAAATGACAATAAATCTTTTTTATATTGAATGAAATATTTTGTTAAGGAAGTAACAGTGTGCTAGAAAGTGAACTTATATGTTATATTTATAGAAACCTCAAGGAGTATTATTTATACAAATGTTTGGTAGAAGGGTGTCATTTTGATAAACCTCTAGGCTAGTTGTTTTAATTTAACTTTAAAATTACCTCATTGATTCAGGATGTGGCCTATGTTGGAAAAACATAGTTTGTATCGCATACAAAATATACGCAGCGGAAAATTAACGAATCTACTTTATTTGCAATTGATAACATATACTATATAAGTTTCAGAATTTAAGAATAAGAAAGTGTACCTTGATGCGGTGAAATTCAAAACCAAAGATTAGAAGCACTTGGGAACAATTTTAATTTTCACTCCAATTTCACTTAAGCCCAAGAAGTGTGATCTCTTAATTAGTTAATATATATGTGTTCAAGGGAGAATAAAAGAATGACTTACACTCACATACATACCATTTCATTCCTCACAAAATTTTGTACGTTTCTCTCATTATATCTAATTGCTTATCTAATTGAGCTAGCCTATTAGACCATTTCAATTGGGCTTTAGTATGTGGCTTGGAGTGAGACCAATATGGACAAATAAAACTCTAGCTCTAATGGGTCTTGGGCTTATCTAACAACTCTTGACATATCCAAAATTACCATTAATTATATTTAATACCACTATATAAATATAATTGCACTCTAGATCTTATTAATAAATTATATCCCAAGACTTTATTATACATTCAACCCCTTTATAAAATATTCGTAGTAATAAAAAGTCATGAATGTTGACTGCTACTTTGAAGATTACTACATCTTAATCCTTGAGTATCCAGTTTAATCCTTTAATTTATTTATCATATATTTATGAAATCCAATTTCATAAATATATACTTTAGTAACTTCTTACTAAAGTGGTTAGGCCTAACATTCTGAATAACCAAGTACATTAAACTTAAATGTGGCTGCCCAACATACTGAGGTTTTGATCGTGATTTTAGATCTCACTTCTGATATATCAAAGCAATCTTCATTTCATGATCAAATTCATTATTCTCTCAAGATTAAAAGTCGATATAAATAGAAGTCATGAGATTTATTATTTATTTAACAGTTATTAGGAGAATAACAAATCTCACAACGGTCCAATACAATATTTCTTAAATCTTAAAACATATTAACACATTACCTAGAAGTCTCCACTTTCATGATCATGACAAATTATCTTAATTGATATGTTATAGTCTTTGCAGATGAAATGCCCAATTTCACCACCAACTACGAATTAAAATTTTGAGTTTACAAAGAACTTGTGATTTATATTTTCTGTGACTAAATCACATACGATGCATCTCATGGGCTATATGATAATGTCCAAATATTTATGTTACCATTATTTTCGATAATAACTAAACAACTTTATCAATCATAACATAATGCCATACATAATATCATACATAGCATCATACAATATGATTTAAAAGGCACATATCCTAACGATCTCCCATTTGCCCTAAGGACTATTGTGCAGTAATTTAACTCATATTCCCTCTAAATGTGACTTAAAAGTCCTTTGGGGCAAGGCTTTGGTAAATGGATCTACTAGATTATTTGCAATATCAATTTTTGCTACTACTACATCTCCTTGAGCAACAATGTCTCGAATGATGTGGTATTTTCTTTCAATGTGCTTTCCTTTCTTGTGATTCCTTGGATCCTTAGATTGTGCAACCGCTCGACTATTGTCACTGAACAATGTGATAGGAACTTGCTCCATTAATTTCTTGAGCCAAACTGCTTCCTTTGCCGCTTCACAAGCAGTAACATGATGGAGTCATCAATACAAGATTGTTTAACACTCCTCCAACTTATGGCTCCACCTTCCAAGGTGAACACACAACCTGAAGTGGACTTTCTGAAATCAAGTTCTTATTGAAAATCAAAATCTTATAACCAATGGGAATCAAATTCTTACTATGGTAAACAAGATATAATTCTCATTCTCCTCAGATACTTAAGAATATGCTTTACAGCTTGCCAATGTTTAAGTCCTAGATTTGATTGATATCAGCTGATCATGCCAAATGAATAACAAATATCAGGCCTAGTACATAGCATGTCATACATAAGAATTCCCACTACAGAAGCATAGGGAACTTGTCTTATCATATTTTCTTCCTCAAGAGTCTTAGGCCTTTGGTCATTAGATAGAGGAACTCCATGTCTGAAAGAAAGTAATACTTTCTTGGAGTTTTGCATGCTAAATCGTTTTAGAACCTTATCTATATATCTAGCTTGTGACAAGCCTAACATTCTATTCTTTCGATCTCGCCAAAACTTGATCCCTAAAATAAAGTTAGCTTTGCCCAAGTCTTTCATATCAAATTTTCTTGACAACCAAATCTTTACTGATGACATTACCCCTACATCATTTCCAACCAGTAGAATATCATTAACATAAAATACTAGGAACATTACTATTTTATCTTGATGTCTTTTGTACACACATGGTTCATCAAGATTTTGTTCGAAACCAAAAGACTTAATTGCTTGATCAAATCTAATGTTCCGTGATCTAGATGCTTGCTTAAGTCCATAAGTGGACATTTTCAACTTGCATACCATATGCTTTTGGTTCTTTGCTATGACTTCCAGTTGCATCATATAGTTTTCTTCTTCAAGATGGCCATTAAAAAAATGCAGTTTTGACATCCATTTTTCAAATCTCAAAATCATAATAAGTAGCAATGGATAAGAGAATTCTGATAGATTTAAGCATGGCTACTGGAGAAAAAGTTTTCTCATAGTGAGTACCTTCTTTTTGTGTATATCCTTTCGGCACTAGTTTTGCCTTAAAGGTTTCAACCTTTCCATCTATCCCTCTCTTCCTCTTGTAAGCCCATTTGCGACAAACATGTTTAATGCCATTAGGTGCCTTTACAAGATCCTGTACTTGATTAGAATACATAGAATTTAATTTAGATTTCATAGCTTTGACCCTAATGATGTACATCTATATCTTTCATTGCCTCTTCATAAGTGTAAGGATTAAACTCAGCCTCTTTTGGGATAGTTTCATAAGTTTCTTCTAGACCTATAAATCTTACAAGTGGCCTTAGAATCCTCCCACTACGACGAGGCACTTGTGTACTAGTCATCTCATGAGTAGAATATTGTGGTGTATCTAATACAACCATATCATCCCTAGTTTCATCCATTGCTTGTTCTATTATAGGTTCATTCATTTCAGTCAAACAACTCTATTTTTAGGAGTATAATCATTCATAGAGTCATTTTCCAAACATTTGCCATTTGTACTAACAAACACTTCGTTATCTTTATGACTATAGAATAAACCTCTAACAGTTCCTTTTGGATACCCTACAAAGAAAACCACTTTTGTTTTAGATTGTAACTTGTCAAACTTTTCTTTCAACTCATGCACTGGATAACCCCAAATATGGAGATGTCTCATACTAGGCTTACGCTCAATCCACAACTCTACAGGTGTTTTAGGAAAAGACTTTGAAGGTACTAAATTCAAAAGATACATTGCAGTATTTAAGACATATCTCCAAAAAGAAATTGGTAGAGTCGAATAACTCAACATGGTTCTAACCATATCTAAAATGTCTTATTCCTTCTTTCTACTACACCATTTTGTTGTGGTGTTTCAGATATAGTCAATTGGGATATAATCCCATTTTTAGTTAAGTAATCCTTGAAATCTCCAAGAAGGTATTCGTCACCTCGATCAGGTAGAATGACCTTTATGCGTTTACCTAATTGATTCTCAACTTTAGCCCTAAACCCTTTGAACTTTTCAAAAGCTTCGAATTTCTGTTTCATTCGATACACATAACTAAATTTAGAGTAATCATCAGTGAAAGTAATAAAATACTCATAGCCACCACTTGCTTGAGTTGACATAGGACCACATACAACTAAATGTACTAGTTCTAGTAGATCTTTGGCTCTATTTCCTTTTGCATTAAAAGTCCTTTTAGTCGTTTTACCTTCCAAGCAGGATTTGCAGACTGGAAATTCATTAAAATCAAATGGTTCTAAAAGCCCATCCTTAACCAGTTTTTGGATCTTGTTTGAATTAATATGACCCAAACGCAAATGCCAAAGATATGCATCACTAGTAGAAGGAAATTTTCTCTTTAATGATTTCACATGTGAATTATTATCTAATCCAGAATTGTATAATTTGTGCTTAATAGGAGTTAAAATATAAAAACCATCAACAATATTACCAGAATAGATAAACACTTTATCTTTCTTTATTACAACATTGTCTTTTAGGATAATACAATATCCATGTTTACCTAAATAAGTTGCAGAAATTAAATTCCTATGAATATTAGGTACATACAAATAGTCTTCCAATATTAAAACTCTAGAACCAAAACATAAATTAAACACTCTAACAGCTACAAGTGGAATTCTGCTCTTATTAGCCAAAGTAAGAAACAGTTTTTTCTCATTCCGCTTCCTGGTCTCTTGGAATCCCTGAAACGAATTGTAGATATGATTAGTACAACCTGAATTCACACACCAGGAATCCATGGGATTCTGTACTAAACATATTTAAAGAAGGAATGAACTTTTCGTACCCTTATTCTTGGCAGCTCTAAATATTGGATAATTCTTTTTCCAATGACATTTCTCACCATAATGAAAACACTTTCCTTTGGCATAGTCATTTTTCTTTTCCTTGTTGGAAACTCCTAAGGCAATTTTTTTGCTAGCTTGCTTGGTGAAGTCCTTCTTCTTATTTTTACCCTTGCCTTTTGACTTAGGTTGAGAAGTAGAGGCTTTAGCCATATTAGCATCAACACTGGTTATACCAAGAATGTCTTTCGCTGCCACTAACTCATTCATTAATTCAGAAAATGTATAAATCTTTTTGGTCATGTTATAATTAAGTCTGGATTCCTTGAATGATTCTGGTAGTGATTGGAGTATCATATCCACTTGGGATTCTCCATCAATGTCAGCACCTAAAACCTCCAGTGTATTCAAATGAGAGATCATTCTAAGACAATGCTCCCTTACTGGAGTACGTTCAACCATTTTGGTATTATAAATTTGCCTCATAATTTCATGCCTTGCATAACGGTCTTACTCACCAAACATCTCCTTCAAACTTAGTATTATGTCCGAAACTAGTTCTACATCTTGCATTTGATGCTATAGAATATTTGAAATAGATACTAGGATATAACACTTGGCCATCTCAGTAGATTTATGTTAACGATCATATCGCTATTTTTCCTCAAGAGGAGCATTTAATGATGGAAAGTTAGGACAAGGTTGACTAAGCACATACTTGTGCTCTTCAGTAGTTAGAACAATGTCCAAATTTCTTTTCCAGTCAACATAGTTAGATCCAGTCAGTTCGTTTTTATTAAGCATAGCAACAAGTGGGCTAAAAGATGCCATGATTTAAATCTGAATATAACAAACATTAGTATAATAAGTAAACCAGACATTATCTATTTAGCATATAAACATATGATATGGAACCTTAATAAAACCATAACATAAAATATGCAACGACAACCCAATCCATATTCAATATCCCTTAGCATAGAGTGAACATTAAATACTATGATTGATTGAGAACTATTCTCATTATTAGTGCTATTATGATAACTCTTATCAAACACTGATAATATGTCGTTATACATTTAGTCTCTAAATAATAATAGTAAGAACTCAGCATAAAGGATACTAAAATATTTAGTCTAGTGTATAACATTGTCTAGAGCCATGTGTAGCCACATTTCATCTACCATTAACAGGTTTATCTTGTAGTACCATGATACAAAACACCCTCTGCATGGAATGCAAAGCTTAAGGCTAAGACAAGGTGTTTGATCAAACCACTATAAACTAGAAAGTTCTATCCTGTAGCACAATGAAATAATACTCTTCGCATGGAATGCAAAGCTCGAAGCAAAAACAAAGTATATATTTCATACTACTATGAACAGACAATGAAGGCTGTGAGTTGCAACCCTTGTATATCTCTCCCACTAAATAATTTAAAAGAAAGGTTTTTAATTAGAAATTGTGTGTAATTTCATCACACATAGCCTTGCACTTTTAAAGTGTGAAAACACTTAGAAAAATTCAAAATTCACAGCATCCAATCGATCAAAGGTATTTCTTGATTGATCGAAAAAATTAAAAAATTCGTACCAAATTTTCTGTTTGGCTCGATTGATACTCAATCGCTACTCAATCGATCGAAAAAGAACATTCGATTGATCGACTAGCAATCAAAAGGTAATCGAATTGGACAAAAGGTTTTCGTCTCACTTGATTGATTGAAAGTGATTTTAAATCGATCAAAACTCGTGAAACTTGAATTTTTTTCATAATTTTTCTGAAGTATTTTTCAATAGTTTTTATGAATAAACTTCTATCATATGAACATAATAGATTGAGTTTGAGATAAAAAAACTAAATCCTATGTAAGTTTCAGAATTTAAGAATAAGAAAGTATATCTTGGTGAGGTGAAATTGAAAACCGAAGATTAGAAGTACTTGGCACTTTTACACTCACATACATACCAGTTTATATGTAAGTGTTTAAGGGAGAATAAGAGAGTGGCTTACACTCACATACATACCATTTCATTCTTCACAAAATTTTATATGTTGCACTCTTTATATCTAACTAATTATCTAATTGGGCTACCCTTTTGGGCCATTCCAATTGGGCTTTAGTATGTGGCTTGGAGTGGGACCAAAATGGACAAATAAAACTCTAGCTCCAATGAGCCTTAGGCTTATCTATCAACTTTTGAGAATTTCAAAGCTACCATTAATTGTATTTAATACTACTATATAAATATAATTGCACTCTAGGCCTTATTAATAAATTATATCCCAAGACTTTATTATTTATTCAATCTCTTCATAAAATATTCATAGTAATACAAAGTCATGAATGTTGACTGCCACTTTGAAGATTAATACAAAGTCATCAATTTCATAAATATATACTTTAGTAACTTTTTACTAAAGTGGTTAGGCCTAACACTCTAAATAACCAAACCCATTAAACTTATCTCAAGGGAATCTTTTATATCACCATTAAGAGATTATGAATTCCATCTTGAGAATATATGTTCCTTCAACATTTAATGTGGCTGCCCAACATACTGAGATTTTGATTGTGACTTTAGATCTCAGTCCTGATATACCAAAGCAGCCTCCACTTCATGATTAGGTTCATTATTGTAAGGATGAATTTATTTAATCATGTGTGGGCTTTATTCCGTGCCAAATTTCCTTGTATTTCACCATTTAGATACCCTATATTTAAGTGTAAATTATGTAAAGATTATATGTGAGAGAGTGTTAAGAAAACTCAAAAAAGTCTCGCAACTGGATTTCTCGATTAGCTCGCGACTGGCAAGTCGCCAAAGTGGCACACGTGTGAAGCATGCAGGGAGCTGAAGGGTCACGACATCTAGAGCACTACAGGAGAAAAAGTACAGTCTAACCTAACAGTTATCTCGCGACTCAGACTCGCAACTAGTTCCAGTTTCGAGGCCTAGTCGCCAGAATGCCCTAATTGGATGAAATATGCCGTTTCACATTCCTCACGTACCCTACTATATATACCTTATTCCCACGAAATGTAGAGAGATTCTAGAGAGAATTTTGAGAGAGATACCCTATAGAAAAACAAGATTGACTCATCCACAATCTTAATCTTTTGATTCTCCAAATTCCTCTACTCTCACCCTCTCCATTGACATACTCTTGAAAGGTTCATTTGCAAAATCCTTATCTTACCATACCGATATCAGTGAGGAGGTATTTTAGTGCTTAGGAAGAAGTTTAGAGAGGACCAATTCGTTTGGTTGATGCAATGGGCTTATTGCAAGATCCCGTAAGCTAGAGAAGACAAGGTTCGGTGTAACTCTGTTAGATCAAGAAGCTTAGAGGGCTTTAGTGCATCGGGTAGATTAGGCTTGGAGGGTCTATTGCTATTCATGTATCCCAACTTCATTCTCTAGTGAATTATTTAGCCGCTTGGAGAGCGGCAAAGAGGTTTTTCGCCGAGTGCTTTGGTTTCCTCTTCGGTAACACATAGCTGTGTTATCTTTGTGTTTACATCTCTCTTCCCTTACTCTTTACCTTTTAACTATTGCTGTGTTTGTGGTTAATTTTGGTTTAGAATATTTTACCAATTTGGGTTTAGCTTATATTCATCATTCCGCACATATGTTGTTTGTTTTAAGCTTGAGTTTGTAATTTTGTATTTGAAGGTCTAAACGCTCATTGGTGTTTTATACACCATTTGAACTTTCAATTGGTATCAAAGCGGGTACACTTCTGTAGTTTCATTACCTAAGTGTGATCCTAGACCCTTTTTTAGCTTTGGATGAAGCTATGGAAAAGGCTATGTTGAATTGTGGCTTAAATTTTTGTGATAATGACTCTGTGAGTATGTTTGAAGATTGTCCTAACAATAAACTCTTAGAGTTATTAAAAACAAAGAAACATGCCAGAGTGTTTGTTCACATGTTGAAATATTTTGAGAATGAGAACCATATCTTACACAATAGTCTATATGAGTCAAATTCCTTGATTGAGAAATATAAAAGAAGAAATAGAATATTGTGTGATAAGGTTGATGATCTTAAAAAGAAAATTCAATGTAGCAAGAGAATGGAAAATGAAGAACATTTTCTTTATAAAGGTCATAAGTGTTTGTCCCATGCTTATTTATTTGTGCACACCTCTTTGAAAGTATTTAACTCTTGTTTATGGTATCTTGATAGCGGTTGTTCTTGTCATATGACAGGAGATAAATCATTGTTCAAGTCACTCAAGGAGAAGGTCAATGATTATTTGACTTTTGGAGATAGTGGTCATGCTTAAGTACCTGGGAAAGGAATCATTGAGATACTGGGGCTACCACCATTGAAGGACGTCCTATACATCAAAGGGCTTAAGGCAAACCTTTTGAGCATCACTCAAATATGTGATGAGGACTTCCTAGTTCAATTCTCAAAGAAGGGGTGTGTAATCATTGATGAAGAAGGTATTCAAGTGTTGAAGGGAAATAGGACTACCAACATTTGCTACGGAGTAGTTCCTACACCAAAGATCTCTTGTAGAAGTGGTCGGGTTGACATGTTGGAACTTTGGCATCAAAGATTGGGGTATGCAAAGACAATTTGTGATGCATGTCAAATGGGAAAGCATACAAGGTTAAATCATCACAAGGTGAATGTGATTTCTACCTCATGCTGTTTAGAGCTTCTTCATGTTGATCTAATGGGGCCTACAAGAACCGAAAGCCTAGGAGGAAAAAGGTATATCATGGTTGTTGTTGATGATTTCTCAAGATACACTTAGACGAAATTTCTTAGAGAGAAATCAGAAGCATAGGAGAAGATGGAGATTCTTTACAAGAGGCTTCAAAACGAAAAAGGGGCTCCTATAGTCAAAATAAGGAGTGATCATAGGAAAGAGTTTAAGAATGTAAGATTTGAGTCCTTTTGTGAGAAGAATGGAATCATGAAAGAATTTTCAGTTCCTAAAACTCCCCAACAAAATGGAGTGGTTGAAAGGAAGAATGGGGTGATTCAAGAAATGGCAAGAGTTATGCTACTCAATAAACAAATCCCTCAAAAGTTTTGGGGAGAAGCCGTAAACACCTCTTGTCACATTGGTAATAGAATATTCTTCCAAGCAGGAACAAAGAAGACTGCATATGAAATTTGGAATAGGAAGAAGCCCAAAGTGAAGTACTTACATGTCTTCGGAAGTAAGTGCTACATTCTAAATGACTGAGAAAATCTTGGCAAATTCGATGGAAAAAGTGATGAAGGCATCTTCCTTGGTTATTCTACCACAAGTCGAGCATATAGAGTCTTCAACAAGAGAACAAAGATGGTGATGGAGTCCACCAATTTGATGATTGATGATGCCATAACAAGAGTAGAAATTGATGATGATGGAGAAGGACCAAGCTCCAAAGAAATCACCATTGATGTTGAAGCCCAAGATGTTGAAGTGGAAGGATTTACACTAGAAAAAGAATCTACTCCTGTAAATTCTAGAATGGAGACAAGGTCAATGTCTAGATCATCAAGTCCTCTCACTCTTCCTGAAGTTCAACCCCCCATCGCTTGGAATGATGAAGTATCTACTTCAAAGAAGCCATCATCAAGAGTTGTTAAAAATCATTTGGAAAGTAAAATCATCGAGACTCTAGATGAAGGACTTTGTCTTATAAAGGGAAACACACTTGTCGCTAATCATGTAACGCACCATTACTACCTTGCCTAATTTGAGCCAAAAAGTTAGAAGAAGCTCTCCAAGACGAGAATTGGGTGGACTCAATGCTTGAAGAGCTAAATCAATTCGTGAGAAATAATGTATGGAAATATGTTCCAAGACCTAAAGGTGCTCACGTTATTGGCACCAAATGGATCTTCAAAACAAGACCAATAAGGATGGAGAGATTATTCTGAATAAGTCTCGGTTGTTGGCTTAAGGTTACACACAAGTAGAAGGGATAGACTTTGATGAATCTTTTGCTCCGGTAGCTATACTTGAGTCTATCTACATTCTATTGTCAATTGCATGCACCATGGACTTCAAACTCTATCAAATGGATGTGAAATGTGCATTTCTCAATGGATACCTTAATGAAGTAGTGTTTGTTAAACAATCCAAAGGTTTCCAAGATCCTCACTTCCTAGATCATGTGTTGATATTGAAGAAGGCATTTCACAGTTTGAAGCAAGCTCCTAGAGTTTGGTATGATCAGCTTACATAGTACCTCCTAGATAGAGGATTCAAACGAGGATATGCTGATTGGACTCTATTTTTCAAAAATGATGAGAATTATCTTCTCGTAGCTCAAGTATATGTTGATGACATAGTATTTGAAGCTACCATAGATGCTCAAGCTGTAGAGTTCTCTGAAGATATGAGGAAAGAATTTAAAATAAGTATGGTGGGGGAGCTTACCTTCTTTTTGGGCCTTCAAGTCAAACAAAGAAGGATGACATATTTATTTCTCAAGAAAAATATGCTAGAAACTTTGTTAAGAAGTTTGGACTAAATTCCAAAAAGCATGACTCCACCCCTATGAGTTCTTCTACCAAGCTTAGTCTTGATCCCTCTGGGGTAGAAATGAGTCCATCCTTGTATAGAAGCATCATTGGAAGCTTGCTATATCTTATGGCAAGTAAGATCGAATATTGCCTTTAGCGTGGGAGTATGTGCTAGATATTAAGTCGCTCCAAAAGAATCCCACTTATCTGTTGTGAAAAGGACCATACGATATGTCAATGGCACACTGGATTATGGTTTATGGTGCTCAAGGGATTCTAAAATGCTTGCCTTGCGGGTTATTCAGATGCTAATTGGGCTGGAAGTGTGGATGATTGGAAGAGCACTTCAGGTCACTATTTTTACCTTCACAACAACCTTGACTCGTGTATGAGCAAGAAACAAAATTCGATGTCTCTTTCTACGGTGAAAGCGGAGTATATAGTGGCTAGAAGCTGCTACATATAACTTCTCTGGATGTAGAAGTTGCTTCACGACTATGAGATTCCTCAAGATACTATGTGTGTATTCTGTGATAACACCAATGCTATAAACCTCTCAAAGAATCCGTTACAACATTCAATGTCCAAGCACATTAAGATATGCTACCACTTCATCCGAGATTAGGTGGAAGATAAAGTAGTTTGCCTTGAGTTCATACATACTGGCAATCAAAAGGCAGACATCTTCACCAAACCCCTCGATGGTCCATGGTTTGAATCACTCCATAAGACCATTGACATTGGTACAATTCCTTGAATCTTGTTGGAAAAAATCTGGTTTCGTATCTCATACAAAACATACAGTGGAAGCAACAAATAAGGATCTATTTCATTCATGATTGACAACATGCACTATGTAAATTTCAGAATTTAAGAACAAGATAACATACCTTGGTGTGGAGAAATTTAAAATAAAGATTAGAAGCCCTTGGGAACACTTTTAATCTTCACTCTAATTCCACTTTATGCCCAAGATGTGTGGTCTCTCAATCAGTTTCCAAAGTCAGAATGAAAGTGTGTCTCACACTCTCTCTTTTTCTCTACGATTCTTCTTTTTTTTTTTTTAATAAAAAATACTGTATATTTCTCACTTTATAACTAACTGATTATCTAATTAGGCCGGCCTATTGGGCCTTTCCAATTGGGCTTTAGTGTGTGGCTTGGAGTGGAAATAAAAGGGACCAATAAGACACTGGCTCCAATAGGCCTTGGGCTTTTCTGTCAACTCTTGACAAATCTAAAGTTACCATTAATAATATTTAATACCACTATATAAATATAATTGCACTCTAGGCCTTATTAATAAATTATATCCCAAGACTTTATTATAAACGCAACCCCTTCATAAAATATCCGTAGTAATACAAAGTCATAAATATTGACTGCCACTTTGAAAATTACTACATCTTATCCTTGAGTACCCGGTTTAATCCTTTAAAGTTATTCATCATATATTTATGAAATCCAATTTCATAAATATATACTTTGGTAACTTTTTACCAAAGTGGTTAGGCTTAACTCTCTGAATAACCAAACTCATTAAACTTATCTCAAGGAAATATTTTATATCTCCGTTAAGAGATTATGAATTCCATCTTGAGAATATATGTTCTATCAACACTAAATGTGGCTGCCCAACATACTGAGGTTTTAACTGTTATTTTAGATCTCACTCCTGATATATCAAAACAACCTACATATCATGATCAGGTCTATTATTCTCTCAGGATTAAGAGTTCATGCAAATAAAAGTCGTGAGATTTATTATGTATTTGACAGTCGTTAGGAGAATAATAAATCTCACACGGTCCAGTTCAATATGTCTTAACACTTAAAACATATCAACATATTAACATATCAACTAGAAGTCTCCACTTCCATGATCAAGACAAATCATTTTAGTTGATACGTTATAGTCTTCACAGATAAAATGCCCAATTTCATCACCGACTACGAATTATAAATTTTGAGTTTACAAAGAACTTGTGATTTATATCTTCTGTGACTAAATCACATAAATTACATACTATGTATCTCATAGACTATATGATAATGTCCAAATATTCATGTTACCATTATTTTAGATAAAAATAAACAACTTTATTAAACACAACATTAAGTCATACATAATATCATACATAGCATCATAGAATAGGATTTAAGGGCACACATCCTAACAATCTCCCACTTACCCTAAAGACTATTGTGCACTAATCTAACTCCCATTCCTTCCAAATGTGACTAGAAAGTCTTTTGAAGCAATGCTTTGGTAAAAGGATCTGCTAGATTATTTGCACTTTCAATCTTTGCTACCACAACATCTCCACTAGCAACAATGTCTCGAATGATGTGGTACTTCCTCTCAATGTTCTTTCCTTTTTTGTGATTCCTTGGATCTTTGGATTATGCAACTGCTCTACTATTGTCGCAAACAATATGATGGGAACTTACTCCATTCTTACAACACTAAGATCAGAAAGGAATTTCTTGAGCCAAACAACCTTCTTTATTGCTTCACAAGCAGCAACGTACTCGGCTTCCATGGTGGAGTCCGCAATACAAGATTGCTTAACACTCCTCCAACTTATGGCTCCACCTCCCAAGGTGAAAACACATCTTGAAGTGGATTTTCTGAAATCTAGATCCGATTGAAAATCTGAATCTGTATAGCCAATAGGAATCAAATCCTCACAATGGTAAACAAGTATATAATTTCTCATTCTCCTAAGATACTTGAGAATATGCTTTACAGCTTGCCAATATTTTGGTCCTGGATTTGATTGATATTGGCTGACCATGCCAACTGAATAACAAATGTCTGGTCTAGTACAAAGCATGGCATACATGAGACTTCCTACTACAGAAGTATAAAGAACTTGTCTCATCATATTTTCTTCTTCTTGAGTCTTAGGCCTTTGGTCATCAGACAGACGAACTCCATGTCTAAAAGGAAGTAATCCTTTCTTGGAGTTTTGCATGCTAAGCCGTTCTAGAATCTTATCTATGTATCCAGCTTGTGATAAGTCTAACATCTTATTCTTGCGATCTTGCCAAAGCTTGATCCTAGGAATAAAGTTAGCCTCACCCAAGTCCTTCATATCAAATTGGCTTGACAATCAAACTTTAACCGATGACATTACCCTTACATCATTCCCAATGAGTAGAATATCATCAACATAAAGCACTAGGAACATTACTAATTTGTCTTGATGTCTTTTATACATACATGATTCATCAAGATTTTGTTTAAAACCAAATGATTTGATTGCTTGATCAAACCTGATGTTCCATGACCTAGATGCTTGCTTAAGTCCATAAATGAACCTATTCAACTTGTATACCATATGCTCTTGATTCTTTGGCATGAAACCTTCCGATTGCAACATGTATATTTCTTCTTCAAGATTGCCATTAAAAAATGCAGTCTTGACATCCATTTGCCAAATCTCATAATCATAATAAGCAGTAATGGAAAAGAGAATTTTGATAAACTTAAGCATGGCTACTGGCGAAAAAGTTTCATCATAATCAATACCTTCTTTTTGTGTATACCCTTTCGCCACTAGTCTTGCTTTAAAGGTTTCAACCTTTCCATCTATCCCTCTCTTCTTCTTGTAAACCCATTTGCAACCAACAGGTTTAATGCCGTTAGGCGCCTTTACAAGATCCCATACATGATTAAAATACATAAAATCCAATTCAAATTTCATAGCTAAGACTCAATGATGTGCATCTATATCATTCATTGCCTCTTCATAAGTGTAGGGATCCAATTTAGCCTCTTCTGAGATAGCTACATAAGTTTCTCCTAAACCTCTAAATCTCATAGGAGGCCGAATAATTCTCCCACTACAACGAGGCATCTGTGTACTAGATATCTCATGAGTAATATCTTGTGGTGTATCCAATACAGCCACATCATCCCTAGTTTCATCCATTAGTTGTTCAACTACAGGTTCATCTATTTCAGCCAATACAACTCTACTTTTAGGATTAAAATTATTCACATAATCATCTTCCAAAAATTTGGCATGGGTGCTAACAAACACTTTGTTATCCTTATGATTATAGAATAAATAACCCTTGGTTTCTTTTGAATACCATGAAAACATGTATACTTCCATTTTAGCTTCCAACTTATCAGACTTCCCTTTCAACACATGTGCTGGACATCCCCAAATGTGGAAATATTTCATACTAGGCTTGTGCCCACTCCACAATTCCTTAGGTGTGTTGGGAACAGATTTTGATGGAACTAAATTCAAAACATCCATAGCAGTTTTTAGTGCATATCCCAAAAAGAAACTGGTAAAGTTGTGTAACTCATCATGGACCTAACCATTTCCAAAAGAGTCCTATTCCTTCTTTCCGCTACACCATTTTGTTGGAGAGTTCCAAGTGCAGTCAATTGGGAGACAATCCCATTTTGAATTAGGTAATCCTTGAAATCCCCAAGAAGGTATTCGCCACCTCGATCAGATCGAATGATCTTTATGCGTTTACCCAATTGATTTTCAACTTCGACCCTAAACTCTTTGAACTTGTCAAAGGCTTCGGACTTCCGTCTCATTAGGTACACATAACCATATCTTGAGTAATCATTCATAAAAGTGATGAAATACTTATAACCTTCTTTTGCTTGGGTTGACATAGGACCACAGACATCTGTATGAACTAATTCAAGCAACTCTTCGGCTCTTCTACCTTTTGCATTAAAAGGTCGTTTGATCATTTTACCTTCCAAACAAGATTCGCAAATTGAAAATCCATCAAATTCCATGAGTTGTAAAAGTCCATCTTTGATTAGTCTTTGAATCCTATTTGAATTAATATGCCCCAAACACAAGTGCCATAGATATGCATCACTAGCAGAAGGAAAATTTCTCTTTAATGATTTTACATGAGAGCTACTATCTATTTCAGAATTGTATAATTTATGCATGTCAGGAGTTAAAATATAAAGACCATCCACAATATTGCTAAAACAGATAAATATTTTATCCTTCTTTATTACAACATTGTTTTTTAGGATAACACAATATCCATGCTTACCTAAATAAGTTGCAGAAATCAAATTCCTATGAACATTAGGTACATACAAATAGTCTTCTAATATTAAAACTCTAGACTTAAAGTATAAATTAAACACTCCAACAGCTACAACCAGAATCTTGCTCCCATTAGCCAAAGTAAGAAATAGTTCTCTCTCATTCAACTTTTTGGTCTCTTGGAACCCCTGCAAAGAATTGCAGATATGATTAGTACAACCTGAATCCACACACCAGGAATCCGTTGGATTCTGTACCAAACATATTTCAAGAAGAAAGAAACTTTTCATAGCCTTATTCTTGGCAGCTTTGAACTTTGGACAATTCCACTTCCAATGTCCTTTCTCACCACAATGGAAACACTTTCCTTTGGTTTTCTTTCCTTTGTTGGCAACTCCTAAGGCAATTTGTTTACCATCTTTCTTAGTGAAGTCCTTCTTCTTCTTCTTACCTTTGTCATTCGACTTAGGTTGAGAAGTAGAAGCTTCGCCCACATTAGCTTTAACACTAGAAGTACTAGGGATGCCTTCCACCGCCACTAACTCATTCATTAATTCAGACAAAGAGTAAATCTTTTTATTCATATTATAATTAAGTCTGAATTCCTTGAATGATTCCGGTAGCGATTGGAGTATCATATCAACTTGGGATTCTCCATTAATGTCGACACCTAAAACTTCTAATGTGTTCAGATTAGCAATCATCCTAAGACAATGATCCCTCACTGAACTTCTTGCAGCCATTTTGGTATTATAAATTTTCCTCATGGTTTCTTGCCTTGCAGAACGGCCTTGCTCACCAAACTTCTCCTTCAGACTCAGCATTGTGTCCGAAGCTAGTTTTACATCCTATATTTGATGCTGTAGAACATTTGAGATAGATGCTAGGATGTAGCACTTGGCCATTTCATTAGATTTCTGTCAACGATCATATCGCTGTTTTTCCTTAAGAGGAACATCTAATGAAGGAAAGTTAGGACATGGTTGAGTAAGCACATATTTGTGCTCTTTAGCAGTAAGAACAATGTCCAAATTTCTTCTCCAGTCAACATAGTTGGATCCAATCAGTTTGTTTTGGTTAAGAATAGCAACAAGTGGACTAAATGATGCCATGATTTAAATCTGAAAATAATAAATATGAATATAATAAGTAAAGTGGACCTTATCAATTTAGCATACAAGCATACAATATGGAACCTCAATAAAACCATAAAACAATATATGCAACGACAACCCAATCCATGTCTATAATTCCTTGGTAGCAAGTTTATTATAAACACATTAACCGGTTGAGAGCTATTCTCATTATTAGTGCTATCATGATAACTCTTATCAAACACTAACAATATGCTGTATTACCTTTAGCCTCTAAGTAATAATGACATAGCTCCTTTGGGAGGTTAACATTACACTTAGTATAGTGTATACCATTATCTAGAATCATGTGTAGCCACATTTCATCTCCCTTTTATAGTGTTTAAACTTGTAGTACCATGGAACAAAACGCTCTCCTTTGGGATTGCGAGGTATATACGCCAAGACAAGGTGTTTGTCCATACTACTGTAAACGGGTAAGTTCAAACTTGTAGTACTATAAAGTAAACACCCTCCTTTGGGATCACGAGGCATATACGCCAAGACGAGGTGTTTACCCACATTATTATAAACCGATAATGGAGGCCATGAGATCCAACCCTTGTATCTCTCTCCCACTAGAAATTTTAAAATAAAGGTTTTTAATGTCAAGAATCATAATAATGCTAGATAATTTGAAAACATAGTCCTAATATCATTAGGAATAAATTTCATAATCCTAGCATTAATATATATAAATATATATAACGTAATATAAAACTATATATTATATTATATATATAATATAATATATATATATATATATATTATGTTATAAAACTATATTATATATATATATATATATATATATATATATATAAATATAACCATCAGATGGTGAAATCCAAGGACATCAAGTCAACGTCCCTCTTGACAATTACCAATCAATTGTCTTAATATATATATATATATATATATATATATATATAACCATGGGCCATAATTGTTCAAGCCATGCACTAATAATCCATGGCGTACGATATCATTAAAGTAAAGCCATGCGTTGAATGAAGTCAAACGGTGCAAATATAACTACCCTATTTCAATAACCACCATATCCCGAGACACGGCACTATTGAATTTCCATTCAATCTCACTTGCAATATATACATACGGGTTCCATGGAAATTTAAAAACATGACACAACATCATAACTTGATGCAGAAAAATGAAACACAAAGATAACGGTTTTTCTTAAATTCTAAAATTCAATCACATATTATACAATCATGAGATGAAAACCTGGCTCTGATACCAATTGTTGGAAAAAATATGGTTTTGTATCTCATATAAAACACATAGCAGAAGCAACAAATAAAGATTTATTTCATTCATGATTGACAACATGCACTATGTAAATTTCAGAATTTAAGAACAAGATAGCGTACCTTGGTGTGGAGAAATTCAAAACAAAGATTAAAAGCACTTGGGAACGCTTTTAATCTTCACTCCAGTTCCACTTTATGCCCAAGATGTGTGGTCTCTCAATCAGTTTCCAAAAGGAGAATGAAAGTCTGTCTCACACTCTCTCTTTTTCTCTACGATTCTTCTCTTTTTTCTATTAAAAAATTCTGTATGTTTCTCCCTTTATAACTAACTGATTATCTAATTAGGTCGGCTTATTGGGCCTTTCCAATTGGGCTTTAGTGTGTGGCTTGGAGTGGAACCAAAAGGGACAAATAAGACACTTGCTCCAATGGGCCTTGAGCTTTTCTGTCAACTCTTGACAAGTCCAAAGTTACCATTAATTATATTTAATACCACTGTATAAATATAATTGCACTCTAGGCCTTATTAATAAATTATATCCCAAGACTTTATTATACACGCAACCCCTTCATAAAATATTTGTAGTAATACAAAATCATAAAAATAGATTGCCACTTTAAAAATTACTACATCTTATCCTTGAGTACCCAGTTTAATCCTTTAAAGTTATTCATCATATATTTATGAAATCTAATTTCATAAATATATACTTTGGTAACTTTTTACCAAAGTGGTTAGGCCTAACTTTCTGAATAACCAAACCCATCAAACTTATTTCAAGGAAATATTTTATATCTCCATTAAGAGATTATGAATTCCATCTTGAGAATATATGTTCCATCAACACTAAATGTGTCTACCCAACATACTGAGATTTTAACCGTTACTTTAAATCTCACTCTTGATATATCAAAGCAACCTACACATCATGATCAGGTCCATTATTCTCTCAGGATTAAGAGTTCATGCAAATAAAAGTTGTGAGATTTATTATTTATTTGACAGTCGTTATGAGAATAATAAATCTCACACGGTCTAGTTCAATATGTCTTAACAATTAAAACATATCAACATATCAACATATCAACTAGAAGTCTCCACTTCCATGACTAAGACAAATCATCTTAGTTGATACGTTATAGTCTTCGCAGATGAAATGCCCAATTTCATCACCGACTACAAACTATAAATTCTGAGTTTACAAAGAACTTGTAATTTATATCTTCTGTAACTAAATCACATAAATTACATACTATGTATCTCATGGACTATATGATAATGTCCAAATATTCATGTTACCATTATTTTAGATAAAAATAAACAATTTTATTAAACACAACATTAAGTCATACATAATGTCATACATAGCATCATAGAATAGGATTTAAGGGCACACATCCTAACAAATCTCATATGTGATGTGTGCTTTACGTATCTATCTTGCCATGTTCTCACTTCTGTTTAGCACACAATACTTTGATGGTATCTTGTGTAGCATGTTTTTACTATTTTGTTTGTTGTTTTTAAAAGCTTTGAGTGTTTGTTGTTTTTTTATGAATCTTAACTTATCTTTGTGTCGAAAATCCAAAAAACACATAAAAAGTAGAAAATCCAAAAAGTTTAATAGGCATTTTTATGCTTTTTCACATGCATGTTTTGTTGTGTACCTTCGTACAAATGACTTTATGCATTTTCAAGCGTAACTTGTTCTCCATGCACTCATATCTTTGTGGGAAAAATCTTGACATCTATGTGATTGTTGTAAATAGATCTTCAAACTTGTCATGAATTATTAGTCAATGGTTTTGTTGATCTTGAGACATGCATAGACTCGTGACTATATATCTTCCCACTCTTTTATGTTTTTGCTTAATATAGCTCATCCAATGTTAAATCTTGAAAATAGATAATGAGCTGCAAAAGCCATCGTACATACTAGTATTCGACTAGGAAAAAGGAAAAGTGACTTGTGATGAAAATGTATGATGCCCAACAAGCCAAAGGCTTGCTTATCAAATTGAAATATTAAAAATTTCAAGCATCAATCTCAAAATGGGATGTTATTTTTCATAAATGAACAAATGTTATGAAATGTAAGAAACCAAATGAAAAGCTTCAAAGTTATGTAATCAAGTTCTGTGAGAGGTCTTATATGCATATTTCTATAATTGAGATTGGTCACTCTTCCTAGTGCTAATTGTGTATGCCTTTGTTGAATTGATCATTGAAACTTCACATTATATTTGTCTTTAGGATTGTAATTCATTATCCATTATGTTGGTACTAACGTGTTTCTAAGTAAGTTTGTTATCATATTTTGTGCTCTGTTTTGTGGTAATTGCTGCTCTGTTTTTAGAGATAATTCCAAAGAAGAAAACCAAAGCACAAAGTGCTAACAAGAGGAAGAAAATGGATAATACTCGATTTCACTCCATCTATCACTTTGAGCGATACAATCGGCAATTTGAAAAGGCTCCAATCATCCAAGAGTAATTTGTGGATCTTGTTGATCTTAAGGACTTCTTCATTTCAAGCTGCTTTGAAGAGAGAGGTTGGGAAAAGCTTCTTGGTGATCTCCCCATAGTGTGTGAATCACTAATTCAGGAATTCTACGCCAATGCCATAGCACGAGATGATGTCATAGACTGTTGGGGTAGAAGCCATGAATTCACCATTCAAGTAAAGGATGTTGATGAGGTTCTTGGATTTGGAGAAGTGGAACACGACTTCACTCACTTCAAGGAAAGAATGCTCTTCATAGAAACAGTACAATCCCATATTGGTGGAGTTAGAGAAGGGAGATTCCTTAACATATCTATTTTCCCATCGGATTTATGATGTCTCACATACATCATGATGTTCAATCTATACCCGGTGAAGAAGATGACCACCATCAACAATGCTAGGGCCATCTTCCTCATGGAGCTTCGAGAGAATATCTACATTGACATCAGTGATCGTGCATTCAACATCATTGTCTATGAAACAAGAACATCCTCAAGGGCAAAGCTTATCTTCCCTAGTCTAATCTAGAGGATCCTTCATGCAAAAGGTGTGGAAACTCCCCAAGATATCAGTGTCATGCCTTCTCTTCTTGCTATCAATGCTCTACCTATTGAAAGGATCAGAGTTTGTCTTCTGGGCGATGAAGAAGAGGTTGATCCCGCACATGGAGAGCTTATAGACACCGAAACTGAAGTAGAAGGACAACCATCAACTTCTAGGAGTCGTGGTAAAAGGAGCAGAGCTTCATTTTTAGTAGCCCCTCCAGATGCTTTTCAAATCATTCTTGAGTGGATTGACGGATTAAGAGAAGTCCAAACTGAGCACTCCAACAGGCTGACCACCATTCAAGATCAAATCAACTTACTTACAGCTAAGTTTGATAGTTTCACACACTAGCCTTAGCCTTTTGGCTATTCTGGTAAAAAATGGGGAGTATTATGGAGTAGCTCTTGAGGGGGAGAACTTTTATAAGTCTTTATAGTTTTTATGGCTTAAGTGTGTTTTTAGTTTCAATTATGGGCTTTCATAGCACTTATTTAAGTACTTTGGTTTGGCTTTTAAGTATTCTATGACTTTAGTACTTGTTTTTTTTACTTGTTTTTTTTACTTGACTATGGTTTGTTATGAAGACTTGAATGTTTTAGCTATTTATTACTTTTAGATTATGTATGCATTTTCTTTAGTACTCCACTCTTGTGCCCTTTGTTGGATTTTGTATCCTTGATGCAAATAACTTAGTGTTTTTGTATTGGTTGAGTGTTAGACATACAAAAGATACTTTGCATTGAGCTTATTAGCTTGCATATCCAGATGTTCATTCTTTGTGTGAATAATCATTGTGATCACTATTTATAGTGATTGTTCTTGTTTGGTCAAGCCATACTTTATTGCTATACTCTTTGTTCATTAATCACATTGTGCTTGCTCCCTATGCAATTCAAGGTTTTTGCTTACAATGATATTATTGTGTTATTGTTTTCAGGTAACTTGGTCATATGGTTCAAGAGTTTCACATAATTTGGAGTTAGGTGTGAGTGAGTTTTGGCAACTGTTCCCAACTCACATTTTAAGTTTAGAGTCTATTTTAGGGTTTTGTTACGGAATAGCCAAAGGGGTAGATTGTAATAATGAATTTATTCAATCATGTGTTGGCTTTATTCCATGTCAAATTTGCTTGTAATTTAGCATTTAGATACTCTGTATTTAGGTGGGAATTATGTAAGGATTGTGTGTAAGAGAGTGTGAAAAAAACTCAAGATGTGTGTACACAAAGGAGTCTCGTGACTGGATCTCGCGACTGGCTCGCGATTGGCAAGTCACCAAAGTGGCACATATGTAAAGCATGTAGGGAGTTGAAGGGTCACGACAGGTGAAGCACTATAGGACAAAAAGTATAGTCTGACCTAACAATTATCTCGCGACTCAGACTCGTGACTAGTTCTAGTTACAAGGCCGAGTCGCCAAAATGCCCTTTTTTTTTTTATTGAAATATGCCGTTTCACATTCCTCACATATCTTACTACGTATACCCTTATACCCACGAAATGTAGAGAGCTTTTAGAGCAAATTTTGAGAGAGAAACCTTAAAGAAAAACAAAATTGACTTATCACAATCTTAATATTTTTATTCTCCAAATTCCTCTACTCTCACCCTTTCCATTAACATACCCTTGAGAGGTTCATTTGCCAAATCCTTATCTCACCATACCCATATCAGTGAGGAGGTATTTTGGTGCTTGGGAAGTAGTTTAGAGAGGACCAATTCATTTGGTTGATGCAATGAGCTTATTGCAGGATCTGGTAAGCTAGAGAAGATAAGGTTTAGCATAACTCTGTTGGAGTAAGAAGCTTGGAGGGCTTAGGTGCATCAGGTAGATTAGGCTTGGAGAGTCTATTGCTATTCATGTATCCCAATTTCATTCTCTAGTAGATTATTTGGCTGCTTGGAGGGCGGCGGAGAGGTTTGTCGCTGAGCACTTCGGTTTCCTCTTCGATAATACATCGTCATGTTATCTTTGTGTTTACATCTCTCTTCCCTTACTCTTTACATTTTAATTACTGTTGTGTTTGTGATTAATTTTGGTTTAAAGTGTTATACCAATTTGGGTTTAGCTTATATTCATTATTCCGTACATATATTGTTTGTTTATAAGCTTTGTTTATAAACATTCATTGGTGTTTTATACGCTATTTGAACTTTTAATTTTTCTCTCAGGATTAAGAATTGATGTAAATAGAAGTCGTAAGATTTATTTATTATTCATTTGATAGTTATTAGGAGAATAATAAATCTCATAACAGTCCAGTTCTATATGTTTTAACTCTTAAAACATATCAATACATCAACTAGAAGTCTCCACTTTCATGATAAAGAAAAATCATCTTAGTTGATATGTTATAGTTTTTGCAGATGAAATGCCCAATTTCATCACCGACTACGAACTAAAGTTTTGAGTTTACAAAACACTTGTGATTTATATCTTCTGTGAGTAAATCACATAAATCACATACGATGTATCTCATGGACTATATGATAATTTCTAAATATTCATGTTACTATTATTTTAGATAATAACTAAATAACTTTATTAATCATAACATAGTATTATACATAATGTCATACATAACATCATACAGTAGAATTTAAAGGGCACATATCCTAATAGGTTAACCATAAGAGATTTTGTGTTCTCAACTTGTACCACATTGGGATTTAAGGGCGTGGAGTGGTAGTTATCAATCGGATGCTTTGCAGGTCAAAATTTGTCTTGTTGGTCGAGGAATTTGTGTTGTGGGGAGGAGGGATTAATGAGTATGTGAGTTTAGAATGAGAGTTTTTGTTTGTTTAGCTGGTACTGCAATGAGTTATTTCGGTTTTATCTAGCAGGGATTTCGCAATTCAGCATATGAAATTGTGAAGTTTCAAGTTAGGAGGAGGAATGACCGAATGAAGGCTATTTTTTTTTTTACTTTTGTGTTGGTGGGCCTATGTGTGATGAGGTGTAATGACATGTAGGGGAGTTGTGGAATTGGTTGTTACGTACGAAAAAGTAACATATAAAATCAGGTACATATATATTTTATGTATAATTAAAATCTATATATATATTTTTTGTTTGATAAATTTAATTTTTCCTCCCTTGAAAATGGTTTTGGCTCCACCACTAATTACTGATGGTATTATTTTTTCGCTGAAATAAATTGCACTCTCAATGGATCCTACCAGTCCCAAGACATGAAGATGTAATAAGGAAGAAGAGCAATAGACAGATGTGCATGAAAGCTTGATCTTCAAAAGCATGCACAACGCTATTTGTTAGAAATCAATGCCCACCTATCAGGAGAGGGAGATCAATCTTCCCTTTGGTGGCCAAAGAATCAAATATATTTCTTGATAAGTCACATCCGATGCTATCTAACCTCTATCTGACTGATATCTATAACATTGGAAACATCAAAAACAGAAACATAAACAAAAACAAAACAAATCTATGAACAATGCAAAGGAAAAATTGCAATTTGCAAACAAACTGACTTAAGCCCCTTCAATCCAATACCTAAAACAGTCCACTCCATCTCAATGATTTGGTAGCCCTTTTATATATTCTATGAAAGATGGTGACATCAAGTTACCTATGTTTGGAGACACGAAGGCTGAATCAGGATATCTATAAACCGGCCCAGGTGAGCAGAAGAAATTAGTTGAAGTCGGGGTAAACAAAGGAATATCAGCAGAATATGGATTGTTTTGGTCTAGAATTGGTGAAAAGGATAACGAACTTGACTTAATGTCACCACAATTCTCATCGGTAAGAGCAGAAGATGACTCATTATCATCATGCCCAACAGGCTTCATCACCTTATTATGATAATTTCCTTCCGCACACAAACTCTTCTCACTCTTCTGGGCTTTTGGCATTGCAGCAGTTTGATCATCATCATCATTGGATCCTGTCTGACCCGTGAGCCTCTGGACAAGAGCCATGAAATCCCGAGCCTCAGTGTGGATAATCTTTGGAGAATGAGTATATATAATAACCGGTTGCCTCTGTTGCTGCCTGTACATTGTGGTAGCAATACAATCAGAAACCGAAGAAGGTGACGAAGAGAAAGATGGTTTGTGAATGACATGAGACTCCTTCTTGATCTTCAATGGAGATGGACGTGGACCTTTGATCGTCTCCCACCTTGGAACCTCATCATGATGATCAACATGAAACTTTGGAGGGCTCATTAATATTGTTGAAATTTTCTTTGATCCAAATATGGAAAAAAGGAAAGGCTGTCTTATATAAATAATGGAATGGTTTGTTGAGATGAAGAGGAAGAAAAAGAGAGAATAGAGCATATATAGGAGGTTTGTTTGAGATAGAGATCAAGAAGATTTTTATAGCCAGAGATTCTGACCGTTGACATTCATACATAGATACATATTTTATACATACATATAAAAAAGAGTATGATATAAGGTATTGAAATATTAGAGTTTAGCGGTTAGAAGCTTTTGGATGCTACAATTAGTTGTTCACTTCGGCGTCTTCGTTGGCTCCACAGATGCACCGTAGTTGTCTAAAGTAGTAGGATTTGTTTTATTTTTTTTTTATTATTATTTTTTTTAAGGTGGAGTGACATAGAAGTCCTTCTCTCCCTCACGTAGGAGCTTCTCTCTCTCATTTTGCAAAAAACGAGACTCTCCCTCCCTTAGTTTTAACACTGAGGGCTTGCTTTTACAATTTTTTTACTCGATTCCTAATGGCTGAAGATGTGATTGATAGCATGGAAAACATGAAATAAACATCTGAGGAAGAAGAGATTATTGTGATATCTGATGAGGGTCGATTAGCCAAGATTGAGAGCTGCAATTTGAGTCTCATTGGAAAATTTTCGACGTGCAGGGCTTTTAACAAAAGGGCGGCTATGAGTACAATGCCGAAAGCATGGGGCATGAATACTGAGTTAAAGATTGTAGAGGCTGGATCAAATTTGTTCCAGTTCAAGTTCCAAACAGATTTTGATTTAAACCATGTGTTGAAAGGGGGACCGTGGAGTTTTGATAACCAACTGCTTTTACTCAAGCGATGGCATTAAAGGGATGACTGCGAGTAATGTCAAATTAGATCATGCATCCTTCTGGATCCAAATTTGGGGGGCTCCGTTTGATATGGTGTCTCCACAAGTAGCAGCAGCGGTTGGTAGTAGCCTGGGTATGGTGAAAGATGTGGAGGAACAGAGGGGGCAGGATACACTGAATTATTTTATGAGGGTGAGGGTTGCGTTACCAATTTCTAAACCATTGAGGTGGGGAGGATTCATTGAAGATTCAAATGGAGAACACACTTGGGTAAAATTTAAACATGAAAGGTTACTGGTTTTTTGTTATTACTGTGGTATTCTTAGGCATGACTTACGTCACTGTGCAAGCCATTATGTAGTTGAAAAGCATGGGAGGGAGGTAGATTACCAATATGGAGATTGGCTAAAGGCTACTGGAGGCCGGCAAAGATCACCACCACGAAGGAGTACGGTGGAGCCTGACTTGCACGATTGGATGAGGAGTACAAACAAAAATCATGGAGTGAATATTGAAATTTAGGTAGTGGAGTCCGAGAAGTTAGGAGTGGTCCGAGTGGATACTTCAAAGCACGTGGATAATGTTGAACTGCATGAGATGAATCCAGAAATTCAGCAGAGGAGTACTACTAGGGATAAAGGAGTTGTGGACAATGATAATAATTATTCTATAACTACAAGCACAGCAATAGCTGATGAGAGTCCAAATTCACAATCAGATAGAGATAATGCTAATATCGTGGATGAGCAGATTTTGCCGAATCTACATGGACCAGCACACAGCCTAAACTGAAGTCAACTTGGACCAAGATCATGAGGATGGATTATGGGCTTGGAAGTCTTATAAGGTCCACAGATACTTCTTTGCTTGGAAAGAGAGGAATCTTTACTGAAACACAGGCTGTTTTATCGGATGAAGAAGAGGAAGCACAGAGAGTGAAGCAAGAGAAATTATGTCGAAGTAATGACGGTGAATCAGGAAGGGTTGTCAACCATCCTTGCCGAAGGTAATGAGTCTGCTAAGTTGGAACTGCCAAGGGCTTGGGAACCCTTGGACAGGTCGTAGCCTTCGCAAGATTGTGAGGGAACAAGCTCTCAATGTATGTTTTCTTATGGAGACAAGACTAGATATGGAGGGTTTTGAAAAATTGTATGGTGAATTGCCTTATCATAATAAAATCATTGTGAAGAAACTTGATTCGGGTGGAGGGTTGTCTTTATTGTAGAAGGACGATATTTGGATGCACTTGATCAATTTCACTAATAATCATGTGCTGGCAAAAGTGAAGGAGGAAGATGGTTCTAAGTGGTGGCTGACATGCTAAAACATAGGTCTTGGGAATTACTTAACCATTTAAAATCTTTTGTGGAGGGTCCTTGGCTATGTATTGCAGATTTTAATGCTTTTCTCCAATCTTCTGAAAAGCTCAGTAAACGGCTAGCACAAGTAAGCCAAGTTGAAGATTTTCGGGCTGCAATGGAGGCATGTCATTTGGAGGACTTGTGCTTTAAGGAATATCCTTATACTTGGAATAATAAGTGACCAAGAGAGGCAAACACCAGAATTCAGTTAGACAGAGCTGTTCAACGAGGGAATGGAAAGAAAAATTGCAGCTGAGTTTAGTGATGCATTTGGCCCTTCATGCTTCGGACCACTTGCCAATTGTTCTCCACACATAGAAATTTGAGAAGAATAGTAGAAAAGGAAGGAGAGGATTTAAGTTTGAGGAAACATGGCTGCTTTGGGAGGAATGTGAGGCTATTGTTCAAGAAGCATGGATGTTGGAGCATAATGAAGGGCACGGGTTGGTAGGTATCAAGTAGAAAATTCAGAACTGTGGGGATCAATTACTAGCTTGGGGATTTTCTAAGGCCAGGCTGAGCAGTGAAGACATCAAGCAACTCCAAAAAAGATTGGAAAATTTGAACATGGTGGTGATTACGGAAGCTTCAAGGGCAAAATTCTTGGAGGTGAGCAAGGTGTTGGATGATTTATTGATGAAACATGAGATTTTTTGGGCACAAAGACCTAGAGTTTCTTGGCTTTAGCATGGAGACAAGAATACAAAATTTTTTCACTCTAAAGCATCACAACAGCGGAGGAGAAATTATATTCAGGGTGTAAACAATTCTGATGGAGATTGGGTGGAGGAGGTGGATGATTTTTCTTAGGTAGCAATAAATTGTTTTGAGAACTTGTTTCATGCAAGTACTTCTACTCAGGTTGATGATTGTCTTAGAACAGTGAAGCATAAGGTGACCCCGAATAATCAACAGATATTATCCAATGATTTTATTGCCAATGAAATTAAGATAGCGGTGTTCCCAATGGGACCAACAAAGGCGCTTGGACCTGATGGTATGAATGCTCTTTTCTACCAAAAGTTTTGGCATATTGTGGGTGATAATATAGTTAATGCAGTGTTAGACTATTTACATTATGGTCTCATGGGGCCTGATATAAACCACACTAATATTGTACTGATACCTAAAATTAAATCTCCTGAGAGAATGTCTGATTTTAGGACAATTAGTTTGTGTAATATAATTTATAAAATTATTTCCAAAGTACTGGCTAAAAGGTTGAAACAAATTCTGCCATCTGTTATATCTCCTACACAGGGTGCTTTTGTGCCAAGGAGGCTTATTACTGAAAATGTGTTGGTGGCTTATGAAGTTTTACATTCTATACATTTTTGGAAAATAGGAAAATTAGGATCATTGGCATTAAAGCTTGATATTAGTAAAGCATATGACCGTGTTGAGTGGAATTTTCTGCAAGGCATAATGAATAAAATTGAGATTTCTAGACAAATGGATTTAGTGGGTGATGCGGTGTGTAACCACTCCCTCATTTTCCATTCTCATTAATGGAAAAGAATATGGAAATATCCGGCCAACAAGAGGAATCCAGCAAGGGGATCCCCTTTCTCTATACCTGTTCCTATTATGTATGGAAGGATTCACTTCATTATTAGAGAAAGCAGAGCTGGATGGGCGTATCAGGGCAGCTTCTATATGTCGAAGGGCACCTACAATATCAAATCTAATGTTTGTTGATGATTTAATAATTTTTTGTCGAGCCACTAGTGGAGAGGTTGGGGTGATTAATGAAGTTTTACATACCTATGCTAATGATTTTGGACAATGCATTAATATGGAGAAATCCTCAGTCTATTTCAGCAATAACGCTCAAGAAGGGAAAAAAATTAGAGATTGTGTCATTGCTAGGGGTGAAGGGCAAAGTATCAAACTTTTTCCTATCTAAAGGATAGAGTTTGGAAAAAATTACAAGGGTGGAAGGGCATGATGTTGTGTGACTAATGTTGTGGTGTGGTTGCATAATAAAGAAGGTGTTTACATAGTTAGATCCGGGTATCATGTGGCTAGAAAATTGCTTTGGGAATGGGCTGAAAGTTCAACAGGTTCTAGGTAGCAACTATGGAAGAAACTGTAGAGAGTAAGAGTGCTTAACAAATTGAAGGTATTTGTTTGGAGGGCTTGTCATGAGATACTGCCAACCTGAGTAAATTTAGCCAAAAGAAATATTATTAGAGAGAATTTATGCCTTTGTTGACAGAGAGCTCTAGAGACTGTGATTCTTGCTCTTTGGGAATTTCCAGCAGCCCAAGATGTGTGTGCTAGCAGTTCCACCATGATGCAAAAATGTACTACTAACTTTCATGATTTTATGCAGCTTTTTGAGGCATTGATGAACAGCCTTGATGCAGCTGGGATGGAGTTTTTTGTGGTGCAAGCTTGGATTGTGCGGAATCAGAGGAACACATTGGTGCATGGCAGACAGATGACGAATCCTTTCTGGCTAAACAAATGTGCAACAGACTATCTAGATGAGTATAGAAAGGTGCAGGAGCAGCTGGTTGTTTTGAACACAACTTCAAGAGAACACCATTGGAAGCCTCCACCGCAGACTATGTATAAGCTGAATTTTGACGCAGCAGTGTTCAGGATGCAGCAGAGTTTTGGATTTGGAGCAACAATCTAAAATGCACAGGGGGAAGTAATGGCTGGGATGTCAGCTAAGGGGCCCTACATGCGAAATAATGAAGAGGCAAAAGCTTTGGCGTGTCGACAAGTAGTGGTTTTTGCCATGGAAGTTGGATTTTCAGAGCTTGTAATTAAGGGAGATAACAGGATAGTGATGAAAGATATCTTGGGTTTGTCTTGCCATAATTCATTGCTTGGTCATGTATATGAGGATATTTATGCTTACTTGAATGGGATGCAGCGGGCTTCAATAAGTTGTATTAAGAGAGATAGGAAATATGGTTGTGTATTCTTTAGCTAAGTATGCAAAAAATATTAGTGATGTAGTCTGTTGGATAGAGGACTCACCACCACCTGCGGTGGAGGCTTTGTACCAAAATTCTTTACATGTTAGTGAATGAATGAATGCATCGTTTTTTTTTTTTTTTTTTTTTTTTTTTTTTTTTTAAATCTATCAATGTAGATACTATCATTAACCTGTGTTTTAAATGTGTGTGATAATTCTCATAAAATGAATACCAAAATAGAGTTAGTAAATATAATATAAGTTAAAATGCAAATTACATTCTCTAAGTTTAACTAAATTTATTTTAGGCTTTTAATTTTATTTTTGTTTAATTAAGTTTTTTAAATTTCAAATTTATTCAATTCAAAATTTTAATCTAATTCCATTAAAAATTTGTTGCTAATAAAATTAAAAAATAAAATTATAATTTTTTTTTTTTGTGTAAGAAATTTTATTCTATTTTTTTTTCCAAAAAAATGTTTTTTATTAGTTAATTGTCTATTTAACTGCAATTTTTTAATGAAATTGATCTGAATGCTTGAATTAATTAAATTTAAAACTTAAACGAATTAATTGAACAAAAGTAAAGTGAGAGAATTTAAATAAATTTCAGCCAATCTTAAAGGGAGAACTTTGTATTTTAGCATATAATATTTTGATTTAAATGTTGATTATGTGTTTAAATTTGAACATTTCATTTAACTATGATTGATTGGAATTTTAAGAATATTACAATAGAATTCCTCTACCTATTATATTACTACTATAAAAGTTGTGTAACTATATATAATTAGTCATGTGATTAAGAACTTATATTATATAAATGAAAATGATCTTATCTAGATTCAGTTTGGAAGAACCATTTAACCTTATGTATTCATTTGTTTTCTATCTTCAAAATTTTAGTCATCGATGCTATTATGTAGCGACTAGGCAATTAAACAAAATGCCGATACTTGTGCCACTTGTGCCCTCGAACATGCCAGCTTGAGTTTACAACACAAGTGAGAAAATTTCACTCTTCAAATTGGAAATGCTGGGTTTATTTGGAATTATAAGTAACCAATTAGGAAGCATATTCACTCACTTACATACATACATAGCTACTAGTGAACACATGGATTTGACAAATTGATAAATCCACTTGAACTTGTAAGGGCCGGGGTTGGGGACGTAATGATTGTAATTGACATATGGATAATACAAACATTTTAGATTTGACATTGATTATTAATATATGTAATTAGGTTGAAGAATGCACATGCTAAAAAGAAAAACAAAAACCGAAGGTTATGATGAGTGAAGAATGTTCATAACCAAAAATAAATAAATAAAAAAATAAATAAAATCAAAATTTGTTGAGATTAATCCATAGCACATAATCAATAGGTCAGCGAGATAAAAGCATGAAATTGCACCATTCCATTTTAAAATCTCATATGTCACTCCCGGTGCTCCACTACGTGCCCCAAAACCTACCCTCCTATCCAACTACTTAATTTATCCCAAATTATATGCTTTTTTAGTTGCACTTAACTAAAATAAAGACATCAACACCACCAACCTCCATCAAAGCTGGCAAGATGAGGTCATCAACACTCATCAATCTTGTTATGGTCATATTGTCTATGTGATTGGCCAATCCTTCAACAAAGGACACTTTACTTGTAAATTTGGTAGATCTAAGTTAGATTTCATACATATCAAGTGGTTGTATTAATGACATGAAGATTAATCCAAGAAATAAGTGAAGAAAAACTATTTTATTGAAACTCGATAGATAACTCGATAGAAAGCATCTATCGAGATTTCCTGGGCAAACTCGATATCAGCTCAACACTAGCTTGATTTATCGAGCTTTATGAATTCAGAAATTCCAGATTTGAATTTCGGTCAATGCTGATGTATTTGTTTAGGGTTTCTTCTCTCACAACCCTAGACATATATAAGACTTATTTTAAAAGCCGTCATATATAGACACAGTTACCAAGAACTTAATTTTTCTCTGTGAGAAGTTACTGTATTTGTATGTCATAGGGTTTTATAACCAAGTACTTCATGATCTTCATTGTCTATGAAATGAAGAACTTTGCAGATAACAACAATCATTTAAGTTACTGGAGTTAGTCACGTATTAGAATCCATGTAAAGGGTTAGTCACAAATTGGAGATTTGTGCATCAAGAGAAAGAAGACAACTACAGGATTAAGTCTAATTGGGTATTGGAGTGAAAGTTCAACTGTAAATTGGTATTTTAGGATAGGCCAGGATAGTGGTAAAATTTCTCATTCTTATAATCACTTGATTATTGATTAGTAGATTCTTGAGAGTGGTGGCGTTAAATTCACCCAATGGAGTTTTTGCCTTGTGAAAGGTTTTCCCCATTTGCCAACAAATCACTGTGTTAATTTAATTTACACTGCATTTAGTTTATTATCAACAATCATCACCAATTTCACCATCAACTCCCTTTTAGATCTCCTCATGATCATGGGTACTATTCTTAATCTCTAAATCTCCTCACTATCATTTATTGGACCTACGTTCATAACCTTCGAGGCCTTGGGAGAGGGTGAAATTGGGCAAATGCCCATTTCGCACAAAGAAATGGGCAAATGCCCCATTTTCCAAACTAATTAGGAAAATGTCACTCTTTTGAAACTTGATTTTCTCAAAATCGAGTTTCAAAAAGAAAAAATTTCTGGAACCCTATAGCAACGTTTTAAGGAGGTTATAGTGACGTTTTAAAGACCTATAGTGCCGTTTTGTAAGACCTCCATGAAATCGAGTTACGTGCAAGTTTTTCTTATTTTTTTACCTATAACTCGACTTCATGGAGCTCGAATTACAAAACGCCGCTATAGGTCCTTAAAAACGTCACTATAGGCTTTTTAAAATGTTGCTATAGGGCTTAACTCGATTTTGAGAAAATTGAATTCTAAAAGAGAGGCATTTCCTTAATTAGTTTGGAAAATGGGGCAACATGCTGACTTTTTTTTTGGTAAAAAGGGTAAAAGCCCATTTTGGCCCTTGGGAGAGGCATTTGGAGGTGTCTCAGGTGGGTCATTGAACTTAAAGCAAAGCATTGTTATAGACATCTAAACTGAAGAATTGTTATAGACATCTATAACAATTCTTCATCATTATAGGCTTTGATTTGCCTTTGGGTTTGGGTTTTTGAGGCTAGAAAGTGGGACTCACACTCATCCATATAGAAGAATCAGAAGTTTTTTTTTTTTTTTTTTTTTTTTCAAGGTTTGTATTTGGGTTTCATTCTATTTGGTTGTTGATAAAGTGCAACAAAGTGAAATAAAATTTTGTTTTTCTTTTGTGAGTTTTACATGTTTGGTTGATAAGAAAGTTTGTGAAAGTAGAAGAATATATATATATATATATATATATGTATGCATGTATGTATGTATGTATGTATGTATGTATACATAAATGTGGTTTGTGTGATTGTATCTATTTGACTGGATAGAAAGTGGGTTAAACTGAAAGAAAATGTTATTGTTTTTGTGGCTTTTTAAGTAATTGTCTTTATTTGGTTGGTGAGAAATTGCAAGAAAGTGAAAGAAAATAAGTTTTGCAAATTCAATTTTATGATTTTTTTAAAACTAGAATTATAATTGCGTATTATAATTTTGGGTTAAGAAATGTGATAAAGTGATTGGACTATCACTTTAAAGTGGGTCCAGCATCGCCAACGCGCCTTCCACTATTACCTTTGGTTGTGGTTGGACTTTCTCAAAGTAGACCTTGTTCCTAGCATTCCAATTTTCCCATGACAATGCAGCCCATTGTTCAAGTTCCTTCTTTGTCAGTTCTTCCACCAACATGTGAAAGAGATGAAAAAAATCCTGGACTTCATTGCAACACTTCTGCACTCTACCTTTCACCATCGCCCGCACGTCCCAAGCAAATGGGCATTCCCACAGTAGATGAGCATAAGTTTCGGGCTTCTGGCAGCACATCTCACACCCTGATTCTACTTGTACCTTCCTCCAATGAAGATTTTTTACTTGTATGGAGGATGTTGGAGCAAGCTCTCCATAAAAAAGTTTTTATTTTAGGAGGTACATTCAAAGCCCAGATCATTTCCATCATTTACTATCGTCCTATGCCCTTGAATGCTCAACTTCCACCTATTGTTTTAACCGAAGAGCAACATGATATACAGACTTAACAGTGAACTCATGTCTTCTATTTTCTTTCTATATTAGTGTGTCCCTCGTTTGGCTTCAAGTAAGTGGTATAGCTAAGATTTCCTCCTAGTCCTAGGTGCAAAGGTTTCATAAACCTTTAGTCTATCCCATTGCCATGTGTTGGTGTCAATGAGATCAGACACCTTAATAGAAAGCCTCTCTTTCCTAATAAACATCAGTCTATGGGATAACCACTTTGTGCACAAAGCCACAATTGTTGTACCATCCCCAACCTTTCATCTTGAGCCTTCTAAAACGACATCTCTAGTAGCTAGCAAACTTCGCCACACATACGAGGGCTTATATCCTAACTCAGCCTTCATGAATGAAAAACTAGGAAAATACTTTGCCTAGTAAACTCAATAAAATAAAAAAATTAAAAAAAAAATAATGTTTGTGGTGTGTCAAACTTCAAGCTTGTTTAGCTAGCATAGCTAAATTAAAAGCATGTATATCTCAGAAACCCATATCTCCATTTTTCTTTGAGGTACACAATTTCTTCCAATTTATCCAGTGGATTTTCCTTTCATCTATTGTCTGACCCCAACAATATTTAGCTAAAGTAGAGTTGATAGATTTCCCTATTGCCTTTGGAATTTTAAAGAGACTCAGAGTACGTTGGAATGGTATTTTTCCTTCCATTCCATGACTCTCTCCCAGCTTTAGAAATATACTTTTCCTTCCATCCCATGTTTCTCTCTCTTATTTATTCGCTCATGCAACTCTTTAAAGGTATTTTGTAACGCTGTTGCCCATTATTAAAAGGAAAAAAAAAGGGAGGGTCAGATTTTAACCCACACGTGAGCCCACCTACCCTCTTAATTCCCCATCACATATTCACAAAATATCTCACTCTCTTTTCTTTGGCTAGCCAAAACTCACTTTGCTCTCTTTTTCTATTCTCATTTACACAACACTCCTTTCATCACCTCACACTCTCCCACCAATACCCACACCACACCACCATCTCCACCATCATTTTTTAGGCAAGAGCATCAGAAAAATTTCTTAGAAACCTTTGCATTTACACATCTTCTATTTGAGGTAAAAATTTCTAATCTTTTTGGTGGGTTTATATACTTTTGCAAGAGGTTCTTTTAATCTAAGTTTTGGTAGTGATATTCATGTGTTTATGTGTATAGGGTTTTGTTTTGGTGGACATATGAAAACTCAATTATTGTGAAAACACTAATGCTTGTTTAAACCCCTAATTTTAAATTATGGCTCAATTGTTTTCACTCAAACTTATCTAAGTGCAGAACAAGAGTAAAACACGTGCAATAAACCGAAACACTGCTTTAAGCCGTAAGCAAGTACAATAAGCAATAAATGTAAAGTTTAAAGAGTAGGGAAGAGAGATACAAACACAAGATAACACCGAGATGTGTTCTCGAAAAGGAAACCAAAGTACTCGGCGAAAAACCTCTCCGTGGCCATCCAAACCGAAATCGATCAACTAGTGAATAAGTTGGAGTACACGAATATCTAAAAGACCCTCCAAGCCTAATCTACCCAATGTACTTGAGCTCTCCAAGCTCTTGCTACCAATGAACTTCTTGGAGTCTCGTCTTCACTAGTTATTCAAATTCCATAATTCCACAATTGCATCTGCCACTCAATGGCTTCTTCCAATGCTTCCCAAAAGCACCAAAACTTCTCTCAATGCTTTGAGTGGGTGAGGTAAGTGTTTGGGCTAAGAACCTCTCAAGGATGTATAGATGGAGAAGTGGGAGTAGATGTAAACTTTAGAGAAATGATGTAGAGGATAGCGCGTAAAACAATCTCTAACTTTCAAGTGTTTGGCTAGGGTTTCTCTCTCAAATGCTTCTTCAGAAAATACTCATTTTTCTTACATTTTGTAGGTAATGAGAGTTTATATAGTGTCGGTAAAGAATAGGAAATGTCACACTCCAAAATGCAACAGGCAATGAGTTTCGTCAGTCACTCGCGACTTGGCCTGAGTTGCAAGTCACTCTTGAAATCCAGCCTGCCAATGACTTTTCAAATTCTAGCATGTACTTCTCACATGGCTTATTTCATGGGTCAGAAGTTGCGAGTTAAGTCATAAAACCACTTCTTCACAAATTCTTAACCAAACCCTAACACACATCCCTTACATTAAATCCCACAAAAATACAGGGAAATAATTTTACAAAAATACAATTAAATTTGACACGAAATTAAATCTAACAAATATATAGTAGTAAATCACGTCTTTACAATCTCCCCCTTTGGCTATTCTATGACAAAACCCATAAACAAACTCTAGACTTAAAACATGAGTTTGGGAATAGAGGGAAAACTCACTCACGCCTAAATCTAAAATCTGTGAAGCACTTGAACCATATACACCAGTATCTTGAAACACTTGCACATAACAAATAACTTCATTAAGTACAAGACAAGTAAAATGCAAGGCACGTATAAAGAGCAAGCAAAATACGATCAAGATAGATAAAAGATATGAGAACATATAGCATAACTTGATCTAACATGAGCAGTCATTAAGAAATAACCTCAATGAACATTTAACAAGTAAATGAGCATCTGGAAATGCAAGCAATTAAGAGCAGTACAAAAATTAATTGCATGTCCAACAAGCACATGATGCGTTAAAGAAACTAAGGAAAGAAGCGATAAATAACTAAAAGAATCAAGAAACGGCTATAAAAACCAAGGAACGCAACGTAATAAAGTAAACTGTGTTTTAAACTAAAGTACTAAAAGCTTTAAAGAAAAGCACTGGAAAAGAAGCATAAATCAACTAAGTAAACTATAAAAGTAGTAAAAATAGACTCAAAATTTTGCTCCCCCTAAAGCTGTACTCCCCTTCAACTAACTACTACTCCCCATTTTTGAATAGAAGGGCCAAAGGTGCTAGTCCTCGCTCGCCAAGTCTTTAATTTGAGTGGAGAGAGCAAGGATTTGCTTTTAAAGATATGTCTTCTAGGTAGTGGTGTATGCACAATGTTCGTCCAACTTCTATTGCATAGCCTCCTGTGAATGCTAGAAATAGTCGAATATGTTAAGAAGCATGCAATGAGATCGGGAGCATGAGAAAGTGCATATGGCTATTCCTAAGGCTAAGCCTATGGTTGCTCCTGAGGCCGAGAGGGTGAGGCTTCCATGTCTTCAAGATCTAGGGTGAAGTTTTCAATATCTTCATCGATGTTGCCACCCTTGTAAGCAGTGTCCTCACCTTCTGCACTCTCTTCTTTTTCACCACGACCACGAATATGAGCTTTAATCCTTGTCATTGTTTGAGCCGAGATTTGGTCTTCCCTCTTCATCACTAGCAAACCGAGGGGAACCTAAACCTTCTCATTTCACATGATAGACATGATCAATCTCAAGAAAGGTAGAGTCATTCGAGACGTCCTCTTGCTTACACACTTTTTAAGTAGATGGTAGATGTGAGCACAAATGTCTATGTCCTTCTTTAGGAATAAATCATGAAGGAGCAGTACTCACGGTTGGGAGAAGTTCATCAAATTCCTCAGTGGGAAAAGGTTGAAAAGCATGATGTAGGCCAGTGTTCTCATTTCAGAAGAGAAGTTGGTGGTGAGCAAGCACTCCTTTAACCATTCTCCCCTAAGAATTGGTGCTATCACTGATACTACTAGCGATTTCCTCTTATCATATGGAAGAGAAGACTCTGGGATCACCAGCTTGATTTGAAGGAAGTTCTAAATCGACATGGCAGAAACTGTGAACTCCTTTCCTCTCACCCAACAGTTTAGGTGATCTCCCTCCATAACCGCATTCAAGAAGAATTCTCAAACTAAAATACGGCACACATCCACCGAGCCTGTGAGGAGTGGAGCCCATGTGCAATCTTTGATCACATCGGGGATGAAGATGCTCTTAAGAGATGGAAGATCCACCTCTCTTTGCACAATAATGACAACGTCCTTGTAGTATTTTGAGAATGCCTCAATTGCATCTCTATTTCGGAAGCGATCCTCTTCAAATCTTTGACTCTTAAGAGGTTTCTTGGTAGTGGTTTTCTTGAGAGGAGACATCTACAAAATAGCCACACAAGCACAAACCATACACAAACATGCTAACAAACTTGATTAGATACAACTTAGTCCATAAACAAACAAAAATAGAAGATAATGACCTAAAATAAGATCAAATGACTATAACAAAGACATATGAACATGTTGCATGTGCTAAAAGGTCTAAAAAGAACTAACAAGCATGAATGTATGCAAAACATGTCAAGTGATAAGGTGTGTGCATTAAGGGTGCATTAAGTGTGCATGTGCAATGCATGATCAATGCATGAACAAGCATTCATAGGGCAAATATGTTAAATGACAGGCCACAAACGTGTTGACCCCTTGTGATTAATTCAATTGATTAATTAGTCAAGTTCTTAATTAACCAAGTTAACATGCAAATTCACGTGGCAGCGCAAACAAATCACCAATAATTAAAGTATGCAGCTGAAAAATAAAAGATACGGTGATTTGTTTACGAATGGGAAAAACCTGATGGCAAAAACCCCACCGGGTGATTTAAGGTCACCACTCCCGAAACTCCACTATTATCACAAAAAGCGATTACAAGCAAGGAATCCGAGTACCTTACCAACCTACAGTTGAACCCTTACCCCAATACCCAATTGGACTTGTTCTGTAATGACAGTTTCTCCTCTTGATGCACGGCTCCGAGTATGTGATTAACCAATTGCGCGGATCCTAGTACGCGGCTTACTCCTTTGCACGAATCCTAGAACGTGACTAACTCCACAGCAACCTTTTGATTGTTGTAGTTGATTTACAGCATTTTCACATAGACACACCAATAAGATCTTCAATGTTAGTGCAAGAGACTTTGCTTGGTTACAAAACCCAACGGCGTACAAGAATCACAACAAGAACTCTTTCTTCTGTAAGAGGAAGGTAGGGTTTCAAAAAGAAAACCTTATGAAGCTTTCTAGGGTTAGGTTTTTCTTTTTCCACCTCCTTTAAATAGGAGCTTAATGGGCTCCCCTATTCCAAATAGGTTTACACAAACCTTGGGTTTTCCTAGTCCAATAAGAATTATACAAACCCATAAACAATTAGTCTTTTAGAGTAAAAACGTTGCTGGCTATAATCTGAAACATGTAAGCTCGATCGATCGAAATGTCTGTCGAGCTTTAATGAATCTTGACAAATTGAGCTTCTGTCAAGGTATCGAGACTTGCAGATTGCACTTTTCTTGAGCAGTTCTTGAGTAATCTTCATGTCTTCAATTTAACCACTTGTAATGATCATCTTGAACCTACTTAGATTTACCCAAATACAAGTAAAGTGCGTTTTGTTAAAGGATATGCCAATTACATAAAAATATGTCCCTAACAATCTCCCCCTTTGGCAATCCGTGACAAAACCACAAGAGTACATTGAATGTCTTAGAATACATTCTACTCAAAAATAAATAAGCCTAGTCTAAAAGATTTGAACCTTGGAAGTTGCTGCAAGAAGAAGGTTCGGAATCTTGACTTGGCTTTAACTTGTCTTTCCTGAAAGGCACTAAACAAAACACATCAAGGTACCATGTGGAAAACAATGACAAGTTGAATAAACAAGAAACATGTGTATAACTAGAGAAAAGAAACAACACATGTGAGATAAAGAGTGAAACACATACATCATCATATATACCACTTGATAAGCATCATCTATGTAAAAATGGTTACAAAACCAAAAAATACACAACACAAAAAAATATCAATATATATCAATATCAATGTGTATCAAATTAACTCTCCCCCTAAGTTAGTTACAACAAAAACTTTCCTCCCTTTAACATGAAGTTCTCCCCCTAAGTCTATTACTCCCCATGAGGAATGACATACAAAACTCAAATTTCTCCCCCTTTTTGACACGATTGACAAAGGGTATAAAAAGCCAAAAGACTTGACTCGAGAAAGACAAAAACAGATATAGAGGGAATGAGGAGAACAAGGAATCATAGACCTATAAGAGAAAGAAAAACAAGATGCTATGGACACAAAGGGAAAAACATGCAAAACAAAGAAAGATGAAATGCATGCAAGGGTATCTCGATCGATTTAGAGGTGTCGAGAAGCTATCGGGACAACCTCGATGGATCGAGAAGGTGTCGAGATCTATCGAGCAAACAAAAACTTCCTTGATCGATCCACCTAGCTATCGAGAGGTGTCGAGATGGCTTAAAAGCAGTTTTTCAAGAAGAGAAAAACATAGATGTGAATGCAATAATGCATGCAACTCAACCAATGACCCAAGTAACACATTAACCTCTTAAAAACATCTCTCAACAAGAAAAATGTCATGCATTTTGATCCAAAACACACACACACGCTAAACAAGTCTAACCAATTTTATATTTAAAAAATGAGTGAAGACAGTTTAGTGAGCATACATTAACGCATGTAAACCTTGTGATGGCCAAATCACATTGTACCTTCACATGTATCAAGAATAGCAAAGAATATTGTGTGTTGTGTGTGAAAACATCGCAAGATTGCATAAGTGTCTCAAAGTTATGATGATTTGAGATATAAGAAAATCACTTTAACGCACATACAATCATAACTGCTTGATGGGGACTATCACCTTCGAGGTACATCCTATAACTCCCACATCTCCTAGAAAACACGATTGCAACCATATTTTAAAGTATTTTAATCTTTTTTCTTTTATTTCTTTGCATATTTTCTTTTATTAAGCATATCATGCATGAGCATATAAGAGAGAGAAAAGAAATACCCAATTATGTTAAGCTTTTGACATTGCACTTTTGCTATGCCGAAGCATATGGATGTCATATCATGGTTGGCGAGTAATAGTGGTGAGATAGTTATTTATGCCTTTCTCTTAGGATTTTCTAGTCCTACCCGTCAAAAAGAGTAATACGAGTGTTAAGAATAAGAGATCACTTAACCTTACTCATCACAAACAAAGAGCTACAAAGCTCACTTGCTTAGTTGTGTATAAAAATGCCCATCTAAGCTACAGGTGATACAAAGTTTAGAAAATTCTGTTTCAATGGTCATTTTAAGATTCACAAGAACTAATGTACACAAACACACACTGTTTTTGTATTTTTCAATTTTTCAATTTTTTTTTATTTTGAAAAAAATAAAAACTAACCAACCAAACAAAAATAGACAAACAACATGAATGCATGAAAGAAAGATGCATATGCATGAAGGCATGATAGAAAGGTGCAGATGCATGAAAGCATGATTTCAACAGTAGATAAGAAATCAAGCAAAGAGGGTCCTGCTTTAGATAGAAAGAATTAATGCAAAGGACAAACAGAAAAGATAATTAAGTCTTAGGCTCCTTTCTCACCCACACAGCATGAGTCTTTCACCGTGAAGATGAAAAGGCATGTGTCCTAGTATGTCTACTAAAGGACATAGAAGAATTAAAATTCTCTTGAAATTGAGTTAAAAAGCTTAAAACTTTTAATAACTCTCCAAACAAAGGTGTAGGTCCTTGAGAGGAAACCTGTGACCGTTTAGACAATTGCTTATGAGGATACAACTTAAAGCAATTTGGATGAATGTGTCCAGAGACACCACAATGGTGACAAACATGAGCAGTTTTAGAACTACTTGGCTTCCTAGAAAGAGGTCTAACCTTAGAGGTAGACAAAGACCTCAACTTAGGACAATTTGGCCTAATATGACCAACAATATGACAATGATGACAAGTGAGGACAAATTCAGAATTTTTATTCAACCTAGGATGAGTTTTAGACAGGTTTAGAAACTTCAGCGTTAACATCAAATTGTTTACCTTTGTCTATCCTAGCAATATTAGCCTTTAACTCTTCAACATTCCTTTTAAATGGGGGACTATAAAAATCCTTTTCTTTTGAGTTAGGCTCAACAACAAGTTTGGCACTAGTTAATTTTTCAACTTTAGTTTTAAATTCAACTAGTTGCTTTTCCAAACTCTTAATTTTGTCCACCTGAGATGAAATTTGATTTTTAAAATTCTCATTCAAATTAGTGGCTTCATCCAAGTTTGCAATCAAATCATCTTTTTCAAGCTTGACCTTTTTAAATTTAGCTTTTAATTTTGTAGAACATTTAAGAGATTTCATACAAAAATTATAAAGCTTGCAATAGGCATCATGAATATCATCATCATCATTCAACACAAGATCATGCAAATCAAAACAATCAAGAGTTTCCATGACAACAGGGGTCAATGGATCACACATCAAAGATTAAACCCTAATCAGATTGTGCCTGCTCTGATACCACTTGACAGGCCACAAACGTGTTGACCCCTTGTGATTAATTAAATTGATTAATTAGACAAGTTCTTAATTAACCAAGTTAACATGCAAATTCACGTGGCAATACAAACAAATCACCAATAACTAAAGTATGCAGCGGAAAAATAAAAGACACGGTGATTTGTTTATGAATGGAGAAAACCTGACGACAAAAACCCCACCGAGTGATTTAAGGTTACCACTCCCGAAACTCCACTATTATCACAACAAGCGATTACAAGCAAGGAATATGAGTACCTTACCAACCTACAATTGAACCCTTACCCCAATACCCAATTGGACTTGTTCTGTAGTGACAGTTTCTCCTCTTGATGCACGGCTCCGAATACGTGACTAACCAATTGCGCAGATCTTAGTACGTGACTTACTCCTTTGCACGAATCCTAGTACGTGACTAACTCCACAGCAACCCTTTGATTGTTGTAGTTGATTTGTAGCAGCTTCACATAGACACACCAATAAGATCTTCAATGTTGGTGCAAGAGACTTTGCTTGGTTACAAAACCCAACGGCGTACAAGAAACGCAGCAAGAACTCTTTCTTCTGTAGGAGGAGGTTAGGATTTCAAAAAGGAAACCTTATGAAACTTTCTAGGCTTAGGTTTTTCTTTTTCCACCTCCTTTAAATAGGAGCTTAATGGGCTCTCCTATTCCAATTGGGTTTACAAAAACCTTGGGTTTTCTTAGTCCAATAAGAATTATACAAACCCATAAACAATTAGCATTTTAGAGTAAAAACGTTGCTCGCTAAATCTGAAACCCGTAAGCTCGATCGATCGAAATGTCTGTCGAGCTTTAATGAATCTCGACAGATCAAGCTTCTGTCGAGGAGGTATCGAGACCTGCAGATTGCACTTTTCTTGAGCAGCTCTTGAATAATCTTCATGTCTTCAATTTAACCACTTGTAATGATTATCTTGAACCTACAAAGGATATGCCAATTACATAAAAATATGCCCTCAACATTAAACATGAATAAATACCATGATTCAATGTTAAATATGAATAAATATGGCAAACCCCAAAATTTGGTTCTCATCAGAGTCCAAAAGAGTGAAAAAATATCATAGATGCATTTTATTAAACACCTAGTATGCACACACTATACACATGTGATGAACAATGCATGAACATGTGAAAAGCCTGCCTAAACACATATTAAAATGCAACATGAGGCCAACACAATCAACAATATATAAAATGGGACTAAGCCCAAACAACAAAATTGATTGCAAAAAATAAGTTTTCCCAACCTAAACAGATAAATAAACCCAATCCTAGGTTTTAAGAATTCTAAGACAAAATCAAAGGATTGAAAGAGTCATAAAGATGAAATCCAAGAGGGTTTTGACGGTTTTTGAAAGAAAATATTGTTTTGGAGGAAGGTGGTCTTGGAGTGCAAAAAGACAAGATGTTTTAATAATTGAATTTTCAAGCCTTTAAAAACTGTATTTTTCTGCATTTTGCAAGTCAGTGACTCGCGAGCCAATTGTGAGTCTACTTGTGAAAATGTGTAGATGCACAGGGCAGATTTTTGTAGGTCAAGTCTGAGTCGCAAAGCACTCACGAGGGACCCGTGTAACTCTCTACCTGAAATTTCAAGAAATAAAAATTTCTTAAGAATTTCGCAACTGGAGGCCACTCAAGAAAGCAGCTGCAAAATGGCCAAAAACACAGTTTTTCAACACTAAAAATTTGACATTTATGAGAAAAAACTTTAAGGACCAAAGAGAGAAAAATAACTTCCAGAAACACATGAAACATTCAAAAATCTTTTTAGGTTTGATCATCAAACAATTGAGCATACACAAATCACATTTGAACATGTACAATCACATAAATGAAATAGGCATTCATTGAACATTAGACTTGTGTGTCGTGTGTGGGAATTAAGTATGAACTAGTCCATAGTCTAATATGAAACTTCAATGATCAATTAAATCAAGTCATACACAAATAGTACGAAGTCAAGTGACTTATCTCACTAGTAAAAATGAACGTATATAACCCCTCACTATAGTGTTTACATAGATTGAAAGCTTTACATAGATTGAAAGCTTTTCATTTGGCTTCCATTTTTTATACTTTTTTATCAATACTACTCAATTTTTGTGCAATGATGCCATGAATTCTTTTATATTTATTTGAAGAATAAGCCTTTTGTTAGGACATATGTAGTTCAAGTCTGTGAACTTATGTCGCTATTTTATGTAATTGGCTTATCCTTAGACAAAACGCACTTTACTTGTAATTGGGTAGATCTAGGATGTGTTAAACACTTCAAGAAACTGTGGTTCAAGATTAAGTGTTGAAGCCGTCGAAGTCTGTCCAAGACACAAGCAAGGAAGTGCAAGATTTTAAAGCTCGATAGATACCTCGACAGATACATCTATCGAGATTTAAAGAAGCTGTTTAGCCCGAACCTCGACAGCTGTCTCGATACCTCTCGATACCTCTATCTATCAAGAATTAAAGAAAACAGAATTCCAAGTCTGTTTCAAGTCCAATCCGTGAGCATGTCTTTGGGACTTCTTTTCTCCTAACCCTAGACATATAAAAGGATTATTTTAAGGGCCGTAAAAGGAGGAATCACAAGATACAAGTTGCATCTTCTCTGAGAACTCGTTGTACATGCAAATTGTGATCTGTGAGACAAAGTTCGTGCCCTAGTTCATCTCTAATGATTTGAAGAACTTTGCAGCCAACATTCTTTCTTCCTCAAGTTGGTGAGTGAGTCACGTACTTGGATTCGTGCAAAGGAGTAAGACGCGTACTGGGATCCGCGCATCACATTGGTTAGTCACGTACTTGGGAGCCGTGCATTAAACTGGAGAAACTGTCACTACAGAACAAGTCCAATTGGGTATTAGGGTAAGAGTTCAACTGTAGGTTGGTGAGGTACTGGGATTCCTTACTTGTAACTGCTTGTTGTGATAATAGTGGAGTTTCGGGAGTGATGACCTTAAATCACCCGGTGGGGTTTTTGCCGTAAGGGTTTTCCCCATTCGTGAACAAATCACCGTGTTCTTTATTTTCCGCTGCATAACTTAGTTTGGTGATTTGTTTGTGCTGCCACGTGATTGCATGTTAATTTGATTAATTAATAACTGGGCTAATTTAATTAATCTAATTATCACAAGGGGTCAACGCATTTGTGGCCTGTCAAGTGGTATCAGAGCAAGCACACTCTGATTAGGGCTTAATCTATTGTGTGTGATCCATTGACCCCTGTTGTCATGGATAAAAGTCAATCTCTCATTTGAAGAGAACTGTGATATCAAATACATCTTGTTTTTCTAACCTCCCTTCTTTGAGTGTCTCAGAAAATACAAGTCTAAAAGTTATTTGATTCTCTCCATGATGACTATTGGAAAAGATCTCAGTTTGTATAAGCAGGAACTAGATTGTCTCAAATTCAAAATGTGCAAAGGAGTATGTCTGAATAGAGTTAAAGTTAAAGGCCTGGCTCGGAGAAGGCAGATGAGAGAAGATACCATTCCCACTGATCTGCTGTCTAAGCATGAAGTGTGTTTCATGATGAAGTCCGCCTTTAAAGTGATGGACACGTGCTTATGGTACCTTGATGGTGATTGCTCAAGACACATGACTGGAGACCGATCCCTCTTCAAAGTCTTCGAGTCTAAGAAAGGTGGAAATGTCACTTTTGGTGATGGAAGCAAATCACAGATAAAAGGGAAAGGAACTATCTCTCTACCTGGACTACCAGACATTGCAAATGTTCTCTACGTGGATGGCCTAAGAGTGAACCTGTTGAGTATAAGTCAGATATGTGATCAAGACTTCATGGTGTTATTCTCCAAAGGAAAATGTCTTGTTATGAATGAATCTGGAAAGAAACTCATAAGTGGTGTACGTACTCTAGACAACTGTTACGGATTGGTACCTGATGCTGACATTGTATGCAATAGTATTCGGTTGCCAAATGAAGACTTGTGGCACCAACGGATGGGGCATGCTAGTTACAAACATCTTTCTATTGTATCTAAGCATGAATCTGTACTAGGGATGCCAAAGCTGAGTAGGATGAACAATGTTGTGTGTGGACCATGTCAACTTGGGAAACAGACGAAAGCTAAGCATCCAAGCACTCAGACATCAGCTACATCCAGACCGTTGGAGCTATTGCATTTAGATCTCATGGGTCCTACAAGAACCGAATCTCTTGGAGGTAAGAGATACATCATGGTTGTAGTAGATGACTTCACCAGGTACACTTGGGTTATTCTTCTACGATCCAAGTCTGATGCTCCTGAGTACATTGAAGCACTGTGTACAAGACTACAAAATGAGAAGAACCTGAAAATTGACCGAATTCGAAGTGATCATGGTAAAGAATTCGAGAACTCATACATGGAGTCATTCTGCACAAGATCAGGTATATCTCAAGAATTCTCTGCTCCCATCACTCCTCAGCAGAATGGTGTGGTAGAAAGAAAGAACAGGGTTATCCAGGAAATGGCCAGAGCCATGTTGCACAGTAAGGATGTGGCTAGAAATTTGTGGGGAGAAGCAGTTAACACGGCATGTCACACAGTGAACAGAGTATACTTCAGACCCGGCACCAAAAAGACTCCATATGAGTTGTGGAAAGGAAGAAAGCCAAATGTGAAGTATTTCAAAATTTTTGGAAGCACCTGTTTCATTCTAAAGGATAGAGAGAATGTAGGAAAGTTTAATTCCAGAAGCGATGAAGGGATATTTCTGGGATACTCTACTACAAGTAAGGCTTATCGAGTATATAACAAAAGAACCATGAAAGTCATGGAAACAGTGAATGTTGTTATTGATGAGTCTTCAGATGTCAATTCTGAGAAAATTGATGAGGAACTTCCTAAAGAGATTCTCCCTCCAGAACCTAGGAGAGCTCCGAAGCTCATGGAACAAGAGCCTACATCCCCAAGTACTCCTGGTACTCCTAGTGTTGTAGAAGAGCCAGCAGACATTCCTTCATCACCAGAGTTTGAGTGTCATGAAGACAAAGGACCTTCCTCCAGAATCAAATTAAATCATCCTCCAGAAACTATTGTGGGAAACATGAATGAACTCACATTGCGGAAACGCACAGTTGATAAATGTGTTGCTAACTTTGTGTCATACTCTTGTTATTTGTCACAGGTTGAACCCACTAAAGTTGAGGAAGCTCTTCAGGATGAAAGTTGGGTAGAAGCAATGCATGATGAACTGCTTCAGTTTCAGAGGAATGATGTGTGGACCTTAGTTCCCAGACTGGAAGGCGAACATGTTATTAGCACCAAGTGGATATTCCGAAATAAGACTGATGAGGAGGGCAATGTAATCCGCAACAAGGCTCGACTTGTAGCTCAGGGATACACTCAGATGGAGGGTATAGACTATGATGAAACTTTTGCCCCAGTGGCTCGTATGGAATCCATCAGAATCCTTCTCGCCTTAGCATGTCACTTGAAGTTCAAGTTATATCAGATAGATGTGAAAACCGCCTTCTTGAATGGATTGCTTAAAGAGGATGTTTATGTGGCTCAACCAAAAGGTTTCATTGATCCTCACTTTCCGGATCATGTGTTGTATCTCAAAAAGGCCCTCTATGGATTAAAGCAGGCACCCAGAGCTTGGTATGACCGATTGACTCAATACTTGATATCCCATGGGTTCACAAGAGGAAAGGCTGATCAAACTCTCTTCATCAAAAGAAAAGCTGGTGAGCTGGTGGTTGCTCAAGTCTATGTTGATGATATCATCTTTGGATCAACAAAGGATGAGCTTGCTCAAGAATTCTCAAAACTCATGCAAGCAGAGTTCGAGATGAGCATGATTGGAGAGCTGTCTCACTTCCTTGGACTGCAGATTCGTCAACAAGATTCAGGTATATTCATCTCTCAATCTAAATATGCTAAGAATCTTGTGAAAAAATTTGGTTTGGAATCTGCTAGTTCTGTTAGAACCCCCATGAGCCCAAATGTTAAACTCACTGTTGACATGTTAGGTAAAAGTGTAGACTCTTCACTTTATAGAAGCATGATAGGTAGTCTTCTTTACCTTACTGCTAGTAGACCTGACATTAGCTACAGTGTAGGAGTGTGTGCTAGATATCAGGCTAATCCTAAAGAGTCACATATGATTGCTTTAAAAAGAATCATCAAGTATGTCAAGACTACTGCCAACTTTGGTGTGTGGTATAGCAAAGACACAAATAATGTCTTAGCTGGGTATTCTGATGCTGATTGGGCTGGGAATGCTGATGACAGAAAAAGCACCTCAGGAGGGTGTTTTTATGTGGGAAATAATTTGGTCTATTGGATGAGCAAAAAGCAATACTCCATCTCATTATCGACTGCTGAAGCTGAGTATATTGCCGCTGGTAGCTGTTGCACCCAACTCCTCTGGATGCAAAAACTCCTTCATGATTATGGTATTTGTCAAGAACATCTCACCATCTACTGTGACAATACCAGTGCCATCAATATCTCTAAGAATCCGGTTCAACATTCTCGAACCAAGCACATAGAGATTCGACATCACTTCATTAGGGAGCTTGTCGAAGATGGTGTTCTCACCCTTGAGTTTATCCATACTGATGACCAAAAAGCTGATCTGTTCACAAAACCTCTGGATAGCAAACGTTTTAAGTTCCTCCGTCAAAACATCGGTGTCATCTCCATGGACTGATCTCCTCCCTTCCCTCTTCTTCCTCATGCATGTGCATCTAGTTTTATGCATTGTTTTGCTTTACTTGTTTTTGTTTATGTGTTTTCAGTTTTGTGTTTTATTTTTTGCTTCTTTGATAAAAATAAAAAAAATAAAAATTGAAAAATGAAAAATACAAAAACAGTGTGTTTGTGTGCATTAGTTCATGCGAACTTTTGAAATGGCCATTGAAATAGAGTTTTCTAAACTTTGTATCATCTATAGCTTAGATGAGCACTCTTCTGCACAACTAAGTGAGTGAGCTCTGTAGCTCTTTGTTTGTGATGAGTAAGGTTAAGTGATCTCTTCTTCTTAACACTCATATCACTCTTTTTGACGGGTTGAATTAGAAAATCCTAAGAGAAAGGCATAAATAACCATCTCACCACTGTTACTCGCCAATCATAATATGACATCTGTATGCTTCGACATAGCAAAAGTGCGATGTCAATGACACCTGTATGCTTCGGCATAGCAAAAGTGCAGTGTTAAAAGCTTAACATCATTGGGTATTTCTTTTCTTTCTTTTGTATGCCCATGCATGATTTGCTTGTTAAATGAAAATATGCAAAGAAATAAAAAGCAAAAAGATCAAAGATGCTTTAAATGTGGTTGCAAGCGTGTTTTCTAGGAGATGTGGGAGTTATAGGATGTACCTCGAAGGTGATAGTCCCCATCAAACAGTTATGATTGCGTGTGAAGTTAAAGTGATTTTCTCATATCTCAAATCGTCATAACATTGAGACATTTATGCAACCTTGCGATGTTTTCACACACGACACGCAATACTCTTTGCTATTCTTGATACATGTGTAGGTACAATGTGATTTGGCCATCACAAAGTTTACATACGTTAATGTATGATCACTAAACTGTCATAACTTGTTTTTGAAATATAAAATTGGTTAGACTTGTTTAGTGTGTGTGTGCGTGTTCTGAGATTCATGTGCATAAATATTTCTTGTTGAGAGATGATTTTGAGAGCTAAATGTGTTGGTTGTATCTTTGGTTGAGTTGCATGCATGATTGCATTCATGTCTGTATTGTTCTTCTTTTGAAAAACTGCTTTTCAAGGCATCTCGACACCTCTCGACACATAGGCTATCTGTCGAGATCCTTTGACTCATTCTTATCGCAGTCTCGACAGATACCTCGATAGCTGCTGGATCGATCGAGAAACTTTCTGTTTGCTCGATAGCTCCTCGATAGCTGCTGGATCGATCGAGGTTCCCTCTTGTTTGTTTCTTCTCCCTCGATAGCTGACCTCGATAGCTGCATCTGTCCACTTGCACTTCTCGATAGCTTACCTCGACAGCTACCTCGACAGCTCTTGATACCTTCAGCTGTCGAGAATTACTGAAGCGCTATAAGATGAACCTTCGCGATTTTCAGTTCATTCTCTCGATCTCTCTCGCTCGAAAACTCACTGTTCTCTCTCAAATTTTTTTCTTTTTCCCTCCAAACCTTCTCCCAAGGCTTTCTCAAGAGTTTCCTTGCGATCTTCATCTCTTGGTAAGCGCATTATCCCTCATCTTCATGCATTGCATTGTTTAAAACCCTAGGTTTTATGTTTTTGAAAATTTTTGGGAGTTTTCAAAATTGTTGGGGTTTTCATGAACTTTTTGGGTTGATTTTCTAGTTTTGATCCTCAAAACCACATGCATTGCATCACATTAGCATTCTAATTGTATTTTCATGCATTTAGATGTGTGCAAATCGATTGTGTGCTGTTAGGTTTGGATTGGGCTGAGCCCATGATGTTTTTATGTTGCATGTCACATGTCCATGCATTTTCATGCATACGTTGTTTACTATTCAATATTATTCTATCAATATTGAACTGTTTGGGACTTTTCTGTGTGTTTTCTTTCTCTCCCCCTCTCTATGGTTGCGTTAGCTGTGTCTATGGAACCTAAGCATAAGTCCATTCCGTCCCAGAACCCTCTGCGTTCTAAGGGACAGTCTTCTTCTGATTCTATTCCTACTTCTGTTCGGTTCCGTGATGAGAAGGCCCACAAGGACTTCTTGGAGAACTTTTCTAAACGCGGTGTTCATTCGGAACGCCACGTAGTCCTGGCAGACTTTGCCGATACTGACCTTCCCGATGTCATTCACACTCGGGGATGGGAGTCACTATGTGACGTCCCGGTCACATCTCCTCTCGTGTTGATTCAGGAGTTTTACTCCAACATCCACGGGATAGATTCGTCAGTACCTTCTTTCTATTCTTGCGTTAGAGGTACGCGCTTTTGTGTCACCCCAGAGCTAGTCTCTGAGGTTCTCCATGTACCTAGGGTGGATCATCCTGATTACCCTAGCTGTGAGCGTCTCTGGACTGTGTCCAAAGACGAGATGATCTCGGCGTTCTGTGAGCGCCCTACCTCTTGGGGAGATCACATGTACACACCATGTCGACCTTTTGCTAAAGGTCCTAGATTCCTTAACATGGTGATGACTTTTGTTTTGCACCCTCTCTCTCACTATAACTCTATCACAGAGCCACGTGCTCGATTTTTGCTATCCCTCTTAGAGGATCTTTCTATAGACTTTCCTTCTCACTTCATCTTTTCTATTATCGATATCTATAGAGATACGGCCACCCGTGATAAGCTCATTTTCCCTTCCGCTATCACGAGGATCATGAGTCGTTTTTCCATCCCTTTCCCTTCGTTCGATCCGCACCACGTCATGTCCGCCATAGACGCCGCTACCGTAAAACGTAGCGAGGCACAGTTGAGATCGCGACAGACTGACGGGGCCACTCCTTCCACCCGTCCGACCACCTCCAGATCCGCTTGAGCTTCTGCTTCTACTTCTTCAAGCGACATTTCTTTGGGAGACATCATGGCGCAGTTACAGCGCATGGATGCTCGCCTCGATACACTCTCCACAGAGTTGTATCAGGTGAATGTCCGTGTTGGTCGCATCGCCAGGCGACAGGCGACCATGGGCAGCTTTGCCTCAGAGGTTTCTCCTCCGCCACCTCATGTGTCGACTGAGACAGAGGCTGATGATGATGGCAATGATGATGATGCTTCCGACGATGATGATGATGGAGATGCTAGCTCTTCGGATGAGATGTCTACTTGACACTCTACCCTTTGTCACTCGTGACAAAAAGGGGGAGTAGTTTTGTATGTATGAGAGTAGTCATACTTAGGGGGAGTGTTAGCATAGGACATTTTTGTTAGGGGGAGTGTGGATTGAGGGATGTAGTGAGGTGATCAGATGTATTTTTCTCTTTTCTTATCTTTTAGAGATACATTGATCATGTACTGACATACTTTGTACTTACATTCTTTCTATATATGATGATGTATGTTTTTCTTTCACCTACCTTTACATGTGTTATTTCTTTTCTGTCTTTATACACATGCTTCTTTACTTGTATGCAATCTATTATTTCTGTTTCACACAAAGATGCCTTGATGTGTTTTGTTTATAAGTGTTTCAGAAATACAGGTTGTCAAAGTCTTCTTGCCATGAACTCTCTTCTTGCAAAGTTTTTCAAGAGTTTGTGTTAGGATAGATTTTACTGTATGTAACAAGTGAATATGGGTTAAGTGACTTATGACTTCTCTCATATCTTCATTTGTATGTTGTGGTTTTGTCACGGATTGCCAAAGGGGGAGATTGTTAGGACATATGTAGTTCAAGTCTGTGAACTTATGTCGCTATTTTATGTAATTGGCTTATCCTTAGACAAAACGCACTTTACTTGTAATTGGGTAGATCTAGGATGTGTTAAACACTTCAAGAAACTGTGGTTCAAGATTAAGTGTTGAAGCCGTCGAAGTCTGTCCAAGAAACAAGCAAGGAAGTGCAAGATTTTAAAGCTCGATAGATACCTCGACAGATACATCTATCAGGATTTAAAGAAGCTGTTTAGCCCGAGCCTCGACAGCTGTCTCGATACCTCTCGATACCTCTATCTATCGAGAATTAAAGAAAACAGAATTCCAAGTCTGTTTCAAGTCCAATCCGTGAGCATGTCTTTGGAACTTCTTTTCTCCTAACCCTAGACATATAAAAGGATTATTTTAAGGGCCGTAAAAGGAGGAATCACAAGATACAAGTTGCATCTTCTCTGAGAACTCGTTGTTCATGCAAATTGTGATCTGTGAGACAAAGTTCGTGCCCTAGTTCATCTCTGATGATTTAAAGAACTTTGCAGCCAACATTCTTTCTTCCTCAAGTTGGTGAGTGAGTCACGTACTTGGATTCGTGCAAAGGAGTAAGACGCGTACTGGGATCCGCGCATCACATTGGTTAGTCACGTACTTGGGAGCCGTGCATTAAACTGGAGAAACTGTCACTACAGAACAAGTCCAATTGGGTATTGGGGTAAGAGTTCAACTGTAGGTTGGTGAGGTACTGGGATTCCTTACTTGTAACTGCTTGTTGTGATAATAGTGGAGTTTCGGGAGTGGTGACCTTAAATCACCCGGTGGGGTTTTTGCCGTAAGGGTTTTCCCCATTCGTGAACAAATCACCGTGTTCTTTATTTTCTGCTGCATAACTTAGTTTGGTGATTTGTTTGTGCTGCCACGTGATTGCATGTTAATTTGATTAATTAATAACTGGGCTAATTTAATTAATCTAATTATCACAAGGGGTCAATGCATTTGTGACCTGTCACCTTTGGCTTTGGCATCATACATTTTGAATACATGTTGCTCCACCTTTTCCTAGTCAAATTAGTTTTCGAAGCAAGGGTTTTTCAGCTTTTTCTCTTTTTAGAGATTGACATTAGAAGAGCTTTTTGACATAAAAACAAATGTGAGTAGATATATAGGATTAAGTCTAAGGATGTATCAAGATCAAACTAGGCCATTGACTAGACATTCATGACAAGCTTGTAGATCTATTTACAATAATCAAACATAGATTTCTAGATTTCAATCATACTTAAAAAGTGCATACATAATAAGTGAAGCTCGTAAGTGCACTACGCCATTAGTACAAAGGTACTAGGCCAAACTCAACATATGATAAGACACAACACAAAAGATCAAACTTTTTAAGATTTTATACTTTTTATAAGTTTTATGAATTTTTACTCATGCAAAATAAAAACATTAAAGTAAGGTCAACAAACCAAAGCAAACAAAGCAAAAAACATTAAAAGAAAGCATTGGAAGTATTGATAAGAAGAAAGCATTGAAGCAAGAAGAATACATATGACATGATGCATGAAACTATAACCCTAATACATTGGAAGTATTAATGCATGGACATATTGAATAATCATGCATGAGTATCCTTCTTCACCCACACCGCACAGGTGCTGTGGGTGAGATCCTTAGACGGAGGGGTATGACTAACATAACTCTCAAACCTTGGGGTGAAGCTAACTAGGTAGGATGAGATGTTCTTAAGCAATTCCATGACATCTCCAATGAGTTGACCATCATTTTCTCCTCTAGCTTGCTTTCCTCTTGGTATTCTTCTCGTATTTCCTTAAGCATATAGAGAATCAACCCTTTTGAGAGCATGAAGCTTGAAGCAATTTGGTCTTGTGTGCCCTTGGATGCCATAATAGTGACAAAAATGCTTCACTTAAGGTCCCCTTTGATTCTTAGGCAATGAATTTCCTTTTACCTTTGATTTTGGTCCAATGTCCTTCTCAATGATAGGGATATCAATCTTGGGCTTCTCTACATCCTGCACCAATACAAACTTCATCTCCCTTCTTGGTTTGCTGCTCGAACTTCCTTCACTAGTGTAGCCTAATCTAGTTTTGTCTGTGGATGGCTTTTGAGATGAAATTTACGTTATCAAGCTTCTTGGTTGTGATGCACTCCACTTTGACATTGGCTTGAATCACTTCAAGTTTGAGAAACTTGATCTTTGAGTAGGCATTTATCAGCCCCTATTTCAACTCTTCAACTTCACACTTGGCATCTTTAAGTTGTGAAAGAGTGGATTTGTGATTTTCTTCAATTTTGTTCATCTTCTTGATTGCACTCTTTGCAAGTTTAGCATATTTGCCACAATCCTCAAGTAATGTGTCGTACACATCTTGAAATTTCTTATCACCTTCGTTGAGGTACACATCCTCATCATCCAAAACTTCATCTTCTTCAACCTTAAAGTGAACACCAAGTTCTTCAACCAAATTACTCAATTCATCTTTGGAATCAATCAAGGTAATTTCCATAAATGCTTAATAATTACCATCACCATCGCATTCTTCTTCCGAATCAAATTTGAGCTCTCCAAGTCACTAAGGGTAGTTGTTAGCACTTTATCCTTTCCTCTCAAATAGTTCGAACACACCTTCTTCAAATGCCCATGACCATTGCATTCATAGCAAACAATCTCTTGGGATGGTGATGAGTCTTTACATCCTTCTTCTTGAAGTCTCTTTTGTCATTCTTGGAGGATGAGAATTTTCCTTTGCCCAATGACTTCCCATTGTTCTTCATCTTTCGCAACTTTCAAAAGCTTTTTATGAGATATGCCACCTCTTTTTCAAAATCACCCTCATCCGACAAATCACCGATTCTCTCATTTATGGTTTTGAGAGCAAGTGATTTTCTAAACTTATGAGAGGGCAATCTGAGCTCATAAGTTTAAAGAGAGCCGATAAACTCTTGGATCTTAATCTCATCCAAATCTTTACTCTCCTCAATGGACGTGACTTTGGCTCGAAAGCTTTTAGGTAAGAATCTTAAGACTTTCCTTACAACTTTGGCATCCTCAATCTTTTCTCCAAGATTGAGCTTGGCAATGACAATCTCATTGAGTCTCCCATAGAATGAGTTGAATGACTCATCTTCACTCATTTTCACTTCCTCAAATCAGGTAATGAGCATTTGCAATTTGGTGTCCTTGACCTTCTTAGTTCCCTCGTAGGTAGTCTCGAGGATAGTGCACGCCTTTTTAGCTGTCTTCACATGAGAGATCTTGTGAAATTCATCAATAGAAACACCACTAAAAATTGGATTAATACATTTACTATTGGCATTTGCCAAAGCAAGTGCAGCCTTGCCACACTCAGCCTTGGGTGTTGTTAGTCTCACCTAACCATTATCAATAGAACTCCAAATAGTCCTATCAATAGCACATATAAAAGCACACATATGTACTTTCCAAAACACATAGTTACTCCCATCAAACAAAGGAGGTGCGTTGAGGGATTGAGATCTATCCATCTCAAACGGGGTCTAGGATCACACAAGGATAACAAAATTCAAAAAGTTTACACACTCTAATACCAATTGAAAGCTCAATTAGTGTGAAAACACTAATGCTTGTTTAGACCCCTAATTTCAAATTATGACTTAGTTGCTTTTACTCTAACTTATCTAAGTGTAGAACAAGAGTAAAACACATATAATGAATCGGAACTCTAAGCCATAAGCATGAACAATAAGCAATAAATGTAAAGTTTAAAGAGAAGGGATGAGAGATGCAAATACAATATAACACTGAGATGTGTTATTGAAGAAGCAACCAAAGTACTTGGTGAAAAGCCTCTTCGCGGCCCTCTAAACTGAAATCAACTCACTAGTGAATAAGTTGGAGTAAACAAATATCAAAAAGACCTTCCAATCCTAATCTACCCAATGTACTTGAGCCTTCCAAGCTCCTGCTACTAACGGACTTCTCGGAGTCTTGTCTTCACTAGTTATTCGAATCCCACAATTCCACCCGATTTCATCCACCACTCAATGGCTTCTTCTAATGCTTCCCAAAGGCACCAAAACTTCTCCCAATACTCAGAGTGGGTGAGGTAAGTGTTTGGGCTAATAATCTCTCAAGGATGTGTAGACAGAGAGGTGAGAGTAGATGGAAACTTTAAAGAAATGATATAGAGGATTGTGAGTAAAACAATCTCTAACTTTCAAGTGTTTGGCTAGGGTTTCTTTCTCAAAAGTTTCTTCAAAAAATAATCATTATTCTTCTTACATTTCATGGGTAATGAGGGTTTATATAATGTTGGTAAAGAATGGGAAAAGTCACACTCCAAAAAGCAACAAGCAGTGAGTTTTGTGGGTCACTCACAACTTGGCCTGAGATGCGAGACACTTATGAGATCCAGCCTGTCAATGACTCTTTAAATTCTAGGATGTGCTTCTCATGTGGCTTGTTTCATGGGTTAGCAGTCGCGAATCAGTTGCGAGACAAGTTGTGAAAACCACTTCTCCATAGATTCTTCACCAAACTCTCACGCATAGCCCTTACATTAAATCCCACAAAAATATAGGGAACTGATTGAACAGAAATACAATCAGATTTGACACAGAATTAAAGCCATTAAATACATAGTTGTAAATCACAACTTCACAACATATTTGGTTAATGGTTGTGGATTTTGTACAATGGAAACCATTTAAGGTTTACCCATGGTAAAGATTTGGGGGTTTTAGCTATGTAATGTGAAATAGACGGTAAATATAATTATTATTGTTTATTTGGAGCTAGTTAAAAATTTAAATTTTTAGTCTTGGAGAATATTGTGATTTTTGGTATCATGGGTCTCTTGTTGATGTGGTGCAAATCTTGTGGGAACTACTTATAGAGTGTTGAGTTTTTGATGTTGGAGAAAATACTTTTAATGATTTAAGTCTATAAATTGGAGTCTATGCCTTGTAAATTAAGTTTTTGAGAAACTTTTAAAGTGGAATACATTATTTGTGAGGTTAAATACTTAGAGCATTCGCATCAGATAGTTTAAAAATTTCGTCTATTTTACACAAAAAAACTTACTTTTTCTTTTTTACACGTTTACTTTTACACAACACTCACATCAATTTTTCTATTATACACATCTTTTAATTAAATAATTAATTTCTTCACATTTTTTTATTATTCCTATAACTGCTGATATTTATTATGTGCCTTACTCTCTCTCTACCATTTCTGTCTGTTGCTCTCTCTCTCTCTCTCTCTCTCTCTCTCTCTCTCTCTGTTGCTCTCTCTCCCATGAAAAACTCTCCCCCGAAAAACTCTCCCCCTCCCCTGAAAAAAACTCTCCCTTTCCGCTCTGATCTCCTCTCGATCAACTCTTCGTCCGCTCTGATCCGCTCTGATGTCCTCTTGATCAACTCTCCGTCCGCTCCGATCCGCCCCGATCCGCTTCGATCTCCTCTCGATCAACTCTTCGTCCGCTCCGATCTGCTCTGATCTCCTCTCGATCAACTCTCCGTCTGCTCCGATCCGCTCCGATCTCCTCTCGATCAACTCTCCCAAACTCCGATCTGTTCCGATCCACAAGCTCTGAGCTCCGATCCGCTCCGATCTCCCTCTCAAGAAACTCTCCCAAGCTCCGATCCATTCCAATCCACGAGCTCCGAGCTCCGATTCGAGCTCCGATCCACGATCCACGAGCTCTGTGTTTGTGTATTTCTGTTTTTTTTTTTTTTTTTTTTTTAGCAAGTGTATCTCTGTGAACTGGGTTTGTTGAGCATGTGAACTAGGTTTGTTGAGCGTGGAGAAGAAAGAGAAAAAAAGGAGCGAACGGTTATTATTAAAATAAAGGATAGACGAGCTACAGTACCCGTGTATATTTACACGGGTACTATAGCTCGTGGAGGGATTTCCACAATTTTTCATACTTTTACACTCACTGATGTGGGATTTATTTTGCTCAAAATGTGTAAAATTGGTAGTTTCTTTTATTTTAGAAGATTTTAGAGGCACTGATGTGAATGCTCTTAGGCTTGCCTAAGTAATTTCTTTTTTAGTGATTTCTAATTTTTAACTAGATGCAATATCAAGCTTGATACTTATCATGATAGGTTTGCATGGTATTGTTTAGGTTCTAGCTAATCTCCTTTGGAACTTGAAGAATTAGATTTTTCGTGGGTTGCAAGGTAAGTAGCTTTTTAATGGAATTTTTTCAAAATAACCATGTTGCATATACATTGTTTTTGGGTCAAACATATTTTGGAAAATTATTTGTGGAACTGTGTTTTGTTAAAAAGTGTTGTGTTGTGATCCTACTATATATGATTATATATGAAAGTGCATCATGTTTAATATTGCATATGGGGAAATGCATGATGAGTATTTGGCATGGAAAAAGATAAGCATCCTTGAATTCCTTAAATAACAGATTTCATGGATTTATGATATTATTTGGAAATACTAAAGATGTGTTATCTTAACTTGTATTATTTGAAAAATTGATAAAAAAAATCTTGTTGACAAGAAATGATTTTGAACAATTTGGGAACTTTGTGAAATGCTTGGATATTATAGAGTTTTATAAAACTACTTGGAAATGAACTACAAGTGTCAATTTCATTTAGCTGTGTGCTTTATGTTGTCTTTACCCTTGTGCCGTGATAGGTGTGATTACCCCAGCCAAATGCCGCAATCTTTGTGACATTGTTATCTTGGTACCCTATCTTTGTGGCAGTTTGATGTCTTTGTGGCATAATTTGATGTCTCTGTGGCATAACTTAATGTCTTTATGTCATAACTGATGTCTTCATGGCATAAAATGATGTCTTCGTGGCATAATTTGATGTCTTTGTGGCATAATTGATGTCTTTGTGGCATAACTGGTGTCTTCATGGTATAGCTAACATCTTTATGGTGGCTTGTCATATGGCCTTAGGTTGGATTTTAAAGTTTTGGATTAGTGTTTTGATAGCTCATAGTATAAAGTATGTAGTTTCGTGTTGAAATATCTTGAGAAAGCTTGGTGCTACGTTCTTTTAATCATTCTTGTCATTTTATTATGAAAAATGGTTTCACGTGGTCCAAATAGAAATTCCCAAATTATAAAATGTTTTGTAAAATGCTCATTATCATGAAACTTGCATTTCCCCCACTCCCATTAATTATGCTACTTATTGGGCTTTAGCTCATCTCACTCTCCAATAGATTTTCAGATCAATTAGCTATACCTCGGATATGAAGCTACTATATTTGGTAGTAATTTGAGTGTTATGTTAAATTGGGTGACTTTTGTTGTAAATGGCTGGTGACTCAATCTTGTTATGTTCAACGAGGCCGTAATTAACTCTATTGGAGTTTGGGAACTTGAGATTTGTTAGCCTTAGGCGGGGTAGGCCGTGATTCAGAGTTGACGTTGCCTATTCATGATAAGATTGTGACCTTGTGAAATCCATTTGGAGTTTTGTAATATATTCATGTATTATATGGAGGCACATGATATTTAATTATTGTTTGTAAATCTGCTATAGAGTTCTGACTTGTAATGTGGAGATTTTAGTGTGGTTATATATTCTTATCAAATGGAAAAGAAAAGAAAAAACTTCTACAATTTCTCTCTTGGCGGTTCTTTTCTCATGCTTTGGAGCCTTTTTGGGCTCAGGGCGTGACAAAAGACTTCTTTTCTCATGCTTTGGACCCTTTTTCGTAGTCTTCTGTCTATTAATGGCTTCACCAGATGCCTTTTCATACCAACTCAGGATGTCCAAAAGGTGTTCAACTAATACTTCACAGAACAATAAGCTATTATCAACAAACGATAAATGAGAAATATGTCTTCCACCTGTACATGATAAAACTCCTTGTAGCAGTCTAGTTTTTTATGCTTTTATTATCAATCCTGATAACCCCTTCGCACAAAGAAGAAATAGATATGGTGAAAAAGGAACTCTTTGCTCTATCCCATGAGTTGGTTGAATAAAACCCTTAGGCTCCTCGTTTACCAGGATTGAGTAAGACGCTGTACACACCGTTTCCATTGCCAATTGGACCCACATTTCATCCATCCCTAATTTAATCATCATTTCATCCATCCCTAATTTAATCATCATTTCATCCATCCCTAATTTAATCATCGTTTGTCAAAGAAAAAGCCACTCCACCCAATCATAGGCCTTACTAATATCAAACTTTACCGCTATCTACCCTTTTTTCCCAATTCTTTTATTCTGCATCCTATGCAACACCTCCAAAACTATAGCAAACAGTGATTTTCCTTTCAGGCACAAAATAACTTTAAGCATCTGAGACCACATTTGGCAAGATGAATTTCAATCTGTTAACTATAACCTTAGAAACAATTTTGGAGATCACATTCACTAAGCTAATAGGGCAAAAATCAGACATGTACTGCGGTTAATTCTTTTTAGGAATGAGAACAATGTGTATAATTCATTTTATGTAGAAAATGGCCAAAGTGTAAAATAGACAGGACAACATTTGTAACATCCACAACTACTACATACCAGAATTTTTGAACAAAAGAAAGGAGATATATCATCTGAGCCAGGTGACTTAGATGGATGCATCTGAAATAATGTCCTTTTTACTTCCTCTATAGTGTATCTGGTGTGACCACACGATCCACTGCCTCCAACACTCTTTCAATGGTGGATGGGTGTGCAAAGCTAAACAACTCCTGAAAGTAACCTTCGGGCACTCTTGCAATGTCTTCCTCATCCTCACACCAATTTCCTTCTCCGTCATAAATCCCATAGATATGGTTTTTTCTTCGGCATTGATTAGCTCTTTGGTGGAAAAATTTTAGTGTTCTCGTCATTGGCCTACAGCCAAATTGATCAAGATCATTGGAGCCAATGCAGCTCATCATGGTATAATAAAGCATTGATCTCCTCTTTAACTCTTCTAATTTCTTGATAATCTGTGGCCATATTGGAACTATAAAGTTCTTGTAGAATATGATGATTTTTCTTGCTTTTATTCTTTGAAAGACCATAGGTGACCCTGCTTCAAACCATTAAGTTCATCCTGCATTGCTTGATTTTTTTGTAAAAGATTGTACATTGGACTACTCGTTGCCACCATAGTTGTCCAGGCATGATGTATTATGGCTTCACAATCAGGATGGGTCACACATTTTTCCACAAAATGGCTAAGGATTCTTCTAGTTTGGACTTGATTATGCTCCACATGTGTATTAAGAATAATGAGTACATGGTCCGAATAAGAGGTAGTGATATGTGAAACTCTACTATGGGAAATAGTTCTCACCATTCAAATGTGGCACAAGCCTTATCAAGCCTTTCTTGCACAAAGGCTTCCCCCTCCTAGCCATTCTCCCTTGTAAAAATATTCCCTATTAAATCCAAATCAATTAATCCACACTGCAGCAAAGTTCTTCGAAACTCTTGCATAAGGTGCACCGGTTTTGGTACTCAACCATCCTTTTCCTTGGTAGACAAAATCTCATTCTAATCACCCATACACACTCAGGTTTGTAAGAATGAGTGAATCAATGTGATTTTGAGTGTAAGTTTGCATATGTGAATCAACATCTGCTATCCCTAGCATTGCCAAGCCGCCTTTCCTACCCAAGCAAGGACAACCAACATAGAGGCATAATGTAAATCTTCCTGAATCTATCTCATTTCATCAATGGTTTGTTTTTTCTCCATGAGAAACAAAACTTTAGGAGCTCTTTCTCTCACTAAGGGTACGTTTAGTACATTGAATGGGGATTACGACAAGAATCGTAATCTTGATTACTAGTAATAAAGTGTGTTGTAATATAATAACTAAACATATTCATTAGTTTGGTTGTGAGTTATAACTTTAGAATGAAACTTAACATTTATTTTAGGAAATATGTTACTCATACAATTATATCTCCTTAAAAATTGTTATTTTTAAATTTAAGAGAAATATGTGTTATTTTTTATTATTTTTTATTTTTATAATTGTTAGATATATATGGAAAGTTTGTTTATTTGGAAATATATTAAGTTTTGAAATTATTACACTTACTAAGGAATAGCTAATACCCTTTTAAATAGGAATAGTTATTGCTCATTTTGAAGAATAGCTATTCATAAAGAATGATTTTTTCTTGTAATAAAAACATAACTAAATTAAAGAATCACTAAACCATAAGAATAACTATTACATTGCAGCCTACCAAACATACCCTAAGTGAGAGAGGACATTCTCTGCACGTTGATTGCCAAGCCCCTAATAGTTCCAACTAGGGACGATCATTGCTCTTGGCAAGGCTGGATAACAACCTCTGTCATTGAGAACATGTTTGTATTGACATCCTGTATTTTTTTCCTCTTGCTTCCTTCGGTCCTCACTATTTTCCTAGTTTTAGTCTAGACAGGGTATTACCTCTTCTTTTCTAATTTTCCTAAGGTACCCACTTTTGCTTTTCCTACAGTGCCCACCTTGCATTCAACTCCCTTCTATGTTGTTGCTTTAGATTTTCCTCCAACGTTTTGCACTACCCATTTCACACTTATGGACTCATGTGCTTGTTCTGTGGTTGTATGTTCCCCTAGGTTAGGGTTTTTGGTGGACCTTACATCAAGGATAGGTATGTTGAATAAGTTTTCTCCAGCAAAATCGAGATGTACCACAATCTCAGCACTTTCCTTTATCACCAATTTCTCTATCTTATCTGTGGTTTGCACCTTCGTTATATAAGGAAAGGAACCTCTATCCTTGTTAAATTCCCCACCATTAGTATGAAACGTGGTGATTTCCATATCAATGCCATGATTTTCGGGATTTCTAAAACTATTACCCGAGACATCCATTGGCGGTGGGACACCTTGTGTCGTAACCTTAGGATCAGTATCAGTTTTGGCTGCTGCTTCTACCACTACAAGAAATTTGGGTTTAGGCTATGTTTGTAAAACGTCACTAAAAACCCAAAAAAAATCACTATAGGCACAAATGGTCTATAGCAACTTTTTTTTTTTCCTAACATTCAAAAACGTTGCAATAGAGCGGCCACTATAGGTCTATTGCGATGTTTCGAAAAAAGTCGCTATATGTTACTCTTTAGTGGCATTCAAAAACTTTTAGTGACGTTTTCTAAAATGTCACTAGATTTACAAACTTGCACATAAACTTACAATGATTCAACCTTTGATGCTCAGATCTTTTTGCTCACAAATCGAAATTTGAATAAGAGTTTTCTATACTAAATTCCAACCAAAACAAGCAAACAACAAAAATTAGCACAAAAGTTTTATGACCCATTAAAGAAAAACTAAATCAAAGCAAACCCATAAGCCAAAACACAAAGACTCCATGACCCATTAAAGAAAAACCAAATCAAAGCAAACCCATAAGATAAAAGACAAAGACTTATACCTTAAAGACACTTGAACACCAAAAAAGAGGGAAAAAAGTATGGCGGTGGCAGTGGGTGGTAGTGGAGGTTGATGATGGAAGAGCTTGTAGAAGTGATAAGGGGAGGGGGAGAATATAAAAGTGGGAAAGGGAAGTTTGTTTGAGAAAAAAAAAAAAAAAAAAAGAATGAAAAGAAACAAAAGAATCAAAAAACATGTAGGGGAAAAAAAAAGGAGGGACAAAAAACATAAAACTGAAAGTCAGCGAAATTTAGTGTGGGAAAAGGATGAAAATTTTGGGGAAAGATATAGCGAGCTATATCTTGCCCCAAAAGTTTTTGGACTATATGGTGGTTGTTCTTTAATAACTATAGCGATGTTTTCAAAAAACATTGCTATAAACAAAATATATGCCACTATAACTGTACTTTTTACGGCGTTTTAAGAAACGTTGCTATTGTTTTAGGTTACAGTGGCGTTTTTTAAAAACGTCACAATATACTACTTATAGCGGTCGATTTAAAATTGTCGCTAAAAAAAATGCTGCCTAAACCTAGATTTCTTGTAGTGTGCTGTTGTTTGGCCTTGATTTCTGCTTCTATGAGCACTCCTGCTCTTTGATAATCGACCTTAAGCCACTCCCCATACCGGTAGTCCTGTGTTTCCCTATCCCTTAGCCTTTCACAGTATTTTACTTCATGCATGGTCACTCCACAATGAAAACAAAAACTAACCATCCTCTCATATTTGAAACCGCCCATACTATATTTCCTTTCGGGCTCTTAATTTGACTCCCACGACAAAGAGGCTTGTCTAATGGGATCTTGACTCCTAACTGAAGGAAGCTTGCTTGATTAGAGGTGAATCCCTTGCAATTAACTTCCACAACCCGTCCCAACCCCATTCCAATGTCCTGCCCTACTTCTTTGCTGAAAAGATCAAACAGAAGTCCCCATACTTGCACCCACAAAGGACAGCGAGTAAAAGAAACCGTTCCCCCTGTCATTCCTTCCTCCCATTGTCTCAATAGCAAGAAAGAATTGTCAAAATTCCATGGCCCATTATTCAGCATCCACTACAATTGGCTTTCCATGGTGAACTTGAATTGTAAAAGCCCTCCCCTAACTTCTAGTATCTTTAGGTCAGGTCCAAATTTCCAACTATTACGAAGCAAATTCTTAGATGCCCTTAGGTTAGTTGGTCTGCAAGCTAAGAATCTCCCAAGGATGTTATTTGAGATATAGAGTTGCAATATATAATTCAGAATAGTAAAGATGTTATTTGAGACTCTCCATTCGTAGGCTACCAGCGAAAATCACATAGGTTCTCATGTATTGGTTTTATTTTTATAGGATTTCATTTTTTTGTTTTATTTTTACATAATTATTTATTTTTATTTTTTATTTTTTGGTTTGAAAATAAGGGAAAGATAAAGAGCATATAAACGGGGAACAAGAGTAGAGGACTCTCATTGATAAATCAAGAAATCATGCAATAGCTTAGCTAGCTATGACACATGATGCAACACTAATACTATGGATGATTGAGTATTGCATCATGTGCAAACTATTGCACAGGATCCATCAATGTGAGCCTTACACTATTTTTCCTTAATCTGGGAGGTGGCTTGATGCATTTGAGGGCCTAATGCAAAAACTGATTATATTATTTTAGATGCAAAATTACTATTAATTAACATGAATCACATAGATTATTTTTTTAGAAAGTCTATAGACACAAAAAATTTGAAAGAGTCATGTTAGTGGTGGACCTAGATGAGAATTAGTAAAAGTTTGTCAACTCAACTATTGTGAAAAATGTTATCATCTTTTTTTTGTATTGCTCTCTCTCTCTCTCTCTCTCTCTCTCTTTCTCTCTCTCTTGAGAAGTGCTACGTTCACAACTTTCTTTTAACAACAAATCCTAGGCGTTAAGTTTTGCTAGTTCTAATTTGAACCTGCCACTAAGATTAGTTTTTTGGTTTCAATAATAGCTTGAAATAACCTGCTACTTAGGATTTGTTGTAAGTATTGTGTTAAATGTTATACAAGTAGCATTCTCTGTTTTTATTTTTTTTTTTCATTTATTAAAAAAGTTATTTTATTTATTGACTAGTATTTGGGCTTAAATAATATTATTACAATGAAAGAAATAACCTTATTGGCTTGGTGCCTTTTTTTTTTTTTTTTTTACTTCGGGCATTATATGGCCACATCAATTGGTTATAGCATAGAGCTAGCATTGCCTCAATTGATACACTCTTTGTCTTTTCCTTATACTCTCTCTCTCTCTCTCTCTCTCTCTCTCATGTGCGCAGGCGAGAATTAAGATCCAGTTCAATTGCACTAGGCAATTAATCCCACTTCCTTCACAAAAAGTTTTACATTCTTAACTTTTTACTTCTTTTTAATTTTTTCTATTTATTTAATGGTTAAGATTGAAAGTCGCTTTTTTCCAAATCTTAATCTCAACTCATTCAATGCAATTGCACATGATCTCAATTGTATATATCTATATATCTATATATATATCATTAATGGTTAGACAGACAGTTGAGACAAAAATTTAAGAATTTAATTATTCATCTGAAACATACATCAGATATAAAAAATTATAGGACCACAACTATTACGTAGATTTTGCCACAACTCACCTATGTTGCTAGCTGTGAGGATAAAGAAGAAGTGGTGGATTCAAGTGATAATGATAGACAACAAATTAAAGTTTGTCACATAGCATAATTGTGGCATAAGATAATTCTAACTAAGCATGTGGAATAGGTTGTTGAATTGGAATTATTGATAGGATATTGCACGGGATCTCATTTCACATTAGAGTATTAACATCAGTTAATGCAAAAATTCATGCATATTTTAGTATAAGAACTTATTTTTCCTATTTTACATTACATTTCATAAAATAACAATTCTTCTTAATTTTTTTTTTTTACATTACATTTCATAACCATCATAACAAAGGGTGAAAAGAGAAGGGTGCTAATGGAATTAGCACAAAATGAGATGTATATACTGTTGGGTTAAGATAGCTTTACCCTAGTTAATTAATTCAATTTCCTAAATTGATTAATTAGGTCAAATTACATGCAAATCGAGGAGTCACCAAAAAATCACCAAATAAACTAAATGCAGTAAAAATTAAATTGACACAGTGATTTGTTAACAAATGGGAAAAATCTTTTGCAAGGCAAAAACTCCATTGGGTGAACTTAAGATCACCGCTCCTAAGAATCCACTTATCAATAACCAAACGGTTCCAAGTATAAGCAATCTTACCACTATCCTAGCCTATCCCAAAATTCCAACCTGCAATTGGACCTTTGCTTCAATATGCAACTAGACTTGATTTTGTAGTAGCCTTCTTTTCTTTAATACAAAAATCTCCAATTTGTGACTAACTCTTTGCATGGATCCTAGTATGTGACTAACTCCTGCAACTTAATTGATTGTTATTAGCTGCAAAGTTCTCCACTTCATAGATCAAGAAGCACTTGGTTACAAAACCCTATAACATACAAATGCAATAGCTTCTCACAAAGAAAATTAACCTCTTCATCATTGTTTTCGAGATGTGACAGCTCTTAAAATAAGCCTTATATATGTTTAGGATTGTGAGAGAAGAAACCTAAACAAATACATCAGCACGGGTCAAAATTCAGATCTGGAATTTCTGAATTCTTAAAGCTCGATAGATCGAGCTAGTGTTGAGCTTGCCTAGCAAATCTTGATAGATGCCCTCTATCGAGCTATCTATCAAGCTTCAGTAATACAATTTTTCTTCACTTGTTTCTTGGAAGTTCAGCATTTCATCCAGCTTAGTACTTGAAGTCTTTCCCAATTGAGTTCTTACTTGAAAAAGCTCAACATCTAGTTTATTGGCCTTCTTAGCTAAGAAGTTGTTTTCAAACCACAATGCTCCAATGGTTTGATTTGCTTCATCAACTTTTGGTGGAGAGTTCTTCTCGTTAGAGTTCCACTTCACTCAGCTTCCTTGTGGCTAGCCTATAAAGCTTTTCATGCTTCTCAAAATTCTTATAAAGCTTTGAGTAGGCAGTATGGATATCATCGTTTTCATCCATTTCTTCAAATTTGGACTCCATCAATTCCTCTCCCTCATCAACCAATCCTTCAGACTCTTTGGACACGTCAACAATGGCTGTGAAGGCACTACCTAACCTTTATTGATCACTATCCTTTGAGTCTACTTCTAGCTTGGTATCACTCAAGGTGGTAGTTAAAGCTTTGCTCTTGCCAATAGACTTGTGATAGGTGGGACATTTTGGTTTCATGTGTTCGTACCCTTGACACCCATAGCATCTTGGAACAGTTGGAATGTTGCTACTCTATCCACCTTCTTTGGATTCTCTTTTGAATTTCTTGTGTTTTAGATTCATAGAATCTAGACTGCAGGTGATCCCTATCATTTGCTTTGACATTTGCATTCTTGATGAAATTCTTGAATTTTTTGGTAATGTAGGATTTGAATTTTGAGTTCTCATCTTCAAACGACTCATCTTCTTCATCATTCTTGGCTTTGAGAGTCATATTATGGCTCTTGCTCCCCTTACCAATCTTAGCTAAAGCTAATTCATAGGTTTGTAAATTTCCAATCAACTCCATCAAAGGGATAGAGTCAATGTTCTTTGACGCTTCAATGACGGTGACCTTAGCATAAAATTTCTCTAGGAGAGATCTGAGGATTTTCCTCATAATTTTAGGCTTTGGAATCTTTTCACCTAAATTGAAAGCGGAGTTCACTATGTCCTTGAGCTTGGCATAGAATTCATCAAACGCTTCCTCTTCATCCATCTTAATTTCTTCAAGGCTAGTGGTAAGCCTTTGAAGCTTGGAGTCTTTCACAACTTTGTTTCCTTTATAAGTGTTTTGAAGAATTGTCCATACTTCATTTGCACTTTTAGCAGATGAGATTTTCTTGAACTCCTCGTTAGTCACAACATTAAACAAGGCATTCAATGCTTTATTGTTGAAATTCGCAACTTTGATCTTGTCATCATCCTAAGATGTAGGCAGATCAGTAGGCTTGGTCCATCCAACCACAATATCTAGCCACACCTTTTCATCCAAATAATAAAAAAAATCTCTCATATGTACTTTCCAGTATGCATAATTAGTACCATAAAAAAGATGAGGTATAATCAAAGATTGTCCATAATCCATAACAACAACGATCAATGAACTACACAGCAAATATTAAAACCTAATCAAAGTGTGCCTACTCTGATACCACTTATTGGATTAAGATAGATTGACCCCAGCTAATTAATTCAATTACCCAAGTCGATTAATTAGATCAAATTACATACAATTCATGGAGGCATCAACAAATCACCAAATAAACTAAATGCAGAGGTAACTCAATTGACACAGTGATTTGCTGATAAATAAGGAAAACCTTTCACAAGGCGAAAACCCCACTGATTGAATTTAAGGTCACCACTCCCAAGAATCCGCTAATCATTAATTAAGTGGTTACAAGTATAAGGAATCTCACCACTACCTTAGCCTATCCCAAAATACCAACGTACAGTTGAACCTTCGTTCTAATACCCAATGGACTTGATCTTCTAGTAGCCTTCTTTCCTTTGATGCACAAATTTACAATCTATGACTAACCCTTCGCACAGATCCCAGTATGTGACTAACTCCAGCAATTTGAATGATTGTTGTTGGCTGCAAAGTTCTTCACTTCATAGATGTTAGGACATATGTGATTCATGTTAGGAACATATTTCAACATTTTATATAATTGGCTAATTCTTTAACAAAACACACTTTACTTATATTTAGGTAGATCTAGGATGTGTTTAATACTTCAAGAAATAAGGTTTCAAGTCCAAGTGTTAAACCCATGCAAGTTTGTCCAAGAATCAAATGAAGAAGTGCTTGTCATTAAAGCTCTACAGCTAACTCAACAGCTAACTCAACAGCTAGTATCTATTGAAATTTAAAAAGTTGTTTCAGCCCAAGGCTTGACAACTACTTGATAGATAGGATATCTGTCGAGGTTTATGAAAAACAGATTTTTTGTTCTAATTTTCATCCAATCCGTGAGTATGTGCTTAGGCTTTCTTTTCTCACAACCCTAAACATATATAAGGATTAATTTAAGGGCTGTTACAGGTTGCACAAAAGCATAATTGCACAAGTGTGAGGCAAAGCATTGTTCATGCAAATTGTGACTAGAAACCTAGTTTGTCCTAGTTCATCTTGAAGAAGCTATTGTGCGTGTACACCGTAGGGTTTTGTGACTAAGCAACTTTGTGATCTTCATCTGAGATGAATTGAAGATTTTTGTAGCCAACATCATTCTCAAGTTGGTGATCAAGCCGCGTACTGGGACCCACACATCTTTTGGTTAGTCATGTACTGAACGCCATGCAATACAAGGAGAGATTGTCACTACAAAACAAGTTCAATTGGGTATTAGAGTAAGGGTTCAACTATAGGTTGGTATAAGGTACTGGGATTCTCTTACTTGTAACCGCTTGTTTTGACAATTGTGGATTCTCGGGAGTGGTAACTTTAAAATCACTCTGTGGGGTTTTTGCCTCAGAGGTTTTCTCCATTCGTAAACAAATTACCATATCAACTTTATTTCCCGCTACATTTTACTTTAGTTGGTGATTTCTTTGTGTTAACACGTGCATTGTATGTTAATTTGGTTAATTAATAAACATGGGTAGTTAATAAATTAATTAATCACAAGGGGTCAATATATTATTGGCCTTTTAATTGGTATCAGAGCAGACACACTCTGATTAAGTTTTAATCTTTATTATGTGATTTATTCACATTTACAATTAAAAAAAAAAAAATCACAACCCACCCTAGGAATTAATCCCTTTGACCATGTCTTGTATCACCCATAAATAATTTTACATCATTTATGTTAAGGACATATTTTACGTAGTTGGCTAATTTTTTGACAAAACCCACTTTACTTATATTTGGACCAAGAAACAAGTGAAGAAAAAGTATTCACTAAAGCTGAATAGATATTCGAACACCTGTGGATAGCTGCTCGACAGATAGCTATCATCGAGATTTAATGAATGAAGCTCGACAGCTTCTCGATCGATCGAGCAGTTATCGAGGTTACGGGAATTCAAACTTCCAGATTTGATTTTCGGCCCATGTTTATGTATTTGTGTAGGGTTTCTTTCCTCACAACCCTAGAGATATATAAGGCTTATTTTAGAGGTCATCACATAAGAGAATACAAGTAGAACACATGCAAAAGTGACCGCCTTATTCTCTCAAAAAGAAGCTACTGCGTCTTTGCACCTTAGGGTTTGTTGATGAAGTGAAGAACTTTGCATCCAACATTCTTCTTCCTCAAGTTGGTGAGTGAGTCACGTAGTGGGATTCATGCAAAGGAGTGAGTCACATACTGGGATCTGTGCATCAAAGGGTGATGTTCATATATTGAAGAGTTCAGAGGTTCTGAAGCGGTAGAAGGTTTCTGCTGTAAGTTCATCTACAGGGATTATAGAGTCTAGGGACAAAGATTTCGTATTAGATCTAAAACTTCTCTTTACTATAGTGAATTGCTTTTCGGGAAGGTTTCCCCCTAGGTTTTTTTACTGTGAAATTGGCTGGTTTCATTGGTTTTCTTGGGTCATCATATCTTGTCTTATTTATTTTTCCGTTGAACTTAGTTTTGACATGATATTTATGTTTGTTTGTTTTAACAAGTTTTATACATAATAAATCTAATTAACAACTTGGGTTTAAAACTTGTTAAATCTATCAACCGGGGTCTAAAATTTTCCAACAATTTATATTTCAAAATGTATAGACCTTTAATTTTCCTTTATAGTATCAATTAATATAAACAAAAAAAAAAAAAACAAAAACAAAAACAAAAACAAAACAAGAATAAGACATAATAAAAAAAGAAACTTGTTAGTTTATAAAACTTGCAAAGTCTAACAAGTTTTTTTTCTCTTTGTTTAATTTTTTATACTTAACAATAGCATAACTAATGACCAAAAAGAAACAATGCGTGACAGGCTACAATCAATAAGAGAATGATTAAGAACAAGACAAAGAAAAATCCAATCACATATGGGAGTTATTACAAAATCAAGATGGACCAAAAAAGGGTACACATGCTCCTCTACAACAAAATCTAAAAAGTTTAAAAACATCTTAACAACAAAATCTATTTGAACTTCAGGTGGAGACCGTTGGGTATGCATTTCATGTTGTGGAGTTATTATTAATGCTAGACCCTTCTTCTAAGAGTTGTGTAAAATTCCAGTCCCGATGCATTTGAGAATCCATTCCTTAATAACAACAACAAAATAAGCAGAAATATGATGAGAAGTTAGGCAAATCAACTTTACATACAGTGGAAAAAGGATCAAAAGATTACCAACAAGTAAGGCAATCACCTTGTTTGTTTGAAACCATCCTATAGGCACCTTATTTTGTACCCATTAATTTATTTTGGTCCCGACTTCAATGATGAGCTTGAAATATGTGAACCAAGTGTAATTAAAGAGTTACAGTAGTTTGAAAGTAATTACAACACAAAAGTCCTCAAATTGCTTTAAAAATGAGACTAAAAAATGACCTTTGCTCACTACTTTAATCATAACTTTTGATCCACAAAGAAATTTTATGACTGAGATATCTTGGGCTTCAATTTGAACACATATTTTGCCTAATTTGTATTTATATTGAGTGAGTTATGACCATTTGAATTCCGATTATTGAAGCTGTCAAGAATTAGGGTATGCGTACACATGAATCAAGTGTGCATGCCACACTCAAAAGATGTGTACACATACTCATTTTCTGGATGGTGCAATTTTATTTTTAAGGGCCCAAAACATCATTATTTGATGTGGGCCGGCCCGTACACCCTTGGAAACGTCCAAAACCCATTAAAAAGCCTCAACCCTAATTTTAACTTATAAATACTCACCTTATGTCTCCAATCAAAACTCAAACCAAAGAGAGTTATTTTTTGACCACCATCTTCTCTAAAACCCTAGTTTTCTTTTCTAAAACTCCCACATAGCACCTCAGCATGCTTTTTAGACATTCAAAACCTCTCTTTAGTTAGATCTAATGCAAAAACTAATGTTCCAAATTGATTTCTCAAAAACCTTTTTCAATTAAACTTTATTCTTGAGTTGTGATTCCTAAAAAATATTGTTTTCTTTAATTCCTTTATTCTATCAATCTAATCTTTGTGTTGTAGGCACTGAGGGGTAGTTAAACAAACTCCAAACTCATAATCTTTAGCAAGGTGAGTGTTCTTTCCATGAACTCTTTCTTTGTTTGATAGGATTCACATGAGTTTCTTAATGTAGTTTCTCTAATTGTTTTATTTGATTTTTTTTGTTGATTTTAATTCTTTTAATACATGTTAACATGATTTTAGGCTATTTATAATCTGTATTGGTTGTTCTTATTTTATTACCTTAGTTTTATGTAAAGTTTAACATGTTTATTTATTTAATGTAGTTTACTACTTATTGATTTGTTTCTTGATTATTTGTCTATGTTGATGCTTTGTTTTGTTTTCTTTATGTTAGTTTAGTGTTTAGGATTTCTAACATGTTTATTTGATTTCTATTTTTATATCTTTGTTTGATTAAATAAAAAAAAAATATGATTTTTCGGACCTATGTTAAAGGATGTGTACACATCATTGAGTATGCGTGCGCATCATTGAGTATCATGCGTATGCATAGTTCAATATGCATACACACCCTGAACCCAGGTTGTGGCAAAATCTTGTTTTCATTATTTTAATCATTTTTCACATGTTATTTGACTCTGTTTAGGTTAATTAGTAATTATATTCCATGTTTGTTTGATTCTTTTTTCCATGTTTGGTTTGTTTGATATTTTTTCCATTTGTGTTTTATTTAATTGTCAACTTACCTTGTTTAATTCATTTTTTTTTATTGTGTTTCATTTGTTTCCTTTTATATTATGATGTGATCTTTAGCATGTGTGTGTTATTTTTCTTAAATGCATGATGTATGTTTAGTGTTAAGAATTAGGGCTCTTTTAATAATTTCTTCATCTAAATATGGTCTAGCAACACATAATGGAGGCCAGCCCACAGGCCAGGCGGTCTTGGGTGCTTAACACCTTTTCAAGTCGTAACCAAACTCTGGACCCATAAACTGGTATGTTGACCTATGCAGGTAAGTGATTGTCCTAAAAGGCCTAATATGGTTCATAGACCTAATCTAGGTGGCGACTCCATTTTTAGAGATGAAGTTGAACTTCGACGTGTTGTTAGACCATAATTAAATAAAGATTTTGTTAATTGAGCCCAATCCTATTTTATTTTGTTTTTCATACACATGCACTTTGTACCAATGTAACCTTGTTTAGTGATGAGTGGGAAAGTGGAGACTACATTTGGGCCAAGACCTTCTGAAGTTCATCCCACCAATTTACAATCTATACCATTGCCTATCATGGGATTTGAGTACTTTAATGGTTTGCCATCAATCAATTAGTCCATTTAAGCTAATGGTTGGAATCATAGCCCACCTAGTTGTGAGTGACCTATTGATCTGTCCCTTTAGTTTTAAGGAGCTTACACACACGTAAATGAGTTTAAAACCCAACCATTTAAGGTTGCCTAATTGTGTGTGCATTTGTGTGCTTTGTTTGAATTGTTTGTTGGGCTAGTAAGATGGGTTAATCTCTTTAAAGAAGAAAATGTTTTTTAAGTTTTCACAAAAAAATAAATAAATAAACGTTTTCAAGTTCTTTTTTTTTTAAATAAAAGTTTTCAAGAAAAAAGGTGTGAAGTTTTCCAAAAAAAAAAAAAATCAAATAAATTTAAAAAAAAAAAGGTGTGAGTTTTCAATTAGGTTTTTTTTTTTTTTAATAAATTCCAAAATGTTTTTTTTTTTTTTTAAAAGAACGAGTTTCTTTGTAAATAGCTTTTTTCAAGAAAGTGTATCTTTCAAAATAAATATTTTTCAAAAAAGTGAGAGTTTTTAGTGAGGTTTCCTTTTAATAAATTCCAAAAAGGTTTTTTTTTTTTTTTTTTTAAAAAGTGATTTTCCAGTAAATAAAAATTTTAGAAAAAAATCTTTTAAGTTTTTCTATAGTAGTAGAACTTTTTCAAAGGTTGGCCCATTCTATTAGCCCATTTTTTGTTTGATCTTTTGAGTCTTTCCTTCATTATGTCCTATGGCTAGGCCCATTCATATCTTGTCTTGGGCCTTAGGCCCATCCTTGTCTTGTCTAGGGGTAGTAACTCCATCCTTGTGTCGTCTTGAGCCTTAGGCCTATCATTTGTTTGTGTCTAGGGCCTTAGTCATATCCTTGTCTTGTCATGGCCTTTAGGCCCATCCTTGTGTGTCTAGGGTCATTAAGCCCATCTTTGTGTTGTCATAGGCCTTAGGCTCATCCTTGTTTTTTTTAGGGGCATTAAGCCTACATTTTTGCATCTTGGGCCTTTGGCCCATCTTTGTCTTGTCTAGCGGCATTAAGCCCATCCTTGGTTTTGTCTATACTTTAAGTTTTCCTTGTTTTTGTTTTGGGACCTTAGGCCCATGTCGTGTCGTCTAGAGTTGTTACCTTATCTTGTCCTTTGTCTTGGGCCCTAGGCCCACTCTCATTTGTCTAAGGGCATTAGGCACATGTCTTGTCAAGTTTTGCCATCTTTTAGTGTCTTCATTTTTATGTCTTCAAATTTCATTCTTTTGGGTCTTATATTTCTTAGGTCTTGTCTAAAATTTTTGTTCTCATTCCAAGGGCATGGTTACGTGGGAATTCAATGTAAAATTTATTGTTGATGATCTTCATGAAATTTTTCTCATAAGGATAAGTTTCTTGTAGGTGACCCAGCATTGCTCCTAAAAAGGGGATTGCATAACCATCTTGGTCTCGAACTTTTGATAATTGCTTCATAAGAACTGATCTTATTTTTGTTGACCAAATGGCATCAAGTGACCAAGATATTTTGAAGAAGAATAATGGAAATGAGGACAATGATGACCAAATGGCATCAAGTGACCATCTTGAGAGTACTTAAGAAAAGAATAAGGTAGTGCAAGAATCTCAAGATGAAAAGTCTACCTTTGATGATGATTAATTTGAGAAAAAAGAGGCTGAAATCAACAAGGAACCTAAGAAGAAAGAACGGTCAAAGGAAACTAAAGAGATGTCACAAGAAATTGAGAAAATGAAAGGTATGCTTAAGAGATCCCAAGGTATCAGTCCCAAAGACATAAGCACGGATTGGAATCAAAACAGAACTTAGAATCTGTTTTCCTTAAATCTCGACAGCTAAAGGTGTAGAGGTGCTGTCGAGCAGCGTCAACCCTCGGGGCTGAACAGCTTCTTAAAGCTCGATAGATGCATGTGTCGAGCCAAGTGTCGAGCTTTAAAATCTAACACTTCTTCAACTTGAATCTTGGACACCTTGCATGGCTTTAACACTTGATCTTGAAATTTTATTTCTTAAAGTATTAAAAACATCCTAGAGCTACCCAAATACAAGTTGAGTGCGTTTTTTCAGAGAACAAGCCAATTACATAAAAGATATGACATATGTTTAAAATAAGATGAAACACATATGTCCTAACAGAATAAGATGGCTGAAACTTTTGCACAACAATATTCATACAATGTTCAATTGGATGTGAGCCTTAAAGACTTGTAGACTACAAAGACTTGGAGACTACAAATCAATTAAGCAATGAATCATTTTCTGATTTTCTATTGTGATGGAGAGGAAAAGCTTCCAGGATGCCTAATCATCCTTGTGAGAAAGAACAAGTTAGGATGGTCACGAAGAACATTCTACCTGTGGGCGTCAACTTACACCAATTCCTTTGAATAATTTTGTTGATTGGTATGAATAGTGAACTTATTGAGAAGAGTGATGCATAGCCTCAAAAGAAGTTTGGGGTAGGGAATTCAAGTAATAGTGGTAACAATGGTGGTAAGACAAGTGAAGTTCATGCTGTAAATGTTCAAAGAAAGTTCACTCTATTGAGAATGACTTTATCTCAAGCACTTAAATCTTTGTCAACCAAAGAACTTATCAAGTCATCAGATATTGGTAGGTATACTCCAAACACCTCTACTCCAAATTACAATGCAATTGAGTATTGTAAGTGCCATTAGAGTCATGGTCATTCTACAAATAAGTGCACTCGTCTCCGTCATGACATTGAAGACTTCATTCAATCTAGCAAGATCCCTTTGCCACCCATCAACCTCTCCAACATCAAGACTAATCCTCTCCCCGACTACCATGTTATGTCTCCCTTTACTTGGGGCTAATTGATCAAGAAGTTTAATCTTTGTTATTGCATTCCACAAGAGTCTTTTATTTGAGTGTCATTATTTAAATTCAATTTGTCTTTTTTATTTCAATTTAGAAATGTCTTTCAATTTAGTGAGTCCTTTATTTCGTGTACTCTTTCAATTCATCAATAAAAATTGGTTTTCAATGGTTTGAGTTTTATGATAAGTTCTCAAAATTTGAAGATGATTAGATTTTCAATATGTGATGTTGCATGTTTGCTCATAATTGAACAGTGGAAATTGGGATGAAGAGAGACCGTTATTCTACAATCTTAAACACATTTCCCTTTGCTTACCCCTTTTGAGCCTTCAAAGTTATTTTCTTTCAAAGTAACCCTTGTCAAGGATTAACTCCTACACTAGGGGTAAGAAGTGGAATAATGTGATGGTAGTAAAAGGGGGGGGAAAAGTAAAGTGAAGTGAATCAAAAGTGAACAAAAAAGTAAAAACAAAAAAAATGAAGTGATATGAAATATTTAAAAAAAAGGTGAAAGGTGAAGTGAAAAAAGTGAGCCTTTACCAAGTTGTAACCCTCAAGGATGTAATTTTGAGCCTTTATTATCCATTTCTTTGTGAGACAAGACCTAAGTCTTTATTATAAGCCAAGTAAAAGTCCTATATTCTCAATTTAAATTGTTCATGTAAACTACGTTAGGCATGATCCCTCTTGGGTATGTAGAAAACCTTGTGGGGTGCAGCCACATCACATCATAGCAATCGTGCAACTCATGTATTGAGAATTTGAATCAGCAAGATTTTTTTTAGTATAAGTCGTATCACTTGTTCATTGCATCCCCATTTGTTTGTTTCTTGTAAAAGTGAAATAGTCTGCTAGGCTGAAAACCCACAAGGGCGGTCTAGACAAAAATTAGGGCTAGAAAAAAAAGGTAAAAAAAGCTCACTAGGTTGAAAACTCGCAAGGGCAGCCTGGGCAAAAGTTAAGGTAAAAAAAAGAAAAGAAATGAAAAGAAGAATCAGTCAAGCTAGAGGCAAGTGGACCCCACAAGGAGGATGAGTTCTAATGATTGAACATCTCAAAAGTTATCCATAATGGATCAAGTGTTTGGTTCCCATTTTTACCATGTTCTTTAGGATAGTCATGTTTCATGTCTTCTTTTGTAAGATTTTGTTGACCTTGAGTTTTGTGTCTCTTATGTCATCTTTGTTACCCTTCATCCTCTTTGGTTTTGTATGATGCTTCTTTTGAAGTATTTGAGTCTGTCCTTATCTTTGGTATCTTCATGTTTTCTTGCAATACTTGCAATTCTGTGATCTTTGTTTGTCTGTTTTTGTTGTCTTGTGTGTTTGTTTGCATGTTTGATGTCTCGTGTGGTTTTTCATGTGTTTATTTGCTTGTTTGTGTCCTTGTTTCATCTTGGGCCTTAGGCCCATCTCATACTCCATTTGGGCCTTAGGCCTCTCCTTGTTTTGTGTTAGGCCTAAGGCCCATCCTTGTTTTATCTTTGGCCCTAAGCCCAAATTGTTTAGCACCTTGTGTGTTTGCATGCATTTCTATGTTTATGTGACCACTTTGTAGTTATGTTCATCCATGTTGTAATCTTGTGTGACTATATGTATCTTTCATGTTTGATGCAAGTCTTATGTGATCATGTTTTGTGTTACTAAACTTTGCATGCATCTTCATTGTTCACATAATTTGTGTATGATTGTTTGTAGTATCTTTTGTGATCACACGTTTCTTTGATGTTTATATGAGTCCTATGTGTTTAATTTTTTTCATTCTCTTGTGATTGTGTGTTCTTTGTCTTATGTGAGTCATGTGTATTCGCGTTTTGCATTCTTGCATGTTTGCAAGAGCCATGTGTGTTTACCTTGTGGGATTGTGTGAGTCATGTATGACTGTTTGTGTTTTTGGAGTAAATTTCTCATTCTTGAGTGGCCTGTTTGTGTTTGGATGTAAATTTTTTAGTCAAGTGGTCCCTTTGGCATAAATTTCTCATTCTTGAGTGGGCTATTTATGTTTGGATGTAAATTGCTCACTTTGTGTGGTCCCCCCCAACTTCAGGTAGAATCCTTAAAACTTGAAGTTAACATCCTTAAAACTTGAAATAATTAGTTTTTTTTTTTTTTATGTGGTTTTTCACACTTCTTGTTGGAAGCGCACCAATCACCTTTTTTTAAGCACGCCTCCATGTTTGCATGACTACTTTTATGTTTATGTGTGTATGTGTAGTGTGTGTGTGGACTAACTTACAAAATGTTTGTCTCTTCAGGCTTTTAACCATACTTACAATGCAAGCAAAATTAAAAGAGGGGAAACTGTAGACACCTTATTTTGTACTCTTTAATATATTTTAGTCCCCAGCCCCAATGATGAGCTTGACATACATCAACCAAGGGTAATTAAAGAGTTCACAATAGTTTGAAAGTAATCACAACTCAAAAGTGGTAAAATCGTTTTGAAAATGACACTGAAAAATGACCTTTGCTCACTATTTTAACTATAACTTTTAATTCACAAAGTTATTTTAAGTAAGATTTATATCATTGGAAAGTATACATCTTGAGCTTTAATTTGAACACAAGTATTGCATAATTTGGATTTATATTGAGTGAGTTATGACCGTTTGAATTTGTGCCATCAAAGATGTCAAGAATTAGCATATGCGCACACATGAATCAAGTGTACGTATGCACACTCATTTTTTGGGCAGTGGAATTTCACTTTTAAAGGCCCAAAACATCATTCTTTGATGTGGGTCATCCTATAGACCCTTGGGAATATCCAAACAACATTAAAAAGCCTTGACCCTAATTTTAACTTATAAATACTCACCTTATGTCTCTAATCAAAACCCTAGCTAGAGGGAGTTATTTTTTGGCCTCCATCTTCTCTAAAACCCTAGTTTTCTTTTCTAAAACTCCCACACAGCACCTTAGCACACTTTTTAGACATTCAAAACCTCTCTTTGGTTAGTTCTAAGGTGGGAACTAATGTTCTAATTTGATTTCTCAAAAACCTTTTTCAATTAAACTTTGTTCTTGAGTTATGATTACTAAAAAGTATTGTTTTCTTTAATTCCTTTGTACTATCAATCTAATTTTTTTCTTGTAGGCACTAAGGGGTCGGTTAAACAAACTCAAAACTCATAATCTTAAGCAAAGTGGGTTTCATTTCCATGAACTCTTTCTTTTTTTAATAGGATTCACATGAGTTTCTTAATGTAGTTTCTCTAATTGTTTTATTTAATTTGTTTGTTGATTTTAATTCTTTTAATATGTGTTAATATGATTTTAGGTTGTTTATAATCAGTTTTGGTTGTTCTTATTTTATTATTTTAGTTTTATGTAAAGTCTATTTATTTAATGTCGTTTACTACTTATTTATTTGTTCCTTGATTATTTCTTTATATTGATGCTTTTTTTTTTCTTAATGTTAGTTTAGTGTTTAGGGTTTCTAACATGTTTATTTTATTTCTATGTCTTTATCTTTGTTTGATTAAATAAAAAAATATGATTTTTTAGATCTGTATTAAAGGATGCATATGCATCATTGAGTTTGAGTGTGCATGGTTTCAACCTTGTGTACGCATAGTTGAGTATGTGTATGCACCCTAAACCCAAATTATGGCAAAATCTTGTTTTTATTATTTTAATAATTTTTTCACATGTTATTTGATTTCGTTTGACTCCGTTTTGGTTGATTAATTGTGTTCAACTAATTTCCATGTTTGTTTGAGTCTTTTTTCCATGTTTGGTTGATTTGATATTTTTTTCCTTGTGCATTTTATTTAATTTTCAACTTTTCATATTTGATTTATTTTGTTTAATTGTGTTTTATTTGTTTTTGTTAGGTTATATTGATTAGGATTAAATGTTTAGAATCATATTTTGTATGTCTTGGCAAACTGAGAACAAAACATGTCTAGTCTATGTGTTAGACAGTGCTCAAAGGTGTATCTTTCAAACTTCAAGTTCGAGCTGACTGTAGAAAAGAGGAGTCAGAATCTGCCAAGCTTGATTGATCGAGAATTAGATCCGATCGATCGAATATCGCAAAATAAATGGCAATCTAACTTGTCCATATATAAATGGACATGTTATATAAATGGAAAACCCTAGTTGTGTTTTTCAAACTTTGGGAAGTCTTAGGTGTTACTCTTTCTGAGATCTAAGAGGCTTTGTAACTTCTAACTACACAAGCGTCTACTGGAGCAAGATTTACAATCAAGTGGAGGTAGAACCTAGTTGCTGCTACAAAGATCAAAAACTGAGAGTGATCTGAAACTTTTGAGTGGGATCTCAAAGTCACAAGCATGGGTGCTTGTGTTGCGGTAAATCCAAGGATAGAAGAAGTTTGTGGATACGGAACTTGCACGTGATCATGTTAGTAAGTTACTACTTAAGGTAGCTATAGATTTAGGGTTAAATTTGATTGTAGAAACTTCAATTCTCTTATAATGGATTTGCTTTACCTTGAGAATTTCTAGGTCAAATCCTCCCTTGGTTTTTACCTTGAAATGATTAGTTTCATCAATTTTTCTAGGTCATCATATCATGGTGTTATTTACTTTTCTACTACTATGCATGATATGATTAATTATTATTTAACCTAGATCTAAATAATTAACCTAAGTAAACACTTGGCTAATATATTAGGTTAAAAATTCTGGTTTAAGGGGTCTAAATAGAAAAAACAAGTGGTATCAAAGCTAGTTAGCTCTTGTTTATAGGTATCTATACCTAGAGTTGATCCTTGACCCCTACTGTCATGGATTCTTTGTCTCTTTACTTGAATGCAATTAGGTCTAGAATTGAATCTATTTCCTCTTGGACTATGTGGTTTTTTAAATGTGCTAATCCTATCCTTAAGTATCTACTTATAACTACCTCTTGCAATAATTATGTTTATTATACTCTAATAATTATGTTTATTATACTGCTTTAATTTCCTCAAAAGCACGTGATACTTGTCTTTGGTATTTGGATAGTGGTTGTTCTAGGCACATGACAAGTAATAAAGCTTTGTTCAAGACTCTTTTTGAAGAAAAGATTGGCATTGTCACATTTGGAGTGGGAAGCAAGTCAGTCATCCAAGGTACTAGAATAATAGACATTCTAGGACTATCTGTGTTTGAAAATGTGTGGTAAGTGGATGGATTGAAGGCAAAACCTATAGAGTGTTAGTCAAACCTGTGATAATGGGCTGAATGTGTTGTTCACTAAGTATGAGTGTGAGATACTTGATGACGAGGGTGACTACATTTTTGTTGGGATAAAAATTGCTAATAATTGTTACAGTATAACACCAAGCATAAATCATAAGTGTTATAGTGTAAAAATTAATCTGGTGGACCTATGGCATCAATGGTTAGGACATGCTAGCTATAAGAAAATAGAGAAAATCTCTATGTGTGAGGCAGTTCTTAATTTACAAAAGTTTAAAAAGATAGAAAAGAGTATTTGTGGACCATGTCAGATTGGCAAACAAGTGAAAGTTAAATATCCATCAATTAGTGAAGTTTAGACATTTGAATCCTTATAGTTGCTGCATATTGATCTTATGGGTCCTGCCAGAGTTCAAAGCTTAGGTGGAATGAAGCACATCCTTGTTGTAGTGGATGATTTCACATGATACACTTGGGTGGTTCTCCTAAAAGAGAAATCTGAAGCTGCTAACAAGATGATTCATTTGTGCAAGAAGTTGCAAGTAGAGAAGAATACCTTGATTGCTCAGATCAGAAGTGATTATGGAAGAGAGTTTGAGAACTCTAAACTCAAATCCTTTTGCATTGATCAAGGAACAAAGGCAGAAATTTCTGCACTCAAGACACCTTAGCAGAATGGGGTTTTGGAAAGAAAGAATAAAGTGATTCAAGAGATGGCTAGAGTCATGTTGAATAACAAAAGTATGCCAAAGTATTTCTTGGGAGAAGTTGTAAACACTACATACCATACCTTGAACAGTGTACTTTTGTCCCAATACTACAAAGACTCCATATGAACTCTGGAGAGGAAAGAAACTAGTGGTGAAATATTTCAAAGTTTTTGATAGTGATTGTTACGTCCCTCAAGATAGAGAGAACATTGAAAAATTTGATTCAAAAAGTGATATAGGACTCTTTCTTGGATATTCTACGTCAAGCAAAGCATACAGGGTGTACAATCTTAGAACTAAAACTATGGTGGAATCTGCTAATGTGGTGATAAATGATGAACAATGTGCAAAAACTCATGCTGAAGAGGCTTAAAGTGTCCAAGGGAGATCTATAGAAGTTGAAGTTACTCTTCTTAAGGAGTATGTTGAAAAGTCTAATGATGAAGAATTGTTAATATAGAATGATATTGTTTTAGAACCAACAAAACCAATTCGAGAAAATCCACAAGAATAGGATGAGTCAAGTACACCATCTAAGCAAAAGAGTACAACAACTTCTTTGGTGAAAGGTCTATCTACTAGGGTTAAGCTTAATCACCCTCCCACTAATATCTTGTGAAGTTTAAATGATAACATGAGATTGATACCTAAAGCCTTGAATGTCGTTACTCACTCATGCTATCTTCCTTAAGTGGAACCCAAGAATGTGGATGAAGCTATGCAAGATGCTGAGTGGATTAACTCAATGCATGAAGAACTCCATCAATTTGTTCAAAATGATGTGTGAGAATTGGTTCCTAGACCTGAAGAAGTCAATGTGATTGGTACTAAATGGATCTTTAAAAAGAAGTCCGATGAGCATGGAACAATCATAAGGAATAAATCAAGACTTAATGCATAAGGATGCACTCAAGTAGAAGGAGTTGATTTTGAAGAGACTTTTGCACCTATAGCTAGACTTAAGTCTATCCAAATACTTTTGGCCATTGCATATCACTTGAATTTCAAGCTATATCAAATGGATGTAAAATGAATTTTTGAATAGGATGTTACAAGAAGAAGTGTTTGTAGAGCAGCCCAAAGGATTTATGGATCCTCATTGACCTGAAAATATCTACAAACTAAAAAGAGCATTTTATGGTCTTAAATAAGCTCCTTGACCTTGGTATGATAGACTGCCTTCTTATCTCACAAGGAATGGATTCAAGAGAGGAAATGTTGATACTACTTTTTCATTCGAAAGGATAAGAATCATTTTATTGTAGCTCAAGTATATGTTGATGATATTGTTTTTGGCTCTACTAATGATATTCTTGCTAAATTTTTTGTAGATGAAATGAAGAAAATGTTCGAGATGAGTATGGTAGGTGAACTTAACTACTTTTTGGGATTGCAGATAAAGCAAACTGACATTGGAATGTACATAAACCAAGCAAAATATGCTAGAAACCTTGTCAAGAGATTTGGACTCAAAAAGGCAGCACATGCTAGAACACCAATGGCACCAATGCAAAACTTTGGAATGATCCATCAGGTCAGTCTCTTGATATCACTTTATATAGAAGTATCATTGGTTGTCTACTGTATTTGACTGCTAGTCAACCTGATCTAAGTGTTGGTGTGTGTGCTAGATTTCAATCTAATCCAAAAGTATCACATTTAAATTCTGTAAAAAGAATAATCAAATATGTAAGTGGTACTTGTGATTTTAAGTTGTTTTATAGCAAAGAGTCTATTTTCGCTCTTGCTGGGTATTCAGATGCTAATTGGACTGGTAAAGCTGATGATAGGAAAAGCACCACTAATGGGTATTTTTATGTTAGAACCAACATGGTTGCTTTGATGAGTAAAAAGAAAAATTGTCACTTTGTCAATTGTAGAAGCAGAATATATAGCAGCTAGAAAGTTGCTGTTCACAACTTCTTTGGATGAAGAAACTTTTAGGTGATTATGGTCTATCACAAGAAAATATAGTTGTCTATTGTGATAATTCTTATGCTATTGATATCTGTAAGAATTCAGTACAACACTCTAAGACCAAACATATAGAAAATAGATATCACTTCATTAGGGATCTTGTTGAAAGGAAAGTTGTTGGTCTTGAGTACATTCATATTGAGCGTCAAAATGCTGACATCTTTACCAAACCACTTGATAGAAGCAAGTTTGAGTCTCTCCGTCAAGTGATTGGTGTAATCACATGTCATTAGTCACCTATGACTTCCATGGTTCTTGTGTCAATTCTTTCAATCTCTTGTGATCAAAACTATTTTTCATTAGGGTTTGCATTTACATTACATTTATGCATTTCATTCTAGGTTTGTTTTTGATATTTTTCAGTTTTTTTTAAAAAAAAAAAAATCATAAAATTAAAAAAAAAAAAAAAAAAAAAAGGATTTTTGTATTATACATCTTCAAGATGTGTAATTGAGGTTGGCCTATGAAGCTTGCATTTCATGACTGTGTACCTTATTTAGCTTTGATGAGCTTTATTTTTTAGCTTTTTGCTAGTTTGTGCTATGTAGTACTTATATTGTGTCAGTTGTTTATGGTTTTTAAACACATGCTCTTGATTTTGAAGTCACATTCTTTTGATTGTAAGGACAAAAAAAAATCCTAGGAGAAAGGCATAAATAACCCTCTCCCCACTCTTACTCGCAAATCATGAACACCAATGTGCAAATAAAAAAAGTCGTGTTCGGTAAGGTGTAGCACTTACACAACAAGATATTTAAGGTGTTGCTATCAAAATAAATAAAAGAAGAAAAATTCAAAAAAAAAAAAAATAGTTCAAAAGAAAATAAAAAGCAAAATATAACAAAAGAAAATTGCATGGTTGCAAGTGTGTTTTCTAGGAGATGTGAGAGTTATATGATGTAACAATTTAGGTGATAGTCACTTTCAAACTTATGTGATTGATAATGTAGAATTTGTGCTTATTTTCCATCTATATATCACCTTTTGGGTAACTCATACACTTACTAGTTGCACACACCATAAGCAAGTCTTTGTTAAACTTTGTGCATGTGATTGTGTGTAATTTTTGTGGTCATCCAAGATTTAACTTCTTGATATGTTTAATACATTTTGGGGGTGTAAGGAAATAAATGTTTAAAAAAGTTTTTGTATTATACATCTTCAGGACGTGTAATTGGGGTTAGCCTATGAAAATTGCATTTCATGACTGTGTACCTTGCTTAGCTTTGATGAGCTTTATTTTTCTGCACTTTGCTAGTTTGTGCTATGTAGTGCTTATTGATAGGCCAAAAACGTATTGACCCCTTGTGATGGATTAATTGATTAATTACCCAAGTTTAATTAATTAATCAATTTAACATGCAATGTATGTGGCAGCACAAACAAATCACCAACTAAATAAATATGCAGCAAAAAATAAATTGATACGGTGATTTGCTTAAGAATGGGGAAACCCTCTAAGGCAAAAATCCTACCAGGTGATTTTAAGGTCACCACTCTTGAGAATCCACTATTCTCAAAACAAGCGGTACAAGTAAAGGAATCCCAATACCTTATACCAACCTACAGTTGAACCCTTACCCCAATACCCAATTGGACTTGTTCTGTAGTGACAATCTCTCCTTGTATTGCACGACTCCTAGTACGTGACTAACTAATAGATGTGCAAATCTCTGTACGTGACTTGATCACCAACTTGAGAAGGATGTTAGCTGCAAAACTCTTCTGTTCATCACAAGATGAAGATCACGAAATTGCTTGGTCATAAAACCCAACGGTGTACAAACACAACAGCTTCTTCAAGATGAACTAGGGCAAAATAGGTTTCCGGTCTCACTTTTCTTCACACTTGTGGAATTGTGCTCTTGTGCAACTATGCAACTTGTGACGACCCTTAAAATAATCCTTATATATGTTTAGGATTGTGAGTAAAGAAAGCCCAAACATATATTCATGAATTGGATGAAAATCAACTTTGAAATAATAAACTTCATAAATCTCCACAGATACCCTATCTATCGAGCAGCTGTCGAGCGTCGGGCTGAAACAACTCTTTTAAACCTCGATAGTAACTAGCTGTCGAGTTTTAATGAACAACACTCGTGCTCATTTCATGTGTCAGGTTTGCTGGGGTTTCCTAGCTGGAGGATAACCTTGTTCTCAATCCTATCTTCTATTCTATCAAGCTGTTTTCCTATAACATCTAAACACTGGTTGGTATAGTTGTTTTGCTTTATCACCTTCTTGAATGGCTTTTCCTCAACTGTGGGTACCTTGAAAGGAGATGTTACTACATCGCTATTACGGTGTTTAAAGGTTATGGCTTCTAGGGGTGGATGACTTGACCGGACAACTTCCTTAGTCGGTCCTTCTTTGGTCCAAGCTTTGGTAATGACACAAGACTTTTTGTGCCATTCAAAATGATTTTCAAAGTTTTCAAAGTATTCAAATAAAGGGACATTGCTGGATATCTCTTTCATGAATGCTTTCCATCCTACCAAAACTTCAACCTTTTGCTCTCTGGTGTGGTTGGCTCTATAGGCTTCTCTTTTGAGTCTGTTTTCTTCAGAGTCGAAATCTTTACCTAAGGCTACCATATCAGGAGTGAATTCTTTCCTGTGTACCATGAGCTGGTGGTCTATGGGAGGATACTAGGGTGCTTGTTGAAATGGTTGTTCCATATCAGTCCCAGATGGGGATGAAGGGGATTGTTCTCGGTTGTCTTCTTTCTGATTGACAACTGAGTCTTGTTTAGCTATGTAGCAAGGTGTGCTAACCTGAGATCTAATCCTGACTCCTTAGAGTTCTGGACCTAAATCTCTTCTAGACTTCGGGAATGGTGCCATGGGTCTGGTTGAGCTAAATTGGGATGCAGGTCTATCTCTAAGAAGGATAGGTGGCTGCCTACTGGGTTGCTGTAGATCTATTGAGGATCTAAGCCTTGGATCTTCTAAGGGTGTTCTACACTCATAATCCAAAGGGATGCTGAGTCTAGATCTATCGAAACTCAACCTAACCATACCATTAGCTAGTTGTTGGACAAAATCTAGATTTGGATTCTGAATTGGGTTTTTGATCTATAGAGGATGATTCTCATTCTCTAGAGTCTAGTGTGTGGGAAAAGTGACTTCTAACCACTAGAGGTTTCTTGGGACCTCAATCTTGGCTCTAGGGTCAATGGTTTGGATGAGGGTTGTTTCACCCTTTTTCTTTTTGTCAAGTGCCTGGATATTGAGATTTGTTCTCATGCACTTATATTAAACTTTGCATATCAAGGCTATCTGGCAACTTCCTTGCATCAAATAAAATGTAACTTACAACTCTGATCTGCCAAACTTGGCTCTGATACCAAAAGGGGGTAAACAATGATTCAATCAAGTTGGTCGATAATACCGCCATAGTTATCAAATTATTTTGAGCATTATCAGTATTTTAAATTATTTTTATGGATATATCTCTCATTCCCCATATTTTGTTCTACATCTATTTTATGATAACTCTTCCATTTCCATTTGTTTATTTCTTCATTTGTTACTATGTCACCATCATCCTCTGTCTCCATATTTTGATTCTCCTTGAATGGTAGGCTGACCCTCCTTCTTAAACCTTTCTGTTTATTATTCTGTGATTATTGGTTTATATTAACCTTTACATCCCAATTATCTGCTTCTTCTTGTTTCTGCCTTCAGCCCCAAAGTTTGTTGCAGATGTAACCTTAGGTGTAAAACTCTAGGAGATTACCAGTGGTATGAAGATGTCTTTACTACCTGAGTCATGCATAGAAGTGATTGTAACTCTCCATTTTGGAAGGAGAAGTTTATTAATGGTCTACCCACACTCTTTGGCCAAAAAGTCAAAGAAACCCTCAGCAGCCCTTTAGGTGTCATAGATTATGATAACCTAACCTATGGAGATATCTCTAGCACCATCCGAAGTGAAGGAATGAAGATGTGCAGATCTCTAATCTAAATGATTTACTAAAACTTTTGGGTTTAATTTGCAGTTAGTTGAGAAGGATCCAGAAGTAGCTATAGTTTTGACAGACATACATTGATCCATGTCTAGGTTTAGAAATATATATTATGTTACTTTCTTTTTTGCGTGCTTGGAGTTGCAAAGGATGTAGGAGTTAATTCTCTCACTATTGTTTTTGTGAGTTTGATTTAGGTGGTCATTTATTGCACTATTATTGATCTTCGTTATTTTGTTTTTTACAAATTATTTTAATTGAAAAACCAAAAAAAAAAAAATACTTATTTTGTAGGTTCTACTTTCATTTTTGGATAAAGAGCTACATACTTAACTGCATCGACTTAAGGTTTGTTAAAAATTTATGTGAAAAATTTTTAAAAAAAGTTCATGTTGCATAAAAGTTCTCTATAGATAGTCAATATAAAACCATTAATCAGATCATTTACTGCTTTGCTACTAATACATGTATTGCACTATTTGTCTGATGTAGATAGTTTTGTTTATGGAATCTATATTTGTTCATTATTCTGTTTACTTGCTAAATAAAAGAAAAAAGAGAAAAAAAAAATGACTCTTTTGTTTTTAGACTATTTTAATTTTAAAAAATTTTAAAAATTATATTTAACTCAACTGAGTTGTTATACAAAATAAAAGAAATATTTCTTTTAAATGGTTGGAAGGTAAAATATGGAAGGTAAACTATTTTTTTTCAATCATACACCCTGCCCTTGAATATTTTGTATCTATAAATATTCTTTTCTTGGCTTCAACTCAAACTTTTATCATAAATAATACTACTTTTGTTAGTGGGAAAGAAAGGAAAAACAGCTACCGTACATCATCTGTAAAGGAAAAACCAAACAGCTTGGCAACCTAATCTGTTCTATGTTAGACAGCACCTTTAAGATATTATACCCAACTATTTTGTTCTTATTACAAAATCTGAATCTAAATTCCCAAATTTTTGAATTTTTACATAAATTTATGATCTTTTTCACTCATTTTTATTGTGTCCATGCTTTAATTGAAAAGATATTGCATTAAACGAAGTCGTTGGGTTATTTTCGCATTTTAAAAGGTGCAGGACTGGTGGACAAAGTAGAGTTAGAGGTGGAGATAAAGGAATATAAGTATGAGGAATTAGTTAAAGCCCTTGAAAACTTTTAAAGCAGGTATTATTTCTTTCTATTCTTTTTGTTTGTTTATCTAATTCTTTGACTGGATTGAAAAGAATTAAGATTCCCATAGGTGTATAAAATTTGTTAACCCTAACAAACTTTAGTAGTTTTGGAAATCCTTAAACATTTTTGGCAGTTGTAAATAAACAATTAAGTTCTTTCTCAATCTAACATTTTAATCTATTTAGATTTTTATAATTTTGGGTGTGTTATTGATGGTTGATACACATGAGGATTTGTTTGGTCTGTTATCCGCTCATCCTATAACTCCCTTGATATCCTTGCTTCAGGAGGTATAAAACAATGCAAGAAAGCTCGGCGAGCTAAAACTTTTAGAGTTACTTCCTTTCCAATCAAGTCTAAAATCTTAACAATTTATGCTAGGTTTGTTAATTCTGCTTCCAACAATCTCCCTCTATGTTCTTGATATTTGGTTCTTCATTTTGTGAATTTTAATTATTTTTATTTTGCTTCATTCATCTCTCTTAAAATGTTATGATTATTTGTTGGTGATATTTCTGCATTACGGTGTTTTTAAAACAATGCTGCTTTTGAATCAATTTGTATCTATGCTAATGGTGTATGTATTGAGAATTTTAATAATGAAGGCATGGAAGATTTTAATAAAATCATGAATCTTAACTTTTGTTGAGGGCTACAAATGTAGGAAATGAAAATTCTAGAATTCTGCTATTGTCTGCACAGTTTTGCAAGGCAGGAAGCTTATGATGGGGGAGCTTTAGTTGTAGAGCAGAGAGAAGAATGAAGCAATCCAAGAGAGACTCTTTGTGATAGAGTCAACAACAATATGCTTGCACCTGTTTTCTCATATTTAATTTGATAACTTAAACAAGTCTTATGAAGAAGGTTATTTTTACTGATAAAATATAGTTAGTGAAGCATCCCCCCTGCAATTTAATAAGATTTTGTGGTTGATTTACAAAACTCTTTGAATATTATGATCATTTGTTATAAGTGTATGTGATATATTTTACTTTCTGTTAGTGTTTCTTTTAAATGTGATATGTAATCTTTTGATTTGAAATTTTACCTTTTTTGTTGTGAAGGCAATAACCAATGATAAAACATCATATTATTTTTCATTTACTCAAATTGTAAATCACAACAAAAAGTATGTAAGCTTCAACCTAGAATGAACATTGTAAATTGCTTCAAATGAGCAATAATTTGCTTTGTTGGCAGATTAAGAAATATTTGACAAGGTCACTATATATATATATATATATATATATATATATATATATATATAGACACGCACACACCCACCCACCTTGGTTGACCAGCTCAAATCCTAATGAAATTTGTATATTCCTTTTGTGTGAGTTATTCCTTAAAGTCCAAAGTGAAAATCTTCATTTAAGTTGACTAAATTTCTCTCAACCCGACAAAAAATGCATTTAATTTGATTAAAAAAAATATTTAGCATTTCTAAGAACTTTCTCATGCATCGCACGGATTAGCGACTAGTGTTTGTAATTTTGGTTCTTGGAAATTGTAACAAAACTACACAATCCCAAGTTTAATGGATTTTTTTTTTCTTTTTTTGGTGAAACAAATTTTGGTATGTACCCATTTCAAGAATAGCGTGTCCCACCATGAGTTTAAATAATGGGACTTACTATTATGTGACATATGGAAAGAATATTACTCTCACATTAATTAACAAATAATTACTTAAACTTCTTGGTCTGTTTTTAAGTGGAAGCTTTGCACGCCTAAGAAGTAAGAATTGCATTTTTTTAACCTATTAACAAAATCCTTTTTAAAAAATTTGATAGAATGACGAAAGTTTGATCTAATTAAGTAAAACTTACTCTCCTTCAACAAAATTAGTTATGAATTGTGAAAGTTTTTTGTGTTTTTACAATATTTCATTCGATTTAAGTCTAATTTCTATGATTCTACACTTGTCTTTAAAAAAATTAAATATCTTTGTTTTAGTCCAACATTTGCTTCAATCCAGAGGTCAGGTCTTCTAATTAACTCAATCAAATTTTGGTCAAAGTCGGTCAAACTTAGTCAAATATCATATTTTGTGATAAAAGCCCTACGTTTATCGTAGTTTGTCTAATTATCACCGAATTGTGGTAATTGGAAAAGTTTAGCGCTTCTGATTTTAATTTCAATTTAACATAGGATTTCCTTAATTTCTGTGTGACATCAATGAAATTCTACAACGTTCAAGATAATGAAAACATATGCATGCATAGACTCCTTTGTAATATTTGTTTCATGTATCCCAATTTCCCAGTATAGCAAAAGATGGGGAGAATCATAATTCGTTCAACAAGATTCATTATGAGTGAGAAAATTTTTATATGTAGCATATTAATATAAGTCTTGTCTTGCGATTGGTTGGGATCCAAGAGATCGAGATAGGGATGTTTTGAACTTGAGGAAAAATTTTCCAAATTTTTATAGTTTTTTTTTATAACCCTATTCCGGTCTATCCCAGTATGTAATGAACTTATAATCATGGAATCGATTGATTTTTGTTATTTTTCTTTTAAGTTTTTTTCTATTTTGTAGTTGAAGTAGGAATTTAATATATCTTTGCCTTAAAGAAGTAGGAGAAAAATTTTCCTTATAAATATCTTTTGGTTTAACTAAAATTGAAAAGATAATAATAGTTTAATGGTTATAACATCATCTAAAAGTTTGTGTTGGGCATATAGGTGTGAGTAAAGTTCCTCATTGAATAGTGATGAAAAGAACGAGTGGTTAATAAAACATGATTGAGCATATACCCATTAAGTTTAGGCCTTTTGAGTTAAAGTATGTCTCTATATATTAACTAGCTTGTAACTTCATGTATATGCATAGATACACTTAAAAATATACAATAAAACATATAAAATAATTATTATATATATAATTTAAATACTACTGATAGTCATTTTTATATTTTATTAAATCTTTATAAAATTTTGTAAGGATATTATTAGGTATAAAATGTAAATTATCCATGTTGTTTTTTATTATTATTGTGAAGCATTGTTTTTTTTTACGATTCATTTATTTTAGATTCATTTATTCTAGACTCTTTGATTATTATACATAATAACTCACTTGGATGAATATTTATGATGTGGTCTCACATTTGATTTTAAAATTAAGAAATAAAACTCTTTAAGAACAAATAATTCAGGACACATGACACAAAATAGGAACTCTAATTTGGAATTCTAATATGAGTTTCTCTCAACTTCACCTATTATTATTATTATTATTATTATTATTATTATTATTATTATTATTATTATTATTATTATTATCATTTAAGGAGCTTCTTCTATTTAGACCAAATTTTTTTTTGTTCTAAAATACCCTCAACACTCCTAAGTTTAAGTAGAGACAAAACTAAAGGATAGTCAAGTAAAAATACACGTCTAACTTGCACCAAAACATTACCTATAAAATAGTATTTCATACCCAAAAACTAATTTGAATAACTCCACTCTTCACGTCTTTTGCAACTTTAAAAACTACCCACTACCATTACTTTCAGGAAACTACAAAAGTTGCAAAATGTTACTACCTCACCTAGGTAGTAACATTTTGCAAAATAGGCCTATTCAATTTCTCTTCCTTATCCATTGATTATAATATTTTGATTATTTTCCCTCCTCATCCTAGGGATGAAATACTCATCCACAATCCTCATCTACTCCTGCAATTATTATTATTATTTTTTTCAATGCCTTTTATTAACTTTTTCCACTTTATTGCATTATAGGTTATGTGCCTTTGTCATGTTTAAAGTTATAATTTGTTCTTTACCTTGGTTTTATTTTTCTTATAAATTAATAAATAAGATCGTTTATTATCATCTCTTTTTGGATTTGCAGAGACATAGATAGAAGTGTGCTTAAAGTGTTGTTTATGATGGGTGAAATAAAGGTTCCTTAGACAAACACCTCGAGTTGAGGACGTCCAGTAGGATTGCGAAGGAACAGATGCATGGTTGGAGAAAGTCAGATGGTGAAGTTGAGATCCTTCTCTACTAAGACAATGTTTGTTTCACAAGCACTTCCTTCACTCATGTAGTAGAAGAGATTCTTGAGAATGCATCATTTTTTTTTTTTTAATAATAATCTTAGTCTCTGCACCTAGACAAACCAAATGGTCAAGAACACATGATTTATATATATAAAAGTAGTATTTTTAATTGATGAGTTTTTTTTTTTTGGTAGAAATGTTTTATTTGGTTTTTAGGTTGCTAACTATTTTTGGCTTTTGCTGAAGGTGGTTACTCAGCAAGTTCATCAGATACCTATGATGATGAGCATTATCTCCTCACCCCTACACTTCAATCTTCAATGGGACTTCAAATCTACACTTCACGGTCTTCAATCAACAGGTTGGACTTAAAAAATTATGGAGATCATGCGCCATTGGGAAATAGTTAGATCTTTAGATTATATGATCTAGCACCATCTATCATCAAATACATTTATCCGAAAGCCAAGAGATTCATTGTTGATATGGAATTCAGAGGGTTTTCCTTTATTTATTTATTTTATATGGATGTATGTCTTCATTATCTTATTATGAACAGATGAATTTTAAACAAATATATCAATAAATACAGTGAAAGATGAACAATAGTAAATTAGTTTTTTTTTTTGGTAGAAACAATAGAAGATTAATATTGCTATATCTATCTTGATTTTATTTTATTTTTCTATATATAAGCTATGCGAAAAATTATGTTAACATAAATTTAAAAAAACTTTGATTCGCATGTGACTGTGTGGGCTCTTCATGTGATCGTGTGGACTTCCCAAATATTTGAGTTTAATGGAATGCAGTATACTTTCTTAGGTCTGTAAGTAAAAGTACCCACATAATGACTTCAATACTATAGTGTGTGTGTGTATATATATATATATATATATATATATATATATATATTGGTGTTAGGTTTCATTACACTTTTAACTATTTTGGTTGTTAGCAGTTACATAAATTTTATTGAACACTAGCCTTTGGGCACGGGCTCACCTCTTCTATTTTTTGAGTAAATTTTAATTTAGAGCATTTATTATAATTTTGGATTACTACATTTTTCAATTGCAAAAAAACCTAAGGGTGTGATGAGTATTATGTGTGGTGAAATAATTTTTTCATCACACTCTTAAGTTTTTTTTTTTTCTTTTTGTGATTGGAAAATATAGTAATCCTAAATTATAATAAATGCTCTAAATTAATCTTTACCCAAAAAATAGAAAAGCCTCTGAGCACACGTGTGAGCACATGCTCAGAGGCTAGTTGTTGTTGTTGTTATTATTATTATTATTATTATTATTATTATTATTATTATTATTATTATTATTATTATTATTATTATAAATTTGAATTTTTTTTAGTTATATGATTATGTTTGTTAGGGACATATTTTTATGTAACTGGCATATCCTTTGACAAAACGCACTTGTATTTAAGTAAATCTAAGTAGGTTCAAGATGATCATTACAAGTGGTTAAATTGAAGACATGAAGATTACTCAAGAACTATTCAAGAAAAGTACAAACTGCAGGTCTCGATACCTCCTCGACAGAATCTCGATCTGTCGAGATTCATTAAAGCTCGACAGATGTCTCGATCGATCAAGCTTATGGGAGTCAGATTATAGCCAGCAACGTTTTTACTCTAAAAGGCTAATTGTTTATGAGTTTGTATAATTCTTATTGGACTAGGAAAGCCCAAGGTTTGTATAAACCTATTTGGAATAGGAGAGCCCACTAAGCTCTTATTTAAAGGAGGTGGAAAAAGAAAAACCTAACCTGAGAGAGCTTCATAAAGTTTTCTTTTTGAAACTCTAGCCTCCTCCTACAGAAAAAAGAGTTCTTGCTGCATTTCTTGTACGCCTTTGGATTTTGTAACCAAGCAAAATCTCTTGCACCAACATTGAAGATCTTATTGGTGTTTTTATGTGAAGCTACTGCAAATCAACTACAACAATCAAAGGGTTGCTGTGGAGTTAGTCACGTACTGGAATTCATGCAAAGGAATAAGCCGCGTACTGGGATCTGCGCATCAAAGTGGTTAGTCACGTACTGGGAGCCGTGCATCAAAAGAAAAAATTGTCACTACAGAACAAGTCCAATTGGGTATTGGGGTAAGGGTTCAACTGTAGGTTGGTAAGGTACTGGGATTCCTTTACTTATAACCGTTTGTTGTGATAATAGTGGAGTTTCGGGAGTGGTGACCTTAAATCACCCATTGGGGTTTTTGCTGTGTAGGTTTTTCCCATTCGTAAACAAATCACCGTGCCAATTTATTTTCCACTGCATACTTTAGTTTTTGGTGATTTGTTTGTGCTACCACTCAATTTGTATGTTAATTTGATTAATTAAAAACTTGGCTAATTAATCAACTTAATTCATCACAAGGGGTCAACTCATTTGTGGCCTATCAAGTGGTATCAGAGCATACACACTTAGGGTTTAATCTTTGATTTGTGATCCATTGACCCCTGTTGTCATGGAAACTCTTGATTGTTTTGATTTGCATGATCTTGTGTTGAATGATGATGATGATTTTCAAGATGCCTATTGCAAGCTTTATAATATTTGTATGAAATCTCTTAAGTGTTCTACAAAATTAAAAGCTAATTTTAAAAAGGTCAAACTTGAAAGAGATGATTTGATTGCAAAATTGGATGAAGCCAATAATTTGAATGAGAATTTAAAAAATCATATTTCATCTTAGGTGGACAAAATTAAGGGTTTGGAAGAGCAACTAGTTGAATTTAAAACTGAAATTGAAAATTTAACTAGTGTCAAATTTGTTGTTGAGCCTAACTCAAAAGAAAAGGATTTTAATATTCCCCCATTTAAAAGGAATAATGAAGAGTTGAAGGCTAATATTGCTAGGATAGACAAAGGTAAACAATCTGATGGTAACGCTGAAGTTTCTAATCCTATGTCTAAAACTCCTCCTATGATGAAAGAAAATGTTTTTGTCCCTATTTGTCATCATTGTCACATTGTTGGTCATATTAGGCCAAATTGTCCTAAGTTGAGGACTTTGTCAACCTCTAAAGTTAAACCTCCTTCTAGGAAGCCGAGTAGCGCTAAAACTGATCATGTTTGTCACCATTGTGGTGTTTTTGGACACATTCGTCCTAATTGATTTAAGTTATATCCTCATAAGCAATTGTCTAAATGGTCACAGGTTTCCTTTCGAGGACCTACACCTTTGTTTGGAGAGTTATTAAAAGTCTTGAGTTTTTTAACTCAATTTCAAGAGAATTTTAATTCTTCTATGTCCTTTAGTAGTCATACTAGGACACGTGCCTTTTCATCTTCACGGCCAAAGACTTGTGCTGTGTGGGTGAGAAAAGAGCCTAAGACTTAATTGTCTTGTCTGTTTGTCCTCTGTTTTAATTCTTTCTATCTTAAGTAGGACTCTTTTTACTTGATTTCTTATCTGCTTTTGGAATCATGCTATTATGCATTTGCATCCTTCTATCATGTTTTCATGCATTTGCATATTTCTGTCATATTTTCATGTTGTTTGTCTATTTTTGTTTGGTTTTTTAGTTTTCATTTTATTTTGTTTTCAAAATTAAAAAAAAAAAGGAAAAAATTAGAAAAATACAAAAACATTATATTTGTGTACATTGGTTCTTGTGAACCTTAAAATGGCCATTGAAACAGAGTTTTCTAAACTTTGTATCTCTTGTAACTTAGATGAGCATCCTTATGCCCAATTAAGCAAGTGAGCTTTGTAACTCTTTGTTTGTGATGAATAAGGTTAAGTGATCTCTTGTACTTAACACTCATATCACTCTTTTTGACGGGTAGAACTAGAAAATTTTAAGAGAAAGGCATAAATAACCATCTCACCACTGTTACCCGCCAATCATGAAATGACATCTGTATGCTTCGGCATAGCAAAAGTGCAATGTCAAAAAGTTTAACATAATTGGGTATTTCTTTTCTCTTTTATATGCCCGTGCATGATATGCTCAATAAAAGAAAATATGCAAAGAAATAAAAGCAAAAAGAACAAAATGCTTTAAAAATATGATTGCAAGTGTGTTTTCTAGGAGATGTGAGAGTTATAGGATGTACCTCGAAGGTGATAGTCCCCATCAAACAGTTATAATTGTGTGTGAGTTAAAGTGATTTTCTCATATCTCAAATCATCATAACTTTGAGACACTTATGCAATCTTATGATGTTTTTCACACACAACACGCAATATTCTTTCCTATTCTAGATACATGTGCAGGTACAATGTGATTTGACCATCACAAGGTTTACATGCGTTGATGTATGCTCACTAAACTGTCTTAACTTGTTTTTAAAATAAAAATTGGTTACACTTGTTTAGTGTGTGCGTGTGTGTGTATTTTGGATCAAAATGCATGACATTTTTCTTGTTGAGAGATGTTTTTAAGAGATTAATATGTTGTTTGTATCTTTGGTTGAGTTGCATGCTTGATTGCATTTACATTTGTATTTTTCTCTTCTTGAAAAACTGCTTTTAATCCATCTCGACACCTTCTCAACATAGCCACCTTGAAGATTCAAGACAAAGTGACATTAACAAAACCTTACCATTTGGAGTGAATGCTTCAAATACTAAAAAAGAATATTACTCTTGGTTCCTGAAATATATATGTATTAACCATCAACATCTAAATATATTTTCCATAATACACACACACACACATGTACATGTTAAGTTGTTAACCATTAAAGTAACCAAAAATTGTTTACCGAAAATCTGAGAAGCCATAATATTTATATATGAAATAGATAGAGAAACAAAAACAACAAAACCCTAAACACAGTGCAAACACAATTGCGATAAAACAAACTGCAAATTTAATACTTATTGCACATCATCTCACTTAATTGTGACTACAAAGCATGATTAAGTATTTCATAGCTATATACTTATGTCAATTGTGAGTCTTTAATGAACACCAAAAATAAGCAATAAGAATACTCTTCTATAATCTAGAGTATTCTTCATTTCCCCATTGAAGATTTTTTTCCGATTTCTGTTTTTGCATTAGTTTCGCTAAAAGAGTGTAAACCCTAAACCCAAACTCGAGTTGCAGTATCGACTCAAACAACCATGTAGAGTAAGGCAAAGTGATTGGCTCTTTATTCCCAACCTCGATCTTCTCCTCCTCCTTAAGCTGACAGCGTAATTCTTGAAACATTATGGAAGAGAAGTATTGGTTAGGAATCACATATAGTTTACGCTTTTCACCCACATGCATGACCGTGAGGTTTTTCTTGCTCTTCATTCGTAGATTTGCAAACATTCACTGAACTTTTTCTATAACTTTCGTCATCTTCAAACCCTAGTACCACACTCAGAGCAAAGAAATTTAGAAAAGATAGGAATTCACAAAAAGTATGAAGTTGATGAACTAAGTTGGGGTCCTAGGGACTGTGTGTGTGTGTGTGTGTGTGTGTGTGTGTGAGAGAGAGAGAGAGAGTACATATTATAATAGGATTAGGTTTTGTGTTATACTTATACCACTGCTAGAGCCTATATGTCAATTTGTATCTCTTCTATTGATAAGTAAGATTAACTTGTTTATACAAATTTGACCCTATATGCAGTAGTATAGTATAAGTGTATAATTTAAAGATAGATTCAAAGGCTGTCACAAAGTTCTCTACATTAGAATTGGATGACTAATATATTTAAATAAAAAGTTAAATAATTTTGTTTAAAACTGGTTTTATAGCAAAATCATAATTTTTGCTTTTCTTTTTATTTAAGTAATGCTGAAGTGGGAAATTGTGAAGAGAGCAAAGGCTTCAGTTATATATATATATATATATATATATATATAGAATAGTCGCTAACCCATGCGTGCACGAGAAAGATATTGAGTACAATATATAATTTATTCTTGGTTTATTTTACTACAACACCAAAATTGAACTTGTAAAATAAAATCATATAGCTAAAATATTTTGTTAACAACTATACGTTTCAGACATTTATTAAACTATATTATTATTATTATTATTATTATTATATCTACTTAACAGTATTTAAATATATGATACCAACATGCTTCAAGAAAATGTCCAACAGTGAAAACAACTTCGAAAACAAACTCAACTAAACAGTTTGATGAATAAATATATTACAATCTATAATATAGGCCAAGAAATAAACTTTGAAACCAATACGAACAAAATCCACGTCAAAGAAAACCATTTCAATCATTTAAGAATACGACTCACGAAAGTCATGAAAAAAATAGGATTCATTTTTATTAAAAAGAAGCATCTTTAGTCTTTATAGATTTTGCATGAGTACCAAAACACGATGACACATACTCACACACAAACCATTAAAGAGAGAATCAAAGAACATACACAACATGTACATACGCTACGAAACTAAAAATAAGAAAAACAAAAGATACATAAACACGAACAATTAAAAAATATATAGAAAAAAAAATAGGAATAAAAATATAAGATAAAGATAGGTTACCCTCAAAAAGAATAATCCATGAACATTCATTGAAATCTTCTAGACAATTTCAGATAATGGTAAAAATAAACCCAAAAGTTAAGATGTTAAAACTTCCAAAAGGCCAAAAAAAAAAAAAAAGATTCAAAGCTTCAAAAGTATTGAAATAAATAAATATATATATATATATATATATATATTTAATTACGCAATAGAAAAATACAATAAAAAGAAGGGTTGCTCTCAAAATAATAATCCATGATTATAGCTTTTCTACTATTGAAATTGACCAGACAATTAAATGTATTGCAAAAAGTTAACTGAAAAATTCAAATGTAAATCAAACAATTATAAGATTTTGAGCCTAGAATTTATTGAAACAAAACAAAAATTATGTGACTATACAATGGAAAAATAAAATAAAATGATGAGTTAGCCTTTAAAAAAATCTATGTCTATAGGTGTTGAATTTTGAAATCTACCAGACAGTTTTAGATATTGCAAAAACTGAACAAAAAATGTTAAAACTTTTGAAAAGCAAAAAGAAAAAAAAAATTGAAGAATCAACAAAAGAATAGGTCTACACAACATAGAAATATGAGAGAAATATGAGTTACCTTTTAAATGTTAAAATTCAAAATATTAAACTTTTAAAAGGTAAAAAAAAATTGAAGATTTAATTAAAAGATTTAGGCATAGTAATTAAATAAAAAAAACAAAAAATTGGCAAACTTATAAGAAAAGGCAACAAAACTATAATTTTTTTTTGAACAAATCAAAAACCCTAAGCTTGATGCATTGACCGAAGAAGGAGAGGAGGAGTCCAATACATAAGTAGAATATGTGAATTGTGAAGCATTAGCCACCCTCAAAAAATATCTTGAAGAAAAAGAAGTTTTAAAGAGAAAATTGTGTTGCGAAAAAAGAAGATAATAGCAGATCTGATCATAGAGTACTTTATGCACACAAGCACATGAGAATTAACAAAGTGAGACTTTTCGTTAAGAAAACAAAAAAAAAAAATTTTAATTAAAACTTAAATTCATAGAAAAGACAAAGAGAAAAAAAGCGTTATTATAAGTTTGGTAGTTTCATTGGACCAAAGCAATTGGATTTTCTAGATCTTCATTGGAGATAGAGATTAGAGTGAGAGAGAAGGAAAGAGGCAATTGAAGCTTAATTCACTGTGTGTTTCTTTAGGTTTTTTTAGAAACTTGGAGTGGTCTTAAAACTTCATAATAAGGAGAGAGAAAGAGAGAGAGAGAGAGAGAGAGAGAGAGAGAGAGAGAGAGAGAGAGAGAGAGAGAGAGAGAGAGAGAAGTGTTTGTTTGTTAATTGGTAACTACCACCCAACCCAAGAGATAAAATATTGTGAAAATGTCACTGAAACGTTTCTTTTATTCCACCAAATGAAAAGACACAATGTTTTGGTGTTGGATATACAAACAAGTGCCTATTGACCGAAAAGGTGCATATTGTCTGAAAATGTATCTATTGAATGAAAATGTGCCTATTGACCGAAAATGTGCATATTAGCCGAAAATGCGTCTATTAAATGAAAATGTGCCTATTGAAAAATGAAAAGCCACAATTGTTCGGTGTTTTTAAATATATACGTGGCATTAATTAATGTAGCCATGTAGCACAATGAGGCGAAGTCAACAAAAAGTCAAACGTTTTAACTATATGTTATTATATATATGATAGGCCAAGAATGTATTGGCCCCTTGTGATAAAGTAACCAATTAATTTAGCCAAATTAATTAATTAATTCAATTAACATACAAAACGCATGATAGCACAAACTAAGTTAAATGCAATGGAAAATAAAGTTGACATGATGATATTTTTACAAATGGGAAAAACCTCCAAGGCAAAAACTCCACCGGGTGATTTTAAGGTCACCACTCCCAAGAATCCACTATTATCACAACAAGCGGTTACAAGTAAAGGAATCCTAGTATCTTATACCAACCTACAATTGAACCATTACCCCAATACACAATTAGACTTGTTCTGTAGTGACAATCTCTCCTTTTCAATGCACAACTCTCAGTATGTGACTAACCAATAGATGCACGAATCCCTGTACATGGCTTACTCACCAACTTGAAAAAGATGTCGCCTATAAAGTTCTTCAGTTCATCAACACGATGAAGATCACGAAGCTCCTTAGTTACAAAACCTAACGGCGTACAAACACAGCAGCTTCTTCAAGAGAAAGATGAACTAGGGAAAATTCTGTCTCCGGTCACAATTTGTGTGAACAAAATTTTTCCTCACACTTGCATAACCTTATATGGCCTTGAAAATAATCCTTATATATGTTTAGCGTTGTGAGAAAAGAAAGTCTAAACATGTATACATGGATTGGTGTGAAATCAGATCTGAAAAAATGATTTTCATAAATCTCGATAGATAGGTTATCTATCGAGTAGCTGTCGAGCATCGAGCTAAACAAGGCTTTTAAACCTCAACAGATGCTAGCTGTCGAGCTTTAAAATCCAACACTTCTTCACTTGTTTCTTGAATAGATTTGCATGGCTTCAATACTTGAACTTGAAACTTGTTTCATGAAGTATTAAACCCATCCTAGATCTACCCTATTATAAGTAAAGTGATTTTCGTCAAAGGATTAGCTAATTCTAAATGATATATGTTCCTAACATCATTCACATATGTCCTAACAATATATATATTACTCAAGGAAGCTCTCTAAGATGTTTATCTCCCCAACAATATGCAAATATGAATGCTCTAAGATGAATCTTTGTCATGCACATTAAGATTATTGGAGTTGTTTAGCATATTCAAAGAGGAGTTGGTGATCAATATCATATCCATGAAAGTTTTCATATTCCATCTAATGCTTCCCCAATTGAAATAGCCAAAAACCCATTGAGTAGTCACTAAATAAAAGTCCCTTGTTATTTGATTTAGCCTTTAAGAAAATGAACCTATGTTTAAGTTAAACTTTATACAGGGTTGGTCCAAGGCCTAGGCCTAAGGCCCCACCTCGAAAAAAAAAAATTCCTTAGGAAAAAAGACCCCACTGTCAATGATTAAAGGTCCAAATTTTTATAAAATTATGTATATTTTTTAAAGGTTGTGCATTTTTTTAATTAGTAATGTTAAAGATACTACAAATTTTACTATTGGCTTACAAATTGCCATGTTATTAATCAAAAAAAGTGATTTAAACGTTCATTATTTAGATTGATGAATTTCATCAATGAGAGTTGACGATGCATGAAAAGAAATAGGTTGAAATATTTCAGGCTATGGTAATGGTTGTAAGTCCTAAAATGAAAGAAAGAACTGTCAAAGGTGACCTGTGTGACCCGGCCAAGGACCCTCTGACGATTAAGTCAGTTTTCTTTCAAGAACACAAGGATGGAAAATAGTGAATGGTTAAAAATTACCCTGGATGAATGGAGTTTGCTCCTTTTATAGAGAGTTAAAAGTGTTGGAAAATTTAGTTTTGTATCTCATACAAAACACACAGCAAAAGCAACAAACAAAGATCTTAGAACAAGATAGCGTACCTTGGTGTGGTGAAATTCAAAAAAATAGATTATAAGTACTTGGGAACACTTTTAATCTTCACTCCAATTCCATTTTACGCCAAAGAAGTTTGGTCTCTCAATCAGTTTCTAAGGGAAAATAATCGAGTGTCTTTACTCACACATACACACCATTTGACAATGATGTCTCTCTTTTTCTTATAAAAAAATTATGTATATTTCTCCCTTTATAACTAGCTGACTATGTAATTAGGCTGGCCTATTAGGCCTTTCCAATTGGGCTTTAATGTGTAGCTTGGAGTGGGATCAAAAGGGACCAATAAGACACTAGCTCCAATGAGCCTTGGGCTTTTCTGTCAATTTTTGATAAGTCCAAAATTACCATTAATTATATTTAATACCACTATATAAATATAATTGCACTCTAGGCCTTATTAATAAATTATATCCTAAGAATTTATTATACATGCAACCCTTTCATAAAATATTCGTAGTAATACAAAGTCATGAATATAAACTACCACTTTGAAACTTACTACATCTTAATCCTTGATAATCGGTTTAATCCTTTAAGTTATTCATCTTATATTTATGAAATCCAATTTCATAAATATATACTTTAGTAACTCCTTACTAAAGTGGTTAGGCCTAATACTCCGAATAATCAAACTCATTAAACTTATCTCAAGGGAATATTTTATATTTTTGTTAAAAGATTATGAATTCCATCTTGAGAATATATGTTCCATCGAAACTAAATGTGGTTGTCCAATATACTAAGGTTTTGATCATGACTTTAGATCTCACTCCTAATATATCAAAGCAACCTACACCTCATAATTAGGTCCATTATTTTCTGAAGATTAAGAATTCACACAAATAGAAGTCGTGAGATTTATTATTCATTTGACCGTCGTTAGGAGAATAATAAATCTCACAGTGGTCTAGTTTAATATGCCTTCACTCTTAAAACATATCAACATATCAACTAGAAGTCTCCACTTCCATGATCAAGATATATCACCTTAGTTGATATTTTATAGTCTGCACAGATGAATTGCCTAATTTCATCACCGACTACGAACTATAATTCTGAGTTTGCAAAGAACTTGTGATTTACATCTTCTATGACTTTTCACATAAATTACATACTATGCATCTTATAGTCTATATGATAATGTCCAAATATTCATGTTACCATTATTTTAAATAAAAATAAAACAACTTTATTAATCATAACATTAAGTCATACATAATATAATACATAGCATCATACAATAGGATTTAAGGGCACACATCCTAACAAAAAGTGGGTCTACTTATATGGATCCACTATCATCATGGATGATGTGAGCGGTTAATAGAGAAAATGGGGTATGTGGAGTGAAGTCTGAGAAGTCCTTTCCATGTATTAAGAGTAATATGTCGTGGTCTAATTATGTGGAACTTTGGGAAAATTCTTCGTAGGATTTATTAAGTATAATCCAATCGTCTATGTATCTAGTCGTCCATGGAATACTTCCTTTAGACTAAATCATCTTCTTATAATCTCTAGACGAGCACTATTCACTTATTCTGTCATTCTTAGATTGCTCTCTTTGGACGTGGTCAAGTCATGGATGACAACCAAGGATGGGTTAATCTTGATTAACCCCTATCAGCTGCCTCCTCATCCTTGTGTCATTGTTGCTTTGATTTATGATGATTTGATTTTTTTTTTTTTTTTAACCTAGACCTTGCCCTTGATGTTGACACGTGGCACAATCTCAAGGTTCGCTGTTATGTTATTTCGTTCTTCCAAGGGGGTGCCACATGGCTCCTTTTAATTGGTTGCGACGTTTCAGTGACTGAGTCTGTCACCTATAAATAGTAGAATTCCTCTCTTACCCCCTCACATTTCTTATATTTTCTCCTCTGACCTTTGTCGTCCAATGCCTCATCTAGGAATCTTCTTTCGTCCTTAATCATCCTCATTTAAAAACCAGTATCCTTTTCTTCTAGTCTCTAGGTTTTTCTTTAGTTTTTCAAAATGTCTGAAATCATATTGTCCTCATCTAGCAATAGTGAGGATAGGGAGATAGATGAGTACCATGATAGTAGCCTTAGTGGTAGTAGTACGGATAGTAGTAGTAACAGTAGTAGTTGGGGAAACACCACAGACAACTAATACACGTCCAGGGTTCTTGGAGTTCCTTTGGAAACCTTCTAAGAGGAGATGAGGATGAGGATGAGGATGGCTTCTAGGTCACTTGTTGATACATCGAACAGTGCCCCCTTGTTTGCCTCTTCAAGTGAAGAGGAGACTGTGTATAATTGTACAATAGGCATCCCTTCCAAGACTGATGAGAAAAAAATTACTTTCCTTAGAAGTTGGTACCAAATCCCTAACGACCTTAATCCTCGTTTGGTAGTCCATGGTGAATGGTGTAGTCATTCTCATTTCGGGGTAGGTATATATTAGGCTTACCTTCTAGGAGGCCTTAGGTTACCTCTTAATGCTTTTGCCAGAGAAATACTCCATAGGTTAGGTGTAGGAATTAATCAACTTAATCCCAATACATGGAGGCTTATCTTTATGCAAGTTTTATAGAGGGAAGTATTTGATGTGACCATCCTCTCACTGTGGATGAGTTCCTATACTGTTACAAACCTTTTGAAATTAGTCAATCCCTAGGTTTCTATCAATTCTCAGCTAGGGGCTCAAACTGTATATTATTCAAGTTCCTCCCCACATTTGATAGGAATTAGAAGATGGAGTTCTTCTTCATCTCTGGGTTTTAGGTAGGAAACCCTGTTAAGGTAGGCAGGGATACATGTCCTCCCTATACTAGTGAGATGGGAATCTTCGTCCAGAAGATATGTCTATTTTCACTACTTATTTCATTTCTTTTGTTGTACTTATCTAACCCCCTTTTTTTTTACAACTGTAAGACAACCTTCTTTAAGTAGATTCTACCTTGAGCACGTCTAACAAGCTTATTTGTTTACTGACAGAGGTTTCCATTTTTTGGTTACCATACGTCACTTGCCACTTGGAATTTAAGGCCTGCACCAACTAAAAAGCATTAGCCCAAGAGCTTACTACGCATAGACGTGACTTTCTTACTTTACATCTTTATTATTTACTTCATCCAAACTCTAACATTCTTCTTCTTTGCAAGAATGGCAACCTTGAAAGAAAATAAGGGAAAGGGTTTGGCTGACAAGGAAACTATGGAAGAAGAGGAAACCTATTCTCAGCCTCGTCCATCTACAGGGAACAAGAGGAAGATACTGACTAAAACTATAGACATAGGGAGTCTCCCAAGTCGTCGAGGTCACAAAAAAGAGAAGCATAGGTCCTCCAAACCTGAGGTTGCTAAGCCTGGCTCTATCGTCCCTCTTGCTCCTACTAAACAGACGTCAATATAGATCTTTGACATAAACTCATCCAACCCTCCTAATCCACCCTATCCAAACCTCTCAATAGTACTCCTATGACTCTTCTCAAGAACGAAGGTTTTGCCTAGGAGAAGTTTCAACAAGCTATGTCTGGTGAGGATGTTGTTGTATGCTATAACATGTCTCTAAAGGAATTTGAACGTTCCATAGTTCATGATCTTTTCAAGGTATTCTTCATCATCTTGAATCATCCATAAATTGATATACTCGTCCACTTATCTTACATCCAATTCTTTTTATACAGGGTATGTCAAAGTTTATGGCAACATCCAGACACACTTTTGAGTTGGACCATGAAAGGGTTAGACTACAGGCAAAGATTCGTGAAATGGAGAAAGAGTCTAGTCATCGAGCTAAAGTGAGGGCAAGCTTAAGGACAAGGTGAAGGATCTAAAGAACCTCATCAAAGAGCTTAAAGCATATGCTATTGAGGAGGACACTCATCTTGAACATCTGCAAAAGAGAAGCGACGAGCTTTGCGCCCTTGTTGGAGAGGCCAAAGGAGCAGCCATTAGAGAGTTCAAGGTGTCCAGCGAGTTCACTGACCTCTTAAACAAGAACTATGCTGCGGGGTTTGAAGACTTTCTTATGGACGCGATTGAGCATTTCCCTGAGGTGGATTTTAGCCTTATCAACCTTAACATTGCTACTGAGAGCTCTCTTCTCTAGATAAGCTCTAAAGACATTAATGTTGAAGACAACGCTTCTACCCAGCCTGCTAATGATGACCTAAAGCTTGGAGAGAATCCCCCTAGTGGTTTATAAAAAGAAATTTGTGATTGCCTTATCTACTTGTTTTTTTTTTTTTATTAAGAAAGGGACTGTTGTTCTGCCCACTTTAAGTTTTTATAAGTACTCTAATGCGTCCATACTTTAGGAAAAATATATATTCAATTGCCCCTGGGCTTGAAACATTAAAGGGTTTTCAGATGATGGTCCTCTATCCTTTCTATTTATGAACATGTTTTTGTCCATATTTAATTACTTAATCTTATCTTTGTTGCCAATTTTAATTCCAAGTGTTCTTTGTCCATTGTTAGGACTTCATTTTTAAGTATATGAACACTTTTCCTCATCCGTAGACTTATTCTTGGAACTTTATTTGGCTATTCTTTTTATCCATATCTTGGATTATCCAATAGGTTGGACATGTTGTCCACAAAAAGTGTCGCATGCATGCTTTTTTTCGTCCTTATTCTTTGGATGAGTACTGGGAGGTGTCTGTTCCTTCCCTTAATACTTGATATTATTGCCTTAGGTTTTATGGCAATTTGCCTTTTCCTCATTTAAAGATGGCTTATGATGATACATCTTTGCGTCTAGAGAGTTTAAACATCTTTAATTTCATATGGAAGTTGATTTCACGGAATCATAAATACTTAAATTAGGAAATTCAAGCTACTTTATATAAAATAACTGTATATAGCATTGTCCATAGACATCAAAGAACTTAGTACATAGCATCGTCCAAAATACATCGTCCTTGCTGGTACTTTGTTCTTTTTTAGGGAATTCAAATTACTTTATATACAAAAGGACTTTGTTCATGACATCGTCCATAGCACGCGCTAGTAGCTAGTGCTTTTTAGGGAATTCAAATACTTAGAAACATAAAACACTGTTATAAAACATAAATACTAAAAAATAACATAAACAGACTACTAGTGATCACTAGTAATCCTTAATCTCATCCATGCTGACCTTCCAAACGAGTCCTCCTTACTAGTAGTACTTCCTCAAATGCTCCACGTTTCATGGGTGCTCCAGCTTTCGTCCATCCAAGGCCTCAAAGTAGTATAAACCATGCCTTTTGGAATTAATTACTCTGTATGGTCCTTCCGAGTTGGTCTTAACTTTTCATGAGTGGGATCCTTAGTAGCCAGGGACACCCTTTTTAAAATGAGATCTCCAATGTTGAACTATCTTGGATTTACCAGGGCATTATGGTGCTTAGGCATTAGGTTTTTGTAACACCCTTTGTTTTTCATCCATCCTTACCTCGTCCATAAGGTCAAGACTTAAACGAAGCTGTTTTTCGTTCTCCTCATTGTTGTAATGAGCCACCATGTAGCTAGTTAGACTAACCTCCACAGGTATGACTACATCACTTCCATATGCCAACTTAGAAGAAGTCTCTCCAGTTGGAGTCCTTATTGTAGTCCTGTATGCCCAAAGGACACTGGGTAATTCATCCGACCATATCCCTTTTGCCCCCTTAAGCTGGGTCTTGATGATTTTCAACAAGGATCGGTTTGCAACTTTAGCTTGTCCATTAGCCTGTGGGTGGGAGGGTAAGGAATAATGATTCTTAATCCTCAATTGCTTGCAAAACTCTCTAAAGAGTGTATTTTCAAATTGGTATCCGTTGTCTGAGACAAGCACTCTAGGAATTCCAAATTGGCTGATTATGTTCTTTTAGACGAAGTTTCTGACATTCTGTTTAATGATCCTTGCCACAAGCTCTGATCCTACCCATTTGGTAAATTAATCAATCCCTACTACCAAGAACTACATTTGTTTCTTTCCTATGGGAAGGGACCAAGGATGTCAAGTCCCTACTGGCCAAAGGGCCACCATTGGAGTAATATACTTTGATGGTTGCCTAGGTATATTACTGTACCTTTGACACTTATCACATGCTTAAACATAAACTTTAGCATCTGCTTGCATAGAGAGCCAATAATATCCTGCACGGACCATCTTATAGATGAAGGACCTGGCTTTTGAATGGTTTCCAAAAGCCCCTTCATGGACATCTCTTAAGACATAAAGAGACTCGTCTGGATTTAAAGACCTTAGATAGGGAGATGTTTTTGCCGGTATTGACCCAGATTTGGATGCTCAAGTAGAATTTGGAACATTCCAAAAACTTGGGGATCCGACTACAAGACGACAAGTAGTCTGATACAAGATTGATTTCTTACTTTTATTTTTGTGATTTAACATAACATAGACAGGGAGCCGGATAAATCTTGATTTGAATCGCTGCCTTTGCCCTTTCTTTGACTCTTTCTCTTTAGTTATCCGGGAGACGACCCAAAATAAACAGGAAACCCCTTTTATAGAGCACCTCGTCCATAAAGACAAATTTTGCTACCCTTACTCTTAGCTTTCTTGCTTCTTCTTTATCTTCAGGAGGAGCTCCATCCTTGAGATAAGACATAATTGGGGTGGTCTAGTTGGTAACTCCATCTACCTGATTCACTTCCAACATGTCTATGCTCAGAATGTATTGGATTTAACTTGATTACTCACTATCTTATTCGCAAATGCGGTGTTGGCTAAAACGTCAGCTTCTGCATTTTCTTCCCTTGGTATTTGTTGGAACTGGGCTATTGCAAAGCTTTTAATGTATAGCTTAAATTTTCCCAAGTACTTCTTCATACATTCTTGCTTGGCTTCACATGTTCCATTCACTTGGCCTATCACCAACTAAGAGTCTCCTTGGACAAGGACTGAATCTGCTCCAAGTGATTTACCTAACTACAAGCCCTGAAGTAGGGCTTCATATTCTACTTTATTATTAGTTGTCTGGAAATGTAGACAAACTAAGTACTCTAAATAATCTCCTTCTGCATGCTGTGTGGACAAGCCATCTACACGGACGACCCACTACTTTGCCCCATGTTCTTCACTATGCTCCTCCCTAGAAGAGTAAATTCAGCAATGAAATCTACAAGGACTTGAGATTTTATTGCATCTCTTGGTTTGTAATGCATGTCAAATTCACTAAGTTCCACTGCCCACTAAATCAGATGTCCAGTGGCCTCCAGTTTGTTCATGACCTTCTTTAATGGGTGATCTATTAGGACGTTGATTACATGAGCTTGAAAATAAGGCCTAAGATTTCTTGCTATTGTTACCAACGAAATGCAAGTTTTTCCATGGGAGGATATCATCCTTTAGCTTCCCTTAAAGCTTTACTAGTGTAGTAGACAGGCTTTTGTACTTTTTCTTCCTCCTTGATCAAAGCTGAACTTTGGCATGAAAAGACACCGCTATATAGAGATACAATTCTTCTCCTAGCTTGGACGAGCTTAATAATGGAGTTAAAGCAAGATAAGCCTTTAAATCTTCAAACACTTGTTAGCATTCATTTGTCCATTCAAATGCCTTCCTTAATACTCTGAAAAATAGTAAACACTTGTCAGTAGCTTTTGAAACGAACCTGTAAAGGACAAATACTCGTCCAATAAGGCTTTAGACATCCTTGATATTCTTCGAGGGATCCATATTCAATATTTCTTGAATTTTATCAGAGTTTGCTTTAATCCCACTCTATGAAACCATTAAACCAAGAAATTTACCTAATGCAACTCTAAAGGCATATTTACTTGGGTTCAGCTTCATCTTATATCACTTGAGCATATCAAAAATTTCTTGGAGGTCATCCAAATGTTGTGTTTCCTTAACACTCTTGACCAACATGTCATCCATGTACACTTCAACATTTCACCTAATTTGTGGAGGAAACATATGGTTTAACTAGCCTCTGGTAGGTAGCTCCTGCATTTTTCAGACCAAATGACATTACTTTGTAATAAAACAAACTTTGGCTTGTGATAAAGGATGTCTTCTTCTGGTCTGCTTTATCCATCTTGATTTGGTTGTACCCTAAGAATACATCCATAAAACTTAATAACTGGTGTCCAACTGTTAAGTCTACCAACTGATTGATGCGTGGAAGAGGATAGCTATCTTTTGGGCATGCCTTGTTTAAATATGTGAAATTAACACACATCCTCCATTTGCTATTAGCCTTTTTTGACCATCACTACATTAGCTAGCTAGATAGGGTAGTAAATTTCGTGAATGAATTCCGCGATGACTAACTTATGAACTTCCTATTTTATGGCATATTCTTGCTCTAGGGCAAACACTCTTTTCTTCTGATGAACAGGATTGTAGGACGGGGACACATTTAGATGATGAGTAATCACACTTAGGTCAATCTCAGGCATGTTTTCATGGCTTCAAGCAAAAACATTTGTGCTACTTTTGAGGAATCCAACGAGGTCCTACTTCATCTTCTCTTCCATACTCGTTCCAATCTTGGTAAACTTCTCCGGGTTGGACTCATCCAATGGTACATCTTCTAATACTTCAATTGGCTCAACCAACATTCTTCTTTCTTTAATGTTCATTGTCTGTATTTGCTCGTCTATGGCCAACATTTCTAAGAAACATTCTTTAGCAGCTAATTGATCTTTCTGTACTTCTCCAATGCCATACTCTGTTGGAAACTTTCCTGACAAGTGGTAGGTGGACGTTGCGGCCCTCCAACTGTTCAATGTTGGTCATCCAATGAAGGCATTATATAAGAATGAACAGTCTACAGCAAGGAAATTCACTTCCTTGTTGATTTGTCATGGGTAAGAGCCAACCACGACTAGCAGGGAGATAATGCCTACTGGTAGAACCTTCATTCCTTCAAACCCAATCAATGGCACATTCACTGTACAAAGTAACTCCTTGTTAATTCTCATTTGTTGGAAGGCTAGATAGTAGAGGATATCTGCTGAACTCCCATTATCCATTAACACTCTTCTAGTTGTATAATTTGCAATTGTCAAAGTAATGACAATCACATCATCATGAGGATGGTGTAATCGTCTTGCATCTTCATGTGTGAAAATATTGGCTAGCTCATCGTCTTTGATCATCCTTGGGGGTCGCCTAGATATCTGAACATTCTAAACTTCCTATAGATAAGTCTTCTTGGCTTTGGATGAACTTCTTGTTAACATGTCCCCTACAATAATCTTTATTTCTCCAATCGGTGGCTTTATTGGTTCTTCTGCCTTGCCCATCATTGGCTATCTCTCATCCTTATGGTCCCGTCGAAGGAAATTTTTTAACTTTCCTTGTTTGATGAGAACTTCAATTTACTACTTCAAATCATAACATTCATCTGTATCATGTCCTTGATCACGATGAAAGCAACAATACTTAATTTTATTCCGCTTGCTAAGATCTCCTTTCGTACTCTCGAGCCACTTCAAGGAGGGATCATCTTTGATTTGCATTAACAATTGATCAAGTGGAGTATTCAAAGGAGTGTAGTTGGAGTATCGTTTCCTAAGGATGACCTTGCTTGTTTGCCATCGCGATCCCTTTTCTCCCCTACTTTGGCTTTCTTCAGACGAGAAACCTACTCTGGATGGTGTACATACCCACTGTCCAACTGTTCACATTTCTTCTTTTTCTTGGCAATAATTGCATCCTCTGCATTCATGAAACTCTAGGCTGAATGTATCAATTCAGCCATTGTCTATGGCTCCTGTTCGTACAACTTGTGCATGAATATGTATAAACTGACTCCATTCTAGAAAGCTGCTAAAAGTATCTTGTCATCCATCTTGTCCATCAATAGGGCTTCTTTATTAAAACAGCTAATGAAAGTATGCAAACTCTCATTTTCTCCTTGTTCTATGTTCAACTAGCTGAATGAGGAACGCGTCCCCCTACAAAGTTGTTGACAAACAACTTAATTAACTCTTGGAATGAAGTTATGGTATTTAGTGGTAGTTTACTAAACCATACTCTGGCTGGGCCTTTTAAGGTGGTAGGAAAGGCTCTACACATAATTTCTTCTAGAACACCTTGGAGATACATAGTCATCTTGAATATAGCAATGTGATTGCAAGGATCACGCATCCCATCATATAAGTCCAGGGTAGGCATTTTGAACTTGGAAGGCAAGAAATGACTTGTGATGGATACAATAAAGGGGAAATCAGTCCTATGGACAAGATCATCCACATGGTTTGCTCTCCTTATAGAATCCTTCATCTCTTCCATTGCTCTTTTCATCTGGTTCATCTTTCTTTCCAAATGTGGTACCCTACAAGTGACAGTGCCTCTAGATTAGTCTCCTTTAGCATTGTTCTTAGCACCTTTATTTCCTGAATTTTGGCCTCATTCTCCACCATGTTGTTGACATTGTCTGTTAACTTCTCTAGTTAAATCTTGGTTCTGTTTTGTTAGTTCTGCCATCGCTACTACCATGGATTGTAACTGTTGTTGGATGGTCATGAGAGATAGTGGTGCACAATTTGGGTAACTGGAGGTGTTTCCACTCTCTTGGTCTTCTGGACTAGTGGCCATTGACCTAGTTAGAACCATGTAGCCTTTTTATCTTGGAAAGCAAAAAAGTCAGTACTAAAAAAATTTTAACTTTTTTCCACAAACGATGCCAACTGATGATGCACGAAAATCAGTAGGCTAAAATACTTCAGGTTATGGTAATGGTTGTAAGTCCTGAAAAGAAAGAATTGTCAAAGGTGACCGGTGTGATCTAGCCAAGGACCCTCTGATGATTAAGTCAGTTTCTCTCAATAACACAAGGATAGAAAATAGTGAATGGTTAGAACTTACCCTGGATGAATGGAGTTTGCTCCTTTTTTATAGAGTTAAAAGTGGGTCTACTTGTTTGGATCCACTATCATCATAGATGATGTGAGCAGTTAACAGAGAGAATGGGGTATGTGGAGCAAAGTCTGAGGAGTCCCTTCCACATATTAAGAGTAATGTGTCATGGTATAATTATGTGAAACTTTTGGAGAATTCTTCGTAGGATTTATTAAGTATAATCCAGCCGTCTACGTATCTAATTGTCCATGGAAGACTTCCTTTAGACTGAATCATCTTCTTAAAATCTCTGGATGAGCATTGTTCACTCATTCAGTCATTCTTAGATTGCTCTCTTTGGACGTGGTCAAGTCATGGACAACAACCAAGGACAGGTTAACCTTAATTGACCTTGATCAAGAGTCAATGTCACATTATATTGGGAACATTTTATAGTGCTTTTAGCGCTTTTTTTCATTTTATTTCTATTCAGACTCTCAATTTACGAGATCAATAGAACCTTAACCCAATTGAAACTCTAAAATGTTTCAACAAAATGTTGCAAATGTATTAAATTATCAATTATAGAAAAATCTCCCCTAATAATTTGGAATTTTAATTTTTGTAAATTGATATCCTACAAAGCTACACACTAAATAATCTCTATCTCCCTCTCTCTTAAAAACAAAATATAAAATTAAAAGTTAGATTTTAACTTTACTTAACTATGTATCATTGTATATCCAAAATAAAGTATTTTTTTAATCGTAATAAATTTTTTTTTTATTAATCTTTATGATTTAACTATGATATTCAACTCTCTATATGAAATTAACATTAATTTAGTTGGTATTATTCACCAAATTATGTATTTAATGTATCAAATTAACCTTAATTTGGTTAGTATTAAATAATTTTGTTTAATTAATATTTACATATTAAAAGCTCCGCATAAAATTTTTACCAAAGACCCCAAATAATGTTAGGCCGCCCCTGACTTTAGTCAAACTTATCCCAATGCATGATTCACTAGAAACAATGTCAATTGGGCGGTGATCTGGCCCTTTTTTTGAAAAAGGGTGTTGTGGTGGACGTTGAATCTTCTTCGTTAAATCATATCGATGTCTTAATAAATAAAGGGAAAGATGATGAGTGGATATTTATGGGTTTTTATGGTGCTCTAGAGTCTCAAAGGAGGTTGGAAACATGGGATTTGATAAGAAACTTACATAATGGTTCTCGGTTCCTTGGCTTGTTGCAGGTGATTTCAATGAGATTACCAAGTCTTCGGAAAAAAGAGGTGGAAGGTTTCGTCCCTATTTACAAATGCAAAATTTCTATGATGCTTTGGATGAATGAGGGTTGATAGACCTGGGTTTTGTGGGATGCAAGTTTACTTGGTTTAAGAAGTGTGCAAGTGACGTTTATGTGTGTGAAAGATTAGATAAAGGGGTAGCAACCACAGATTGGCTAGATAAGTGTCTGGCTACACAAGTTATAGTGTTGGAGTGTGGTTCATCAGACCACAAACGAATTCTCATCTATCCGAATGCGTGCCTATAAAATTAAACAAGCCATGGCATTTTGAGCAAGTTTGGCTTAAGGATGATGGGTGCCATGATATGGTGGCAATAGCATGGAGTAAGGATGGGGGGGGGGGTGGATTTTCTAATGGGTAAGGTGGTTATAAAGGTTGAGAGATTCCAAGAAAAATTGAAAAGATGGAGCAGGTGCTGCTTTAGCAATATCACATGGGAAATAGCGGAAAAAAAGAAACAGATGGTGCATGTAGAGAGAGTGATGATCAATGGGGGTGATGGGGCTGCCTTGGTCAAATTGAAACAAGAGTTAGCAGGTTTAGTGGTGAAGGAAGAAAAATTGTGGCATCAAAGTTCTAAAACTCATTGGATGAAAGAGGGCGATAAAAATTCTAAGTACTTTCATCATAGAGCTTCCCAAAGATATAGAAGGAATTGGATTTTGGGGTTGAGAAATTCAAGGGGTGATATGTGTATGGGGGATGATAATTTTGCGAGTTTATTGGAAGAATTTTACAAGGAGCTTTTTACAACCTCTAACCCAAGCAATATGGAGGAGGTGTTGCAACACACAGGTAGGATGGTAATGGAAGAGATGAATAAGGAATTGGTGGGAGAATTTACACATGCTAAGGTTGATTTGGCTCTTAATCAGATGGCACCATTGAAACCACGAGGACCAAATGGGATGCCACAACTCTTTTATCAACACTATTGGCCAAGCATTGGAGATGAAGTATACAAGGCTGTATTGGACTATTTGAATTCTGGGAAGATGCCATCAGGTTTGAACCACACATTCCTTGCTCTTATACCAAAAGTGAAGAGTCCTGAAAAAGTTTCTGATTTTAGACCTATAGCTCTTTGTAATATTTTGTACAAATTAATATCCAAAGTTCTTGAAAATAGGTTAAAAAAATATTGCCACTAATTATTTCTGAGTCTCAAAGTGCTTTTCATGCAGATAAAGCCATCTCAGACAATATATTAGTAGCTTTTGAAACTTTACATCACATGCAAACCAAGAAACTCGTAAAACATGGTTATATGGAAATGAAATTGGATATAAGTAAAGCCTATGATAGAGTTGGGTGGAATTTTTGATAAAAATTATGGAGAGGATGGGTTTTCATCCAAACTGGGTTGGGTGGATTTATAAATGTGTGAGTACTGTTTCCTTCTCTATTATAGTGAATGGGGAGCCTCGGGGGCATATTGTACCATCTAGGGGATTGAGACAAGGGGATCATTTTTCTCTGTATCTTTTCCTCTTATGTTCTGAGGGGCTTAATGGGTTGATAAATAATGCGGTGTGTGAAGGAAAAATTCAAGGTTGCTCTCTTTATAGAAATGGTCCAAAGATATCTCAATTTTTCTTTGCAGATGACAGCTTGCTATTTTGTAGAGCGAGTTTGGGGGATGTCACAACCATCCAAAATATTTTGGAGGTGTATGAATCTGCATCTGGTCAACAAATAAACAATGAGAAAACTACTCTCTTCTTTGGCAAGTTTGTTAGTGGAGTGGTAAAGAATTCCGTGAAAGAGCTCCTTGGGGTACCGAAGATAAAACAGTATGAAAAATATTTGGGCCTACTAGCAATTGTTGGGAAAAATGGAAGAGCAAGCTTGAATTACATAAAAGATCGAGTTTGGAGCAAATTGCAAGGGTGGAAGGAAAAGCTCTTATCTCAAGCCGGAAAAGAAGTATTGTTAAAAGTGGTGGTTCAAGCTATACCTACTTTTGTAATGGGTTGTTTCAAGCTCCCGGTGGGATTATGTAGGGATATTAAGATGCTTATTCGGAAATTTTGTTGGGGACAAAGTGGGAAAAGAAGAAAGATTCATTGGAAAAATTGGGATATACTTTGTAAACCAAAGAAAGAAGGCGGGTTGGGTTTTAAGGAGCTAGCAAAGTTCAATAACACAATGTTGGCCAAACAAGTATTAAGACTTATTCATGATAAAAACTCCTTATTTTATCATGTGTTTACGTCAAAATACTTTCCAAATGATACCATTTTTTATGCAAAACTCCTTCGGGTCGTTTGCTTGGAAGAGTATCTTGAAGTCTAGAAAGAAATTTCCATGGGTGCAAAATGTAGAGTTGGGGATGGTCTTTCCATTAAGTGTATTCAAAGACAATTGGATACCTGATGCCTTGGGTGGGAGAGTGATAGGTACTGTACAAGGAGTGGATGAGAACATGAAGGTGACTTACTTTGACATACTTTTATAAGTTCACTAATACGCTCGTCCAACATTGCAGCTCCTCCTATCTTCTTCTTTTTCTTCTGTGAGTGTATTGATTCACTAGTTCGCTTTTGTCCTGAACTACGTGATTGACTAGTATGTCCTTGTTGCAAACTATCAATATCTAAACTCATGTCACATTGATTATCCTTAAATTCGGAGCTACTATCAGAATCACCAACACCCTCCGATGGCATTGTTGGAGGGAGTGTATTTGAAGAAGGGGTCCATGTAGCTACTCTAGTTGCTGCAACATCCTTAAACATTCTATCAAGTTGATCTAGATTCTGTGGACCTTTCAATTGATATTTTGAAGCTTTGGGTAATTCCTACAAAATGTAATTGTCATTTCACTCATATTACAATAATATTAAAAAACTATCTCCAACTAACTACATATTAATAAAATATTCAACTCACCTTCAACTTCCGGTTCCACCAATCTTTACTAGCTTTAACCGTTCCCTTCTTTGCATCCCAGCCTAAACCTGTGTCCTGACCTATCAATTGTTCCCACACTTTCCAATCACCTTTTAATACATCTCACCTACTTTTTAATTGATCCCTATCATAGTTTTGACCGGTCATTTCACATAATTTGGTCACCAACGTGCTCCAACCTTCGGAACTAAAGCAAGCACCTTTTGTTCTATTCCTAGCTTCAATTTGTTCCACACAGAGGTTACAAAAAATAGTTGTCCAACTTGCTTCTCCCTATAATGCTCTAGGTTTTTTTTGGAAGTGTTCTTTTTATCCATCTATATAGTTATAAAACCATAAGAAATGCAAAAAATAGAGAATTTTTAACTTATAAGCATTCAAGTATTCAATAAGCATATTCAATCGTTTGGATCAGCAAGTTTTACTTTCATTAGCATATTCAATCGTTTTTAAGCATATTCCTTTCCTTCACTCATATTTTTCAAGAACCAAACCAAGGGTAAACATTCACATCAAATCTTCAAAGGGTCTGGCTCAACATCTCAAAAAGAAATTTTTTTTTCAAGTCCCCCTAGACTTAGATAGCACATTGAACATTAATGCAGTGGCAAGGCAAAAAAGGAAGATCCAAGATTGAGCATGGGTAGAACATCAATACAAGAGAATTTTAAGTGATGAATCAACATGCAATTATTACAAAAATGACCTATCCCTGTTACTGTTAAGAGAAGTATAAATCAACTCTACCTACTTGCCAATGAAAAACACCAATGGAAAGAACTGGTTAAGACTTTGACTTTGGAACTACTTATCAGCATGTCTTTAAAAGTAGAGAAAGTAGTTGACCAGTGCTAGACAAACACTAATGGAAATTCTAAATCTAATGTCATTAAGATCACCAACTAAGCCAAAGTGTTTGAATTAGCCTTTTTTTTTTTTTTTTTCTCGAGGACACCTTTGTAATTTTAGGTGCCACATAATGAAATTCCTAATGATTAATACTATAATTCTGATTTTCTACGTATTTCCTACGCTTTCTCATCAACTAAACAGAGCAAAATCATATAACCAACTTTTAAGGAAGTCTAGGCTACTTCAGCCCTTTAAACAAAAACAAAAAACGAAAACCAAGTTCCAAAATCCCAACTTCTTCAGTTTCTCACACTTTCTCATTAACCAAACAGAGCAAAAGAATTTCATAAAGTTTAATTAGTTCAAAAAGCAACCATCTTTAGTTACCAAATAACCAAAAAAAAAAACCCAAAAGCCAAAATCCCCAAAACAGAACAAATTCAACAGAACAACTAATATGGAAGAACCAATTTCAGAACAGAGTACCATTACAGAACAAATTTTTTAGAACAAAGTACCAATATTTCAGAACAAATTTTTCTTCTATGAGTGTATTTTTCAACATATATTTCAGAATCAACCCCAACAAATTTTTCCACATATTGTTCAACAAATTTCTCAGATCAGATTAGACATAAATTAAAATTAAAAAAAAAAATACAAAGCAGAGAAGAACAAGATGAAGAAAGAAGAAGAAGAGGAAGAAGGAAGAAGAACAAGAACAAGACGAAGAGAGACTTACCACGGACGAAGAGCGCAGAGCAAAGAGGAGAGGCTGGCGTGATGAGTCTTGAGAGAGAGAAGAATCATAGATCCTAACATTTTTCCACAAAATTTTCAACAAATTAAACAAATCAAAGACAAATTAAAATTAAAAAAGAAAAATACAGAAGAAGAAGAAGAAGAAGACGAAGACGAAGAAAGAAGAAGAAAAGGGAAGAAGGAAGAAGACAAAGAAAGATGAAAAGAGGGAAGAAGGAAGAAGACGAAGAAAGACGAAGAAGGAAGAAGACGAAGAAAGACGAAGAAGGAAGAAGAAGAAAAGAAGAAGAAGACGAAGACTTAACGCCGATGGAGAGCACAGAGCAGAGAGATGAGAGATGAGTCTTCGTGAGGAAAAGAGACAAGAAAGGGGAAATCAAGGGTATTGGAGATTGGGAAAAGCAAGGGCAACGGGGTAAAACAACTGTGCTCCCAACGGATAGTGGTAAAAGTGCTGTGCACGTTTTCATTTTTGGTCGTTCTCCACCCATAATTCTTGTGCGCATTTACTTCGTATTAGGGAAAGCAGCTTTTAATAAAAGCCTAAATTTATGTGTTACCAAACACACTTTAACTTTAATTTTTCAAAAACGCGCATAATAGGCCTAAAAAAGTGGAAACAAACACACACTAAGAAGTTCTCCGATCATCCTGTAGAAACATGCAGTTCAGTATGTGTTAAGTTTTAGACTCCTTAACACAATATGTTTAACCTAATATTAAGCCAAGTTAATTAACAAGCTTATTAATTAAATCTATGTTAAACAAATATGTGTAAAACAGATATAATGCAGAAAGTAAAGAGCATAAAAATCCAATGACCTAGGAAAACCTAATTGATAAAAAATCTAAAGAGGATTTAACCTAGCTATCCTCAATGCAAAAACAGATTCATTATAAAAGAATTGAAATTTGTACAATAAGACTTAAACTACTAACATTGTATTGCTACCTCGTGTAGAAAACTTACTACCACGACCATGTGACAGTTTTGAGTCCACGAACTACTTCTTTCCTTCATCCGTTGTAAGCACAAGTTCTCCTACTTGTGACTTTGAGACACCTCTCAAAGGTTTTAGATCTTCTTGAAAGTGTAAGGATGTGTGTCCTTAAATCCTATTGTATGATGCTATGTATAACATTATGTATGACTTAATGTTATGATAACTAAAGTTGTTTTATTGTTATCTAAAATAATGATAACATGAATATTAGGACATTATCATATAGTCCATGAGATGCATAGTATGTGATTTATGTGAAAAGTCGCAGAAGATATAAATCACAAGTTCTTTATAAACTCAGAATTTATAATTCGTAGTCGGTGATGAAATTGAACATTTCATCTGCGAAGACTATAACGTATCAACTAAGATGATTTGTCTTGATCATGGAAGTAGAGACTTCTAGTTGATATATTAATATGTTTTAAGAGTTAAGACATATTGAACTGGACTGCTGTGAGATTTATTATTCTCCTAACGACTGTCAAATGAATAATAAATCTCACGACTTCTATTTGCATAAACTCTTAATCCTGAGAGAATAATAGACATGATCATGAGGTGTAGGTTACTTTGATATATCAGGAGTGAGATCTAAAGTAACGGTCAAAACCTCAGTATATTGGGTAGCCATATTTAGTATTGATGGAACATATATTCTCAAGATGAAATTCATAGTCTCTTGATGGAGAATAAAATATTCTCTTGAGATAAGTTTAATGAGTTTAATTATTCAAAGAGTTAGGCCTAACCACTTTAGTAAGAAATTACTAAAGTATATATATTTATGAAATTAGATTTCATAAATATATAATGAATAACTTTAAAGAATTAAACCGGGTACTCAAGAATTAAGATGTAAAAATTTTCAAAATGGCAGTCTATATTCATGACATTGTATTACTACGAATATTTCATGAAAGGGTTACGTGTATAATAAAATCTTGGGATATAATTTATTAATAAGGCCTAGAGTGTAATTATATTTATATAGTGGTATTAAATATAATTAATGGTAAATTTGGATTTGTCAAGAGTTGACGAAAAAGCTCAAGGCCCATTGGAGCTAGTGTCTTATTAGTCCTTTTTGGTTCCATTCCAAGCCACACACTAAAGCCCAATTAGAAAGGCCCAATAGGCCGGCCCAATTAGATAATCAGTTAGTTATAAAGGGAGAAATATACAGAATTTTTTTTTTAAGAATTGTAGAGAAAAAGGGAAAAGAGAGAGTGTGAGACACACTTTCATTCTCTCTTAGAAACTGATTGAGAGACCACACTTCTTGGGCGTAAAGTGCAATTGGAGTAAAGATTAAAAGTGTTCCCAAGTACTTCTAATCTTTGTTTTGAATTTTTCCACACCAAGCTACACTTTCTTGTTCTTAAATTCTGAAATTTACATAGTGCATGTTGTCAATCATGAATGAAATAGATCCTTGTTTGTTGCTTCTGCTGTGTGTTTTGTATGAGATACAAAACCATATTTTTTCCAACAGAAAATTCTTTATGTAACAACTGAATCAACCATCAAGTTGTTGATGTGAATCTTGATTTTGATAGCTCTATGTATGTATGAAGATAAACACCTCTCAGATCTCACAAAAGATTCAACACACAACTCAACAAAGACTTCTAAAACATAGCTAGGGTTTTTCCTTTTATACTTGGAGTGAAAAACTTAACCCTACACGTCATATGGGCTTAGGATGGTTTGAAAATACTGTAGAAAATTCTTGTTCTATAAGTTTCGATCAATCGAGTCTAATTTTTGATCGATCGAGCCTTGCAGAATTTGACCAAAAATTTCCTGTAATTACTCAATTCTAAACTTACACTTAACCAACTTTTGAGCAAGTCTAAACCTAGACTTATTGTTTTGATCATGGTTTGCCAACATATACAAAGTGAAGTTCTAATACATTAATTCCTAAAGTCTTAAGACCTAACAATCTCCTCCTTTGACAATCCGTGACAAAACACATTACACGAAATAAAATGCTCAAAGTAAAAACAGCTCAATTACACATTATTACCTAAATTACAATTCAACCTAACCTTTATCTATCAGTTGTAAAAGTAGACAGCAGTTTCGAATGAATTAACCTGTAATACCATGAATAAAAGACAAATGCCGTAAATAACATCATAATATAAATCATAACCAAGAACATTAATATAAATAAACCAAAAACATAAAAAACAATGTCTCTCCCTAACATATACAATCACATCATGTGCCCCTAAATACAATCTACATCAAAAAATATATCATTCATCAAAAAACAAAAATTACATCTCTCTAATCTATGTACTCCCCCTTTTTGTGATGTATTGCCAAAGGACGATCAAAACTAATATGAGGGTGAAGCTGGTGGAGAATCACCTCTAGCATCAACCAAATCTGCTCGTAAGGCCACAATCTCGTTGATTGTATATCCAACAAAAGCTAAACTTGCACTGCCTGAACTATGAGACACGTCTCAAACATAGTACGCATAGAAGAAGATGATGATGTAGACGGTGGAGGATCCACGGCAGCAGTGGGATCAACAAACTCCTCAGCTGGAGGATCGCTAGTAGGAGGGTCTCTAGATGCACCATCTGTAGACGACTTTACTCTATGGCATTTAGAGCTAGCTTTCAACTGAGCAGTCCTTATGAAGCAAGAAAAACAAACCATGAGATTTGGCACTACTCTTATGAACCTCAACAAAAGATGAATGAAAAGAGTAGGAAAACTAATAGGAGCATCAATGATGAGAGCGTACAAAAACGCACATCTCTCAATGGGAATGGTATGTATGTGAGAAAAATTCTAGATGCTATGACAAGACATCTTAAAGAACAAATAATTGAGCTCGGTAAGCTGATGAGTGGTAATCCTAGGATTAGTACCCAAATAATGGTAGTACCAGTAAGAAAAGACATGATGTCATCAAGAGGAGGAAACTCTGTATAAGGATATACAGGTTGCTATACCAAAAGTACATCAAGAGTAGAAGCCATCAGCTCACGAGTAATGACAAACTCTTCACCCATTACCCAAGTCTTCACATAGTGAATGTTGGAATCATCGGAGTATATAGAGATGTTTGAATAAAACTCTATAATCCAAGCAGTCGAAGGAGGATGCTCACCATCCAGAAGAGGCAACCAACCTCAACTCTCAAAGTTCCTATGAATCTCAGGATTAACCTCATCTAGGATAACTTTCCTCTCAACCCAAACAGAACTATAAATGTTCAACTTTTCATAGGCTTCTTCATTATACTTAAATTGAAACCTAGACCTTTCAAAGTTTGAAGAGGAGGAGGGGGTAGTGTTTTTCTTAGCTTTATTTTTCCTAACCATGACTCTAAGAATAGGGAGGAAAACAAAACAAAAAGAAAACACAAAAAAAAAAAAAAAAAAACAAAACAAAACAAAACAAAAACAAAGGGCAGACTGTTAGAAAGGGTTATAGCACAATGTGTATCAACAAATAACAAACCATATGATGCATGTAATGAATACACATATGGTGCATGCTATAATGCACAAAACTTGTTCAATTTTTCAAAATGTACCCACAATTGACTTGAACAAAAGAGTTTTAACCAAAAACCCAAATTTTGAAAAACCCACTTTTCAAAACCAATTCAAATTGATTAATTAACCATTATACTAGTTAGAAAACATCATATAATAACTTAATCCATCAATTTCACAAGTCAATTTCATCAATTTAAGCTTAATTGAACAAAACCCTCCAATTTTGTAAAATTTCAAACCTTAGAATTTCCAATTCTTCTCAAATCACAAAATTGATCAAATTAATGCATAAGAATTATGTATATGTCATCTAAGAACAAAAACTCATTCATTAATTTTGAACAAAAACAACCAGAAATCAAAAACCCCAAAAATCTCTTTGTTCGAAAATCATGAAGAAAATGCATGAAAAATGTAAATAAATTGAAAAAGAAAGGGTATTTAGGTCTTACCTACACTTGAGGACAAAAACCTTTGAAGATTTGAGGAGGAAAACGACAAAAAGCTCTTGGATTGGATCGGTAGAGAGAGAAAAAGACGAAAAGGAGAGTAATTTTTTTTTTTTGAAAAACTAAAGAACACATGATGAAAGCCCTATTTATTTTTCTTTCTTTTCGAAACTCGATTAGTCGAGTATCGATCGAATACCAATCGAACTAGGTAGAGAGCAAGCTATAAAAATCAAAGGATTTTCGATTTCGAAAAACACTTTTGATCGATCGAAATTCTAGAAAACATGATTTTTTGAAAAATAACAGAAGATTTTGTAGAAACCCTTCAAACCAAATTATTTCATGAATGAAATGTATGAGAATGAGTTTAAAAGTTTTTCAAAAACATGAATTTTAATTCAAAACAAGATTTCCAATCCTTTTTACCCCAAATTTTCAACCCCTGAACATATTTTGCATCAAATTCATAGAATATATAATTTTGGATGGTCAAACCAAATTTTCATGTACTAAGTTTAGCAAAGAATAACTTGTGAAGTGTGTGCAAGTAGTAACAGCATAAGATACATGTGAAGTGATATATAGGTAGTAATCAATCACAATTTCTATATTATTCATCACGTAAATTTGAAATTGACTATCACCTAAAGAGTTACATCATATAACTCCCACATTTCCTAGAAAATAAGCTTGTAACCATGCATTTTTTTTTGCCTTATCATATTATGTTTTATTTTTTTTAAGCATATTTTCTTTTTCAACTTTTTCTTTTCTTTTAAAGGCAACCTTATTAATTTTTTTTTTCTTTTGTGCAAATGCTACACTTTTTCAAGCACAAAAACTTTTTAAATGCACTAAGGTGTTCGTGATTGGCTAGTAAACAGTGATGAGATGCTTATTTATGCCTTTCTCTTAGATTTTTTAGTCCTTACAATCAAAGATATGTGACTTCAAAATCAAGATCATATGATAAAAAACTTTAAACAACTCACACACAACATGCATTACATAGCTAATACTAGCAAAATGCAGAAAAATAAGTTCATCTAAGCTAAATAAGGTACACAGGCATGTTATGCAAAGATAAAATGGCCAACCTTAACTACACATCCATGATATGTAATACAAAACACATTCTTCCACTTTCCTCTTTTCCTTTTTTTTTAATTATTATTATTTTTTTTTTTTTGTGGAAAAGCAAACAAAGACAATCTAATATGAAATGCATGAATGTAATGCAATGCAAATCCTAAGAACAAAAGAAAACAAGAATCAAGAAAATGGCCACAAAGGATTTTGAATTGAAACACAAGGACCATTTCAAAAAGACTCAATTAGATTAAGCCTTTTCCATCCAAAACTTCTTAGATGCAACTTTGTCTTTGGAGTTATTATTCAAATTAGAATGATGAGCAACTCCAGCATTAGAATAAAGGTTTAAAACCTTTACCAATTCACTAATAAGTACTATAGGATCTTGTGCTTGAGGCATAGATACTTTTTGCTTAGTTGTTTGCTTAACAGCTTACAACTTGAAATAGTTTAGGCGAGTATGCCTAGCTTTTCCACAAAAATGGCAAACCCACAAAGGTCTATAATGCTTCTTACCCTTAGGTAAATTATGATTCTTAGGCTTAGACTTTTTAAGATCAACCCTTATCTTCCTAGGAATAGGAACCTCTTCTTTTGTTCTGACAACTTCTATCTTAGATGGTTTAGAAGAAGGAACAAAGTTTGTTGAATGAGTTTCAGACACAGAGATGCTATCAATAAATCCTAAACCTGATTTGTCTAAGGGAGACTTCTGAATACTCAACATGTGATCAAGTTTAGAACTAACAAACTTATTTGTTTGTTCTCTAGCAACAGACAATTCTAATTCTAAGTTCTTAATCTTATCAAACAACATACAATTATCAGCCTTCACCTTAATAACTTGTTCATTAGCATCAAGCAAATTTATCAACAAGTTTTTCTTTTCTTTTTCAAGAATGGCTATCTCTTTTAGCCCTAAATCAACACTCATTGCATTATTTGCAACAACCTTGCACAGCTTGTTATAAGTTTCTTGTAAGTCAATATTCTCTAAGAGTTCCCCATCAAAAAGATTCTCTTCAACTAGATCACTTTCATTAACTACAGCAGTAGCTGTGAAAGAAAAAAAGTTTCCATCTTCATCACTTCTAGACTCATGATAAAAAACTACACCATCACTAAGGGTTACAGCCATAACTTTACCCTTTGATCTCAAGAATGTTTGATATTCTAATTTCACATGAGCATACCCTTGATAACCAAAACATTGTTAACCTAAAGAATTACTAGAAGATTGACCAACTTTTTCTTTTGATTTTTCAGTATTATTGATTTTAGTTAGTTCATTTTTCTTAAAATTCTTAGGTTCAGCATTATTTTTACCTCTTGCCCTTCTATTGTTATTCTTGAGAAAGTTTCTAAAGTTTTTGGTAAGGTTTGCAATCTCTATAGAAGAGAGTTCATCATCAAATCCATTATCATCCACTGACTTAAGGGCCATTGATCTGGATTTGTTGGTTTTGGGTAAGTCTAACTCATAGGACTGAAAAGATCCTACAAGTTCATCAACATGGATGGAATCCATATCCTTACTTTCAGAAATGGCAGTTACTTTGGGTATAAAGTCCTTAGTTAAGGATCTAAGAATATTCCTAACAATTTTAAGTTGATCATAAATTTCACTTAAATTAAATGCAGAATTAACAATATCATTCAGTTTAGCATAGAATTCATCAAAACTTTCATCCTTAGACATTCTAATACTTTCAAACCTAGTTGTTAACTGCTGCAACTTATTTATTTTAACTTCCTTTGTGCCTTCATACACAGTTTGGAGTGTTTTCCAAGCAGTATGAGCAACCTCAACATTCGAGAGTCTCCTAAACTCCTTCATAGAAACAACAGTAAAAATAGTATTAATGGTTTTGCTATTGAAAGCGACTGCTTCTTTTTGAGATGTTGACCACTCACTAATAGGAGTAGTTGGTTTCTCCCATCCGTATTCAACGAAATTCCACACTCTCTCATCTATAGATTTGAAGAAGGCTTTCATCCTAACCTTCCAATAGGCATAATTATTCCCATCAAAGTGTAAAGGGATCACAAGAGAGTGACCATGTTCCATGACAACAGGGGTCAAGGATCAACTCGTAGATCAAAAGATCTAACACAAGAGCTAACCCACTCTAATACCACTTGTTAAGTTTTAGACCCCTTAACATATTATGTTTAACGTAATATTAAGCCAAGTTGATTAACAAATTTGTTAATTAAATTTAGGTTAAACAAATATGTGTAAAACAGATATAATGCAGAAAGTAAAGAACACAAAGATCTAATGACCCAGAAAAACCTAATCGGTAAAAAATTTGGAGAGGATTTAACCTAGCTATCCTCAAGGTAAAAACAGATCCACTATGAAAGAATTAAAGTTTATATAGTAAGACTTAGACCACTAACATCCTATTGCTACCTCATGTAGAAAACTTACTACCACAACCACATGACAGCTTTGAGTCCACAGACTACTTCTTTCCTTAATCTGCTGCAACCACAAGTTCTCATACTTTTGATTTTGAGACACCTCAAAAGTTTTAGATCTTCTTGAAATTTTTTATGTAGCAACTGAAGCAACCATCAAGTTTTTTATGTGAATCTTGATCTTGATAGCTCTATGTGTGTATGAAGGTAAATACCTCTCAGATCTCACAAAACTTACTACCACGACCACGTGACAGTTCCGAGTCCACGAACTACTTCTTTCTCTGATCTGCTGCAACCACAAGTTCTCCTACTTTTGACTTTAAGACACCTCTCAAAAGTTTTAGATCTTCTTGAAAGTTCTTTATACAGCAACTGAAGCAACCATCAAGTTCTTAATGTGAATCTTGATCTTAATAACTCTATGTGTGTATCAGATCTCACAAAAGATTCAACACATAACTCAACAAAGACTTCTAAAACATAGTTAGGGTTTTTCCTTTCATACTTAGAGTGAAACACTTAACCCTACACGTCATATGGGTTTGGGCTGGTTTGAAAATACTGCAGAAAGTTCTTGTTTTGTGAGTTTCGATTAATCAAGTCTAATTTTCAATCGATCGAGCCTTGTAGAATTTGACCAATAATTTCTTACAATTACTTGATTCCAAATTTACACTTAACCAAACTTTGAGCAAGTCTAAACTTAGACTCATTGTTTTGACCATAGTTTGCCAACATATACAAAGTGAGGTTCTAATACATCAGCTCCTAAAGTCTTAGAACCTAACAGTATATACCATATATTCTTCCATCAAAGTTCCATAAATATACATTCCCAAACACATAATTTTATGCAACAGACAAATGTTGCACTACGCAATTATCACACATACATTTACAGCATAGCAAGATACCATTTTGAAGAGTCACCATACATCAAAAAGAGAGAGAGGGAGAGAGAGAGAGTCACCAAAACTCTCAGATTTTACAAGGTTAAAATTCTTTTCTTTATTCTTTTTGGCCAAGCTATATATAATTTCTTTTCTTTCTTTTCATTTTTTAGTAATTCCCCCCACCCCTCCTTTCTAGTTTCTACGAACTACAAGTTTGAATGACTTTGAATTTAATCATTATGGTATATAGATTTGAAATAATTTAATCCTAACAATTGGGAGGTATAAATTATTATCACTAACACAAGTTATTAACAAAAAATAAGTAGAAAAATATTATGTACATAACATTTTCAAAACAAATTTTAAATGGCAGATTATTATTGGTAGACAAAAAAGTAATTTACATATTCATAAACAATGAAAACTATTGTTGAGGTGAATTAAGTGTTAAATTTAATAAGATTAAACTACTCTTTCAAATTTAGTCAAGAAAACAAAGAAAATGTAACTTGAGTTATAAGAAATTAATTAGGGTGAGTACACATACACAAAGATGCCCTTCTATTAAGACTTATGAGTGAAGTATAAGTATGTGATGTGGTCAAACTGAGTCAGCATAGACAAGCTCTGGGTAGAAAAGATTAGTAATGATTAATTGATTAGTAAAATGTGGCATGAAAAATTGCGATTCACAAAACCCGCGATGTTCTCGTTGTGCTTGCAAATGGTCACAGCAATCTATGAGACAAGCACCAATACTGTTTGGAACATGCAGTGATCAAGTATTGTATCTCACTCACACACGCTCTCTCTACCCCATAAAAATATGTCATTAAAAAATTACTATGAGACTGAGTTTTAGGATCATGCGCAAAGGAACCGCACGCGCACTGACTTGAATTGTTTGCCTTTCTCTCTCTTTGTTTGAGTCTTAGCAGAGAAGTTCTGCACTTGGTTTCTGCTGCCAAAACCATCATGTTTTCCTCTGTACCTAATGCATATTGTAATGCAATGGTTTATTATGAGTGGTGTATATGCAACTATTTTTGTTCAGGAGCACTGAGACTCACTCTCTTCTCGATATTTTTGTCTTTCACACCTTTGGTCCTTCTTGTAATCTTGGATCTCCCATAAACACTTTTGATCAATTCCCCTTTCTGTTTTTTAAATATTTTCTATTGGTTTATAATTCTTGAAGCAAACATTCTAGGATACAGCTTCATTAATTAAAACCAACAGGTTTGGCCATGACTTGCACGGGGTTCAATTTTTTATACCACAGGTGCTCTTTATGGGACCCACCGCTTACTGTCAATCTTTTTATTTTAATTTCTTTCTCTCATGCTTTTCTAATGGATGATGATCTTCTTGAAATTGGAATGAAAATAAGTCTCATTTTACAGTGAAGATTTTGGGTTTTGTAGTTGTATAGATGTTTCACTATAGTAATTTTTTAATTACAACTACATAATTATATATATGACAGCTTTTCAAAGCAAATCAAAATACATATAGACCTTATTCATCAAAAAAAAAATACATATAGACCTTGAAGAACCTTTCAAGAGTGTGCAAACATCTCATTCCAGTGTGTTGCCAGCCATCGATGCATGATATGATTAGCCAGTATAAAATAGTTCCATTTGCCCCATATTTCTAATTCTTAGTTGTTTACAAGTTCATATCTACTAATTTCGTTAGGCATTATTCACCTATACTGTACAAATTTTTTAATTGCAAATTTTTAATCATAATTTTATTACAATCTGTTGCTTGAATTCAAACCTTTGTGGGCCAACCTAGCTATTCTTGTTTTCTTATTCTCCTCAATTTGTTTCTTGTGGGAATGTACAAACATGCTTGCTAGAGTAATTATAATACGCATGGATATTTGTTAATTACAAGTACTTCAGTACATATCACTCTCATTCATGGTCCCTAAATCCGAGTATTCTAAATTTTTCAAGCTTATTCGTGCACATTGCACATGCACCGCAGCAATTTGAATACTAAGCATTGTTGCATTTTGTGCTTGGTGCAAGTGGTTTTGTTTATATTTGTAAGTACATGTAAATATGTGATGATTCCAAGTCGCAATAGGCTCTAGACAGTGCGCTAAATTAGTTTGTTTACTCTAATAACTTTGGAGTATACATCAAGAATACGTGATGATACTTAATTTATTCACAACTTGTCATCTTAATAGTTATGAAAAAATCTGTGAATAACCATTGCAATTATTTATATACTTATTGTTATGTTAAGTCATTGCTCTATGTTAGTTAATAAAGTTCCTAAGCTTATCAGAAAAAATAAAAATAAAAATTATTTTTAAAAAACAGAGAGCAGTAAAAGGTTTTGTGTTTTTATCTACGGGATAGTTATAGATTTTGAAAAGAAAATTACAACAATGTTATAATGAGATTTTAGTTGCTCATTCTAGCTAGCTTTGGTCATCAATTTAATTGTATGAAATAATTAGACTTCTTAAGTTTTAAGAACTCGAGAAAATGCCTCCACTATGGGCTATGCCATTGCTGGCGGGACAGAGCATATGGGCATATGCCCATCAGTGATATTTTCTCATGCCTCTGTCAGCCAACTTCTGCTCTTATAAATTATTACAAAATTAAATGAATAAATAAATAAAAACTAATGGTTTTACAACTAGAATAATAGCCTTTTACTATAGCCACTGTTATACAGATATTATAATGACTTAAAAAATGATTGAATAGAACAAACTAATATAATTTTATTTTCAAAACATTTCGCGATTTTTTTATTAAAAAAGAATAAATATTAAGGGTTAACAATATTAAATTAATAAAAATAATACATTAAAAATAAAACTAGCATATATTAAGTATTAACAAAATATAAATAAAATAGAATAATTATCCCTTAATACATTTCACTTGAATCATTTATTGAGGTGTTATTCTAAATTTTTCTTATAAAATCCCAAAAATATCTATAATTAATTTGATATTTAATTTTCTAACAATTTTCCTTCATTCTAAAGTTAGAGGCTACTCTATTCTCTTATACAACCAAATTATGTTTCCATATTCTATCTAGCAACTAATTAAAATTAAAATAAATAAAAATAAAAAACAGATTTAAATTTAAAAAAAAAAAAATGATGAAGTGATAACTATAAAAATGAAGAAAAAAATTTGTATGAGTATAACTTAAAGAAAATGCAAAAACGAAACAATTTGACACTACAATAGTGCTTTCAATTCGACTTATTGAAATTATTCATCATCATGTTTTATTCACTAGAATTATAAAACCAATTAAAAAAACAAAGATGATTTTCAAAACATAATTTTTTTTGTTCATCATTTTAGCTATATCAACACCCAAACATACAAATATAATTAATCTCCTGTTGTTTATTTTCTTAACTTTTATAATTATAACTAAAATTAATTAGTAAATTAACGAAGAAAAATAAAATAAAAGGGAAAAATATATATTTTTCAACCTCAAAATCTAAGTATTTTGCAATCAAGAAAGAAGAATTATTAATTAGATCAATCCTAAAATTCTTTTTTTTATGAAACTAATGAGAGAGGATACATGTTCAAAGAGCATTCACAAATAACAAACTATTTATGGAAATCTCTCAATCTAATTCAAGAAACCCATTCATGTTCTTCTAAAAGTCTTCTCATTTCTACAAGTGGGGGGTCACTTTGGTCAAAGCCACCAAACCCTTTGTATCACTGTCCTTATATAACATTTTAATATTAATTCCTTTGTTTACTAGAAATACATGTCTTGGTAGACAAAGAATTAAATTTATTTATTTAACAAGGGGTAGACTTTCCTTCTACTCTTAGGAAAAACACAAACCAAATCAAATTAAGAATGAAATTTGAGACAACTTTTAATGAGGTATCTTGTGCATTGTTTGTATATAAGAGTTTGACCTTCAGTACTTTTTTAACTAGAATCTACTTTTATTTTAATAAGAAACTACCACGTCACTCACTAATTAATTAAATAGAAGGTGAAGATTAAAATTTTCTACTACTTGATATTGTGTATTTAAAACAAAATGACACCTCTAATTAAAAAAGTACTAGAAATAAGCCAAATCCTGTATACAACATATGAAATCCATAAATGTACTGTTCTCAATAATGGTGAGACATTACTTGCAAACAACCCATAAGAATTCAGATAAAATTTAGATATAATACATTAGATTTTTTAATAAAATTTAATGAACTAAATTCAAATATATAATTTTATTGAATTTAATTATCCTTGAAAAATAAAAAGTTGTTCGCAGTTTGTACTCTATTTGATTAATGCAACCATGTGTTGGAACTTAATTAAAAAACCAAATATACATCACCTAAGGAACTAAAAATAAGTAATCTTGTAAAACAAATTTGCTGTTTGTTCGGCCATATTAGCATGCGAATAAACTTATATCTAGTAAGTGGGTTATAGGTTGCAGTTCTTAGGAAGAAAAACAGCGTTGGTTTTTATTTATTTATTTATTTATTTTGGCCACACTGACAGATCTATATATTGATGCAAAAATAACTACAGTGAAATTAATTAATTAATTTTAAGTCTCATCGAATGAGCTGGATGGCTAGATAGGAGATATAGAGGTAGGGCAACCTATAATTGGGACCAATTCAATGTCAACTACCCCTGCTATGAACCTAAAGCAAACTTCTCTAGCTGATAACGGAAACCAAAGGAAAGAGCCACGTGCCTTTAAATTGACATGATGATGATCATCTAGACATATTTTCAGTAGCTCGTCCTGAAACTTTGCGTTATACAACAGAAGCTTGCTTCTATTTATAAATTATTATTATTATTATTTATACTATTATTTAAAGTACTTTCTCCATTTAAATTTTTTATATTTTTAGTTCAAAAACTTTTTTATAGTCTTATGTTTAAGTAAAGACAAAATTAAAGAATAGTTTGATAAAAATACAAATCTAACTCCCACTAAAATATTACTTAAAAAATAAGATTACTCTCTTATTAATTTTTAAATTGATTTATTCATTTATAAATTAGATTTTTAAAATAAAAATTTTTAGGATAACATAATAAAAATACATCTTTAAGGTTGGGTTTGGATAGTGGATTTTGTGTCCACGTTTTGGAGTCTACGTTTCAGACTTCTTTTTTTTTTTTTCGTTTTTTCTGCTGTTGGGGGTACAGTGCGTAGTGCACGCACTGTGTGCGCACTGTGTTCACACTATTCATACACTGTGCATGTACTTTTTTAGCAATTTATTATTAAAAATGGGTCTCGCAGTACTATTCACACATTTAAAAATTATTTTGTTACAGTGTTTTCAGTTTCCAGTTTTCAGTTTTCAGCAAAACGCTCTATCTAAACGAACCCTAACTCTCACCTATACCTTGCCTACAAAATAGACAATATTTAACTCTCACACTTAACTCCAAGTATTACTCCATGTTTACCATTTTTTTTCTTTAGTTTTTTTTTTCCTTCCTTTATCAAGACAACCTTTTTTTTTTTTTTTTCAATACCTAGTTTCCCTTAATCTCATCTCACGTTTGGTTTGTTTTTTTCCCCCCTTAAATCTCTTTTTTTTTTTAAGAAAAAAATATGCTAAAAAGTAGAAATCAATCATATCCAAAAGAAATCCAAAAAATTTCAAATACCATATTCAAACCCACGTTCAACTTCTATCAAAAAAAAAAAGCCCCCACGTTCAAATTTATCCAAAAAAAAAAAACCCTACTTTCAAATATTTAACAAAACTTTTGGATAACTCCAGCTAAAAAAAAAAAAAAAAAAAAAAAAAAAAAAAAAAAAAAAAAAAGAAAAAAACCACTACTTTCAAATATTTAACAAAACTTTTGGATAACTACAACTAAAAAAACTGAAGTTAAAAAAAAATTCATAAAATTCAGATAACTACTACTAAAAAAACTTACGGAAGTTAAAAATATGCAACACATATATGTGTTTTGAAATTCAAATTCTTAAAAAAAAAAAGCCACGTTTAGATCTTTAATAAGAATTTCGTATTACTACTTACTAAAAAAAACTGAAAGAAGTTAAAAATCTTTCCCAACTTAAACCATTATCAAAATATATAGCTCTTCACCCTTTCAAGTTTCAAACATTTAATTCATTCTAAAAAAAAAAAAAGTTTCAAACATTTAATTGAATATAGAGGTTGACAACGGTTTGTGGGCTATGGAGGATTCTTGGTTAGTGTTCATAGTGGCGGTTTATGCTACTTCAAATGAAGTTTATGCTTGTATCTTTAAATTTATTGTGATAAAGATAACTGAACTGAAAATAAACGTTTGGGCTTGGGTTCCAAAAAACAATATGCTTTTCAACAAATTCATAACTTTTGGGCTTGGGTTAAAAAAAAAATAATAGATACACCAAAGAAAAGACTATATCGCTTGATATTAAACTTAGAGAATATGTGGACTTCTCAAACGGTATTCTTGGTGTTGTAAGAAATTAATACTATTTAAATTTTCTTTTATATCAACCGAGCCTTAATCCTATTTCCAGCTTTGTGAGACATTGATATAAGACTCAAAATTAGCTACTAATCATTTTTAATCAAACCTAACAATTACATAAATTGCTAGGGTTGCTGCTACAAGTGCTACAGATTCAATAGCTACTGCTGCAAGTGCTGGAGATTCAAGTTCAAAGTATGCAGGCCAAGAAAAATAACAAACCTTGAATGATTTGAGAACATATAACTAGACATTAACAATAATCTATTTTATGTAATCCACATACATTTGGTGGTGATAATTTTTGGAGCTTTAGGTGATATAGATTATGTACCCGCAAATAATTATGTAATTTTTTTTTGTACTTAATATAATTTTGCAACTTTAGGTGATAATTCTCACCTATTTATCCTGAATAAAGCTACACTTTTATAAATTGCATATTTAGGTGATATAAATGACTATGTTGCTATGTCAATAACATGGGAAACTCTTATGATACCTATTTTGTCAAACTTGAAAATATGTCATTGCAAAATGAAATGCTTATTTAGTCAAAGCTTGAGTAAGAAGGAATAAGCAAAAATGGAAGTGCCTAATTTTAAAATCTTGAGTAAGAAGGAATAAGGAGAGATGAAAGTGCCTAATTTTAAGGGATATAGATAAGTATCTAAAATTTAGGAGTGTTTAAATTAGTACCTTTACATATCTAACCTTATTATTTAATCTTTTTAAACATATAAATTTGAGGGTATTTTGGTACACAAAATGATGAAACTCAAATAAAGAATCATGTTATTAGTAATATAAACTAGCCTCTGAGAACACACTCACACGCGTGCTCAAAGGCTCTTCTATTTTTTGGGTAAGGGTTAATTTAGAGCACTTATTATAATTTGGGATTACTACATTTTTCAATCACAAAAAAAAAAAAAAAAAAAAAAAACATAGGGGGGGTGTAATGAAAAATTATTTTACCACACATAATACTCATCACACCCCTAGGTTTTTTTTTTTTTTTTTATAATTGAAAAATATAGTAATCCCAAATTATAATAAATACTCTAAATTAATCCTTACTCAAAAAATAGAATAGTCTCTGCGCACGTACTCATAGGCTAGTTATTATTATTATTAGTTTCACAGGATTATCAACTAAAGAAAAAGTATATATGTTCCTATTAATGAGCTGAAATTTGGCAATGTGACAATTCTCTTATAAAGCAAGAGAGACAGACAGAGAGAACTAAAAGAACCGAACCATATGTTAAAGCAAAATAACGGTCCTTTATGATCTTAAATTGGTAATGAAATAATTCTACCACAATCCAAAGTCGCTAACTTTGTTTCATTATTTGTTTTTCGTTGTCAATTATTAAAGACTTGAAAGCGTAAGTCTCCTCAGAGAGAGAGAGAGAGAGAGAGAGAGAGAGAGTCGTAATAGGATGATTGGATGAGAAAGAATATGCAAGATTCCTATTACACTCTAGAGAATCAATTAGTTGTAAAACGAAACTAGTATTCTATGGTGATTAGTTTTACAAGTAATACATCGATCGGAGATTGTTCTGCTCAAATAACATATAAATATAGTTAACCTCTAACAATCTAAAAGAAAAATACACCAATTATTTTCAAACTAAACAACTTATTTGGAAAAAAAAAAAAGCACATATTTTAACAAAAATTCAAATTAAAAGGCTCCTTCATAACAAATTTCACGTACATGCAAAAGAAATTGGAACTTAGTAGTAGGTATATCTGCCTCTTAATTATCAAAACTATTAAGTTCCTTTTTCTTTTTTTCTTTTTTGGGTTAAAAAATAAAAATAGAGTTCATTGCACAAAAATTCAAAGTATAAAAATGGGATAAACGAGAATACCCTTGACTCTCACATGAACATTATTGCACCTAAAATGTACAGCCAATTTGCAAATTAGATGCCATAAATCCAATGTCGAGCCTCATATTCATATGCTAAAAGTTCTTTATTTCCACTAAAATGAATATTCAAGGCTTTTAGTTTATCTACATCTGTCATCTTTATTCAACTGAATAATTTTGATTTTTTTTTTTTTTTTTGAGAAGCCAATCTCGTTAACAGTTTATTAAATAACTAACAAATCAGAAGATACAAAGAGACAAATGTCTGGTGGAACATCCTTCATCCAAACTAAAACAAGATAAGAAAATCTTGCTCTTTGGGCTAAAGCATGGGCCACTGAATTACCCTGCCTTCTTACATAAGAGAAAGACTTGGTTTGTAACAAACTTGACATAGACAAAATGTCTTTAATAATGTGTCCAACACTAGCTAAAGAAAAATCTTCTCGAGCGAGGGCCTTAATAATAATCTCCGAATCACCTTCAAACATCGACTGATTAAAACCCAGCTCAAGAATAAATTTGACTACCCTCCTTGTTGCTAAGGCCTCTAGGATTTCAACTGAAGTATTTTTTTAATTTTTTCTAATAACGCTACCATGACTCGTCCCGCTTGATTCCTAACCACCACCCCTATCCCAGCCTCTTCAGATTCCGAAAACATAGCCCCATCAAAATTAGTTTTCCATATCGTATCTGTTGTAGGTGGTCTCCACTTGACATCTCGGTGCCTTGGTACACTAGCGCCATAATGGTAGTGTTTCTGAAAATCAATTAGGAGTGAGGCAGCTACTTCCATAATCTTCCCTAGCGGCATACATTGTTCATTGCACCTCAGTTTATTCCTCCGACCCCAGATTAACCATGCGACAGTAGCAAAGAATTCTAACTCCTTTTTCTGCCTTCCAACTACTGCAACTAGGTCCGAGAAGATTGCCACCATTGGAAAATCCTTCCTCAACCATCCAAACCTTGTCTCCTAGACTGTATGGATATTTTGGCAAGACCATAGAGCATGCATCGTATTTTCATGCCCATTTCCACAAAGTTGACAGATTGAATTATTCACTACCTTTCTATTGAGAAGATTTGATTTTGTTGGCAGAGCTTCAGAGCACGCACGCCAAAGGAAGATTTTTATTTTGTTGGGCCTACTCATCCTCCAAATCCTCTTCCAGAATAGCTTTTTTTTTTGCCATGTCCGATATTGAAGCTTCGTCCATCACCTCCCTTTCACATAGCAGCTGATACCCCATTTTTACAGAGTATGCACCGTCCCTGCTTCTTGGCCAGATCAAGCAATCTGCTTGGTTCGTGACACAAAGTGGAATTGCCTTTATTTTCTCTGCTTCGAAAGGTAGGAATAAGTGATCTATCATTCCCATATCCCAAGCTTTCGTGTCCTGGTCAATTAAGGAAGAGACACGCATATCACCCGGGGTTGCAAGTTATGGTGAAGCAATCTTAGAAGGGAACTTTCCAGGCAGCCACTTGTCCCAATAAACCCGGATTTTTGAGCCATCTTCCACTCTTCACATCATACCATCAACTATGACTGATCTAGCCTTCAATATACTCTGCCAGGCATATGAACCGGAGGCCTTTCTTGTGTCGAACACGGTTCCATAAGGAAAATATTTTTCTTTGAACACAAGGTAGAATAGCAAATTCTGATCATGTAGTAATCTCCACACCTGTTTAGCAAGCATTGCCTCATTAAATTTCACCAAATCTTTGAATCCCAAGCCTCCTTGATCCTTTGGTTGACACATGACCTCCCAATTTCTCCAATGAATTTTCCTTTGTTCTCCACACTGCCCCCACCAAAATTTCCTTATCAGCATCTCAATATCATGGCAAAGACCTACCGGGAGTTTAAAACAAGACATGGCAAAAGCTGGAATTGCTTGAACCACCGCCTTTAAAAGTACCTCTCTACCCGCTTAAGATAATAGCTGTTCTTTCCACCCTTGTAATTTATTCCACACACGTTCTTTGATGTAATTAAGACTTGCTCTTTTATTTCTTCCCACCATAGATGACAACCCCAAGTATTTCTCATACTCTTTCACCTTCGAGACCCCCAAAAAGTGTGATAGTTCCTCTCTTTTTTGCACCAAGACAGCTTTGCTAAAAAAGATTGTTATCTTCCCTCTATTAACTTGTTGTATGGATGCTTTCTCATACAAATTCAGAATATCTTGAAGTGCAAGGAGATCACCCATATCCGCTTTACAAAAGAGTAATGTATCATCTGCAAAAAAGAGATGGCTAATTCGTGGTCCCTTCCTACACAATGAAAATCCCCTTACCTTATCCTCCCTTACTGCTCCCTGAATCAGCCAATTTAAACCTTCAGAACACAGTAAAAAAAAGGTAAGGTGAGAGAGGGTCGCCTTGTCTTATTCCTCTAGAATAATCTCACCCTTGGGTTCACCATTCACCAAAATTGAGTATGACATCGTACTAATACACCCCATTACTAAATTCACCAATCTAGCGCCAAAGCCCATTTTCTCCATGGATTTTTCTAGAAAACTCCATTCAACCCGGTCATAAGCCTTGCTCATGTCAAGCTTCAATGCCATGAAACCCGATTTTTTCGCCTTCTGAGTTTTCATATGGTGGAGAGTTTTGAATGCCACCAAAATGTTGTCAGAAATAGCTTTGTCTGACTGAAAAGCACTTAGTGAGTCCGAGATAATATCAGGTAAATTTTTTTTAACTTGTTAGCAATAACCTTGGATACAAGCTTATAAAGAATATTACAAAAAGATATAGGATGATATTCAGTCACAAGGGTTGGGCTTTTTACCTTAGGAATAATAGTGATGAAGGTTTTATTTATGGATGAAGGAATAGAACCTGTGTTTAAGCAATTTAACACCGCCTATGATACATCATCCCCAATGATTTGCTAGTAGTGTTGAAAGAACACTGGTGGCAAGCCATCGGGGCCTGGCGCTTTTAGCGCTTCCATCTGGTGCAAAGCAATCTCCACTTTAGCCCATGTGTAGTCCTCTTGGAGCATGATATTCATCTCAGGTGTGATAATAAGTGGGATGTCAGCCACGGCCTGATCAATGCTGCATGGGTTGGCCGAATTGAATAAGCCTTGATAATACTTAATTAGGATCCTTGCAATATCACCATCTTTCATGCACTGCTGTCCCTCAGAATCCAGCAACTCACATATTTTGTTTCGATGGAATCTTTGAGTTGCTCGACTATGGAAATAACGTGTATTTTTATCTCCTTCATGCAACCAAATGGCTCTAGACCTTTGCTTCCACATCTTTTCTTCTTCCACCAATAGCTCCTTGATTTCCTTTTTTAATTTTAGCACTCCCTCCATTGTACCACCCCTGATCTTAACTTCCTCCGCCTTCCTTAGCTTTTTTTTTTTTTTTTTTTTTTTTTTTTTTTTTTTTTTTTTTTCCTTTAACTGCTTTGTCACATTCCCAAAAGATGTACTACTCCACCACTTCAAATTTGCTTGACATTTTGTAATTTTTATCTCCACCTTCTTCATCGGATCACCTATTACAGCTTGGTTCCAAGCGCACTCCACCGAGGCATGGCATCCCTCCTCTTCAATCCACATGTGCTCGAACCTCCACGATCTTTGGCTCTTTTTTGGAATACCTGTAGAGAATATCACAATCAGCTTATGGTCTGAAGATCTGTTGGGATATATGTCCTTAAATCCTATTGTATGATGCTATGTATTTTATTATGTAAGACATTATGTATGACTTAATGTTTTGGTTAATAAAGTTGTATTATTATTTGAAAATAATGGTAACATGAATATTGGGACATTATCATATAGTCCATGAGATGCAATAGTATGTGATTTATGTGATTTAGTCACAGAAGATATAAATCACAAGTTCTTTGTAAACTCAGAATTATAGTTCGTAGTCGGTGATGAAATTGGGCATTTCATCTGCGAAGACTATAACATATCAACTAAGATGATTTGTCTTGATCATGGAAATAGAGATTTCTAGTTGATATGTTGATATGTTTTAAGAATTAAGACATATTGAACTGGACCGGCGTGAGATTTATTATTCTCCTAACGACTGTCAATTGAATAATAAACTCACGACTTATATTTGCATGAACTCTTAATCCTGAGAGGATAATGGACCTGATCATGAAGTGTAGGTTGCTTTGATATATTAGGAGTGAGATCTATGGTTAAGGTCAAAATCTCAGTATATTGGGCAGCCACATTTAGTGTTGATGGAACATATATTCTCAAGATGGAATTCATAGTCTCTTAACGGAGATATAAAATATTCCCTTGAGATAAGTTTAATGTGTTTGTTATTCAGAGAGTTGGGCCTGACCACTTTAGTAAGGAGTTACTAAAGTATATATTTATGGAATTGGATTTCATAAATATATGATGAATAACTTAAAGAATTAAACCGGGTACTCAAGGAATTAAGATGTAGTAATAAACAAAGTGGCAGTCTCCTTTCATGACTTTGTGTTACTATGAATATTTTATGAAGGGGTTGCATGCATAATAAAGTCTTGGGATATAATTTATTAATAAGGCCTAGAGTGCAACTATATTTATATAGTGGTATTAAATATAGTTAATGGTAACTTTGGACTTGTCAGGAGTTGACAGAAAAGCCCAAGGCCCATTGGAGCTAGTGTCTTATTGGTCCCTTTTGGTCCCACTCCAAGCCACACACTTAAGCCCAATTGGAAAGGCCCAAAAGGCCAGCCCAATTAGATAATTAGTTAGATACAAAGGGAGAAACACACAGAATTTTTCAGAAGAGAATTTTTCAGAAGAGAATTTGTAGAGATTTTCATAGAGAAAAAGAGAGAGTGTGAGACACACTTTCATATTCTCCATTTGGAACTGATTGAGAGACCACACATCTTGGGCGTTAGTGGAATTGGAGTGAAGATTGAAAGTATTCCCAAGTGCTTCCGTTCTTCAAGTTTTTGAAATTCACCGCTCCAAGGTACACTCTCTTGTTTCATATATTCTGAAACTTACATGGCACATGTTAACTCTTATGTATGAAGTAGATCCGTTTATTTATATTTTCCGCTGCGTATGTTTGTATGAGATACAAGCATGTTCTATTTTTCCAACAATTGGTATCAGAGCGGTCTTCATTACATATCTGTTTAACATGTTTTTGAGTTTTGGAATTAGTGATAATGATTTCATGTTGTTAGAAAATAGTTTTCTGCATGGTTGTTGAAATCATTGTTTTTGATGAAAACTGTTTTTGATGTTATGATGTTGTTTAATTTTTTAGTTTAAGTATGTTAAACTGAATTTTAAGGCTATAACATCAATGACATTTAGTTTAGATATCAATTTATGTTCATTATGACAGTAGTTTTGTACATGAAAACGTTGAAAAACTGTTTTTGGAAAATTCTGGAAATTCAAAATTCGCGAATCTCGATCGATCGAGAATCTGCCGAGAATCTATCGAGCAAACAGAAAGTTTCTCGATCGATCGAGGATCTATCGAGGATCTGTAGAGTTTCGTGGAGCTTTTCTGGATCGATCGAGAATCTGTCGAGGATCGATCGAGAACTGTTTATCCAGAATTTTTTCTAAGTGTTTTTCCATATATAAAAGATCAAGGCTATGTGTAATTATATTATGCATGTTTTATATGTAAAAACCTTTATTTTAAAACATCTAGTGGGAGAGAGATACAAGGGTTGGATCTCACAGCCTCCATTGTCGGTTTATTGTAGTGTGATTAAGCACCTCGCTTTGGCGTATATGCCTTACTCCCTTCGGAGGGTGTTTAATTCACGGTACTACAGGTTAAACTTCTTTATGATGAATAATATGTGTTTTTTAGATAAAGAACGACCACGCTTCCGTGGAGTTACTTTATGACTCACATATAATTCAGTCAATGGTGTACACTAGACTAAGTTTAATGTTAATCTCCCTTCGGAGCTATGTCATTATTACTTAGAGGCTAAAGTAGAAACGGCATGTTATTAGTGTTTGATAAGAGTTATCATGATAGCATTAATAATGAGAATAGTTCTCAATCAATCATAGTGTTTATAATTTACTTGCTTCCAAGGAATTTTAAACATGGGATTGGGTTGTCGTTGCATATATTATTTTATGGTTTTATTAAGGTTCCATATTATATGCTTATATGCTAAATAGATAATGTCCAATTTACTTATAATATTCATGTTTATTATTTTCAGATTTGAACATGGCATCATTTAGCCCACTTGTTTCTATTCTTAATCAAAACAAACTGACTGGATCCAACTATGTTGACTGGAAAAGAAACTTGGACATTGTTTTAACTGCTGAAGAGCACAAATATGTGCTTACTAAACCATGTCCTAGCTTTCCTTCATTAGATGCTCCTCTTGAGGAAAAACAACGATATGATCGTTGGCAGAAATCTAATGAAATGGCCAAGTGCTATATCCTAGCGTCCATCTCAAATGTTCTACAGCATCAAATGCAGGATGTAGAACTAGCTTCGGACATTATGCTAAGTCTGAAGGAGATGTTTGGTGAGCAAGGCCGTTCAGCAAGGCAAGAAACCATGAGGCAAATTTACAATACCAAGATGGCTGAAGGTAGTTCAGTGAGGGAGCATTGTCTTACAATGATCTCTAATCTGAATACATTGGAAGTTTTAGGTGCCGACATTGATGGAGAGTCCCAAGTGGACATGATACTCCAGTCACTACCGGAATCATTCAAGGAATTCAGACTGAATTATAATATGAACAAAAAGGTTTATTCTTTGTCTGAATTAATGAATGAGTTAGTGGCGGCGGAAGGCATCCTAGGTACTTCTAGTGTTGAAGCCAATGTTGGTGAAGCTTCTACTTCACAACCTAAGCCGAAAGGTAAGGGTAAGAAGAAGAAGAAGGACTTCACTAAGAAAGAGGGTAAGCAAATTGCCTTAGGGGTTGCCGATAAAGGAAAGAAGCTCAAAGGAAAGTGTTTCCATTGTGGTGAGAAAGGACATTGGAAGAGGAATTGCCCAAAGTTTAAAGCTGACAAGAACAAGGGTATGAAAACTTCTTTTTTACTTGAAATATGTTTGGTACAGAATCCCACTGATTCCTGGTGTGTGGATTCAGGTTGTACTAATCATATCTGCAATTCTTTGCAGGGGTTTCAGGAGACCAGAAAGTTGAGTGAAGGAGAATTGTTTCTAACTTTGGCTGATGGGAGCAGAATTCCGGTTGTAGCTGTTGGTGTTGTTCATTTATGCTTTGAGTTTAGGGTTTTAATATTGCAAGACTGTCTGTTTGTACCTAATGTGCGTAGGAATTTAATTTCTGCAACTTATTTGGGTAAACAAGGATATTGTGTTATCCTAAAAGACAATGTTGTAATAAAGAAGGATAAAATGTTTATCTGTTCTGGCAATATTGTGGATGGTCTTTATATTTTAACTCCTATTAAGCATGAACTACATAATTCTGAATTAGATACTAACTCACATGTAAAATCATTAAAGAGAAAGTTTCCTTCCAATGATGCATATCTTTGGCACTTGCGTTTAGGTCATATTAATTCAAACAGAATTCAAAGGCTGATCAAAGATGGACTCTTAGAGCCCATGGACTTTGATGAATTTCCAGTTTGTGAATCTTGTTTGGAAGGTAAAATGACCAAGCGACCTTTTAATGCAAAAGGTAGAAGAGCCCAAGAGTTGCTTGAATTAGTTCATATGGATGTATGTGGTCCTATGTCAACCCAAGCAAAAGGAGGTTATGAGTATTTCATCACCTTTACAGATGATTACTCAAGATATGGTTATGTGTACCTAATAAGACGGAAGTCCGAAGCCTTTGACAAGTTCAAAGAGTTTAGGGCTGAAGTTGAGAATCAATTAGGCAAACACATAAAGGCCATTCGATCTGATCGAGGTGGCGAATACCTTCTTGGGGTTTTCAAGGATTACCTAATTCAAAATGGGATTATATCCCAATTGACTGCACCTGGAACACCTCAACAAAATGGTGTAGCGGAAAGAAGGAATAGGACTCTTTTGGAAATGGTTAGGTCCATGATGAGTTATTCAACTTTACCAATTTCTTTTTGGGGATATGCCTTAGATACAGCAATACATCTTTTGAATTTAGTTCCATCAAAATCTGTCCCCAAAACACCCATGGAATTGTGGAGTGGGCGTAAGCCTAGTATGAGGTATCTCCATATTTGGGGTTGTCCAGCACATGTGCTAAAGGGGAAGCCTGATAAGTTGGAACCAAAATCGGAAGTGTGTTTGCTTGTGGGTTATCCAAAAGAAACTAGGGGTTATTTATTCTATAGTCGAAATGATAACAAAGTTTTTGTTAGTACAAATGCTAAATTTTTGGAAAATGACTATATGAATAATTTTACTCCTAGGAGTAGAGTTGTATTGGCTTAAATGAATGAATCCGTAAATCAACAACCATTGGATAAAGCTAAGGAAAAAGTGGTTGTATTAGATACACCACATGATACTACTCATGAAATGTCTAGTACACAAGTGCCTCGTCGTAGTGGGAGAATTGTTCGGCCTCCTGTGAGATTTATAGGTTTAGGAGAAACTTATGAGGCTATCTTAGGAGAGGCTGAATCGGATCCCTACACTTATGAGGAGGCAATGAATGACATAGATGCACATCATTGGGTCCAAGCTATGAAATCTGAATTAGATTCTATGTATTCCAATCAAGTTTGGAGTCTTGTAGAGGCGCCTAACGGCATTAAACCTGTTGGTTGCAAATGGGTTTACAAGAGGAAGAGAGGGATAGATGGGAAGGTTGAAACCTTCAAAGCAAGGCTAGTGGCTAAAGGGTATACACAAAAAGAAGGCATCGATTATGATGAGACCTTTTCGCCAGTAGCCATGCTTAAATCTATCAGGATTCTCTTATCCATTGCTGCTCATTATGATTATGAGATTTGGCAAATGGATGTCAAGACTGCATTTCTTAATGGCAATCTTGAAGAAGAAATCTATATGTTGCAACCAGAAGGTTTCATAGCAAAGAACCAAGAGCATATGGTATGCAAGTTGAATAGGTCCATTTATGGACTTAAGCAAGCATCTAGGTCATGGAACATCAGATTTGATCAGGCAATCAAATCATTTGGTTTTGAGCAAAATCTTGATGAACCATGTGTGTACAAGAGACATCAAGACAAAGTAGTAATGTTCTTAGTACTTTATGTTGATGACATTCTACTCATTGGAAACGATGTAGGAGTAATGTCATCGGTTAAAGTTTGGTTGTCAAGCCAATTTGATATGAAAGACTTGGGCGAAGCTAACTATATTCTAGGGATCAAGCTTTGGCGAGATCGAAAGAATAGGATGTTAGGTTTGTCACAAGCTGGATACATAGATAAGGTTCTAGAACGGTTTAGCATGCAAAACTCCAAGAAAGGATTACTTCCTTTTAAACATGGAGTTCCTCTGTCTGATGACCAAAGGCCTAAGACACAAGAGGAAGAAAACATGATGAGACAAGTTCCTTATGCTTCTGCTGTAGGAAGTCTCATGTATGCCATGCTTTGTACTAGGCCGGATATTTGTTATTCAGTTGGCATGGTCAGCCGATATCAATCAAATCCAGGACTTAAACATTGGCAAGCTGTAAAGCATATTCTCAAGTATCTTCGGAGAACGAGAAATTATATGCTTGTTTACCGTTGTGAGGATTTGATTCCCATTGGCTATACAGATTCAGATTTTCAGTCGGATCTAGATTTCAGAAAATCCACGTCGGGTTGTGTTTTCACCTTGGGAGGTGGAGCCATAAGTTGGAGGAGTGTTAAGCAGTCTTGTATTGCGGACTCCACCATGGAAGCCGAATATGTTGCCGCTTGTGAGGCAGCAAAGGAGGCTGTTTGGCTCAAGAAATTCCTTTGTGATCTTGGTGTGATAAGAATTGAGCAAGTTCCTATTACATTTTTTTGTGACAATAGTGGAGCGGTTGCACAATCCAAGGATCCAAGGAATCACAAGAAAGGAAAACACATAGAAAGAAAGTACCACATCATTCGAGACATTGTTGCTCGTGGAGATGTGATTGTAGCAAAGATTGATGGTGCAAAGAATCTAGCGGATCCCTTCACCAAAGCCTTGCCTCAAAGGACTTTCGAGTCACATTTGGAGGAGATGGGAGTTAGATTAGTGCACAATAGTCTTTAGGCCAAGTGGGAGATTGTTGGGATATATGTCCTTAAATCCTATTGTATGATGCTATGTATTTTATTATGTAAGACATTATGTATGACTTAATGTTTTGGTTAATAAAGTTGTATTATTATTTGAAAATAATGGTAACATGAATATTGGGACATTATCATATAGTCCATGAGATGCAATAGTATGTGATTTATGTGATTTAGTCACAGAAGATATAAATCACAAGTTCTTTGTAAACTCAGAATTATAGTTCGTAGTCGGTGATGAAATTGGGCATTTCATCTGCGAAAACTATAACATATCAACTAAGATGATTTGTCTTGATCATGGAAATAGAGATTTCTAGTTGATATGTTGATATGTTTTAAGAGTTAAGACATATTGAACTGGACCAGCGTGAGATTTATTATTCTCCTAACGACTGTCAATTGAATAATAAACTCACGACTTATATTTGCATGAACTCTTAATCCTGAGAGGATAATGGACCTGATCATGAAGTGTAGGTTGCTTTGATATATCAAGAGTGAGATCTATGGTTAAGGTCAAAATCTCAGTATATTGGGCAGCCACATTTAGTGTTGATGGAACATATATTCTCAAGATGGAATTCATAGTCTCTTAACGGAGATATAAAATATTCCCTTGAGATAAGTTTAATGTGTTTGTTATTCAGAGAGTTGGGCCTGACCACTTTAGTAAGGAGTTACTAAAGTATATATTTATGGAATTGGATTTCATAAATATATGATGAATAACTTAAAGAATTAAACCGGATACTCAAGGAATTAAGATGTAGTAATAAACAAAGTGGCAGTCTCCTTTCATGACTTTGTGTTACTATGAATATTTTATGAAGGGGTTGCATGCATAATAAAGTCTTGGGATATAATTTATTAATAAGGCCTAGAGTGCAACTATATTTATATAGTGGTATTAAATATAGTTAATGGTAACTTTGGACTTGTCAAGAGTTGACAGAAAAGCCCAAGGCCCATTGGAGCTAGTGTCTTATTGGTCCCTTTTGGTCCCACTCCAAGCCACACACTTAAGCCCAATTGGAAAGGCCCAAAAGGCCAGCCCAATTAGATAATTAGTTAGATACAAAGGGAGAAATACACAGAATTTTTCAGAAGAGAATTTTTCAGAAGAGAATTTGTAGAGATTTTCATAGAGAAAAAGAGAGAGTGTGAGACACACTTTCATATTCTCCCTTTGGAACTGATTGAGAGACCACACATCTTGGGCGTTAGTGGAATTGGAGTGAAGATTGAAAGTATTCCCAAGTGCTTCCGTTCTTCAAGTTTTTGAAATTCACCGCTCCAAGGTACACTCTCTTGTTTCATATATTCTGAAACTTACATGGCACATGTTAACTCTTATGTATGAAGTAGATCCGTTTATTTATATTTTCCGCTGCGTATGTTTGTATGAGATACAAGCATGTTCTATTTTTCCAACAAGATCCACACTCCAAATGAACTACTTTTGTGTTCAAAAATTTTTCGAGCAAATCAATAGTTGCCATTGCCCCATCTAACCTTTCCCAAATGGGTTATCCATCCCGTTGACCATTACACCATGTAAAGTTTCCTCCCATAAAACACAACTCTCTAGAGTCACATGTCCAAGACATCTCTGAAATCTTGCATCTGTTTGAAAGGGCGTAACCTTCCTCCTATTTTTTCATGTGCTCTAACAATCTCATTAAAATCTCCAGCACAAATCTAACGTAGAGCGTGCTTAGACTTTAGCCTCCGAAGAGTTGCCCAAGACACATGGTGGTTTCTAGTTTCCGGTTCGCCATAAAAACCGGTGACTCGCCACTCCTCATCTCTCCCTTTGTTAACGATTGCATCGATATGGTTAGGTGAAAACGTGTCCACCAAAATATCACAATCCTTCTTCCAAAAACGCACTACTCCGCCCCCTCTGCCTTCTCTTGAAACTTAAATCATCCCCCCAAATTTATACTGGGCACGAATTTCCTCAAGCCTAGCTTTTTTCAGCCATGTTTCGGCCAAAAACACGACTGAGGGATCTTATGCCCAAATTAAATCTCCAAGCTCCTGATCTGTCTCTGGGTTTCCAAGCCCTCGACATTTCCAACAAAGGAGACTCAATGGACCTGGCGAGGCTTGGAAACAGCCTCCACCAATAAACTAGTGTTTTGCCCTTCCTCATGGAGTACTTCTTTCTGTTTTTTGATAAGATCACCATGATTTTCTTCATCCTCTTCCACTATGTTTCTTTTTGCAGGCAACACAGCAGTCTCGGTATAGCCCCCTTTTTTTTTTGTCACATTCAATCCTTGTCCACATTTTTTGTTTAGGGTTTTTTCCCATCTTTGGTCCATGTGAGGTCACGTGCTCATTAATCTGACTTGGCACTTGAATATCTAGCCAAATCCCACTCACCTTGCTAACTGGATCAACATTAAGAATATAATCACTAGCCGTTACCTTTTGAGCCGTTTGTGAACCTCCTATATTGCCTAAATAATTGCTATCATTTGTCTCCTTCCTATTCAATTCCTTATCAATATCCTTAATTTGATTCTCCAGGTAGTCACCATCCTTATTCGGTTGATACGTTTCTTGACATGGGGGAGCCGTATTAAATTCATCAATTTTAATACACTCATTAAATTTCGCTGCAAAAGCCATTTCATCCTCCACTTGTGACTCCTCCACCGTGGCTGGTAGGCCTGACCTTCACTCCACCACGTGATCCACCCTAGCCCTGCCCCCACAGTTTGAAGATTATGTCTGAGTCCTCTGCATCTTCTTCCTAGCTTCATAAAATCCAGGGACTCGAACAACTGATTTTTTATTCGGAGGCGATGGAGCAGCTCGAATCCATGGCCCATACTCTCTATCTTCCACTTTCAAACTTCCATCACTCTCAATCCACCGGTCACAATCCTTATCACTATGGTTTAAACACCCACACCAATAACATATGTTAGGGCAATCTTTCGTACTTGAAAGAAACCCACCCTTCCTCCCCTTCATCACCAGTTATAAGGCGACCTCTACAAAGTGGAAGAGCTACATCGATAACCACTCGCACTCTCATAAAACTCCCACCCACCATGTCAGAGAGATCAGTAGTCCTATCCACCGCACCCACATTTTCACACAACTCTTCTGCAACCTCGTGTGTAATGAAGGTAGCTTGGATGTCGTGGATTTGAACCCATATTGCTACCTGACTAAAATTCAATTCGTGTATGGGTAGCTTCTTCTCATAGCGCTGTATAAGCACTATGTGTCTGTTGTAACTCTAGGGTTCCGCTGCAAAGATCTTATCCACTTCCTCCTTATTGTCAAAGACAAATAACATCACATGTTCCCCTGCATTTCTGACTTCGAATCCATTCTTTGACCTCCACAGAGGATTAAAAGTACGGATAATATCCTCCATGTTCAGAGCACGTTTTGTTAAGAATTTTGCTGCAATAATACACTCACTCGAACTGGTAAAAATTAAAGATCTAGCCTAAATTTACTTGCATTAATGTAATAGAACTAATACAATAGAGGTTCCATAAATTTTAGAGGCTGAGATTAAAAATTATAAATAAGTAAATTTTAATTATTTTGTTTTCTTTTTAATTATTGTAAATGTGGGAGGAAAGATTTCAACCTTGATTCTAATGTATAAGGATCTTGAGAAACAAATAAGCTTTTGGTACAGAGTTGGAATGGTTTTTTCTATTAATTATAATCTTAATATCTATTTATATTTGTATTTTGGTACTTTTTTTTTTAATCATTGTATTTTGGTACTTAATATAACTTATTGTAAGAAATATTATAAAAAATAAATATTAAAAAAAAGTTATTGTGGGACACCTTTTCATGACCTCAATTTATTATTGAGAAATGCGTTGTCAAGCCATTCTTAATTTTTCCTCAAAAAAGAAAAAAGAAAAAAAAAAGTCATTCTTAATATTTTGGGTAGTTGCCTAAAACTTTTGTTTTTCATTTTTTTTTTTTTTTTTTTTTTGAAACTGGACTCAAACTTTCAATTAAAGCAACAAAGCATCAAAGTTTACAGAGTCAAGCGCAATTGATGGAACCTCTTCCATCCAAAATAAATCAGAATTTACATGTTGGGAATATCTAGCAAGCACATGTGCCACATTATTTCCATTTCTCTTAGTGCAGTTCTCAGAAATCCACTCCAATGCTCCCATCAAATGCCGAATGTCACCCACAATATGCCCCAGTACTGACTAGTTGTCCTTGGTTGAAGCAATACTCCTCATAGCATTGACACTATCTCCTTCCACTACCAGAGTCGTGAACCCAGAATCCATTGCAAACTCCATCGCCTTACGACAAGCAAGCAATTCTGCCTCCTCACTGCACTAGACTGCAGGACCCTTGATTGTCATTGCTGCCATAACTTCTCCCTTTGAGTTTCTGATCACAGCACCAAACCCAGAACTAGAATTATTCTCAAAAATTGCCCCGTCATAATTCAGCTTATACACGGCTTGGGGTGGCGATTTCCAATTGGTTTCAGCATTCTGCATCACCTGGCCAGTCACACCGTGCACTGTATCCGTTTGAAGCCTTTCCTGTGATTGTTGGAACTCCTTCAGCAATTCAGTAGCGCGCTTATTCAACCATTTCGGTTCCAGAAACTTGCCGCCATGCACCACTCTATTTCTCTGATTCCAAATCAACCATGCTTGCACCAACATAAGCTCCACCTCAGTCTTCTCCAACCGATCCATCAGGTACTTCAACAAAGCCACAAAATCAGGTTGCCCCGTCCCACACTTCTGCAAGGCCCTAGCACTACCATGCCAAATATCTTGAGCTACTGTACATTCCCATAAAACATGTGTGGTTGATTCTTCAAATCTGGAGCAGAACGGACACACCTCTTTTGATATAACCCGTCTCTTCTTTAGGTTTCTTCTTGTTGGGAGAATATCATGACATGCTCTCCACCCAAACACCTTGATCTTATTAGGGATACGTAACTTCCATATAGCAACCCACACCTTATTAACCGTGCCACCTGATGATGATTCAGCCCAATCTTCTTTCAATAGAGACCTGACCACCTTGTAAGCTGACTTTACTGTGAAGTTGCCATTCTTGCTATGCTTCCAATAAATTGAATCAGGAACTTGCCTCTTACTTAGAGGAATATTGCATATAACTTTACTGTGAAGTTGCTATTCTTTTGTTTTTCATTTTAAATTTTAGATTATTATAGCCATACCTTTGGGCAATATGGGAATAGGATAAGTGACAAGTTGTGGCTTTTTTTTGCAATTTTTTGTGGCACAAGGACCCATAGGAATAGTACGTAATAATTTAAGATGTATTTTGACTTCGTAATGGTTGGACACCTGTTTTTCGCATAATATTCTTTCTTGTTTCCACGTGTCAATCATTGATTGGGAAGAATTAAATTAACACAACTTGAAAAATCCGAATTGTCATTCTCCTCCGTAATTTATTTTGATAGAGACAGGGGATTGAATTCATCGTACAAAAATAGAAATAAGGTATCCTCTACCACATCCTGGCTTAACTATAAAAACCTGTCCCATTGGGACTGGGATTTTTGGACCACATTTCCAATAGTATACACAGTATATGATACATGATTTTAAATAATAATTTTTAATTTTTTAATAATATTACACACATTTTTACACATTTTATATATATATATATATATATATATATTTAAAAATTCTTTTAATCTTGAAAATGGTTATTTAATTATATGTATCAAAGGAGTCCTTACTCCCAATAATACACTTATCAATGTTCTCATACTCATTACCCTTACTCATCACTCATTTTGTTTTTTTGTTTTGGTTTTTTTTTTTTTTTTTTTTTTTTTTTTTTGAAGAATCATATAATGTTTTTACACTCTTTATATATTTCTGGGTTCATATAAAAGACAGAGCAATTTTGGCAGATGAGTTCCCCTGCCCCCAGTTTCTCTTCCCGGGGAAAAAGAACTGGTACATGCATTAAACTTCAGCCAAAATTTGAGCCATATTTTACGTGAAGGAAAATATCTAGGTTTATCTTCTTTTTAATCTTTTGTTTACTTCTTTTTTAATAAATATCAGGATTTTTTTTTTTTTTTTTTTTTTTGGGTGTAGGGCGTGGCATCGGATTTCATTAATAAAACAGAGTCTAATATGACCATTCCATATTAAGTAGTTAATTTACGAAATATCTAGTTAATAAGAGAGGTGCTACGTCCACAACATTTTTACAACATTTTCACAACAAATCAGAGTTGGTTAGATGTTATTGGTTTAAATTTGAACTTATCGCTGAAATTACTTTTCTACCCCACCATTAATAACCTATAACAACTTGCCACATAGGATTTGTTGTAAAAATGTTGTGAAAATGTTGTGGACATAGCATTTTCCAGTTAATAAATAATAAACTTGAGGAAGCACAAAGTTTGAGGATTAAGTTTAATGATGTGATGACTATCGTGAATCAGTATTAAAAAATATATAAAATAGGGTTTTGAAATGGGGCAAATTTAAGGCTTTTATGCTATCCTCGAAGGCGTTGTACATAAAAAAAAATGCAAATCTTCTGTATTACTTTTTGTGTACAACTCTATGTTCTATTAATCACTACTTACCATGTATATGATTGCTTTACATTTTAAACTCAAGTTATTTTATAATGAAAGTAAAATAAAAACATGACAAGCAATGATTAGTAGAATATAGAGTGATACATAAAAAATGGTACAAAACATTTGGACTATTTACAAAGATGTTAATAAAAATTGGATTTTGTTAATGAATGACTTAAAAGTCATTAGTTTAGAAAATAATTTTAGAAACTTTTTATATGAATTTTTTTTTAATACTTTTCGTAAAAGTTATATTAAATCTAATGTATTAAAGACATCAGTTAAATAAACCCAAATAATTAAAGAAGTTAATATGACTAGTTTATCCTTGAGAGAAAAAATATAAAAAAAAGGAGAAAAAAAGCCATTTTGTTGTGTGCAGCCAAAAGCTGGAAAATCATAAAGGCAAAATTTGTAACCACATGAAGCCGAAGCTCTCTGACGCTATTGAAAGAATGAGCTATAAGAGTTGGTGATTATTCTAGACTCCACACGCCAAATGTGATATATGATTGATGTCTCTACATGCACTAAAAACATAAAAGAAAGTGATAGAGCTAGAGTTAACAAAAAAAAAAAAAAATGCACAAAGTTAATTTTTGCAATCAATTTCATTTTTTTCGTATGTTAGTATTGGGAGTTTCAACTCATTATAGCAAAAATTGAGCAAAATTGGTCCTCTTTCTCTCTGCCCCATTCACCTAACTCAACCTCTAAAGTCCAACCCAATTGAATTGAGGACCCTCCCACCCAATTTTCTAAAGTCCAAACCCTATTTACAAGAGTAAAGAACAAAAAAAGAATATTGAATGAATGGGTTAGAGTTTGAGTTAGAGTTTGAGGTTGAGAGAGAGAGAGAGAGAGAGAGAGGGGGAGAGAAACCCAAAAAAGAAAAAAGAAAAAAGAAAAAAGAAAAAAAAGAAAAAGAAAAAACCCAAACAAACCTAAATGAATAGCTGGAAAAGGCTGGAATTTTCAACCTACTCCTCCAAGAATCGCTTCACAATCTTCACGCTTGGTTCCAACACCTGCCTCTCCCAAATTTTTGACCCCAAAACGTTTGAATTTGACAAAACCTCTCGAAACGCCTCCGTGGCATCTAATCTCCGTAGGTCCCACCCTGCCCTTTTTAACCGTACGATCTTCCCTATCTGCTTCTTTGCTAGCTGACACGTGTTGTCCCTTATTTCCCTCACGGCCTCCATATATGCCTCCTCCGTCCGCACCGGATCCCCACCACCACCATCACCTCCATGCCCATGCGGCGGTCGTGGTCGTGGTCCTGGTCGTGGTGGGTATTTTTTAAAATAATTTTCAAACTCAGGTATTCCGATTGCTTTCTTCAACCCGGACCGACCCGGAAACTCGCAGAAAAACTCGGTCAACTCGTCCATCATCCCCGAGTCGAACATGTCCTCGACTCGGAGCGACAGGTACTCCGACAAGACCCTCATTGACACGTCAACCCATAGGAAACAACAGTTGTACCTTAGAGTGGAGGAGGGAAAGGAGCGGGACGAGGGGTCGAATACGTTTGAGTCGGGATCGAACCGGTCGACAAGGAGAGCATGTACGAAGGAGTTGGAGCCACCTACGATTAGTGGTAGTTTTCTTCGAGAAAAGATGTCGGAGATGACTGAGCCAGCGAGGTTTCGGAAATCGAGAGGTGAGAAGTCGGCGTGGAGGACTGGGTCGACCTCGCCGAGGAGATGATGAGTGATGCCACAACGTTGGTGAAGTGGGATTTTGTTGGTGGTGATGTCGAGGCCATTGTAGACTTGCATTTTGTCGGAGTTGATAATCTCAGCGTGGAATCGAGTGGCCAAGTCGATGGAAAGCTTGGATTTTCCTGTCCCAGTGGCCCCCATGATAACAACAATCTTGTCCTTCTTCTTGCTATTGTGATTATGAATATGATTATGACTATGATTAGTCTTTCGGTGATGAGGAGTGGAGTCCATGCGAGGCCAGCGGGGTTTTCTGAAGAAGAGCTTGGGTTTGGAAGAAGAGAAAAAAGAATAGTGGGAATAAGAAGAGTACTGGGCCTGGGTAGAGGAATAAGAGTTCTGGACAATCCTCATCTCTATTCTCATAGAGAGAGAAAGAAAGAAAGAAAGGACAGGCTGGTGGTGTTGCTCTCTTCTTGCTGAGCTGTTTGTACTATCTCAACCAAAAAAAATCACTCACTCCCTCTCACAGGCCTGTACATGGACATCTGCTCTCTCTCTCTCTCTCTCTCAGGACCAGAATGCCATTTCATATTTTTTAGATTTTGCCTGTCCCAGTGCCCCGGGAAAATTATTTATAAAAAAGTTATTTATAAAAATATTATGACTTTTTTAAATATTTCCAGAAATTAATAATAATAATCATTATAATAATATGATCGAAGCTATTTTATATACAAATAAGAGTACCAAGGATTTACTGCATTCGACTTTTAACCTACATCCAAAAGAAATGATAAAAATTTCACTAGTAATTTTAAAAATTACAAAATCAGTGTAGAGTTACTAACTTTTTTTTTTTTTTTTTTGAATACAAGATAGAATTTCTACTCTAGCCTAATCTAAGTGTATATGTGTGTGAAGCTCCCTCCTAGAGACTTGAACCTCGACCCTTATCCCCCCCACACCCCACAAGCACTTATACTTGTAGAGTGACCATCGTACCAAGGGTGTGTGGTGGTAGAGTTACTAACTTACTATCACAAAATGCCAAAAACTCCTTGAGCGTGGTTATATACTTTACAATAGTACACCAACCTCTCTCTCTCTCTCTCTCTCTCTCTCTCTCTCTCATTGTTATGTCTTTTTTTTTTTTTTTTTTTTGGTTTCTCATCATGTTTCTTCAAAACTTGCAACCAGAGGCTAATTACTAGTTGTTATTCATATAGAATATATATATATATATATATATATTTTTTTTTTTTTCCTTTGATACTACTTTGGTACATCAACCTCTCACTCCGTGTGTGTGTAGTTAGTGTTTTCTGCTCTTTCTTTGGCCTTCTACACATACGTGAGATACAATGTCATATCAACTTAAATCATGTTTTGAGAAGATGATTTAACAAGTGTGTAAGAAAATGTGCAATAAAGAGCATGTAAAAAGATTTAGGCTATGTTTCACCAAAAAAAAAAAAAGATTTAGCCTATATAGGATAATATTTTTACAACTGTATCAAATTTTTGTGACACAAAATTAATTATAAGATATTATGGGTTTAGAAAGCTCTCCAAAAATTAATAATAAAAATAATATGAACGAATATAATTAAAAAAAAAAAGACATAAACACAAATAACAAAGAACACCAAAAATTTACATATATAGCTCAATTTTTGGCCTATGTTCACAAGTTGTGGTAAGGAGAAATTTACTAACAAATTTGGGGAATACAAAATTAGTGTATAGGTATTGTAAAGACGCAATTTGCACCAAAACTTCACAGTGTGAAGGGAGTAGGGCCAAAAAGCCCAATACAATGAAATTTATAGAGAGTGGGCTTAAAACCTAAGTTCTATGGATATTGGATAACACAAATAATGGGCTTGCTCTCCAATACACATGCAACAAGTTGTTTATGTAACAAAAATTCTCCTCAAATGTATGCCAAGGACGATTTGTTCTACTGATCTTTGTTCTAAAAATGGATTATACTTGAAGGTGATGTGTACAGTGTTTTTCTCTCTCCTTTTTCTCTAGTTTTTCCCACCCCCCACCTTGAATGCCCTTTTCTTTCTTTTATATTCCCCTCCATCTTATCTCCATCGTCCATGTATGGACTAGATCACTAATGCAGGTACTTGTCCCATCCACCGTCCTCTTAAAATCTTTAAGCAATAGTTGTAAGGTTGGCCATTACTGTTCAGATGTCATTTTCTCATTAATGCGGCCAGAGAGGTAGGTGCAGAGTCTTTAATGCGGTGGTAGCAGCTTTCTCTAAGATATTTCTCATATGTTCTCCCTTTCTATAGCCTTGTGAAATATATCTTTGTCCATAAGACTTTCTTGTATAGTCTTCTAGTCATTATGGTGTACCGTACAACCTACATTTCACTGAGCCGAGGAGACACCTCTCTTTGGACTATCTTCTCCAGCCTCCCTTACACCATTCTGCCGTGGGCTTTTAACCTTAATAACGTTATAACTACCAAACCCACCTTGGACAAGCAGATACTCTTGGATCAGGCCTAAGACCCAAGAATACACCTTGGACCTTTTGCCCTCACAATAGCTCCTCAAAACTTCATCTTTCCTCTCCATCCGAGGAGAAAGTTGAGGTTTTGATCCAATGCCTCAACTCCCGCACACTCCTTTAACTGCTACACGTAAAACGTCACTTCCTTCCCTTAAAACTGCTTCTGACGCTTCGAAGTCCACAGCACCCCTATTAATTGCTCTAAGCGACGCGTTGTCTCCCACGTCTAATGGTGAGATATGTATCCTATGGTCTAGATTTATCCCTAAATTTTTGAGCGGGATAACTCCCACGTGATGTCATCTCTCATATAAAATGATTGGGAAATCACAACTTTCCCATTACACCAGAAATCAATCAGCTTTAAAGAATTCCTCACCTTCTCAACTTTCAAGAACTTTTTGAAGAACCATCAACTCTTTCTCCTGTAAGTTCTCATGCTTGTAAGTTCTTTTTCTCCTCGGACATAGTCCTCGGCCACTAATTGTACCCCTTTCCCTTCTAAATTTTCACTTCTATTCCAACCAGATGGGTAGATTCAAATCTTTAGCAGATATTAATGCCGGTATGGAGGGTTTTCGAGCCAAATATCACATTCCCCAGGAAGTAGGTTTGAAGTATTGTCCCTTAGAAGCTGTAGCTGATGCTAGGAAAGAAGGACAAGTTGTCATTCCTATAATCGCATTTTTAGAGGGTGGAATAACACTTCCTATGAAGAATGTAACCAGTGAATATCTACGTAACCATATGTTATGCCCAGACCAGTGTACACCTAACATGTTTAGAGTCTTAGGTTATGTCGACGCTCTCAACGTGCAAATGGGTTTGAACCTCACATGGCGTGATGTCGTCCACATGTATGAGTGTCACAAACTTAAAGGTGTAGTTTATTACCTTAAGTCTAGGTCTAACATTGTTAGAATCATATCATGCCTTCCTAAATCTAACAAAGGCATGAAGGACAACTACTTAATCGCCTCCGGGAGATGTTATAATGGTCCTCACTGTTTGGTCAGAGAGGGAACACCAGTTATGATTCCATAGAGTTTAGGTTCCCCAACATGGGAGTTAGTTCTTCTAATTTTATAATTGAAATTCACATCGCATTTTTACTTTCCCCTTATTTAATAAAAATTATTAGTCTAACCATGCTTGGCTTCTCGGATGTCTTTGCAGATAAATAGCACGTGTTACCTCGCTTAAGCCTATCGAGCATCGCATACCTCAATAGAGTCTTAAGATTCGAGGTGTTTGTGAGTGAAGATGGGCAGGTGAGAGTAGCCCATCTCATTTTGGGATACGAATCGCTATCAACTACCTTCCAAGAGATCGACAATGCAATTGTCGCGGGAGATCGGAGACATAGAAGGATAGACGTCTTAAAATTAGGATTCCTCGCCCCTTACGACATACCAAATGACCCCTCCACCATTCTCTACATATGTCCAATAACAACAATCTCTCTGCCAGTGCAACCTCAAGCAACAATAATCTACGAAGAATCCGCATCTTCTCGTTTATCCCTTAAGGAAGAAATAGACCACTTTCGACATGGGGAAGCAGAGAAACTGTCAGAGGGTCACGTTATTAACCTCTCGGACAACGAAACTAATCCTTCGAGGGCTCTGGTATCAAAGGTCTCATAGTTGCCCGTGTTGATAGTAGTGACGAGAAGGAAGAGGAAATGTCTTGAAGACAAAGGACCAGTTTGAAGGGTCTGCTTACTTAAAGGGGCAAACAAGCCATTGTGAAAGATGCCTCGGGATCCCAACTTCTTGTCAATCTCCCTCCTCCACCTCCTCCTCTAGGCCCTCTCATCATCGTACCTGACCTCAAGAAGAAGAAAAGAATGGGCGAGGCTAAGGAAGAAGAGTTGGCCCAGCAAAGAAAACAAAAACAACAAAAAGTGTCAAAGGGCTAGACAAGAGCTTCCTCGGTGGAGAGTAGGGATAGCTAGGAATCAGCTGAGGTGCCCGAGGTGCGCCAAGCTCAATCCCACTAGTCACCCTCATTGGAGTTGGATGGGGTTCCCATTCCCCGCCACTCTTCTATAAGAGAATTCCAAAAAGGGCATGCTCACTACTTGGCTAAAGCCTTGGAACAGCCTCTCCTTTTATCAAAGGACATGATTGCCCTAGAGAACATGAAGCAACCACAACTTTTCCATTCCCTCAGAAGGGATTTAGCTTTGGTATACATCCTTCAACTATTTCTACTTTATTATTTTTATCATCTTCTTTATATAAACTTTCTCACATGTACTTCCCTATTATTCCCGTCACAATGTACTTCTTCACCACCCCTTCACAGGCTATCCAGGAGGTTTTTGTAGTTGAGAAATGGGTAGAAGATGCTCAGAACAAGGCTGATGTCGAGATCAAGGTCAGGATCGAGACTGAAAGAGCTCTGGGCCAAGTGAGTAAGAGAAGAAGAAGTTTGCTGATAAGCTGGTGGAAGAGAAGAAACTGAGGAGGAGCGCTGAGACTGGACTTAACACTGCCGAGGCACAGGCCGAGGAGCAACGCAAGTAGCTTCAAAGAAAAAGAGAGGAGCTAACCACTGCCTAACAAGAGATTGTGTGTTTGAAGGGTGAATTAGCGCAAGTTGGAGAGGTGGCACATACCATTAAGGAGACTGCTGATGCTGCATCGCTTGCTTCCTTCAACAAGGGGGTTGATGAAACGGTAGCTCGACTAGTTGAAGAACTTGTCGAAGTATGTAGGGATTACTTTCAGCAAGTATGGATGGAAGCTCTTAATGTGGTAGGTGTTCCTGCTACTTTTGAATGGAAAAAAGCTGAAAGTGTATGGTATCCACCTGACATTCGTGCACTTGAAGCCTATCCTGCTCCAAATGCCTCTAAGTCGTTACCTTTTACACAACCTTTTGCCATCCAAGACTCTCTTCCTCCTAAAAAGGCATCTACAAGCTCTGACCAGGCCATAGTCCAGGGTGAGATGACTGATAAGGGTCTGAACAGGAAGGCTGACCAGGGTGATCCTCTACTTGGGGCGAAAGACAAGGGAAAACAAATTATGACCCTGCCCGAGAGCAAATTTGCAAATGTTCCCCTAATCATCAAGGAAGTGGCCTTTAAGTCTAAAGAAACTAGGCCAAAAGGTACGAAGGATAAGACCAAGGAGGCTGAGACAAAGCCGAAAGAGGACCCTCCACCAAAAGCCAGGACATGATAGCTCTTTTTTGTTATAAACTTATTTTTCGTTGTTCTGTCTAGTGTTTTTTTTTGTTATTTCCCATGTAATTACGTACACTTATAATGACAAATTCAAGATTTGGATTTTTAATTCTTTGAAAACTTCACCTACTAGGAATGCTTAACTCTTTATCTTGGCACAATTTGTATACATAGTAGAAATGACTTAGTGCACAAATGAACAGGGTAGGTCTTAATAATACATTAAGTAACAACTACAATCTGTTATAGAAAAAACTTGTATAGTGGGATCTTTATCATGCAGCAGCAAATTTTTAAGTAAATAAATAAATAAATATATATATATATATATATATATATATATATATATATATATGAACCCAAAACGAGAGGATTATGATCTGAAACTAAATCTTATGTGAAATTAAGGCACAAAAGTAAATCATCAATCTCACCAAGGTATATGGTCTAAAAGCTGAGACATGGCAATGGCTCTGTTTGATATCTAGATGGTCCAAAGTGTTAATTTTCCCAAAGTAGGTGGTCCAAGGACCAGACGTAACTGAGGTTCTGTTTAACAGTTAATAAAATATCAATTTCCATAAGGTATGTAGTCCAAGGAGCCAAGCATGACCAAGTTTCTATTTGATACTTAGAAAAATGAATTGAAATGTTAATTTCCCTAAAGTAGATGATCCGATGACCAGACGTAACTAAGGTTCTGTTTAACAGTTAATAAAATATCAATTTCCACAAGGTATGTGGTCCAAGGAGCCAGGCATGACCAAGTTTCTGTTTGATACTTAGAAAAATGAACTGAAATGTTAATTTTTCCAAAGTAGATAGTCCGAGGATTAAACGTAACTAATGTTCTATTTAACAGTTAATAAAATATCAATTTTCACAAGGTATGTGGTCCGAGGAGCCAGACATGACCAAGTTTCTGTTTGATACTTAGAAAAATGAACTGAAATGTTAATTTCTCTAAAGTAGATGGTCCAAGGACCAGACGTAACTAAGGTCTGTTTAACAGTCAATAAAATATCAATTTCCACAAGGTATGTGATTCGAAGAGCCAGATATGACCAAGTTTTTGTTTGATACTTAATAAAACTAATAGTCAATACAACACAACAATAATGGAACTAAGATGGCAGAAGTGTCTTTCATTAATAATAGTACCTTTGCAGGTTATTTACATTCTAGAGATATTGTACAACCTTTTTAGTTAAATAGACAAGATAATACGCCCTTATGCCAGCTACTGAAGTTATACGGTGAGGTCCTTCCCAATTAGGCCCTAATTTTCCCTATGCTAGGTTCTTGGAAGTACCCAAGACCTTCCTTAACACCAAATCTGTAGGAACTAGCGGCGGCCATAACTTCACATGGGAATCATATCTATGATTGAGTTTTTGCTGGTAATAAGCTAGCTGAATCATAGCATTCTCTCGTCATTCCTCAACTAGGTCTAAGCATTTTTCCAGTAAGTTGTCATTACTGCTGGGGATGAAGGAGCTTGTTCTCAGTGTCGGAAACCTAATTTCCAGAGAAATTACAGCTTTAGCTCCATAAGTCATAGAAAATGGTGTCTCTTTAGTGGATCTTCGAGATGTAGTTCGATATGTCCACAAAACATGTGTCAATTCTTCCACCCACCTCCCTTTAGCATTATCCAGTCTTTTCTTGAGTCCACTGACTATAACTTTGTTTACTGTCTTGGCCTGCCCGTTCTCTTGTGGATAAGCTAGAGTGGAATATCTATTTATGATGCCTAAATCACAACAATACCTTCTGAAGGCCTTACTATCAAATTGCAAGTCATTATCTGAAATAAGAGCATGAGGAATTCCAAACCTGGTGACAATATTTTTCCAGACAAACTTCTTCGCATTCACATCCCTAATATTCAACAATAGCTCAGCTTCTACCCACTTAGTGAAATAATCTGTTCCAATGAGCAACCATCTCCTATTCCCTGATGCTTTCAGGAAAGGCCCCACAATGTCTAAGCCCTATTGAGCAAATGACCAAGGACTAGACAAAGGATTAAGGACACCTCTTGGTTGATGGATGTTGGAAGCATACCTCTGACACTGGTCACACTTTTTTGCATAATCTTGTGCCTCTCTTTGCATGTTGGGCTACCAATACCCCTGAGTAAGAGCTCTATGAGCTAAAGATCTTCCTCCTGTATGGCTTCCACAAATCCCTTCATGCAACTCCTCCAAAAGTAATTTCGTTACTTCTGGATATATACACAGCAAATATGGTTTTGAAAAGGAGCGTTTGTACAAATTTTGATCCTCGGATAACCAAAATCAAGGTGCTTTTCGACGTATTTTATTTGCCTCAGATTTCTCCTCAAGCAAGATATCACTTTTAAGGAAGGACACTATAGGATCCATCCAACTAAGTCCTACTCTTATTTTATGAACCCGAATGGTATCAACATTCATTCTAGAGGGCTTACACAAGTCTTCAATAAGGATAACCTGAGGTAGGCTTTATGCCGAGGATGTTGCAAGGGTAGCCAAGGAATCAACTTAGGTATTCATACTTCTGGAGACATGCAACGAAGTAAAAGATTCAAGCTTTGATTGTAAATACCTAGCTCAGGTTAAATACTCTTGCATTCTCGAATCTTTAGCCTCTAGCGTCCCCTCTACTTGGCCCACGACTAACTGTGAATCCGAGAACATTTGCACTGTTTTTCCCCCCATTTATTGAACCATTTCCATTCCGACCAATAAAGTTTCATATTCTGCCTCATTGTTAGTGGCTGAGAATCTCAATCTCAAGGACTTCTCAAAAGTAAGTCCCTTAAGGGACACTAGGACTAGTCCTGCACCAAATCCTCTTTGATTTGCTGCCCCATTAACATACACTTTCCATGTCAAAGGCTCCTTGCATGAGATCATGCCAATTGATTGTTCATCCATGTCCAACCTCTTAGCATTCTCTTCTAATAAAGGCTCCCCAAACTCCGTAACCAAATCAGCAAGCACTTGACCCTTCACAGAGGTGCGAGGCATGTACTTGATTTCAAAAGCCCCTAAGATGGTGCCCCACTTAGCAATCCTGCTCGTGTAATTAGCACTTCGAAGTATAGATTTAAGAGGAAGTTGAGTTAGAACCACAACTGTATGAGATTGAAAATAATGGGGAAGCTTACGAGTAGCGTGCACCACAGTTAGGATTGCCTTTTCCAATGGCAAATAATGTACCTTGGCCTCTTGTAAAGATTTGCTTACGTAATAAACTGGCCTTTGTATGTTGTTATCAACCCGTATTAGAACCAAGCTAACAGCATGGTCAGCTACAACAATGTATGCAAATAGAACTTCATCAACCTTTGGCTGCGACATAATAGGTGGTTGCGAAAGATACTCCTTAAGCTGTTGAAAGGTTAAAGCACATTCCTCAGTCCATTCAAACCCCTTCTACTTATTCAGCAACAAGAAGAAAGGCCTACACATATCTGCAGACAGGGAAATAAACCGGTTGAGAGTTTCAGTCATCCTTGTCAACCTCTAAACTTCTTTAAGATTCCGAGGTAGTTGTAAGCTATTAATTGCCTTGACCTGCGCAAGTTTAACTTCAATTCCCCTGTGGGTTACCATATAACCCAGGAACTTATCAGATCTCACCCCAAAAGAACATTTGGAAGCATTAAGGTGCAACTTGTACTTCCTTAGCATTTGAAAAGTATTATTCAAATCTGCTGCATGCAGGGAAACCATTTTGCTTTTCACCACCATGTCATCCACCTGGTGATCCTCTTGGTCATCATCTTGGTCATCATCCTTTGATAAGTAGCCCCTGCATTCCTCAAACCAAAAGGCATCACCTTATAATGATAGTTCCTTGTAGGAGTGACAAAGACTGTTTTTTCTTGACCACCCAAAGCTAAGGGTATTTGATGATAACTCTGAAAAGCATCCCAAAAACTCATTCGAGGATGCCTAACAGTAGCGTCCACCAACTAATCTATGCGAGACATTAGGAATGAGTTTTTGGGACAAGCCTTGTTCAAATCTGTGAAGTCTATACATACTCTTCACTTCCCATTTTTCTTTTTCACTACCACTATATGAGCCAACCATTCTGGATAAAACACTTCTTTGATCGCACCAGCCTTCTTAAGCTTGAGTACTTCTTCCTTGATAGCCTCAACATGCTCTTTAGATGAGCGCCGAGGTGGTTACTTCCTTGGCACCACAGCGGATTCACTTGGGGCCTCATAAGCATTCCACGCAAACACATCCACCTTCTTTTTCAAAAAAATAACCAACTCTGCCTTCTTTTGAGGTGGTAACTAAATTCCCACCTGAAAGAACTTTTTAGGATCATCGTCGATAAGAACCTTCTCTAACTCCTTCCATGCAGGTTCTTTTTACTTCTGCCACCTTAGGTGTGGCCAAAGATAGTGATTGCTATGAGCCTTCCTCAGCTGAGGCCTATGACTCTTGCCTAGGTTGATGTAGAATTGCAGCTGCCATGCATTGTCTGGCCATGGATTGACTCCCAACTGTCTCCCTAATTTGATCCCAGAAGGAAATTTTACCTTCGGATGTAGTGTTGAAGAAATCATACCTAAAGCATGAAGCCAAGGTCTTGTAACAATGGCCGTATAGGGAGAAAAGGAGTCCACTACAATGAAATCCACTTCCACAACCTCAGAACCTGACTGGACAGGCAATCTAATCCGGCCCATTGGTATAACAGTCTTCCTTTCAAAACTTATTAGTGGTGAATCATAAGACGCCAAATCCTCCAGCCCTAACTTCAGCCCCTTGTACAAGTCGGGGTACATAATATCTGCACCACTGCCCTAGCCCACCATTACCCTCTTTACATCGTAGCCCCCTATCCTTAGCATGGGGTTGTATAGTTCCAATCTTATCTTCTTTCGAGAAGCTCAAAGTAGATGGGACATTCCCTTTAATCTTTTTTAGCTCAGACTTAGACTCCTCGGCAAGGGTTCGTGCCATAGACATCACTTTGAAAGGACGAGAACCTGTCCTACCTATAGCAGCAAAAATAACATTGATCATACCCAAAGGAGGTCTTGGGACATTGTTACCCTGATTTACTGAACCTGAATGATCTCCCTGCCTATTAGGCCGATACAGAAACTACTTTAACCTTCCCTCCTTAACCAACTGCTCTAATGACTCCACAGGGTCTTGCAATTCTCAGTGGTATGACCCTTCTCGTGATGATAATGGCAATGGAGGTTCTGATTACGCTTCATGGGGTCCCTTTCCATCTTGTTGGGCCACTTGAAGTATGGTTCATGCTGGATTTTCTCCAACACCTGTTGCACAAGTTCTCGAAATAAAGTATTAACTACCTGCTGAGGAGGGGTTGAACTAGGTTGCCCAGCAAAATCTCTCCGGGGCCTGTTGTTATTGTATCTGTCCAACCTGAAATCTCTCCTCTCCTAAGGGATAACCTTCGCCTTCCCCTTGCTTTGCTGTTGATACTCCTCAACCTGTTTGTATTCATCAATGCGATCAATGAACTGACATACACTCCTTACAGACTTTTTGGTCAGAGATTTCCTTAAGTCGTGCTCATTTGGAAGGCCAACCTTGAAAGTGTTGATTGCCACTTCATCAAAATCACCATCGATCTCATTAAACATCTCCCAATATCTGTCGGAGTATGTTTTCAGGGTTTCCCCTTCCCTCATGGCCATGGACAATAATGAATCTAGAGGTCGAGGAACTCTACTGCAAGTGATGAAGTGAGACCCAAAGGCCCTAATGAGTTCCATGTAAGAATCGATAGAACCTGCCCTCAGGCCGTTAAAACATCTAATTGCAGCAAGTCCTAAACTGGAAGGAAAGACTTTGCACATTAATGTTTCATTCTTAGAGTGTACAGCCATCCTCTGATTGAAATGACTCACGTGCTCCACCAGGTCTGTCCGTCCATTATAAATGGTAAATGTGGGTTGGGTGAATCGCTGTGGAAGCTTCCCCTTTTCCATCTTGCTTATGAAAGGTGACTTAGAAAGTTGGTGCAATGCCTCGCTTATGGCATCATTTCCCAAGCCCCTAGAGGAGGGCTTTTTACCCTTACGATCATGAAGATAATCCTCTTCATAGGAGAAAGATTCACTAGGAGGAGTTCTTGACCTGGGTCTATAATTGCTACCCCGAGAATCTTCAGACAAAGAAGAATCAAAAGAAAAGGGAGTTCGCCTTCATCTCTCACGACGTAGTTTTTTCTTTAGATGGTCAATCTCCTTTGGATGGCCTTAGCATTTTCCTCATGAGGAACTCTACTTCCTCCCTATGAATGGCTCTTACTGGTATGAACCGTATGCACGCTGCCTTCACGATCTCTTTCTTACTCTTCATGCAAGAGCTGATCCTCAAGCTGGGACCCCATTGATTCTGTATAGTGTGAACCTGAACTTACCATAATGCTACACAGTCCCTAGAACATAAGATTTCCTACAGAAGACGCCAATTGTAAGGACGCAATTTGCACCCAAATCCCACAGTGTGAAGGGAGTAGGCACAAAAAGCCCAATACAATGAAATTTATAGAGAGTGGGCTTAAAACCTAGGTTCTATGGATATTGGATAACACAAATGGTGGGCTCACTCCCCAATACACATGCAACAAGATGTTTATGTAACAAAATTTCTCCTCTTATCTCCATCGTCCACGTATGGACTAGATCACCAATGTAGGTACTTGTCCCATCCACCATCCTCTTGAAGTCTTCAAGCAATAGTTGTAAGGCTGGCCATTATTGTTCAAATGTTATTTTCTTATTAATGCGGCCATAGAGGTAGGTGCAGAGTCTTTAATTCGGTGGTAGCAACTTTCTCTAAGATATTTCCCATCTGTTCTCCTTTTCTATAGCCTTGTGAAACATATCTTTGTCTATAAGACCTTCTTGTATACTCTCATTATGGCGTACCATACAACCTATATTTCACTGAGCCGAGGAGACATCCCTCTTCGAACTATCTTCACCAGCCTCCCTCACACCATTCTGCTCGTGGGCTTTTAACCTTAATAACTTTATAACTACCAAACCCACCTCAGACAAGCAGATACGCTCGGATTAGGCCCAAGGCCCAAGAATACACTTTGGGCCTTTTGCCATCACATGTATTATTACAAAACCCAAATCCTAACACACCTAAATAGCTCTTTCTCATAAATACAAAAGTCAAACTAAAAAATAAAATTTCTCAATTGCACTACACCACACTATCTCTGGATAACAAGCTGCATATATATAGGGCAAAAAACTACCAAATTCCACACAGTAATATTGATCTGCATAAGAAAAGTTCATGTCAATTGTATTAATCGAATCGTTGGTGCGGTGGTAAAGGTTTTGTTGCTGAACGAATTAAGGCATTTATGATCAATCCTGAGCTTTCTATAGAGGAGTATTTCGATAGTAAAGAGGAAACATTATCTGATGATGACCATAGTCACCGTACTAATGCGGGTTAGAGCACGCCTTTTTCTTGAGGCCACCCATGACACATTGGGTTCCCAAGTTGCTTCAAGTGTAGGTCCATCCTCCATTGGTGACATTTTTCCAATTCCAAGATACATTTTTCCTCATAGACGGGTGGCTATTGATCCTTCTGTTTCAGTCACTCCCAACATTCTAGACACATGCTTGATGAATAATCTTAACAAACACCCTTGCTAACATCCATCTTTACGTGATACATCATTTATTATATTATACCTACTTCCTTCAACTTGTTTATACTAATTCTTAAAATTAAGACCAATTTCATGTTCCTCTATCTTTGCCTCTACTGCAGGAATTTGCGAACATGGATAGTGGTTGTGGTGGTTGGATGAAGTTCCATAGAAGCTTGACAGTTGCCCATGTAGCTTATGGGGGGGTTTCTTGGTTGATTAGGGATTTAAGGTGTTTTTTTAGGAGATCCAAAGGAATTATCCACCAAGACAGCTTAAATGAAAGTATGAAGAATTTTTTGTCTAGAGGGAAAAAAGGACTGAGTTTTGTATCTTAGGGTACTCGAAGGAAATTAAACACTCAGAAAAATTTAAGGAAATTTAGCCTCTACTTTACGAAAATTTGTTTTCCTCTACCTTAGTTTTTGGCTCAATTTGATGGATTTATATGATATATTTTGTATATATGTGTATGCACTAAAATAATGCATGATACTTTATTGAACATGATTAATATAACGGTTGAATGCTTAAGTTGAATGAACTTATAGTTAATACTTTATTCTTTTGCTAGTAATATGGACAAATTTCTTATAAGAAAATCACTTGTATTGCAAGATTCATCTTCCAATAAAATTTTTGTTGACTTGAATAATTTTCTTTACAAGTTATGAAATAATGTCTCGTCTTTTCATCTTAATGATTAGAATGAAACAAAAAGATCATATTTACAAAGAGGTTATTGTCAACCTCTTGGCCATAATTTCCCTAAAGAAAGAAACTAGTGGAGTATTGCGTCGATTTAATCTTGATTAGTTTAAATAATACAAACAGATCATAAAACAAGGATGAAACAAGGATGATGCATATTGTTTATGTTGTTACTTATTTAGGTAAGATGTTAGGAATTGGATGAGAGATCAATAGTTTAATGCTTGCTTGGTTGTGTTCATTGAAAAAAATGTAGTTGATTGCATTGATGATGAAAGTATCATACAACAATCTCAAAATATAAAAACTTATAAAATAAAATTTCAAAACTTTATGTATTTGCGCATGATTTTTTCTTTTTGTAATGTCAATATATTCAAGTTTTGTTTTTATGAAATTGGTTTAATTTAAGACTCTAAATGACCACCTTGGAAAAAAAATTTTCATGGAGTTGCCACTGCATGCTAACACTATGTGGCATAAACACAAAGCTATTCACAAGGGAAATCAGAATTAAAACAAAGAAAAGAAAAAGAAAAGGTCAGAACTCAATACCTCAAACACAAAGCTGTCTAAGCTTGATTTTGACCGTTTCCCTTAGTCAATCTATTCACAGTCAAATACAAAAGTGATTAATAATCTTAAAACTCGAAGATCAAGGCCAAAAAAGGCCATAATTAGAAAAAATTGACTTGAGGATGTTTTGCGAAAAACTCCCTTTTTTTTTTATGCAGAAAAACTCCCTCTTTGATTCACTATTTCTAGTGAATCATTTGTTTTCCTTTAGTATTTTCTGTGTTTTGAAAAGGTACCATCCATGACTTTTTATATTGAGAAAATGGAGGTTTGGAACGGTTCCCAAATGATATGGGATTCAATCCAAACCTCAGCTTTAATGCAGAAAACTTGCCTTTCATAGTTTTCGGAACCCTAACATGCATACGCACGCATACTGCTTCCGTACGTAGGTCTGGAGCATACGTATGCATACATATGCCCTTGGGTTTCTGTGGCCATTATTTTCCAAAAATATTTTTATTTAGCTCATAAAAGAGTTAAATTTTCCATAAAAACTTCCTCAAGTTAATTTCATTTTGATGGGGTCCTAAACCAATCTTGAGTTTTAGAATATCACCATTATTAAGGAACAGGGGCTCATGTCGTAAGGGGTACAAAATGTAGTGTTTACAGATGACCCTCTTTTGATTCATGAGATCCGCAACCAAAATCAAAAGAACGAGATACAAAACATTTTGTTTCAATGTACGGCTCAGGCCCAACCTACACACATGGCACACAACACACATACATAGGGTAGGGTGCAACTTCGCAGAGTCACGTAGGACGTATGTCTGAATTTTTGCCTTTGTTGCTTTGGGACATAAGCAATGATAGGTTCATTATTGCAGAATATGTTTTGCCAATTGCAAGCAAAAGGCAAGTGACTCACTATCCTAGAATCACTAAAAAAGAAAAAACAAACATGGCCAACAGCCACAACCATCGACCAAACAAACGAGGTGCTCTTACAAGCTTAAAAGGATATATATATATATATATATATGTATGTATGTATATATATTTGTGGTGTCCATTTAAGGCTCTTGCCTCAAACTTCACCAGGTGGCTTGCGCCTTTTGTCTTCCATCTTTATCTGTACCTGTTCTGGTGAGGCTCTTGCATTGGGGTGACCTTGTTTTCTATCTCTATCTCTACCTCTTCTATTGTGCTTGCATTTCAACTCCCTCAGGATATGTGCACGATTTCTAGCTTGCATAGATTTGTGCCTACACATTCAATTCCTGGGGGATATGTATTCTTTTCTTCTAATTTGTATGGGATCTATGCCTGCATATTCAATTCCCGAAGGATATGTGCATAAGTTCTGTATTCTTCTTTTTTGACTTGTATAGAACCTGTGCTTGTATATTCAATTCTTGGAGGATATGTGCATAAGTGGCCTTGGTGTTCTAGCATATGAAAAAGTCCTTGGTGAAAGACCTACTGTAGAGAATGACTAGTTGAGGAGTGTATTGGTGACCTGCAGGGGAGCCTTCTTGGTAATTTTGACCTATGAGGAAGTCTTTGATGGTATGTTGTCCAGTAAGGAAAATATAACTCGCTAGAGAATTTTGGTGGTGATTTTGACCTACGAGGAAGTCTTTGCTGGTGTGTAATCCACTTGGGAAAATTTTCTTCTTCTCTTTCATGACTCACTAAGGAACTTGTGTTCATTTCACTCATGAGGGGGTTTTATCAACTCCAAGGGGAAATTTCATCACAACATGTAAGGGAATTGTCCTTATGCCTTAGACCCGTAGGGGAGTCCTTCCATGATACCGTACTTTACTGGGGATTCCATTAATGATCTTAACTCATGGGGGTAGTTCCTTTAGGGATTTCTATTTTGCCTAGGAATGTTCTTGATACTCTTAGTCCACTAGGGTGGTGGTTGTCCCTCTTTTGTGATTTTGAGGAGGCTTAGGAGGTCAATTAGGGCCAGGCATGCCTTGCTTACCAATACCCATCCTTGGACACACTCAACAGATGGACTCTGCACCAACTGGTATGACCTTGGAAGCTCCTTGAGGTTAGTTCTCTCATCATTTCTAACACCTTACAATGTGTGTGTTTCCCATTCTTGTAATTGCGCCTATTCATATGTCATCTAGGCTTTAAAAACTATGCTTCATAGTCTTGTAAACTGTATCTATATTTGTACCTTGCAAATTGTCATCTTGCAAACTACATTCATATCCATACCTTGAAAATTGTACCCGTTCTTCTTGCAAACTGTCATCTCGCAAATTGTCATATTCGTTTAAGCTCCAGATTGTGAAGTAAGGTCTTATCGCTCGTGGAGTGGAGGTGGATCTAAGGAGCTTCTCCTCAGTTAGGACTCACTTTGACAGACTTTCTTTTGAGGAGGTGAGTTAAACATTCTTTTTTCCATGCTGCCTTCTTTTGCATGCCCTTAGGATTCCTCATCTAACCCTATGTACTATCACAGGTCATTCGGAGTCCATGGGCAGGTGCTTTTGCTGTTGTGGATCGTAAATTAGAGGCTGCATCCATCATCACTTCTAAGATCACCCAACCTTTCGAGGGTACGGATATGAGGGATCTTTACTTATCGAAAAGGCTATGCTACCAGTAGGTGGGTGAGGATGTATTGCAAGTCCCGATGGATCTTCCACAGTTCATGCTTGCCTCGCTTTCCATGATTGATGCCGAGTACCAACTTTGGAGGAATGGGATTCCTTATGCCGGGTAGCTTGTGGATGATTTGGATTATGATAAGTTCAGTGAGACTTGTCTCATGCCTTCCATCATTCAGGAGGTATGTATCCTTTCCTCAACATTTCCCCTTCATTCTTCTTTTCTTGTGTCTCCGCACATATTGATACTTAAATATGATGCTTATATCAGAATAACCTTGCTACTAGTGGTCCTATTGACCCCTTATCTACCCTGGTCAGTCTATGCTTATGGCCTTTACATCTTTGCTCGAGAGTGTGCAGTGGGACGTAACACAAACGTCATATGCTACCCTTATCTAGAGGGTACACGAGCAATTGGTTCTAGTGGTAAGACAAGTAAAGTTAATGTTGTTAATGTTTGAAGAGAGTTCACTCCATTGGGAATGAATTTATCCCAAGCACTTGAAAAATTGTCAACCAAAGGACTCATCAAGCCATTAGATCTTGGACAATATACTTCAAACACCTCTGCTTCAAATTACAATGCAATTGAGTATTGCAAGTACCATCAGAGCCATGGTCATTTTATTGATAAGTGCACTCATCTCTATCATGACATTGAAGACCCCATTCAATCTGGCAAGGTCCCTTTACCACCCATCAACCGCCCATACATTAAGACTAATCATCTTCCTGACTACCATGGCGTGCCTCCTCCTAATTGGGGTTGATTAATCGAGAATTTTATTCTTTGTTATTGCATCCACAAGAGTTTTATTTATTTATTTCAGTGTGTTTTTCAATTCAAAAGTGTTGTTGTTTCAATTTAGTGTGACTTTGTTGTTTCAATTTAATGAGTCTCTCAATTCATGTACTCTCTTTTAATTCATCAATAAAGTGGTTTGCAACAGTTTGAGTTTTATGATAAGTTCTCAAAGTTTCAAGTTGATTTGATTCTCAATATGTGATGTTACATGTTTGCCCATAATTGAACAATGGAAATTGGGATGAAGAGAGGCCATTATTCTGTTATCTTAAACACATTTCCCTTTGCTCACCCCTTTTGGCCTTTAGAGTTGTTTTCTTTCAACGTAACCTATGTCAAGGATTACCCCCTACACTAGGGGCAATGCATAAATAAAGTGATGGAAAGAAAAAAAAAATTGAAGTGAAGTGAAAAGCACAAAAAAAAAAAAAAAAAAAAAGGTGAAAAAGTGAAGTGAATTTAAATGTAAAAAAAAAAAAAAGGTGAAAAGTGAAGTGAAATTAAGAAACAAGGTGAAAGTGAAGAAAGTTCAAAAGTGATGAAAAGTAATCCTTGACCAAGTTGTAACCCTCAAGAAAGTAAGTTTGAGCCTTTGTTATCTATTTCTTTGTGAGACAAGAACCAAAGCCTTCATTATAATGCAAGTAAAAGTCCTCTTTGATCAATTAAAGTTGTTCGTGTGAACTATGTTAGGCTTGATCCCTTTTGGGTATGTAGGCAACCTTGTGAGGTGCAGCCACATCACATCTTATAAATTGTGTAACTCATGTATTGGGAATTTGAATCAACAAGATTTTTTTGAGGATAAGTCTTATCAGTTATTCATTGTTTATCCTTTGTTTTTCTTTTTGTAAAAGTGCAAGAGCGCGTTAGGTAGAATACCTATAAGGGCGGTTTAGGCAAAAGTTAGGGCCAAAAAAAAAAAAAGTAAAAATGCCCACTAGGTTGAAAACCCGTGAAGGCGGCCTAGGCAAAGGTTAGGGTAAAAGAAAATAATAAAAATGTGAAAGAAAAAGAAAAGAAAAGAAAAGAAAAGAAAAGAAAATAAAGTGAATCAATTAAGCTAGGGGCAAGGTGAACCCCACAAGTAGAATGCGTCCTAATGATTGAACATCTCAAAAGTTATCCATAATGAATCAAGTGTTCGGTTCCTCTTTTTTTACCATGCCTTTTGGGATGGTGCTATTTCATATCTTCTTTTCTTAGAGTCTATTGGACCTCATGTTCTGTGTCCTTGTCATCTTTGTTACCATTTTTTTTTTGTGTGTTTACCACTTCCTTAGAAGTTGTCGTGTCTATCCTTGTTTTCAATGTCTTCATGTTTTTTTGCAATCCTTGCAGTTGATCTTTGATCTTTGTTGTTTGTTTTTATGTCATGTGTGTTTGTTTGCTTGTTTGTGTGCTTGTTCCATCTTGGGCCTTAGGCCCATCTCATACTCCATTTGGGCCTTAGGCCTCTCCTCGCTTTGTGTCGAGCCTTAGGCCCATCCTCGTTTTATCTTGGGCCCTAAGCCCATCTTGTTTAGCTTATTGTGTGTTGCATGCTTTGTTTATGTTTGTGTGCCTCCTGTGTTGTTGTGTTTATCCTTTTTGTTATCTTTTGTAATCACATGTTTGTTTGGTGTTTTATTTGTGTCTTGTGTGTTTGTTTGTTCTTTTTCTTATGTGCTTTAAGTGTGTTTATGTTTTGTATTCTTGCATGTTTGCGTGAATCTTGTGTGGTTGTGTGTTTCTGTGAGTCATGTATGACTATTTGTGTCTTTAGCGTAAATGCTCTTTTTCTTAAGTGGCCTATTTGTGTTTGGATGTAAATTGCTTGGTTGAGTGGTACCTTTGGCATAAATTTCTAATTCTTGAGTGGCTTGTTTATGTTTGGACGTAAATTACTGGGTCGAGCGGTCCTTTTGGCGTAAATTTATTATTTTTGAGTGGCCTGTTTGTGTTTGGACGTAAATGGCTCGGTCGAGTAGTCTCCTTTGGCATAAATTTCTTAATTTTGATCTATTAACTTTGAACAATCCCAATCGACTTCTTTTATTTGCACCTAATTTTGATATAGAGGAGGAGCTCGATGATAATCTAGCAAAGGGGGTTCTTCCTATTGTTCGGCTTGATGATGATGTTTGGATTTGGGAAGGTTCCATTGTCTATAAGGTCTTGTATTTCATGCTTAAGGTGAAAGTCATTTTCAGTCTTATGGCTAGGTTTCTTATGGAAGTGGCAATATTCATTGAGGTTCCAAGTAGGAGGCACAAGATTAAGCATAGGTGTGGGGTTTAAATGTTTAATGAATCCTTTGGAGGTTAAGTTCTTATATGCTTGGGCAAGGATCATTCCTAAGTTGGAAAATTCTTGGCGGGGCTTCTTGGTGAAGCTTGGGTAGGCTAAAGTTTGTTGAGGGATGATGGTACTTACATACACGAGGTTAGGTGCTTTAGAAGGGGCAATTGCTCCCCCATATGTCTTCTTGATTGGACTTTTGCCCTCACCTTTCTCCAATTTTTCATTATTGATATTATCCTCGATTCTAGTTCCACAATCACTCAATTCCCCAAAAGAATTAATAGATGATGACAAGAGCCTACTGTTATATGCCTGAAACAAATTCTTGATAATCATTTTGATTTGGTCATTCTCATTTGGCCTATTAACCATCCTAGATGCCTTCCCTTTCCACCTTGTCATATATTTGGAAAATTTCTCCCCCATTCCTTGCTTAGTCGTCTCGAAATCCCTTAGTGTCACATCAATCATCGTATTGAAGATGAATTGAACCACAAACAACTCCACTAGCTCATTCCACAGTTTGGTGTTAGTTGGGTCCAAGCTATAGTACCAACTTAATGCATCTCTAGTAAGTGAGAGAGGAAATACATTCAAAGTTTGCTTCTCATCTGATCCTTTCATTTCAACAATGCTTAGATACCTCCTAACATGTTGCTTTAGGTCTCTAGTCCCATCAAAATTTTCTACATTGGAGAACTTGAACTCTAGAGGCAATGCAATGGGAGTCTTAGAGCTTATGCCACCCATATTGTAGAGACAAATCATCCATCCATTAGGCCTTGTGAAAGGCCAGTTGCATCTTTTCCATCTCCTCCTTCATAGCCATAGTTTCCGCGGTGATCTTCTCAATTTGCTTGTTCCTTTCATATTCGGCCTTATCCCTTTCGTCCCGATCTTCATCTTTATCATGTATATTCACATGTACGGACTTCTTGAGCTTGCTCTCCTCTAGCTTGGCGAGACGACTCCCCATTTTCTTGAGAGTGTCGCTTTGTTCTTCTATTGCCTTGAATATCTTTTGTGCAATTGTGTCATCGATTGAAGCAACCATTACTTCTTGATGCTTCCCCTTGAAATGTCCCTTCTTGAAATACCTCTACTTGATATGTTACCTCAATTTTGACCAAATGTCTTCCATTATGTTCTCGGACCCAAATTGGAGTGGGGACGTACTTTCTTGATCTTGGTGGTGCAATGCTGCCTGAAAAGAAATGCCATTTTATTAAGCCCATGTCCCAATTAAAAGGTTCTTTTCATTAGATGTTTTTAGAAAAGTCTTTAAGTCCATTTTAATGAAGGCCGAATTACAGAGTCACTCCCTTTTCTCTCATGAACCTTGGCCCTTATTTCATTGGGCGTTAGTCCATTTACAATAAGCTCTCATTAGAATGTGCTTAGAAATTTTTGATCATTTGTCTCAAATATGGGTTTACAATGTATCCATCACCTATGGACTCTTCTATTTTCCATTCATTATCATCCTTTTTTTAAGTAGCCTTTTAGCTAGGATAATTGTAGCCTTCCTTTCAAAGTCTATGAATTTCTCATCATTTGGGTCTAGGCATGCAACAAGGAGGCCCAAGATTAGGGAATTTCGTATTGTCATTGTAGGTTCTTAAATGCTAAGTCCATAGCATACTGGTTACCTTAGTCCCAAGGTTCTCCTATTCAAGAGGCCTTTTGATTTGGGCTTATGATAGCAATTAGGCTATGGTTTTATGAACCTCTCAAGTTAAAATATGCCTTTTGATTTTTGGTATAAGCCTCTTATATGTGAGAGCTTCTTTTTCTTCTATCCCAATAGCTTATGGTATGCCATAACTTTTGGGTCATCCTTAAGTTTTAAATTTTTACATCTTTTATTTTGTCCTTTGGAATTAGGTGAACACAAGATATATGGTTGAACAAACAAGATATATAAAAGGGTATATCTTTTTATTAATAGGATCTAGAATCTTTTTAAGTGTGGGTAGGCTCCTTAGAGCTAAAATGACAGATCAGTAGGTCACTTACAACTAGGTGGGCCATGATTCCAACCGAGGACCTAAGTGGACCTTTATGGATTGGTGGCAAACCGTTAACATACTCAAAGCCCATCATAGGAAATGGCATAGATTGTGAGTTGGTGGGATGAACTTCGAAAGACTTTTGCCTGAATGGAGCATACTTATCTTCCCACTCATCACCAACCAGGATAAAAGGGACAAAAGAACCAAGTGAAGTGTGTGAAAACAAGTATTGAAAAAAATCCTTTATTAAGATTAAGAAATAGGACACAATGGAATTACCATTCTATTCCCAGCCAAGTCACCACTGTGGGCACAATCCGCGGGGGGAGGGGGGAGGGGGTTACGCCTCGGTCGAATGGACTGTGGCGGAGAAAAGAAAAGGATTCACCACCTAGTTTAGGTTTAGGAACCATATATATTGCATCCTTATGTGAAAGGACTGATCTTACTACCAAAGTATGGGTTTGGAGTGTAGGTACAACTTGGGAAGGTGTTAGGCACCTATGACCGCTTAACCTGTGAGTTGGCTTCCATTCATCATGTTCTATGTCTTAATCTCATTAAGGCCATGTTCAATATTGCATCTTAAACTCAAACACACTAGCATACATCTAAGTATACAACATGACATTAATCATCCCTAAACCCTAACATGCATCTTGTCTTATCCCACACCTTAACATCACATCACATATAGCATTGATATCCTAACATACATCTCACCATGCATCACATCTCATATTTCATCCAAGGTAGCAACATTTATATATTAAATCAAGGCAAAAACATAGGCATAGTAAGATTAAACAAACATGTGATTGCATCTAAGCATCATCCAAACAAACATACTCACTCTCATCCAACCTGTGAATGCACGACTTACCTCACTCCACCACAGTACCTATGCATCAATGCATGTTCATATCATATAAATGTCCATGTAAATAAACAAATCAAAAACCCTAACTAGCATTAAAGAGGTAAAAAAACAAACTAAAAAAATACAAAACAAAGAGACAAGAACTCAAGGACAGAAAAAAAGAGATTAAGTAGAGGCTAAACGTGTGAAAGAAAACAAAATAAAAAGCAAACAAGACTGAATTAGGGTTTTTTGGGGATGAGTATGCGTGCGCATACATAGGCTTGCATGCACAACCCATTTGTATGCATACGCATACTTTGAGTATGCGTGCGCATGCAGGGGGCATGGGACATGCACACACATACATGCCCTAAAAACCCTAACCTAGAAACAGAAACACAGACCACAAAGTAGAATTGAATCTAACAACCTAACATGCTTTGAAACAGAAAGCTATTGAACCCTATATTATCTAAACATAATAAACATAAACAAAACAATAAAAGCAAAAAGCATGGAAAATTAAAACAAAGAAAAAAAAAGGAAAAGGTTAGAACTTAATACCTCAAACACAAAGCTTTCCAAGTTGATTTTGACCGTTCCCTTTTGTCAATCTACTCACAATCAAATAAAAAAGTGATTAGTAATCTTAAAACTTGAAGATCAAGGCCAAAAAAGGCCCCAATCCGAAAATATTGACTTAAGAATGTTTTATGAAAAACTCCTTCTTTGATTTACTATTTTTAGTGAATCTTTTGTTTTCCCTTAGGATTTTCTCTATGTTTAGAAAAGGTACAATGTATGGATTTTTATATTGAGAAAATGAGGGTTTGGAATAGCTCCCAAATGATGTAGGATTCATTCCAAACTTCAAATTTAGTGCATAAAATTTGTCTTTCATAGCTTTTGGAACCCTAACATGCGTACGTATGCCTATGTATGAATACACTTGCATAATGCTTGCATACATAGGTTGAGAGCATGCGTATGAATGCGCGTGTCTGTGTATGCATGCCTAGGGCTTCCTTGGCCTTTATTTTCCAAAAATAGTTTTATTCAGCTCATAAAAGAGTTATATTTTCCCTAAAATCCTTCCTCTAGTCAATTTCAATCTAATTTGGACTTAAGCCAACCTTGGACTTTAGAATTTTACCATCATTGGAAAAGGGGGCTTGAGTAGTAAGGGGTACAAAATGTGTTTCGTACAACTAGCATGTGGGTAAGCATATAATTTCATTTGTAAATGCGTTTGAACCTTGAGTTTGTGATGTATGATCTTTGAATATGGACAAAATGAAACTGGATAGACTTTTGAAAATTATTTGAACAATTTGACTATGTTTTGGAGCCAACAAAGGGGGTTATACATTGGCATAAAAACTAATTTTTATTTATTTATAAGGTATATCGCAAGCCTATAGTTGATTTTGGACTTAGTAATGAGAATATAGTGTGACCATAGTCATAAAGATTATTAACTAAATGAAAATTTGATAAGATATGCGAATTGTTTCAAACCCTCAAAAGAATTGCTCAAATTGGAACTTTTTGTAAATTATAGTTTTTTATATGAACATTAGCAATATAATTCCATCAACATCACATAAAAATCCTTTACACTAAGATATATTCATCTATACACACTACATGGACAAAATCGATGAGGTTGTCACAGAATTGAGTATAGCATATTGTAGGCTAATCGTGGAAAAAATTGTAAACCATGCAAGAAGACGTGAACATGGAATTTCAAGTATGAATTCAAGTAATCATCAAGTTATATCCATAAAATCAAGCACTCATCATATGATTTAATTAATAATCAAGTGAAATTGAAGTGGTTATAAAAGGCTAAATCAAGCAACATAGAGATATAATATTAAGAATAGGTTCATTTTGATTGCATGGACATAAAAACATAGATTGGCATGCTAGAATTAACTTGAGAGTCAAACTCTAATCCAATCATGCATTGCAATAAATATTCATGGTAATCAAATCATATAAGAGCATTCACATCTGGGATTGTAAAACAAAACCTATCTTAATATCACAAAAATTACTTTATCAAATTCACAACATTATTTTACAATTTACCCAACATCCCAAGTTTTATTTTTCGTATAATCCCAATTCCCAACACAATTCAAATTTTTATTCATTTCACTCTATTTAATCTCTCTTCCTCATTGTCTCTCTCTTACCATAACAATGTCTCTCTCTCTCTCTCTCTTCACCACACCACAACAGCCACAATTCACCACTGCCAACAATCCATCACCACCACACCAAACAAGCCCACCACTACAAACCACCATCACATAGACCGAAACCCATCACCACATTACCCCTAAAACCACATCCCACAACTCACATCACCATGACCCACACCTACCATCGATGATAAAAAGAGATAATATATTCTTTTAGAATAATCTTGATGGGATGGGGGAGGGGATTGAAATATTGGGCTTTTCTGGATTGTTTAGGGCAACTTTGAGAGCAATTTTTCAGGATTGGAAGCTAAAAGAACCTAGCGGAAAGGCTGTTGGATTTAAGGAGTGCAGCTTACTGCCAAGCTCAGCTTTTAAATATACCTAAAGCTCTATTCGCATGTATTTTTGTGGGGGATCTAGGTTTATTGATTTTATTTTGTAGTTTCACTTCATGCTTTGTCAATTGGGATTCAATTTAGAATTTGTTTTTTAATCATTATTTGAAGTAAATAACTGGTAGTGGCCTTGTGGTTATTGGGACTTAGGACTAAAAGTGATTGGTGAAACAACTTTGTATGGTAGGATCTTAGTTTACATAACAAACGTAGGACTCTTTCATATGTTTCATGATTTATGTTGGAGTTGTTGTGATGAAGGAATTATAATTTTTGTAGATGACATTACTAATTTGTATTATTGTAATTTGTGTTGTGGGTAAAAATCATAAGTAGGAATGGCAATGGGTGGAGTTCGGGGTGGGTTTCTTTATGCCTGAACCCACCACCGTTACCTTAACTTGCCCCATTTAATAAACGGGTTTTTTTAACCCCCAAACCCACCCCATTGTGCCCTCGCATGCCTTGTCCAGCCATGCCACCTTAGAACCCAAATTGTGGCCCAATTAAAAAAATTATGTTGGACTAAAGCCTATATCGAGGCCCAATAAAAAAAAATTTTATATTTGCCCAAATTCAAGCCCTATACCATGGCCAAAATGCCAAATCAGTCCAAGTCATAGGACCATTACAAACCTATTTATCAGAAATCAATAAACCATAGCTAAGATCATAAATCAATAAATCACCTAGCTTTTTTTTTAAGGGGAAATAAATCACCTAGGTAAGATCATCATTTAATCATAAATCAATAAATCATAGCTAAGATCACCTATTAAACATAAAAAAAGCCACAAAATAAATCCCACAAGTCCAAATCTAAGACTATTACAACAAGTTCAAAAAGTTACAAAATAAATCCCATAAGTTTAGGCTAATTACAAACTAACAAGTTAATCCAACAAGTCCAAGAAAATTAAAAAGCTACTAAATTAATCCAACAAGTCTAATCCTCCACACCTGTGACACAACTTTCGTCCTCTTCATTAGACTCCACATTATCAAGAATTGTTTGAATTGTACAATCTCCTAACATAGTCGAAGAATCTACAACAAAAATCTATCAAATATAAAAATACAATTTTGATCTCATTTTATAAATACAAATTATACCTTCGCTTACCTTTAATTTCACTCCATAACCAATTCTAAGCTAACATCAATGCCTCTACAGTCTTGAATAGGACATTTCATCGGGGTTGCCCTATATAAAGTTGTAAAAATCTAGACTCGAATAGTGTACTTTGTGTGTAGTGTCATCTAGGATTCCACCACCAATCTTAGTTTCTTATTTTTTCTCCCACAAGTCAGTACTCAGTAATAAAAAAAAAAAACACATACATTCATTGGATTCTAACTCCAATACACAATATCACAGAACATCGAAACATATAAACCTTAAACCATTTAAGCAGAATTTATCTATGTTCTTTTAATATCACCTAAGCATTCAAAAATTCCAACAAAATATAATGAACCCAGAAAATCTTTAATTAATTCAAAACCTCTAAGCTACTTAAACCATCTATTTCGATTGGTTTACTTAAGCTGATTTCAAATAAAATATTTTCAAAAAAAATAATTTAATAATATCCAAACAGGAAAAAATCATCAAATTCAAGCTAAACCAGCATATAGATAAGCATAATAATATCATATAAACAAAAAACAAAAACAGAAAATCTCCTTTATTATTTTCTTAGCAACCAAACAATAGGGAAAATTGAAAGCAATCAATCAGGGCATCAATCATGGGAAAGTTAAGCAAAAGAGCATCAACAAGAGCATTAATCATGGGAAAATTAAAGAGCATCAATCAACATCCAACCAGACACATTTCTAGAATCCAAAAAAAAGAAAAAAGAAAATGAAATTAGAGTCGAACTTGAGGAGAACTATGGGCAAAAAATGATGAATGACGGTGATGCAAGAATGAGGGAGTAATGAACGGCGGTGATGCAAGGATGAGGGAACAAATGAGATTGCGTGAGGGTGGAGTGAGTGAGGCTATGAGTGTGAGAGTGAGTGTGAGTGCATGACTACTTAAGGGACTGAGGGAGTAAGGGAGGCGGTTGATGAGAGGAGAGGGGAGTGAGAGTTAGGGTTAGGGTTAGGGTTAGGTTAAGATAAGTGGTGTGTGTGTGTGTGTATCCTATTTTTTTTTTTTTTTTTTTTTTTTTTTTTTTTTGTAATTATGGTATATGCAGGTTTGGGTTTGGGTTTGGGTTTTGGGGCGGGTATCACAAAAACCTGCACCCCACCCAAACCCGCTTTAGGTTTGATTTTTAAAACTCAAACCCAACCCTATTATTTCGTGGGTTGAGTTAGGTTAAGTACCCACGGGTTAGAGTGTTTTTGCCATCCCTAATCCTAAGTAGTAGTTTGGTGCAATAATCATTCATCGTGAAACAAAAATCATTATTTTGTAACAAACTATTGATAAATTGAATAAAACATACATTTAATTTTTGAATTTCACAACATTGGTGTTTTCACTTATTGGTGTGTTAATGAAACTTTGGGGTGTTAATGAAACTTTGGGGTGTAATCACATTATTTGAATAAAATGACAATTTATTTTTTCATGTATACTCTTTAATATTTGGAGCATTGTCTATTTGCAATTTAAATATGAGCTAGTATCTGCAATCAAGTTATTAAAATAAATTTTAATTTTTATAAAAATCAATTATAGTGAAAATATGCTTTTCAAAAATTAAAAAAAATGTGCTTCTTTAAAAACTTTTAGCGATGTTATGAAAAATACTATGATACATACTTTATTTTAGTGTTTATCAAAAACTGTTGCAAGTTTTTTATTTGTTGCAAAATTCCATAAACTTTGCAATTTTTAAAAGTGATGCAATAGACAAATTGTTACGAATCTCTTGCAGTAGTCTGAAAAGTGCTACAAAATATTTTGTAATGTTTTTTTGGGTCTTTTTGTAGCATTTTGTGGTCTTTGTAATAGAACCAATTTCTTGTAGTAATTGTTACATGTAAAAAATATATACGTTTCTCCTTTAACATGCTTTGTGTGTGATGATGCACAAAAATCGTCAATGAGCTTATCATCCACACACCCACCAATTAGGTTACTTGAAGAAGAAGAAGAGAACAATGAACCAACAGAAGCACTGGTGGAGTGTCAGCCAAAGATCCTCTAGAGGTTAAGTCAGTGAAATAATCACCAAGAACTCAATAGTGTAAGAGCTAAGGATTTTTTGCATGCCTTAGGTATGAGGCTTGGTGCTTTTATAGCGGTGGAGGGTTAGCTAAGAACCCATGAATGTAGGGATTTTCCTTGTGTGGAGGATACAAAGTTAATGCTCCGAGATCTCAGGGCCTTACTTCCCATGTTGAGAAGGCACAAAAGTGGAATAGGGCCCTAGGGTGTGGAGCACAAGTTATTTCTATGTAGAGGCTTATGCCTGTAGAATATGTAAGGCCTGTAGGGCCCAACAAATCCGATCGTCAGGTTCACACAAACTCATCCATCGGCCTAGGTGTTATTCTCTGGTCGCGATGTGCATCTTATCCATCTGTCATCTCTTAAGTTCTCTCCACCTATTAGGATCATTTGCTAAGTACCCGACGTATCCCATGAAGCTGACAGATTTCCATGAGGTCGATGGGTCTTGTGGAGGGGTAGGACTTGTCTTGATGAGTTATCAGTGGGGTCCTTATCCTTAGGAGAAAACACTTATGCTGAAAATACCCTTATTAGCTGCCTTCTACTTTGTTGTTTGTTGGGACGACTGACGGATTGCGAAGTGCATTGGGATCTTCTAGGTCATTAACTACCTCATCATATGGATTATTAATAAGGGCATTTAATTGTCTTTCCTTGAGGTTTGGGCCATTAAATGAGGACATTAATTCCTTTCACCTATAGCAAGTGACACGTGGTGCTTTTGGATTGGTCATTTAGAATAGTCGTGTCACTTTATTCCTTTTTCCTTTTTTCCCTATAAATAGCCCAATTCCTTCATTAGCCTTTCGTTCTTTTGTTTTACTTGTTCGCTTGCTCTAGGCTTCTTCATCTGTTGTCAGTTTTCATTGGATCTTTCGTCGCTTTCAGGATCATTCTTCGATATAGCCTTTCAACTATCAGTTTTCAAAGTAAGTCTTCTATGCCTAGTTTTTCATTTTCATTCGTACCTGTGGACACAATGGATGGAGTCATCACCAAGTTCTTACAATGGTCTAGGAACCATATATATAATGTCCTCTCGAAGAAGGACCTTTAGATCTTACTAGCGAAGATTTGGGTTCGGAGTTTAGGTACGCTCTTGGGAAGGTGTTAGGCACCCAAGATCGTCCAATCCTAAGGTTGACCTCCCATCATTGTGTCTTACATAACCTCATTAAAAACATGTTCAACACTTATATCTATACTCACACACACACACACACACACACACACACACACACACACACACACACACACACATTAGCACATATCTAAGCATACAACATGACATCATTATCCCAAAACATATACCTATCTATCTATAAAGTAAAAGAAAGCCTAAACCACGCACATATATGAACCTTAGCATTCATCTAGCATGTGAAAACCCTATCATACATCTAAAACAAGGCAACAACTCATGACAGCAAGGTATCATGACAATTACATAAAGCATACAATTGGGAATAAAAGACATGAAATAAGCATTCAAGCAATATACATCATCAAATGCATGTTCATACCAATGCATGACTTACCTTTACTTACCTTTCATCAACACAACACCTATGGCATCATGTATGGACATGTGAATACATGTTCATGGCATAAAGACGAAAGAAAACTCTAAGCTAGCATATGAGGGATAAACAACAAATAAAGCATATGAAACAAAGGCGTAGATACGTGTATACATATGAAAAGGGTTTGAACAGAGGCAAGATATGTGGAGCAATTAAGACAAACAAAATAGAAATCCAAAGTAGGGTTTCTGGACGAATACCTATGTATGCAGATAGAGGTCTACGTACACAGGTTTTAACCTGTGTATGAATGCTTATGACATGCGTGCATGGGATTGTTCAAAAGCCCTAACCTAGAAACACGAAACAAAAAAACAGAGCATAAATGAAAACCCTAATTCTAACAACTAAACATGTTCACAAACATAAAGAAAGCACTAAACTAAAATACACGAACATATATAAGCATAAACAAAGGAAAGAAAAAATATTAAAACAATAAAAGAAAGGCTAAAAAGAAAGAAAGAAAGGAGTTCTCAAGCTTTGATTTTGACCGTTACCCTCAGTCAAATCTATCACAATTCAATATAACAGTGATTGGAAACTTTAAACTTAAAGGATTGGGGCTAGAAAAGGTCCCAATCGGATAAAAAAAAAGACTTGAGGGTGTTTTGTGAAATACTCCCTTTTGATTCATTATTTTCTAGTAAATCTTAGGTTTTCCTTTAAGATTTTCTGTGTGTTCTAAAAATGTACCATGTAAGACTTTATATAGTGGAAAAACGGGATTTGGAATGGCTCCTAGATGACGTGGGATTTATTCCAAACCTCAACCATTATTGTAGAGAACTTGCCTTTTTTTTTTTTGGTTTCTAAAACTCTAAAAGCACATGTAGGAATGTGCCTGTGTACACATGCTTTGGCTCACGTATGCAGGTTGCTACTCACATATGTGGGCCAATGGTCACTTTGGTCGTATATTTACAAAAGTAGATTTTTACTTATTTAAAAGGTTATATTTTCCATTTTAACACGCCTCAAGTCAATTTGATATATGATTGGGCTCTAAACTGGCTTTGGGCCTTAAAGTTTAAGCATTACTGGGGAATGGGGGCCTGAGTCGTAAAGCATACAAAGTGCAGTGTTTACAAATGCTCCTTTTTTGATTCGTGAGCTTTGCTAATGGAATTCAAAGAATAAGAGAAAAAATATTTTGTTTCGATGTGCGGCTTGGGCCCAACCCATGCACACGACACACATCACGCATACATGGGGCGAGGTGCAACTCTAGAGGGCTGCGTAGGTTTCGTATGTCCGAAGTCCAACCTTTGTTGTAAGGGAAACGAGCAGCGACAAGTTCACTATCCTAGAACCCGTTTTGCTACTTACAAGCAAATGGTGAGTGACTCGCTATCCTAAAGTAACTTAAAAAGAAGAAGAAAAACAATCAAGGGCACACTTCGAGCTAACCCAACAAAAAAGAAAAGGATACAGTCTCTGTGGTGTCCATTCGAGCCTCTTACATCAAATTTCTCTAGGTGACTTGCTCCTTTTGTCCTCTTCACTTTTTTCTCTTCCTTTTCTCGTGAGGCTCTCACCTTGGGTTGACCTTGGTCTTTTTCTCTATCTCTATCTCTACCTTTTTCTACCATGCCTGCATGTTGAATTTCCAAAGGATATGTGCACGAGTAGTCTTAATTGTCGAATCCATTAGGGTGGTGAAAACTCGCTAAGGACTAGGTATGTATGGGGGGTAATATTCTACCTTTTCCATAACTTACTTCGGGATGAGAAACTCGCTGAGGAGTAGTAGGAATAGACTCGCTAGGGAGTAGTCTAACTTTTGTAGATGTGTGACCCACTAGGGAAGAATCTTCTGCTTCCTTCATGGTATGCTCAGGACTTTGAGGAAGAATCTTCTGCTTCCTCACTAGGGATACTTTAAGTGTACTTGATTCATTGGGGGAAAATCTTTTGCTTCCTTATTGAGGATTGTTTAGATATGCATCAAAATGTCGGGGAAGAATCTTCTGCTTCTTCCATGGGGATGATGTTCTAGATATGCATGATCCACTGTGAAAGAATCTTGTGCTTCCTTACTGGGGATAGTGTTCCTAAATTTGTTGTGATCCACTAGAAATGGTTTTGGGGTGTACATGCTTAATTAGGGGAAGAGTCTTCTACTTCCATTATTGCTCACTAGGGAGTCCTTGGTGACTTTGTGCCCAATTGGGGTAATCTTGAGATTTTTTTCCTCCCTTTTCTCTTTAATTTTTTTTACTATTCATGGCTAAATTACACGTAGTTTAGTGGTGAGGCCTAAACTACAAGTAGTTTAGCCATCAAGTGTGTTCTTGCCTTTTCATTTTTTCCAATGGTTGCCAATCGTTTCTTTTTCTTCTTCATTCTCTTCATCTCCTTCATCTTTTCACATTCTTCATAACTCTTCTTTTTTTCTTTTCTCTCTACAAAAACCTCACTCTCTAGAGGCAAGATATGTGGAACAAGAAAGCCAAACAAAGTAGAAATCCGAATTAAGGTTTCTAGGCAAATACCTATATACACTGATAGAGGCCTGCATACGCATGCTTATGACATACATGTGTGGGATTGTTCAAAAAACCTAACCCAGAAACATGAAACAGAAAAATAGAGTATAAAAGAAAACCCTAATTCTAACAACCAAACATGTTCACAAACATAAAGAAAGCACTAAACTAAACTACATGAACATATATAAGCATAAACAAAGCAAAGAAACAAGATTAAAACAATAAAAGAAAGGCTAAAAAAAAAAGGAAAGAAAGGTTGAAGCTTGATACCTTAAAAAAGGAGTTCCCAAGTTTGATTTTGACCATTCCCCTCAATCAAATCTAGCCCAATTCAATAAAATAGTGATTAGAAACTTTAAACTCAAAGTATTGGGGACCAAAAAGGTCTTAATCAGATAAAAATGACTTAAGGGTGGTTTGTGAAAAACTCCCTTTTAATTCACTATTTTCTAGTGAATCTTAGGTTTTCCCTTAGGATTTTCTGTGTGTTATGAAAATGTACCATGTAAGGCTTTATGTAGTGGAGAAAAGGGGTTTGGAACAGCTCTTACATGATGTGAGATTCATTCTGAACCTCAACCATTATTGCAAAAAACTTGTCTTTTTTATGTTTTTGAAACCCTAGTTGCATACATAATAATGTGCCTACGTATGCTTGCTTTGGCTCACAAACGCAGGCTGCTACCCACATACGTGGGCCGTGGGCCACTATGATATTTTATTTCCAAAAATAGATTTTTTCTCATTTAAAATATTATATTTTCTATTTTAACACTCCTCAAGTCAACTTGATATCTAATTGGCCTCTAAACTAGCCTTGGGCCTTATAGTTTGACCATCATTGGGGAACAGGGGCCCGAGTCATAAGGGGCACAAAATACAGTGTCTACAGTACCTTTTTTTTTCCTTTTATTCCCTTTTTGCAACCCCCATGTTTGTCAGTCTAGTGTTCATTCCTCACGTGTGTAGATACTTAGTATTTATTTGTCACTTTGTAGGTGAGAGGATGTCAAGTGATAAAGAAACAACGAGTGAAAATTTTTCGTTAGACCGTTTGGTTACAGGCGTTGACGAAGTCCTATCCATCTAGACATGAACCCTGAGTAGAGGATCCGATTGACTCTGTAGAAAGAGAATTGTCGAGATGCTCTTCTGAGGAAGAGGAAAAAGAAGGAGAAGGGGAAGAGGAACAGGAGGATGAAGTGGTAGATAAGGAGGAGAGCAAACCCTCTAGTTCGTTAAGCGAGGACTTCAGGCCTTTCATCCTTCCACCTATTTGGTTGATGAATGACTTTATTCCTAAAATGATGAAGGACATCTTTAGCAGGCTTCATCCTTGCTTCCAAATACCCAACGACATTCCCATATGAATGGCCTGAAAAAAATGAGAAGTGCTAATCTGGGACAACGGTTAACGTCAGGTTTTATGAAGCCTTATTCATAGCCAAGCTAAGGTCGCCTCTCATCCAGCTGCACTGTCAGCTTGTTGATTACCTAGATGTGTTTGTTTGTTACATCGCCCTAAACATATGAAGGATTTTTCTAAGGATTGAAGTGTTATGAGGCTAAATGAGTGTGGGTTGTCGTTGTCTTAAGGTTCGATGACAACCCTAGCAGATCGTGGCATTTAAGGCTTTCTTTAACTTTGTATGTTGTAAAATGTTGCTTAGGTTAGTGTCTGATATGCCTGATTCTAGCCGTGATTGGAAATGCAAGTACTTCTTCGTACAAGGTTCAAATTAGATATGTAAATCCGACGAGTAGGATAGCATGCTCGACGGGCTTGACAATACTAGGGGGTTTTGGATAAGTCTAGTGAGTCATCATTCCTTACTTAGTGTGTCGTTCGTTAACCTTTATTCTTATCTAGCCCTGACACATGCCACCCTTTATCTTTTCTTAGTTTAGGTGCGCTCAACAATTAGCTAGGAGAAGGAAGACTTTATCAATTGCATTCTCTCAATCCCTCTTTACAAGGAGAAGTTGGAAAAATTTGGTCACAGTCGATAGCCTCCACACTTTCTATGGTGGACCCATACCAACAGACGAAGTCCGATGACTATTTACTTGATTTTTCAGTAACATTACCCTTTTTTTTTTTTTTTTTTTTTAAGATGGATCTTGGGAAGAGGAGTTCTCTAAAGGTAAAGAAGATCACTGTTGCCCATGCTAAAGCAGGGGATCGTCAGCTCCTTCAGTGAAGGTGGGCCTGAAGAGGAAAGGTCAAGGCAATGACGATAGCCCATCCAAGAAGATGCTTGATCCTCTTAGAACTATTTTAAGCCCCCTCTTCCTGGTATGGGTAAGGGTCTCATGACTTTTTAAGGACCTGTCACCCCTGCGCCCCTCACTTTGCTTGTGAGGGACAAGTGGTATGCTGTGGAGATATCCCAATCCATTATCTAGGATGCGGACCTCGACGTGTGCTCCAAGCATGAGACGAAATCTTTGGGGGATTCTGGTCTCTTCGACCTAACGAGGGTAAGGTCCTCTTTCTCTTCTAGTAGTTTACCTCATCTATCTTAAATCTATCTTAAGTCTAACTGTCCGTTGCCTTTTTTAAAGCCTTGGTGAAGATGCGAGCTTTACAGATTAAGTGCACAGCTCTGCAGGCGGTGGTCAAGCACTTGTGTACTCGCATGGCCATTGATAGCAAGGACTTAAAGAAGTTTAAAGATGCCCTCCGTCTACTTAATGGTGAAGTGAATGACTATAAGGCTTAGCTAGAAAGATGCGCTTGTCGGGTGGAAGAGCTGACCAAGGCCAACACTAACTTGACAATAGAGTTGGCTACCCTTTGTGAATAGGTCGACAAGACCAAAGCCAATGCCATGGAGGAGTTCAAATATTCTCAACCGTACTTTGTTAAGTTGGGTGACCAATACGACGAAGGCTTTGAGGATTTTCGTAAGCTGGCTATCGCCTCCTTTCCTAGTTTAAACTACTCTCAGATCCAGATTGGCAACACGGTCCTGATGACTCCTCATGGGGGCAATGTGATTGTGGAGGTTGAAAATGGTGCAACTGATAGGCAAGTAGAGGTAGAGAAGGCAAGCCCGACAAATCAAGAGGACGACAGAAGTCGACTGCTGTTGGTCTACTTGTGCCTGATGCTCCTCTAGCTTAGTTTAGCTTTGTTAGAGTTAATTTTCATTATCCGTTTTGTATTAAAGTTAATTCAAAAAAAATTTGAGTGCCTTATTTTTAGGTGTAAGTGACATTTCATGTCATTGTCGAGTTTGGCGAAGCCTTTATTTATATATTTGCATTTTCTCTGTGTTATTCTTGCATTTGTTTTATTCATTGCTTTCACCTACTTTAATTGGTGTTGCCTTTTTGAGTGTTTCTAGGTAGTAGGTGCCCCTTCGATAGCACTCAATGACCTTATAAGGTCCTTCCTAATTGGGGCCTAGCTTTCCTTTTGCGAGATCTTTGGTGGCAGTCATCACCTTTCTTAGGACGAGGTCTCCTATGTTGAAGCGTCGAGGGTTAACCATTGTATTGTAGTGCTTGGCCATCGAGTCTTGGTAGCAAGCCAATCGTTGTTCAACTGTCACCCTGACTTCATCCAACATGTATAAATGCAAATGAATACCTTCTTTGTTCATCTCTTCATCATAATAAGTTGTCTTACAGCTTGTTATCCCCATTTCTACTAGAAAGATGGCCTCACTTCCTAACACAAGGCGAAAGGGCGTCTCCCCTATTGGCGTTTGCGCTGTTGTTCTATATTCCCATAAGAGACTTGGTAGTTCGTCTGGCCATGTCCCCTTTACCCCCTTGAGCCGAGTCTTGATTATCTTGAGCAAGAATTGTTTGTAACCTCAACTTGTCCATTGGCCTGTTAGTGAGCGGGCAAAGAATAGGATTCTTAATCCCCAATTGCCAACAAAATTCTCTGAACTCGTGGTTGTCAAACTATTTCCCATTTTTAGAGAAAAAGACCTCAGGGATTCCAAATAAAAAAACTATGCTTCTCTAGACAAAGCTTTGTACATTCTTTATTGTAATGGTGGCTAATGCCTCTACTTACACCTACTTGGTAAAGTAGTCAATTCCTACGACGAGGAATTTGAGCTTCCGTATTGTTGTAGGGAAAGGTCCCATAGTGTCGAATCCCCATTGGGCAAAAGGCCATGGGATGCGTATCAAAGTAAGCTATTCTGACGGGTGTCTAATAATGTTGTTGAAATGTTGGCACTTTTCACACGTGTTTACATAGGACTGGGCATCCTTCTACATTATAGGCCAATGTAACCTACTCATATGAGTTTGTGAACTAGTGACCACGCCCCATGTGGTTTCCACATACCCCCTTATGGAATTCTTTCATGACATAATCTGCCTCGTTGGGAACTAAACATCTTAGGTACAGATGTGAGAAACCTTTTTTGTAATGCACGTCTCCTATCAACACTAAACGCAATGCCCATACCTTCATCCTTTGGGATGCGTTATGGTCATCTGGTAGCATTCTGTTTTTGAGGTGAGAGACAATTGGAGCAATCTAGTTAGCTCCATTGGGTACAACCTGCACTTTTGTTTCTTCAATTGTGGGGGAGTACTGTGTGAAGGATAGTATCTAACTACCAATGGTCATGTGTTCTACACATGCTGCTTTCGCCAGGCGATCTGCCTGATCATTTTTTTCCCTTGGGATTTGCACTAATTTTGCTGTGAAATTATGATCCATTTTCCTTTTAACAAAAATGAAGTACTTTTTCATCTATTCTCTTTTGTCCTCATAATCCTCATTAACATGTCCGATGATGACTTTTGAATCACTATGGATGACTACTGACGAATCCCTTACTACTCTGGCCAAGTCAAGGCTTGTTAACAGAGCTTCATACTCAACTTCGTTTTGGTTGTCGGGAATTGGAGGTGAACCGTACATTCTATCTCATCCCCTTGTGGAGATTACAGAACTACTTCGACCCGACCAACATATCAGTTGGATGATCCATTCCTCTAGACTGCCTACGATACTACCTCTAGCCTTTGTCCTTTGTTATGAACTCCGTAATGAAGTCGACCAAAGCCTGGGCTTTGATCATGACCTTTGGTCAGTATTGTACGTCAAACTCACTTAGTTCAATAGCCCATAAAACCAATTGTCCAACTGCCTCTAGATTGTTCATTGGCTTCCTTAGAGGTTTGTTCGTCCGGACCACTATCTTGTGCTCTTGAAAGTATGGCCCAAGTTTGCGAGCAACTGTGATCAGTGCAAAGGCTAGCTTCTCCATTGGGGGATACCTTTCTTCTGCTACTCTAAGTTCTCGACTAGTAAAGTAAATGAGTAACTGCATGTAGTCCTCCTCTCGAATAAGAGCCCAGCTAATAGCTATAAGGGATACAGTCAAGTAAAGGAAGAGCTCTTCATTAGGTTAGGATGGACTGAGCAGTGGTGGGGATGCTAGGTATGCCTTCAGTTCTTTGAAGGCCTTTTGATATTCCTCAGTCCATTTAATGGCTTTCTTCATCATTTTTAAGAATGGTAAACACTTATTTGTCACTCTAGAGATGAAGGACCATTTTGATCTTACTACTAGAGATATGGCTTCTTCTCATTGTGTCTTGTATCTTTGCCCTATTGAAGGCATACTTAATATTTCATTATAACTCACACACACACTAGTATACATCTAAGCATACAACATGGTATTAATCATTCCAAAAAAGACCTAATCATGCATCTATTATGGCATACCCTAACATACATCTAGCATTCATGTCATATCAACCTAGCATTCATCTAGCATGGCACATCATAACCCAAACTGAACATTCATCTAGCATACTTCTCATCACACCAAATTACATCACCCAAGGCAGCAACATTTGAACATTAGATCAAAAAAGAAACATAACAAACAAAGCATGTTATCACACAAAGCATTAAGAGCACAAACATATAAATCATCATATTATTAAATCTAAGCAAGGTTATATTGCAAACAAATGCATGTACATATGAATGCATGACTTACCTCACTTGCCTCACAATAACTTAGCACCTATGGCATTCATGTATGAACATGTGAATGCATGGTCATGGCATTAAAACAAGGAAATACAAGATAAACCCTAATTTAAGATATGAAAGGTGAACAAACAAGCAAAAATGTGAAACAAAAGCTCAAAGGCTACGAATATATAAAAGGGATCTAAAACAAAAGCATTACATGTGAAATAAAAAACAAAATAAAAAAAATTAGGGTTAAGGTTTCTGGGCAAGATCATGTGCATGCATGAACAAGCCTACTTGCACATAATCCAACCAGCGCACATAGCCAAGATTATGAATATGTGGGGTTTAGCCTAAAAACCTTAACAACATAGCAAATAGAGCAAGGCTTCAAAACGATAAATCTAAGATCCTAACATGCTTTTAAAACATAAAACTACATAAACCTAAGCTACAGAGACATATTAAAACATATATTATCAAAAAATTGAAGCAAACAAAAAGATTAAGGCATAAAAAGAAAAGAAAGAAAAGAAAAAGAATGTTTACACTCATTTCTCAAACACAAAGCTTTCCAAGCTTGATTTTTGTCCATTCCCCTCAGTCAAATCTATTCACAATCAATAAGAAACATGATTAGTACTCTTAAACTCCAAAATCAAGGCAAAAAAAGGCCCTATTTGAAAGAAAATTGACTTAAATATGTTTAGTGTAAAAATCCTTCTTTGATTCACTATTTCTAGTGACTCTTAGTGTTTTCCCATAGGATTTCTGTGTGTTTTGAAAAAGTACCATGTATGGCTATTTATATTGTGAAAATAGAGGTTTGGAATGGCTTCCAGACAATGTGGGATCATTCCAAACCTCAGCATTTAATGCAGAAAACTTGTCTTTCATAGTTACTCGAACCCTACATGCGTGTGTAGAATTGAGCCTGTGTGTGCATGAATTATGCTTGCACGCACAGGCTAATTCTTGCATGCACATGCTGAGGGCTTCCTTGACCTTATTTTTCCCATTTATTTGCTTATTAAAAGTTATATTTTTTATTTTAACATTTTTCAAATCAATTTAATATTTTATTTGCTTATGTGAAAAGTCACAAAAGGTATAAATCACAAGTTCTTTGTAAACTCAGAATTATAGTTCGTAGTTGGTGATGAAATTGGGCATTTCATCTGTGAAGACTATAACGTATCAACTAAGATGATTTGTTTTGATCATGAAAGTGGAGACTTCTAATTGAAATGTTGATATTTTTTAGGTGTTAAAACATATTGAACTGGACCATTGTAAGATTTATTATTCTCCTAACGACTGTCAAATGAATAATAAACTCACGACTTCTATTTTCATGAACTCTTCATCCAAAGAGGATAATGGACTTGATCATGAAGTGTAGGTTGTTTTGATATATCAGGAGTGAGATCTAAAGTAACGGTCAAAACCCCAATATGTTGGGCAGTCACATTTAGTATTGATGGAACATATATTCTCAAGTTGGAATTCATAGTCTCTTAATGAAGATATAAAATATTCCCTAATGAAGATATAAAATATTCCCTTGAGATAAGTTTAATGAGTTCAGTTATTTAGAGAGTTAGGCCTAACCACTTTGGTAAGAAATTACTAAAGTATATATTTATGAAATTGGATTTCATAAATATATGATGAATAACTTTAAAGGATTAAATCGAGTACTCAAGGATAAGATGTAGTAATTTACAAAGTAGTAGTCTATATTCATGATTTTGTATTGCTACGAATATTTTATGAAGGGGTTGCATGTATAATAAAGTCTTGGGATATAATTTATTAATAAGGCCTAGAGTGCAATTATATTTATATAGTAGTATTAAATATAATTAATGGTAACTTTGGACTTGTCAAGATTTGATAGAAAAGCCCAAGACCCATTGGAGCTAGTGTCTTATTGGTCCCTTTTGGTCCTACTCCAAGTTACACACTTAAGCCCAATTGGAAAAGCCCAAAAGGCCAGCCCAATCAGAAAATTAGTGAGATATTAAGGGAGAAACATACAAAATTTAATATGTGTTTATGAAATGGTGTGTATGTGAGTGTGAGACACTCTATCATTCTCCCTTGGAAACTGATTGAGAGACCACACTTCTTGGGCATAAAGTGGAATTGTAGTGAAGATTAAAAGTGTTCCCAAGTACTTTTGATCTTTCTTTTGAAACTCACCACACCAAAGTACGGTCTTTTGTTCTTAAATTCTAAAACTTACACAGTGCATGTTATCAATTGTGAGTGAAGTTAATCTGTTAAATTTTCACTGCGTATATTTTGTATTTGATACAAATGTGTGATTATCCAATAGAAGGAACTTACTTGGAGCCACCTGCCATTATTGAGGCCATGACCAAATTGAAGAATTGGGCATGGGAGGGAGCTGCCCACCCCATGGAGGTCTTTGTAAACAAGATCAAGACCGTTAAGCCGGTCACCCCTACCAAGAACACTGTTTTCGTCCCTATCGAGTTTATTTCTACTAGTATTTCAATTCCTGTTAAGTCTGTTTGTGATAGTATTCTTGTTGAGTCTACTTTAGTTAAGTTTGTTGAGTTTGTTTGAAACGCTTTTCCTTATAATATGATTTTTGATTCTACTTATTTATTGGCTTTGAATGTTTATTTTTCCTGAAATTGGTAAATAAATTCTTAATAATAAAGAATTAAACAAGGACACCTAGAACTCATAAAGGAAGAAACCCAATCCATTAACCTAGGAATTGATGATGAACCTAAAATGATAAAAGTAGGAAATACCGTAACCACTTTAGAGAGAGATGCATTAGTGGAATTGTTGATAGAATTCAAAGAATTCTTTGCATGGTCATACGAAGACATGCTTGGGATTGATACAGATTCAACCATGAAGCCAGTCAAGCAGAAATTGAGAAGAATGAAGCCAAAGTGGATTCTCAAGATCAAAGAAAAGGTTAAGAAACAGTATAATGTAGGATTCCTAAGGGTGGTCAACTATTCAGAGTGGTTAGCTAATGTGGTTCTAGTATCAAAGAAGGATGAGAAGGTCAGAATGTGTTTAGACTACTGAGATTTGAATAAGGCTAGCCCAAAAGATTATTTTCAATTGCCTCACATTGACATCTTGGTTGACAATACAGCAGGGCAGGCCTTGTTGTCATTTATGGGTGGATTTTCAGGGTATAATCAGATTAAGATGCTCCAGAAGATATGGACAAAACCTTCTTCATTACACCATGGGGGACACATTGCTACTAGGTCATGCCATTTGTCCTCTAGAATGCTAGTGCCACTTACCAACATGCAACCACCACTTTGTTGCATGACTTGATCCATAAAGAAGTAGAGGTTTATGTTGTTGATATGATAGTGAAGTCCAAAGACCGTGAAGGGCATATGATAGCTTTACAGAAATTCTTTGAAAGAATTTGGTTCTACAAGTTATGGTTGAACTCAAAGAAGTGCATTTTTGAAGTCACATCTAGAATGTTACCGGGTTTTATGGTAAGCTAGAGGGGAATAGAAGTCAATTGTGACAAAATAAAAGTAATTGTAGAAATGAAACCCCCAAGAACTGAAAAGGAGATCTGGGGATTTCTGCGAAGGATACAGTACATCAACTGGTTTATAGCCCAACTAACGATGACATGTGATCCAATCTTCCAATTGCTCAAGAAAGAAGTTCCTACAATGTGGAATGAACAATTCCAAGAAGCCTTTGAAAATATCAAGAGTTATTTAATGAAGCCACTAATACTCGTCCTACCGGTACTTGAAATGCCATTGTTGTTGTATCTCACCACTACAAATACAGCAATGAGGGCTTTAGTCGCTCAATACTTGAAAGAGTCCAGGAAGGAGAATGCAATCTACTACATCAGCAAGAAGATGTTGCCTTATGAAGAAAAATATTCACTACTTGAGAAGACATGTATAGCACTTGTATGGGCAACCCACAAACTCAAACATTATATGCCTGCTTACAAGGTCTTGTTGATTGCAAGAATGGATCCTTTGAAATGTTTAATGAAAAAGCCTGTACAAGATGGGAAGACAGCTAAATGGGTTTTACTTTTTTCAGAATTTGACATTAAATATGTGACTCAGAAGTCTGTGAAGGGGAGAGTGATTGCTGATCACTTAGCCCACTGTTCACCATAAAAAGCTGAAGAGATCTAAGGAGACTTTCTGTATGAAGATATCATGAGGACTGAGGTAGAATCATGGAAGATGTACTTTGATGGAGCAACAAATCAAAATGGAGGTGGCATTAGAGTTCTCTTAATTTCTCCAGAAGGGACACACATCCCATTTTCTGGTAGACTTAACTTTCCTGCTACTAACAATGCCACTGAGTATAAAGCCTATATCATGGGGTTATGAGCAACCCTAGGACTTGGAATGAAAGAGGTAAAAGTATATGGTGACTCAGCCTTGATAATCTCCTAGATTCAAAATAAATGGAAAATCAAAGAAGAAAGGTTAATGCTTTATCACAAATGTCTTTAGAAGTGGGCCTCAAAATTCAACAGGGTCCAATACCAATATGTGCCAAGGATGCAGAATCAAAGTGCAGATGCTTTAGCAATGATTGCATCCATGATGGATGGACCTAAAAAGGACAAAACAAGATCGATAGTGGTGGAATAAAAAGAGGAACTAGCTTATTGCATGGCAATAGAAGAAGGTGAGGGAAAGAATGGGGAAGGTGAATGGTATTCAGACATACTATAATACCTTAAGAATGGGACATACCCTTCATCTGCAAATAAAAATTACCAATTGACCGTCCAGAGGTTAACCCAAAAGGGCAATCTATGCAAATGGAGAGTGAAAAAAAAAAAAAAAAAAAAAAAAAAAAAAAAAAAAGGTGAGAAAGCCTGATAGGTTGAAAACCAGAAAGGGTAGCCAAGGCAAAAGTTAAGGTAAATAAAAATAAAATGAAATACGTGATAACCTGATCCTTCTACAAAGAAGGCATGTAGGCAACCATGCATTGGTCTAATCACAATTTTTCGAAACCCACCACTGGCCCATTAAGAAAAAAAAAAGTTCAAAACTCAACCATTCCATTAAACCATGCCATGACACATAAATCCTGAAAACTAAACCCTAAACCAAGTCATAAAAAACCCCAAACCCTAAATCAAACCATAAAAAAAAAAAATAATAATAAAGAAAAACCCTAAAAGCCCTAAACCCTGAACAGAACCCTTACCCTATAAGTCCTAAATAATTCCTAAACATAAGAGTTTCACATCACTTTTAAAATAAACATTTTCAAAGCCAAAAATAAGAAGGTCATTTTGTCTTCAGTCTTTTCTCTTTTGGTTGATCATTGATTTCTTCTGTAATAGGTACCTTGTCATCTTTGTCTCTCCTTTTAAATTCATAGTTATCATCATCATGTCTTTCCCGATTGTCTCTAAGAAATTTTTTTCTCATAGCAACCATCTCAGCTTCCTTGTTAGCAATCTTGTCCATCAACCAGTTAGACTATTCTATAGTTATTCCGTGAAAATGAACCTTGACAAAAGACTGGTCCACCTAGTTAGCCATCTCCAAGCCCAATAGCATATTCCTTATAGAAGTAGGATTCGTGTCCATAGGAGTGAAAGGTTTTCTTCTTTTTCCACTAGGAACTCCTTGCTCATATTGGAATTGCCTTGAGAGTCTGTCAGCCTTATAGAAAGTCACTTTCCTTAACCCAATTAGGAAGATGTGATCTGATCTCGGAGACCGTAACAAAGGGGGTGGGCACTTGACTTCTTGTTCAAGAATTTCACTCAGTCCCACTTAGTATAACACTTAGTTTTAATGACAATTCTACTAACAGAATTGCTAGGACAATTATTAGCCGTGGTAGGCCTGGCAATCATATCTAGGCATTCCATCTACCATATTTGCAAAGTCAAGGGACTCCCAAGAAAGTTTTGAGATTCTCCACCATGAAACACAGAGTCCAATCCCAGAAGAGTTTCTACCAAGATTAGAGGAACAGGATTATCACCATCTTTAATCTGATTCATAACACTTATGGGTTGAGCATCGACAAAGCTAGGCCTTCCAAAGCAAAGCAAGAATTTTCCCACAAAGCAAAGTGCTAAGCCAAAATTCTTCTGCATGTTGTTAGCCACTCCGTGAGTACATTTATTGATCAATCTGGAAATAAATATATGAAGATTCACCATGTACCCTTCAATCATGTTGTTGGTACTTGAAGTAGGAAGTCCAAGAGCATCAGAAAAGTTTTCCCTATGCCTGGGATCACAAGAAATGGCTACTGACTTCTTGCTAGGATCATAACCTAAGATAGCTGAAAACTCTTCAATGGTGGGACAAAGTTCAACAGTTTGAAACCGGAACACGTGATCTTCAGAATCCTAGAACTTCACGATAGCATGTAGAAAGTCCCATTTGATCTTAACGTTACTCAAAGCTTTAATTCCCTCTAACTTATAGGCTGTAAAATTGGTTTTGGTGCAAAAATTAAAGCTATGAACCAATCTGTTGATATCATGAATAGTTGAATGAGAAAAATTTTGATTGCTAGCCATGGATGACTTTTGCTTGTGATTATTGTGTTTTGCTAACCTTTATGCAAAGAGTTGTTGCAGGAAAGATTGCTAAAGTAAACTACATCAGTCCTTAATCAGGTTTAAATAAGTTTCAAAGGGCTTTAAGCTAAGTAGGAAAGTGTTTCATGGTCACAAACAAAGAAATTTTATTTTTTCAAAAGACTTGAAAATGCAAAACACGCGTCAAAAAAAGTGTGAGAAGTCGACCCACCATGGCCTAAGTCTGGTGGTGTGTCAAAGTGCCATTCGGCACTCTAAAAGTGTCGAATAGTACCCAGCTCCACTGATGCCCAGTTGCCTTGTTTTGCATTTTTAGGCACTGTTTAGGTCCATTATTGACCCTATTAAACACTCTTTAATGTTTTTTTTTTTTTGGCTAAACTGGGGCATTCAGGCATGCCTAACTCATTTGTTTTCAAAAATCATCACCTACATCATTGTTTTCAAAATTTGATCAAATCAAGATTTTTTAAGACCATGGATTCGTGTCCTAAAATAGGGTCATTCGACCATGCCTCATTTAATTTTTTTTTTTTTTTTTAAAACATCATCATCGTCTTTTCGTAAAAAATCAAGATTTTCAAAAATCATGCATTCATTTCTTTGAACTTGGGGCATTCAGCTTTGCCTCATTCAAGTAAGTGCAAATTCCATCAGAATTGATGAAGATAAGTCTAGATTAGTACTACAAGACCTCATCAGGTGAATTCTAAACTTGTCTCATCTAAAGTTTCTACATAATCGAAGGCGATTCTAAGGACAAAGGGCTAAGAAAAAAATTTAATACAAGGCTATCTAAGGGACACATATTTTTGTTTTGCAGGAAAATTAAAAGTACAGGTTAAACATCATTAGGACTCCGGGTCTGCCTACATGAAGACCTTTCAACCCACCTTTAGAGGAGCTACCTTCAGTGTTTCCTTCTTGACTTGCATAGAATCAAGGATCATGTAACTAGTTCTCAAGCTCAAGAGTCCTGATCCTATCCTCTAGAGATCTTTTGGTGGAATCAACAATGAAAAATCAGTGAAGTCAAAAGTTAGATCGACTCTTTGGAAAGGTCAAAGCAAGGACACTTAGAAAGTATCATCTTATACCCAGCTTGCTTCCTTGAGCACATATTGAGAAGACTGAGTACATGCCAACAGTTGTAAGCCTTTGATCATTTGCATGATCTCTTCCACAAGATCAACATCGACCTGAAACACAAATCCACAAGATCATGAACAATTCGATGAGCTAAGAAGAAATGAAGGTAGAGCTAAAAATTCAAGAACACACCGGATTAGGCCAAGGAATGTTCGGAGTGTGCTCGAGCCTATCTAAGGGCTGGAACTATACGACCCATCAAGATTCATCACCTCATATTGTCATACAGGAAAATGAGGACAAGTTTCCATGAAAGAACTAGAAGTGCCGCCAGCATGGTGAGGAGAAGGAATCTCATCTTCCTCTTCCTCTTCCTCTTCCTCTTCTTTAGAAGATGAACCTAGAGAAGCCAAGCAAAATTTTCACCAAGCAAAAATATGGAGAATGAGCGTACAAGATGAAATTTGATTTCAAGAGAGAAGGGAAATACCGATGTCACAGAAATGCCAGCTAGACTACCTTGCAATTAAGTTTGAACAAATTCAGAATAAATGCCTAGTATTCCTGAAACGACATGGCCAATGCTAGCTTGAGCAATCTCTTTATTAACCAGAAGATCAACCAACCAAATGGAGGGACAAGAAGGAGTTAGAATTGTTGAAGGAGGGTACACATGTTGAATCTAAGGCAACACCTAATCACCAAGATACCAGTACTTCCCATGGCCATACTCGAACAATACCTGGCGACCATTCAATTCCAAAGCCCACTCACACTCGGCATACTCCTCACATCCAATCCAAGGATCTAAAGCCATTTGAAAATCACAAAATAACCCAAACTCAAAAGGCAACCAAACCATAACCAAAACACCAAAAATCCCACCCAAAAAAGAGAAAAACTCACATCACAATAGTCAAATTGTCAATCAAAATATGCCAAGCCTCCAAAGAATGCCTAGAGGGTGTTGACAAATGGCATTTGGGCAACCACTGGAAAAATCTAGGATAGATACAATTAACCTCCTCTAGAACTTGAGGACCAACTCCAAAGTGTTCATACATCCAAACTTGAAAAAATTTCACAATACCATTACAGCCTAGCCAAAATAACTTTCCAAAATCCCACACATAAAAAAAAAAAAATTTCTAAACCTCACCTGCCAGACAAATGGAGCACCACCCAAGCTTGAGAGGGTATGCCTGGAGAGTTGGGTCCTAAAATGCAAGTGGGTCGCAAAAGCCATGCCACCCCAATCATAGTGCTTGATTTGTTTAGTATCTTTCAGGCTCCACAAATAGTGCAGACTTATAGTATTGCCTAAGTCCGAACACAAAAAAGTCCTAATGAAAAGGAGCATGAAAGTCCCTATTTTCATACAGCCAAATCAAAGGGACATTATTACTCCTTATTTTTAAAGGCATTACACCTAAGAGCTTCTTAATTTCCTTTGGAGTAAGGGAATCATTGATCCAGACCCAATCCCAACTCGGTGATGGCGGAGAAGTAGTAAGGAGTCAACATCACTTCACCAATGTTCGAAAAATGGAAAGTACAAATGGTTTCCCAAAACTATTCTAACAAGGCAAGGAGTTGCTGAACATCCTTGTACTTATGAGCCTCTTGATTCATTAAAGCCTCAAAGAAAGTTTGAAAGCTGGCTTCATTGATAATATTCCTGATATTAGGAGACAATACCTCCTATATACCCTTTAATGTTTGGAGATTGTCTCGGCTCTTGAGGTTCTACAAAAAAAAAAAAAAAAAAATGTTTAAACGAACATCACAATCACCACCAAAAATATTCCTACATGTCCACAAACCACCAAAAAAATTGCTACATGTCCACATACCCACAAAACTTTGTCAAGTTCATGAAATAAAATTTACAGATACCAACAAAATTTCCCATATGCATCATGAATATATTCATCCAAGCCTACACCATAAATTTTTCACAATTCCAATGTCCCCAAAATTCAAGTCAAAATTCATCCAACAACATCACAAATTACCAACATTGCCAAAATTCATTACCCATCAACATTGTTCAAGTTGCACCATGCCAAAAAATACAGCAATTCAAAATGTCCTTAAAGCCAAGATTACAACATGATCAGCCATACAATGCCCCAAATTTCAATAACAGAACACAACAACGCAATGTCAATATCTCAACATTTCAACAGCTCAAGGTCAATGTAGAAAAGCATTTTGATTAACATTTCAATAGAAAGATCGAGGTAGAAAAGTCCTTTGGCAGTCACATCTCCAGTTTCGAGGTAGAAAAGCCCATTGGTTACCTTTCTTCAAGATCGAGGTAGAAAAGCCACTTGGTCGTCACATCTCCAATTTTGAGGTAGAAAAGCCCTTTGGTTGCCTTTCTGCAAAATCGAGGTAGAAAAGCCCCTTGGTTCCCTTGGTCGACATAGCTCTGGTTCCAAGGTAGAAAGCCCCTTGGTTACCTTTCTTCAAGATCGAGGTAACAAAGCCCCTTGGCCATCGCATCTCCAGTTCCGAGGTACAAAAGCCCCTTGGTTACCATTCTTTAAGAATGAGATAGAAAAGCCCCTTGGTCATCACAGCTCCGGTTTCGAGGTGGAAAAGCCCCTTGGTTACCATTCTTCAAGATCAAGGTGGAAAAACCCTTTGGTCATCACCGCGCCTATTCCTAGGTAGAAAAGCCCCTTGGATATTCATCCCATTTAGATTAAGGTAGAAAAGCCCCTTGATTGACCCTCCACATTCAGACTGAGATTAAAAAGCCTCTCTGTCACCCCAATTATCCAAATTCATTTCCAAGTCTATCAGCTATCAAGTAGTCAAGTGTTCATAATTGTAATTTCTTGTACAAAGGCAAGGCACTAGCTCTATGTTCCAAGGTTTTTGGTTCAAGGGCTAGGTAATCTTTGAAAATTCAATCTCAATTAAATCATGGTCACTAAAATCAGTGTCTTTGTTTTACATTGACATTCGATTTGCAAGCTCCATCAATGAGGGGCATTCTCGAGGCACTCATGATTTAATCAAGGAAGATGACTAGAATGACCATTCATGTACCCCAAAATTCATAATTGCATTCATGCATCAATTCAATCATTGCAAATCATAAACATGATCTTGAGATTCTGAAGTTCACAACGGTATGCCCGGTTTCGAAATCAGACCGTTAGATTGAAAGATATCGCATGATCAAACTTGCACGGTCAGCATGCATTGTGTCTAGGTAGAGTCAACAATGCATGATTAATTTAAATTAATTTTGATTGATTAAACAATTGAAATTAATTAAATAATTTTGATTGATTAAACAATCAAAATTAATTAAATAATTTTGTGACTGGTTGTTTAGTGTCCAAAATAGGCTTGCTTGCATTAGAGTAAAAGGGGATGATTGGATAACAATAAAATTGTAGATAATCTAGACTTTATAAAAACTTTTTGAGTATTTATCTAAAAGATAATTGTTGCTAAAAAGACTTGAATTATCTAGAAAAGAGTTTAATTTTTAGAATATGGATTGAAAACGCATTCAAGTGCAAGTTTTGCCTAAACAAATCTCAAAAAATGAGTCCAAAATGGACTCAAACTCAAAAACGAGCCTGGCACCCTCAGCACTTTTGGAGTGCCAAATGGAACTTTCAAAGTGCCGAACGACACTCTTCAAGTGCTGAATGGCACAAACTTGGGCCCTGGCCCAAGGGCATTTGGAATGAGTTAAAACATATCCATTTCGATTTTTTAGAGATAAGAACACGTCCCAACTCGTGTTTTGATTTTCTAGATAATTTTTTGAATCTCCCAGCCTCTATAAATAGAGGATGGATTTTAAAATTCAGCACACATATTTTCTGGGGGAAAGACACTTTTTCACGCTCTCAGATTTCCTCTCTTTCTTACTTCCCTTTTTGGTATTCTTTCTCTTACGTTAAAGAGGTTCTGGAGTCTTTAATCTTAAGAATTTCTTTTTTATAAGTAAAGGATTTTTAGGTTTCAAAGATAATTGCATAAATTTTATAAATAGTACGTCCATGCAAGAGGTAGTTTTCTTTACTTCCTCTTCACCTATCTCTTTTAATTTGGTAATGCATGAATAAATGTGTGGTTAGTTTTAATTTTTAAATGGTCATATCATCTGTTGTTGATATATTTTATTGGAATATGTTTTCAATGTATTTTTTTCCAAGATCTATTTTCTTATTTCGAAAATCTGCTTGTTATCATAATTTTCTCAATCAAAAATTGATTTGCATCTTCATTTGATGCAGATCTAAATTTTTTCCATTTAAAAAAACTGATTTGCATCTTCATCAGATGTAGATCTGATTTAAAAAAAAAAAAAAACTGATTTGCATCTTCATTAGATGTAGATCTGATATTTTCAAAACAAAAACTGATTTACATCTTTATTAGATGTAGATCTAAATTTTTTTAATATAAAAAACCGATTTGTATCTTCATTCAATGCAAATTTGAATTTTTTCTATAAAAACTGATTTATATCTTTCCCTAGATGCAGATTTGTTTTTTTTTTTTTTTTTTAACATAGCAGATTTTGAATGAAAAGTAAGTCATGAGTAGTGTTTTGTTTGTGTTGTTTGATGTAAGTAGCATAGGCTTATTTCATGAATGCAATTCTCATCTAAAAATTCTTTTTTGTTAATACATATAAAATACAGATCTAATTTTTTTTAGTTCTCTACAAAAAACCAATTTTTTTTAGTTACCAAAAACTTATCTGATTTTTTTTACATACAAACCCAAAAACCAATTTTTCTCATTCCCAAAAATAGATCTGATAATTTTTACGAATCAAACTAAAATTTTCACAACAATAGGTCTGATTTTTTTTTTTTTTTTTAACAAAGAAGAGGACTTATTTATAAATAAATTTATGTTGCTTAGTTTAATTAAGTTTTTTCATAAGTGCAACATATCATTCATGTCATGTCATTTTCTTTTTGCAGGTTTTACCTCCATATTCTGGCAGAGGGAGTACTAGCCAGGCATTGATATGGTACAACATCCATACTGAGGAGACTTGGGGCCACATTCATATTGTGGGTTTTGTCCCATCTTTTGCTTGCTACCTAAGAGGTCTGCTAATGCTCTCTTAGCATAGACCTTAGCTGAGAGGTGGTGGGACACTACTCACACCTTACGCATTGTTGATCGGGAGATGACCATCACTCCTCATGACTTCCACCACATGACTGGCATGTGGTATGATGGAGTCCTGATAAGCTTGGGGGATGAGTGCACTTAACTCGGTAGAGCTACTCATGAGGAGGTGTGCTATAGAGACAATCTCTTTAACCGAGCTTGAGGTGGACTTCATTTTTGTCCACAGGGGATAGCTGAGGAGTGTGCTCGAATGGCCAGGGTCATTTTGCTATATTTGTTAGGGGCATACATATTTGCCAATGGTGGGCAAACGGTGTCTTTAAGGTGGCTAGCCCTTTTTCGGGACTTTGAGAGGGCTTGGATTGCCAACTAGGGGCAAGTATGCTTGGCCTACTTTTACTCTTCCTTGGACTTGCTCAATCAGAGGACTTTACGCTAGCTAGTGGGGCCTTGGAAGCTCCTCAAGGATAGTTTCTTTCCTTTTTCTCTTATAGCTCATGTATTTTCACCCTTAGGGTCATATATCCACATGTCATTTAGGTTAAGACTATGCACCAAATTCTTGTTAATTGCATTCATACCTATATCTTGCAAACTTGTTATCTTGTAAACTATTATGTTCTCTTGCAACCTATACCATAACCTCATGAAAACTATCATGTTTTTAGCGTTGGGCCATGAAGTATGGTCTCATTGCTCAGGGAACTTCGGTGGACTTAAAGGGTGTCACCTTAGTTCAAGCCCCACCTCGATAGGCTCTCACTTTTTGCATGCTTCTTAAGATTTTTTTTTTCTAACCCTATGTGTTGTCACAAATTGTGTGAAGTCCCTGGGCCTGTGCTAATCTTGTAGCAAACCAAAACTTAGAGGCAACTACTTCTAGGATCTCCTAACCCCTTGAGGGTATTGGGTTGAGGGTGATTTACCTGGCAGAGAGGGTGTGGTGCTAGCTGGGAGGTAGGGATGTGCCCTAAGTTCTGACAGACCCTCTAATGTTCATACTTACCCCTCGCTCCATGATGAATGTGAAGTATGACCTATGGGGGCCAGGCATCCCTTACACTAAGCAAGTCACAATTAAGCTAGACTATTACAAGTTTCGTAGGACTCGCTTCATGCCTTCCCTTATTGCTGTAGTACGCATTCTTGCTTCTCTCATTTCTTTCCAATCATTCATCATTTGCATTCTTGTACACTAGTAATATTCAAATGAAATACTTATGCTAGGCTGGCCCTGTTAGTGGTGCTCTTATTAACCCACCTCGTTTGCCCTAGTTGGTCTATGCTTATGGCCTTAGCGACTTTGCTCGAGTGCTTCCCATTGGCTGCAATACAAATGTTACGGGCTACCCTTTTCCTGATGGCACATGGGTTGTGAGTTCTCTTTCATTCTTGTTCCCTTTCCTTTCTATTCTTGCATCTCAACACTTGTTCTAACAACTTTTCTTCCAAAATTTAGCCCACTATTCAGGAGCATAAGGAGCTCGTTTGGCTTGTGGGGAACCTTAAGGTGGAGGTAACTGATTATTCCCAGCAGGTAGTGAGGATGTTAGTGGTGGTGATGATGATGATGATAGTGATGGTGGTGATGGCAGTGGAGGTTTAAAGTCTGTTAGGACATATGTAGTTCAAGTGGTTGTTGACATATGTCGCTATTTTATGTAATTGGCTTATCCTTAGACAAAACGCACTTTATTTGTAATTGGGTAGATTTAGGATGTGTTTAACACTTCAAGAAACAGTGTTTCAAGATTCAGTGTTGAAGTCATCAAGTCTGTCCAAGAAACAAGCAAGGAAGTGCAAGTTACTAAAGCTCGACACTTGGCTCGACACCTGGCTCGACACATGCATCTATCAAGCTTTAAGAAGCTGTTTTAGCCCGAGCCTCGACAGCTTCTCGACAGATCCTCGACACCTCTATCTGTCGGGAATTAAAGAAAACAGATTTTCAGTTCTGTTTTAAGACCAATACGTGAATGTGTCTTTGGGACTTCTTTTCTCCTAACCCTAGACATATAAAAGGATTGTTTTAAGGGCCGTCAAACAAGATGCAAGTTGCACAAGTTTTGAGCAATCCTTGTTCATGCAATTTGTGATAAAAAAGACAAAGTTTATGCCCTAATTCATCTCTTGTGAAGAAGATTGCTGTGTAATGTGCACCGTAGGGTTTTGTGACCGAGCATCTTCTTGATCTTCATCGTGTAGATGATCTAAAGAACTTTGCAGCCAACAACTCTCTCTCTAGTTGGTAAATTGAAGTCGCGTACTGGGATCCGCGCATCTGGTTAGTCACGTACTTGGGAGCCATGCATTGAAAGGAGAAACTGTCACTACAGAGCAAGTCCAATTGGGTATTGGGGTAAGGGTTCAACTGTAGGTTGGTAAGGTACTTGGGATTCCTTGCTTGTAACCGCTTGTTGTGATGATGGTGGAGTTTCGGGAGTGGCGACCTTAAATCACCTGGTGGGGTTTTTGCCGTCAGGTTTTCCCCATTCGTAAACAAATCACTGTGTCTTTTATTTTCCGCTGCATACTTTAGTTTTGGTGATTTGTTTGTGCTGCCACGTGATTTTGCATGTTAACTTGATTAATTAATAACTTGGCTAATTAATCAATTTAATTTATCACAAGGGGTCAACGCGTTTGTGGCCTGTCAAAGTCGACTCCAAGCCATCAGCCGAGGAAGAGATGTTTTCGATGATCCTATAGATGTCATAGACACAAACACTGACGTAGCATTGCATAGCATAGCATAATTTCTTTCGTTTTGTTATTTTTATTATTTTTCTCGTTCTAGCATACATTCTTGCATTTTGGATTTGGTTTGAGACATTGGGCTGTATTTAAGAACATCTTTCACATTTATGCTTTTATTTGGGATATGTACTTAAATTACAAACTTGTGGAAACCCTGTGCAATTATGTTGTTCTTGATATTTGATATTCGGAAATTCTGAGCTTTAATTGTGCCTTGAGTAATTTTTTAGGCTATAATACACACAGGATAAGATTTTAGGAGAAAATATACTCAAAACAGGGGAACACTTGGTTTTGCCTTCCTTCTTGCATGCGCAAGTGTCGACCATGCGTGCGTAGTCTTGACACTGCGTGCATGTACCGAGGGCAAGAATCCTTAATTGCCACTATTCAAGTAGAAAATAAACATTGGGGTTTCCAAACCTTCACCAAACATATTCCAAACTTTAGAGAACATTTCCCCAAGCTTCCCACTGCAAAACTTCTCTCCCTTAGAGGTCTTGGTATGGCTCAAGAAGCTTAGCCATGGTTCCAAAAAGGCACTCACTCCTTGCAGTCCCTATTGTATCTTCCCATTCCATCAAGTCAAAGTGGATGATCCTTTTCTCTCAATCGTTAATTTTTGCCTTGGTCCTTGACCTAGTGGGATTCCTCTAAATTTTGCATGGATTGCCTTTCAGTTTTCAACCCATTGAAGCTCCTTATATCATCATTTTATTTGCTTGTTATTTTTTCTTACTCTCTTTCTCTCTCTCTCTTTCACTTATGCTTTCTCTCGCTCTCTTTTTTCCTTTTCTAGGTATGGCCATATGAGCAGTTCCAATCTCTTCATCCAACTTAAGGACATAAGAAATGACTTAGAGGTTGTCATGAAGTGGGTGCACATAGCTAAGAAAGCTTACAAAAGTCCAATCAAAAGAAAGAAAGACTGATCGATCACCTTGATATGCCCCAAACCCTACTTTTTCTATACTTTAAGATTCTCATGTCTTTTCTTATGAATTTAATAAAGGATTGGAATCTTCCAAATCCCCTATGAAAACAGTTTTCATCTTTTAATTTGAGCAATGAGAGAACCATCCATTTATTATCTTTGGTTATTGTCATCATTTCTCTTTTTCTTTTTCTTTTCTTTTCTCCATGCCATGTAATTTTTCCCATGACGTCCTTCGTCGAATTTTCGTCATGCCCAATGTCTTTTCCCCTATCTTTTTTGCCTAAATCAGTTCTTTTGCCTTAATTTTTGCCAAGGCCACCTTTTCGGATTTTCAACCTAGAAAGCTTTTTTCTTTTTCTTTAAATGTTGTACCTTCGAAGTCTATCCTTGTTGAATGGGCGAAACATCTCTTCCCTATCTAAATTTGTAATTCTTGTAGAAACTCCTAACATGATCTTGGCTTCATCTTTTTGCCTGGATCAAAAGTTTCATCTTTAAGCATTTTTAGGACCAAGTCCCCTTCTTTAAGGTTTCTAAGTCTCAACTTTTTGTTAAATGCTCTAGCAATCCTCTTTGGTATCCTTGTGCATGGTGTTATGCCGTAGCTCTCTTCTCATCTATCAAAGCAAATTGCTTATATCTTTGTTCATCCAATCTTCCTTCAAGATCTTGGTTTCCTCTAGCACCCTCAAAGATTGTATCTCCACTTCAATGGGAAGCACCACTTCACTATCGTAGACCAAAGAGTAAGGGGTTGCCCCAATTGATGCACAGATAGAAGTTCTGTAACCCTATAAGGCAAATGGGAGCTTCTCGGTCCAATTCTTGTATGTCACTACCCTCTTGGCTAGGATGTTCTTGATGTTCTCATTGGCTGCTTCAACTTCCCCATTGGTCTGCGGTCGATATGGCGAAGACTAGTGGTGCTTAATATTGTACAATTCCATTATTGGTCTATCCTCTCCCTCAATGTGGGTACCATTACCGGAGATAATCTCTTAGGGTACCCTATACCGACAAATGATGTTATTCTCCATGAATCTGGCCACATGCTTGGCTTTTAGTACAAAGGAGGAGGCCACTTCAACCTACTTGGTGAAGTAATAAATTGCCACTAGGATGTGTTCGTGTCCATTTGAGGCTTTAGGGGCTATTCTTCCAAACATATCTATGCCCCAAACTAAGAAAGGCCATGGAGAGGTCATGCTGTATAGCTCACTAGGTGGCACTTGATGGCATTCGTGGCAACTCCACAAAGTCTACACAATTGGTCTCCATCATGTTCCAATAGTACCCTATTCTTAAGATGTTCTTAGCTAACATTCTCCCGTTTATGTGAGGACCACAAATCCCATGATGGATTTCTTCCATGACTTTTTTGGCTTCTTCTTTCTTTCAACAATGAAGATGTATACCATTATAGGATCTCCTATAGACCTGACCTCTGCATAGGATGTATTGCATTGGCATCATCCTAATCGAATGATACTCTCTCTTGTTGGCACCATTCGGATATACTCCCAACTCCAAGAATTTCTTGATGTCAAAATACCAATGAACCCCTTCCTCTTCTCTATAACAAAAGATGAAGATCCTATGAAAGGGAGGGATTGTCATAGTGCTCGGTGATGGTGAAATCCTAGCACCAGTTTGTGGACTTGAGGAAGGAGGAAGTGAGCTCCAAATAAGTGGCTTCGAGTTTGTGAACATGCCTGATTATGGATTGAAGGATGAAATGTATACTACGGATTTACTCCCATACTGTAGCCATGAGGTGATTGCAATGATGAAGAACATGGAGTATATGCCTGGTATGGGTCTTGGAAAAGAAGGAATAGAGGGTGGTTGAATTCTCCAATTTCAAGACTCAACTAACCAAGGAGGGTTCAAGATTCTTTGAAGGTTGCAACGGAATCAAGAAGAACCTTAGTACCCTTAATGGGAACTTTGTGAAAGAATGGGGAAACTTCCCTTTCTATAGCTTTCCTGAACTTTGGGTAGGCAAGGATGGAAAAGTGTATCCTGGTTAGGAAATATTCTTCAATGAGAAGCTTACTTTCAAGGAGAAGCCTACGGTGGTGATCAAGGAAGTTCAAGTGGAAAAGCGACAAACCCTGAAGAAAGGAGACAGAATTCATTATGCCTACTATGGAGCACTTAATAATTAGACTTGGGTTGGGTTTTCCAAAAAATGTGGGAAATAAAGTTTTTAATTCAAGTTCTAATGTACTTTTCAACATTTTTAATAGTATAAATTATGATTTGGCTTATTCTGATATGCCTTATAATATTAAAATTCTACACTTAAATGATTCTAATGAATTTGAAAATGAAATTAATAGCATCCATCAAAACCCAGGGTGCATCATCACCTACTAGCTGGCAGCATAGCCTCTCACCAAATAGATCACCCTTAATTTGGTGCCCTCAAGGGGCTGGGAGATCCTAGAATGAACAATAGCAGCTACCTCCAAGCTCTAGTCTTCCATAGGATCATCATCAGCCCAGGGAGTCCACACAAGCTGTGACAACACCTAGAGTTAGGAAGAGAATCCTAAGAAGCATGCAAAAAGTGGAAAGCAATATATTCCTAACTTACATCATCTAGAGGGAGCCTTTCGAGGTGGACCTGAATTGAGGTGACACTCTTCGACTCCACCGAAGTTCCCTAAGAAATGAGACCATACTCCACGGCCCAGTGCTGAAAACATGATAGTGTGCAAGATAACAGTTTTCAAGATAACAGTTTGCAATAGGCTATGGTACAGTTTGTAAGAGAACATGATAGTTTACAAGATAACAACTTTGCAAGATATGGGTATGTATGCAATCAGCAAGAGTATGGTACATAGTCTTAACCTAAATGGCATGTGGATATATGACCCTAAGGCTAAGAATGCATGAGCTATAAGAGAAAACGGAAAGAAATTAACCTCGAAGTGCTTCCAAGGCCCCACTAATTAGCATAGAGTCCCCTAACTAAGCATGTCCAAGGAAGAGTAAAAGTAGGCCAAGCATGCTTACCCCTAGTTGACAATCCAAGCCCTCTCAAAGTCCAGGAAAAGGGTCAGCCACCTCAAAGATAGCATCTGCCCATCATTGGCGAATAAGTATGCTCCCAATAAGTATAGCAAAAAGACTCTAGCCATCTAGGCACACTCCTCAACTATCCCCTGTGGACAACACATGATGTCTGCCTCAAGATCAGTATAATGGATCGTCTCCATAGCATACCTCCTCCCAAGTAGCTCTACACCCTGCTGAATGCCCGACTTGTCTTCCAAACTTATCGAGACTCCATCAAATTGTAGGCACATCATGTGGTGGAAATTGTGGGGAGTTATAATCATCTCCCAATCAGCAATGTGGAAGGTGTGAATAGTGTCCCACCACCTCTCAGCTAAGGTCTGTGCCAAGATAGCACTAGCAAACCTCTTAGGAAGCAAGCGGAGGACAGACTCAAAACCCATAATACAAATGTGGCCCCGAGTCTCCTCAGTATGGATTTTGTATCATACCAATGCCTGATTGGTACTCCCTTTGCCAAAATATGGAGGTAAAACCTGCAAAAAGAAAGTGAAATTAAATTCATGATCAGGAGAAAAGAATGGTGGGAAAGTGATATTGGACTCACGATAGGATCAGATACAACATGGGACATATAATTAGATGCGATAACGGTGAGGAATGATGTTAAAAATTGCAAACAGATGAACAATAGATGAAAAAGGAGTTCAAATGCCAAAACTAGGGTTTTTTACTTGCGCCATACGTGTGTAGGAAAGAAGCTTTGTGCATAGAATTCTGCATGCATATGTAAGTTGAAACCTGCACACGTATGAACTGAATAACAAATACACACGCAGAAGAACAAGCACGTGTACACATGAATACAGGATGCACACAAAACAACATGTTTGTGCACATAAATCCAAACCTGTGCACACAAAAACAAACACAGAAGGGTGTTTTCAACTTTTTCAAGGTTTCCTCAATCAAAACTCAACCTAAATATATTCCTACCCCTCCTAAAGTGTCAGGTTTTCATCTAAACTGATCCCATAGAAAACCTAAGCATTTACATGCCTAAAAACATATCAAAATAAAAAAATCAAAGGAAAAACTTGAAAATGGAAAAAATGAAAACCTTACCGATCCGGCCCTTGCACCCTCAGAAAGATGTTGTTGTGATCTATAGGTCAAGGGAGGAGCCTTAGCCAGCCTTACTGCTTTATTGCAGTGGGTGAGATGAAATGCATCAATGGAGAGGATGTAGGAATTCTTCTTGGGCTTGGGTATTATGAAGGAGATGAGAGAGTTTGAGAGAGAAGTTAAGATTGAAAAAGAAGATAAAGGTCAGATTGTAAGGGAATGAGAAATATTCAGAAGGTTGTTGTAGAGGGAGTTAGAGAGAATATGAAGAGGTGAGGGAGATGAAGAGAATGAAAAAAAAATGGTCGGTAACCATTGGAGAAAAAAAGATGAAGAGGTTGGAACATACCTAATGGCTAAACCACATGTACTTTAGGCCTCCCCACTAAACTATGTGTAGTTTAGAGTTAAAAAAAAAATTAAAAAAAAATAAAAAATTTATTTCTTCCAATATCCCCCATGAAGTTCCCAAGAGGCTAAAAGTGCAATAGAAAATTAAAAAATGCACCTAAAAATGACAAAAATGCCTTCACTAGACAATAAAGAACACTGTTGGGAAATTTTGACCCCGGTTGATATAATTAACAAGTTTTAAACCCAAGTTATTAATTAGATTTATTATGAATAAACCTTGTTAAAAAAAACTAACATCAATCATGTCAATATCATGCACAGTAGAAAAATAAATAAGACAAGATATGATGACCCAAGAAAACCAATGAAACAAACTATTTTCACAGTAAAAAGCCTAAGGGGGAAACCTTCCCTAAAAGCAATTCACTATAGTAAAGAGAAGTTTTAGATCTAGTACAAAACCTTTGTCCCTAGACTCTACAATCCCCGTAGATGAACTTACAGCAGAAGCCTTCTGTTGCTTCAAAACCTGTGAACTCTCCAATATATGAACACCACCCTTTTTGTACGAATCGTAGAATATGACTAACCAATGATGCACGGATCCCAGTACGTGACTAACTCCACCAACTTGAAGAAGATATTGGATGTAAAGTTCTTCAATTCATCCAAACGATGAAGATCAAGAAGTACTTGGTTACAAAACCCTAAGGCGCAAAAGACGCAGTAACTTCTTATAGAGAGAATAAGGCACTCAATCACTTTTTCATATGCTCTCTATGTGCATACCCATTGTGACAGCCTCTAAAATAAGCCTTATATATGTCTAGGATTGTGAGAAAAAAAACACAACACAAATATTTCAACATAGGCTGAAAATTAGATCTGGAAATTATGATTTCGTAAGTCTCGATAGATTCTAGAGATTCTGTTGAGCTTCGTTCATTAAATCTTGATAGATATGTTTCTATTGAGCTTTTGTCCACCTTCTATCCAGCTTTAATGAATAGCTTTTCTTTACTTGTTTCTTGGTCCAAACTTCATAGCTTTAACACTTGACTTGAACAACATGTTTCTTGAAGTCTTAAACCATCTTAGATCTACCCAATTACAAGTAAAGTGCATTTTGTCAAAGGATTAGCCAATTTACAATAACATATGTTCTAACAAGGCATATCAATTGATTGAAAGCATCCAAAGCATCCCCGGTGGATCAAAAGTATCCCAAGTGGATTAAAAGCATAAAAAAAATCCCCTAGTGGATTAGAAATCATCATGAAAACTCCTTCGTGAATCAAGATCATTAACCAAATCCCAAGTAAAATTCAGTAGGACTCCCTTGTGGGTCCAAGACATAGATCACTCCCTCGAGACTTGCAAGATGAAATTTCCCCAATGGGGTTGATAAAACTGCCTCAAGGGTGGAGTCCACATCAATCCCAGTGAATCATAAGAAAAAAGAAGATAATTTTTCCCTAGTGGAGGAAAGTTTCCCAAGTGAGCAACAAATACACCACCAAGAGATCCCCAGTAAGCTACCCCCTCCTTAGTGGACCGTATACCACCAAGACTTCATGGTAGGTCGAAATCATCACCAAAATACTTCTCAATGAATTATATTTCTCAGTGAATCTTCCAGCATCTTCAATGAATCTTTCATCCAAAAAGTAGTCAAGCAAGTCAAAAAGTCATAGCTCATGCACATATCCTACTGAAATTGAACATGAAGGCACGAAACCCCATGCACATCAAAAAGGAAAACCACAAAATTTGTGAACATATCCCAAGGGAATTGAACATGCAGGCATAGATCCTATACAACGCAAAACTTGTGCACATATCCTAAGGAATTGAATATGCAGGCACATCATACAGAACTCATGCACATATCCCAAGGGAATTGAACATGCAAGCACAGTGGAAGAGGTAGAGATAGAGATTAAGACCAAGATCACCCTGAGGCAAGAGCCTTACCAAAACAGGTAAAGATAGAGATGGAGAAGACAAGTTTAACCCCGAGGTGCAAGCCACATGAGAGATGTTTGAGGCAAGAGCCCCAGATAGACACCCCAAATAGATATCCTTTTAGTCTCGTAGGAGCACGTTGGCTTTTTCAATTGATGATTGTGGTCATTGGCCTTGTTTGTTTTTCTTTTTAGTGACTCTAGAATAGTGAGTCACTCGCCTCTTGCTTGCAATTGATAAAACAAGTTTTGGGACAGTGAACTAGTCGTTGCTTGTTTCTTGAGCAACAAAGGTGCGAATTCGGATATACGAATCCCATGCAACCGTTCAGAGTTGCACCCCGCCCCATGTATGCGTGATGTGTATTGTGTGCTTGAGTTGGGCCCAAGCCGTACGTTGAAACAAAATGTTTTGTCTCTTATTCTTTTGATTCCATTAGTAAAGCTCATAAATCAAAAAAGGGACATCTATAGACACTGCTTTTTGTACCCCTTATGACTCAGGCCCTCGTTCTCCAATGATGCTGAAATTATAAGACCTAAGGTTGGTTTAGGGCCCAATAAGATGTAAAATTGACTTGAGAAATGTTGAAATTAAAAAAATAACTCTTAATGAGCAAATAAATCTACTTTTGGAAAATAAGGCCAAAGAAGCCCTCGACATGCACACGCAGGAATCAACCTGCATGCATAGCCATGATGTATATGCACGTAGGCACGATCATGCACATACGTGTAAGGTTCTAGAAACATAAAAAGGCAAGTTTCTGCACTAATGCTGAGGTTTGGAATGAATCCCACATCGTATGGGAGTCATCCCAAACCCTCATTTTCACAATATAAATAACCATACATGGTACCTTTTCAAAAACACACAGAAATCCTAAAAGAAAACACTAAGATTTATTAGAAATAGTAAATCAAAGAGGGAGTTTTTTACAAACATCCTTATGTCAATTTTTCTTTTGATTGTGGCATTTTTTGGCCTTGATCTTTAAGTTTAAGATTACTAATCATGTTTCTTTTTTATTGTGAATACATTTAACTGAAAAGAACGGTAAAAATTCAAGCTTGAGGAGCTTTTTCTTTGAGGTACAAGTTCTAAGCTTTTTCTTTTATTTTCTTTAGTTTGATTCTATTTTTGTTTGTTTCTTTGTTTGTTTTGTGTTTATACGTGTTATTGTAGTCTAGGTTTATGTAGCTGTTATGTGTTAAAGCATATTAGGATGTTAGATATACCATTTTGAAGTCTTGCTCCGTCTACTGTGTTTGTAGGGTTTCTAGGGTGGATTCCACGTGCGCATAATCCTACCTGTGCACGCAAGCTTGTTCATGCGTGCGCATGATCCTGCCCAGAAACCCTGACCTAGTTTTTCTAATTACACTTCTCATTTCACATGTAATTCTTTTGTTTTAAATCCTTCTTTTCATATATTTATGGATTTGAGTATTTGTTTCATTGTTCAGTTGTTTATTTTCCTTTCACATGTTAAAATTAGGGCTTGTTTTCATTTTCTTGCTTTAATACCATAAACATGTATTCACATGTTCATCTATTGATGCCATAGGCACTGAGCTGCTGCAAAGTAAGTGAGGTAAATCATGCATTCACATAAACGTGCATCTTTGAATATGACCTTGCTTCGATGATATGAGATGCCATGATAGATGAATGTTAGGAGATGCTAGGATAGATGAATTTTAGGGCATGCCATGATAGATGAATTGTAATATCCTGCATATCTTTATTTGAGGTTATTATATATTTTTTAATATATATAATTGATGGGCTATAAGTACTTTTTTTTAGTAATTGCATCCCACTACTCCACTAAACCCACATCTCTGATGCATTAAATATAGGGGAGAGGAAGAGATAAATTGGGGTTTTCATAGAGAGGGTTTCATCACTTAGGAGGCTAGGAGGTGTATTTTTCCCTTGGAGTTTAGAAAACATACAATTGAAGAGGCAAACAATCTTTCTAGGTATGATTTTCCATTTATTAGAAATGAAGAATTAAAGGGTTAGAATTTTATTATGGAAACGTTAATGGGGTGTAGATTGTTTAAAAGGGATTTTCCTAGAATATGACTTACACTTTGCCCACCGCCCACTACGTATATTCTTGAATTGAGCCATAGAATTACAAGTTCTAATCCATGAATATGGCTCATGTTTTTCTTTATATATATATATATATATATATATATATATATATTAAGTCAGTGATATTGCCCACCGTTTTTCATTAAGGTTATATGCTATTAAACCCATTGGGATACATATATGTATATATATTAAATTCTAGAATTGGCCACTGTGTGTATCCTAGAACAAGCCTTGAATTTAAAAAGATTATGTTTATGGCTTTAACGTTGCCATTGTGTGTCCCTAGAACAAGTGAATTTTGCCATCACGTTTTCTTTCGGATATGTATATATTAAGTCATACTAACTTGTAATCTCATGCATATTCATGGATACACTTAAAGATATACAATAAGATGTATAATATAATTCCGATATATATAATTTAAATACTGTTGATTGTCATTTTTATATTTTGTTAAATTGAAAAAAAAAAAATTGTAAGGATATTATTAGGTATAAAATGTAAATTATCTACTTTTTTTTTTAATTATTGGGAAGCACCTTTTTTTTTTTTCTACAATTCATTTATTCTAGATTCTTTGGTTTTTGTACTTAATAACTCAATTGCATGAATATTTATGATATAGTCCTACATTTGATTCTAAAATTAAGAAATAAAACTCTTTAAGAATAAATAATTTGGGACACATGGCACAAAATTGAAACTCTAATTTGGAATTCTAATTTGACTTTCTCTCAGCTTCACCTATTATTATTATTATTGTGTGTGTGTGTGTGTGTGTGTGTGTGTGTGTGTGTGTGTGTGTATCAGATTTGCCACAGCTTCATTTGGTTATATACATTAGGTTGGGTTAACGTTTCATTGGTTCTATATATTAGGATGGTTTAACGTTTTCTTGGGGTTTTGTATTAAATCCTAGGTCAATGATATTTTGGCTACTACCCCTCTCATAGTATATGAGTTTCAATTAATGCAAGGGAATATTATTGGTTAAAATATCATTGGTTAGAGAAACTTTAATTTAGTGTTTAAAGTGTTATTAGTTCAGCAAAGTATAATCTTAGTGAGTTAGTTTTTATAATTCAAAAAGATTTATATTTTGTAAAGGATATTAATTATTCTCCATGGTTGATTATAAGTTCTATTTAATAGTATTTTAAGACTATTTGGAGGGTGTTTTGGCTGGACTTTTAGAGTGATTCAAATACTGTAAGTAATTATGCATAATATACACAAGTTTTGTTCATTAGGTTCTTAGAAGTCAAAGGTTTTCAAAAGTTATGCTTTTAAGCTTACTTTTTTAACAATTTATCAAAAACAATTTTTACACCGTTGAAAGAGAAACTTCGACTTTTAAATGATATTTTAAAAAGAAAGGTGGCTGCTATCCATGCATTAAGTGTAGGTCGCCCGATGATGGCTTTATAGGCTGAAGAGCAGTCGACAACAAAGAAGGTGATCTCCCTGGTGAGTTGTTAAGGATAAATGCCAATGGTTACTGGTAAAGTGATGGTCTCGACAAGGAAGGCTTTAATGTCCCCACACCCCACTAGTGGCGTGTCCGACGGCAAAGGCCATTCCTTGTCAATTTTCATCTGCTAGAAGGCTGGATAATAGAGGATGTCAGCCGAGCTCCCATTGACTACTAGGACCCATTGAGTATTGAAGTCAGCTATCAACAAGTTGATGACTAAGGCATCATCATGAGGGTGGTGGAGTCATCTTATGTGAAGCTGATGGTTGGTTCATCGATTCTTACCAACTTAGGCAAGCGCCCAATGACCTGCACACTTTGCACCATTCGCAAGAAGAACCATCCATGGTGCTTCCTCCCACGATTACCCGTATCTCTTCAAAGGGAGCTCTTGGTCACTCTTTGACCCATCAGTTAGGTTCTGGATCCCTTGGTAGATTACCAACTCTCTCTCTCCCGACGAATCTTTGCAGTTTCATTTACTTAATGAAGACTTCTATCTGTTGTTTCAAATCATAACATACAAAAGTGTCATGCCCATGGTCTCAATGGAAACCGCAATACTTATTCCTTGGCCTCTTATTTGGGTTGCCTTTCGGTTTGTCTGTCCATGCCAGCATTAGGTTATTCCTTATCTGCATGAAAACTTGATCAGCCGTTGTATTCAACAAGGTGAAATTGGCCATCCTGCTGGGCTAAGGTCTGGACCTTCTTTCGTCCCTTCGTTCATTCGTCCGAGTAGACTTTCATCCTTTGTCTTGCTAGGGTCATCCTTCCTTTCTCTCTTCTTAGGCCTACCCCCCTGGGCTATCAAGGCGTCCTCTATGCTTATATACTTCGTGACCTTATATAGCATTTCAGCCATCGTCTTTGAGACATTCTTATAGATGTAGAAGAGAAAATCCCTGAATTGGAGTCCGTTAGTAAAAGTCGTAAGTAGAACCTTGTCGTCGACTTCGTCAATCAGTAGGGACCCCTTGTTGAATCGAGTCATAGAAGACCTCAAGCTTTCTTCAAATTATTGCTTAATATTTAGCAGGTTTGTTGATGACCTCTTGTACCTTTGCCCACCAATGAGGTGGGTGATGAAGTGCCCACTTAGTTCCTTAAAGGTGGAGACAGTATTACGGTTTAGCTTGCTGAACCACACTCTAGTGGGTCCCTTGAGCGTGGTGGGAAACTCCTCGCACATAATTTCATCCAGAACCCCTTGAAGGTACGTTAGGGTTTTGAACATTTCCAAATGAACAAGTGGGTCTTTCAATTCGTCGTATACATATACCTGCAACATCCAAAACTTAGTTAGGAGGAGGAAGGAGGTGACTTGCACCGTGAAGGAAAAGTCAGTCCACTGGACTAGTGTGGGCATGATGAGGAGTACACCTTGGTCGAGTTGACTAGGGCGGAGAAAACACAAGCTGTCACCACCTAGTTTTATGACTTAGAAACCATGAATATAGCGCTCTTACATGGAAGGATAGATCATACTACTAGAGTATGGGTTCGGAGTTCAGGTATAGGGAAGGGAAGGTGTTAGGCACACAACCTTACCTGACCCGTTGGTCGGCCTCCACTCATTGTGTTCCAAATCCTAATCCCATCAAATGATCCTCTAATATGTTATTTTAAACTAACACACACTAGCATGCATCTAACATCCAAACATGGCATATGTTCCACACTTCATCTAGTAATATATATCTAAGGTCAACAAGCACATCATAAAATAGAAACATCAACAAGGCATTAATCATCAAGCATATTCATCACGTTATTCAATCAAGAAATCTCATCATGTTCACCAACCAAATCAAATGCATGTTCATACAATTATGCATGACTTACCTCACCTCATAGCACCACAACACCTATGCATCAATGCATGTTCTTGTTCATATGCATGTTCATGTGATTCAACCAAGATTCAAACCCTAATTATCAATTCACAATCAAAGCAAATGAAACATGCTATTCTACTAACCTTAGACCTAAACATGTAAAAACTAGACTCAACAAGACCTAAATATGTGATTAAAACTAACCAAAAAAAAAAAAAAAAAAACAAACAAACAAACAAAGTAACAAAAACCCTAAATTTGCATTTTTGGGCACGAGTATAGGTATGTATATATGAAGTATACATACACATGCCTCATGTATGCATACGCATACATTATGCGTGTGCATGCCTTAAGTATGCGTACGCATGCTTGAAGCATGCACACGCGTACACACCCAGAAACTTAGTTTTAAAACAGTAACAAAACAACAACCAAACATAAACTAAAATGCTTCTAATACAAAACTAAACAACCTAAACTAACAACAAAGATATCAAAGATAAAAAAATAAAAAAAAAATAAAAAAAATAAAAAAAAACTATTCCTAAACATTCATTGGATCTGACAGCAAACAAGAACAACACTTAACACAACAAAACATATTCATTAATATATCCAATCATTCAACTCTCCAATCAAAACATGATAAAACACTAAAAAAAAAAAAAAAAACAAAATTAAACAAAGAAAAACATATTTCTAAGAATTCATAAAATATAAATCAAATTAAGAAAAAAAGAACACAAGTTATAAAACCCTAAATTAAGGAAGAGTCATGGAGAGATTCACCCTGCTTATGGAACACAACTTGGTTGATATTTTAACCAGGCCCTTAGTGCCAATACAACAAGATTGAATGATAATCAAGAGAATCAAGGTATTCAATAATTCATAGGTAATCACAACTCAAAATAAAAAGATGTTCTTGAAAAGATTGTTTGAAAAAGGTTTTGAAAGAAAGATTAGAAAATAGCTTTTGCCCTAATGAGTAATGGAGAGAGGTTTTGAAAAGCCAAAAATGTGTTCAATGATGTATGTGTAGAACGTTCAAAGTTAGAAAAGAATTTTGGAATATTTTTGGTGAAAAATCAACTCTCACTTGCTAGGGTTTGAGTTTGGAGGAATAAGGTTGTATTTATATGTTTAAACTATGGTGTACATGCTCATTTAGAGGGTGTTGGATGTTTTAAAAGGTCTAGGAGCCGGGCCCCATCAAAGAGGGAGGTTTTGGGCTCTAAAAATTAAAGTTCTGGGCCTCTAGAGCTCGGCTTGCATACACAAGTTTGGGGTTTTGCACGCATGCATGCATCCCCAAAAACCCTAATTTTGACAACTTTGGTATCCCAACTTCAAAAGGCCTTAACTCACTCAATATAAATCTAAATTAGGCACAAGTTGTATTCTACTTAAAGCCCAGGATGTCTAGTTTCCAATGAAACATATTCTTTGTGAATCAAAAGTTATGGTTAAAACAATGAGTAAATGTCATTTTTCAACATCATTTTTAAAGCGATTTGAGCACTTTTGAGTTATGATTACTTCCAAACTATCAAAATAACTTGAATTATCTTTTGTTAACACTTCAAACTCATCATTGAGACCAGGGACTAGAGTTTATTAACCGAGCACAAAATGAGGTGTCTACAACTAGTTCATCCAGGTTGGTGGATACTTGTCCCCTCATGGCATTCATCATCATGTCCATCTTCTCTTTCATCATTTGCATGCCTTGTTCCATACGTATTATGCTATTCTCCAATTCATATGGGTGGTCAATGTCTTCTTATCAATCCCACCAACTGGAGATGTTGCTTTCTTCACGATCCTCCCTTTCCCGTTGATCTCCTGTCAAGAGGTGACTGTCGTTCTGCTTTTCATTATCATGTTCATCATGCTGGTCATCGAGACGTTGTTCATTCCTTTGATTCAACTGCTGCTCCAACTCTTGGTTATGCTAGTTGAGCTGTTGTGGCTAAGGTTTGCACTTGTCTTTCCAAGGCATTAGAGGGGTTCTCTGTCTCGTACTTGATGGTGTTCGTCAATCGTGTCTAGACCCTACAACTCTTTGACTTAAAAGCGGTGATATGGCTAATCACTCATTCTCACAGACAACGCCAACTGATTATGCACAAAAATCGTCAGTGAGCTGATCGTCCACACACGCACCAATTAGGGTACCTAAAGAGCAAGAGAACAATGAACCAATAGAGAGCACCAGTGAGGTGCCAGCCAAAGACTCTCCGAAGGTTAATTCAGTGAAATAATCAGCAAGAACTCAATAGTGTGAAAGTTAGGGATTTTCTGCATACCTTAGGTATAAGGAGGGTTGGTGCTTTTATAGCGGTGGATGGTTGACTAAGAACCCATGAATGTAGGGATTTTCCTTGTGTGGAAGATATAGAGTTAATGCTTCGAGATCTCAGGGCCTTACTTCCCATGTTGGGAAGGCATAAATGTGGAATAGGGTCCTAGGGCATATAGCGTAAGTTATTTCCATGTAGGGGCTTATTCATGGAGAATACGCAAAGGCATGTAGGGCCCAACACATCCGATTGTCCAGTTCACGCAAACTCATCTGTCAACCTAGGTGTTATTATCTGGTCGCACTGTGCGTCTTATCCATCCATTGACTCTTAAGTGCTCGCCACCCATTAGGATCATTTGCTACGTACCAGACGAATTCCATGAAGCTAACAGATCTCCATGAGGTCGACAGGTCTCGTGGAGGAGGGGTAGGACCTGTCCATTATTAGAAGAAAACACTCGTGCCAAAAATACCATTATTAGTGTGAGTCGTGCTACAGTACCGGTAAATGTTGAGGCATACTCACTCCTAAATTTGTAATATTTTTTTTGTTTCTAGGAAATAACACGCATGCATGTTATAGTCAGAGGAAACAAAGTACTTGGTACTAAACTTGTCTTTGGTCAAGCAAATTGTAGGCGTGTAAGGAAACGCCTTTAATTCCCAAAGAAGATGGTGAATGTGATCTTCCTTCCATATGCCTTCAATCACAATTAGTAATGTTGTTTTTGAAACGTTTCTTAGGAGGGGGGATGGTGGAATTTGATGTAACAAATGAGAAAGTATCTCATATATCAGGCTCGTGTATCATCTCTCTTATAGTATATCGATTCCATAATGTGGAATCATGAAAGAGATGATAGATACACTCAATACATGAAATAATTATTACATAGTTGACAGACTTCTCGTGAAGATATGAACACAATGTCGGTTGCTGAATTTCAATCATATCTATCATTGAAGAAGGTGTAAAAGATTAGGTGCGTGCTGCTAATTCAAAATGTTGAAAATTGATTCTTGAAAGCAAGATTCAAAAAACCGTAAAGCGTGTCAAATTTTATCCCTTTATTTTCCCTACCCTAAATTCTTGCATAAAAGTTTTGCGGATTTGGAGCCGAAAGAACTATGGTCAAAAAGGTGGAATTGGAAGCAAATTTAAATCCAATGGGTCAAGATCTGTTTTTGGCATGCTCTAAATCAAAGTCGGGCCATCATGGAAGTCAGTAATCATTCTTTATTAATGCCACCTCAATATATAACACTTACATTATGTACAAGTTTAAATGAATAGGAAATAAGAGAATAAGAAGTGAGGGAGAAAATAAGGGAGAGGAAAAAGTATCGATATTAATATATTATCTTCCACAGTTTAAATGTTCGGAGAAAACCACATAATTTGAGTTGAATTATGAGTATAACCCTTTTCTTTAATTCCTTTTTACTATTAAGGGTTAGTAAAATCACTTGTACCTAAATCTTTTTAATTTTTTGAGTCAACTCCATCAAGCTTGGGCTAGTTGGATTTTCATCAATTCAAATCCTTTTTTTCCCCTGATTAAAAACTCCTAAATGAAAGATTTCGGTCCCTCTCCTTTTTTTCTTTTTTTCTCTTTTTTTTTTTTTAATTTTTTTACTTTCACTCCATTCTTGCCCCAAATTAGAGTAATAATACGTAATATATTTCTAAGCAAATTGGTTTGTTCCTGTCCATAGGGCTTAAAAAAAAAAAAATCCAATATTTATTCATGAATAACTCGGGTTTGACTGTTTGAGTTCAAGTTTGATGCTCAATTAATTAACTAAAGATTGAGCATCAATTTTAATATATTAAATAAGATTTCTGGAACACCATTTTTTTTTTTCTAAAAACCATGCATATACTTTATTTTTAAAATTTTTGTTTTTTACCAAGTCATTCTATATCCTAAACTAGTAACTAACTATATATCTAGACGTGGATTCCAGTTAACTCAACTGGTAAAGTCTTTGATGATTATAAAAAAAAAACGTAATAGGTTGAAACTCTTTCAAAAAAAAATTACATGCCCGGAACCCAAAAATCTCGAGTAGCAGGGACATCAACCATTTGCCGAGGAGAGTTAAAACCAGAAATTGGGCAGATTTGAGAGATGGTGACGGGTTTAAGGATTTTTTTTTGGGCTAGAGCACTGCCTAACTATCAAATGATTGGCTTTATCAGTTGAATATATAATTTATATATTGAAAAGAAAGTTACTTTGGGTGGGCTCCTTTAGATTTTATGGTGGGTTCCAACCCCCAACTACGAATTTAAACATGCCATTTTCTTTCTAAAGATTCCAAATTCTGCCAATGGTCAAGCACACATTGTACGCGTGCTTCCGAATCACTTCAGTAGGTGACTAATAAGGTGTATGAAAAGTTTTTAATCTTATTTTTTTGGGGGGTATAAATTTATTCTTGTCAATTTTCAATAAATAAACAAATAAATTTCAATAAAAGTTAACCCAACTCACAATTAAAAAGACGCTTCCTATATTTTATAAATCGCTTGAACGAGAAAGAAGTATAAAAGGGTCACATATCAAAAGCCTTGTTGATCAGTTGGTTTTTAATATTGTTTCTTATGAGAATAAATAAAGAAAAAAAAAGTCACACAATAGGTCTCAAAATACTTTCTTTCTTTTTTTTTCCTAACTATTAACTTGGTATGTGTTGTGATTAACATACAATAAAAAAAATTGTATAAATGATTATTTTTGATAAAAAAAATGTTGCTCCAATCACAATTTACCATATTAAAACATTAAGATAAAGATATATTGTATCATTAACTTGTTGGTAAACATTTACTTCTTCTTTTTCCCAGTGTGAGATGATTGATATGGACTTTTTGATACTATCTTAGGTATTCTTTTGGTTGATGAGATAAAGGCATGCACAGAGCAAACCCTAACCCAGACCCACTTAAGATGCAAATTCTCCTAAGATGTAGATAAGTCATAAGTTATATAAATTCAAAAGTTCAAATATCGCACGTCCCATAATCTTTGATGCACTTTGGCAAATTACTACTTTTCAAACTCTCTCTACATATATATATATATATATAGAGAGAGAGAGAGAGAGAGAGAGAGAGAGAGAGAGAGAGAGAACATATGGGACAAGTGCAACTTGAACCAATTTTATACCACTTAGTGTCTTTTTTATTGTACATGACTTTTGACGAATTCGCCGTTAAATTATATATATATATATTTTTTATAACCACAATGCTTGTAAAATTTCAAAATAATTATAGGTTTAATTGTTTAAATTCAAGTTTTTGTATTTTAAAATTATGCATAAAAAATTAACTTATAGAACGAATAGTAAATAACATCCGATTAATACAAAATTTGGCATAAGTTCTAAGAACATAGATTAACTGTAATGGGATTTTCAAAATATTAATCTAATAAAATGTTATTAGATAATGTAATATTTCTTAAAATTACATCAAATGCAACTTTTTCTTGACCCATATATATATGGTTGGGTTCAAATTACACCTAGTGTAACTTTAAGTAGTGTTACATCACTCAAAAAAAAATTATTTGATGTAAATTTTAATAAATTTACCATTTTAAATTATCTTCGTATATTTTCTATACTTGTAAAATTTCAAGTTGATCAAAGATCAATAGCTATGTCATCAATCAACTGTTTAAAAGTTAAATTTTTGTAGTAAAAATAATACATAAAAGATGAATTCATTGATCAAATGGTAAATAACATCCTTTTGGCATGCATGTTAATAAGGTGATAATAAGCTTAATATGGACTTGATAATGTATTTGTTTTGGATCTCTGAATCAAAAACTAGATATTGAGCTCGAGCCCAACTTGACTAATGAATCAAGTCGAGCCCAGACTTTTATACTTTTTGACAAGCTTGAGCATTAACATCATTTATAAGCTTGGTCTGAGCTCGAGCTAAGCTTGAGCACTCACTACTTGACAAAGCTCACTACTTTCAACTTGTTTACAACCCTTTGAACACCTTAACAGAGCAAGGTTTGGATGTTTTAAAAAATAGAAAGAGAGAAAGGAACTAAGAAGGAAAAAAGAAATTTCGCTTTAGAAAAACATGGACACATTAGAAGAGAACGGTTTTTTTTTTCCTTTAATGTGGAATCTCTCTGTAAAATCAAAGGGAAAAAGTTTTGGGCTCATATTCAAAGATTAATAACAAGTGAAGCATATGCTGCATATGCACTATGTAGTCAAATCGTGTGAGATATTAAAGGAATAATAACAAGTAAAAGCACAATTGAAGCATATGTACTATGTAGTCAAATCGTATGAGATCATTACAGGATTGCAATTTTGTGCTAGCCTACAATCTAGCTTGCTTACATTTGTATCAACTCATGCAAAAATTTTCATTAATTTTAACATAAGAATCTAATTTTTCTATTTTATATAACTTCTTTTCAAAAACACCTACATCAAATTATCTATTTTACACTACATCTTATTAAAATATTATTCCTTTATTATTTGTTTTTTTGTTGCTCAGTGTGTGTCTGTTTGAAAGAGAGTAAAGAACTATTAAAAAAAAAATTTCATGTGAAGAGTAACTATGTATATTTACATGGTTACTATAGCAACAATCTTAATTTACACAAGTTTACATAGACTGATGTGGGTAATTTTTGAAATCCGATGTGAAAACTCTATCACTTATGTAATTATACATTAATTGATATGAGTGCTTAAATTATGCTTTGCAAACAATCCTGATACGATCTAGATTGTTTTTGTGATAAAGGATCATAAAGATCTTGCAATGCTGTCTTTAGTTCAATTCTCAACTCAAAAAGAGTTGAACATGTTCATTCAATCTTGTTCGCTCCCACAAATCTTTTTGGCTATCTTCTTCTTTCAATTACAAAGGAAAGACTATATAGAAGGTTTTTCTTGAACGTTTGTATCTAGAAGTGCATCCAACACAAAAGTCGACTTGATACTCTAATTCTAGTGATTGTTCAGCCACCAAAAAATTTCTCACCGAGTTCTACCCTAAGTGACATGGATTAACCTTTGAAGAAAATACGTATGCATGATTATTTAAGTTGGTCAAATTGTAAACAAAGACAATTGGTATTAACCATTTAAAAATAATAATAATAATAATAATAATATGGGATAATAACAGTAAACTCACTTGTGGTATAGCCCGTTTTCACTTTATCTACCTGTGATTCAATCATTTACACTTTGCCCACCTAAACTTCAATTCATTACCCATCCGTTATTCACCTTTGTTAAAGTTAGGGATAAAAATGTATTTTATCTTCACTTTTATGTCTTTTTCCTCTAAAAACAAAAAATAACCAAAAAAAAAAAAACTTAAACAAACAAGATCAAAGAGGGAGGGTTTTGTAGCTTAGATTCAAGATCACACTTTCTTTTGGTATGAACAGTCTTAAGCCAATCGATCCAAATAAAATTTTCATATTCGCACAAATTCTAAAAAACATTTACAAAAATCCTACACTTGAAAGTGCTTTACTCTAATTTCACAAAAATCCTTTTAAACAATTTCAGTTATTTACAAAAATCATACACCGCTTCACCTTAGTTCTCTCTCAAATCTCAAACCAAAACCAAAGCAAACTACTCTTCAAAACCCAGACCCACCCAACACAAACACAGACGCACTACACCTAGAGCAAAGAAAATAATATAGCAGAGAGAGAGAGGTAGATCGAAGTCACAGTCGGAACCAAACTCAACACAAAGGAACCCATAGCCAAAGCTAGAACTTGCACTGCCGCAATATTCATTTGTCATTGCTCCGTTCATCGCCACCATTGCTCCGTTCACTGATGCTACATTGGTCCGATTCATTCATCTTCCTCAACTAGCCACTCACACTCACCCAAGCTCTCTATTTGATTAGCCATCTATGTTCCTTCTCGTTGACGCATCTCTTTCCCAGTCACCCTCTTGCCAAGCCATCTTGCCCACAACACAATCTTCAAACTCGACGGAGAGGAACGAAATTGAAATTGAAATTTTCGCTACAGCCACCAACTACGACGGCGTTGTTTTTGGTTGATGGTGGATTATGGATGATGCCGTGAGTGGGTTGGGTTTGAAGAGAGGGAGAAGTCAAAGAGATAGAGATGACGACGACGTCGTTTTTGGTTGATGGTGGATTGTGGGTGATGCCGTGAGTGGGTTGGGTTTGAAGAGAGGGAGAAGTTAGAGAGATAGAGATGAAGAGGGAGAAAAAATAATAAATAAATGAAGGAATTGGGTCTGGAAGCTATTGGATTTTTTTATTTATATTTGATTTGTATTCCTCCAATTTATTCTCCTAGAAGTTCTTCAGCAATCAAAATCCATAACTTTTTTATTCTTGTTATATTTGTTTTTGCCTAAAAATGTGTTTTTCTAATGACAAACAGAGAGGTGGGTTACGGAAGGCTAATGGAACTAACCTTAGGTGGACAAAGTGTAAATGATTGAACCACGGGTAGGCAAAGTGAAAACGGGTCATACTACAAGTGGGTTTACTGTAATTATCCTTAATAATATTTAGGAATACATTTGACTTTAGAACTTGGACTTCGTTGACCATCTTATAAATTGAGCTCTCGACTACTCTACATGTGCATGCCACAGTAAGTCACCACATTGAGCTGATAAGTCGTAGCATTGATCCCACTTCCCAGACATGACAACGATGTCTCCACCTTTGCTTCACCACTCCTTCATTCAACTATGATGATTGTGATACTCTCTTTCTCTCTCTCTCTCTCTGAGTCTGAGTAGTATTTTAGTGTTTAAAAAAAAAATCATCGATAAGTGTACGCTATATTTTCTTTTTCCTTTTTTAAGAAGCAAGTGTATGTTAGCTTAATATTTACTTGACTATTTTAGTTTTTTTTTTTTAGAAGAGTTGACTATTTTAGTTAACTATATTTATTGAATGGATTATGGATAGAATTCAAGTATGACCATAATTATTACTATGGAAATGAATAAATAATCAATAAAAACTAAACTTATAGCTAATTGGTTATTGTCTTTTTCACTAGGCCAATAAAACAATTTTTTTTTTTTTTGGAAAGGCAATAAAACAAATAGTTAAAAAAGAAAAGAGGATTATTTTAATTGACAATGATTATTTAATACATTAAGGATAGAATCTGAGTATGATCAGTAATTATTACTGTAAGGACTAGATTTGGCGCTTAAGCCTAAACGAGTGAAGGACCCATGCCTAAATAGCCCAACACAATGAATTTGTTAGATAGTGGGCTCCTAAACTAGGCTTTCATGGATGAGATAGCGTTTACAATGGGCTAAGAATAACAATGAGTCAAGGAAAAATAAAAGGCCATCACCAAATTGAGAAGGATAATTCTCCTCAGATATGTCCAAGGAGGTTCTATTCTTGAATATATCACTATCAGACTTGTTTACAATTTCCTTTCTTCGTGCTACAGTGTATTTCTCTACCATTTTTCGGCCCTCTTCCATCTGGAGGACCTTCTACCTTATATAGGCTCTTTTGGATGATCCTGTCCTTCCATTTGTTAATCACACAGGCCACCACTCAAGTGCCAATCCCATCAACCACCTTCTCTATACCCCTATGACATGCAACTACCAAAGCAGCATTGTTCAAGGGTCTTCTCCACATAAATGCTGCCAAAAAGTTTGGTAGAATGCATTGAATATGGTAGCAGTCTCCAATTCTTCAATCACGTTAGTGCTAACTCCATTCCCAAGGCTCTTTCTGCACAATAAGGCTTTCTTTGATGACTTGTTGATGACGTGATCATAGAGTCCAAGGACATGGACTCCTCGGTGCAGTAGCTACCCTTTTTGGCCATGCTATGACACATGGCATGACTGCCTTACTCGAAATTCTAGTACCCCACAATAGCCCCTCAAAATTCCCATTGGTTTCCTCCCGTCCGATGAGAGAAATGGGGTTTTGACTTTAAGCAGTTAAATTGACATATGTCTCTGACTCCCAAGCGTGCGAATATTGCTTCGCGTGTCTCATAATTGTACCTAACGCTTCGTAGTCCACAACGCTTCATTAAATGCTCCAGGCGGCGTCTTATTCCTCGTATCCAACAATGAGATGGGGATCCTACGGTTGATATTTTTCACGAATTTTGGGTGGGATAACTCCCACCCAAGGCTCGCCTCCTATAAAAGGTGCCTGGAGAGTTCATTTCACCCACTTCGTGAATTTTCGAACTCTCTAGGCTTCCCACAATCCCAAGCTTCGCAGATTTCTCAACTCTTCTCATTCCTAAGAAGTTCCTGCAGTGTACTTCTCTCTCATTTTTTAAGTTTTTCATTTCTAGGCAATTTTCTCCTCGGCCTTCAATTTTCTTCTTCCTTTTCTTAGACACCTCCTTCGCTTCCCTTTTTAGTTTGTTTAGATGGACTCAAACACCTTGTAGATTCTCTTGCCGATATGGAGGGATTTAAGGCCAAATACCATATCCCTCCAGGAGTTTCCCTACAATATTGTGCTCTGGAGCAATGGCACACCAATAGGCACGAAGGGGAGGTGGTCGTTCCTATGATCGCCTCTATAAAAGGGGGAATGACTCTCCCCATGGGTAGTGTGACTAAGGATTACCTAATTGCCCAGAGGTTGTGCCCACAACAATGTGCACCTAACCTATTTAGGGTTCTAGGCAGTGTAGATGCCCTTAATGCACCTATGGGTCTGGGCCTCACCTGGCACGACATTGCCTTTATGTACAAGTGCCATTCACTGGGTGACTCTAGGTATTATCTTAAATCCTAATCCTCAGCCGTTAGGCTCGTATCATATCTTCCCAAGTCCAACAAGGGCATGAAGGACAAGTACTTGATTGCTTCTAAGGAATGGCACGATGGTCTTCATTGCCCGACCCTGGAGAGGGAGCCAGTGGGGATTCTTAGGTTTAGGTCCCTTATCGTAAGATTTAGCTTTGTGATCCCCCCCCCCCTCCTCTTTTTTCACTGGGTGTTCACTTTTCTGACTATAGTTTTACTTCTCGGCTGTGTTTACAGATAGAGATACGTGGCTCCCAACATTCGGTTCATGAACGTCAACGATCTTAACCAAGTGCTCAGGTCTGCGGTGTTTGTTAGTGAAGACGGGCAACTAAGGGCCATACATCTCATTCTCGACTTCCATCGCCTATCTGATACCTTTCAGGAGGTTAACAACGCGATCTGAGTGGGTGATCCTTGGCTCAATCATATAGACGCCATTGTGCCAGGTTTTTTAGCCTGAGAAGACATGGTGCAAGTTGTCCGACCTTGTTCACGTGCTCCCCAAGTAACAGAGACTCAGAGAGAAGAGACTACCTCCTCTCGGCTCTTACTTAAGGGAGAAATGACCAGTTCCACCTTAAGAAAGAGAAGGAGAAAGCAAGAGATCTTGTCATCCACCTCTCAGATGAATAGGAAAATTTAGATAGAACCTCGGGTGTTTATGCCCCCAACCTTGTAATAGCTCACATTAACAGCAATTCAGAGGAAGAGGAAGAAATGGCCCTGAATAAAAGGAAGACCTTAAAGGACCTCTTTTGCAGATAGGGCTAAGGTGCAGACTTCTAAGGACCCCGTGATGCCCCAGCCCCTTCCCATTCTTCCCCCGCATCCCCTTCCTCTAGGTAGCTTGCTCCCTATACCCAAGCAGAAGAAAAAGAGAAAAGACAAAGAGGGAACCGAGGAATGGGAGGTGGTTGGCCAGAAGGAGCCGAAACAGCAGAAGACGGCCAAGGGCCAAACACAGGTTTCCTCCATCCACAGCAGGGAGGAGCAAAATGTGGCTGAGGTGCGCCACCAAAACCCATCCTAGGCTCCTCGGTTGGAGTTAGATGGAGCTACCATTCCGTGGAACTCTTTGATCTGGGAGTTCTAGAAAAGGCAAGCCCACTACGTGGCCGAAGCCCTAGAACAGTCTGTCCTTCTACCTAAGGACATGGTTGCCTTAAGGAAAATGAGGCAGCGAGAGCTTTTCCTGTCCCTGAAGAGGGACCCTGCATTGGTAAATTCTTAGGCTTTTTCCACTTCTGGTTATCTTTTATTTTGTTATTGTAATTATGATTGTTTTTTTTTTTTACCTTTCTTCTTGGCAATTTGACTTTATTCGTGATGTAATTATTACTTTAATCAATGGAAAGACTTTAAATTTCTATTCTGTGCATGTTTCTTTTTATTTGCCATATTTATAGTTGGTTAGCTAAACCCTTTACTTTACCTCTTACTGAGGTTTTTAGGTGAATAATTCCTCAATAGGTGAACACCCTTTTTTAACAATAATAAATGCCAAGGAGCTTCCTATTTACTCAGACAAGATAGGACCATGTAAGTGATGAGAGAAAATGAGTAAGTGTTAGTACTGGAAGCTGTGTAATTAACACGGAAGGCCTGAGTCCTCAAGAGCAAGAAGAATACCTAGTAGGAAATGAGTGTCCTACCTTAAAAGCACCTTAGTGTACCCTCAGAGCAGCTTGGCTAAGGTCTAGTATGGGCCCTTGTTCTCATGTGATGATGCCCACGCTGAGGCTCCACCTTAGGTAGATTTACTAAGTTTTAATTCCTTTAGGGTAGGCAGTCCGAGGGTTCAAGTAAGTAATGGAGAGTGTTAATTTGACGAAGGCACAGGGTTTAGGGATCAGGCATAGCCAAAGCTCTGTTTGGCAGTTAAACAGACAATAAGAAGTATTAATTCATCCAATGTGCATGGTCCAAGGAGGCTAGCGTGACCAAGGTTCTTTTCAGCACTTAGAAAAAAGAATAAGAAGTTTTAATACTAGTGTTAATTTTCCGAAGGCATGGCTGAGGTTCTATTTAACACTTAGAAAATTGGCTCAAGGTGTTAATTTTCCCAAGGCATGGTCGAGGTTCTATTTAAATCTTAGAAAATTTATCAAGGTGTTAATTTACCTAAGGCATGGCCGAAGTTCTGTTGAACATTTAAAAAATTCACTCAAGGTGTTAATTTTCCCAAGGCATGGCCGAGGTTCTATTTAAGTCTTAGAAAATCTACTCAAGGTGTTAATTTTCTCAAGGAATGGCCGAGGTTCTATTTAACACTTAGAAAAATTGGCTCAAGGTGTTAATTTGCCCAAGGCATGGCCGAGGTTCTATTTAACATTTAGAAAATTTATCAAGAAGTTAATTTACCCAAGGCATGGCTGAGGTTCTGTTGAACATTTAGAAAATTCGCTCAAGGTGTTAATTTTCCTAAGGCATGCCCGAGGTTCTGTTTAACACTTACAAAATTGGTGGGGAGTATCAATTTACCCAAAGTATGTGGTCCGAGGAGCCAAACATGATCAAGCTTTTGTTTAACACTTATGTGAAGTGTCACGAAGCATTAAATTATCCAAAAATAAGTGGTCCGAGGGACCAAACACAACTTTAGGCTCTGTTTTAATGCTAAAGGAAAAAGTATAACGCATTATGTAATAAACAATATACTACAGCAAAATCTTTCATTAATAGTAATACTTTCGCAGGTTATTTACATTCCAGGGCTGTGGTACAACATATTCATCTAGATTTTCAAGATAGTAAGCCTCTATTCTAGCTACAGAAGTGATGTGGTATGGCCCTTCCTAGTTGAACCCTAACTTTCTCCACGCTAGGTTCTTTGCAGTTCCCAAAACCTTTCTCAGCACCAAATCCCCAAGCATTAATGGCCTTAGCTTAACATTTGAGTCGTACCCCTGCTTGAGCTTATGTTGATAATAGTCCAATTGGATCATGGCATTTTCCCTTTGTTCTTCAATCAGATCCATACTATTCTCTAATTGCCCATCATTGTTATTCAGAGTGAAAAAGCTTGTCCTCAGTGTTGGGAACCCGGTCTCGAGGGGGATTATGGCCTCGTCTCTGTAAGTTATTGAAAAAGGTGTTTCCCTTGTGGATCTACGAGGCGTAGTCTGATACCTCCAAAAGACATGTGGCAACTCTTCCACCCACTTTTCCTTTGTATCATCCAACCTCTTCTTGAGTCCATTCGTATGACCTTGTTGACAGTCTTGGCTTGTCCATTCTCCTGCAGATAAGCCAAAGTGAAGTATCTATTTGTAATGCCCAGGTCATAGCAATAACTTCTGAAGGCCTTGCTATCGAATTGAAATTCGTTTTCTGAGATAAGGGTATGAGGAATCCCAAATCGTGTAACGATGTTTTTCCACACAAATATCTTGGAGTCCACATCCTTGATGTTTGATAAGGGCTCAGCTTTAACCCACTTGGTGAAATAATCAGTGTCGAACAGAAGCCATCTCTTGTTCCCTGTTACTTTAGGAAAAGGTCCCATAATATCCAAGTCTCATTGTGCAAAATGCCAAGGACTAGATAGAGGGTTGAGAACACCCCCAAGTTGGTGAATGTTTAGGGTAAACCTCTAGCATTGGTAACACTTCCTTACACATTCATGTGCTTCTCTCTGCATACCCGACCACCAGTACCCTTGTGTGAAAGCCCTGTGAGATAGAGATCTCCCACCTGTGTGACTCCCACAAATTCCTTCGTGCAGTTCTTCCAGGAAAGGTTCTACTGCTTCGGGATGTACACACAGTAAATAAGGCTCAGAGATAGAGCGTTTATACAATTTTTGGTCCTCAAATAGCCAAAAACAGGGAGCTTTCCTCCGCATCTTATCCTTAAGAAATGAGACAATAGGATCCATCCAGCTGGGCCTTACCCTAATCTGGTGAAGGAGGACCTTCTCTCTTTTGCCCTCATCTGACCTGTATAGATCTTCAACTAGGATAACCCGTGGCAAATCTTGCACCGAGGAGGTCGCAAGGGTAGCAAGGGAGTTAGCATGCGTGTTTCTACTCCTCGGAACTTGTTGCAGGGAGAAAGACTCAAACTCTGCTTGCAAGAGTTTAACTCGGTTCACATAATCCAACATTCTTACATTTCGGGCTTCTAGCTCCCCCTTAACTTGGCCAATGACAAGTCTTGAGTCTAAAAACATCTCCACTGCTCGCCCTCCCATCTTCCATACCATTTCCATTCCTCTCAACAGAGCCTTATACTCCGCCTCTTTGTTTATGGCTGAGACACCCAACCTTAAGGACTTTTCAATGGTGATCCGCTCGGGGGATACAATAAGTAGCCCCACTCCCGATCCCCTTTAATTAACTGCACCATCTACATATACCTGCCATGGCGAAAGCTCTTGTACGGTAACCATCTCAACTAATTTTTCATCCATGTCTAGCCTCTCCTTGTTTTCTACTAGCAACAGTTCAGTAAATTCGGCCATCAAGTCTGCCAGGATCTAGCCCTTCATGGAAGTGCATGTCATATACTTGATGTCGAAAGCTCCTAGGATTATCCCACACTTTGCAATCCTCCCCGTGTAGTTCGCTGCCCAAAGTAGTGATTGAAGGGGGAGTTGGGTTAGAACCACAACCATGTGTGCCTGAAAGTAATGCGGAAGCTTTTGCCTAGTGTGCACTACTACCAAGATGGCCTTCTCTAGGGGTAGGTAACGGACTTCGGCCTCATGTAGTGATTTACTTACATAGTAGACTGGCTTCTGCACCCCATTGTCAGCTCGCACCAATACCAGACTCACCATGTGCAACGTTACTGCGATGTAGGTGAATAGAACTTATTCCTTCTCGGGTTTAGACATAATAGGTAGCCAAAAGAGATATTCCTTCAACTGCTAGAAGGCCGAGGAGCATTCCTCTATCCATTCAAATCCTTTCCACTTGTGCAACAGTTGGAAGAAAGGCCGGTACCTATCTGCTAATTGGGAGACGAATTGATTCAAGGCGGCAGTCATTCCTATCAAATTCTAGACTTTTTTGGAGTTCTGAGGAGGCTGAAGGCTACAGATTGCCTTGATCTGATTAGGGTCGACCTCAATCCTCTAATAGGTGACCATGTAGCCTAGAAACTTTCCGGGGCTGACACCGAAAAAAAAATTTGAAGCATTGAAGCGCAACTTGGGTTTTCTTAATACACCAAAGATACTTCCAAGGTCGTTTACGTGCTTAGATTCCACTTTACTCTTTACTACCATGTCGTCTATGTAGATTTCAGTACATTTTCCTAGTTGTAATTCGAACATCCTGGTCATCATCCTTTGATAAGTAGACCCCGCATTCTTTTACCCAAATGGCATTACCTTGTAATGATAATTCCTTGTAGGCGTGACAAAGGAAGTCTTATCTTGATCCTTTAAGGCCAACGGTATTTGATGATATCCCTAGAAGGCATCCAGGAAGCTCATCCGAGGATGGCCCAAGGTTGCATCTACCAGTTGGTCTATCCAAGGCAGAGGGAAGGGGTCTTTTGGGCAAGCCTTGTTCAAATCCGTGAAGTCCACACATACCCACCATTTTCCACTTTTCTTCTTTACCACCACCGTGTTGGCCAGCCATTCGGGGTAGAACACTTCTTTTATAACTCTAGCCTGTTTAAGTTTAAGTACCTCTTCCTTGACGGCATTGAAGTATTCCCTGGATGAGCGCCGAGGTGGTTGATTTTTTGGACGACAGATGGATTAATGTTTAAATGGTGGAAGATGAAGTCTGGATCCACCCCTATAGCCTCGTAAGGGTTCCATGCAAGTACATCAACATTTCTTATGAGAAAATCCATTAGCTCCTCTTTCTCATGAGGAGGGAGTTAAACGCCGACTTGAAAGAACTTCTCCTTGTCATCTCCAACGATAATATTTCCAGTTGCTCGCACTCTACCTCATTTCCCAATACATCCGTGGATAACACCGACCCCTTTAATTGTTATAAACTCTGCTTACTAGGGGCCAAGGGCCTTATTCCGTCTTGATGTCTAATCGCATCCACCAAGCATTGTCTAGCCATAAATTGGCTTCCCACCAGCTCTTCGATCCAATCCCCCGAGGATACTTTACTTTCAGGTGTAAGGTGGAGGGGATAGCTCCCATAGCATGGAGCCAGGGCCTCGCCATAGTAGCGGTATAAAGGGGATTAGGCGTCCATAACAATGAAATCCACCTCTACTATTTCTGTTCCCATTTGCACGGGCAGTCTGATTTGCCCCTTTGGGATAACAACCTTTCCACCGTAACCCACCAGAGAGGAGTTGTAGCTAGTTAAGTCTTCTGGCATTAGTCTCAGCCCCTTGTACAAATCGGGGTGCATGATTTTCATGCCGCTGCCCTGATCTACCAGCACTCTCTTTACGTCATATCCCTCAATTCTTAAGGTGACCACTAAGGTGTCATTATGCAACCGCGAGGTTCCCACTTTATCCTCATCGGAAAAGCTCAAGGCTGGTTGGACTCCCGCTCGGCTTCTTTCCGAACTAGGGTTGGGTCCTCGGTAGTTGTTCGATCTATGGACATTACCCTAGATGGAAGGGAACCAATTCTGCCTGAAGCAGTGAAGATTACTCTAATTGTGCCCAATGGGGATTTTGAAAAGGCATCTCTACGCACTCTTGGCCCGAGCTGGTTGCCTTGCTCATTAGGCTGATACAAGTACTGCTTCGATTTTCCTACCTACACCAGTTGCTCTAGATGGTTCCACAAAGTCCTGTAGTCCTCGGTTGTGTGCCTACGCTCCTGCTGGTATTGGCAATAAAGACTCTGGTTGTGCTTCGTGGGGTCTCCCGCTATCATATTTGGCCACTTAAAGTAGGGCTCGTTCTTTATTTTTTCCAAGATCCAGTGCACAAGCTCTCGGAACATGGTGCTAATGGCTTGGGTAATAGTCGGACCCGAGGGCCCCGCGTAATCCTTCTGAGGCCTATTGCTATTGTATCTGTCTGACCTAAAATCCCTCATTTCTTGGGGGATAACCTTAACATTTCCCTTTCCTTACTACTAGTCTTCCTTGACCCGTTTGTACTCATCGATGAGATCCATGAGCTGGTGCACAGTCCTCACAGGCTTTCTCGTTAGGCACCTCCTCAAGTCATGCTCGGTGGGTAGGCCAACCTTAAAGGTGCTTATGGCCATGTCATCGAAGTTTCCCTCAATCTCATTGAATATCTCCTAGTACCTATCGGAATACGTTTTTAGGGTCTCCCCCTCACGCTTCGCCATGGACAACAGTGAGTCTAGAGGTCGAGGAACCCTGCTGCAAGAGATAAAACAGGCTCCAAATGCCTGAGTGGGCTCCCTGAAAAAGCTGATGGAGCGTTCCCTCAGGTTGCTAAACCATCTCATCTCCACGGGCCCCAAACTGAAGGGGAACACTCTGCACATTAGGGCCTTGTTTTTGGAATGTACAGCCATTCTCTAGTTGAAGTGACTCACATGCTCTACGGGGCCTGTCCTATCATTGTATATGGTAAATGTAGGCTGGGTGAACTGACGAGGAAGTCTTCCTACCTCGATTTTATACGTGAAGGGTAACTTGGAGATCTGGTTCAACGCCTGCTCATGGCGTCATTCCCCAGGCCTTCACAAGATGAGCCCCTATTTCTGTGCCTATGATGGCGCTCCTCTTCCTTTGAAAAAGACTTGCTGGAGGGGGGGTCCTTGATCAGGGCTTGTAGCTTCCATCTTGGTCGTCCTCGGAAGAGTGGTTGGAGTGTGAGGGAGTCCTTTTTCGCCTCTCATTTCCCAGCCTCCTGCGGAGGCGGTCAATTTTCCGCTGCACACTTCTGGTATTTTCCTTGTGGGAGATGTAGCTCATTCCCCAAGATTGGCTCCTACTCGTATGTGTAGTATACACATTGACCTCTTTTATCCCTCCCCCATTCACAGTTAACAAAGCAGTCCTAGTGCTAGAAGCCGACAGACTCCTCCTAGTTTTGTCCTGGCCCTGACCCTACCATAGCTAAACGCTAAATGTCCTAAAAGCTCAAGTAAATTCCCATAGATTGTGCCAATTATAAGGAGTGAAAGACCCAGGCCCAAATAGCCCAACACAATGAATTTGTTAGAGAGTGAGCTCCTAAACTAGGCTTTCATGGATGAGATAGCATTTACCATAGGCCAGGAATAACAATGAGACAAGGAAAAATAGAAGGCCATCACCAAATTAAGAAGGATAATTCTCCTCGGATAAGTCCGAAGAGGTTCTGTTCTTAAATATATCACTATCAGACTTGTTTACAATTTCATTTCTTCGTGCTACAATGTATTCCTCTGCTGTTTTTCGGCCCCCTTCCCTCCAGAGTACCTTCTACCTTATATAGGCCTTTTTGGATGATCCTGTCCTTCCATTTGTTGATCACGTAGGCCACCACTCAAGTGCAAATCTCATCAACCACCTTCTCTGTACCCCTGTGAGATGTGGCTACCAAGGCAGCATTGTTCAAGGGTCTTCTCCATATAAATGCGGCAAGGAGGTTTGGTAGAATGCATTAAATGTGGTGGCAGCCTCCAGCTCTTCAATCACGTCAGTGCTAACTCCCTTCTCAAGGCTCTTTCCGCATAGTAAGGCCTTCTTTGATGACGTGTTAATGACGCGATCATAGAGTCTGAGGATGTGGACTTCTCGGTGTAGTATCTGACCTTCTCAAACATGTCATGACACGTGGCATGACTGCCTTACTCGGAATTCTAGTACCCCACAATTACTATTTTGGGTTCTTTTTTTTTTTTTTTTTTGGAAAAGAATTGACTATTTTAGTTAAATATGCTTATTGAATACATTATGGACAGGATTCAAGTATATATCGTCCATAATTATCACTACGGAAATGAATAAATAAAAATAAACTTATGACTAATTGGTTACCTTCTTTTTCACTTGACCATTAAAACAACTAGTTAAAGTGAAAAGACGATTATTTTATTGACGGTGATTATTTAATACATTATGGATAGAATCCAGTATGATCAGTAATTATCACTAAGAAAATGAATGGCGAAACTACAATATTGGTCCCTCAAGTTTACTCTATGTGCACAATTGGTCCTTCAAGTTTCAACTGAGCACAATTGGTCCCTCAAGTTTATAAAATGAGTTGTATTAGTCCTTTTACTAACTACCGTTAGTGATGTTACTTACGTGGCTAACGGAACAACGACTTGGCATTTTTTTAAATGACATGACATTATTTAAATGAAAAAATTGGAATAACTAATTTCCATGTCAGATTTTAGTGACCCGGTTGGAATCAAATTTTAAATTATAACCCGGTTACAGATTAAATAAACCCATTTATCATCTAATTCTTGTTTCACACAAACGCACGACGACGCCAAGGAGACTAACAATGTATTTTGCCACAAAAAAAAAAAAAAAAAAAAAAATTGAGACAATAATGCAAAAGGCAAAAAAACCCAGATCGAGAATTGAGACAATAATGCAAAAACCGAAAAGAAAAGTATCGAAATGGGAGAGCTGGAGCCGGTATAGGAAGCGCAGTCCTCAAAGGCTCCACCCGCCGCCGCCAGGGCCACCACAAACGAGCAGATCCGGTACAGATCCCCATCGTCGGCAGAGCTCCTAGAGGGTCAATCGACATCTCCAATAGAACAACAAAATCTGGAACTCGACAGCCACAAAATGCTGAAGCGACCAGGTCTCCGTTACTCTCACAGTCCTTTGGTGACAAGATCCGCCACTACAAAGGCGTGTTATTGATAACTTTGGTCCCTCTTTTCCTCATCAGCTTCGTCCTCTTCATCATACCTGTCAACAATTCAGCTTCCTTGTCTGACTTTTGTAAACGCAAGGTCCATCGGATCTCGATTCTCCTAGATCATACGCTGTTATTTTTGACGCCGGGAGTTCCGATAGTCGTGTTCATGTCTTTTGTTTTGATCATAATCTTCAACTTGTCCACATTGGAAAAAATCTGGAGTTGTTCATACAGGTACATTTCCATTACCATTTCCAGTTTTCTCCTTCAATTGGATTTCATTTCACAATTGAACAAGTTTATTGTTTGGATTGTTAACAGTAAAAGCTGGGTTTCAGTGCATATGCCAATGATCCCCAGGAGGCTGCAAATTCTCTGCAAACTTTAGATGATAAATTAGATGATAAATGGGTTTAGTTTAATCTGTAACTGGGTTATAATTTAAAATTTGATTCCAACCGGGTCACTAAAATCGGACGTGGAAATTAGTTATTGTAATTTTTTTATTTAAAAAATGCCATGTCATTTAAAAAAATGCCAAGTCATTGTTCCGTTAGCCATGTAAGTAACATTACTAACGGCAATTAGTAAAAGGACTAATACAACTCATTTTATGAACTTGAGGGACTAATTGTGCTCAGTTGAAACTTGAGGGACCAATTGCGCACACAGAGTAAACTTGAGGGACCAATATTGTAGTTTCGCCAAAATGAATAAATAAAAGCAGTCAATTTTTTTTTTTTTTATTAGCCAAGTGAAAAAGATAATATCCAATTAGCCATAAGTTTAGATTTTATTGATTATTTATTCATTTCCATAGTTATAGTTATGGAACATACTCAAATCCTATCCATAATGTATTCAATAAGCATAGTTGACTAAAATAGTCAATTCTTCTTAAAAAAAAAAGAAAAGAACAAACATAGTCAAGTAAATATTAAGATAGCATACACTAGCTTCCTAGAAAAAAGAAAAAGAAAAGAAATATAGCATACACTTATCAACTATTTTTTTTAAGCACTAAACTCACTACAACAAAAGTGGACTATGGTGACGAAATCTTTCAATTTCGTCACCGAATACATTTGGTGACGAAATAGCATTCGTCACTTTAGCTCCGTCACAGAATGTATTGGCTAAATTTTAGATTTCAAGGGTATTTTGTTCATTTTTTAGGTTTCATGTGTACTTTGGTCATTACTTAGGATTTGGGGGTTTTGGTCATTTTATTAGGTTTTGAGCATATTTGGTGATTTTATAAAAATCGGCTTTGGGTAGGGTATAGATATCTATGGATAAACAGACCGGGTAACAATTGGGTATAAATACTAATTGGGTAAGGTAATTGGATATCCATGAATAAATTAATTGGGTCGGGTATATATGGATATAGCCTGCCCATGGCCATCATTAATTATTTGTAAACAATAGGTGACACACATTTATTTCATCACCAAAAACACCTCCATCTTAATATTGGATGATGAATTTGGAATTTCTTCACCTCCGGTTAGTCTTTGGTTAAACAATAGGTGACGAAAATTTATTTCGTCACTAAAAACACCTACATCCTAATATTGGGTGATGAATTTAGAATTTCGTCACCTCTAGTAAATCTTTGGTGACGTGAATATTTCGTCACCCTAGGTTTGCCTTTTTTTCATGACCTATAGTGACGAAATAAATATTTCGTCACCAATTTGTATGTCTTTGGTGATGAAATATTGATTTCGTCACCAATTCGTACATCTTTGTTGACGAAATATTGATTTCGTCACTAATTTTAAAATTTTTATAATATTTGGTGACGAATTCTTCTTTTCCTCACTAAATGTTATCATTTGGTGACAAAATTGTTTATCCTCACTAGATTTCGTCACCATAGTCCACTTTTGTTGTAGTGCTACTACAATACAACAATCACGAGAGATCAATTCTAATGTAGATGTTTAAGGTTTAAACCTTCCTTCTCTCATCTGTCAAATTATCAACAAAAACTATTTATTAACTAATTTAACTTAATAAGAAAAAAAAAAAAAAAAACTAGTGTGAGTTGAACAATTTCTTGATTTTGTCTGTCTTTTTTACACAGTGATTTTTTTTTTTTCTAATTTTTTTTTTACTTTATATACTAATTAATTTTTAGAAAATATAGAAAAATAATAAGATAATTTAATATGAATTTTATTTGATTTGTAGAAAGTCAACTAAAATATTTGATTTTTTAAAAGAAAATTTGCAAATAATTCAAAAGATAATGTTAATATTACAACATTGACAACCCCTGATATCACAATTTCTGAAAATCCAAAAAAAAAAAAATTGAAATTAAAGTAATTGATATTAGTTCATCATAGAGTGCTCCGAATTGTATCCACATATATGAGATTATCATCTTTTAATCAACCGTGGTGAAATTTGACAAACTTATATTAAGGTTGGTCCATACCAACCTATTATTCGAAGTACCCAAAATTTGATCCATACCAGCGGAATTTTGATTCATGTTTTAGGTCCTCCTAAATTTGAATCCAAAATTATACCAGGATCAAATTTCGATCTGATCAATTATAATTCAACTGTCCTAGCTAGTCACTTCTCATCATCTCTTGGCCGGAGTGTACCGTGTGGATATGTTGTGGTGACTGATTTATAGATTCTGGAGAGTCTTATCTTCTTCTTTTTTTTTTTTTTTTCTTTTTCCCTTGCCTACAGATGATGTTGCATTACAAGTGGAGCATAAACTAGCCAAAATTTGTCTTCCTTTAAGGAGATGATGTGATATAGTCATGCAGATTACCAACAAATTAATTTTTAATTCTTTTTTTAATGTTTAATATGTTACACACAAACAGAACAAACTAAATTAATATATGTTGCTGTCAAATTAGCTCCAACTACTACATCATGGAAATAGGCTTCAATGACTCAATTTCTTAATGTGATTCGTTAACTGAGTCATAAAATTCGAAGAGCTAATTGAGATTAGAAGATCTCTACATATTTGAGCTATATATATATATATATATATATATAGATCCATGAATTTAAATTAGTAACATACTCTCACGTACATGTGTATTGTTTTCAGCTTATTTGCGCATATCGAATCGTGCTAGATGCTAACATATCAATAGATTTAGGATTCAAGGAAATACGCAGTGCGAATAGGACTTCTGATCACTTCCTAGCTACCTATCAATACAATAAAATCTTCCTTCCTGATAAACAATCTGGCTTTAAAATAGACATGCAATCACTTAACTAACACATAATTGTCCGTATCAAGTTTGACAATATATAGTTTCAGTTTCAGGATAAGAGTAAAGTAATACAGAGAAAATCTTTGTGATACTCGTGGATGTTGAAGTACTTGCCTGTGAAACTTGAAGAGCTTTTAAGAAAGAAATGCGAGAATTTGGACCCAGCTAACTTTTCACACTGTGCCCTGAAATCAGACGCATATGCTAGCTAGTAAAATATGCATAATGATTACTAAAAGACTTTATCGGTTTCTTGACTGATGATTTCCATGAAAAATGCATGTTTAGAAAGAAGATTGAAGGTTGAAATTTACCACCTATACAGTTCGTTACTGCTAGTTAACCCGGCCATCTGTGTTGGCCATTTTGCATGAATATTCAGTTATTTAGAATCTGATTGATAATGTTATCCTAGTAATGTTATTTAAGTATTGTAAAAATATGTATAAATAAAAAAATTATTATAAAAATATATATTATATTATTTAAATAATAAAAACGGTTGTTTGAACAACATAACCTAACAAACCCCTAGTAGGATTAATATATGGCTCAATAATTCAATCAAAAAGTAATGTTCAACGCTGAGAATTTCAAAGATGTGACAAAAGTTAAAGTTGAGAAACCTTTCATAAAAGTCAAAGGTAAAATTGCAAAATATCCTGAAGAAATGATCTGTCATTCTTGACATGACATATTCGTCCAGAATAGAATCAATAATGCTAGTATTACAACAATTTACTCCTTGTTTACCGGTGAATTGTGAGCAATGGAGTCATGATCTCTTGTGAACCTATCACTTATAATTTATCATGTGGGCAAATTATAGGTTTTGTTGTGGTACGGGCATTATTCAAAATAAAATAGTACATTGGATTAAAACTTTTTTCTCATATTTTCTCACTCATTCTCAAAAGAAAAAGGTTGATAAAAATATACATTTATGAGTGGAAGTATTTTAGAAAAGAAAATGTGAAAAAAAAAATGATATTATTACTGTTCTTTTTGCAATTAGAATGGTGATGGGGCGCAACCAACACACTCTCACACAAATCACTAAGACACTCTCCCAAAAATCACCAAACGTAAAATAAAAACAATACAAATTATCTAAAGTTCCACATGGAGCAAAATTAGAGAATATGCGGAGTTCAATCTTATAATATAATTGCATATAAATTCATAGGTTTGAACTTTTAAGCTAATAATTGATGTAGAACACACAGTCATAGTATTTCTAAAACATCAAGGGCATTTAAAATCACGGTATAAGGCAAAAAGTCATTAGTAGAAATTTTTTAGATTACAGAGTCTGTTAGGACATATGTAGTTCAAGTCTGTGAACATATGTCGCTATTTTATGTAATTGGCTTATCCTTAGACAAAACGCACTTTACTTGTAATTGGGTAGATTTAGGATGTGTTAAACACTTCAAGAAACTTAGATTCAAGATTAAGTGTTGAAACCGTCAAAGTTTGTCCAAGAAACAAGCAAGGAAGTGCCAGTTTTTAAAGCTCGACACATACCTCGACACATACCTCGACACATGCATCTATCGAGCCTTAAGAAGCTGTTTTGCCCCGAGTCTCGACAGCTTTTCGACACCTCTCGACACCTCTATCTGTCGAGAATTAAAGAAAACAGATTTCCAGTTCTGTTTCAAGTCCAATCCGTGAATGTGTCTTTAGGACTTCTTTCTCCTAACCCTAGACATATAAAAGGATTATTTTAAGGGCCGTAAAAGGGATGCAAGTTGCACATTCATTCAGAACTTCTTGTTCACGCAATTTGTGATCTGAAAGAAAAAGTTCGTGCCCTAGTTCATCTCTGATGATTTGAAGAACTTTGTAGCCAACAACTCTCTCTCTCTAGCTGGTGTTTGAAGTCGCGTACTAGGATCCGCACATCTAGTTAGTCATGTACTTGGGAGCCGTGCATTGAAAGGAGAAACTATCACTACAGAACAAGTCCAATTGGGTATTAGGGTAAGAGTTCAACTGTAGGTTGGTAAGGTACTTGGGATTCCTTGCTTGTAACTGCTTGTTGTGATAATAGTGGAGTTTAGGGAATGGTGACCTTAAATCACCCGGTGGGGTTTTTGCCTTAAGGTTTTCCCCATTCGTAAACAAATTACCGTGTCATTTAATTTCCGCTGCATTACTTAGTTTGGTGATTTGTTTGTGCTACCACGTGATATTGCATGTTAATTTGATTAATTAATAACTGGGCTAATTTAATTAATCTAAGTTATCACAAGGGGTCAACGCGTTTGTGGCCTGTCAAGTGGTATCAGAGCAAGCACACTCTGATTAGGGTTTAATCCATTGTGTATGATCCATTTGACCCCTGCTGTCATGGATAGAGGACAATCTCTTATTATACCTCCTTTATTTGATGGCACTAACTATGCATACTGGAAAGTACGCATGAGAGCTTTCTTGCAGTCTTTAGATGAGAAGGTGTGGCAAGCTGTGGAGATAGGCTGGACCAAGCCTACAGAAGCACCGGTCGACTGGGATGATGCTAAGATCAAGGCGGCAAACTTCAACAGCAGAGCATTGAATGCCCTATTCAGTGCAGTCACCAATGGAGAGTTCAAGAAAATTTCCTCAACCGAAACTGCTAAGGAAGCATGGACCATCCTCTAGACAACCTATGAGAGCACCGAGGCTGTCAAAGATTCAAAGCTACAAAGGCTCACCACACGCTTTGAAGAAATTAAGATGGAAGAGGATGAATCGTTTAATGAGTTCTATGCCAAGCTTAAGGACATAGTAAACTCAGCCTTCAATCTTGGGGAAACCATCCCTGAACCCAAGAAAGTAAGGAAGGTGCTCAGATCGCTGCCCGAGAGATTCCATGCTAAGATCACGACGATTGAAGAATCAAAGGATATTGATAGAATTCCTTTGACTGAGTTGGTTGGAAACTTACAAACCTATAAGTTAGGGCTGACTAGGTTAGGCAAGTCAAGAAAGGGCAAGAGTTTGGCACTGAAAGCCAAGAGCAGTGATACGGATGATTCTTCAGATGATGAAGATTCCAAGATGAAGTCCTACATCACAAGGCAATTCAAGAAATTCATGAAGAATGCAAATGGAAAGGGCTTCAACAAAGACCGTAAACAATCCAGTTCTTCACAACTCAAGAATTCTGATAAAGGGAAGAAGGATGACAAGGATGGCGGTCAGTACACTGTTCCCGCTGGACCAAAATGCTTTGGTGTCAAGGCTTCGGACACATGAAACAAGAGTGTCCTACGTACCTTAAGAGCATAGGGAAGAGCAAGGCACTTACTGTTACCTTAAGCGACACGGAGCCCGAGGACGATTCCGAAGATGAAGACGACGGAATCTTGAATGCCTTTACTGCCACTGTGAATCCTACTGATGGGGTTATTGAAGAAGTGGATGAAGAGAAGGAATTGGTGGAGTCCAAGTGTGAGATTATGGATGATCAAGATGATATCCACACCGCCTATGAGAAACTGTACAAGCTTTCTGAGAAGCATGATAAACTCTATAGGCTGGCCACCAAGAAGCTCAGTGATGTGGAACTTAACCGTGAGGAGCTGTTCACAAAGGTTGATGAAGCAAATCAGACCATTTGAGCACTGAGGTTCGAAAACAATTTCTTGGTTGAAAGGACCAAGAAGCTTAAAGCGGAGCTGTTTCAAGTCAGAGCACAACTGGAAAGGACGTCAAGTGCAAAGCTGGACGAAATGCTAAGTGCTCAGAGATCTTCTTCAGACCGTACTGGATTGGGGTATGAATTCTCTCTTTCTAATACTCTTACTGCTAGCACTACTGTGTTTGTTCCACCTGCTAATAACATTGAAAATGAAAATAAGAATGTTAAAACTGAATTAGCTAGTGAGAACGTAGACAAGGGCAAGTCCATCCTAGGAGCACCCCCTAAAATTGAGAAAAGGGAATCTAGAAACCCTAGGAATAAGAAGGCTAACTCTCAAAAGCTCAAACAGAAGAAGCCACATCTCTGTTATCATTGTGGTGTTGCCGGTCACACTCGATCAAATTGCTATAAGTGGCGTGCCACTGAACAGAGTAATGGCATAATAGCATCTGGGAGCCAGAATCAGCTTCCATCTTCTCTTGCTCCTCTTGGAGACATTCTTAAAGCCATCATGTTCCTTTCAAACTTGAATGGTTCATATTCTTCTCCCTCCTCACCGGTTCAAGAGTCGACCAAAAGGAAAGGTTCTTCCAAGGTGTGGAAGGCAAAGGGATCTAAGTGATTTCAGTCACTTCTTCTTCTCTCTCCTGTTTTTTTTTTGTGTTGCATTACTTGTGTGCTTCTTTACTGTTTTGAGTCAGTCTAGTTTTATGCATTGTTTTGCTTTACATGTTTTTGTTTGTGTGTTTTCAATTTTGTGGTTTATTTTTGCTTTTCTAATAAAAATAAAAAAAAAATTTGAAAAATACAAAAACAGTGTGTGTTTGTGTGCATTAGTTCATGTGAACTTTTAAAATGGCCATTGAAATAGAGTTTTCTAAACTTTGTATCACCTGTAGCTTAGATGAGCATTCTTCTGCACAACTAAGCAAGTGAGCTTTGTAGCTCTTTGTTTGTGATGAGTAAGGTTAAGTGATCTCTTCTTCTTAACACTCGTATCACTCTTTTTGACGGGTTGAACTAGAAAATCCTAAGAGAAAGGCATAAATAACCATCTCATCATTGTTACTCGCCAATCATAATATGACATCTGTATGTTTCGGCATAGCAAAAGTGCAATGTCAATGACATCTGTATGCTTCGGCATAGCAAAAGTGCAATGTCAAAAGCTTAACATAATTGGACATTTCTTTTCTTTCTCTTGTATGCCCATGCATGATATGCTTGTTAAAAGAAAATATGCAAAGATATAAAAAGAAATAAGATAAAAAATGCTTTAAAATATGGTTGCAAGCGTGTTTTCTAGGAGATGTGGGAGTTATAGGATGTACCTCGAAGGTGATAGTCCCCATCAAACGGTTATGATTGTGTGTGAGTTAAAGTGATTTTATCATATCTCAAATCATCATAGCATTAAGACACCTATGCAATCTTGCGATGTTTTCACACACGACACGCAATACTCTTTACTATTCTTGATACATGTGCAATTACAATGTGATTTGGCCATCACAAGGTTTACATGCGTTAATGTACGCTCACTAAACTGTCTGGACTTGTTTTTGAAATATAAAATTGGTTAGACATGTTTAGTGTGTGTGTGCGTGTTTTGAGATACATGTGTATCAAAATTCTTGTTGAGAGATGATTTTGAGAGCTTAATGTGTTGATTGTATCTTTGGTTGAGTTGCATGCATGATTGCATTCATGTCTGTGTTTTTCTTCTTCTGAAAAACTATTTTCAAAGGCATCTCGACACCTCCTCGATACCTCTCGACACATAGCTGTCTGTCAAGCTTCATAAACTCTTTCTTATCGCAGTCTTGATAGATACCTCGACACCTGCTGGATCGATCGAGAAACTTTCTATCTGCTCGATAGCTTCTCGATAGCTTCTAGATCGATCGAGGTTCCTTCTTGGTTGATTCTTCCTTCTCGACACATGACCTCGATAGCTTTATCTGTCGAAGTGCTTTTTCTCGATAGCTGTCTCGATAGTAGGCTCGACACCTCTCGACACCTGCAGCTGTCGAGAATTACTGAAGATCTATATATTGGTTCTTCGCGATTTCCTTCTCACTTCGCTCGACCTCTCTCGCTCGATAGCACCTGGTTTCTCTTCCAAAACACTTCTCTCTCCCTCCAAACCTCTTCCCAAGGCTTTCTCAAGTGTTTGTCTCGATTCTCATCACTTGGTAAGCATCTCATCCCTCATATTCATACATTCCATGGATTTTAAAACCCTAGGTTTTGTGTTTTTGAAAATTTTTGGGAGTTTTCAAAATTGTTGGGGTTTTCATGAAATTCTTGGGTTGGTTTTATAGATTTGATCTTCAAAACCACATGCATTGCATCACATTAGCATTCTAATTGTATTTTCATGCATTTAGATGTGTGCCTACCTGTTATGTGCTGTTAGGTTTGGATTGGGCTGAGCCCATGATGTTTTTATGTTGCATGTCACATGTTCATGCATTTTCATGCATACGTTCCTTCCTTTCAATATTATTCTGCCAATATTGAACTGTTTGGAACTTCTCTGTGTGTCTCTTTTTCTTCCCCCTCTTTATGTTTGCGTTAGTAGTGTCTATGGCACCTAAACATAAGTCCATTCCATCCCAGAATCCTCTGCGTTCTAAGGGATCGTCATCTTCCGATACTACTCATCTTTCTGTCCGGTTCTGTGATGAGAAAGCCCATAAGGACTTCTCGGAGAACTTCTCTAAACGAGGTGTTCATTCGGAACGCCACGTTGTCCTGGCAGACTTTGCCGACACCAACCTTCCCGATGTCATACACAGTTGGGCTTAGGAGTCACTGTGTGACGTCCCGGTCACATGTCCACTCGTGTTGATACAAGAGTTTTACTCCAACATCCACGGGATAGATTCTTCAGTACCTCTTTTCTACTCTTGCGTCCGAGGTACGCGCTTTGCTGTCACCCCAGAGTTAGTCTCTGAGGTTCTTCATGTCCCTAGGGTGGATCATCCTGATTACCCTAGCTGTGAGTGTCTCTGGACTGTGTCCAAAGACGAGATGATCTCGGCGTTCTGTGAGCGTCCATCCTCTTGGGGAGATCATATATACACACTATGTCAACCTTTTGCTAAAGGTCCTCGTTTCCTTAACATGGTGATGACTTTTGTTTTGCACCCACTTTCTCACTACAACTCTATTACAGAGCCTCGTGCTCGGTTTTTGTTGTCCCTCTTAGAGGATCTCTCTATAGACTTTCCTTCACACTTTATCTTTTTCATCATAGATGTCTATAGAGATACGGTCACCCGTGATAAGCTCATTTTCCCTTCTGCTATCACGAGGATTCTGAGCCGTTTTTCCATCCCATTCCCTTCGTCCGATCCTTACCATGTCATGTCTGCCATAGACGCCGCTACCGTAAAACGTAGCGAGGCACAGTTTCGATCGCGACAGTCTGATGGTGCCACTCCTTCCACCCGTCTGACCACCTCCAGATTCGCTCGAGCATCTGCTTCTTCTTCGAGCGACGTCACCTTAGGAGACATCATGGCGCAGCTACAGCGCATGGATGCTTGCTTAGATACACTCTCCACGGAGCTGTATCAGGTGAACGTCCATGTTGGTCACATTGCCAGGCGACAGGCGACCATGGGCGGCTTTGCACTAGAGGCTTCTCCTCCGCCACCTCATGTGTCGACTGAGACTGAGGCTAATGATGATGGCGATGACGATGATGCTTCTGACGATGATAATGATGGATATGCGAGCTCTTCGGATGAGATGTCTACTTGACACTCTACCCTTTGTCACTCGTCACAAAAAGGGGGAGTAGTTTTGTGTATGAGAGTAGTCATGCTTAGGGGGAGTGTTAGCATAGGACATTTTTGTTAGGGGGAGTGTGGATTGAGGGATGTAGTGAGGTGATCATATGTATTTCTTTTTCTTTTCTTGTCTTTTTAGAGATACTTTAATCATGTATTGACATACATTGTATTTATTCTCTTCTTATATATGATGATGTATGTTTTTCTTTCACCTACCTTTACATGTGTTGTTTCTTTTCTATCTTTATACACATGTTTCTTTACTTGTACGCAATCTATTATTTCTGTTTCACACAAAGATACCTTGATGTGTTTTGTTTATAAGTGTTTCAGAAATACAGGTTGTCAAAGTCTTCTTGCCATAAACTCTCTTCTTGCAAAGTTTTTCAAGAGTTTGTGTTAGGATAGATTTTACTGTATGTAACAAGTGATTATGAGTTGAGTGATTTATGACTTCTCTCATATCTTCATTTGTATGTTGTGGTTTTGTCACGGATTGCCAAAGGGGGAGATTGTTAGGACATATGTAGTTCAAGTCTGTGAGCATATGTCGCTATTTTATGTAATTGGCTTATCCTTAGACAAAACGCACTTTACTTGTAATTGGGTAGATTTAGGATGTGTTAAACACTTCAAGAAACTTGGGTTCAAGATTAAGTGTTGAAGCCGTCAAAGTCTGTCCAAGAAATAAGAGGAAGTGCTAGTTTTTAAAGCTCGACACATACCTCGACACATGCATCTATCGAGCCTTAAGAAGTTGTTTTGCCCCGAGTCTCGACAGCTTCTCGACATCTCTCGACACCTCTATCTGTCGAGAATTAAAGAAAACAGATTTCCAGTTCTGTTTCAAGTCCAATCCGTGAATGTGTCTTTGGGACTTCTTTTCTCCTAACCCTAGACATATAAAAGGATTATTTTAAGGGCCGTAAAAGGGATGCAAGTTGCACATTCATTCAGAACTTCTTGTTCATGCAATTTGTGATCTGAAAGAAAAAGTTCATGCCCTAGTTCATCTCTGATAATTTGAAGAACTTTGTAGCCAACAACTCTCTCTCTCTAGTTGGTGTTTGAAGTCGCGTACTGGGATCCGCGCATCTGGTTAGTCACGTACTTGGGAGCCGTGCATTGAAAGGAGAAACTATCACTACAGAACAAGTCCAATTGGGTATTGGGGTAAGAGTTCAACTGTAGGTTGGTAAGGTACTTGGGATTCCTTGCTTGTAACTGCTTGTTGTGATAATAGTGGAGTTTCGGGAGTGGTGACCTTAAATCACCCGGTGGGGTTTTTGCCGTAAGGTTTTCCCCATTCGTAAACAAATCACCGTGTCATTTAATTTCCACTGCATTACTTTGTTTGGTGATTTTTTTGTGCTACCACGTGATATTGCATGTTAATTTGATTAATTAATAACTGGGCTAATTTAATTAATCTAAGTTATCACAAGGGGTCAACACGTTTGTGGCCTGTCAGAGTCGAAATTGCGTGAAATTTGGCAAGCTAAAGAGAAACATTCTTTTGATCAATAGTCGTTACTTTGCCACGTGGTGCGCCGTAATTTTGGTGAATTCCTTCGTTTAAGGTTTGAAAATAGTGATTTTACCATTTTTAGTAATTTTTGTTTCATTAATAACCTTTTGCTCAAAAGTTAGAATAAGGTCCTACTTATTTTGGGATGACCATTAAGGTCAGTAATTTATGATTTTGCATTTAACTTAATTTTATCATTTTTAGTAAAATTCGGTATTTTGCCACTAAATCTTGTGATTAATGCGAATTAAGGTTTCAGACGGTTTCCTAGTCATCCTATGGTTATACTTCGTTTGAATTTATATGTTCTGTAGCCTCAAAACGCAAATCAAATTATTTTAATAAGATTCATATTTATCACCTTTTGGATTCAAGGAATCTCTCATGGATTTGAGGAATCTCTCATGAATTCAAGGGTTACTACTAGAAACTAGCAGTTTATTTATGTTCGTTTAGACCCCTTAAACCAGATTATTTAACTTATTATATTAACCAAGTGATTACTTAGATTAATTATTCAAATCTAAGTTAAACACAAATAAATCATATCATGCAAAGATGCAGAAAAGTAAATAACACACTATATGATGACCTAGGAAAACTAATGAAACTAACCATTTCAAGGGAAAAACTTGGGGAGGATTTAACTTAACTATCCTCAAGGTAAAGTAAATCCACTATAAACAATTGATATTTTTACAATCAAATTTGACCCTAAATCTATTGCTACCTCATGTAGTAACTTACTAACACGACCACGTGCAGGCTACAAATCCACAGATTCCTTCTATTCTTGGATTTATAGCAACAGAAGTCGCCTTACTTGTGACTTTAAGATCCCACTCAAAGGTTTCAGATCACCTTTCACTTGTTCAATCTTTGTAGCAACAACTTCTACAACACTTGATCTTGAGTTTCTTCAAAGAATATTACTGATAAAAGACTTGAGAGAGCTTTGGGTACAAAACCCTAAATCTACAATTAGACGCACAAGATGCACTCTTTTCTCTCTAAGAGCTCTCAAAACGTAGTTAGGGTTTTCCTTTATATACTAGAAGTGTTTCACTTGAAACCCAAAAAGTTAGGGCAGAGTTTGGGCTGAAATAAAATTCTGCAGAAATTTCATATCTGCGCTTTTCGATCGGTCAGATTTCACTGAATTTGAATTCTTCTTTCTGCAGCTTGAATGTTCTTGTATTTTAACTTCTAACATCTTAAGCATTGTCTGATAAACTCTATAGACTCTAAGATCTAAACCTAGACAAGTTTGTACTCACGGTTTGCCACTTGTTCTAAACTTTTAGAACCTAACAATCTCCCCCTTTGACAACATATGACAACTTACATACAATATGATATGCTCAAATACAAGAACAATCCAATTACAATAAAATGCCCAATTACATCACAAATCCCAATCTAAGACTAAAAACCTAAAAGGTGCTAGAAGAGGAAAAAGATCTTGATCAGAATGTACCTATCTTTCCTAAACACTCAAAAGAATACATCACCGCATGTGTGGAAATAAAGACAAATAAACAACAAATAACAAATATGCAATAACAACAAATAATAAAAATGTAAACTAACTCTCCCCCTAAGTTAGATAATATAAAATTAAAAAAAAAAACTTTTATTTTCTTTAACTTTCGAAAACAACTTCATCTCCTCCTAAATAAAAACAATTTAAAATTTTTCTTTTTCCAATCTTCATCTTTTTCTCTCCCTTTTCGCCACATATTGACACAGCCTAATCAGAAGGTAGACAACAAACATACATAATAGAAAGCAAGAGAAATATAGAACCAAAAGAACACAAAACAATTCAGCTCTATAGAAAATAAAGGCAACTCATTCTATGAAGAGTAACAACTCCTCCTATGAACAGGACAAGTTTAACAAAAATTTGGGAAAATTTAGGAGGTGGGGAAAACTAGAAAGACACAAACCTAACCAAAAAATAATAATAATAATAAGCTAAGGATACACATGAAGAAAAATATTCTCTCTTTCAAAATAAGTAAACTTGACACTATGTGACGCATAACAAATGCATGCAAACATTCCAAGCATAATCAGTTAAGACTACAATATAAATCTCAATGATATAAAAATTCAGCATGCCAAGTGTTTTAGAGAAAATATTTGCACATTTATTATCCACTATATCTCAAAAAATTATTTCCAATTTTTACCAGTCAATGTTGGAAAATCAAGTTTTGTATCTCATACAAAACACACAGCGAAAACAACAAACATGTATCTACTTCATTCATAATTGATAACATGCATTATGTAAATTTCAGAATTTAAGAACAAGATAGCGTACCTTGGTGTGGTAAAATTCAAAAAAAATATAAGAAGTACTTGGGAACACTTTTAATCTTCACTCTAATTCCACTTTACGCCCAAGAATTGTGGTCTCTCAATCAGTTTCCAATGGAGAATAATCGAGTTACTTCACTCACACATACACACTATTTCACAATAATATCTCTAACTTAAAAAATTTTGTACGTTTCTTCCTTTATATCTAACTAATTATCAAATTAGGCTGGTCTGTTGGGCATTTCCAATTGAGCTTTAGTGTATAGCTTGGACTGGGACCAAAGGGGACCAATAAGACACTAGCTCCAATGGGCTTTGGACTTTTCTATCAACTCTTGACAAGTTCAAAGTTACTGTTAATTATATTTAATACCACTATATAAATATAATTATACTCTAGGTCTTATTAATAAATTACATCTCAAGACTTTAGTATATGTGCAACCCCTTCATAAAATATTCGTAGTAATACAAAGTCATGAATGTAGATTGCCACTTTGAAAATTACTACATCTTAATTCTTGAGTACCCGGTTTAATCCTTTATATTATTCATCATATATTTATGAAATCCAATTTCATAAAGTTTTTACGCCTAACACTCTGAATAACCAAACCCATTAAATTTATTTTAAGGGAATATTTTATATCTCCATTAAGAGATTATGAGTTTCATCTTAAGAATATATATTCTATTAACACTAAATGTGGTTGTTCAACATATTGAGGTTTTGATCGTGACTTTAGATCTTACTCTTAATATATCAAAACAACCTACATTTCATGATCAGGTCCATTATCCTCTCAGAATTAAGAGTTCATGTAAATAGAAGTCGTTAGGAGAATAATAAATCTCACAGTGGTCCAGTTCAATATGTCTTAACTCTTAAAACATAACAACATACCAACTAGAAGTCTCCACTTCCATGATCAAAACAAATCATCTTAGTTGATATGTTATAGTCTTTGCAGATGAAATGCCAAATTTCATCACCGACTATAAACTATAATTCTGAGTTTACAAAGAACTTGTAATTTATATCTTCTGTAACTTTTCACATAAATCACATACTATGCATCTCATGGACAATATGATAATGTCATACATAACGTCATACAATAGAGTTTAAAGGCACACATCCTAACAATCTCCCACTTGCCCTAAAGACTATTGTGCACTAATCTAACTCTCATTCCCTCCAAATGTGACTCACAAGTCCTTTGAGGCAAGGTTTTGGTAAAGGGATCTGCTAGATTACTTAAACTATCAATCTTTGCTACTACTACATCTCCTCGAGTAACAATATCTCGAATAATGTTGTACTTTCTCTCAATGTGCTTTCCTTTCTTATGATTCCTTGGATCTTTGGACTGTACAACCGCTCCACTATTATTGCAAAACAATGTGATGGGAACTTGCTCCATTCTCACAATTCCAAGATTAGAAAGGAATTTCTTGAGCCAAATAGCTTCCTTTGCCGCCTCACAAGCAGCAACATATTCGGCTTCCTTGGTCGAGTCCGCAATACAAAATTGCCTAACACTCCTCCAACTTATGGATCCACCTCCTAAGGTGAACACACAACCTGAAGTGGGCTTTCTGAAATCAAGATCTAGCTAAAAAGTTGAATCTGTATAACCAATAAGAATCAAATCCTCACTATGGTAAAAAAGCATATAATCTCTTGTTCTCCGTAGATACTTGAGAATATGCTTTACAGCTTGCCAATGTTTAAGTCTTGGATTTGATTGATATCGGCTGATCATGCCAACTGCATAATAGATATCTGGTCTAGTATATAGCATGGTATACATGAGACTTTCCACTACAGAAGCATAAAGAAATTGTCTCATCATATTTTCTTCCTTAAGAATCTTAGGCCTTTGGTCATCAGACAGAGGAACTCCATGTCTAAAAAGAAGTAATCCTTTCTTAGAGTTTTGTATGCTAAACCGTTCTAGAACCTTATCTATATACCCAATTTGTGATAAACCTAACATCTTATTCTTGAGATCACGCCAAAGCTTAATCCCTAGAATAAAGTTAGCTTCACCCAAGTTCTTCATTTCAAATTGGCTTGACAACCAAACCTTTATCGATGAAATTACATCTACATTATTTCCAATGAGTAGAATATCATCAACATAAAGCACTAGGAACATTACTATTTTGTCTCGATGTCTTTTGTACAGACATAGCGAATATTTTTCTTTATTTTTCTTTTTGCTTCTCTTAACTAATGTACAATAACACCTTAAGAATTTTACTGTGCAAATGCTACATCTTACTGAGCACGGCTTTTATGATTTGCACACAAGTCTCCATGATTGGCGAGTGACAATAGTGAGATGATTATTTATGCCTTTCTCTTAAGATTTTTTAGTCCTTACAATCAAAAGTATGTGACTTCAAAATCAAGAGCATGTGCTTAAAAACCATAGGCAACTCACAAAATATAAGCCTACAAAGCACAAACTAGCAAAGTGCAAAAAAAAAAAAAAAAAAAAAAAGCTCATCAAAGTTAAACAGGATACACAGTCATGAAATGCAAATTTCATAGGCCAGCCTCAATTACACATCTTGAAGATGTATAATATAAAAATAAAAATCTTTTTGTATTTTCAAATATTTTTTAACCAAAAACAAAAGGCACACACTATGCTAAATGAAAAAAAAAAAAAAAAAAATGCAATAACAATGTATGGTAGTTCTCAACTAAGCTACAATAGGTACACAAACAAGAAATATCAATTTCTTAATTAATCCATGAGTACATATACAATCTAGTACATATACAAAATTGTATTTATCTCAAAATAGTCATGCACTTAGTTATGAAATATACACTTTCTATGTTTCTCCACAATATCCAGCATGTTCTAAATCAAGAGAAAGATATCATAATTCATGTAATCCTTAAGAAAAATAAAACTAGACACATAATAAAATATTTTGTCTTTTTGAAAATTTTCAGTGTTTTTGGATCTTTTTTTCTTTTTTTTTTTTTATAAACAAAACAATCTAAAATAGAAATAAAAACATGTCCACAAATAATTGAAAGAATTATATAAAGGACAAACAAACAACACTCACCTTAGAGAATCTTTTCTCCCCATATAGCACAAGGCTTTGGCTTTGGCTTTGGCTTTGTAGGTGAAAAACCATGAAAAGTAGAGTGTATTTGAGGGATTACACCATTCTTCTGAGAGAGACCAAAATCCTGTAATTTTCTTTCATAAGCCAATAAGCTTAAATTTTTCAAAAGCATGTAAAACAATTTATCAAGACTTGTAGCAGAAGAAAAGTCATTAAATATCCTAGACTAAAACACATAATGCTTATATTTCAATTTATTACAGTTAGGGCAAATATGACCAGAGACACCACAAAAGTGACAAACAGGAATAAATTTAGGAACATCAGTATTCCTAGCAACAGATCTAATCTCAGGTTTTAATTTTGCCTCAACAAAGAACAATTTGGTTTAATATGACCAACAACACCACAAAGGTGACAGGTAGGCATAAAAACAAATTTCTTTTGCGCTCTAGCAGTAAGTTTAGACTTAGGTTTAAAAACTTCAGCGTCTACATCAGAACTTTTACTTTTGTCGAACTTAGCAAAATAAGCTTTTTTCTTTATGGTTCCTCTTGAAAGGAGGAATATAAATATTGTCAGCTTTAGACTTAAAAGAAATAGAAACAGATCTGTCATCAACAACAAGCTTGGTACTAGTCAAATTTTCAAGTTTAGCTTCAGACTCAGTTAACTTTTGTTCTAAGCTTTTCATCTTTTCATCTTGAGAGGAAAGTTAATTTCTCAAAAATTTATTCTTTTTATTAGATTTATCCAATCTCACAATCAATTCATTGTTTTCAAGATTAGCCAATTTTAACTCTTCCTTGAATTTCTTAGCAATTTTCATAGATTTAGATAATTCCTTACGGAGTGTTTATGAAGCATCCACAAGATCAACAGAAACAATAATGTCTTTTTTATTCAAATCATCACAAGTATGAGCAGACGGACGTTTAAAGTTATCCATGATAACAGGGATCAATGATCAACTCTAGTTATAAAAACCTAAAAACGAGAGCTAACCCGCTCTAATACCAATTGTATATTCGTTTAGACCCCTTAAACTAGATTATTTAACCTATTATATTAAACAAGTAATTACTTAGATTAATTATTCAGATCTAGATTAAACACAAATAAATCATATCATGCAAAAATGTGAAAAAGTAAATAACACATGATATGATAACTTAGGATAACCAATGAAACTAACCATTTCAAGGCAAAAACCTAGGAAAGATTTGATCTAACTATCCTCAAGGTAAAGTAAATCCACTATAAGATAATTGAAATTTTATAATCATATTTAACCCTAAATTTATTGCTACCTAATGTAGTAACTTACTGACACGACCACGTACAAATTCCTAATCCACAAACTACTTATCTTCTTAGATTTACAGCAACACAAGCCACCTTGCTTGTGACTTTGAGATCCCACTCAAATGTTTCAGATCACCTTCACTTGTTGATCTTTGTAGCAGCAACTTCTACAATACCAGATCTTAAGTTTCTTCAAAGAATAATGCCGGTAGAAGACTTGAGAGACCTTTGAGTACAAAACCTTAGATCAATAATTAGAGGCACAATATGCACTCTTTTCTCTCTATGAGCTCTCAAAACGTAGTTAATGTTTTCCTTTATATACTAGAAGTGTTTCACTTGAAACTCAAAACGTTTAAGTAGAGTTTAGGCTGAAATAGAATTCTGCTGAAATTTCATGTCTGGGATTTTCGATTAGTCGGTTCTAATTTTCAATCAATCGGATTTCATTGAATTTGAATTCTTCTTTCTGCAGTTTGAATGTTCTTGTATTTTAACTTATAAAACCTTGTGCATTGCTTAATAAACTTTATAAACTCTAAGATCTATACCTAGACAAATTTGTGCTCACGGTTTGTCAATTGTTTTAAACTTTTAGAACTTACCAGTTTAGTTTCTGCTCCATCAAAAAGAGTATTGTATGTGCTTTCTTCAAACCTGTGTAACATCAATAATATTTTTATATATCTCATATTAAGACCTTAATTAGAGTCATTCTAAAGTATTGTCTCCCCATCAATCACTAAACACCAAAATTCAAACATAAAATCATTAGAATATTTAGTAACAAACCGTATCAAATATTTTCTTAAACATTTGCAAAAGAGAAAAACTTGAAAATTACAAAATTGAGCATAAAATCATTAGGATATTTAGTGAACCAACCATATCGTATATCTTCTTAAACGTTTTAGAAAGAGAAAAACTTGAATATTACAAAATTGAGTCTAAAATCATTAGGACATTTAGGGAATGAACCGTAACATATATTTTCTTAAACATTTTCAAAAGAGAAAAACATGAAATTACAAAGTGGATCTTAAAACAATTATAAACAAATGTGATTAAGTTATTGAATATACACATACTACGTACACTCATTGATTCCCTAAAAGGTGCATCCAACACTTAGACATGAATCTTGACTTACCGTACCAACACCGTTACAACTTACAACTATACCATATCCAATATTATCACAAATAATGACATTAATTATAGGATTTTGTTAATGTGTACCCTAAGGGCACACAATAAGCAATCATTTTTAGAAATAATTTTCGAGAATTGAAAAAGTATTGACAGTTTTTTCAATTCTCGAGATAATGTTTCCAAAAATGGATTGCTTAATGTGTGCCATAACCGGACCCTTAATTATATATAATATAAAATTTATAATATCATTTCCTAAGCTCTAATATAATTTTCTCTAACTCATATCATTGTTTTTTTCTTTTTTTTTGAATAATTTCATTACTTTGTGGAGGAGGATTTGAATTTGTTTAAGTTAGAAACATATAAAAATGTCTTGACAAGTGGCATCAGTTTTTGTTTTTGTTTTTGTTGTTGATTTTTTTGTTTTTTTTTTACAAAATAGAAATTTTACTCTAACTTAATCTAAGAGTATATATGCGTAAAATTCTCTCTTAGAGATTTGAATTTTGGTTCTTGCCTCCCACACTTTACAAGTACTTGTACTTGTAGAGTAATTATCACATCAAAAGTGTGTAGTGAGAGTAATTCTTAGGTACTCCCGAAGTACAGAGAACGATGTTTTCTCCTCTCACATTCATAGTGGGGTCTACTCTTTAAATTCAATGTTGGTTCTACCATAAATATAAGAGAAAAAAGCATCATTTTTCTGTACTCTAAAAGCACCTAAGAATTTTTCCAACCGGTCACGTCAGTTTTTAATTGCACAATACTGTAGTCAAGCACATTGATGGTAGTTATATTGGCTAGATTTCCGCAAACCGATCGATCAATCTGCAAATCATATCTTTGTACCGACCACCTTGGACAAATTTTCTTTAGATAAAAACGTGAACCAAACCCATTTTGGCCGACGTTTTTTCATTGGCTATCGGGTACAATTTTAGTTGACTTTTATTTGTTTGAAAGTTTAAAAGTAAAATGAATGTCACTTCAAATTTGATTTTCCAAGTCACGTTACAATTACAACAGTTCTCATTTTAGGATCAGAACGTCAGGACCCACCTAAATAGTGACGTGTCAACATCTATAATGTTATTGACGAATTGGAGATGTGGAATTTGTATCATTTTATTATGAAGGAAGTTCAAAGGTGGTTTTCAAAATTCAAAGTCATTTTTGAGCATGAGTATGCTTTTTTACTAACAAATCCCCCTTTTTCTTTTCGGCAAACCCCGTGCCAGCCATAAATAAATAAAAATAAAACAAGATTGATGCTCATGGAGCTGGGAACAGGCTGGTGATAACCATAAAATTATATATGTACTTCGATCTTCCCCTAATTAACACATTGATTAACATCAAAAACGTATAAAATGCAATAGCTAGGCCACATCGATAATATAGGTAATTCAATTTATTTAAGTAGGATATTCGACCCCAAGTGGCAATTTGCATATGGTACATATATATATATATATATATATATATATATTCTTAAAGATTCAATAGTGTTGGATTAATTAAAACAGCTCAAGACAATTTAAAAAAAAAAAGTCCTGGTTCATGTTCTCGATCGGCAAGAAAAAGAAAAAGAAAAAAAGATTCCATGTTCATTATTGTTTGAGGTGGCTGGCTGGACTCTGCAAAGTTACAAATTGACTAAGCTTCCCACCCACTACCACTATTAGACCAATGTATCATAGTTGAGATCATTCATGAAGCTAAGCTACAGGCTTCCATTACACACAAAAAAAAAAAGTATATGAAACTGAAAGAGACGCATAATATAAACAAGATTAAGCTGATAATTAATGACATTGAAAATTTTAAATTAAATTAAAAAAAAAAAAAAAAAAGGATTATAGTATGATAAACAAACCTTTTTTTTTGAAGGGGGTATGATAAACAAACCTAGCTTAGATTACACTCCACTTGGCATAATTACAACTCCCACATTGCATGTCGGGTCGCGTTTAAAGCCGTCATACTACTCATCATCATGAAGTCTCTTCAGTTTTTGTTTATACAATAGGACTAGATAATTCAGATTTCAGATAGCTAGAAACTAATTAAAAAATAAATAAATAAAATTTTAAGTGAACTTAATACAGACAAAGAATAAATATGTTAGAGAAGACGGTTACAAATAATATATATATATATATATATATATATATATATATATATATTTAGCAGCTATAACCCAGGCTTGTAATTGTTAGAGACAATATCATGTAATTGATTAATCATTTGACAAAATACACTTTACTTATAATTAGGTAGATCTATGATGAATTTAAAACTTCAAGAAACATGTTGTTCAAATCAAGTGTTAAAGCCATGAAAATCTAACTAAAATACAAGTGAAGAAAGAGCTCGACAGGAACTCAACAGAAGCTGTTTCTGTCGAGACTTACGAAATCAGAATTTTCAGATCTGATTTCCAGCCCATACTTGTGTATTTGTATAGAGTTTCTTTTCTCAAAACTCTAGGCATATGTAAGGCTTATTTTAAAGGCCGTCAGAAAAAAAAAAAAAAAAAAAAAAAAAAAAAAAAAAAAAAAAAAAAAAAAAAAAAGAATATATGCAGAAAGTTCCCTAGTTTATTATTCTCTCTGAAGAAACTACTACGTCTTTATTTCAAGGGTTTTGTGACTAAGGAGTTTCTTGATCTTCATTGTTGATGAACTGAAGAACTTTGTAGCCAACAACCTTTTCAAGTTGCTAGAGTTAGTCATATACTAGGATCTGTACATCACTAGTTAGTCACATATTGGGACTCGTGCATTGAATGGAAAGATTGCCGCTATAATACAAGTCCAATTGGGCATTAGGGTAAGGGTTCAACTGTAAATTGATATTTCGAAATAGGCCAAAGGATTTGGTAAGATTCATTATACTTGTAATCACTTGTGATTGATAATAGTAAATTCCTGGGAGTAGTGACCTTAAAATCATTTGGTAGGGTTTTGTCTCGGTGGTTTTCCCCATTCGTAAACAAATCACCTGTGTCAAATTTGTTTTCTACTACATTTAATATAATTGGTGATTTTTTTGTGCTACCACGCTATTGTATACAATTGAACCTAATTAATTAACTTGGGTAATTAATTAATGTGCAAATGGTCAATTTATTTTAATCCAACAGTAATTAAGTGTGAGAGCTGTAAGAGTGGTTCCCACGAACGTCAATATATATTTTTTATAAAAATTGCTATCTTTTTCTTTTTTTTATTGATGAATGATGATGTAAAGTAAGATAACTCATAAAACCATAGAATAAGATAAACAAGCTTATATGCAACATTTATTAATTAATCCATGTAAATGTAAAAAACTAGGCAAATTGTGTATGCACTTACGTCACCAATAGTGAGTGTGGAAAGATCGAAAATTGTTAACTTTTTCTTTTTTGGAGCTCTAAGGGCTGTTTGATAACGTTGTTTGTATTTTCTGAAAATACATGAGTAAAAAAAAATTATAAAAATATATATAATATTTTTTAAAAACTGAAAAATATTACTTAAATTACTCTACCAAACTCTAACTTCCAACCTCAGGAAGCAAAAGTGATTAATATATTATTAACACTAACGTACGTAGTTGTTGAGTTATCATGTCATGTCATGTATATCAATATCACATGAAGAATCTTCTATATTCATCAAAAATGAAGAATCTTCTATAAATTCAACACACGTGTTATACAACTGATAAGTTAGCAACTTTCCGCACATTAATTGCTTTTTGTACATAATAACCACGTATAACTAGCTATATAGTCCTTCTCAAAAAAAAGAAAAAAAGCTATATAGGTATCTATCACAGCCCATGCAAACTTATGATATGTATGGGCCATGGTGCAACACCTTCTCTACCTTAATTGTCATTAATGTTTCCTTGCTTCATGTATTTGACTGTGGTACCTTAATTTCAGATGAATGAAAATCATTCATTCATGTCATTAAAAATAAATAAAAATATATGGGCCAGTCCTAATTAAGAGCCCAGAAATATATAATCCAAGCCCTTAGAAGATGGTAGCAGCTGGCTCAACCCTTTTCCTCTGCACAAAAACCCATTTGAGGTATGAACGTTAGTAAAATATTGTAGCTTCCAATGCCTTAAAAGAAATAAATAAATAAATAAAAGGAGGCTAATTGATAATAGTGTCATACTCATACTACTTAATTAATTATAAAGGCTCCTCATTCTTCAAGGCCTCCAAGCTTAGAATTTTTATTTTGTGTAAGAGCTATCTATAACATATTAACATAACATCTTTTCACATAGGATAAGAGGGCATGGAACCCATCCCACATCAACATGAGTGAAATATATTTAATATTTCCATTACACCAAATATCACCTTACAAGCTCCAAGTCTCGATAGTACCATTTCTTTCTCTGAGGATATAAAATGGATGCAAATTATAGCCCTACTTTGGAAATTATCATGGCTTGGTCTAGCTTAGTCAAGCGTCCAAATTAAGCCCAATGAAGACTAGGCAACACATTAAAGGCAGGAAAGCCCATAAAATTTATCATCAAACGAATGGGTTTTGAACGTAGCTAATTATTAGAGGCTAAGACCAATTACTGGGCTAACCGCATGCATAACCCATTTGTTTTGGAAGTTATCATGGCTTGGTCTAGCTTAGTCAAGCGTCCAAATTAAGCCCAATGAAGACTAGGCAACACATTAAAGGCAGGAAAGCCCATAAAATTTATCATGAAACGAATGGGTTTAGAACCTAGCTAATTATTAGAGGCTATGACCAATTACTGGGTTAACCGCATGCATAACCCATTTGTTTTGCAATTACAACCCATTTACCAGCCTTTGGACTTACACAGTCTCCGAACAAGGCACAAAAATACTAGCAACCTAGAGAGGACGGCTCCTCCGTCGTGTGGTTCAATGACCAAAATAAATAAACTAGCCTTCGTTTCCGGGTATTAATCACACACAATATATCTACTTGGAAAAAATTATTTAGAAGCAGACCTGGTTATTATAAGATGATTCAATTGCATCACTATTGTCATACTAGGAAACTTTAGCAATTGATAGATCAATCTTAGACTTTGAGCAAGAAGATGTAAAACAAATTGCTAGATGAGGCACATAATAGTTTTTTTTTTTTTTTTTTTTTTTTTTTTTTTTTTTTTTTTTTTTTTTTCGAGAAAGAACACTGTAATTTTATTGATGGTAAGCCAAATTGGCTTGAATTACAGAAACAAAGTGTGAGAGAACATCCTCCATTCACATCGAAACCTCGCTAACATGTCTCACACGTCTAGCAATGTTATAAGCTAACTTGTTGGCCTGTCTTTGCACATACTTGAACCCACTAATTCCAACTAATCTGCTATGTCCTTGGCTTCATCTAGTAGATGTTTGTACTCGGTCAGTGAAGAGTTTTTGCTCTTTAAACCGTCAGTACCTCCTACAATGCAATCAATATGATTTTTTGAGGATGTTTCCACCCGAGAATTCATTGATTCCTTCCAAAACAGAACAAGCCCCCCACCTCTGTTAACTAGTGGGACATTGAACATGTGGTCAAATTTCAATCTCCATTTCACTATTTTTAGCCTAGCTTTATCCATCCATGTTTCGGCAATAAACATGACAGAGGGATCTTTTGCCCAGGTATAAACTCCAAGCTTTCTCTCTGTCACCTGGTTCCCAAGCCCACAACAGTTCCACACCAAAAGACTTATGGCTCTTGGCGGGGTTGCACAACAGCCTCCACCATTACACTTGTGGTCTCGTCAGATTTGAAAGGTACTTGAAGACGTTTGTTTGGGGGATTTGAACCAACAACTAGATTAAAGCTTGACTTTCTCTTCTTCTCAGGTTCGGATTTGTTCTTAGGCACACCTAGTCTGCATTGTCTCAATACACGTTTCCATGTTCTGAGACTATGTTGCTGCCCTAAAATGCCAACCGTAGATTAAGGGGATTGGTTTACATCCTGATCGCCCAAATTGTGAGGCATCGCTCCATGAGATGAGGTGGCTAGAGTTTTCTCCTGAATTGATGCCAGACATTGATCAATTGATGAGGGATTTGAATTTGCATTAAAGTGTGATTCTCCATCCTTTTATTTCCTTGATAATGGGATTGCCGTTTTCCTTTTAACAATTCCTTTTTTGAGTTGGATGAATACAAATTCTAAACCAAGACCGAATTTGATGCAAAGGCTGGATTATAATGGAGAATTAAATCAACCTTAAAACTCGGACAATGACTGTCACCCAACTAAAAGTCCTCAGCAACGTACCACCTTCCTTACCTAACTAAAAGTCCTCTGCCAAGGTGACCCTTTGTCCCTATATTTGTTGTTGCTTTGTGTTATTAGGTTACAGGGCCTTCTACACTCAGCTAAATCTGAAGGTCGCATACGAGGTGTTTCTATATGTCGAAACGGACCTCGGGTTTCACACCTATTTTTTGCTGATGATAGTATTCTCTTCTGTCGTGCTAAAGAATCTGAATGCCAAGTTATCCTTGATATTTTGGCCACTTATGAAAAGGGCTCTGGTCAGAAGATAAACAAAGATAAAACCAATTTGTTCTTCAGCTTAAATATCGATCCTGAACTCCAAATCCGTATACAACAGATCTTGGGTGTCCCCTTCATCAGGAATTATAAGAAATACTTGGGTCTTCCTGCCCTTGTTGGACGAGCAAAAAAAATAGAGTTTCATTTATATTAAGGAGAGAATTTGGAAAAAGCTTCAGGGTTGGAAGGAAAAGCTCCTATCACAAGCCGATAGAGAAGTGCTCATCAAATCCGTGATCCAAGCGATTCCCACATACTTCATGAGCTGCTTTAAACTACCAAGAGGGCTGATCCAAGAAATTGAGACCATGATTCGTAAGTTTTGGTGGGGCTACAGTGGGGACAATAGAAAAATTCATTGGGTTAGGTGGGAGTGTCTTTGTGAAGCCAAGGCGGTTGGAGATATGGGTTTTAAGGAAATAGAGAAGTTTAATGATGCTCTATTGGCCAAGCAAGTTTGGTGTATGATGAACAACCATGATTCTCTATGTTATAGGGTCTTTAAAGCCAGATTTTTCCCTAATGGTTCCATCCTTGATGCTAAGGAGTCTAGTGTTGGGTCATATGTGTGGAAAAGCATTTTAAGTGCGAGAGATTTAATAAAAAGAGGGGTGGTATGGCACATTGGTGATGGTTAGTCAGTCTACATTAGAGAGGATAAGTGGCTGCCAGATGAGGTATATAGGAAGGTTAGCTCGTCCATTCCTTCCGTACCCCCTGATGCCAAAGTGAGCAGCCTCATTGATGCCCACAAAGGAACATGAAGAACTGACCTAATCAATGAAAGTTTCTTACCCATGAAGCCAGATTAATCCTAAGCATTCCTTTAAGCATCGGACTCCCACAAGACCGACTAACCTGGTCCCCATCTTCTTCGGGTCCTTTTAGCACCCGTAGCGCATATAACTTACTGGTCTCTACTGCTTCAGCCAGCAATGCAAGTAACTCAGATCCTAACTCCCAGAAAAGTTTTTGGAGAGGCATATGGAAGCTACATGTACCTAGTAAAGTGAAGCACTTTGTATGGAGAGCAAGCAACAATGCTCTCCCAACCATGGATAACCTCCTTCGCCGTAAGGTGGTTCTCTCTGCCACTTTCAATATGTGCAAAATCCATGTTGAAGACACCATACATGCAGTTTGGGGCTGTGAAGGAGTGAAGGAGGTGTGGCAGTCTCTCAGCTGGGTAAATTTCACAAACACCTCCCTCTCCCTAGATTTTGCTGACCTTATCTCTAAGTTTTTGCAAATACATAATGACTACAGAGTTGATTTTTTGCTCTTATAGCATGGCTATTATGGAACAGACACAACTTGCTGCGCCTGAACAAACCAATCCAGCTGCTGCAAATGCTACCTTCCTTGGTTGGTGGCATGCTTCAAGACTTCATCAATGCGCAAGAACCGGTCCCAAGACCTATAGCAACAACTTACACAAATTGCTGGTGTCCACCTAACCAACATTGCTACAATGCTAATTACGACGGTGCCATTTTCAAGTCAAGCAACTCTGCTGGTTTAGGTGTGGTTATCAGAGATAGTCGAGGTGATATCTTGGGAGCAATGTCAGTCCGTGTCCTGCTTCCTCGTTCTGTACCAGAGGTGGAGGCCCTTGCTTGTCGACATGCCTTATCTTTTGCTGTGGACCTTGGTCTTCTTGAGGTTATCTTCAAAGGTGACTCGACAATCATCAATCAGGCCATCAATAGCGGTCTATCAAGTTCAGCACTCTATGGTCACATTGTGGACGACATCCTTCACTTAACGTCGCAGTTACGGTTTCACAAGTTTGTCAGGTGTCAAGAAGTTGTAATAAGGTTGCAGATGCTTTTGCCAAGAAAGCTCGGGTTGGGTTAGATTTTAAGATTTGGGTAGATGACGTTCCTGGGGACATTATTCCCCTTGCATTATTTGATGTTCACTAGCCCCTTTGTTTCTCATTTGGTTTAATAAAAGCCCTAGTCCCACAGACTGGTTTCTCAAAAAAAAAAAAAAAAAAATTCCACGAACTGGAATTAATATTTTCTCCCATCTCTTCAGCTTCTCTCCTTGATACTGCCGAACTTGGTGGTGGTGCAACTGAAGCTGCCCTTGCCGCCATGAGAGCCGCCAACTCCGGTTTTTCTCCCTTCCCTTGCTGCTTTTTTCCTCATAATATCTTGGAATGTAAATCACATCCCTACCAGAAGATTTTTATGGAGGAGCTCAAAGGAAAGAACCGAATTGTTGCTGATCCGTCTTCAGCGATCCATTGCTCTGAATCCATAAATCACAGTCCCTATCGTCGTGATCCAAACACCCACACCTGTAACATATGCTTGGCTAGCATTCATAACTGAACTTTATCCAATGTTTATTCCCATTTGGCAGCGTGATTACCCTGCCTCTACACAAAGGACTTGTTACGTCTACCATTACTCATACCTGAAAAAAACTGCCCCAGTCGTCATCCATTGCACCATTTGATCTTTGAATTTCTCCCACTGTTTCACAAAGTTTCTCCACCACCTTTCTTGTTTGAAAGCTAATTGGAATGTCATGAACCTGCACCCAAAAAGGGACTTTATTGAAGGCTAGGTCCTTTGTCGAAGCATTTTTCGTATAGCGTTGCATAACAATCAAGTGTTTGTCAAAACTCCAAGGTTGACTCTTCAAAATTTTGTCCACTTCCACTAGACTACTGAATACAAATAGGACCAAGTTATTGCCCTGATTTTGGATTTTTAACCCCCCATTGGTCCTCCACAATTGCTTGAAAGTTCTTGCAACCGGCTCCATTAGAAGGAAACGGGAAGTTAGGACTTTTGCTACAATAATAAATTCACCTTTCTGACGGTCTTTAGGAAGGATGAAGTCGATTTTTTCTTTCTTTGACAGAGACATATTGTTCCAATTTTCGTTAGCTGCTCCGTCATGATTCAGCCAAAATTGCATACACCAATTTTAAGGAAAGTATAGAAGTTGCTGTTTCCCGTAAAAACCCTAAAAAAATACCACTAGCTTTAAGAGTATACTTGATACACTGAAAGGACACCACACCACAAAAACTCTCCTTCGAGGAAGGGACTAAACTTCTACAGCCTTAGAGACTGAGAGACTGAATGAATAAACAAGTAGAAAGGTAATTAAAAGGAATTTAACCTAAGAATAATTTCTTCCATAGGTACACAATCAATTAGATTATGGGCTTATAATAATTTGCAATGGGAAGTTTAAAAAGAAGTCAGATTTTATCTCACTCTTATACAAGTACATGAAAAAGGAAAACTCTTATTCATATCATTCCTTTAAGTTACAATTTTCACTCCTAATCTTTCACACATCCATTTTTGTTTGTTTTCTTTCCTTTCTATACATTTTCTTCTCCTTCTTCCTCATTCTTATCTTGTGCATAGTCCTTCTTATTTTCTTCTCCACCTTGTGCCACAATAGGTGCTATCCTGGTATGGTTGGGCAACTTTTCTATCCCATCAGGCTCTTCTTTTGTTGAGGTTATGATGAACAAAGACTTTTGGGGCTTCTTATTTTTATTTTGATAAGTTATTTGTTGCATTAGATGCAATTACGTCAGGTGGTTTGCTATGGATTCAACAGGAAGATCTAGAAAGCATCCTCAGATGTTATGCATACCTCGATGGTACGCCTTAGGCATTTTGGTTATCCTTAGATAGTGTGCGTACCTCGGTGGAAGCCTTAGGCCTTCAGGCATCCTAGGATATTATGCGTACCTCGGTGGGTGCCTTTATGTCTATGGACATTTATCTTGGATGGTTCAGATGTTCCATTCATGCTTGGATGAGGGTGATAAGCCCTATAAGATTGGGTTCCAGGGTATGTACTTCTGTAGTTGGACTTGTTTTCTCAAAAAGGTATGTCTTGGGACTACCCAAATTTGAGGCCCAATGTATTCCTTGAGTTTTGGGTGCCACATCCCAACAAGCTCTATTGTGCTTTGATTTAAATGGTATAAGACTAACTACCCTTACAATATTTCTTAGACCTTGCAAAAGTAGGAATTTTGTGTTCTAGCTACAATATTTTTATTCTCTTTTTTGTAAGATCAAGGAAAGAGTGAAATCAGTGGTACCTCTAAAAACTTTTAATGGGATAATCATTAGAAAACTTAGATTATTCAAAATTTAATGAAAATAAAACTTGAATATATTGATATCACAACCAAAAAAAAAAAAAAAAAAATTGTTTCTCAGAATCAATCTTGTATTTTACAGGAGGATGTGGAAGTTTTTATTTTCACTTGAAGTTGGTTATATGGATTTGATGCTAATATTTAATTCATTTATAAAATATTCATGGTTAAAATATTTCAATTCTTTATTAATTTTTTTATTTTATACTAAAAATATTAAAATGATTTATTGCAGATGAATATACAAATGAAATTAGTCGCCAACTTGATGTGCAATTCTCACAGGTGAATATTTCTATTGTTGAATCTACTATTAACATTGAATAGTTTAAGTTTCAATTCATATTAGTTATTTACTTATTTTTATTTACCTAGCACGTTATGTTTTAATTTTAAAGCTTTATATATTAGGTAATTTTTGTAAATAATTTAACTTTACATATGACTTGTGCATTTAAGAAGGTTGATATATATATATATATATATATATTTTTTTTTTTTGAGAAAGAAGCTGACTTGGTTTTATTAATTTGAATCAACTACATCCATTTGTAAAATAGAAACAATATGCGATGGGACATCTTCCATCCATACTTGAAAATCTGGTATGCATAATGCATTTTTTGCCAGACTATGAGCTACCCTATTGTCATTTCTCTTAATATGAGAATACAACAATCTTACATAACTATTAGCAACTCTTTTCACATCTTCTATTAGCAAACCTATTGGAGATAGGTTACACTCCGCTGACTTCAAAGCATTTATCAGACCAAGAGAATCCCCTTCAAGAATAGCACTTCGGAAACCTAATTCAAGCCCAAAGGACACAGCCTTCAGGGCAGCCAACGCCTCAACCTCCTCAGGCTTGTAAGCTTGGTGGATTTTTTCTGAACAAGAAGCCAACACAGCTCCATTATTATCCCGGATTACCACTCCAATTCCTGACTAATTAGAATCATAGAAGACAACACCATCAAAGTTTATTTTCACTAAACCAACTTGCAGATTTCTCCATCTAGAACCTCCATAGCTGCTATCCGTGACCTGCACTTTAGAATTCTACAGATTAGCTCTAAATTGTGCCAACATTTGCTTTGCTTGTTCAGCCACTTGATGGAGCGAAACAGCTAGTTGGTTCAGATGGAGTTCATTTCTTTGATTCCACACCATCCAAGCCGTATATGCAAACAATTCTAGTGACTTTCCTTCAGCCATCAGCCATGACAGCAGTTCCTTCATATCTGCCAACTGAACCTCGGACCTGAAACTCCATTCTTCACAATCACCCCAAACCACTTCCAACTCTGGGCATGACCAAAGAGCATGCTCAGTCTCCTCCATAGCAGAAAGACACCTCTCACAGATCGGGTCAGGTGTGATTTTTCTCTTCATCGACGCCTATTTTGTAGGAAGAGCATTACGAAATGCTCGCCAAAGGAAGTTTTTTTTTTTTTTTGGGTGGAACTTATAGCTACCATTTCCCCTTCCAAACCTGTTTATCATGAATTGGTGGGACTTGTGGGCTTGCTTCCATCTCTGCCTCTTGTTTGATGAACGTATAACCAGACTTGCATGTGTAGTGACTCGATGTGGAATATGGCCAATACAATGTGTCTTCAGTTGCAACCTGGCTAAGAGGAATCTTCTTGACTAATTCAGCATCCTCTTCCACAAATAAACCGTCAATCAGCTCCTCATTCCATTTTCTTGTGTTTGGATCTATGAGCGAATCCACCGTATGATTTTCAAAACTCTCTAATGGCCAAGTTGGCTGTCTTGGAAGGTGTTTTCTTGGCAGCCAACGTTACTGCCATATATTAATTTTTTCCCCACTTCCAATCCTCCAAATTGCCGCCCTCTGAACAATGTCTCTCCCCCTAAGTATACTCTTCCAAGCATAGGAACCCAACCTTGAGTCGACGGCCTCCATTATTGTAGAATTTGGAAAGAAGCGAGCTTTAAATACCTTATAGAAGAGTGAGGTCTTATTATGCAGTAGCCACCAAGCTTGCTTTGCTAAAAGAGAGTCATTGAACATGGCAAGATCACGAAAACTCATACCACCAATGGTTTTTGATTTTGTCATTTCCTCCCATTTCACGAAATGTATTTTTCTTCGGTCGCCCCATTGTCCCCACCAAAACTTCTTGATAAGGAACTCAATCTCATTGCACAAACTTACCGGTAATTTAAAGCATCCCATAGTGTAAGTAGGGATAGTTTGAATAACTGCCTTAAAGAGCACTTCCCTTCCAGCTTGGGAGAGTAATTTTGCTTCGCACCCTTGAAGTTTCCTCCAAACCTTCTCCTTTATATAATTAAAACTCTCTATTTTCCCTATACCAACTAGAGATGGTAGCCCAAGGTATTTCTCATAGTGCATGATTTCCCGCACCCCCAATTTCACCTTTATTCGGTGCTTGACTACAACCGGTACAGAGTTGCTAAAGAACAAAGAGGTCTTGCTTCTATTAACTTTTTGCCCCGATGCTTCCTTATACTTGTTCAATAAGTCCATCACCTTGTCACACTCCTCCATTGTAGCCCTGCAAAAAATAAGACTATCATTTGCAAAGAGCAAATGTGTTAGTTTAGGTCCTCTTTTACAAAGGGAGTAGCCATGGATATCGCCTTGTAATTCAGCCTTATGAATCAACCCATTTAGCCCTTCCATACAAAGAAGCAATAGGAAAGGGGAAAGTGGGTCTCCTTGCCTAATCCTCCTAGTAGGGAAAATCATCCCACATGGTTCTCCATTCACCAAAATAGAATATGAAACTGTTTTCACACAACCCATCACAAGATTTATCCACCTCTCCCTAAAACCCATCTTCCTCATTATCCCCTTTAAATAATACCACTCCACCCGATCATAAGCCTTACTCATATTTAGCTTTAGTGCCATATACCCATAAGAGCCCCCCTTATACTTTTTCATACTATGTAAGGTTTCAAATGCCACCAAAATGTTATCTAAAATTAATCTTTCCTTGGTGAAAGCTAATTGGTGTTCTGTGATAATGGATGGAAGTATTTGTTTTAGGCGATTTGCAAGGACTTTGGAGTATATTATGTAAAGTACATTATAAAGGCTAATGGGGCGATATTGATGTGCATATTCAGGAGATTTTATTTTCAGCACAAGAGTAATAAAATTGTGATTTAGGGGGGATAGTGTGGTACCTGAATTCAACCAAGATAATATGGATGAAGTGACATCATGATTTACAGTGCTCCAAAAATGTTGATAAAAGAATGGCGGCATACCATCAGGTCCAGGTGCTTTAAGGGGAGCCATTTGTTGTAGGGCACTCATGACTTCACATGCCTCAAATTCCTTACATAGGGTTACATTCATCTCTTCATCTATCACTTTGGGCAGGCATTTAAGCATGCTATCAGGAACACTACCCTTTATTGAAGTAAATAGTGACTTGTAGTAATTTACCATGATTTCACCTACTTCTTCTTGAGTTGTTCTCCATATCCGTTCCTCATCTCTAATACCTTCCATAGCATTTTTTCGGAATCTCTTTGCGGCACAACAATGGAAATACTTTGAATTTTTATCCCCTTGGTTTGCCCATAGTACTCTAAAACGTTGATCCCACATAGTTGCTTCCCTATCTTGTAAAACCTCAATATCTTTTCTGCTCTGTCTAACCTAAAAATTGCTCCCACTAATCATGGCAGCCCTTTCTTCTTTAGCTAAAACCTTCTTTAACCGATTCAACTCCATCCTTACATTACCAAAAACATTTTTCTCCCAATGCCCCAATTCTTTACCACACCTCTCTACTTTCCTCAAAATATTTCCTCCATCACCGAGCCCACTTCCACTACCCCAAGCCGAGTATACCACTTCCTCACAACTTGAATTTGAGAGCCACATTTGTTCAAAACGAAATAATTTTTTCCGAACCGATGGACTCAAACTTAAAAGTGAGATGAGAATTGGCATGTGATCTGATGACATACAAGTTAAGTGGAAAACTCTTGAACCTGCAAACTTCATAGACCAGCTATTTATGACCAAACACCTATCTAACCTTTCCCAAATTGAGCTTCCATTCTCAAAGTGCTTGCTCCAAGTAAACTTTGAACCCTCAAACCCCAAGTCCATAAATCCACTCTTATCAATCACCTCCCTAAACTGTTGCATTTGACAATGGGGTCTTCTTGCACCTCTAAGTTTCTCATCTTGTCTGATAATTTCATTAAAGTCCCCAAAGCAAAGCCAAGGCTTCTCCAGTTGTGAATTTGAATTCCTTAGCTTACTCCAAGCTTCATGTCTTCTAGCTGTATCAAGTTCACCATAAAAACCAGTTAATCTCCATTCATTCTCTGAATTTTTATCAATCATGGCATCAATATAGTATCTATCAGAACCTTTCCAGATGATTTCAACGAGCTCCTTCCCTGTACACAGGTTCCCAAGCCCGTGATAGTTCCAAGCTAAACAACTCATTGCTGTTGGCGGGGCTGAGCATCAACTCTCACCATTACTGAAGGTTTGGTTTCATCCTTGAGGGTTGTATGAAATCTTTTTGCTATCAATTCAGACTGATCTGCCACTGCTCGTGCTTCTCTTTTTTCTCCTAAGGATTTGGAGGATTCTGCTATATTACCCATAGTGTTTCTTTCTTTGCATTTCCAAGTAGGGGCAACACGAATTGAATCTTGATGGGGATCCCTAGCTGCTTGTGTATCACGTGACTTTTTAAGTTGGGAAGAATTACTTAAGGAGTCACATGAACTAGGGAATTTTGTTACTCTTTTTCCCGACCCCTGAAGTGTAGCCGCCCCAAACTCCTTAGCCAAACATAACTCCTCAATTTCTGCTTCACACTCCAATTCAATTACATTAGTTGTCTTAAATTCCCCCATTATTTCCTCATTATTTCTGACTTTTAAAGCCATATCTTCCACCGTTATTCCCTCATTATTTTTGACATTTAAAGCAGTATCTTCCATTGTTATTCCCTCATTACTTTTGACTTTCAAAGTCGTATCATCCTTCCTAATTTTGTCCCCCTTATTGCGAATTAATCAGGGAATAATATCCTCTTCAATGCTCTCAACCCTGCCTACCATTACACCTTATGAATGCTCCGACATCCTCTCTCGACCTGAAATTGAGTTCCGACTAGAATCATGATCAGCTGATGAACCTGTACTCTCCTTCTTCTTTGCTGCATAGTAACCAGGGACAAGAATTGCGTTTTTCCTAGTAGCTACAAAGGGGGGAGCTCTCAATTGTGGTCCAAACTCACGCTGTTCTACTTTGAGTGTGCCCTCGCTTTCAATCCACAACTCACAATCTCTATCATCGTGAGTAAGTTGCCCACACCAATAGCATAAATTTGGCAACCTCACATACTTGAATCAAATCCACACCTGCTTTCCTCCTTCACCAACATATATTAATCTCCCACGGCACAACGGTAAAGATAAATTGATGGATACCAGTACTCGAATAAAATGACCCTGATCATATAGTTTTGGATCCTTTGACACTAAAACCTCTCCCAACACACTACAAATTTTCTTTGCCATCTCAATTGTCATATATTTGATCGGAATTTCATGCACCTGAACCCAAAGCTTACTTTTCTCAAATTGAATCTCCTTTAATGGCGATTCATTTTCATATCGACTCATCACCACCAGATGTTTGTCAAAACTCCATGGTTCGCCTTCTAAAATTCTGTCCACATCTTCCTTATTGTCGAAAGAGAAAAGAATTTTATGGTCTCCAAAGCTCTGAATTTTGAAACCATTTCTGGCTCTCCATAGTGGGGTGAAAGTCTTAGCTATAATCTCCATATTGATAGCTCGCCTAGTTAGAAACTTTGCAGCAATGGAGAAACTCTCAACTTTTTCGTCGTCCAGTAAACAACAACCTGGCCTCTCCCTATCCGAGAGAGTAAACTGATTCCATGATTGAGCCAACTTCTCCATCCTCACTCACACTCAAATCTGTTTCCCAAACCCCTGAAAAAGAACCCAACAAGCCTAGGAATAACAGTATTACTCCTAGGATACTAAAGCACCTTCTAAGAAGGGACACTCTAGTTTTTTTTTCTTTCTTTTTTTCTTTTAAGGTGGTGATAAGATTATTTTGGGGACTATGGAGGAAAACAATAGAAAGAATCATAATAACCGTAGGCTATTTTAGCACGACTCAATCATCACTTGTATGACAATATGTAATCCCACTCGATCTGACCCATCACCCATGGGTCATGCGGGTCAACTTTTTTTAAAATATATATATATATATATATATATATATATATTTATATATATGAAAAAAGTCTATTTTCCTTTAATTTTGGATTTGAAGTTGATTTTTAATCCCTTTAAGAAAAATCATATTTCAAATAAAATAAAATAAGAAAAATCATAGTTATAAAAAAAAAAAAAAGTAATTTTTATTGACATGTTTTTATTATATACTAACCTTATTGGGAAAAAATTACAACTAATCAAATGTTCTAAAATGCTATTTTAGCACCCAAAATACTAAAAAAACCCACTATATCAAAGGTGTCAAAAGTAAAAAAATTTAGGTGTTAAACACAAAAAAATATTATTTAAATAAAAGTTAGAGAAGATAAAATCTCTTGAGTGATTATTCCAAGAGACTTGATGTTAAGTGTATTGTAAAGTGCGATTTTAAAATAAATGAAACAACTTTTTAAATTGTTAAAAGCTAATATTTTAACATCTTTAATGTAAATGATCTAAATATAAAAAGAACACAATGTAACTATTTGTCTTTTTCCCTTTTTGTGTAAATTCAATGGGTACTTTATATAAATTAGCTTAACACATTAACGAACCTAAGTAGAAAAATTCAGCAACAATTTACGAACAATATACCAAATTTGTATATTAAAAATCCTCCAAATAGTCGTCATACAAAGGCAGTCTGCAATTTTTTTTTTTTTTTTTTTTAAATACCAACTTGATGGGCACCAAAGAATATAACAAGTGTCTCTAAAATAAATACTGAAGTCTACTAAACCATCAAGAACGCACAATTCTTAAATCACAATAAATTCTCATCGTACAAAGGCAGTTTGCAATAATAACAGCTTGATGGGTACCATGCGTCCAATTATGAATGGCTATAGGTTGGGTTCGAGGTGGGCTTCTTTAGGCCCGAACTTGCCCCACCACCCACTCCCAAAACCCAAAATGTCCTTGTTTAATTAATGATTTTTTTAAAAAAAACCCAAACCCGCCCCGTTGGGCCCTGTCTGGCTATATCATTTCTTGGCCCAATCTGTAGCCCAAACCGTAGCCCAATCCAAAAAAGAATGTTTGCTTAAATGTTAAGCCCCTATACCGAGACCCAAATGCCAAACCCACTTTCCATACTAACAATTCAAATACACATTTCCACAATTTTAGATCACAAACCCACCCACCATTTCACAATTCAGATCACAAACCCACCCCTACCTTCCCACTAAAAAGATGTCAGTGATGTTCTCGGAGCCACAATCCCACACCGACCACTTCGACCGTCTTCTCGACTCTGTTCTCCTCTTGATCTTCAACAGGATCGGCAATGCAAGGCCTTGGGTCAATGCTACGTTGTTTCGCACCGCTTCCACCCTCTCATCCCTCAAGTCGACAATGTCATGGTTCAAGTGGATTGCATTATCTTCAACAGCGACTCTTTGTCTTCTTCCTCTAACAAGTCTTGCCCCAACTATCTCCTCTTTCTCAGACAAGTCTTGCAACCCATTTTCGAACTTCTTCAGTTTCATTTTTGGCAAAATCGTCAAACCCCTTCAACTTTTCACGCAATTCCTTAATCCTAAAAGTGTGTGAGGGTTACAGGGTGAGGGGGCGGCTGAACTGATTCATTGAGTAGAGACTCTAAAGTTAGGTTAAGACTTAAGTGGTATATATAGTTTTTGGGGTTTATGTAATTTTGGTTTAAGCGAGTCGGATTTGGGGCGGGTATTACTAAAACTCACACTTTACTCGAACCACCTTCGAGTTTGATATTTAAAATCCAAACTTGACCCTCCTGTTTCGCAAGTCGGGTTAGGTTGGGGGTACCCACGAGTCGGGGCAGTTTTGCCATCCCTACATCCAACACCAAAGTGTCCAAACAACTTTCCTTCCAAGCACAATCGTTCACTACTTCCACAGTTAGATTACGAGAAGTACAATATTTACAACATTTTCACAATACTTTCATAATAAATCATAAGTGATAAGTTGTTATTGGTTTTAATTTGAATCCATAACTTAAATTATTATTTTTTATTTATCAATAACAACCAATAATAACTTACCATTTAACATTTATTATGAAAATATTATAAATATAACATTTCTCACTAGACTACAACCCGGTGATTAAAAAAAATAACTATAAGTCAAGGACTACGGAATTGTATATCCTCTACCTTTTGCTAATATGTATATCCTATTCCCAGCATGTGATCCATTTTCGCTAATTATGTGCTTGGAGTCCACCTTGAATTAAATCCATGTCTTTCATCACACTACAGACAGGAAGATTGAGGAAATCAAGGAAGTTACAGCCAGGGAGAACTCCCATCTAAACTAAACATCGCATCATCTCCACCTCGATGAGACAGAAAAATAGTATTTACTACACACCATTTGTTTCGTACACTTTTACACGTGTAAAAATAATATTTAAAACTCAAGTCGTAGTTTTTAGGATAAATGATGTATTTAGTTATTCTTTATATTATATTTTGATTTGGTCTAAAATATTTTAATTGTGTTAATTTGGTCTTTAATTTTTTAATATTATGTCAATTTAATCATTGTTATTATTTTTGGATGTAAATTGTTGATGTGATTAATGGTTAAAATAAAAAATTAGTTTCTATTAATGTAACAATAAATTAATTTTTTATTATGGTCGTGTGTCATGTCAGTAATTTTTATCTAAAAGATAATAGTAATGACTAAATTGACACGACACTGAAAGGTTAGAGTTTAAATTGACAATTAAAAAGTTAGAAACCAAATTAAAATATAGTGTGATGAATAAGGACAAAATATGTAGTTTATTCTAATTTTTATTTGGAAATAGTTACTTTAAGTCACATTTTTAGTGCAATTTTCACGTTTGTATAAATATGTGTGTATAACAAGTATTTCCCAATCTCACAAGTAAAAACCTCCTAAAACTCTCACATTTTTTTTTGTTTTTTATAACTTTCTTGGATTTATGTGAGATCCTAACTTAAGTAGATGCTCTAGTTTTGGACAAGCAGTTATTTTCCTTGCATCATCACAACTTGAAATGATCTCACCAAATGGGTCTTACCATATGAGCAAATGGAAAGAATTTAAATGATCAAAACCAATTATAAACTCTCTTTCTCAAAAGTAACGAATTGAAATTTTTCTAGCTTTATCTGCAAAAGGTTAGCAAATGTGCTGTTACACCCGGGAAAAAAAAATAAAATAAAATAAAATAAAAAAAGAGGTTTTGAAAAGATTTAGATAAGTAAACTTAAAGCTAATCCAATCACCAATCTCACCAGTTAAAAATTGGAGTACTTGAAATAGCCTTGCAATTTAAGTTTAAAAGTGGTGAGTTTTGGAGAAAAATTGTATGATTTTACTCGGGTCCCACACATTCACAGATGGTTTATCAAAATCTAGCCAACATGGTGCATGTGTAACACACCAACATTCCATTTGGTTTGAAGTAAAATATTTTCAAATGTAAAATATTTTACATATAAAACATTTTTAGTAAAAAATTTTAAAATATTTAGTATGACAAGTAAAAATTTTCAAGCAAGCCACCAAAACCGATGGTTCAGCCACCAGAGTCATTGATGTCAAATGTTTGGTGACTGGACAGCCAGGAACCAATTGCTGAAACAGTGAATCCAGTGATCAGAGGCTACTAGCAACGATCGCTAGAATGGTGTCTTCAGTAACCAAATCATCAGCATTGGTGGCTAGAATGACAACTTTGGTTGTCAAATTTCTGGCACTAGTTGCCAAAACGGTGTTTTAGGTGATCAGACCTCTAGCACCGATTGTAGGAACAACAACTCAGGTGACCGGACCCTTTGACATTGGTCACTGGAGTTATAGCTCTAAGCAAGCCCTTACCCTGGCCATCGGAGTGGTGACTTAGCCCATGGGACTGCCGGCACCGATTGCCCAACCCACTAGACTGGTATTTTTGTGAAATTTTTTATCAATTTTTCAAAGGCAAAACTTTTTACGAGTTTTTATAAAGGATTTTATAGTCAACGAAAATATTTTACAAGTTTGATCGTATTTTACTTGCAAACAAACACTTGAAAATAGGAAAACATTTTTTGAAAAATATTTTATTTCAAAACAAACGGACCACAAACAAAACTATTCTCAATGGTCAATATAACTACACAGCCAAGTGACTATTTGCTGGTTGACAAGTTTATATTTTTCTACTTGCATTATGGGGTTAGACAGAAAAAAATTGACAACACATCGGCTGAGTTGAAATTTTTTTACTAATTCTTATTTGGACCCATCACTAACATCACATTAAAAATTTAAAATGTCATTTTTTTTTTTTTTTTTGCGTGTGTCTCTAGGCTTTCTCAAGACTTAAAAAGTTGCATTCTTGTTGAATAATATTGTCTGAGAAAGTTTGTAGACACAAAAAATTTGAAACTTAGTTGATGTGACATATTATTAGTAATAATTTAAAAAAATAAAGTGATATTAATGATAGGTCTATATTACATTAATAAAAACATGTCAATTCAATTGTTGTGAAATGCTTGAGGTATACTTTCTCAAAAAAAAAAAAAAAATGCTTTATGTATATAACATTGCTAGTAATATTTGCGCATTTCTGGTTAGCTAAGCTGCCTAATTAATGCCTATCATGTGATTCCAACTAACCTAATTAATGCCTATCATGTGATTCCAACCAAGAGAATGATATAATTGAGATGCATTCCACTCATCAAAAAATTGAGATGCATTCCATTATGCCAACGTTTTTTATTTTTATTTTTTTTACAAAATAGAAATACTACTTTAGCTTAATTAATGTTTTATGTCAATTGAAACGCATTCCATTCAGGGACATCTGTTAAAATTGGAACTACACAAAAAAGATTAGCATGGCCCTGATCAAGGATGGCATGCCAATGTTATGAAGACGAAAACCGAGCGTGTATTTTGTGTCATACTAATATTACTTGACGAAATCTAGAGGATAGCATGTTAAATCTGGATTGGTAATCTTTCATATGGCTGCAGCAAATAAGATTATAGAGCCTCGGGTGAGCCGCTTACTTTATGATTGTGTTTTTCAAGGATAGTGATGACAGAAATTTTACTTTCCTCAAGGTATAGCATGCTATCAGTTTACCACAATCACATGGCTTGATTCTCGGTGGTCCCTTTAATTAAAATTTCACTTCATGGTGCTATGCTGTCCCATGTGCAAGTGCAAATTAATCCTTATTCTTCTAATTGTTAGGGTTTATGCCCTAAAATATAATTTATTAACATGTTATAAATAATTATATTATTTAATTATATGAAACTATTTATAAATGAACTAATGAGACATTATCATAGTCCTTGAAATGCATTGTATGTAATATTTGTGATTTAGATACAAAAGATATAAATTACAAGTTCCTTGTAAACTCAAAACATAATTTGTAGTCGGTGATGAAATTAGGTGTTTCATCTGCAAAGATTATAACGCATCAACTAAGATGGTTTGTTTTGATCATGGAAGTTGACACTTCTAGTTAATGTGTTGATATGTCTTAAGTGTGTAAGACATATTGAACTTGACCGCTGTGAGATTAATTATTCAATTAACAACTGTCACTTGAATAATTAATCTCACGACTTTTAATTTCATAGGCTCTCAATCTTGAGAGGATAGTAAACTCGATCATGAAATGTAAATTACTTTGATATATCAGGAATGAGATATAGTTTAATGGTCAAAACCTCAGTATGTTGAATAACCACACGTAGTTTTAAGGGAACACATATTCTCAAGATGGAATCCATAATCTCTTTCTATAGAAACATAAAATATTCCCTTGAGATAAGTTTAATGGAAATAGTTATTCAGAGCCGGTCACTTTAGTAAAGAGTTACTAAAGTTTATATTTATTGAAATTAGATTTCATAAATATGAATAACTAAAAGATTAAACTGGGTACTCAAGAAATAAAATAGTTGTTTACAAAGTGACAGTTCATTATAACTTTGTTCACTATGGATATTTCATGGAGGGGTCGAATGATATCATATTAGAGTCTTGAGAAATAATTTATTAATAAGGCTTAGAATGCAATTTTATTTTCATAGTGGTACTTGTTATATAATTAATGGTAACTTTGGGCTTGTCAAGAGTTGACAAATAAGTCTAAAACCCATTGGAGCTAAAACCTTATTAGTCCCTTTAGTCCCATCCCAAGTCACATACTTTAGCTTAATTGGGCTAGCCCATAGTTGATTAGTTATTATTTAATAAGAGTTATTAAATAAAGTAACTGCTAAGGTAGTTAAGATGTATGTATGATTAAAAGAAGAGAAAATGGTTTTTCTCTATAGGATTTTTGGAATACACTTTTCCAAAGAAAAAATAACGTATATAAGAACTGATTGAGAGACCACTCATCTTAGGCACCATGTGGAATTGGAATGAAGATTTGAAGATATTCTCAAACCTTGTTTTTGAATTTTACTGCATCAAGGTATGTTCTCTATTCTTTATTTTAGAATTCAAGGTTATATATTATTTCTCATGAATGAAATAGATTCTTGTGTGTGGATTCTAGCTAACTCAATTGGTGTAGTCTCTAATGGTTGAATAAGAGATCTAGGATTTAATCTCCGACACCAAAAACTGATTGGTGTCTTAGTTTGATGATAAAGATCTATCATCAAGAGCAGATACTATAGGTTGAAAACTCTCTCTAAAAAAAAAAAAAGATCCTTGTGTTACTTTTGCTGCTGGTTTTGTATGAGATGCAAAACCAGTTTTTTTAACAATTGGTACCAGAGCAAACTTCAATATCATGTTTGTATAATGTGTTGATTGGGTTCTAGAATTAAAGAAAATAGTTTTCTAGGTGTTTTTATTTTTTTTTTGCATTAACTTTTTTGCATAGTTGTTGAATGTGTGGTTTGACATAGACACATGTTTGTTGGGAAATTTAAACCCTGGTTAATAGAATTAACAAGTTTTAAACCCAAATTGTTAATTAAATTGATTATGAATAAACCTTGTCAAAACAAATTAACATCAATATCATGTCAATATCATGCACATCGAAAAATTAAATAAGACAAGATATGATGACCTAGGAAAACCAATGAAACAAACTAGTTGCACCGTAAAAAACCTAAGGGGAAACCTTCTCGAAAAGCAATTCATTATAGTAAAGAGAAGTTTTAGATCTAGTACAAAATCTGTCCCTAGACTCTATAATACTAGTAGATGAACTTACAACAGAAACCTTCTACCGTTTCAAAACCTCTAAACTCTTCAATATATGAACGACACCCTTTTGATGCACAGATCCCAATACGTGACTAACTCCTTTGCATGAATTCTAGTACGTGACTCACTCACCAACTTGAGGAAGAAGAATGTTGACTGCAAAGTTCTTCACTTCATCAACAATGAAGATCAAGAAGCACTTGATTACAAAACTCTAAGGCGCAAAGACGCAGTAGCTTCTTTTAGAAAGAATAAGGCATTGGTCACATTTTGTATGTGTTCTCCTTGTATTCTCTTATGTAACGGCCTTTAAAATAAGTCTTATATATGTCTAAAGTTATGAGAAAAGAAACCCTACACATACATGTCAGCATGGGTCGAAAATCAAAGATGAAAATTCTAATTTCATAATTCTCAATAGATAGCTATCTGTTAACACCCGTCGAGACCTCGATAGATAGCTATCCGTCGAGAACTGTCGAGACTCATTAAACCTTGATAGATAGCTATCTGTTGAAAACTGTCGAATTATCTGTCCAACTTTAATGAACAGCTTCTCTTCACTTGTTTCTTAGTCTAATCTTCATGGTTTTAATACTAGACTTGAACAACTATTGAGTTATCTGTGTTTTTCTCCTCTTTGAAGTACAAGGGTATGTATTTCTCCCCCTAACTTGTAGAATCTTAAAAAAGAAACCACAATTTCTCCCTCTTTTTGTCATGATTGAAAAATGGTATAAAAAGCTAGAAAGCTTCACTCGAGAAACAAAAAGATGATTAAAGATGATTAAGGGGGCACAAGGAATCCATATAAATGCATGAATGTAATGAAACAAGATGCTATGGATGACAAGATAAAGAAAAGATGCAAAACATGTGAAAAACGCTGTATGCAAAAGGATCTCAATAGATCGAGAGGTGTTGAGCAACTATCAAGTGGAAGCCAACCTCGATGGATCGAATAGTTATCGAGCATCTATCGAGCAGACAGAAACCTTCTTGATGGATCAAGAAGCTATTAAGAGGCTATCGAGATTGAGATAAAAAGAAGCTGAAGAGCTTGTAGATAGCCTAGCTGTCAAGAGGTGTCGAGGAACTATCGAGATTGCCTAAAAACAATTTTTCAAAGAGGAGAAAAACACAGACATGAATGCAATCAAATATGCAACTCAACCAAAGATCCAAACAACATTTTGAGCTCTCAAAAACATCTTTCAACAAGAAAAATGTTAAGCACATAGATCCAAATGCACACACACACACACACACACACACACACACACACACACAACAAGTCTAATCAATTTTATAATTAAAAAATAAGTCAAGACTGTTTAATGAGCATACATTAATACAAGCATTCTATGTGATGACCAAATCACATTATACCTGCACATGTATCAAAAGTAGCAAAGAGTATTGCGTGTTGTTTATGAAAAATATCGCAAGATTGCATAAACGTCTACATGTTATGACAATTTGAGATATGAGCAAATCAATTGAACTCACACATGATCATAACTGCTTGATGGGGACTATCACCTTCTAGGTATATCCTATAACTCCCGCATCTCCTAAAATATACGCTTGCAATCATGTTTTAAAACATTTTGTTTTATTTGCGTTAGTTTTTTTTGCATATTTTCTTTTAAGCATATCATGCATGGGCATATCAGAGAGAGAAAAGAAATACACAATTATGTTAAGCTTTTTGACATTGCACTTTTGTTATGCCAAAGCATACAGATGTCATTTCATGATTGGCAGGCAACAGTGGTGAGATGGTTATTTATACCTTTCTCTTATAATTTTTTAGTTCTTCCCATCAAAAAGAGTGATATGAGTGTTAAGTATAATAGATAACTTAATCTTATTCATCACAAACACGAGCCACAAAGCTCACTTGCTTAGTTATGCATAGAGATGTTTATCTAAGCTACGAGAGATACAAAGTTTAGAGAACTTTATTTCATTGGCCATTCAAGGTACACAAGTACCAATGTGCACAAACACACATTGTTTTTGCATTTTTCTGAATTTTTTTTATTTTGAAAAAATAAAAATAAAAACTAAACAACCAAACAAAAACAAATAAACAACATGAAAGCATGAAAAAAAGTAGCAGATGCATGAAAGAAAGATGCAGATGAATGAAAGCGTGATTCCCAAAGCAGATAATAAATCAAGTAAAAAAAGTCCTACTATAAATAGAAAGAATTAAAGCAGAGGACAAACTGAAAAGACAATTAAGTCTTAGGCTCCTTTCTCACCCACACAGCACGAGTCTTTGGCCGTGAAGATGAAAAGACACGTGTTCTAGTATATTTACTAAAGGACATAGAAGAATTAAAATTCTCCTGAAATTGAATTAAAAAAGCTTAAAACTTTTAATAACTCTCCAAACAAAGGTGTAGGTCATTAAGAGAAAACCTGTGACCGTTTGGATACTTGCTTCTAAACAATACTTGCTTTTAAAGATACAACTTAAAGCAATTAAGATGAATGTGTCCAGAAACACCATAATGATGACAAACATGAGGTCTAACAAAGGATTTAGAATTAGCCAAATTAGTCTTGGATTTCATACCTTTATCACCTTTCTCAGATTGGGGACAAAGACAATTGTTGATCCAAAAGCCGTGGAAGAGGAGGGGTCGGAGGAAACCATATATCCTAGCCAATCTTAACAGAACAAGGCTTTTGAGCACTCAATACCTCATCAAGCTTTGTACTAGACATCCTCTCTATTTGAGTTCTATCTTTACTAAGCTCAACCTTAAGATTCTTGAACTTCTCTTCTAATGAGGTGTTTTCAACAACAAGGGTCTCAACTAACATTGTAGTCTCATTCAGTTTGACTAATAGATCAGTTTTTTCAGTTTTTATCTCATTAAGCTCTTTTCTACAAAGATGAGAAGTCTTTTCAAATTTTATGAATTCAGTGCATAGCATATCATAGGCTTCTTGAAGGGTCAACTTCTTGGGTACTTCATCATCAGAAGAATCCTTGCTTTTATTAGCACTCTCCATAATCACCGTATTGGTTGAAGCAGCAAGGCCATAACGTGACCACATTCATCCACATACTCATCAGAGGAGTCATTCTTAGTATCACTCCAGGTAGCAATCAACCCTTTATCCTTTAAATTCTTTGTGTTTTCCCTCATAATATAGTTTGAGCACTCTATCCTTATATGACCAAAACCTTTACACTCATAGTATTGGATGAGGGGTTTCTCATTCTTACCCTTCCTAGAGGATTTAGATTTCCTAGGAGGTTTGCCCTTATCCTTTTTTCTAAATTAAAGAAGCTTGATAATCTCATCAGTTATAAAGGTTAGATCCCCTTCCTCATCGTCATCTTCATCTTCAGAGTCCTCAATCTCTTCCTCTATACCTTAAGAGCCAAGTTTTTACTTTTTTCACCTTTTGCCACTGAGCTTAATTCCATCTCATAGGTTTGAAGGTTCCTTACAAGCCCAATTAAAGGAAGTTGATCAATTTCTCATTTCTTCAATGGTAGTGATCTTGGCATGGAATTTTTCAAGTAAGGACCTAAGGATTTTCCTAACAATTTTGGATTATGCTATAGATTCTCCTAGGTTGAAGATATAATTCACAATATCCTTGAATTTAGCATAGAACTCATCAAAGGTCTCATCCTCCTCCATCCTTATTTCTTCAAAACTACAAGTGAGTCATTAAAACTTCACAGTCTTTATTACCTTGGTACCTTTATAGGTGGTTTCAAGAATGGTCCATACTTCCTTAGCAACTTCCTAGATGTTATTTTCTTGAATTCCTCATTGATCACCCCAAAGAATAAATCATTCAAGGCTCTATTGTTGAAATTTACCACTATGATTATTGCTTCATCCCAATTTATGGGCGCTTCATTTGGCTTAATCCAGCTAACTTCAACAGCTTGCCATACTTGTTCACCTAGAGATTGCAAAAAAACTTTCATACAAACTTTTCAGTACGCATAATTAGTGCCATCAAATAAAGGAGGAATCAAAAAAGATTATCCACAATCCATGACAACGAGGGTCAATGATCAGACTCAGGAAATTAATCTAATCAGAGTGTACCCGCTCTGATACCACTTGTTGGGAAATTTAGACCCTAGTTGATAGAATTAACAAGTTTTAAACCCAAGTTGTTAATTAGATTGATTATGAGTAAACCTTGTTCAAACTAACTAACATCAATATCATGTCAATATCATGCACAGTGTAAAATTAAATAATACAAGATATGATGATTTAGAAAAATCAATGAAACAAACTAGTTTCACTGTAAAAAACTTGGGGAGAAACCTTCCCGTAAAGTAATTCACTATAATAAAGAGAAGTTTTAGACTTAGTACAAAACCTTTGTCCCTAGACTCTACAATCCCTGTAGATGAACTTCCAGCAGAAACCTTTTATCGTTTCAAAACCTCTGAACTCTTTAATATATAAATGCCATCCTTTTGATGCATGGATCCTAGTACGTGACTAACTCCTTTGTACGAATCTCAGTACGTGACTTACTCACCAAGTTGAAAAAGATGAATGTTGGCTACAAAGTTCTTCACTTCATCAATAATGAAGATTAAGAAGCACTTGGTTATAAAACCCTAAGGCGCAAAGATGCAGTAGTTTCTTTTAGAGAGAATAAGACATCAGTTACCTTTTGCATGTATTCTCCTTGTATTCTCTTATATGACGGCCTTTAAAATAAGTCTTATGTATGTGTAACCCTACACATACATATCAGCATGAGACAAAAATCAGATCTGAAAATTTTGATTTCGTAATTCTCGATAGATAGCTATCTGTCAACAGCTGTCAAGATCTCAATAGATAGCGATCTATCGAGAGCTGTCGAGACTCTTTAAACCTCGATAGATAGCTATCTGTCGGCAGCTGTCGAGCTATCTGTCTAATTTTAATGAGCAGCTTCTCTTCACTTGTTTCTTGGTCCAATCTTCATAGTTTTAATACTAGACTTGAACAACATATTTTTTTGAAGTACTAAACTCATCCTAAATTTACCCAATTACAAGTAAAGTGTATTTTGTCAAAATATTAACCAATTACATAAAATATATCCTTAACAATATTGGGTTTTATCAATTTATTGTTAGATTGATAATTGAACATGTTTCTATAAATTTTGTTTGAGATTCAAGTTTATATTACGAATAAAATAGCAAAAGGGGAATTTGTTTCTCTTTTCTTTGCGCCCACGTTCATTCTTGATAAAAGAATGAAGAAAACCATTTTTTTTTCTTTGTTTTGGTGCCCAAATCAAAGAACTAGTATTTGGTTTTCAGTAGTGCGTGGGACACTTGCTATCTAACATGCTTCTATAATTATAACATTGCCAAACCATAATTATAGAATAGATTGAAATCTATAACATTGCCAATCAAGGGACGTGTAGATTTGATGTTTCATTAAAGCTTTATTATAACATTGCCATTTTTTTTTTTTTGGCTGGACTTATACGTGTGATTGAATAGATTTCAATCTTGAATTATGAACATGTGTTGTTTCCATTGAATCCATATGTTATAATTGAAGTGCTTATATGTTGTGGTTTATATGGAGATATACAAAGATTGAAATCTTTTTTTGAAATTTATTCCTAATGGGATTATATTTTATTTTTAAGGGTTTCTAGCATAGTAGGGTTCTTGATAGTTATCTTGAAAACCTTAATGTTTGATCTATAAATCTTCATCTATAAGATTAAAAGGTTATGTGTGATGAGATTACGCATGATTATATACAAAGTGATTAATTTTTATAGTTCTTAAAAGTTAAGGACATTTATTAATCATTATCTAACTAAAAGGCCTAATGAGATTAAAGATATTAGGTAAATAGAACTCTTAGTCCTAAATTGTTTAGGACTTATCTTTTAAGAAACAGTCTACTGAGATTAGATTTTTTTTATGATTAAAGTTCTTAATTTATTTTAATTAGAAGTATTTTAATGACATTAAAGCTCCAATTAAAGGTTATATAGTTTCTAATGAGATTAGAATCCTTAATCAAATAAGTTAAGGTTAGAGTTCTTTATAACTAATTTTTGATCCATTAGAGTATAAAGAATCGTAAATAGTTTAGGACTTCCATTTTAGTTAGTGATTCTAATGAGATTAGAGTCTTTAACAAGTGCAAGTTTATAAATTGTGATGAGATTACAATAGTTTAAAGAAAACCCAAATAACAGGTGGGAGTGTTGGATTCAAAACAACCATTTTGTTAAGTTTATTGTAATGTGAGTAGGTACCTAGTTTTGGCCTTTAGCCTTGCTTTCCAAATGGAGGTATTACTTAATGGATTACATGATTAAACTTCTTTGTGATTACGTGAATGTTCGTTACACTATTATGACGTGACTTAGTTAGATCACATCAAATTTAAACAATTAAACACATTTGATATTTAGGGTTAAAATTGTGATAAGATCGCAATGTTTTCAAGACAATCCACTTGTTTTAAAATTTCTAGTGGGAGAGAGATTAAAGGGTTGAGTCTCAAGGCCTTTATTGTCGATTTATATTAGTGTGATTAGACACCTCACCTTGGCGTATATGCCTTGCTCCCTACGGAGGATGTTTAATTCATGGTACTACATGTTAAATTTCTTAATGATGGATGAAGTGTGTTTTTACATTGAGAACAACCACACTACCTTGAAGTTACTTGGTGACTTACATAGAATCTAGGCAATGGTGTACACTAGACTAAAGGAGGAGCAGTAAATTATTTTTGTTTGGTAAGAGTTACCATGGTAGCATTAATAGTGAGAATAGTTCTCACCTGATCATAGTAATTGATATGACCTCGATGCCAAGAAATATTAATTGCGGGATTGGGTTGTTGTTGCACCTAATATAATATGTTTTTTCGTGGGTTCCATATTATATGCTTATGGATGCAAAATGATAATGTCCTTGTAATTATGTTCAGAGTCTCAACTTAAAGTTGTCATAAATTTTTTGTTCTCTAGCTACTATTTTAATTGAATCACATTGAATAAGAAACAATTTTGGACATTGTGCTTAAAGGAGTTGAAGTACATAAATTTTCAATTCTACATAGTCATAATTTCTTATACATGATGCATTTTTTGGAAGATAACCTATGATGTGATCATAGTCTTATTGAGATGCTAACATGTTGCATTGGCTTCCATCTCAACTGTTCTACAACATGAGATGTAAGAGTTAGCACTAGGTTTAGACTTTATATTAAGTCTAAATGAGATATTTGGTATGAATCATATTGAGTGCTAAGAAAGGCTTAAGAAGTTCGAATTATATATTATTTTACGAAAGTATTTTCATCTTTAAATGAATTGGAATTCTTGGATGTAGAGATTAATTGTTAATCTCATATGGATATGTTCCCCAAGTCCGTGTTAGAATTATTTAATCAATTCAGATTGTTTTGAAAATAAATAAATTCTTTTTATTTTTATCTAAGCTGATGAGTGAGTTCTACGCAACGGAAGACATCTCAGAAGCTAAAGCTAGGATCAATATGACTTAATCCAAATTCTAAGCCTTAACTAAAAGGCAAGGGTAAGAAGAAGAAGAAGAATACAACATAGTTGGGCAATCTAGTTGTCCTACAAATTGCCAAAAAGGGAATTAGACACAAAAGCATGACCTATAGGAAAGTGTTTCCATTATGGTAAAGCTAAACATTGTCCATAATTGTAATCTAGATGGAATTTTACATGTTTTACTTTTAAAGAGAAAGTTTTCATCCTTCTCTAATGTATGTTTTGGCACTTAAGTCTAGGTCTTGTTAATCTCAATGATATTCTAGATTGGTGAAAAATGGGCTTTTAGAACCATTAGTTTTCTATTATATTTCTAGTCTACGAATTCTATTTAGGGGATAGTATGACCTAGGGCTCCTTTATTGTAAAGGAATATAGTTCTTGACTGCTTTAAGTCAATGCATACATGAAGGAGGAATATAACTCTTTTAGAAATGGTAAAGTACATGATAAATATTTCTATTTACTTATTTCTATACATTTTCTAATATTGATTCCAAATGTTTGTTCCTAGGGCATTTGTCAAATGAAAGCCTAAAATTTTAAACCTTTAGGTTGCCCAGCACTTGTGCTTGAAAGGAAGTCTAACAAATTGAAATCAAAAAGCAGAAAAGTTTATGTTTATGTTGGGTATCCAAAAAGGAATTGCAGAAGATCATTTTAGTAGTCATAAAGATAACAAGGTGTTTGGAAAGTGTAAATACAAAGTTTCTAGATAATGACTGTGAATAATCTTAAAGCTAAACGTAAAATTTTTCTAGAAGAAAAATGTCAGAATTTGTAGTAAGACAATTATAATATACATTTAGAAATGAATTGGTTGTATTTAATACATCACAAGACATTATTCTATAGATAACTAGTACACCTGTGCAATATCATAGTGGGAGAGGATTATCAGATTACTTGATAAATTTATACTTTTGGGATAAACTTGTGAAGTTATCCCATGAGGATATGAATTTTTGATCCTCGTTCCTATGTAGAGGCAATAGATGATATGAATATGGATTATTGGATCAAAGTTATGTAAATAGAATTAGATTCTATTTAAAGTCTAGAACTTATAGAGACACCTAATGGCATTAAGCCTATTGTTTTCAAATAGGTCTACAATAAAATAAGATTGATAGAATAGAATGTGTAAATCACAAAAGTCAAGACTAGTGGTGAAAAGATTTATTCAGAAAGAAATAGATCGATTATGAAAAGATTTTTTCACTAGTAGTCATGTTTGACTCTATCTAGATTCTCTTATTAATTATATGTCATTTGGATATCAAGAAAGCTTCTCTTAGTGGCAATCTTGAAGAAGACATCTTTATGATGTAGCTAGACTATTTCATAGCAAAGAACCAATTATATTTAGTATGCAAGCTGCTTAAAATCCATTTATGGACTAAAGCAAGCATCTAAATCATACAATATCATCTTGGATCAAGCAATCAAATTGTTTGATTTGATCAAGTAGTGATAGGCCTTATGAGTGTAAAAGCTATATAGAGTAATAAATCTCTTAATGTATGTTGATGTCATTCTAATCATTTAGAATGATGTATAGATATTGTCATCCATAGAACTTTTTGTTGTCAAGACCAAATTGATATGAAGTACTTGAGTGAGACTGGTCACGTCCTAAGAGTTAAACTTTGGTTTTGGACTATAGTCCTAAAACATATAAAAGGAAGAACATATGAAGATAGTTCCTTATACCATGTTAAAAGGAAGTCTCAATTATGCTATGCTATATACTAGCCCAAATATCTATTTTACAATGGACATGGTAAGCAAATTTCAATTAAAATCCAGGATTACTAAATTTAGTGGGAGTAAAGCATATACTCAAGTATCTTAAGAGTGTTGGGATTAGTGCCCTTAAATCCTATTGTATGATACTATGTATGTTGTTATGTATGACACTATGTATGTTGTTATGTATGACATTATGTATGACTTAATGTTGTGATTAATAAAGTTTTTTTATTATTATCTAAAATAATGGTAACATGAAAATTCAGACATTATCATATAATCCATGAGATGCATAGTATGTGATTTAGTTAAAGAAGCTATAAATCACAAGTTCTTTGTAAACTCAGAATTTCAGTTCGTAGTCGGTAATGAAATTGAGCATTTCATCTGCGAAGACTATAACATATTAACTAAGATGATTTGTCTTGATCATAGAAATGGAGATTTCTAGTTGGTATGTTGATATGTTTTAAGAGTTAAAATATATTGAACTGGACCGCTATGAGATTTATTATTCTCCTAACGACTGTTAAATGAATAATAATTACGACTTATATTTACATGAACTTTTAATCGTGAGAGGATAATGGACCTGATCATGAAATATAGGTTACTTTGATATATCAGGAGTGAGATCTAAAGTTACAGTAAAAACCTCAGTATGTTGGGAAACCACATTTAGTGTTGATGGAACATATATTCTCAAGATAGAATGCATAGTCTCTTAATGGAGATACAAAATATTCCCTTCGGATAAGTTTAATGGGTTTAGTTATTCAGAGAGTTAGGCCTAACCACTTTAGTAAGGAGTTACTAAAGTATATATTTATGGAATTGGATTTTATAAGTATATGATGAATAACTTTAAAGGATTAAACTAGGTACTCAAGGAATTAAAATGTAGTAATCTACAAAGTGCTAGTCTACATTCATGACTTTGTATTACTACAAATATAATGGTATTAAATATAATTAATGGTAACTTTGAACTTATCAAAAGTTGATAGAAAAGCCCAAGGCTCATTGGAGCTAGTGTCTTATTAGTCCCCTTTGGTCCCACTCCAAGCCACACACTTAAACCCAATTGGAAAGGCCTAAAAGGCCAGCCTAATTAGATACAAAGGGAGAAACATACAGAATTTTTGGCAGTTAAAAAGAGAACACCATTGTGAAGTGGTGTGTATGTGAAAGTGTTAGACACTTTGACATTGTCCCTTGGAAAACTGAATGAGAGACCACACTTCTTAGGCGTTAGTGGAATTGGAGTAAAGATTAAAAGTATTCCCAATTGCTTTTGATCTTCGGTTTTAAAATTCACCACACCAAGGTACACTCTTTTGTTCTTAAATTCTAAAACTTACATTATACATATTAACATTTATGAATGAAGTAGATTTGTTAACTTTCCACTGCATATGTTTTGTATGAGATACAAACATGTATTTATCCAACAAAGAGAACGAGAGATTATATGTCTGTTTACCAAAGTGAGGATTTGATAGTTACTGATTGTACAAATATTGACTTGTAGTTTGATTATGATTCATGAAGTTTGACTTCAGGATATGTGTTCATCATAGGTGGTGAAGATACACATTAAGTGCAAGTATTATCTCATTAGAGAGATATGAGTATGTGGGATGTAGTAGTAGAAAAGATAATTTATGCAATAAATTTGGCTGAAACTTCTTTCCAGACTTTGCCTTGGAGTGACTATGATTTACTCTAAAGGGAAATAAATTCTAGATATATGTAAAATTGTCTTTAAGGGCAAGTAGGAGATTGTTAGGGTTTATGCCCTAAAATTCAATTCATTGGCATGTTATAAATAGTTAATTTTTTTAATTTTATGAGACTATTTATAAATGAACTAATGTGACATTATTGTAGTCAATATATAATGGGACATTATTATAAATCACAAATTCCTTATAAACTCAATATATAGTTCGTAATTAGTAATGAAATTAGGCGTTTCATTTACAAAGACTATAACGCATTAACTAAGATGGTTTGTCTTGATCGTGGAAGTGACGACTTCTAGTTGATGTGTTGATATGTCTTAATTGTGTAAGACATATTGAACTAGACCACTGTGAGATTAATTATTCAATTAATAATTGTCACCTAAATAATTAATCTCACGACTTCTAATTTCATAAGCTTTTAATCCAGAGAGGATAGTGGACCCGATCATGAAATGTAGGTTACTTTGATATATCAGGAGTGAGATCTAATTTAATGTTCAAAATCTCAATATGTTAGATAACCACACGTAGTGTTAAGGGAACACATATTCTCAAGATGGAATCCATAATCTATTTCTATAGAGATATGAAATATCCCCTTGAGATAAGTTTAATGGAACTAGTTATTCAAGGCCGGCCACTTTAGTAAAGAGTTACTAAAGTTTATATTTATTGAAATTAGATTTCATAAATATGAATAACTAAAAGATTAAACTGGGTACTCAAGGAATAAAATAGTTGTTTACAAAGTGGCAGTTTATTATGACTTTGTTCACTATAGATATTTCATGGAGGGGTCGAATGATATCATATTAGAGTCTTGGAAAGTAATTTATTAATAAGGCCTAGAGTGCAATTATATTTCCATAGTGGTACTTGTTATATAATTAATGGTGACTTTGGACTTGTCAAGAGTTGACAGATAAGTCTAAAACCCATTGGAGTTAGAGCCTAATTAGTCCTTTTGGTCCTATCTCGAGTCACACACTTTAGCCCAATTGGGCTAGCCCAAAAGGTTAACCCAATTAGATAATCAGTTTTTATTTAATAAGAGTTATTAAATAAAGTAATTTCCAAGGCATTTAAAACGTATGTATGATTAAAAGAAGAGAACATGATTTTTCTCTACAGAATTTTTGGAATACACTTTTCCAAAGAAAAATTAACATTTGTAAGAACAGATTGAAAGACCACTCATCTTGGGCACCATGTGGAATTAGGATAAAGACTGAAGGTATTCTCAAGCCTTGTTTTTGAATTTTACTGCAACAAGGTACGCTTTCTATTATTTGTTCTAAAATTCAAGGTTATATGTTATTTCTCATGAATGAAGTAGATCCTTGTGTTGCTTCCACTGTGGGTTTTGTATGAAATGCAAAACCAGTTTTTCCAACACTAATGACCACCAATCGAACTTGATTTCATTCTGCTACCCACTCAAATTCGATATTGAATGTCGCATTTTACTTTCAAGTATATATTGTTCATTTTTACTGTTCACATGCCTTTGATGGATTGGAGCCTTTTAAAAGAGAGTTCGCAAGAGCGACCATAATTGTTTGATATAATTTTTGTAGCAATATGAGGACCAAGGATCCAGTAACATATAACTATAGGACAAGTTTTTGTTATAAAATTGGTTATAGACTAAGATTACAACTTTAGTAAAAAAAATAAACATTATAACATATTTTGAAAATATAACCGTTTAATTGCATGTTCTTTATGCTCTTAATACACATGTCAAATTTTGTGTCAACTGGATATTATTTTTTTAGGCATGTCAAAATTGGCTAAGCTAGATTTCAACCTCACATAATTTACTTATAGAAATGGGATGTCAATCAACCTTAATACCCCTTTTTTAAACAAGTTTGATCAAGTGATAATGGGATGATTGCTTGGAATTTATATAGATTAGAGTACAAGTCCTGAATTGACTTAATGATGCTCCTTAGTTTTAGTCTAAGGTGAAGGTTTACACTTGTTCTTGGATGATAATATTATCACTCTCTTTCTCTTCCTTGCAATTCTTGATCCCCTTTTTAGTAGGGATCTCCTTCTTTTATATAGTTGTCCAGGTTGTATCCTGGCCTTCCACTTGTTAGGCCAAGCTTATTTCCTTTGATACTTGTCCCATCAGAGCCTTACTAGAAGGTTTCTCTATTAGGTTATGAGTTATGATGACATCTGTTCAGGGGCTATTCCACCATTAATGCGGCTAGTTAAGTGGGTGTTGAGTATTGAATGCGGAGGTGACAGATGTTTTATCTGGACTCTTCCTTTGTTTGCTTAATGACAACTTCCCTTCCTTTCTTCAATACATGTCTAGTGGTCATTAGAATTAGACTTCGGCCCTTTTGAGGATGTATCAGCATCCTCGGGATTCTCGGGCACTCTAATCTCCTCAGGTTTGTGGTTGTGTTATCATATTTGCTCTGAGGGCTCTTTGACAGAACCTCTCAAGGTGTGCCCCTTTGTTGTTGACCTCTCCTCACTCATTCTTGTCCTTGGTTTCTCATCCTCCCATAATTTACAAAAACATGCAATTCAAACAATTCATTGATGACATAGCTATTGATACATAGTTTTTTAAAAATTTTGCAAGCATGGAGGATATAAAAAGAAGATGTAATCCAATGGTGAATTTGTTAAAATTCACCTCTAATAGAAAGATATTAATTAAGATTGTAACTTAAAGTTACAATTAATTTTATAACTAAATTTTGTCCATAATTATATTATATAATATAATATTGCAAGCATGTCTTGCACCCTTTAAACTTCCCAAGAGTCTTAATACCATAAAATTAGAATAAGATTTCAAATTCAACAACTTAGGGAATCCTTCGAAACAAAAAATGAAAAGGAGGAAAGAACATAAAGCAATCAGGATCACCGGTCAGACCAATGCCCTTTAAGCACTTGAGCATAGTGGGTTGCAAATTATAACACAAGCATTATTGCTATATTGTTGAATACTTTTTTTATTTTTTTGGGTACCAACGAAGGTTGGTGATCTAATAGAAAGGCACTTTGGGTCCACACGACGTATGTTTAAAAAATTAATTATTGATCTTAGCCCATGGTTTGCCTTAAACAAACAAACCTTATATTTGAAAAGTTTTTAATTTTTTTCTTTTTGAAAATACTAAGTATTTTAATATACACACGAGAAGAGGAGAGAAAATTGTAAAGAAACTGACAATGGTGTATATCCAAAAGGACCTAACTCTTGGATACACAATACAAATTTTAAACCTCTTTAACTCACACTCATTTTCCAATGTGGGGGTTACCCACTGTTTTTTAATTGAAATGCTATTCCATTCACACAGGTCTAATTCCATTACTTTTCAATAGTTTTTTTTTTTTTTTTTTTTACAAGATAGAATCTACTCTAACCTAATCTAAGTAAATATGTGTGTGAAGCTCCCTTCTGGAAACTTGAACCTCAAGTCTTACCTCCCACACCCAACAAGCACTTATACTTATGGAGTGACCATCGCACCAAGGGTGTGCGGTGGTATTATTTTTCAATAGTTGAGACTAAAGAAATGTGAACCATCTTTGATAGACATATCAAGAAGTGCCAGTTGAGTTAGAACACTCTTGGCCAAATCTATCATTTTTGTATGGACCTATTTAGCTCCATGTTTCAAAATGGTATACAAAATATTAAAATGAAGTAAAAAAAGTTAGACAATACATATATATAAAAAGAGTCCGAAGTGTCACTCCTTTTTCTATACCTTTCCTTGTCAAGGATTATTTATTTCGTCCTTTTTTTTTTTTTTTCAGGAACCCCATTGGGGAAAACAATTATTCATCCATCTAGGAATTCGTTCATTTGACTTTTCAGAGTTTATTTTATATATATAAAAGTATGTATACAATTGCGTCAATTAAAATTTAAATGACGTAGTAAATGAAGAATTATAAAAAATCATATCATCTCATATACTATATAATAAAAGTTGGGTTTAAAAGTCATGGTTGTGCTAAGTAATTTTACAAAATTCAAGAAATTTATTTTAGATTAATATATATATATATATATATATATAATTTTTCTTCTCCTCTAATTTTTAAGTTGATAAAAGTCTTAATTTAATTACAATCAAAATTCTAAATATCAAAAAAATTTTCTCCACTTTAACGTGTGTGTGTGTGTGTGTATAGTTCATTTTTTATGGGATAGCTTTCTAACTATTCTAAAGGACCTAAACTACATTAAAAGAAACCCCTAAAAAAATTAAACATACAATATGAGAGGGAAGGCATAAGTTTGAGTTTAAGTTAAAATTTATCAACTAAAAAAATTGCAGTAATTATTTTAGATAGAAGCAACACAACCTACTTATTCTTATCAACTTTCTCAAAAACTAAAAAGTTATTCTTATCTTCTTTTTCTCTATTGTTTTATTAATTTTTTAGATAAATACAAAAGCATAATTGTGGATATGAATTTTATTTTTAGAGATAATGAAGTGACACTACTATTACATATATATAATACTACAACCACAAATATAATTTTATCTGGAAAAAATATGTAATTACATAAATAGTGTTTTATATGTAATAGATTTTTCTTTATTCTTATCTTCTCCTTCTATAATATATCCTCTTCTTCTCTAGTATATCTTCTTCTTTGTGAAATAAAACTCACACCAAATTGTGAGTCTCGGGATCCCCAAGTAAACGTCTCTTCCTCTAGCTACACATGTATGTATTTCTTTTCTTTTCCAAATTTCTTTTCACAAAGCTGCATTCTAATTCATGAGTAAGGAGCAATAATTTCAATGATAATAATAAATAGAGCCTTTAGGTAAATCTATAAATGTTATTTTCTGAGTGTATGTCTTTGGTACGTGTATACATATATATTGCATCTTATATTGTTTATAGGACATTTTGCTTTCTATACTTTGTGTTGTCTTACTCTTATTATGGGCTAGAAGCCTAGAACTTGCATTCTATGAATTCGGAAGGACAAATTTTTAAACTCTTAAGAAAGGTAAATTCATATGTTGGTTTGCTTTCTACATCATGAGTTATTCTCTTTTGATAAATAATTCTCATATATACATACATACATACATTCATACATCTCTCTCTCTCTCTCTCTCTCTCTCTCTCTCTCTCTCTATATATATATATATATATATACACACAAATACACACATGCTGTGGTGGTTACCTAATGATGTATAATATATTTTATTTAAACACAATACATACATACACACATATATATACATATATATTATGTATTAGGATAATTAATTTAAAATTTCAAGTTTCTCACTACTTAATTAGTAGAGTATGTCATAAATAAACTCCATTTTTTTTACATTCAATTCTAATTAAAATAAATTTTCATTTTTAATAATCTATATTTAACATAAAAAAATATTTTTTAATTTATATATAATTTTTTTTATCAAGGCATTTAATTTATATATGAATATTTTTATTAATATGTGCATCGCATGGGCATTATATTAGTAAAATATGAGCTATAAAATGAACGAGATGGTCATTATTTGAAAGGATAAAATTTAACTACAAAATTCGTTGTAATTTAAGCCTCAATATCTTTTTATTAGAGAAGAATTTTAACAAATCCACTGTTGGATTACATCTTCTTCTTATATTCTTCATGCTTGCAAAATTTCTAGAAAATTAAACATTAATAACTATGCTATCAATAAATTATTTAAATTACAAGTTTTTGTAATTTAAAATTATGAATAAAATATAATATTATAGATCATATAGTAAATAATATCCGATTGATACAAAATTTAACATGTGTATTAAGAGTATAAAGAACATGCAATTCAACGGTCAAATTTTTTAAATATGTAATAATATTTATTTTTTAAATAAGGTTGTAACCTTATGCTTCAACCAATTTTGTAGCTAAATTTTGTCCTATTTAAAATGAAGAGAATCTTGTTTGAGTCTTGTAATAACAAGATGTAGCGGTAATATGTTTGAGTCCTATTTGAAATGAACAAGATGGACATTATTTAAAACTAGTGCTGACCCGTGCGATGCACGGGAAAATTCTTACAAATACTAAAATATTCCAATTAAGAAGTGGTCAATTCAGTAAAGTTCTTAGAAATACTAAAATTTCTCAATTAAGGAGTGGTCAACTCAGCGAGAAAATGAATGTCGCGATTAATGCTTTTGGAGGGTTGAGAGAAATTTAGTTAAGATAAATGGACCTCTTTGCTATGGATTTTAAGGAATAAGTCACACAAATGGTTAATTACGACACTAATATTCAAAGTAATACACATAATTCATTAGAATGTAAAGGATTTGAGTTGGTGAGCCAAGGTGTGTGTGTATAAACATATTGTGATCTCGTCTCATATTTCTTAGTCTATCGACAAAATTCAGAAAAATAATATGATGTTTAAACATTGGTTATTGCCTGCACAGCAAAAAAGGTAAAATTTCAAATCAAAATATTACATATCACATCTAAAAGAAACACTAATAAAAAGTAAAAATATATGACATTCACTAATCACAAAAATTTATAATATTTGAAGAATTTTGCAAATCAACTCAACAAAACCTTATTAAATTGGTCAGGGGCAGCTTCACTAACTATATTTTATCAATATAAATAATCATCTTCATAAGACTTTTACTTAAATTATCATACTAAATATTAGAAAGCAGGTGCAAGCATATTGTTGTTGACTTTACACTATATCCCAAAGAGTTTCTCTTAGATTGCTTCGTTCTTCTCTCTGGCTTTACAACTAAAGCTCCCCCATCATAACGTTCCTGCCTTGTAAAACTTTGCAGACAAAGGCAAAATCACTCCACCTTTGTTTAATCCTCAATAATTAAGATTGATAGCTACCGAATTTTCATTTTCTACTTTTGCAGCCCCCAAAAAAAGTTGTCCTGATTTTATCAGAAGCTTGCCTGCCATTAGTATTAAAGTTCTTAGAATATACACCATTAGCATAGATACAAATTTATTCAAGAGTAGCCTTGTTTTAGAAAGGCCATAAAGCTCAAATATCACCAGCAACCAAATAAATGAAATCATTGCTCAGTACTAATGGTAAAATTCTCATTAATCTAGTGCAATATAGAACAAATGTATATTTTATAAAAATATCCTATAATACATATACAATATATCTTACTCCCATATTCATTTGCTAAATGGTTTTGCTTTAATATATAACATAATAAGGATTTGTGTCAATACTAATATGCTACAAACCTAATGTAGATTTTGCTCTCATAGATTTTGTGTCTTAGTGACAAAATTCAAAAAAGTCCCATACAGTAGTTTAGGCTATTTTTTCCATGTTTTGAAAAATAGAACTTGATATTTATTGAAAAAGGAATGAAATAAAGAAATAATTAAAAATCACAAAATGAAGAACCAAAAATCAAGAACATAGAGGGAGATAGTTGGAAGCAGACTTAACGAACCTAGCATGAATTGTTAAGAGTCAATCGGTATGGTTTTAGACTTGATTAGAAAGGAAGCAACTCTAAAAGTTGAAGCTTGCCAAGCTCTCTTGCACTGTTTTTGTACCTCCTGAGGTAGGGATACCAAGGGTTTTACTGGATGAGCAGCTAATAGACCAAATAATTCAGCCCGTATTTCAACCATCAACAACACACCCAAAATGACAAAAATCTAAATACATTAAAATGGAAGATGGCAAAAGAACTTAACAATTTATTTATAACTGCTGAAAATGTTATAGGATTTCCAAAACTGCTAAAGTTTGTCAGAGTCAACACATTTTATATACCTAATGGAAACCCTTACTTGGTTCTTCATCTCAAACACTTATAAAATTAATCTATTCAGTTTAGGCAAAGAAATGTTAATGAACAGCCCACATTGAATTATGTATTTGTATGATTCTAATTCATAAAGTCTTTAACTTATCTAAATTTTTTCAATCCAGTCAAAGAATTAAAAAAAAAAGATGTAAAAAATTAGGGAGAGATTATAGGCACTGGTTGGGCACATCCTCAAAAGCATATTCAGTTGAGAGAGAAATCATCACTTCTGAATCAAGCACAACCCTTAATAATGAAAATATCATGAGACCTAAGATGAAAACCCTTCTTTTTTTTTTTCCTTTAATCCCAAAGTCAACAAATTTATATTAAATGTTTAAAAAAAAAAAAAACAAACAAAAAGCAAAGAAAGATATAATACTCGTTTCCAAACTTTTCAAGGGCTTTAGGTAATTGCTCATACTTATACTTACATATTGCAGTAGCCAAAGAAGTAACAGAAAAAACCTTCTAGAAAGTAATTATAAATCAAAACCTTAATTAAAACCAAATGTATCCCGTTAGAAAACAGTAATTAACTACCACTAACACCCCGAAATCTATAAAATATTTAGAAGCTTATATTTAAGCTTTGACTAAATGAACACAATTTGAAAACCAATGTGCTCAAACTGGATTTAAAACCACAAATTCAAGTTGTAACATATCTGACCTGAAATTGCAGACATTTTGTGCAGTCCAAGCATGTAATTTTTCATTAACAATAGCTACATCTTGTGCAGTCCAGGCATCTTAAAAGTACACAACTCACTTTTTGTGCTGTTTGCAAAGACATGAAAAATACAAAAGAAGTTGATCAAGAATGCTTTACCCCCAAATATCAAAAGAATGAAAATTAGATAATCATAGGCTAAACTATGGTCTTTCAATCAAATGAATGCAATAGTAATAATTATAAAGAAAGAGAGGTAAACATTGGGTTATTGTCAGAACAAAACGTTGTCTTGTAGGTAAACCTATCAAATGTATGTGATAGCAATATACACATAAACTATTCACCTGATATTCCTAATAAATGAAATATAAATTCTAAAATTAAACTGACCCTATGACAATTCTTAATTCATGCAATCAAAAAATTTTGGCGGCACCTTAAGTAATCAACAAATTTCTTTTATCCAATTTACATAAAAAAATTTGGAGCTCCTTTAAAGTTACATCTTTTCTTCTAAATGAAAATCCAAATCAAAAATTTTTTATTCCCCTAGAACATGAAATTTATTCCTTCATTGAGTTGTTTAATATTCCTCAAAATGGAAAGTCATATTTCTCATATATATTCATAGGAGTTGATAAAAACTCTCTAAACCCAGCATATTATATAGTCTATTGTCAACCGGATAGAGATATATTCTCCTAGAGATCAAGGATATCATGAAAAGGGCAAACTATTATCAAATTTAAGGGAAAAGAAAATGAATTTCATAACCACCTTATGCAAAACTAAAATGAACATTTTTTTTCTTAATGAAAATATAGTGGCATGAGCCTATGAAGGGACAGTCATGCATAATTTACATGATAAGCTACATCTTGAAAATGCAGAAAATAACCCTCTTACTAATTAGCCAAAAAGGTCATATCAGCAAGTTTTAAGGTACTAAGGTGGTACTACATATGCATAAAGATGAAAAGCGTTGTCAGTAAAATCATTTGGAGTACAAATACAATAGCAGTACTATTAACCACTATTCAATTGGCAAAACTAAAAGTTGTTTTGGGATTTTAATCAAACAATCTGGACTTAAGGAGAATCTACCAATTAGGAACAGCTACCACATCAAATTCAGATCCAAATCCCATTGATGTAAAGTTGTTTTGTTTCATCAAGCTAATTTCTTCTTCATCAATTGCTCTCATTATATATTTTTTTGTAACAGACTTTTATCTATAATGAAAACATGAAAACTTTTAAAATACCAAGACAAAGGAAAAGGTACAATGAAATCAAAAAGTGAAGTTAAAGACTTTAGATAAAATAAGACAAACATTCTTTAAATTTAGATTGGCACACCCTAGAGGATCATTGTGATTAAAAAAGAAATAAATGTTTTTTTTTAAAGATGTTTGCCTTAGAACTCATTGCTAGACCCTTTCTTTGGTGGATATTGGTGATATCATGGTGCAATTTGTATTATGCTTATATTGAGCCTGCTGTTGATAGTGTTAGGATATGTGCCCTTAAATCCTATTGTATGATGCTATGTATGACATTATGTATGACTTAATGTTGTGTTTAATAAAGTTGTTTATTTTTATCTAAAATAATGGTAACATGAATATTTGGACATTATCATATAGTCCATGAGATGCATAGTATGTGATTTATGTGATTTAGTCACAGAAGATATAAATCACAAGTTCTTTGTAAACTCAGAATTTATAATTCGTAGTCGGTGATGAAATTGGGCATTTCATCTGCGAAGACTATAACGTATCAACTAAGATGATTTGTCTTGATCATGGAAGTGGTGACTTCTAGTTGATATGTTGATATGTTTTAAGAGTTAAGACATATTGAACTGGACCGCTGTGAGATTTATTATTCTCCTAACGACTGTCAATTGAATAATAAATCTCACGACTTCTATTTGCATGAACTCTTAATCCTGAGAGAATAATGGACCTGATCATGAGGTGTAAGTTGCTTTGATATATCAGGAGTGAGATCTAAAGTAACGGTCAAAACCTCAGTATGTTGGGCAACCACATTTAGTGTTGATGGAACATATATTCTCAAGATGGAATTCATAGTCTCTTAATGGAGATACAAAATATTCCCTTGAGATAAGTTTAATGGGTTTAGTTATTCAGAGAGTTAGGCCTAACCACTTTGGTAAGAAATTACTAAAGTATATATTTATGAAATTGGATTTCATAAATATATGATGAATAACTTTAAAGGATTAAACCGGGTACTCAAGGATAAGATGTAGTAATTTACAAAGTGGCAGTCTATATTTATGACTTTGTATTATTACGAATATTTTATGAAGGGTTGCGTGTAAAATAAAGTCTTGGGATATAATTTATTAATAAGGCCTAGAGTGCAATTATATTTATATAGTGGTATTAAATATAATTAATGGTAACTTTGGACTTGTCAAGAGTTGACGGAAAAGCCCAAGGCCCATTGGAGCTAGTGTCTTATTGGTCCCTTTTGGTCCCATTCCAAGCCACACATTAAAGCCCAATTGGAAAGGCCCAATAAGCCGGCCCAATTAGATAATCAGTTAGTTATAAAGGGAGAAACATACAGAATTTTTTAATGTGATTTTTCGAAAAGAAAAATAAAGAGTGTGAGACACACTTTCATTCTCCTTTTGGAAACTGATTGAAAGACCACACATCTTGGGCGTAAAATGGAATTGGAGTGAATATTAAAAGTTTTCTCAAATACTTCTAATCTTTGTTTTGAAATTCTCCACACCAAGGTACGCTATCTTGTTCTTAAATTCTGAAATTCATAGAGTGCATGTTGTCAATCATGAATGAAATAGATCCTTATTTGTTGCTTCCGCTGTGTGTTTTGTATGAGATACAAAACCAGATTTTATCCAAAAATTGGTATCAGAGCCAGGTTTTCATATCATGATTGTATAATATGTGATTAAATTTTTAGAATTTAAGAAAACCGTTATCTATGTGTTACAATTTTCTGCATCAAGTTGTATTACTGTGCCATGATTTTTAATTTCCATGAAATCCGTGTATATATACTGCAACTGAGATTGAATGGAGATTCAATAGTGCGGCAATATTTGCTTCACGGTACGCAGATTGCAAAATTTTTCTTTGGTAGTTATTGCTCTATGATGTAACTGCCATATGGCTTTTCATGATAATTGCACCGTTTCGTACTTAATGCATGTTTTGGCTTAGTTTCCCCACGGCTTGGACTTAATACATTCCTTGTTTTTGGTGCTTGGGTTGACTATTCAACTTGTTGGCCCACGGTTTTGATGTATTTGTCCATTGCATGAATGATCAACCTTTTTTGGAAAAGTAGAATCCGTACTAAAGGATTCTAAGCAAACATCTGAAGGCTTATATGTATATATTTTATATTATATTATATTATATAATATAATATAGTTTTATAACGTAATATATATATATATATATTATATTATATATATAATATAATATAGGTTTATATTACGTTATATATATTTATATATATATTAATGCTAGGATAATGAAATTTATTCCTAATGCGATTAGGATTATGTTTTTCACGTGTCTAGCATTATTATGGCCTTTGAACTTAAAAATTTTTATTTTTAAAATTTCTAGTGGGAGAGAGATACAAGTGTTGGATCTTACAGCCTCCATTATCGGTTCAAAATAGTGTGGGTAAACACCTCGTCTTGGCGTATATGCCTCGCGATCCCAAAGGAGGGTGTTTACTTCATAGTACTATAAGTTTGAACTTACCCGTTTAAAGTAGTGTGGGCAAACACCTCGTCTTGGCGCATATGCCTCGCGATCCCAAAGGAGGGTGTTTTGTTTCATGTTACTACAAGTTTAAACACTATAAAAGGGAGATGAAATGTGGTTACACATGACTCTAGATAATGGTGTACACTAGACTAAGTGTAATGTTAACCTCCCAAAGGAGCCATGTCATTATTACTTAGAGGCTAAAGGTAATACGGCATATTATTAGTGTTTGATGAGAGTTATCATGATAGCACTAATAATGAGAGTAGTTCTCGACCAATTAATGTGTTTATAATAAACTTGCTACCAAGGAATTATAGACATGGATTGGGTTGTCGTTGCATATATTATTTTATGGTTTTATTAAGGTTCCATATTATATGTTTATATGCTAAATTGATAATGTCCAGTTTACTTATTATATTCATGTTTATTATTTTCAGATTTAAATTATGGCATCATTTAGCCCACTTGTTGCTATTCTTAATCAAAACAAACTGACTGGATCCAACTATGTTGACTGGAAAAGGAATTTGGACATTGTTCTTACTGCTAAAGAGCATAAATATGTGCTTACTCAACCATGTCCTAGCTTTCCTTCATTAGATGCTCCTCTTGAGGAAAAACAACGATATGATCGTTGGCAGAAATCTAATGAGATGGCTAAGTGCTACATCCTAGCATCTATTTCAAATGTTCTACAGCATCAAATGCAGGATGTAGAACATGCTTCGGACATCATGCAAAGTCTGAAGGAGATGTTTGGTGAGCAAGGCCGTTCTGCAAGGCAAGAAACCATGAGGCAAATTTATAATACCAAAATGGCTACAGGAAGTTCAGTAAGGGAGCATTGTCTTAGGATGATTGCTAATCTGAACACATTAGAAGTTTTAGGTGCCGACATTGATGGAGAATCCCAAGTGGATATGATACTCCAGTCACTACCAGATTCATTCAAGGAATTCAGACTCAATTATAATATGAACAAAAAGATTTACTCTTTGTCTGAATTAATGAATGAGTTAGTGGCGGCGGAGGCATCCTTGGTACTTCTAGTGTTGAAGCCAATGTGGGTGAAGCTTCTACTTCTCAACCTAAGTCGAAATGCAAGGGTAAGAAGAAGAAGAAGGACTTCACTAAGAAAATTGGTAAACAAATTGCTTTAGGGGTTGCCGATAAAGGAAAGAAAAGCAAAGGAAAGTGTTTCCATTGTGGTGAGAAAGGACATTGGAAGAGGAATTGTCCAATATTCAAGGCTGCCAAGAATAAGGGTATGAAAAGTTCCTTTCTTCTTGAAATATGTTTGGTATAGAATCCAACAGATTCCTGGTGTGTGGATTCAGGTTGTACTAATCATATCTGCAATTCTTTGCAGGGGTTCCAGGAGACCAGAAAGTTGAATGAGGGAGAACTATTTCTTACTTTGGCTGATGGGAGCAGGATTCCGGTTGTAGCTGTTGGAGTGTATAATTTGTGTTTTAAGTCTAGAGTGTTAATATTGGAAGACTGTTTGTTTGTACCTAATGTTCGTAGGAATTTAATTTCTGCAACTTACTTAGGTAAACATGGATATTGTGTTATCCTGAAAGACAATGTTGTAATAAAGAAGGATAAAATGTTTATCTGTTCTGGCAATATTGTGGATGGTCTTTATATTTTAACTCCTGACATGCATGAATTATACAATTCTGAAATAGATAGTAGCTCTCATGTAAAATCATTAAAGAGAAAGTTTCCTTCTACTAGTGATGCATATCTATGGCACTTGCGTTTGGGTCATATTAATTCAAATAGGATTCAAAGACTAATCAAAGATGGACTTTTACAGCCCATGGACTTTGATGGCTTTCCATTTTGCGAATCTTGTTTGGAAGGTAAGATGACCAAATGACCTTTTAATGCAAAAGGTAGAAGAGCCCAAAAGTTGCTTGAATTAGTTCATACAGATGTATGTGGTCCTATGTCAACCCAAGCAAAAGGAGGTTATGAGTATTTCATCACTTTTACAGACGATTACTCAAGATATGGTTATGTGTACCTAATGAGACAGAAGTCCGAAGCCTTTGACAAGTTCAAAGAGTTTAGGGCTGAAGTTGAAAATCAATTGGGTAAACGCATAAAGGCCATTCGATCTGATCGAGGTGGCGAATACCTTCTTGGGGATTTCAAGGATTATTTAATTCAGAATGGGATTGTATCCCAATTGACTGCACCTGGAACTACCCAACAAAATGGTGTAGCAGAAAGAAGGAATAGGACTCTTTTAGAAATGGTTAGGTCCATGATGAGTTACTCAACTTTACCAGTTTCTTTTTGGGGATATGCACTAAAAACTGCTATGCATGTTTTGAATTTAATTCCATCAAAATCTGTTCCCAACACACCTAAGGAATTGTGGAGTGGGCGCAAGCCTAGTATGAAATATCTTCACATTTGGGGATGTCCAGCACATGTGTTGAAAGGGAAGTCTGATAAGTTGGAAACTAAAACTGAAGTATGCATGTTTTTAGGGTATTCAAAAGAAACTAAGGGTTATTTATTCTATAATCATAAGGATAACAAAGTGTTTGTTAGCACCTATGCCAAATTTTTGGAAGATGATTATGTGAATAATTTTAATCCTAGAAGTAGAGTTGTCTTGGCTGAAATGAATGAACCTGTAGTTGAACAACCAGTGGATGAAACTAGGGATGATGTGGCTGTATTGGATACACCACAAGACATTACTCATGAGATAACTAGTACACAGGTGCCTCTTCGTAGTGGGAGAATTATTCGGCCTCCTATGAGATTTAGAGGTTTGGGAGAAACTTATATAGCTATCTCACAAGAGGCTGAATTGGACCCCTACACTTATGAAGAGGCAATTAATGATATAGATGCACATCATTGGCTCTTAGCTATGAAATCTGAATTGGATTCTATGTATTCAAATCATGTATGGGATCTTGTAAAGGCGCCTAACAGCATTAAACCTGTTGGTTGCAAATGGGTTTACAAGAGGAAGAGAGGGATAGATGGAAAGGTTGAAACCTTTAAAGCAAGACTAGTGGCGAAAGGGTACACACAAAAAGAAGGCATTGATTATGATGAAACTTTTTCGCCAGTAGCCATGCTTAAATCTATCAGAATTCTCTTATCCATTGCTGCTCATTATGATTATGAGATTTGGCAAATGGATGTCAAGACTGCATTTCTTAATGGCAATCTTGAAGAAGAAATATACATGATGCAACCAGAAGGATTCATAGCAAAGAACCAAGAGCATATGGTATGCAAGTTGAATAGGTCCATTTATGGACTTAAACAAGCATCTAGGTCATGGAACATCATATTTGATCAAGCAATCAAGTCATTTGGTTTTGAACAAAATCTTGATGAACCATGTGTGTACAAAAGACATCGAGACAAAGTAGTAATGTTCCTAGTGCTTTATGTTGATGATATTCTACTCATTGGAAATGATGTAGGGGTAATGTCATCGGTTAAAGTTTGGTTGTCTAGCCAATTTGATATGAAAGACTTGGGTGAGGCTAACTTTATTCTAGGGATCAAGCTTTGGCGAGATCGTAAGAATAAGATGTTAGGCTTATCACAAGCTGGATATATAGATAAGGTTCTAGAACGGTTTAGCATGCAAAATTCCAAGAACGGATTGCTTCCTTTCAGACATGGAGTTCCTCTGTCTGATGACCAACGGCCTAAGACTCAAGAGGAAGAAAATATGATGAGACAAGTTCCTTATGCTTCTGCAGTAGGAAGTCTCATGTATGCTATGCTTTGTACTAGACCAGACATTTGTTATTCAGTTGGCATGGTCAGCCGATATCAATCAAATCCAGGACTAAAACATTGGCAAGCTGTAAAGCACATTCTCAAGTATCTTAGGAGAAAGAGAGATTATATGCTTGTTTACCATTGTGAGGATTTGATTCCCATTGGCTATACAGATTCAGATTTTCAATCAGATCTAGATTTCAGAAAATCCACTTCAGGATGTGTTTTCACCTTGGGAGGTGGAGCCATAAGTTGGAGGAGTGTTAAGCAATCTTGCATTGCGGACTCCACCATGGAAGCCGAGTACGTTGCTGCTTGTGAAGCAGCAAAAGAGGCTGTTTGGCTCAAGAAATTCCTTTCTGACCTTGGTGTTGTAAGAATGGAGCAAGTTCCCATCACATTGTTTTGTGATAATAGTGGAGCGGTTGCACAATCCAAAGATCCAAGGAATCACAAGAAAGGAAAGCACATTGAGAGGAAATATCACATCATTCGAGACATTGTTGCTCGTGGAGATGTTGTGATGGCAAAGATTGAAAGTGCAAATAATCTAGCAAATCCTTTTACCAAAACCTTGCCTCAAAGGACTTTTGAGTCACATTTGGAGGGAATGGGAGTTAGATTAGTGCACAATAGTCTTTAGGGCAAGTGGGAGATTGTTAGGATATGTGCCCTTAAATCCTATTGTATGATGCTATGTATGACATTATGTATGACTTAATGTTGTGTTTAATAAAGTTGTTTATTTTTATCTAAAATAATGGTAACATGAATATTTGGACATTATCATATAGTCCATGAGATGCATAGTATGTGATTTATGTGATTTAGTCACAGAAGATATAAATCACAAGTTCTTTGTAAACTCAGAATTTATAGTTCGTAGTCGGTGATGAAATTGGGCATATCATCTGCGAAGACTATAACGTATCAACTAAGATGATTTGTCTTGATCATGGAAGTGGTGACTTCTAGTTGATATGTTGATATGTTTTAAGAGTTAAGACATATTGAACTGGACCGCTGTGAGATTTATTATTCTCCTAACGACTGTCAATTGAATAATAAATCTCACGACTTCTATTTGCATGAACTCTTAATCCTGAGAGAATAATGGACCTAATCATGAGGTGTAGGTTGCTTTGATATATTAGGAGTGAGATCTAAAGTAACGGTCAAAACCTCAGTATGTTGGGCAACCACATTTAGTGTTGATGGAACATATATTCTCAAGATGGAATTCATAGTCTCTTAATGGAGATACAAAATATTCCCTTGAGATAAGTTTAATGGGTTTGGTTATTCAGAGAGTTAGGCCTAACCACTTTGGTAAGAAATTACTAAAGTATATATTTATGAAATTGGATTTCATAAATATATGATGAATAACTTTAAAGGATTAAACCGGGTACTCAAGGATAAGATGTAGTAATTTACAAAGTGGTAGTCTATATTTATGACTTTGTATTATTACGAATATTTTATGAAGGGGTTGCGTGTAAAATAAAGTCTTGGGATATAATTTATTAATAAGGCCTAGAGTGCAATTATATTTATATAGTGGTATTAAATATAATTAATGGTAACTTTGGACTTGTCAAGAGTTGACGGAAAAGCCCAAGGCCCATTGGAGCTAGTGTCTTATTGGTCCCTTTTGGTCCCATTCCAAGCCACACATTAAAGCCCAATTGGAAAGGCCCAATAGGCCGGCCCAATTAGATAATCAGTTAGTTATAAAGGGGGAAACATACATAATTTTTTAATGTGATTTTTCGAAAAGAAAAATAAAGAGTGTGAGACACACTTTCATTCTCCTTTTGGAAACTGATTGAGAGACCACACATCTTGGGCGTAAAGTGGAATTGGAGTGAAGATTAAAAGTTTTCCCAAGTACTTCTAATCTTTGTTTTGAAATTCTCCACACCAAGGTACGCTATCTTGTTCTTAAATTCTGAAATTCATAGAGTGCATGTTGTCAATCATGAATGAAATAGATCCTTGTTTGTTGCTTCCGCTGTGTGTTTTGTATGAGATACAAAACCAGATTTTATCCAAAAGATAGTAATTACTTTGTTATCCAAAATATCTATTCATTTCTTTATTGTTACTATTGTTATTCCAGAAAGTATGCTTCAAACATGGATGAAACTCTTTCCCACAAGAATTCGATATATTTTGAAGAAAAATAGCCTTTTACCTTCCAAAGCCTTAGGGTGTTATCTTTAGAAGTAGCAGCCACAATGACACCTTCAACACATGTATATAGAGAACAACTTTAACATTGATAGTGTAAAGAAGTAGAGTCACTGAAACATTTACCATTTGAAAGAAATAGATATTGGCGAACAAAGAATAGATGAAAAAAATATTTTCAGAAACTAAGCAGGATTAAAAAATGAAAATTATTACTAAATTGCTTCAGACATACAAAGTTCTTAAACAATTCAAGCGATATAAGTCCTAAGTTCAAGTGAAACAATTATTTTTGACATTTCTGGGAAGTAACAATGGGGCAAAAAATACCTTTTCTTTATCTCAGATTTAGGCTTCTTATAAACTTCCTTTTTCTCTTTTTCTAACAAAGACATCACCACCTTAACAAAAAACAGTTCCCAGGAATCAAAATTCCTAAGCAAATAAAAATATCCCCATAAACAAAGCACTTAACAATAGAAGACTAGGACTGCTCTATTAATAGAAAATATTTTCCTCAAAGTGAAAGCTTATCTGTAAAAATTCAATGAACCCTTCACATTGAAGTTAAGATTCAAAATAACTTTCAGTAAGGATGGAAAGTTTTCTATTAGATTTTTTACCTTGTACTTCCTAAGTGATGGAAAGTTTGGTTTAGCATTTTTACAAACACTTCGGGGAGCAAATAACATAGTCACCACTTGTAGTAGAACTTAAAAAATATATATATAAATGTATAAATAGTTACTAAGTATTTAACATCTAACCACTGTAATTTATCACACACACAATGAAGTATACAAAAAATTTCCAATACCAAGAGCAATATAAACAAAGAGAAAGTAAGAAAAATACAGAAAGGACACTCACAGTATGGTTCATGTGGGCATGAGAGATGCAAAGGAAGTCTTGTTGTATTGCCTGCTAGGGACAATGACCAATATTGAAAGTCAAATTGAGAGTATGCAAACTTATGCAAGTTTTGTGGCCGTTGATTGACAGATCCTTCACCAATTACTTTGTTTTATATTTATAACACTCTCAGCTTTGCGACTCAATCGAGGAGAAAAAACCACCATCTAAAAAATACACATAATTCAATAAATTGACACAAAATTAAAATAGAAAGGAAGGAAAAATCCACATTAAACAGAGGCTGAAGAAGGACAATAAATAAATAAAATTTACTAAAATTAACAACAATTTATAGCATAATAACATAATACCAGTAAATTTTATTTATTTCAATCAACCTAAACAAATAAAGAGTAATAAAATTATGGTATATAACACCAATAACCTAGAGGTCAGAGGTCAGTTCGTGTTTTGTGTTTTTTAGGGAAAAGATGGAGAGGCTGAGAGAGAGTTGAAGAAGAAGTAGAAATCTTCAATTATGCACAGGTTCAAGCTTAATCAAAACCAATTATCCAAATACCTAAATTAACGAAAATCAAACCAAATCCAAATACCTAAATCTAAGATAACAAAAATTAAGTCATATACAACATAAATACCTGCACTGGTAGCGGCTTTGGCAGTATATGACGGTGGTGGGAGGCTGGCACTTTTTGCCACTGAAGGAGTGAGAGAGTGCCCATGGGCTATGGTTTAGGGATTTTGAGAATTGAGAGAGGTAGAGAGAACGGCAAAGATGAAGAAAGGGTATTTGGTCTCTCTGGAGTGTGTATAAAACCTAAAATAAGAAGAAAAATAAAATAGTGGTAGAATGCAGAGCATCAGGTTGGGTTTTAAAAATGTTTTCTTATGTTTTAATTTTTTTAATTTTTTTTAATACCGTGCTGATGTGGAATTGGGTTTTAAAAAAGTTTTATTATATATATATATATATATATATTTTTTTTTAATATTGTGCTGACGTGGAAATTTGTGGGAGCTACAGAGCTTCGGTTATATATATATATATATATATATAGATGAATTATAAAATATACAATATGTAGCGACAAGCAGACCTATAATAAATTGAGTCCTAGGATGAGACTCTAAATTGGTTAAATGTGAAAAAAATTAACAATTAATATGGAACCAAATCTTAAAACTCAAGCAAAGTGTCACGCAAGGAAAAATGAACTTTTTGTCTAAGGTTTTTTTTTTTTTAGATTCGCTTGATGGTTCGGTCAAGAGAAATCATTTGAGGCTACAGGATTTGTTTTTTAATTACAATTGAGTAATAAAACATAAGAAACTCATAAAATCTCTGTAAATAATATATATATATATATATATTATGATAATTCAATAAACTACAATGATGGAAGAGGTGAGATTCAACTATTGGTTCAACTAATAAAAGAGAGTATGTTATATCATTGAATTACAAGGCTGTTTATTGTGCAATGATATTCTTATAAGGTTTTTTGATAGTAAAAAATTCAACAAAGAATCTCAAAAATCATAAATTTCCATTATTCTTCTTATTTCCTTTTACATTTCTAGTTACTATTTATCTACCATTAACTACCTGTGAGGATAGGAAGACCGAGCAAGTAGATTGGGCTATGGGCCATGCTCAAGGATGAACAAAAGCCTAAGGATGATCAAAGGGATTGTTAAGCTTAAGTCAATGGGCCAAGGATAAAGGAAGAGAATGACGAGTCAGTTGTATTTCCCAGGGAGCCGAGTCTTCTCAAGAGATCTCTAGGGAAGGTGACCATTTTGGGAAGGATAAGCTTCAGGGACGGTAGCAGAGCTAAGTCAACAATAAAAGAAGAAATATCAGGAAAGAAGGATGTCACCACCACATTAAATGCACTGCACCAAATGAACTGACTACATTTATGGAGAAATGACACCTGAACAATGACATCTCAACTCACAGCTACTCATAACGCTTCTAGGAGGTCCCGATGGGACAAGCATCCAAGGGATTACCTATGAAATCAACAAGTGGAAAGCTGGGATGGAGGGGTGAAGGACTATAAAAGGAAAAGGCCATCGTAAAAAATGGGGCATGTAATCTGAGAAGGAAGAAAAAAGAACACACTGTATTTAGATAAACTTGAATAACTATAAGAACATCTCTTCCTTAAACTTGACTGAGGAATGTTATTTCTTTCAATTTGTGCTTTAAGTATTATTAACACGAATCCTGTTAGCTATGGCCCATATTTAATTTGCTAATACATTTTCTTGTAAAACCCATTCTCTAATAAATATATTGTTTTGGGGTTGTTGGGCTATCATCCGCTGTTCTTGGTGGGCTGAGGTTCAAACACCAGGTCCTTACAATTAGCATCGTTTATGGGAAATAGGGAAGCACTTACAATTTTAACTATCCACGGTGAGATCGAGACCAAATAGAGAAGAATCTGTTAGGTCACAACAAGAGGATCATTTTGTCAACCTTGAAAAGAGGAGAGACCATAAGGCCTACCAGACTCCTATTGTACATACAAATCATAGTAGTAGGAGTCATTCTAGGATAAGGAGCCATTTCTTACATGATGAGGAAACTAGGAATCTCAGGTTGGAAATTGGTCATTTACACAAGAAGTTATGTCGTAAGCATTGAAAATCATCCCCTTCTAGCTCCGAAACTGACTTGGATGAAGATGGTAGCTACAGGCCAAGGTCCAGAACGCCCCGTAGCAAATCCTTCTCTCTATGTTCACATTTGGATAGGGAGGAGCGGTATTGTAGGAAGAAAGCAAAGAGTCCGATGCCCAGGAGCATGGGGAATGAAGCGATGAGCAAGGCGCTGCATCAAATTTCTAAATCATTGTTTACACATAGAATTGATAAGGCTAAACTCCCTCGTCAATTTACACAACCAACCTTTACTATTTATAATGGGGGGACCGACCTCATGGAGCATGTCAATCATTTCAACTAGAGGATGGTTGTGTATTCCAAGAATGAAGCTTTTATGTGCAAGGTTTTTCCCTCTAATTTGGGACCTGTTGCAATGAGGTGGTTAGACAGATTGGATAAGGGTTCAATTAGCTCTTTTGAAGAGTTAACTAGGATTTTAAGGGTGTTAGGACATATGTGTTTCACTTGTTAGGAACATATATCATTATTTTATGAAATTAAATAATCCTTTGACAAAATGCACTTTACTTGTATTTAGGTAGATCGAGAATGCTTTTAATACTTCAAGAAACAAAGTTTTAAGATCAAGTGTTAAAGCCATGCAAGTCTGTCTAAGAAACAAGCTTAAGAAGTGCCTGTCATTAAAGCTCGACAGCTAGCATCTATCGAGCTTAAGAAACTGTTCAGCCCCGTGGCTTGACAGCTACTCGACAGCTTCTCAATAGATGCTATCTGTCGAGGTATAAGAAAAGCTGAAATTTTGATCTATTTTCTTCCAATCCGTGGATATGTCTTTGGACCTTCTTTTTTCATAACCCTAGACATATATAAGGCTTATTTTAGAGGCAGTCACATAAGAGAATACAAAGAGAACACATGCAAAATGAGACCGAAGCCTTATTCTCTTTGAAAGAAGCTACTGCGTCTTTGCACCTTAGAGTTTTGTAACCAAGTGCTTCTTGATCTTCATTGTTGATGAAGTGAAGAACTTTGCAGCCAACATTCTTTTTCCTCAAGTTGGTGAGTGAGTCACGTACTGGGATTCATGCAAAGGAGTTAGTCACGTACTGAGATTCATGCAAAGGAGTTAGTCACGTACTGAGATCCATGCATCAAAAGGGTGGCGTCCATATATTGAAGAGTTCAAAGGTTTTGAAGTGGTAGAAGGTTTCTGTTGTAAGTTCATCTACGAGGATTGTAGATTCTAGGGACAAAGGTTTTGTACTAGATTTGAAACTTTTCTTTACTGTAGTGGATTGCTTTTTGAGAAGGTTTTCCCCCTAAGTTTGTTACTGTGAAACTAGTTTGTTTCATTGGTTTTCTTGGGTCATCATATCTTGTCTTATTTAATTTTTCGCTACATGATTTTTGACATGATATTGATGTTTGTTTGTTTGTTTTAACAATTTTTATTTATAATAAATCTAATTAATAACTTAGGTTTAAAACTTGTTAATTCTATCAACCAGAGTCTAAATTTCCCAACAAGTGGTATCAGAATGGGTACACTCTGATTGGATTAATTTCCTAAGCGCGATCCTTGACCCCCGTTTTCATGGATCGTGGACAATCTCTTTTGATTCCTTCTTTATTTGATGACACTCATTATGTGTACTGGAAAGTTCGTATGAAATTTTTTTTGCAAGCTCTAGGTGAACAGGTATGGCAAGCTGTTGAAACTGGCTGGATTAAGCCAAAGGAAGCGTTGGTGGATTGGGATGATGCAACAATCATAGCAGCAAATTTCAACAGTAGGGCCTTGAATGCTTTGTTTTGTGGGGTGACCAATGAGGTATTCAAGAAAATATCATCCACGGAAGTTGCCAAGGAAGCATGTGTTGGAAAAACTGGTTTTGTATCTCATACAAAACACACAACATAAGCAACAAACATGGATCTATTTCATTCATGATTGATAACATGCGCTATGCAAGTATCAGAATTTAAGAACAAGATAGCGTACCTTAGTATGGAGAAATTCAAAACAAAGATTCGAAGCACTTGGAAACACTTTTAATCTTCACTCCAATTCTACTTTATGCCCAAGAAGTGTGGCCTCTCAATCAGTTTCCAAGGGAGAATTATCAAGTAGCTTCACTCACACATACACACCATTTCACAATGATGTCTCTCTCTTTCTTATTTTTTCTAATAAAAAATTATGTATGTTTCTCCCTTTATAACTAACTGATTATTTAATTGGGCTGGCCTATTGGGTCTTTCCAATTGGACTTTAGTGTGTGGCTTGGAGTGGGACTAAAAGGGACCAATAAGACACTAGCTCCAATAGGCCTTGGGCTTTTTCATCAACTCTTGACAAGTTCAAAGTTATCATTAATTATATTTAATACCACTATATAAATATAATTGTACTCTAAGCCTTATTAATAAATTTTATCCCAAGAGTTTATTGTACACGTAACCCATTCATAAAATATTCGTAGTAATACAAAGTCATGAATATAGATTGTCACTTTGAAAATTACTACATCTTATCCTTGAGTATCCGGTTTAATCCTTTAAAATTATCATCATATATTTATGAAATCCAATTTCATAAATATACACTTTAGTAACTTCTTACCAAAGTGGTTAGGCATAATACTCTGAATAACCAAACTCATTAAACTTATCTCAAGGGAATATTTTATATCTTCGTTAAGAGATTATGAATTCCATCTTGAGAATATATGTTCCATCAACACTAAATGTGGCTACCCAACATTTTGAGATTTTGACCGTTACTTTAGATCTCATTTCTAATATATCAAAGCAACCTACATGTCATGATCAGGTCCATTATTCTCTCAGGATTAAGAGTTCATGCAAATAGAAGTCGTGAGATTTATTATTCATTTGACAGTCATTAGGAGAATAATAAATCTCATAGCAGTCCAGTTCAATATGTCTTAACTCTTAAAACATATCAACATATCAACTAGGAATCTCCACTTCCATGATCAAGACAAATCATCTTAGTTAATACGTTATAGTCTTCACAGATGAAATGCCCAATTTCATCACCGACTACGAACTATAAATTCTGAGTTTACAAAGAACTTGTGATTTATATCTTCTGTGACTTTTCACATAAATCACATATTATGCATCTCATGGACTATATGATAATGTCCCAATATTCATGTTACCATTATTTTAGATAATAATAAAACAACTTTATTAAACACAACATTAAGTCATACATAATGTCATACATAGAATCATATAATAGAATTTAAGGGCACACATCCTAATAAAAAGTGGGTTTACTTATATAGGATTTAAGGGCACACATCCTTCTTCTTGTACACCGGTCTTGTGACCATGTTTACATACATTGTGCTTATCTTTGATATATATATATATATGTGTGTGTGTGTGTGTGTGTGTGTGTGTGTGTGTGTGTGTGTGTGTGTGTGTGTGTGTGTGATGATGTATGTGTCTTTCACCTACCCTTACATGTGTTGTTTCTTTTCTCTCTTTATACACATGCTTCTTAATATTTGTATGCAATCTATTATTTCTGCTTCACACAAAGATGTCTTGATGTGTTTTGTTGAAAGTGTTTCAGAAATACAAGTTGTCAAAGTTTACTTTTCATGAACTCTCTTTTTGCAAAGTTTTTCAAGAGTTTATATTAGGATAGATTTTATTGTTTTCAACAAGTGAGCATGAGTTGAGTGTTTTATGACTTCTCTCATATCTTCATTTGTTTGTTGTGGTTTTGTCACGGATTGCCAAATAGGGAGATTGTTAGGACATATGTGTTTCACTTGTTAGGAACATATGTCATTATTTTATGTAATTGTCTAATCCTTTGACAAAACGCACTTTATTTGTAATTGGGTAGATTTAGGATGTTTTTAATACTTCAAGAAACTAGGTTTCAAGATCAAGTGTTAAAACCATGTAATTCTGTCCAAGAAACAAGCTGAAAAAGTTCCTGTTATTAAAGCTTGACAGCTAGCATCTATCGAGCTTAAGAAGCTGTTCCAGTCCCGTGGCTCGACAGCTGCTCAACATCTTCTCAACAAATGCTATCTATTGAGGTTTAGGAAAAGTAGAAATTCTAATCTATTTTCTTCCAATCCGTGGATATGTCTATGGGCCTTCTCTTCTCATAACCTTAGACATATATAAGGCTTATTTTAGAGGTAGTCACATAAGAAAATATAAGGAGAACACATGCAAAAGGTAACCAAAGCCTTATTCTCTCAGAAAGAAGCTACTGCGTCTTTGCGCCTTAGAGTTTTGTAACCAAGTGCTTCTTGGTCTTCATTGTTGATGAAGTAAAGAACTTTGTAGCCAACATTCTTTTTCCTCAAGTTGGTAAGTGAGTCACGTACTGGGATCCGTGCATCAAAATGGTGGTGTTCATATATTGAAGAGTTCAAAGGTTCTAAAGCGGTAGAAGGTTTCTGCTATAAGTTCATATATGAGGATGTAGAGTCTAGGAATAAAGGTTTTGTACTAGATCTGAAACTTCTCTTTACTATAGTGGATTGCTTTTCGAGAAGGTTTTCCCCCCAAGTTTTTTACTATGAAACTAATTTGTTTAATTGGTTTTCTTGGGTTATCATATCTTGTCTTATTTAATTTTCCGCTGCATGATTTTTGACATGATATTGATGCTTTTTTGTTTTAACAAGTTTTATTCATAATAAATTTAATTAAAAACTTGGATTTAAAATTTGTTAATTCTATCAACCAGAGTCTAAATTTCTCAATAGAGGGCCAGATTTGTTACATGCAGCAGGGTTCCTCATCCTCTGGATTTTTTGCTATCTATGGTGATGAGAGAGGGTGAGAGCCTGAAAACTTATTCAAATAGGTATTGGGAAACATTTAATGAGATTGAAGAAGATTTTAAAGATGTGGCGATAAGGACATTTAAAGTTGGCCTCCCCACTGAGCATGATTTGAGATAGTCTCTTATGATAAAGCACATGTGAAACATCAGTCAACTCATAGATCGAATTGATGAGCATAAACGGGTCGAGGAGGATCAGGAGCAAGGGAAGGGGAAGGAAAAAAGTGCTCCTTCTGATTGAAGAGATTCACGAGTAGAGAGGTATAATCATAACCGACCCAGGAGAGATTTTGTTGGACACACTAGGCACCCTAGGGCTCAAATGGTTAATTCGGTGTTCAAGAAGCCAGTTCATCAGATCCTTGAAAAGATAAAGAGTGAGCCTTACTTCAAATGGCCGAACAAAATGGGAGGTGATCCTACCAAGTGTAACTAGAGTCTTTACTGTCAATATCACCAAGACCATGGGCACAACACTAAAGATCGTAAAACTCTCCGTGATTTCTTGGAATAATTGGTCAAAGTTAGGAAGTTGAGACAATTTGTTATCAACCCTTCGGACAGGGGAGTCAAATCAGGTTGGTGTATCAAAGGGAATCTATTTCGAGGCCACCCTTAGGTTTTTCTGATGAAGACAAGATTGGGACCCTTTGTATATGAGGGTAAGATGTAAAAAGAGTCCTGGTAGACCAAGGAAGCGAAGCTGAAATCATGTATCCCGACTAGTACAATGGGCTTAATCTCAAACCCGAGGACTTAGTTAGTTATGATTCCCCTTTGGTGGGATTTGATGGGAAGACAGTTATACTGAAGGGCCTGATCAGGTTGCTTGTTCAGACTGGGGCCGAAGTGGTCGAAGTAAACTTTGTAATGGTGGATGCTTATTCACCGTACACTGCTATCCTAGCGAGACAGTGACTGGTCACCACTATTAGACATCAGTCAAAGGAGGGAGCCTCGGCTACCCAAAAGGAAGTCTCGTAGGAAATAGCAGAGGTAATTGAACCTCCAAATAATGGTGATGGGGGGTGATGTGTGAAGAGCTTGAAAGGGTTATCATCGATGCTGATGCGTAGAGGTATTTTTAGGTCAGAGTTCAGTTGACCCCCTAAGAGAAAGAGGAATTATTGGTTTTCCTTAAGAAGAATGTTAATGTTTTTGCTTGGAGTGTGTATGAAGCCCCAAGGGTCAACCTAGATTTTATTTGCTATCATTTGAATGTTAACCCAATGGTCGTACCTAAGAAGCAGCCACCTTGGTGCTCCTCAAAAGAGCACGCCAAGGCCATTAAAGAAGAATTAAGTAAGCTTAAACGTGTTGGGGCCATCAAGGAGGTGTTTTATCCAAAATGGCTGGCCAATATGGTTGTGGTGAAGAAGAAGTTAGGTAAATGAAGGGTGTAACTAGATTTTACTAACCTGTAGTAAGCTTTCCCCGGAGATCCTTTTCCAATTCCTCATATTGATCAGTTTGTTGATGCTATGGTTGGACATCCTTAGATGAGCTTTCTGGATGCCTTTCAAGGTTATCATCAAATACCATTAGTTTTGGCCGACTAGGAGAAGACTACCTTCTTAACCCCTACAGGAAATTACCACTATCGGATGATGCCTTTTGGTTTGAAGAATGTTGGATCTACCTATCAGAGGATGGTAACTAGAATGTTTGAGTTTTAACTCGAAAAGAACGTGGAAGCATATATTGATGACATGGTCTTGAAGAGCAAATTAGTGACCGAGCATTTAAGCAATCTAGGAAGTGTGTTTGAAGTACTAAGAAAACATAAACTGCAACTTAATGCCTCGAAATGCTTTTTGGGTGTTAGTTCTAGCAAGTTCTTAGGATATATGATTACAAATCGAGGAATAGAGGTTAACCCAGATCAAATTAAGGCTATAAGTGACTTGTCGCCTCCTTGGAATCCAAAGGAGGTTAAAAAACTGACTAGAATGATTGCTGCCTCTCGATCAGCAGACGGATGTAGACCATTTTTTTAACTCGTTCATAAATGGAAAGGATTCGAGTGGAATGAAGAGTGCAGCCTTGCCTTCGAAGAGTTGAAGAAATGCCTGTCTCATCCTCTTATTCTTTCTAGACAGAAAAAGGTTTCATAAATGGAAAGGATTCGACTGGAATGAAGAGTGTAGCCTTGCCTTCGAAAAGCTGAAGAAATACCTGTCTCATCTTCCTATTCTTTCTAGACAGAAAAAGGAGGAAGTCCTTTTTGCCTACATTGCAGTTACATGTCATGAGATTAGTCTAGTTTTGGTAAGGATGGAGGCTGGGGTACAAAAACTGGTTCATTATGTGACTAAATCTTTATAACAAGCAAAGGTTCATTACTTGCCATTGGAGAAAGCCATTTTGGTCATCGTACATGCTACGAGGAAGCTCCCTCATTACTTTCAGGCGCATATGGTTGTGGTCCTCACCCAACTCCCTTCATAGTCTTTACTTTGAAGGTTTGATTACACAAGGAGAATTGCCAAATGAGGAACGATTTTAGGAGAATTTGATATCAAGTATTTGCCCCGCATAGTTATTAAAGGGCAAGTGCTAGCAGACTTAGTGGCAGAATTCACAGAGTATCCTGAAGGGGCCATAGCTGAGAAGGGGGAATTAATGGGGGTGTAGGTCACAACAATTATTGTCTTTAGTCAACCAAAAAAGGGTCTAGCGTTGGGATAATTCTAATATCCCTAGAGAAGAATACTATTGAGAAATCTTTAAGGTTGGGTTTTTAGCCACAAACAATGAGGCCAAGTATGAAGCCTTGTCGATCGGGCTAGCCGTGGTTAAGAAATTGGGAGGTAAAGCTGTGGAGATCTTTTCAGACTCAAGATTGGTCATTGGAAAAATTAATGGTTAACTAGAAGCTAGAGATTAGAGGATGCAAGGGTATCTTAATAAGGCTCGGCAATTGCAGTTTGGCTTTACATCTTTCTTTATACAACAAGTCCTAAGGAGCAAGAATACTCATGCAAACTCTCAACCAGTGAAGTTAGTACCGTTTCGTACCGGCCGGTATAGCCGGAAATTTTCGTACCGGTGAACAATCCGGTACTGATAGACCCTTATTTCGTTTCGTTTTAAATACCGGACTATTCCGGTTTGTACCGGCCTTTCCGGCGTATTTCGGTCATTCCGGCCGAAAAATGCATTCCGGCCCGGAATGTAATTCCTCTGCAACTTGAAAAAAAAAAAAAAAAAGAGAGAGAGAGAGCGAGAGAGAAAGAGAAAGAAAGAAAGATAGAAGAAGGCACGGCAGCTCAAGCACAGGATGGCTGGACCAGCAGGTGCACCGTTTGATTGAGGAGAAGCAACTTGCAAGAGAGAAACTAATCTATGAGGGAAAGACAGAAGTAGATCTTAGTGAGATTATGGGTTAGTTTTAAATCTTTGGATGAGAAAAGTATGCGTGTGAAAGACTAGAGAGAGAATGAAGAAACCAGATTTGTGATGGGGGGAAGAAATGAAGGACAACGTGGGCTACTGTTGAATCTGAAAATGTGAATGCGTGTGTGGACGGGAATTAAAGAGGAATGGCATGGTAATAAAAAAAACATAAAATAACAAAAAAGATAAAGTTGATTAGACAATACGGTGGAGGGCAAATAAAATAAAGATTTGGTGTGTGATTATATATATATATATATTTACAATAAATTACATGTGGTTAGTTGTTATTGGTTAAAATTTGAACTTAACACTAAGATTACTTTTTTGTCCTAAAAATAATAACCAGTAACAACCTGCCACGTAGGATTTGTTGTAAATATGTTGTGAAAATATTGTGGACATATAATTTCTTATATATATATATATATAAAATAGCGGTAAATCCGAAACGGTATACCGGTATTGACTGGTATCCGAAATATATCGTACCGGTGACTAAACCGGTACAACCTCCGGTACGGTATTGACTTCCTTGCTCTCAACTCTAGCCACTTCCTCGAAGAATGGCCTTCCTCGAGGCATTCTCGTCAAGGATTTATTAATACCTGCTGATTGGGGATTGACTATGGTTAGAGTGCACCAATTAAGAGTTGGTCCAAGTTGGATGGACCCTTTCATTTCATTTTTGAAGGATGGAGTGTTGCTTGATGACAAACGAGAAGCAAAGAAAATACGAAGAAAAGCTCCCTGTGTTTGGTTGTTCGAGGAGCAAAAACTGTATAAGCACTCTTTTTCTAGGCCATATATACTTTGTGTACACCCAAAGGCAGTGGAACCATTACTGGAAGAATTACATGAAGGAATCTATGGTAGTCATGTAGGAGGAAGGTCATTATCACATTGAGCCTTTACTCACGGTTATTGGTAGCCTAGTATGTAGAAAGAAGCTCAAGATTATGTCAAGAAGTGTGCTTAGTGCTAGAGGTTTTCCCTGAGCATCCATCAGTTTGGAGTCATGCTGAATCCTCCCTCTAGTCCATAGCCATTTGCACAGTGGGGTTTGGATGTTGTGGGGCCATTCCAAAGAGTAGTAGGGAAATCAAAGATGGCTTCTTGCAGGGATAAATTACTTCACAAAATGGGTAGAAGCTGAGCCATTGTTTAACATCAAGGATGTTTATGCGAAAAAGTTTGTATGAAAGAATATTGTTACCAGATTTGGGATCACCTATACACTTATCTCGGATAACGGACTCCAATTTGATAGTAAGGCTTTCATGAGATACTGTTGTGAGCTAGGCATCAGGAATAGATACTCAACCCCAACCTATCCACAAGGGAATGGGCAAGCCGAGGCAATTAATAAGGTCATAGTTAATAGGTTAAAGAATATGTTAGATGAAGCTAAGGGTAGGTGGGTGGATGAGCTCCCCCACGTTCTCTGGACATATCGCACTACTCCTCATCGATAAACTAGGGAAACTTCGTTTTTCATGACTTATGGTTCCAAGGCAGTTATCCCTTCGAAAGTAGGATTTCCGGCTTTAAGGATAAGCCTATTTGATCCAAATAAGAATGATCAATTACTTCAAGAAGGTTGTATTTAATTGATGAAAGGATAGAAGTAGCCATGGTCCAGCTAGCGCATAATAGGGATATGACATGGGATTGAAGGTCTGACTATTGGTCCTTAGAGACTTAGTTTTAAGAAAAGTGGTGGGTACTGCGAGGAACCTATTTGGGGGAAAACAGAGACCTAACTGGGAAGGTCCACATTGCATTGCTTCAGTAACTGGTATAAGAGCTTATTTTTTTGGAAGACTTGGATGAAAATGTTGTGCCATGTCCATGGAATGTAAATAATCTCCGAAGATATTACTATTGATGAAAGGCAATGTTGCCATCTTTTAGTTTAATTACTATTGCTAAAAGTTCTCTGTGGCTTGGTTAAGTGTTAAACAAAACATTGGCCGTGCCTGGTTCCTTAGACCACATGCCTTGGGTGAATTAATACTTTTTATTTAGTTAAGTGTTAAACAAAACCCTCGTCATGCTTGGTTCCTTGAACCACATGCCTTGGGTAAATTAATACTTTTTATTTAGTTAAGTGTTAAACAGAACCTCTACCATGTCTGGTTCCTCAGACCATATGCCTTGGGTAAATTAATATTGTTTATTTGGTTAAATGTTGAACATAATATTAGCCATGTCTAATTCCCCAGACCACATGCTTTAGGTAAATTAATATTTTTTATTTGATCAGGTGTTAAACAGAACATCGGCCATGCTTGGTTCCTCATGCCACATGCCTTAGGTAAATTAATACTTTTTATTTGGTTGTGTTAAGTAGAACCTTGGTCATGCTTGGTTCCTTAGAGCACATGCCTTGAGTAAATTGGCATTTTCAGCTCATCGAGAAGTAAGAAAGATTTGGAATAGTTAGATCATCATTTTTGTTTGTGGACTTAAGGAGAGTATATGTTTCACCATTGTTAATGCAAGATCAAATATTGTTAAGCTTGATGTTTTGGTTTATATAAACATGTTGGAGGAAGGCCTCTTTTGGTTCTAATATTGAGAATCATATAGTTTTAATTAAAGATTTGAACCTTTGGAAGGGCTGAAAATGGATTCTCAATAAGTTAGTTCATACTTTACCCAAATGAGTTAAAGTCTTTGCATCAAAAAAGAAAAAAAACGATAAAATGAAACTTCTCATTAAACTTTTCATTAATGTAAGTAGAGCACATGACATAGGGAAATTAAAAAAAAAAAAAAAAAGAGGAGAAAGGAAAAACAATATCCTAAGGGTTAGTTGCTAGAGGAGGATAGGTCTTAGTTGCTGGTGGTGTGTTGGAGTGCTTAACCTCAGTTTCTTTGGTAGGTTTTGAGGTGGTAGCAGTGGCATCAGCAGGTTGGGCAGCTGGAAGAGCTTTGGGAGCAGTGGTTTCCTCGGAGGTTGTTTAGGCTGTTGTTTGCAAACCTGGAGGATAGGAAATGTTTTCAGTTCTTCTTAGCTCCGAGGAAGCATCCACCCCAACTAGATTTAGTGCCTCGGTCTATACTTGAAGGCAATAATCTTAACAAAACTATGTGACTTGGGCCCTTATAGTATTCTTTGTCTCTTTCACCCCAACATTACAGCTAGATTGCTCGGCCTGGGCAAGAGCCTCCTCTTTCTTCTCTAACTCTTTTTGCTGAGTTTCAATCCTCTCCTGAGCAATTGCAATTGCTCCTCAGCCTTACGAAGATGATAAAGTTGATCTTCAACCTGCTTCTCGGCACTAGCTAGAGCAGCCTCAGCACTCTTCCTCTCTCTATCTGCCTCGGCCAACTTTGTGTCAAGGTCTTTAATTTTCTTTTCAGCAATAGCTAGATTTTTTACAGCTGACACTCAGCATGCCTCCTTATCTTTTAGTTTAGAGTGGGCATGGTTTACCCACTCTTTGATCACTTGAGCTGTTTGGATGGCTTGAAAAGAAGCAACAACATGAAGAAGGGAAACATATATTAAACTCCCAATTAGAAAAAGTTTTAAGTAAGGAACAAAATAAATGATAGGTTAAACTCTTACCATAGCCAGGTCCCTTTTCGAGGTTAGGAAAACTTCATGCTACTTTAGGGTCCTCAAGTCGGTCATATCTTGAGGAAGAAGTAGGGTTGCTCTAGGGCATTGGCCACATAACCTACTTTCCCTTGCTGAAAGTCCCTAATGGAGGAGTCCATGAGAAGAGGGGATCTTGCCTTCCTTGGATCTTTAGCAGGTTGGATCTTGCCTTCCTTGGATGTTTCCTTACCCTTCTTTTCCCATTATTCTTCTTTTCTAGAGGCTTGGCATGGGAAGTACAGGAAGGAAGGGGAGTTGGAAGTCGAGAATGGACTGCTACCTCGTGTGTGGATCCTCTCGCATGTGACTCTAGCAACTAGAGTAGGCTGGTATTCTTGAGTTGGAGCACTATGGCTTTTCGTATTCTTAATTTCTACTAACTTGGGCAAAGGGCAGAGATCTTGGAGCAGTGACTGAAGATTCAACAGGATCTGTTCGATCAAATACATCAGTCTTCTTCTAATTCTACCACTTCAACCACTCTAACTACTTCTTCTTCTTGTGTCGAGTTAGAATAAATCACCCCCTCTTAGATTATACACTGGTTGGGCAGCTCAACTTGATGATTCCTTTCTGGAGGAGGGCCAGTGATGAATCCTAGTACTACAATGTCTATTAAATGTAGCCGAGGATCTTTAGCTTTAATAACGTGCTTGGGAGATTGAAAGCTGAGAGAGATGGGCTTGTACCAGAGGATTACGTGGGCAGCACATAGGCCAAAGTTTGGGGCTGTAAAGTTCTTGCCTGTGAAAGTATAAAAATAAAAGCAAGATTAGAAGAGAAAAATAAGGGAAAGTGAAGACCTATAGCTATTAAAGAGTAGAATGGCTACTAAAGTAAAATTTTCACTAACTGAGGAGGAAGGAATGGGTTACTTAAGCTTAGAATACCCCACCTGGTTGCTTGTCTTGCGTTGGATAATGTAAGCCATCGTACCATTCGCCTAAGAAGATCAAGAAATCTTGGTTCAGGCCGTTGTTGGATTCGGGGAGACACGAAATGAGTCTGACCGAGGGAACCCTAGTTTTGAGGTAATACCCAGTGTCTTTAAGATATTAGTAGTTGTACACCCAGTTAACATCGTGATGAGTGAGATTCACCCCCTTTTTTTTTTTTTAAGGGCGTCAATACTACCTAGTATCCTAAATAATTTTGGGGAGCATTGGGTCAAGCAAAGTCTATGGCAATCAAAAAATCATTAGTTACCCTTCGTATAGGACTTTGCATTCCCCTCCTCTATAAAAGCAATCATAAGGATTACCACGACCCCTTCTGGCCTAAAAGCATGCTAATCTTCTAAAAGGCAATGTTGTATTGTAATCCCAAATGGTATACTGTATCGAGTTTTAAAAACTTCTATGAACTCAGGAGTATCTACCAAACTAGCAAACCTACCCATCTAGGAAGTAAAAGAAAACTCTTGAAGAATAAGGAAAAGAACTATAGGCCAAGGAAGGAGAGGATCCTAAAGTCTATATATGATTTGAATGGTACTTACAGAGAAGTATGTAATAAGCACCTTGGACTGCTTCTTTGAGAGACTGAAGATTTTGAAAATGGAGGAAATGGGCTCCCCACACCCTTTATATAGGGAGACAAGGTGAGCGAGAAATATCCCGCTCAAAATTCCATGGAGAATCCCTACCGTAGGATCTCCATCGCGTCGTAGAATGTGGGAAACAAAGCTCCGTGTGAAGCAATAAATGGGGCGTTGCTAATGCTGAAGTGTCAGGAGAGTACTCAGAGCAGGTGAAAAGATGTTACCACGTGGGAATGTTCCCTAAGTGTGCAAAACTTTGAAACAAAAATCAAAACCACAATTTCATTAGTAGAGAAAGAGATGGAGTTTTAAGGGGTTATTGTGAGGATAGGAAGACCGAACAAGTATATTGGGCTATGGGCCATACTCGAGGATGATCAAAGGTATTGTTAAGTCTAAGTCAATAGGTCAAGGATAAAGGAAGAGAATGATGGGTTAGCTGTATTTCCAGAGGAGCAGAGCCATCTTGGGAGAGCTTTAGGGAAGGTGACCATTTTGGGAAGGATAAGCTTCAGAGAAGGTAGTAAAGCTAAGTCAACAAGAAAAGAAGAAATATCTGGGAAGAAGGCTGTCACCACCATATTAAATGCACTGCACCAATTGAACTAGCCACATTTATGGAGAAATGGCACCTGAATAGTGCTATCTCAGCTCACAACTACACACAAAGCTTATAGGAGGTCTTGACGGGACAAGCATCCATGGGATTACCTACGAAATCAACAGGTAGAAGGCTGGGATGGAGGGGTGAAGGACTCTATAAGGAAAAGGCCACCATAAAAAAATGGATCATGTAATTTGAGAAGGAACAAAAAAAAAAAAAAGAACACACTGTATTTAGATAAACTTGAATTAATATAAGAACATCTCATTCTCGGACTTGACTGAGGAGCATTATTTCTATCAATTTGTGCTTTCAGTATTATTAACACGAATCCTGTTAGCTATGGCCCATATTTAATTTGTTGATACGTTTTCTTGTAAAGCCATTCTCTAAAAAATATATTGTTTTGGGCTCATTAGGCTATCATCCATTGTTCTTGGTGGGCTGAGGTTCAAATACCAGGTCTTTACACTACCATAATACTCCCATGCGCATATTGTTTTCAAAATGCAGTTAGTGAAGTAGAGGACTTAGAGGAATAGGGAATTGTAAAAAAATATTAAATGTCCTTTGTGTTTAGGGAATAAATTGTATATTCTTGAAAAGTTTTAGTAATACTTAAGTTTAGCCCAAAATATTGGGGAAAAAAAAATTCTTAAGGTTTAGGCTAAAGGTACTGTAGACACTTGATTTTGCACCCATAATTTAATCTTGGAGGATGACTAAAATGATCGCTCATATACCTAGAATTCAGAGTTGCATTACATGTATTAATTTATTTTTTTTCATATCATAAAAATGATCTTAAGGATCTAACGGTCACAACAATATGTCCGATTTCTAAATTGGATCGTCGGATTAAAAGATATCACATGATCAAGTTTGCATGGTCTACTTGCATTTTGTTTGGGTGGAACCAACCACCAATGATTAATTTAAATTAATTCTGATTATTTAGAAAATTAAAATCAATTAAATAATTTTGTGATTGGTTGTTAGTTAGTGTTAAAAATAAACTTGCTTGCATGAGAATAAAGTGGATAATTAGATAATAAAGAAGTTGTGGATAATCAATCATTTTTGGAATATTTATCTACAAGATAATTATCACTTTAAAGACTTGAATATTCGGAAAAATGGATTAATTTTTAGAAAACAGATGAAAAATGCATCTAAGTATAATTCCCGACTCAAAAATCCTCAAAAAGAGGAGACCAAATTGGACAAAAACTCAAACGCAACCCCGACACCCAAGAGGGCCATTTGGCACTCTTAGAATGCTGATCAGTACATGGCAATTGCCGATTGGCCCAAATTTTTGGCTTGGACTAGGGACTCCCTAATTGAAATAAAGCCTATCTTTTTCGAATTTTTAGAGATAAGGATGCATTCCAAATCGTATCTGATCTTATTGAAGCATCCAAACATCTATAAATAGGGGAAACAAATTAGAATTAGGGGCTTATCTCTTTTGACTTTTCAATTCCCTTTACGTTAAAGATGTCCTGGAGGCTTTTGCTTTAGGAACTTCTTTTTCGAAAGTAAAGTAGGCTTCAAAGAGGTGAACAAACATCTTTGAATTCTAAAATATTCTTTCATTAGAAGAGCATGCTCATGCAAGAGGTATTTTGTTTTCTTCTTTCTTTTCTTCTTCTATTAATTTTTGTTATTGTTTGATGCATGAATATGTTTAGCATGTTTTATTATCTTTTTTTCTTGATATATAATTACCATGCTTTGCTGGAATTTTCTTTAATATGTTCTTAGATGATTGTTTATTGTAATTCTTTTTCTTAAGTTTCAAAATCTACTAATGACTAACAAAGATTATTTTTAAAATTCAAAAATTGGTTTGTATTTTCAAGTCTGATTTTTTTAAGACTCAAAACTGATTTGTACTTTCATTAAATACGGATCTAATTTTTAAAATTCAAAAACTAATCTGTATTTTCAAATCTGATTTTTTTTTAAGATTCAAAAATTGATCTGTATTTTCATTAAATACAGATTTTTTTTTTTTTCAGAAAAAGTTTTCCTTGTCACAAAATTGCAGATTTTGAAATTTAAAACAAACGATTGAAAGTTAGGTTGAAGTTTTTTTTTTTCTTTCTTTTTTTTTATAAGCTATGCATGCATAATAAATTTATCTCATGAATGTTGATCCTCTTTCAAAAAGTTTTTTTTTTCTTATTTCTAAAAACGGATATGATTTTTCTTTTAAAAACCTATAATTATTTTTTTGTTACTTTACCAAATAGATCTGATTCTTTTTAACAAAATCTCATTTTTTTTTCCAAACAACAAATCTGATTTTTCTTGATAAAATCTCTTTTTTTTCTAACTTTACACGAAAACATATTTGATTTGTTTTTTAACAATTTTTTTTTTTTTTACAAAAACATATCTGAATTGTTTTACAAACCAAGTCTTAGTTTTCTTAATTTTCAAAACAGATCTGATTTTCTTTTAAAAGAGGAAATATTCATAAGGCAGATTTATTTAGATTAATTTTTGTCAAGTGTGTTCAACATATCATTCAACATCACGCAAAAAGGGTATATTAGTCATTAGAGTCTTGAAAACCAAACTTTTTCTGGGCGGAATGGGTGTTTAACACCTTCCCATTCCATAGCCTAGCCCCCGAGCTTATATTTTTGAATAAGTAGATTAGTGTTTTGTCTTTTAATTTTGGTAGATTGTAATTAGGACCAAAACTTTGTATTCTTTTGCATAAATTTTAACTAGGACCCAAAGCCTTGTAAGGTTAATTTACCAAAATTGTATTTTTTTTATTCAATTAATGACATTTGAAGTATTTTGAATATGTATTTTGTATTTATTTTTTCTTATTTTTTGTATAAAAAAATAAGTGGCGACTCCACATCACTACCCAAAAGAGAGTTGCCCTTACAAGCACCTGAATATCTTTTTTGAGAGGGCCCAAATTTCGTAGCCTCTCACAGTGGTGACTTCGCTAGGGATGTCGAGGGCTAAACTTCGTATTAGACTTTAAGTGACGAACTATATACCCTTGTCTTTTGCATGATATTGTTGTTTGTTTTTTTTTTTTTTTTTTTTTTTTTTTTTGTCGTGAGATGTTTGTATGATATTTTTTGTTTGGGTTACCATGTTGATTGTTAATAGCTTTCCCTAATTGTCATAGTGTGTGCCATCAAAACAACAAATATGTATGCATCCATCTTAACATATGGTGGTAGTAACCATGGATTATCGGTCTTCATTAGATTCGGGTGTCTAGTGGTGAACTCACGAACTCATAGCCTAAAGTTAGTGGATCACTTCTTATTGACTATAAAGAATAGACCATTCCATTTGGACCAACGTAATGTTCACTACATTACAAGTTAGGAGGTGTAACGTCCTAGCTATAGGAAACAATAAAACAACAAACCCACCCTACAATGTAATGACTTAGGACTTACTCTTAGGCCGGTCCATGTTAAAATTGCATTGCATGTTACGTGTATTTGTTTGGTTGGTTGATTGATGTAGAGGGGGACCTAGTTTTGATTGACCCAATCAAGCCTTTTCTTAGGGGAGAATTTGGTTAAGATCTAAGGGAAGACTTCAAAGAGAACCTAAGACTGACACTCAAGCTATTAGTTTTGGTTCCAAGCCCATCACTCCCATCACAGTATTGAAGCTCGTGAGCATATAAGACACTCCACTACTGCAACATCACAATCCTGTATTCAATTTACAAGACTATCTAAGCCACAAGAAGTCTAAAGATTCCATCACTATGGTGGAAGGGGGAGAACATCTGAACACTGAAGAACCATGAATACTCAAGAGCGACTAAACACCATGGTAGCTAGTCAAATCCAACTAAGGGAGGACATAAAGCTTATGGTGCAACAATTTCAGAACCTAAAGAGTGGCCAAGAGGAGAACAATACTGATCATAATTCCCTAACCATGGAGGGTGAGAAGAAGATCAATGAAAGGATAAATAAGGTGGAAGAGATGATTATAAGAGCTTGCAAGATGGAAGACCTCATGGAATACCAATCACTCTCACTTTTCTCTGATGTGAGACTGACTCCTAAGTTCAAGATGTCAACCTTGGACAAGTTTGACAGGACTGGTTGCCAAAAGTCCCATTAGAAGATGTATATAAGGACCATGCATCCCCTAGGAGCAACTGAAGAACTACTTGCTCAAATATTCCAAAACACTCTAACTAGAGCCACTTTTAGGTGGTTCCTCAACCTAAATGATGCTAGAGCAAGGAGTTGGGAGGACATCTACTATGAGTTTTAAAATCAATACAAGTACAACATAAAGGTGGATGTGACAAAGAGAGACCTAAAGTCCACGAAGCAAGAGCCTAAAGAATCTTTCTCTACCTTCATTACTAAATGGAGGTCTAAAGCTGCACTGATGATAAATAGGTCAAGTGAAGAAGAACAATTAACTATAAATTGTAAAAAATTAAATACCTTTATACCATAAGTACTTGTTTGCTCAGTATTTTCCTAATTTTAAAGCTTTAATTACTGCTGGAACCCAAATTGAGGATGTAATAAGTACTATAAAGAAAAAGGACCCACCAAGGTTTAAAAAGAATTTAGGAACTAGTTCCAAAACTGCAGAAGTTTCTAATATATATAAAAATGATCCTTGTCAACTTATTGCACCTACTGCCCCCATGCAACCCCATGCAAATATCACAAGGGCCACCTCCAAGGCCTAGGAGGGAATTTCATAAGTTATTTATTCCCGTGAATCAAGTGTTTGAAAAACTAAAAGTGAAAGGGTTACTAAAACCTTTAGACCCAAGACCAATCCTAAACCCATTACCTGCAAGATTTGATGTGACTAAGAGATGTGCCTACTACCAAAGCCCTGGCCATGATACTGACAAGTGTTTGGCCTTCGTCATGCAATTCAAGAGTTAATAGACAATAAGGTGGTTGCACTGCCTACAAGGCCAAACATCACTATAATCCCTTGTTGAACCATAATTTTAGGAGAGGACCAAGGATTAATTACTTGATGACTGAAGAGGAAAGTGAAGAGGACCTCATCTGAGTTGATTTATGACCTACCCATGTGCTTTATGATGACATGGGAAGAGTTGTTGGGTATGACGTCCACTACATGGTATGATATATGGAGTAAAGATACAACAGAAATCACAAACTACCCAACATCCGTAAATGGGGGGAGACACTTCAAACCCCAATTAAACTACCTAACATCTATAAATGGGGGCAGACACTTCAAACCCAAAGCAAGTTACAAACACCTACATACGGGGGGAGACACTTCAAATTCCAAGATACCAATCTAAATGACCCATAAAAAATTGCCTATATTACAAGGGGTAGAGACACTTCAAACCCCTACATTTGGAGGCAGACAACCCAATAGAAGCCTTAAGTAAATATACCCAACAAACACCCATTGAAGAGGATGAGGTCCTCAACCAACTACAAAAGACATAAGCCAATATGGGGTTTTCTCATGGCCTCATACAAGCATCGTCAGAATTTGGTAGACCTTCTCAATCAAATCCAAGTACCTACAACTACTACTTTCTCAAGATCTGAATGCTATGATTGGATCCATAAGTAGGGAACTCACTATTTCCTACTCTGACAAAAATTTGACAAAGAAGGGGAAGCACCATAATAACCCATTGCACATTATTGTAGATGCCAAAGGCAAGAGGATCCAAATGGTTCTAATTGATGATGAAGTGCCTCAAATGTATCCTTTAAGAACTGTAAATTTTTTGGGCCTAAGTATTGAAGATTTTGTACTCACTGATCAGCATGTGAGGGCATATGACAAGAGTAGAAAGGAGGTCTTGGAAACCGTGACACTAGAGCTCACTATAGGGCCAATGATCAAGAAGGTAGAATTTCAAGTCCTTAATATAGCTTCGTGCTTCAGTATGCTCCTTGGGCGACCATGGATCCATAACATAGAGGCTGTACCTTTATCCTTATACCAAAAGGTTCAGTTTCTACATGAAGGAGCCATAGTTACCATATATGGTGATACTTTGACTGTACCAAGGCCCATTTTTTGTATTGATTCTGAGAAGGAGCCATTGACCTTGGATAGCTTTGAAATTGAGAAGCCTGGTTTCGAAAGAAGAGAAGAAGTATATAAGATTCCCATGGACTATGCTCCCTAAAGCAATAACGACGTAGTGGCAATGATGAGAAAAATGAATTACCTTTCGAAGATGAATTTAGGGAAGACTGTGAAGAAGCCAACTGCTCAAGTCCCAATAATTCCTACTGCCATACCACCTTTTAGGCTAGGTTATAAGCCTACTGATGATGACTTATTAGAGATGGAGGTGAAAAGAGTGGTCTGTACCAAGGCTAAAGCCAAGGGACTTCCATGTCCTCCAGAAACTCTAAAGCCCTATGCTCCCACATTGAATGGAAAGTTTGTCAAAGCTAGAGATAGTCAATGCTATTAGGGATTCCTTGAACCGAGATTCGATCTTGAGTCAAGAACAATGATGCATGGGTTTAAGCTATTATTTGATTGCAACAACAAGCTTTTAGAGCTAAAGAAGGAAGACACAAATTAGGTCCTGACTGATTAGGCTGATTACATGGACCCTAATGCAATGACTATGCTGCTAGGAGATGCCATTTGCAACATAGAAGAAGAAATATTGGAAGGCTTGCCAACATACATTAAAGAGCCTATATGAAGCAAGAACAAGTGATGAAGATGAGGAAGGGGGAGAAGCCCCTAGTGACGATGATGAAGATAGCAATAGTAAAAGTGATAGTAGTAATGACAACAGCAGCAGTGATAATGGCAATGGTGAAGATGATATCAATAGTGATAGTGAAAGCAAAAATAGTGAAGACTATGATAGCCAATATAATGACAATGATTGGAGTGAACCCCTTAGTGATAAAGATGATGCAGATGTAGGACTTTTTTATGAAGACCGCTTTGATGATGACGTAGACTACTATGATGGAGATATAGAGGATGATGCTAAAATTGAACCTATAGACATGGAGAGTGACATCGAAAGTGAAGAATTTGGGTTAGAAAATGTGTTGGAAGCTGTAGGAAAGGAGGTTGAAGAGGCCGATAATGTAGACTGTGATGATTACCCCTATAGGCGTCCCTCGGATTAGAGCTGCATTACTAATGGTAGCTCAAGGTCAGGTCCTTGATATGACAAGCATGGTAGAGAGACTCCTGAGTTAGGATCATTTCAAAATTTAGAGCTTGTCTCACCGACCCCATACACTGAAAGAAAAAGATGATATAGATGCCAGATTGGCCATCCTAGACAAATAGCTGATGATCCACAGTTTTAGAACCATCACTAGAGAACCTTGAGGGTGAAGATGAGAAGATGGAAGGGAATGAGTTAGAATGCCTCCCCCAATAAATCCACCCAAGCAACAAAGGAAAGCAAGCTGTTTGGTGAATGGATGGACAATATAGAGCTCGTGGATGCTTATGTGACTGACAAGCCCACAAATATGGAGATTGATGGTGAAGGCACAGATTATATGGATGAAGATCCCATGATACTAATGCTGAGGGAAGAAGGAACTCACTAGGAGCCACCCACCATCGTTGAAGCCACAACCGAGTTGAAGAATTAAGCATGGAAGGGAGTTGCCCACCCCATGGAAGACTCTGTGAAGAAGATCAAGACCGTCGAGCCAATCACTCCTGCCAAAAACATTATTTTTATCCCTATTGAGTTTGTTTCTACTAGTATTATTGTTCCTATTGAGTTTGTTTGTGATTGTATTCCTATAAAGTCTGTTTCTATTAAGTTTGTTGAGAACTCTTTTCCTTATAATATGATTTTTGATTTTGCTTATTTGTTGGCTTTGAATTTTTTTTATTTCGGAAATTGGTAAAGAAACTCTTAATAATAAGGAACTAAAACAAGGGCATGTAAAGCCCATAAAAGAAGAAACTCAACTTGTTAACCTAGGAACTGATGATGAACCTAAAATGATACAAATGGGTAATACCCTAATCACCTCTGAGAAACTTGCATTAATGGCATTGCTGACAGAATTCAAAGAGGTATTTGCATGGTCATACGAAGACATGCCTGGAATTGATATAGATATAGTGTAGCATTGCATTCCAATAGATCCAACTATCAAACTGGTTAAGCAGAAGTTGAGAAGGATAAGGCCAGAGTGGACTCTCAAGATCAAAGAAGAGGTTGAGAAACAATACAATGTAGGATTCCTGAGAGTGGTCAACTATCCAGAATAGTTAGCTAATGTGGTCCCGATGCCAAAGAAGGGTGGGAAAGTGAGAATGTGTGTAAATTTTAGAGATCTTAATAGGGCTAGTCTGAAAGATGATTTTCCTTTACCTCACTTTGATATTTTGGTTGATAACATAGCAGGATATGCTTTGCTGTCATTTATGGATGAATTTTTAGGAAATAATCAGATAAAGATGGCTTCAGAAGATATGGAGAAAACCTCTTTTATTACTCCATGGGGGACGTATTGCTACAAGGTCATGCCATTTGGCCTTAAGAATGTTGGTGTTACTTACCGACAGGCAGCCACCACTTTGTTGCATGATTTGATCCATAAAGAAGTAGAAGCTTATGTTGATGACATAATAGTGAAATCCAAAGACTGTGAAGGGTATATACCAGCTTTGCGGAAGTTTTTTGAAAGAATCCAATTCTATAAGTTACAGTTGAATCCAAAGAAATGCACTTTTGGCGTAACATCCGGAGAGCTGTTGGGGTTTATGGTAAGTCAAAGGGGAGTTGAAGTCGATCCGAACAAAATCAAGGCAATTATAGAGATGAAGCCTCCCAAGATTGAGAAGAAGATCCGGGGATTTTTAGGAAGGATACAACATATTAGCAGATTTATAGCCCAATTCACTATGACATGTGAGCTACTTTACTGACTACTTAAGAAAGAAGTGCCCATAGTGTGGATGAACAATGTCAAGAAGTTTTTGATAAGATTAATAATTATCTGATAAAGCCACCAATACCGGTTCCACCTGTACCTAAAAAGCCATTATTGTTGTATCTCATAACTACAGATACAACAATGGGCCATTGTTGTATCTCAGTACTTAGAGGAGACTAAGAAAGCAAACGCTATTTACTACATCAGCAAGAAGATGTTGGCTTATGAAAAGAAGTATTCACCACTTAAGAAGACATGTGTAACACTTGTATAGGCAACTTACAAACTCAAATATATGCTTGCTTTCAAAGTCTTGTTGATGGCAACAATGGACCCTTTGAAATATCTAATGGAAAAGCATGTGCAAGATGGGAAGACATCTAAATGGGTTCTACTTCTGTCAGAATTTGATATTAAATATATGACTTAGAAGTCTGTAAAGGGGAGAGCAATTGCTGATCACTTAGCCCACTATTCACCTGAAGAAATTGAAGAAATCCAAGAAGACTTTCTAGATGAGGATATCATGGGGATTGAGGTAAAATCATGAAAGATGTATTTTGATGGAGCAACTAATCAAAATGGGAGTGGCATTGGAGTTCTTCTAATTTCTCTAAAAGGGACACACATCCATTCTTTAGTAGGCTCAACTTTCTAGCCACTAACAATGTCACTGACTATGAAGCTTACATTATGGGGTTACAAGTGGCCCTAGACCTTGAAGTGAAAGAGTTAGAAGTATATGGTGATTTAGCCTTGATAATTTCTCAGATTCAAAATAGATGGAAGATCAAAGAAGAAAGGCTAACGCCTTATGATGAATGTCTCCAAAAATGGGCCTCGAAATTCAGAAAGATCCAGTATCAACATGTGCCAAGAATGCAGAATTAGATTGCAAATGCTTTAGCAAAAATGACTTCTATGATGGATGGACCTAAGGAGGATGAAGCTAGAGCAATAGTGGTGGAACAAAAAGAATAGCCTACTTACTGCATGCCAATAGAAGAAAATAAGGGAATGAATGGAGAAAGTGAATGGTATGTAGACATTTTAAAGTACCTCAAAGATGGAACATACCCAATATCTGTAGACAAGAATAACCAATTGACCATCAGAAGACTGTCCATCAATTATATTATTTATGGTGAGAGGCTTTATAGGAGATCATATTACGAAATTCATCTCCTTTATGTAACTGCCAAGGACGTACAACAAATAATTGAAGAGGTTCATGAGTCAAGCTATGGGCCATATATGAATGTACACATGTTGTCATGGAAGATAATGAGAGAAGGTTATTATTGGACTACTATGGAAGCAAACTACGCAGCTCATGTTCGAAAGTGTCATCAATGATAATTTCATATGGTACCCCATATCAGACTAATATCATTTGCAAATATGGGGTACCATATGAAATTATCTTAGATAATGGGCTGCATTTCAAAGGGGAAACAGATAAGCTACTTCGACAGTTCAATATTCAACACCATAAATCCTCACCCTACCATCCTCAAACTAATGGAGCAATTGAGGCTACTAACAAGAATATAGGGCAAGTTTTGAAGAAGAGCATGAAGAACTACAAGGACTAGCACCTACAATTACCCTCTACACTTTGAGTGTATAGGAGATCAATTCGATCTTCCATAGGAGTCACTCTTTATTCATTAGTGTATGGGATGGAAGCAGTTCTTCCCATTGAAATGGGTATCCATTCATTGAGAACAGTATTAGAGAGTGAAATCCCTAGAAGTGGATTGGTTGCAAAGTAGATATGACCAATTATGCATGATGGATGAGAAGAGACTCAAGCCCTTGTATCACATTCAAAGTTATCAAAGGAGGCTTAGGAAAGCTTTTGACAAGAAAGTAAGAACTAAAGATTTAAAGTTGGGAGATTTAGTGTTAAAAAAAAAAAATCGAGCCCTAGTTCAAGATACAAATGGGAAGTTCAAGAAAAATTAGGCAAGTCCATATATTATGAAGCAGATATACTTTGGGGGTGCAATAAGGCTGATGGACTTAGATGCAAAATCTTTTAATGAGCCAACAAATATGGATCAATTGAAGAAATACAATGTCTGAGGTGGTAGTCTGAAAATACCACACCTGAAGTGGTTGTAAATTATGTTATTTCCCTTTTTAGGTTCGTAAAAAATAAATAAATAAATAAAATAAAATAAAACCTTGCTAGGCTGAAAACCTGAAAGGGTGGTCTAGGCAAAAATTAGAACATAAAAAAAATAAAAAATAAAATAAAAAGAGTGAGAGAGCTTGCTAGGTTGAAAACTCGAAAGGGTGGCCTAGGCAAAAGTTAAGGAAAATAAAAATGAACTACGTGATGACATGATCCTTCTGCCAAGGAGATACTTAGGCAACCATACATTGGTCTGGTCACAACTTCTCCAAACCCACCATTTACCCATTGAGCACAAAAAAAAATTTCCCAAAATTCAGCCATGCCATTAAACCATGTCATTACACAAAATCCAAAATCCAAACCCTGACCCAAACCCTAAACCAAGCCTTAAAAGAAACCAAACCCTAAAAACCTCACCTTTAACATAACCCTTGACCTGGAGATCCTAAATAATTCCTAAACCTAAGAGTTTCACATCAACTTTTAAAATAAACATGTTCAAATCTAAAACAATAAGAAGATCATTTTTTCTTCATTCTTTTCTCCTCTGGTTGTTCATTGATTCCATCTGTGCTAGGTACTTTGTCATCTTTTTCCCTCCTTTTAAACTCATAGTTGTCAGCCTCATGTCTTTCTTGGTTGTCTCTAAGAAATTGTTTTCTCATGGCAACCATGTCAACCTCCTTGTCTGTGATCTTATTCACTAGCCAGTTGGAATAGTCTGAGGTCATCTTGTGAAAGTGAACTTTGACAAAAGATTAATCCACTCGGTCAGCCACCTCCAATCCCAACAACACTTTCCTTATAGAAGTAGGATTTGTCTCTATAGGAGTGAAAAGGTTTTCTTACTTTTCCACCAGGCATTCCTTGCTTATATTGGAACTGCCTTAAAAGTTATTCACCTTAAAAAAAATTGCTCTCATTAATCCAACTAGGAAGATATGATCTGGTCCCCAGAGACTGCAACAAAAGAGGTGGGCACTTCCACCAATAACAATTCCATCAAATTGAGACACTAGATTTCTTGTTCAGGAATTTCACCCAGTAGCTCTCAGTTTGACACTCAATTTTGAGGACATTCCTATTGAGGAAATTGCCAAGACCATAATCAGCAATAGTAGGTTTAGCGATCATGTCTAGTCTTTCCATCAACCATATTTGCAAAGTCAAGGGACTCCCAAGAAAGTTTTGTGATTCTCCACTATGAAACACAGAGTCCAATCCTAAAAGAATTTTTACCAAGATTAAAGAAGTAGGATTATCACCATCTTTAACTTGACTCGCAATGCCAATGGCTCATGCATCCACAAAGCCTAGTCTTGCAGAGCAAAACAAAACTTTTCCCACTAAGCAAAGAGCTAAGCCAAAATTATTCTACACATTGTCAGTCACTCCATGAGTATGTTTATTAATCAATCTTGAAAGAAGTACACAAAGATTTACCATGTGCCCTTCAATCATGCTACTGGTAATTGAAGTAGGAATTTCTAAAGCATTAGACAAAATTTTCCTATGTCTAGGATCACAAGAAACTGCTACAAATTTCTTGCTAGGATCATAACCTAGTGATAAGCCACAAATGCGTTGACCCCTTGTGATTAATTAAGTTGATTAAATAGCCAAGTTTTTAATTAATCAAGTTAACATGCAAATTTGCGTGATAGCACAAACAAATCACCAATAAACTAAAGTATGCAGTGGAAAATAAATTGACACGGTGATTTGTTTACAAATGGGGAAAACCTACATGGCAAAAACCCCACTAGGTGATTTAAGGTCACCACTCCCTAAATTCCACTATTATCATAACAAGCAGTTACAAGTAAAGGAATCCCAGTACCTTACCAACCTACAGTTGAACCCTTACCCCAATACCCGATTGGACTTGTTCTGCAGTGATAGTTTCTCCTTTTGATGCACGGCTCCCAGTATGTGACTAACCAATTGCACGAATCCTAGTACACGACTTCAATTCACCAACTAGAGAGAGTTGTTGCCTGCAAAGTTCTTCAATTCATCCACACGATGAAGATCAAGAAGATGTTTGCTTACAAAACCCTACGGCGTACATTACACAGCAAACTTCTTCATAAGAAAGATGAACTAAGGCATGAACTTTGTCTCAGATCACAAATTGTTTAAACAAGGATTTCTCAATGCTTGTGCAACTTGTGTACTTGTGCATCCTTCGATGGCCCTTAAAATAATCCTTTTATATGTTTAGGGTTAGGAGAAAAGAAGTCACAAAGACACATTCACGGATTGGAATCAAAACAGAACTTAGAATTTGTTTTTTTCATAAATCTTGACAGATAGAGGTGTTGAAAATCTGTCGAGAATCTGTCGAGCCTTGAAGCTGAAACAGCTTATAAAGCTCGATAGATGCATGTATCGAGACTAGGTGTCGAGTTTTAGTAACTTGCACTTTCCAGCTTGTTTCTTGGACAGACTTGATGACTTCAACACTTGATCTTAAAACACAGTTTCTTGAAGCGTTAAACACATCCTAATTCTACCCAATTACAAGTAAAGTGCGTTTTGTCAAAGGATAAGCCAATTACATAAAACAATGACATATGTTTAAAACAACTTGAACCACATATGTCCTAACAATCTCTCCCTTTGGCAATCCGTGACAAAACCACAACAAACAAATGAAGATATGAGAGAAGTAATAAATCACTCAACTCATATTCACATATTCACTTGTTGAATACAATAAAATCTATCCTAACACAAACTCTTGAAAAACTTTGCAAGAAAAGAGTTTATGGTAAGTAGACTTTGACAACCTGTATTTCTGAAACATTTTTAAATAAAACATATCAAGACATCTTTGTGTGAAGTAGAAATAATAGATTACATATAAATAAAAGAAACGTGTATAAAGACAGAAAAGAAACAACACATGAAAAGGTAGGTGACAGAAACATACATCAACATATATATATATATATATATATATCAAGAAATAAGCACAATGTATGTCAATAAATGGTCACAAGACTGGGGTACATGAGCAATGTATCTCTATAAGAAGGAAAAGAAAAGAAATACAAGTAATCCTCACTACATCTCTCATATCAACACTCCCCCTATCAAAAATGTCCTACACAAGCTCTCCCCCTAAGAATGAATACTTTCATAACCCAAAACTACTCCCATTTTTTGTCAAGAGTGACAAAGGGTAGAGTGTCAAGTAGACATCTCATCAGAAGAGCTAGCATCACCATCATCATCATTCGAAGCATCATCGTCATCACCATCATCATCCTCAGTCTCAGAAGTCACATGAGGAGGTAAAGGAGAAGCCTTGGTAGCAAAGCCGCCCAAGGTCGCCTGTCGCCTGGAAATGCGACCAACACAAATGTTCACCTGATACAACTCCGTAGAGAGCGTATCGAGGCGAACATCCATGCGCTGAAGCTGCGCCATAATGTCTCCAAGTGACACATCGCTCGAGGAAGAGGAAGGAGTAGATGTGGCTCTAGCAAATCTGGATGGAGTCGAACGAAAGGAAGGAGCTGCAGAATCCGTCTGTCTCGACCTAAACTACACCTCACTACGTTTTACAGTAGCGGCGTCTATGGCAGACATGACATGGAAGGGGTCGAACAAGGGAAAAGGGATGGAGAGATGGCATAGAATCCTCGTGATAGTAGAAGGGAAAATGAGCTTATCACGGGTAGTCATATCCCTATAGACATCTATGATAGAGAAGATGAAGTATGAAGGAAAGTCTATAGTGAGGTGCTCTAAAAGAGACAACAAAAATTGAGTATGAGGCTCTGTGATGGAGTTGTACTAAGAGAGTGGGTGCAAAACAAAAGTCATCACCATGTTCAAGAAATAAGGACCTTTAGCAAAAGGCCGACATAGTGTGTACTGATGCTCACCCCAATCAGAGGGGTGCTCACAAAACGCAGAAATCATCTCGACTTTGGACACAGTCCATAGACGCTCACAACCGGGGTAATTAGGATGATCAACCCTCGGAACATGAAGAACCTCGGAGACCAACTCTGGAGTGACTACAAAGCGCGTAGCTCGAACGCGAGAATGAAAGAGAGGTACTGAAGAATCAATCCCGTGGATGTTGAAGTAAAACTCCTGAATCAACACGGAAGGATAAGTGATTGGGATGTCACACAGTGATTCCCAACCCCAACTGTGAATGACATCGGGTAGGTCGGTATCGGCAAAGTCTGCCAGAACAACTTGGCGTTCCGAATGAACACCTCGTTTAGAAAAATTCTCCGAGAAGTCCTGTTGGGCTTTCTCATCACTGAACCGAATAGAAAGAGGAGTAGGATCAGAAGATGAAGAGCCCCTAAAACGAAGAGGGTTTTGGGACGGAATGGATTTACGTTTAGGTGCCATAGATACTACTAACGCAAACAGAGAGAGAGGGAGAAAGAGAGAAACAAACAGAAAAGTCCTAAAAAAGTTCAATATATGACAAGTATATTGAAAAGAAAAGAACGTATACATGGGAAATGCATGAACATGTGACATGCAACATGAACAATATCATGGGCTCAGCCCAATCCAATCCTACCAGCACACAACAAGATTGCACACATCTAAATGCATGAAAATATTGTTAGAATGCTAATGTGATACAATGCATGTAGTTATTAAGAACGAATCTTCAAAAACTATCCCAAAATTTCAACAAAAACTCAACAATTTTGAAAAACCCCAAAAATTTTCAAAGAACACCAAAACCTAGGTTTTAAAACATGAAATGCATGAAGAATGAGAGATAAGAAGTTTACCAAGTGAAGAAAAACTTGAAGAAAGCTTGAAGGATCCTTAGGAAGAGGTTTGGAGTGAGTGAGAGAGGTTTTGGGAGAGAAAACATGAAGGTATTGAGAGAGAGATCGAGAGAAATGAGAGAAAAATCGCGAAGAAACAATATATACACCTTCAATAAATCTCGACAGATGCAGGTATCGAGAGGTATCGAGACATCTGTCGATGTAGGTGTCGAGAAAGACAGCTTCAACAGATACAGCTATCGAGGAAAGGTGTCGAGAAAGGAAGATCAAACACCAAAAGAATCTCGATCGAACCACCAGCTGTCGAGAAGCTATCGAGAGGACAGAAAGTTTCTTGATCGATCCACCAGGAGTTGAGAAGCTGTCGAGATTGCGATAAGAAAAAGATGAGAAGCTCGACAGACAGCCAGGTATTGAGGAGGTGTCGAGGAAGTGTCGAGCTTGCTTTAAAAACCAGTTTTTCAAGAGAAGAAAAACACAAACATGAATGCAATCACGCATGCAACTCAACCAATGATCCAAGCAACACATTAAGCTCTCAAAATCATCTCTCAACAATAATTTTAAGCACATGGATCCCAAAACACACACACACACACTAAACAAGTCTAACCAATTTTTATATTTCAAAAAATAAGTTAAGACAATTTAGTGAGCATACATTAACGCATGTAAACCTTATGATGGCCAAATCACATTGTACCTGCACATGTATCAAGAATAGCAAAGAATATTGCGTGTTGTGTGTGAAAAACATTGCAAGATTGCATAAATGTCTCAAAGTTATGATGATTTGAGATATGAGAAAATTACTTTAACTCACACACAATCATAACTATCTGATGGGGACTATCACCTTTAAGGTACATCCTATAACTCCCACATCTCCTAGAAAACACGCTTGCAATCATATTTTAAAGTATTTTTAATCTTTTTATTTTTATTTCTTTGCATATTTTCTTTTATTGAGCATATCATTCATGGACATATAAGTGAGAAAAGAAATACTCAATTATGTTAAGCCTTTTGACATTGCACTTTTACTATGCCGAATCATACAGATGTCATTTCATGATTGGCGAGTAACAGTGGTGAGATGGTTATTTATGCCTTTCTCTTAGGATTTTCTAGTCCTACTCATCAAAAAGAGTGATACAAGTGTTAAGTACAAGAGATCACTTAACCTTACTCATCACAAACAAAGAGCTACAAAACTCACTTGCTTAGTTGTGTATAAGGATGCTCATTTAAGTTACAGGAGATACAAAGTTTAGAAAACTCTGTTTCAATGGCCATTTTAAGGTTCACAAGAACCAATGTACGCAAACACACTATTTTTGCATTTTTCAATTTTTCAAAATTTTTTTTTATTTTTATCAAAAAAGCAAAAATAAAACACAAAACTGAAAACACACAAACAAAAACATGTTAAAGAAAGCAAAACAATGCATACAACTAGACTGACTCAAAACAGTAAAGCAACACACAAGTATTGCAAAAACAACAAAAACGGGGAGAGAGAGAAGAAGTGAACCAAATCATTTAGAACCCTTTTCCTTCCGCACCTTGGAAGAATCTTTCCTTTTTGCCAACCCTTGAACCAGTGATGAGGGGGAAGAATTAAAACCGTTCAAGTTCGAAAGGAACATGAGGGCTTTAAGAATATCTCTAAGAGGAGCAAGAGAGGTCTGAAGCTGATTCTGGTTCCCAGATGCTATCATCCCATTGCTTTGTTGAGTGGCTAACCACTTGTAACAATTTGGTCGAGTATGACCGGCAACACCACAATGATAATAGAGATGCTACTTCTTCTGTTTAGACTTTTGAGAGATAGCCTTCTTAGTCCTAGGGATTTTAGTTTCCCCCTTCTTAAGCTTAGGGGGTGCTCCTAAGATGGACTTACCCTTGTCTAATTTCTCATTTTTTAATTCAGTTTTAACATCTTTATCCTCAATTTTAATATTATTAGCAGGAGGAGCAAAAATAGTAGTACTAGCAGAATGAGTATTAGACAGAGAGAATACATACCCCAATCCTGTACGATCCGAAGCAGATTTTTGAACGCTGAGCATCTCATCCATCTTTGCACTTGACGTCCTCTCCAATTGTGCTCTAACTTGAAATAGCTCCGCTTTAAGCTTCTTGGTCTTCTCAGCCAAGAAATTGTTCTCGAACCTCAGTGCCCCAATGGTCTGATTTGCTTCATCAACCTTAGTGGAAAGCTCCTCACAGTCAAGTTCCACATCACTAAGCTTCTTGGTGGCCAGCCTATAGAGTTTCTCATGCTTCTCAGAAAGCTTGTATAGTTTCTCATAGGCAGTATGGATATAATCTTGATCATCCATAGTTTCAAACTTAGCATCCATCAATTCTTTTTCTTCATCTACTTCTTCAGTAATCCCTTCAGTAGGATTTATAGAGGCAGTGAAGACATTCAAGATTCCGTCATCTTCATTGTCGGAATCATCCTCGGGCTCAGTGTCACTCAAGGTAGCAGCTAGTGCCTTGCTCTTCCCAATGCTTTTGAGGTATGTAGGACACTCTTGTTTCATGTGTCCAAAGCCTTGACACCCGAAGCATTTCGATCCAATGGGAACAGTGTACTGATCGCCATCCCTGGTATCCTTCTTCCCTTTATCTAGGCTCTTGAATTGAGGAGAACTGGATTGCCTACGGTCCTTGTTGAAGCCCTTTCCATTAGCATTCTTCATAAATTTCTTGAATTGCCTAGTAATGTAGGACTTCATCTTAGAATCTTTATCGTCTGAAGACTCATTTGTATCACTGCTTTTGGCTTTTAGTGCCATGCTCTTGCCTTTGCTTAACTTGCCCATTCTAGTCAACCCTTGCTCATAGGTTTGCAAATTGCCAACCAGCTCAGTCAAAGGAATCTTGTTAATAAACTTTGATTCCTCTATTGCTGTGATCTTAGCATGGAATCTCTTAGGCAGAGATTTGAGCACTTTTCTCAATATCTTGGGTTCAGAAATGGTTTCCTTAAGATTGAAAACTAAGTTCACTATGTCTTTGAGCTTTGCATAGAACTCATCGAATGACTCATCCTCCTCCATCTTAATTTCTTCAAAGCTTGTAGTGAGCCTCTGTAGCTTCGAATCCTTGACAGCCTTGGTTCTCTCATAGGTTGTCTGGAGAATGGTCCATGCTTCCTTAGCAGTTTTCGTGGAGGAAATCTTCTTGAACTCCTCATTTGTGATCGCACTAAATAGGGCAATCAATGCTTTGCTGTTGAAATTTGCCGTCTTGATCTTGGCATCATCTCAATCGGCCGGCGCTTCTATAGGCTTGGTCTAGCCTATCTCTATAGCTTGCCACACCTTCTCATCTAGTGACTGCAAGAAAGCTCTCATGCGTACTTTCCAGTATCAATAGTTAGTACCATCAAACAATGGAGGTATAATCAGAGACTGACCTCTATCCATGACAAATCGGGGTCAATGGATCACACACAAAGATTAAACCCTAATCAGAGTGTGCCTGCTTTGATACCACTTGATATGCCACAAATGCGTTAACCCCTTGTGATTAACTAAGTTGATTAATTAGCCAAGTTTTTAATTAATTAAGTTAACATGCAAATTGCATGGTAGCACAAACAAATCACCAATAAACTAAAGTATGCAGCGGAAAATAAATTGATACGGTGATTTGTTTACGAATGGGGAAAACCTACACGACAAAAACCCATCGGGTGATTTAAGATTACCGCTCCCGAAACTCCACTATTATCACAACAAGCGGTCACAAATAAAGGAATCCCAGTACCTTACCAACCTAAAGTTGAACCCTTACCCCAATACCCAATTGGACTTGTTCTGTAGTAACACTTTCTCCTTTTGATGCACGGCTCCCAGTACGTGACTAACTAATTGCACGGATCCCAGTATACGACTTCAATTCACCAACTAGAGAGAGTTGTTGGCTGCAAAGTTCTTCAATTCATCCACACGATGAAGATCAAGAAGATGCTTGGTTACAAAATCCGACGGTGCACATTACACAGTAACTTCTTCATAAGAGAGATGAACTAGGGCATGAACTTTGTCTCGGATCACAAATTGCTTAAACAAGGATTTCTCAATACTTGTGCAACTTGTGTACTTGTGCATCCTTCAACGGCGCTTAAAGTAATCCTTTTATATGTCTAGGGTTAGGAGAAAAGAAGTCCCAAAGACACATTCACGAATTGGAATCAAAACAGAATTTATAATTTTTCATAAATCTCGACAGATAGAGATGTCGAGGATCTGTCGAGAAGCTGTCGAGCCCTGGGGCTAAAATAGCTTCTAAAACTTGATAGATGCATGTGTCAAGACTAGGTGTCGAGCTTTAGTAACTTGCACTTTCCAGCTTGTTTCTTAGACAAACTTGATGACTTCAACACTTAATCTTGAAACACAGTTTTTGAAGCGTTAAACGCATCCTAATTCTACCCAATTACAAGTAAAGTGCGTTTTGTCAAAGGATAAGTCAATTACATAAAACAATAACATATGTTCAAAACAACTTGAACCACATATGTCCTAACACCTAGAATAGCTGAAAATTCTTCAATTATGGGACAAAGTTTAGCTATTTTAAACTGGAATACATGATCTTCAGTATCCTAGAACTTCACAGCAGTACGAAGGAAATTCCACTTAATCTTGACATTTCTCAAAGCCTTGATTCCCTCCAATTTTTAGGCTATAAAATTGGTCTTGGTACTAAAATCAATGCTACGAACCCATCTGTTGATATCATGAATTGTTGAATGATGGAAATTTTGATTGTTAGCCATGGATATCTCTTGCTTGTGATTATTGTGTCTTGCTAACCTTGATGCAGAGATTTGTTTGCAAGATAGATGCTAAAATAAGCTACCTCAATCCTTAACCAGGTTTAAATAAGTTTCAAGAGTTTGTAGCTGAGTAGAAAACTGTTTCATAGTCTCAAACAGAAGAAACATTTTTCAAAAAACTCAAAAACACCAAAAAAAAAAAAAAAAAACATTGGAAAAGCACGAGGAATTGGCTCAAAATTGGGTGTGCCTGTTGGCATTTTAAAGTGCCAGTCGACACTCTGCACCCAGCTCCACTAAGGACCACTCACCCTGTTTAGTGTTTTCGGACACTTCTTGGGTCTATTTTGACTCTGTTCTTCGCTAAAAAAAATTGGTTGTGCAATAAGGTTTCTCAGAAATTTGCATGGATTGTCAAACTAGGGCATTTAGACATGCCTTGTCCATTTGTTTTCAAACAAAAAAAATATATATATATATCTGCATCACTACTTAAAAAAAAAGGAAATAGAAAGTTAATCAAATCAAGATTTTTCAAGCCATGCATTCATCTCTCAAACTACGGGCATTTGGCTATGCCTTATCCCTTCTTTCTAGAACAAGTAAAAATCACTCATTACATTTCAAGAGAGAGAGAGAGAGAGAGAGAAATTCTTTTCAAAAATGAAGGTTATCATGCATAAAGTTTTCAAACTAGGGTCATTTGATTGTGGCTCATTCAAGTAAGTGCAAATCCCATCAGTAGTCGGCAGATAAATTCCAATTGTTTACTACAGGACTTCATCTAGTGAATTCTAAACTTGTCTCATCTAAAGTTACAATAAGATTAGAAGCAATTCAAAGGTAAAAGAGCTAAAAGCTGAAAATAATACGAATTGTCTAAAGAGTACTTTCTTGTCTTTGTAGGAAAATTAAAATACAAGTCAAGCATCGTTCAGAATCTGGGTCTGCTTACGAGAAGATCTCCTAGACCCACCTCTAAAGGAGCCACCCTCAGTGTCTCCTTCCTAACTTGCATAAAATCAAGATTCTTGTTGCCAGTTCTGAAGTTCAAGATTTCTGATTCTCTCCTCTAAAGATCTTGTGTTGGCATCAGCTAATGCCATTTGGGTATTCTGAAAAATTAACAAAGACAAGTGTTAGATCGATTATCATGGAAGTTCAAGCAAAAACACTCGGAAGGCATCATTTTATACCTAGTTCACTTCATTGAGAACATATTGAGAATATTGAGTCCCCACAACCTCTAATCATCTGCATGCTTTCCTCCACAAGATCAGTCCCGAGCTAAAACATAAATCCATCGGTTCATGAATAAATTAAAGAGCAAAAAAAAATGAGGACGAGAAATTGAAGGATTCAAGAACACATTGGTTCACCCCAAAGGATATTCAGGGTGTGCTCTGGCCTGTCTAAAGCCAAAGAACTGTACAATCCATCTGGATTCATCACTTCATATTACCATGCAGGAAAATGAGGATAAGTTTTCATGAAAGAACTAGAAGAGCCGCTAGCATGGCTAGGAGGGGGTTCTCTTTTTCCTCTTCCTCTTCTTCAGAAGATGAAACCTAAGAGTGCAACATACAGATATTGTCTCAAAAATTGAAATATGGGAGATGAACATACAAGATGAGATACGACTTGACCTCGAAAAGAAAGAAAGATACCAAGGTTACAAGAATGCTAGCTAAACAACCCTGCAATTGATTCTGAACAAATTCAAGATAATTTCCTAGTGTTCTTGAAACAACGTGGCTAACTCGAGCACGTGCAATTTCTTCATTAGCTAGAAGGTCAGCCAACTAGATGGAGGGACAAGGAGGAACCAAAATTGTCACAGGAGGGTACACATGCTGAACCTAGGCTAACACTCAGTCTCCAAGATACCAATACCTCCCATGGCCACACTCAAACAATACCTGACGACCATTCAGCTCTTGAGCCCATTCACACTCAACATACTTCTCACATCCAAGCCAAGGATCCAAAGACATCTGAAAATCAAAAAGAACCTAGAGTGAAAAGAAAACCAAACCATAATCAAACACAAAAACTCTTAACTAAACATAAAATTCCACGCACAAAAAAAAAAAAAAAAAAAAAAAAAAAAAAAAAAACTCACATCTGAAACAGTTAAGTTGTCAATCACCATATGCCAAACTTGCAAAGAATGCTTGGAAGGCGTTGACAAACGATACTTGGGTAGCCAATGAAGAAACTTAGGATACATGTCACCAACATCTTCCAAAACTTGAGGAACAACTCAAAATATTCGTACATCTAGACCTAAAATCAACATACATCATCAACAGCACAACAACCAAAATGATTTTCCAAAACCCACCCATAGCCAAAAATTTAAAACCTCACTTGCCAAACAAATAGTGTACCTCCTAAGCTTAAAAGGCTACACTAAGAAAGTTGAGTCATGAAATGCAAAAGGGTTGCGTAAGCCATGCCACTCCAATTATAATCTTTTATCTAGCCAATATCCTTTAAACTCTATAAATAGCGCAAGCTCACAGTACTTCCCAAGTATGGAAATAAGAAAGTTCCAATGAAGAGAATCATGAACTTGCAAGTGCCGGTTGCTACAGTCTGACAATTCTCAATATTGCTATACAACCACAACAAGGAGACATTTTTTCTCTTTAGTTTTGAAGGCGTCACACCTAAAAGACTTTTAATCTCTTTTGAAGTAAGGAAATCATTGACTGTGATTCTTTCACTATCCAATCTTAAGCTAGTAATGGCTGAGAAGACATAGGGTGTTAACATCACCTCACCAATGCCTGGAAAATGGAAACTGCAAGTGGTGTTCCAAAACCGCTCTGACAAAGCAAGGAGTAATTGGAGATCTTTGTACTCGTGTGTATCATGATTGAATAGAGCCTGGAAAAAATTCTGAAAACCTGCTTCATTAATAATTTCCTTGATGTTTGGAGACAATATCTCCCATATACCATTTAGCATTTGGAGGCTATCTCGACTCTTGAGTTTCTGCAAAAAAAAGTTTAGTTAATCATTGAGAAGACCACAAAATACTCATTCCAAAATCCCATGTCTAACAAAAAAATTCCCATGTCAAATAATTTTTTCCAACCAAAAACCCATGTCCAACAAAAATTTTTCATGTCTAAAAAATTCTCCAATGTCCAACCAAATCATGTCCGACACACACACACAAACAAAAAAAAAAAAAAAAAAAAGTTACCGCAAAAGATTTCCCATATTCATACCCATACCCATAAAAAATTTCCATACTTGTGAGATAGAACTTACAAATTCCAACATAATTTCCACATTCATCAAAAATGAATTTGTTTAACCAAAGCCTACACATCAAATTTTCATGACTTCAATGCCCACAAAATTCAAGCCAAAACTCATTCAACAATACCACAAGCTTCATACATTGCTAAACTTCATGAGTTATCAACATTGTCCAAATTTCACCACGCCAAATAGCTCAACAACTCAAAAATGCTCCCAGGCCAAGATTACAACATGATCATGAGAATTTCCAACCCAACCATGTAATATGCAAAATTTCAACAAGAGCAAACAATGACCAAATGACAATGTCTCAACACTAAGCTCTTAACAAAACATGAAATCAACAAATTTCCCAACAAAGAAATCCAAAAAATAAGCTCACCTTGAAGTCCATTTTGGAGTGTGGTGCATAGGTCTTGGGGTCTAGGAGGAGCCATTCTTCGTCATTCCATTCAAGGGATGGGTGATATTGTTTCTCATTAAAAGTAAGAAAGGATGGCCTATTGGTAGATGCCATTGTCAATGCAAAAAAAATGAAGGTTCAAAAATGGGTTTCAAAAAATGGGTTTGTAGCAAAGATGGTTAAGAACACAAAGATCTGAAAAGATATTGAGGGAGATGAATGAAAGCTAGTTTAGAAGCTTAGGGAAGTGATTTTCTAGAGAAAAAATGGTGTGATGAGGGAGAAAATGCAAGTGGTAGAAAAGAGTGAATAGTGGCAATGGAAGAAGAGTGAGGAGGGAAAAGCAAAAAAAAAAAAAAAAAAGAAAAAAAAGGAAGACAAGTAAGATGGGGGCCAAAAATTTCGCACCCCCCCCCTTCTTTTTTGTTAACTGAGTTGCTGAGACAACTCTTCAAAAAAAATTGAGAAATTTTTATTTTATTTTGTTTTGTTCTTTTTAAGAAAGAAAAAAATTTCAAAGATTTTCAAGGACAGAAATAAATAAATTTTCAAAAATGATTAAGAACATAGAGCATCATTTAAGAAGAAGGAAGTTTTAGATTCTAAATTCCAAATTTCAAATTCCAAATTTCAAATTTCAAGTTTCAAATTTCAAAGAAAAAAATCTTTTTCAAAGGACTACAAAAATCAATCAATGTTTTCCTTTTAAAAGGGAAAATTCAAATCAAGCAAAAACAAAGGAAGATCATACGTCTCAAATGATGGAACAACAAAGCACTCATCATCTAAAGTCTAATCCTAAATTTTGATCTTTTGTAGGTGAAGTCCTAGGTTTCGAGGTAGAGAAGCCCCTTGGTTACCTTCCATTCAAGATCGAGGTAAGGAAGCCCCTTGGTCGACACAATTCAAGATTAAGATAGAAAAGTCTCTCAATCGCCCCAAGTTCCAAGGTAGAGAGACCCCTTGGTTACCTTCCATTCAAGATTGAGGTAGAGAAGCCTCTTGGTTGCCACAATTCAAGATTGAGATAGGGAACCTCTCAATTGCCCCAGGTTCCAAGGTTGAGAAGCCCATTGGTTATCTTTCATTCAAATTGAGGTAGAGAAGCCCCTTGCTCGTCACAATTCAAGATTGAGATAGAGAAGCCTCTCAATCGCCCCAGGTTCTAAGGTAGAGAAGCCCCTTGGTTACCTTCCATTCAAATCGAGGTAAAGAAGCCCCTTGGTTGTCATAATTCAAGATTGAGATACAGAATCCTCTCAATCGGCCCAAGTTCCAAGGTAAAGAAGCCCCTTGGTTACCTTCCATTCAAGATCGAGGTAGAGAAGCCCCTTAGTCATCACAATTCAAAATTGAGATAGAGAAGTCTTTTAATCACCCCAAGTTTTGAGGTACAGAAGCTCTTTGGTTACCTTCCATTTAGATCAAGGTAGAGAAGCCCCTTAGTCGCCCTCACATATGGATTGAGATAGAGAAGCCTTTTAATCCACCCCAGATTCTGACTGAGATAGAGAAGCCTCTCAGTCACCTTAGCTTTCAAGATTCATTTCAGGTTTATCAATTGTCAAGTAGATCAAGTATTCACAATTTTCATTTTTCAAAACAGCAAAGCACTAGTTCTATGTCCCAAGGTTTTAGGTTCTAAGGGCTAGGTAATCTTTGAAAAGTCAACCTTAATTAAATCATGGCTACTAAAATCAGTGTTTTTGTTTTACATTGACATTCGCTTTGCAAGCTCTGTCAATGAGGGGCATTCTGTCGACACTCGATTTTGCACCCATAATTTAATCTTGGAAGATGACTAGAATTACCATTCATATACCCAAAATTTAGAGTTGCATTACATGCATTAATTCATTCATTGCATATCATAAAAATGATCTTGAGGATCTAACGGTTGTGACGGTATGTCCGATTTCCAAATCGGACAGTCAGATTAAAAGATATCACATGATCTGTACGGTCTGCATGCATTTTGTTTAGGTGGAACCAACCATGCATGATTCATTTAAATTAATTCTGATTGGTTAGACAATTAAAATTAATTAAATAATTTTGTGACTAGTTTTTAGTTAGTGTTAAAAATAAACTTGCTTACATGAGAATAAAGTGGGTAATCAGATAACAAAAAAGTTGTGGATAATCAAGCCTTTTTGGAATATTTATCTACAAGATAATTCTCACTTTAAAGACCTAAATATCCTGAAAATGAGATTAACTTTTAAAATATGGATTAAAAATGCATCTAAATAATATTCCCAGCTAAAAAATCCTCAAAAAATGAGTCTAAATTGGACCAAGTCTCAAACGCGAGCTTTGCACCCAAGAGGGCCATTCGGCACTTCCCAAGTGTAGATTGACCCAAATTTTTGGCCCAGCTTAGGGAGTCTTTAATTGAGATAAAGCCTATCTTTTTCAAATTTTTAGAGATAAGGACGCATCTCCCTTTACATTAAAAACATTCTGGAGGCTTTTGCTTTAGGAACTTCTTTTTTGTGAGTAAAGTATTTTAGGCTTCAAAGATGTGAACAAACGTCTTTGAATTCTAAAATATTCTTTCATTAGAACAGCACACTCATGCAAGAGGTATTCTATTTTTCTTCTTTCTTTTCTTCTTCTATTAATTTTTGTTATTGTTTGATGCATGAATATGTTTATCATGTTTTATTATCTTTTGTTCTTGATATATAATTACCATGCTCTGCTGGAATTTTCTTTAATATATTCTTAGATGATTGTTTATTGTAATTCTTTTTCTTATGTTTCAAAATCTGCTAATGACTATCAAAGATTATTTTTAAAATTCAAAAACTAATCAATATTTTCAGATCTGATTTTTTAAGACTCAAAACTAATCTGTATTTTCATTAAATACATATCTGATTTTTAAAATTCAAAAACTGATTTGTAATTTCAAATCTGATTTTTTTAGGATTCAAAAACTGATATGTTTTTTCATTAAACACAAATTTGATTTTTTTAAGCCAAAATTGATATGTATTTTCATTAACTAGAAATCTGATTTTTTTTTTTTTAAATACAAAACTGATCTGTATTTTTATTAAATACAGATCTGATTTTTTAACTCAAAACATATCTGTATTTTTATTAAATACAAATTTGATTTTTTTTTTCAGAAAATGTTTTCCTTGTCACAAAATTGCAAATTTTGAAATTTAGAAGAGGATTGAAAGTTAGGTTGAAGCTTTTTTTTTTCTAAAAAGAAATCTGATTTTTCTTTTACAAACCTAAAATTATTTTTTTATTACTTTTCAAAACAGATTTGGTTCTTTTTAACAAAATCTCATTCTTTTTTTTTTTTTTTTTTTTTTTTTCGAACAATAGATCTAATTTTTTTTGATAAAATCACTTTTTTCTAACTTTACCCAAAAACAGATCTAATTCTTTTTAACAAAATCTTTTTTTTTTCTTTTCACAAAAATATATCTGATTTTCTTTACAAACTAAGTCTTAGTTTTCTTAATTTTCAAAACAGATTTGATTTTATTTTAAGAGAGGACATTTCATAAGGTAGATTTATTTAGATTATTTTTTGTCAAGTGTTTGTCATGTGTGTTCAATATATCATTTAACATCATGCAAAAAGGGTATATTGGTTATTAAAGTTTAGAAGACCAAATTTTGTCTAGGCAGAATGGGTGTCTAACACTTTCTCACTTTCTCATTCCGTAACCTAGCCTCTAATCTTAGATTTTTGGATAGGTAGATTAGTGCTTTGTCTTTTAATTTTGGTAGATTGTAATTAGGACCAAAGTTTTGTATTCTTTTTGATAGATTGTAACTAGGACCCAAAACCTTGTAAGGTTAATTTACCAAAATTGTATTTTTTTTTTTATTCAATCAATGACATTCAAAGTATATTGAATATATATTTTGTAATTATTTTTTCTTATTTTTTTTATAAAAAAATAAGTGGCGACTCCATATCACTATCCAAAAAGAGAAATGCCCTTACAAGCATTGAATCTCTTTTTTGAGATGGCTCAAATTTCGTGACCTCTCTCAAGTACTACCAATAATTTTCAGATGTTGGGGCATTTTTGACATTTTTATATTTAGTTATGGATATTTTAGACTTTACACTGTAAAATATTTTAGAAATCAAAAAATTTGGTTAAGGTTAATAGTGAGAGTAACAGAATTAAAGTATAAAAGTATTTACTGATTTCCAAAACATAAATTGATTGGTTTCAAATGTTAAAAAAAAAAAAAATTGTGAATTACCTAAAATAAGGGAAAATTTTCCCCTTTTTTATTTTATCTTTTTAAAAATATCTTATTTTATATCGTTATAATAAAGGCTGGAAATATTCTTTTTTACTTTTTAGTTTCTAGAACAATTAAAAAAAAAAATCCCACGTTTTTTTTTTTTTTTTTTTTGGTTTTTAATTTAAGAGTCAACTGATGCTATTTTATTCCCAACGTGGTCCACAAGACCTGGGAAGCGGTACTTATCGAAGAAAGTGCTGGCTTTGTTGGAAAGAGTAACAGTGCAAAACAAAGATTATTTATTGGTTAGAAGCTAGTTTTCACTATTCATAGCCATGGACCTCTCTCTCACTCTTAGATTCCGATCACCGGAGCTCTCTCTTTTTCCCGGAAAACCGTTCTCTCCTTTCAGCCTTCCTAGAAAGCAATACCAACCCATTTTTCCTTGTCCCAAAACTAACCCAAAGCCGCACTTTACAGTCACAGCCAAGCAAAGGTCACCAATCGAAGGCATAAGCAAGGACCTCAATGCGATCGCTTCTCAGAACTTGGATTTCGCTTCCTGTCGCAGAAGGGTCCGCTCTGCCTTCGTGGAGGTCCAACAACAGCTTGATCATTGCTTGTTCAAGGTTGGTTTTTTTTTTCCTCCACCATGATCATAGTTTTGATTTCGTTGCTATTGGGTTGGTATATTATTTCACTTACTGATTCTTTGTTGTTTTTTGTTCTGGATCTTTTTTGTGAATGCCAATTGGTTTTGATGGGTGGATAGATGGCTCCTACTGGGATCAGAACTGAGGAGGTAAGCAATGCTGCTTATTTTGAAACTGAGACAAACTATTTTGCAAACAATCAAAATAAATTTTTTTTTTAATTTTTTTTTTTAATTTCTGAGGAATGTTAGTATATTAAATATTATAATTATTTGCTATTAATGAGGACGTAAGGAGTTGAAATTTGGAAAAATCCACTCATTGTGCTCAACACATTAGGTTCAAATGCCTATTTTCTTATCAATTTCTTCATTTCTTGGCAACTAAGTGGAGACTGAAAGGCTAGTGAGTTTGTAGTGTTTTAAAAAATTATTATAAAATATGTGACTGTCAATTATTAATGGGTTTGTAGTGGTATGAGAGGAACTCAAAGGGGTTGCAAATTTTCTGTAAAAGCTGGATGCCAGAGTCTGGTGTTCCCATCAAAGGTGTTTTATGTTTCTGCCATGGATATGGTGATACTTGCACATTCTTCTTTGAAGGTTTGCGATCATATTCATAAAGTAATTGGGAATAGCTCTATGCCTTATGTTACTATTTTTTGTTTACTCTAGAGTGGTATATGCAAACTGAATTTTAAGGCTTTATATGTGATGTATGGTGAGTTTGGGATTTCAGGTATTGCCAAGCGAATTGCTGCATCTGGATATGGCGTTTATGCTTTGGACCACCCTGGTTTTGGCCTTTCTGATGGATTGCATGGTTACATCCCAAGTTTTGATCAATTAGTTGATAATGTTATAGAAAATTATACAAAAATAAAAGGTGCAACTTTCTAAACTGTCATAGAATCAGCATCACCATCATTAATGGCTTGCTTAATGGATTTGGTGAACTTAATTAACAAAATGTTGTTGCTGATTGTGTTTTATGATTGATTGGAAGGAAGACCTGAATTGAGAGGATTGCCACACTTTTTGTTAGGACAGTCCATGGGTGGAGCTGTTGCTCTTAAAGTTCATCTCAAGGAACCCCTTGGATGGGATGGAGTCATCCTCGTAGCCCCAATGTGTAAAGTAAGTCCATCCTACTACCTTACATGGTCAATAGTTAAGTGAAATCCAGAGTATTACCTAACTATTTTGTCAATTTATGAGCATTCAAAATTTATATTTGAAGGTCCCCATTATCTCTTGGCTTACATTTCTATATTTTGTCTGAATATGTAGAAATTATTTACTTTGGAAACTAGCCTGCTAATTTTGTAACTAATCAATGTACAGATATCTGATTGATCCAACAAACCACACTGACACACTGGCTAACTAATTCTTGTGTGACGTTTTGACTAAGTCCCTTTTGAAGTTTCATAATCTGTTTCATATCATATCTAATTATTAGTAAGAAGTTAATCATCTCTAGTAGTGCAGTTCATAAAAAGTGGGAAATTAAAGTCATTCTCAAACCAGGAGGTACCATCTATGATTTATATGTTACTTCCAGCTTATCTCATAATACATCTACAAGGGGGCAAAAAGGAACAATGAAAAAGAGAACGAACATGAATAAGATCTACAACTCTGCTATCATGTTATGTTGCACCTAAAATCACACAACATTGTCAGTGTTCATTACTAAGGTTTCGTTGTTTCACTGTCTGTTTCTTCTTGGTCAACTTCTTGTTCTTGGCTTTTGTAGTTTCTTAAGCACCTTAGGTCATTGCCTGCTTTGTAGAAATTTTCCTTGTTTCTATTTCAATCTGATTGACAATTCTTTAGTGTAGGGGGCAATATGGAAAAGATATTGTGGAGATTCAGAGGAGGCTTAACCTGAAGTAAGAGTGAGAAGGAGAAGAAAATACAGAAATAATTTTGGAGAGTTTATATAATGCCTAGGATATCATATAAGCAATTAGGCACATTTAGCAGCCTACAATAGGCTGTCTATACATATGTTTCCTGCGGATTTCCAGGTTGTGGTTGCCAGTTGAAAGCTATCTTCAGAGAAGGACCATTTTTGTCCATTTTGGGTGTTGAGAGACAGTAGAGGCATTTCTCAATTAGCCCACCAAGTTAGGACACTTGAGTCAGTCTGTAGACGGTAGTAGTATCATTTACACTTGTTATTGCACTGAGTTCATATAAGTCTCCTTTGCTCTGCATGTTGAGAGGAGAATATTGTACAGTTTTTGGGTTTACTGCCTTTTCCCTCAGTGCAGCTGGTTATAATAGTCATAGAGACGTGAATCCTTTTCTTTTTCCTTTTTGGGTAAGTGACATGTGAGAACTAGGTATTCCCCCTTGGGCAGATGTGCTGCTACCTGTGGATTAACAATGGCAATGCATAATTGTCTTTTCATTGTGACTACATGGTGAAACTTTTTGCAATTAAATTAATTTTCTACTCAATGATCTAAAACATCCCTCTTTACTAATTTATACACAATAAATATGTCTTTCTACTCAATGGGCTAAAACATCTCGTCTATATAAATAGGCACACACTAAATACGTTGTGTTAGCAACTTTTTTTTTTTTTTAACAATGAATTGTAGTCCTCAAGATAATCTTTATTTTTTTAGTTTTCATTTTAACAAAAGATTTGATAGAATAACAAAATATTGTTTCTTTACTCTTCACTGGGGGATATCTTATGTGGCTTTACATTACCTTGTTCATCATATTATCCTCACTAAATGATGATTAGGATAGTGATGTCTTTCCATTTGTGTGTGTGAGGGAGGGGCTACAATATTGATTTTTTGTGCTCGTCCCTAATAGGATGTTTCAGGAAGTTGCATGGCTAAATTATGTTTCTGAATGAATGTACTCTTTCATTCACCAAATGAAAAATTTGCTGACCATGACTTGCTACTAAGATTGCAGAGGAAGTGAAGCCTCCATCTCCAGTTCTGAAGGTATTAACCCTTATGTCTAACGTCCTGCCAAAAGCAAAGCTCTTCCCACAGAAAGATCTAGCTGAGCTAGCCTTCAGAGACTTAAGGAAGAGGACAATGGTTTGTCCTTTATTTACTCGCTTGATATGAATGCACTAGCATAGTATTGTAAATTGGAAATGGCTATGGTGTTGTACTTCAATATGGTCCAACAACTGGTCAAACCTTCACAAGTATACTAGTCTATGTGCAAGGTCTCAGAAAGATAATGAGCATGTTAGAACCTTTTATATGCTGCTAAATACAGTCTAAAGGATATGTATGATTATAGTAGCATTTAAGCTGAGAAGTAGAGGGAATTTCATATGGAAGATAATCAGCTAGGTTGAGGGACACTGGTTTGTACTTCATATGTATCGACAATGGACATCTTCAGTAAAGAAAGAGGCAGTAAATGTCAATGTTTCTGTTTTGGTGGCACATGAACTTGTTAGTACATGTAGCAAATGGATGAAAGGTGCCTTTCTCTGGATGCTACATTCACAATACCTGATAAGCCCCTAGAGAAGCCATTGTTCCTCTTCCTGTAATGAATAAACCCGTAGCCTTAGTTACACTGATATTGCCAAAACTTTTGATGACTAGAAAAACATTTTCTCAATCTCACTTTTACCTTTTCCTCATGTCTTTCATACCCTGATATTGTCCTACCATTAGCATCAACATTCAAGTAAGTAACTAGTACTAACCTCAATTTAATTCCTCATAATACAGACCGTCGCTAACTTAATATTCTTCAACATTAGGAAATCTGTGTCCAGCCAAAAGGCATAAAAAGAATGAAGAATCATATAAGGTTTCAAATTTGTGAGAGTATCTTCTTGTAGTTATAAAGATTAAAGCATACAAAGACTAATAGTTATATTCTTTTTTCTAGAAGTTAAAGACTTTTTTATTGTTCTCTGGAATGATTCTTGAATAATAGCTTTTGCATTTTTGTATTGTAGGCTGTCTACAATGTGATTTGTTATAAAGACCAAACACGATTGAAAACTGCTGTGGAACTTTTGAAGGTGACAAGTGAAATTGAGAAGCAAGTGGAGAAGGTCAGTTTCCATTTGCGTTTTTTTATGGCCCTTTCTTTGTCATAATCCATGAGAGGATAGTATTCTTTTGTTATTGCCTGAGATAGGCATGCATATTATTCTATATATACAAGATTCAAATCAATTAGAGGTATTGCAGGTTTCATCTCCGTTGCTGATTCTTCATGGAGCTGCAGATAAGGTGACAGATCCATTAGTGAGCCAATTTCTTTATGAGAAGGCCTCTACCAAAGACAAAACCCTAAAACTCTATGATGATGGATATCACTGCATTTTGGAAGGGGAGCCTGATGACAGAATATTTACAGTCCTTAATGATATTGTTTCTTGGCTTGATTCCCGGGTGTCTTCTTAATTTGAAGTTCCCCTTTGGTTTTTCACTCACCATGGACAAGTTCATCCATTTTTATTTCTTATGCTATATACTGTTACATGGCATGGAAGATCATTTATTCTATTGCATCCCCCTCTCCCTACCCTTTTTCCTATAGTCTTATAATAGCATTAGTAGCAGGCTCAACAAAACACAATTTCAACAAAAATATGGCTAAAGGCACCTAAAACTCTCTTTCAATGTACTTCTCCCATGGCCCCTCCCCCATTTGTTAAAAAAAAAAAAAATGTACCTGCCTTGTGATGGGGATGCACAATAATCTAAAGGTCTGATAAAAGTTAATTAGCAGTAAGATATTTTGTCCCCCGTTTCTATCTGAATAAGCTTAAGAATACATTGTTCGAGCAGGGTTGGTCAAGCTACCACCATGAGATAATATTTGTAATTTTGTAGTGCTTGCCTAAGCGTAGACCAGCTCAAAACCCAACTCACCGGGTTCTTAATTATTGTCTGAAGGCTAGACTGCACGACCTCGTAACCCTTCACACTTAATAGTTAATCGTAAACCCCCTTCAACCCAAGTGGAGGTGTATTGTTTTTTGAGAGCAAGTGGGCGTGTGCTTTGATTCTAGGTCCCTACTATAATTTGAAGAGAACAACGTTTCTATAAATGAGATCGTACCTAGACCCTTTTTTTTAGAATAAGTTTGTACCTAAAACCTTAACAACAATTTTGTCTTGATTTCATAACAATTTTCATAATTGTTGAGGTGATATGTCATCCTAATAAAAGAGGTGTATAATATGAATCCATACAAAAATGATATTAAAGCAATTACAATGTATCATGTGCCTATTTATGAGAATTTTGGGTGCATAGCATTTCTCCTAACCAATTCTCTTCATATTAGGGGCTTTGACTAAATCCTACTTGACTTGGATTTGGAGTTTATGAGTGGACAATTGGTTCATTTTCCATTTCGTTTGGTATTATCCAACCTTTCGTTGTGATAAGGATATTTTTGGAAAAGGAAAAGAACATCCTTAACTCTAGAACCTGTCAAGAAAATGTATGTCACAACAGTTATGAGCCGACGACACCAGTAGCCAACAGTCTCTAGAGGGGTCTGTCTGAAACCTCGTACCCAGCAACCACAGAAGCCGAAGGACATATTATAGCAGTAGGATGATGCTCGCTCCTAATGACCAAGTAGACAAGCCTATGCCCAGTCGACGGATGCATGTCCCGTACTAAGTAGATGGAACACACCGAAGGATGGATATGCATATCGACAAATCCTACGTATCCTTACGTGATCTCCACGCATATTCCTATATGGAAATATCTTGCGTGCCACACACCAAGACCATACTACGTGATTTCCATCTTCTCAATATGGGAAGATGTCTCACAGATCTCGGTGACATTAACTCCACCTCCTCTCTATAAGGAAAACCCCTTTACTTCCGGTATCTAGGTCTACTCCATGCCAATATATAAGCAACAAACTCTCTCCTCCTCAAGGTACGCAGAAAATTCTTAGCTCTCTCATTATAGAGTTCTGGAGATTTTTCATTCACTGACTTAACCTTCGGAGGGTCTTTGGCCGTCACCCTACCGGCGCTCCCTGTTTGGTTTTTGGTTTCTTGTTTTTCAGGTACCCATTGGAGCGTTTGAGGATGATTCGTTCACTAAAAATTTTTGTGCATCATCAGTTGGTGCTATCTGTGGGGATCGAGTGCTTAGCCATATCATTGCTTCCAAGACGAGTTTCATGGTCTAGATGCGATCGATGGCTACCATCAACTAGGAGACAAGGAACCCCCTCAACGCCTAGGAGAGACATGTGCAAACTCTAGGCATAGTAGTTGAGTGGCTCACCCAGCACAACCAAGAGTTGGAGTAACAACTAAATCAAAGAAACAAATGATGTCCCAAAGATCAGCACAACAAGGAATAGAACGGCAGTTACCTCCCGACGAGAGACCGACAAGAAAAGAAGGATCAGGAAGAAAGCAACATCCCCTGTAGGAGAGACAGGTAGGAAAACATAGACTGCTTGTTGGAATTAGAAAGCAGCACCATGCGCATGGCATAGGACATGCAGATGATGAAGGAGAAGATGGACATGATGTGAACACCATGAGGTGATAGGTATCCACCAACTTGGATGAGCTAGTTTAGTGGACGGACTCACCCTTCACAGCGCAGGTGACCTTCCTCTCCCAGGTGGAAGCATATGATGGGTCACAGTGTTAGGACATATGTAAAACTTGTTATGAACATATATCATTTTGAATTGGCTAATCTTTTGACAAAACACACTTTATTTGTAATTGGGTAGATCTAGGATGGTTTAAGTCTTCAAGCAACATTGTGTTCCATTCAAAAGTTAAAGCCATGCATCTGTTCAAGAAATAATTGAAGAAGTGTTGTATTTTAAAGCTCGATAGATAGCTCGACAGATTGTATCTATCAAGGTTTAAAAGAAGTTTTTAGCCCGAAACTCGACAGTATCTCGACAGATAGCCTATCTATCGAGAATTATAAAAATCAGATTTCTAGATATGTTTTTCACGCATATCCAAGCTATTTGTGTAGGACTTCTTTTCTCACAACTCTAGACATATATAAGGATTATTATAAGGGCTGTCTAGGGTGACACAACTAGATTCAACTGGATGCAAAGTGATTATTCACTCAAATTGCAACCGGAGACAATTTGCCCTAGTTCGCCTTTCTCTTGAAGAAGCTATTGTGTTTGTACTCCGTAGGATTGTGTAAATAAGGAGCATCTTGATTTTCATCATGTGGATGAACTAAAGAACTTTGCAGCCAACATCTTTCTTAAGTTGGTGAGTAAACCGTGTACTGGGATCTACACATCGATTGGTTAGTCACGTACTAGGAGTGGTGTATTGAAAATGAGAGATTGTTACTACTTTACAAGTCCAATTGTGTATTGAGATAAGAGTTCAACTGTAGGTTGGTATAAGATACTGAGATTCTTTTACTTTTAACCACTTATCTAATACTATATATAATAGCAGAAGCTTTTTACTATAATTAAGGACGTGTTGACACGTAAGCAAAAAAAAAAAAAACCGTTCGGTGCAATGTTTCACAGTAGGTTAAAATACTGATTGGGAGCCCCCATCGTATAAAACGAAAGCAACCGCTTAAAAACAAAAAAAGAAAAAGAAAGATTGCTACAGGGTGAAAAAAAGGAGAGAGAGACCGAGAGGAGAGAGAGACCGAGAGAAAAGAGAGACAGAGAAATGGAGAGGCAGAGAACGGAGAAGGAGAGAGAGATCGAGGGATAAAAACAAAAACAAAAAACGCCAACCGTAAAACCCAAAACTTATTTTCCGATCAAAGTTCAGACTCACCCAAACAAGCGACGGTGAAGACCTCTGTTCGTTCTCTGTAATAGGAAAAACAAAAAATCTTTGTTCGTCTTCTGCAACAACTGCCGATTTAGAAGCTATCCCGTCTCTGCTCTTCAACAACAGACTATTCAGAAGGTATTCAGTTTTCCCCTTTTTTGTTTTCTGTTCAATTGTTGTTTCTAGGGTTTTCTAAAAAATGGGTTTAGCAGAAGACATGCATTTTTATTCCTCTTTTGTTCTCTAATTTCTCATTTATTTTTACAATTTCTTGAGTCCTGTTTTGTCCGATTGTAGTATTGATTAAATTTAGTTTTAGTTTGGCAGATTTTTGTGTAGATTGAATCCTGTCTCTGCTCTTCAACAACAGACTATTCAGAAGGTAGGCATTTTTCTCCCTTTTTATTTCCTGTTCAATTGCCGTTTCTAGGGTTTTTTTTAATAAAAAAATAGGGTTTAGCGGAAGGCAGACGTTTTTCTTCCCCCTTTTCCCCTGATTTCTCATTTATTTTTACAATTACTTGAGTCCTGTTTTGTCCGATTATAGTATTGATTAAATTTAGTTTTAGTTTTAGAGAAAAATCGATTACCTTCTAAAGAATAATGTACGGAATGATTGTTTTTATTGTGTATGTCTTAAGTGTTTTGGATTTGAGTACTTATAGATGATTTACTTTTATTTATTTATTTTATGAATAGATGATTACATAATAATGGGTTGTTGTTAACAGATTTTCTCTGTATCATTGCAGCTTTTTGGGGATTGTGAGCTTTTTCTTTTTCTTTTTTTGTTTGTTTGTTTTGCAATTGAAATTTGGGGCCAAGATTAAGATTCAATGTCGTTTTTATGGGTTATGACTTATGAATTGGTTAAGTTTTAGAATTTGAGATTCCCATCTACTATTGATTATGCATTTTATTTGTTGTAGGTGGGATTTTGTTTTGTTTATATGTTGTGGCTTGATTATTCACTACAACTTTTACTTTTTTCTTTTGTGATTAAAAGGTTGGATTCAATGTCCCTTTTAAGGGTTATATATTGGTTTGGTTTTAGAATTTGAGATTCCAATGTACTATTACTTATGCATTATTATTTGACTAATATTTTTCTAACTTTCTGTTTCATAAACCTGTAGCCATTTTTCTCAAGCTGAAAAACTTTGTTCGTCCTCTTTAACATCAGGCAATTCAGAAGGTTGGCATGTTTTTTCCCCTCTTTTGGTTTTCTATTTAATTACCGTTTCTAGGGTTTTGAAAATTATTATAGAGTGTAGATTTATTGATGATTTCTCTCAATCTGAAATCCATTTGGTGCTGAAGAACATAGATTAATGTGTTGCAAAAAAAATAAAGTTCTGCCATTTTATTTATGTTGTTTTTAATTTTTTGTTGAAAATTTTTCCCCTTTTTATATTTTCATTTCCCATGTCTCTTCTCTAATGTATATGTATTAGTTTTGAGAAATTTGGTTGGACTGATTTTTATTTAGGTATCATCTGTTCGTTCTTTGCCCCAGTATACTTTTTTCCTCTTCATATATTGTTTTTGTTTTCAGAAAATCTACCGTGCTTTTTTTTTTTTCCAATGATTTGGTTGTGAACTAAGAAAAATGAGTTAGTTCTGGGTATTTTGGTTGGGTTGGTTTCTATTTAAGTTTTTTAGGTTAGTTTTGTGTTTTGGGTCTTTGCTTTTTTGTCTCAAAGTTAAACTTTTTTTCCATTTGATTTGAGTATATACTTTTTCCTCTTCAAATATTGTTTTTGTTTTCTGAAATCTGCTATACTTTTTTTCCCTTCAATTTGGTTATAAACTAAGAAATATGAGTTAGTTTTGGATATTTTTGGTTGAGTTAATTTTGATTTAGGTTTTCAGGTTAGATTTGTTTTTTGGGTTTTGGGTTTCTGTCCCAAATTTTTTTCCTTCGATTTGAGTATAACTAAGATTTATGTCTTAGTTTTAGTTTTTTTGGTTGGGTTTTAGTTTATTGGGTTAGATTTGTACTGTACCTTCCCTGCAACAAAAAAATTCCACTCTTAATTTATGTTCTTTTATTTGTTTATGTTCCATAACAGTTTTACCCGATTTATCATTTATTTGAGTTCACTTCATTACAGGTTGTGAGATTTGAAGTGTCCATTGATACCTAGATTAGTTTCTTAATATCATCAGTTTTTTCTAGATGATAAAACTTTACACTTTTTGGTTGGCATGCTTTACTGACACTGGTGGATTTTTTCATTCAGTATTGAAACAGAGTCTGTTTAAAAAAAATTAAAGGAGCAGAATTTTCAAGGTAAGAAATTGAATTATAATTAGAAAATGAAGAAGTTAAACTATGTGTTTTCTAAAAATTCAAGCTATTATAAAATGAAGAAGTCGAACATATAATTATTATTTTAGCACTTTTTTTTAATTTTAGATCTAAATTCCTCCTTAATGAATGAAGTCCCATGCTATGTAGCACTGTAGAAAGCAATATTCCTTAACAAAAACTACTACACTATCTGATCTTAGCCAATAAGCAAACACTTTTTCTTTAATAAGCATTAATTTTGAAATGACGCATTCCTTTTCAGCGTATACATAACATATTGGTTCATTTGTATATAAATTTGTTATTTTTCAAGTTGGTGATTTTAAATATATGATGTGTTTAAGTTCATTTTAATGTCACTATGTTAGGTTTACATGCTCAGGGTGAGGAACAAACACTATGGTATGGTTAAGTTTTTTGATGTAAGTTTTGATGATTACTCTCTGGAGGAGGACCAAGGTTTAGACTACAAAACTTTATGGTCTAAATAGTGCTGAAATTTTAAAATGAACTTAAACACATTAACTGTGGATATCTAATAATTAAATTATAATTTTTGGGCCTTTTGTTTTCTCTCTTACCTGTTTTGTTATTTGTAAGGGGCAGTGAGATTGTGGAATTTTGAATATTTGCTCAAGCTTATTTTTTATTTTCTATGAAGAGTTTGTTAATGACCATATTTATGAGACTTATGCTTTAAGTGACATGCATGGTTTATGTGAAGGGAATATTTTCCTGTAATTTCATTTTTCATATCTGTTTGGTTCTTTAATCTGTTTCTTCAATTGTTTTTTTAAAATATTATTATATTTACGGATTCTAATCGTAGTATACTTTTGACAAAAGAGTTTTGTTATAAATTTTATTTCTTAAACCTTTTTGTATAATTGATACCTGCATTTGTAATTAGTGTTTTGCAGAAAGCAGTCTTATGCTTCTTTTGTAATAAAGGCATTTTCTTTGTTGGTGTAAAAGCAAAGCCTTTTTGGTTGATTTATTCATCCAAAAGTATGCATTTATAGACTTTCAATTACTATAATAAGTGTGACGGAAAAAATTAAAATATAGCAAGATGTTAACTTTTACTTTTTGCTTGATTTTGTGATTCGTTAGATTGATTAGAAAAGCTTTGAGGAATTAAAAAGCTTCTTTTGGTTTTTGAAGTGGTGCTTCAGTTTTGTTTGTGTCTACATAATTTCAAAATCATATAATTATGATACAATTTTGTTTCAGTTTTGATGAAGTAATGTAAATTGAAGTATTTCATTGAAGTTGGTATTGTCATTGTAATCTTTCATGTTCTATCAGGACTGGTACTTTGTACCTGTTGGATGAACATTTTGTGGGTTTGGATGGTATCTTTCATTTTTAATACTGCTCAGGCTATTAGGTACAGTTTATTGGCAGTGTTTTTAAATATGTTATTTTTGTTGTTGTTAGCTTTGCTTATTTTGTTTAATCATTTGTTTTAATTGTGTATGTCTCATTCTAAGTATTAATTATTATATTTTTAATTAGTTCAGTAAACTGATATTTTTTTGCTCTTTAGTACAAAAAAACCTGCCATGTTTTGTGTTTTTAATGGCATTTATATTCTCACATGCTATTGTAGGTTTACCATCTTTGCTTTGGATTTTAAGACCCTTTTTTACTATTCAAGAAGAACAATTGAATTAAATAAAGAGGTCAGTACAGCCAAATTTCCCAATTGTTACTTTTATTTAGATTTGTATCTCTTTATCATTTGTTGATGTTCGATTAAAAAATATTTGAACAAAAGCAGCTTTGAGAAGATTATTAAATATGTACTCTTTTACTTTTAAAATAGATGCTAATTTTACTTTCGTTTTTCCATCTTACAATAGTAAAAGAGAAAATGGAAAATGCAAGTTTAGAACAATAGAAAAGACAGATGATGACGTTTGAAAAATGATCCAAAAGAAAATAGTATGAAAACTGACAAGATGGTAGTCAATCATGAAAACTGTTCATTACATTCACCCGATAATGTTATTGAACCTTGGAATTTTGGCCCACCTTCTTATGTATGTAACCATTGTGGTGTGGTGTCATGGAATGAAGAAAGGAGTGTGAAATCTAAAAGGCCTAGAATTCCAAAGTTTTCTTTGTGCTGTATGGAGGGAAAGGTGAAATTGCCTTTACTATAAAAAAACACCGCCTCTGCTTAATGAGTTATTATATCCTCTTGGTGGACAATGATCTAGAACATTTAGAACTCAAATAAGAAGTTATAACGCAATGTTTGCGATGGCATTTATGGGTGGCAAGGTGGATAATAGAGTTAACGGTGGTAGAGGCCCATACATTTTCAGGCTTAATGGTCAAACCCATCATAGGATTGGAACACTTCTTCCTAATAATGGTGAGGACCCACAGTTTGCATAGCTATATTTCAATGATACTGAAAATGAAGTCCAACATAGAATGAATGTCTTTAATAGTAGTACAGTCAATAAAGATCTTGATCCATCTATTGTTTATAAATTCAATTGCATTAGCTACATACTTATTTAATTAAATTTATTTAAGACTTTTGAAGCAAAATGTTTCTCCAAATATTTATCTAAAATTATTTGAATTATATTTGCTTTCTCATATTCTTATTATTTTTATGTACTAAAATTTATTTATGGACTCTTACATGTACTTATGTAATTCCCGTGCATTTGCACGGGTTTAACAGCTAGTTTTGATAATAGTAGATTCTCGGGAGTGGTGACCTTAAATTCATTCGGTGGGGTTTTACCTCAGTGGTTTTCCCCATTCGTAAATGACGGACAAATTACATGTCTGTATCGCATACAAAATATACGCAGCGAAAAAACAACGGATCTACTTCATTTATAAATGTTAACATGTACTATATAAGTTTCAAAATTTAAGAACAAGAGAGTGTACCTCAGAAGCACTTGGGAATACTTTTAATCTTCACTCTAATTCCACTAATGCCTAAGAAGTGTGGTCTTTCAATCAATTTTCAAAGGGAGAATTAGAGAGAGTGACTTACGCTTACACATACACCACTTCACAATAGTGTTGTTAATTTTTCTGTATGTTTCTCCATTTGTATCTAACTGATTATCTAATTAGGCTGGCCTTTTGGACCTTTCCAATTGGGCGTAAGTGTGTGGCTTGGAGTGGGACCGAAAGGGACCAATAAGACACTAGCTCTAATAAGCCGTGGGCTTTTCTGTCAAATCTTGACAAGCCAAAGTAACCATTAATTATATTTAATACCACTATATAAATATAATTACACTATAGGCCTTATTAATAAATTATATCTCAAAACTTTATTATACATGCAACCCCATCATAAAAAATTCGTAGTAACATAAAGTCATAAATATAGACTATCACTTTGTAAATTACTACATCTTAATCCTTGAGTACCTGGTTTAATCCTTTAAATTATTCATCATATATTTATGAAATCCAATTTCATAAATATATACTCTAGTAACTATTTACTAAAGTAGTTAGGCTTAACATTCTGAATAACAAATCCATTAAACTTATCTTAAGAGAATATTTTGTATCTCCGTTAAGAGACTATGAATTCCATCTTGAGAATATATGTTTTATCAACACTAAATGTAGTTGCCCAACATATTGAGGTTTTGACTGTAGCTTTAAATCTCACTCCTGATATATTAAGCAACCTATACGTCATGATCAGGTTCATTATTCTTTCAAGATTAAGAGGTCATGAAAACATAAGTTGTGAGATTTATTATTAATTTGACAGTCGTTAGGAAAATAATAAATCTCACAGCGATCCAGTTTAATATATCTTAACTCTTAAAACATATCAACATACCAATTAAAAATCTCCATTTCCATAATCAAGACAAATCATCTTAGTTGATATGTTATAGTCTTCTCAAATGAAATGTCCAATTTCATCACCAGCTATGAACTACAATTTTGAGTTTATAAAGAACTTCTGATTTATATCTTCTGTGACTTTTCACATAAATCACATATGATGCATCTCATGGACTATATGATAATATTTAATATTCATGTTACCATTATTTTAGATTATAATAAAACGCCTTTATTAATACAACATTAAATCATACATTAAGTCATACACAATGTCATACATAGCATCATACAATAGGATTTGAGGACACTAATCCTAATAGTAAACAAATCACATATGTTAAATTTAATTTTCGCTGCATTTAGTAATTTGGTGATTTGTTTGTGCTACCACGCGTATTGCATGTTAAATTGACTTAATTAATTTACTTGGCTAATTAATTGGTTAATTTACCAAAGGGGTCAATACTTTCTTGGCCTATCACACAGAATCCGCTTAATCATCTGGAGTCATTCAAGATCCTTATGCACTTGCAAGGGGTTCTGGATGAGATCATGTGCAGGGCGTTCCCCACTACATTCACGGAACCAGCAAGAGTGTGGTTCAGCGAACTGTCTCCCAATACCATCTCTACCTTCAAGGAATTCAGCAGACACTTTGTCACCCACTTTATCGGGGGCTAGAGGTACAAGAGGTCCTCAGTAAGCTTGTTGAACATTAAGCAATGGGAGGATGAAAGCTTTAGATGATCCTCGTCCCAATAGAGGAAGAAAGTCTACTCGAACGAATGACCGAAAGGACAATAGAAGATCAAGATCTCTGCTTAGGAAGACTTTTAACTTCACCCTGCTAAATACCCCATTTGGCCAAGTCTTCATGCAGATAAGGGACGACGCGACACTGACTTGGCTGGACAAGCTAAAGGGCGATCCAAACAAAAGACCTAGAAACAAGTGTTGTCATTTTCATCGAGATCAACACTTCCGAGTGCTATGACTTGAAACAGCAAATAGAAGACCTCATCAAGCAAGGGAAACTATAGTGGTTCATCAAGGGTAGAGAAAACCCACTGTGGAACCCTAAGCCAAACTAACAGGTCGAGGAGATACCAAAGGTTTTGCTCAGGGAAATAAGGGTAATCGTAGGTGGAAGTACGATGGCTGGCTCATCTAGGAAGGCAAGGAAGACATACTTACGAATGATGCAAACCGTTCAGATTTCAGGTAGATTGCCTAAAATGACTAAGGTCGACAACCCAGCCATCAACTTTATGGAAGATGATGCTTGGTGACTCCACCACTCTCATGACAATGCTTTGGTCATCAACCTAATGATAGCCGATTTCAATACCCGTCGAAAGCTGGTAGATAATGGGAGTTTAGCTAACATCCTCTAGTACCTTACTTTCCAACAAATGAGTATCGACAAGGAGTAGCTCTTGCCCTTAAACAAGCCATTAGTAGGGTTTAGTTGTACCAAAGTCCTCCCCATTGGGACCATCACCCTACTAGTGACCATTGGAACATACCCTTAGCAACTCACTAAGGATGTTAGTTTCCTAGTTGTCAATTGCTCCTTCACCTACAACGCCATCATTATGTGACCTATACTTAATGCATGGAGAGCAGCCATGTTTACGTACCACTTGCTGGTGAAGTTCCCAATGGAGTATGGGATAGAAAAAGTACACAAAAACTAGATGGCAGCTCGCGAATGCTACATAGCCATGTTGGAGATGGACGATCATCTGCAAGCACTAAACGTCGAGGAACGACGAGTTACGGTAGAACCAATAGAAGACTTAGAGGAAATCTCTCTAGACGACAACTACTTGGATTGAATTAGTATCGGCACATAGGCTAACCCTTTAATTTGTAGAGAACTTGCCTTCTTCTTGAAGAACCATCAGGACGTCTTTGCTTGGAGCCATGAGGACATACCAAGGATTAACCTAAGTATCATGGTTCAAAAACTCAATGTGCCTTCATCTTTCCCACCCATCCGATAGAAGAAAAGATTGTTTGCTCAAGAGAGAGGCAAAGCCATAACAGAAGAAGTTTGCAAGTTTCTAGAAGTGGATTTCATTAAAGAGGTGTACTATCCTGATTGATTGGACAATGTAGTGATGGTTAAAAGGGAAAATGGAAAATGGAGGATGTGTGTGGATTTTACCGACTTAAACAGAGCTTGCCCAAAGGGCATCAGTTGCTAAGCTTTATGGATGCATTCTTTGGCTACAACTAGATCAGGATGGATGAAGTCGACCAAGAAAAGACTTCGTTCATCACAAGGAAATGGCTCTTTTGATATAAGGTTATGCCCTTCGGATTGAAGAATGTGGGAGCAACGTATCAAAGACTTGTGAATAGCATGTTCGTCCAACAGATTGGATGGAATGTTGAAGTGCACGTAAAAGACATGCTGGTGAAGAGCAAGAAGGAGGATTGTCACTTGGACGACCTATGAGAAACATTCAAGACTCTCTGTCTCTACAACATGAAACTTAATCTCAGCAAATGCGTGTTCGAAGTATTGTTGAGAAAGTTTTTAGGCTTCATGGTGTTATAATGAGGCATAGAGGCCAACCTCGACAAAATATAGGCCATATTAGAGATGATGCCTCCATAGAACATCAAGGAGGTACAAAGCTTGAATGGTAGAGTGGCAGCTATCAACAAGTTCGTCTCTCGGGCGATGGACAAATGCTTACCATTCTTTAAAACACTAAAGAAGGGTTGATTGAAAAATGCCAATAGGACTTTAAAGAGCTAAAGATGTACCTTGTGTCCCCACCGCTACTCAGTCTATCTAAGGCCCAGTGTAGAACTTTTGCTCTACTTAGCCGTATCCCCAACAGCTGTCAGCTCAATTCTCATTCGGGAAGAGGACTACATACATTTACTTGTCTACTACACTAGCTGAGTGCTCCGAGGGGCAGAAGAGAAGTACCCCCTGCGGAGAAACTATCCTTTGCTTGATCACAGTCGCTCACAAGCTCAGGTCATACTTCTAAGCACATACCATAGTGGTCCATATAGACAAGCCATTGTGGAAGGCAATTAACAATCTGGGGGCAACCGGATAGTTAGTTTTATGGGTGATAGAGCTTGGCAAGTTTGACAGACTATACCATCCAAGAACTACGATTAAGGCCCAAGATTTGATCGACTTTGTCACCGAATTCACAACAAAGGAAGATGAAGATGAAGAACTTGTGCCATGGATAATACGAATGGAAGACTTGTCCAACCAACGCGATGGAGGAGTCAGGGTCGTCTTGTAGTCGCCAGAGGGGGATTTGATAGAGTGTGCAGTCTGTCTCCAATTTTTGACTACCAAAAATAAAGCCAAGTACGAAACAGTTCTCATGGGTCTCGACCTGGCTAAAGCAGTATGGGCTTCGTCAGTAGTCATACACAATGACACACAAGTTATTGTCAGACATATCAATAGAGACTATGAGGCCAAAGGGGAACGGATGAAGAAATATCTAAGCATGGTCAAAGAAAGGGTAAGCCAGAAGTTCTTGGCTAAATTTGTGCAAATTCCAAGAGAAGAAAATGAGCAAGATGACTGTCTAGCTAAAGCAGCATCCACAAAACACATGGTCATCGTCGGTTAGGTACTATCCTTTGTCCAATACTCACCTGCGACTAACAAAATAGATTTACAGGTGATCCCCACGGGAATTGACTAGACAGCACCAATCGTCTCCTACCTTAGGAACGAGACACTTCTGAAAGACCATAATACTTCTTGAAGGCTGAAGGTACAGTAATCACATTTCACATTGATTAGAGATGTCCTTTACAAAAGAGGCTTCTTTCGTCCATACTTAAGATGCTTGGTCCTCGACAAAGCAGACTACGTCATGAGGGAAGTCCACGAGGGAGTATGTGGAAACCATTCGGGAGCATGATCGCTGGTTTACAAACTCATACGTGTAGGGTACTATTGGCCTACTGTGCAAAAGGACACCCAGTCCTATGTGAAGGCGTGCGATAGATGCCAACGCTTCAGTAACATCATACAATAACCATTGGAACAACTTACCCCAATGAACGCTCCCTAGCCATTTGCTCAGTGGGGGCTCAACATAATGAGAGACCACACATCTTGGGCGTAAAGTGGAATTGGAGTGAAGATTAAAAGTTTTCCCAAGTGCTTCTAATCTTTGTTTTGAAATTCTCCACACCAAGGTACGCTATCTTGTTCTTAAATTCTGAAATTTATAGAGTGCATGTTGTCAATCATGAATGAAATAGATCCTTGTTTGTTGCTTCCGCTGTGTGTTTTGTATGAGATACAAAACCAGATTTTTATCCAACAATTGGTATCAGAGCCAGGTTTTCATATCATGATTGTATAATGTGTGATTGAATTTTAGAATTTAAGAAAATTGTTATTTTTGTGTTACAATTTTCTACATCAAAGTTGTGGTGTAGTGTACACATAGTTTGATAATCATTGTTTTATGAATTAACATTGTTGGCGTTGGAATTCATATAAAATAATTTATATATATATATATATATATATAGCCATTTCTGTACAGCACGGCAACTTCCAATGTCTATTGGCCTTTATTGTTTATTCGAATAGGGGTAGTTATTCATGGGTAGTTATTCACATTTAATGCACCGTTTGACTAAGAATCAAATTGCATGGCTTCAATGTGATTTCACGTGTGAACATGGCATGCATGGCTTGACTATTCAAAATTTGTTTTGATTTTGTCTTGCATGAATGATGTTTGAACCTTTTGAAAAGTAGAATCCGTACTTATATAGTTATATGCATATAAAGGATTCTAAGCAAGCATCTGAGACCTATATAAATATATATATATATATATATATATATATATATATATATTATATTATATTATATTATATAATATAATATAATATAGTTTTATAACGTAATATATATATATTATATTATATATATAATATAATATAGGTTTATATTACGTTATATATATTTATATATATTAATGCTAGTTTTATGAAATTTATTCCTAATGATATTAGGATTATGTTTTTCACGTGTCTAGCATTATTATGATTCTTGACGTTAAAAACCTTTATTTTAAAATTTCTAGTGGGAGAGAGATACAAAGGTTGGATCTCACAGCCTCCATTATCGGTTCAAAGTAGTGTGGGTAAACACCTCGTCTTGGCGTATATGCCTCGCGATCCCAAAGGAGGGTGTTTACTTCATAGTACTACAAGTTTGAACTTACCCGTTTAAAGTAGTGTGGACAAACACCTTGTCTTGGCGCATATGCCTCGCGATCCCAAAGGAGGGTGTTTTGTTTCATGGTATTACAAGTTTAAACACTATAAAAGGGAGATGAAATGTGGCTACACATGACTCTAGATAATGGTGTACCTAGACTAAGTGTAATGTTAACCTCCCAAAGGAGCTATGTCATTATTACTTAGAGGCTAAAGGTAATACGGCATATTATTAGTGTTTGATAAGAGTTATCATGATAGCACTAATAATGAGAATAGTTCTCAACCAATTAATGTGTTTATAATAAACTTGCTACCAAGGAATTATAAACATGGATTGGGTTGTCGTTGCATATATTATTTTATGGTTTTATTAAGGTTCCATATTATATGCTTATATGCTAAATTGATAATGTCCAGTTTACTTATTATATTCATGTTTATTATTTTCAGATTTAAATCATGGCATCATTTAGCCCACTTGTTGTTATTCTTAATCAAAACAAACTGACTGGATCCAACTATGTGGACTGGAAAAGGAATTTGGACATTGTTCTTACTGTTGAAGAGCATAAATATGTGCTTACTCAACCATGTCCTAGCTTTCCTTCATTAGATGCTCCTCTTGAGGAAAAACAACGATATGATCGTTGGCAGAAATCTAATGAGATGGCCAAGTGCTACATCCTAGCATCTATTTCAAATGTTCTACAGCATCAAATGCAGGATGTAGAACATGCTTCGGACATCATGCAAAGTCTGAAGGAGATGTTTGGTGAGCAAGGCCGTTCTGCAAGGCAAGAAACCATGAGGCAAATTTATAATACCAAAATGGCTGCAAGAAGTTCAGTAAGGGAGCATTGTCTTAGGATGATTGCTAATCTGAACACATTAGAAGTTTTAGGTGCCGACATTGATGGAGAATCCCAAGTGGATATGATACTCCAGTCACTACCAGATTCATTCAAGGAATTCAGACTCAATTATAATATGAACAAAAAGATTTACTCTTTGTCTGAATTAATGAATGAGTTAGTGGCGGCGGAAGGCATCCTTGGTACTTCTAGTGTTGAAGCTATTGTGGGTGAAGCTTCTACTTCTCAACCTAAGTCGAAAGGCAAGGGTAAGAAGAAGAAGAAGAAGGACTTCACTAAGAAAATTGGTAAACAAATTGCTTTAGGGGTTGCCGATAAAGGAAAGAAAAGCAAAGGAGAGTGTTTCCATTGTGGTGAGAAAGGACATTGGAAGAGGAATTGTCCAATATTCAAGGCTGCCAAGAATAAGGGTATGAAAAGTTCCTTTCTTCTTGAAATATGTTTGGTACAGAATCCAACAGATTCCTGGTGTGTGGATTCAGGTTGTACTAATCATATCTGCAATTCTTTGCAGGGGTTCCAGGAGACCAGAAAGTTGAATGAGGGAGAACTATTTCTTACTTTGGCTGATGGGAGCAGGATTCCGGTTGTAGCTGTTGGAGTGTATAATTTGTGTTTTAAGTCTAGAGTGTTAATATTGGAAGACTGTTTGTTTGTACCTAATGTTCGTAGGAATTTAATTTCTGCAACTTACTTAGGTAAACATGGATATTGTGTTATCCTGAAAGACAATGTTGTAATAAAGAAGGATAAAATGTTTATCTGTTCTGGCAATATTGTGGATGGTCTTTATATTTTAACTCCTGACATACATGAATTATACAATTCTGAAATAGATAGTAGCTCTCATGTAAAATCATTAAAGAGAAAGTTTCCTTCTACTAGTGATGCATATCTATGGCACTTGCGTTTGGGTCATATTAATTCAAATAGGATTCAAAGACTAATCAAAGATGGACTTTTACAGCCCATGGACTTTGATGGCTTTCCAGTTTGCGAATCTTGTTTGGAAGGTAAGATGACCAAACGACCTTTTAATGCAAAAGGTAGAAGAGCCCAAAAGTTGCTTGAATTAGTTCATACAGATGTATGTGGTCCTATGTCAACCCAAGCAAAAGGAGGTTATGAGTATTTCATCACTTTTACGGATGATTACTCAAGATATGGGTATGTGTACCTAATGAGACGGAAGTCTGAAGCCTTTGACAAGTTTAAAGAGTTTAGGGCTGAAGTTGAAAATCAATTGGGTAAATGCATAAAGGCCATTCGATCTGATCGAGGTGGCGAATACCTTCTTGGGTATTTCAAGGATTATCTAATTCAGAATGGGATTGTATCCCAATTGACTGCACCTAGAACTCCCCAACAAAATGGTGTAGCAGAAAGAAGGAATAGGACTCCTTTAGAAATGGTTAGGTCCATGATGAGTTACTCAACTTTACCAGTTTCTTTTTGGGGATATGCACTAAAAACTGCTATGCATGTTTTGAATTTAGTTCTATCAAAATCTGTTCCCAACACACCTAAGGAATTGTGGAGTGGGCGCAAGCCTAGTATGAAATATCTTCACATTTGGGGATGTCCAGCACATGTGTTGAAAGGGAAGTCTGATAAGTTGGAAACTAAAACTGAAGTATGCATGTTTTTAGGGTATTCAAAAGAAACTAAGGGTTATTTATTCTATAATCATAAGGATAACAAAGTGTTTGTTAGCACCCATGCCAAATTTTTGGAAGATGATTATGTGAATAATTTTAATCCTAGAAGTAGAGTTGTCTTGGCTGAAATGAACGAACCTGTAGTTGAACAACCAGTGGATGAAACTAGGGATGGTGTGGTTGTATTGGATACACCACAAGATATTACTCATGAGATGCCTAGTACACAGATGCCTCGTCGTAGTGGGAGAATTGTTCGGCCTCCTATAAGATTTATAGGTTTGGGAGAAACCTATGAAGCTATCTCAGAAGAGGCAGAATCTGATCCCTACACTTATGAGGAGGCAATTAATGATATATATGCACATCATTGGGTCTTAGCTATGAAATCTGAATTGGATTCTATGTATTCCAATCATGTATGGGATCTTGTAAAGGTGCCCAACGGCATTAAACCTGTTGGTTGCAAATGGGTTTACAAGAGGAAGATAGGGATAGATGGAAAGGTTGAAACCTTTAAAGCAAGACTAGTGGCGAAAGGGTACACACAAAAAGAAGGCATTGATTATGATGAAACTTTTTCGCCAGTAGCCATGCTTAAATCTATCAGAATTCTCTTATTCATTGCTGCTCATTATGATTATGAGATTTGGCAAATGGATGTCAAGACTGCATTTCTTAATGGCAATCTTGAAGAAGAAATATACATGATGCAACCAGAAGGATTCATAGCAAAGAACCAAGAGCATATGGTATGCAAGTTGAATAGGTCCATTTATGGACTTAAACAAGCATCTAGGTCATGGAACATCAGATTTGATCAAGCAATCAAGTCATTTGGTTTTGAACAAAATCTTGATGAACCATGTGTGTACAAAAGACATCGAGACAAAGTAGTAATGTTCCTAGTGCTTTATGTTGATGATATTCTACTCATTGGAAATGATGTAGGGGTAATGTCATCGGTTAAAGTTTGGTTGTCTAGCCAATTTGATATGAAGGACTTGGGTGAGGCTAACTTTATTCTAGGGATCAAGCTTTGGCGAGATCGTAAGAATAAGATGTTAGGCTTATCACAAGCTGGATATATAGATAAGGTTCTAGAACGGTTTAGCATGCAAAACTCCAAGAAAGGATTGCTTCCTTTCAGACATGGAGTTCCTCTGTCTAATGACCAACGGCCTAAGACTCAAGAAGAAGAAAATATGATGAGACAAGTTCCTTATGCTTCTGCAGTAGGAAGTCTCATGTATGCCATGCTTTGTACTAGACCAGACATTTGTTATTCAGTTGACATGGTCAGCCGATATCAATCAAATCCAGGACCAAAACATTGGCAAGCTGTAAAGCATATTCTCAAGTATCTTAGGAGAACGAGAAATTATATGCTTGTTTACCATTGTGAGGATTTGATTCCCATTGGCTATACAGATTCAGATTTTCAATCGAATCTAGATTTCAGAAAATCCACTTCAGGATGTGTTTTCACCTTGGGAGGTGGAGCCATAAGTTAGAGGAGTGTTAAGCAATCTTGCATTACGGACTCCACCATGGAAGCCGAGTACGTTGCTGCTTGTGAAGCAGCAAAGGAGGCTGTTTGGCTCAAGAAATTCCTTTCTGATCTTGGTGTTATAAGAATGGAGCAAGTTCCCATCACATTGTTTTGTGATAATAGTGGAGCGGTTGCCCAATCCAAAGATCCAAGAAATCACAAGAAAGGAAAGCACATTGAGAGGAAGTACCATATCATTCGAGACATTGTTGCTCGTGGAGATGTTGTGGTAGCAAAGATTGAAAGTGCAAATAATCTAGCAAATCCTTTTACCAAAACCTTGCCTCAAAGGACTTTCGAGTCATATTTGGAGGGAATGGGAGTTAGATTAATGCACAATAGTCTTTAGGGCAAGTGGGAGATTGTTAGGATATATGCCCTTAAATCCTATTGTATGATGCTTTGTATGACATTATGTATGACTTAATGTTGTGTTTAATAAAGTTGTTTATTTCTTATTTAAAATAATGGTAACATGAATATTTGGACATTATCATATAGTCCATGAGATGCATAGTATGTGATTTATGTGAAAAGTCACAGAAGATATAAATCACAAGTTCTTTGTAAACTCAGAATTTATAGTTCGTAGTCGGTGATGAAATTGGGCATTTCATCTGCGAAGACTATAACGTATCAACTAAGATGATTTGTCTTGATCATGGAAGTGGTGACTTCTAGTTGATATGTTGATATGTTTTAAGAGTTAAGACATATTGAACTGGATAGCTGTGAGATTTATTATTCTCCTAACGACTGTCAAATGAATAATAAATCTCACGACTTCTATTTGCATGAACTCTTAATCCTGAGAGAATAATGGACCTGATCATGAGATGTAGGTTGCTTTGATATATCAGGAGTGAGATCTAAAGTAACGGTCAAAACCTCAGTATGTTGGGCAGCCACATTTAGTGTTGATGGAACATATATTCTCAAGATGGAATTCATAGTCTCTTAATCGAGATACAAAATATTCCTTTGAGATAAGTTTAATGGGTTTGGTTATTCAGAGAGTTAGGCCTAACCACTTTGGTAAGAAATTACTAAAGTATATATTTATGAAATTGGATTTCATAAATATATGATGAATAACTTTAAAGGATTAAACCGGGTACTTAAGGATAAGATGTAGTAATTTACAAAGTGGCAGTCTACATTCATGACTTTGTGTTACTACGAATATTTTATGAAGGGGTTGCATGTAAAATAAAGTCTTGGGATATAATTTATTAATAAGGCCTAGAGTGCAATTATATTTATATAGTGGTATTAAATAATTAATGGTAACTTTGGACTTGTCAAGAGTTGACGGAAAAGCCCAAGGCCCATTGGAGCTAGTGTCTTATTAGTCCCTTTTGGTCCCATTCCAAGCCACATATTAAAGCCCAATTGGAAAGGCCCAATAGGCCGGCCCAATTAGATAATCAGTTAGTTATAAAGGGAGAAACATACAGAATTTTTTTAATGTGATTTTTCGAAAAGAAAAAAAAAAAAGTGTGAGACACACTTTCATTCTCCCTTTGGAAACTGATTGAGAGACCACACATCTTGGGCGTAAGGTGGAATTGGAGTGAAGATTAAAAGTTTTCCCAAGTGCTTCTAATCTTTGTTTTGAAATTCTCCACACCAAGGTACGCTATCTTGTTCTTAAATTCTGAAATTTACAGAGTGCATGTTGTCAATCATGAATGAAATAGATCCTTGTTTGTTGCTTCCGCTGTGTATTTTGTATGAGATACAAAACCAGATTTTTATCCAACACATAATGGGATCCTTCCCCATGGCAATGTGGCAACTCAAATTCCTCGTTGTAGGGATTGACTATTTCACTAAATGGGTGGAGGTAGAACCTTTGGCCACTACCACTAAGAAGAATGTCCAAGGCTTCGTCTGGAAAAGCATCATTTGTAGCTTCAATATCCGTAGAGTTTTCATCTCTGATAATGGAAAGCAATTCAATAACGACGCATTCAAGGACTTCTGCCAATAGCTGGGAATCAAAAACCACTATTCATCCCCTACCCACCTATAGGCCAATGGTAAGGGTATATAGCCAGACGAATTACCAAGTGTGTTAGAGGCATATTAGATGACAGCTCGCACGCTTATGGGCAAAACACTCTTCTGCCTTGCATTTGGAAGTGAAGCTATCATCTCGGCAGAAGTTGGATTAACCAGCTATAGGGTGGCCCACCATGACAAAAGAAGGAATGAAGAGGGAATCCATTTACAGTTGGACCTTCTAGATGAAGTTAGGGTGACAACTGAGCAACGGATTGTAATCAACACCTAATGAGAAAGCACTACAACACTAAGGTCAAACTTCAGCATTTTTCAAGTCGAGGACCTAGTCCTACGAAAGGTGACGATAGCTACCAAAGACCCCACACAGGGCAAGTTAGGCCCCAATTGAGAAGGACCTTACTGGATCATTGATTACCATAGAAAAGGGACCTACTACCTAGAGATCCTCGAAGGGCAAAGACTCCATCACCCATGGAACATCGAACAACTGAGGAAGTACTGTCGGTAGCACTACTAGAAGCTACAAACTATGTTTCTTTTTCTATTAAGTTTTCAAGTTTTTAGACTTTAAAGCCTGACGGGCGAAAATATCTACATTTAGTATTCAAGTTATTTTTAATAAAAGGACTATTCACAAGAAATTGTGTCTACAAAAGAAAGGCCTTACAAAAAATCCTAAGTCCTACCTATGGGGTGGACGGATGACCAAGGATATCGACGAGTACCTAGACACAAGAAATCCTAAGTGCTATCTACATGGTGGATAGATGATCAAGGATACCAAAACTAGTACCTGGTACCAAAAAATCCTAAGTCCTACCTTCGGGAGGGACATATGACCAAAAGATGCCAACGGGTACCTTGTTAAGGAAATCCTAAGTCCTACCTATGGGGCGGACGAGTCACCATAAACACCAATGGGAGCCTTGGTCTTGAAATTTGTTAAGTCCTACCTTCAGGGTGGATGAATCACTGAGGACACTGATGGGTGCTTGGGTCCAAAGAATTTGTTAACTCCTACCTATAGGGGGGATGGATCACCATGGATACCGACAGGTGCCTAGTGATAAAAAATTCTAAGTCCTACCTATGGGATAGATGGATCCCCAAGGGCCTTAAGGAGAACTTGGCATAAAAGTCCAGTTTACTTGGACGGATGGTTAAGAAAATCAATGAAATAGAGATATTTGTAAATCCAACCTACGGAGTAGACGAATACCCACGGGTGTAAGATTGCTTACAAATAATCTAAGTCCTTACGATGGGGGGCATGCGCACAATCACAATAAACATACAAGTGAAAGAGATTCAATGAACAAGCAAAAAAATGAAAGGAAAGAATGATAAAAACAAGATAAATAAAATAAAAGCCTCGACAAACCTGATGGGGACAAAAGTTAATACATAAGCCCAAAACGAGGCACTCCATTCTTATAAAACGCAAAATAAATTACAAAAAGAAAAAGGCAAAGCTAGGCAGGAGCATTGGGGACAGATTGGACTTCAGGAGTTGACGAACCCTTGGGGACAAATGAGCCTTCAGTAATAGTTTAGCCTTCAGGAGCTAGCGAACCCCTGGGGACAGACAAGCTTTCGATAAAAGTTTGTCCTTTAGGGATGCTCAGATCGCCTGTCTCAGCCTGAGCAGGCTCCTTCACCTTTCCCTCTGCCAAGTGGACAACATTGCCAACCTCGTTCAAGGAAGTGTCAGCACCACCAAGCGTTGGCGGAACAATATCGTCGATCACCACTTGGAATAGGTACAGGTCAAGATAGAGGATAGCTATCTACTTAAGGAAATCCTTAAAACTATCACCATACAAGCCACCCAACTCATCATAGAAAGGTTGGGAAGTCTGGTACTCCGTCACAGTGTCAACTTCAGCCTGCTTGATTTGCTCACATAGGGTGGCCAACTTCGTCGTTAGATTGGTATTTGATTTAGCTAGCTCTTGGCACCGATGCATAGTTGCCACTAACTTAGCCTTTTTCTCGGTCAACTCAGCGTTAAGGATACGAGTAGCTTCCTTATATTGTTCCAACTGGTCAGCTTTATACTCCAGATGGGCATGCTTATGACAGACCACCCGCTCCTTAACTTCGCACCTAACTCAAAAGGCTTTCATCCTCACCATAGCCTACAAAAAGATGACGGTTATAATAAAGAAAGAAACAAAAGGGATAAAAGAAAAAGGGAGGAAAACCCTGACAGATACTTACCCTTGTTAGGTCAAAAAGACCAAAAACCCCCAAGTCCTCAGTGGCATGCTTGCCACATTCATCCATATCCATGTCTTTAATGATCGAGCGGATCATCTCGATGGCATACTCCTTATGGCTCACAAGCCTTTAGATGGGGCCAGAAGCGACGGGAGCTTAGGCCGTCATTAGTCCTTTACTAATGCCATGGCGAGGAGGTAAGGGAGCATTTTGAGATGGATCCACCTAGTTGGTTGTAGTGGATTAGCCTGTCATCTTCTTAGCAGGATACTCATCCTTACCAGTCCCTTTCCTCTTAAGGGCAGCTTTAAGAGGAGGCTTCCCCTCGTTGCTTGAGGCGAGCAGTGATGACTTGCTTCACCAAAGCCCTCTACCTACCTATCCATCTCTGAAAAATAATAATGGAATGAATAAGAAAAAACTAATAGGTTACAATAGACAACCAAGAAAGTAGACCGACAGAAGAAAACTTACATTGACAAGCATACATATCCGATGGTCGAGCTTCAACTGTTGGCTTTGGACCACAATAAAAAGCATATAGGGCCTTCCACTTCCTCTACCCAAGAAGAATTGCCCAAATGCGCCTAAGGAAACTCTCCTACTCCTTATCTATTTTTGGATGGGCTTGAGCTGAAACAAATTAAAAACAGTAGGTCAGTTACATAATCAAAGCTGATGGGATGAATAACAGTAGTTCGTTCCTTTTACAAAAAAATACCAACTCTTCTAGTTCTTGTTAGAGTTAGGCATGTTTGACACCAATCTAATCAATGGCTTCCTTACCAAAAAATTATAAATACCCTTTGACGAGTATATTTGCTGAGGCTTGTAGTATTAGAAGAAATCTTCAAGTGTGAGGCGACATTTGCCCCCACTCAATTGGCCCCATATCACTTTGGCCCCAATAAAGATTGTAAAGTTTTGATTTACAACTATGTTTTATGTTGGCTTTATTCCATGACAAAAAGTGTTGTAATTGCTTTATTTTTTTCCTTGTATTTTGTGGGATTTTATTGTATTGAGTTTAGTATTAAGTTTAGTGAAGAATCAAGCATGAAATGAAGAATCATTGCAATTTTGCTAGTGTCTCACAAGAAGCTTACCCACAAAAAGGGCATGTGAGAAGCATATGTTGGAAGCTGAAGAGTCGTGTCAGGCTGTCAGTTTCGCGAGTGTCTCACGAGAGACCCGCGAAACATTCTACCTAGAAGATTTCAAGTGTGACTTTCTTACCCTTCACCCATACTATATATTCCCTCATTACCCACAAATGTATGGGAGGCTATTAAGAAAGAAAAACCCTAGATAGGTTTTTTACAACACAACATAACCAACTTTTAGAGAGAGAGCTACTCATCCTTAGTGAGAAATCATTGTAGCCTCTTCTCCTTCCCTCTCCCATTATCATATCTTGAGAGGAGATTTGTACCGAAACACAATCCACACTTTTTCAAAGTGTAGAGATCTGGAGGATGTAATCGGGAGTATTGCAAGATCTGGAAAGCTAAAGAAGACATGACTCTAAGAAGTCTATTGGTAGCAGGAGCTTGGAGGGCTCAAGTACATTGGGTAGACTAGGCTTGGAGGGTCTTTTGTTATTCGTGTACCCCAACTTTATTCTCTAGTGGATTGATTTCGACCTGGAAGTTCGCGGAGCGGTTTTTAGCTAAGTTCTTCAGTTTCCTCTTCGATAACACGTCTTGGTGTTATCTTGTAGTTGCATCTCCTTTTCCTTACTCTTGTACTTTACTTTTATTGTTTGTTGTTCATGTTTATGCACTAGAGTAGTTATCGGTTTATTACGTTTCATTTACTCTTGTTTACACTTAGATAAGTTAGAGTAAAAGCAATCTAGCAGTAGTTTTTTAATTGGGGGTCTAAATAAGCTCTTGTGTTTTCACACAAATCCGAGTTGTTAAAGATCCTCCACACATTTTGGGCAATCTAGCTAACGAACAAGCCTAAATAATTGGCAAGCTGACGGTGTAGCTCCGTTAGTGGCAACCTCAACCCAGTGGTAAACACTGCGTCATACAAATCAACGTCCTCTATTTTGCTTGAATAACATTTCTCAAACTTCCTTGGCAATCGCATAGGGATGTGGTTGAGAATTTGAAAATGAGTATGGAGGTTGTTGAAAACTTTCAATGACATGGTCAGGTAGAAGTCATTCATCGTCCATATCAAGGGAAGGATGAAAGGTCTATGGCCATCATCTTCCACTTTGCCTATAACCCTATCTTCTTCTCCATGGTCCTCTCTCTCCTCACCGTCATCCTCCTGTTCATACTCATCGTTATCCTCTAGGTCTTCCTCCTCTTCCTCCTTAGCAAGAGAATGGATAGATGGTTCCTTTTTTAGGGACCAGGTCAAATCATCCATGGGCTTACGTTTGAAGAAATAGACTTCATCGTAGCCCATACCCTTATGGACTAACGACGGTTGTTCACTTGTTGCTTCTCTATCACCTGACATCTATTTACTTACAAGAAACAGATGTATACTAAGAACCTACTCGTGCGGTGGATCTTTGAAAATGATGACTAACTAAGTTCAAAAGACAATGATTGAAATAGAGTAGTGAAACTTAAGTAAAAAGAAGTCAATTGTGGATTAACAATCAAGATGATGGATGCAGACGAATATGAGAGCGGCGAGGGAGTGGCTTAAAGTCATAGCAAGTAAGAGAGTAAAATAAAACAAAAAATGAAAACTAAGAAAGAAGAACTATTGATAGGGCGAAGGAGCATAGTATATGAAGCGACGCTTCTGATTAGAAACGAGGCCAATTAGTGAGTGCCACGTGTCACCTAGTATTCATTGCAAAAGCTACCTACCCCATTAATGACACACTCCTCAATAAAGCAATTAATATCCATGAAAACCCGTTTTACTTTGCAGCATGGCCGACAGTTGACAGACACACTAAGTAAGGGATAGCCAATAAGGATATTTTTGGAAAAGGAAAAGAACACCCTTAACTCTAAAACCCAACAGGCAAACATACATCACAACAGTTATGAGATGACAGCATTAGTGGTCGATGATCTCTAGAGGGGTCCATCCAAAACCTTGTACCCAGCACCCATAGAAACTGAAGGCTAAATTATAGTAGTAGGACGATGCTCACTCCTGATGACTAAGCAAACGAGCCCATGCCCAGCTAAAAGATACATGTCCCATACCAAGTAGACGGATCACACCGAAGGATGAATAGACATATCGATGGATTGACTGATCCTACGTGTCCTTACGTGATCTCCACACATATTCCAATATAGAATTATCTTGCGCGCCACACACCAAGACCATACTACGTGATTTCCATCTTCCTGATATAGGAAGATGTCACAAAGATCTCGGTGACATTAACTCCACCTCCTCCCTTTAAAGCAAACCCCTTTACTGTTGGGATCTAGGTCTACTCCTGGGATCTAGGTCTACTCCATGCCAATATATAAGCAACGGGCTCGCTCCCCCTCAAGGAATGCAGAAAATCCTTAGCTATTTCACTATAGAGTTCTTGGAGATTTCTTATTCACTAACTTAATCTTTGTAGGGTCTTTGGCCGGCACCCTACCAGTGCTCTCTGTTTGGTTCTTAGTTTCTTGTTCCCCAGATACCCATTGGAGCATTCGAGGACGATCAGTTCATTGATGATTTTTATGCATCATCACATTGAAAAAACTTATTTTCTTTGCCTTATAGCATCCTTTTTCATTCTATTCAAAGATGGAAATTCAAAGTGTAGTTCTCCTGAGAGACCAAAGGGTAGATTAGTTTTTTGGACTAGCCTACCAATGGTGTTAGTCGTTTTGTGTCCCTTAGTGCATTCATGTATTGTTGTTGCTCATGTACTCTACTCATGGCCTCTGACTAAAAAGGAGCTTGCTAATTGCCTTGCTTATTATTCCTCTAAGAAAAGTTTTGAGCTTCACTCTTAGCCTTCTACTTGACTAAGGTGGTAGGTTGGGATTGTTTAACATGCTCATGGTTCTGTGTAATGCATCACATGAGTTCTCTCCTCTGCCACAATACCTCTTACATCCCTTGTATGTGTTCATAGAATTGTTAATCCAGGGCAGACACAATTGTCGTGAGCCTAAGAGGTTCCAATTTGTTGATCGATGTTTCTTTTATTGTAAATAATGTTCCTAGTCTTAATTGTCCAACTTTTTTTTTCTATCTGAAAAATTGTTTCTCACAAACGATGCCAAACTAATGGTATAGTTGATCAGAGGGTTGATTAAGCCAATGAATAGCTGCAACAAATACCAAACCTTGCTAGAGTGTCTTAGGCGAGGGGAGGGGGGTAATCAGAGGGTTGATGAAGCCAATGAATACTTGCAACAAATACCAAAACCTTGCTAATAGTGTCTTGGGGAGAGTCTCAAATGATTAAGTTAGTAAGCAGTTAGAGTATGACAGGAATATCTCAAAGACTCAAAATGTTTTCGTACCTCTTAGGATTGTAAATGAGTGCTACTTGTGCCATTGATCACTTTTTAGTTGTTTGAGTTAGCCACCTTCAAAATTTACACTAGGAAGGAAATCATTGCACATATCTTTTGGCAAAGGATTCATGTAGTAATAGGAAATCTGTTACATTTTATTAGGATCCTCTTTTTAATATTGTACCCAAATTATTGGTAGATGTTTGGAGTGTTATGTACTCTATAGTTTCTATTTATTTCTTTTTTTTTTAATGAGAATTTTTTTCTTATAATTGTATTTAATTAAATTCTTATTTTCACAAAAACAAATCAATTTTTTTTTTTCAATTTTTAATTTTGATTTTTTTAGGTGGAAATTCATTTTTGATCCCTACATTTTGGCCATATTTTTATTTTGGTCTTTACTTTTTAATTCTATAGTATTTAGTACTTAAAATCAAAAAGTGATTTCATTTTGCTCCCTACCGTCATCTCGCTAATGAAAATATCCTATGTGGTAGACGGAGTGTATTGTTAGCATAGTAAATACTGGCATGACCATTAAAATAATATTTTAAAAAAATTATTTGGTATTTTAAAAATGCCATGTCAGAAATTTAATTAAAAAAGCCACATCAGATAAAAATAATAAAAAAATTTCTAACATTCATATTTTTTTTAAAAGAAAAGAAAAGAATTAAATTAATGTTTTTTTTTTTTGGGAAGAACATGAAGAACTCCTACTCGTTTTTTCTCTCTGTGTTGGTGTGTGTGTTTGTTTCTTTTAATTCTTTCTTGTCATCTTTCTCCTTCCCAGATGTTTCCTTCCCACGTCTTTCTTCTACCAAAATATTTTTCTTCTTTCTTCTTGATCTCACTCTCTTTTCTTCTTCTTTCTTTTCTTTTTTCTTCTCGATCTCTCTCTTTTCTTTTCCTCTTCTTCCCGATCTCTGCCTCTCTGCTTTTTTCTTACTTCTTTTTTTCTTCACGATCTCTCATCTCAAACTTTGTATATCTTAGATCGATGTCTCTATTTTTACAAATTAGTGGGTCTCTCTTGCTTTGATCCATGTCTTTTTCTCAGATCGGTGGGTCTGTGGATAACTTTCAGTCTTTCACTCTCTATCTCTCTGATTTTCCTTGTGAAACAAAGATCAGTGGTTGTGGTTGGTGGTTATGAAGTGGTGATCAATTAGGTCCTGTGATGGGTCATGGGGGGGGGGGGGTTGTGGTTGGAGTGGTGTAGACACCGCATTTTGTACCCCTTATGACTCGAGTCCCCATTCCCCAATGATGGTAAAATTCTAAAGCCCAAGGTTGGTTGAGGGCCTGATCAGACTTAAATTGACTTAAGGAAGGTTTTTATGGAAAATATAACTCTTTTATGAGCTGAATAAAACTATTTTTGGAAAATAAGGGCTACAGAAATAGTAGAGCATAAGTACACAAACATGCGTATGTGTACGCATGCTCCAAACCTACGTGCGTAAGCTTCATGCATATGAATGCATGAAGCTTGGTGCGATGAAAGACAAGTTTCCTGCATTAATGCTAATGTTTAGAATGAATCCCGCGTCGTCTGGAAGCCGTTCCAAAGCCTTTTTTTTTTTTCAATAAACAAAGATACACATGGTACATTTTCAAAACACACAGAAAATCCTAAGGGAAAACTTAAAATTCACTAGAAATAGTAATCAAAGAGGGAGTTTTTCTCAAAATATCCTCAAGTTATTATTATTATTATTATTGTTTTTCTGATCATGAACTTTTCTGGTCTTGATCTTCGAGTTTTGAGGTTTACTAATCAATTTTGTTTGATTATAAATAGATTTGACTGAGGGAAACAGTCAAAAACAAGTTAAAGAGCTTTTGTTTTGAGGTATAAATTCTAAAATTTTTTTTTATTTATTTCTTTGCCTTTCTTTTTTATTTCTTTGTTTAGGTGTCTTGTTTTATTGTTTAAAGCATGTTAGGTTGTTAGATTCTTTGTTTGAAGTTTCTACTCTGTTTTTTGTTCTTGTTGTTTCTAGGTTAGGGTGTCGTAGGTGCATGCGTACACATACTTGAAGTATGCATACACACACAGTTAGGCCGCGTATGTAGGCCCTATGTGTGTGTACGTGTACTTAAGCCCAGAACCCTAATTCAACATTTTCAGCTGTTAGAAGAATACGTGTTTGTATTGCATACAAAATATGTGTAACGAAAAATTAACGGATTTACTTCATTCGCAATTGATAACATGTACTATGTAAATTTCAGAATTAAAGAAGAAGAGAGCATACGTTGGTGCATTGAAAATCAAAACCAAAGATTAGAAGTACTTAGGAACACTTTTAATTTTCACTCCAATTTCACTTAATGCCCAAGAAGTGTAGTCTCTCAATCAGTTTCCAAGGGAGAATAAGAGAGTGGCTTTCACTCACATACACACTCTTTCATTCCACACAAAGTAGTGTCTCTTAAAATTCTGTATGTTTCTCTCCTTATATCCAATTGATTATCTAATTGGACTAGCCTTTTAGGCCATTCCAATTGGGCTTTAGTATATGGCTTGAAGTGAGATCAAAAGGGAACAAATAAGTCTCTAGTTTTAATGGCCCTTGGGCTTTTCTATCAACTCTTGACAAGCCCAAAGTTACCATTAATTATATTTAGTACCACTATATAAATATAATTGCATTCTAGGCCTTATTAATAAATTATATCCCAAGACTTTATTATACATGCAACCCTTTCATAAAATATTCGTAGTAATACAAAGTCATAAATGTAGACTGCCATTTTAAAGATTACTATATCTTAATCCTTGAGTTCTCGGTTTAATCCTTTAAGTTATTCATCTTATATTTATGAAATCCAATTTTATAAATATATACTTTTGTAACTCCTTACTAAAGTAGTTAGGCCTAATACTCTGAATAACCAAACCTATTAAACTTCTCTCAAGGGAATATTTTATATCTTTGTTAAGAGATTATGAATTTCATTTTGAGAATATATGTTCTATCAACACTAAATGTGGCTACCCAGCATACTAAGGTTTGGATCGTGACTTCAGATTTCACTCTTGATATATCAAAGCAGCCTACTCTTTATGATCAGATTCATTATTCTTTCAGAATTAGGAGTTCATGTAAATAGAAGTCATGAGATTTATTATTCATTTGACAGTCGTTAGGTGAATAATAAATCTCATAGCGGCCTAGTTCAATATGTCCTAACCCTTAAAACATATCAACATATCAACTAGAAGTCTTCACTTCCATGATTGAGACAAATCATCTTAATTGATATGTTATAGTCTTCGCAAATGAAATTCCCAATTTCATTACCTACTACTAACTAAAATTTTGAGTTTACAAAGAACTTGTGATTTATATCTTCTGTGACTAAATCACATACTATGCATCTCATGGACTATATGCGTAGAGAAAAAGAAAAAAGAGTGAGAGTGAGACACTCTTTCATTCTCCCTTGAAAATTGATTGAGAGACCACACTTCTTGGGTGTAAAGTGGAATTGGAGTGAAGATTAAAAGTGTTCCCAAGTGCTTCTAATCATTGTTTTGAATTTCTCCACACCAAGGTATGCTATTTTGTTCTTAAATTCTGAAATTTGCATAGTGCGTGTTATCAATCATGAATGAAATAGATCTATGTTTGTTGCTTCCGCTGTGTGTTTTGTATGAGATACAAAATTAGATTTTCCAACAATTGGTATCAGATCCTGGTTTTCATATCATGTTTGTATAGCATGTGACTGAGTTTTAGAATTTAAGAAAACCGTGATCTTTGTGTTTTCAAATTTCTGCATAAAGTTATTGTTGCCAATGATATATAGTTATTCAATTGGTATTGAAATAACTGTTATGCTTTTTGTTTCTATTCGATTCCATATTTATATTGCAAGTCGGCATCATTATAGATGTTTAATATATTTATACGGAGATGCCATGTTCTTGATATGGTTATTGAATGAATAACCGTCCTGTGCTAATGCTTATGCACCGCTTGGATGGTATTGTATCACTTGGGAACAATAAAGCTTCATCCAATCCGTGTATAAGGAAGTGATATAAGGCGTATGCATTATTTGGAAATTATAAAGCTTCATCACTTGGCCCACGGTTGCGTTCTTACCTTTAAGTAAGTGATATAAGGATTCTCTTGAATCCTTATATATATAAAATTTGAATGCATTGATTTATGTGTATAATTTTATATGGGTTTATATGCCTTCAAGTTTTCATCATGAATTGATTAATATATATATATATATATATATATATATATCAATATATGAATGATGAACGTAGCATGTGTTATATGCCTTTGGTGTCTTGGATGCATATATTAAAGTGTGTTTCATATGTTGCAATTTATATAAAGATACATGGATACATATACTATCATATTAATGATAGGGTTATGAAATTTATTTCTAATGAGATTAGGATTATGTTTTCAAGGATTTCTAGCATTATTATGGTTCATGATCTTAAAAACCTTTATTTTAAAGTATCTAGTGGGAGAGAGATACAAGGGTTGGATCTCCCTCCACTATCGGTTCATAGTAGTGTAGATAAACACCTCGTCTTGGCGTATATGCCTTGCGATCCCAAAGGAGGGTGTTTACTTCATAGTATTACAAGATTGAACTTACCCGTTTAAAGTAGTATAGACAAACACCTCGTCTTGGCGTATATGCCTCGCGATCCCAAAGGAGGGTGTTTTGTTCCATGGTACTACAAGTTTAAACACTATAAAAGAGAGATGAAATGTGGCTACACATGACTCTAGATAATGGTGTACACTAGACTATGTGTAATGTTAACCTCCCAAAGGAGCTATGTCATAATTACTTAAAGGCTAAAGGTAATACGGCATATTATTAATGTTTTATAAGAGTTATCATGACAGTATTAATAATGAGAATAGTTCTCAACTAATTAATGTGTTTATAATAAACTTGCTACCAAGGAATTATATACATGGATTAATTTGTCATTGCATATATTATTTTATGGTTTTATTAAGGTTTCATATTAAATGCTTATATGCCAAATTGATAATGTCTAGTTTACCTATTATATTCATGTTTATTATTTTTAGATTTGAATCATGGCATCATTTAGCCCACTTGCTGCTATTCTTAACCAAGACAAACTTCTTGGGTCCAACTATGTTGATTGGAAAAGAAATTTGGACACTGTTCTTACAGCTGAAGAGCACAAATATGTGCTTACTCAACCATGTCCTAGCTTTCCTTCATTAGATGCTCCTCTTGAAGAAAAACAGCGATATGATTGTTGGCAGAAATCTAATGAAATGGCCAAGTGCTATATCCTAGCATCTATCTCAAATGTTCTATAGCATCAAATGCAGGATGTAGAACTTGCTTCAGACATAATGCTTAGTCTGAAGGAGATTTTTGGTGAGCAAGGCCGTTTGCAAGGCAAAAAACCATGAGGCAAATTTATAATACCAAAATGGCTGTAGGAAGTTCAGTGAGGGAGCATTGTCTTAGGATGATTACTAATCTGAACACATTAGAAGTTTTAGGTGTTGACATTGATGGAGAATCCCAAGTGGATATAATACTCCAGTCACTACCGAAATCATTCAAGGAATTCAAACTCAATTATAATATGAACAAAAAGATTTATTCTTTGTCTGAATTAATGAATGAGTTAGTCGTGGCGGAAGGCATCCTTGGTACTTCTAGTGTTGAAGCCAATGTGGGTGAAGCTTCTACTTCTCAACCTAAGTCAAAAGGCAAGGGTAAGAATAAGAAGAAGAAGAAGAAGAAGGACTTCACTAAGAAAGATGGTAAACAAATTGTCTTAGGAGTTGCCAACAAAGGAAAGAAAACCAAAGGAAAGTGTTTCCATTGTGGTGAGAAAGGACATTGGAAGAGGAATTGTCCAAAGTTCAAAGCTACCAAGAATAAGGGTATGAAAAGTTCCTTTCTTCTTAAAATATGTTTGGTACAGAATCCAACGGATTCCTGGTGTGTGGATTTAGGTTGTACTAATCATATCTGCAATTCTTTGCAGGGGTTCCAGGAGACCAGAAAGTTGAGTGAGGGAGAACTATTTCTTACTTGGGTTGATGGGAGCAAGATTCCAATCGAAGCTGTTGGAGTGTTTAATTTATGTTTTAAGTCTAGAGTTTTAATATTGGAAGACTGTTTGTATGTACCTAATGTTCGTAGGAATTTAATTTCTGCAACTAACTTAGGTAAACATGAATATTGTGTTATCCTCAAAGACAATGTTGTAATAAAGAAGGACAAAATGTTTATTTGTTCTGGAAATATTATGGATGGTCTTTATATTTTAACTCCTGACAAGCATAAATTATACAATTCTAAATTTGATAGCAGCTCTCATGTAAAATTATTAAAGAGAAAGTTTCCTTCTACTAGTGATGCATATCTATGGCACTTGCGTTTGGGTCATATTAATTCAAATAGGATTCAAAGACTAATCAAAGATGGACTTTTACAGCCCATGGACTTTGATGGTTTTCCAGTTTGTGAATCTTGTTTGGAAGAGCCCAAGATTTTCTAGAATTAGTTCATATAGATGTATATGGTCCTATGTCAACCCAAGCAAAAGGAGGTTATGAGTATTTCATCACTTTTATGGATGATTACTCAAGATATGGTTATGTGTACCTAATGAGACGGAAGTCCGAAGCCTTTGAAAAGTTCAAAGAGTTTAGGGCTGAAGTTGAAAATCAATTAGGTAAACGCATAAAGGCCATTCGATCTAATCGAGGTGGCGAATACCTTCTTGGGGATTTCAAGGATTACCTAATTCAAAATGGGATTGTCACCCAATTGACTGCACCAAGAACTCCCCAACAAAATGGTGTAGAGGAAAGAAGGAATATGACTCTTTTAGAAATGGTTAGGTCCATGATGAGTTACTCAACTTTACTAGTTTCTTTTTGGGGATATGCACTAAAAACTGTTATGCAAATGTTGAATTTTGTTCCATCAAAATCTGTTCCCAACACACCCAAGTAATTGTAGAGTGGGTGCAAGCCTAGTATGAAATATCTTCACATTTGGGGATGTCTAGCACATGTGTTGAAAAGGAAGTCTAATACATTGGAAACTAAACGAAAGTATGCATGTTTTTAGGATATTCAAAGGAAACCGAGGGCTATTCAAATTTTTGGAAGATGATTATGTGAATAATTTTAATCCTAGAAGTAAAATTGTATTGGCTGAATTAGATGAACCTGTAGTTGAATAACCAATGGATGAAATTAGGGATGATGTGGCTGTTTTGGATACACCACAAGATATTACTCATGAGATGTCTAGTACACAGATGCCTCGTTGTAGTGGGAGAATTGTTTGGCCTTCTATAAGATTTATAGGTTTGGGAGAAACTTATGAAGCTATCTCAGAAGAGGCTAAATCGGATCCTTACATTTATGATGAAGCAATGAATGATATAGATGCAAATCATTGGGTCCAAGCTATGAAATCTGAATTGGATTCTATGTATTCCAATCATGTATGAGATCTTGTAAAGGTGCCTAACAACATTAAACCTGTTGGTTGCAAATGGGTTTACAAGAGGAAGAGAGGGATAGATGGAAAGGTTGAAACCTTTAAAGCAAGGCTAGTGGCGAAATGGTATACACAAAAAGAAGGCATTGATTATGATGAAACTTTTTCGCCAGCAGCCATGCTTAAGTCTATCAAAATTCTCTTATCCATTGCTGCTTATTATGATTATGAGATTTGACAAATGGATGTCAAGACTACATTTCTTAATGGTAATCTTGAAGAAGAAATATACATGTTGCAACCGGAAGGCTTCATAGCAAAGAACCAAGAACATATGGTATGCAAGTTGAAAAGGTCCATTTATGGACTTAAGCAAGCATCTTGGTCATGGAATATTAGATTTGATTAAGCAATTAAATCTTTTGGTTTTGAACAAAATCTTGATGAACCATGTGTGTACAGAAGACATCGAGACAAAGTAGTAATGTTCCTAGTGCTTTATGTTGATGATATTTTACTTATTGGAAATGATGTAGAGGTAATGTCATCAGTAAAGGTTTGGTTGTCAAGCCAATTTGATATGAAGGACTTGGGTGAGGCTAAATTTATTCTAGGGATCAAGATTTGGCGAGATCGCAAGAATAAGATGTTAGGCTTATCACAAGCTGGATATATAGATAAGGTCCTAGAACGGTTTAGCATGCAAAACTCAAAGAAAGGATTGCTTCCTTTTAGACATGGAGTTCCTCTGTTTGATGACCACAGGCCTAAGACTTAAGAAGAAGAAAATATGATGAGACAAGTTCCTTATGCTTTTGTAGTGGGAAGTCTCATGTATGCCATGCTTTGTACTAAATCGAATATTTGTTATTCAATCAGCATGGTCAGTTAATATCAATCAAATCCAGGACCAAAACATTGGCAAGCTGTAAAGTATATTATCAAGTATCTTAGGAGAACGAGAGATTATATGCTTGTTTACTGGTGTGAGGATTTAATCCCCATTGGTTATACAGATTCAGATTTTCGATCGGATCTAGATTTCAAAAAATCCATTGCAGGATGTGTTTTCACCTTGAGAGGTGGAGCCATAAGTTGGAGGAGTGTTAAGCAATCTTGTATTGCGGACTCCACCATGGAAGTTGAGTATGTTGCTGCTTGTGAAGCAGCAAAGGAGGCTGTTTGGCTCAAGAAATTCCTTTCTGATCTTGGTATTGTGAGAATGGAACAAGTTCCTATCACATTGTTTTGCGACAATAGTGGAGCGGTTACAGAATCCAAAGCTCCAAGAAATCAGAAGAAAGGAAAGCACATTGAGAGGAAGTACCACATCATTCGAGACATTGTTGCTTGTGGAGATGTTGTGGTAGAAAAGATTGAAAGTGCAAATGATCTAGCAGATCCTTTTACCAAAGCCTTGCCTTAAAGGACTTTCGAGTCACATTTGGAGGGAATGGGAGTTAGATTAGTACACAATAGTCTTTAGGGCAAGTGAGAGATTGTTCAGATGTGTGCCCTTAAATCCTATTGTATGATGCTATGTATGACATTATGTATGACTTAATGTTGTGTTTAATAAAGTTGTTTTATTATTATCTAAAATAATGGTAACATGAATATTGGGATATTATTATATAGTCCATAAAATGCATAGTATGTGATTTATGTGAAAAGTCACAAAAGATATAAATCACAAGTTCTTTGTAAACTCAGAATTTATAGTTCATAGTCGGTGATGAAATTGGGCATTTCATTTGCGGAGACTATAACGTATCAACTAAAATGATTTGTCTTGATCATGGAAGTAGAGACTTTTAGTTGATATGTTGATATGTTTTAAGAGTTAAGATATATTGAACTGGACCACTATGAGATTTATTATTCTCCTAATGACTGTCAAATGAATAATAAATCTCATGACTTTTATTTGCATGAACTCTTAATCCTGAGAGAATAATGGACCTGATCATGACGTGTAGGTTGCTTTGATATATCAGGAGTGAGATCTAAAGTAACGGTCAAAATCTCAGTATGTTGGGCAGCCACATTTAGTGTTGATGGAACATATATTCTCAAAATGGAATTCATAATCTTTTAACGAAGATATAAGATATTCCCTTGAGATAAGTTTAATGGGTTTGGTTATTCAGAGAGTGAAGCCTAACCACTTTGGTAAGAAATTACTAAAGTATATATATATATATATATATATATATATATGAAATTAGATTTCATCAATATATAATGAATAATTTTAAAGGATTAAACCGGGTACTCAAGGATTAAAATGTAGTAATTTTCAAAGTGGCAGTCTATAATCATGACTTTGTATTACTACGAATATTTTATGAAAGGGTTGCGTGTATAATAAAGTCTTGGAATATAATTTATTAATAAGGTCAAGAGTGCAATTATATTTATATAGTGGTATTACATATAATTAATGGTAACTTTGAACTTGTCAAGAGTTGACAGAAAAACCCAAGACCCATTGGAGCTAGTGTCTTATTGGTTCCTTTTGATCCCACTCGAAGCCACACACTAAAACCCAATTGGAAAGGCCTAATAGGCCAGCCCAATTAGATAATCTGTTAGTTATAAAGGGAGAAAAACATACAGAATTTTTTTATATGCGTAGAGAAAAAGAAAAAAGAGTGAGAGTGAGGCACTCTTTCATTCTCCCTTGGAAACTGATTGAGAGATAATACTTCTTGGGTGTAAAATGGAATTGGAGTGAAGATTAAAAAAGTTTCCAAGTGCTTCTAATCTTTGTTTTGAATTTCTCCACACCAAGGTACGCTATTTTGTTCCTAAGTTCTGAAATTTGCATAGTGCATGTTATCAATCATGAATGAAATAGATCCATGTTTGTTGCTTTCGCCGTGTGTTTTGTATGAGATACAAAACTAGATTTTCCAACATTTGCATCAAACATCCTACAAAGCCAATATGAAATTCGCTAATCTAGGGCCTCCTTGTTGCATGCATAGGCCCAAAGTGATGAGAAATTCATGCACTTTGAAAGGAAGGCTAAAATATATCCTAGCTAAAAGGCTACTTCAAAAAAATGATAATAATGAATGAAAAGAGGAAGATCACGAAGGTGACGGATGCATTTTAAGCCCATACTTGAGACAAATGGTAGAAAATCTCTAAATGCATTCTAATGAAAGCTCACAAGAGTAAGATGAGTGCTTATTTTAAATGGACTAAAGCCTAATGAAACAAGGGGCAAAGTTCATGAAAGGAAAGGGAGTGATTTTGTGATTGGACCTTCATTAAAAATGAACTTAAAGGATTTTCTAAGAACATCTAAGTTGATAAAAAGAACCATTTAATTGGGATATAGGTTTAATAAAATGGGTCTTCTTTTCAGGCACCATTGCAACACTGAGATCAAGAAAGCATTTCCCCATTCCAATTTGGGTCCAAGAAAAGAACGGAAGGCGTTTGATCAAGATTGAGGAAACATCTCAAGAAGAGGTATCCCAAGGAGAAACATCTCGAGAGGAAGTATCTCAAGAAAGAATGGATGCTCTAATTGATGACACGACCACATAAAAGATATTCGAGGCAATAGAAGAACAAAACAATGTTATCAAAAAGATGGAGGGTCGTCTCACCAAGCTAGAGGAGAGCAAGCTCAAGAAGTCCATACATGTGAATATATATGATGAAGATAAAGATTTGAATGAAAGGAATAAGGCCGAGTATGAAAGAAACAAGCAATTTGAGAAGCTCACCTACACGGAGAAGATGCAACTGGCTTTTGGCAAGACCTAAGGGATTGATGTTTGTCTCTATAATATGGGTGGCATAAGCTCCAAGACTTCTATTGCATTGCCTCTAAAGTTCAAGATTTTTTATGCAGAAAAGTTTAATTGGATTGGAGACCCAAGGAAACATGTTAGGAGATATCTAAGCATTGCTGAAATGAAGGGATTAGATAAGAAGCAAAGTTTGCATGCTTTTCCTCTCTCACTTACGGGAGGTCCATTGAAGTGGTACTATAGCTTGAACCCACCTAAGACCAAGGTGTGGAATGAACTAGTAGAGTTGTTTGTGGATCAATTCATCTTCAATACTATGATTGATATGACTCTAAGGGATTTGGAGACTACCAAGCAAGGGGTAGGGGAGACATTTTCCGAATACATGACAAGGTGGGAAGGGAAGGCATCTAGGATGGTTAATAGGCCAAATGAGAAAGACCAAATCAACATGATCATCAAGAATTTGCTTTTGGCATATAATAGTAGGCTCTCGTTATCACTTATTAGTTCTTTTGGAGAATTGTGTGATTGTGGAACTAGGATTGAAGACACTATCAATAATGGATAATTGGAGAAAGGTGAGAGCAAACCTCTAATCAAGAAGACATATGAGGGAGGATTGACCACTTCTAAACCACCCAATCCAGTGAATGTGAGTGCCATCATACCTTAACAAATTTTCCGACCTAAGAATGACCGTTGTCTAAGCATACGAGAACTTAACTTCTAAAGGATTTATCAAACCCTTAGATCCCACACCTATGCCTAATGAATACTACCACTTCCCTCAGAAACCTAGCCATAAAATCGAAGAATTCTTCCACCTCAAACATGAAATACAAGACCTTATAGACAATGGAAACCTCCTAAATCCAAACATCATCGCCAAGCCCAACATTAGGAAGAACCCTTTGTCTAATTATTATTGAGCTCCTCCTTCATATCAGAATAGGGTGCAAATAGAAGAAGTTGATTAGGATTGTTCAAAGTTGATAGAAACCATAGAAGTTAATGCCGTAGAGGTTTAAGGAATATAGGATGAAGAAGATGATATTTTAAAGAGTGCGGTGGCTGTTTGGGGGATACTCCCTAAAGGGATGATCGAGTTGAAGAAAAGAGTCCCCGAGGACAATGTAGCAAACATTACTAGGAGTGGGAAACACTATAAGCCATCCTTTTTAGAGAAGGATCACACTGGTAGGAACATGAGAGGGGTCCAAGCCCATGAAAATCAAAGGTAAAGAAGACAAAAAGGAAGAGGATATGGTCTTGACCCAATTGAAGAAGACTCAAGCTCATGTGTTCGTATAGGGCTTGCTGATGGCTTCTCACAAGCATCATAGTACTTTCTTGGATGCTTTACATGGGAATGAGGTGCCTATTGAAACTACTCCACAAGAAGTGCTATCGTTCATGGGGGTTGAGGCTCCATCTCATCCTTCCCTCACCTTTTCCAACAAGAACTCCCTCCTAAAGAAGCCACCTACCCTTGCAAATCAACATCAAGTGCATGGGTGCCAAGGTTCCAATGGTACTTTTTAATAATGGATCTGCATTGAATACATGCCTTTTTAGGACCGCACTCACCATTGGGTTAGATGTAGAGACAATCATCCCCTCTCCTTTGACTGTTAAGGTATATGACAATACTTTGAGGAAGGTTTTGGAAACTTTAAAAACTCCTTGCAAGATTGGTCTATTGGAAACAATTGTAGAATTTCACGTGATGGACATCACTCCTAACTACAACCTTCTCTTAGGAAGAGCATGGCTTCACCCCATTGGAGCTATCTCTTCCACTTTACACCAAAAGATGAAGATCCTATAGAAAGGGGGAATTGTTGTAGTGCTTGGTGGTTTTGAGATCCTATCTCCTTCTTGTGGACTTGAGGAAGGAGGAAGTGAGCTTCCAATTAGTAGCTTTAAGTTTGTGAACATGTTTGACTATGGATTGAAAGATGAAAGGTATACTATGGATTTGCTCTCACATTGTAGCTATAAGGTGATTGCGATGATGAAAAACATGGGGTACATGCCTGGTATGGATCTTGGAAAGGAAGGAAAAGGGGTGGTTGAATTCCTCGACTTCAAGACTTAACTAACCAAAGAAGGTTTAGGATTCTTTGAAGGTTGCAATGGAATAAAAAAGAACCTCTATACCTTAAATGGGAACTTTGCGAAGGAAGGAGGGGACTTCCGTTTCCTAAGTTTTAGGTGGACAAGGACAGAAAGGTCAACCCCGGCTAGGAGATATTCTTTAATGAGAAGCTTACTTTCAAGGAAAAATCTACTATGGTGATTAAGAAAGTTCAAGAAGAGGTCGACTGGGTGCACTCCAGATTCTGAAGCAATAGGAGATATGCTAAAAGAGGAGGGGGATGTGCTCGCCATAGTGATCATTCTACCTTCATCGTGCCTGCTATTGGACAACTTAATATTTAGACTTGGGTATGAGAAATGAATTCTATAATGTAAGTTCAGATGCACTTTTCAACATTTTTAATAAGATGAATTTTGATTTGGCTTATTTTGATGTATCCTATAATATTGAAATTTTGCACTTATCTGATTCTAATGAATTTAAAAATAAAATTAATGAACAATTGGAAAAGAAAATTGAACCTATGGAACCAAATTTTGAAACTCTTTATTTGGGCAATAATGAGAAGCCACACTTAATTAAAATTGGCTCAACCCTAAATGAAAAGGAAAGAAAAGATCTCAAATAGTTTCTCATAGAATTCCAAGAATTGTTTGCATGGTCTTATGAAGATATGCCTAGCATTGATCCCGAGATAACCCAACACCACATTAACACTCATGCTCACATGGTACCTGTACGGTGCGGGCCTCCCCAGGCCTATTTGGGCTTTTGACCCTGAATTTTAGCCTTACAGCACGGCCTATGGGCCCAACTTTCTTATCCAAAGCTTGACCCAGAACCGGATGAAGTTATGGAACCAGGCCTCATGTCGTTTTGCTCGACCCAAAACCCGTTGAACAAGCCGTCGTCACACATACACATCATCGTTCGTAGCATGAGAAGTGTCCGGCAAAGTACACCTCGAGCAGAATCATGATTATTTGAAAGCGTAATACCCCAGTTATCCAGCACAACCTTAAAGATATCACCGCCGAGCATCCCTTCTGAGGTAGGAATCTATTTTTGATGCCACTATTACCGCACCCCACTCCCAACTAAAACATCCACTTTGCAACAATAACACTAGACCTCTAATACCGCTTACCACAAGAGTAATCATAACCCACCACTAACTATGAGGCTATAAATATGAGAAGCTAAAGAAAGAGAATGGGGTTTTTTGGGGGGGTAGAGAGAGGGAAGAGGGGAGAAAAATAGGAGTGAGGCTATAAAGAAAGGTATTAATTTCGTAAGGATTAGCACCCACATTTGGGTCTTTGTATCATGAACTACCTAGGGTAGGAAATTCAAAGCCCACATTATAAATAGATTGTGAGCCCAAGTGAGAACCAATCCGTCTACCTCATTTTTGGCGCATATAATTGGTGCAGTTTGTGGGAATCTCCTATAAAGTTGTGGCTCAATTGAGACTCACTCTCGAGAAAAATGTTTAAAAGACGTTCAGGGAGTTACGCTACAAATGGTTCAGTGGCATCTTCTCGGGGATCCTTCTAGTAGGAATAGAGACATAAAAGGCATGAAGATAGGGATTGCGAACATAAATGAGGTCGATCTGGCCTTGGAGAAGGGTTATATCAAACCCAGCAAGCAATAGCAAATGCTTCAGGGCGTGGAAAAATTGATGAGAGAGACGAAGAGCTTGAGCCATTGTGAAGGTTGGTGAGAAATCTAGAATTAGAGGCGAGATGACGCTGGGAAGGTCATGTTCGCGGGAATATGCAGAACGGGGTTCCGATTCCCTAGAAGAGAGATGACCTCGAAATGCTACTATGGATGTTATGAGCTGCGCCTTATGCAAAGCTACTTGATCACCATTCTCAGATGATGTCGAACGGGCCCCGATGTCGAACGGGCCCCATTGTCGAGCAGATTTACTCGCCCACCATTCAACTCGTATGATGGGAAGACAGACCAGGTAGAACACGTCAGCCATGATATTCACATGATGTCTTTACACAAGCATAATGATGCACTAATGTGTAAAGTATTCCCCTCAAGCCTCGTACCCTCCGCTTTAAGGTGGCTCAATGGGCTACGAAAGGGTTCCATTCTCAGTTTCGCCGAATTGATCCAGGAATTCGGTGCCCGGTTTGTAACTTGTAGCCAAGTACCACAACCAGGAGATGCATTGCTATCTATGAAGCTAAGGGTTGGGGAAACTCTTCGTCATTATGCTAATCGGTATTGGGAGCTTTACAATAAGATTGGAGGGGGCAATGAGAAGATTGCGGCAAGCATCTTAAGGATGTAGTTGCCCGAAGGCTCTAAACTGTAGGAGTCATTGACAAGGAAACCTCTTGAGGATATGAGGCATCTCATAAGACATATTGAGGAGTAGAAACGTCTAGAGGATGATCGGCTATAGAGTAAAGGTAAGGCCCCATTGGTGAGTTGTACTTGGTAGAGTAGTTTTCAACTGAGGCCTTATAAGGATTTGATGATGCAAGGCCTGGAATTGCAATTGGCCGAGGTAAAAGTGGCGTTTAAGGAACTGGTGCACAAAATCATAGACTAGATCAAGAACGTGCCTTACTTCAAATGGCCAAACAAGATGGGAGGTAACCCATCTCGGAGAAACCAAAACTTGTATCGCACTTACCATAAATATAAGGGACATACTACCGAGTAGTGTCGGGTATTGAAAGATCATCTGGGGCAGTTGGTGAAAACAGGTTATTTGAAAAAGTTTGTGACGGATTTTGGAAATCGAGAGAATGGACAAGGTCCATGACGAGGGGGGAATCCTCCCCTACCCCCAATTGGAGTGATTGAGGTTATCCATGTTGCCTCGAGGGGTGCTACCATGACCAGAAGGAATGGGGTATTCACTGTAATGCCAGTAAAAGGATGCCCGGATAAGCGACTGTCCGAGAAGAAGATAAGGTTCACACAAGAGCCCATTGCTTTTAGCAATGATGATTTAAAGGGTACAACCCAGCCACACAATGACGCGCTGGTGGTGACAACCTAAATAAACGGTTTCATAGTGAAAAGGGTAATGGTTGACCAAGGAAGTGGGGCTGATATAATGTATCCAGATCTGTTCAAATGGCTCGGATTGAAGAATGTGGATCTTTCAAAATACGACACACCACTAGTCGGGTTTGATGGCCAAGTGGTGATTCCCAAAGGGCAAATTTCCCTTCCTGTGAGTTTGGAAGGGAAGAGGTGACATTGGCATTTACAGTGGTTGCCTCGTTCTCTCCTTATACAGTAGTTCTAGGAAGGCCATGGATCCATGCAATGGGGGCTGTCTTGTCCACCCTACATGTGAAAGTTAAGTTTCCAATCGAACATGGTATTGTTGTAGTGAGAGGAAGCCAGCAAACGGCAAGACAATGCCTAGTTGCCGCGGCGAATTGGAAGAGTGTGCAAGCTGAATAGAACAATCAAACCGAGAAAGTCTCTTTGTAGCAATTACAGGAGCCCCAAAGAGAACAGGGGGTTGGTTGTGCCAAGGAACTAATTAGAATTAAGATCTTACTAGGCAATGACAGAAGGCGGAAACCAAGGTGGTCAGCCAAAGAGCACGTGGAGGCAGTTAACCAGAAGGTCATTAGGCTAAGAAAGGCTGGGGCAATAAGGGAAATCTTTTTCCTGGAGTGGTTAGAAAATACCGTAGTGGTAAAGAAAAAGAATGGTAAATGAAGAGTTTGTGTAGATTTCACGGATTTGAACCAAGCATGCCCAAATGATCTGTTTCCTATGCTGAATATTGATCAGTTAGTAGATGCCATGTATGGACACACAAGGATGAGCTTTCTGAATGCTTTTTAGGGATATCATCAGATTGCCCTTGCAGCTGAGGACCGAGAAAAGACAGCATTCATCTCCCCGGATGCCAATTATCATTATACTGTGATGCCTTTTGGGTTGAAAAACGTTGGGGCCATGTACCAACGAATGATGACAAGGATGTTCTAGGATAAAATAGGGTGTACGGTTGAGGTGTATATTGACGACATGGTGGTAAAAAGTAAGCAAGAGGTACGACATGTGAAGGATTTTCAAGGGGTGTTTAAGATACTTCAGCAACATAAGTTGTGCCTTAATTAGGAGAAATGCATCTTTGGGGTAGGAGCTGGTAAATTCCTGGGGTATCTGATCACTAGTCGGGGAATTAAGGTCAACCTCGATTAGATTGAAGCCGTGAAGCACCTCAAGCCCCCGAGCAATTCGAAAGAAGTGCAACTATTGACCAGGATGCTAGCTACCATCAATTGATTCATCTCCAAGTTTGCTGATTGCTACCGACCATTCTACCAACTCTTGAAGAAGTGGAAAGGATTCTAGTAGAATGAAGAGTGTGACGAAGCTTTTCGAGATTTGAAAGAGTACTTGATGCAGGCACACATGTTGACGGCACTAGAACCCGGGGAGGATTTGTTCATGTACCTCTCGGTGTCTAATCATGCAATAAGTGCCATGCTACTAAGGGATCAAGAAAAACAACGCCCTATGTTTTATATCAGCAAAACCTTGGTTGATGATGAGACAAGGTATTTGCCCGTAGAAAAGTTGGTGTTAGCTCTTATGCACGACACGAGAAAATTGCCACAATATTTCCAAGCTCACACAGTCTATGTCCTGACCGAGTATCCTTTACAGTAGTTGTTGAAAAGATCTGATCTCACGGGTTGAATAGCTAAATAGGGCACACGGCTCAGATCATTTGATATAAGGTATAGGCCAAGAAGTTCTATGAAGGGCCAGGTTTTGGCCGATTTTGTGGCAGAGTTTTCTTCTAGAGGCCAAATAAAGGTAATCTGTAGCGTGGATTATCACCCATGGAGAGTAATTGTGGACGGTACATCTAGTGTAGTGGCGGCTAGAGCCGGGGTTGTTATTATCACCCCGGAGGGAATAAGGCTGGAGCATTCTTTTAGATTAGGGTTTAAGACCTCTAACAATGAAGCTGAGTATGAAGCCTTATTGGTTGGATTGAGAACTGTACTGGGCATGGGTGCACGAGAAGTTAAGTTTTACTCAGACTCAAGATTAGTCGCCAATCAGGTGCAAGGCTGTTTTAAGGCCCGAGACCCTCGGATGAAAGAATATTTGAGGATGGCCAAACAAGTCATAAGCCAGTTTTCCAAGGCCGAGGTGGTCCAAGTAGCACGGGGGCAGAACAAACATGCAGATCTTTGGCTACATTGGCATCATCAATGACGAAGGAAGTGCCTCGGATAATCAAAGTAGAACTCATAGCAACACCAAGCATTAACGCCGCGATAGATGTTACAGTGGTCTCTGTACCTGGGCCCTGCTGGATAGACTTAATCATTAATTTTTTAGCCGAGGATCAAATACCGGATGATGAGAAGGAATCTAATAGGATATGCCGAGTAGCCACTCGATATTGGTTGTCAGCTGATCGCAAGTTATACTGGAGATCCTTTAGGGGACCATATCTTTTATGTCTGCATCTCGAAAGGGTTGATGGACTTTTGGCCGAGTTTCACGATGGGACATGCAGCAGTCACGTGGGGAGATGTTCATTGGCACACCGGGTAATGACCATGGGGTTTTGGTGGCCTCGGATGTAGAAGAACGCTGCTGAGTATGTATGAAAATGTGAACATTGCCAAAAATACGCCCCTTTAATTCATCAGCCAGCAGGACATCTAAATCCTGTCAGTAGTCCCTGGCCCTTTGCACAGTGGGGGCTGGACATTATCGACCTGTTTCCCCGGGCCACGGGCAATCGAAGGTTTATTCTGGTGGCTGTTGATTATTTTACTAAGTGGGTGGAGGTAGAAGCATTGGCTAATATTAGAGATGTAGATGTTAAAAAATTTGTATGGAAAAATATAGTAACAAGATTTGGGGTACCGAACTCTCTCATATCCGATAATGGATTGCAATTCGATAGTAGAGCCTTTCATGAATTTTGCAGCAATCTCAGCATCAAGAATAGGTACTCCACCCCGACTTATCCTCAAAGCAACGACCAAGTTGAGGCTACTGACAAAGGCCATGGTCAATGGATTGAAGATGAGGTTAGATAATGCAAAGGGTAGGTGGGCTGAGGAGCTACCCAATGTCTTATGGGCATACCGAACAACCCCCAAGAGATCTACAAGAAAGACTCCATTCTCCTTAACGTATAGGGCAGAAGCTATAATACCGGCCGAGGTAAACCCATACAGTGCACTGGTTGGGGAGTTCACCCCCGCAGAGAATATTGGAATGACGGTTGAGAATTTGGATTTACTAGAGGAGCATCGAGAAGCTGCGACTATACAGCTTGCCGAGTATCAACAAAAGCTATCCCAGCGATATAACTGTGATGTAAGGACAAGGGGATTCAGTGCTGGGGACATGGTGCTATGGAAAGTAGTAGGGAATATGCAAGATGTGAATGCTAGAAAGCTAGCCCCGTCTTGGGAAGGGCCTTATAGAGTAACCGCTGTTGCAAGAGCAGGGGTATACTACTTGGAAGATTTGGCTGAAAGGCCACTTCCTCAGCCATGGAATGTCCACAACCAAAAGAAGTTTTATCATTAATTGGTGGCACACCAAGGAGCAAAGTGAATGTAATCGTGTATATATGTTTTGCATGTTAATATGATGGTATCTTTCCATGCCGGTGCATTTGACTCCATTATTGTTAGGTTATTAAGTGCTGACAAACCAATATGGAAAACGCTGAGGAAACTAAGGTAGCCTGTCCCATTCCAAGGATAGAAGCCTGTCCTCGGTTCGATCCCTATCACTGGACAAGTGGAAACCTAAGCTCTACGCAAGCTAACGACAAGAATCCTGTCTATGGTTCGATCTCCATCACCAGGTAGGCGTAAAACTAAAGTCGCGAATGCACTAAAGAATGGGAACCTGTTCCCTGAAAGACCTAAATCCCCGGGCATGTAGAATCGCAGAATTTGAACTAGCCTGAGGGTAGAAAACTGTTCCAATTCGGTCTCTAATATCCCAAGAAGCCAATTCTTTTTGAGATGAGTAAAACCCTTCGAAACTAACACGGTCTCCATACATGCACGGATCAGATTTTCACATAGAAAGAAAACGTGTGACCATTTATGCATACAAAAGTAGTAAATAGTGTATGACTAAATTAGATGTTCATCAGCATTGTCCAGTAAATTGAACAAAGATAAAATAAATGAAAGGGAAAGGTGAAATACTGTTCAGTCACCACAGCCTGGTAACCATAGGCAATCCAAGAAGAAAATAGAAATTAAAAGATGAGTAGAAGACAGGAGTTAAACTTCACGGTCAGTTGACGGGGCAAGAGCTATGCCATTGGTTTGCTGTCCAGGCACATTCTCAGATGGTTGGTTGGTGAGAGGTGGTTGTGTTGGCATGACCTCGGGAGCATTGAGGGTACTAGTAACTTCAAGATCAACGCTTTCTACATGTGCATCAATCGCTCGAACCAACTCTGCCATGGTTAGAGTATCTTCTTCATTAGCCACACCGGCTTGGTTCTGGACAGGGGGAGCAAGAGCAAGAGCAGGGTACAAGATCTATTCGGGGTTCCATAGTGGGGAATCATTCGACGCTTCCATTTCCTGGAGGGTAGCCAGCCATCCCTCCCCAAATCCGTGCATCCGTGCTTTATGGACAATAGGTTCCATGGAATTCTCAGAATCCACAAAGCCCTCAGTGTACCATTTATCCTTACAAGCTTCAAGAGCCGTCTTCAAATCGACCATCACATTAGCCTGGGTTAAGTTGAGGCTGGCTACCTCTGTAAATTTGAGTTCCACCTCCCTTAGTTTCTTCTCTGTCTTAGCCAACCTTTTCTCCATCACCAATTGAGCTTCCCCCGAGGATCAAGCCTTCTCCTCAGCAGCTGCAGCAGCTTTCGCTTCTCCTTTGCCGTAATAGTAGTGACTTCCTTAAGAGCTTTTTCTTGATTAGCCTTCTTGGCAAGCTCATTCAGCCTCTCGTCAAGAGCATGTGCTAATTGCGCAGCCTGACATCCCAGTAATGGTTAGTACGAGTTTACTACTATAGTGTGCCACTATAGAAACTTGGAAAGCGACTCCTTGGTCCCCTAAAAAAAAAAATTTAAGTCACCGAGCAGCAAAAGACCCTGCACCAAACTCTACACAACTCGCCCTCGTTGGCCATGTTACTAGGCGCTTGCACTGGCAGACGCCAAGAGGGGCCCATCTCCGAGCTTGAAGGTAGGCTGCCAAATTGCCTTAGGCTGGGATGAAGATGCCACGTTCGTGCCAATTTGGGGAGTTGCTTGAAGGTCACCTATCGGTAAGGCCCACGTACGGGCTGGTCAGCAAGGCGTTGTATCTTTTTTTGCATGGTTGGGTAGAGGTGAGGGAGTATGGTCCCTAGCTCGGCTGGCTAAGGCTGAGCCAAAGATCAGGATTCAGATAGAAATCGTTCGGCAATATGCTTCTTCCTTGTCACCATTTCTGCCCCTTGTTCATCCTCAGCTACTTCTCACTCGATTGCTTGGACTTGGGCTTCATTCCCTTCGATGGGAATATGTTCTTGTTCTCTTAGAGCCTAGGAAACTCGTTTGGTGGACTTGTCCCTAACTGGGGCTAATTCATTGGCAATTGTGTAATGAGGGCCGAGATCTCAAGCTTCCCCGGTGGTCAATAAGGGAGGGAGAAAGTTTGCATGATGGAAGTCAATGTATGATAGCAGCGGACTGTCTACTGAAAGGGCTTGGCTGAAGGGTTGCCAAGTCCTATACCTGGGGCTACAACTGAGTATGAGGTGTGATGCCCAGAGTTGCCCATCGGTATGAACAAATATCTCGAACCTAAGCACAAAATTTAGGTCCCTTATATGCACCACTTTGAGGTCCGGGGTAAATACTTCGCCGTATGCAAATAAAGAAATACTACAAGTTAGTTTTCAGATAAGAGAATGAGGAGAAGCAAGTCAGTGATTAGTATGAACCAACTTCGCGCTGCAAAAGGGGGCAAGGGACTTCACCGACAAACCAGCTACCGCTCACCCCGACAAGCTCCCCGGCGGAATTCCTATTAGAGTCAGGTAGGCATCAAATTAGCCGTACCCGCATATCCCTAACTTTCAAGTAATAATTGGTGTACTTATTCCCACACAAACTGTACATGTAGTTTATATCGTGATGGTTCAATTGCAAACCGTATAGCTGATTCAACCTACTAACACAACTAACTACCCGGTAAAAATTGGGAGGAAGTTGGTCCGGATACAAACCATAAAACCTAAGGGTTTTGAGTAGGAGGGGATCCACAGGGAGCCTTACCCCCCTTATAGGATCGACATCGAAGGAAAAAAGGCAGTATTAGACCCCCTGTAGAGAGCAATTTTGCCCTTATGGCAGTACGCCACATTCACATCCTCAGGGATGTTAAATGTCTGCCTAAAGGTGGCTAGGGTTGCATCAGTGTTTAGAAGGTGAGCATAACCCATTTTGAACTCCAAGATTGAAAGAAGAGACTAAAATAAAAGAAAGAGGTAAAGGACTTACTTTGGATTCTAGGAAAGGGGTATTCTGGGCTAAAGGATAAGCGCACAGATCAATGCACGACAGAGAGGACATTCAGAAAGTAAAGAATGTAAAAATGAAAGTATGATTTAGAGCAAGATATCTATAGGAGCTAGAAGAGAAAAGATAAATGCTACTTAATAAATAAGGAGCGGGAAACCTTACAAATCACCATCTCAACTGCCACACGCGTGCCGCTTTAGTTCGCGAACTGTTAGACAATGATGAAGGCTGAGCCAACTGTTTTGTACAACATGCCTTTTTATGCTGCAATAAAGAGGCCCTTAACCGCCCAGTATCAATCCATTAAGCTTCCTAGGGGGGCTAATGTACGGCATGGGCTTCCCTAGGCCTATTTGGGCTTTTGACCTTGAATTCTAGCCTTACAGCACGGCCCATAGGCCTAACTTTCTTGTCTAAAGCTTAGCCCAGAACTGAATGAAGTTATGGAACCAGGCCTACGTCGTTTTGCTCGGCCCAAAACCTGTTGAACAAGCCATCGTCATACGTACACATTATCATAAGTACACCTTGGGCAGAATCATGATTATTTGAAAACATAATACCTCGATTATCCAGCACCACGTCAAAGATATCACTGCCAAGCATCCCTTCTGAGGTAGGAAGCTATTTCCAATGCCACTATCACCGCACCCCACTCCCAACTAGAACATCCACTTTGCAACAATAACACTAGACCTCTAATGCCACTTACCACAAGAGTAATCATAACCCACCACTAACTATGAGGCTATAAATATGAGAAGCTAAAGAAAGAGAATGGGGTTTTTGGGGGGTTGGAGAGAGGGAAGAGAGGAGAGCAATAGGAGTGAGGCTATAAAGAAAGGTGTTAATTTCGTCAGGGGTAGCGTCCACATTCGGGTCTCTGTATCATGAACTACCTAGGGTAGGAAATTCGAAGCCCACATTGTAAATAGATTGTGAGCTCAAGTGAGAACCAATCCGCCTGCCTCATTTTTGGCATGCACAGTACCTATTAAGCAAAAGTTGAGACATATGAGAACCAAATGGCTCCTTAAGATAAAAAAAGAAGTCACAAAATAGTTGAAGGTAGGATTCATCAAACCCATGCACCAAGCCGATTGGATATCCAATGTTGTGCTTGTACCCAAAAATGATGGAAAGGTAAGGATGTGTATGGATTTTAGAGATCAAAACAAGGCTTACCCCAAGGATGATGTCCCCCTCCCTCATATAGACGTCTTAGTGGATAATACTGTCGGTAATGCCTTGATGTCTTTCGTGGATGGATTTTTGGGATATATCCAAATCAAGATAGCTCCTAAGGACATGATGAAGACAACCTTCACCATAGAATGAGGAATCTTTTGTTACACCATGATGCCATTTGGGCTCAAGAATGCGGGTACAACTTACTAAAGAATGGCTACAGTTTTGTTACGTGACATGATGCGTAATGAGGTAGAGGTGTATGTTGATGACATGATCATGAATTCCAAAGATAAAGAAGGCCATATAGCTAATTTGAGGAAATTATTTGAGTTGATCAAGGAGTATAGATTAAGATAGAATCCACAGAAATGTACCTTTGGAGTAACTTAGAAAATTGTTAATCTTTTTGGTGAGTGATAAAGGAATACAAGTTGACCCATCAAAGATCAATGTTGTATTGGATATGCCTCCACCCAAGAGTGAGAAATAGATAAGGGGATTATTAGGCCGATTACAGTACATTAGTTGATTCATTGCCAAGCTCACCTCTACTTGTGAGCCCATTTTCAAGCTTTTAAGGAAGAATGAACCCCATGCATGGAATGATGAGTGTTAGAAAGCCTTTGAGCTCATTAAAGAATATCTTCTCCATCTACCTATATTGGTATCCCCGAAGAACAGAAACTGCTACTACTCTACCTCTCTATCATAGAAGATGCGGTTAGGAGTATGCTTGTACAAAAGGATGCGTTGTGACTCGAGGAGATATGGTAGTAGCAAAGATTGATAGTGCAAATAATTTGGTAGATCCCTTTACCAAAGCCATGCCCCAGAGGACCTTTGAGTCACACCTAGAGGGAATGGGAGTTAGATTTGTACATAGTAGTATTTTAAGGGCAAATGGGATATTGCTAGGGTTAGTGCCCTAAAATCCTATTGTACGATGCTGTGTATGATACTATGTATGACATTATGAATTAAAATAATAAAGTTTTTTTATTATCTAAAATAATGGTAACATGAATATTTGGACAATATCATATAGTCCTTGAGATACATAGTGATGAAGCAGGAATTTTCCTCGTCAGTATATCCCTCGTCACTACGATGGACGACCTGAAAATCTTGTGTCACAGAAAACACTCAACAGATAAGGGCATCGGTTTGGGGACTGCCAAGGACACTCAAATGCTTAAGTTAGCTTATTCTCTTTGAAAAAACTGTAATTTGTATAGCAGTTGTGTGTTTGTGTCCTTTTTTACCTATCTTTCTTGGCTTTATATAGCCTCAAGTTGAGTTAATACTCAGTATGCCATTATGTTACAGCTGGGTAATTAATGCTTAATAATTGCAAATTAACTCCAAGGTTTTATGTTTGTAATTGGTTTTTAATTTCGTATTATTGGACGATGGTAATGTTTTTGTGTTATTCATTGCTTGATCATTGATTGCTACCTAGAATTAATGCACTTATGCTCGTCCATACTCTTACTCATCACTATAGTGGACGGTTTGCAAGTAATAGACGAACGTTTATATGCTACTCATCAGATACCCCCCTTAGTCCTTTGTCGTCTATTGTCTGGATGAGCTAAGGAATATTGAAAGTCCGTCTTAGGCAGATCACCTTGTTTGTACTCCGAGATTCTCGTCCCATCATATTTATTGTGAGGCGACATCTCCGTCAGCTAATTGCCATGTTCCTTGTTTGTTTTGGCCACACATGTATATTTTTCCTGGAGTTTCCCGCACATTGAATTCATTCTTTTTTTTTTTTTTTTATTATTATTATCAAACAGCCTTCTCATATTCTTCTTTGTCATACATTGAGCTCGGAGTCTGAAACTAAAAGAAAAGCTCTTGTACCTTCCACACGGTAAGACTCCTCTTCCTCCCTTAATGTTTGATTTTGATTTCATTAAGAAGGAAACTCCCTCCATTTCGTCCTTCTTCACTAGGCTAGGAGTGTTTCTTGAGTCTTCTAGTGGGCGCCATCCCCACATTGGTTAATTTGTACCTTGAGATTGTGGGGCTTTTAGGCCTGTTTTGATTAGCCTTTACCCTTTGGTTCGTCACTCATTAATCGCCCATCATCTAGAGATGACTGCCATAGATCAATTATTCTGTTAACAAAGGTCAACTAAATAATAAATCTCACAACTTTAGTTTACATAAACTCTCAATCCTGAGATGATAGTGAACTCGATCATGAAATGTAGGTTGCTTTGATATATCAAGAGTGCGATCTAATTCAATGGTCAAAACCTCAATATATTGGGCAGTCACACGTAGTACTAAAGGAACACATATTCTTAAGATGGAATTCATAGTCTCTTTGTAGAGATATAAAATATTCTTTAAGATAAGTTTAATCAATTTGGTTATTCAGAATGTTAGGCCTAACCACTTTAGTAAAGAGTTAATAAAGTTTATATTTTATGAAATTTGATTTTATAAATATATAAAAATAACTCAAAAGATTAAAGTAGGTACTCAAGGATCAAGAGGTAGTAATTTTCTAAGTGACAGTTATATATTATGACTTTGTATTACTACGAATATTTTCATGAAGGGGTTAATTATTTAGCTAATAAAGTCTTGGGATTTAATTTCACTAATAAAGCCTAGAGTGCAATTATATTTATATAGTGGTATTAAATATAATTAATGGTAACTTTAGGCTTGTCAAGAGTTGACAGATAAGCCTGAAGCCCATTGGAACTGGATCTTTATTTGTCCCTTTGGTCTCATCCCAAGCTAAACACTAAAGCCCAATTAAGCTGGTCCAAAAGGCTAGCCCAATTAAATAATAAGTAGTTTATTTAATAATAATTATTAAATAAAGTAACTGCCTTTGACAGCTAAAAAGAAAACATACGTATGATTAAAAGAGAAAAATAAAATTTTCTCAAAACACATTATCTCTTGAAAAAGTGTGTACATAACTGATTGAAAGACCACATATCTTGGGCATATGTGGAGTTGGGGTGAAAATTGAAGGTATTCCCATGTTTAAACTTCTCTTGTTTTGAATTTCACTGCATTAAGGTACTCCTTGTTCTTTGTTTTCAAAATTTAGAAATTCCATGTTATCTCACATGAATGAAGTAGATTCTTGTGTTGTTTTTGTTGTGGGTTTTGTATGAGATGTAAAACCAGTTTTTCCAACAATTGGTATCAGAGTTAGGTTCAATATCATGCTTGTATAATATTTTGATTGAGTTATAGAGTCAAAGAAAATAGTTTTCTTGGCATTTTTATTTTCTGCAATAAAGTTTATGCATATTTATGTTCTTTGTCATGGTCTATGATATGGATATGTTTTGAGATTCATGGCATCAGTTTAAAAGTTTTAAGTAAAACTGGAATATATGTCAAGGGTGAACTTTTTGTTTTGCACTGCTTGGATATAGTGGACAATTGGGCATAGTTGTTGAATTTCATTCAATAACTATTATTGTATTGCTTCTACAGTATATGAGTATATCTATTATGATGTGTGTAGACACTCATTTTTGCACCCATGATTTAATCAAAGAAGATGACTAGAATGGTCATCCATGTACCCCAAAAATCATGATTGCATTAAATGCATTAATTCATTCATTGCATATCATATAAATGATCTTGAGATCCTAATGGACACAACGGTATGCCCGGTTTCCATATCGGACCAACAAATCGAAAGATATCACCTAATCAAGTTTGCACGGTCAGCATGCATTGTGTCTAGGTAGAGTCGGCCACGCATGATTAATTTAAATTAATTCTGATTGGTTAGAAAATTAAAATTAATTAAATAAGTTTATGATCAGTTGATAATTAGTGTTTAAAATATGATTGCTTGCATAGGAATAAAGGGGATAATTGGATAACAATAAAATTGTAGATAATCTAAACTTTATCAAGATTTATTTTAGAGTATTTATCTACAAGATAATTATTGCTGAAAAGACCTGAATATCATGAAAATAGATAAAAATCTTAGAATACAGATTGAAAACACGTCTAAGTGCAAGGCCCAGCACAAGAAAACCTAGAAACGGAGTCCAAATGCACTCGAACACGAAAGTGCAATCGGCATCCAAGAGTACCATTCGGAACTTTTAGAGTGTCGATTGGCACTTTCGAAGTGCCGAATGGCACCCTTTTAGGCTTTGGCCCAACTCTCTTCGGGTGGCGATAAGGCACATCTTTTTTGACTTTTTCGCAGAGAGTCACATTCTGATTTGCATTCTACCTATCTTTGCTTATTTTTTAAGCACTCCAGCCTCTATAAATAGGAAATGGATCTCAAAATTCTGCACACTCATTTACGCTCTCAAGAGACACTTTCTCACACTCTCAAATTTCTTACCCCCCCCCCCCCTGTTTTCATATTCTCTCTTAAACTAGGGTTTTTAAGTTTTAAAGATAATTGCATAAATTTCTTTGAACCCCAAAATATTCTATTGAGAAAAATAATACGTCCATGCAAGAGATAGTTTTAGTTTTCTTCTTCTTTCTTTTTAGTTTTGTGATGCATGAATGAATATTTGTGTTAGTACTGATTTTACAATTCTGATCTCATATTTTGTCAATATATTTTTATTAGAATGTGTTTATGATGTTGTTATTGTTGAGATCTACTTCTTTATTTCGAAACTCTGATTGTTCTCATTTTGTTTCTTTAATAAAAAAACTGATCTACATCTTCATTAGATGTAGATTTGAATTTTTATTTAATAAAAAATTGGTCTACATCTTCATTAGATGTAGATCGAAATTCTTCTTTAATCCAAAGCTGATCTACATCTTCAATAGATGTAGATTTGAATTTTTCTTAGTTTAAGAACTGAGCTACTCAAAAACAGATTCAAATCTCCATTAGATATCTGATTCTTTTTAAATTAAAAAACTGATTTATATCTTCCTTAGATACAGATCTGAATTTTTCTTTTGTCAAAAACTAATTTATATTTTCTTTAAATGTAGATTTAATTTTTTTAACAAAGCAAATTTGAAATAAAAAAGAGTCATGACTAGTCTAGTTTGTTTTGTTTGATGCATGTTGCATTGGTTGATTTTATGAATATAATCCATTCTGAATTCCTTTTTCCACATAAAAATAGATCTAATTTTTTCTAATCCTCAACATAAAAAAAAAAAAAAAATTCTTTTATTGCAAAAATAGATCTAATTTTTACTTATACCAAAAGCAAGCTTTCCAAATTCACAAAAACAAATCTGATTTTTTTTTTTCTAAACCAAAAATCAATTTTTCGTCATAGCACAGATCTGAATTTTTATAAAAAAAAAGAGGGTGTATTCCTAAATAAACTTGTGCAATTTAGTTTTTTTTTTTTTTTTTTTTTTTTTTTTTTTTTGTGCATGCAATATATCATTCATGTCATGCATTAAGCGTACAGTGGTCACAAGAGTTTAGAAGACTAGACTCTGTTTAGGCAGAATGGGTGCCTAACACCCTCTCATTCCATAATCTAGCTTCCGAATCTAGTTCTTTTGGATAGGTAGATCTATACTTTGTCTTTATTTTTGTTTTGGGTAGATTGTGACTAGGACAAAAAGCCACGTAATTATTTGGTAGTTTGTAACTAGGACCCAAGCCATGTAATTTTCAGTTTTTCAAATATGTACATTTTTATTCAATCAGTGATAAAAGAACAATTCAATCATGTATTTTATATTTATTTTTTTCTCATTGTTTTGTAAAAAAAATATAAGTGGTGACTCCACACCACTTACCCAAAAAGAGAGGTGTCCTAAGAAGCACTCCAAAAATCTCTCTTTTTTGAGAGGCCTTTTCGAGGTATGTCACAGTGGCGACTCCGCTGGGGATGTCAAGGGCTAAGCTTCGTGTTAGACTTAAGTGACCAAATATGTACCCTTGTTTTTGCATAGTCTTGCATGATATTGTTGTTTGTTTGTTTATTTATATTTGTTCTATATTTGTTGAGATATTGTATGATATTTTGTTGTTTGTATTGCTTGTTAAAAGCTTTCCCTAGCTATTATAGTGTGTGCCATCCAAACAAATATGTATGCACCCCTTTCAACAACAATGTAGTGGTAGTAACCATGGATCACTGATCTTTATTAGATTCGAGTACCCAGTGGTGAACTTGTTAGGATATGTGCCCTTAAATCCTATTGTATGATGCTATGTATGAAATTATGTATGACTTAATGTTGTGTTTAATAAAGTTGTTTATTTTTATCTAAAATAATGGTAACATGAATATTTGGACATTATCATATAGTCCATGAGATGCATAGTATGTGATTTATGTGATTTAGTCACAGAAGATATAAATCACAAGTTCTTTGTAAACTCAGAATTTATAGTTCGTAGTCGGTGATGAAATTGGGCATTTCATCTGCGAAGACTATAACGTATCAACTAAGATGATTTGTCTTAATCATGGAAGTGGTGACTTCTAGTTGATATGTTGATATGTTTTAAGAGTTAAGACATATTGAACTGGACCGCTGTGAGATTTATTATTCTCCTAACGACTGTCAATTGAATAATAAATCTCACGACTTCTATTTGCATGAACTCTTAATCCTGAGAGAATAATGGACCTGATCATGAGGTGTAGGTTGCTTTGATATATCAGGAGTGAGATCTAAAGTAACGGTCAAAACCTCAGTATGTTGGGCAACCACATTTAGTGTTGATGGAACATATATTCTTAAGATGGAATTCATAGTCTCTTAATGGAGATACAAAATATTCCCTTGAGATAAGTTTAATGGGTTTGGTTATTCAGAGAGTTAGGCCTAACCACTTTGGTAAGAAATTACTAAAGTATATATTTATGAAATTGGATTTCATAAATATATGATGAATAACTTTAAAGGATTAAACCGGGTACTCAAGGATAAGATGTAGTAATTTACAAAGTGACAGTCTATACTTATGACTTTGTATTACTACGAATATTTTATGAAGGGGTTGTGTGTAAAATAAAGTCTTGGGATATAATTTATTAATAAGGCCTAGAGTGCAATTATATTTATATAGTGGTATTAAATATAATTAATGGTAGCTTTGGACTTGTCAAGAGTTGACGGAAAAGCCCAAAGCCCATTGGAGCTAGTGTCTTATTGGTCCCTTTTGGTCCCATTCCAAGCCACACACTAAAGCCCAATTGGAAAGGCCCAATAGGTCGGCCCAATTAGATAATCAGTTAGTTATAAAGGGAGAAACATACAGAATTTTTTAATGCGATTTTTATTGAAAAGAAAAGAAAGAGTGTGAGACACATTTTTATTCTCCCTTTGAAAACTGATTGAGAGACTACACATCTTGGGCGTAAAGTGGAATTGGAGTGAAGATTAAAAGTTTTCCCAAGTGCTTCTAATCTTTGTTTTGAATTACTCCACACCAAGGTACGCTATCTTGTTCTTAAATTCTGAAATTTACAAAGTGCATGTTGTCAATCATGAATGAAATAGATCCTTATTTATTGCTTCCGCTGTGTGTTTTGTATGAAATACAAAACCAGATTTTTATCCAACAGAACTCACCAAATCATAGCCTAAGGTCACTAGATCATTTCTTGCTGACTGTAAAAGACAAACCATGCCGTTTAGACCAACACAGTGTTCATTACATTACAAGTTAGGAGATGTAACATCCTACCTATGGGAAAAAAATGAAAAAACAAACCCACCCTACAATACAATGACTTAGAACCTACCCTTAGGCCGGTCCCTATTGAAATTGCATTGTATGTGGTGTGTGTTTGTTTGGGTTGATTGATTGATGTGGATGGGGTCTTAGCTTTGATTAACCTGACCAAGCCTATCATTGGGGGAGAATTTGCTCAAGATCTGAAGGAAGGCTGCAAAGAGAACCTAAGCCCGACACTCAAGCCAATAGCTTCAATTCCAAGCCCATCACTCCCATTACGGTACTGAAGCTCGTAAGCATAGTAGAAACTCTGTTGCTGCAACATCAAAATCCCATCTTTGACCTATAAGATAGTTCAAGCCACAAGAAGTCTAAACCTCCTAACTATGACAGAAGAGGGAGAACACCCAAACACCAAGGAACCCATGAACACTCAAGAGCAATTCAACACCATGGTAGCTAGTCAAATCCAGTTGAGAGAAGACATGAACCGTATGGTGCAACCGTGCAACAGTTTCAGAATCTGAAGAATAATCAAGAGGAGAACAAGGATGATCATGATCCACCAACCATGAAGAGTGAGAAGAAGAGCCTGTAAGATGGAAGATCCCATGGACTACGATTCACTCTCACTTTTTCCTAATGTGAGATTCCCTCCCAAGTTCAAGATGCCAACCTTGGACAAGTTTGACGGGACTGGTTGCCTGAAGTCCGATCTGAAGATGTATATGAGGGCTATGCAGCCCATAGGCACAACTGAAGAAATACTTGCTCAAGTATTCCAAAACACACTGACCAGAGCGTTCTTAGGTGGTTCCTCAACCTAGATAATGCAAGAGCAAGAAGTTGGAAAGATATCTGCCAAGAGTTTCACAAGCAATACAAGTACAATATAGAAGTGGACATAACAAGGAGAGACCTCGAGACCACGAAGCAAGAGCCAAAAGAATCCTTCTTTACCTTCATTCCCAAGTGGAGAGCCTAGGCAGCACAGATGATGAATAGGCCAAGTGAAGAAGAATAGTTAGCTATGGTTGTAAAGAATTTATTACCTAAATACCATAAGTACTTGTTTGCACAATATTTTCCTAATTTTAAAGCTTTAATTGCTGCTGGAACCAAAATTGAGGATGCAATAAACAATGGCACTATAAAAAATGATGACCCGCCGAGTTTTAAAAAGAATATAGGATCTAATTCTAAGGTTGCAAAAATCTCTAATATTCATAAAAATGATCCTTATCAATTGATTGCACCCATTGCACCTGTGCAAGTGATAAGCCACAAACGCATTGACCCCTTGCGATGAATTAAGTTGATTAATTAACCACTTTATTAATTAATCAAATTAGCATGCATATTGCATGGCAGCATAAACAAATCACCAATAAACTAAAGTATACAGTGGAAAATAAATTAAAAAGGTGATTTGTTTACGAATGGGGAAACCCTACACGACAAAACCCCACCGGGTGATTTTAAGGTCACCACTCCCAAAATTCTACTATTATCACAACAAACGGTTACAAGTAAAGGAATCCCAAGTACCTTACCAACCTACAGTTGAACCCTTATCCCAATACCCAATTGGACTTGTTTTGTAGTGACAATTTCTCCTTTTGATGCATGACTCCCAAGTAAGTGACTAACCAATTGCGCAGATCCCAGTACGTGACTTTAATCACCAACTAAAGAAAGTTGTTAGCAGCAAAGTTCTTCAATTCATCCACACGATGAAGATCAAGAAGAAGCTTGATTACAAAACCCTACGGTGCACATTACACAGCAACTTCTTCACAAGAGAGATGAACTAGGGCAAGAAATTTGTCTCAGGTCACAAATTGCTTGAACAAAGGTTTCTCAATGCAACTTGTTTACTTTGACGGCCCTTAAAATAATCCTTTTATATGTCTAGGGTTAGAAGAAAAGAAGTCCTAAAGACACATGTATGGATTGGAATAAAAAACAGAACTCAAAATCTGTTTTTCTTAAATCTCAATAGCTAGAGGTGTTGAGGTGCTGTCGAGCAGCTGTCAAGTCTTGGGGCTGGAACAACTTCTTTAAAACTCAATAGATGCAGCTGTCAAGCCAGGTGTCGAGCTTTAAAATCTAGCACTTCTCAACTTGAATCTTGGACAACTTGCATGGCTTTAACACTTGATCTTGAAATCTTGTTTCTTGAAGTATTAAAATCATCCTAGAGCTACCCAAATACAAGCTGAGTGCATTTTGCAAAGAATAAGCCAATTACATAAAAGAATGACATATGTTCAAAATAAAGTGAAACACATATATCCTAACAATCTCCCCCTTTGGCAATCCGTGATAAAACCACAACAACAAATGAACATATGAGAGAAGTCATAAATCACTAAACTCATATTCACTTATTGAATACAATAAAATCTATCCTAACACAAACTCTTGAAAAACTTTGCAAGAAGAGAGTTTATGGCAAGTAGACTTTGACAACCTGTATTTCTAAAACACTTTAAACAAAACACATTAAGGCATCTTTGTGTGAAGCAGAAATAATAGATTACATACAAGTAAAGAACCATGTGTATAAAGAAAGAAAAGAAACAAAACATGTAAAGATAGGTGAAAGAAACATACATCATCACATATATATAACAACGATAAGCACAATGTATGTAAACATGGTCACAAGACCTAGGTACAAGAACAATGTATCTCCAACAAGAAAGAAAAGAAAGAAATACATGTAATCCTTAATATATCCCTCAAAATAACAACAATCCCCCTATCAAAAATGTCTTATACAAGCTCTCCCCCTAAGTATGATTACTCTCATAACCCAAAACTACTCCCCTTTTTTGTCACGAGCGACAAAAAGTAAAGTGTCAAGTAGACATCTCAGCGGCAGAGCTAACATCTCCATCATCATCATCCGAAGCATCATCGTCATCACCATCATCATCCTCAAACTTAGAAGCCACATGAGGTGGTGGAGGAGAAGCCTCAGGAGCAAAACCGCCCATGGTTGCCTGTCGCCGAGCAATGCGACCAACATGAGCATTCACCTGGTACAACTTTGTAGAAAGCGTATCGAGGTGAGTATCCATGCGCTGAAATTACGCCATGATATCTCTTCGTGACACATCGCTCGAGGAAGAGGAGGGAGCAGATGTGACTCGAGTAGATCTAGATGAAGCTGGATGGGAGGAAGGAACTACTGAATCCATCAGTCACGACCTAAACTGTGCCTCACTACGTTTTATGGTAGCGGCGTCTATGGCAACCATGACATGGAAGTGGTCGGACACGGGAAAAGGGATGGAGAAATGGCGTAAAATTCTCGTGATAGCATAAGGAAAGATGAGCTTATCACGGGCACTTGTATTCCTGTAGACATCTATGATAAAAAAAATGAAGTGTGAAGGAAAGTCTATAGTGAGGTGCTCAAGAAGAGATAACAAAAACCGAGCACGAGGCTCTGTGATGGAGTTGTAGTGAGAGAGTGGGTGTAGAACAAATGTCATCACCATGTTCATGAAACGAAGACCTTTAGCAAAAGGTAGATATGGTGTAAATTGACGTTCACCCCAATCAGAAGGGTGCTCACAAAAATCAGAAATCATCTCGTCTTTGGACATAGTTCGTAGACACTCACAACTAGGATATTCAGGATGCGCAACCCTCGGAACATAAAGCACATCGGAAACCAACTCTAATGTGACTATTATGCACGTACCTCGAACGCGAGTGAGAAAGAGAGGTACTGAAGAATCAATTCCATGCATATTGGAGTAAAACTCCTGTATTAGCACGGAAGGACAAGTGACCGGGACGTCACACAGTGACTCCCAACTCCGACTGTAAATGACATTGGGTAGATCAGTGTCAGCAAAGTCTACTAGAATAACTTGGCGTTCCGAATGAACACCTCATTTAGAAAAGTTCTCCGAGAAGTCCTTTTGGGCATTCTCATCACGAAACCGAACAGAGGAAGAAGTAGGATTAGAAGACGAAGAGGCCCTAGAACGAAGAAGGTTCGGGGACGAAATGGAATTACATTTTGGTGCCATAAACACTACTAACGTAAACAGAAAGAGAGGGGGAAAGAAAGAAACACTCAGAAAAGTCCTAAAAAAACAATTCAAATATAACAAGTATATTGAAAAGAAGAGAACATATGCATGGGAAATGCATGAACATGTGACATGCAAAAAAAAAAAAAAAGAATCATAGGCTCAGCCCAATCCAAACCTATCAACACACAACAAGTTTGCACACATCTAAATGCATGAGATATTGTTAGAATGCTAATGTGATGCAATGCATGGAGTTTTTAAGATCAAATCTACAAAACCCATCCCAAAAATTGCAACAAAAACTCATCAATTTTGAAAAACCCCAAATTTTTTTTAAAAAAATCCTAAAAACTAGGTTTCAAATCATGAAATGTATGTAAATGAAGGAGATTAGAAGCTTACCAAGTGAAGAAAAACTTGAAAGAAGCTTGAAGAAACCTTAGGTAGAGGTTTAGAGTGAGAGAAAGAGGTTTGGGAGGTGAAAAACCAGAGCTATCGAGAGAGAGATTAAGAGAGATCGCACAGAACCTTTAAATACAGGTTTAGTAAATCTCGACAGATACAAGTGTCGAGAGGTGTCGAGCCATCTGTCGAGGTAGGTGTCGAGAGATACAACGTCGACAGATACAGCTATTGAGAAGGTGTCGAGGAACAACACAAAGACATGAAAATAGAAGCTCGATCGATCCACCAACTGTCGAGAAACTATCGAGAGGATAGAAACTTCCTCGATCGATCCACCAGGTGTCGAAAAGCTGTTGAGATTGCGATAAGAAAAAGCTAAGAAGCTCGACAGATAGCCAGGTGTCGAGGAGGTGTCGAGGAGGTGTCAAGGAGGTGTCGAGCTAGCTTTTAAAGGCAGTTTTTTGAGAAGAGAAAAACACAGATATGAATGCAATCATGCATGCAACTCAACCAATGATCCAATCAACAGATTAAGCTCTCAAAATCATCTCTCAACAACAATTTTAAGCACATGGATCTCAAAACACACACATACACACACTAAACAAGTCTAACCAATTTTATATTTCAAAAACAAGTCTAGACAGTTTAGTGAGCATACATCAACATATGTAAACCTTGTGATGGCCAAATCACATTGTACCTGCACATGTATCAAAAGTAGCAAAGAATATTGCATGTTGTGTGTGAAAAACATCGCAAGATTGTATAAGTGTCTCAAAGTTATGACGATTTGAGATATGAGAAAATCTCTTTAACTCACACACAATTATAATTATTTGATGAGGACTATCACCTTTGAGATACATCCTATAACTCCCACATCTCCTAGAAAACACGCTTGCAATCATTTTTTTTTTTAAGCATTTTGTTCTTTTTGCTTTTAGTTCTTTGCATATTTTCTTTTATTAAGCAAACCATGCATGGGCATATAAGAGAGAAAAGAATTACCCAATTATGTTAAGCTTTTTGACGTTGCACTTTTGCTATGCCGAAGCATACAGATGTCATTTTATGATTGGTGGGTAGCAGTGGTGAGATGGTTATTTATGCCTTTCTCTTAGGATTTTCTAGTCCTACCCATCAAAAAGAGTGATATGAGTGCTAAGTACAAGAGATCACTTAACCTTACTCATCACAAACAAAGAGCCACAAAGCTCACTTGCTTTGTTGTACATAAGGATGCTCATCTAAGTTATAAGAGATACAAAATTTAGAAAACTCTGTTTCAATGGTCATTTTAAGGTTCACAAGAAGTGATGTACACTAACACAGATTGTTTTTGTATTTTTCAATTTTTCTTTTATTTTTATCTAAAAAGCAAAATATAACAAAAAATGAAAACAACAAACAAAAACATGTTAAACAAAGCAAAAACAAGGCATAAAACTAGACTGACTCAAAACAGTAAAGCAACACACACAAGTAATGCAAAAACAAAAACAAGAAGGGGAGAGAGAGCAAACGTGAATAAATCATTTAGAACCCTTTTCCTTCCACACCTTGGAAGAACCTTTCCTTTTTGCTAACCCTTAAATCGGTGATGAGGGGGAAGGATTGAAACTGTTCAAGTTCGAAAGAAACATGAGGGCTTTGAGAAGATCTCCAAGAGGAGCAAGAGAGGTTTGAAGCTGATTCTGGTTCCCAAATGCTATCATGCCATTGCTCTGTTGAGTGGCTAGCCACTTATAACAATTTGGTCGAGTATGACTGGCAATTCCACTATGATGATAGAGATGCTGCTTTTTCTATTTAGGCTTTTGAGAGTTAGCCTTCTTAGTCCTAGGGTTTTTAGTTTCCTTCTTCTCAAGTTTAGGGGGTGCTCTTAAGATGGACTTATCCTTGTCTAGGTTCTCACTAGCTAATTTAGCTTTAACATCATCGTTCTCAATTTTAATGTTATTAGCAGGAGGAACAAAAACAGTAGTACTAGCAGAAGGAGTATTAGAGGAAAAGAATTCATACACCAATCCTGTTCGATCAGAAGCAGATTTTTGAATGCTGAACATCTCATCCTTCTTTGCACTTGATGTCCTCTCCAATTGAGCTCTAACTTGAAACAATTCTGCTTTAAGCTTCTTGGTCTTCTCAGCCAGGAAATTGCTCTCGAATCTCAGTGCCCCAATAGTTTGTTTTGCTTCATCAAACTTAGTGGAAAGCTCCTCACGATCAAGTTCCACATCATTAAGCCTTTTGGTGGCCAGCCTATAGAGTTTCTCATGCTTCTCAAAAAACTTGTACAGTTTCTCATAGGCAGTATGCATATCATCTTGATCATCCATCATTTCAAACTTGGCATCCACCAATTCTTTTTTTTCATCTACATCTTTAGTAATCCCTTCAGTAGGATTGATAGTGGCAATGAAGGCATTCAAAATTATGTCATTATCATTGTCAAAATCATCCTTAAGCTTAGTGTCGCTTAAGGTAACAGCAAGTGCCTTGCTTTTCCCAATGCTTTTGAGATATGTGGGACACTCTTGTTTCATGTGATAGAAGCCTTGACACCCAAAGCACTTAGGTCCAACGGGAACAGTGTACTAATCGCCATCCCTGGTATCATTCTTCCCTTTATCTTGGCTCTTGAACTGAGAAGAATTGGATTGCCTACGGTCCTTGTCAAAGCCTTTTCCATTTGCATTTTTCATGAATTTCTTAAATTGCCTAGTGATGTAGGACTTCATCTTAGAATCTTTATCGTCTGAAGACTCATCTGTATCACTGCTCTTGGCCTTCAGTGCCATGCTCTTGCCTTTACTTGACTTGCCTATTCTTGTCAACCCTAGCTCGTAAGTTTGCAGATTGCTAACCAGCTCAGTTAGAGGAATCTTGTCAATATCCTTTGATTCCTCTATCGCCGTGATCTTGGAATGGAATCTCTCGGGCAGAGATCTGAGCACTTTTCTTACGATCTTGGGTTCAGGAATGGTTTCCCCAAGATTGAAAGCTGAGTTCACTATGTCTTTGAGCTTGGCATAGAACTCATCAAATGACTCATCCTCCTCCATCTTAATTTCTTCGAAGCTTGTAATGAGCCTCTGTAGCTTCGAATCCTTGACAGCCTTTGTTCCCTCATAAGTTGTCTAGAGAATGGTCCATGCTTCCTTAGCAGTTTCAGTGGAGGAAATCTTCTTGAACTCCTCATTAATGACCACACTGAATAGGGCATTCAATGCTCTGCTGTTGAAATTAGCCGCCTTGATCTTGGCATCATCCTAATTGGTCGGTGCTTTTGTAGGCTTGGTCCAGCCTATCTCCATAGCTTGCCACACCTTCTCATCTAGTGACTGCAAAAAAGCTCTCATGCGTACTTTCTAGTATGCATAGTTAGTACCATCAAAAAGTGGAGGTATAATAAGAGACTGACCTCTATCCATGACAAACAGGGGTCAATGGATTACACACAAGGATTAAACCTTAATCAGAGTGTGCCTGCTCTAATACCACTTGATAGGCCACAAACGCGTTGGCCCCTTGTGATGAATTAATTTGATTAATTAGTAAGTTATTAAGTAATCAAATTTGCATGCAAACTGGAACAAACACACCGTCTTGTGATTTTTCTTTTTTACGGCCCTTAATTCCTTTTATATGTCTAGGGTTAGGAGGAAGTATCGTGGCAGCACAAACAAATCACCAATAAACTATAATATGCAGCGGAAAATAAATTGACACGGTGATTTGTTTACGAATGGGGAAACTCTACACGGCAAAAACCCCACAGGGTGATTTTAAGGTCACCACTTCCGAAATTACACTATTATCACAACAAGTGGTTACAAGTAAAGGAATCCCTAGTACCTTACCAACTTACAGTTAAAACCTTACCCCAATACCCAATTGGACTTGTTTTGTAGTGACAATTTCTCCTTTTGATGCACGGCTCCCAAGTACGTGACTAACCTATTGCGCGGATCCCAGTACGCGACTTGAATCACCAACTAGAGAAAGTTGTTGGCTGCAAAGTTCTTCAATTCATCCACACGATGAAGATCAAGAAGATGCTTGGTTACAAAACCCTACGGTGCACATTACACAACAACTTCTTCACAAGAGAGATGAACTAGGGCAAGAACTTTGTTTCAGGTCAGAAATTGTTTGAACAAAAGTTTCTCAATGCTTGTGCAACTTGTTCACTTTGACGGCCCTTAAAATAATTCTTTTATATGTCTAGGGTTAGAGGAAAAGAAGTCCCAAAGACACATGTACAGATTGGAATCATAAACAGAACTCAGATTCTGTTTTTCTTAAATCTCAACAGCTAAAGGTGTCGAGTAGCTGTTGAGCCTTGAGGCTGGAACAGCTTCTTTAAAGTTCGATAGATGCAGCTATCGAGCCAAGTGTTGAGCTTTAAAATCTGGCACTTCTCAACTTGAATCTTGGACAACTTGCATGGATTTAACACTTGATCTTGAAACCTTGTTTCTTGAAGTATTAAAATCATCCTAGAGCTACCCAAATACAAGCTTAGCGCATTTTGTCAAAGGATAAGCCAATTACATAAAACAATGACATATGTTCAAAACAAAGTGAAACACATATGTCTTAACAGCAAGTACCACAAGGACCTAGGCCTAGGAGGGAGTTTCATAAGCTGTATATGCCTATAAGCCAAGTGTTTAACAAACTAAAAGCAAAAGGGTTTCTGAAACCCTTAAACCCAAGACCAATTCCAAACCCCTTGCGTTCAAAGTTTAGTGTGAAGAGATGTTCTTACCACCAAGGCCTAGCCATGATATTGACAATTGTTTTAGCCTTCATCATGTAATTCAAGACCTAATAAACAACAAGGTGATTTGCCGCCTACAAAGCCTAGCATCACTAATAATCCCTTACCCAATCACAATTTTAGGAAAGGACCAATGATTAATTTCCTAATGACTAAAGAAGAAAGTAAGGAAGACCCATCTGAACTGATCTATAACTTACCTGAATGTTTTATGATGACATGGGAAGAATTAATGGATAGGACATCTACCACCACCACAGGATATGATATATGAAATGAAGAAGTACCAGAAACCAAAAACTACTCAACTTCCACAAATAGGGGGCAGACACTTCAAACCTCAGTTAAGCTATCTAACACTCACAAATAAGGGAAGACACTTTAAACCCTAAGATACCGACCATAATGACCCAACAAAAATTGCCTACACCATAAGGGGGGGGAGACACTTCAAACCCCCACATTTAGAGATCGATAATCTAGTAGAATCCTTGAATAGATCCACCCAATAAACACCTGCTGTGGAAGATGAGGTCTTCAAGTAACTACAAAAGACATAAGCCAACATATACTTATGGGGTTTACTCACGGCCTTATACAAACACCGTCAAAATCTAGTAGACCTTTTCAACCAAATCCAAGTCCCTACAACCACATCCTCCCAAGATTTGAATGCTATGATTAGGTCCATAAATAGGGAACTCACTATTTCCTATTATGACAAGGATCTGACCAAAAAGGGGAAACACCACAATGACCCGTTGCATATCATTGTAGATGTTAAGGGGAAGAGGATACCGATGGTGTTGATAGATGATGGAAGTGCATTAAATGTGTGTCCTTTAAAGACAGCAAGTTGCTTAGGTCTAAGTGTTAAGGATTTTGTGCTAACTGATCAGTATGTAAAGGCATATGACAATAGTAGAAGAGAGGTCTTGGGAACCATAACATTAGAGCTCACTATAGGGCTGATGATCAAGAAAGTGGAGTTTCAAGTCCTTAACATAGCCTCAGGCTTCAACATACTCCTTGGGCGACCATGGATCCATGACACAGAGGTCGTACCTTCCCCTCTATACCAAAAGGTTCAGTTTTCACATGAAGGAAATATTGTGACCATATATGGTGATACTTTGACGGTGCCTAAGCATATCTTTGGTATTGACTTTGAGAAAGAGCCATTAACCTTAGATGGCTTTGAGATTGAGAGGCCTAGCTTTGAAAGGAGAGAAGGAGAAGTGGAGATGATCCCGATGGACTTTGCTCCTTATAGTAATAAATATGTAGTAGAAATGATGAGAGTAATGTACTATCTTTCGGGGATGAACTTGGGGAGAGCTGTGAAGAAACCTACAGTTCAGGTCTCAATGATTCCTACTACCACACCACCTTTTGGGCTAGGCTATAAGCCCATTGATGATGACTTGTTAGAGATGGAAGTGAGAAAGATGGCTCGAGCCAAAGCCAAAGCAAAGGGGATTCCTTGTCCCTTGGAACCCCTAAGGCCCTATACTCCTACATTGAATGGGAAGTTTGTCAAAGTTGGAGATTGTCAACACCATTGGGATCAACACCAGATTTGATCCTGCAACAAGAACAATGGTGCCTAGGTTCGAGTTACTACTTTAGTGCAATAACAAGATTCCAGAACTGAAGAAGGAAAACACAACTTGGGTTCCAACTAATTGGGCTGATTACATGGACCCTGATATGACTACGCTCTTTGGAGATGCCATTTGCAATATAGAAGAAAAGAATATTGGGAGACTTACCAGCATGCATTAAAGAGCCCGTATGAACTAAGAACCAATGATGAAGATGAGGAAGGGGGAGCAGCCCCTAGTGATAATGATGATGGAAATGATGACATAAGTGATAGTAATAGTGACATCAGCGACAACAACAATGGACATGGTGATGATGACAACAACAACAATAGTAAGAGCAACAACAATGCAGATTATGATAGCCAATGTAGTGGTAATGATTGGGGTGAACCCCCTAGTGATAGAGAAGATGCAAATGCAGATCTTTATTATGAAGAATATGATGATGATGTCAACTACTATGATAAAGATTGAGGACAAGCCAATGATATGTATTATAAGGAATACCCCTATGGGCACCTTTCAAATTGGAGCTGTATCACTAATGTTAGTTCAAGATCTGGTCCTCGATATGACAAGCATGGTAGAGAGATTCCAGAGTTAGGGTCATATTATGACTCAGAACCTGACTCATTGACCCCACAAGCCGAAGAAGAAGCTAACATAGATGCTATGTTGGCCACTCTAAATCAAAAACTGATGGCCCATAGTCTCAAAATATAGACACTTGAGGATGCTAAAGATGATAAAGAGAAGATGGAGGGGGTGAACCACAACATCTCCTTCAACACACCCACTTGCACAAAGGGAAGTATGATTTTTTCTTTATGAATGGACGGATAGTATAGGATGCCTGGATACTTTTGTGGCTGACCAGCCCATAGATGTGATCCATAATCCCACAAACATGGAGATTAATGATGAAGACATAGATTATATGGATGAAGACCCGCATTATTGATGCTGAGGGAATAAGGTGTTAAGATGTGTGGCCTTAAATCCTATTGTATGATGCTATGTATGACATTATGTATGACTTAATGTTGTGATGAATAAAGTTGTTTTATTATTATCTAAAAATAATGGTAACATAAATATTGGGACATTATTCTTAATGTTGGGCAATCGCATTAAGTTAGCAACTTCTGTGATAGCCCAACACAAAAGATATAAATCACAAGTTCTTTGTAAACTCAGAATTTTAGTTCGTATTCAGTGATGAAATTGGGCATTTTCTCTACAAAGACTATAACATATCAACTAAGATAATTTGTCTTGATCATGAAAATGGAGATTTCTAGTTGGTATATTGATATGTTTTAAGAGTTAAAACATATTGAACTAGACCGCTGTGAAATTTATTATTCTCCTAATGACTATCAAATAAATAATAAACTCACGACTTCTATCTACCTGAACTCTTAATCCTGAAAGGATAATGAACCTAATCATGAAGTGTAGGTTCCTTTGATATATCAAGAGTGAGGTCTAAAGAAACAATCAAAACCTCAGTATGTTGGGCAACCACATTTAGTGTTAATGGAACATATATTCTCAAGATGGAATTCATAGTCTCTTAACGGAGATACAAAATATTCCCTTGAGATAAGTTTAATGGGTTTAATTATTCAGAATATTAGGCCTAATCACTTTACTAAGGAGTTGCTAAAGTATATATTTATGGAATTGGATTTCATAAATATATGATGAATAACTTTAAAGGATTAAACCGGGTACTCAAGAATAAGATATAGTAATTTACAAAGTGGCAATTTACATTCATGACTTTGTATTACTATGAATATTTTATGAAGGGGTTGCATATACAATAAATTCTTAGGATATAATTTATAAATAAGGCCTAGAGTTCAACTATATTTATATAGTGGTATTAAACATAGTTAATGGTAACTTTGAACTTGTCAAGAGTTGACAGAAAAGCCCAAGGTTCATTGGAGCTAGTGTCTTATTGGTCCCTTTTGGTCCCACTCCAAGCCACACACTTAAGCCCAATTGAAAAGGCCCAAAAAGCTAGCCCAATTAGACAATCAGTTAGATACAAAGGGAGAAACATACAGAATTTTTTTGGTGTGTGAAAATATAACACTATTGTGAAATGGTGTGTAAGAAGTGTTGTACACTTTGACATTCTCCCTTGAAAAAGAAACCACACTTCTTAGGTGTTAGTGGAATTGGAGTGAAGATTAAAAGTGTTCCCAAGTGCTTTTGATCTTTGTTTTTGAAATTCACCACACCAAGGTACACTTTCTTGTTCTTAAACTCTAAAACTTACATAGTACATGTTAACATTTGTGAATGAAGTAGATGCGTTATTTTTCGTTGTCATGTATTTATCCAACAAAAGGAACTTATTAGGAGCCACCTGTGATCATTGAAGCCACTATTGAGTTGAAGAACTGGGCATGAGAAGGAGCCCCTCACCGTGTGGAGGACTCCGTGAAGAAGATCAAGACCACCGAGCCAGTCACCCTTACCAAGAACATTGTTTCTGTCCTTATTGAGTCTATTTATGCTAGTATTTCTATTCCTGTTAAGTCTATTTGTGATAGTATTCTAGTTGACTCTGATTTAGTTAAGTCTGTTAAGTCTATTGAGTCTATTGAGAACTCTTTTTCTTATAATATGATTTTTTATTCTACTTATTTGTTGGCTTTGAATGTTTTTATTTCTGAAATTGGTAAAGAAACTCTTACTAATAAGGAATTAAAACAAGGACACCTAGAACCCATAAAAGTAGAAACTCAACCCATTAACCCAAGAATAGATAATGAACCCAAAGTGATACAAGTGGGCAATACCTTAATCACTTCTGAGAGAGATGCATTAGTGGCACTACTAACATAATTAAAAGAAGTTTTTGCGTGGTCATATAAAGACATGCTTGGGATTGATACAGATATAATACAACACTACATTCCAATAGATCCAACCATGAGGCCAGTCAAGCAGAAGTTGAGAAGAATAAAGCCAAAGTGGACTCTCAAGATCAAGAAGGAAGTTTAGAAATAATACAATGTAAGATTCCTGAGGGTGGTCAATCATCTGGAGTGGTTAGCTAACGTGGTTTGAATACCAAAGAAGGAAAGGAAGGTCCAAATGTTTGTAGACTTCCAAGATCTGAATAAGGCCAACCCAAAAGATGACTTCCCATTGCCTCATATTGACATCCTAGTCGACAACATAGCAAGTCATGCTTTGCTATCTTTTATGGATGGATTTTTAGGGTACAATCAGATTAAGATGGCTTTAGAAGATATGGAGAAAACCTCATTTATTACTCTATAGGGGACATATTGCTACAAGGTCATGCCATTTGGCCTTAAAAATGCTAGTGCTACTTACCAACGTCTAACCACCACTTTGCTACATGACTTGATTCACAAAGAAATAGAAGTTTATATTTATGATATGATAGTCAAGTACAAGGATCGTGAAGGGCACATATCGACTTTGAGGAAGTTCTTTGAGAGAATCTGGTTCTACAAGTTACGATTGAATCCAAAGAAGTGCACTTTTGAGGTAACATTCGGAAAGTTATTGTGGTTTATTGTAAACCAAAGGGGAATAGAAGTTAATCCTGATAAAATCAAGGAAATTGTAGAGATGAAACCTCCAAGAACTGAGAAGAAGATCCGAGGATTTCTAGGGACGATATAGTACATCAGGAGGTTCATAGCTCAACTCACCATGGCATGGAATGAACAATGCCAAGAAGCCTTTGAGAAGATCAAGAATTATCTAATGAAATCACCAATACTTGTCCCACTGGTACCTGAAAAGCCATTGTTGTTGTATCTCACCACTATAGATACAGCAATGGGGGCTCTACTTACTCAATATATATATATACAAGACTAGAAAATAGAATGCAATTGACTACATCAGCAAGAAGATGTTGCCTTATGAAGAAAAGCATTTGCCACTAAAAAAGACAGATGTAGTGCTTGTATGGGCAACTTGCAAACTCAGACATTAAATGCTTGCTTACAAGGTCTTGGTCATTGCAAGAATGGATCCTTTGAAGTACTTAATAGAAAAGCTTGTACAGGATAGGAAGATAGCTAAATGGTTCTACTTTTGTCAGAATTTGATATTAAGTATGTGACTCAAAAATCTGTGGAGGGGAGGGTGACTGTTGATCACTTAGCCCACTGTTCACCCAAAGAAGCTGAAGAAATCCATAAAGGTTGAGCTAGAATCATGGAAGATGCACTTCGATTCAGCAAAAAATCAAAATGGAAGTGGCATTGGAGTTTTCTTAGTTTCCCTAAAAGGGACACATATCCTATTTTCTGACAGACTCAACTTTCCTACCACCAACAATGCCACTGAATATGAAACCTGCATCATAGCGTTACGAGCAATCCTAGGCCTTGGAGTGAGAATTGGAAGTATATGGTGACTCAGCCCTGATAATCTCCCAGATTCAAAATAAATGGAAGATCAAATTAGAAAGGCTGGTGCCTTATCATGAATGTCTTCAGAAATAGGCCTCAAAATTCAACAAGGTCCAATACCAATATGTGCCAAGGATGTAGAATCAGATTGTAGATGCTTTAGCACCAATGACATCCATGATAAATGGACCTAAAGAAGATGAAACAAGACCGATAATGGTGGAACAAAAAGAGGAACCATCTTATTGCAGAACAATAGAAGAAGATGAAGAAAAGAATGGGGAAGGCGAATGGTATTTAGACATCTTACAATACCCCAAGGATGGGATATACCCACCATCTGTAGAGAAGAATGAATAATTGACCATCCAAAGGTTGTACACTAATTATATTATTTGTGGTGAAAGGCTTTACAGAAGATCATATGATGGAATTCATCTCCTTTGTGTAATCGCTAAGGAAACACTGCAAATAATTGAAGAGTTTCATAAATCAAGCTATGAACCACTTATGAATGCACACATGCTATCAATGAAGATAATGAGGCAATGCTAATACTGGACTACCATGGAAGCTGACTGTAAGGCTCATGTTCGGAAATGCCATCAATGCCAAGTTCACAGAGACCTAAAGCATATGCCACCCATGCCATTACATACTATGACATCACTTTAGCCATTTTTTACTTGGGAGATAGACATCATTAGAAAGATTCACCCAACTACCTCCAATGGCCATGAATTCATATTTGTAGCCATTGATTACTTCACTAAATGGGTAGAAGCTGCCTCATATAAGGTTCTGAATTCAAAGAAAGTTGCTTTATTCATTCAGACTAATATCATCTGTAGATATGGGGTATTACATGAAATTATTTCTGATAATGGGCTACATTTTAAAGGAGAAACAGAAAAGTTGTTCTGACAGTTTAACATTCAGCACTATTAATCTTCACCCTACCTTCCTCAGACTAATGGAGCAGTTGAGGCTGCTAACAAAAACGTAGGACCAATTTTGAAGAAAAGCACAAAAAATTACAAGAACTGGCACCTGCAATTACCCTATGCACTTTGGGGGTATAGAACATCAATTTGATCCTTCACAGGGGCCACTCCTTATTCATTGGTGTATAGGATGGAAGCAATCCTTCCCATTGAAATGGGTGTCCGTTCACTAAGGACAGTACTAGAAAGTGAATCCTCGAAGCAGATTGGTTGCAAAGCAAATATGACTAGTTATGCATGCTGGATGAGAAAAGACTCAAAGCCTTGTATCACATTCAGGGATACCAAAGGAGGCTCAGAAAAGCTTTTGACAAAAAAATAAGAACAAGAGATTTGAAGTTGGGGGATCTAATGATGAAAGAAATCCAAGCCCCGATTCAAGATGCAAACAGGAAGTTCGAGCAAAATTGGGTAGGCTCATACATTATCAAGCACATATACTCTGGGGGAGTAGTAAGGTTGATAGACTTAGATGCAAAAGCTTTCACTGAGCCAACCAACATGGATCAATTGAAGAAATACCACGTCTGACATGGTAGATTGAAAACGCCACATCTGAAGTGGTTGTAAATTATGTTATTTCCCTTCCTAGGCTTGATAAAAAAGGAAGCTCACTAGGTTAAAAAGCCAAAAATGCTGTCTAAGAAAAAATTAGAGTAACAAGAAAAAAAAAAAAAAAAAAAAAAAAGAAAGAGGTAGGTTGAAAACTCGAAAAGGCGACCTACGCAAAAGGAGAGTGAAAAAAAAAAAAAAAGAGTGGGAGAGCCCGTAAGGTTGAAAATCCAAAAGGGTGGCCTAAGAAAAAGTTGAGGCAAATAAAAAAATAAATAAATGAACTACGTGATTACCTGATCCTTCTACCAAGAAGGTACGTAAGCAACCATGCATTGGTCCAGTCACAATTTCCCTAAATTGCCATTTGCCCATTAAACTAATTTTTCCAAAACTTCAACCATTCTATTGAACCATGTCATTACAAAAAAATCCAAGAAAACAAACCCTAAAAAACAAAGCCAAACTCAAAACCAAACCAAACCTTAAGAACCTAAACCCTAAACCAAACCAAAAACGATAAAAAAAAAAAAAAAAAAAGAAAAGAAAGAAAACCCAAAAATCTACATTTGAAATAGAATTCTTAACTTACAAGTCCTAAGTAATTCCTAAACATAAGAGTTTTTACATCAACTTTAAAATAAACATGTTCAAAGCCAAGAATAAGAAGGTCACTTTGTCTTCAGTTTATTCTCTTTTGGCTGATCATTGATTTAATATGTGATAGGTACTTTGTCATCCTTTTCCCTTCTTTTGAATTCATAGTTGTCTTCATCATGTCTTTCCCGATTATCTTTGAGAAACTATTTTCTCATAGCAACCATATCAACTTCCTTATCAGCAATCTTGTCTACCAACCAGTTAGAGTATTCTGTTGTCATCTTGTGAGAGTGAACCTTGACAAAAGACTAGTCTACTCGGTCAACCATCTCTAAGCCCACAGCATGTTCTTTATAGAAGTAGGATTTGTGTCCACAGGAGTCAAAGGTCTTATTCTCATTTTAGAGCTCAGGTTTGATGATAGTCCTACTAGGAAAACTGTTAGGCCTTTAATTACTAGTTGTAGGCCTGGAAATCATATCCAGTTGCTCCATCAGCCATATCTTCAAAGTAAAGGGACTCCCAAGAAAATTTTGAGATTCTCCACCATGAAACACAAAATCTAATCCTAGAAGAGTTTTTACCAAGATTAGAGAAATAGAATTATCACCATCCTTAATCTAACTCACAACACTTATGGGTCGAGCATCCACAAAACCGTGTCTTCCAGAGCAAAGCAAAAATTCTCCCACAAAGCATAGGGCTGAGTCGAATTTTTTTTGCATATTGTTGGTCACACCATAAGTGTGTTTGTTAATTAGTCTTGAAATAACTACACAAAGATTTACCATATGTCCTTCAACCATACTACTAGTGATGGAAGTAGGAAGACCGAAAGCATCAGAGAAGGATTCGTTATGCTGGGGATCACAAGAAACCACTACAGATTTTATGCTTGGATCATAGCCCAAGATAGTGGAAAATCAATGTCAGACAGAGTTCAGTAGTTTTAAATCAGAACACATGATCTTCGGGATCCCATAATTTCACAACATCATGAAGGAAGTCTCACTTGATTTTGACATTCCTCAGAGCCTTAATTCTCTCTAATTTGTAAGTTGTAAAATTGGTTTTGGTACTAAAATCAAAGCTACGAACCCATCTATTGATATCATGAATTGTTGAATGAGAAAAATTGTGATTGCTAGACATGGATGACTTTTGTATGTGAATATTGTGTTTTGCTAACTTTTATGCGAAGAGTTTTTGTAGGGAAGATTGCTAAAATAAGCTACATCAGTTTTTGATCAGGTTTAAGTAGGTTTCACAAAGTTTGTAGCTAAGTAGGAGAGTGTTTCATGATCATAAACAAAGAAAATATTTTTCAAAAATCCCAAAAACAGAAAACTTGGGTCCAAAAGGTGTGAGGAGTCAGCCTACCACAGTGTAAGCATAAGGGCAAGATCAGGTACCATTCGTCATTCTAAAAGTGCTAAATGGCACTCCTTAAGTGCCAAGTGGCACTTATCTCTACCATCACTTATTCACGCAATTCCATGCAATTTTACATTCTCAAGCATATTTTTAGACTATTAAACACTCAAAAAGATTTTTTTTTTTTAATTAAATTGGGGCATTCTGATATGCCTAACCCATTTGGTTTCAAAAAAATCATCACTAGCATCATTGTTTAAAAAAAAATTGATCAAATCAAAATTTTTCAAGACCATTGGTTCATGTCCCAAACTAGGAGCATTGGACCATGCCTCATTCATTTTTAGAAAAAAAAAAAAAATCACCATCTTTTCAAAAAAAAAATCATCATCGTCAAGATTTCCAAAAATACCATGTATTCATTTTTAAACTAGAGGCATTCTGCTCCGCTTCATTCAAGTAAGTGCAGATTTCATTAGAGTCAATCAAGATAAGTTTAAGTTGGTACCACAAGACCTCTTCAAGTGAATTCTAAACTTGTCTCGGTTAAAGTTTCTACATGGTCAATGCGATTCCAAGGAAAAAAAGCTAAACATGGAAATTAATACAAGATTGTCTAAGGAACACTTCCTTTTGTTTTGTAGAAAAAATAAAAATACAAATCAAACATCATTGGGACTTTGGGTCTGGCTATGAGAAGACTTCCTCGATCCACCTTTAGAGGAGCCGCCTTCAGTACTTCCCTCTTGACTTGCATAGAATCGAAGATCATACTGACTGTTCTCAAGTTCAAGGGTTCTGATCCTTTCCTCCAAAGTTCTTCTGGCAAGATCAACAGTTTCCATTCAATGTACCTAAAAAGTCAAAAAAATCAAGTGATAATTCCATCATTAAGAAAGGTCCAAGGAAAAGACATTCAGAAAGCATCATTGCATACCCAGCTCGCCTTATTGAGCACATATTGAGAAGACTGGGTACGAGCCAATGATCGGAAGCCTCCAATCATTCGCATACTTTCCTCAACAAGATCAAAATCAACTTGAAGCATAAATCTACTAGATCCTAAGCCATCTAAAAAAGTCAGGACGAAATAAGGACAAAGAACTAAACATGCAGGAACATATTGGGTCGGGCTAAGGGACATTTGGAGTATGCTCTGGCCTATTTAAAGGCATGGAGCTATATGTTCCATCGGGATTCATCACATCATATTGCCATGCCGAAAAATTGGGATAAGTCTCCATGAAAGAACTAGAAGAGCTACCAACATGGTGAGGAGAAGGAATTTCCTCTTCTTCATCCTCTCCCTCTCCCTTTCCTTCCCCTTTAGAAGATGGAGTTTGAGAATCCAACATGTAAATACTGTCATCAAGCAGAAATATGGAAAAGGAGTATACAAAATGAGAATTTGACTTCAAAAGGGAAAAGAAGTACCGATATGCCAGAAAACCAACCTTGCAGATAAGTTCGAACAAATTTAGAATAAGTCCCTACTATTCCTAGAACAATGTAGCTAGCATAAGCTTAAGCAATCTCTTCATTAGTTAGAAGGTCAGCCAACTGGACGAAGGGACAATGAGGAACCGGAATTATGGTAGGAGGATACACATGTTGTACTTGGGGTAACACCCGAACACCAAGATACCAATACCTTTCATGCGCACACTCAAACAATACCTGACAGCTATTTAGCTCTAAAGCTTGCTCACACTCCGCATACTCCTCACATCCAGCCCAAGGATCTAAACGCATCTGAAAAATCACAAAGGAACCCAGAATGAGAAAAGACCAAATCATAATTAAACACCAAAGATCCCACACATAAGAAAAAAAAGGGGGGGGGGGGAGAAGGACTCACATCATCAGTAGTCAAATTGTCAATCACCAAAAGCCAAATTTCCAAAAAAGCCTGAAGGGAGCTGATAAATGATATTTGGGCAACCACTGAAGAAACCTAGGAAAAATACCGTTAACCTCCTCCCGAATTGCAAGACCAACTCTAAAGTACTTATACATCTAAAAAAAGTTTATAACAACATTACCACATAACCAAAATAATTTTTCATAACTCACACATTGCCAAAAATTTCAAACCTCACCTGCCATACAAATGGAGCCCTACCTGAGCTTGAAAGCCTACGCCTAGAAAGTTAAGTCATGAAATGCAAAAGGGTAGTATAAGCCATACCACCCCAGTCATAATTCTTGATTTTCTCAATGTTTCTCAAGCTCCATAAATAACGCAATTTCACTATCCTACCTAGGTCTAGGCATAATAAAGTCCCAATGAAAAGAAGCATGAACATGTGGGTACCCCTGACCACAGTATCGCATTTTGAAATGTTTTCACACAGCCATGAAAAAAGAACATTTTTACTCTTCATTTTGGAAGGCACTACGCTTAGGAGTTTCTTGATTTCATTTGGAGTAAGGGAGTCATGGACATGAATTCTCTCACCACCTAATTTTAGGCCAGTGATGACGAAAAAGTCGTAAGGTGTCAACATTACCTCACCAATGCCTGGGCTATGGAAGGTACATGTGGTGTCCCAAAAGCGTTTTGCCAAGGCAAGGAGTAAGTGAAGGTCCTTGTATTCATGAGTCTCTTGATTTATTAAAGCTTCAAGAAAGTGTCAAAGCCTGCATCATTAATGATATTTTTGATGTCAGGAGACAATGCTTCCCACATGCTTTTCAACATTTGGAGACTACATCAACTCTTAAGGCTCTGCAACACAAAAATTTAGCTCATCAGTCCATGAACAAAATCACATGTCCAAAAATTTCCCATGACAAAAATCACATGTTCAAAAATGTCCCACAATAAAAAAAAAAAAAAAAAAAAAATCAATGCCCCACCAAAATATTACCACAAACAAAAATATTCACATACCCATGCACAACTACCAAATTTTTCCCATAACCATGAGCAATCAACATTTTTTTTTTCCCACATACCCAAAATAGTCATAAAAAAAAAAGTTTTCCCACATGTTCATGGCCATGCACAAATAAATCTCCACATATCCAAAAGCATAACCACAAAATTTTCCATGACTAATCATCACAAAATTTTCCGTAGCCAAAATCTCATGCCCATTAAAATCCTTCCATATCCACAAAACTTTGTCCATACACATGCCTACAAAATTTTTCCATGTACATGAAACAAAATTTACACATGCCAACAAAATTTCCCACATGCATCATGAATATGTTCATGCAAGCTTACAACACAAATTTTTCACAATGCCAATGCCCCCAAAACCCAAAGAAAATTCCTCTAACCACATCACAAATTACCAACATTGCCAAAGTTCCATAATCCACCAACATTGTCCAAAATTAGACCACAAAAAAAAGCACTTCAAAAATCCTCCAAAGCCAACATTACAACATGATCAATTATACAATGCCCCAAAATTCCAACAAGAACACACAACAAAATGACAATATCTCACCATCAAATTTCCAATGAAGCATGAAACAACTTTTTTCCAAATAAAGAAACCAAAGAAAAACTCACCTTGATATCCATGTGAGAATATGGAGCATGGGTCTTGGGGTCTTGAATAAGCCCCTTGATTTCCTTCGTCAAGATTAAGGACCTTTGGTCCCAGACAGTCCCTTCGTCAAGATTGAGATTGCAGACAGTTCCTTTCATCAAGATCAAGATTGTAGACATTGTTAGGAAATTTAGACCCCAATTGATAGAATTCACAAGTTTTAAACTCAAGTTGTTAATTAGATTTATTATGTATAAAACTTGTTAAAACAAACAAACATTAATATCATGCACAGCGAAAAAGTAAATAAGACAAGATATGATGACGCAGGAAAACCAATGAAAAAACTAGTTTCACAGTAAAAAAACAAGGGGGGCAAACCTTCCTGAAAAGCAATTCACTATAGTAAAGAGAAGTTTCAGATCTAGTACAAAACCTTTGTTCCTAGACTCTACAATCCCTGTAGATGAACTCACAGCAAAAACCCTCTACTGCTTCAGAACCTCTGAACTCTTCAATATATGAATGCTACCCTTTTGCATGGATTCCAGTACCAGACTAACCAAAGATGCACGACTCCTAGTACGTGACTAACTCACTAACTTGAAGAAGATTGTTGGCTACAAAGTTCTTCACTTCATCAAGAACGAAGACCAAAAAGTACTTGGTTACAAAATCCTAAGCCACAATATTGAGGTCGCAGACATTTCTTTCAACAAGATCAAGATCGTAGACAGTTCCTTTGTCAAGATTGAGGTCGCAGATAATTCTTTCATCAAGGTCTCTTGGTCGTAAACAGCTCTAGTTTCAAGATTAGGATTGAAAAGCTTCTTAATCACCTCCATTATCAAGACCAGGATTGAAAAGTCTTTTGGTCACATAAATTCTCAAGAATCATTTCCAGTCTTATCAGCTATCAAATAGGTCAAGTGCTCACAATTCTCATTTTTTGTCAAAAAGGTAAAGCACTAATTCTATGCTCCAAAGTTTTAGGTTCGAGGGCTAGGTAATCTTTGAAAATTCAACCTCAATTAAACCATGGCCTCTAAAGTCAGTGTCTTTATTTTACACTGACATTCACTTTCCAAGCTCTATCAACGAGGGGCATTCTGTAGACACTCGATTTTGCACCCATGATTTAATCAAAGAAGATGACTAGAATGACCATCCATGTACCCCAAAAATCATGATTGCATTACGTGCATTAATTCATTCATTGCATATCATAAAAACAAGCTTGAGATTCTGACAGTCGCAACAGTATGCTCAGTTTCCAAATCGGATCGTAGGATCGAAAGATATCACATGATCAAGTTTGAAAGGTTAGCATGCATTGTGTCTAGGTAGAGGTGACCACGCATGATTAATCTGGTTGGTTAAAAAATTAAAATTCATTAAATAATTTTTTGATTGGTTGATAATTAGTGTTTAAAATAGAAATGCTTGCATAGAAATAAAGGGGAGAATTGGATAGCTATAAAATTGTGAATAATCTAAACTTTATTAAGATTTATTTTAGAGTACTTATCTACAAGATAATTGTTGCTGAAAAGACTTGAATTATCTTAAAAAGAGATAAAAATATTAGAATACAGATTGAAAACACATCTAAGTGCAAGGGCCTGCTCAAGAAAACCTAAAAAATGAGTCTAAAACATAATCGAACATGAAAGTGCAATTGGCGTCCAAGAGTACCATTCGACACTTTTGGAGTGTTGATCAGCACTTTCAAAGTGCCAAATGGCACCCTTTTGGGCTTTGGCCCAATTCTCTTTGGGTGGCGATAAGGCACATCTTTTTCGATTTTTTTGCAGAAAGACGCGTCCCGATTCACATTCCACCCATCGTTGCTTATTTTTTAAGTACTCCAGCCTCTATAAACAGGAACTAGATCTCAAAATTCAGCACACTCTTTTATGCTCTCAAGAGACACTTCATCACACTCTTAAATTTCTTACCCCCCCCCCCCCTTTTGATATTCTTTCTTAAATTAGGGTTTTTAAGTTTCAAAAATAATTGCATAAATTTGTTTGAACCTTAAAATATTCTATTAAGAAAAAGAATACATCCATGCAAGAGGTAGTCTTTTCTTTACTTTTTCTTCTTCTTTCTTTTTAGTTTTGTGATGCATGAATGAATATTTGCGTTAGTATTGATTTTACAATTATCATCTCATATGTTGTCAATATATTTTTATTAGAATGTGTTCATGATGTTGTTATTGTTGAGATCTACTTCTTTATTTCAAAAATCTGCTTGTTCTCATTTTTTTTTCTTTAGTCAAAAACTTATCTACATCTTTATTAGATGTAGATCTGAATTTTTCTTACTCAAAAGCTGATTTACATCTTCATTAGATGTCAATCTGATTCTTTTTAAATTAAAAAATTGATTTGTATCTTTTTTAGATACAGATCTAAGTTTTTCTTTAGTAAAAAACTAATCTATATTTTCTTTAAATGTAAATTTGAATTTTTTTTTAACAAAGCAGATTTTGAAATAAAAAAGAGTCATGACTAGTCTAGTTTGTTTTGTTTGATACATGTTGCATAGGCTGATTTTATGAATATAATCCTCTTCTAAAATCCTTTTTCCACATAAAAAATAGATCTAATTTTTTCTAATCCTCTACACATAAAAAAATAAATTCTTTTATTGCAAAAACAGATCTGATTTTTACAAACCCAAAAACCAAATTTTCTCGTTCCCAAAAAATAGATCTGATATTTTTTTACCAAAAGATTTTGTTTTACTTTACTCTGAGAACAGATCTAACTTTTTCTTTCACCAAAAGCAAGCTTTCCAAATTCACAAAAATAGAATTGATATTTTTTCTAAACCAAAAATCAATTTTTCATCACAACACAAATCTGAATTTCCCTAAAAAAAGAGGGTGTATTCCTAAATAAACTTGTGTAATTTAGTTTTTTTTTTTTTTATGTGCATGCAACATATCATTCATGTCATGCATTAACGGTACATTGATCATGCATAAACGGTACATTGATCACGCATTGATCACGCATGCAACATATCATTCATGTCATTCATTGGTAGTTTGTAACTAGGACCTAAAGCCATGTCAAACATATCATGCATAAAGGGGTACATTGGTCATGAGAGTCTAGAAGACTACACTCAATCTGGGTGGAATAGGTGCCTAACACCTTCCCATTTCGCAACCTTGCCTCCGAATTTAGTGTCTTTGGATAGATAAACCTAGGCTTTATCTTTTTTTGTTTTTTTTTTTTTTTTTTTTTTTTTTTTTTTTGTGGCTAGATTGTAACTAAAACAAAAGGCCATGTATTTTTTGTAATTTGTAACTAGAATCCAAAGCCATGTAATACCCAAATTATCAAGTTTGTATTTTTTATTCAATCAATAAAAATGGAACAATTCAGTCATGTAAAGTTTTATTTATTTTTTTCTTTTTTAATGTATAAAAAATAAGTGACGACTCCACATCACTTACCCAATAAGAGAGGTGTCTTGAAAAAGCACCCAAACCTCTTTTTTGAGAGCAACCTAATTAGGGGCACTCTCTCACAAGTATGATTAGGGACCTCACCTTGGCGTATATGCCTTGCTCCCTACGGAGGGTGTTTAATTCATGGTACTACAAATTAAACTTCTTAATGATGGTTGATATGTGTTTTTACATTGAGAACAACCACGCTACAGTGGAGTTACTTGGTGACTCACATAGAGTCTCAGCAATGGTGTACACTAGACTAAATTTAATGTTAACCTCCCTATGGAGCTATGTCATTATTACTTAAAAGCTAAAGGGAACACTGTTGGAAAAATACATGTTTGTATCGCATACAAAACATACGCAGGGGAAAATTAACGGATCTACTTCATTCGCAATTGATAACATGTACTATATAAATTTCAGAATTCAAGAACAAGAGAGTGTACCTTGGTACGGTGAAATTCAAAAGCAAAAGATTAGAAGTACTTGGGAACACTTTTAATCTTCACACCAATTCCACTTAATGCCCAAGAAGTGTGGTCTCTCAATCAATTTTCAAGGGAGAAATAGAGAGTGACTTACACTCATATACACACCATTTCACCCCTTATTCCACACTTATGAAAACCTTTTTTTAATTAAATTCTATATGCTTCTCTTCTTATATATACTGATTATCTAATTGGGCTATCCTTTTGGGCCATTCCAATTGGGCTTTAGTATGTGGCTTGGAATGGGATCAAAAGGGAACAAATAAGACTCCAACTCCAATAGGCCTTGGGCTTTTCTATCAACTCTTGACAAGTCCAAAGTTATTATTAATTATATTTAATACCATTATATAAATATAATTGCACTCTAGGCCTTATTAATATATCCTAAGACTTTATAATACATGCAACCCCTTCATTAAAATATTCATAGTAATACAAAATCATAAATACTGACTGCCACTTTGAAGATTACTACATCTTAATTCTTGAGTACCTAGTTTAATCCTTTAAGTTATTCATCATATATTCATCAAATCCAATTTTATAAATATATACTTTAGTAACTTCTTACTAAAGTGGTTAGGCCCAACACTCTAAATAACCAAACTCATTAAACTTATCTCAAGGGAATACTTTATTATACATGCAACACTTTCATTAAAATATTGTTAGTAATACAAAGTCATGAATATTGACTGCCACTTTGAAGATTACTACATCTTAATCCTTAAGTACCCGGTTTAATCCTTTAAGTTATTCATCATATTTTTATGAAATCCAATTTCATAAATATATTCTTTAATAACTCCTTACTAAAGTGGTTGGGCCTAACACTCTGAATAACCAAACCCATTAAACTTATCTCAAGGGAATATCTTATATCTCCTTTAAGAGATTATGAATTTAATCTTGGAAATATATGTTTCATCAATATTAAATGCGGCTTCTCAACATACTAATGTTTTAATCGTGACTTTAGATCTCACTCCTAATATGTCAAAGCAACCTACATCTTATAATCAGGTTCATTATTCTCTTAGGATTTAGGGTTGATGTAAATAGAAGTCATGAGATTTATTATTCATTTGACAGTCGTTAGGAGATTAATAAATCTCACAGCAGTGTAGTTCAATATGTCTTAACTCTTAAAACATATCAACATATCAATTAGAGGCCTTCACTTCCATTATCAAGACAAATCATCATAGTTGATATGTTATAGTCTTCATAGATGAAATGCCCAATTTCATCACCGACTACGAACTAAAATTCTGAGTTCACAAAGAACTTGTGATCTATATTTTCTATGACTAAATCATACAAATCACATACTATGCATCTTATGGACTAAGATAATATCCCATTAGTTCATTTATAAATAGTCTCATATAATTAAACAATTTAATTATTTATGACATGCCAAAAAATTGGATTTTAGGGCATAAACCCGAATAATCTCCCACTTGCCCTCAAAAGCAATTTACCATTTGTCCAACACTTGTTTCCCTTTAAAGTAATACATAGTCACTCTAAAACATGGTTTGGAAACAAGTTTCAGCCAAATTTATTGCATAAATTATCTTCTCTACTACTACTTCTCACATACTCATATCTCTTTAATGAGATAATACTTATGCTCAATGTGTATCTTCACCATCTAGAATGAATACATATCTTGAAGTTCAACTTCATGAATCACAATCAATCTACAATTCAATATTTGTACGTCTAGTAAATATCAAAACCTCACTTTGGTGAACAAGCATATAATCCCTCATTCTCCAAAGATATTTGAGTATATGCTTCACTCCCACTGAATTAAGTGATCTTTGATTCAATTGATATTTTCTTACCATGCTCACCGCAAAATAGATATTTAGCTTATTATATAGAATAGCATAAAGAATTCCTATCGATTTGATATAAGGAATCATCATAATATGTTGTTCCTTTTATATGTCCTAGGACTATAGTCCTTTATAAAGGAACTTCAAACTTAAAATGAAAGAATCCTTTCTTGAAGTATTACATGCTATTTAAGCAATTTGAGATAGACCCAACACCCTAATTTCTTAATTTTAACAAAGTTTAATTCTTAGGATGTGACCAGTCTTTCCCAAGTACTTTATATTAAATTGGACTAGACAACAAAAAACTCTATTAATGACAATAACTATACATCATTCTAAATGATTAGAATGTCATCAACATACATTAAGAGATTTACTATTCTACATAACTTTTACGCACATAAGGCCTTTTAATACTTGATCAAAATCAAACAATTTGATTGCTTGATCAAAGATTATATTTTATGATTCAGATGCTTACTTCAGTCCATAAATGGAATTTAAGCAAATTGCATACTTAACTCTACTAGTTCTTTGCTATGAATAAGTCTAGTTACATCATATAGATGTCTTCCTCAAGATTGCTACTAAAAGGAGCTTTCTTGATATCCATTGTCATATTTCATCCAAGTGAAATATAATGGAGAAGAGAATCTAGATAGAATCAAACTTGACTATTGGTGAAAAAATTTTTTCATAGTCAAACCATTTCTTTCTGAATAAATCTTTTCGCCACTAGTCTTGCCTTTGAAGATTTGCACCTTCAAATCTATCAATCTCATTTTCTTGTAGACCTATTTAAGAACAATAGGCTTAATGCCACTAGGCGCCTCTACAAGTTCTAGACTTTAAATATAATCTAATTCTATTCACATAACCTTGACCCAGTAATCCATATTCATATCATCTATTGCCTTTACGTAGGGTCGAGGATCAAATTCATATCCTTATGGGATGACTTCACAAGTTTATCCCAAAAGTATGAATTTATCAAGTAATCTGATAATCCTCCCACTACGATTGTGTAATAGTTATCTACAGAATAATGTCTTGTGGTGTATCTAATACAACCATCTCATTTCTTAATGTATTTTATAGTTGTCCTACAACAAATTCTGACATTTTTCTTCTAGAACAGTTCTTCATTTAGCTTTAAGATTATTCACGGTAATTGTCTAGAAACTTTTTATTTGTACTTTACAAACACCTTGTCATCTTTATGACTACCAAAATAATCTTCCGCAATTCCTTTTGGATACCCAACATAAACACACATTTTTCTACCTTTTGATTTCAATTTGTCAGGCATCCTTTTTAGCACAAGTGCTGAACATCTCCAATAGTGGAAGTATCATATACTAGGTTTTCACCCTTTCCACAATTTGACAAATGTCCTAGGAACAAACTTTTGAAATCAATTTTAGAAAATGTATAGTAATAATTAGAGTATATCTCCAAAAGAAATAAGCAAATGGAAATACTTATCATGTACTTTACTATTTCTAAAAGAGTCTTATTCTTCCTTCATGTATGCACTGACTTAAAGAAGTCATTGATACTATATTCCTTTACAAAAGGAGCCCTAGATCATATTATCCTCTAAATAGAATTCATAGATTGGGAATATAACAAAATAATGGCTCTAAAAGCCCATCTTTCACCAATCTTGAATATCATTTAGATTAATAAGATCTAGACATAAGTGCCAAAACATACAATACCAAAGAATGAAACTTTCTTTTTAAAAAATAAAACATGTAAATTTCCATCTAGAAAATAATCATGGATAATGGTTAGCTTTCCCAAAATGGAAACACTTTCCTTTTGCTCATACTTTTGAGTCTAAATTCCTTTTGGCAACTACTAGGACAACTAGCTTGTCCAACTATTTGGTATTATAATTCCTCTTCTTACCGCCCTTACCTTTCGGTTCAGGCTAAGAATTTGAATTAAATCATATTGACTCTAGCTTTAGCTTTTAGGATGTCTTCTGTTGGGAAATTTAGACCCCGGTCGATAGAATTAACAAGTTTCAAATCCAAGTTGTTAATTAAATTGATTATGAATAAACCTTGTTAAAACAAATTAACATCAATATCATGCATAGCGGAAAATTAAATAAAAGAAGATATAATGACCCAAGTAAACCAATGAAACAAACTAGTTTCACAGTAATAAACTTGGGGGGAAAACTTTCTCGAAAAGCAATTCATTATAGTAAAGAGAAGTTTCAAGTCTAGTACAAAACCTTTGTCCCTAGACTCTACAATCCCCGTAGATGAAATTACAGCAGAAACCTTCTACCGCTTCAAAATCTCTGAACTCTTCAATATATGAACGCCACCCTTTTGATGCACGAATCCCAGTACGTGACTAACTCCTTTGCACGAATCCTAGTACGTGATCCACTCACCAACTTAAGGAAGAAAAATGTTGGCTGCAAAGTTCTTCACTTCATCAACAATGAAGATTAAGAAGCACTTGGTTACAAACCCTAGGGCATAAACATGCAATAGCTTCATTCAGAGAGAATAAGGCATCAGTCACTTTTTGCATGTGCTTTCCTTGTATTCTCTTCTGTGACGACCTTAAAATAAGCTTTATATATGTTTAGGGTTGTGAGGAAAGAAACCCTACACATGCATGTCAGCATGGGCCAAAAATCAGATCTGAAAATTTCAATTTTGTAATTCTCGATAAATAGCTAACTGTCAACAGCTGTCGAGACCTCGATAGATAGCTATCTATCGGCAGTTGTCTAGCTATCTGTCTAGCTTTAATGAATAGCTTCTCTTCACTTATTTCTTGGTCCAATCTTCGTGGCTTTAATACTAGACTTGAATAACATGTTTCTTGAAGTACTAAACCCATCCTAGATCTACCTAATTACAAGTAAAGTGCGTATTGTCAAAGGATTAGCCAATTACATAAAATATGTCCTTAACATCTTTCATTGCATAGAACTCACTCATTAATTCAGATAATATAAAAAGAATTTATTTATTTTCAAAATAATCTGAATTGATCAAATGATTCTAACAGGGACTTATGGATCATATCCATAAGAGATTAACATTTAATCCCTACATCCAAGAATTCCAATTCATTTAAAGATGAAAATATTTTCATAAAATGACATAGAATTGGAACTCCTTAAGATTTTCTCAACATTTAGTATGGTTCATACCAAACATCTCATTTAGACTTAATATAAAGTCTAAGTCTAGTACTAACTCTTGCATCTCATGCTGTGGCACAATTGAGATAGAAGCCAATGAAACATTTTAGCATTTCAATGGTGACTATGATCACGTCATAAGCTATCTTTCATAAATGCATCATGTATAGAAAATTATGACAATGCTGAATCAAAACATATTTATGTACTTTAGCTCTTTTAAGCACCATGTACAAAATTATTTTTTAGTTAATGTGATGCAATTAAAATGGTAGTTAGAGGAAAAAAATTTATGACAACTTTATTCTGAGACTATGAACAAAATTACAGGTACATTATATTTTGCATCCATAATCATATAATATGGAATCCAAAACCATACTATACTAGGTACAACGACAACCCAATCCCGCAATTGATATCCCTCAATATAGAGTGAAAACCGATCACTATGATCAGGTGAGAATTATTCTCATTATTGATGTTATCATGGTAACTCGTACCAAACAAAAATAATTTGCCGCTCTTCCTTTAGCCTCTAAGTAATAATAGCAAGAATTCAGCATAGAAGATACTATTAAACTTAGTCTAGTGTATACCATTGCCTAGACTCCTTTGTAGCCACACAACTCTACCCTTGTAAGGTTTAATCTTGTAGTAACATGAAATAAACACCCACCACATGGAATGCAAAACTTGAGGCCAAGACAAGATGTTTACTCCACACCACTATGAATCGACAATTGAGGTCGTAAGATCCAACCCTTGTATCTCTCTCCCACTAGAAATTTTAAAACAAGTGGATTGTCTTAATATCATTGTGATCTCATCACAATTTTAACCCTACACATCAGATGTGTTTAATTGTTTAAATTTGATGTGATTTGACTAAGTCACGTCACAATAAAATAACGAACATTCGCATAATCACAAAGAAGTTTAACCTTGTAATCCGTGAAATAAATACCCTCCGCATGGAATGCAAGGCTCAAGGCCAAGACAAGGTACCTATTCACATTGCAATAAACTTTAACAAAATGGTTATTTCAACACTCCCACTTGTTATTTGGGCTTTTCTTCAAATAATTGTGATCCCATCATAACTAATAACCTTGCACTTGTTAAAGACTCTAATCTCATTAGAATCACTAACTAAAATGGAAGTCCTAAACTATTTAGGATTCCTTAAACTCTAATGGATCAAAATTTAGTTATAAAGAACTTTATCCTTAATTTACTAAATAAAAGATTCTAATCTCATTAGAAACTATATACATTTTAATTAAAGTTCTAATCTCATTAAAACTTCTAATTAAAATAGATTAAGGACTTTTAATCATACATAAATTCTAATCTCATTAGAATGTTTCTTAAAAGATAAGTCCCAAAATATTTAAGACTAAGAGTTCTATTTAACTAATATCGTTGATCTCATTAGGTCTTTTAGTTAGATAATGATTAATAATTGTACTTAACTTTTAAGGACCATAAAAATCAATCACTTTATATAGAACCACGTGTAATCTCATCACACATAACCTTGCAATTCATCTATGTTATAATACTTAGTGAAATTTCAAAAACAGTTCATTTCAATTGGTTGAATCTATTTCTCGAGCGATTGAAATCTTCATCAAAAAATTTCCAAGTTTCTGGATGACTTGATCAGTACCCGATTCCCATTCGATCGATCGAAGGGAATTCTCAATCGATCAAAACATTGAAAAAATCCTCACAAAGTCTCGGGTTGACTCGATCGCTTCTCTTTCGATCAAAAAGAACATTTGATTGATCAAAAGTGATTCTCAATCGATCGAAACTCATGAAAACTGAATTTTCCAAAGTTTTTGGTAACCGTTTTTGACATTTCACTTGAATAAAACATAGTTTCTTGATCACATCAGAAAGAGATTAAGATCAAAACTGAATTCCACTAATACTATAGCCTTAAAGTTCAATCTAACACACTTAAAATCAAACTTAAACAACATTATGACATCAATATCAATTTTCATCAAACAATAATTTCAATAACCATGCAGAAAATTGATTGTATAATCTTCTAACATCAAGAAATTACTATCTCTGATTCCAAAAATCACAAAACACGTTATACAAATTCAAAATTGAAGACCGCTCTAATACCATTTGTTGGAAAAATACATGTTTGTATCGCATACAAAACATACACAGTAGAAAATTAACGGGGCTACTTCATTTGCAATTGATAACATGTACTATGTAAATTTTAGAATTCAAGAACAAGAGAGCATACCTTGGTGCGGTGAAATTCAAAAACAAAAAATTAGAAGTACTTGGGAACACTTTTAATCTTCACTCCAATCCCATTTAATTCCCAAGAAGTATGGTCTCTCAATCAGTTTCCAAGGGAGAAATAAAGAGTGACTTACACTTACATATCATTTCTTATTCCACACTTATGAAAACCTTTTTTTAATAAAATTCTATATGTTTCTCTCCTTATATATAACTGATTATCTAATTGGGCTAGCCTTTTGGGCCATTCCAATTGGGCTTTAATATGTGGGTTGGAGTGGAACCAATAGGGAACAAATTAGACTCTAGCTCCAATAGGCCTTGGGCTTTTTTGTCAACTCTTGATAAGTCCAAAGTTACCATTGATTATATTTAACGCCACTATATAAATATAATTGCACTCTAGGTCTTGTTTATAAATTATATCCCAAGATTTTATTATACATGCAACCCCTTCATTAAAATATTCATAGTGATACAAAGTCATAAATGTTGACTGCCACTTTGAAGATTACTACATCTTAATCCTTGAGTACCCAGTTTAATCATTTAAGTTATTCATCATATATATATGAAATCCAATTTCATAAATATATACTTTAGTAACTCCTTACTAAAGTGATTGGGTCCAACACTCTAAATAACCAAACCCATTAAACTTATCTCGAGGTAATATATTATATCTCCGTTAAGAGATTATGAATTCCATATTGAGAATATATGTTCCATCAACATTAAATACGGCTACCTAACTTACTGAGGTTTTGATCGTGACTTTAAATCTCACTCCTAATATATCAAAGCAACCTACACCTCATGATCAGGTTTATTATTCTCTCAAAATTTAGAGTTAATGTAAATAGAAGTCGTGAGATTTATTATTAATTTGACAGTTGTTAGGAGAATAATAAATCTCACAGCAGTCCAGTTCAATATGTCTTAACTCTCAAAAGATATCAATATATCAACTAGAAGTCACAACTTCTATGATCAAGACAAATCATCTTAGTTGATATGCTATAGTTTTCGCAGATGAAATGCCCAATTTCATCACCAACTACGAACTAAAATTCTGAGTTTACAAAAAGCTTGTGATCTATATCTTCTGTGACTAAATCACATACTATGCATCTCATAGACTAAGATAATGTCCCATTAGTTCATTTATAAATAGTCTCATATAATTAAACAATTTAATTATTTATGACATGCTAACAAATTATGCTTAGTAAACCATGTCCAGACTTTCCTGCAATAGATTCTCCTTCTGAGGAAAGGCAGCAATATAATCATTGGCAAAAATCTAATGAGATGGCTAAGTGCTATATCCTAGCATCTATTCCAAATGTTCTACAGGATCAAATGTAGGTTGTGGATTTAGCTTTAAACATAATATTTAGTTTAAATGAGATGTTTGGTGAGCAAGGTCGTTTTACTAGGCAAGATACTATGATGCTTCTTCTGAATACCAAGATGGCTAAAAGGAATCCAGTTAGAGAACATTGCCTCAAAATGATCTCTTATCTAAATACACTGGAGTTTTAGATGCTGATATTGATGAAGAATCCCAAGTGGATATGATACTCCAATCCCTACCAGAGTCATTTAAAGAATTCAGACTTAATTACAATATGAATAAAAAAGATTTATACTTTATCTAAATTGATGAATGAATTGGTGGCAGCAGAAGCATCCTTGTGAAAGTTGGTGTTAACACTAATATGGCTGAAACATCTTCTTCTAAGCCTAAGTCAAAAGGCAAGGGTGGTTGGAAGAAGAAGAATTTCACCAAACAAGAAGGTAAGCAAGTTGTCTTAGAAGTTGCCAATAAGGAAAAGAAGAGACTGTCCAAAATTCACCAAAGGAAAATGTTTCCATTGTGGTGAGAAAGGTCATTGGAAGAGAAACTGTCCAAAATTCTTAGCTGCTAAGAACAAAGGTATGATAAGATCATTCATTCTTGAAACTTGTTTAGTACAAAATCCCACAAATTCCTAGTGTGTAGATTCAGGATGTACTAATCATATCTGCAATATTTTGTAGGGGTCCTGGGAGACAAGAAGGTTGAATGAAGGGGAAATGTTCCTTACTTTGGTTGATGGGAGCAAAATTCCAATTGTAGAATTTGGGGAGTTTAATTTGTGCTTTGGATTAAAATCTGGTTTTGTATCTCATACAAAACACACACAGCGGAAGCAAGAAACAAAGATCTATTTCATTCATGATTGACAACATGCACTCTATGAATTTCAGAATTTAAGAACAAGATAGCGTACCTTGGTGTGGAGAATTTCAAAATAAAGATTAAAAACACTTGGGAAAACTTTTAATCTTCACTCCAATTCCACTTTACGCCCAAGATGTGTGGTCTCTCAATCAGTTTCCAAAAGGGAGAATGAAAGTGTGTCTCACACTCTTTCTTTTCTTTACGAAAAATCACGTTAAAAAATTCTGTATGTTTCTCCCTTTATAACTAACTGATTATCTAATTGGGCTGGCCTATTGGGCCTTTCCAATTGGGCTTTAATGTGTGGCTTGGAATGGGACCAAAAGGGACCAATAAGACACTAGCTCCAATGGGCCTTGGGCTTTTCCGTCAACTCTTGACAAGTCCAAAGTTACCATTAATTATATTTAATCCCACTATATAAATATAATTGCACTCTAGGCCTTATTAATAAATTATATCCCAAGACTTTATTTTACACGCAACCCTTTCATAAAATATTCGTAGTAATACAAAGTCATAAATGTAGACTGCCACTTTGTAAATTACTACATCTTATCCTTGAGTACCCGGTTTAATCCTTTAAAGTTATTCATCATATATTTATGAAATCCAATTTCATAAATATATACTTTAGTAATTTCTTACCAAAGTGGTTAGGCCTAACTCTCTGAATAACCAAACCCATTAAACTTATCTCAAGGGAATATTTTGTATCTCCATTAAGAGACTATGAATTCCATCTTGAGAATATATGTTCCATCAACACTAAATGTGGTTGCCCAACATAATGAGGTTTTGATCGTCACTTTAGATCTCACTCCTGATATATCAAAGCAACCTACACCTCATGATCAAGTCCATTATTCTCTCAGGATTAAGAGTTCATGCAAATAGAAGTCGTGAGATTTATTATTCATTTGACAGTCGTTAGGAGAATAATAAATCTCACAGCGGTCCAGTTCAATATGTCTTAACTCTTAAAACATATCAACATATCAACTAGAAGTCACCACTTCCATGATCAAGACAAATCATCTTAGTTGATACGTTATAGTCTTCGCAGATGAAATGCCCAATTTCATCACCGACTACGAACTATAAATTTTGAGTTTACAAAGAACTTGTGATTTATATCTTCTGTGACTAAATCACATAAATCACATACTATGCATCTCATGGACTATATGATAATGTCCAAATATTCATGTTACCATTATTTTAGATAAAAAATAAACAACTTTATTAAACACAACATTAAGTCATACATAATGTCATACATAGCATCATACAATAGGATTTAAGGGCATATATCCTAACAATCTCCCACTTGCCCTAAAGACTATTGTGCATTAATCTAACTCCCATTCCCTCCAAATGTGACTCGAAAGTCCTTTGAGGTAAGGTTTTGGTAAAAGGATCTGCTAGATTATTTGCACTTTCAATCTTTGCCACCACAACATCTCCACGAGCAACAATGTCTCGAATGATATGGTACTTCCTCTCAATGTGCTTTCCTTTCTTGTGATTTCTTGGATCTTTGGATTGTGCAACCGCTCCACTATTATCACAAAACAATGTGATTGGAACTTGCTCCATTCTTACAACACCAAGATCAGAAAGGAATTTCTTGAGCCAAACAGCCTCCTTTGCTGCTTCACAAGCAGCAACGTACTCGGCTTCCATGGTGGAGTCCGCAATGCAAGATTGCTTAACACTCCTCCAACTTATGGCTCCACCTCCCAAGGTGAAAACACATCCTGAAGTGGATTTTCTGAAATCTAGATCTGATTGAAAATCTGAATCTGTATAGCCAATGGGAATCAAATCCTCACAATGGTAAACAAGCATATAATTTCTCGTTCTCCTAAGATACTTGAGAATATGCTTTACAGCTTGCCAATGTTTTGGTCCTGGATTTGATTGATATCGGCTGACCATGCCAACTGAATAACAAATGTTTGGTCTAGTACAAAGCATGGCATACATGAGACTTCCCACTGCAGAAGCATAAGGAACTTGTCTCATCAAATTTTCTTCCTCTTGAGTCTTAGGCCTTTGGTCATCAGACAGAGGAACTCCATGTCTAAAAGGAAGCAATCCTTTCTTGGAGTTTTGCATGCTAAGCCGTTCTAGAACCTTATCTATATATCCAGCTTGTGATAAGCCTAACATCTTATTCTTGCGATCTCGCCAAAGCTTGATCCCTAGAATAAAGTTAGCCTCACCCAAGTCCTTCATATCAAATTGGCTAGACAACCAAACTTTAACCGATGACATTACCCCTACATCATTTCCAATGAGTAGAATATCATCAACATAAAGCACTAGGAACATTACTACTTTGTCTCGATGTCTTTTGTACACACATGGCTCATCAAGATTTTGTTCAAAACCAAATGACTTGATTGCTTGATCAAATCTGATGTTCCATGACCTAGATGCTTGTTTAAGTCCATAAATGGACCTATTCAACTTGCATACCATATGCTCTTGGTTCTTTACTATGAATCCTTCTGGTTGCATCATGTATATTTCTTCTTCAAGATTGCCATTAAGAAATGCAGTCTTGACATCCATTTGCCAAATCTCATAATCATAATGAGCAGCAATGGATAAGAGAATTCTAATAGACTTAAGCATGGCCACTAGCGAAAAAGTTTCATCATAATCAATACCTTCTTTTTGTGTGTACCCTTTCGCCACTAGTCTTGCTTTAAAGGTTTCAACCTTTCCATCTATCCCTCTCTTCCTCTTGTAAACCCATTTGCAACCAACAGGTTTAATGCCGTTAGGCGCCTTTACAAGATCCCATACATGATTGGAATACATAGAATCCAATTCAGATTTCATAGCTAAGATCCAATGATGTGCATCTATATCATTAATTGCCTCCTCATAAGTGTAGGGATCCGATTCTGCCTCTTCTGAGATAGCTATATAAGTTTCTCCCAAACCTCTAAATCTCATAGGAGGCCGAATAATTCTCCCACTACGACGAGGCACCTGTGTACTAGACATTTCATGAGTAATATCTTGTGGTGTATCTAATACAGTCACATCATCCCTAGTTTCATCCATTGGTTGTTCAACTACAGGTTCATTCATTTCAGCCAAGACAACTCTACTTCTAGGATTAAAATTATTCACATAATCATCTTCCAAAAATTTGGCATTGGTGCTAACAAACACTTTGTTATCCTTATGATTATAGATTAAATAACCCTTGGTTTCTTTTGAATACCCTAAAAACATGCATACTTCAGTTTTAGTTTCCAACTTATCAGACTTCCCTTTCAACACATGTGCTGGACATCCCCAAATGTGAAGATATTTCATACTAGGCTTGCGCCCACTCCACAATTCCTTAGGTGTGTTGGGAACAGATTTTAATGGAACTAAATTCAAAACATGCATAGCAGTTTTTAGTGCATATCCCCAAAAAGAAATTGGTAAAGTTGAGTAACTCATCATGGACCTAACCATTTCCAAAAGAGTCCTATTCCTTCTTTCCGCTACACCATTTTGTTGGGGAGTTCCTGGTGCAGTCAATTGGGAGACAATCCCATTCTGAATTAGGTAATCCTTGAAATCCCCAAGAAGGTATTCGCCACCTCGATCAGATCGAATGGCCTTTATGCGTTTACCCAATTGATTTTCAACTTCAGCCCTAAACTCTTTGAACTTGTCAAAGGCTTCGGACTTCCGTCTCATTAGGTACACATAACCATATCTTGAGTAATCATCCGTGAACGTGATGAAGTACTCATAACCTCCTTTTGCTTGGGTTGACATAGGACCACATACATCTGTATGAACTAATTCAAGCAACTCTTGGGCTCTTCTACCTTTCGCATTAAAAGGTCGTTTGGTCATTTTACCTTCCAAACAAGATTCGCAAACTGGAAAGCCATCAAAGTCCATGGGCTGTAAAAGTCCATCTTTGATTAGTCTTTGAATCCTATTTGAATTAATATGACCCAAACGCAAGTGCCATAGATATGCATCACTAGTAGAAGGAAACTTTCTCTTTAATGATTTTACATGAGAGCTACTATCTATTTCAGAATTGTATAATTCATGCATGTCAGGAGTTAAAATATAAAGACCATCCACAATATTGCCAGAACAGATAAACATTTTATCCTTCTTTATTACAACATTGTCTTTCAGGATAACACAATATCCATGTTTACCTAAGTAAGTTGCAGAAATTAAATTCCTACGAACATTAGGTACATACAAACAGTCTTCCAATATTAAAACTCTAGACTTAAAACCCAAATTATACACTCCAACAGCTACAACCGGAATCTTGCTCCCATCAGCCAAAGTAAGAAATAGTTCTCCCTCATTCAACTTTCTGGTCTCCTGGAACCCCTGCAAAGAATTGCAGATATGATTAGTACAACCTGAATCCAAACACCAGGAATCTGTTGGATTCTGTACCAAACATATTTCAAGAAGAAAGGAACTTTTCATACCCTTATTCTTGGCAGCCTTGAATATTGGACAATTCCTCTTCCAATGTCCCTTCTCACCACAATGGAAACACTTTCCTTTGGTTTTCTTTCCTTTCTCGGCAACCCTTAAAGCAATTTGTTTACCAATTTTCTTAGTGAAGTCCTTCTTCTTCTTCTTACCCTTGCCTTTCGACTTAGGTTGAGAAGTAGAACCTTCACCCACATTGGCTTCAACACTAGAAGTACCAAGGATGCCTTCCGCCGCCACTAACTCATTCATTAATTCAGACAAAGAGTAAATCTTTTTGTTCATATTATAATTAAGTCTGAATTCCTTGAATGAATCTGGTAGTGACTGGAGTATCATATCCACTTGGGATTCTCCATCAATGTCGGCACCTAAAATTTCTAATGTGTTCAGATTAGCAATCATCCTAAGACAATGCTCCCTTACTGAACTTCCTGCAGCCATTTTGGTATTATAAATTTGCCTCATGGTTTCTTGCCTTGCAGACCGGCCTTGCTCACCAAACATCTCCTTCAGACTTAGCATGATGTCCGAAGCATGTTCTACATCCTGCATTTGATGCTGTAGAACATTTGAAATAGATGCTAGGATATAGCACTTGGCCATCTCATTAGATTTCTGCCAACGATCATATCGCTGTTTTTCCTCAATAGGAGCATCTAATGAAGGAAAGCTAGGACATGGTTGAGTAAGCACATATTTATGCTCTTCAGCAGTAAGAACAATGTCCAAATTCCTTTTCCAGTCAACATAGTTGGATCCAGTCAGTTTGTTTTGGTTAAGAATAGCAACAAGTGGGCTAAATGATGCCATGATTTAAATCTGAAAATAATAAACATGAATATAATAAGTAAACTGGACATTATCAATTTAGCATATAAGCATACAATATGGAACCTTAATAAAACCATAAAATAATATATGCAACGACAACCCAATCCATGTCTATAATTCCTTGGTAGCAAGTTTATTATAAACACATTAATTGGTTGAGAACTATTCTCATTATTAGTGCTATCATGATAACTCTTATCAAACACTAATAATATGCCGTATTATCTTCAGCCTCTAAGTAATAATGACATAGCTCCTTTGGGAGGTTAACATTACACTTAGTCTAGTGTACACCATTATCTAGAATCATGTGTAGCCACATTTCTTCTCCCTTTTATAGTGTTTAAACTTGTAGTACCATGAAACAAAACACCCTCCTTTGGGATCGCGAGGCATATGCGCCAAGACGAGGTGTTTGTCCACACTACTTTAAACGGGTAAGTTCAAACTTGTAGTACTATGAAGTAAACACCCTCCTTTGGGATCGCGAGGCATATACGCCAAGACGAGGTGTTTACCCACACTACTTTGAACCGATAATGGAGGCTGTGAGATCCAACCCTTGTATCTCTCTCCCACTAGATATTTTAAAAATAAAGGTTTTTAAGGTCAAAGACCATAATAATGCTAGAGACATGGAAAACACAATCCTAATTTCATTAGGAATAAATTTCATTAAACTAGCATTAATATATATATATATATATATAAATATATATAACGTAACGTAAAACTATATATATATATATATATATATTATATATAATATAATATATATATTACGTTATAAAATTATATTATATTATATATATATATAATCCCTTTATTATATATTACATATATATATATATATATATATATATAACCTTCAGACCAAGACAAAATGGTCATACGTGAAAAAAAAAGATCCAAGCCATTGCATTAAATGCTTGACTTTACAAAATGATCAATTCACGTTCATGCCATGCCATGCAAATCATGCATTGACGTGAATAACATTCAAACAATGCATTTGTTCACCAAGCAGTACAAGCATAACTTCCCATTTTCAATAACAACTCCATCCGATTGAACATCAAGGAAAAAGATATTGAAGTTTCTGTGCAGAACAGTAATGGCTTGATTTATATATATATATATATATATATATATATATATCATTTTATATGAATTCCAACGCTAATAACGTTAATTCATAAAACAATGATTATCAAACCATGTCTACACTAAAATAAAAGTTTTCTTAAATTCTAAAAATTTAATCACACATTATACAATCATGATATGAAAACCTGGCTCTGATACCAATTGTTGGATTAAAATCTGGTTTTGTATCTCATACAAAACACATACAGCGGAAGCAAGAAACAAAGATCTATTTCATTCATGATTGACAACATGCACTCTATGAATTTCAGAATTTAAGAACAAGATAGCGTACCTTGGTGTGGAGAATTTCAAAATAAAGATTAAAAACACTTGGGAAAACTTTTAATCTTCACTCCAATTCCACTTTACGCCCAAGATGTGTGGTCTCTCAATCAGTTTCCAAAAGGGAGAATGAAAGTGTGTCTCACATTCTTTATTTTCTTTACGAAAAATCACGTTAAAAAATTCTGTATGTTTCTCCCTTTATAACTAACTGATTATCTAATTGGGCTGGCCTATTGGGCCTTTCCAATTGGGCTTTAATGTGTGGCTTGGAATGGGACCAAAAGGGACCAATAAGACACTAGCTCCAATGGGCCTTGGGCTTTTCCGTCAACTCTTGACAAGTCCAAAGTTACCATTAATTATATTTAATACCACTATATAAATATAATTGCACTCTAGGCCTTATTAATAAATTATATCCCAAGACTTTATTTTACACGCAACCCCTTCATAAAATATTTGTAGTAATACAAAGTCATAAATGTAGACTGCCACTTTGTAAATTACTACATCTTATCCTTGAGTACCCGGTTTAATCCTTTAAAGTTATTCATCATATATTTATGAAATCCAATTTCATAAATATATACTTTAGTAATTTCTTACCAAAGTGGTTAGGCCTAACTCTCTGAATAACCAAACCCATTAAACTTATCTCAAGGGAATATTTTGTATCTCCATTAAGAGACTATGAATTCCATCTTGAGAATATATGTTCCATCAACACTAAATGTGGTTGCCCAACATAATGAGGTTTTGATCGTCACTTTAGATCTCACTCCTGATATATCAAAGCAACCTACACCTCATGATCAAGTCCATTATTCTCTCAGGATTAAGAGTTCATGCAAATAGAAGTCGTGAGATTTATTATTCATTTGACAGTCGTTAGGAGAATAATAAATCTCACAGCGGTCCAGTTCAATATGTCTTAACTCTTAAAACATATCAACATATCAACTAGAAGTCACCACTTCCATGATCAAGACAAATCATCTTAGTTGATACGTTATAGTCTTCGCAGATGAAATGCCCAATTTCATCACCGACTACGAACTATAAATTTTGAGTTTACAAAGAACTTGTGATTTATATCTTCTGTGACTAAATCACATAAATCACATACTATGCATCTCATGGACTATATGATAATGTCCAAATATTCATGTTACCATTATTTTAGATAAAAAATAAACAACTTTATTAAACACAACATTAAGTCATACATAATGTCATACATAGCATCATACAATAGGATTTAAGGGCATATATCCTAACAGATCACCCCTGAAAGATCTCATGTACCTTTGGACGTCAAATTGACTTTGAGGCAACCAACAACATGGTAGAGTGTAAGGCTTGTATTGCCGGAATAGAGGCCCTTCAAGAGCTAGGGGTAAAAGAGATAGAAGTCTTTCGAGATTCGACTTTAGTCATAACCCAAGAACAGAAATTGTGGAAGGTGAAAGAGGAACACTTGAAACATTATCAATAATATTTAGAAGATCTGACCAAGAACTTTGACAAGATTGAACACATTATCATCCCTGGGACTCAAAATTTGTTTACGGATGCCTTGGCTACCTTGGCTTCCATGGTTGAAATACCTGAAGGAGTATGGACACAACCCTTAGAGATTAAACAAAGTTATGATTTGGTACACAAGGGGAGGATAGAGTCTTCAGTCATGGCTATAGAAGAATGAGTTACTTGGTATTATGACATCACAAAGTTCTTGGAATTAGGAGTATACCCTGACTGTCAATGTCAGGCCACGGAAGGATGGTGAAATCGCTGCCAGGCCTTTATTCGACCATCCACCATGGCCACGCTCCCGCGTGCTTAGGGCTTGTTAAAGACCCCTCTCTTGGTAATGGTCTTTACATGGTTCGCGCGGAGCTTCGGGTTCTCTTTCTCTCTCGGCGGAGGAGGGTAAGTGTTTACCTTTGGTGGTGCTGCAGGAATCTTGGCCAAGTTTTAAGCGATTACCAATGGTGAGTGAAGTCGCCACCAATCATTGGGTTTTCCTAAGATGTGATTGGCCACCTGGTTCTAGTTAATTTTATTACCAATTCTAGGCTATGAAAAAGGTCAGCTTTCCTAATCTAATGTGAATGGAAAAAAACCTTGATTCTTGAGTCCGTAAGTTTGGTTACGTATGGGGAAGGTGTTAGGCACTCCATAAGGCCTGTCGAAGGACAATCCTTTGTTTTGATAAAACCTTAATTTTCAGAGATTGGCAGTAAAAAACATGATTTTGGCACTGGCTTCCAAGGCTTAACATATATGGGGGCTTTGAGGCTTGGCTTTTGAATGGGTGTGGTCCCAATCTATGCTTTCCTAAGGCATTCAAGCGAAGTACCAGATTTTCGTGGCGAAAATCCAAGGATGTGTCACCTTACTTATTGCTTGCCTTAGATGACATGGACTATGACAATCACACCGGAAGTTATGAGCAGGTATATATATATACATACATCATGCATAATGCAAACACACATAGCAAGAAAGTAAATGCTTACATCCCTAAAGCATGGCCCAAAACATAGATGCAAGAAAGTAAACAAGGGTCGCCATGCTCTAGAGATGAGGAAGAATGGTACACGGCATGATGTACCTAATACAAACCATCTAAGAGAGAAAGGAAGAAGGAATAAAGGGGGAGTTAAAAGAGTACATAACCAAATGGGATAAGTTAAACTCCTAAACCTACTGAACACAGCCACTTGGCTTTACATGCTTGCATTTGCACCCTTTTTGCTTGCGCATAGGAGACCGCGCCCTAGCTTCATGCGTCCTTGATACATGTGTGTACATGCAAAGGCAAAGACAAGAAACCAACAGACATTCGATGGAAGGGAAAAAGGTGCATAGATAATGCATAAACAAGCAAGATAGGTATGGTAAGCATAGCATGTGGCGGGACCATGACAAGCAAAGGTAAACAGGCAAGCAAGAAAGCATGCAAGCAAACAAACAAACAAGAAAGAAGACAAACAAGCAAAAGCCAGACAAAAGGTGGTGTCCATAGGGGACAGATGTAAATTTGGATCGAATGCCATAACTTCATTGTGTTGAAGTGTCGACGACCCACTAGCAAGCAAGACTCATGCATGGACATGTAAGCAAGCATGCAAAGATGCATAGAAAGTCAACGGGTAGCGCAAACAAGCATGGTAAGCATATCAGCGTACGGAGCAAAAAAGGAGGAAGGTATGCATAAAACAACGTAGCATCCAGAGATGCCTCCCAAATGGTTACACCCAAACAAGGCCTTATGGGCGTTAGATGTAACCACACAACCACAATCCCGCTAAGGATGTCAAGCGTGGTAAAGCCTAGAACTAGAGAGGATAACACAAGCATAAAGCATATAAGCAAGCAAGTATAGTCATGCAAATTATGATGATCCAAACCCTTTGATATGGGCCAAGGTGTACAAATGAGGACCAAGACAATAGGGTCAAGATCGGATCCGAACCAATAGGCCAAAATGCAAGAAAATGCAATAAAAAGGAACAAAAGGGCTACAATAGCATATGGCATGACAAACAAGGTCTAGACCTAAGCACATAAACATGGCATGAAGTACATAAGCACATAAATGATGGCATAAAGCATGTAGAGAACAACAATCAAAGTATGTGAACACACTGATCTACATATATAGGCATGGAACAGCACGTGCAATCATGTGAATATACATCTAAACATGCGGATGTAAGCATAAAAGCATGGAAGAACACCAAATCCAAGCATACAAGCTTGTGAAGACATAGATCGAGACATATAGGCATGTGAATACATGGATCTAACCACATACCGTGGCAACATATGCATAAACACATAGATCCAAGCAAGGCATAGCCCAAAACATCATACAAGCATATGAACATGTGACCCTAACATTAACATAGGTCAAAAGAGATGGGCAACGCACAAGAAAACATGGCATAAGGCGTAAAACATGTAGATCGAGACAAATAACACGAGAAAGAGCATAGAAACATGTGGATCTAACGGAACAACACATGGAAAAATATATCTAGGCACCAACACATTGTCGTAAAGCACAAAGCACATAGATCAAGAAAAATAACATGTGAGCAACATAGAAGCATGGATTTAAGCTAAGAACATGCTAGAAATAAGATAAAGCAAGAAACATGCTAAAAAAGCCATAAATCATGTTATTAAGGCAAAAAGAGCAAGAAACATGCTAGCAAAAATTTAGAAGGTTAGGGGTGTGGATAGTAGCCATAAAGCTACATCCACACCCCTAAACCCTAAACCCTAGGTGTAGAACCAAGGAAAAGAAGACTGGATGCAAGAACACTACCTTATATTTTTGGTGAAGAGAGAAGAATCAAGAGACTTTGATGTGTTTTGCGTTTTTTTGTGTGGTTTTTGTGTTTGGAAGAGGGAAAAAATGTGTAGAAAAACCAAGTAAAGAGAAAAACTCAAAAAAAAAAAATGATCCTCCCCACCTGTTTGACGGGTGCCTAGGGCTTTTTATAGCCCCAATGCGAATTTCGAGGTGGTGGCCCTATAGTGGCCTTTCAAGGGCCGCCACCTTGATAATGTTCATGGATTGGGTTGGTCTTGACACACCTGGAAATATTTTGACTTCCTATTTCTGTAAAGGTATGATACTTGAAAATCCAACAGTCGGATCAAAAGTTATGGCTCCTAGAAGCTAGCGATGCATCGATCGGTGTGTTATCTCGACTTTCATGATATCTCAGCTGTTATAACTCCAATTTCGACCCATGAATAGTCATTGGAATGAGAATTTGATAATCTTCACAATGCCATTGGTTTCAACCCATTCTGACGACCCAATCAAAATTAGGGTTTTTTGGCCCACCTAGGGTTAACTTCAAGTCAAACTTGGTCAAAATTGCAAAAAGTCTCCAAGAAGATCGGGTTTGATGTAAAACTATGAGAATTTTTTTTTTTTTTTTTTTTGGTGCGGATTTTGACCTTGTTTAACCTTCAGTCATCCTAGGGCTAACTAGGGGCATTTTGGTCATTTGAGCTGAAAAAGGTACTTCGAGCACTCCATTGTACGAACAGGTTTTTCTACATCATTCGGGATATTCTCGCGGCTCCATGGAGAGAAAATAATGTTTTTGGATTTTTCAATGTCCGACACGCAAATCGAGGGTAGATAAAGTACGATATCAACAACTGCTCCTTCTTTATCAGACATCTCAACTGCAATTAAAGGTATCGAATAAAGAATGTGATTTCGAATTTTGTCGCCCCCAAATTTGCGTGGGGAGACTACTCACGGATCGAGATCGAATTTTTACCTGATTGGACTAAATCACTATAGTTGCTTCTGAAAAATTTTCTAGACTTGCCTCTGAGCTTTAGATTTTTTTTTTTTTTTTTTTTTTTAAGGTTTAACCAGGTCAATGTTGACCTGGTCATCGCTGATCGGCAGCCTTACAAGGTGTGCTGGGTAGCTAGGCCCCCCCAAAGGCCTATAAAAGCCTCCTTTTGCTCATTTTGATCTCATTTCTCACTTTTTTTTTTTTTTTTTGACTTCCCACGTCTAAAAAATTCCTAGAGAAATCTTAAGCTTAGAGGGTCCGTCATTTCAACTTTAGCCTGCCATTTGAGTCATTTTTGCACTTAAGGTCAGTGTCTATTTTTCCTTCTTCTCTTCCTTTTTTTATTCTACAAGATGTTAGTAGCAATGCAATTAGGAAAGCATGCTAGTGTTTATTTTATTTTTGGAATTTTATGGGCATATATTTTTTCTCAACATGATTTATGCTATGCTCTCTTAGGAAAATGCATATATATATATATATATATATATGTATATATTTTTTTTGCCTTTTTGTCCATGCTATATGGGTGTGTAAATATGTGGGAATTTAAATGCTGAGAAGAAAATGCAGGATATGGGTAAGGGGACATACCTGGTAGTCAGGGATAGTGGAATGTGAGCCTAGGGTGCGGCCTCTAGTTTTCACTGTAAATCGAAGATCTTGAAAACTTTTGAGTGAATTTGAGTACAAGGCGTGGCTGTCAACTTACCCATTGTAGATCGGGAACTTGAAAACTTGAGTGAATGTGATTTTAGGGCACGGCTGCCAGTTTCCCTACCATAGGATGTGAGCCCAAGATGCGATCGCTAGTTTACCCATTGTAGAATAGGAACTTGAAACCTGAGTAAATGTGAATCCGAGGCGCAGCTGTCAATTTACCCATTGTAGGTTATGAGTCCAAAGCGTGGCTTCTAGTTTACCCACTGTAGATCAAAAACTTGAAAACTTGAGTGAATGTGAGTTTGTTTTACCCATTGTAGAATGTGAATCTAGGATGCGGTCACTAGCTTACCCACTGTAGGATGTGAGTCCAGAGTGTGGTTGCTAGTTTACCCACTGTAGAATATGAGTCTAGGGCACGGTTGCCGGCTTACCCACTGTAAATCAGGAACTTGAGAACTTAAGTGAATGTGAGTCTAAGACGTGGTTGCTGTTTATCCACTGTAGATCAAGAACTTGAGAACTTGAGTGAATATGAGTCTGAGGCATGGCCGTTAGTTTACCCACTATAGATTAAGGGCTTGAAAATTGATTGAATGTGAGTTTGAGGCGAGGCCGTCGGTTTAACCATTGTAAAATGTGAGTCTAGGACGCGGTCACTAGCTTACCTACTATAGAATTTGAGTCTAGGGCATGGCCGTCAGATTACCCACTCCATAATGTGAGTCCGGGGCGTGGCCATTGGCTTACCCACTATAGAATGTGAGTCTAGGATGTGGTCACTAGCTTACCCATTGTAGGATGTGAGTCCAGAGCACGGCTACTGATTTACCCACTGTAGGATATGAGACCGAGGTGCGACGGCCAGCTTACCTATTATAGAATATGAGTCTAGGACGCGGTCACTAGCTTACCCACTGTAGGATGTGAGTCTAGAGCATGGTTGCTGACTTACCCACTATAGAATGTGAGTCTGTGGCGCAGCCACCGGCTTACGCACTAAAGAATGCTTGTAAGAATATGCTTGCATGGGACTGCATAACATGTGTAGGGAAAAGTGTTACTTCGTCTGTATTGCCATTTGTTTCATGGGCTGACCATTTGTGCTTGAATTTCTAGTTGGTTTATAGATTATGTCTCAGAGGATGAGATCTAGAGGGGATTGGGGGGAAGGCCCCCATCTTTGTTGCATCCCATGGGGACTCTTCTTCTAATGATGAGACTACTACAGCTGGCGAGCGGGCTACTCTACAGAGCCATTTTGAGTGCGGGGGTGACAATACTAGACCCACTAGTAACATTCCTATGGAGACCCATTCCAAGAGATAGGGTTCAGTTGGGATAGCTAGTGCATCATCTGAGTCACACACTATTTCCAACAAAACTGCCTCACGTCGCATGCTGCCCAGAAGGAAAGGGACCTTCAGAGGAGAGATGTGAGCTGAGGATCTCATTATCAATTTAGACAATTTTTCTAGAGATGAGGTTCACCTGAACTTGGGCCTTCAGAGGCAGAGCTTGAGGCTAGGGTTTCCACTATTCCAGGTCGGTGCCAGTGCTCATACTAGAGCAGTAGACAGCGATATTAAAGACACTCACCTTCAGCGCGGGTTGAAGGACCATCCTTCCTTCCAGGTGTGAAAAGGAGAGGTATGCTATCTTCCTTTTCTCACCATCTAGATTCCTGTTATATGCCTATGCTAACGGATAGCTTTGATTCTAAATGAAAGGGCTTGACAGGATCCGTGGTCAGGGTGCTTAGTCCACCTTTCTTCGGTGGCTAGCTGATCTTAGGACCCACCGACCCTATGGGGATTTTCTGAGAAAGCAGGGGTTCGAGGACTTTTTAAGGATCCCCCCATACACCATGAGGCACGAGATTAGGGAGGCTTTAGTGCGGCAATTTCATGCCGAGACAAGCACCTTCCACCTAAGTTATGGGGAGTATGTCATTCTCTCACTTGATTGGACAGCCTTTTTAGGCATTAGATTCTGTGGATATTCAATTCCGAATGATGACATGAGCTTTAAGATGGATTGTGAGCTCTTGGGCATCCCTCTCCCATTGATTCTGAACATGAGAGGATATTTTAGGCCCACTACATTGCCACAAATTCACACTAAGCGGTTGCAAGGCAACATCCCTTAGGGTGTGGCACCTACTGACATTCATCTTCGGTGGTTCTTCATATGTTTTCTTAGTAGTTGCTTCTTTGGCAACAACCGATCAGTATTATCCTACCAGCTGTTGTGGACCATGAAAGCAGTCTCTAACATTAGGAGATATGACTTGGGGTCCATCACTTACGGCTTTTTCATCTCTTACCTGAGGCGAGCTTCACAGCGAGATTTCAAGAGCTTGGATGGGTATTGGCAAATTTTGACACGGTTTTTGGGTTTGTCAACGACGGCATATCCTCGAGCATATGCTTGGTCTCTTTGTACGATTACCAAAGTTGTTCTGGTGTAGCCAATCTCCATTTCTGCTACGTGGATTGTGTCACTTGGGGTGAGATGGTGGTTCGCCCTTATGATGCATCATTTTTGGTGAGGCAGGGCCCTAATAATTTGGGAGTTCTTTTTAGCTGAGAGGACCTTCCAACAAGTCATGCCAGTTTATAGAGTGCCTAGAGATCCACCTCCACTCGGCTTGTCATTTGAGTCCATTGTGATGGATGATCCAGCTTATGCGATGTGCTCATTCGATGCGTATGCAGACACTAGCATGGATTAAGTTGCTTGGTTTACAACGGCCTCTTCGGCGGCTATCATGGGAAACGTCCCTGTGAGTGGGGGCCGAGTGCTAGGGGGCATTACTCGTGCCCAGATAGAGTAGAAAGCATATGGAGAGGCTTTGTAGGCCAGAGTAACAGTGCTTGAGACCGTTGTTGCCACTAGGGAGGTGCACATGCAAAAGGAGACTGCTCAAGCGTTAGCTCGAGAAAGGGAGCTTTGGCAGAGGGATAGAGAGGCTCGTGCTACTATTGTAGAGAGAGAGAGAGAGGTATTAGCTTTAGAGTGAGCTATCCATGCTTCATGGATATACCATGGTGTTGATAGGAGAGCTACGGGCAGCTCATATTCAGGTTCCACCTCTGCCTCATATTCCCGGCTAAGGGCCCATTATTCCTCTATATGAGGCCAGGTATATGCCAGTTCCTCCAGGTCCACTAAGCAATTAGGACTCTTTTTCTTAGACTCAAAGGCCTTCTCAGGACCCAGGGTATATTCAAGCGGTGCGGGTCCTTCCCCTGGCCCTTTTATTGTTAGGTTGTGTGCCCTTAAATCCTATTGTATGATGCTATGTATGATATTATGTATGACTTAATGTTGTGTTTAATAACGTTGTTTTATTATTTTCTAAAATAATGGTAACATGAATATTAGGACATTATCATATAGTCCATGAGATGCATGGTATGTGATTTATGTGAAAGTCACAGAAGATATAAATCACAAGTTCTTTGTAAACTTAGAATTATAGTTCATAGTAGATGATGAAATTAGGCATTTCATCTGTGAAGACTAACATATCAACTAAGATGATTTGTCTTGATCATGGAAGTGGAGACTACTAGTTGATGTGTTGATATGTTTTAAGAGTCAAGACATATTGAACTAGACCGCTTTGAGATTTATTATTCTCCTAACGACTGTCAAATGAATAATGAATCTCACGATTTTTATTTACATGAACTCTTAATCCTGAGAGGATAATGGACCTGGTCATGAAGTGCAAGTTGCTTTGATATATCAAGAGTGAGATCTAAAGTAACGGTCAAAACCTCAGTATGTTGGGCAGCCACATTTAGTGTTGATGGAATATATATTATCAAGATGGAATTCATAGTCTCTTGATGGAGATATAAATATTCCCTTGAGATAAGTTTAATGGGTTCAGTTATTCAGAGAGTTAGGCCTAACCACTTTAGTAAGGAGTTACTAAAGTATATATTTATGAAATTGGATTTCATAAATATATGATGAATAACTTAAAGGATTAAACCGGGTACTCAAGGATTAAGATGTAGTAATTTTTAAAGTGACAGTTTATATTCATAACTTTGTATTACTACGAATATTTTATGAAGGGGTTGCATGTATAATAAAGTCTTGGGATATAATTTATTAATAAGGCCTAGAGTGCAATTATATTTATATAGTGGTATTAAATATAATTAATAGTAACTTTGGGTTGTCAAGAGTTGACAGAAAGGCCCAAGGCCCATTGAAGCTAGTGTCTTATTGTTCTCTTTTTGGTTCCACTTCAAGGCACACACTAAAGCCCAATTGGAAATGCCCAATAGACCAGCCCAATTAGATAATTAGTTAGTTATAAAGGGAGAAACATACAGAATTTTTTATTTGAGAATAAAAAAAGAAAGACATCATTGTGAAATGGTGTGTATGTGTGAGTGAAGCCACTCAATAATTCTCCCTTGGAAACTAATTGAGAGACCGCACTTCTTGGGCGTAAAGTGGAATTGAAGTGAAGATTAAAAGTGTTCTCAAGTGCTTCTAATCTTTGTTTTTTGAATTTCTCCACACCAAGGTACATTATCTTGTTCTTAAATTTTGAAATTTGCATAATGCATGTTATCAATCATGAATGAAGTAGATCTGTGTTTGTTGTTTCTGCTGTGTGTTTTGTATGAAATACAAAGCCAGTTTTTCCAACATTTACAAGCGACGATAATGATGACGATGATGACACCGACCAGTACATTAAGGATGATGCCTCTTAGTAGATTTAGCCTTTGTTGTAACATAATGTAGCCCCTGCATAGGCATGTATGTTTTTTTATGTATCTTGTAGACATTGCCCAATGATGGGCCAATTATGTATGTATATTATGTATCACCTCTTGGTAGGCCTGGACATGTGTGTATTATGTGCCCCACAACGGGCCTTGATGTATGACATTATCTTTGAGCTTTATGATGTATGTATAAAACAATGCCTCTTGTTAGGGATTGTATGTATGATTCTGGAAACTGCCTTTGAGAAGGTTGTCGAATTTAGGAGAAACAATGCCTCACCTCTTGGTAGGCCTGGACATGTGTGTATTATGTGCCCCACAGCGGGCCTTGATGTATGACATTATCTTTAAGCTTTATGATGTATGTATAAAACAATGCCTCTTGTTAGGACTTATATGCATTATTCTAGAAACTACCTTTGAAAGGGCTACCGAATGTAGGAGAAACAATGCCTCTGATTAGGACTTACATGTTCAACTCTAGATAATTTCCTTTAAGAGGGCCGTAGACATAGAAACATCACCTTTAAAAGGGCTGCCGATGTAGGAGAAATAATGCCTCTGATTAGGACTTACATGTGCACCTATGAAAATTGCCTTTAAGAGGGCTATATACATAGAAACATTGCCTTTAAGAGGGCTGCCGATGTAGGAGAAACAATTCCTTTGATTAGGACTTACATGTGCAACTCTGAAAAATTGCCTTTGAGAGTGTTGCTAATATACGTGCAAAGCAATGCCTCTAATTAGGACTTACATGCATAATTTTGGAAAATTACCTTTGAGAGCGCTGCTAACATAGAAACATCGTCTTTGAGAGGACTATTGACACACATGCAAAACAATGCCTTTGGTTAGGACTTACATGCATAACTCTAGATAAACCGCCTTTGAGAAGGCCGTAAACATAAAAACATCGCCTTTGAGAGGGTTTTCAAATGTAGGAGAAACAATGCCTCTAATTAGGACTTATATGTTCAATTCTGGAAAATTGCCTTTAAGAGGATTGTAGACATACGTGCAAAGCAATGCCTCTATTTAGGACTTGCATGCGTAATTCTGGATATCGCCTTTGAGAGGGCCAATGTATGACTTTAAAAAGAGTGCCTTTCAAAGGGCTGCTGACATACGTGCAAAACAATGCCTCTGATTAGGATTTACATGTACAATTTTGGATATCACCTTTAAAATGGTTGCTTCTGTATGCAAGAAACAATGCTGCTAGGTAGGATTTACATGTACAATTTTGGATATCACCTTTAAATGGGCTGCTGTTGTACTCAAGATACAATGCCTCTAGGTAGGACTTACATGTACAATTCTGGATATCGCCTTTAAAAGGGTTGCTGCTATATGTATGCACTTTCACATTTTTGTCATAGATGGTGTCTTTGAACCAGCTTATGTCACACTCATTTGTATTGCACCGCAGTTTCACGAGTTTATCAGTGGATTTTTACAATGATCGTCTCACTGGGGGAGAAGAGAAAATGGATAGATCACTGAAATAAACAACCCCAGTTTGGGTTTTCACACGATTCTCAACATGAGGGACACATCCTCAGCAAGGCAGTCCCATTCTGGCATATTGGACAAGGTAAAGGGAACCGTGCAAAATAAAACTGCCCCAGCGTAGTTTTGTGCGGTTCTTGGCATGAGAGGAAAAAAATCCTGGTAGGACAGACCCGCTTTTATGTACTGATTAGTGCAAAGTAAAAGGAACTACGCAAAATAAAAATGCCCTAGTTTAGGTTTTTGCGGGGTTGCAAGATTGTGGACTGGCTAAAAATGACCTTGATTCCATAGACCATACCAAATGCTGGTATTGAATGCGAACATTTTGAACGAAATCTCCTTAGACACACCATGAAGCGATATGCCCTGATTATTCCTATTATTGCCTGGGTTGGCTATCAATTGAAAGATGGGTCCTTTGGGGTGACCTTATGGGAAACGACTCCTTCGATCTTCCAAATAAGCTATAAAAGCTACCGTGGTTGATCCGACCTCTGAACCAGGTGAACTGGGCTTAGAAAAATGAGGTTCAAGATATTTGAAAGTGCTGAATGAGATGCACAAAGATAAACTACTCTAATGTAGGATTTGTGCAGTCTCGGATGCACGAGATAGAATTTCTAGAAATTTCGTTTGCTGCTAGACCGATCACGCACTACGGCGAGTGGTAAAATTGAGGAATCTTTGCTTCAAGGTGGTCCAAATCGTTCCAAACTAGTGGGTAGGGGTCAGAATATAGTAGGGTCTGTGCTTGGGGGACTGAAATGCTCTAGCATGTGTCTCGAGGTCCAGTGGATTGTGTCACTTGGGGTGAGATGGTGGTTCGCCCTTATGATGCATCATTTTTGGTGAGGCCGGGCCCTAATAATTTGGGAGTTCTTTTTAGCTGAGAGGACCTTCCAACAAGTCATGCCAGTTTATAGAGTGCCTAGAGATCCACCTCCACTCGGCTTGTGATTTGAGTCCATTGTGATGGATGATCCAGCTTATGCGATGTGCTCCTTCGATGCGTATGCAGACACTAGCATGGATTAAGTTGCTTGGTTTACAACGGCCTCTTCGGCGGCTATCATGGGAAACGTCCCTGTGAGTGGGGGCCGAGTGCTAGGGGGCATTACTCGTGCCCAGATAGAGTAGAAAGCATATGGAGAGGCTTTGTAGGCCAGAGTAACAGTGCTTGAGACCGTTGTTGCCACTAGGGAGGTGCACATGCAAAAGGAGACTGCTCAAGCGTTAGCTCGAGAAAGGGAGCTTTGGCAGAGGGATAGAGAGGCTCGTGCTACTATTGTAGAGAGAGAGAGAGAGGTATTAGCTTTAGAGTGAGCTATCCATGCTTCATGGATATACCATGGTGTTGATAGGAGAGCTATGGGCAGCTCATATTCAGGTTCCACCTCTGCCTCATATTCCCGGCTAAGGGCCCATTATTCCTCTATATGAGCCCAGGTATATGCCAGTTCCTCCAGGTCCACTGAGCAATTAGGACTCTTTTTCTTAGACTCAAAGGCCTTCTCAGGACCCAGGGTATATTCAAGCGGTGCGGGTCCTTCCCCTGGCCCTTTTATTGTTAGGTTGTGTGCCCTTAAATCCTATTGTATGATGCTATGTATGATATTATGTATGACTTAATGTTGTGTTTAATAAAGTTGTTTTATTATTTTCTAAAATAATGGTAACATAAATAGTAGGACATTATCATATAGTCCATGAGATGCATGGTATGTGATTTATGTGAAAGTCACAGAAGATATAAATCACAAGTTCTTTGTAAACTTAGAATTATAGTTCGTAGTAGGTGATGAAATTAGGCATTTCATCTGTGAAGACTAACATATCAACTAAGATGATTTGTCTTGATCATGGAAGTGGAGACTACTAGTTGATGTGTTGATATGTTTTAAGAGTCAAGACATATTGAACTAGACCGCTTTGAGATTTATTATTCTCCTAACGACTGTCAAATGAATAATGAATCTCACGATTTCTATTTACATGAACTCTTAATCCTGAGAGGATAATGGACCTGGTCATGAAGTGCAAGTTGCTTTGATATATCAAGAGTGAGATCTAAAGTAACGGTCAAAACCTCAGTATGTTGGGCAGCCACATTTAGTGTTGATGGAATATATATTATCAAGATGGAATTCATAGTCTCTTGATGGAGATATAAATATTCCCTTGAGATAAGTTTAATGGGTTCAGTTATTCAGAGAGTTAGGCCTAACCACTTTAGTAAGGAGTTACTAAAGTATATATTTATGAAATTGGATTTCATAAATATATGATGAATAACTTAAAGGATTAAACCGGGTACTCAAGGATTAAGATGTAGTAATTTTTAAAGTGACAGTTTATATTCATAACTTTGTATTACTACGAATATTTTATGAAGGGGTTGCATGTATAATAAAGTCTTGGGATATAATTTATTAATAAGGCCTAGAGTGCAATTATATTTATATAGTGGTATTAAATATAATTAATAGTAACTTTGGGTTGTCAAGAGTTGACAGAAAGGCCCAAGGCCCATTGAAGCTAGTGTCTTATTGTTCTCTTTTTGGTTCCACTTCAAGGCACACACTAAAGCCCAATTGGAAAGGCCCAATAGACAAGCCTAATTAGATAATTAATTAGTTATAAAGGGAGAAACATACAGAATTTTTTATTTGAGAATAAAAAAAGAAAGACATCATTGTGAAATGGTGTGTATGTGTGAGTGAAGCCACTCAATAATTCTCCCTTGGAAACTAATTGAGAGACCGCACTTCTTGGGCGTAAAGTGGAATTGAAGTGAAGATTAAAAGTGTTCTCAAGTGCTTCTAATCTTTGTTTTTTGAATTTCTCCACACCAAGGTACATTATCTTGTTCTTAAATTTTGAAATTTGCATAGTGCATGTTATCAATCATGAATGAAATAGATCTGTGTTTGTTGCTTCTGCTGTGTGTTTTGTATGAGATACAAAGCCAGTTTTTCCAACATTTACAAGCGACGAGAATGATGACGATGATGACACCGACCAGTACATTAAGGATGACGCCTCTTAGTAGATTTAGCCTTTGTTGTAGCATAATGTAGCCCCTGCATGGGCATGTATGTTTTTTTATGTATCTTGTAGACATTGCCCAATGATCGGCCAATTATGTATGTATATTATGTATCACCTCTTGGTAGGCCTGGACATGTGTGTATTATGTGCCCCACATCGGGCCTTGATGTATGACATTATCTTTGAGCTTTATGATGTATGTATAAAACAATGCCTCTTGTTAGGGATTATATGTATGATTCTGGAAACTGCCTTTGAGAAGGTTGTCGAATTTAGGAGAAACAATGCCTCACCTCTTGGTAGGCCTGGACATGTGTGTATTATGTGCCCCACAGCGGGCCTTGATGTATGACATTATCTTTAAGCTTTATGATGTATGTATAAAACAATGCCTCTTGTTAGGACTTATATGCATTATTCTAGAAACTACCTTTGAAAGGGCTACCGAATGTAGGAGAAACAATGCCTCTGATTAGGACTTACATGTTCAACTCTAGATAATTTCCTTTAAGAGGGCCGTAGACATAGAAACATCACCTTTAAAAGGGCTGCCGATGTAGGAGAAATAATGCCTCTGATTAGGACTTACATGTGCACCTATGAAAATTGCCTTTAAGAGGGCTATATACATAGAAACATTGCCTTTAAGAGGGCTGCCGATGTAGGAGAAACAATTCCTTTGATTAGGACTTACATGTGCAACTCTGAAAAATTGCCTTTGAGAGTGTTGCTAATATACGTGCAAAGCAATGCCTCTAATTAGGACTTACATGCATAATTTTGGAAAATTACCTTTGAGAGCGCTGCTAACATAGAAACATCGTCTTTGAGAGGACTATTGACACACATGCAAAACAATGCCTTTGGTTAGGACTTACATGCATAACTCTAGATAAACCGCCTTTGAGAAGGCCGTAAACATAAAAACATCGCCTTTGAGAGGGTTTTCAAATGTAGGAGAAACAATGCCTCTAATTAGGACTTATATGTTCAATTCTGGAAAATTGCCTTTAAGAGGATTGTAGACATACGTGCAAAGCAATGCCTCTATTTAGGACTTGCATGCGTAATTCTGGATATCGCCTTTGAGAGGGCTAATGTATGACTTTAAAAAGAGTGCCTTTCAAAGGGCTGCTGACATACGTGCAAAACAATGCCTCTGATTAGGATTTACATGTACAATTTTGGATATCACCTTTAAAATGGTTGCTTCTGTATGCAAGAAACAATGCTGCTAGGTAGGATTTACATGTACAATTTTGGATATCACCTTTAAATGGGCTGCTGTTGTACTCAAGATACAATGCCTCTAGGTAGGACTTACATGTACAATTCTGGATATCGCCTTTAAAAGGGTTGCTGCTATATGTATGCACTTTCACATTTTTGTCATAGATGGTGTCTTTGAACCAGCTTATGTCACACTCATTTGTATTGCACCGTAGTTTCACGAGTTTATCAGTGGATTTTTACAATGATCGTCTCACTAGGGGAGAAGAGAAAATGGATAGATCACTGAAATAAACAACCCCAGTTTGGGTTTTCACACGATTCTCAACATGAGGGACACATCCTCAACAAGGCAGTCCCATTCTGGCATATTGGACAAGGTAAAGGGAACCGTGCAAAATAAAACTGCCCCAGCGTAGTTTTGTGCGGTTCTTGGCATGAGAGGAAAAAAATCCTAGTAGGACAGACCCGCTTTTATGTACTAATTAGTGCAAAGTAAAAGGAACCACGCAAAATAAAAATGCCCTAGTTTAGGTTTTTGTGGGGTTGCAAGATTGTGGACTGGCTAAAAATGACCTTGATTCCATAGACCATACCAAATGCTGGTATTGAATGCGAACATTTTGAACGAAATCTCCTTAGACACACCATGAAGCGATATGCCCTGATTATTCCTGTTATTGCCTGGGTTGGCTATCAATTGAAAGATGGGTCCTTTGGGGTGACCTCATGGGAAACGACTCCTTCGATCTTCCAAATAAGCTATAAAAGCTACCATGGTTGATCCGACCTCTGAACCAGGTGAACTGGGCTTAGAAAAATGAGGTTCAAGATGTCTGAAAGTGCTGAACGAGATGCACAAAGATAAACTACTCTAATGTAGGATTTGTGCAGTCTCGGATGCACGAGATAGAATTTCTAGAAATTTCGTTTGCTGCTAGACCGATCACGCACTACGGCGAGTGGTAAAATTGAGGAATCTTTGCTTCAAGGTGGTCAAAATTGTTCCAAACTAGTGGGTAGGGGTCAGAATATAGTAGGGTCTGTGCTTGGGGGACTGAAATGCTCTAGCATGTGTCTTGAGGTCCAGTGGCCCTACACTGCCTCGGTTCATGTGCATAAAAGCTGGGTTCCAACCAAATTTTAGCTCATTCTATAACCCAAAACGTGTAGTAAACACTATTCTTCATCATTTTTCATGTAGATTCTCATCAGATCATTAGATTTAGCAAGATTTTTTCATGGATGCTCTTGGTGCCCACTCCTATGACACTTTGGTCAAGCTTGAGAGGGAGTCTTTCTATGAGAAGAAGCTTAGGAAATGGTGGAGCTCTTTTTCTTGCAGTGACCAGGCATTCCTTCTGCAACTTCTTGGAAATGCTACTCTCCTTCTTCACACCACACTAGATTGGCACCTATTGGAGGTCATTGCCTCTTGCTAGGAGCTCGCCTTAAGATGTGTCACTATTGGGCACATTGATCTGGTGCCTACTTTGGAGGAGTATGACCCCTTCCTTTCTCTTCCTACCCCTCTGAGCACCATCTTTGTTCCGCCAATGTGGCCATGCTACCATAATAGGCTCGCTGATTTGTTGGGCTTGAAAAGGCCCGTTGTGAAGGTGCTAACTTGGCATGGCAGCAGGATAGGGGGAAGCATGTCCTTCGACTTCCTATATGACCAATTTCTTCCATTGGAGTGTCCGACTAGCTACCGAGATGATTTCTTGGATCTAGAGAAGCTGTAGACATCCTACCGACGTCAGGCCTTCCTAGTGGACTTCTTTAGTGTAGTGTTGTTTCCTTCATTGTCAAGAGCTATGAACTTTGTCGTTCTCCCTCTGGTGAGTGCCCTACCTCATGGTACTTCTTTCATTATTGTTGTACTTTGTAAGACAATTAGGTCCTTGTTTTTGTGTTGGGAGACTGGTAGAGGTAGGCTAGGCTACTTTGTTCATCTGTTACAGTTGTGGTTCTGTAGCCACCTATGTGTCATTGCTAAGGATTAGCTTGTGGGCTTTATGAGTAAGAATAGACTTCGAGCTACTGTAGCTCTTAATCCTCCCTTTTCTAGGGATACTGAGCATTGGCTAAGATACTTATGTAGCCTGAGCCTCGCTGATTGGACCTGGAGAGTCAAGTGGGGTATTACTAGGTGGCAAGGGGAGACCTATTGTGTCGGTTTACTTGGCATCCCTTTGGTGGGTATCTGGGGGTGTACGAGATACTTTCCAAGCATACCCATGCGGCAGTTTAGGGGTACCAAGCATATCCTTCGACTTAGTAATCTATCTGTCGTCACTTGTGAGTACAGGTTCGTGGATATCAATGTAGCAATGATAGGTTGTGCCTCAGATTTTCAGGAGGCAAGCAAGTCTAGCATATACTTCCCTCTTTGTTCTAGGGATGGCCAGGGGTTGTTTGTTACTGAGTTTAAAGTGTGGCGAGAGACCAAGGATCCCAGCTCAGTGTTTGACTAGTCATTGCTAGTCTCAACCGAGCTACCACTTCCGGCTGATATTTTGAGAGACTATGCGCTGGAGTTTAAGATCGGGGTTGAGAGGGCCCTTGTGGATCTAAGGGAGTGTCTAAGGAAGGCTTTCAGGGAAAAATATTGTTGTAGGGAGCTGACTGACACCCTTATGGAGGATATTGAGGAGATGAACAACGTACTTGAGGGTGAGCTCGCTACTCTTAAAGCAAAGCTTGATCGGAGGGAGCCGGCCCCTCCAAGCACAGAGGTAGAGTGCATTCAGCTGAGATCCTGTGTTGCAGGTTTGGAGGATGAGCTTGTGGATCTTACTCAGAGATTTGCTACTTTGGATCATTTTTGGGATGAAGAGAGGGCTGCACTAAAGCCTGACAGGGCCAATGGTTTAGAATTGGAGCTATTATAGGCGAGGGCCTACATTCATTCCATTTTGAGCATAGAGTATAGGTGAGAGGATGATGAGCCGAGTGAGTCATAGTTGGCCTTCTATCACCTTCAAACTAAGTTAGCTAAAAGGGAGAAGGCTTTGAGAGTCACTACTATAGAGGTTCGCACCTTGCATGCATTGCTAGAGACTAAGAGACAAGGGTCTACTTTTGATTCCATGATGGAGAGGGAGTTGATTTGTCTTCGACATTCACATGATAGACTCAGAGGGGTTGCCAAAGGCCGAGGCTTTGATGCAGTTAGGTTACTTTGCACTCATGCTCTTGATGACCCGATTCTTCGCACTAGTTTTAGGAGTTTGTGATTGGTCGTGTCAGATCACTTAGGCCATGTTTGACTTGCTAGTTTTCTTTTCTGCTTATTTTGTTTCTGCACATGAGCTATGTAGTTAATATCCCACCATGTATGGAAAGGTCCTTTGTAAATTGCTAGGCAATTGAGTAAGGCCTTCCTCTTTTTGTTTAAGTTATTAAAGCATAGTTCAATTTGTTAAGCATGATTAGAAACTGAGAGATGGTGGAGAGAGATTTTTATGATGAAATTCAGGATATATTTATGAGAAGAGATTTCATGTTTTGATATCAGAATGTATGAAAGAAACTGAATGGCACAATACAGGCTTGTTAATGAATACGCAGGCAAATGCTTTGAAAGTGCAGGATTATACAAATAAGTGATAAATGTAAAATCCATGCATATTAATATCTTATTTTTCCAAGGATATATCCTGTTCTAGACGGATCTTTTCCTTTTCCCATTGAGGTACATTTTCCATTGGCATGGGCCAAGACATCTTAAGCGGACCATCGGGTTATAGCAGTATTGTAGATAGAGAGCAATCTTAGAGATGTCTTCATTTCCTATCTTGGATATTGGATCCATCTAATTTTCTAATCTTAAGCAGGAATTCAAGCAAGCATAAGTTGACTAATTCTTCTTTTAAGATGTGATCGAACCAAGATGACTGCCTATGTACCTCCACTAGGAAGGATCAAGTCATCACTTAGTTCAACTGACTTTTGATTACCTTAATTTTTTCCTAGACTGCCCTTTTAGGTTTTTAATCTAGCAGCCTCTCTCACGCTCTTCTTTTTTGCTCTCTTTTTGTCTAGATCACCCTTTCAGGTTTTCAACCTACCTTTTGTATTTTTCTTACACTCTCTTTCTTTTGGCTATCTTTTTGCGTAGACCGCCCTTTCGGGTTTTCAATCTACCTTTTTTACATATATTTTGTTTTTTTTTTTTTTTTGTTAACATAAAAATATAGAAATGAGATGCACTGAGAGGCTCCTTCATGCAAAGTACCATATGACAACGTCAGAATCGGTGGGTATATTGAAGTCATGCCCATCCATGTCAATTGGAATCAAGGCTCCTTTGGAAAAGGCATTTTTTACCACATATGGGCCCATGTTAAACTGATATGTAATGAAGACCGCTCTGATACCAATTGTTGGAAAAATATAATACGCAGCGGAAGAAAATATAATGTAAACGGATCTACTTCATACATAAAGGTTAACATGTACTATTTAAGTTTCAGAATATAAGAACAAGAGAGTGTACCTTGGAGCGGTGAATTTCAAAACTTGAAGATGAGAGGCTCTTGGGAATACTTTCAATCTTCACTCCAATTCCACTAACGCCCAAGATGTGTGGTCTCTCAATCAGTTCCAAAGGGAGAATGAAAATCTGTCTCACACTCTCTCTTTTTCTCTTTTATGAAATCTCTACAAAATTCTCTACAGAAAAATTCTGTGTGATTCTCCCTTTGTATCTAACTGATTATCTAATTGGGCTGGCCTTTTGGGCCTTTCCAATTGGGCTTAAGTGTGTGGCTTGGAGTGGGACCAAAAGGGACCAATAAGACACTAGCTCCAATGGGCTTTGGGCTTTTCTGTCAACTCTTGACAAGTCCAAAGTTACCATTAACTATATTTAATACCACTATATAAATATAGTTGCACTCTAGGCCTTATTAATAAATTATATCCCAAGACTTTATTATACATGCAACCCCTTCATAAAATATTCATAGTAATAAAAAGTCATGAAAGAAGACTGCCACTTTGTATATTACTACATCTTAATTCCTTGAGTACCCAGTTTAATCCTTTAAGTTATTCATCATATATTTATGAAATCCAATTCCATAAATATATACTTTAGTAACTCCTTACTAAAGTGGTTAGGCCCAACTCTCTGAATAACAAACACATTAAACTTATCTCAAGGGAATATTTTATATCTCCGTTAAGAGACTATGAATTCCATCTTGAGAATATATGTTCCATCAACACTAAATGTGGCTGCCCAACATACTGAGATTTTGACCTTAACCATAGATCTCACTCCTGATATATCAAAGCAACCTACACTTCATGATCAGGTCCATTATCCTCTCAGGATTAAGAGTTCATGCAAATATAAGTCGTGAGTTTATTATTATATTGACAGTCTTTAGGAGAATAATAAATCTCACACCGGTCCAGTTCAATATGTCTTAACTCTTAAAACATATCAACATATCAACTAGAAATCTCCATTTCCATGATCAAGACAAATCATCTTAGTTGATATGTTATAGCCTTCGCAGATGAAATGCCCAATTTCATCACCGACTACGAACTATAATTCTGAGTTTACAAAGAACTTGTGATTTATATCTTCTGTGACTAAATCACATAAATCACATACTATTGCATCTCATGGACTATATGATAATGTTCCAATATTCATGTTACCATTATTTTCAAATAATAATACAACTTTATTAACCAAAACATTAAGTCATACATAATGTCTTACATAATAAAATACATAGCATCATACAATAGGATTTAAGGACATATAACCCAACAATCTCCCAATTGGCCTAAAGACTATTGTGCACTAATCTAACTCCCATCTCCTCCAAATGTGACTCGAAAGCCCTTTGAGGCAAGGCTTTGGTGAAGGGATCCGCTAGATTCTTTGCACCATCAATCTTTGCTACAATTACATCTCCACGAGCAACAATGTCTCGAATGATGTGATACTTTCTTTCAATGTGTTTTCCTTTCTTGTGATTCCTTGGATCCTTGGATTGTGCAACCGCTCCACTATTGTCACAGAACAATGTAATAAGAACTTGCTCAATTCTTATCACACCAAGATCACAAAGGAATTTCTTGAGCCAAACAGCCTCCTTTGCTGCCTCACAAGCAGCAACATATTTTCAGCTTCCATGGTGGAGTCCGCAATACAAGATTGCTTAACACTCCTCCAACTAATGGCTCCACCTCCCAAGGTGAAAACACAACCCGACGTGGATTTTCTGAAATCTAGATCCGACTGAAAATCTGAATCTGTATAGCCAATAGGAATCAAATCCTCACAATGGTAAACAAGCATATAATTTCTCGTTCTCCGTAGATACTTGAGAATATGCTTTACAGCTTGCCAATGTTTAAGTCCTGGATTTGATTGATATCGGCTGACCATGCCTACTGAATAACAAATATCTGGCCTAGTACAAAGCATGGCATACATGAGACTTCCCACTGCAGAAGCATAAGGAACTTGTCTCATCGTATTTTCTTCCTCTTGAGTCTTAGGCCTTTGGTCATCAGACAGAGGAACCCCATGTCTAAAAGGAAGTAATCCTTTCTTGGAGTTTTGCATGCTAAACCGTTCTAGAACCTTATCTATATATCCAGCTTGTGACAAACCTAACATCCTATTCTTTCGATCTCGCCAAAGCTTGATCCCTAGAATATAGTTAGCTTCGCCCAAGTCCTTCATATCAAATTGGCTTGACAACCAAACTTTAACCGATGACATTACTCCTACATCGTTTCCAATGAGTAGAATGTCATCAACATAAAGCACTAGGAACATTACTACTTTGTCTTGATGTCTTTTGTACACACATGGTTCATCAAGATTTTGTTCAAAACCAAATGACTTGATTGCTTGATCAAATCTGATGTTCCATGACCTAGATGCTTGTTTAAGTCGATAAATGGACCTATTCAACTTGCATACCATATGCTCTTGGTTCTTTGCTATGAATCCTTCTGGTTGCATCATGTATATTTCTTCTTCAAGATTGCCATTAAGAAATGCAGTCTTGACATCCATTTGCCAAATCTCATAATCATAATGAGCAGCAATGGATAAGAGAATTCTGATAGATTTAAGCATAGCTACTGGTGAAAAGGTTTCATCATAATCGATGCCTTCTTTTTGTGTATACCCTTTAACCACTAGCCTTGCTTTAAAGGTTTCAACCTTTCCATCTATCCCTCTCTTCCTCTTGTAAACCCATTTGCAACCAACAGGTTTAATGCCGTTAGGCGCCTCTACAAGACTCCAAACTTGATTGGAATACATAGAATCTAATTCTGATTTCATAGCTTGGACCCAATGATGTGCATCTATATCATTTATTGCCTCCTCATAAGTGTAGGGATCCGATTCAACCTCTTCTGAGATAGCCTCATAAGTTTCTCCTAAACCTATAAATCTCACAGGAGGCCGAACAATTCTCCCACTACGACGAGGCACTTGTGTACTAGACATTTCATGAGTAGTATCTTGTGGTGTATCTAATACAACCACTTTTTCCTTAGTTTTATCCAATGGTTGTTGATTTACAGACTCATTCATTTCAGCCAATACAACTCTACTTCTAGGAGTAAAATTATTCATATAGTCATTTTCCAAAAATTTAGCATTTGTACTAACAAAAACTTTGTTATCATTTCGACTATAGAATAAATAACCCCTAGTTTCTTTTGGATAACCAACTAGCAAACACACTTCCGATTTTGGTTCCAACTTATCAGGCTTCCCCTTTAGCACATGTGCTGGACAACCTCAAATGTGGAGATACCTCATACTAGGCTTACGCCCACTCCACAATTCCATGGGTGTTTTGGGGACAGATTTTGATGGAACTAAATTCAAAAGATGTATTGCTGTATCTAAAGCATATCCCCAAAAGAAATTGGTAAAGTTGAATAACTCATCATGGACCTAACCATTTCCAAAAGAGTCCTATTCCTTCTCTCCGCTACACCATTTTGTTAAGGTGTTCCAGGTGCAGTCAATTGGGATATAATCCCATTTTGAATTAGGTAATCCTTGAAAATCCCAAGAAGGTATTCACCACCTCGATCAGATCGAATGGCCTTTATGCGTTTGCCTAATTGATTCTCAACTTCAGCCCTAAACTCTTTAAACTTGTCAAAAGCTTCTGACTTCCGTCTCATTAGATACACATAACCATATCTTGAGTAATCATCCGTAAAAGTGATGAAATACTCATAACCTCCTTTTGCTTGGGTTGACATAGGACCACATACATCCGTATGAACTAATTCAAGCAACTCTTGGGCTCTTCTACCTTTTGCATTAAAAGATCGTTTGGTCATTTTACCTTCTAAACAAGATTCACAAACTGGAAATTCATCAAAGTCCATGGGCTCTAAGAGTCCATCTTTGATCAGCCTTTGAATTCTGTTTGAATTAATATGACCTAAACGCAAGTGCCAAAGATATGCATCATTTGAAGGAAACTTTCTCTTTAATGATTTTACATGTGAGTTAGTATCTAATTCAGAATTATGTAGTTCATGCTTAATAGGAGTTAAAATATAAAGACTATCCACAATATTGCCAGAACAGATAAACATTTTATCCTTCTTTATTACAACATTGTCCTTTAGGATAACACAATATCCTTGTTTACCCAAATAAGTTGCAGAAATTAAATTCCTACGTACATTAGGTACAAACAGACAGTCTTGCAATATTAAAACCCTAGTCTCAAAGCACAAATGAACAACACCAACAGCTACAACCGGAATTCTGCTCCCATCAGCCAAAGTTAGAAACAATTCCCCTTCACTCAGTTTTCTGGTCTCCTGAAACCCCTGCAAAGAATTACAGATATGATTAGTACAACCTGAATCCACACACCAGGAATCAGTGGGATTCTGTACCAAACATATTTCAAGTAGAAAGGAAGTTTTCATACCCTTGTTCTTGGCAGCTTTAAACTTTGGACAATTCCTCTTCCAATGTCCTTTCTCACCACAATAGAAACACTTTCCTTTGAACTTCTTTCCTTTATCGGCAACCCCTAAGGCAATTTGCTTACCCTCTTTCTTAGTGAAGTCCTTCTTCTTCTTCTTACCCTTACCTTTCGGCTTAGGTTGTGAAGTAAAAGCTTCACCAACATTGGCTTCAACACTAGAAGTACCTAGGATGCCTTCCGCCGCCACTAACTCATTCATTAATTCAGACAAAGAATAAACCTTTTTGTTCATATTATAATTTAGTCTGAATTCCTTGAATGATTCCGGTAGTGACTGGAGTATCATGTCCACTTGGGACTCTCCATCAATGTCGGCACCTAAAACTTCCAATGTATTCAGATTAGAGATCATTGTAAGACAATGTTCTCTCACTGAACTACCTTCAGCCATCTTGGTATTGTAAATTTGCCTCATGGTTTCTTGCCTTGCTGAACGGCCTTGCTCACCAAACATCTCCTTCAGACTTAGCATAATGTCCGAAGCTAGTTCTACATCCTGCATTTGATGCTGTAGAACATTTGAGATGGACGCTAGGATATAGCACTTGGCCATTTCATTAGATTTCTGCCAACGATCATATCGTTGTTTTTCCTCAAGAGGAGCATCTAATGAAGGAAAGCTAGGACATGGTTGAGTAAGCACATATTTGTGCTCTTCAGCAGTTAAAACAATGTCCAAGTTTCTTTTCCAGTCAACATAGTTGGATCCAGTCATTTTGTTTTGATTAAGAATAGAAACAAGTGGGCTAAAAGATGCCATGTTCAAATCAGAAAATAATAAACATGAATATTATAAGTAAATTAGACATTATCAATTTAGCATATAAGCATATAATATGGAACCTTAATAAAACCATAAAATAATATATGCAACGACAACCCAATCCCATGTTTAAAATTCCTTGGAAGCAAGTAAATTATAAACACTATGATTGATTGAGAACCATTCTCATTATTAGTGCTATCATGATAACTCTTATCAAACACTAATAACATGCCGTTTCTACTTTAGCCTCTAAGTAATAATGACATAGCTCCGAAGGGAGATTAACATTAAACTTAGTCTAGTGTACACCATTGACTAAATTCTATGTGAGTCATAAAGTAACTCCACGGAAGCGTGGTCGTTCTTTATCTAAAAAACACATATTATTCATCATAAAGAAGTTTAACATGTAGTACCATGAATTAAACACCCTCCGAAGGGAGCAAGGTATATACGCCAAGACGAGGTGCTTAATCACACTACAATAAACCGACAATGGAGGCCGTGAGATCCAACCCTTGTATCTCTCTCCCAGTAGATATTTTAAAATAAAGGTTTTTACATATAAAACATGCATAATATAATTACACATAGCCTTGCACTTATATATATGGAAAAACACTTAGAAAAAATTCTGGATAAACAGTTCTCGATCGATTCTCAACAGATTCTCGATCGATCTAGAAAAGTTTCGCGAAGCTCGACAGATCCTCGATAGATCCTCGATCGATCGAGAAACTTTCTGTTTGCTCGATAGATTCTCGACAGATTCTCGATCGATCGAGATTCGCGAATTTTGAATTTTTCAAAATTTTCCAAAAACAGTTTTTTAACGTTTTCATGTACAAAACTACTGTCATACAATCATAATGAACATAAATTGATATCTAAACTGAATAACATTGATGTTATAGCCTTAAAGTTCAGTTTAACATACTTAAACTAAAAATTAAACAACATCATAACATCAAAAACAGTTTTCATCAAGAACAATGATTTCATCGACCATGCAGTAAACTATTTTCTAACAACATGAAAACATTGTTACTAATTCCAAAACTCAAAAACATGTTAAACTGATATGTAATGAAGACCGCTCTGATACCAATTGTTGGAAAAATATAATACGCAGCGGAAGAAAATATAATGTAAACGGATCTACTTCATACATAAAGGTTAACATGTACTATTTAAGTTTCAGAATATAAGAACAAGAGAGTGTACCTTGGAGCGGTGAATTTCAAAACTTGAAGATGAGAGGCTCTTGGGAATACTTTCAATCTTCACTCCAATTCCACTAACGCCCAAGATGTGTGGTCTCTCAATCAGTTCCAAAGGGAGAATGAAAATCTGTCTCACACTCTCTCTTTTTCTCTTTTATGAAATCTCTACAAAATTCTCTACAGAAAAATTCTGTGTGATTCTCCCTTTGTATCTAACTGATTATCTAATTGGGCTGGCCTTTTGGGCCTTTCCAATTGGGCTTAAGTGTGTGGCTTGGAGTGGGACCAAAAGGGACCAATAAGACACTAGCTCTAATGGGCCTTGGGCTTTTCTGTCAACTCTTGACAAGTCCAAAGTTACCATTAACTATATTTAATACCACTATATAAATATAGTTGCACTCTAGGCCTTATTAATAAATTATATCCCAAGACTTTATTATACATGCAACCCCTTCATAAAATATTCATAGTAATACAAAGTCATGAAAGAAGACTGCCACTTTGTATATTACTACATCTTAATTCCTTGAGTACCCAGTTTAATCCTTTAAGTTATTCATCATATATTTATGAAATCCAATTCCATAAATATATACTTTAGTAACTCCTTACTAAAGTGGTTAGGCCCAACTCTCTGAATAACAAACACATTAAACTTATCTCAAGGGAATATTTTATATCTCCGTTAAGAGACTATGAATTCCATCTTGAGAATATATGTTCCATCAACACTAAATGTGGCTGCCCAACATACTGAGATTTTGACCTTAACCATAGATCTCACTCCTGATATATCAAAGCAACCTACACTTCATGATCAGGTCCATTATCCTCTCAGGATTAAGAGTTCATGCAAATATAAGTCGTGAGTTTATTATTATATTGACAGTCTTTAGGAGAATAATAAATCTCACACCGGTCCAGTTCAATATGTCTTAACTCTTAAAACATATCAACATATCAACTAGAAATCTTCATTTCCATGATCAAGACAAATCATCTTAGTTGATATGTTATAGCCTTCGCAGATGAAATGCCCAATTTCATCACCGACTACGAACTATAATTCTGAGTTTACAAAGAACTTGTGATTTATATCTTCTGTGACTAAATCACATACTATTGCATCTCATGGACTATATGATAATGTCCCAATATTCATGTTACCATTATTTTCAAATAATAATACAACTTTATTAACCAAAACATTAAGTCATACATAATGTCTTACATAATAAAATACATAGCATCATACAATAGGATTTAAGGACATATAACCCAACATAGGGGTCCACTGGAATGAGCTCCAAGTAACCCTTCATGCGCCTCTTCCATTAAATAATTAGCCTCGGGGGCATCTATGCATCAAAGCAAGCTAGAATCATGGTTCCTTTTGTACAGGACTTCTCCACTCAAGAAAAATTGGCAAGCCATGCACTAAATAAACTTCCATTCACTATTTGTGGCATAAGGCGGGTATTCACTATTCTTGATATAAGCCTTGATATCATGGTACCATGGCTTTCTGTGGGGCTTGACTTCGACATTCATGCATTCTTCGATGTTCATGCAATAGGACAGCATATCCCGAACTTCTATGCACAATTGTTGCATATCATCTCCTTCTGGTAACTTGACCATGCTAGCCAAGGCATCTACAAATTGGTTGTGCGCTCGAGGTAAATAGGTGAATGTGATGTTCTGGAACTTAGAAACTAAGTGGCTGGCGCATTTCTGATACAGAATCAAATTAGTGTCTCGGGCTTGCCATTTTCCCTCGATTTGGGAGATGATCAACAAGGAATCTCCAAAGACGCTTAAGTCATAGACGCCGAATTCTAGGGCCACTTATAGACCAACTATGCATGCTTCATATTCTGTGATGTTGTTGGTATAATCAAAATTCAGCTTAACTGAAACAGGGATTTACTGGCACTTTAGGGATACTAAGACTACTTCTACTCCATATTTGATAAAATTGGTGGCTCCATTAAAATAAAGCTTCCAACGCCATGGTTCCACACTAGCTGGCCTTGCCTCTAGTGCCATGACATCCTTATCAGGGAAGAGGGATTTTAAAAGTTCCGGATCATTCAGGGATTGGTCCGCTAGGTAGTCGGCTATAGCCTAGCCCTTGATGGCCTTTCTTGTCACAAACATAATGTCAAATTCAGAGAGCAAAATTTGCCAGCGAGAGATCTTCCCCGTAAGAGCTGGTTTTTCAAAGGTGTACTTAATGGGATCCATACGGGAAATGAGCCGCGTGGTGTAGTAAAGCATGTACTGCCGCAATTTGTGTGAGGCCCACACTAAGGCACAACATGTCTTCTTAATAGCGATGTTATTGATCTCATAACTGGTGAACTTCTTGCTTAAATAGTAACTCACCTTTTCTTTCTGATCAGGCTCGACTGCTTGGCCTAACATGCAGCCCATGGAGGTTTCTTAGACTGCTAAGTAGAGGATCAACAGATATCCCGATGTCGGGAGAACCAAAATAGGAGGGTTCAATAAATACTGTTTGATCTTGTCAAAGGCCGTTTGGCACTCATCTGTCCATTCTACCTTTGTGTCTTTCTTCAAGAGCTTGAACAACAAATCACATGTGGCGATCAACTATGCTATGAACCGAGCTATGTAATTAACCTAACTAAAAATCTGTGAATCTGTTTCTCAATTTGCGATGTTAGCATGTCTTAAATGGCTTGGATTTTTGCTGGGTCCACTTCAATTCCTCATTGGCTGACTATAAAGCCAAGCAATTTCCTTGAACTAGCTCTGAAAATGCAGTTGTTAGGGTTTAGTCTCAATCTGTACTTGACCAGGAGCTTGAACAGCTTTCTTAAATCTACCAAATGATCCCTGGAAGTGGGAGATTTGGAAATCATATAGTCTACATAGACTTCAATCTTTTTGTGCATCATATCATGGAACAAGGTTACAATGGCTCACTGATAAGAAGCATTGATGTTCTTTAAGTCAAATGGCATGATATTATATGCATAGCTTCCCTAATGAGTGGTGAATACGGTCTTAGCCTTGTCTTCTTTGGCCATTTTGATCTGATTATAGCCTAAGAATCCATCCATGAAGGAGAAGAACCTGTTGGTAGGGGTACTATTGATCAGTGTATCAATATGCGGCAATGGGAAGTTGTCCTTAGGGCTGGCCTAGTTCGAATCTCTATAATCAATGCACATGCGTACTTTCTTATCTTTCTTAGGCACAGGAACAATGTTGGGGACCCAATCTGAGTAGGCTATTGTGGTAAGGAAACTGGCTTTCAATTATTTTTCTACTTCTTCTTCGATATTCAAAATGATCTCAAATTTCATCCTTTGAAAGGCTTGCCGAACTAGAGGGCATTCTAGCTTAACTTTTATTTTGTGCACGACAGTCTCAGTATCCAACCTTGGGATGTCTTGGTAGGACTAAGCAAATATCTCTTTGAACTCTTTGAGTAGCACTATGAGCTTAGGCTTCATTTCTTTAGGAAAATTCACCCCAATCTTGAGGGTTTGTCATTCTCGTCTTCGTCGGCAAGGTTAATCACTTCAGTTTCTTCTATGTTGGGCTTGGACCCTTCGCTCTCTTTGTTTAAAGCTTCCAAAATATCACGAGGTAAATTTGGAATCTCCTCTAATCCTTCAATATCATGATCCAACTCTATCGTCTCATTCATGTCATTAATATCCTTGTTATGGCAATAGGACTATGTACCCGTTTAGGAATTAGAATCGATCCTATAAGACGGAACATATACAAGGAAACATAAGACAATTTGCACACACATATTCATAGGAAAGCAAATAAAGGGATAAATGCAATTATTTCTTAAATAATACGCTGGATAATTTCATTAATGGATTAAAGATAGGGTAATAACAAAGTTCATGCCTAATAATGATAAAAGGGATTTTTTTTTTCTTTTGGAAATGAACTGGGAAGTGAAAGCTAGAAATGCAAAAAGCAAGAAATAAAACAAACTAGATACGTTATTTCAACTCTTTCGGGCAATTGGAGGACCCAACCACACAATGATGGATTACTCCTTACTCAGCCAATGCAACCACAAAGTAGGGCTCAATGGTCCAATGGCCTACTGTCTCGCCTGGCACATAGAGCCTAATAGTACAAGTCAACGTTGAAAAAATACATGTTTGTATCTCATACAAAATATACACAGCGAAAAATTTACGAATCTACTTCATTTACAATTGATAACATGTGTTATGTAAATTTCAGAATTTAAGAACAAGAGAGCGTACCTTGGTGTGTTGAAATTCAAAACCAAAGATCAAAAGTACTTGAACACAATTGTGTCTCTCACTAAAATTCTGTATGTTTCTTCCTTTGTATCTAACTGATTATCTAACTAGGATGTCCTTTTGGGTCATTCCATTGGGCTCTAGTATGTGGCTTAAAGTGGGACCAAAAGGGAATAAATAGGACGCTAGCTCCAATGGGTCTTGGGCTTTTCTGTCAACTCTTGACAAGTCCAAAGTTACCATTAATTATGTTCAATACCTCTATATAAATATAATCGCAGTCTAGGTCTTATTAATAAATTATATCCCAAGACTTTATTATACATGCAACCCCTTCATAAAATATTCGTAGTAATACAAAGTTATGAATATAGACTACCACTTTGAAGATTACTACATCTTAATCCTTGAATACCCAGCTTAATCCTTTAAGTTATTCATCATATATTTATGAAATCCAATTTCATTAATATATACTTTAGTAACTCCTTACTAAAGTGGTTAGGTCTGACACTCTGAATAACCAAACTCATTAAACTTATCTCAACAGAATATCTTATATCTCTGTTAAGAGATTATGAATTTCATCTTGAGAATATATGTTCCATCAACACTAAATGTAGCTGTCCAACACACTAAGGTTTTGATCATGACTTTAGATATCACTCCTATTATATCAAAGCAACCTACACCTCATGATCAGGTCTATTATTCTTTCAAGATTAAGAGTTCATGTGAATAGAAGTCGTGAGATTTATTATTAATTTGACAAGCATTAGGAGAATAATAAATCTCACAACGGTCCAATCCAATATATCTTAACTCTTAAAACATATCAACACATCAACTAGAAGTCTTCATGTCCATGATCAAGAAAAATCATCTTAGTTGATATATTATAGTCTTCGCAGATGAAATACTCAATTTCATCACTAACAACGAACTAAAATTTTGAGTTTACAAAGAATCTGTGATCTATATCTTTTGTGACTAAATCACATACTATGCACCTCATGGACTATATGATAATGTCCAAATATTCATGTTACCATTATTTTCGATAATAGTAAAACGACTGTATTAATCACAACATTAAGTCATACATAATGTCATACATAATATCATACAATAGGATTTAAGGGCACTAGTCTTATTAATCTCCCACTTGCCCTAAAGACTATTGTGCACTAATCTAACTCTCATTTCCTCCAAATGTGACTCAAAAGTCCTTTGGGGCAAGGCTTTGGTAAAGGGATTTGCTAGATTATTTGCACTATCAATCTTTGCTACTTCTACATCTCCTCAAGCAACAATATCTAAAATGATGTGGAACTTTCTTTCAATGTGCTTTCCTTTCTTGTGATTCCTTGGATCCTTGAATTGAGCAATTACTCTACTATTGTCACAGAACAATGTAATAAGAACTTGCCCCATTCTCACAACACCAAGATCAAAAAAGAATTTCTTGAACTAAACAGCTTCCTTTTTCGCTTCACAAACACAACATATTCTGCTTCCATAGTGGAGTCAGCAATGCAATATTGCTTAAAACTCCTTCAGCTTATGGCTCCACCACCCAAGGTGAACACACAACCTGAAGTAGACTTTCTGAAATCAAGATCTGACTAAAAATTTGAATCTGTATAACCAATAGGTGTCAAATCCTCATAACGGTAAACAAGCATATAATCTTTCGTTCTCCTTAGATACTTGAGAATATGCTTTACAACTTGCTAATGTTTAAGTCCTAGAATTTATTGATATTGGCTGACCATGCCAACTGAATAACAAATATCTGGCCTAGTACATAGCATGGCATACATGAAACTTCCCACTACAAAAGCATAAGGAATTTGTCTCATCATATTTTCTTTTTCAAGAGCCTTAGGCCTTCAGTCATCAGACAAAGGAACTCCATGTCTGAAAGGACGTAATCCTTTCTTGGAGTTTTGCATGGTAAACCATTTTAGAACCTTATCTATATATCTAGCTTATGACAAACCTAATATTCTATTCTTTCGATCTCACGAAAGCATAATCCCTAAGATAAAGTTAGCTTCGCCTACGTCCTTCATATCAAATTGGCTTGACAACCAAACCTTTGCTGATGACATAACCCCTACATCATTCCCAATGAGTAGAATATTATCAACATAAATCACTAGGATCATTACTACTTTATCTCAATGTCTTTTGTACACACATAATGTTAGGATTAGTGCCCTTAAATCCTATTATATGATGCTATGTATGATATTATGTATGACATTATGTATGACATGATGTATGACTTAATATTGTGATTAATAGAGTTATTTTATTTTAATCTGAAATAATGGTAGCATGAATATTTAGACATTATCATATAGTCTATGAGATGCATAGTATGTGATTTACGTGATTTAATTACAGAAGATATAAATCACAAGTTCTTTGTAAACTCAGAATTTATAGTTCGTAGTTAGTGATGAAATTGGGCATTTCATCTGTGAAGACTATAACGTGTCAACTAAGATGATTTGTCTTGATCATGGAAGTGGAGACTTCTAGTTGATATGTTGATATGTTTTAAGAGTTAAGACATATTGAACTAGGCCGCTGTGAGATTTATTATTCTCCTAACGACTGTCAAATGAATAATAAATTTTATGACTTTTATTTACATGAACTTTAAATCCTGAGAGAATAATAGACCTAATTATGATGTGTAGGTTGCTTTGATATATCAGGAGTGACATCTAAAGTAACGGTCAAAATCTCAGTATGTTGGGCAACCACATTTAGTGTTGATGGAACATATATTCTCAAGATGAAATTCTTAGTCTCTTAACGGAGATACAAAATATTCACTTGAGATAAGTTTAATGGGTTTGGTTATTCAGAGAGTTAGGCTTAACCATTTTGGTAAGAAGTTACTAAAGTATATATTTATGAAATTGGATTTCATAAATATATGATGAATAACTTTAAAGGATTAAACTAGGTACTCAAGGATAAGATGTAGTAATTTTCAAAGTGGCAGTCTATGTTCATGACTTTGTATTACTACAAATATTTTATGAAGGGATTGCGTGTATAATAAAGTCTTGGAATATAATTTATTAATAAGGCTTAGAGTGCAATTATATTTATATAGTGGTATTAAATATAATTAATGGCAACTTTGGACTTGTCAAGAGTTGAAGGAAAAGCCCAATGCCTATTGGAGCCAGTGTCTTATTGTTCCCTTTTGGTCTCACTCCAAACCACACACTAAAGCCCAATTGAAAAGGCCCAATAGGCCAGCCTAATTAGATAATCAGTTAGCTTAAAGAGAGAAACATACAAAAAAAAATTTTAAGAAAAAGAAGCGTAGAGGAAAAGAAAAAGAGAGTGTGAGGCACACTTTCATTCTCCCTTTGGAAACTGATTAAGAAACCACACATCTTGGGGGTAAAGTGAAATTAAAGTGAAGATTAAAAGTGTTCCCAAGTGCTTCTAATCTTTGTTTTTGAAATTCTCCACACCAAGGTATGCTATCTTGTTCTTAAATTATGAAATTTTTGCATAGTGCATGTTATCAATCATGAATAAAGTAGATCATTGTTTGTTGTTTCCACTGTGTGTTTTGTATGAGATACAAAACCAGATTTTTATCCAACAATTGGTATCAGAGCCAAGTTTTCATCTTATGATTGTATAATATGTGATTGTATTTTAGAATTTAAAAAAACCGTTATCTTTGTATTACAATTTTCTGCATCAAATTATGGTGTTGTGTTATTGTTTTTAATTTTCATGGAATTCGTATATATATATATATATATATATATTGCAAGTGGAATTGAATAGTGCCGCATGTGGGTGATTCAGTCTGTACAGGTTGCACTGATATGGCTATTATATGTATAACCGTTTGCAACTACCATATACATGAACCAATTTAATGCATCGTTTGGTCTTTAAATTGCATGACTTGAATATGGCTTGCATGGCTTGAATATGGCTTGGATGGCTTGCATGTTAGACATTCAATGCTAATAGTTTATACGGATTGCATAATATGCATGTGAAGGACGTTGTTGCACTTTTGACTTTGTCTAGATTGCATGTTTTGTCCTTTATTGCATGAAATAACTCTCAAGTGCCTTTGTTTATATACATTGGATGATATGGATTGGCCATCTTGCATGAATTAAAGCAAGAATTGTACATGGCCGTAAGTTAAATATACATATATAAATATATATATATATAATATAATATATTACGTTATAAAACTATATTATATTTTATATAATATAATGCTAGTTTAATGAAATTTATTCCTAATGAGATTAGGATTATGTTTTTCAATGGTTTCTAGCATTATTATGGTTCTTGATCTTAAAAACCTTTAATTTAAAATATCTAGTGGGAGAGAGGTACATGGCCTCCTTTATCGGTTCATAATTGTGTGGGTAAACACCTCGTCTTGGCGTATATGCCTCACGATCCTAAAGGAAAGTGTTTACTTCATAGAACTACAAGATTGAAGTTACCCGTTTAAAGTAATGTGGACAAACACCTCATCTTGGCGTATATGCCTCGCGATCCCAAAGGAGGGTGCTTAATTTCATGGTACTACAAGTTTAAACACTATAAAAGAGAGATGAAATGTGGCTACACATGACTCTAGATAATGGTGTACACTAGACTAAGTGTAATGTTAACCTCCCAAAGGAGCTATGTCATTATTACTTAGAGGCTAAAGGTAATACGGCATATTGTTAGTGTTTGACAAGGGTTATCTGATAGCACTAATAATGAGAATAGTTCTCAACCAATCAATGTGTTTATAATAAACTTGCTACTAAGGAATTATAGACATGGATTGGGTTGTCGTTGCATATATTATTTTATGGCTTTATTAAGGTTCCATATTATATGCTTATATGCTAAAATTGATAATTTCTAGTTTACTTATTATATTCATGTTTATTGTTTTAATATTTAAATCATGGCATCATTTAGCCCACTTGTTGTTATTCTTAATGAAAACAAACTGACTGAATCCAACTATATTGACTAGAAAAGAAATTTGGACATTGTTCTTACTACTAAAGAGCACCAATATGTGCTTACTCAACCATGTCCTAGCTTTCTTTCATTAGATACTCCTCTTGAGGAAAAACAACGATATGATCATTGGCAGAAATCTAATGAGATGGCCAAATGCTATATTCTAGCATCTATCTCAAATGTTCTACAGCATCAAATGCAGGATGTAGAACTTGCTTTGGACATAATGCTTAGTCTGAAGGAGATGTTTGGTGAGCAAGGTCATTTTGCAAGGCAAGAAACCATAAGGCAAATTTATAATACCAAAATGGCTACAGGAAGTTCAGTGAGGGAGCATTGTCTTAGGATGATTGCTAATCTGAACACATTAGAAGTTTTAGGTGCCGACATTGATGGAGAATCCCAAATAAATATGATACTCCAGTCACTACCGAAATCATTCAAGGAATTCAAACTCAATTATAATATGAATAAAATGATTTATTCTTTGTCTGAATTAATGAATGAGTTAGTGGCAGGGGAAGGCATCCTTGGTACTTCTAATGTTGAAACTAATATGGGTGAAGCTTCTACTTCTCAACCTAAGTCGAAAGGCAAGGGTAAGAAGAAAAAAAAGGATTTCATTAAGAAAGATGGTAAATAAATTGCCTTAGGGGTTGCCGACAAAGGAAAGAAAACCAAAAGAAAGTGTTTCCATTGTGGTGAGAACGGACATTGGAAGAGGAATTGTCCAAAGTTCAAAGCTACCAAGAATAAGGGTATGAAAAGTTCTTTTCTTCTTGAAATATGTTTGGTACAGAATCCAACGGATTCCTGGTGTGTGGATTCAGGTTGTACTAATCATATCTGCAATTCTTTGCGGGGGTTCCAGAAGACCAGAAAGTTGAATGAGGGAGAACTATTTCTTACTTTGGCTGATGGGAGCAGGATTCCAGTTGTAGCTGTTGGAGTGTTTAATTTATACTTTAAGTCTAGAGTTTTAATATTGGAAGATTGTTTGTATGTACCTAATGTTCGTAGGAATTTGATTTCTGCAACTTACTTAGGTAAACATGGATTTTGTGTTATCCTTAAAGACAATGTTGTAATAAAGAATGATAAAATGTTTATCTGTTCTGGCAATATTGTGGATGGTCTTTATATTTTAACTCCTGACATGCATGAATTATACAATTCTGAAATAGATAGTAGTTCTTATGTAGAATCATTAAAGAGAAAGTTTCCTTCTAATAGTGATGCATATCTATGGCACTTGCGTTTGGGTCATTTTAATTCAAATAGGATTCAAAGACTAATCAAAGATGGACTTTTACAGCCTGTGGACTTTGATGGATTTCCAGTTTGCGAGTCTTATTTGGAAGGTAAGATGACCAAACGACCTTTCAATGCAAAAGGTGGAAGAGCCCAAGAGTTGCTTGAATTAGTTCATACAGATGTATGTGGTCCTATGTCAATCCAAGCAAAAGGAGGTTATGAGTTTTTCATCACTTTCACGGATGATTACTTAAGATATGGTTATGTGTACCTAATGAGACAGAAGTCTGAAGCCTTTGACAAGTTCAAAGAGTTTGGGGTTAAAGTTGAAAATCAATTGGGTAAACGCATAAAGGCCATTCAATCTGACCGAGGTGGCGAATACCTTCTTGGAGATTTCAAGGATTACCTAATTCAAAATGGGATTGTCTCCCAATTGACTGCACCTGGAACTCCCCAACAAAATGGTGTAGCAGAAAGAAGTAATAGGACTCTTTTGGAAATGGTTAGGTCCATGATGAGTTACTCAACTTTGTTAGGACATATGTAGTTCAAGTTGTTGACATATGTCGCTATTTTATGTAATTGGCTTATCCTTAGACAAAACGCACTTTACTTGTAATTGTGTAGAGTTAGGATGTGTTTAACACTTCAAGAAACAGTGTTTCAAGATTAAGTGTTGAAGTCATCAAGTCTGTCCAAGAAACAAGCTAGAAAGTGCAAGTTACTAAAGCTCGACACCTGTCTCGACACATGAATCTATCGAGCTTTAAGAAGCTGTTTTAGCCCGAGCCTCGACAGCTTCTCGACAGATCCTCGACACCTCTATCTGTCGAGATTTAAAGAAAACAAATTTTCAGTTCTATTTTAATTCCAATCCGTGAATGTGTCTTTGGGACTTCTTTTCTCCTAACCCTAGACATATAAAAAAATTGTTTTAAGGGCCGTCAAAGAGATGCAAGTTGCACAAGTATTGAGCAATCCTTATTCATGCAATTTGTGATCAAAGACAAAGTTCATGCCCTAATTCATCTCTTGTGAAGAAGATTGCTGTGTAATGTGCACCGTAGGGTTTTGTGACCGAGCATCTTCATGATCTTCATCGTGTAGATAGTCTGAAGAACTTTGCAGCCAACAACTCTCTCTCTAGTTGGTGAATTGAAGTCGCGTACTGGGATCCGTGCAATTGGTTAGTCACGTACTTGGGAGCCGTGCATTGAAAGCAGAAATTATCACTACAGAGCAAGTCCAATTGGGTATTGGGGTAAGGGTTCAACTGTAGGTTGGTAAGGTACTTGGGATTCCTTGCTTGTAATCACTTGCTGTGATAATAGTGGAGTTTCGGGAGTGGTGACCTTAAATTACCCGTTGGGGTTTTTGCCGTTAGGTTTTCCCCATTCGTAAACAAATCACCGTGTCATTTATTTTCCACTGCATACTTTAGTTTTGGTGATTTGTTTATGCTGCCACGTGATTGTGCATGTTAACTTGATTAATTAATAACTTGACTAATTAATCAATTTAATTTATCACAAGGGGTCAACGCGTTTATGGCCTATCAAGTGGTATCAGAGTAGGCACACTCTGATTAGGGTTTAATCCTTGTGTGTGATCCATTGACCCCTGCTATCATGGATAGAGGTCAATCTCTTATTATACCTCCATTATTTGATGGCACTAACTATGCATACTGGAAAGTATGCATGAAAGCTTTCTTGCAGTCTTTAGATGAGAAAGTGTGGCAAGCTGTGGAGATAGGCTGGACCAAGCCTACAGAAGCGCCGGCCGACTGGATGATGCCAAGATCAAGGTGGCAAACTTCAACAGCAGAGCATTGAATGCCCTATTCAGTGCGGTCACCAATGAGGAGTTCAAGAAAATTTCCTCTATAGAAACTGCCAAGGAAGCATGGACCATTCTCCAGACAACCTATGAGGAAACCAAGGCTGTCAAGGATTCAAAGCTACAGAGGCTCACCATAAGCTTTGAAGAAATTAAGATGGAGGAGGATGAGTCATTTGATGAGTTCTATGCAAAGCTCAAAGACATAGTGAACTCAGCCTTCAATCTTAGGGAAACCATTCCTGAACCCAAGATAGTAAAGAAAGTGCTCAGATCGTTGCCTGAGAGATTTCATGCTAAGATTATAGCGATAGAGGAATCGAAGGATATTGACAGAATTCCTCTGACTGAGCTGGTTGGAAACTTGCAAACCTACGTGTTAGGGCTAACTAGGATAGGCAAGTCAAGCAAGGGCAAGAGCATGGCACTAAAAGCCAAGAGCAGTGATACAGATGATTCTTCAGATGATGAAGATTCTAAAATGAAGTCCTATATTACAAGGCAATTCAAGAAATTCATGAAGAATGCCAATGGAAAAGGCTTCAACAAAGACCGTAGGCAGTCCAATTCTTCTCAATTCAAGAATTCAGATGAAGGGAATAAGGATGTCAAGGATGGCGGTCAGTACACTGTTCCCGCTGGACCAAAATGCTTTGGGTGTCAAGGCTTCGGACACATGAAACAAGAATGTCCAACGTACCTTAAGAGCATTGGGAAGAACAAGGCACTTGCTATTACCTTAAGCGACACGGAGCCCGAGGATGATTCCAAAAATGAAGATGACGGAATCTTGAATGCCTTCACTACCACTGTTAATCCTACTGATGGGGTTACTGAAGAAGTGGATAAAGAAAAGGAATTGGTGGATGCCAAGTGTGAGACTATAGATGATCAAGATGATATCCATACCGCCTATGAGAAACTGTACAAGTTTTCTGAGAAGCATGAGAAACTCTATAGGCTGGCCACCAAGAAGCTCAGTGATGTGGAACTTGACTGTGAGGAACTTTCCACTAAGGTTGATGAAGCAAATCAGACCATTGGGGCACTGAGGTTTGAGAACAATTTCTTGGCAGAGAAAACCAAAAAGCTTGAAGCGGAGCTGTTTCAAGTTAGAGCATAATTGGAGAGGACATCAAGTGCAAAGCTGGACGAGATGCTAAGTGTTTAAAAATCTTCTTCAGATCGTACTGGATTGGGGTATGTATTCTCTCTTTCTAATACTCCTTCTGCTAGTACTACTGTTTTTGTTCCACTTGCTAATAACATTAAAATTGAGGATAAAAATGTTAAAACTAAATTAGCAAGTGAGAACGTAGACAAGGGCAAGACTATCCTAGGAGCACCCCCTAAAGTTGAGAAAAGGGAAACTAGAAACCCTAGGATTAAAAAGGCTATCTCTCAAAAGCCCAAACAGAAGAAGCAGCATCTTTGTTATCATTGTGGTATTATCGGTCATACTCGACCAATTGCTACAAGTGGCTAGCCACTCAACAAAGTAATGGCATAATAGCATCTGGGAACCAGAATCAGCTTCAAACTTCTCTTGCTCCTCTTGGAGACATTCTCAAAGCCTTCATGTTCCTTTCGAACTTGAATGGTTCATATTTTTTTCCCCCATCACCGGTTCAAGGGTTGACTAAAAGGAAAGGTTCTTCCAAGGTATGGAAGGAAAATGGTTCTAAGTGATTCTGTTCACTTCTTCTTCTCTCTCCCTGTTTTATTGTTTTGCATTACTTGTGTGTTTCTTTACTGTTTTGAGTCAGTCTAGTTTTATGCATTGTTTTGCTTTCTTTAAACTTGTTTTTGTTTGTGTGTTTTCAGTTTTGTGTTTTATTTTTGCTTGTCTAATAAAATAAAATCAAAAAAATTGAAAAAATTGAAAAATACAAAAACAGTGTGTGTTTATGTGCATTGGTTCTTGTGAATTTTAAAATGGCCATTGAAACAGAGTTTTCTAAACTTTGTATCACCTGTAGCTTAGATGAGCATTCTTCTGCACAACTAAGCAAGTGAGCTTTGTAGCTCTTTGTTTGTGATAAGTAAGGTTAATTATCTTTTCTACTTAACACTCGTATCACTCTTTTTGACGGGTAGGACTAGAAAATCCTAAGAGAAAGGCATAAATAACCATCTCACCACTGTTACTCGCCAATCATGATATGACATCTGTATGCTTCGGCATAGAAAAAGTGCAATGTCAATGACATCTGTATGCTTCGGCATAGCAAAAGTGCAATGTCAAAAGCTTAACATAATTAGGTATTTCTTTTCTTTCTCTTATATGTCCATGCATGATATGCTTAATAAAAGAAAATATGCAAAGAATAAAAAGCAAAAAGATCAAAATGCTTTAAAATATGGCTGCAAGCGTGTGTTTTCTAGGAGATGTGGGAGTTATAGGATGTACCTCGAAGGTAATAGTCCCCATTAAATAGTTATGATTGGGTGTGAGTTAAAGTGATTTTCTCATATCTCAAATCGTTATAACATTGAGACATTTATGTAATCTTGTGATGTTTTCACACACAACACACAATATTCTTTGCTATTCTTGATACATGTGCAGGTACAATGTGATTTGGCCATCACAAAGTTTACATGCGTTAATGTATGCTCACTAAACTGTCTTAACTTATTTTTGAAATATAAAATTGGTTAGACTTGTTTAGTGTGTGTGTGTGCGTGTTTTGGGATACATGTGCATAAAATTCTTGTTGAGAGATGATTTTGAGAGCTAAATGTGTTGTTTGGATCTTTGGTTAAGTTACATGCATGATTGCATTCATGTCTGTGTTTTTCCCTTCTTGAAAAACTGTTTTAAAGGCATCTCGACACCTCCTCGACACCTCTCGACACCTAGTTGTCTGTCGAGCTTCTTAGACTTTTTCTAAATGCAGTCTCGACACATTCTCGACACCTAGTGGATAGATCGAGAAACTTTCTGTCTGCTCGATAGATTCTCGACAGCTTCTGGATCGATCGAGATTCCTTCATGCTTGATCCTTCTTTCTCGACACATGACCTCGATAGCTTCATCTATCGACGTGTATTTTCTCGACACCTACCTCGATAGCTGCCTTGACACCTCTTGATACCTGCATCTGTCAAGAATTACTTAAGGGTTATATATTCTTTCTATCGCGATTTCTTCTCATTTCGCTCGATCTCTCTCACTCGATAGCTCGTGTTTTCTCTCCCAAAACCTTTCTCACTCTCTCCAAACCTCTTCCTAAAGCTTCTTTAAGTGTTTTTCTTGTTTTTCCTCACTTGGTAAGCATCTTTTCTCTCATTATTCATGCATTTCATGTTTTAAAACCCTAGGTTTTGAGGTTTTTGAAAATTTTTGGGGTTTTTCAAAATTGTTGAGAATTTCATGAAATTTTTGGGTTGGTTTTATAGATTTGATCTTTAAAACTACATGCATTGCATCACATAAGCATTCTAATTGTATTTTCATGCATTTAGATGTGTGCAAACTTGTTGTGTGCTGTTAGGTTTGGATTGGGCTGAGCCCATGATGTTTTTTTTATTGCATGTCACATGTTCATGCATTTCCCATGCATACGTTCTTTCTTTTCAATATATTCTTCCTATATTGAACTGCTTGGGACTTTTCTGTGTGTTTCTCTTCTTCTCCCCCTCTCTATGTTTGCGTTAGTAGTGTTTATGGCACCTAAATGTAAGTTTATTACATCCCAGAACCCTTTGTGTTCTAAGGGATCTTCTTCTTCGGATTCCACTCCGTTGTCTCTCCGGTTCCGTGATGAGAAAGCCCATAAGGACTTCTCGGAGAACTTCTCTAAATGAGGTGTTCATTCCTAATGCCACGTTGTCCTGGCAGACTTTGCTGACACTGACCTACCCGATGTCATTCACAGTCAGACTTGGGAGTCACTGTGTGATGTTCCAGTCACCTGTCCTCTCATGTTGATATAGGAGTTCTACTCCAACATCCACGGGATTGATTCTTCAGTACCTCTCTTCTACTCTAGCGTTTGAGGTACGCGCTTTGCTGTCACCCTGGAGTTAGTCTCCGAGGTTCTTCATGTTCTGAGGGTGGATCATCCTGATTACCTCGGATGTGAGCGTCTATGGGCTGTGTCCAAAGACGAGATAATCTCGGCGTTTTGTGAGCATCCTTCCTCTTAGGGAGATCATCAGTACACACCATGTTGACCTTTTGCTATAGGTCCTCGTTTCCTTAACATAGTGATGACTTTTGTTTTGCACCCACTTTCTCACTACAACTCTATCACAGAGCCTCGTGCTCGATTTTTGTTGTCCCTCTTAGAGCATCTCACTATAGACTTCCCCTCACACTTTATCTTCTCTATCATAGATGTCTATAGAGATACGGTCACCCGTGATAAGCTCATTTTCCCTTCTGCTATCACGAGGATACTTCGCCGTTTCTCCATCCCATTCCCTTCATCCGATCCATTCCATGTCATGTCTGCCATAGACGCACCTACCGTAAAATGTAGCGAGGCACAGTTTAGATCGAGACAGTCGAATGCTGCTACTCCTTCCTCCCATCCGACTACATCCAGATCTGCTCGAGCGACATCTGCTCCTTCTTCTTCAAGCGACATCACTCTAGGAGACATCATGGTGCAGCTTCAACGCATGGATGCTCGCCTCGATACACTCTCCACGGAGTTGTATCAGGTGAACGTTCGTGTTGGTCGCATCGCCAGGCGACAGGCGACCTTGGGCAGCTTTGCTCTAGAGGCTTCTCCTCCGCCACCTCATGTTTCTTCTGAGACTGAGGCTGATGATGACGGTGATGACGATGATGCTTCGGATGATGATGATGGAGATGCGAGCTCTTTTGATGAGATGTCTACTTGACACTCTACCCTTTGTCACTCGTAACAAAAAGGGGGAGTAGTTTTGGTGTATAAGAGTAGTCATACTTAGGGGAAGAGCTAGTATAGGACATTTTTGATAAGGGGAGTGTTGATTTAAGGGATGTAGTGAGGATCATATGTATTTTTTTTCTTTTCTATCTTTTTAGAGATACATTGATCATGTATTGACATACATTGTACTTATTTCTTGATATATATGATGATGTATGTTTCTTTCACCCATCTGTCCATGTGTTGTTTCTTTTCTGTCTTTATACACATGTTTCTTTTACTTGTATGCAATCTATTATTTCTGCTTTACACAAAAATGTCTTGATGTGTTTTGTTTATAAGTATTTCAGAAATACAGGTTGTCAAAGTCTACTTGCCATAAACTCTCTTCTTGCAAAGTTTTTCAAGAGTTTGTGTTAGGATAGATTTTACTATATGTAACAAGTGAATATGAGTTAAAGTGTTTTATAACTTCTCTCATATCTTCATTTATTTGTTGTGGTTTTGTCACGAATTGCCAAAGGGGGAGATTGTTAGGACATATGTAGTTCAAGTTGTTAACATATGTCGTTATTTTATGTAATTGGTTTATCCTTAGACAAAACGCACTTTACTTGTAATTGGATAGAGTTAGGATGTGTTTAAAACTTCAAGAAATAGTGTTTCAAGATTAAGTGTTGAAGTAATCAAGTCTGTCCAAAAAACAAGCTAGAAAGTGCAAGTTACTAAAGCTCGACACTTGTCTCGACACATGCATCTATCAAGCTTTAAGAAGCTGTTTTAACCCGAGGCTCGACAGCTTCTCAACAGATCCTCGACACCTCTATCTGTCGAGATTTAAAGAAAACAGATTTTCAGTTCTGTTTTAATTCCAATCCATGAATGTGTCTTTGGGACTTCTTTTCTCCTAACCCTAGACATATAAAATGATTGTTTTAAGGGCCGTCAAAGAGATGCAAGTTGCACAAGTATTGAGCAATCCTTGTTCATGCAATTTGTGATCAAAAACAAAGTTCATGCCCTAGTTCATTTCATGTGAAGAAGATTGCTGTGTAATGTACATCGTAGGATTTTGTGACTAAGTATCTTCTTGATCTTCATCGTGTAGATGATCTGAAGAACTTTGCAGCCAACAACTCTCTCTCTAGTTGGTGAATTGAAGTCGCATACTGGGATCCGCGCAATTGGTTAGTCACGTACTTGGGAGCCGTGCATTGAAAGGAGAAATTGTCACTACAGAGCAAGTCTAATTGGGTATTGGGGTAAGGGTTCAACAGTAGGTTGGTAAGGTACTTGGGATTCCTTGCTTGTAATCGCTTGCTGTGATAATAGTGGAGTTTCGGGAGTGGTGACCTTAAATCACCCAGTGGGGTTTTTGCCGTCAGGTTTTCCCCATTCGTAAACAAATCACCGTGTCATTTATTTTCCGCTGCATACTTTAGTTTTGGTGATTTGTTTGTGCTGCCACGTGATTTTACATGTTAACTTGATTAATTAATAACTTGACTAATTAATCAATTTAATTTATCACAAGGGGTCAACGCGTTTGTGGCCTGTCAAACTTTACCAGTTTCCTTTTGGGGATATGCACTAAAAACTACCATGCATGTTTTGAATTTAGTTCCATCAAAATCTGTTTCTAACACACCCAAGGAATTATGGAGTGGGCGCAAGCCTAGTATGAAATATCTCCACATTTGGGGATGTCTAGCACATGTGTTGAAAGGGAAGTCTAATAAGTTGGAAGCTAAAATGGAAGTATGCATGTTTTTAGGGTATTCAAAGGAAATCAAAGGTTATTTATTCTATAATCATAAGGATAACAAAATGTTGTTAACACCCATGCCAAATTTTTGGAAAATGATTATGTGAATAATTTTAATCCTAGAAGTAAAGTTGTATTGGCTGAATTAGATGAACCTGTAGTTGAACAACCAATGGATGAAACTAGGAATGATGTGGCTGTATTGAATACACCACAAGATATTACTCATGAGATGTCTAGTACACAGATGCCTCATCGTAGTCGGAGAATTATTCAGCCTCCTATAAGATTTAGAGGTTTGGGAGAAACTTATATAGCTATCTCAGAAGAGGCTGAATCGAATCTTTACACTTATGATGAAGCCATGAATGATATAGATGCACATCATTGGATCCAAGCTATGAAATCTGAATTGGATTCTATATATTCCAATCATGTATGGGATCTTGTAAAGGTGCCTAACGGCATTAAACATGTTGGTTGCAAATGGGTTTATAAGAGGAAAAGAGGGATAGATGGAAAGGTTGAAACCTCTAAAGTAAGACTAGTGGCGAAAGGGTATACACAAAAAGAAGGTATTGATTATGATGAAACTTTTTCGCCAGTAGCCATGCTTAAGTCTATCAAAATTCTCTTATCATTATAATTATGAAATTTGGCAAATGGATGTCAAGACTGCATTTCTTAATGGCAATCTTAAAGAAGAAATATACATGATGTAACTAGAAGGCTTCATAGCAAAGAACCAAGAGCATATAGTATGAAAGTTGAATAGGTCCATTTATGGACTTAAGCAAGCATCTAGGTCATGGAACATCAGGTTTGATCAAGCAATCAAATCATTTGGTTTTGAACAAAATCTTGATGAACCATGTATGTACAAAAGACATCAAGACAAAATAGTAATATTCCTAGTGCTTTATGTTGATGATATTCTACTTATTGGAAATGATATAAGGGTAATGTCATCGATTAAAGTTTGGTTGTCTAGCCAATTTGATATGAAGAACTTAGGTGAGGCTAACTTTATTCTAGGAATCAAGCTTTGGCGAGATCACAAGAATAAAATGTTAGGCTTATCAAAAGTTGGATATATAGATAAGATTCTAGAACGGTTTAGCATGTAAAACTCCAAGAAAGAATTGCTTCCTTTTCGACATGGGGTTCCTCTGTCTGATGACCAAAGGCCTAAGACTCAAGAGGAATAAAATATGATGAGACAAGTTCCTTATGCTTCTGTAGTGGGAAGTCTCACGTATGCTATGTTTTGTACTAGACCAGATATTTGTTATTCAGTTGGCATGGTTGGCCGATATTAATCAAATCCAGGACCAAAATATTGGCAAGCGGTAAAGCATATTCTCAAGTATCTACAGAGAACAAGAAATTATATACTTGTTTACCATAGTGAGGATTTGATTCCCATTGGCTGTACAGATTCAGATTGTCAATCGGATCTAGATTTCAGAAAATCCACTTTAGGATGTGTTTTCAACTTGGGAGGTGGAGCCATAAGTTGGAGGAGTGTTAAGCAATCTTGTATTACGGACTCCACCATGGAAGCTGAGTACGTTGCTGCTTGTGAAGCAGCAAAAGAGGCTGTTTGGCTCAGGAAATTCCTTTCTGATCTTGATGTTGTGAGAATGGAACAAGTTGCCATTACATTATTTTGCGACAATAGTGGAACGGTGGCACAATCCAAAGATCTAAGAAATCACAAGAAAGGAAAGCACATTGAGAGGAAGTACCACATCATTCGAGACATTGTTGCTCGTGGAGATGTTGTGGTAGTAAAGATTGAAAGTGCAAATAATGTAGCAGATCCTTTTACGAAAGCCTTGCCTCAAAGCTTTCGAGTCACATTTGGAGGGAATGAGAGTTAAATTAGTGCACAATAACCTTTAGGGCAAATGGGAGATTGTTAGGATTAGTGCCCTTAAATCCTATTGTATGATACTATGTATGATATTATGTATGACTTAATATTGTGATTAATAGAGTTGTTTTATTTTAATCTAAAATAATGATAGCATGAATATTTGAACATTATCATATAGTACATGAGATGCATAGTATGTGATTTATATAATTTAGTCACAGAAGATATGAATCACAAGTTCTTTGTAAACTCAGAATTTATAGTTCGTAGTCGGTGATGAAATTGGGCATTTCATCTGTGAAGATTATAACATGTCAACTAAGATGATTTGTTTTGATCATGGAAGTGGAGACTTCTAGTTGATATATTGATATGTTTTAAGAGTTAAAACATATTGAACTGGACCGCTGTGAGATTTATTATTCTCCTAACGACTGTCAAATGAATAATAAATCTCATAACTTCTATTTACATGAACTCTTAATCCAAAGAGAATAATGGACCTGATCATGACGTGTAGGTTGCTTTGATATATCAAGAGTGACATCTAAAGTAACGGTCAAAACCTCAGTACGTTGGGCAACCACATTTAGTGTTGATGGAATATATATTCTCAATTTGGAATTCATAGTCTCTTAACGGAGATACAAAATATTCTTTTAAGATAAGTTTAATGGGTTTGGTTATTCAGAGAGTTAGGCCTAACCACTTTAGTAAAAAGTTACTAAAGCATATATTTATGAAATTTGCTTTCATAAATATATGATGAATAACTTTAAAGGATTAAACCGGGTACTTAAGGATAAGATGTAGTAATTTTCAAAGTGGCAATCTATATTCATAATTTTGTATTATTACGAATATTTTATGAAGGGGTAACATGTATAATAAAGTCTTGGGATATAATTTATTAATAAGGCCTAGAGTGCAATTATATTTATATAGTAGTATTAAATATAATTAATGGTAATTTTGAACTTGTCAAGAGTTGACGGAAAAGCCCCAAGACCTATTGGAGCTAGTGTCTTATTATTCCCTTTTGGTCCCACTCCAAGCCACACACTAAAGCCCAATTGTAAAGGTCCAATAGGCCAGCTCAATTAGACAATCAGTTAGTTATAAATGGAGAAACATACAGAATTTTTTTTTAAGCAAAAGAAGCGTAGAGGAAAAGAAAAAGAGAGTGTGAGGCACACTTTCATTCTCCCTTTAGAAACTGATTGAGAGACCACACATCTTGGGGATAAAGTGGAATTGGAGTGAAGATTAAAAATGTTCCCAAATGCTTCTAATCTTTATTTTGAAATTCTCCATACCAAGGTATGCTATCTTGTTCTTAAATTCTGAAATTTTTGCATAGTGCATATTATCAATCATGGATGAAATAGATCCTTGTTTGTTGCTTCCGCTGTGTGTTTTGTATGAGATACAAAACCAGATTTTTATTCAACATATGGTTCATCAAGATTTTGCTCAAAACCAAATGACTTGATTGCTTAATCAAATTTCATTTTTCCATAAATGGACCTTATCAACTTGCATACCATATGCTCTTGGTTCTTTGCTATGAAACCTTCCAGTTGCATCATATAGATTTCTTCTTCAAGATTGCCATTAAGAAATGCAGTCTTGACATCCATTTGTCAAATCTCATAATCATAATAAGTAGTAATGGATAAGAGAATTCTGATGGATTTAAGCATTGCTACTGGCAAAAAAGTTTCCACATAATCAATACCTTCTTTTTGTGTATACCTTTTCACCACTAGTCTTGCTTTAAAGGTTTCAACCTTTCCATCTATCCCTCTCTTCCTCTTGTAAACCTATTTGCAACCAACAGTTTTAATGTCGTTAGGTGCCTTTACAAGATCTCATACTTGATTGGAATACATAGAATCTAATTCAGATTTCATAACTTGGACCCAATGATGTGCATCTATATCATTCATTGCCTCTTCATAAATGTAAGGATTCGATTGAGTCTCTTCTGGGATAGCTTCATAAGTTTCTCCCAAATCTATAAATTTTATAGGAGGCCGAACAATTCTCCCACTACGACGAGGTACCTGTGTACTAGTTATCTTATGAGTAGTATCTTGCGGTGTATCTAATACAGCTACATCATCCCTAGTTTCATGCATTGGTTGTTCAATTATAGGTTTATCTATTTTAGCGAAGACAACTTTACTCCCAGGATTAAAATTATTCACATAATTATCCTCCAAAAATTTGGTATTTGTGCTAACAAACACTTTGCATCCAATTTATCAGACTTCCCCTTCAACACTTGTGCTAGACATCCCCAAATGTGGAGGTATCTCATACAAGGCTTACGCCCACTCGACGATTCTTTAGGTGTGTTAGGAACAGATTTTGATGGAACTAAATTCAAAATATTCATTGTAGTTTTTAGTGCATATTCCTAAAAGGAAATTGGTAAAGTTAAGTAACTCATCATGGACCTAACCATTTCTAAAAGAGTCATATTTCTTCTCTTTGCTACACCATTTTTTTAGGGAGTTCTAGGTGCAATCAATTGGGATACAATTCCATTTTGAATTAAGTAGTCATTGAAATCCCCAAGCAGGTATTCACTACCTCGATTAGATCGAATGGCTTTTATGCGTTTACCTAATTGATTCTTAACTTCAGCCCTAAATTCTTTGAACTTTCCAAAGGCTTCAGACTTCCATCTTATTAGGTACACATAACCATATCTTAAGTAATCATTGGTAAAAGAGATAAAGTACTCATAACCTCATTTTACTTGGGTTGATATAAGACCACATACATCCATATGAACTAATTCAAGCAATTCTTGGGCTCTTCTACCTTTTGCATTAAAAGGTTATTTGGTCATTTTACCCTTTAAACAAGATTCACAAACTAGAAATCCATCAAAGTCCAATAGCTCTAAGAGTCCATCTTTGATCTGTCTTTGAATTTTGTTTGAATTAATATAACCTAAACGCAAGTGCCAAAGATATACATCATTAGTAGAAGGAAACTTTCACTTTAATGATTTTACATGAGAGTTATTATTTAATTCAGAATTGTATAATTCATGCTTATCAGAAGTTAAAATATAAAAACCATCTACAATATTGCCAGAACAAATAAACACTATATCCTTCTTTATTACAACATTTTCTTTTATGATAACAAAATATCCATGTTTACCTAAATAAGTTGCAAAAATTAAATTCCTACGAACATTAGGTACATGCAGACAGTCTTCCAATATTAAAACTTTAGATTTAAAGTATAAATTAAACACTCCAACAGTTACAACTAGAATTTTGCTCCCATTAGCCAAAGTAAGAAATAGTTCTCCCTCATTCAGCTTTCTGGTCTCCTAAAACCTCTGTAAAGAATTGCAAATATGATTAGTACAACCTGAATCCAAACACTATATTTTAAGAAGGAATGACCTTTTCATACCCTTATTCTTGGCAACTCTAAATATTGGACAATTCCTCTTCCAATGACCTTTCTCGCCACAATGGAAACACTTTCTTTTGGCATAGTCCTTTTTCTTTCCCTTGTTGACAACTCCTAAGGAAATGTGTTTACCATCTTACTTGGTGAAGTCCTTCTTCTTCTTCTTCTTTTTACTCTTGCCTTTCGACATAGGTTGAGAAGTAGAAGAATCAGCCATATTGGCATCAACACTGGATGTACCAAGAATGTCTTCCACCGCCACCAACTCAATCATTAATTTAGACAATGAATAAACTTTTTTGTTCATATTATAATTAAGTTTGAATTCATTGAATGATTCTGGTAGTGACTGGAGTATCATATCCACTTAAGATTCTCCTTCAATATTAGCACCTAAAACTTTCAGTGTATTCAGATTAGAGATCATCCTAAAACAATGCTCCCTCACTGAAGTAGCTTCAGTCATTTTGGTATTATAATTTTGCCTCATAGTTTCTTGCCTTGCAGAATGGCCTTGCTCACCAAACATCTCCTTCAGACTAAAACATTATGTCTGAAGCTAATTCTACATCCTGCATTTGATGCTATAGAACATTTGAAATAGATGCTAAGATATAGCACTTGGCCATCTCATTAGATTTCTACCAATGATCACATCGGTATTTTTCCTCAAGAGGAGCATCTAATGATGGAAAGTTAGGACAAGGTTGACTAAGCACATACTTGTGCTCTTCAACAGTAAGAACAATGTCCAAATTTATTTTCCAATCAACATAGTTGGATCCAGTCAGTTTGTTTTGATTAAGAATAGAAACAAGTGGGCTAAAAGATGCCATGATTCAAATATGAAAATAACAAACATGAATTTAATAAGTAAACCAGAATTTATATATTTAGCATATAAATATATAATATGGAATCTTAAGAAAACCATATTATAAAATATGCAACAACAACTCAATTTCATGTCTATAATTCCTTAGTAACAAGTATATTATAAACACTATGATTGATTGAGAACCATTCTGATTATTAGTGCTATTATAATAACTCTTATCAAACACTAATAATATGCCGTATAAACTTTGGCCTCTAAGTAAATAATGATGTAGCTCCTTTGGGAAGTTAACATTACACTTAGTCTAGTGTACACCATTACCTAGGATCATGTGTAGCCACATTTCATCTCCCTTATGATGTTTAAACTTGTAGTACCATGAAACAAAACACTCTCCTTTGGGATTGCGAGACATATATGCCAAGATGAGGTACTTGTTCACACTACTTTAAACGGGTAAGTCCAATCTTGCAGTACCATGAAATAAACACCCTCCTTTAGGATCGCAAGACATATAAGCCAAGACGAGGCGCTTACCCCACACTACTATGAATCGATAATGAAGGCCGTGAGATCTAACCATTGTATCTCTTTCCCACTACATGTTTGAAAATAAAGGTTTTTAATTAGAAACATGTGTAATCTCATCATACATAGCCTTGCACTTTTAAAAGTTTGAAAACCCTTAGAAAAATTCAAAATCATAACTTTTGATCAATCGAATGTATCCCTCGATCGGTTGAAAAAATTAAAAATTTGTACTTAACAATCTGCCTAGCTCGATTGGTACTCAATCGCTTCTCAATCGATCGAAAAAGAACGTTTGATCGATCAACTAGCAATCAAAAATCAATTGAATCAAATAGAATGGTTATTGTTTCACTCAATCTATTGAAAGCAATTTTTGATCAATCGGAACTCATGAAACTTGAATTTTCCAGAATTTTTTTTGAAGCAGTTTTCAATGGTTTTTCATGAATAAACAACCATCATATGAACATAGTAGACAGAATTTGATATCAAAATTGAATTCCATTGATGCTATAGCCTTAAACTTCAAATTAACATACTTGACATCAAACTTAAACAACATCATAACATCAACATCAGTTTTCATCAAACAATAATTTCAATGACCATGTAGAAAATTAATTACATAATCTTCTAACATCATGAAATTATTGTCTTTGATTCCAAAACTCACAAAACATGTTATACAAATTCGAATTGAAGACTGCTCTGATACCAATTTGTTGGAAAAATACATGTTTGTATCTCATACAAAACATACGCAGTAGAAAATTAACGGATTTACTTCATTCGTAATTGATAACATATGCTATTTAAATTTCAAAATTTAAGTACAAAAGAGTGTACCTTGGTGTGTTGAAATCTAAAACCAAATATCAGAAGTACTTGGGAACACTTTTAATTTTCACTCCAATTCCACTAATGCTCAAGAAGTATGGTCTCTCAATTAGTTTAAGGGAGAATAAGAGAGTGACTTACACTCATATACACACCGTTTCATAATTGTGACTTTCACTAAAATTCTGTATGTTTCTTCTATTGTATCTAACTGATTATCTAATTGGGCTGGTCTTTTGGGCCATTCTAATTGAGCTCTAGTATGTGGCTTGGAGTGGGACCAAAGGGGAACAAATAAGACACTAGCTCCAATGGGTCTTCGGATTTTCTGTCAACTCTTAATAAGTCCAAAGTTGCCATTAATATTATTTAATATCACTATATAAATATAATTGCACTCTAAGCCTTATTAATAAATTATATTCCAAGACTTTATTATACATGCAACCCCTTCATAAAATATTCTTAGTAATACAAAGTCATGAATATAGATTGCCACTTTAAAGATTACTACATCTTAATCCTTGAGTACCCAGTTTAATCCTTTAAGTTATTCATTATATATTTATGAAATTCAATTCATAAATATATACTTTAGTAACACCTTACTAAAGTTGTTAGGCCTAACACTTTGAATAACCAAACCCATTAAACTTATCTCAAGGAAATATTTTATATCTCTATTAAGAAATTATGAATTTCATCTTGAAAATATATGTTCCATCAACAGTAAATGTGGCTGCCTAACATATTAAGGTTTTGATCTTGACTGTAGATCTCGCTCTTAATATATCAAAGCAACATACATTTCATGATCAAGTCTATTAGTCTCTCAGGGTTAAGAGATCATATAAATAGAAGTCATAAGATTTATTTTTCATTTGACAGTTGTTAGGGGAATAATAAATCTTACAGCCGTCTAATTCAATATGTCTTAACTCTTAAAACATATCAACACATCAACTAGAAGTCTCCACTTCCATGATCAAGACAAATCATCTTATTTGATATGTTATAGTCTTCGCAGATGAAATGCTCGATTTCATAGCCGACTAAGAACTAAAATTCTAAGTTTACAAAGAACTTGTGATCTATATCTTCTATGACTAAATCTTATACTATGCATCTCATGGACTATATGATAATGTCCAAATATTCATATTACCATTACTTTAGATAATAATAAGATAATTTTATTAATCACGGTACTAAGTCATACATAATGCCATACATAGCATCGTGCAATAGAATTTAAGGGCATTAATCCTAACAGTCAAGCTAGCTCTGATTCCTCTTCACGTGATTCTTGTGCCATTTTTGATCTGATGATCTTGGTCGGAGCCAAAAAAGTGACTCTGATGTGGGGAATAGACATTCCTTGAACAATGCACTTCCTTTTCTTTCCCCTAGAAGCTTGGAAAAGTTCTTCATCAGAAGCGTCGTAGCCTAGATTAAATCCTCCTTTGTTGTTTGGAAGTTCAATCAAAGAATCCTTCCCATGTTCTATGGAACCAAGGCCTTGACCCAATTGATAGCCAAATCTGAGCATCTCCTTGGTAGCTATTAGAATGGCGGAGGGCCATGCAGACTCGAGTTTCGGAGCTCTGGAGAACATGGAGAGTATCTCAAAGCTATGAACAGTTGCCTCCAAAAATTCATTAGCACCAATGTAGAAGACATAAGTCTCCTTGAAGATGGATAGGGGCTCTTCAGTCATAATAGTGACCAACTGATCCTCAGGGGGAACTTAAGCCTCCGGTGAAGGGTGAAAGCAACCGCACCTGCGGCGTGTAACCAAGGCCTCCTTAGGAGCATGTTATACAAGGAATCCACCTTGATTACTTAAAAGATGACCACAAAAAACCTAGGGTCGACCCCGATTGTTAATTCGATCTCACCTTGCACCTCACCAAAAATGTCATCAAAGGCTCTAATGATCATGGTGGTAGGTGGATAAGAGAGGTATCCACATTCAATTGCTTTATAGTAGACATTAGGCAAACATTCAAGGTTGTTCCATTGTCAATCAGTACTTTAGAGACGATCATGTTCTCACACCTCACTATAATGTGCATGGGTAAATTATGCTCTCTACCTGCCGAAGGTAGCTCATCATCTGTAAAGGAGATCTGGTTGGTGGCCAGCACCATTGAGACCATACCCTCGAAGGCAAATTATGTGGCATTCGTAGGAACGCATGTCTCTTTCAAGACTTTCAAGAGAGCCTTACGATGGACATTAAAAGATAGCAATAGCGCCAAGATAGAAATCTAAGCCGACGACTTGTTTAGCTGTTGAATCACACTATATTCTGAGTTTCTGATAATTTTCAAGAATTCCTCTGCTTACCCGGTCATGACCCTATTCCTAACGCGTTCAGCGGTACCTTTACTAGCCTCTTTCCTTCTCTTTTCTAGCTCCTCAGGAGTATAGTAGTGGCCACTCCTAGTAAGCCAAGATAAACTAGAAGAGATATTGGAGCAAACCTCCTCTTTTTCAGTTCGAGTGGAGATCAAGGACATCTCGTATTTCCATGGGACATGATGGTTATCATCATAAGGGAATGACTTTGGCATACGAATGATAACACCTTCCTGAGTTTGCAAATTAGGCGCTATGGAGAACATCTTCGGATTAATGACCACCGGACTTGACAGAATGGCTTCAAGGGCTTTTAAGTAGGATACTATAGGGAATCTTGAGGCAGACTTTGGTAGAATAAGAGGATCGAAACCTTAGATAGCAGGAACAATAGTGTTTCCCTCCTGAATAGATGATGAATCTGGTCCTGTGACTGTAGGTAACGCAAGAACCATAGGGGTGAATCCCTTAATAACTAGCAGGTCTTGCCCTTTTCCTGAATCTGATGACCTTGAATCCGCTGATGATTCTATAATCTCCTCAATGACTATTGAAGAGGGAGGCACTAAAGTAGCCTTACCAAGGCGTTTCTCTAGATATTTGTCACAACATTTCCTTAAGCTAACTGATATAGCATTGCAATTAGTTCTTGACTGGGCAACTAGAGGACATAGGCTGGCTGCCATGCAATCGTCTCTTTGTACAATTTCCCTTTCAATCCAGATGATACCACGGTCGGCTAGACTCTGAACTTGCACTCGGAGCACTTTAAAGTCAAATAGGGCATGCCTGTCTCTATTGTCATAGATTGAGCAGCTTCTCCAGTCAAATATTGGGGTCCCTATACCCTTAAGATCAAGGTGGCTCTCTTGAACAAAGGCTTGAAGCAAGGTTTTCCATGGGAATGACGATGATGAGAAGTCTGGAACCCTTTCTTCCACTGTGATGATGGTGTTTACATTCCCTTCCTGATGGGGAGGCAAAGGGTTGGTGATAATGTTCGGAGCGGCTGCATTATCAAACTGTATCAACTTATTGTCAATAAGATCCTGGACACAGTCCCTTAAATGGTAACATTCTTCAAGGGTATACCCTTTGGCCCCAAAATAGTGTTTAAAGTTCTTGGACGAATCAAAACTAGGTGATGGAAGACCTTCTTTGGGCTTGTAGAACATCGGGGTCACCAGTTTCCTCTCTAGCAGGTAAGCATAAAGTTCTGCCATGGGCATGGGCAATAGAGTGTACTTCCAGTTTTCCCTCCTAAAGGGACGAGGAGGGTCTGGCCTTCCTCTCTGATTAGAGGCTCGATTAGGCGTTTGAGCAGGCTGAACCTGTTACTAATAGGGTCTAGCCATTAGGGGCACGTAAGTAGAAGTAGAACCCCTAGGCCTCTCTAGCGCATTGTCAACCATGTGAACATTGGCTTCCTAAGTCTTGTGACAGTCAATTTCTTAACTTGTTGTTCAACCATGGAGCTCAAAGACTCGGGACCCATGATCTTTTTGCTTTTAATACCCTCGTCAATATGCTCCTCGATAGGGTTGAGGTTAGCAAAATGAGTGACTTGGGTGCTGATCATCTTCTCATAGTAAGGAGGGTTAAGATTGTTAATCAACCATTTGATCATCTCATTTTCCATCATGGGGGGTTGCACTTGTATGGCTAACTCACACCACTTCTGGGCATATTCGTGAAAAGACTCCCTACTCTTCTTTTCTGTTCTCATAAGGACTATGTGGTTGGGAGCTATCTCGATGTTGAACCGATAATATTCAGAGTTGGCCATTTCCCTCCAGCTAAAGGTCTTTTCCAATTTCGCATACCATGTGGCCGTGGGACTGGTCAAACTATCAAGGAAAATCTAACAAAGCAAAGGATGGTTACCCTCATAAGGGGCCATCTTCCTACAAAACATGTGTAAGTGTGAGCAAGGGTCTCTAGTATCATCATACTTTACGAACTTTGGTGCCTTGAACTTGGGAGGCATAATCACCTAAGGGAAGTTGGTCAAACTTTTTGGAAAAATATATGTTTGTATCACATACAAAACATACACAGCGGAAAATAAATGGATCTACTTCATTCGTAATTGATAACATGCACTATGTAAATTTCAAAATTCAAAAGGAAACAAGATAACGTACCTTGAAGCGGACCTTAAAGTGGTGAATTTCAAAACAAAAATTAGAAACACTTGGAAACACTTTTAATCTTCACTCCAATTCCACTAATGCCCAAGAAGTGTGATCTCTCAATCAATTCGAGGGAGAACAAGAATGTATCTTTCATTCACATACACACCATTTCACAATAGTGTCACACACACTAATAATTTATATGTTTCTCCATTTGTATCTAACTGATTATCTAATTAGACTGGCCTTTTAGGCCTTTCTAATTGGGCTTTAGTATGTGGCTGGGAATGGGACCAAAAAGAACCAATAAGACACTAGCTTCAATTGGACTTAGGTTTTTCTATCAACTCTTGACAAGTTCAAAGTTACCATTAGCTATATTTAATACCATTATGGAAATATAGTTGCACTCTAGGCCTTATTTATAAATTATATCTCAAGAATTTATTATACATGTAACCCCTTCATAAAATATTCGTAGTAATATAAAGTCATGAATGTAGATTGTCACTTTGTAAATTACTACATCTTAATTCCTTGAGTACCTGGTTTAATCCTATAATGTTATTCATCATATATTTATGAAATCCAATTTCATAAATATATACTTAGTAACTCCTTACTAAAGTGGTTAGGCCTTACACTCTAAATAACCAAACCCATTAAACTTATCTCAAAGGAATATTTTATATCTCCATTAAGAGACTATGAATTCCATCTTGAGAATATGTATTTTATCAACACTAAATTTGGCTGCCCAAAATACTGAGGTTTTGATCATTGACTTTAGATCTCACTCCTGATATATCAAAACAACATACACCTCATGATTAAGTCCATTATTCTTTCAGGATTAAGAGTTCATATAAATATAAGTTATGAGATTTATTATTCATTTTACAGTCGTTAGGAGAATAACAAATCTCACAGCGATCTAGTTCAATATATCTTAACTCTTAAAACATATTAACATGTTAACTAGAAATCTCCATTTCTATGATCAAAACAAATCATCTTAGTTGATATGTTCGTAGATGAAATTTTTAATTTCATCACCGACTACGAACTAAAATTCTGAGTTTATGAAGAACTTGTGATCTATATTTTCTATAACTAAATCACATAAATCACATAGATCACATACTATGTATCTCATGGACTATATAATAATGTCTCAATATTCATATTACCATTATTTTTAGATAATAATAACTTTATTAATCACAACATTAAGTCATACATAATGTCATACAAAGTATCATACAATAGGATTCAAGGGCACACATCCTAACAAGACTATCTAGATCAATGCTTCTATGGGTGCTGGAGCCCTCTATGATACGAAGCTTTTGGCTAGGGTTTCCACTTGGCTCTTGACTTGGCCATACCCAAATTCGGAGTTCTTATCCTTAGAAGTATCTATTTCTTGGTCATCGCCCTGAGGCGATACATTATGGCCCTGATCCTATCCTGATGGGGGCTGATTTTCATTCTCATTTTAGGGACCTCCCTGGATATGAGCAGAGGAAATCTGTCCTCCTCCTACAACCAGTTGTTGCACCATACGCATCAATTCTAACACTTGCTCCTTTAGAAGAGTAATCTCCTAAGCACTTTCCTCATAAGGAGAAGTACCACTAATAAATCTCTCTCTTGTGCGAGACCTAGTGATGATGGGATCACGACGTGGCATTAGCTTAGCCTGTTTCTTTTTAACAATCTTTTGATCCTATGAATGGATGAGAGGTGACAGAGATGGGGTGCATTTGACAATGTGGAAACACAACATCAAAGTCAAGTTAGTTTATGTCCTTGTTAACATGCACCTACCATTTTCAGAAAAATTTGGCTTTGCAGCCTTAATCAGGTATTTATCATGGTGAGTTTCTATTATGATGCAAGATTAATGCACTAAATTAGCAAGTAACCGAAACTTTCACGACATGCTTGGTAATGCGGGAAGGACCCTCCTTTTGACTATATGCTGATACAAGATTTGCTTTTTCAATGTTGGTTTCATTAGCTCCAACAGCGGGCCTTTTACAATATAAAGAAATGCAATCGCAAGGAAAAGCTCGACTTCTGACAATGTAGACTTCTTAGGGAAGCTCTAGGACACTTGGATTTCTTGGACATTTAGATAGCATGGATCTCCTGAACCTTGGACCTTTCGGGGGAGCCCTAGGATTCTTGATAGCTTAGGCCTCTTGGCAATTTTAACACCTCGACAATTTGTATCCCTTTGATGATTTGGATCTCTCTTAGGAGAATTCATGATGCCTTGGGATTCTTGACAATTTTTTAGCAACATTTCCTTTTGAGCGGAGTTTCGGTTACTTGTCACAAATTTTACCTTTGCACATTTAAATGATTGAACCATTTAGTGTATGCATGAATGCCCTTGTAGGGTGGTAAACCCTTAGGGATGAGGTATGATTTAGCATGTACAATCAACGGGGTTGCTTTCCCTAGGGGTTTAGTCATGGATGCTATGCAAGTAAGATAGAAGGAACCAGGAGTAGAGCACAATTTCTTTAGCGCAAACAAAAGGGGCACACCTGTTACAAGACACTTTCCCCTGACCTCTAGTCCTAGAAGGGTATCTTTTCCTAGTCTTGGATGTTCACTCTTTGGGTTTCACCTAATCCTGTTGGGCTTTGGCTTTGATCTAGTCTTCACGAGTTTGACATAACTAGGCCAATTGCATGCGAGGGCTTAACTGGTAGGTTGTTCCTAGCATAGAGGGACTCAATCGCCATACCCCACCCTTCATGAAAGATATGGGGCATGATGGATCGAGAGGGCCTTTTTAGCTACTTTTGTCCACCCATGGACCTAGAAGTGCCTACAAAGTCCGCCTCAGATCTAACTATAGGTAACATTGCCGATATTTGCGTCTAGGCATCTACAAATGGGGTGATATAATCCCTAATGAGATGTGACTACGCCAGCAATGCAGAGCCCGGGTTCGGCTTAAAAATGGTGTATATGTCATGCAATCCTTAATGAAGGGGAAAGAATTCTTTCAAAGCACAACAAATATATATATATATATATATATGAAAGCGGGTAAAGGTGTAGCGAAAATTAAATCTTGCTACCCTATGTTTACATGTGAAGGAAAGTTGTAAAACATGTGAGGAAAGCGGTAAAGCATGTGAGGAGCAGTAAAGCATGTGGAATAAGCTGTAAAGCCCCATAATAATACCTCATATCCCTTTTGGAAAAGGATTTTCGCTTTTTTGAAAATAGTCTACTAGGATATAGTAGAATCCTTTTTCAAAAGGAAAGCCCTAGGGGCCAATGCCAGTTTCTATGTTTTTGAAAGCCAATGTCCAAAGATTATGGTTTTATCAAAAGCTCTGAAGGCTAAACTCTTTAAGTATCCCCAGTGAAGTCGCCAATCTGTTGACGTCGGAATGCAGTCGGGCCTTTGTTTGACCATTTGCCGTGGCAACGCTCCCATGCGCGCAGGGCCCATTGGAGGCCACTCTCTTGGTAATGGTCTTTATGTGGTTCGTGGGAAGTTTCAAGTGCTTTCTCTTTCTTGGCGGAGGACGGTAGGTGTCTACCTTGGGTGGTGTGGTAGAAATCTTGGGCAAGTTTTAAGCAATTACCAAAGGTGAGTGAAGTCATCACCAATCATTGGATTTTTCTAAAGTGTGATTAGTCACCTATTTCTAATTGATTTTATTACCAATCCTAGTCTAAGAAAAAGGTCATTTTTCCTAATCTAATGTGGATGGTAAAAAATCTTGATTCTTGAGTCCGAAAGTTTGGTTACGTGTGGGGAAGGTGTTAGGCAGCCCACAACTCATTTAGAAGAGAAAGGAAGGAGGAAGAAAGGGGGGTTAAAAGAGTACATAACCAAATGGGATAAGCTAAACTCCTAAACCTACTGAACATAGCCACTTAGCTTTACATACTTGCATTCACACCCTTTTTGCTTGCTCCTAAAAGACCGCATCCTAGCTCCAATCGTCCTTGCTCCATGTGTGTACATGCAAAGGCAAAGATAAGAAACCAGCAGACATGCGATGGAAGGGAAAAATGTGTGTAGATAATGCTCAAAGGGTACAAAGCAAACAAGCATGATAGATATGGCAAGCATAGCATATAGTGGGAGACATGACAAGCAAAGGTAAATAGACAAGCAAACAAACAAACAAGAAAGAAGACAAACAAGCAAAAGCTACACAAAAGGTGGTGTCCATGGGGGACAAATGTAGTTTTGGATCGAATGCCATAACTTCATTGTGTTGAAGCATGGACGACACACTGGCAAGCAAGACTCATGCATGGACATGTAAGCAAGCGTGTAAAGATGCATAAAAAGCTAACGGGCGGCGTAAACAAGCATGGTAAGCATATCATCACACGGAGCGGAAAAGGGGGATGGTATGCACGAAGCAACCCGGCATCTAGAGATGCCTTCCAAATGGTTACACCCAAACAAGGCCTCATGGGCGTCAGATGTAACCACAACAACAAACCCATTAAGGGTGTCAAGCATGGCAAAGCCTAGAACTAGAGAGGCAAACACAAGCATAAAGCATATAAGCAAGCAAGCATAGTCATGCAAATTAGGATGATCCAAACCCCTTCAAACCATACACCCAACATTCAATTCTCTCAGCCCCAAACCTTATCATCCTTTAGTTCTAAATACCAAACCCCAAACCCCAACTCACAACTTCCCACAAGAAAGGGACTTTGCAAGGAATTTGGGAAATTGAAAAGAAACCTTAGGCAAAGGCTCCTACGTGGCTTCTTCAGTAGAAAACCAAAGGGAGCGAGGGAAACAAAAGGTTCCAATTTCTTGGTGATAGAGGATGAAATCGAAAATGAAAATCCAGAGGATATGGTGTTAGAAGGGCTCAGGGAAGCTGTCCCACAACAACTTCCCCATCAACCATGAAGCTGCTTTATTGGAATTGTAGGGGGTTGGGGAGCACCTTTACAGTTCGTCATGGTGAAATGCTCACCCAAACACTTAAGCCTGATTTTATCTTTCTTTGGAAACCCATAGTAAGGAGAAAAAAACCATTCAAATTTTATCAAAATGGGGTTTTGAACAAAGTCTGGAGGTGCCTTGCTGAGGTTTAAGTGGTGGACTATTCCTTGGTTGGGCTGATACCTTTCAACTTCAGGTAATTTTCCAAAGCAAAAATTTAATTCATGTTGATACTTGTGATGAAAAAGGGGATCAGTGTTTTATCACTTTTTTGTATGGTCACCCCATACTTTCTAAGAGAAATGAAGTTCGGCAAAAATTAGAACAACTGGGCAGGGATATATATGGTACATGGTTATGTGTAGGTGATTTTAACCAAGTACTAGATTTTGAGGATAAACTAGGTTTTAAGGATACGGGGATACAAGGTAGTCAAGAATTGAGAAGTTGCCCTCTTACCCATAGAATCTAAAGGTCTATCATATACATGGAAAAATAAAAGGCCAAGTACTGATTTTATGATGGAAAAATTAGAAAGGGCCTTTGCAAATTAGGAATGGTGTAATGCCTACCCCCATTGCCTCATCCAAAATCTTCCCATTATATGCTCTGACCATAGCCTCATTTTACTTGATACTACTTGAAGTCCCCCTTTTGGACAAAGACCTTTCAGATTTGAGTGGATGTGGACATCCCACCCAGATTTTTTTGGCATAATATAGGAAGCTTGGAACACCAAGTACCAGGGTTCTCGTGCATTCAAGTTGGTTCAGAGAATTAAAAAGGTGAAGGAGAAGCTTAAAGGTTGGAATCATACTGTTTTTGGGCATATTCAAAGGGAGATAGCAAAAAAGAAAAAAGAACTACAACAAATCCAAGCCAATATCAAATCCTTACAGGATGTTCAAATCCTTACAGGATGTTCAAAAAGAAATGGATGTTAGTTCTCAGCTAGAAACCTTATTAGATAGAGAAAATTATGTGGGCTTAGAAAGCTCGGAGTACTTGGATTATCAAGGGAGATCGACACACAAATATTTTCAAACCATTACTGCAAGAAACAGAAAACTCCAAAACAGAATCACCCAAATCAAAGCTGAGGATGGTAGTTGGCTGGAGAATATGGAGGAAATCCAAAAGGGTTTCACAACCTTTTATCAGGAGCTTTATCAATCCGAACAACATTGCCACATACAAAGATACAAGATCATCTCAAGGAAATCTCACTACCCCCTCTGAATGAATCTTAGAAAGCAGATCTAAAAAAACCATTCCTTAAGGCAGAGATTAAACAAGCTATTTTTCAAATTGGAGCTCTCAAAGCTCCAAGAACAGATGGAATACCTGTGGGCTTCTATTAAAAGTATTGGAACATTGTTCAGAATGATGTCCTCTCAACTGTCCAAGCTTTTTTCCATTCAGATTACCTTCTTAAATCCATCAACCATACTTTTCAGTCTCTTATTCCGAAAGTAGCTTGCCCTCTAGAATTTTCTCAATTTAGACCTATTAGTCTTTGTAACGTAGCGTACAAAATTATTTTAAAAGTTCTTGTTAATATACTTAAACCCATTATAAACAGTTTGATAACCCCATTCCAAAATGCTTTCATACAAGGTAGACTTATCATTAATAATATACTACTTGCACATGAAATTTATGAGTACATGAGAAAAAAAAAGAAAGAAAAATGGGGGTTTGGTTCTTTGAAATTAGATATGCAAAAAGCCTATGACAAAATTGAATGGAGCTTCCTTAGAGCTATTCTTCATAATATGGGCATTTCAGCTAATTGGATTCATTGGGTGATGCAATGTGTGTCCACTATGTCCTATCGTATTTTGATTAATGGTAGCCCATCTGAAACTATTCTGCCATCTAAAGGTCTTAGGCAAGGTGATCCTCTATCACCATATCTTTTCATTTTGTGTGCCAATGTCCTCTCTTGTGCTCTCATTAAAAATGAACAGAACAACAACATCAAACATATTAAAATTGGCCAACCTTTACATACCTCTTCTTTACAAATGATTCTCTCCTCTTTTTCAAGGATGACCCTAAAACCATTTCCACCCTTTAACAAACCCTGAATTGGTACTGTGACTTATTTAGCCAAAAGTTTAATGATCATAAGTCTAAATTCTTTTGTACCCCTAATATTAGTCCTGACAAGCAACAAGTCTTAAGTTCTTCCCTTGGTGTTAATCTTGTTAACCACACTAGAAAATACTTATGAATTAATTTCTGTATGAGAGGTAGAAAAGTAGTGAACTTTGAGGAATTAGTAGAAAAAAATCGGCAATAAACTTCAGGGATGGAAAACTAAACTCCTCACACAAGCTAGAAGAGTCACACTTATCAATTCTGTCCTCTAATCCTTACTAGTCTCCTCACTCTCTTGCCTTAAAATTCCTGACAAAATATGCACTAAACTTGACTCCATCATCAATGCCTTTTGCTAGGGCCACCAACTATCTGTAAGAAAACTCCATCTTATCAATTGGGACACCATCTGTAGACCTAGAAATGAAGGTGTACTAGGTATAAGGAAATTTAAACTGATGAATCAAGCCTTAATAGCTAAAAATTTGTGGAGAATCATTCAACAACCCCAATCTATCCTAGCAAAGACTCTTACCTCAAATATTGTCAAAGGGAACACACTCTCTCACAAACCCAAACCAAGCAGCTCCTAGTCCTAGAAAAATATTATGAATAGACCCAATCCCAAAATTTTCCAATGCACTTGGAAAGTAAGTACAGGACATAGTATCACACTACAACATCCAGCTTGGTTTGAACAAAAAAACCCTTCAACCATAGATCTTGCCCTTTGTGTTGCCAATATGATTAAACCTGTCACCAATACTTGGGACTTGTCACTCATCACTTCTCTTTACAATAAGGAAGAAGTTAAGAAGATCCTGAACATTTCAATACCCAAATCGAGACCTTTTGAATCCTAAGACAAAATCATCTGGCCTTTCTCTACCATGGGTAAATTCCAAGTGAAAAAATCCTATTCCATCCTTCTCAATGACAACCTCCCAGCTCACCCAAACACTTTTGCTATCCCACAAAAGATATGGAAAACTTTATGGAGAATCCCTCTACCCCATAACATCTTGCAATTTATCTAGAAAGTCTTACACTCAACCCTCCTTGTTAGAAACACCCTTATCCATAGAGGTTTAAATTGTCTGGATGCCTGTCCTTTTTGTCAAGTTGATAGGGAAACTTTAGAGCACTTGTTCCTCAAATGCCATTTTGCTAGAGCTGTTTGGTTAGGCAGTGAAATAACCATTCATACAGATACTCTTCCCTACCACATGTTTCTGATTGGATTTGTAACTAAAAGGAAACCCGAATCGAGACCTGCATCCCTACCTTGTTTGTTACCCTTTGGTATATATAGAATCACAGAAATGGCATAGTCTTCGAAGGAAAACTACCCAATGCAAGGGAGGTTATACTAATTTCAAATGCTTTAACTCTTAGTTACAATGCTGCTTTTTTAAAACTCTTACAAGTCAAGATCAAACATTAAAGGAAGACAACTAGCACCTTGGTTGGGCCCTATCAAGAAGCTTGGCAGTTGTTGTATCTTGTTGAAACTTCAGCAAAGTAATTAGAGGAAGACGAGGTGCTGCCCTAATTGGTAAATCAAGGGAAGGATGTCCAATTGTCAAAAATTCATTTCTCACAGCTTTTCAAGATCCTAAGAAAGCAAAGCTAGCTGCAATCTGTGAAACACTCCTTTACACAACCCATTCAAGTTTTCAAAGGGTGGTGATCCTAACTGACGTAAGGAAATTTAACTCTTCTGGAGATCTAAGAGCTACTGACCTTGGTGGATTGATAGTTTAATAGATGATATTCATAATATTGTTAAGCAATACTCTATGCTTGTTGTCCCTTTGAAAGTTCCGGAATCTATTTTATCTGAATGTAAGAAACTTGCTAATATAATAGCAAGTTAGTCTCCTAACTCTGTGATGTAATCCTTTTCTGTTTGGTATTTAAAAAAAAAAAAAAAAAACCCTTTGATATGGCCTAAGGCGTACAAATGAGTGTTAGGATGTGTGCCCTTAAATCCTATTGTATGATGCTATATATGATATTATGTATGACTTAATATTGTGTTTAATAAATTTGTTTTATTATTATCAAAAATAATAGCAACATGAATATTTGGACATTATCATATAATCCATGAGATGCATAGTATGTGATTTATGTGAAAAGTTACAGAAGATATAAATCACAAGTCCTTTGTAAACTTAGAATTTATAGTTCGTAATCGATGATGAAATTGGGCATTTCATCTGTGAAGACTATAACATATCAACTAAGATGATTTGTCTTGATCATGGAAGTGAAAACTTCTAGCTAATATGTTTTAAGAGTTAAGACATATTGAACTGGATCGCTGTGAGATTTATTATTCTCCTAACGATTGTCAAATGAATAATAAATCTCACGATTTTTATTTACATAAACTCTTAATCCTGAGAGAATAATGGACCTGATCATGAGGTGTAGGTTGCTTTCATATATCAGGAGTGAGATCTAAAGTATCGGTCAAAATCTCAGTATGTTGGGCAGCCACATTTGGTGTTGATGGAACATATATTCTCAAGATGGATTTCATAATCTCTTAACGGAGATATAAAATATTCCCTTGAGATAAGTTTAATGAGTTTGGTTATTCAGAGTGTTAGGTCTAACCATTTTGGTAAGAAATTACTAAAGTATATATTTATGAAATTGGATTTCATAAATATATAATAAATAACTTTAAAGGATTAAATCAGGTACTCAAGGATAAAATGTAGTAATTTTCAAAGTGGCAGTCTATATTCATAACTTTGTATTACTACGAACATTTTATGAAGAGGTTGCATGTACAATACAGTCTTGGAATATAATTTATTAATAAGGCCTAGATTGTAATTATATTTATATAGTGGTATTAAATATAATTAATAGTAACTTTGGACTTGTTAAAAGTTGACAAAAAAGCCTAATTGGAGCTAGTGTCTTATTGGTCCCACTCTAAGCCACACACTAAAACCCAATTAGAAAGGCTCAATAGGCCAACCCAATTAGATAATCAGTTAGTTATAAAGGGAGAAACATACAGAATTTTTTATAAGAAAATAAGAAAATGAGAGACATCATTGTGAAATAGTATGTATGTGTGAGTGAAGCCACTCGATAATTCACCCTTGGAAACTGATTGAGAGACCACACTTCTTGGGCATAAAGTGGAATTGGAGTGAAGATTAAAAGTGTTCCCAAGTGCTTCTAATCTTTGTTTTGAATTTCTCCACACCAAGGTATGCTATCTTGTTATTATATTCTGAAATTTACATAGTGCATGTTGTCAATCATGAATAAAATAGATCCTTGTTTATTGCTTCCGCTATGTGTTTTGTATAAGATACAAAACCAATTTTTTCCACAATGAGGACCAAGACCATAAGGTTAAGATCAGATCTGAACCAATAGGCCAAAATGTAAGAAAATGCAATAAAAGGAACAAAAGGGCTACAATAGCACATGGCATGACAAACAAAGTCTAGGCCTAAGCACATAAACATGGCGTGAAGCATGCAAGCACATAAATGATGACGTAAAGCACGTAGAAAACAACAATCTAAGCATGTGAACACACCAATCTACACATATAGGCACGGAAAAGTGTGTGCAACATATGAATATATATCTAAACATGTGGATGTAAGCATAAAAGCATGGAAGAACACAAAATCCAAGCATACAAGCATGTGAACACATAGATTGAGACATATAGGCATGTGAAGACATGGATTTAACCACATACAATGGCAACATAGACATAAACACATAGATCCAAGCAAGGCATAGCCCAAAACATCATACAAGCATGTGAGGATGTGACCCTTACATTAACATAGGTCAAAAGAGATGGGAAACACAGGAAAACATGGCATAAGGCGTAAAACATGTAGATTGAGACAAATAACATGAGAACGAGCATAGAAACATGCGGATCTAGCCGAACAACACATGGAAAAATAGATCTAGGCACCAACATATTGTCGCAAAGCACATAGATCAGGACAAATAACATGTGAGCAACATAGAAACATGGATCTAAGTTAAGAACATGCTAGAAACAAGATAAAGCACGAAACATACTAGAAAAAGCCATAAATTATGTTATTAAGGCAAAAAGAGCAAGAAACATGCTAGCAAAAGATTTAGAAGGTTAGGGGTGTGGATAGTAGCTAAAAAGCTACATCCACACCCCTAAACCCTAAACAATAGGTGTAGAACCAAGGAAAAGAAGATTGCATGCAAGAAGACTACCTTGTATTTTTTGTGAAGAAAGAAGAATTAAGAGACTTTGATGTGTTTTTTATGTTTGGAAGAGGGAAAAACCGTGTAGGAAAACTAGGCAGAGAGTAAAACTCAGAAAAATGATCCTCCCCTCTTGTTAGAAGGGCGCCTAGGGCTTTTTATAGCCCTGGGGTGAATTTCGAAAGGGCCGTCAGCGGCCTTTCAAAGGTCGCCACTTTGAAATAGCCATGGATTGGGTTGATCTTGACACCCCTGGAAATATTTTGATTTCCTGTTTCTGAAAAGGTATGGAACTTGATAATCCAACGGTTGGATCAAAAGTTATGGCTCTCGGAAGTTAGTGGTGCATCGATCGGTGTGTTATCCTGGCTTTCGTGATATCTCGGCCATTTTAGCTCCGATTTTGACCCATGAATAGTTTTTGGAATGAGAATTTGATAATCTTCGCAATGGCATTGGTTTCAACCCATTCTGACGGCCACATTAACATCAGAGTTTTTGGGCTTACCTAAGGTCAACTTCAAGTCAAACTTGGTCAAAGTTGCTAAAAGTCTCCAAGAAGCTTGGGTTTGATGTAAAACTATGAGAAATGTTGTTTTGTGAGGATTTTGACCTTGTTTGACCTTCGGTCAACCTAGGGCTGACTAGGGGTGTTTTGGTCATTTGAGCTGAAAAAGGCATTTCGAGCTCTTCGGTGTCTGAACAGGTTGCACCACGCCATTTAAGATATTATCACGGTCCCATGGAGAGAAAATAATATTTTTGGATTTTTGGGGTCTAACACACAAATCGAGGGTGGATAAAATACGGTATCGACGTTGACAATATTGATAAGAGAGCATTGTTCGATTAGGATGTTGGCAATGTAATACATCCTGTATGGAGGTCAACTCTATAGGAGATCCTACGATGGTATACGCCTTCATTGCTTGAAGAAAGAGGAAGCTGAAAGAGTAATACAGGAAGTTCATCAAGGGATTTATGGTCCCCACATGAATGGGTGGATGTTAATAAAGAAGATCCTAAGAATAAGGTACTATTGGAATACGATGGAGACCAATTTGTGGATTTTGTGAAAAGTTACCACGACTGCCAAACACATGCAAATTTGAACCGTGTACCACCTAGTAAGTTATATAGCATGACCTCTTCGTGGCCTTTCTTAGTCTGGTGCATAGATGTGATTAGAAGAGTAGCCCCTAAGGCTTCAAACGGGCACGAGTACATTTTAGTGGCAATTGACTACTTTACCAAATGGGTAGAAGTTCCCTCCTACTTTATGTTAAAAGCCAAGCATGTGGCTTGATTCATAGAAAACAACATCATTTATCGGTTTAGGGTACCACAAGAGATCATATCTAACAATGGTTCCCACTTTGAGGGAGAGGTTCGAAGGATCATGGAGTTATACAACATTGTGCATCACAAATTTTTGTCGTACCAACCGTAGACTAGTAGGGCTATAGAAGCAGCCAACAAGAACATCAAGAATATCCTAGCCAAGATGGCAGTAACATACAAGGATTGGGCAGAAAAGCTTCCTTTTGCCTTATGGGGTTACAAAACCTCTATACGTGTATCAACTGGGGAAACCCCCTACTCTTTAGTTTATAAGAGAGAAGCAGTACCTCCTATTGAGGTAGAGATACAATCTTTAAGGGTACTAGTGAAAACCGAGGTCTTCGAAGAAGAATGGATGAAAGAAAGATATAAACAGTTGGCTTTGATAGATGACAAGAGAGCTAGAGCACAATACCATACATAAGGTTACTAAAAGAGAATTGCTATGGCATTTAACAAGCAGGTGAAACTCAGAAACCTTAAGGAAGGAGATCAGGTTCTAAAGGTACTTAGAGATAAGACTTTCAACCTAAAAGGAAAGATAAAGCCAAGATGGTTTGGTCCTTTTATTATTAAGAAGATTGTTAGGCATCTATATTCTTGTAGTGTATAGGGACTATTGTAGTATGTTAAGGTGAAGGCTTGTACCATTGTACTGTGGTATGTGTTGTAAGGTAGAATTGCTGGAAGGCAGTTAGTGGTAGTTAGAGGTTTTTAGTCCAACTAATGATCCGGGTAGTTAGTTAGGATATGTGCGGTGTATATAACAGGCAATGCATTGTATCTGTTATTTATGAATAATATTTTGATTGTTACCTCTCTTTAACATCTCTTTTCTTTCCCTCTCCCTCACTCTGTTCCTATAATCTTCCCAAGCACTTCCTTAGTTATAGCGGCCCAGGTCTCCTTGAAGTGACCTACCCTAAACTCTAATTCCATCAAAGTCTTATTATTGGTATCAAATCAGTTTGATCCAGCTCCTAACCATGATTGAAACACATTTAAATACACAAAATTTTGAAAGGATAGTTGCACTGTCCAAGATTGCAGATAGCCATGAATAGACCTTACAAGAAATTCAGAAGCAATTGCATACTTTTACTGGGTTCATGCTGAAATTAGTTAAAGAAGAAGATAAAAGACAATCTCCAATTTAGGGGTCATGAGCCTTGCTCCAGAATAGCAATCATGGAGTTCATAAATCTCCAATCATGAATCCAATCAAGATCTTGAAATTGGAAGTTCATACCCAACATGTTGGATTTACAAGACAAATCAATTCTTTTCATTCCACAATACTCCAGACTATCAAAAAGTCATCATGGCTTCTTATCATTTGGATGGTGAGGCTCTGATTTGGTTCCAAGATGCTGAGCAAATTGGAGGTTTTGCAAGCTGGGAGGTGTTTGTGAAGGCCCTTCAGACTCGTTTTGGGGTTATAGCCTATGATGATCCAATGGAGGCACTTACTAGGCTCAAACAAACTTCTACTGTGGTTTTTTAAAAAGGTAATTTCGAAATTCTGTCCAATAGGATTTTTGGTTTATCTGAGTCACATAAATTGAGCTATTTTTTGAGTGGACTAAGGGATGAAATAAGATTACTAGTTAGGATGTTAATGCCAAAATCCCTTTTTTTTAGAAGTGCCAAAATCCCTTAATGAAGCCTTTGGTTTAGCTAAAATTCAAGAAGAATACTTACTCAGTAGCAAGAAAAATTTCAAGAATGTTGTGGATAATGGAAAACTTTCAATTTTGGGTTTACCTAAGCTAGAGGGTAAGATTGATTTGAGGGTTAAACTTCTTGTACAAAGGTTAACTAATGCCTATATGGAGGAAACAAGGTTTGTGTTATAATTGTGATGAAAAGTAGCAGTTAGGACATAAGTGTAAGGAAGCAAAGGTCTTTTTGTTAGAAGGGTTATGTGAGGAGGTTGAGCATAAGTCTAGGCTGCAATTGGAGTTAGATGATGATAGGGGGATGTTGGGAAGCCAGGATCATATTCAAGGGAGTGATAATATGGGCACCCCTGCTAAAATCACTTTATATGCCTTGATAGGCAACCCTTCAACTAATACTATGAGAGTCAGTGGTAGGATTAAAAATCATGGGGTAGTTGCTCTAATTGATTCAGGTAGTACACATAATTTTTTGGATGTTACAGAATTGAATGTGTTGAATTTACACTTGGATACATCTCAAATTTTGGAAGTTAAAGTGGTTGATGGTAGTGTCATTAAGACTTTGGGAATATGTCATGGAGTCACTCTTGCAATCCAAGGGTATAAGTTTGTTGTGGATTTGAATGTCTTGCATTTAGGGGGCTGTGCAGTGGTTTTAGGTACTCACTGGTTAAGTACCCTAGGGGAGATCAGTTGGGACTTCAAGTTATTGACCATAAAGTTCCTTTACCTGGGTAATAGGGTGTTGTTAAAGGGGTTACACCTTAAAGGATCTGTCTTTCAGAGGTTGACAAGTTCTTTAATGATTTTGCTACAAGGATGGAGCTAATTCTCTAGATTTTAGCACTCACCACCAACTCAGCAAATGAACCACTGTTGCCTACTACAATTTCTGACCTTTTGGAATAGTTTTCCAAGGTGTTTGACATGCCCTTAGGCCTACCTCCATTTCGTGGACATGAGTATCTGATCATACTAAAAAATGGAACTCCAAGAGTTTATGAAAGACCCTTTAGGTACCTTCACCTTCAAAAGTCAAAAATTAAAAAGATTATACATGAGTTGCTTGAACTTGGTTCAATTCAACCTATCCAAAGTTCCTTTTCCTCACCTATGTTGCTTGTTAGAAAGACTGATGGAAGTGGGAGGATGTGCATTGATTATAGGGCTTTATGTAAGGCAACCATAAATGATAAATTTCCTATTCCTGTAATGGATGATCTGTTGGATGAGTTGGCAGGGGCCACTATCTTCTCTAAGTTGGACCTAAGGTCTGGATACCATTAAATTCGTATGAAGCTAGAAGATATTCCTAAAATAGCTTTCAAAACTCATGAGGGACATTATGAGTTCTTGTCATGCCCTTTGGCTTGACCAATGCCCCATCCACTTTCCAAGCACTCATAAATGACATTTTCAAGCCTTATCTGAGAAGGTTTGTTTTGGTTTTCTTTGATCATATTAGTCTATAATCAATGCTTGGAAGATCACTTGGCTAGCCTGAAAACTGTTTTAAATGTCTTGTTGTCTTATCAATTGTATGCAAAGAGGTCTAAGTGTGTCTTTGGAAGTTTTGAAGTGGAGTATTTGGGTCACATTATTTCTGGTGAGAGGGTTAATGTAGATCCTAGGAAGACTGCTGCAATGCAACAGTGGCCAATTTCAACCAATGTCAAGGCCGTAAGGGGTTTTTTAGGTCTTACAGGTTACTACAGGAAGTTCATTAAAAGGTATGATAGTTTCTTGTGGTCTGATATAGCTTTGGATTCCTTCAATGCTCTTAAAGTTGTAGTGATCCATCCACTTGTATTGGCTTTTCCCACCTTCTCGAAACCCTTCACCATTAAGTGTGCTGCTTCGGGTGTGGGTCTTAGGGCTGTCCTGATGCAAGATAATAGGCCCATTGCCTTCCATGGCCAAGTTTTGAAGGGTAAGTACCAACATTTTTCTACCTATGAGACTAAGCTTTTGGCTTTAGCAACTGTTGTCAAAAGGTGGAGACCCTATTTAGTAAGCTGACCCTTTATTGTAATGACTAACCATCAAAGCTTAAAATTTCTGTTGGAGTAGAGGATCACCACATCAGCTAAGCAAAAATGGTTGGCTAAGCTATTGGGATATGCCTTTGTGGTTGAATACAAAAAAGGTATGGACAATAGGGGGGTAGATGCACTTTCCAGGAAATCTGACATTGTTCCTAAAGATTTATAGTTGCCCCTTCAGCAAAAAACAAGTTATTTGTTCCTTCTTTCAGTCCTTAATCCCACTTGGTTGGCTGTTCTCAAGGATAGCTACTCTCAAGATCCTTTTATTCAACTACTTCTTTCTTCAATCCAATATGGTGCTCCTCCCAAAGGTTTTACCTTCGAGAATGATCTCATTTTCTACAAGGGCAGATTCTTCTTAGGACCCTTATGCCCCTTAAAATCACAAGTCTTGCAGTTGGTTCATAGTAGTCCTATTGCTGGCCTTTATGGTTTTTAAAGTCCTTTAAAAGAGCTAAGAGGGAGTTCTATTAGCATGGCATAAAGGTTGATTTGAAGGAGTTTATTAGGGAGTGTGATGTCTGTTAAAGAATCAAGTTTAAGACATCAGCCCCAGCTGGTTTTCTATAACCATTAGCCATTCCTAACACTCCTTGAACTGATGTGAGCGTAGATTTTGTTAAAGGGCTTCCTAAGTCTCAAGGGTTTGAGGTGATCCTAGTTGTGGTAGATAGGTTAACCAAGTATGCCCATTTTATGCCTTTGTCTCACCCTTACACTGTTGCTAAGGTTGATGTCTTATACCTCCAATACATCTTCAAACTTCATGTTATGCCTGCCTCTATTATGAGTGACAGAGATGCAACCTTTACTTCATTATTCTAGTCTGAGCTATTCAGATTGCAGGGTACAGCATTAGCCATGTCTACAGCCTATCATCCTCAGCCAGATGGCCAAACTAAGGTTGTCAATAGAAGCTTGGAGCAGTACCTTAGAGCTTTTACTAGTGACAAAACAACTAAATGGGCCATGTCTACAGCCTATCATCCTCAGCCAGATGGCCAAACTAAGGTTGTCAATAGAAGCTTGGAGCAGTACCTTAGAGCTTTTACTAGTGACAAAACAACTAAATGGGCTGTATGGTTGCCACTTGTTGAGTTTTGGTTCAATTATAACTTCTATACTAGCCTCAAGTTGTCACCATTTAAAGATTTGTATGGCTTTCCTCCTCCAAAGTTACAGAGTTACATTCCTGGCACAACCAGGGTAGATGCATTGGATTCTATTTTGAGCCAAAGGAAGGAAGTTTTGTCTATTCTTAAAGGCCATCTCCATGTTGCACATGGGAGAATTAAGTACCAAACTGATAAGCATAGGTAAGATAGATCATTTGTGGTGGGTGATTCATTTTACTTGAGACTACAGCCCTATAAACAGAAAACCTTAGCCTATAAAGGGAGATGGAAGTTGTCTCCAAGGTATTTTGGGCCTTTCAAGGTGCTATAGAAGGTTGGGTCAATGTCTTATAAGCTAGATTTACCTCTTGAGTCCAAGATTCATCCTGTTTTCTCTTGTCTGAAGTTGAAGCTAGACCAACATGTCAAACTATTGCCAACTCTACCACTTGTAGATGATGAAGGGCAAGTTGCCACTGAGCCCATTGCAGTGTTATAGACCAGAACCAAGACCTTAAGGACCCGAGTTGTCACTGAAGTTTTGGTGCAATGGTTAGGATATCCTCTTGAAGATGCCACTTAGGAGCCTTTGCACTATTTGCACTCCAAGTTTCCTTACCTTGTGGGCAAGGTGTTTTAAGTAGGGAAGGGTATGTTAGGCATCTATATTCTTGTAGTGTATAAGGACTATTGTAGTGTGTTGAGGTGAAGGGTTGTACCATTGTACTGTGGTATGTGTTGTTGGGTAGAATTGCTTGAAGGTAGTTAGTGGTAGAGGTTGTTAGTCAAGCTAATGATCCGAGTAGTTAGTTAGGATATGTGAGGTGTATATAAAAGGCAACGCATTGTATTTGTTATTCATGAATAATATTTTGATTGTTACCTCTCTTTAACATCTCTTTCTCTTTCCCTCTCCCTCACTTCGTTCCTATAATCTTCCCAAACACTTTATTAGTTATGGAGGCCCAGGTCCCCTTGAAGTGACCTACCCTAAACTCTAATTCCATCAAAGTCTTATCAAAGATCATGTCAAGAGGTGCTACAAGAATTACACACTTGGATGGGAAAGAGATGCTTCACCCAATCAATCTGGATAGACTCTGAAAGTATAACATTTGAAAAAGAAAAAAACTGGCTAGGTTGAAAAACCAAGAGGGCGGCCTAGGCAAAAGTTAAGGCAAAAGAAACCCTACTAGATTGAAAACCTAAAAAGGCGATCTTGGCAAAAGGTAGGGGAAAAAACTATGGGTGTGACAAAAATTACATGGCAAAGAAAAAGGAAAAGAAAAGGAAAAATAATAAAGACAATAAATAAAGATAATAAAATAGTTGATTATCTTATTGCTCAAATTAAAAGATACTAAATTGTTTTCATAGGGGATTTGGAACATCCCAATCCTTTATTAAATTCCAAAAGTAAAGAAATGAGAATCATAAAGTGTAGAAAAGTAAAATTTGGGGCATATCAAGGTAGTTAGTCGGTCCTCTTCCTTTTGTTGGACTTCTGGTAATCTTTCTCTTCCATACGAATCGACCTCATATTAGTAGTCAACCAAGTCTTGTAGCCTAAGGTTGGATGGAGAAATTGAGGGAAGCAGATTTCGTTAGCCACCATCCTCTTCAACCAAGTCTCACAAATCATGCTCAAGACCTTCTCAATGAAGATTGAGATGTGAAAGATGCCATCATCATTAGAAACTCCTTGACGGTCACCAAATTGCCTTGCAATGCAGCCTAGGAAATAGTAAGAGCAATGACAAAGCCCAATCAAAGGAACATAGTTCTTTGAAGACAGGATTGACCATGCCTATAATGCACCACCATTCCACCACCCATTGGACATCCAAGGGGGAAAGACGCTTCAGGAACTCAAGGAACTCAACAGGGTCCATCTCTTTGTCTTTAAGCTTGCGGTCATGATAATGCTTTGGTTTATATTGACTAAGAGGGACAGAGGAAGGTTGAAGCAATGGAAGCCTCTCATATAGCCATATAAAAGAGAGAGAGAGAGAGAGAGAGCATGAGTTTTGAGAGGAAAAAGGAGAGATGAAAGAAAAATGAGAGATAAAAGAAAGAGAGAAAAATAATGCAAAGACAATATAAGGAGCCTCGATGGGTTGAAAACTGAGAGGCAACCCATGCAAAAGTTAGAGGAATCCTACTAGTTAATAACCTAGGCAAAAATTAGGGATCATACCTAAAGGAGGAGAGGGCTCCTTGCAAAGAAAGTTGCTTCCCCTCTATGAACAGCATCCAAGCCATTGAGAGTCTTGACCAAGATCATGCCTACTGTACTTCCTTTCTCTAGATTAAGGACCATCGAAAGTATCCTTTGATCTACATGAAACGTCTCATGCACTAAGAAGTACCTCACAAGAAGGCATAAGCAAAAGGCATTAAGATAGTGGGAGTACTTTGCCCTAGCCAGTAGAACGTTCTGCTGATAGAGATACGTGAAGACCATGCGTATGATCAGCTTGTTAAGAATGCACCATATTTGAGCTCTAGCAAGAGGAATACCTAAGAGTTATTGAGCCATGATAAGGAAATCCTCATCAGTGGTAGGAAGAATGAAAGTACTAACGTCGGGTTCACCTATGATTGCATTAAATTCTTCAAGAGTAGGGCATAATTTCACGCCATTGAATTGGAAGACATGCCAAGCTAGGATCTAAAATTCAACAGTAGCACAAAAAAGAGGTTCATCCACTTTGATTTGATGGTAAGGAAAGATGCAAGAGAGACCAAGAGGGATAAAGGCATCCTTGAAACTTGGGCTAAGCCTTTTAATCCATGTTGAAATCGCTAAAGGAGTGATTCTACCATTGGGAAGCCTTGAGAGGTGTTTTATGAGCTTAGACCACGTTTTGTGAGAGTTTAGAGGCCCCCAACGGCTATTTTATACTTAAAAGAGTCAGCTAGGATTTTCTGGCCTGCAGCATGTGTATGCAAGGTCAGGGCTATGTACACATGGTGAACGCGTACGTACCTAGGCCTATGTACACGCACATAAAGAGGAAGGTGATATCAAATTCCTTTTCCTATTTGAAGTGTGATTCCTCCATGATTCCCATGACCTAAAGGACTACTCAAGGCACAATTAAGCTCAGATTTCAAGGATTAAGAACCAAGGAAAATAAAGTTGTATAAACACAATTATCCTCATAAGTTGTAAATTAAGTGTATGTTCCTAAATTAAAAAAAAAAAAATGCTCTTAAATACAACCCAATGTCTCAAATAAGAAATAAAGTGCAGAAATACATGATAAATGAAAAAGAAAAAGAAATGAAACTGAAAATATGACATATGTTATTGTCTGTTTACAGGATCATCACTAATGGCATATCTTCCTCGGTTAATAGCTATGAGTGGTTTTAGAGTCGCCAACACCACCATTACCATCATCATCATCATCATCACCACCACCACCCCCACCCTCCCCCCCCCCCCCAACCAGGTAGGCAAACCATCCAAAACCATAGATCCTCCTAGAATACTTAGTCACCTCCAGCTTAAGGTTCCTAGTAAGCTAGACAAACTCCTCGTACTCCTGTACAGTTGGCTAAGTTTGAAAAGAAGACAATGTTATAATAAGTGTTGAGAGATCCAAGAAAAGAAAAGACAAGACAAAGATAAAAGAGAACTCACTGCTCATGTACCCATAGGGAAAGGGTAGCCTATGACATTTATGTTATACCCCACAAGGCACTCTCGAGTGAAGCTATTAGAGTGGTAAGCACAGATCAACCAAGGTAGATGAGGAGGGTCGACAAGACCACCAACAGGGCCAACCTGATGTAAGCATCACATTTCGATATCACTATGTACAGAAATACAAGAAAAGAAGAATGAAGGGAAAATGAGAGGAAAAGATACATACCTCCTAAATAAGAGCAGGCATGAGACGAGTCTCACTAAACTTATCATACTCTACATCATACGTGAGACACTCGGCGTAAGGAATGTCGGCTTTCCACAAATGATACTTAGTATCCGTCATGGAGAGCAGGGAAAGCATAAACTATAAAGGATCCAGCGAAACTTGCGGTGCATCCTTACCCACTAACTGGTAGCATACCCTCTCTACCAAGTAAATAACCCTCAAACCAGCACCCTTGAAAGGCTAGGTGATCTTAGAAGTGATGATGGTGGCAGCCTCTAAGTTCAGGTTCATAATAGTAAGAGCATCCACCCATGGACTCCAAATGACTTGAACAGCATGTTGGGTTAGATGAAGAATCCTAAGGGCATGCAATAAAAGTAACAGGGAAAAATGAATGTTTAACTCACCTCCTCAGAAGAAAGTCCATCAATGTGAGTCCTAACAGATAAAAAGCTGTTCAGATTCATCTCCGCTTCATAAGTGAAAAGACCGTACTTCACAGCTTAACGCTAAAAAGAGAAAAAACAGTTTGCAAGATGATAGTTTGCAAGATGACAGTTTGCTAGAGGAATGGGTACAGTTTGCAAGATGATAGTTTCCAAGGTACAAATATAGATACAGTTTGCAAGAGTGTGAGGCACAGTTCTTTAAGTCTAGATGACATATGGATAAGCACAATTACAAGAATGGGAAACACATACATTATAAGATGCTAGAAAGAATAAGAGAACCAACCTCAAGGAGCTTCCAAGGTCCCACCAGTTAACGCGAAGTCAACCTGTTGAGCGTGTCCAAAGATGAGTATATGTAAGCAAAACATGCCTGGCCCTAGTTGGCCTCCCAAGCCTCCTTGAAATCTTGAAAGAGAGACAATCACCTAAAAGACACTGTCTGCCCCTCATTGGCAAAGAGATATGCCCCCAATATATAGCAATAAGGCCCTCGCCATCTAAGCACAGTCATCGAGAGTCACTTATGGGAAAGGCCTATAATCCATCTCAATATCATAATAGAGAATTGTGTTCATCAAGTACCTCCTCTTGAGCAACTCTATGCCCAGTTGCATGCCTCACGCACCCCCCAAGTTGATGATTATCCCATCACACTTGAGGCCTGTGATCTAGTGAAAGTTATAGGGAGTCACCGTCATCTCCCGGTCAGTATTATGGAAGGTATGGTTAGTGTCCCACCACATTTTAGCCAAGCAATACACCAATATGGTGTTGGTAGAGGTCTCCAGCAGCGAGCAGATGATGGGCTCAAAGCCTATAGCACATATGTGGCCCTTAGTTTCCTCGGTTAAGACCTAGTACCATGAAGTAACATGGTAGATGCTGCCCTTACCTGAGAAAGTGGGCAAGGCCAGCAAAAGGATGAAAGTAGAGCATTAAAATGACATTTGAATGAGAAAATAAGTGAGAAAGGAGTTAAAACAATCAAAATAGGGTTTTTAAGTGCCAGCATGTGCGCACGGGTCCACATCTACGTACGTAAGGGCCCCACACGCATATGCACGTTGGATTATGTGTTTGTGTAAAATAAAGAATAGGGACGTTTACGAATGAAGGGAGCCTACGTACGTAGGAGTCATGTAAGTGTACACATGGATACAAGCTGCGTACGTAAGCCGATATCCCTGTAAGCATTAGCATAAACAGAGAAGTATTCTTCAACATTTTTAACCACCTTTTGATCAAAACCCATCCTAAACATGTTCCTACCCCTCCTAAAGTGTTAGGTTTTCATCAAAACTCATCCCACAGCAAAACCCAAGCTTTTACATGTCCAAAAACAAATTAAAATGGAAGATCAAGATGAATCTCGAAAATGAGAAAAGTTTGAAAGCTCACCAATCTGGTCCTTGCAACTCTCTAAAAGATGATCATGTGGCCTATGGGTCAATGAAGGGGGCTCATTTAGCCTTACCGCCCCATTCTAGCAGTTGAGTTTGAATACATTGCCAAAAATCATGTAGGAACTTTTCTTGGACTTGGTACCATGAAGATGAGAGAGTATGGGAGAGACTTTTGGATAGAGAGTTTGAGAAGAAGAAATTAGATGGTGAGGAAATGAGAGAGAGGTAGAGTGTTTTTGTTGAAAGAAAAGATGGAAGTTGGAGAGTTAAAGAGAATGTGAAGAGATGAGGAAGATGAAGAGAAACAAGAAGAAAAAGAAATGGTTGGTAACCGTTGGAAAAGTTTGAGGAGGCGAGAAGGTCTATGGCTAAACTACGTGTAGTTTAGGTCTCTCCACTAAACTACATGTAGTTTAGTAAAAAAAATTCAAAATATCCTAGTGAGTTCCCAAAAGGTAGGAAATGCAAAAGAAAATTCAAGAATGCATCCAAAATTACAAAAATACCCTCAATTAGGTAAAAGACACAAAGGCTTTCCAAGCATTCCCCAGTGGGTTAAAGGAATCAAGAACATTCCTCAATAGAACAAAAATCCCTAAGAGAACTCCCCCGTGAGTTAAGATCATTAACCAAATCCCTTATAAATTACAGTATCATGGAAGGACTCCCTTTCAGGTTTAAGGCACAAGGACAACCCCCTCGAGAATTGTGAAGAAAATTTCCCCATGAAGTTGACAAAACTTCCTCGTGAGTGGAATCAACACAAGTTCCCTAGTGAGTCATGAAGGAGAAGAACAAAATTTTCCATAGTAGACTACACACCATCAAAGACTTCTTTGTAGGTAAAAGTCACCACCAAAACTCCTCAGCAAGTTATGTTTTCCCTGGTGGACTACCTTCCCCCCCTATCAAGGACTTCTTCGTTGGTTGAAATTTCTAAGAATGCTTTTCCGTGGGTCACCAATACACTCCTCAACAAGTCATTCTCCCCAATGGATCTTTTACTAAGGACTTTGTTGTAAGTTAGAACACCAAGACCACTTGTGCCCATATCCTCTAGGAATTGAATATGCAAGCACAATTCCCATACAAGTCAGAAGAGAAGAATACAAAACTTGTGCACATATGCTTTGGGAATTGAATATGCAGGCATAGACCATATGCAAGCCAGAATTCATGCATATATCCCAAGGGAGTTGAATATGTAGGTACAATAAAAGAGGTAAAGATAGAGATAGAGATCAAGGTCACCTCGAGACAAGAGCCTCACCAGAATAAGTAAAGATAGAGATGGAAGACAAGAGGCCCAAGCCACTTGTAAAATGTTTAAGGAAAGAGCCCCAGATGGACACCATAGAGATGTATCCCTTTAAGCTCATAAAACACCTTGTTTGTTTGGTTGATAGTTGCGATTGTTGGCCATGTTTGTTTTTCTTTTTTAGTGACTTTAGGATAGTAAGTCACTTGCCTTTTGCTTGCAACTAGCAAAATAGGTTCTGGGATAGTGAACCTACCGTTGCTTGTTTCCTGAGCACAAAGGTGGAAATTTGGACATACGAATCCCACGCAATTCAGCGAAGTTGCACTTAGCCCCATGTATGCATATTGTGTGTTGTGTGTGTGGATTGGGCCCGAGCCGTATGTTGAAACAAAATGCTTTTTCTCTTATTATTTTGATTTCTTTAGTGGAGCTCACGAATCAAAAAAGGGGCATCTATAAACACCCCATTTTGTACCCCTTACAACTCATGCCCCTGCTCCCTAATGATGGAAAAACTCTAAAGCCTAAGGTTAGTTGAGGGCCTGATCAAACTTAAATTGACTTGAGGAAGGTATTTATAGAAAATATAACTCATTTATGAGCTAACTAAAAATATTTTTGGAAAATAAAGGCCATGGAAATCCTAAGGCATGTGTACACAAACACATGTATGCGTATGCATGCTAGGGATCCATAAATTATGAAATGCAAGTTTTTTGCAAGTGAGATTCGGAACGAATCCCACATTTTTTGGAGCCGTTCTAAACCCCCATTGTTTTTTAATATAAAAAGCCATACATGGTACCTTTTCAAAACACAAAGAAAATCCTAAGGAAAAAAGTTAAAATTCACTAGAAATAGTTAATCAAAGAGGGAGTTTTTCACTAAACATCCTCAAGTCAATTTTCTTCTTATTGAAACATTTTTGTGGTCTTAATCTTTGAGTTTTGAAGTTTAGTAATCAATTTTGTTTTGTTGTAAATAGATTTGATTGATGGGAATGGTCAAAATCAAGCCAAAGAGTTTTTGTTTTGAGGTATAAGTTATAAAATTTCTTTTTCAATTCTTTGATTTTTCTTGTTTTAATCCTTTCGTTTTCTTTGTTTTTCTTGTTTATTTAAGTTGTAATATACTTGCTTAGTATTTCTTTCTTTTATCGTTTAAAGCGTGTTAGGTTGTTAGATTCTTTGTTTTAAGTTTTTGCTTTGTTTTTTGTTCTTGTTGTTTCTAGGTTAGGGTTTTGGACGTGTATATGTTCTTAGGCTTCTTGCATACGTATGCATACTCAAAGTATGAGTCTGCATACAGCTGGGCCACATACGCAAGCCCTATGTATGTGTACACACACTCAAGCTCAGAACCCTAATTCAACCTTTTCTGCTTCAGTTTCTTTTTTCTGTTTATGCAATGTGCCTCTGTCTTGCCTTGTTTTATGCTTCTCAATTCTCTACTTCTCTGTTTAAAGTGGTTGTTTGTTTTTCACATGTTAGATTAGGGTTTCCTTTTAATTAAATCTTTGATTCATCATGAACACACATTCACAGGATCATGCATTGATGTATAGGTGCTATGATGTAGTGAGGTAAATCATGCATTCATATGAACATGCATTTGGTTTGATATATAATCTATTTTTGCTTTGTTGGAAATGAATATGTATGTTTATGTAACGTGCTTCAAATATAACAACATGTTTGTTTGATTTGCTGCCATGACCATGTTTCTGTTGTTGGGAGTATGTAATGTCTTGATAGATGTATGCTAGGCTTGATGTGAGTTGTCATGATAGATGTATGCTAGGGTTTTTTTCAGGATGATTGATGCCATATTGTATGCTTAGATGTATGCTAGCATATGTGTGAGTTTAAGATACAATATTGAACATGACTTTAATGAGATTAAAACATAAGACACAATGAGTGGAAGTCGACTCATGGGTCGGGTGGGGTTGGGTGCCTAACACCTTCCCATCCCCATACATAAACTCTGAACCCATACTATAGAAAGATTAGTCCTTCCATGTAATGACGCTATATATATAGTTCCTAAACCTAAATTAGGTGGCGGCTCCGTTTTCTTTCCTCTGCCTTGGCCGAGTGGCCCACTTGGTCAAGGAGTACCCCCCTTCGAAAGGCGTGTTGCACCCACAAGTGGGCCATGGGGTGGGTTGGCGTGTTTTGATTTTTTTTATTGAAGTGTTTCGATTGAGATGTTTTGGTTTAAATGTTTTAGTGATTGCTGGGTCTTGGTTTCAAGAAGAGAAATAAAAATATTGATTTTTTAATTTTTTTGGGCAATCAGTTATTTGAGGAAGAATATGAACAGTTTTGGGAAAGTGAGGAAGAACATAAATAGTTTTGGGGAAGAATGTGAATAGTAATGGGAAGAACACAAAGAACATAAACAGACTGAGAAAATAAGCTTTTGCCCTTATTTAAAAAAAAAAATCTAGCACAACATCCTTGTTTTGAAACTATTAAGGCCCGTGTCCCTGCTTTTAAAACTCGATTTTAACAAAATCGAGTTCTATATGAAACTCGATATACTCAAAATCGAGTTATATGTAAATTTTTAATTGAAACTTGACTTTAGCAAAGTAGGGTTTCACTAATTTTTTTTTTTTTTAAATTAAGTGGTAAAATATGTATAGAACTTGACATTACTAATGTCGAGTTCTACTTGTAACTCAATTGTTTTAAAATCAAGTTTCAAAACAAGGACACAATGTTTAATAATTTCAAAATAGGGACATTGTGCTAAATTTTTTACAAAATAAGGGCAAAAGCCAATTTTCCCCCTATAAAGAGACATGATCTTCCAACAAAATAATAAAAAGAAAAGAAAAGAAAAGAAAAGAAAATTTTATTTTAATTATTATTTAAATAATTAAATAATAACTAAAATTTTATTTTATTTTAAAATAATTAAAGAAAAGAAAATTAATGATATGACTTTTCTTAATATTAAAATGCTGATGCTACATTATTTAAATGCCAAATAAGAAATTTTATTATTATTTTTATAATTATATTAGCATTTATTGTGCTAATAGTGCACTCTGTATTTCAAATTGGATATTTTTATTACTAAAATGATAGTAAGGACCAAAACGAAATTACTTTTTGATTTTAAGGACTAAACTAAATGTAGTAAAGTTAAAAAGTAAGAACTAAAATAAAAATAGAATCAAAATGTAAGACCAAAAATTCAATTCTCCTTCTTTTTTTTTTTTGTTTTTATTTTTATTTTTTTAATGTGAAGAATTTTTTATTTAAAAGAACAAAACAAACAAGCGCAAAGCAAACAGTACTTAACCCGAGACTTTGATTATCTCGCGTTCGTCTTATAAATAAAACAGATACCCAGAAAAAAGCACTCTTTTAGACTTCAACAATCTCTACGATCAATCATAAATAGAAAAATCCTTCTTTCAATCATATATTTTGGCAGAGGCTTATCCTTGCCTTCAATTCATCAATGTCACTCTTAAACCAGCTCTTCAGCAGAGGTGTTTTTGGCACAAAATGGTCAGTTAATATTTTTCTTCTTTACCTCTAAACCCCAATCCATTCGTCAATTTTTATCGTTGTTTTTGTTTATCTTCTGTAATTTATGTATATTTAGTTGCTCCTTATGGCTTATCTTCTTGTAGGTTTTGTAATTTTGGTTGGTCAACTTGTACTGTACACCTTAGGCTTAAATTTATGTCAAATTGTATATCTAGTGAGCGTTGTTTTTGGTTGTAATTCTCATTTCTATGAGATACCCAATACCCATTACAGGATTCTGGAATATGGGTTTGTTTCAGATAAATGTTTTAATCAGCAATAATTGAACTCCTTAGCAAAAAAAAAAAAAAAAAAAAAGCAATACTTGAACAATTTTGCCCCCACTCTTTTTCATGAATTATCGGAATTTGTTGCCGCTGGAATGTGAGCTGTTTCTAGAAAAATGTTTTGATTCGTAGTGAAAGCACCGATTTCATTGCTCCTTCTGAGTGTGAGATTTTCCAGAAATACCCAGTTGAAGTTGTACTCTCTTTTTCGATAAATCAACTAAATTTTATTTGAGCACCTGAATATGTACGATCTTGCAGTCTCCAGCTGCAAAACAACAGCAACAGTTAATAAATAAACCCAGAAAAACACTTATAACAAAAATACTCAACTAATGGAAATTAATCTGAAAGTCTAAAAAATCATTATTTAAGAACTGAGAAAGATATTCCCCATTTAGAGTGTAGGACCCTGTTACAGATAGAGTTTTTGAAGCCTCCTTTAGATTGGATTTATGGTCTGAATAATGGACTCCTTGTTCTTGACATTCCCAGCATGGATCCTGACCTTTCGCTGGATCCAAACATGGAACATGACCGCCTCCCAGCTCAGCGTGCATAACACTGCACTATGATAATTGCACTTCAAATTATGCAAACCCCAGTTGATCACAACATCCTGAAAAAACTCAAGATTTCTAACAAGGAAGCATCCCATCATCTCTCCCCATATCCTTTTAGTAAATGAGCATTCAAAAAACATTTGATCTCTACTCTCCAAGACTCTTCTACAGAAAATACAACCTATATCCCCATTGTAGCCTCATTAAAGGAGCCTATCACGAGTAGAAAGCTTTCTTCTTTTTTTTGGTTGGTAATTTGATAGTTGGGAGAGGGCAGATTTGAATCCTAGATGTCTCATTTGGAAACATTAGGAGGTGTCAACCAGTTGAGCTACAAGGCTCTTGGTTAGAAAGCCTATTTTTAAACACAAGTCATTGAATGAGAGCATACTTTGGTACAGTTAAAGGAAACAAGACCAGTTTTTGCCATGGAATTGCTGGCATCTTCAATCTAACTTCATGCCAAGTCATAGTACAATTGAATTTACCTGAATTTGAGCACAGCCACAGGCTGATCCTTATAACCAATCTCGACCAAGTAGAGTCTACTTTAAATGGCTAGAAACTCATCTATTCTTGCAGATTTCCATCTTCAATCACCACCATGCAGCACGCTGGCCAACTTATATCCATACTACTTGCAGCATCATAAATGACTTTATAGCCATATTTTTCATATAAGATCCCAGCCTGGTGCTACCAATCATGCCAAAGGAAGATATGGGAACCATCTACAGCAGCAAATTTTATAATATTGCGTAGCTCCTTGACCTTAATAGTTTTCTTAAACTGCAGGTATTGTCTTGGGAAGCCTTGACACACTCTTCCCCTTCAACATGTTGATATGAACACATTCCACCCAAATTCAACCTGCTTGAGCAAATAGGTTCCATATATGTTTCAAACAAGCCACCTTATTCCACTCCTCAATCCCCTTTAAGCCTATTTTACACTCCTTGGGACACAAATACTATCTCAAGCTACTGTGGAATTGTCCTTGATGCATTATCAGGACAATTCCACAAGACATTTATACTATCTGGCCATTGCTGCAGATGACAGTTTTTTATTTTTTGTTTTTTTATTTATATCCAGCAGTTTATTCTTGCTGTAATATTATCAATTTAAGGTATTCAATCTTGATAACTCAGCCTCCCTAAGACTTAGGCATTCCCAAATATCTAACTTGGAGATTTTCTTCTTTTATATGAAGAGAACTAAGAATCTGATGTTTTAGGCATTCCTAAATATTGACTGAATGCATTTTTATCCCCTTTTTCTGTTTTTTTATATAAAATTTTATGAGTTGTAATCTCTAATGTTGTAAGGTTACTTTTGTAGCAAAACAAGCTTGAACTTGGCAATTTCGCGCATCAAACTGCTGCAAAACAAGAGAGATATGCAGCTCAAACATATGCGCAAGGAGATAGCCCAATTTTTGCAGGCTGGACAGGAAGCCATAGCTCGAATTCGGGTACCCCTTCACATATATATGATCACCGGATGCTGATTAATTGCAATCTGTTTTTCAGCCAGACTGTTTAAATTAATTTGAGCACAATTATCAATTTGGTTAGGTGGAGCATGTTATAAGGGAACAGAACATGTGGGCTGCATATGAGATATTAGAGCTTTTCTGTGAATTTGTCCTTGCACGTGTTCCTATTATTGAAAGCCAGAGGTAAAGCCATTAATCACAAGCAAATTTTTCATTCAAGATGAAATTTTAAAATGGTTTGGCTTCCTTGTAAATTAAAATGGTAAGAGTACTACAGCACTATATTATATGATACTCTTCCACAGGACAGTTGCAAATCCATGCTTGTAAAGAATTTAACTGATTAACAAATCACTTTTACATTTGATGCATTTAGACTTCCATATGTATATTTGTGATTAGTTAGTCAGTTAAATTTCTTTACAAGCTTGGATTTTCATATAATAAATTAATACATGAGCTATATTTTTTTGTTCTGTGTAATTATGCACATGCCTGTCTCCTGGTTTTTCAACCTCTGACCTGTTAAGCTAGGGTACACCTTTGTTGAAGATTTGCAAAACTTTTGAATTTTCTGTCAAAGGAGGTACTTTTTATCTATTACGTATTCTTGAAAATGGTCGAGATTCTTCACTCTCTATCACTTTGGGAAAGGAGAGTGCCAAGAGCCTGTTGTTTAACATGGAAGAGTTGGCATCTAAACAATCACCTGTGCAGTTTTCCAGATCGTTTAGGGAAGGAAATAAGATTTTTATTATTTAGTTGGGGTCCAATGCTTATGGAAATTTTTTGCTTATTTTTGAACTCATTCATGGATGACGTAGAGGGTCCATAGTGATACCAGAAGGAAAATTGGGGAGAGGATGGTGAGGATTTTGTCTTTACCTAAGGAAGACATTAGAAGATTCTCTTCTCCGACAGGACATTTCGGGATAAGAAATGGTGAACCCAAGCATCCTGCTGTGGTGGTACAGGAGGGGCAGCAGAAAAGCTATAGAATTGTTGGAATCAGAAATGGTGAACACAAGCATCCTGCTGTGGTGGTGCTGGAGGGGCAGCAGAGAAACTATGGTTTTGTGAATAAAGGGAAGGAGAAAATTTTGGAATTTCAAAACTTGAAAATCCCAAATTCTAGTGGAAATCAATGTGATTTCAGCAATGATCTTCCTGGAAAAGAAACAACTGGGTTTGGGGTGGAAGTTACGTCGGTGATAAATGGAATTGTTACTAATGGTATTAAAGGGAAGTTGATCTTGGATAGTTTTTTCCTGTGGAATGTGGGTCTGAGGGGAAGTGCGGTGTTGAGTTTTCAGAGGTCAAGGAAGTGGGCTTAAAGCTTAGTGGCCAGCCAGCCAGCTCCTACTAGAGAGAAAAGGCCCTTATTAAAACCTGTTTGGAAGCCTCGTAGCAGCTTCTTGGGCCATATTGGGTCTATTCAAAAGCCCAAAGCCCAGCAGCCAGCCTCTTCTTTACACCACAATCACGTGAGAAGTCCTTCAATAGTGCTCCCAAATGTGCCGAGTGTTTCGTCTCTTTCCCATGCTGACCCCAAGTCTCATATCCCTGCCGAGGTGGTGCCGGTGAACGTGGTGGTGATTTCCTCCTTTGCTGGTGATGTTGCATGCTCCGATATTGGCAAATCTGAGTCTGCAATCCAAAACCCAAAGGTTAGTTTTGAATTTCTGGAACCACAAGTTCTAAATCCAGCTTTCACCCCTCATTTAGAATCAGTTCTGGTCAACGAGGTGCAGAACTATGAGAAACTTGAGAACCCACATGCTGATTTAGTCTCCAGTCCACAAATATCGGCTCCCACTTGCACCAATATGGTGGTTTCAGAGTCTAATTCTGATGTCGATAGTGCACTGGTACAACAACAGATCATACAACTTTTATTTGATAATGCTGTGGACTTGAATAAATTGAGGGGTTTTTCGGACAAGTGGGTTTACTTTTAGAACTTGGTGATGGGAGGAGAGTGGTGGTGCCAATGGAGATCGAGAGACAACCTTCAGGCTTTTTTAGGGGCTCTATTTTGGATGAGCTTAATGCCATGGATTTGTTAGGAAATTCTTTAAGACCTTTAGAGGTACAATCCAAGTGGGATAGGTTGGTGGTGGAGGATGTAGATTTTGAGAGTTGGTCCGAAGAAGGTGGCGAGATGGTTGAATTTAATCGACAGGGTTCAGATATTTCAGAAGCTTTAAGTGTGACTTCGTTAGCTATATCGAAGTCTATTGAGACCTAAGAAGTCGATAACCTATCTGCCTTTTTGGAAGATGGTCAGTCTAAAAATCATTCTAGTATGTCACCATGGTTTCAGAGCAAGTTTTAGGATTTTGGCTCTTTTTTGGAGACTTTGGTTAAAGGTTTGGAAGTACTAGCATCTAATTTCCTTTTGGCTGTTGTGGAGAAAATTAGACAAAGGGTTGTAGAGAATGCTTTGAGGAAAAAAAAAAACAAAGGGGGGAGGTAAGGGTTTAAGGGAGTTGAGGAGCTTGGTGAGCTCTATTAATTATGATTTTGCATTTGGTAAAGCAAAAGGTTCTAATAGGGAAAAGGTTGTGATTGTGTCCTAATGAATTTGAAGAAAATCTCTTGGAATGTGAGGGGGCTGAATGAGAAGGATAAAAGACTCCAAATTAGGTACCTTATTAGAATTTGGAGGGCTGATGTCATTTGCTTGTAGGAGACTAAGATGGAGTTATCATTGGGGGATTTATTAAAAGTCTTTGGGGTTGTCAACATGTTGATTGGATATAGGCGCATCAGGTGGGATAGGAGGGTGGTGGAGAAGTTGGAAGAAGCTGTGGGTGATTTTTCGGTGTCTTGTAGATTTAGGAATGTGGGAGATAATTTTGAATGGGCATTCACTAGTGTGTATGGCCCTAATGTGGATAGGGAGAAGAGGTTGATGTGGGAGGAGTTGGCACGTCTTTATAGGTGTTGGAATTTGCCATGGTGTGTGGGTGGCGATTTCAATGCAATTCGTTTTCTTTCCGAACGTTTGGGGGCGGAGAACTTCACTCAGGGTATGTATAATTTTTTTGATTTCATCTCTATTAATGGTTTAATGGATATCCCTTTGGAGGGTGGTAGTTACACTTGGTCAAACTCTTTGTCTGTCTCCAAGATAGATCGCTTCCTCTTTTTATTAGAATGGGAGGAACATTATCCAAACATTCATAAAAAAATGTTGGTTAGAGTTCTATCAAACCACTTCCTCATTTCTTTGGAGGGCGGGGATATTTGTAAGGGATGTAGGTCTTTTTGTTTTGAGAACATGTGGCTTCAAGTGTATGATTTTGTGGAGAAGGTGAAAATTTGGTGGGACTCTTATTATTTTTATGGAACTCCAAGTTATAGGTTAGCCATGAAATTGAAAGCTGTAAAGGGGGACTTAAAAAAGTGGAATGAAACCGATTTTGGAAATGTAACCATTAAGAGAATTAAACTATGGAATGATTTGAATGCTCTAGATTCTAAAGGGGAAAGGGTGTCTCTTTTTGCTGATGAGAAGCATGATAAAGAGAGAATTCGCTTGGAGATTGAGAGGATTGCTTTATTGGAGGAGATTAGCTGGAGACAAAAATCGAGGATGCTATGGTTAAGAGAGGGGGACAGCAATACGGATTTCTGAGGATAAGGCTGGGTGGTTGGAAAGACCTTTTGATGAAGTTGAGATTCTTTGGGTGGTCATGGATTGTGATGGTGATAAAGCTCCTGGACCTGATGGATTCCCTATGGCATGGATTCTCTATGGCATTTTTTCAGACTTGTTGAGCCATTATCAAAACCGATCTTTTTGGAGGTTTTTCAGTATTTTTTTGATAATACTTAGTTTGAGAAAAGTTTGAATACTACTTTCATCTCCTTAATTCCTAAAAAATTTGATGTAGTGGAGGTAAGGGATTTTCGGCCTATTAGTTTAATTGGGGGGGGGGGGGGGGGGGTTCAAAATTATTGCTAATGTTTTTGCTAACAGGTTGAAAATGGTGCTTGGGGATGTTGTTTATGAATCTCAAAATGCTTTTGTCAAAGAAAGATAAATTTTAGATTCTGTTCTTATTGCCAATGAATGCTTGGATAGTAGGCTGAAATCAAGAGTTCCTGGGGTTTTGTGTAAGCTAGATGTAGAGAAGGCATATGATCATCTAAATTGGGACTTCCTCATTTATATGTTGGATCATTGTGGTTTTCATGAAAAATGGAGAAGATGAGTTTTCTTTTGCATCTCTATTGTTAAATTCTCCATTCTCATTAATGGAACTCCGTGTGGTTTCTTTGAAGGCTCTAGAGGTATAAGATAAGGTGATCCATTATCCCTTTTATTGTTTGTCATTATTATGAATGCTTTTAGTAAAATGTTGGATAAGGCAGTGAGGGATGGGCTCATGTCTGGTATTAGGGGGGTAACTCTTTGTAGGTTACCCATCTTCTCTTTGCTGATGATACCTTGGTCTTATGTGATGCTGATCTTGGTCATATTCTGTTTCTCCTGTTGGTGCTGTTTTGGTTTGAAGTAGTTTCTGGGCTGAAAATTAATATGGCTAAGTCTAAATTGGTCCTTGTGGGTGTGGTTCCAAATATAGAAGATATAGTGGATGTGCTAGGGTGCAAGCAAGGCTCCTTCCCGATAAAATATTTAGGTATTCAGTTAAGTGCTAATGTCAAAGATAGTTCTATTTGGAATTCAATTATTGAGAAGATGGAGGTTAGCAGATTGTATCTCTCAAAAGGAGGTAACGTTACTCTTGTTAAGAGTACTTTGTCCAATCTTCCAATTTATTTTCTCACTCTTTTTCCTATCCTGGTGGTGGTTGCAAACCATGTTGAGCAACTTCAACGAAATTTTCTTGGAGTGATATGGGGGATGTTAAAAAAACTCACCTAGCGAAATGGGTTACGGTTTGTGCTCTTCATTTTGGAGGTTTAGCTGTTAGAATTTTGAGAATTTTTTTTTTTTTTTTGGACTGAAAGAGGTAGGAAGTTTGAGAAGTTTTAATAAAGTTTTTTTTGGAAAATGGTTATGGAGATATGGGAATGAGCGGCAGGTCTTGTGGAGGAGAGTGATAGGGGCAAAGTATGATTGTGAAGGGGGAGGTTAGTGCTCTCTTCCCGTTACTGGCCCTCATGGAGTGAGTTTGTGGAAGTCTATTAGTCGTGGTTGGCCATCTTTGGTTCGTTACATCCAATTTGAGGTTGGGGCTAGGTTTATTGTTAGATTTTGGCAGGATATTTGGTGTGGGGACACTTCTTTGTGTGCGCGCTACCCAAGGCATTTTTCTTTAAGTTGAAATAAGGATGCCTATGTGGTTGATTTGATGAAGTTCCCAAATGGTGTTCTTTTTTGGGATCTAAATTTTAGAAGATATTGTGAAGATTGGGAATTGAAATCTTTTTACAGTTTAATGTCTAGAATTTATGGAGCTTCTTTGAGAGGAGTTGGGGACGATAAGATGTGTTGGAAACCTGCTATGGGAAGAGGTTTTGCTGTTCGTTCTTATTACCAGGTACTGACAAAAAGTTTCGATCAGTCATTTCCTTGGAAGATTGTTTGGACTGTAGCTTTGGGGAATATTCTGACTATTGATAATCTTAGGAAATGGAAGATTTTGATTTTGGATTGGTGTTGTATATGTAAAAGAAATGGGGAATCAGTAGAACACCTCCTTATCCATTGCCCTATTACTTTTGATTTGTGGTCTATGGTGTTTACTTTGTTTGGCATTCACTGGGTTATGCCAAAAATAGTGGTGGAGTTGTTGGCTTGTTGGCAAGGAAAATTTGGGAGGCATCGAAATTCTGCTATTTGGATGGTTGTGCCCCATTGTTTGACGTGGTGCATTTGGTGGGAGAGGAATAATCGACATTTTGAGTATTTAGAGAAATCAGTTTCAGATCTTACACTCTTCTTCCTCAAGACTCTTCTGGATTGGGTTATAGTGTTATGATTTCGTTCTTTTTCTTCAGTCCATGGTTTTGTGGACTTTTGTATTTTATGCACTTGATTTATTTTGTTGTACTTCCTATTACGTATAAAAAAAAAAAAAGACTTTTACCTAAGCCGCTGAGGCCGCTCAAAGATATCCATGTTACTTTTGCTACATGAAGAGATAGCTTGCATTAAAAATATGCAATTCTGGAAGTTAGAAATGACTAGTGTTATAGTGTTAGCAGCCTGATTTCGTTCTTTTGACAATTTATGCTGGTGGGTCAGTCCATGGTTTTGTGGACTTTTGTATTTTATGCACTTGATTTATTTTGTCCTTGATGTACAATTCCTATATACTCAGGTGACACCCTTTTTCTTTTTAATATATTTTTATTACGTATAAAAAAAAAAAAAAGACTTTTACCTAAGCCGCTGAGGCCGCTCAAAGATATCCATGTTACTTTTGCTACATGAAGAGATAGCCAAGTTGCATGCATAAAAATATGCAATTCTATGCATCATTTACAAGTTAGAAATGACTAGTGTTATGAACGCATTTGCTAGCAGCCTTCTAGCTGGGAAGGACCCTTATGTGTGACCAGTGACTGTTAGTACTGGTGACAATTTATGCTGGTGGGTCATGTTTGTGTCGTGTCAAGGTAGGTATATTTGACTACTTGCATTAGCCAAACTATTACCCATTTAATAATCATGTCAAAACCCCTCAGCCTTAACACAACCCATTTATTAAATGGGTTGGCATGACATGATATGTGTAACGCTTGATAAATTGTTCTAGTTCTTGTTGGGCTGACACAAACATGATTCATTTTAACCTACTTAAAATATTGATTGAAAGACAAATAATTCCATTCAAATTCAATTTCATAATAACATCAATTAAATGACTAATAGCATACAATCCAAAAGTTCTTATTTCTACCCAACATAGTTCCATCCAAATTTATAAATGCATAATCTAAGAAAATTCAATTGAAATGAGAGTTTTTTCATTGTCTTGTGTAAAAGGGTTTGGGAAATTAGAGTTTCATGCCAATGTAACCATTAAATTATTTTAAAAATACTCAATTTATATATTTAAAATTCAAATTTTTGTTGGATAAAAATGAAATTTACTTTTATGGGTTAAATGGGTCAACTTGTCTTGACACAAATAATGAAGCGGATGTATTGATTATGGATTAAGCAAGTCAACATGAAATTGACCCATTTATTTGTTGGAACAATCTCATTTACACTAAACACTAACCTGCAAAAAATTGTATTGTATTTGTGGGCATTGTCAAACATAGCTACCGTTAACAGTTTGGTGCTAGGCACTCACCATGGTTTGTGCAGGTGGTGCTACCCAAGCTATTTTTGATAAATTCAATCTGTGTATGGGGTTAGCCTGTGGAGGGATATTAGAAGTGATGGGGATAGTTTCAAATAGTTCTTTCGATTTGATGTTAGCAATGGAGTTAAAGTAAGATTCTGGCATGATTTGTGGCGGGGTGATACTTCTTTTAAGGATAGATACCCTACTTTATACCAGATTGTGTTAAACGGTGATGCTATGATAGCTGATCATCTAGAGTTTGGGAATGGTCAGCTGCATTGGAATCTTTTAATTCATCGAGCATTACAAGATTGGGAAGCAAAATGAAGTTGCTTTTTTGTTGGAATAACTCTACAGTACAAACATTAGGAATGGAGGCATTAATAGTTTTATACTTTGGTGTGGAGCCCTTACCCTACACAGGGTTTTCAAGTACATAGTTTCTATAAGATTTTGGGAGGAGGAGCTGTAGCCTTTCCTTGGATAAGTATTTGGAAAACTTGGGCCCCTTTGAGAGTTGCTTTCTTTACCTGGTGTATGGCATTAGGAAGGATCTTGACTGCAGAAAATTTATAGAGAAGGGGCCTTTTCATAACTGAATGGTGTTTTATGTGTAAGTGCCACGGGGAGGATGTTAACCTTCTGTTTCTTCATTGTACTATTGCTAAGGTCGATGTTTTTCTCTTTGCTGGGTGTTTATTGGGTAATGCCAGCTGTGGTATTGGGGATGCTGGATTGTTGGAGGGGGCGGTTTGGCAGTAGAAGTTTTGGAATAAAATGGAGAGCGGCTCCTTTGTGTCTCATGTGGCAAATTTGGAGGAATGCAATGCTTGCTGCTTTGATGACCTAGAAAATAGCTTTGCAAAGTTGAAGTTTTTATTTTTGAGAACACTATATGAGTAGACTTCTCCGCTTGTACCCTTCTCAGATGAGGGGTTGCTAGATTTTATTGATTCTATGTACATTAGCTAGTTTTCTTGTTTCTAGCTCTTTATTTTCTTTTTTGCACTCTTTTGTATCATTTCAGTACACCCTGTTTACTGGAATTGCATTTTCTATTCAATGAATTTTATTTACCTACCAAAGGAAAAAAAAAAAAGAATAAAAAAAAAAAGAGCAGCAGGATTTGGCTTCTGTTTGTTAGAATTTGTCAACTTTCTGGATCTTGTGTTCTTGAGTACTACTTTTTCTGTAAAAGATCTGGTTCACAGGAAGAGAGATTACTTTTAGTTTGTAGTCAGTTTTATGTGATTGTTATTCAGATAATAATGCTATAAGGTTATCTGGATATCATAAGGTCAAGAAACAGTATCTAACTATCTATATAAAATGAGTGTGACTGAGCTAAACAATGTTAGATGGTTGTGGAAATATAAAAAAACATTTAATTTCTGGAACCCTGGATTGCACAAATTGAGTTGAAGATGATGAATAATCATCTGAGTTGGCAATGTACAAAACACTGAATCTACATCTTACTTGTGAATGGTTTCAAAAACAGAATAGCACAAAATAGAATTGTCTCTTCCTCTTGCCACAATGACAGCCAGCTCCTGAAGTTATTCCCAAAAGAGAAGTAAATAATATCTATAAGCCATAAGATTCTATCTTTCAATATGGGAGGCTCTGTTTTTTCTTTGTTGAATCAAAAACATTTGAGTTTTCAGTTGAGGAAGGTGATATGTTTTACCAGCTGCGTATTTATGAGAGAGCAAAGATTCTTTAAGATCAATTTTTATGGGAAAAGGAAGTGCAAAGGGATTGCTGTTCAATGTGGAAGAACTGATCTTCGGGCAGTCTCATGGTTAGTTTTCAAAATCTTTCCGTGAGGGTGACAAATGCGTTATTCTTCAGTTGGGATCCAACACTTAACGGCTCTTTCTTATTAATATCTAAACTCATTCATGGTCGTCGTAAGGGTTCTATAGTGGTGCCAGAAGGGAAGTCGGGGAGTGGCTGGAGCGGTCTTGGTTTACACCTAAGAACGGCTGTAGACCCGAAGTCTCTAGCTCCCAAGCAAGCAATCACAGGTATTCCCAAAAGAGATGCCTCAAAATCCTTTGCGTCGATGGTGGCGGGAAAACGGAAAAAAACCAGTGGCAGAGGAGATGAAGGAAAGAATAAAGCTGTATTGGTTCAAAATACAAATCTTGAGCAACCTGGGGCGAAGATTTTGTCAATTTCTAGCCGCAGTAATCGTGATACCCGCAAGGAAAGTATTTTGGGACAGAGGGAGCATCTTGGGGCGAAGATTTTGTCAGATTTCAATAATTGTGATACCTGCAAGAAAAGTACTCTAGGATAGAGAGAGCAACTTGTGGTGAAGATTTTGTCAACAATAAATGGGATTGAAAGTAAAAAATATAAAATCTGAGTTGACCTTGGATCTGTTTATGCAGATGGAGCGTGGGAAAGATGGGAGATGGGCTATAGTGTGGTCTGAGGTTAATGAAGTGGGCCCAAAAGTGGTGCTACCCATAAAGCACACTGTTCATAATCTCGGTACCTCTGGCCCATTTAATACAGCCAGGCCCAAACCTGTTTGGAGGCCACGCCAAAACCAAACCTTGGTAAACCCAGTCCACAGGCAGCGCTACAATTCCGAACTCCTAGCCCAACCGGTGTATGTATTGGGGTCTCAAGGTCTGAAGCTGTTGGGCAAGAGTGAGTCTCGGGCTTTGCCTTTGGTAGTGCGATAAGTGGGTGCGAGCTCAAGTGGCGATGGGTCGATGTCGATGAGAGGGTTTGGTGATCCAGTGACTAGAAAACAATCGGCGTCAAGGTGTAGCTCAGATATGGTTAATCTCGACTTCGGCAAGGCTGTCTTTTCTAGGTTCACGGGCTCCTGTGCCGAGGTAACTCATGGTTTAGGTATTTGGGACTCTGGTTCACTGGTGATAAGGTGATTAGCTCGACAATGGTAGTGATTGAGCCCCCAATTCTGAAAGAGGTGTTGCCGATCCTTTGTCGGCAATCGTGGGTGGTTCAAAATAGATTTTCTCCTCCCTTAGACTTGGGTAATGAGATGGAAGCTGAGCTTGGGGAAGGGAAGCTTATGAAGAAGATTGGAGTAGTCCTCATGATGATACGACGCAACAGAGGTTAGTGGTTTTTGTTGGGGAATCTCAGACAGATGTTGGGCTTCACCTTTTATCGGGGGAAACCAATGGGATGGATGATAGTGGTTGTGGTACTGGAGAGAAAGATAATTGTGTGTGGGATTGTGAACCTTTGTCTCGGTGGGAACCTAATGATCTCAGTAAGGGTTTGTTGGTTCAGGACTCTGTAGAGGGAACACGGGTGACAGAGTCTGAGCCACCTTTAAATTGGGTGTCACAGTTGATGAATTTTTTTTTGTAAAATGGTGGGTTTCCCTATTGTGAAATATGAAGCTCAATGTTTGGCTCTTTTTTGCATTTTGGAACAGGAATTTCTCAAGGTGAATGATGATGGGGTGCCTAAGCGACCTGCAAACTCAAGGACACGAGGTCTCAGGGAGCTTAAGGGGCTTATTTCTTATGTTAATTACGACGGGGTCTCTACTAGGAGTAGGAACAGAGCTTCTTCGACTGCTATGGAGGTTGTTGGTAGTTTTAAATGACTCTACGACTACTTTCTTGGAATGTAAAGGGGCTTAACAATCCCTAAAAGAGAGTGGTTTGTAAGAATCTTCTAAAAGAGTGGAAGTGTGATATTGTATATTTTCAAGAAACGAAAGTATCTTCTAGTGATGTTGCTTTTGTTCGGTGTTTATGGGGTAGTCCTTTCATTGATTGGGTTGTTTTGGATGCTATGCAAATTTCGGGAGGAGTCTTGCTGATTTGGGATAAGAGGGTCTTTGAGAAGTTGGATGTCATTGTTGGACAATTTTTTGTTAGTGAATTATTGAGAGGAGTGGTGGATGACCCTGTTTGGACTTGTACAGGTGTGTATGGCCCTAATGACAATGGACAACGGTCTACTTTATGGGAGGAGTTATCACAGATGCGTGCTAGGTAGGGCTGTCCATCAACCCGTCAGGCCCGACCCACCCACCTGACCCGGTCCGACCCCAAAGGCCAACGGGTAGATCTGATTGTCTATGCGGGTCGGATGGTTTCAGGTCCCTTGGCTTCTAACCCGTGTAAATCGACCCGTCCAACTCAAAATTTCTAAAAGGAAAAACACTTAGTTGCACGCTTTTGTTTCATAAACTTCTCACGGATTCCAGAGTCTTCTATCAGTTTCTCTAGTCTCTCACTCTCCCTTTCTCTGATATCTCTCTCAAATCCCAAACCCTAGCATCCTTGCTACTGCCGTTGCCAAGGTGAGCCTCATTGCTGCCCCAAATCCTAGCCTCCTTGCCGACATCCAGTTGGCCCTACTGCGCCTCGCTGATTCAAATTTTTCGTTGCACTCATCGTATCTTAAACTCCATAAGCCTCCTCTGATCTACTTGAAGTATCCTCTTGAGACTCTGATCTGTGTAGTTTTGATGGTGGGTTAGTTGAAAAAAGTTTTTATTTTTTATTTTTTTATTTTTAAAGAGAAAAAATTGTGGTGATGTTGTGATGGGTGTTTTGGTGGTGGGGAGGGAGTGGCAATGTTGGTGCTGATTTAATCTTCTCCCTATTTTTCGTTTTAGTCTCATAGATATGGGTTTTTGATTTCTTTGTTCTGTTTTTTGATTTTAAGATTCTTCTGGTTTTTGATTTCGTATCAGATTTTTAGTCCTAGATCTGGGTTTTGGGTATGGATTTTGATTTCTTTGTTTTAGTTTTTTTTTTTTTTGAAAAGTTTGTTCTGGTTTTGATTTCGTTTTAGTCTGGATTTTTGGTTTGGATTTTGATTTCTTTGTTTTGGGTTCTGAAATCTATGTTGTGCTTGAGACCTGAAATCACCCGTTGGATCTGACCCGCTCAACCGATGACCCGTGTTGTTGGGCTTGACCCAAACGTTCGGTTGGCCACGGGTCCATTTTCCATACACTGAACTTAATCGGGTTGGTTGCAGGTCAGACATAAACCTGATCCGTGGATAGCCCTAGTGCCAGGTGGCCCATGGCATGGTGTCTAGCATGTGATTTCAATATTATCAAGTGCCCAAGCAAAAGGCTTAGCTATGAGTCTTATAGAACTGCTATGTTCGCATTCTAGAATTTTATTGAGAATAATTCTTTAGTTGATTTACCTTTAGAGGGGGTCTACCTCGCTTGGTTTAGAGATTCTGGTCTTCCCTCTATGTCAAGGATTGACAGGGCTTTGGTTTCTCTTGATTGGGAGGAGCACTTTGTGAATGTGTCCCAACGGGTGCTTCTTCGTGTTCTTTCAAACCATTGCCTGCTTTTGTTGGAAGCTGGTGTTATTCGGCATGGTCAAAGTGCCTTTAAATTTGAAAATATGTTGAAAGTTGAGGGTTTTGTTGATAGAGTTAAGCAATGGTGGGATGGATACAATTTTGCGGGCTCTCCAAGCTTCATTTTGGCACAAAAATTGAAGACTTTTGAAAGCAAATTTATAAAAGTGGTACATGAAGGAGTTTGGTGATTTGGCTTTTAGAAAGAACTTGTTGATTGAGCTGATGAGTTAAGATGCGAGAGAGGAGTTGGTGGGTCTTTCAAATGAGGATCAGATTTGTCGCCTTCAACTCAAAGGAGACATAGAATAGTTGGCCTTTCTTGAGGAGATTTTCTAGAGGCAAAAGTCTTGGGCCTTGTACGTGAAGGAGGGCAATTATAATACTATGTTCTTCTATAGATTAGCAAACTCACATAGAAATGCTAATCAAATTAAAAGGGTTGAGGTGGATGGTGTTCTTTATGAGGATGAGTCTGATGTACGCACTCAGTTAGTTCTCTTCTATTAAGGGTTGTGTAAGGAAACTGAGGTGGGGTGTCCCACTATGGATGGGTTAGATTTTGCTTGTATTGAAGAGGATGAGCGGTTATCTTTAGAGAAGGAGTTCTCGAAGGAGGAAGTCATCCAGGTATTAACGGAGATGGAGGGTGACAAAGCCATAGTCCTGATGGTTTCACCATGGCTTTTTTTCATTATTGTTGGAGTGTGGTGGAAAAGGATGTCATGGATTTTTTTGCATACTTTTGTCGGCACTCTGTGTTTAAACGGTCTATGAATGCTTCGTTTCTCACTTTAATTCCTAAGAAGTGTAATGCCGACAAAATTAAGTATTTTCGCCCCATCAGTTTGGTGAGTAGTGTGTATAAGTTGCTGTCCAAGGTGTTGGTTAATAGGTTGAGGGTGGTTTTGGATAATCTCATCTCTGAGACTCAAAATTCGTTTGTTGGCGGAAGGCAGATGTTGGATTTAGTGCTTATTGCAAATGAATGCCTAGATAGCAGGTTGAAGAGCAAAATGCCGGGTGTGGTATGCAAGCTTGATATTGAAAAAGCTTATGACCATGTGAACTGGGAGGCCTTGTTTTATTTGTTGGGCTAGATGGGTTTTGGGATGAAATGATGGGGGTGGATTAAGGCTTGTGTTACGTCTGTTTGTTTTTCTATCCTGGTATATGGATCCCTAGAAGGGTATTTTGGTAGCTCGCGTGGATTGAGACAAGGGGATCCATTATCCCCGTTTTTGTTTCTCTTGATAATGGAGGTTTTAAGTAGACTCTTCAAGAAGACAAAAGAGTGTAATCTTATTCAGGGTTTTTATGTGGGAGCTGTGAACTCTGTTAATGTGTGTATTTCCTATCTGTTTTTTGCTGATGACACTATCTTATTTTGTGATGCGTCTAGAGAACAGTTGTTGTCCATAAGGTTTTTGTTGTCTTGTTTTCAAGCTTTTACGAGGTTGAAGGTTAATGGCGGGAAAAGTGAGATTGTCCTTGTTGGGGAGGTGAATAATCTAGATGCACTGGCTAATATTCTTCAATATAGAGTGGGTAGGTTGCTTATGAAATATTTGGGGATGCTGTTGGAAACTTCCTTTAAGACAACTGCGATTTGGAATCCTATTTTGGAGAAAATGGAGAAGAAACTATTTGGGTGGAAGCGTCTCTATTTATCTAAGGGTGGTAGGCTCATGTTACTAAAGAGTACTCTCTCAAGTCTCTCAATGTACTTTTTATCTCTTTTCACTATTCCTAAAGTTGTGGCCGCTAGATTGGAAAGTATTCAGAGGAATTTTCTGTGGGGGTCTCCTGAGGAGAGTTTCAAGTATCCGTTGGTGGCTTGTTATAAGGTGTGTTTACCCGTCGAGATGGATGGGTTGGGGATAAGAAGTGTGGTGTCATTTAATCAAGCTTTATTAGGAAAATGACTATGAAGATTTGGTCATGAAGTAACCCATCTTCGGCAGAGAGTTATCTCCACAAAATATGGTGAGGGTTAAGGGGGTTGGAGCACTAAAGTCTACAGGAGGTCTCATGGGTGTGGCCTTTGGAGAAGCATTAATGAAGGGTGGGAGAGCTTTTCTAAGCATTTGTCTTTTGTAGTGGGTGAATTCACTCGTATCCGCTTTTGGCATGATAGGTGGATTGGTGATAATATTTTAAAAGATCTCTATCTTGAGCTCTGTGTGTTCAGTGGTCGAGGATGCTTGCATCTTTGAGGTTTTGTGGACTGTAGAAGGGGGTATTGTTAGAGTGTAAAATTTAAGGTTTTATAGAGCTTTTAAAGATTGGGAGTTGGTTACATCTTATTCTCTATTTCAGCTTATCCAAACTCGTATTCCTCGGGGTGATAGAAGAGATACTCTTTGCTGGCGGCTAAAAAGTGATGGTAAGTTTGACACCCGGTCTTACTACCGTGCAATTTGGGATGCTTCGAATTCTGTTTTCCTTAGAAGGATGTTTGGAAACCAAAGATTCTTAAGCGTGTGGCGTTCTTTTTGTGGACAGCTGCTCATAGTCGGATCCTCACTTTGGATAATCTAATGCTTAAGGGTCACTCTTTGGCTAATTGGTGGTGTTGTATGTGTTGCGGTGATGGGGAGTCAGTTGACCACCTTCTTCTTCATTGTCCTGTTTCTCATTCCCTATGGGTTTTTATGCTTCAAGCTTTTGGTATTCATTGGGTTATGCTAGGACATGTGGTGGGTTTGTTATATTATTGGCATCAGTGGCTTGGGAAGCGTAATTCGGGCATTTGGAATTTGGTTCCAGGGTGCTTAACATGGATTGTGTGGTTGGAACGACATCGTCGATCTTTTGAGGACAATGAGAAGACGTTGGATGAGTTAAAGGTTTTATGCCAACGCAGTCTATTGGAGAGGTCTCATTGTTGGAGTTTTACTGATTGTTCTTCTCTCTGAATTTATGTCTTCCCTTAGTTAGTTTTCTGACTACCCTCTTTTTGTTGTGTTGGTTGTTCTATTATTTCTTGTTGTTCATTATCATGAACATCTTGTACTTTTCATTTTTTTTTTTCTCTCTTTAAAATTATATTTTTGATTACCTATCAAAAAAAAAAAAAAAAGTTAAACGGCTGCAAGAGTTTGGACTAAATTGATACAATTTGGAAGTCTTTCAAAGACTAGAGGAAAACCAGAGCCTGGAACAAAGTGGCTCATGGTTATAAGTGGTGAGAAAAGACATGATTGCCTGATTTATATTTGAGAGAGTTTATAAATTCATAATATATTCAGGAACCAAAAAGATTTACATTATAATTTTGTACTTTTGTGGAACATGCTTGTTAAATGTTCCTCAGTGGGGCTCTTGATATTTTCATATTGATCAGTTGCTGCTTCCAAGAGTATCAATTATGTCATAGAGAATGTATTGTGACTATTCTAATTGAGCACTGTCCACTGGTGGAAGCAACCATGGGTGCATAAAAATGTTTCTGTAGTCCTTTCCTTATTGGTAAAACCATCTTTTAATTTCCGTAATTCCATGTGAGACATTCTATTTCCTCATTAACATGCTAAGGTAGTTTGTTCTGAGCTGTTTCATCTATCTCAAGAAAAATTAAGAGACTTCGGCATATTGAGCATTTTCTTTGCTTTAACTAGGAGGCTTATTGAAACCTGTGAAACCAATACCTGTCTTTCTTATACGATTTATGTGACTCAATTTTATAACCATCCTTTCATGGATAACAGGGAATGTCCATCAGAATTGCGAGAAGCTATTGCGAGCATAATATTTGCAGCTCCCAGATGTTCAGATTTGCCAGATTTGTTGCAGATCAAGAATTTGTTTACTGCAAAATATGGCAAGGAGTTTGTCATGGCTGCGTCAGAACTTCGCCCTGACTCTGGTGTCAACCGTACAGTTAGTGGCTATTACATTTTGAAGTGTGGTTTCTGATGGAGCAGCTTTTAACCTGAATACATTGATATTACTCTATTTTTTTCTTTGTTAATGTTGTTTTTGCAGATAATAGAAAAGCTTTCAGTTCTTGCTCCAGCTGCACAGGTAAAGCTCAAGGTATTGAAAGACATTGCACAAGAGTACAATCTGGCATGGGATTCTTCAAGCACAGAAGCAGAATTCAGTAAAACACATGAAGATTTGCTGGTACCTTTGCCAATTTGTGATTCAGTTTCTCTTCATATTCAGTTAGGCATAACTTAATCTTCGGACATTATTTATTGGTTCATGACAATACCCTCTTGAGATTATGCTCATCACAAGACATGACCATTTAGACACCAAAAACAGATTATATATATTTTATTTATCCAAAAAAAGAAAAGAAAAACAAAGTAACTACATGATTTCTGAAAAGTGGAAATGATCTTTCATATTAGTGGATTCAGCTCCTGTGTTTCCTGCCTGTAGAGAGTTTACAGGAAATGGCTTTGAATTTTAAGAAAACTGTGTAATGAACCCACAGAGTTCTAAGGGAAATGAATGGGACAAATGAATGTTAATGAGTGAAAATTGACTGAATTTGAGGTCGTCACCCTCCGAGAATAAAGGGAAAAGGGAGAAGAGAACTTTAGAGAGAAGTAAAGAAACTTGCATTGTTGATCATATAAATAGAGTTAACGTGATTTAGAAGGTTTTATAGTAGTGTCTATTCATGATACTTATCAAGAAAAGCTGCCTGACTAACTTGTAAAACCAATATGTTACTTTTTAAGTATTTTGTAACTAATTATCTAGGCAAGTCTTGCTCTTCTACTTTGATCATTTCCATGGATTCACATGCATCCATGTGTCATGTTAGTAGGTTGGACTAGGCTCAGGGGTTCGGTTCATTACATTACCCCTCATTTAAAGAACCTTGTCGTTAAGGTTGTATTTTTTTTGCCAAGTGTGGATGGTTATTCCACATGCTTCTTCATCAGAGGCAATGTTCCAAATAGCCAAAACCTTAGTGACATCTTGATCACCATGATCATGCGCTTTTGTATGATAAGCGTCCCTATGTACCATAAAGGTTGGTTCATTGAAGACTAGCCCTCCTTTGATGTCATCCCTTAGAAATTTGTTCCTTATGATTGGGATCTTGAGTAACTTCCATCACTTACCATAACTTCTAACCGTGCATTGGATTCTTGAATCATTGTTGATTCCTTGAGTATGGCATTAAGACTTTATGGAATTTGAGTTGTTAGCATTGACAATTTGGTGGGTCTTGGATTTTCGACTTTTGATTTGTTGTTGCATCCTTGAGTCTTGAGTGGGAGCCTCCATTGGTGTGTCAAGGATTGGTGTTCGAAACCAATCTTGTAGGTTAAATACGAACTGCGCCCAATTTGTGATGTGATGGGGTGTTGTCCAGAGCAAAGAATTCATAGACCTTGAGAAGCCACCAAAAAGGATCTCCACCTTTGAATTTTGGTAACTCCATGGAATTTTGATGAAGTGCAGCGGATGCGGTCATCTTGGAGCATCAACTCTGATATCACTTGTAATGAACCCACTGAGTTCTAAAAAAAAAGAAGTGGAATGAATGATAATGAGTGAATATTGACTTAATTGAGGTTGTCACCTTAAAAAATAAAGGAAAAAAAGGAGAAGAGAACTTTAGAGGAAGTAGAGAAGAAAGTTACGAATGACAAACCTGTAAAACCAGTATGTAACTAAGTATTTTGTAACTAGTTATCTAAGCAAGTCTTGCTCTTCTATTTGGATCATATCCACAAATTCACATGCACCCACGTGTGTCATGCTAGTAGGTTGGACTAGGCTTGGCTGGGGTTCATAAGAACTTGCTCCTGGAACTGGAGGCAATACGTCCTATATAGAAAAGTAAATCTGACTTTTAATCATACATTCTCCAAATCTCCTAGTTATTTTGACTTGGTTTTATTCACCTTGTATCCATAGTCTGTACACTGAAGTGAAATTTCCTGGTATCTAATATAATGCTTAACACTTGGTGCATTTTCAAGTTGATGTCTATAAAACAATTTTGAATGGATTCTCATTTAATTAGGATTTTTTCTCCCACATATCCAAGTGCTGTGTTTTCTGGACATTTCCAGTGCCAATTTTTCCTGCTCCATAAGGTTATAGCTATTCTGGCACTAGCTTAGGGATGATACCATAAAAAACATAGGTCTAGCTCAGATGGTCTATTCAGTTAAACTCGACCAAGCCTTAAACCTTGGCTACAGGAAAGTCATTAATCATGCTGCCTTGTCTAAATCCTCATTACTTTGGGTTTTGTCAATGAAATTATCACCATCAAGGATGATACCAGGTGATTTGATTTTTTAATTTCCCTGACATTCCAAATAAACTTTCCATTATCCAAAATCACGTGTGGATTTAGACTTTCTATTGGTTGTAACTTTTTGCCACGGCATATGTAAATAGTAATTTTATCCATATTAGTGAGGGAAAATTATTTTTGTTTTTAGGATGCATGTTATGAATATAGAGAATCTTTAGGCTAAGTTTGGTTGGAGTCTTGGAGATGGAAAAGTAGGGGGATAGAAAAGATTTAGTTTTCCCTCATATGTGTTTGGTTGGGAGAATGAAAAAGTGGAGATATGAAAAACTCCTTTGTTTGGTTGAGAAGAAATTGAGATGATGGAAAATGTAATTTGTATAAATTCGCTCTAATACCGCAATTATATAAAACTATTTTTTAATAGTCTATATGAAGTTATTAAAAAAAAATTATTATGAACTTACAAACCAACACCAACTACTAAAACATCCAGCCAAAAAAAAAAAGACATACACGATAAGATGGAAAGGGGGTTGACAAGTCATTTCCCATCTACATGCTTTCCTCCCCCATTTTCTCTCCAGGTTGGGGAGATTGATTTTTGGTTGGTTTAGGGAGAAAACACCTGAGCCCCATCAAAATCATCCATCTTTTTGCCTCTCAACCAAACAACCAAAACTACCATTTGCCCTCCTATTTTCCTCTCCCCCTTCTCCATCCTCCCTGACCAAACGGACACTTAGAGAGACTATTGCAATAGGACTTAACAAATCAAGAGACTAGGCTTCATTTTAGTTGAGAAAATCAATAGACGCAAAAAAGTTTACAACAAATTTGACATTTGTTGATATGGTAGATATAAAAAAGTAATGTCAATGGGGTCCTAGATGAAAATATCAGCAGATGTCCAAAATTTTGTCAATTTTTTGTGTGTGTGTGTGAATGGCATTGCTCACTTTGGTTAGGTAAGAAGTTGTTATTGGTATTCTTGAAATATGAGCCAAGCCCAATCTTATCTTAGATGCCATTATTACATGGCTTGGCTCATATTACATGCCAAGCCCAACAGTTGACCAAATTATTACATGGCTTGCTAGGTTTGTTAGCATTTAAAATCTTCAAGCACTATGAGCTAGGGTGCTTTGATCCTGTTCAAGATTGATTTTTAGATGAATGCCCTAAGCTTAGTTTGGAGCATATTAACTTTGAAGTTAATGATTTAAGCAACAGTTGAGGAAATTACGTGTCTTGCTAGGTTTGCTAGCATCTAAAATCTTCAAGCAATATGAGCTGGGGTGCTTTGAGCCTGTTCAAGTTTGTTTTTGAGATGAATGCTCTAAGCTTAATCTGGAGCTTACCAGCTTTGAAGTTGATGATTTAAGCTACTGTTGAGCAAATTATTACCTGGCTTGCTAGGTTTGTTAGCATCTAAAATCTTCAAGCAATATGAGCTGGGGTGCTTTGAGCCTGTTCAAGGTTGTTTTTGAGATGAATGCCTTAAGCTTAATCTGAAGCTTACCAGCTTTGAAGGCCCTAAGCTTAATTTGCTTGAGTGGATGCACAAATTGTGAACTTTGTTGTCATTTAGCATGTGAAGTAGTAACACCTGTTTCGTTGCTCAACGTGGATTTAATGACTCACATGTGAATTGCTTGAGCGTGTTGAATTTGTTACAATAATGGTTAAGTGACTAAATTCACCATTTCCTCTAAAGCTTATGCTTTTGAGATTAGTGGTAGTTTAATATGATATTAGATTAGGAGGTCCTAAGTTCAAACCCTGCCTACACTCTACCCCTCATTTAAAAGTTCAAAATTCCATTTGTTGACTCCACTTATTAAAGGGAGTATAGGCTCACACGTGAAGAAGAGTGTTCAAAAAATGGTCACTTGATTAAATTCGCCATTTCATAAGCTTAAGAACTTGGGAGTGTAGTGCTTAGTTCAACAAAATTAAATGATCGACTACTTTAAATATTTTAACATTCATTCTATTTGGACCACTAGTAATCTATTTGTAGCCTTTTGAAACTTTTGATGTAATTTAGTTTACGGTTAAATTAGTTTTGACCTCCTGATCTTTATCTGTAGGCTGGATCAAAGCAAATACGTGTTGGAGCAGCACTTTCTGAAGCTCCCAACAAACAAGGTTCTTTTATGTCTTCTCCTTCCAATGGGACACATTCTATCAAGCATATGGAAAGTAAACAAGAATCTCAGCACCTTCATGCTCCTAGTGCTTCAATCAATGCTACTTTCTTGGGTACTAATGAAATTGAACCATCCATAAAAAATTATGATGTGGGACCAATTAGTGATGCCAAAAGGGAGTCAAGACCACAATCAATTGATATCTTGGAGAAAGCTCAAGCTGCCATTGCATCTGCTGAGCGTGCATCTGCGGCTGCCCGTGCAGCAGCCGCACTGGTGAATGTTGAATTTGGATCATTGAAGGTAGAAAGAGGGTAAGTCTTCATAGTGCTGAACCTTATTGGCTTCGTGTGCATTCTTGTGATTTCACAGCAGCAGTCTTTCTAGAATCCATGGAAGCAAATAGGCTGGGTAAAAGGGAGAGAGGGAGAGAGTGAAACTGTACATTAAAGGTAATGCACTTCCCAATCTTTTGTTGTGGACTACACACTGTATTAATGTATATGTTTGCCTTGTATAATTGTGATGGCTAAAAATTGAAACTCAACTGTGACTTACTGAATAAGAAATTCAGGTCTGATATTTTTACAGTAAATAATATTGATGGAATTTTATTTTATTTTTATTTCTTTCTTACATATTGAATTGGGAAAGCACATGCACTAGCTTCCCAAGTTGTGTGTATTTGCTATAAGGCCAATTCTGCCTGTCATATGGTGTCTGTATTTGGGGTCACCATAAAAGAATGATGTAGAAGTGACAGAATTTCATTGGTTTGCTTTGGGATATTTAAATGTTTCCAAATGCTTGGTTCAAAAGGCTTGTATCCGGTTCTCTGGAGTACTTGGCTGGCCATGCATTGACAAGGTTGCTGTTGCTTCTCATTGAAGGCAACTCAAAAACTTGGTTTTTTTGTCTGGTTCCCAACGGGACACCAAAGCTGATTGGGCTATCCAAACTATAATTAGTAATGTCCTAGAGCTTGGTAAGTTAGTTCCAAATTATAGTTTCTCCCGGGTTAACAGAGCAAGTAATTCTGCTGCTCATGCTTCCGCAAAACTGGCAGTTAGTGTTAGGAGTTCCTTTTGTTGAAATAAGCTCAATATTCCTAGTTTGCTACTGTCATCTCAGATGCGTGCAGGTTTGATTGTTCATGTACTGGTCTTCTGTTTCCTGTTTGAAATGAAATGACTCAGTTTATCAAAACAACACTCAACTGTCTTATTTGAAGCATTTCACGTCCTATAACTTATACTTCATGGTAAAATAGTAAAGACATGAAATATGTGACATCTTATAGTTCCCACATTATGTCTGCCAGTCCAAGAACTTGTTTCATTATGAAATGGAGAATAAAAGTAATTGAACTTTTGAGTTAGATTCATCAATGCATTAATTATCTTATACACTGGCTCTAGATCCATCGATGTGGTAATTATCTTATATACATGCTTCACGAAATGGGCACGGAATATATACCTTCTCCCATCAATGAAGATGTATTTATTTCATTATGTAAGCCATCAAAGATGAAACATTTGGTTGGATAATTAGGCCAATTAGGCCTTGTTTGGGTAGAAAAATATTATCACTCATCATCTTATAACTCATTTCCTATCACTTATAAATCCCCAAATATCACCTAAGCCCGGTTTGGCATCTAAACCTAGTTATGCTTTCAAATCTAAAAACTCAAAAAGGTGGACCCCACTTTGACCTAGGTACTAGTGCTCTCAGTACCCCTACCCGACCCCTCCTCACCGTACTTACCAATGCTCTGAAACTTTGAAAAAATGCTTGAGGGTTCTTGGCTTATCTCATCGTCGTCTTTTGGCAATTTGAGTTGTGGCCGCTGTGGGTTGGATCAGGTTAGATGGCACGCTAGACGTGGCTGAGCTGAGGGGATTTATGTGAAGATGTGCTGAGGAAGTGAAGAAAGATGGGAGTGCAATGATGTGGTTGTGCAAATGGGGTTGCAGTTGTGGAAGCAAATGCTCATTAGAGTCGTTGGTGGGGCGTATGAAAACGAGCTGTGGATTTGACTCTTCTTTAATCGTGGATCCTACTAATATGAGGATATTTAAGAAAGTACCACCCATTATTCTGTCTTTGTAACTCAAAAACACCTAAAACTTGTTTTTGTTTTTAGTAATTCATTATCTAATTTGGTGAGAACTGAGTGATGGAAACAAAATCTCAAAACTCATTCAAACAAGCACCTTTTCCATGGGACTTACTAATTTTAGGTAATGAGTGATGAAAATAAGGTGATGAGTGATGTAAACCCACAAATCCTAACAACCCCTTAGTAATTACACACCTGAAAGCCAAATCTCAAGAAGCAATAGCATCCAAAAAGTTAATTTAGGTTTATGGATATTAAATCATAGCACCACACATCACAACTTAGAAGATATGCTTGTTGTCACCGCACTAAAAGAGTAGGACAATTGAGTAATTGACCAAAATGCTCTAGTTACAGAGAACTGTGTAACTTGAAGTGGCAAAAAATGATTGGTTAAAAGCAACTAAGGGAGTATCAACTGAACCCCAGATCCAGAGAGTTTGAAATCAGGATAGAACAACCAAAACATTCTTGTTTGCATTACCAGACCCCTCGACCTACATACACTCTTTACTGACCACACAGGCCTGAGAGGCTGAGCACCCTAGTTTTCATTTAAAGAGCCCTAGTGCCCTACGTTTAGTACTAGTACCTAAAAAAAATAAAATAAATAAATTCAAATACGCTTTGCGCGCAGGCTGTGTATATTGCAGCAGCGCGCAGGCAGAGACAAGTTTGTATTACCTGAATATGCATATATGTATAATGCAATCACATTTTTCAACGACATCCCTCTCTCATGCAACAGAAAGCCATGTCTGTTTCATAAAAGACACACACTTCTGATCATGCATGAAACTTCAGCAAACAGTTTTGTATAGGCGCACTAGCCGTACACACACATACATATATATATATATATATATATATATATATTCACACTGAGAGAGAGAGAGTGTGAGTGAGTGGTATTAGTATGTCTGTGTGACAAAGATGTAACATAAATTAACAGGAGAACTACGGACAGAAGTGTGAACAAGACAATGAAGAAAACCCGGTGTAAATGAGAGCATCATATATAGAGGCTGGCTTCAAGCGCGTGATCTAACCAAGAACCCACATTGATTTTGTTGAGATGATGGGTCGTTTTCGTCTTGATTTTCGTTTTCACACAGATTCTTCCATTGGTCGGATTACGATCTGCTTCTTATTGACTACTCAACCACAAAAACAAAACAATTATCTCTCACCGTTCTCTCTTTTGGCTTCATTTCTTCTCTTAACTTTTTTCCTTCAATTTTCATTATTCAAAATTAGAAAGAAAAAAAAAAAAAAAATACTAGATTGAAGATTCTCTGCATATATAATTTTTTTTTTTTTTTAAAAGAAAGTAAAATATAGGAAAAGACAAACACCCGCAAAGGAACTGACCATATTGACTTGTTCTTTGTGGATGTTTGGTGGGAAATCAGAATTTTTTTTGCATTTAACTTTATTTTTTTAATAATTTAGTTAGTTGTCTAGTTGCAAAATTATTATGCAAACTAGCATCTCGAGTTTCAGTAACTCAAGTTCCGAAATAGAAATCAAGTTTTTAAGACTCGAGTAGACTCGAGTTGCAAGCAGTGGTGGCTGAAGTGGCAAAAAAATCTACGTGGAACTCAAGTTTTTAAAAATTGAGTTCCACCACTTCTGTGCTTGCATGGAACTCGAGTTTCTAAGACTCGAGTTCCACATTTTCTTTCAGCCCACTTCGGTAGTCTTCTTCTTCTTCCCTCACAGAACATAAACTGCCATTTCTTTCTTCTTTCCAACATTCCCATCATCACTGCCACACACCACTCAACAAAAACACACAAATCTCCCAAAGATGGCTCTGATTAAATCCAATCAAACCCCAATCAAGATCATGAACCTCACAATCCTGACCGTCCGCGACCACAAAATCGAGTCCGTCTCCAACACCGGAGTCGTCGAAACGCTAATCTCAGACCTCGACAGCGTCAACAAACACCTCCTCGCCGCCATCACCATCGCCGCCGATCCGCTCCCTCACTTCACGCTCTCACTCTGATCAAGTTTTTTTTTTCTGCACTTCTCCACTCTTCCTCTACTTCTCCAGGCCTCTGATCTGTCTTCCTAGATTATAGAACTTGAGTTTCTCAAACTCGAGTTCCACGTGGATGTACAGGTCCAGCTCAGAATCTGAACTCGAGTGCTTGAAGCTCGAATTTGTCAGCGAACTCGATCTTCAAACGCTCGAGATGCTAGTTTCAAATTTTCTTTCCTCCACCTGCTAACTTATTATATTATTTCCCCCCCTATGCTAGTTGGAAAATTCCCCCTGGGAAATCAGATTTAAGATGGCTCCCGGTCACAGTGGATTTTTGGTAACGCTAGTTTAAGAGAGAATCATCCTAGGATTTCACACTAGGAGGTTATGGACATATTATATTTCCGAATCTATTGTTCTTAATCATATTTTATTTTTTCTCATTACTCCTTGTTGGGGAAGATAATCACCTAGCCAAGTTTTTTTTACCAAAACCTAAAAATATGTACAGAACCTTAATTTTTGTTTTTTTTTTTTTTTTTTTGAGAAGAAGTACCTTAAAGTATTATTAAGTCTGTATAATAATATCAACATAAGTGAATGGTTGGTATAGTATTATTGAGTTTAAACCAATTGCTTTAAGCTTTTATAAACTAATGATGTTCATCGATATGTTAAATTATTATATAAAATCTACCCAGGGCCGGCATATGCCTAAGGCCCCCTTGTTAGGAAAAGGTCCCAAATCGTGGGACAATAATTGGTCTTATAGGAGAAAATATATAGTTGAACTTTGTGCTCTTTCTCACCTCCAAAAGGTTTCTAAAATTGCGGACCTATAGAAATTTAACCTAATAGAAATTCTAAATTATTTTGACACAAAAAAAAAAAAAAAAAAATTGTGAGCGTGCCTTTGACAATGATTTTCTCTAATAACTTGAGAGTTCAATTTTTTTTTTTTTTGTAAGCCTATTTTTTCATACAATAACCATTAACGCCTAATTTTTTACAAGACCATACGCCAAACCCTCTCTTCAAGCTAAAATAATATATAATTGGGAATTATATTTTTAACTTAAACCATGATATTTGATTCTTTATATGAAATTAATCTCGGTCTAGATAAGGCATATTAAGGAAATTGGGTGTGACTATTATTAAGTGAAGTTGCAATAGTGAATTTAATAAATTTGATTATATTGTTCTACACCAAAAAACAAAAATATATATATATATATATATATATTTATATTGATCATAAGATAATTTTACTTTATAAATAGTGTTTATTATATTGGAATTCTTTTTAATTGCCTGTTAGAAAATATCAATTTAGATATAAAAAACTTAGAATATTAGATGAATCAAAATGGGATCTCTTGATAAATTACTAACACCATGTATAAGGACACGTTTTGCACCTAAGCCCAAAAATAGGAAAGGAATATGCCCAAAAAGTCCAATACAATGAATTTGTAGAAAGTGAGTTAGAAATATGGATTTTAGTGAGTTTAGATAACAAAGACAATGGGCTAGATCATAATATGACTCAGATGGGATAATTTGTGTAATGAAAATTGTCCCCAGACTCAAGCCGAGGAGACTGGATCTTATATTTCTCTTTCTCAAAGATAGATTACAGATATTGTCCTTATGTCTACAATGTTTCCTCTCTCTCAATCCCTTTATCTTGGGGTTTTCTTCTTCCTATTATACTTCCCTTTCTCCTCTCTCTACCCTCCACGTATGGATCAGATTGCTTGGCAGGATACTTGTTCCATCAGCACCTTCCTGAAGCTTTCTAAAATAGCTGTAATGCTGAACATTGCTACTCAGGCATCACTTCCTCATTAATGCGGCCAGAGAGTTAGCTGCAGAACATTCAATGCGGTGGCAGCAACTTTTTCTTTAAATATTTCATGGTTTTTCTTTGTTCTATACTCCTATGATGCACATCCTTATCAATAGAGTCTCATGGGACGTTGCCTCTAGATGGCAGACAACACATTCCGACCTCTGCTTAGCTGATCTAAGGAGATATTCCTCCTTGGACCAACTTTTCGGATGATCACAATCAAACTTCGCTTCTCTATAAACTAACATGGACCCTTAGTAAGATGTTTACCCATCCTTGAACCTTTTAATGTCCTCGAATTGGGCCTCTGGCCCAATATGCATATAAATATGTACTCTTAGACCCATTTTCCATACACATTGAATATATGACAGAAAATTTAGAATAAAATCTTACAAATGAATAAAAAAGAAAAAGAAAAAGAAAAAGAAAAAGAAAAAGAAAAAAGGATAATGAAATAATACAACATACAGATAACAATAAAGATAATTATAATCATTTTCAAACATGTAATATAATTTTTTAATTTAATAAGATTATATTCATTTCCAAATAGAGTAGAGTTTGGGTACAAAATTGGTTGTAGCTTAAAATTACAATTTCCTTTAAAAAATTAACATTGCTACATATTTTGAAAATTTAATCGTTGAATTGCATGTTTTTTTACGCTTTTAAAACATATGTCAAATTTTGTGTTAATTAGATGTTATTTACTATACGATCTATAAAGTCATTTTTTTATGAATAATTTTAGACTACAAAAACTTGCAATTTAAACAATTAATTGATGACATAGCTATTGATCTTTGATCTTTTGAAAATTTTGCAAGCATAGAGAATATAAGAATGAAATGTAATCCAATAGTGGATTTGTCAAAATTTACATCCAATAAAAAAATATTGAGTAAGTTATAGTTTTTGGCTACAATCAATTTTGTAATGAAACTTTTTTGTTATTCCAAATGATAGATGTGGGGTATAGAAATTCAATAAAGAGAACATGCCATGTGTCATACCTGAGGTCGAGGAGGCCACCGTAGCTTTGAGGAGATCGTGCCCTCGGACGGTAAGGCCACCTCAGAGGCACGTTATCAAAGGAGGTCACACTTCGGGGAAGGAACTTCGAGGAAGAGGCCAACCATGACTGAAGGGATGGAGGCTGCCACTAGATTTAATGCTTCCCACCAAACCTCCTAACCACATTTATGTGGAGAAGACCTATAAACAGTGCTGCCTTGATTGCTGCAACTCACAAGGGGTTTGGAAAGGTGTCTGATGGGACAAACACTCAAGTAGTAGCTTAAGTGACAAACAACTAGAGGGCCAAGATCATCCAAAGGGGGCTATATAATGTGAGAGACCCTCCAGAGGAAGTGGAGATCGGAAAAATGGTGGGAAAAGATGCTGTAGCAACTTAGAACAGAAATTGTAACCAAGTCTGAAGGAATATATTCAAGAACAATTCTCCTTGGACCTTGCCGATGAGCAATTTTCTTAGCATAAAGTTTAATTTTCTTTATTTTTCTATTATCCTTAATTTATTGTACACGTTGATCCTTCTGTGGAAGCCCAGCCTTCAAGCCTACTCTCTACAAATTCATTGTGCCTGGTTATTTGGGCCTTAGTCTTGTTGCTTTTTGGGCCTAGGATCCAAATCTCGCCGTTACAATTGACGCCATCTATAGGGAAGGCTTGAGTTTCAGCAAGATCAACGTTTGGCCATGGTAGGTTCGGGGCCATACCAAGAGGAATCTGTTGGCTTCCAATGTCAAGATCCTTTACTCAATCTTGAGTAGAGAAGGGATTGGGAGGTTAGCGTACACACCACACGCACAAGTAGCAACTAGTCTCGAGGCAAGAGTCATGTCTCTCATGAGGAAAATACTAGGAGCTTGCAGTTGGAGATAGACTGTTTGAGTGGAAAGTTACGTTGCGAGCGATGCGGAGGAACTCCCACCAGTTCTGGCCATTCTTCTGATGATAATGGCGATGAAAGCTACTAGCCCAGATCGAGGACTCCTCTCAATGAGTCTTTTTACTACGACGAGGAGCTCTATGATAGGCGGAGAGGGAAGAGTTTGCCTTGCAAGGGCCTGAGCAATAATACAATGAGTAAAGACCTGACTCAGATCTCTAAGTCACCTTTCACCCGCATGATTGAGGTAGCAAGGTTTCCTTGACGGTTTACTCAACTGACGTTCACCATTTACAATGGTAAAACGGACCCTGTGGAGCATGTTAGCCACTTTAACCAGAGAATGGCAGTTCGTTTGAAGAATGAGACCTTGATGTGCAAGGTATTCCCATCGAGTCTAGGGCCCATAGTGATGAGATGGTTCGATGGCCTGAGGGAAGGCTCCATTGACTCCTTCAAGGAGCTTACAAGGGCCTTTGGGTCTCTGTTCGTCACTTGTAGCAGGGTTCCTCGACCTTTGGACTCCCTGTTATCCATGACTATTTGAGAAGGGGAAATCCTGAAGACATATTCCGACAGGTACTGGGAGATGTTTAATGAGATAGATGAGAATTTCAACGGCGTGGTTATAAGGACGTTTAAGGTCAGCCTACCTGTCAAGCACGGCTTGAGGAAATCTTTGACTGGAAAACCTGTTGAAAGTGTGCATCAACTCATGGACTGTATTGACAAATACAAGTGGGTTGAGAAGGATCAACAACAAGGAAAAGGGAAAGCCAAGGCGATCCCTCATGACAGGAGGGATTTTAGGTCGGACCAATACAACAACAGCCGTCCTCGAAGAGATTTCGCTGGGCAATCTGCATATCCAGCTGCCCAAGTGGTTAACATGGTGTTTTGAGAGCCAGTACATCAAATCTTGGAGAAAATTAAGAATGAATCATACTTTCACTAGCCAAACAAGATGGGAGGAGATCCCGCGAAGCACAACCAAAGCCTTCATTGCCAATACCACTAAGAGCGAGGACACACCACAGAAGATTGTAGGACTATGTGGAATCACCTAGAGCAGCTGGTCTGAAGTGAAAAGTTGAAGCAATTCTTGTACCAACCCAGCAGGCAGGGCAAGGAGCTCAAGGAAATACCTTAACGAGACCACCTTTGGGCACAATTAGTGTCTTCTTGGCTGCCTCAGGAAGGGCCGATTCTTAGCCATCCAGGGTGATGTCTGTAGCTCAGCCACCTGCAGGGGACTTGCCCCCTAATTCGAAAAGGGCTAGATTGTAAGACTAACCAGCTTTGAGCTTTTTTGATGAGGATAAAATTGGAATCTTACAGCCGCGGGACGATGCCTTGGTGGTTACCCTCAGGATTGGAGGATACGACGTTGAAAGGGTGCTGGTGGATCAGGGCAGCGGTGCTGAGATCATGTACCCCGACCTATATAAGGGACTAAAGCTGAGGTTTGAGGACCTGACCTATTACAATTCCCCTCTAATAAGGTTTGACAGGAAGATCGTCTTTCCAAAAGGCGAAATCCAACTACCCATTTAGACAGGAACAGAGGTTGTAGAAGTGAGCTTCATCGTGGTAGATGCCTACTCTCCCTACACTACTATTGTAGCAAGACCTTGGCTTTATGCCATGGTAGTCGTACCTTCCACCCTACACCTAAAGGTGAAGTATTTGTCCAGGGATCGGGTTGAGGAGCTAGTGGGGAGCCAATCTATGATCAGGCAATGCATGGTGGCCGTAATTAGACATCAGACTGAGAATGAGTCCTCAGCCTCCATGGGGCGGGACTTATAGCAATCAAAGGTGCCGGTGCTATCTATGGTGGTAGTGGAAGAGGGGGAAAAATGCGAACAATTGTAAAAGGTTGTCATTGGCGACGATGAGGAGAAGTTCTTTCAGATCGGAGTTCAATTCCCTCCTCGGGAAAGGCAAAAGCTGATAGATTTCCTCAGAAAAATAATTGGTGCTTGCATGGAGTACCTATGAAGCCCCTGGGGTGGATCTGGATTTCATTTGTCATCATTTAAACATCAACCCCTCTACATCCCCAAGAAGCAACCACCTCGGTACTCATCCAGGGAACATTCTGACGCTGTTAAGGGGGAAGTACTCAAGCTCAAGCAGGTTGGGGCCATAAAGGAGGTGTTTTACCCTGAGTGGCTGGACAACACAATGATCGTAAAAAAGAAAACTGGGAAGTGGCGAGTATGTGTAGACTTTACAGATTTAAATAAAGCTTGCCCGAAGGACACTTTCCCCTGCCTCGGATAGATCAATTGGTGGACACAACTGTAGGCTATCCCCAGATGAGCTTTTTGGATGCCTTTCAGGGCTATCATTAGACACCATTAGCTCTAGACCATCAGGAAAAGACTTCTTTTCTTACACCCACTGGGAATTGTCACTACAAAGTGTTGCCCTTTGGGCTGAAGAATGCAGGGTCTACCTACCAAAGGATGATGACCAAGATGTTTAAGCCTCAGTTGGGCAAAAATATTGAGGTATATATAGACAATATGGTGGTAGAGAGTAAAGTAGAATTTGAGCATATAGACGACCTTGGGATATTTTTAAGATATTGAGGAAACTCAAATTGCACTTTAATGCTGCTAAGTGTTCTTTTGGCATGGGCTCTGACAAGTTTCTAGGTTATATGGTCACCCATCGCGAAATTGAAGTCGACCCTAATTAGATTAAAGCGATTAACAACCTGCAGCCCCTTCGGAATCCCAAAAAGGTCTAGAAGTTGATAGGAATGACTACCACCTTGAACTGATTCATTTCTCGATCAACCGATAGGTGTAGACCCTTCTTTTAGTTGTTGCATAAGTGGAAGGGGTTTGAATGGATGGAAGAGTGCTCCTCGGCCTTCCAACAGCTGAAGGAATACCTTTCTCAGCCATCTATTATGTTCAAACCCGAGCAGAAGGAGGTCCCATTTGCTTACATTGCTGTAGCCTGACACGCGATGAGTCTGGTGCTGATACAGGTTGATAATGGGGTACAGAAACTAGTTTATTATGTGAGCAAATCACTACATGAGGCAGAAGTACATTATTTACTCTTGGAGAAGGCCATTTTAGTAGTGGTGCACGCAACGCGCAAGCTCCCCCACTACTTCTAAGCCTACACGGTTGTAGTTTTAACCTAACTTCCTCTTCAATCCCTACTTCGGATAGCTGATTACACGGGATGGGTCGCCAAATGGAGGACGATCCTAGGGGCTTTTGATATCAAGTATATGTCTCGTGCCTCTGTTAAGGGATAGGTCCTCGCAGACTTAGTGGCCAAGTTTGCTAAGTTCCACCTTGAAAAAAAAGAAGAAGAGTAGAACATTGATGGAAAATCAGTCGGGGTGGTGTCCTGGCAAGAACCTCTAACTTAGAGAGTATATGTTGATGGTGCGGCCAATCAAAGGGGAATTGGAGTGGGGCTAGTTGTGATATCTCCCAAGAGGATCATTATTGAGAAATCCTTGAGGTTGGGCTTCTCAGTCACAAATAATGAGGCTGAGTATGAAGCCCTGTTGGTAGGAATGGATATGGTTCAGAAAATGGGAGGAGCAACGGTAGAGGTATTCTCGGATTCAAGGCTAGTTATTGGTCAAGTAAACGGGGAGTTGGAAGCCAGGGATTCGAGAATGCAAGGATATTTTAGCCAAGCCAGGCATCTATAGTCATAGTTCAAATCCTTCACCTTACAGTAAATCCTTAAGCAGAAACACTCATGCAGACTCCCTTGCCACACTCGCTACCTCCTCGGGGCAGAGCTTACCTCGGATTATTCTGGTCAAGGATTTGTGTAACCCCACTGATCGAAGAGGGAGAAGGCTCAGATCCATCAAGTTAGAACTGGACCTAGTTGGATGGATCCCATTGTGCTATTCCTCAGAGATGACATCTTGCCTGAGGGGAAGATGTAGGCTAATAAGGTGCAGAGGAAAGCTTCTCGTTTTTTGTTATTTGAGGATCAGAAGTTGTACAAACACTTTTTCTCTAGACCATACTTGCTATGCATCCACCCTAACGAGGTAGAGCCACTCCTAGAGGAGCTACATGAGGGGATTTGAAGGAGCCATACGGGAGGCAAGTCCTTGTCTCACAGGGTTCTCACTTAAGGATATTGGTGGTTAGACATGCAAAGGGGGGCACAAGAATACGTGAAGAAGTGTGACCATTGCCAGAGATTTGCTCCAAAAATCCATCAGCCAGAAGGTGTGCTTAACCCTCTATCTAGTCCCTGGCCTTTCACTCAATGAGGCCTAGACATCGTAGGACCTTTCCTGAAAGTAATGGGGAATAGAAGGTGGCTTTTGGTCGGTACTGATTACTTCACCAAAGGAGTTGAAACTGAGCCTATAGCGAACATCAGAGACATGGATGCTAAGAGATTTGTGTGAAAAAATATTGTCACTTGGTTTAAGATTCCTTACACCCTCATCTTGGACAACGGGCTTCAGTTTGATAGTAAGGCTTTCAGGAGGTATTGTTATGAAAAGGGTATAAAGAACATATATTCAACTCTAACTTATCCCCAAGAAAATGGGCAGGCCGAGATGGTGAACAAAGTCATTGTTAATGGGCTCAAAAAGAGGTTGGACGATGCCAAGGGCAAATGGGTGGAAGAACTGCCACATGTTCTTTGGATATATTGAACTATCCCGCATAGGTCCATGAGAGAGACTCCCTTTTCCTTGACTTATGGGGTCAAGGCCGTAATCCTTCTGGAAACTGGATTCCTAATGTTGAGGACGAGCTTGTTTACTCTGGATAGCAATGACGAGTTACTAGAAAAAAGCTTGGATTTGATTGAAGAGCAAAGAGAAAATGTCATGGTTTAGTTGGCGTATTATCAACAAAAACTTAAATAGGGGTACGACTCAAATGTGAAGTTAAGAATATTAACTCCTGGAAACTATCCCGCATAGGTCCATGAGAGAGACTCCCCTTTCCTTGACTTATGGGGTCAAGGCCGTAATCCTTCTGGAAACTGGATTCCTAATGTTGAGGACGAGCTTGTTTACTCTGGATAGCAATGACGAGTTACTAGAAAAAAGCTTGGATTTGATTGAAGAGCAAAGAGAAAATGTCATGGTTTAGTTGGCGTATTATCAACAAAAACTTAAATAGGGGTACGACTCAAATGTGAAGTTAAGAATATTAACTCCTGGAGACTTGGTATTGCGGAAGGTTTTAGGTACTACAAAGAACCCAACATGGGGAAAGTTAGGGCCCAACTAGGAAGGGTCATACCACATCACCTCGGTGGTTGGTATAGGAGCATACTTTGTGGAAGATCTAGATGAAAAAGTTGTACCACACCCCTAGAATGTAAATAACTTGTGAAGGTATTACTATTAATGAAAGACATGTCTACTGCATTTTTCTTATGATATTATTCGTCGCATTGATTACCTGTTTAAGTATTAAACAGAATCTCGGACATGTTTGGCTCCTCAAACCACATATCTTAAGTAATGTAATACTCCCTACTATTTAACTAAGTGTTAAACAGAACCTTGGTCATGTTTGGCATCTCAGACTACATACCTTGAGTAAATTAATATCTCTTGTTATCTTACTAAGTATTAAATAGAATCTTGGCCATGTCTGGCTTCTCAGACCACATACCTTGGGTAATACTTCCTATTATTTAATTAAGTATTAAATAGAACCTTGGTCATGCTTGGCTCCTTGAACCACATACCTTGGGTAAATTAATACCTTTTCTCTGTTATTTAACTAAGTGTTAAATAGAACCTTAGTTATTTGTCTGTCTCCTCGGACTACACGCCTTGAGAAAAATAACACTTTGAAAATTTACCAAGAATGGGACCTTGGCATGTGCATCACCAGGAGGAGACAAGGACTCACCGGGGGCTTTGGACAGAAGGCCTTGAAGGTACACTCATAGGGAACTCCTATAAGAAGAAACCTCAAACGTTCCCTTTTTTTTCTACTAAGTATTTTGCTTGTTTTTGAGGGCTTAAATGTTCCCAGTGATTATGCAGTTTTTAGTGCCAGCACTTAGTTATTCTCCTCACTGCTTACATGGGTTTGGTTCATTTGAATTAACAACAATGTATTACCATTAGCCTTTTGTCAAAACATGGGTTTTCACCCTTAGACCCCTCATCAACCTAACCCCACAGCAAAAGGCAATACACCCATTACAGCTACTTAGATGCAAATATTGTAAAGGAAAAAAAAAAAAGAAAAAAAAAAGAAAGACAAAGTTTACTTGCAATAGAACAAAAATCTATTTCTTTTCATTAATTGGGAAAAGAGATACATCTCAAACATGGCAAACGGCCATGACCGAGGAAGATTACATGTAAAAAAAAGAAAAGAAAGATATCCTAAACTACGCCTTGGCCTTGGAAGAAGGGTCTTTCTTCCTGCCCGACTAGGAGACAGGTGGGTTAGTGGCCTTGGGATTAGCCTCCTTAGATTTGGGGTCAACCTCCTTTGCCTTGGAAGTAGCATCCTTGGCCTTAGGAGCAGCATCCTTGAACTTGAGAGCAGCCTTTGGACCCTTCGCCTCTGATAGGGGCATGACGTCCTTGCCCTTGCCCTTATCCTTAGCCACCTTAACCCCTTGGCCTTGGTCACCAGCTTGGCCAGGCACTTTGGAGACCTCGGAAGGGGGGAGAAAGGCTTGGGTGATAGGTGGCTGCTCAGAGGAGGTTGGTGCAAGGGCAGCGGGAGGTGGGAGTGCAGCTAAAACTTCACGAATGTCCAGAGGGTAGTAGACATTCTTAGCCTTCCTCCACTCCGAGGCAGCAGGGACTCCTGCCAGGTTGAGGGCCTCCATCCACACCTTCTGACAGTAGTCCCTGCAGATCTCGACCAGCTCCTTCGCTAGATGGACCTTAGTCTCTTGCATCCCAAGGTAGTAGGATGCCTGCTTCGAAACCTTCGCGGTTTCCTTGGCCGTCCGAGCTATTAGGATTAATGCCCTTAAATCCTATTGTATGATGCTATGTATGATATTATGTATGACATTATGTATGACTTAATATTGTGATTAATAAAGTTGTTTTATTTTCATCTAAAATAATGGTAACATGAATATGGAACATTATCATATAGTCCTCGAGATGCATAGTATGTGATTTATGTGAAAAGTCACAGAAGATATAAATCACAGATTCTTTGTAAACTCAGAATTTTAGTTTGTAGTCGGTGATGAAATTGGGCATTTCATTTGTGAAGACTATAACATATCAACTAAGATGATTTGTCTTGATCATGGAAGTGGAGACTTCTAGTTGATGTATTGATATGTTTTATGAGTTAAGACATATTGAACTGGACCACTGTGAGATTTATTATTCTCATAACAACTGTCAAATGAATAATAAATTTCACGACTTTTATTTACATGAACTTTTAATCCTGAGAGGATAATGGACCTGATCATGAAATATAGGTTGCTTTGATATATTAGGAGTGGGATCTAAAGTATCGGTTAAAACCTCAGTATGTTGGGCAGCCACATTTAGTGTTGATGGAACATATATTCTCAAGATGGAATTTATAGTCTCTTAATGGAGATATAAAATGTTCCCTTAAGATAAGTTTAATAGGTTCAATTATTCAGAGAGTTAGGCCTAACCATTTTGGTAAGAAGTTACTAAAGCATATATTTATGAAATTGGATTTCATAAATATATGATGAATAAATTTAAAGGATTAAACCGGGTACTCAAGGATAAGATGTAGTAAGTTACAAAGTGGCAGCCTACCTTTATGACTTTGTATTACTACGAATATTATATGAAGGGGTTGCATGTATAATAAAGTCTTGGGATATAATTTATAAATAAGGCCTAGAGTACAACTATATTTATATAGTGGTATTAAATATAGTTAATGGTAATTTTGAATTTGTCAAGAGTTAACAGAAAAGCCCAAGACCCATTGGAGCTGATGTCTTATTGATCCCTTTTGGTCTCACTTCAAGCCACACACTAAAGCCCAATTGGAAATGCCTAAAAGGCTAACCCAATTAAATAATTAGTTATAAGGAGAGAAATATACAGAATTTTGATATATGAAAAAGAGAGACATCATTGTGAAATGGTGTGTATATGAGAGTGAGACACACTTTCATTCTCCCTTGAAAAACTGATTGAGATACCACACTTCTTGGGCGTAGAGTGAAATTAGAGTGAAGATTAAAAGTGTTTCCTAGTACTTCTGACTTTGGTTTTGATTTTCACCACACCAAGGTACGTTATCTTGTTTTTGTATTCTGAAATTTGCATAGTACATGTTAACAATTGCGAATTGCATTCCTTGGCTTTCTCCATCTCTGCCTTCAGCTCTAGGACTTATTGCTTCACTGTGGCCACCTCTATCTCAATATGATAAAGCTTTTTGCGTTGGTCTTCATCCTAGTCCTAGGCATTCTTTAGGTCGGCCTCAGTACTCTTCTGCGCCCTCTCTTCGGTGGTCAGCTTGGTAGTAAGCTCTTGGTTCTTTTGCTCAGTTATACCCAAGGCTTTACTAGTTTCGGTGTGGAGGTTGGCCTCAACATTGACCTCATTCCTAGCATCGTTCACCCACTCCTCAGCCATAAAGACCTCCTGGATAGCCTGCATAGAAATAACAATGGAAACATAATATTAAGCAAGAGAAAGATGGCCCAAGATGATGCCAATAAGGCGTGCCCGGAAACCTACTAAAGCAAGGACCCTCTTCAGGGATAGAAAAAGGTCTGGCTGCCGAACATGCTTCGACGCATCCATATCTTTCAGCAGCAGAAGGGGCTACTCTAAGGCCTCGGTGAGGTAGTGGGCGTGGCTTTTTTGGAATTCCCTGCTGGAGGAGTTCCATGGTATGGCTGCCTTGTCCAGCTTCAACTGAGGGTCCATACTGGGTTTTGAAGAAGCACCTCGACCACGTTCTAATTGTCCTTACTTTCAACAGAGAAGGCCCTCTCCTTACCGCTGGCCATCTTTTGCTGCTTGGGGGCGGGGTGGGGGGAGGGGGGGAGGAGCCCCATCCTTCTGAAGGACCAACTCCCCCTTCTCAATCCCCTCATTCTCCTTTTTCCCTTTCTTCAAGTTGGCAGGAGCAAAAACGTTAACTAGAGGAGGAGAAGGAAGGGAAAGAGTAAGAGGGAGTTGAGACCCTAAGGCGTCCTTGGGGGTTGACCCCTAGCCTTAATGAGGTTACGCAATCCTTTCTTCTTACTATCTAGCGGTATTTGGTCCTCCTTTACTGAGCTGCTGTCTACGCGCGCAACAATAAGCCTGGGGCATCAGACAACGGAAAATCTGTCTAGCTCGTCTTCCGAGTCTGAGACCTAGATTACAGGCTCTCCTTATTCCTCCTTGTTTTCATTGAGGCGAAATTGGTCTATCTCCGCCTCAAGTGACAAGTGAGAGAACGTTGTTTCCTTTCTTGGGACCCCGACCTTGGGTGGAGCATGATGAGAGGGCAGGTCCACGTGAACGACGTCTTCTCTAGCGAGAAACTCGAGCGTAGTGACGTCTATCCGAGCCAACAGAGGGTCATCGGCTCTGATTGCATGGCCCACGTCTTGGAATGTGTCAGATTTGAGCTTGAAGTCGAGGATGAGATGCAGGTCTCTCAACTGTTTGTCCTCTCTTGTGAACACCTCAGATCTCAACACTCTATTGAGATTGGGAATTGATGGGGTGTGATAAAATACAACTCCAGTTTCGTCCATAAGGATCGTCCAGGACGAGGTAAGCTGCCTTGAGGGGCCTAGGACGAGGTAAGCTGACTTAACTGTCTCAGGACGAGGTAAGCTAACTTGACTGTCTCAGGATGAGGTAAGCTGACTTGACTGTGGTAAGCTAACTTGAGGGTCTCAGGACGAGATAAGCTGACTTGAGGGTCTCAGGACGAGGTAAGCTGACTTGACTGTCTCAGGACGAGGTAAGCTGACTTGACTATCTCAAAATGAGGTAAGCTGACTTGAGGGTCTCAGGATGAGGTAAGCTAACTTGAGAGGCTTAGGATGAGGTAAGCTGACTTGAGGGTCTCAGGACGAGGAATTCTAGACAACACATTGACACTTGGAAAAACTCATGAGTGTGTAAAACACCTCTGTATCATACGTGTAACTCTCAGTAACCGTTACGCATAAAGAGTGTAACTCCTAAATAGTTGAGGAAGTTATATTCAAACACACATCTCCTCAAATCAAGCAGAGGTTACAAACCCAATAACTGCTCTTAAGACACTATATAAACGTTGATTCAGACCAAGAAAAGGTATGTTCTATGACTCCTAAAAAGTTGGAATCGGAGGGTTATTGGCTGGCAACTCCGGTCACCTTTGATAATTGTTCTTTCTTTTTCAGGCCATCGGGATAATCAATAGACCTTTCAAACCTGAAGCATCCAGCTTACTGATTTTCATTACATCATCAGTTGGCGCCGTCTGTGGGGACTTAGAAAATAATTTTCTTTTTCTTTTCGTTCGTTCGATCGATCGTTCGTTGTTCCTAGAAAAAAGGCTAAATGGTTTGGACAAGATCAAGGGCTACCAGCCTAGGCCACCAGGAGAGTAGGGATGCTTCTAGTAATCCTCACCGCAACCGTCAGTCAGCGCTTGTTGCGCAACCGCCTTCTGTTCAACATATGCAATCCATGGCTGCTGCTATGGCGAAGTTGACTCGCCAAAATCAGGAGTTGAATAGGGAGATCAACTTAAGAAGGCCATGGGATGAAGTGCATGAAGAAGGACGAGCCCAAAGTCAGGGTAGAGGAGAAAATGTTGAGTCCAAAGGTCAGTCAAGAGGTACTACTTCAAGAAGAGTGCCACAGTTGGAGAGGGAAATGGACTTGATGAGAAAAGCTATGGATGAAATGAAGGAGAATATGAGGCGGGCGAACCCCGTAGAAGACTTGGTTCACCGAACGGACTCCCCTTTCACGGCTTCCATCAACAGTCATCCCTTACCCCCTAAGTTTAAAATGCCTTCCTTGGATTCATACGATGGAAATCGTGATCCGTGTAATCACATTGCTACTTTTAAGACAACTATGCACCTTCAGGGAGTTCTAGACAAGATTATGTGCAGAGCGTTCCCCACCACGTTAAACGGGCCAGCGAGGGTGTGGTTTAGCAAAATACCCCCAAACTCTATTGGATCATTCGAGGAGTTGAGTAAGATGTTTGTTAGTAACTTCATCGGAGGACAACGCCACAAGCGTTTTTCTTCCAGTTTCTTAACTATTGAGTAAGAAGAGAATGAGAGTTTACGATCTTTCATTACCCATTTCAACAGGAAGGCCTTGACGGTGGATGAAATGGACGACAAGTTGCTGTTGGTCACTTTCCATAATGGGGTCAATTCTGACTTGTTCATTCATAAACTATACGAGCAGGAGCCTCAGACTATGGCTGAACTCGTCCATTCAGCTCAGAACTTCATGAACGCTGAGGATGCAATAATAGCCAAGAAGAGGAAAAGATCAAAACACTCGGAAGCAGGTCACCAACGACATCCAGATCAAGGTCCTCGTCCCAAGAAGGCCCGGGCAGATGAGAAAAGGGATAGAGATGGTAAAAAGGCAAGTTCATCATCAAGAAGTCAGCAATACACTCCCTTGAATACTCCGCTAGAGCAAGTCCTTATGCAAATCAAGGATGATCCGTCCTTGAAGTGGCCAGAGAAAATGAAGGGAGATCCTAACAAGCGCAATAATAACAAGTATTGCCGCTTTCACAAGGACCATGGGCACGACACGGACGAGTGTTTTGATTTGAAGCAGCAGATAGAGAACCTCATCAGGCAGGGAAAGTTGAGGAATTTCCTAGGATGAGACCACAAGGACGAGAAGTTAAAGGCCAAGTGGAAGAGTCCTCACGACCCCCGCTAGGAGAAATAAGAGTTATTATACGAGGAACCTCAGCAGCGCAGTCATCCAAATTGAGGAAGACATACCTGAAGGTAGTGCAAAATGTCCAGCTGTTAGGACGATCTCTCAGGACGAGGGAAGCTGACGAGCAAGCCATCACGTTCACGGACGAGAATACTGGAAGAATTCATCACCCCCACGATGACGCGATTGTCATTACTCTACTTATTGCCGACTATACGACTAGAAGGGTGTTGGTAGACAATGGCAGCTTGGCGGACATTCTGTATTACTCCACTTTCCAACAAATGAGGTTAGGACGAGATCAGCTTCGTCTAGTGAATTCTCCTTTGTTAGGATTTGGAGGGATGAAAGTACAACCGGCGGGCACCATCACATTGCCAGTGGTGGTTGGAGCATACCCGCAGCAGATAACCAAAGAGTAAACTTCCTTGTAGTTAATTGTTCATCATCATATAATGCTATTATCGGAAGGCCTACTCTGAATAACTGGAAGGCAGTAATATCTACCTACCATTTGTCGGTTAAATTCCCAACTGAACATGGTGTGGGTCAAGTACAAGGAGATCAGTTAGCTGTTAGAGAATGCTACCTAGCTATGTTGGCGATGGACGAGCATGTACAAACAATGAGCATAGACGAAGGAAGAATCACAGCGGAGCCTGTTGAGGTGTTAGAAGATGTCCCCTTAGACGATAGTAGAACCGAGAAGTTCACTAGAATAGGGGCGAGCATGGAAGAAAAGGCGAAGAATGCACTGGTCCAGTTTTTGAAGAAAAGCCTTGATGTCTTTGCATGGAGTCATGAACACATGCCAGGTATTGATCTAAGTGTCATTACTCATCGTTTGAATGTATGTCCGTCCTCCAAACCTGTGCGTCAGAAGAAGAGGGTATTTGCTCCTGAGTGAGACAACGCCATCAAAGAAGAAGTCCAGAAGTTGATTACTGCAAAATTCATCAGGGAAGTTTACTATCCGGATTGGTTGGCGAATGTAGTCATGGTAAAGAAAGCCAATGGCAAGTGGCGAATGTGTGTGGATTTTACTGACTTAAACAAGGCTTGCCCAAAGGACAGTTATCTGCTGCCACGCATCGACCAGCTGGTGGACTCGATGGTAGGTCACAGGCTGCTGAGCTTCATGGATGCCTTCTCAAGCTACAACCAAATAAGGATGGACGAGGCAGACCAAGAGAAGACTTCATTTGTCACCAGCCAAGGATTGTTTTGCTACAAGGTAATGCCTTTTGGTTTAAAGAACGCGGGGGCGACATACCAAAGGCTGGTGAACCACATGTTCCGTCCTCAGATTGGGCGAAATGTAGAGGTCTACGTTAATGATATGCTGGTAAAGAGTTTGGACGAGGGAAAACATCTGGACAACCTTCAAGAGACCTTTCATACACTTCGATGGTATAACATGAAACTTAATTCAAGCAAGTGTGCCTTCGGAGTTTCATCAGGGAAGTTTTTGAGGTTCATGGTTTCACATAGAGGTATTGAGGCAAATGTAGATAAGATCCAAGCGATACTCAACATGGAACCCCCGAAAAACATCAAAGAAGTCCAGTCCCCTACAGGACGAGTTGCCACCTTTAATAGGTTTGTTTCGAAAGCTACTGACAAGTGTTTACCGTTCTTTAAAGTCCTCAGGAAGGCGTTTGAGTGGACGGACGAATGTCAAAGGGCCTTCCAAGATTTGAAGACTTACCTCACAAAGGCACTGTTACTGAGTCCATCCGTACCTGGTGAAGAGCTGTATTTATATTTGGCTGTATCCCCGCACGCCATAAGTTCCGCGCTAGTTAGGGAAGAAGAACGAATGCAGAAACCGGTATACTATACCAGCCAGGCACTTAGAGGAGCGGAGGGACGGTACCCAATGATGGAGAAGTTAGCCTTTGCCTTGGTCACGACTTCAAGGAAGCTGAGGCACTACTTTCAAGCTCATGTCATCATTGTCCTAACGGATCATCCCCTAAAGAAAGCAATGAACAAATTGGAAGCCGCAAGATGGCTAGTCCAATGGGCAGTGGAGCTCAACGAATTTGACGTTAGGTACCAGCCAAGGAATGCAGTAAAGGTGCAGGCGCTAGCGCTAGCGGACTTCATTGCGAAGTTCACACCAAGTCAAGACGAGCTGGGCAAGGACGAAGGAACAAGAAGGTGGGTTATCAATGTGGATGGATCATCCACGATGTACGCAGGAGTGATTGGAGTCATACTTAAGTCCCCAGAGGGTGATAAGTTGGAGTACGTAGCGCGTCTACAGTACCAAACTACCAACAATGAGGCTGAATATGAAGCCCTGTTAAAAGGGCTGGAATTGGCTAAGTCCCTAAGAGCAGAATCAGTAACAGTTAGAGGAGATTCTCAGCTAATCATCAATCAAGTCAATGGAATGTGCGAGGCCAAGGAAGATCGGATGAAGAGATGACTTGAAAAAGTGAGGAGGCTTGTACAAAAATTTTCAGAAGTGAGTTTTGTTCAACTCCCAAGAGAGGAGAATATGGAAGTAGATGCGTTGGCAAGAGCAGTTTCGGCGGGAGGAGTTATGGACGAGTATGGCTAGGTCCAATATATGCCGAGCATAGACCTCCCAGAAGTACAACAAATTAGAGGGGAAGAAAATTGGATGAGTCCAATAATAATTTATCTTTAAGGATGGCAGACTTTCGGAAGACAAGAACGAAGCCAGAAAATTGAGGGTTAGGGCTGCCAAGTATGTCCTTATAAACGAAGTCCTATATAAGCGAGGCTTTTCGCAGCCCTACCTAAGATGTCTAGCTCCGGACGAATCCAATTATGTTTTGAGGGAGGTTCATGAAGGAGCATGTGGGAATCACTTAGGGGCAAGGTCGCTAGTCCATAAAATCGTTCGTGCAGGCTACTACTGGCCCACGATTTAGGCAGATGCTAAGGCCTATGTCAAGGTATGCAACCAATGTCAGCGCTACAGCAACGTCCCTAAGCAGCCGTTGGAGTACCAGACCCCTATGATGGCCCCGTGGCCCTTTGCACAATGGGGACTGGATATCTTAAGTCATTTCCCCTCGAGAACCAGACATGAAATTTTTGGTAGTAGGGATTGACTACTTTACCAAGTGGGTGGAGGCTGAACCTTTTGTAAAAATCATTCAGTAAAATGTTAAGATTTTTGTTTGGAAGAATATTCTGTGTAGATTTGGAGTATCGAGGTTGCTGGTATCTGACAACGAACGACAGTTTGACAATGCACCATTCAGGGACTTTGTGAGCATTTCGGAATCAAGAATCACTACTCTTTGCCCTCCCACCCACAAGCCAACGGACAAGCAGAGGTAGCAAACCGATCCTTGCTAAAAATTATCAAGACTCGGCTCGAGGGGGCAAAGGGGATATGGCCAAACAAATTACCAGGTGTTCTTTGGGCCTACATGACAACTGTGAGAACTCCGACAGGAGAAACCCCCTTTAAATTAGCCTATGGAAGCGAAGCGGTCATACCTACAGAAGTTCATATGGCTAACCACCGAGTGATTAAGTATTAGGAGAAAGAAAACAAAGAATTACTTTGTTTTGACCTCAATCTTATTGACGAGATAAGGATGGATGCGGAGCAAAAGACAGCAGGATACAAAAATCTTATGGCCAGACAGCATGATGTCATGGTGAAACCCAGGCGCTTCAGCGTAGGGGATCTCGTTCTTAAAAGAGTATCCTTGGCAACTAGGAACCCAGCTCAAGGAAAATTGGGACCCAATTGGGAAGGACCATACAGGGTAGTCAACTGCAAGAGGCGGGGGTCGTATTACTTGGAAGCTCTGGACGGACGAAAGCTAGAGCATCCTTGGAATGTGGAGCACCTGAGAAGGTACTATCAGTAATGGGCTTGGACGAAGTTAATCAAGGACGAGGTTACAGCTATGGATGACGCTACTATATTTGCATTTATTAAATGTCTACTATTGTGTGTGTTTTTACTACTGCTATGATGTATACTAAGAATAAAGGTGCACTAGTTCTTAAACTCTTGCATCGTCTACGGACAAGTTTGTGAAAGACGAGGTTATGTATTTTAAGTATTTTCCTAAGTACTTTCATAAGGCACTAGCTTCTAAGCAGGTGCCATATTTGTGAACAATGCTTATATAATGATATGGTTTGGATTTTCAATGTATTTTATGCATGAAATCTAACCCCCATGGTAAAGCCCACGAGGGGGGCAAAACCTTAAGACGAATGAAAAATCCTTGGACGCAGGGATGTAACGTTCACAAGCTTTCCTCGAGACGAGGATAAAGTGTAAAATAAGTTAAGGCACAAAAAATTATATAGTGAAGCACAAGTCCATGAACGAGCATCTAACCAAGTCACGCAAGTGCTCTAGGACGAGTCAAACACTAGAAAACATCCTTGACAAAAGGAAAAAGCCAAGCTTATGGATGAGGCGAAAGCCAAGCTTATGGACGAGGCAAACAAGGCAAGCCTATAGACGAGGCAAGTGGGCCAAGCCTATGGACGAAGGAAACGTCTGGCAAGGCTATCATCATTTCGTCTATAGAAAAACACACGGATAAACCAATGACATCATCCATAAGAAAAGTATAAGGACGACCCTTCAATACTTAAGAAATATGCAAATTTCAATCACAACAGTGACAAAGAGGGCAAGCACGTCCATACAAAAACAAATAATGAATAAAAATAGACATTCATTGAAATAGAGAAAAAGGGTAGACGACCACCGTCCAAAAACCCTTACATAGTACCCAAATACATTTTAATAAAAAGGAAAGAAGAGAAAAAGACAAAGTGGAAAGAAAAAACACTTCATCAAAATGAGAATCGTCTTCAAGATGGAAGGGCGTCGCCATTAGGGTTGTCTTGAGGAGGCTTCGTTGAGGCATCGTCCTCAACGTTGACGTCTTCTGAGCTTGTCTGAAGAAGGGAACTTGAGGCAGCTCCGCCAAGGTTGAGTTTAATAAGGCTGAAGTCAATTTCAGGGAACTTCTCCACTGCCTCCATCCTAAAATCTTCAAACCCAGCTGCATAGTTGGTGTCCAGTAGGTTGGTAAATTGAGTGGACGCTTGGAACTGTGCAACTGTGTCTCCCTTGGCCTTTGCGAGAAGGGTGCTCAGCTCGCCATTCTTCTTTTGGAGGAGTTCAAGACGAGCGTCCTTGTTTTTGACGTCTGCCTTCAGCTCCTCGACGATGCCCTTCAACTTCTTTGCTTCTTCCTTAACCTGGGCAGCTGTCTCAGCCCACCTCTTAGACTCGTCCTTCCCTCTCTGGACGGTCCTCTCCAGCAGAATTCTCGACTTGTCCAAGTCAGTAGCCTGCCTGGATGCAGCGATAAACTTTGACATTGCCTGCACCAATTAAAGTTTAATTATAGTATGTACATACACAACTGACAGGACGAGACATGCATAATATAAAAAAAAGGAAAAGGAGACATACCTTGAAAAGGTTATGAATGCCAGAACGTTCAAAATCCTTTAAAGACATGTCATAGCATGCCGTTACATCCTCGTCCATTACAACCTGCTCAAACCGTTCCCAAGCCAAGTCCTCATTGGAAAGAAGGTTCTGAGGTACTTGTTGAGAAGGCTGGGACGAGGAAGAAGGGCCAACTTTGGATGGAATCTGCGCGGACGAGGGATCCTTCGGATCAGAGTCAACATCCAAAATTTGAATAGGATCACCAAGTGGGACGAGGAAAGGTTCAGCTTGATCGTCATGAGCTTCAACATCCTTAGCTTTGGACAACTTTCGCTTAACCCTCTTCTCCTTGTGCCTACTAGGAAGGTTCCCTAAGTCAATCCCAAGGGACAAGGTCTTCCTTTTGTCCCCACTGACAGGACGAGGTTGAGGTTGGACGTCTTGCCCCAGTTCCTCGTCCATTATCTCCTTTCCTCTATTTTCCTTCATGGTAGCCATTCCTACAAAGAAGGTTGTTAGAAAGTTGTTAAAAAAAAAAAAAAGTAAAAGAAGGAAGAGAGAAGAGGAGAAAAAGAGGAAGAAATCATCCCAAGTAAAAACTTACGTCTACGGACTGTGCGCTCGTGGGCAGTAGCTTCAAAAGAAGGTTCAGGACCAAGTCCCCAAGTGGCTAGGCGTTGAAGAGTGACCAAGGAGTAGAAGTCCCTCTTTGGGTGTAGACGAGCTTTCTGGACTCGTCCTAGAAAAAACTTACTTAGGTGAGGACGTCTAACACCTGCAAAAAAAAAAAAGAAAAAAAAAAGAAAAAAAAAGGGAGTGGAATGGTTAGACGACTGCAATAACGATTATAACAAGAAGTAAAGGGACTGCTAACCATACCTTCAGGACGAAGGTTCCCTAATTCTCCGGTGTAGGAAGGAAATGGATCCCTGTCAACCTCAATAGGGCGTCTAGCCCAAGGGCCAGAGACGAAGAAGAAATCCGTCTTCCATTTCCTATCTGAGGTGGCCAAAGACTTGATTATCCTATAATCTCTCCCTCTGGCAGTGAACTGATAAAAGCCAAGGGATCGAGAAATTTCAGAGGGTTTGTAGTAGGAGAGGAACTCGTCCACGATGAGAGGATGATCCCCCTTAAATACCTCCCTCCACAAAACTTGCATAGAGACAATTAGCCTCCATGCATTAGGGATAAACTGACAAATACTAAATAGGATAGGTGCGCACTACCCAAAATACTAAATAGAATAGGTGCGCACTAGTGAAGGCAGATCCTATGGGCTATTAGGTAGTCCCTAGTCACCCTCCCCATAGGTAACCTCATCCCACCTTCTATAAAGGTAGTCATGGGAATGAAGACCTTCCCTTCTCTTCTATATGTATGCCACCCACCCAAAGGACAATATCGCAAGGAAACACCCTGAGGGATGTGGTACAAAGCCCTAAACCCCTCCATACTAGCAGGAGAGTCTACTAGGTGAGTAAACCTACCCATCTAAGTGACTTAAGGTGAAGTAAAAGAAATTTTTGTGAGGGAAAGAGACGGAGAGCAGAAGGTTGAGGAGACTGGTTGAGGAGAAAAGAGCCTATGAATGAAAAAACTTACGAGAGTAAGGACAAGGATCACTGTAAAAGCTTCTTGAATGCCTAAAGATTTGGGAAGTCTTGAAAGTTTGGGAGTACATGAAGTCTTGAAAGTTTGAAGATTTGTGAAGTGGGAGAAATGAGCCCCCTAAGCGCTTTATATGGGAGGCAAAATTAGGTGGGAGTTATCCTGCCCAAAATTCGAGGAGGAATGCTAGCCGTAGGATCTCCATCTCACCGTAGGACATGGGAGCAAAGCGTCGCCTGGAGCATTTAATGAAGACATTACAGACTGCGAAGCGCCAGAACAGTTACGGGGTATGCAAAGTGATGTTCTCACGTGTGGAATTCAAAAGAAGCATGCAAAGCTAATCATTTAAGATCAAAACCACACTTTTTCTCCTCAGACAAGAGGGAAAAATCAGAATTTTGAGGGACTATTGTGGGGTATAGAAATTTAATAAGGAGAACATGCCACATGTCATACCTAAGGCCGAGGAGGCCACTGTAGCTCCTAGGAGATCATGCCCTCAAAAAGTAAGGCCACCTCAGTGGCACGTTGTCAGAGGAGGTCACACTGAGAGGAAGGAACTTTGGGGAAGGGGCCAGCCCTGACTGAAGGAATGGAGATTGCCACCACATTTAATGCATCCCACCAAACCTCTTGACTGCATTTATGTGAAAAAGACCCCTGAACAGTACTACCTTGATTGCCGCAACTCATAAGGGGTTTAGGAAGGTGTCTAATGGGACAAACACTCAAGTAGTAGTTTGGGCGACTAGCAACTGGAGGGCCAAGATCATTCAAAGGGGGCCATATAATGTGGGAGACCCTCTAGAGGAAGTGGAGATTGGAAAAATGGTGAGAAAAGATACTGTAGCAACTTAGAATAGAAATTGTAACCAAGTCTGAAGGAATATATTCAAGAACTATTCTTCTCAAACCTTGCCAAGGATAGATTTTCTTCGCATATAGCTTAATTTTCTTTATTCATCTATTATTCTTGATCTACTATGCGCATTGATCCTTCCATAGAAGCCTAACCTTCAAGCCCACTCTTTACAAATTCATTGTGCTGGGCTATTTGGGTCTTAGTCCTATTGCTTTTTAAGCCTAGAATCCATATCTCGCCCTTACAATATAAGTGAATGATCTTTTCCCTTAGTGATAAGTACGGAATCCAAAACTTGTTATATTTGTTTCTAAAAAGAAAGATACTTTTCAAAATTAAAATTTATAAAATCCTACTTAAGATGGATAATGTAACAAAGAAGTTTAAGTGTATTACCATATTATCAATTGAAAGGAGTTATAGCAAAATCTATACATAACTTAATTAGTAGTTTACAACTTTACATATCAAAAGACAAGAATAGTGCATTTAAAAATATATATATATATATATATATATTATTTTTAAAATTTTAGAATTTTGGGTATGTTTCATTTGAATCTTAAACTTTCGAAATGTTGCTCAAAATTTTAAAAACACTTCGCTTAAACCTTCTATCACAAATTTTGTTAATCCTTGTTAAAGTTAATCCTTGTTAAACGTCATGTGACTAGTTGGTTTAATGAAATACATTTTAAATTTTGAGTTTTAAATGAAACAATCTAAAAGTTTAGGTTATGTTTGGTAATAGTCTTTGTTTCATATTTTCAAAAACTTTTTTTTGGGAGTATAAAGAAAAAGGATTTTTCTTGTATTTTTGAAATCAAAAACATCTTTAATTAGTTGAAATTAAAAAAATAGTTTTTTGAAGAAAAAAAAAAAGAAAATACTAAAATATGTTGTTATTAGGATTTGAGCTCTAGTACTAAATAACTAAATGAAACATATTCATTAAATTAATCGCCTGTTTTTATTAACTTCTAAAAATTAGAAACTAAAAGTAGCCTTTTATATATTTTCAATTTCATTTACAAATTGAGTTTTGAGAATAGTTTTTGTTTTCTGTCATTTTGAGCTACCAAACAAGTTTTTTAGTCTAAAAAATAGAAAATTATTTTTGAAAATAGAAAATAAGGGGAAAAAACAGTGACCAAACATATCCTTAAGTTCTAAATGGAAATATGCCTAAAACTAAAATAAAACTATGAAAACAATATTAGGTTTAAATAAAAATATTTAAATTTAACGAGAACAAAGTGAAACAATAAGGTTTAAATGAAATGTATCCAAGACTATGAGATTAAAATGAAAATTACATGAAACTTTTCTAATCAAAGAAAAATTTTGGATTGTTACAGTGTGTTATTACAGTTTTATCATTTATGAGTTTTTTTTTCTTGCATAATTTCTTTCTCTTCAATAATTTGCTATTTATATTATTAGGGAAAAGCTTAAAAAAATAAATTAGGAAGGAAAATTGAGAAGAAAAATCTGTTGATTCTATTTATTTATTTATTTTTTTTTTTTTTGAGAAGCAAAAAAAATCTGTTGATTCTAATTAAAGAACAAAACAGTAATAAATAAGCATAACAAACCATAAAGTATATCCCTGTAACGCATTCATGTTCCTTTAAAAAAATAATTTCCCTATAACATTTTTATCACATCCTTCAACACAATAATCTTCCTGTGACAAACCATGAAGCTCACTGTGACATTTTCATCACATCTTTCAACAGTATCAATCTCCAAGTAACAAAGTAACAAATTATGATAAAAATATTCTATGGCTAATACATTATCGAAATATTCTATTGCTAATTACTTCTCAAAATGACGTGATTTCACTAACATTATTATCAAAATTGTCTATAGCTAAAATTATCATCAGAACTATATCTAAATAATTTATAAAAATATTATAAGGATCTACTTTATTGTTTGTTACAGGAAGAAAATACTTCATGATATTTAAATTACTGTCTTGTTCTTTAGGATTAATGAAATTTTCTTCTCATTTTTCTTCACTACTTATATTATTGTCTTGTTCTTTATCAAAACATCATGTGACTAATTGGTTTAAATTGTTGATGTGAAATAAAAAAATGCACCACAACAATCCAACTATTTTTATTAGGCAAGTTTCATGCAATTCAATTGAACATCACATATATATATATATATATATATATTTGGATAATTTTCATTTAAAATTTTTAGTTTCATATGGTTTTATTTGAATCTTGTAGTCCTCCGTTTAGTTTTATTTAAACATTTTTCAAGAGTTTTGTATCTCAATTGAGAGTTTGACACTTCCTGGTGCTTCTAACGAAAACGTCAAAAAAGTCCAAATTCTTCAAACTTAAGATGCATAGAAAAATTAATAAATAAACATTTGAGTTTTTGGCATGTTATTTACTTAAACTTTCAAAGTATTTTATTTGAAATTCAGAATTTAAAATAAATTTCATCTAAACAAGTTGGGCATGTTATGCTTAATGGGAGGGGAAAAATGCCATTACACCCCTAAACTTTTGAGTAGTGATTATTACACCCTTCAAATTTTTATTTTAGCCAATTCATTCTATGTGCTATTTGTGTTTGCCAAATTGAGACTTCCGATTGGTTTCCCGTTAGATCTCTAACTTGCTCCCATGACCGCACATGGGTAAAAATAAATAAAAATAAAAATAATGTTTCACTGAATCGAGAAAATAAAAACTAGGTTATAGTCTCTGGCTGTAGAAAGACCAGAGCTATGAACGGAGATAACAGAAGACCATATATTTCCAAATCCAAAAGCAAAAACCAATGAATAGTTGAAGTATAAGAGCAATCTATCCATTTTCTTAATTCTGCCCTCAAAATTTGAAGTTATACCTAATCAATATTAGCGTCCATGGCTACGACAGTTTTGGAGTCTAGAAATAGTGGATGCCCAGAAGAATAAAAATCCGATTGCTACAAACATTTCAGGCTTTAGAAAATCCCAAGAATCATCTTCTGACTTCTTTATAGTAACAAAAATAGACCAAAGAAGAGATCGGCGGCAATTTCTCTCTCACAAAGATTGAAACCCATTTTCTTTCTCAATTGGGTGAACTTAAAAAAAAAAAAATTATATATTTATCCATGTGAGCACGTTAGTGCATTTAACGGTAGATGAACCGGAGTGGGTTCGAACTAACTCAACTAGTAAAGTCTCTGATAAATGAATAAGAGATCTGGGGTTCGATCTCTACCTACACCAAAAATTGATTGGTGTCTTAGTCTGATAATAAAGAGCTATTATCAGGAACGAACGCCATAGGTTAAAACTCTCTAAAAAAAAAAAAATTGTAGACGAACCGAAGTCTCAATTTGGCAAGCGTGTAGTTTGATCATTGACTAAATTAGCATTACTGGTAAAATTTTTTATGGTTGAATAAGATATTTAAGATTCAATTTCCACTTACAGCAGAAACTGATTAATATCTTAATCTGATAATAAAAAACTATTATTAAGAGCAGATGTCATAAGTTGAAACTTTTTAAAAAATAGTTTTTAATACTTTGAGAAATAAATTTAACATTTTTTTGAAAGCTTATAGTGAATATTCTTATGGTTTAAAAAGTAAATTACTTCTTCTCCAAAAAAAAAAAAAAAAAAAAAAAAAAGAGAAACGTACTTAAATATTATTGAATTGATATTTAAATATAAGAAAATATCACACTAAATTGTTGCCTTGTACTACGATCTGCACAATCTCCGTTAGATTCCCCCAAGATATTACGGATGACATTATCTATATCTCAAACAGGAACAAACCTCCAATGATGTAGAATTTAAAAACGAAAAGTCATAGTTTCTCAAAATACTAGTCAATAAAAGTTTATTCTGGCACGTCCAGCAAACACATCCAGTTAAAAGGATATGTCTACTAACATCAAAATGATCAAGAAATTTGGCTCAAACAAGTTGGGCCGAAGTGGAAAGGACCACAATGTTACTATTGCTCACATGCATCCACCACATGTGTTGTGCACTGAATGTACTGAAATGAAAGTACAAAATTAATGGAAAGATCGGCAAATCCGTGAACAAAAAGGACTGTTTGTCAATGAGCTCCAACTCCAATAACATTTCCTCTCCTTCTAAGAATAAGATTAAGGTGAAGGATGTGCTTATAGGTTTAAACCCAAATGGGTATGTACAATTGCTTTTAAAAAATTAAAAAGTAACAGAACTGTCTTGTCTTGCATGCATGGTAGCAAGCGATCTAGAAGATGGTGAAAGTCTGAACATTGGCTAGACTGATTTAGCAGATAGCCGCTGCAAGAAGGTATAACTTGCTGCATTGTGAAAATTTTATATGAGCTTCTAAAACATATGAGTTAATTCACGCGATTGAATAATAATGACAATGATGACAATGGTAAATGGTTAATATAATATAGTTGAGTCCAAATTCATAAATTTAAATTTTTTTTGTTTTTTGTTTAAATGATGTCCTATAGGTGAAACATAAGCTGGCTGTATCAATCTAATTATATGTAAATTCTCCATTAAACTTAGGAAGTGTGGCTTAAATGGTGACAATGGTGAATGATTAATATAACACAGTTAAGTCTAAATTCATAAATTTAAATTTAAATTTAAATTTTTGTTTTCTTTTTTTTTTTTGTTTTTGTATTTTTGTTTTTTGTTTTTTTTTTTAAATGATGTCCCTATAGGTGAAAAATAGGTTGGCTGTGTCAATCTAATTGTATGTAAATTCTCCATTAAACTTAGGAAGTGTGGCTTAGTTCTCTTAGTTCCAAAATTAGGTTCTTGAAATAAAGTTTCTTCTCAACAATGAAATTGCTGCAAAATTGGGTTGATTGAATGTTGTGTAAGGTTCTATGGTCAGGTTATAGAGTAAGAACAAAGTTTTGTGAGTTTAGTTGAACGAAAATGATGATTTAGAGAAACGAAATTGCTGCATAGTGATTAATTTGAATGAAATATTTATAAGTTATGGTATGAGTGTGGGGGAACTAATGCTTAGGTTTATAGAGGAGAATTTGAAATTTTTTTTTGGGGGGGGGGGGGGGGGGGGGGGGGGAAAGGGAACGTGAGTACCTAAACCAATCTAACTTTTCCTTTGAGTGTGTATAATCCACTTTCCTACGTACGCCAAGTTATTATAGGCAATAGCGGTGCCATATGCATCTTCGAGTGTTGAACACCCTTACTACCCTAACCTATACTTGATATATATATTTTACACAAACCTATTTTGACTACCTTGAAAAAAAATATTGAACATCTTGACTTAAGAATACCAAGAATTTAGGTACAAGAAAAATATAGTAATGCTACATTTACAACATTTGTACAAAAAATTCATGATAAATCCTAAGTGACAAGTTGTTATTAGTTTTGAAGTAGGCCTACCACTAATATCATTTTTTATTAATAATAACTTGTGACATAAGATTTGTTATGAAATTATTGTAGACATAGTATTTCTCAGAAAAATATACTTGACCCCCTAATTATTATCTTTAACCCTTTAAATAAAAATAATAGAAATTAGCTTAAATAACAGTAAATAGCCCAAACAACAACAAATGGGTAATATTCAACAAAAACCCCATCCAAATGTAGACACTTGATTTTGCAGCCATAATTTAATCTTAGAAGATGGCTAGAATGATCATTTTATATACCCGAAAATTCATAGTTGCATTACATACATTAATTTATTCATTACATATCATAAATATAATCTTGAGATTCTAATGGTCGCAATGGTATGTCCGATTTCCAAATCGGACTGTCGGATTGAAAGATATCACAAGATCAAGTTTTTGTTGGAATTAGTGCCTAAAATCCAATTGTATGCCATGTATGACATTATGTTGTGATTAATAAAGTTGTTTTATTATTATCTAAAATAATGGTAATATGAATATTTGGACATTATCATATAGTCCATGAGATGCATAGAATGTGATTTAGTCGTAGAAGATATAAATCACAAATTCTTTGTAAATTCAGAATTTTAGTTCTAATATAGTGATGAAATTGAACATATCTATTAAGATGATTTGTCTTGATCATGGAAGTAGAGACTTCTAGTTGATATGTTTTAAAAGTTAAGACATATTGAACTGGACCGCTGCAAGATTTATTATTTTACTCATGACTGTCAAATGAATAATAAATCTCACGACTTTTATTTACATTAACTCTTAATCTTGAGAGAATAATAGACTTGGTCATGGAGTGTTGGTTACTTTGATATATCAAAGTTGAGATCTAAAGTCACGATTAAAATCTCAGTATGTTGGACAACCACATTTAATGTTGATGGAACATATATTCTCAAAATGGAATTCATAATCTCTTAACGGAGTTATAAAATATTCCTTTGAGACAAGTTTAATAGGTTTGATTATTTATATTTTTAGACCTAATTACTTTAGTAAGAAGTTACTAAAGTATATATTTATGAAATTGGATTTCATAAATATATGATGAATAACTTGAAGAATTAAATCGGGTACTCAAGGATTAAGATGTAATAATCTTCAAAGTAGCAGTCAACATTCATAACTTTGTATTACTACGAATATTTTAATGAAAGAGGTTGCATGTATAATAAAGTTTTGGAATAGAATTTATTAATAAGACCTAGAGTGTAATTATGTCTATATAGTGGTATTAAATAATTGATGGTAATTTTGAACTTGTCAAGAGTTGACAGATAAGTCTAAGGTCCATTGGAGCTAGAGTCTTATTTGTTCACTTTTGGTCCCACTCAAAGGCACATACTAAAACCCAATTGGAATGGCCCAAAAGGCTAGCCCAATTAGATAATCAGCTAGATATAAGGAGAGAAACATACATAATTTTGTGTGAAATGAAATGGTTTGTTTGTAAGTGTAAGCTACTCTCTTATTCTCCCTTGAACACATATATGTAAACTGATTGAGTGATCACACCTCTTAGGCAGAAGTGAAATTAGAGTGAAGATTAAAAGTGTTCTCAAGTACTTCTAATCTTTGGTTTTGAATTTTATCACACCAAGGTATGTTTTCTTGTTCTTAAATTCTGAAATTTACATAATATATGTTATCAATTGCAAATGAAGTAGATCCGTTAATTTTCCACTGAGTATGTTTTGTATGCGATACAAACTATGTTTTTACAACAGTTTTCACGGTTTGCATGCATTATATGCGGTGAAGTCGATCACGTGTGATTAATTGAAATTAATTTTTATTAGTTAATGATTAAAATTAATTAAATGAGTTTTTGTGATTGATTAAGTATTTTTCTTAAAGTGAGATTTGTTGCATGGGATTAAGACAAATAAGTTCATAATATTTAAAGACTATAGATAATAAAGTTTTTGGGATAATTATACTCAAAATAATTATTGTAAAAGATCTAATTATCACTTTGGAATGAGGTTTGTAAGGACACAAAGTTCGCTTGGGCCCAAATAGATGACTGGCCGGCCCAAGTGGCCTTTACAATAGAATTTGTAGAGAATGGGTTCTAAGCCTAGACCTTCCGGTACTATTGAGAGATGCTGCGTAAGGTCCAAATGCGCTTCTGAGACATGGCTGGCTAATGGGGCGGACTAATTCCCTTTCTGGACGTACGCCGAGGAGATTCCGGACTGACTGGCGTTCTCTTCTTCAAGGGAGAGAACCTTCTTCTCTTTCTCAGTAAAAATTCCGGATCCCCTTTTCATGGTATCTTCCCCTCCATTTATACCTCCCACTCCTGGCTCTCACTTGTCTTTTCCCAGAAAACGTTCCCCAATGCCCCCAGGGCCATTCCCCGTCCCTTCAGAAGTCGTTTCCCCATTAATGCGGCCAGGCGGGTAGGTGGGAAGTCTTTAATGCGGTGGCAGGAACACTGTGTAGTGCGTGTCCCCCTTGTCCCCCCCCCCCCTCGGCGTATCATTGGGGCGTGGGGTGGCTTGCCGAGGTCCGGAGACGCTTTCCCAGGTGCTCTGCTGCAGTGTCCTGCTCTCAATTCCTCGTCCGAGGAGACGTTCTCCTCGGCTCGTCTCTGGTGGCTGGGTAGGCTGACCCTTGGGCCCCAGTGTTAGAGGGCCTTGCTCCCGTCATGCGGCCCACCTAGCGGAACTCGCGTCCTCGGACTAGGCCCAAAGCCCACAGGGTGCCTGGGCGCCGTTACCCCCCCCACAAGGTTTATCATAAAAATAACTCTTAAATTCATCCAAATAAAGTTTTAGAGTTGAAAAACACTTCAAAAACGTGCTAAGCAAGTAGCAGATTTTAGATTCACATTCCAAGATACTTTTGGCATAGTAGAACTCAAAATTCGGACTAGGCTATTTCTGGAAAATTTGTAGAGAATTGAATTTTCTCCCGGGTGTCAAAATTTCAGCTTAATTATAATTTTGAGTAAAAATATATGATCATAAAAATCAGCTTATTCTTATCCAAATCTTATTTTTTTTTTAGGATTCTCCCTATACGGATTTTGCTTATTTTTAAAGCTAATTAGACTTAATTTTTAAGCAAATATATCTTATTTTCTAAGCAACTAACACCTCTATAAATAGGAGAGGCCTCCCAACATTCAGGAACCCTTTTCGGCCTTCTTTCTGACCCATGTTTCCGCCACCCTTTCTCTGACCCTTCTTTTTCTGACTTCTCTCTCCCTTTACGTTAAAGAAGTACTGAAAGCCCTGCTTTAGGAACTTCTTTTTTTCTAAGAGGCTTCACTTAAATCCTTTCAAAAAAAAAAAATTGTTTCTCTTTATGGAAATCTTTCCTCGGAATTAAGTTCATGCAGGTATAACTCTAACTTTGTTTCCATAACATTCTTTCATATATGTTTTAGTTTTTATTGACATGACGTTTTCTTTTGTGTTTAAATAATCATGTTTCTCATATGTTATCACATGTTATCTTTTGCTTTCAAAAGTTTTCACATGATTAATTGATGAACATATTTAGATCTAGGGTTGAATCTTGTATTAGAATTTTAGATCTGCAATTTTTCTTTGTGTTTATTTTTAAAAACTAAAATCAAATTTGAAAGTTTTCTTCATTTTTTTAATTAAGAGCCAGATCTGTATTTTTTTTTTCTCTTTGTTTCTTTTTCAAAGTAAAACCAGATATGAATTTCCCAAATAAAAATTTTCTCTATTTTTAATAAAAAAAGTGATCTGCATTTTCCAGACAAGAATATGCTCTTTTTTTAATAAAAAATCTGATTTGCATTTTTTTCCTAATAAAAATCTGCTCTGTTTTTAATAAAAAATCTGACCTACATTTTTTCCAAATAAAAATCTGCCCTGTTTTAAATAAAAAAAAAAAATCTGATCTGCATTTTTTCCAAATAAAAATCTGCTCTGTTTTTAATAAAAAAATATTATCTGCATTTTTCAAAATAAAAATCTGGTCAGTTTTTAATACAAAATCTGATCTGCATTTTTCCAAATAAAAATCTGGTCTGTTTTAAATAAAAAATATGATTTGCATTTAAAAAAAAATAAAAATCTCACTTTTTTTTTAATCAAAATCAGATCTGCATCTTTCAATAAAAAGTCTTTGTTTTCAAAATAAAAATTTGTTTGTTCCCACATTAAAAAATCCCAATCAGATCTGAATTTTTATTTTAAATCCATTCTTTTCTTTTATGGAAACTCAAGATTAAATTTTTCATTAACTATTCTCATCAAATTTTTTCACACAAAATAAAATGACAGATCTAAGGTTCTTGAATAAAAGTTTAACCTTAGATCTAGGATTTGACATAGCATCTGTTACATAACATTTCATACTTTGAATATGGGTATATAATGGTCATGTAGAGTATAGAGGACCAGACTCCGTATGTGCGGAATGAGTGTCTAACACCTTTCTATTCTGTAACCTAGCCTCCAAACTTAGATTTTTGGATAGTAGACTAGTGTTTTATCTTTTGTATTGGTAGATTGTAACTAGGATCAAAATTTTGTAATTTTTACATAGATTGTATTTAGGACCATAACCCTGTAAAGTTATTCTACCAAGTTGTATTTGTATAATCAATTAATGACATTGAGGTATTTTTGGACATGTAATTATATTATATTTTATTTTATTTATTTTTTGTTTAAAAAATAATTGACAATTCCACACAATTAACTAAAAAGAGAAGTGCTCTAAGCACCTAAATCTCTTTTTGAGAGCACCCTTCCTTAAAAGAAGTTGCGGTTTCTCACACCAAATATATATATATATATATATATATATTCTTTCAAATTTGTAACTTGTTGAACCCATTCCATAAAGATTATCTCTAATTTCATTTTTTTCTCAAAAAATAAAAGAAAAGAAAAGAAAAATCACTAAGAGAGATACTGTGGCTGATATTTCTTTTTGGCTTTTTAGTTGCAATAACTCAACTCATAGTTACAACATGTATCATCCGTTGCTCTCTCTCTCTCTCTCTCTCTCTCTCTCTCTGTGTGTGTCAATTTTCTCTTCACTATCATTAGTTCAAGTTCTCTCACTCTTTATTACTCTCATCTTAACATTCATACTTCTCATTTTATCTCTTGCCTTTTCATTTTATAAGTAAACTACATTTTTTATTTTTGTGATGTTGATATATTCAAGTTCTATTTTTTATTAGATTTTTATTTATTTATTTATAATTTCAATTTCTTAATGACCACTCTAACAACATTCCTAGAGTCCCCATTGATTTCATGGAGGAATCCTTTGGAAGTGGCTTTAAAATAATGGTAAGAGGTTTTAAACCTAAGATTTCATAGATATCATGAGACTTAGGAACCACTAAACTAATCTCTTGTGGTTAAAATTTGAGCGTTGGAGTGGGATTTTATTTATTTATTTTGTGTGGAAGGAACCAAACAGAATCTGTTAGTGAAGGGCTATCTTCGTGAATCATGTCAAATTCTATGAAATAAAATTATGATTTTGTGATACTAAGTTAGGCTATTGGCTTGGTAAGAATAAGGGAAGATATTCTTGATGTTTATGGTTTCCAGGAATATGAACCATTGACATGGACACGTTTTGTTGCAGAATTTGCTTGTATAAATTCTAGAATTTTGGTGCAATGATGAACTCACTTCATTGGAAGAAATCTTGTAATTGAATTGAGAAACTTATCTTGTTCCTGCTATGGTGACAGGAAAGTAGCTTTTAGATAGTGAGTTAATCAAGGGATTAGCTGCTTCAAGGGAGTTAGGCCTCCTCCAAGAAAGAGAGTGAGAATAGAGAACTATACAAGTATAGTGTAAGAGAAAAGGGCAAACTTAGTCCATCTAACTTTTTTTATTATCAGAGACAGTAGTTGTTTTTTGGTGTAAGTGAGAATTAAACCACAGATTTCTTATTTAACCATCAGAGATTTTATTAGTTGAACTAATTGGAACCATAGAACATACACTATCTAATTAAACACAAGTTGCACATGGCTTTGACTATCTAATTAAAACGCCAACCAAACTAAGCATTGATGCTGAGTTAAGCTGACCTAAGGTCTCATAGTGACACATCCTCCACTAGCAACCATAGGCCAATACGACATCAGGTTTCTTACATTGGGTGTCGACGCCTTGCAGCTGCTTGACCAACCATCGTGGTGACGCTTGCATGCCTTTTCATCTCTCTGTCTCAAGAGTTGGTATGGAGGTGGAGTGTGTCATAACTCAGGTGTGTGATTAGAATCTGAGTCGATTTTAAGGAAGTTACCAAGGGTAAGTGAAGTCACCACCAATCAATGAGTTTTTTCTAAGGTGTGATTGGTCACTTGACTCTAGTTGAATTTATTACCGATCCTAGGTTAAGAAAAATGGAATTTTTCCTAATCTAATATGGATGGATAAAAAATCTTGATTCTTGAGTTTGGAAATATGGTTACGTGTGGATTAGGCACCCCACAACACCTGTCCGTAAACAGTCTTTTGTTTTGGAAAAACCTTAATTTAAGGACATTGGCAGTTGAAAACATGCTACTAGCATTAGCTTTCGGGGCTTTAAACGTATTGGGCTTCGAGATATGATTTTGGAATGGGTGTGGTCCCGATCGATGCTTTCCAAGTGTGTTTGGAATCATTGCCAAATTTTTGAGGTGAAAATTCGGCAGCATTTTGCCTTATTTTTGGGGCGGAAATTCAGCAGCGTTTCGCTTCAGATGTGTCATAGCATGCAAAATGATAATTTCACCAAGCTTTCGACATGAGAATATGGCAATGGGGATGCCCCAAGCTTTCGATGGTGAAAATTCGACAAAGTTTTGCATTTGGTGCACTATGGACACTAGCAGGGTTTCGCATTTGTGTATACGTTGCATATCGACATGCTCGTACCGTGATGAGTTGAAGCCCTTCAAAACATCAAGCATGTTGATGTGTGTCACATACACAGGGAAACCAATGTCACTTGTTGACATGGATTAAGAAAATAACACCATGATGGTCATGCACACAATATAGCATGAATATACACCTATGGCAATTGCCTTGAGCACTTACCCACAATACAAGGTCAAGAGCTTTCATGACTAGAGAGGGTCACTTACGTAGTCATGAGAGTCCATCAAACAAAGTGCACAATCATCCATATACAAGCAGATATAGAATTACATACATCATGCACAATGCAACCACATAGAGTGGGAAAGTAAATTAAACATTGCCAACGTTCCAAGGGTATAGCCCAGTAAGGTACACCAAATGTAAAACAAACATTGCCATACCCAGGGAATGCTACCCAAGCAAGGAGTAAGAAAATCAAAGGGATTACATGGAGGAAGACCTTAATACATACTCTAGAGAAGAGGCTTTGTAAGAGAGAAGGAGAAAACCACTATGAAGGGGCTAGACCCCTTAATCTCCTAAACATTGCCCTTTGTGGGCTTATGTCTTCCTTCATGCATCCTTGCCCTTTTTGCTTGCATCTAGAAGGTCACACTCTTGTTTTAAGCGTCCATGCTCCATATGTGTACATGCAAAGATGAAAGAGACAAGCTAGCAAACAAGCAAAGAAACAAGATAGAAGGAAAGCATGCTAAAAGACAAGCTAGCAAAAGATGCCAAACAAGGGCAAACAAACACGTGAAGCACACAAAGAGGGGTAAACTAGTATGTTATCAAACAAAAAAGGGTGTCCTAGGAGGAAAAATGTAAGTTTGGATTGAGTGTCCATAGTTCCATTGGATTGGAGTATGGACGACATATAGACTCAGGCATGAACATGTAGGCAAGCGTGCAAAGATGTAGAATAAGCCAAGGAAGCCAAACAGGTGGCACAAAGCAAGCAAGGCAAGCATATCAACATCACACAAAGTAGAGAAAGGTGTGTATCAAGCACACCAACACCACAAAGGCGTATCTTACAAGTGGTTACATCCAAACAAGCCTTAGGAAGGACAGATGCAACCACACAAGCAAGGGGCCCCAAGGACTAACAAGCATAAGCCCATGGAGGGTGCAAAGCAAGGCAAAGCCTAGATCTAGAGAGGATAACATGGAGATAAAGCATAGAAGCGAATAAGCAAACATAGATATGCAAAGGAATTGATCTAAATGCTTTGATATAGATCTAGGTGTGTGGATGTAGGCCTAAACCACAAGATCTAGATCTACACCCCACCAATAAGGGCCAAAACACAAGAAAGAGAGATATCAAGAGATAGAAGGGCTTTAGAAGCACATGGCATAGCAACTAACATAGATCTCAGCATACAAGCATGGCACGGAGCACATAAACACAAAAATCTAAGCATAGGGACATAGATTTGCAATCTATGCATAAACATGTAGATCTAAGAAAAAACATGGTAAAGAACACATAGGCATGTAGATCTAAGCATAAACATGGCAAGTAGCCTAAAAACATGTGGATCTAAGCACAAACATTAAATTTAGACATGTCCTAGCCCAAGAAGGCTAGGCCAATGACATCAAAGCAATGAATCATGGCATAAGCAGGGAAACACGCTAGAAAAACTATAAAGACATGCTAGTAAGCAAGAACATGCTAGGAAAAGCAATAAAGCATACTATAGAAAGCAAATAGACATGCTATGAACATAGATAAAGTAAAGGGTGTAGATTGTAGCTAAAAGCTACATCTATATTCCTTAAACCTCATATCCAAGGTATGAAACCAAGGAGAGGAAGATTGGGTGCAAGAACACTAACTTGATGATTATAGAGAAAAGAGGAGAATCAAAGGTGTTTGAATGTGTTTGGATGTGTTTAGGAGAGAAATTAGAGAGAGGATAGAGAGAATCTACCCAGAAAACTACCCAAGACTTATTCTTTTTTTGCAAAATGAGGGGTTTAGGGGTATTTACACTAAAAAAGTGACCCTTCACCTTTTGGCACACCTTGTAGGGCCGCCAACCACCCTACTGACATCAGCAGTTCCAATTTTTTCTAGTCTAGCTTCAAACGCATATTTGAAGGTCTTCCCGATCTCAGATTGAGCTAATCTTGGTGTCCTTGGAATACTCTAGATGTCTAGTTTCTAGAACACTAAAGAAATTGAGAATCCAAAGGTCAGATCAAAAGTTAAGGCCTCAAGAAGTGTGTTGACATGCTTTATATGGTTTTTTAGATATTTCAACCATTTTAACTCCGATTTCGACCCATGAATAATCATTGAAAAAGGATTTTGATAATCTTCATAATGGCATTGGTCTCAACCCATTCTGATGGTCAGATCAAAATTAGGGTTTCTAGTGCCCCTAAGAGCCAATCTTAAGTCAAATTTGGTCAAAGTTAACAAGAATCACCGAGCAGCTCGGGTTTGATGTAGAAACATGAAAAATGTTGTTTTGGGATGATTTTGACTTTCGGTCAACCTAGGTTGACTAGGGGCATTTTGGTTAATTGCAAATCAAGGGCAAACAAAATACGGTGTCTATAATTGCCCTTTCTTTATTTGATACCTCGAGTGCAACGAGAGGTGTTGGATAAAGAACATGATTCCTCATTTGATTGCCCTGAAATTGTGTGTGGAAATTGCGCTGTTCATGGATTGAGATCGGTTTTATCTGACAAGGTTGAGTTGCTACAACTAATCTGGACAAATTCTTTGACTTGGTCCTTGGAACTAGGCAAGAAACTCCATTTTTTTCTATAAACATGCTAGTAGCAAAGCAACTAGAAAAGCATGCTTTACATATATGCTTTTTTATTTTTATTTTTATTTTTATTTTTATCACTTATGCCATGATGATGTTTGAAAAATATTTGTTCACATGTTTAAGTAGCATAGGTGAGCTTGCATATGTTGGATGCTATGAAAGCACACAAAAATCTATCAAAACTACATAGACATGAAAAACTATGCATGATAAATGGAAATTTTAGAGATTGAAAACATGATAAACCTGAAGTTAATTTATGTTCTTGCTTATTTTAATTGCACTTATCGTTTTTGAAATATTGACTTGGATCCTTAACCGGGTATTTATCATGGTGAGTTTCTATAGTGATGCAGAGTTGATGCACAAGCATGGAAAGTAACCGAAACTTTTATATCATGCTTGAAATTACAGGATGGACCCTTTTCTTCTAATTATATGGAAATTAATGCTTTTACAAGATTTGGTTTGTTTACAATGCCTCCAGAACATGGGCTATAGAAAATGGCTCCAACAGTGGGCCTTTTTCAATACAAGGAAATTCAAATTTACAATGAAAAGGCTCCATTCTGAATGGTCCTTCCTTCTCGGAGAAGATCTTAAACTCTTAGTAATGTCCTCCTAGGTATGGACTTTTGGCCACTTGTCACAAATTTTATTTGTACACATTTACATGATGGAGACATTAGTGTATGCATGCCTGCCTTTGTAGGGTTGGAAACCCATAGGGACCGGGTATGATCTAATGTGCAAGCAACGGGGTTGCTTTTCCCTAGGGGTTAATCACAAATTCTGTGTACACAGGATGGATAGAACCTAGAGTAGAGCATGCCTCTTTGATGCAAGCAAAAAGGCAAACCTGCAAACTGAAATGGACACTATCCCTTGACTCATTTTGAAAACAATCTTATAAAGGATATCCTACCCTAGGTTGGGATGTTCACTTGGATTTGACTCTTCCTAGTCCTCATGGGTTTGACATAGTCTAGGCCAATTATATGAGACACAACTTAATTAGTAAGTTGGTCCTATTCTTAGGGGGGACCTCGATCATCTAATCCCTCCCTTCATAGAAGTTGTGGGATAGAGCAGATCAAGTGGGCCTTTTCAGCATAATATTGTCCACCCATGGACTTAGGAAAAGCCTACAATTTGGCATCCAGTAACTAAGGTATATGCATCCAAAAATAGCCCTTAACGCTAAGCTCGGCTTCGACTCAATATGAGGGGTGATTTCATGCATTTTGAAATGAAAGGGGAGAACTTTCCAAGCACAACAGATATAAGCAAAGATAAAGGTGTAGCAGAAATTAAATCTTACTACCCTAGGTCTGCACATGTGAAAGAAATGTGCAAAGCATGCTTTAGGAAAGCAGTAAAGCTTTAAAGTTGGTTTTCAAAAAACCATTTGAAAACATTTTTGTAAAATACTTTTGAGTTTTGAAAATAGTTTACTAGGATATAGTAAAAGCATTTTTCAAAAAGAAGAAAGCCTTAGAGCCTAATGCCAATTTTAATGTTTTTGAAAGCCAATGTACAAAGATTAGGATCTTATCAAAAACTCTAAAGGCTAATCTCTCTAAGTATCCCCAGTGAGGTCGCTAGTCTGTCGACGCCTTGCGACTGCTTGACCACCTATTGCAGCAACGCTTGCGCGCCTTTTTATCTCTCAGTCTTGAGATTTGTTATGGAGGTGGAGGTGTGTCATACCTCGGGTGTGTGACTGGAATCTAAGTCGATTTTAAGTAAGTTACCAAGGATAAGTGAAGTCGCCACCAATCATTGGGTTTTTCTAAGGTGTAATTGGTCACTTGACTCTATTTATTTTATTACCGACCTTAGGTTAAGAAAAAGGGCATTTTTCATGATCTAATTTGGATGGATAAAAAATCTTGATTCTTGAGTTAGGAAGTATGGTTACATGTGGGGAAAGTGTTAGGCACCTCAAAACGCTTGTCTGTAGGTAGTCCTTTATTTTGGTAAAACCTTAGTTTAAGGACATTGGTAGTTGAAAACAAGCTACTGGCATTATCTTTTAGGGCTTTAATGTATTGGGCTTTGAGGTTTGATTTTGGAATGGGTGTGGACCTAATCGATACTTTCAACATGTGTTTGAAATTTTTGCCAAATTTCTATGGCAAAAATCAGGTAGCATTTTGCCTTATTTTCGTGGTGGAAATCTAGTAGCGCTTTACCTTAGATGCATCAAAGCACGCAAAATGCTACTCTTACCAATATTTCGACATGAGAATACGGTAACGGGAATGCCCCATTTTCATGGCGAAAGTCCTGGAGAGTTTCATGTTTGGTGCGCTATGGCTCACCCGCAACATTTCGCATCTATGTATACGTCACGTATTGACATGCTCGAATTGTGATGAGCCGAAACCCTTCAAAGCATCAAGCATGTTGATGTGTGTCGCATAGATGAGGAAACCAATGTCACTTGGTGACGTGGATCAAGAAAATCACACCTTGATGATCATGCACACAATATAGCATGAATATGAACCTACGATAATTGCCTTAAGCATATACCTACAATACATGGTCAAGAGCTCTCATGACTAAAGAGGGTCACTCATGTAGCCACGAGAGTCCATTATACAAAGTGTACAATGATCCATATACAAGCAAATATAGATATACATACATCATGCACAATGTAACCACATAGAATGGGAAAGTAAATCAAACATTGCTAACGTTCCAAGGGTGTGGTCCAGCAAGGTACAAGAAATGTAAAATGGACATTGTCATACCCAGGGAACACAGCCTAAGCAAGGAGCAGGAAAATAGAAGGGGGTACATGGAGGGGGACCCTAATACATGCTCTAGAGAAGAAGGTTAGAGAGAGAGAGAAAGAGAAAACCACTCTAGAGGGGCTAGGCCCCCTAATCTACTGAACATTGCCCTTTCTGGGCTTGCATCTTCTTACTTGCATCCTTGCCATTTTTACTCGTGTCTAGGAGGTCACACCCTTACTCCAAGTGTCCATGCTCCATGCGTGTACATGTTGTAGACACTCGATTTTGCACTCATAATTTAACTAAGGAAGCTGGCTAGAATGACCGTATATACCCAAAATTCATGATTGCATTACATGCATTAATTCATTCATTGCATATCATAAAAATGATCTTGAGGTTCTAACGGTCATGACGGTATGTCCGATTTCCAAATCGGATCGTCAGATTGAAAGATATCGCATGATCAAGTTTTCACCGTTTGCATGCATTTTGTTTAGGTAGAACCAACCACACATGATTAATTTAAATTAATTCTAATTGGCTATACAATTAAAATTAATTAAATAATCTTGTGATTGGTTGTTAATTAGTGTAAAAAATATGCTTGCTTGCATGGGAATAAAAAGGATAATCAGATAACAATAAAATTGTGGATAATCATTATTGAAGAGACTTGAATAACTAGAAATGGAGTTTAATTCTTAGAATATGGATTAAAAACACGTCTAAGTGCAAGTACCGACTAAAAAAAACCCTAAAAAAAGAGTCCAAAGTGGACCAAAACTTAAACGCAGGACCGGCACCCAAAAGGGCCATTCGGCACTTTTGAGTGCTGATTGGTACAAACATGGGCCATGGCCCGAGGGCACTTGGATTGAGATAAAACTCATCCTTTTTTACATTTTATAGATAAGTACGCATCCCAGTTCATATTCTGCTCAGTTAGCTAATTTTTCGAACATCCCAACCTCTATAAATAGAGGATGCCTCTCAAAATTCAGTATTTTTTTTCACGCTGATTGAGTCCCCTTTTTCTAGCACTTCTCTTCTTTTCTTTTGCCTCTTATGTTAAAGACGTTCTAGAGGCTCTAGCCTTAGGAATTTCTTTTCTGTAAGAAAAATATTTTAGGTTTCAAAGGTAATTGAATAAAATTATTTGAACCCTAAAATATTCCTTCACTAAGAAGAGCATGCTCATGCAAGAGGTAGTTTTTCTATTCTTTTTCTATTCCTTTTTATTAATTCTACTTGATGATGCATGAATAGGTTTAGGATGTTTTTATTATTTATGATTTTTGATGTTTGTTTAAACCTTTCTTAAAACATGTTCTTAGTATATTTTTGTTGTTACGATTTCTCTTTTAAGTCTAAAAAATCTACTAATTAACAAAGATTTACAAAAAAAAACTAATACTGATCTAAATTTTTTAGATCTGATTTTTTTTTTTCAAAACTCAAAACTGATCTGTATTTTCATGAAATATGGATACACATAAACTGACCTGTATTTTTATTAAATACAAATTTGATTTTTTTGAAAACTCAAAACTGATCTGTATTTTCACTAAATACAGATCTGATTTTTTTAAAACTCAAAACTGATCTGTATTTTCATTAAATACAGATCTGATTTTTTTAACATACAAAAACAGATCTGTATTTTCATTAAAGACAGGTCTGATTTTTTTAAGAAAAAGTTTCTTTGCCACATAATAGCAGATTTTGAAATTTAAAAGAAGAAGTCAAAAGTTGGGATGTTTTTTTAATTTTTTTTTTTTGTATGATGCATGTAACATAGATTTATTTCGTGAGTGTATTTCCTCTTCTAAAGAAAAAAGAGTCTTTTTCTTATTTCATTCATAAAAAATAGATCTGATTTTGTTTTCTCTACAAATCTATATTTTCTAATTTACAAAAACAGATCTGATTTTTTTTTTTTTTTTACATATAAACCAAAAATTATTTTTTTTTATCTACACAAAAACATATATGGTTTTCTTAATGAATCAAATCAATTTTTTTTTTTTAATTCACAAAAACAGGTCTGAATTTTTTTTTCTAAAAAAGATACATTCATTAGATTCTAGAAGACCAGACTTTGTCTGGGCAGAATGGGTGCCTAACATCCCATTCCGTAACCTATCCTTCAAACTTAGCTTTTTTTGGATAGGTAGACCTATGCTTTGTCTTTCTTTTTATTTTTGGGTAGATTATATTTAGGACAAAAAGCCACGTATTATTTTGGTAGATTGTAACTAGGACTCAAAGCCTTGTAAGGTTTAATTTATTAAGATTTTATCTTTCTTTATTCAATTAATGACAATGAAGCATTTTGATCATGTAAATTTGTATTTATTTTTTTGTATAAAAAATTAAGTTGCGACTCCACACCATTTATCTAAGAAGAGAGATGCCCTGAAAAACCACCTAAATCTCTTTTTTGAGAGCACCCTCTCAAGAAGTTTACGGTCTCTCACAGTGGCGGCTTCGCTAGGGATGTCAAGGGCTAAGTTTTGTGTTTAGACTTAAGTGACCAAATATATACCCTTGTCTTTTGCATGGTTTTGCATGATATTTTTGTTTGTTTGTTTATTTATGTCCTAAGATGTTGTATAATATTTTGGTTTGTATTGTTTGTTGAGAGCTTTCCCTAACTGTCATAGTTTGTGTCATCAAAACAACAAATATGTATGCACCCATCTCAACAATATGGTGGTAGTAACCATGGATCACTGGTCTTCATTAGATTTGGGTACCCAGTGATGAACTCACCAACTCATAGCCCAAAGTCACTGGATCATTTCTTGTTGACTGTAAAGGATAGACCAAGAAGGCTAAGAAGGCTAATTCTCAAAGACCCAAACAAAAGAAGCAGGATCTCTGTCATCACGGTGGAGCAGCTGGTCATACTCGATCAAATTGCTATAAGTGGTTAGCCACTCAAAATAGCACCAACATATTGGCGTCAGGAAACTAGGATCAATTTTAGTCCTCGTTTGCTCCTCTCGAAGATCTTCTCAAAGCCCTCATGTTCCTTTCGAACTTAAACGGTATAACTTCCTCCTCCTCATCGCCAGTTCAAGGGTTTGCAAATAGGAAAGGTTCTTTCAAGGTGTGGAACGAAAAGGGTTCCAAGTGATTTAATCACTCTTTCTCTCTCTCAATCTGTTTTTGTTTTTGCTTTACTTGTGTGTTTTGCACTTTTGTTTTGAGTCAGTCTATTTTTATGCACTGCCTTGTTTTGTTTACATGTTTTTGGTTGTTTTTTTTTTCAGTTTTAGTTTTTTTTTTTAAATTGAAATTTTCAGAAAAATACAAAAACAGTGGGTGTTTGTGTACGTTGGTTCTTGTGAACCTTAAAATGGCTATTGAAACAGAGTTTTCTAAACTTTGTATCTTTCGTAGCTTAGATGAGCATATTTATGCACAAATAAGCAATTGAACTTTGTGGCACTTTGTTTGTGATGAGCTAGGTTAAGTGATCTCTTGTACTTAATACTCGTATCACTCTTTTTGATAGGAAGGACTAAAAATCCTAAAAGAGAGGAAAAAATAACCATCTCACCACTGTTACTCGTCAATCATGAAATGACATCTGTATGCTTTGGCATAGCAAAGGTGCAATGTCAAAAGGCTTAACATAATTGGGTATTTCTTCTCTCTCTTTTATATACCCATGCATGGTTTGCTTAATAAAAGAAAATATGCAAAGAAATAAAAGCAAAAAGAACAAAGTGCTTTAAAATATGATTGGAAGCTTTTTTTCTAGGAGATGTGGGAGTTATAGGATGTACCTCAAAGGTGATAGTCCCCATCAAATAGTTATGCTTATGTGTAAGTTAAAGTGATTTTCTCATATCTCAAATTGTCATAACAATGAGACACTTATGTAATCTTGCAATGTTTTTTTTTCACACTCAACACACAATATTCTTTGCTACTTTTGATACATATGCAGGTACAATGTGATTTAGTCATCACAAGGTTTACATGTGTTGATGTATGCTCACTAAACTGTCTTAACTTGTTTTTAAAATAAAAATTGGTTAGACTTGTTTAGTGTGTGTGTGTTTTAGGATCTATATCCTTAACTTTTTTTCTTGTTGAAAGATGTTTTAGAGAGGTTAAAATGTTGTTTGGATCTTTGGCTGAGTTGCATGCTTGATTGCATTTATATCTGTGTTTTTCCCTTCTTGAAAAACTATTTTTAAAGCATCTTGACACCTCCTCGATACCTCTCGATACCTCCTCGATACCTCTCGATACCTGGCTTATCTATCGAGATCTTCTGTTGCATCTTATCGCAATCTCGATAGCTTCTCGACAGCTAATGGATCAATCGAGAAATCTCCTGGCCTCTCGATAGCCTCTCGACAGCTGGTGGATCAATCAAGCTACTTTTGTGTGTCTGATATTGTGTTCCTCGGCACCTCCTTAACAGCTTCATCTGTCGACACATATTGTTCTCGAAACCTGCCTCGACACCTAGCTCGATACCCCTCGACACCTCATCTGTCGAGCTTTACTGAGGTTCTATAAATAGGTTCTTTGCAATTCAGACTTCATTTCTCTCGATTTCTCTCTTGATAGCTTTGTCTCCTCCCCTTCCTTTTTCACTTTCTCTTATTCAAATTCTCTCCTCAAGGTTTCTTCAAGCTTTTTCAAATTTTTCTACCCTTGGTAAGCTTCTTATCTTTCATTCTACATGCATTTCATGTTTTTGAAACCTAGGTCTTTGAGTTTTTGAAAAATTTTGGAGTTTTTCAAAATTGTTGAGTTTTTGGGAAAATTTGGGATGGGTTTTTGCTTAAATGAGTTTTCAAATCTCATACATTGCATCACATAAGCATAATAACTATATTTTCATGCATTTAGATGTGTGCTTTTTGATTGTGTGCTGGTAGGATTGGATTGGGCGGAGCCCATGATGTCATTTATTTAGCATATCACATGCTCATGCATTTTTCATGCATACGTTCTTTTTATTTCAATATACTTGTTATATTTGAACTATGATTAGAACTTTTTTGAGTGTTTCTCTCTTCCCCCTCTCTCTCTAGTTTACGTTAGTGAATCAATGGAACCAAAACGTAAGTCTGTTCCGTCCTAGAACCCTCTACGTTCTATGGCCTCTTTGTCTTCTGATTCTACTCCCTCCTCTGTTCGGTTCCATAATGAGAAAGCCTAACAGGACTTCTTAGAGAACTTTTCTAAACGAAGTGTTCATTCAGAATGCCGAGTTATTTTGTTAAATTTTGCCGACACTGACCTTCTTGATGTCATTCACAAACGGGAATGGGAGTCATTGTGTGAGATCCTGGTCACATGTCCTTCCGTGCTAATCCAGGAGTTCTACTCCAATATACTTGGAACTGATACTTCAGTACCTCTCTTTCATACTCGCGTTCGAGGTACACGCATAGTAGTTACACCGGAGGTGGTATCTGATGTACTTCATGTTTCGAGGGTTGCGCATCCTGACTACCACAGTTGTGAGCATCTACGAACTGTGTGCAAAGATGAGATGATTTTTGCTTTTTGTGAGCGCTCAGCTGATTGGGGTGAGCATCAGTTCACATCATGTCCTCCTTTTGCTAAAGGTCCTAGATTCTTGAACATGGTGATGACTTTTGTGTTTTATCCTCTTTCTCACTACAACTCTATCACAGAGCCTCGTGCTCAATTTTTGTTGTCCCTTCTTAAGGATCTTTGCATAGATTTTCCCTCACATTTTATCATCTTTATCATAGATGTGTATAGGGATATGACGACCCGTGATAAGCTCATCTTTCCTTCTATCACGAGGATCTTACGCCATTTTTCTGTTCCTTTTCCCTCATTCGACCCCTTCTCCGTTATGTGTGCCATTGACTACGTTACCGTTAAATGGAGCGAGGCACAGTTTCGTTCAAGGCGGTCTGGTTTGACAGCTCTTCCTTCTGCTTTAGCTCCTTCTACCTCCACTCCTTCTACCTCCACTCCTTCTACTTCAGTGGGAGGTGTGACTTTGGATGCGTTCATGGCGCAGCTTCAGCGCATGGGTGCTCGCCTTGATATACTTACTACTGAATTGTATCAGGTGACCACTCGTGTTAGCCGCATTGCTAGACGACAGGCTTGCTTTGGTGGTTTTGTGAAGCCTCCCTCTCCTCCTTCCGAGGCATCCGAGGCATCCGCTGATGATGGTTCCGACGATGATGATGATGATGAGGATGATGCTAGCTCTACCAGTTTTGATGAGATGTCTACTTGACCTTCACACCCTTTGTCCCTCGTGACAAAAAAGGGGAGTAGTTTTGGATATGAAAGCAGTCACTCTTAGGAGGAGAGTTAATACATAGGAGATTCATGATAGGGGGAGAGTTTGTTTTGTTTTGAGGGATGTAGTGAGGATTTCATGTATCTTTTCTTTCTTTTCTTTCTTGTTGGAGATACATTGTTCTTGTACCTAGATCTTGTGATCATTTTTACATACATGATGCTTATCTTAGATATATATGTGATGATGTATGTTTTACTTACCTATCTTTTCATGTGTTGTTTCTTTTCTCTCTTTATACACATGTTTCTTAATTTGTATGCAACTATTATTTCTGTTTCACACTAAGATACCTTGATAAGTTTTATTTAAAGTGTTTTAGAATTACAGGTTGTCAAAGTCTACTTGTCATGGACTCTTTTCTTGCAAAGTTTTTCAAGAGTTTATGTTAGGATAGATCTTATTGTATTCAACAAGTGAGTATGAGTTAAGTGATTTATGAGTTCTTTCATATGTTCATTTGTTTGTTGTGGTTTTGTTATAGATTGCCAAAGGGAGAGATTGTTAGGACATATATGATTCACTTGCTTAGATAATATGTCATTCTTTTATGTAATTGGCTAATCCTTTGGCAAAACACACTTTGCTTGTATTTGGGTAGATCGGATGTTTTTAATACTTCAAGAACCCTTGTTTCAAGATCAAGTGTTAAAATTATACAAGTCTGTCAAAGAATCAAGTTGAGAAGTGCTCATTATTAAAGCTCGACAGTTGGCTCGACAGCTGCATCTATCGAGCATTAAGAAGCTATTTTTAGCCCCGTGACGCGACAGCTTCTCGACAGCACACCTTGACACCTCTATCTATTGAGGTTTAAGAAAAACATATTTTCAGTTCTGTTTTGATTCCAATTCGTAGATATGTCTTTGGGCCTTTTGTTCTCATAACCTTAGACATATAAAAGGATTATTTTAAGGGCCGTCAAAGTAAACACAAGTTGCACAAGCATTGAACAAAGTCTGTTCAAGCAATTTGTGACTAGAGATGAAGTTTGCCCTAGTTCATCTCTTTGTGAAGAAGCTGCTGTGTCTTTGCACTGTAGGGTTTTGTAACCAAGCATCTTCTTGATCTTCATTGTGAGGATGAACTGAAGAACTTTGCAGCTAACATCTTTCTCAAGTTGGTGATTGAAGTCACGTACTGGGATCCGCGCATGTGGTTAGTCACGTACTGAGAGCCGTGCATTGAAAAGGAGAGATTGTCACTACAGAATAAGTCCAATTGGGTATTGGGGTAAGGGTCCAACTTTAAGTTGGTATAAGGTACTAGGATTCCTTTACTTGTAACCGCTTGTTGTGATAATAGTAGATTCTCGAGAGTGGTGACCTTAAAATCACTCGATGGGTTTTTGCCTTGGAGGTTTTCCCCATTCGTAAACAAATCACCATGTCAATTTATTTTTCCACTGCACTTTAGTTTATTGGTGATTTGTTTGTGCTACCACGCGTTTACATGTTAAATTGATTAATTAATTACACTTGACTAATTAATCAATTAATCCATCACAAGGGGCCAATACGTTTTTGGCCTATCACATCATATATTTATATGATCCAATTTCATAAATATATACTTTAGTAAATTTTACTAAAGTGGTTAGGCCTAACACTCCAAACAACCAAACTCATTAAACTTATCTCAAGAGAATATTTTATATCTTTGTTAAGAAACTATGAATTCCATCTTAAAAATATATGTTCCTTCAACACTAAATGTGGGTGCCCAACATACTGAGGTTTTGATAGTGACTTTAGATCTCACACCTAATATATCAAAGTAACCTACACTTCATGATCAGATTCATTATTCTCTCAGGATTGAGAGTTCATGTAAATAGAAGTCATGAAATTTATTATTCATTTGACAGTTGTTAATAAAATAATAGATCTCCATGCGGTCTAGTTCAATCTGTCTTAACACTTAAAACATATCAACTAGAATTCTCCACTTCCATGATTAAGACAAATCATCTTAATTGATATGTTATAGTCTTCATTGATGAAATACCCAATTTCATCATTGACTACGAACTAAAATTCTGAGTTTATGAAGAATTTGTGATTTATATCTTCTGTGACTAAATCACATAAATCAAATACTATGCATCTCATGGACTATATGATAATGTCCAACAATTCATGTTACCATTATCTATATATATATATATATAATCGAAGCATCTGAAGCTCCCACAATTTTCCACGACAGCATAATATTTAAATAAAATTATTTTTTCTTAATCCAAACTTAACAATGAATGAAACTTTACTCTTTGACAAGTCCAACTTAAACAGAAACTCATCATCATCATTTTTTTAAACAAAATTATTTTGTTTAATCCAAACTTAACAAGGAGTGAAACACTATCTCTCTAATAAGTCTAACTTAAACTCAACCTCAAACATTGATAAAAAAAAAATTGAATAAATCATATATTAAGATAATCCCAAATGTGACTTTATTTGAATATATATAGAAATCATCAACTATTGATAAAATTCAACTTTTTTGGATAATAGAAGAATTCTACTGCAACTTTTTTAGAAAGTAATTATAGTACATAAATCACAAAACTCTTTTCAGCCGTTTTTTTCAAGATAAAAAAGATTGCAATAATTAAAATTATTTGTTTGAATATAACCCATCTTTCTTTTATATTTCTCTGTTGTTTAGTCATAAATATATATATATATATATATATATATATAAATATATTGTTTCATTAATTTCAAACCAGTGAATCATCTGATTCTTTAATATTTTTTGGTATTTTAGAAATTTTAAAATCTGAATTTTTGAGTTTTATTTATTATTTATTTATTTATTTTTGCAGTATTTGAAATTGTCTAACAAATTTTTTGTAAACCATTGCACATTCAAGTAATGACTTCTTCATCAAATTGTAACACAAATAATTGAAGTCAAACAAGAGCAAATCATGCAATGGTGTAGTTTCTTAATCAATTTAAAATTATATATATATATATATAAAACTGAAGCCTCTGAAGCTTTCACAATTTTCCACGTAAGCACAATATTCAAATAAAATTATCATTTTATTTAAATAAAATTATTTTGTTTAATCCAAACATAATAATGAGTGAAACTCTATATCTCTAACAAGTCCAACTTAGACTCAAACACATCATTTTTTTAAATAAAACTATTTTTGTTTAGTCTAAATTTAACAAGGATTGAAACTCTATCTATCTAGCAAGTCCAATTTAAACTCAAACTCATCATTGTCATTTTTTTAAAACAAAATAATTTTTGTTTAGTTCAAACTTAACAAGGAGTGAAACACAATCTCTCCAACAAGTCTAACTTAAACATAACCTTAAACTTGATAAAAAAAAATAAAAGAATAAAAAAAAACTTGAATAATTCCTATACTAAGATTATACTAGACGTGGCTTTATTTGGATAAATATAAAAATCAACTATTGATAAAGTTCAACTTCTTCGGATAATAGAAGAATTCTATTCGAACTTCTTTAAAAAGTAACTTTCGTACATAAACCACTAAACTCTTTTTAGCTGTTTTTTTAAGATAAAAAAGCTTGCAATAGTTGAAATTATTCTTTTGAATATAACCCATCTTTCTTTCATATTTCTCTGTTGTTTTATCCTATATATATATATATATATATTGTTTCAATAATTTCTAATCCGTGAATCATCTGATTCTTTAATAGTTTTTGGTCTTTTAAAGTTTTAATATCTGAATTTTTGAATTTTTTTTTTACAGTATTTGAAATTGTTTCACAAATTTTTTGTAAACCGCTGCACATTAAAGCAATGACTTCTTTATCAAATTGCAACACAAATTGAAGTCATACAAGAACAAATCATGCAATGGTATAGTTTCTTAATCAATTTAAGATTTTATCTATATATATAAGTATAAATGTGTATATATATATATATATATATATATAATCGAAACTTCTGAAACTCTCACAATTTTCCACATAAGCACAATATTTAAATAAAATTATCACTTTATTTAAATAAAATTATTTTTGTTTAATCCAAACTTAATAATGAATGAAACTCTATATCTCTAATAAGTCCAACTTCGACTCAAACACATCATTTTTTTAAATAAAATTATTTTTGTTTAGTCTAAATTTAACAAGTAGTGAAACTCTATCTCTCTAACGAGTCCAACTTAAATTCAAACTCATCATTGCCATTTTTTTTAAACAAATTTTTTTTTGGTTTAGTCCAAACTTAACATGGAGTGAAACACAATCTCTCCAGCAACTCTAACTTAAACACAACCTCAAACATTGATATAAAAAAAAATTGAATAATTCCTATATTAAGATTAGACTAGGCGTAGCTTTATTTGGATAAATATAAAAATTATCTGCCATTGATAAAGTTCAACTTTTTTGGATAATAGAAGAATTCTACTGCAACTTCCTAAATAAGTGATTTTCGTACATAAACTACCAAACTCTTTTTAGCCATTTTTTAAGATAAAAAAGCTTGCAGTAATTGAAATTATTCTTTTGAATATAACCCATCTTTCTTTAACATTTCTCTATTGTTTATATATATATATATATATATATTGTTTCAATAATTTCAAAGTAGTAAATTATCTGATTCTTTAATATTTTTTGGTCTTTTAGAAATTTTAAAATTTGAATTTTTGTGTTTTTTTCTTTGCAGTATTTGAAATTGTCTAACAAATTTTTTGTAAACTATTGCACATTCAAGCAATGACTGCTTCGTTGATTTATAACACAAATTGAAGTAAAAAAAGAGCAAATTGTGCAATGATGTAGTTTCTTAATCAATTAAAGATTTAATCTGTATATATGTGTGTGTGTGTGTATATATATATATATATATATAACCAAATCCTTTGAAACTCCCACAGTTTTCCATGTCAGCACAATATTTAAATAAAATTATCATTTCATTTAAATAAAATTATTTTTTCTTAATCCAAACTTAATCATGAGTGAAACTCTATCTCTCTAACAAGTCCAACATAAACTCAAACACATTATTTTTTTTATCTTTTTTTAAAATAAAATTATTTTCATTTAGTCTAAATTATTTTCATCATTGTCTTTTTTTTTTTTTTAAACAAAATTATTTTTGTTTAGTTCAAACTTAACAAGGAGTGAAACATAATATCTCCAACAAGTCTAACTTAAACTCAACCTCAAACGTTGATTAAAAAAAACTTGAATAAATTTTATATTAAGATTATCCTAGACGTGGCTTTATTTGGATAAGTATAAAAATCATCAATTATTGATAAAGTTCAAATTTTTTGGATAATAGAAGAACTCTACTGCAACTTCTTTAAAAAGTAATTTTTGTACATAAACTACCAAACTCTTTTTAGCCGTTTTTTTAGGATAAAAAAGCTTGTAATAATTGAAATTATTCTTTTGAATATAACCCATCTTTCTTTTACATTTCTCTATTGTTTAGTCATATATATATATATATATATATATATATTGTTTCAATAATTTCAAAGCAATGAATCATCTAATTCTTTAATATTTTTTGGTCTTTTAGAAATTTTAAAATCTGAATTTTTGAGTTTTTGTTTTTTGTTGGTAGTATTTGAAATTGTCTAACAAATTATTTGTAAACCATTGCACATTCTATCAATGACTTCTTCGTCAAATTGTAACACAAATTGAAGTCAAACAAGAGCAAATCTTGCAATAGTGTAGTTTCTTAATCAATTAAGATTTAATATAAGAGCAAACCTTGCAATAGTATAGTTTCTTAATCAATTAAGATTTAATATATATATATATATATATATATATATAACCGAATCCTCTGAAACTTCTACAATTTTTCATGTCTGCACAATATTTAAATAAAATTATCATTTCATTTAAATAAAATTATTTTTGCTTAATCTAGACTTGGCAATGAGTAAAACTCTATTTCACTAACAAGTTCAACGTAAACTCAAACACATCATTATTTTATCAATTTTTAAAATAAAATTATTTTCTTTTAGTCTAAAATTTAACAAGGGGTAGAACTCTATCTTTCTAATAAGTCCAACTGAAACTCAAACTCATCATTGTCATTTTTTTAAACAAAATTATTTTTGTTTAGTCCAAACTTAACATGAGGTGAAACACAATCTCTCCAAAAAGTCTAACTTAAACTTAACCTCAAACATTGATTAAAAAAAATTGAATAATTCCTATATTAAGATTATCCTAGACGTGGCTTTAATTGGATAAAATATAAAAATCAACAACTATTGATAAAGTTTAACTTATTTGACATAAACCACTAAACTATTTTTAGCCATTTTTTTCAAGATAAAAAGGCTTGCAATAATTGAAATTATTATTTTTAATATAACTCATCTTTCTTTTATAATTCTCTATTGTTTAGTCAAATAAATATTTAAATATTTTGTCTCAATAATTTCTAAGTAGTGAATCATCTGTTTCTTCAATATTTTTTGGTCTTTTAGAAGTATTAATATTTGAGTTTTTTAGTTTTTTTTTTTTTTTTTTTAAATTGTGTGACAAATTTTTGTATACCATTGCATATTCAAGCAATGACTTCTTCATCAGATTGTACTAGAAATTGAAGTCATACAAGAGCAAATCATGCTGTGGTGTAGTTTCTTTATCAATTTTAGATTTTATCTATCTATCTGTCTATATATATATATATATATATATATATATATATATATATATATATATATATATATAACCGAAGCCACTGATGTTCACACAATTTTCTAAGCCAACATAATATTTAAATAAAATTATCATTTTATATAAATAAAATTATCTTTGCTTAATCCAAACTTAGCAATGAGTGAACTCTATCCCTTTAATAAGTCCAACTTAAACTCAAACACATCATTTTTTTTTATCATTTTTTGAAATGAAATTATTTTTGTTTAGTCTAAATTTAACAAGGTGTGAAACTCTTTCTCTAACAAGTTCAACTTAAACTCAAACTCATCATTATCATTTTATTTAAATAAAATTATTTTTGTTTAGTCCGAACTTAACAATGAGTGAAACATTATCTCTCTAACATGCCAAAATTAAACACAACCTCAAACGTTGATTAAAAAAAAAAAAAAATTGAATAAATCCTATATTAAGATTATCATAGACGTGGCTTTATTTGGATAAATATAAAAATCATCAACTATTGATAAAGTTTAACTTCTTCGTATAATAGAAGAATTCTACTGCAACTTCTTTAAAATGTTATTTTCCTACATAAACCACCAAACTTTTTTTAGCCGTTTTTTTCAAGATAAAAAAGCTTGCAGTAATTGAAATTATTCTTTTAAATATAACCCATCTTTCTTTTATATTTCTCTATTGTTTAGTCATATATTTATATTATTTTCAATAATTTCAAAGCAGTGAATCATTTGAATCTTTAATATTTTTGGGTCTTTTAGAAGTTTTAATATCTTAATTTTTGAATTATTATTTATTTTTTTTGCAGTATTTGAAATTGTATGACAAATTTTTTGTAAAGCAATGCATATTCAAGCAATGATTTCTTCATCAAATTGTAACACAAATTGAAGTCATACAAGTGCAAATCACTCAATTACATAGTTTCTTAGTCAATTTAAGATTTTATCTATATATATATATATAAATATCGAAGCATCTGAAACTTCCACAATTTTTCACATCAGCACAATATTTAAATAAAATTATCATTTTATTTAAATAAAATTATTTTTGCTTAATCCAAACTTAAAAATGAGTAAAACTTTATCTCTCTAACAAGTCAATTTAAGACTCAAACACATAATTCTTTTATCATTTTTTTAAATAAAATTATTTTTGTTTAGTCTAAATTTAACGAAGAGCGGAATTCTATCTCTTTAACAAGTCCAACTTAAACTTAAATTCATCATTGTCATTATTTTTAAACAAAATTATTTTTTTTAGTCTAAACTTAACAAGGAGTGAAACATTATCTCTCTAACAAGTCTAACTTAAACTCGACCTCAAACATTGATTAAAAAAGAAAAAAAACTTGCATAAATCCTATACCTATATTAAGATTATCCTAGATGTGGCTTTATTTGGATAAATATAAAAATCAACAACTATTGATAAAGTTTAACTTCTTTGGATAATAGAAGAATTCTATTGCTACCTCTTTAAAAAGTTATATTTGTACATAAACCACCAAAATATTTTTAGCCTTTTTTCTTCAAGATAAAAAAGCTTGCAATAATTGAAATTATTCTTTTTAATATAACCCATCTTTCTTTTATATTTCTCTATTGTTTAGTCATATATTTATATTATTTTCAATAATTTCAAAGCAGTGAATCATTTGATTCTTTAATATTTTTGGGTCTTTTAGAAGTTTTAATATCTTAATTTTTGATTTTTTTTTTTTCAGTATTTGAAATTGTCTGATAAATTTTTTGTAAAGAATTGAACATTCAAGCAATGACTTCTTCATCAAATTGTAACACAAATTAAAGTCATACAAGAGCAAATCATGCAATGATGTAGTTTCTTAGTCAATTTAAGAATTTATATATATATATATATATATATATATATAAAATTGAAGCTTCTAAAACTCCTACAATTTTCCACGTCCGCACAATATTTAAATAAAATTAATTTTGCTTAATCCAAACTTAACAATAAGTGAAACTCTATATCTCTAACAAATCCAACTTAAACTCAAATACATCATTTTTTTTTATCATTTTTTAAATGAAATTATTTTTGTTTAGTCTAAATTTAACAAGGTGTGAAACTCTATTTCTCTAACAAGTTCAACTTAAACTAAAACTAAAACTCATCATTGTCATTTTTTTTAAACAAAAATATTTTTGTTTAGTCCGAACTTAACAAGGATTAAAATACTATCTCTCTAACATGCCAAACTTAAACACAACCTCAAACGTTGATAAAAAAAAAAAATTGAATAAATCCTATATTAAAATTATCATAGACGTGGCTTTATTTGGATAAATATAAAAATCATCAACTATTGACAAAGTTCAACTTCTTCGGATAATAGAAGAATTCTACAGCAACTTCTTTAAAATGTAATATAACCCATCTTTTTTTTATATTTCTCTTTTGTTTAGTTATATATTTATATTATTTTCAATAATTCCTAACCTATGAATCAATTGATTCTTTAATATTTTTGGGTCTTTTAGAAGTTTTAATATCACAATTTTTGAGTTATTTCTTTTTGCAGTATTTGAAATTGTCTGACAACTTTTTTGTAAAGTATTGCACATTTAAGCAATGAATTCTTCATCAAATTGTAACACAAATTGAAGCCATATAAGAGTAAATCATGTAATGACGTAGTTTCTTAGTCAATTTAAGATTTTATCTCTCTCTCTCTCTCTCTCTCTCTCTCTCTATATATATATATATATATATAATTGAAGCATATGAAATTCTCACAATGTTCCACGTCAGCACAATATTTAAATAAAATTATTTTTGCTTAATCCAATCTTGACAATGAGTGAAACTCTATCTCTCTAACAAGTTCAACTTAGACTCAAACACATAATTTTTTTATCATTTTTTAAAACAAAATTATTTTTGTTTAGACTAAATTTAACGAGGAGCAAAACTCTCTCTCTTTAACAAGTCCAACTTAAACTTAAACTCATCATTGTCATTTTTTTAAAAATAAAATTATTTTTGTTTAGTCCAAACTTAACAAGGAGTGAAACACAATCTCTCCAACAAGTCTAACTTAAACAGAATCTCAAACATTGTTAAAAAAAAAAAAAAAAAAAAAGAAACTTGAATAATTCCTATATTAAGATTATACTAGACGTAGCTTTATTTGGATAAATATAAAAATCATCAACTATTGATAAAGTTCAACTTCTTTGGATAATAGAAGAATTCTACTACAACTTCTTTAAAATGTGATTTTTGTACATAAATTACCAAACTCTTGTTAGCCGTTTTTTTAAGATAAAACAGCTTCCAATAATTGAAATTATTCTTTTGAATGTAACCCATCTTTCTTTTACATTTCTCTATTGTTTATATATATATATATATATATATATATTGTTTCAATAATTTCAAAGTAGTGAATCATCTGATTTTTTAATATTTTTTGGTCTTTTAGAAATTTTAAAATCTGAATTTTCGGTTTTTTTTTTTGTAGTATTTGAAATTTTTTAATAAATTTTTTGTAAACCATTGCACATTCAAGCAATGACTTCTTCGTCAAATTGTAACACAAATTGAAGTCAAACAAAAGCAAATCATGCAATGGTGTAGTTTCTTAATTAATTTAAGATTTTATCTATATATATATATATATATATATATATATATATATATATATATATATATATAGAACCGAAGCCTCTGGAGCTCCCACAATTTTCCACGTCGGCACAATAATTATATAAAATTATCATTTTATTTAAATAAAATTATTTTTGCTTCATCCAAACTTAATAATGAGTGAAACTCTATCTCTCTAACAAGCCCATCTTAAACTCAAACACAACATTTTTTTTATCATTTTTTTAAATAAAATGTTTTTGTTTAGTCTAATTTTAACAAGTAGTGAAACTCTATCTCTTTAACAAGTCCAATTTAAAGTCAAACTCATCACTGTCATTTTTTTTAAACAAAATTTTTTGGTTAGTTCAAACTTAACAAGGAGTGAAACACTATCTCTTTAACAAGTCTAAATTAAACTCAACCTCAAAAGTTGATAAAAAAAAAAAAACTTGAATAAATCCTGTATTATGATTATCCTAGACGTGGCTTTATTTGGATAAATAGAAAAATCATCAACTATTTTTAAAGTTCAACTTCTTTGGCTAATAGAAGAATTGTACTGCAAATTCTTTAAAAAGTAATTTTTGTACATAAACCAAACTCTTTTTAGCCATTTTTTACAAGATAAAAAAGTTTGGTATAATTGAAATTATTCTTTTGAATATAACCCATCTTTCTTTATATTTCTCTATTGATTAGTCATATATATATATATATATATATATTTGTTTCAATAATTTCTAAGCAGTGAATCATTTGATTCTTTAATATTTTTTGGTCTTTTAGATATTTCAATATCTGTATTTTTGAGTTTTTTTTTTTTTTTTTTTTTTTTTTTTGCAGTATTTGAAATTGTGTAACAATTTTTTTTTTAAACCATTGCACATTCAAGCACTGACTTCTTCATCAAATTGTAACACAAATTGAAGTCATACAAGAGCAAATCATGCAATGGTCTAGTTTCTTAATCAATTTAATATTTTTTTAAAATTATTTTAATTTACCTCACAAATTTATTGGTTCCCGTGCATAGCATTAGTTAGCGACTACTTTTAGGTAATAATAAAACAACTTTATTAATCAAAAGATAATATCATACATAATGTTATATATAGCATCATACAATAGGATTTAAAGGGCACATATCCTAACAGGGGTACCACATGAAATTATCTTAGACAATGGGCTGTATTTCAAGGGAGAAATAGAGAAGCTGCTAGGACATTTCAACATTTAGCACCACAAATCCTTGCCCTACTGTCCTTAAACTAATGGAGCAGTTAAGGCTGCTAACAAGAATATAGGGTGAATCTTGAAGAAGAGCACGAAAAACTACAAGGACTGGCACCTGTAATAACCCTATGCACTTTAGGGGTATAAGGCATCAATTCGATCTTCCACATTGGTGTGTGGGATGGAATCAATCCTCCCCATTGAAATAGGTGTTCGTTCACTGAGAACAATGCTGGAGAGTGAAATCCATCAAGTAGACTGGTTGCAAAGTAGATATGACCAATTATGCATAGTGGATGAGAAAAGACTTAGGGCCCTGTATCACATTCAAGATTACCAAAGGAGGCTTAGGAAAGCTTTTGACAAGAATGTAAGAGCTAGAGATTCGAAGTTGGGAAATTTAGTGCTAATAGAGATGCAAATGGGAAGTTCAAGCAAAATTGGGTTGGTCCATACATTATCAAGCAGATATACTTTGGTGGAGTAGTAAGGTTGATGGATTTAGATGCAAACCCTTTTATTGAGCAAACCAGCATGGATTAATTGATGAAATACCACGTCTGAGGTGGTCGTTTCAAAGCACCATGTCTGGAGTGGTTGTAAATTATGTTGTTTCCCTTTCTGGGTCTTTAAAAAAAGAAAAAAGGAAAAAGAAAAAAAAAAAGAGGTAGGTTGAAAACCCAAAAGGGAAATCTATGCAAAAGGATAGTAAAAAGAAAAAGAGAGTGAAAGAGCCTACTAGGTTGAAAACCTGAAAGGGATGCCTAGGCAAAAGTTAAGGCAAATAAAAAAGTGAACTACATGATGACTCGATCTTTCTGCCAAGAGGGTATGTAGGCAAATATGCATTGGTCCAGTCATAATTTTCTCAAACCCATCATTACCCATTAAAAAAAAATTCAAAAATTCAACCATTCCATTAAACCATGTCATTACACAAAAACTTGAAAAAACCAAACCCTTAAAACCCAAACCCTAAACCAAATCCTTAAAAAAAAAAAAAAAAAAAAAATCCAAATCCTAAAAGCCTACATCTTAAACAGAGTCCTTAACATGAAAGTCCTAAATAATTCCTAAACTTAAGAGTTTCACATCAAATTTTAAAATAAAACATGTTCAAAGCCATAAAACTAAAATGGTCATTTCTTCTTTAGTCATTTCTCCTTGGGTTGTTCATTGCTTGTTAGGTACCTTGTCACCTGGTTCCCTCCTTTTAAATTCATAATTGTCAGTCTCGTCTCTTTCTCAGTTGTCTCTGAGGAATTGTTTTCTAATAGCAACCATGTCAACCTCCTTGTCCATAATCTTGTTCGTTAACCAGTTAGAATAGTCAGTGGTCATCCTTTGAAAGTGAACCTTAACAAAGGACTGATCCACTCGGTTAGCCATCTCCAAGCCTAACAACATGTTCCTTATAGAATTAGGATTTGTGTCCACAAGAGTAAAAGGTTTTCTTCTTTTTCCACTGGGTATTCCTTGCTCATGTTGGAATTGCCTCAAGAGTCTGTCAGCCTTGTAGAAAGTTGCTTTCCTTATCCTAACTAGGAAAATATGATTTGATTTTAGAGACCACATCAAAGGGGGTGGGTACTTCCACCAATAACAATTCCACCGAATGGAGGCGCTAGATTTCTTGTTCAAAAATTTCACCTAGTCACTCTCAGTTTGACACTCGGTTTTGAGGACAGTCCTACCAAGAAAATTTCCAGGACCATAATTAGCAATAGTAGGCACAGCAATCATGTCCAATCTTTCCATCAACTATATTAGCAAAGCTAAGGGACTCCCAAGTAAGTTCTGTGACTCTCCACCATGGAATATAGAGTCTAATCCCAAAAGAGTTTCTGCTAAGACTAGAGGAACAGGATTATCACCATCTTTAATCTAATTTGCAACACTTATGGCTTGAGCATCCACAAAATCAAGCCTTCTTGAGCAAAGCAAGAATTTTCCCACAAAGCAAAGAGCTAAACCAAAGTTCTTCTGCATGTTGTCAATCACTCCATGAGTACATTTATTGATCAATCTAGAAAGAACTGTATGAAGATTCACCATGTGCCCTTCAATCATGCTATTGGTAATTGAAGTAGGAAGTCCTAGAGCATCAGATAAATTTTCCCTATGCCTGGAATCACAAGAAATTGCTACGGATTTTTTGCTAGGATCATAACCTAGGATAGTTGAAAGTTCTTCAATAGTGGGACAAAGTTAAGCAGTTTGAAATTGAAATACATGGTCATCAGTATCCTAGAACTTCACAGCAACATGGAGAAAATCCCACTTGATCTTGACATTCCTCAAAGCTTAATTCCCTTTAGTTTGTAGGCTGTAAAATTGGTCTTGGTGCTAAAATCAAAGCTACGAACCCATCTGTTGATATCATGAATTGTTGAATGAGAAAAATTTTGATTGATTGTTATCATGGATAACTATTGCTTGTGATTATTGTGTCTTGCTAACCTTGATGCAGAGAAACATTTTTCAGGATAGATTGCTAAAGTAAGGTACTTCAATTCTTAATCAGGTTTAAATAAGTTTCAAGAGTTTGTAGCTAAGTAGGAAAGTGTTTCATGGTCATAAACAAAGAAAATATTTTTCAAAAAAATTTGAAAATGCAAAACACACTTCGAAAAAGCATAAGGAGTCGGCCCACCATGGGGTAAGCCAGTCGGCGCATTAAAGTGTCGATTGGCACTCAACTCCACTAAGGCTCATTTATCTTGTTTTACGTTTTTAGGTACTCTTTAGATTCGTTTTTTACCCTATTAAACACTCAAAAAGATTTTTTGGTTAATCTGGGGCATTCAGACATGCCTTACCCACTTATTTAAAAAATAATAATCATCACTTGCATCACTACTTTCAAAAAAGGAGAAGAGAGAAAAATTGATCAAATTAAGATTTTTCAAAACCATGAATTAATATCTCAAACTAAGGGCATTCAACCATGCCTCATTCATTTTCAAAGAAAAAAAAAAGAGGACCATCATCATCATCTTTTCATAAGAAACCAAGATTTCAAGATTTCCAAAAATCATGGATTCATTTCTAAACTAGGGGCATTCAGCTCCCACCTCATTAAAGTAAGTGCAAATTCCGTCAGAATTGAGTATGTGCTACCAGTGGCTATTCAGCTCCAGAGCCCATTCACACTCAGCATAATCCTCACATCCACGCCATGGATCCAAAGACATCTGAAAATCACAAAAAACTCAAAATGAAAAGAAGACCAAACGACAATCAAACACAAAAACCCCACATAAAAAAAGAAACTCACATCAGCCACAGTTAAATTGTCAATCACCATATGCCAAACTTCCAAAGAATGCTTGGAAGGTGTTGACAGACGGTATTTGGGCAACCAACGAAGAAACCTTGGATATATGCCATCAACATCTTCCTGAACTTGAAGACCAACCCCAAAATATTCATACATCTAAACTTGAAAAAAAAATCAACACACATCACCATGACATAGCCAAAATGAATTTAAAAAACCCACATAGCCAAAAATTCCAAACCTCACATGCCAAATAAATGGTGCACCACCTGAGCTTGAGAAGCTACGTCGAGAAAGTGGGTTCATGAAGTGCAAAAGGGTAGCATAAACCATGCCACCCCAGTCATAATTTTTTATTTGGTCAATATCCTTTAAACTCCACAGGTAGTGCAAACTCACAGTACTACCTAAGTCCAGGCATAAGAAAGTCCCAATGAAGAGATGCATGAACATGCGTGTATCGATTGCTATGGTTTTACAATTCTCAATATTCTCATACAACCACATCAAAGAGACATTTTTACCCTTCAGTTTTGAAGGCACTATGCCTAAGAGACTCTTAATCTCTTTTTAAGTAACGGAATCATTGATCTTAATTCTTTCACCACCTAATCTCAAGCTTGTAATGACAGAGAAGTCGGAGGCATCAACATCACTTCACCAATGCTTGGAAAATGGAATGTGCACATAGTATCCCAAAACCATTTTGACAAAGCAAGGAGTAACTGGAGATTCTTGTACTCATGAGTTTCCCGATTTAGTAAAACTTGGAAAAAAGTCTAGAAGTTGGCTTCATTGATGATGTTCTTAATATCTCGAGACAATATTTTCCATATGCCTTTCAACATTTGAGAGCTACCTCGGCTATTAAGATTCTGCAAAACAAAGTTTGATCCAACATCACATACCCAACAAAAGATTTTCCATAACCAAACATCATGCCCAACAAAAGATTTTCCACAACCAACCATCATGCCCTACAAAAGATTTTCCACAACCAACCATCATGCCCAACAAAAATTTTCCATGACCAAAGTTCCATGACAAAAAAAAAAAAAACACTTGCCACCACAAAATTTTTTCCATACCCATACCCATCAAATTTTGCCATTCTCATAAAATAAAACTTTCACATGCCAACAAATTTTCCACACTCATCAGGAATTTGTTCAACCAAGCCTATTCCACAAATTTTTCATAACTTCAATGCCCCCTAAATTCAAGCCAAAATTCTTTCAATAACACCACATATTACATACATTGCCAAAAATTCATGAGTCATCAACTTTGTCCAAGTTACACCATGTCAAAAAACTCAACAATTCAAAATAAAAAATCCCTAAGCCAAGATTACAACATGATAAACCCTACAATGTCCAAAATTTCAATTAGAGCAAGCAACAACAAAATGAAAATGTATTAACACCAAACTCTCAATGAAGCATGAAATAAACAAATTTCCCAACAAAGAAAAAAAAAACTTTCCTTGAAGTCCATCTTAGAGTGTGGAGCATGGGTCTTGGGGTCTTGAAGGAGCCCTTCTTCATCATTCCATTCAAGAGACGGGTGGCAATTTTTCCCATGGAAAGTGAGAAAAGAAGACCTATTGGAAGATGATGCCATTATCAATGCAAAGATGAAGGAAGTTTGGAAATGGGTTTCACAAAATGGGTGTGTAGCAAAAATGGCCAAGAGCACAAGGATTTGAAAAGATATTGAGGTAGATGGGTGAAGGAAGGTTGAGAAACTTAGAAAAGTGATTCTTTAGAGAAGAAGTGGTGTAGTGAAGGAGAAAATCCAAGTGGAACAAGGAAGTGAATAGTGACAATGGAGGAAGAAGAAAGAAAGAAAGAAGAGAGAAAAGCAAAAAAAAAAAAAAAAAAAAAGAGAAAAAGGCAAGGGATAGGGACCAAAATCCCCCCCCCCCTCTCTTTTAATAATCTGAGTTGTTGAGTCAACTCCCAAAAAAAAAATTATGACTTTGAAGAAATTTTTTTGGAGATGATCAAGGACAAAGATACCATTTTTCTTAAGGAGAAAAATTTTCAAATTTTCAATCCCAAGTTTTAAGTTCCAAATTTCAAGTCCCAAGTTTCAAATTCCAAATTTTCAATCCCAAGTTTCAAATTCCAAATTTCAAGTTTCAAATTCCAAATTCCAAATTCCAAAATCCAAATTCCAAATTCAAAATTTTCAATCTCAAGTTTCAAATTTTCAATTCCAAATTTCAAATTTTCAGTTCCAAGTTTCAAATTCCAAATTCCAAGTTTCAAACTTCAAAGATAACATCTTTTTCAAAGACCTACAAAAATCAATCAAAGTTTTCTTGCTAAAAATGAAAAATTTCAAACCAAGAACAAAAAAATGAAGATCACATATCTTAAAAACAATACAACAAAGCACTCATCATTTAAAGTCCAACCTATATTTTGACTTTTTGCAGGCAATAGTTTCGGTTTTGAGGTAGAGAAGCCCCTTGGTCGCCACAGTTCAGGTTTCAAGGTAGAGAAGCCCCTTGGTTACCTTTCATCAAGATTGAGGTAGAGAAGCCTCTTGGTTAACTTTCATCAAGATAGAGGTAGAGAAGCCCTTTGGTTACATTTCATTAAGATCGAGATAGAGAAGCCCCTTGGTCGCCATAGTTTAGGTTCCGAGGTAGAGACGCCCATTGGTTACCTTTCATCAAGATCGAGGTAGAGAAGTCCCTTGGTCGCCACAGCTCAAGTTCTGAGGTAGAGAAGCCCCTTGGTCACCACAGTTCAGGTTCTGAGGTAGAGAAGTCCCTTAGTAACCTTCCATTAAGATTGAGGTAGAGAAGACCCTTGATCGACCCGCCACATTCAAGATCGAGGTAGGGAAGCCCCTTGATCGATCTGCCACATTCAAACTAGTATAGAGAAGCCTCTCAGTCACCCCAATTATCAAAATTTATCAGTTATCAAGTAGGTCAAATACTCATAATTTTCATTTTATCAAATAGCAAGGCACTAGTCCTATGTTCCAAGGTTATGGGTTCCAAGGCTAGGTATTCTTTGAAAATTCAACCTAAATTAAATCATGGCTGCTAAAATTAGTGTCTTTTTTTTACATTGACATTTGCTTTACAAGTGCTGTCAATGAGGGGCATTCTGTATGTTAGGTTTAGTGCCCTTAAATCCTATTGTATAATGTCATGTATGACTTAATGTTTTATTAATAAAGTTGTTTTATTATAATCTAAATTAATGGTAACATGAATATTGGACATTATCATGTAGTCCATGAGATGCATAGTATGTGATTTAGTCATAGAAGATAAAAGTTACACGTTCTTTGTAAAATCAGAATTTTTGTTCGTAATCAATGATGAAATTGGGCATTTCATTTGCAAAGACTATAACATATCAACTAAGATGATTTGTCTTGATCATGGAAGTGGAGACTTCTAGTTGGTATGTTGATATGTTTTAAGAGTTAAGACATATTAAATTGGACTGCTGTGAGATTTATTATTCTCTTAACAACTGTCAAATAAATAAAAAATCTCATGACTTATATTTACATGAACTCTTAATCCTGAGAGAATAATGGACCTGATCATGAAGTATAGGTTGTTTTGATATATCAAGAGTGAGATCTAAAATTACAGTGAAAACCTCAGCATTTGGGCAACCACATTTAGTGTTGATGGAAAATATATTTTCAAAATGGAATTCATAGTCCCGTAACGGAGATACAAAATATTCCCTTGAGATAAGTTTAATGGGTTTGTTATGCAGAATGTTGGGCCTAACTACTTTAGTAAATAGTTACTAAAGTATACATTTATGAAATTAGATTTCATAAATATATGATGAATAACTTAAAGGATTAGATCGGGTACTTAAGGATTAAGGTATAGTAATCTTCAAAGTGGTAGTCTACATTTATAACTTTGTATTACTACGAATATTTTATGAAGGGGTTGCATGTATAATAAAGTCTCGAGATATAATTTATAAATAAGGCTTGGAGTACAACTATATTATATAGTGGTATTAAATATAGTTAATAGTAACTTTGGACTTGTCAAGAGTTGACAGAAAAGCCCAAGGCCCATTGGAGTTAGTGTCTTATTGGTCCCTTTTGGTCTCACTCCAAGCCACATACTAAAGCCTAATTGGAAAGGCCCAAATGACTAGCCTAATCAGATAATCAGTTACAGGGAGAGAAACATACATAATTAAAATGTATGAAAAAGAGAGACATCATTGTGAAATGGTGTGTATGTGAGATTGAGACACTCTATCATTCTCCCTTGGAAACTGATTGAGAGACTACATTTCTTGGGCGTAAAGTGGATTTGGAGTGAAGATCAAAAGTGTTCCTGAGTAATTCTGATTTTGGTTTTGATTTTCACCACACCAAGGTACACTTTCTTGTTCTTGAATTCTAAAACTTGCATAGTACATGTTAACAATTGTGAATGAAATAGATCCGTTAATTTTTCACTACAGAAGTTTTGTATGCGATATATACATGTACTTAACCAACACTGTAAATACTCGATTTTGCACCTATAATTTAATCAAGGAAGATGGCTAGAATGACCATTTATATACCCAAAATTCATGATCGCATTACATGTATTAATTCATTCATTGCATATCATAAAAATTATCTTGAGGTTCTAACGGTCGCGACGGTATGCCAGATTTCCAGATCGGGCTGTTGGATTGAAAGATATCACATGATCAAGTTTGCACGGCCTGCATGCATTTTGTTTAGATAGAACCAAGCACAGATGATTAATTTAAATTAATTCTAATTGGCTAGAAAATTAAAATTAATTAAATAATCTTGTAATTGGTTGTTAATTAGTATCAAAAATAGGCTTGCTTGCATAGGAATAAAGAGGATAATCAGATAACAATAAAAATGTGGATAATCAAGACTTTTGGGAGTGTTTATCTACAAGATAATCATTGTTGAAGAGACCTGAATCATCAAAAAAGGAGTTTAATTCTTAGAATATGGATTAAAAATGCATCTAAGTGCAAGTCCTGGCTCAAAAAAACCTCAAAAAAGGAGTCCAAAGTGGACCAAAACTTAAACGTGGGACCGGCAACCAAAAATGCCATTCGGCACTTTTGAGGTGCCGATTGGCACAAATGCGGGCCATGGCCCAAGGGCACTTGGATTGAGATAAAACTCATCCTTTTCGATCTTTTAGAGATAATGACGCATCTTAGTTCATATTCTGATCATTTAGCTAATTTTTCAAACATCCTAGCCTCTATAAATAGAGGATACCTCTCAAAATTCAGCACATTTTTTCACACTCTCTGACTCCTCTCTTTCTGACTCTTTTCTTCTTTTCTTTTCTCCCTTACGTTAAAGACGTTTTAGAGGCTCTGACCATGGGAATTTCTTTTCTATAAGAAAAATATTTTAGGTTTCAAAGAGAATTGAATAAATTTGTTTGATCCTTAAAATATTCCTTCATTAAGAAGAGCATGCTCATTCAAGAGGTAGTTTTTCTTTTCTTTTTTTGTTCCTTTTTATTAATTCTACTTGATGATGCATGAATAGGTTTATGATGTTTTTATTATTTTTGATTTATGATGTCATTGCCATGTGTTGTTTAAACCTTTCTTAAAACATGTACTTAGTATATTTTTGTTGTTTTGATTTCTCTTTTGAGTCTAAAAAAACTACTAATTAACAAAGATTTTTTTAAAAACTAAAGCTGATCTAAATTTTTCAGATCTGATTTTTTTTTTCTCAAAAATCAAAATTGATTTGTATTTTCATTAAATATAGATCTAATTTTTTTAATACGTAAAACTGATCTGTATTTTCATTAAATATGGACCTGATTTTTTAAACACATAAAACAGATCTGTATTTTCATTAAATACAAATCTAATTTATTTTAAAACTCAAAATTGATCTGTATTTTCACTAAATACAAATCTAATTTTTTTAAATTACATAAAACTGATTTGTGTTTTCATTAAATACAAATACAGATTTTTAACACGCAAAAACAGATTTGTATTCCAATCTGATTTTTTTAAGAAAAAATTTCATTTCCACAAAATATCAGATTTTAAAATTTAAAAGAAGAAGTCAAAAGTTTAGATTTTTTTTTTTTATTTTTTTTTATGATGCGTGTAACATAGATATATTTTCATGAGTGTAGTTCCTCTTCCAAAAAAAAGAGTCTTTTTCTTATTTCATTCATAAAAAAAAGATCTAATTTTTTTTTCTACAAATCTAGATTTTCTTATTTTCAAAAATAGATCTGATTTTTTTTTTTTTTTACATATAAAACAAAAATCATTGTTTTTTATCTACACAAAAATAGATTTGGTTTTTTTTTTTTTTTTACATATAAAATGAAAATCATTTTTTTTATCTACACAAAAATAGATTTGATTTTTTTTTTTTTTACATATAAACAATTTTTTTTTTTATCTACACAAAAACAAGTCTGGTTTTTTTAATTAATCAAATCAATTTTTTTTTCATTCATAAAAACAGGTCTGATTTTTTTTTTTTTTTTTTTTCTAAAAAAGAGGATACATTCATAAGATAGATTTATGTGGGTCATTTTTGGTTAAGTGTGTCATGTATGCAATGTATCATTCACATCATGCAAAAAGGGTATATTGGTCATTAGAGTCTAGAAGACTAGACTCTGTCTGGGCGAAATAGGTGCCTAACACCTTCCCATTCCATAACCTGGCCTTCGAATTTAGTTCTTTTGGATAGGTATACCTATGATTTGTCTTTCTTTTTTACTTTTGGGTAGATTGTAACTTGGAAAAAAACCATATATTCTTTTGGTAGATTGTAACTAGGACTCAAAACCTTGTAAGGTTTAATTTACCAAGATTGTATTTTCTTTTATTCAATTAATGACAATGAAGCATTTTGATCATGTAAATTTGTATTTATTTTTTTCTTTTTTTTTTGTATTAAAAAAAAAAAAAGTGGTAATTCCTCACCATTTACCCAAAACGAAGTTCCTTGAAAAAGCACCTAAATCGATTTTTTGAGAGCACCCTCTCAAGAAGTTTGCAGTCTCTCATAATTGCAAAGATTAAAGAGACAAGCCAGTAGACAAGCAAAGAAATAAGATAGAAGGAAAGCAGGCTAAAAGACAAGCTATCAGAAGATTCCAAATGGGGGTGAACAAACATATGAAGCACATAATGAGGGGCAAACAAGCATGTTATCAAACATAAAAGGGTGTCCTAGGAGGACAAATGTTGGTTTGGATCAAGTGTCCATAGTTCCAATGGATTGGAGTATGGACGACACACAGACTCATGCACGAATATGTAGGAAAGCATGCAAAGATGTAAAAGAAGCCAAGGAAGCCAAACGGGTGGCATAGAGCAAGCAAGGCAAGCATATCAACTTCTCACAGAGTGGAGAAAGGTGTGTATCAAGCACACTAACACCACGGAGATGTATCTCACAAGTGATTACATCCAAACAAAACCTAGGAGGGAACCATACAAGCAAAGGGCCCCAAGGACCGACAAACATAAGCCCATGGAGGGAGCAAAGCATGGTGAAGCCTAGATCTGGAGAGGCTAACATGGAGATGAAGCACAGAAGCAAACAAGCAAGCATAGACATGCAAAGGAAATGATCCAAACCCTTTGATATAGGCCTAAGTGTGCGGATGTAGGCCTAGACCACAGGATGTAGATCTACATCCCACCAATAAGAGCCAAAACACAAAAGAGAGAGATATCAAGGGATAAAAGGGCTTTTGAAGCACATAGCATAACAACCAACATATATATAAGCACACAAGCATGGCATGTAGCATATAAAAACGTAGATCTAAGCATAGGAACACAAATCTAAGAATAAACATGTAGATCTAAGAGAAAACATGGTAAAGAACACATAGCTTGTAGATCTAAGCATAAACATGGTAAAAAAACCTAAAAACATGTGAATCTAAGCACAAACATTAAATTTAGACATATTCTAGCCTAAGAAGGCTAGGCTAACAACATCAAAGCGATAAATCATGGCATAAGCAAGGAAATATGCTAGAAAAACTACAAATACATGCTAGGAAAAGCAATAAAGCATACTATGGAAAGTAAATAGACATGCAATGAACATAGATAAAGCAAAGGATGTATATTGTAGCTAAAATCTACATCAACACCCCTTAAACCTCAAATCCAAGGTATGGAACTAAGGAAAGGAGGATTGGATGCTAGAAAAACTACCCAAAACTTCTTCTTTTTTTGGTTGCAAAATAGGGGGTATGGGGGTATTTATACTGGAAAAGTACCCTTTGGCTTCCAGTGCACCTTGTAGGTCTGTCAAGCACCCTCTTGACAAAAGCAGTTAAGGATTTTTCCTGGTCCATTTTTGGACATGTATTTGAAGGTCTTTCCGGACTCAGATTGGCCTAACCTTAGTGTCACTAGAAAGCTCTGGATGTCTAGTTTTCAGAACACTAAAGAAATTGAGAATCCAACAGCTGGATCAAAAGTTAGAGCCTCGAGAAGTGCACTGATGTGATTTGCATGGTTTTCTAGATATCTAAACCATTTTAACTTTAATTTTGACCCATGAATAGTCATTGGAAAGAGAAATTGATAATCTTCACAATGACAATGGTCCTGGGAAGCATGCTTATGTGCTTTGCATAGGTTTCTGGATATCTTAACAGATTTAACTCTGATTTTGACCTATGAATAGTCATTGGAAAGAGAATTTGATAATCTTTGTAATGGCCCTGGTCCCAACATGTTCTAATGGTCGGACAAAAACTAGGGTGTTTGGTGCCCTTAGGAGTCAACCTATAGACAAACTAGGTCAAACTTGGTCAAAGTTGACGAAAATCACCAAATAGCTTGGGTTTATAAAAATATGAAATATGTGTGTTTTGGGATGATTTTGACCGATTTTGACTTTTGGTCAACCTAGGGTTGACCAGGGGCATTTTGGTTAATTCAACCTGAAATAGCACTTCGAGTGCTCCGATGTCTGAATGGGTAGCGCCATGTCAATCTAGATGTTTCCTCGGCCCCTTGGAGAAAAGATAATATTGACCCATAGGAAAATTAACCAATTAATTAGCCAAGTGAATTAATTAAATCAATTTAACATGCAATAAGCGTGGTAGCACAAACAAATCACCAAATATCTAAATGCAGCGGAAAATAAATTTGACACAGGTGATTTGTTTAAAAATGGGGAAAACCACCGAGGCAAAACCCCACTAGGTGAATTTAAGATCACCACTCCCGAGAATCCACTGTTATCAAAATAAGTGGTTACAAATAAAGGAATCCCAGTACCTTATACCAATCTATAGTTGAACCCTTACCCTAATATGCAATTAGACTTGTAATGTAGTGACAATATCTTCTTTCAATGCATGGCTCTCAGTATGTTACTAACCAATCGATGCGTGGATCCCAATACGCAGCTTACTCCTTTGCACAAATCCCATTACGTGACTAACACACCAACTTGAGAAAGATGTTGGCTACAAAGTTCTTTAGTTCATCCATATGATGAAGATTAAGAAGCTCCTTGGTTACAAAATCCTACAATGTACAAACACAGCAGCTTTTTCAAGAGAAATATGAACTAAGGCAAATTATCCCCGGTCACAATTTGAGTGAATAATCATTTTGCATCAAGTTGCATCCCCTTAAACAACTCTTAAAATTATCCTTATATATGTCTAGGGTTGTGAGAAAAGAAACCCTACACAAATAGCTTGGATATGCGTGAAAAACAGATCTAGAAATTCGAATTCTGTAAATCTCGATAGATAGGTTATCTGTCAAGCTGCTATTGAGCATTGGGCTGAAATTCCCTTTTAAACCTTGATAGATACAATCTGTCGAGTTATCTGTTAAACTTTAAAATACAACACTTCTTCCCTTATAACCTAAAAAGATTTGCATGGCTTTAACTCTTGACTTGAACAATATGTTGCTTAAATATTTAAACCATCCCAGTTCTACCCAATTACAAGTAAAGTACGTTTTGTCAAAGGATTAGCCATTCTAAATGACATATGTTCATAACAAGTTTCACATATGTCCTAACACCTTCCATCAAAATTGAGATAGAGAACCCCTTGGTCACCCATCATTCAATATTGAGATAGAGAAGCCTCTCAGTCACCCCAGGTTCTGAGGAAGAGAACCCACTTGGTTACCTTCCATCAAGATCGAGGTAGAGAAGGTCCCTGGTTGCCACAATTAATGATTTAGATAGAGAAGACTCTCAATCGCTCCATGTTCTGAAGTAGAGAAGCCCCTTAGTTACCTTCCATCAAGATCAAGGTAGAGAAGCCCCTTGGTCGCCATAGTTCAAGATTGAGATAGAGAAGCCTCTCAATCGTCCCAGGTTCCAAGGTAGAGGAGTCTCATGGTTACCTTCCATCAAGATCGAGGTAGAGAAGCCCCTTAATCGTCACAATTCAAGATTAAGATAGAAAAGTCTTTTAAACTTCATAGATTCTAAGGTAGATAAGCCCCCTAGTTAACTTCAATCAAGATCGAGGTAAAGATGTCCCTTGGTCACCACAATTTAAGATTGAGATAGAGAATCCTCAAAATCGTCCTTGGTTCTAAGGTAGAGAAGCCCCACGGTTACCTTCCATTCACATCAGGGTAGAAAAGCCCCTTGGTCACAACAGTTTCAAATTGAGATAGAGAACCCCTTGGTTACCTTCCTTCAAGATCAAGGAAGAGAAGCCCTTTGGTTACCTCCTATCAAGATCGAGGTAAACAAGCCCCTTGGTCGCCACAATTCAAGATTGAGATAGAGAAGTCTCTCAATTGCCCAGGTTCCAAGGTAGAGAAGCTCCTTGGTTACCTTCCATCAAGATTGAGGTAGAAAAACTCCTTCATTGCCACAATTCAAGATTGAGAGAGAAAAACCTTACAATCGCCCCTGGTTACCTTTCATCAATGTTAGGACATACGTAGTTCAACTTGTTGACATATGTCACTATTTTATGTAATTGGCTTATCCTTAGACAAAACGCACTTTACTTGTAATTGGGTAGATTTAGGATGTGTTTAACACTTCAAGAAACAGTGTTTCAAGTTTAAGTGTTGAAGTCATCAAGTCTGTCCAAGAAACAAGCTGGAAAAGTGCAAGTCACTAAAGCTCGACACCTATTTCAACACATGCATCTATCGAGCTTTAAGAAACTGTTTTAGCCCGAGCCTCGACAGCTTCTCGACAGATCCTCGACACATCTATCTGTCGAGATTTAAAGAAAACATATTTTCAGTTCTGTTTTAAGTCCAATCCGTGAATGTGTCTTTGGGACTTCTTTTCTCCTAACCCTAGACATATAAAAGGATTGTTTTAAAGGCCATCAAACAAATGCAAGTTGCACAAGCATTGAGCAATCCTTGTTCATGCAATTTGTGATCAAAGACGAAGTTCGTGCCCTAGTTCATCTCTTGTGAAGAAGATTGCTGTGTATTGTGCACCGTAGGGTTTTGTGACCGAGCATCTTTTTGATCTTCATCGTGTAGATGATCTGAAGAACTTTGCAGCCAACAACTCTCTCTCTAGTTGGTGAATTGAAGTCGCGTACTGGGATCCGCGCAATTGGTTAGTTATGTACTTAGGAGTCATACATTGAAAGGAGAAACTGTCACTACAGAGCAAGTCCAATTGGGTATTGGGGTAAGGGTTCAACTGTAGGCTGGTAAGGTACTTGGGATTCCTTGCTTGTAATCGCTTGCTGTGATGATAGTAGAGTTTCGGGAGTGGTGACCTTAAATCACCCGATGGGGTTTTTGCTGTCAGGTTTTCCCCATTCGTAAACAAATTGCATGTTAACTTGATTAATTAATAACTTGGCTAATTATTTTCCCCATTCGTAAACTAAAGTATTTTCCCCACGTTGACCCCTCGTAAACAAATTGCATGTTAACTTGATTAGTTTTGCTGTCATTTATTTTCCGCTGCATACTTTAGTTTTGGTGATTTGTTTGTGCTGCCACGTGATATTGCATGTTAACTTGATTAATTAATAACTTGGCTAATTAATCAATTTAATTAATCACAAGGGGTCAATGTGTTTGTGGCCTGTCAATCAAGATCATGGTAGAGAAGCCCCTTGGTTACCTTCTATCAAGATCGTGGTAGAGAAGTCCCTTGGTTACCTCCTATCAAGATCGAGGTAGAGAAGGCCTTCGATCACCACAATTCAAGATTGGGGTAGAGAAACCTCTTAATGGCCATGGTTTCAAGGTAAAGAAGCTCCTTGGTTACCTTCCCTCAAGATCAACGTAGAAAAGCTCCTTCTTCGCCACAATTCAAGATTGAGATAGACAAGCCTCTCAATTAGCACAAGTTCCAAGGTAGAGAAGCTTCCTGGTTGAATTCCATCAAGATTGAGATAGAGAATCCACTTGATCATCATAATTTAAGATTGAGATAGAGAAGCCTCTCAATCTTCTTAGGTTCCAAGGGAGAAAAGCCCTTTGGTTACCTTCCATCAAAATTAAGAAAGAGAAGGCCTTTGTTTGCAACAATTCAAGATTAAGATAGAAAAACCACTCGATCGTCCTAGTTTCTGAGGTAAAGAAGCCCCTTGGTCATCTTCCATTAAGATCGAGGTGCAAAAACCCCAAGGTCACCATAATTCAAGATTAAGATTGAAAAGCCTTTCAATCGTCTCAGGTTTCGAGGTTAAAAAGCCCCTTGGTTACAACAATTCCAGATTGAGATAGAGAAGCCTCTCAATCTTCTCATATTCCAAGGTAGAGAAGCCCTTTGGTTACCTTCCATCAAGATTATGGTAGAGAAGCCCCTTGGTCACCTACCATTCAAGATTGCGATAGAGAAGCTTTTTAATAGCCGTAGGTTCATAGGTAGAGAGGCCCCATGGTTACCTCCCATCAAGATCGAGGTAGGGAAGCCCCTTGGTCACCATAATTCAAGATTAAGATATAGAAGCCTCTCAATCATTTTAGGTTCTGAGGTAGAGAAGCCTCTTGGTTACCTTCCATCGATATCAAGGTTGGGAAACCCCATGGTCACCACAATTCAAGATTGAGATAGAGAAGCCACTCAATCATCTCAGGTTCCAAGGTTGAAAAGCCTCGTGGTCACAATAGTTATAGATTGAGATAAAGAAGCCTCTTCATCTTCTTAGGTTCTAAGGTAGATAAGCCCCTTGGTTACTTTCAATCAAGTATGAGGTAGAAAAGCCCCTTGGTCACCACAATTCAAGATTGTGATAGAGAAGGCCCTCAATGGCCTATGTTCCAAGGTAGAGAAGCCCCCTGCCAACCTTCCGTCATGATCGAGGTACAGAAGCCCCATGGTTGCTATAGTTCAAGATTGAGTTAGAGAATCCTCTAAATCTTTTGAAGTTCCATGGTAGAGAATCCCTTGGTCACCACAATTTAAGCTTGAGATAAAGAAGCTACTCAATCTTCTTAGGTTCCAAGTCGAGAAGCCCTTGGCAAATTTCCTTGAAGATCAAGGTCTAGAAGCCCATGGTCACTATAATTCAAGATTGAGATAGAGTGACCTCTTAATATCCCTAGTTTCCTAGGTAGAGATGCGCCTCAGTTACCTTCCATTAAGATCGAGTTACAGAAGCCCCTGATCATCACAATTCAATATTGAGAAAAAGAAGCCTTTCAATCTTCTCAGGTTCCAAGGTAGAGAAGCCCCTTGGCAACCTTCCATCAACATCGAGGTAGGGAAGCCCCTTAGTCACCACAGTTCAAGATTGAGATAGAAAAGCCTCTCGATCTCCTTAGGTTCTGAGGTGGAAAAGCCCATTGGTTACCTTCCATTGAGAATCCCCATGGTCACCATAATTCAAGATTAAGATAGAGAATCCTCTCAATCGTGTTAGGTTCCAAGGTAAAAAAACCCCATGGTCAAAACAGTTCCAAATTGAGATAGAGAAGCCTCTCAATCTTCTCAGGTTCTAGGGTATAGAAGACCCTTGATTAACTTCCATCAAGATTAAGGTCAAGAAATCCCTTGGTCACCCATAATTCAAGATTGTTACAGAGAAGCCTCTTAATCGCCCCAAGTTCAGAGGTAGAGAAGCCCTATGGTCGCTATAATTCAAGATTGTGATAGAATGGCCTTTCAATATCCCAAAGTTTTGAGATAGAGAAGCCCTTGGTTACCTTCCATCAGGATTGAGGTAGAGAAGCCACCCGATCATCACAATTCAAGATTGAGATATATAAGCTTCTTCATCTTCTTAGGTTCCAAGGTATAGAAGCCCCTTAGTCGCCCATCATTCAAGATTTTTATAGAGAAGCTTCTTAATTCTGCAAGTTCAGAGGTAGAGAAGCCCCATGGTCACTATAATTCATGATTTAGATAGAGTGGCCTCCTAGTATCCCCAAGTTTCGAGATAGAGAAGCCCTTTGACTACCTTTCATCAAGAACGAGGTAGGGAAGCCCCTTGGATGCCATAGTTCAAGCTTGAGGTTGAAAAGCCACTCAATCGTCTCAAGTTCTGAGGTAAAGAAGCCTCTTAGTTACCTTCTATTGAGATCGAGGTAGAGAAACCCCTTGGTCACCAAAATTCAAGATTGAGATAAAGAAGCCTCTTAATCGTCTTAGGTTCCGGGGTTAAAAAGCCCCGTGGTCACAACAGTTCTATATTGAGATAGAGAAGCTTTTCAATCTTCTCAAGTTCCAAGGTTGAGAAGCCCCTTGGTTACCTTCAATCAAGATCGAGGTTAAGAAGCCCCTTAGTTGCCCATCATTCAAGATTACAATAGAAAAGCTTCTTAATCGCCTTAGGTTTAGAGGCAGAGAAGCCCCTTGGTAACCCCCTATCGAGATCGAGGTATGGAAGCCCTTTGGTCACAATAATTCAAGATTGAGATTGAGATGCCACTCAATCATCCTAGGTTCCGAGGTAGAGAAGCCTCTTAGTTACCTTCCATCGAGATCAAGGTTGGGAAACCCCTTGGCCACCATATTTCAAGATTGAGATAGAGAAGCTTTTCAATCATCTTAGGTTTTGAGGTTAAAAATCTCCATGGTCACAATAGTTCTATATTGAGACAGAGAAGCCTCTTCATTTTCTCAAGTTCCAAGGTAGAGAAGCCCCTTTGTTACTTTTAATCAAGATTGAGGTATAGAAGCCCTTTGATCACCACAATTCAAGATTATGATAGAGAAGCCTCTCAATCGCATAGATTACGAGGCAAAGAAGCCCTTTGGAAACGTTCTATCAAGATCGAGGTGGAGAAGCCCCATTGTTGCCAAATTTCAAGATTCAAATGGAGAAGCCTCTTAAACATCTTAGGTTTCGAGGTAGAGAAGCCCCATGGTTACCATCCATTCAGATTAGGGTAAAAAAGTGTCACAGTCACAACAGTTCTAGATTGAGTAACAGAAGCCTCCTAATCTTCTCATGTTCCAAGGTAGTGAAGCCCCTTGAATACTTTCTATCAATATTGAGGTAGAGAAGCCCCTTGGTCCCCCCATTCAAGATTGTGACAGAGAAGCCACTTAATGGCCTAGGCCTCGAGGTAGAGAAGCCCCTTGCCTACCTTCCATCATAATCGAGGTAGAGAAGCCTCGTGGTTGCCATAGTTCAAGATTGAGTTAGAGAAGCCTCTAAATCTTCTACAATTCCAAATTAGAGAAGTCCCCTGGTTACCTTTTATCAAGATCGCAATAAAGAAGCCCCTTGGTTACCACAATTCAAGATTGAGATAGAGAAGCCTCTCAATCGCACAAGTTTCGAGGTAGAGAACCCTTTTGCTACCTTTCCTCAAGATCGAGGCAAAGAAGCCCCATGGTTACCACAATTCAAGATTGATATAGAAATGCCACTCAATAGTCTTAGGTTCAGAGGTAGAGAAGCCCAATGGCTACCTTCCATTCAAATCAAGATAAAAAATTCCCTTGGTCACAACAGTTCCAGATTAAGATAGAGAAGCCTCTTAATCTTCTCAGGTTCCAAGGTAAAGAAGCCCTTGGTTACCTTCTTTCAAGATCGTGGTAGAGAAGCCCTCTGGTTACCTTCTATCAAGATCAAGGTAGAGTGGCCCTTTAGACACCACAATTCATGATTGAGATAGTGAAGCTACTCAATAGCCCAAGTTCCAAGGTAGAGAAGCCCCTTGTTCGTCACAATTCAAGTTTGAGAAAAAGAAGCCTTTCATTCTTCTCAAGTTCTAAGGTAGAAAAGCCCTTGAAAAACTTCCTTGGAGATCGAGGAAGAGAAGCCCCGTGGTCGCTATAATTAAAGATTGAGATAGAGTGGCCTCTCAATATCCCCAAGATCCGAGGTAGAGAAGCTCCTTGGTTACCTTCCATCAAGATCAAGGTAGGGAAGGCCCCTGAATGTCACAATTAAAGATTGAGATAGAGAAACCTCTCTATATCCCCAAGTTCCATGGTAGAGAAGCCCCTTGCTTACCTCCGATCAACATTGAGGTTGGGAAGCCCCTTGGTCACCACAATTCAAGATTAAGATAGAGAATCCTCTCAATCGTCTCAAGTTCCGAGGAAGAAAAGCCCCATGGTTACCTTTCATTTAGATCAGGGTAGAAAAGCCCGTTGGTCACAATAGTTCCAAATTGAGATAGAGAAGCCTCTCAATTTTCTTAGGTTCCATGATAGCGGAGCCCCTTAGTGACCTTCTATCAAGATTGAAGTGGAGAGGCCCCTTGGATGCCATGATTCATGATTGAGATAAAGAAGCCTCTCAAAGGCCCAAGTTCCATGGTATGGTCACCATAATTCAAGATTGAGATAGTGAAGTCTCTTAGTCTTCTCAGGTTCCAAGGTAGTGAAGCCCTTTGGTTACTTTCAATCAAGATCGAGGTAGAGAAGCCCCTTGGTCGCCATAATTCAAGATTGAGATTGAGAAGCCACTCAATTGCCATAGGTTCCGAAGTAGAGAAGCCCATTGGTTACCTTCCATCATAATCAAGGTAAAGAAGCTCCTTGGTCCATAAAATTCATGATTGAGACAGAATAGCCTCTCAATCGCCTTAGGTTCTGAGGTAGAGAAGCCCTTTGGTTACCATCCATTTCAATCAGGGTAGAAAAGCCCCTTGGTCGCGACAATTCCAGATTGAGATAGAGAAGCCTCTTAATCTTCTTAGGATCCAAGGTAGGGAAGCCCCTTGGTTACCTTCCATCAAGATCGAGGTGAAGAAGCTCTTTGCTTGCCACAATTCAAGATTAATCCCCTTGGTTACCTTCCATCAAGATCGTGGTAGACAATCCCCTTGCTCGCCACAATTCAAGATTGGGATAGAAAAGCCTCTCAATCATCCTAAGTTTCAAGGTAGGGAAGCCCGTTTGTTACCATAGTTCAAAATTGATATGGAAAAGCCCCCATCCTTACCATTAGGAGTCTAGCCTCTCCCATTTGTTTATGTACTCTGTTAAACCCCTACCTTTCCTTCCTCCTTTCTCTCTTAGATGGGTTGTATTAGGTATATCATGCCATGTACCATTTGTCCTCATTTGTAGAGTATGGCGACCCCTGTTTACTTTCCTACACCTATATTTTAGGTCTTGCTCTAGGGATGTAGGCATTTACTTTCCCACTCTGAGTACTTACATTGTGCATGATGTATGTATATATATACTTGCTCACCCCCCCTTCTAGTATGATTGTCACAATCCATGTCACCCAAGGCAAAGCGGTGCCTAATTTCCGCCGCGAAAGTATGGTGACGTGTCACCTGATTTCGCCGTGGAAATTTGGTACTTTGCCTAAATACCTTTGGAAAGCATAGATTGGGACCATACCTATTCAAAAGCCAAACCTCAAAGCCCCCTTATGCATGCAAAGCCTTGAAAGCTAACACAAGATCATGTTTTTCATTATCAATCTCCAAAAATTAAGGTTTTATCAAAACAAAGGACTGTCCTTAGACAAGCTTTGTGGGGTACCTAACACCTTCCCCACACGTAACCAAACTACCAGACTCAAGAATCAAGATTTTCTTGCCATCCATTGTAGATTAGGAAAAATTCCCTTTTCTTAGCGTAGGATTGGTAATAAAAATGCTTTCCTTCATATGCAAACATAGGGTAGCAAAATTTTTAATTTTCGCTACACCTTTATCTACTTTGTTGTGTTTGGAAAAAGTATTTCCCCTTCATTAAGGATTGCATGACATATACACTTTTTTTTAGCCAAACTCGGGCTTCGTACTGCTGGTGTAGTGACATCACTTTGGGGATTTCATCACCCCATCTACAGATGCCTAGACACAAACATCGGCAGGTTACCCATAGAAATACTAGACTCAAGAATCAAGATTTTTTTGCCATCCACACTAGATTAGGAGAAATGCCCTTTTTGTAAGCCTAGGGTTGGTAATAAAATCAACTAGAATTAGGTGACCAATCACAGCTTAGAAAAACCCAATGATTGGTGGTGACTTCACTTACCTTTGGTAATCACTTAAAATTTGGCCAAGATTCTTGCCACACCTCCGAAGGTAGACAAATACCTTCCTCCACTGAGAGAGAGAGAGCACTTGAAGCTCCACGTGAACCACACCATCATCGAGGGGGCCTTCCAATAGGTCTAAAGCGTGCGGGAGCATTGCCACGGTGGGTGGTCGAATAAAGGCTAGATGGTTCTTTGTTTCGGGCCGGGCGTTGACAGACTAGTGACTCCACTGGGGGGGAATGAGAGTTTATCCTTTAGAGCTTTTGATAAAACCATAATCTTTGGACATTGGCTTTCAAATAACACAGAAATTGGCATTAGCCTCCGTGGCTTTCCTTTTTGAAAAAGGCTTCTACTATATCCTAGTAGACTATTTTCAAAAGAGCAAAAAAATCTATTTCCAAAAAAATCCTTTTCTGAAAAGGATGCTATAAGGTATTTTCATGGGGACTTACCACTTTCCTCACATGCTTTATCGCTTTCCTCATATGCTTTACTGCTTTCCTCACATGCTTTACAGCTTTCCTTCACATGCAAACATAAGGTAGCAAAATTTAATTTTCGCTACACCTTTTTTTGCTTTCATATATATATATATATATATATATATATATATATATATATATATCTTTGCTGTGTTTGGAAAAAGTATTTGCCCTTCATTAAGGATTGCATGACATATTCACTTTTTTTAGCTAAACCCGATCTCCGTACTGCTGGTGTAGTCACATCACTTTAAGGATTTCATCACCCCATCTACAGATGCCTAGACATAAACATTGGTAGTGTTACCCATAGTTAGATTCGTGGCTAACTTTGTAGGCACTTTTAGGTCTATGGGTGGACAGGAGTAGCTGAAAAGGCCCCTTCGATCCTTCTTACCCCTCAACTTCCATGAAGGAAGGGATATGGCAATTGAGTCCCCTAGGCAAGGAAAACCTACCAGTTAAGCCTTTGCACATAGTTGGCCTAGTTATGTCAAACTCGTAAGGACTAAATCAAGCCCAAAGCCCATGAAGACTAGGCAAAGCCCAAAGAGTGAACATCCAAGACTACGAAAGGATACCTTTATAGGGCTAGAGGTCAAGGGAAAGTGTTTTGAAACAGGTGCGCCCATTTTGCTTGCACTTAAAAAATTATGCTCTACTCCACGTTCTTTCTATCCTGCTTGCATAGCATCCATGATTGAACCCCTAGGGAAAGCAACCCCGTTGCTTGTACATGCTAGATCATACCCCATCCCCAGGGGTTTACAACCCTACACAAGCACTCATGAATACACTAAATGGTTCTGTCACCTAATTGTGCAAAGATAAAATCTGTGTCAAGTAAGCAAAACTCCCCAAGAGGAAATTCTGCTGAAAAACTATCAAGAATCCCAAGACATCATGCGTTCAAGAATTCTCCTAAGAGAGATCCAAATCATCAAAGATATCCAAATTGCCAAGAGATCTAAACTGCCAAGAGGTTCAAATTGCCAAGATGTCAAGAGTCCAAGGGCTCCCTCCAAAGATCTAAAGGTCTAAGAGATCCCTGTTGTCTAAGTTACCAAGAGATCCAAGTGTCCAAGAACTTCCCCAAGAAGTCCACATTGTCAGAAGCCAAGCTTTTCCTCGCAATTGCATTCTCTTGTATTGTAAAAGGCCCACTGTTGGAGCTAATGAACCCAGCGTTGTAAAAGCAAATATTGTACAAGCATGGAATAAAAAAAGGGTCCGTCCCACATTGCCAAGCATGTCATGAAAGTTTCAGTTACTTGCCAATCTTATGCATTAATTTTGTATCATAGTAGAAACTCACCATGATAAATACCCAATCAAGGGTGTAAAGCCAAATTTTTCTAGAAATGGTAGGTACATGTTAAATAGCAAGACCATAAACTAACATGATTATGTTGTTGTGTTTCCATATTGTCAAATGAACCTCGTTTCTTTCACTTCCTATTCTTTCTCAGGATCAAAATATTGCTAAAAAAAATAGTCTAAGCTACCACCATGTCATGATCCCATCATCTCTAGGTCTTACACATTAGAAATTTCTACTAGTGGTACTCTCCCCATGAGCAAAATGCTCAGAAAATTGCTTTTCTGAAGGAGCAAATGGGAAAAATGATGCGTATGATGCAACTGGTTGTAGGAGGAGGACAGAACTCCTCTGGTCATGGTCAGGGAGGTCGTCACACCGAGAATGAAAATCAGACTCGTTAAGACAGGATCATGGCCATAATATATCGCCCTAGGGCAATGACCAAGAAACAAATCTTTCTAAGGACAAGAAACCTGAATCTAGGATTGGCCAAGTCAAGAGCCAAGCCAAAACTTTAGCTGAGAAGCTTTGTATCGCAGAGGGCTCTAACACCCATGGAAGTGTTAATCTAGACAGCCTAACCAACTTCCCTCAGGTCATTATGCCTCCCAAGTTCAAGGCCCCAGAGTTCGTCAAGTATGATAGTACTGGAGACCCTTGCATGCACTTGCGCATGTTTTGTAGGAAGATGGCTCCCTATGGGGATAATCACCCTCTGCTTTGCCAGATTTTCCTTGATAGTTTAACCAGCCTCGTAGCCACGTGGTATGTGAGATTTGAAAAGACCTCTAGCTGGAGGGAAATTGCCAACTCTTTCTTGGAATACCACCAATTCATCACCAAGATAGCTCCCAATTGCACGGTTCTTATGAGAGCAGAGAAGAAGATTGGGAAATCATTTCAAGAATATGCCCAAAGGTAGCAAGAGATAGCCGCACAAGTGTAACCCCCATGATGGAAAATAAGATGATCAAATTGTTCATCGATAACCTCAAGCCTCCTTACTAAGAGAGGATGATTAGCACCTAAGTCACTCATTTTGCTAGACTCATCCCTATTAAGGAGTGTATTGACGAAGGTATTAGGAGCAAGAAGATCATGGAGCCCGAATCCTTAAGTTTCATGGTTGAACAAAAATTTAAGATAATGGCCGGCTGAAAAACTAAGGAGGTCGATGTTTATATGATTGACAATACATCAGAAAGGCCTAAGGGTATTACTTTTGCTTATCCAACCCTAGCTGCTAGACCTTATCAGCAACAAGTTCAGTCTACTAAAGCACCTAACCAAGCCTTTAATCAGAGAGCAAGGCCAGACCTACCTCGTCCCTCTAAGAAGGAAAACTGGAAGTACACTCTGTTACCTAGGCTTATGGCAAACCTTTATGCTTACCTACTGGAAAGGAAGTTAGTGACCCTGATATTTACCAGGTCCAGAGAAGGCCCTCCATCACCTGGCTTTAATCCTTCTAAGAAGTGTGAACACCATTTTAGGGCCTAGGGGCATACTCTAGAAGAATTCTACCAGTTGAGAGATGGAATCTAGGATCTCATCAATAATAAGTTAATACAGTTCGATAATGATGGCTCTAAAAATCATCACCAATCTTTTGCCTCCCTATCAAGAAGGGAATGTAAATGCCATCATCGCAATGGAAGAAAGGGTTCCGAATTTCTCCTCACCATCATTCCCATGGAAGGCCTTGCTCTAAGCCTTAGTCCAAGAGAGCTTCCTTGATCTTGAAGGTATAAGAACCTTGGGATTTAATTGGGGAATCTGCTCATTCTGTGATAGTGGAGACAGGCATGCCTTGTTTGATTGTAAAGTGCTCCGAGCACAAGTTCAGAGTCTAGTCGATCATGATATTATCTGGATTGAAAGGGAAATTGTGTGAAGAGATGATTGTATGGCAGCCCACCTGTGTCCTCCAGCTACCTAGTCAAGAACTAGCTATAATGCTTTATATGTTGGATCAGGGAAAGATTGGGATGAATATCTACAGAAACACCTTGGTAAGGTTACTTCTATGCCTCCCTTTTCAGTAGTCATCAAGGAGATCATAGAATCACTTGTAGATTTAGAGTCATCAGATTCAAGAAAAGGGCAAACCCTGCCAACCATCGAGGGATTCACTCCTCTTGTTCTTACATTGCTTGCGATCGCAGGGCTAGCTTCATCATCAGTTTAAGAGGGAACCGCTATTATTCCTACTATATGAGGTTTTGATCCTCTTATTTGGCCTAGGCCTACCTCTAGAATCTTTGGGGTATCTAGTTCAAAGGCCCTTGAAGCCATTCTGCCAAGTCCGATGCTTATTAATCAGAAGATGTTCTCCATAGTGCCTAATTTGCAAACTCAGGTTGGTGTTATCATTAGCATGTTGAAGCCGTTTCCTTATGAAGATAGTCATCGTGTCCCATGGAAATATGATGTGTCCTTGGTCTCTACTCGAACTGGAAAAGAAGAGGTCTGCTCTAATATCTCTTTAGGTCTATTTAGGCTTACTAGGAGTGGCCGTTGCTATACTCCCGAGGAGCTAGAAAAGAGAAGGAAAGAGATTGGCAAAGGTACAGCCAAACCCGTCAGGAATAGAGTTACAACCGAAGAAGCTGAGGAATTCTTGAAAATTATCAGAAACTCAGAATACAGTGTGATTCAGGAACTAAACAAGTCATTAGCTCAAATTTCCATCTAACCTTCGATGTCCATTGTGAGGCTCTCATAAAAGTCTTGAAAGAAACATGTGTTCCTACAGGTGTCACAGAATCTTCCTTTGAGGGTATAGTCTCAATGGTGTTGGCCACCAACTAGATTTCCTTTACAAATGATGAGCTACCACCAAAAGGTAGAGAGTGTACTTTGCCCATGCACATTATGGTAAAGTGTGAAGATACGATTGTCTCCAGAGTACTAATTGACAATGGATTAGCCTTGGATGTTTGCCAGATGTCTACTATAGAGCATTTGAATGTGGATACCTCTCTCATCCGCCCTACCACCATGATCATTAGAGCCTTTGATGGCACTCTCTGAGAGGTGTAAGGTGAGATTGAATTAGCAATTTTAATTGGTCCTAGGTCTTTCATGGTTAACTTCCAAGTCATCAAGGTGGATTCCCCATAAAATATGCTTCTAGGGAGGCCTTGGCTACACGCCACAGGCCCAATTGCTTCTACCCTTAATCAGAGTCTCAAGTTCCCCTCCAAGGATCAGATGATCACTATTATGGCTGAAGAGCCCCTAACCATCTTCAAGGAGACTTCTATCCCCTACATTGGTGCTAATGCCTTTCCGAAGAAAACTTTCCATAGTTTTGAGCTAGTCTCCATGATTTCTAGAGCTCTAGAACTATAATCAGCATGACCCTCTACTACTTTAATGTCTGCCAAGGAGATGCTCAAATTTAGCTATCAATTAGGCCAAGGCCTCGGTGCCGTAGGACGTGGGAAGGCCTTTTTGATTAAACTCCCAAACAACAAAGAAGGATCCGGTCTAGGCTACGACCCCTTCGATGAAGAACCTTTCCAAGCTTCCAGAGGAAAGAAAAGGAAATGCACTGGCCAAGGGATGTCCATTCCCCACATTAAGGTCACTTTTTCGGCTCCGGCTAAGGTCACCAGATCAGAAATGGTACAGGAATCACGCGAGGAGGAATCAGATCTAGCTTCTCTCATCCGTCTTTGCCCTAAGGAATTCTCAGTGAATGCTATCATATCCCTAGGAGATGATCTGACTTTTACTATCCGGCCCCATGTGCCAGGCAAGATAGTAGGCCATTGGACCATTGAGCCTTGCTTTGTGGTTACACTGGTTGAGTAAGAAGTATTCCATCATCGTGCGGTTGGGTCCTCCAATTCCTGGAAAGAGTTGGAATAGCATATCTAGTTTGTTTTGCATGCTTATTTCCTATTTTCTACATTTCTTGTTTGCATTTCCCTAGTTTATTTCCCAAAAAAGAAAGAAAAAACATTTCCCTTTTATCATTATCATGCATGAACTTTGTTATCCCCCTAAATATAACCCATTAATGAAAATTATCCAGCATACTATTTAGGAAATTCTTGCATTTATCTCTTTATTTGCTTTCCTCTGAATATGTGTGCAAATTATCTTATGTTTCTCTGTATATGTTCTATTCTATAGGATCTATTCTGATTTCCAAGTGGGTACATTGTCCTATTGCCATAACGAGAATATTGATGATGTGAATGAGACAATAGAGTTGGATCATGATGTTGAAGGATTCGAGGAGATTGTGAATTTACCTCGTGATATTTTGCAAGCTCTAAACAGAGAAAATGAGGGGTCCAAGCCCAACATAGAAGAAACTAAAGTGATTAACCTTGTCAACAATGGCGAGAATGAAAAACCTGTCAAGATTGGGGTGAACTTTCCTAAAGACTTGAAACATGAGCTTATAGTGCTACTCAAAGAGTTTAGAGAGATATTTGGTTGGTCCTACCAAGATATGCCAGGGTTGGATACTAAGATTGTTATGCATAGAATTCCAGTTAAGCCAAAATGCTCTCCAATGCGGCAAGCCCTTCGAAGGATGAAATCCGGGATCATTTTGAAGATTAATGAAGAAGTAGAAAAATAGTTGTAAGCCGGTTTCCTTACTATGATAGCCTACTCATATTGGGTTGCCAGCAATGTTCCTGTGCCTAAGAAAGACGAGAAAGTATGCATGTGCATTGATAACAGAGATTTGAACCAGGCCAGTCCCAAGGACAACTTTCCATTGCCACATATCGATACCCAGATCGATAATACCATTACCAACATGTTCTTCTCCTTTATGTATGGATTCTTGGGTTATAATCAAATCAAGATGGTCGAGGAAGACAAAGCTAAGAAAACATTCACCACTCATTAGGGAACTTACACGTATTATGTCATGCAATTCGGCTTAAATAACGTCGATGCTACTTACCAGCAAGCCATGGTAACCTTGTTCCATGATATGATACACAAAAAGATCGAAGTCTATGTGGACAACATGATTGCCAAATCCCACACACCTAGAGATCATTTGATAGATCTGAGAAAACTATTCAAGCGCCTTATCAAGTACGGATTGAGTCTAAACCCTAACAAGTGGACCCAGAAAAATTCCAAGCTATCCGGGAGATGCCGACACTGCAAACCAAGAAACAAATTCGCAGCTTCTTAAGAAAGGCCAATTACATAGCTCACTTCATAATGTAGTTGACCACCACATGTGATCCATTGTTCAAGCTCTTAAAGAAAGACATAAAGATAGAATGGACAGATGAGTGCCAAGTGGACTTTGACAAGATGAAGTAGTATTTGTTAAACCCTTCTATTCTAGTTCCCTCGACACTAGGATATCTGTTCATCCTTATTGATGCCTTATTTTGTTTGCCCTCAATTTGCGTGTCGAACCCCAAAAAATCCAAAAATATTATTTTCTCTCCAAAAGGCCATGAGAACATCCAGAATAATGTGGTGCAACCTATTCTGACACTATAGCACTCAAAGTGCCTTGTTCAGCTAAAATGACCAAAACACCCCTGATCAGTGACCGCAGGTTGGATGAGCTCAAAACCCTCACAAAACAACCCTTTTCATATTTTTACATCAAACCCAAGCTTCTCGGAGACTTTAGGCAACTTTGCCCAAGTTTGACCCAGAGTTGACCTCGGGTGGGCCCAAAAACCCTAATTTTGATCTAGCCATAGAATAAGTTGAAACCAAGGCCATTGTAAAGATTATCAAATTCTCATTCCAATGACTATTCATGGGTCAAGCACCTTAGGAAAGCATAGATTTGGACCACGGCCATTCAAAAGCCAAACCTCAAAGCCCCATGCATGCAAAGCCTCGAAAGCCAGTGCCAAAATCTTTTTCTTTTTCTACCAACCTCCAGAAATTAAGGTTTTATCAAAATAAAGGACTGTCATTAGATAGGCGATGTGGGGTGCCTAACACCTTCCCCTCATGTAACCAAACTTCCGGACTCAAGAATCAAGTTTTTTTCCATCCATTTTAGATTAGGAAAAATGACCTTTCTCAAGCCTAGGATTGGTAATAAAATCAACTAGAAATAGGTGAATAATCCCACCTAAGAAAAACCTAATGATTGGTGGCGACTTCGCTTACCTTTAGTAATCCCGTAAAGTATGGCCCAGAATCCTGCCACACCACCAAAGGTAGAACACTTACCCTCTCTTACCAAGAGAGAGAGAGAGAGCACCTAAAGCTCCGTGTGAACCACGTAAAAGAACTATTTCTGAGAGAGGGGCCTCCAACAGGGCCCTCGCATGGTTGAGCGAAGGCCCAGCAGCGGTTTCACCATTCGCCCACGACCCGACCGTTGACAGACTAGCAACTCCACTGGGGTTACTTAGAGAATTTAGCCTTTAGAGCTTTTGATAAAACCATAATCTTTGGACATTAGCTTTCAAAAACACAGAAATTGGCATTGGCCTTCGGGGCTTTCCTTTTGGAAAAGGCTTCTACTATATCCTAGTAGGCTGTTTTCAAAAGAGTAAAAAACCGTTTTCCAAAAAGGGTGTGAGGTATTTTTATAGGGCTTTACAGCTTTCCTCACATGCTTTTCTCACATGATCTGAACTCGGGCTCCACATTGCTGGCGTAGTCACATCTCGTTGGGGATTTCATCACCCTATTTGCAGATGTCCAGACATAAACATCAGTAGTGTTACCTAAAGTTAGATTTGAGGCTAATTTTGTAGGCACTTCTTGGCCCATGGGTGGACAGGAGTAGCTGAAAGGCCCCCTCGATCCTTCCTACCCCATAACTTCCATGAAGGGAGGGGTATGGTGATTTCATCCCCCTAGGCTAGGGACAACCTAGCAGTTAAGCCTTTGCATATAGTTGGCCTAGTTATGTCAAACTCGTCAGAACTAGATTAAAGCCTGAGCCCATCTGGATTAGGTGAAACCCAAAGAGTGAACATCCAAGACTAGGAAAGTATACCCTTTTTGTACTAGATGTCAAGGGAAAGTGTCTTGTAATAAGTGTGCTTTTTTTGCTTGCGCTAAAGAAATTATACTCTACTTCAGGTTCCTTTTATCCTGCTTGCATAGCATCCATGACTAAACCCCTAGGGTAAGCAACCCCGTTGCTTGTACATGCTAAATCATACCCCATCCCTAAGGGTTAACCCTACAAGGGCACTCATGCATACACTAATTGGTTTTGTCACATAATTGTGCAAAAATAAAATTTGTGGTAAGCAACCAAAACTCCTCTCAAGAGGAAATGCTACTGGAAAATTGCCAAGAGATCCCAAGACATCATGAATTTCGGCTCCCCAGGAGATCCAAAGTCCAGGAGATCTATGCCATCTATATTGACAAGAGGTGCAAATTGCCAGGAAGTCCTAGATGTCAAATATCCAGGGGCTCCCTCGAAACATCCAAGGTCCAAGATATCCATGTTGTCCAAGTATCTGAGAGATCCAAGCATCCAAGAGCTTCCCCAAGAAGTCCATATTGTCAGAAGCTGAGTTTTTCCTCGCTAACGCATGTCCTTGTATTGTAAAAAGCCCATTATTGGAACCGATGAACCCAGCATTGAAAATGCAAATCTTGTACCAGCATGTAATCAAAAGAGGGTCCGTCCTACATTACCAAGCATTCCATGAAAGTTTTGGTTACTTGCCAATCTAGTGCATTAATCTTGCATCATTGTAGAAACTCACAATGATAAATACCAGATTAAGGGTGCACAACCATTTTTTTTTTTTGAAAATGGTAGGTCCATGTTAAATGACAAGGACATAAACTAACTTGACTTTGGTGTTGTGTTTCCACATTTTCAAATGCACCCCATCTCTGTCACCTCTAATCCATTCACAAGGATCAAAAGATTGCTAAAAAGAAACAGGCTAAGCTATCGCCATGCCGTGATCCTATCACCACTAGGTCTCGCGCAAGAGAGATGTCTACTAGTGATACTCCTCCCTATGAGGAAAATGCTCAGGAGATTCCTCTTCTAAAGGAGCAAGTGTTAGAATTGAAGTGCATGGTGCAACAATTGGTTGTAGAAGGAGGATAGAACTCCTCTAGTCATAGTCAAGGAAGTCCACGAAATAAAAATGAAAATCAGCCCCCACCAGTATAGAGTCAGAGCTACAAAGTACTGCCCTAGGGCGATGATCAAGAGACAAATCCTTTTAAGGACAAGAACCCCGAATCAGGGTATGGCCAAGTCAAGAGCCAAGTGGAAAATTCGAAAAGCTTCGTATCATAGAAGGCTTTAGCGCACATGGAAGCATTGATCTAAATAGTCTGATTGATTTCCCTCAAGCCATTATGCCTCCCAAGTTCAAGGCACTAGAGTTCATCAAGTATGATGGCTCCTTATGGGGATAACCATCCTCTACTTTGTCAAATTTTCCCTGATAGTTTGATCGGTCCCTAGGCCACATGGTATGTGAGATTGGAAAAGACTTCTAGCTGGAGAGAAATGGCTAACTCTTTCCTAGAATACTACCGGTTCAACACCAAGATAGCTCGCGATCGCCCAGTCCTTATGAGAACAGAAAAGAAGATTGCGGAGTCTTTCCGAGAATATTCCCAAAGGTGGCGTAAGCTAGCCGCACAAGTGCAACCCCTTATTATGGAAAATGAGATGATCAAATGGTTCATTGAAAATCTTAAGCCTCCCTACTATGAGAATATGATTAACACCCAAGTCACTTATTTTGCTAGCCTCACCTATATCAAAGAGCGTATTGACGAGGGTCTTAGGAGTAAGAAGATCATGGGTCCTAAGTCTTTGAGCTCCATGGTTGAACAATAGGTTAATAAATTGACCAGCTACAAGTTTAAGGAAGCCGATGTTCACATGGTTGACAATGCACTAAAAAGGCCTAGGGGTACTACTTCTGCTTACACTTCCCTAGCGGTTAGATCTTATCAGCAATAAGTTCAACCTAGTCATGCGCCTAACTGAGTCTCCAATCAGAGAGACAGGCCAAACCCTTCTCGTCCCTTTAGGAGATAAAACCAGAAGTTTATGCTTACTTGCTAGAGAGGAAACTAGTGACCTCAATGTTCTACGGGCCTAAAGAAGGCCTTCCCCTACCTGGTTTTGATCCGTCCTAGAAGTATGAACACCATTTTGGGGTCAAGGGGAAAACCCTTGAAGAATGTTACCATTAAATGGACCGTGTCTAGGATCTCATGAACAAATTGATACAGTTTGATAATGTAGCTTCTTCGAACATCATCACCAACCCTTTGCCTCCCCATCAGGAAGGGAATGTGAATGCCATCATCATAATGGAAGAAAAAGTTCTAGACTTTTCCTTACCATCATTCCCATGGAAGACCTTGCTTCCAACCTTGGTCCAAGAGAGCCATCTTTATCTTAAGGGCATAAAGACCCCAGAATTTGATTGGGGAAGCTGCTTATTCTGACAATGGAGACAGGCATGCCCTGTTTGACTGTAAATTGCTCTAAGCATAGGTTCAGAGTCTAGCCAACCGTGGTATCATTTAGATTGAAAGGAAAATAGTACAAAGAGGCAATTACATGGCAACCAACCTCTGTCCTTTAGCTGCCCAGTCAGGAACCAACTACAATGCTATATTAGTTGGCTCAAGAAAAGACTGGGATGAAGATCTAGAGAAATGCTTTGGTAAGGCTACTTCGGTGCCTCCTTCTTCCGTAGTCATTGAGGAGATCATAGAATCACTGTTGGATTCAAGGTCATTAGATTCAGAAAATGGGCAAGCCTTACTAGCCATTGAGGGATTCACTCCTTTAGTTCTTGCAATCGTAGGACTAGCTTCATCATCAGTTCAGGAGGGAACCACTATTGTTCCTACTATCTGAGGTTTCGATCTTTTCATTATGCCAAAGCCCACCTCAAGAATCTCTAGGGAATCCGGCTTAAAAGATCTTGAAGCCATTCTGCCGGGTCCAACGGTCATTAATCCGAAGATGTTCTCCATAGCACCTAGTTCGCAAACTCAGAAAGGTGTTATCATTCACATCCCAAAGTCATTCCCTTATGAGGATGACCATCGTATCCCATGGAAATAGGTGGTGTCCTTGATCTCCACACGAACTAGAAAAGAGGAGGTCTGCTTCAACATCTCTTCAGGTTTATCTAGGCTTACTAGGAGTGGCTGCTGCTATACTCAGAATATAGTGTGATTCAGTAGCTAAACAAGTTGCCAGCCCAGATTTCTATCTTGGTGCTCTTGCTATCCTCCGATGTTAACCGTAAGGTCTTGAAAGTCTTGAAAGAGACGAGTGTTCCTACAAATGCCACAAAACTGCCTTTCAAGGGTATGGTCTCAAATGTGTTGGCTACCAACTAGATCTCCTTTACAGATGATGAGCTACCTCTAGAAGGTAGAGAGGATACTTTGCCCATGCACATTATAGTGAGGTGTGAGGACATGATCGTCTCTAGAGTACTAATTAACAATGGATCATCCTTGAATGTTAGCCCGATGTTTACTATAGAGTAGTTGAATGTGGATGCCTCTCTTATCCATCCCACCACCATGATCATTAGAGCCTTTGATGGCACTCTTCGAGAGGTGCAAGGCAAGATCGAATTTACAATCGGAAGTCGGCACCAAGTTTTTCATGGTCATCTTCCAAGTCATCAAGGTGGATTCCCCATATACCATGCTCCTAGGGAGGCATTGGTTACACATTGCAAGCGCAGTTGCTTCTACCTTCCAAGGATCAGTTGGTCACTATTATGGCTGAAGAGCCCCTACCCATCTTCAAAGAGGCTTTTATCCCTTACATTGGTGCTAATGTCTTTCCGGAGGCAACTTTTCACAACTTCAAGATAGTCTCCATGATCTCAAGAGCTCCAAAACTCGAGTCTGTGTAGCCGTCCACTACTCTAATGGCTGCCAAGGAGATGCTCAAATTTGTCTATCAGTTAGGCCAAGGCTTTGATGTCGTAGGACATGGGAAGGCTTCTTTGATTGTGCTTCCAGACAACAAAGGAGGATTCAGTCTAGGCTACAACCCCTAAGATGAAGAACTCTTCCAAGCTTCTAGGGGAAAGAAAAAGAAGTGCCTCGGTTAAAGGATGTCTATTCCCCACATTAGAGTCACTTTTTTGGCTCCGGCCGAGGTCATCAGATTAAAAATGTCACAGGAATCATGCAAGGAGGAGTCAAATTTGGCTTGTCTCATTTGCTTATGTCCCGAGAAATTCTCGATGAATTCCATCATATCCCTAGAGGGTGTTTTGACTTCTACTATTAGGCCCTATGTGCTAGGTGAGATAGTAGGCCATTGGACCATCATGCCCTGCTTTGTGGTTGCACCGGCTGAGTAAGGAGTATTCCATCATCATGTGGTTGGGTTTCCTAAGTGCTTAAAAGAGTTGAAATAGCATATCTAGTTTGTTGTTCATGTTTATTTCCTGCTATTGCATTTCTTGTTTGCATTTCCTAGTTCATTTCCAAACAAAAAATATGTTTTCCTTTTATCATTATCAGGCATGAACTTTGTTACCTCCTTATCTATAATCCACTAATGAAATTATCCAACGTATTATTAGGAAATTCTTGCATCTATTTCTTTATCTTCTTTTCCAATGAATATGTGTGTGCAAATTGTCTTATTTTTTCTTGTATTATGTTTTGTTCTATAGAATCTATTCTAATTCCCAAGTGGGTACATTGTCCTGTAGCCATAACGAGGATATTGGTGACATGAATGAGACAATAGAGTTGGACCATGATGTTAAAGGATTAGAGGAAATTCTGAACTTACCTCGTGATATTTTAGAAGCTCTAAATAGCACAAATGAGGGGTCCAAGCCTAACATAGAAGAAACAGAGGTGATTAACCTTGCTAACAAAGGCAAACATGAAAAGACTGTCAAGATTGTGGTAAACTTTCCTTAAGACATGAAGCCTGAGCTCATAGCGCTACTCAAGGAATTCTGAGAGATATTTTCTTGGTCCTACCAAGATATGCCAGGTTTTAACACTGAGATCATTGTCCACAAAATTCCAGTTAGGTCAAAATGCCCACCAGTGTGGCAACCCCTTCGAAGGATGAAATCTGAGATCATTTTGAAGATCAAAGAGGAAGTAGAAAGTAGTTGAAAGCCGGTTTCCTTACCACAATAGCCTACTTAGATTGGGTCACCAACATTGTTCCCATGCCTAAGAAAGATGGGAAAGTATGCATGTGCATTGATTGTAGATATTTGAACTAAGCCAGCCCCAAGGAAAACTTCCCATTGCCGCATATTGATACACTGATCGATAATACTGCTACCAACAAGCTCTTCTCCTTCATGGATGGATTCTCTAGCTATAATCATATCAAAATTTCCAAAGAAGACAAAGCTAAGACAGAAATCACCACTTATTGGGGAACCTATGCATATGATATCATGCCATTCAGCTTAAAGAACATAGGCACTACTTATCAGTGAGCCATGGTAACCATGTTTCATGATATGATGCATGTAAGGTTGAATTTATTCAATCATGTGTTTACTTTATTTTGTGCCAAATTTGCTTGTAATTTAGCAATTAGATACTCTGTATTTAGGTGGGATTTATGTAAGGGTTGTGTGTGAGAGAGTGTGAAGAAAACTCAAGGTGTGTGCAATTCAAAGGAGTCTCATGACTGGCTTGCGACTAGCAAGTCTTCAGAATGGCACAAGTGTGAAGCATGTGGGGGAGCTAAAGGGTCACGACAGCTAGAGCACTACATGAAAAAACTTCCAGTCTAGCCAGGCAGTTAGCTCGCGACTTAGACTCGCGACTTGTTCCAGTAACGAGGTTGAGTCACCAGAATGTCCTGTTTGGTTGAAACTGACTTTTCGCTTTCCTCATACACACCACTATAAATACCCTTATACCCACAAAATATAGAGAGCTTCCAAAGAGAATTTTGAGAAAGAAACCCTAGATTCTCCAAATTTTCATCCTTTGATTCCAGAGACAATTTTATCCTTTAATTCCAGAGACAATTTCATCCTTTGATTTCAGAGACAATCTTCATCCTCTGATTCTCCAAATTCCTCTACTCTCACCCTCTCCATTGTCATATCCTTGAGAGGTACATTTGCCAAATCCTTATCTCACCATACCCATATCAGTATGGTGAGGAGATGTTTTGGTACTTGGGAAGCAGTTCATAGAGGACCAATTCATTTGGTTGATGCAATTGGCTTATTGCGGGATCCGGTAAGCTAGAGAAGACAAGGTTTGGCATAACCTTGTTGGAGAAAGAACTTTAGAGGGCTTAGGCGTACTGGGTAGATTAGTCTTGGAGGGTCTTCTGCTATTCATGTATCCCAACTTCATTCTCTAGTGGATTATTGACCGTTTGGAGGGCAGTGGAGAGGTTTTTCATCGAGTTCTTCGGTTTTGTCTTCTATAACACATCAGCGTGTAATCTTTGTGTTTGCATCTCTCTTTCCTTTATCTTTACCTATTAATTGCTACTGTATTTGTAATTAATTATGGTTTAGAGTGTGTTACCAATTTGGGTTTAGCTTATATTTATCATTCCGCACATATATTGTTTATGTATAAGCTTGTGTTGGCAATTTTGTAATTGGGGCTCTAAACGTTCATTGGTGTTTTACACGCTAATTGAACTTTCAATACAAAAAGAGATCGAAGTCTACGTGGATGATACGATTACCAAATCCCAAATTTCTAGGGATCATTTGATAGATTTGAGAAAATTGTTCAAGCGCCTCGTCAAGTACAGGTTGAGATTAAACCCTAACAAGTGCATCTTCGAGGAAATAGCTCAACTTCATAGTCAGCCAAAGAGGAATTAAAGTTGACTCAGCAAAGGTCTAAGCTATCTGGGACACGCTGACACTGCAAACCAAGAAACAGATTTGCTGCTTCTTAGGGAAAGTCAAGTACATAGCCCGCTTCATAGTTCTGTTGACTACCACATGTGATCCATTGTTCAAGCTCTTGAAAAAGGACACAAAGATAGAATGGAAAAATGAGTGCCAAGTAGCCTTTGACAAGATTAAGTAGTATTTGTTGAATCCTCATGTTTTGGTTCCCCCAACGTCGAGGTATCTGTTGATCCTTTACCTAGTGGTATAAGAAACCTCTATGGGCTGCATGTTAGGCTAAGTGGCAGAGCTTGACTAGAAAGAAAAGGCGATTTACTATTAAAGTAAGAAGTTCACCAGTTGTCAGATCAACTATACCGCCATTAAGAAGACTTGTTACGCCTTAGCGTGGGCCTCACACAAATTGCGGCAGTACATGCTCTACTACACCACGCTGCTCATTTCCCATATGGATCCCATTAAGTACATATTTGAAAAGCCAGCTCTTACAAGGAAGATCTCCCATTGGCAAATTTTGCTTTCTAAATTTGACATCATGTTTGTGATGAAAAAGGCCATCAAGGGCCAAGCCATAGCCAACAACCAAGCTAAATTTTGATTGCATCAACAACATCACAGAATACGAAGCACGCGTAGTTGGCCTACAAGTGGCCCTAGAATTCGACTTCTATGACTTGAGCGTCTTTGGAGATTCCCTGTCGATCATCTCCTAAATCAAGGGAAAATGGCAAGCCCGAGATACCAAGTTGATTCCGTATTAGAAATTTGTTAGTTGATTGATTCCAAAGTTCCAAAAGCCATGGTACCATGACATCAAGGCTTATATCAAGAACAGTGAATACCCGTTCGGTGCAACAGAAAGTTAAAAGAAGTTTATTTGGTGCATGGCTTATCAATTTTTCTTGAGTGGAGAAGTCCTACACAAAAGGAACCACGATTCTACCCTATTTCAATGCGTAGATGCCCTCAAGGCTAATTATCTGATGGAAGAGATGCATGAAGGTTTACTTGGAGCACACGCCAGTGGACCTAAGACACAATTCCCACCCTATCAAGACAAGAAGAATGCTCTTCCTCAGCCTTTGCAATATTTAGAAGCACCATGCCCTTCTCAACTTGGGGTATGACTTCAATATGCCCACAAATTCTGACGCCGTCATACAGTACTTTGCATGAAGGAGCCTCTTAGTGCACCTCATTTCTATATTCTTATGTCAACCAAAAAAAAAAACAAAACAAAAAGAACAAAAAAAAATGTAAAAATGTTGATTAAAAACCTAAAAGGGCGGTCTATGCAAAAGGAGAGCCAAAAGAAAGAGAGTGTGAGAAAATACGAAAGGTAGATTGAAAACTCGAAAGGGTAGTCTATGCAAAATTTAAGGCAACCAAAATTCAGTTGAACTACGTGATGACCAGATCCTTCCTAGTGGGGGTACGTAGGCAGCCATCTTGGTTCAGTCATGTCTTAAAAGAAATATTAGTTAACTCATGCTTGCTTGAATCTCTGCTTAAGATTAGAAAATTATATGGACCCAGTATCCAAGACAAGATATGAAGATGCCTCTGAGATTGCTCTTTGTTTGCAATACTACCATGGCCCGGTGGTCTGCTTAAGATGTTTTGGCTCATGCCAATAGGAAATGTACCTCAATGGGAAGAGGGAAAGATTCTTCTAGAACAGGATGTATCCTTGGAAAAATGAGATATTGATGTGCATGGGTTTTACATTTATCACTTTTTTGTATAATCTTGCATTTTCAAAGCACTTGCATACATATTCATTAACATGCTTGTATTATGCCATTCAATTTCTTTCATACATTCTGAATTTCATCATAAACATCTCTCCCTACCATTTCTCAGTTTCTAAGCATGCCTAACAAACTAGACTATGCTTTAAGAACTCAAACAAAAAAGAGGAAGGCCTTACGCAATTGCCTAGCAATTTATGAAGGACCTTTCCGTACATGGTGGGATACTAACTACATAGCTCATGTGCAGAAATGAAATAAGCAGGAAAAAAAACCAACAAGTCAAACATGGCCCAAGCGATTAGACACGGCCTGGCACAGCCTCCCGAAACCATTACGGAGAATCAGGTCATTAGAAGCATGGGTGCGAAGTAACCCAGCTGCATTAAAGACCAAGTCTTTAACAACCCCCCTGAGTCTATCATATGAATGTCGAAGATAGACCAGCTCCCTCTCCATCAGGGAATCAGAAGTAGACCCTTGTCTTTTAATCTCTAGCAAAGCCTATAGGGTGGCCACCTCTGCAGTAGAAACCCTCAAGGCTTCCTCTCCCTCAGGCAGCTTTGTTTGAAGGTGATGGAAGGCCAACTACAGCTCACTAGACTTTCACCCTCTCATAGATACTCCATGCTTGGATTAGAATGAATGAAAGCCCTCGTCTACACTAGCTCTAATGCTAAAACATTGGCTCAACTCTATCGGCCTCCAATGTGGCCCTCTCCTTGTCCCAAAAATGATTTAAGGTAGCAGATCTCTGGGAAAGATCCACAAGCTTGTCCTCTAAGCTCGCAACTCGGGACCTCAACAAAATGCACTCTACCTCTATGCTTGGAAGGGCTAGGCCCCTTTACTCAAGCTTCGCCTTGAAGGTGGCGAGCTCACTTTCATGCGCACTGCTCATCTCCTCAATATCCTCTATGAGGATGTTAGCCAGCTCCCTATAGCAATCTCTATCACTAATAGCCTCCTTAAGGTACTTCCTAAGATCCATAAGGGCTCGCTCATCCTTGATCTTGAACTCTAGGTTATAATCCCTCAAAACATCAGCCAGGAGTAGCAGCTCAACTGAGGCTGGCAATGACAAGTCAAACACGAAATTGGGATCCCTAGTGTCTCGATACACTTTAAACGCAATGGAAAACCACTCTTGATCCTCTCTAGAGTAAAGGGGGAAGTCAATACACAAATTATGTGCCTCCTAGAAATCTAAGGCATGCCCTTTCACTACCACATCAATGTCCAAGAGTCCGTATTCACAAGTGACGACAAAGAGATCACTAAGTCGAGGGATATGCTAGATACCCCCAAATTACTCCATGGCAATGCTAGTAAAGTATCCCATGAACCCTCAGATACCTACCAAGGGGATGCCAAGTAAACCAACATGATGAGTCTGCCCTTACCACCTAGTAATACCCCACTAGACTCTCTAGGTCCAATCAGCGAGGCGTAGGCTACATAAGTATCTCAACCAATCCTTAGTACTCATGGAAAAGGGAAGATTAAGAGCTATAGTAGCCTGGATTCTATTCCTACCCACAAAGCCCACAGGATGATCCTTAGCAAATGACACTCAGATGGCTGCAGAACCACAACTGGAATAGATGGACACATTGGCCTAGCCTACCCCGACCAGTCTCCTGACAAAAAGACAAAGACCTAATCGTCTCACAAAGTACGACAGGAATAAAAGAGGTACCATGGAGTAAGGCACTCACCAGAGGTAAAATAGCAAAGCTAATAGCTCCTGATGCTAAAGGAAATAGCACTATGCTGAAGAAAGCCACTAGGAACGCCTAACGCCTATAGGATGCCCACCACTCCTCCAGATACACGAAATCATCTCTGTAGCCAACCGAACACTCCAAGGGATGAAGCTAGTCATATAGGAAGTCAAAGGACATGCTCCCTTCTATCCCACTACCATGCCAAGTTACCACCTCCACAACTGGCCTCTTCCAGCCCAACAAGTAGGCAAGCCTCTTGTAGTAGCATGGCCGCACTGATGGAACATAAATGGTACTTAAAGGGGTAGGAAGAGAAAGAAAGCGGTCATACTCCTATAAAGTAGGCACTAGATCAATGTCCCTACTAGTGACAAATCTTAAAACAAGCTCCCAGCAAGAGATAATGACCACTAACAAGTGTTAATCTAGTGTGGTGTGAAGAAGGGCAGTAACATTTCCAAGAATTCACCGAAGGAGTGCCCGATGACTACAAGAAAAGATCTTAACCATCTTCTAAGCTTTTTCTCATGGAAAGATTCCCTCTTAAGCTCGACCAAAGTGTCTTAGGAGTGAGCACCAAGAGCATCCATGAATAGATCTTGCTAAATTCGACGACCTAATGAGAATCTATGCAAAAAATGATGAAAAATGGTGTTTTTTGCACGTTTTAGGTGAAGAAAAGGGAAGGAGAAGACCCCAGAAATGCAGAACAAGAATGAGTTGAAGCTGGGCTAGAACCTAAACTTTATCCACAAGAATCGAGGCGGCAGCCTTTCAAAGACTGCTAGAGGCCCTACAATGGCTACTGGACCTTAGGATATGTGCAGGAGCTTTTTAGCTCCCCAACCACAAACCCCCATGTGTTCTGACCACTACCCCCTGTTTAGGATGTTTTCGACTTCACTAGAGCAAAGATTCCCTTGTTTTGGCACCCGTTGTAGTGCGGGATCAGTACGGGAGCAAACCGAACTGTTGAAAATTCTCTCTCATGCTTTTGAGACTACACAAGTCCTACACTAGGGTAGTTTATCTTTGTGCGTCTCATTCAACACTTCTAGACATCTTGAACCTCATTTTACTATCCCAATTCAAGGTCGGTTCAGCCTCAGTAATCAAAGTTTACAACGGAAGGGTGCTAGCACTCTTCTCAGCCATCCGACAACCTTTTTTTAGCTTATTTGGAAGATCCAAGGAATCGTTTCCCATGAGGTCACCCTAAGGGACCTGTCTTTCAAGGGATAGCCCACCAGGGCAATAACAGGAAAAATCAGTGCATACTGCCTCATGGCACGTCTAAGGAGGTTTCATTTAGAACGTTCGCATTCATTACCAACATCTGGTATAGTCTATGGAGTTAAGGCCATTTTCAGCTGGTCCACAAGCCTGGAACCCTACAAAACCCTAAACTAGGGAAATTTTCCTTTGCGTGGTTCCCTTTACTCTTCACTAATTAGCACACAAGAACGGGTTCATCCTGCAAGGAATTTTCTCTTCTCATGCCAAGAACTGCACAAAACCTACACTGGGGCAATTTTATTTTGCGCAGTTCCCTCTACCTTGTCTAATATGCCAGAATGGGACCGTCCCGCCGAGGATGTGTCCTTCATGTCAAGAATCGTATGAAACCCTAAATTGGGGAAGTTTATTTTATACGATCTCTTCTTTCTCTCTCCCCACAGTGGGACGATCATTGTCAAAATCCACTGATAAACCCGTGAAACTGCGGTGCAATCCGAATGAGTGTGACACAAGTTGATTTGAGACCGCCACTATGACAAAAAGGCGACAACGCTTGCATACATCAATAGCCCTCTTGAAGGTGATATCTAGAATTATGCATGTAAGTCCTAATCAGAGGCATTATTTTGTGTATGTTTACGGCCGTCTCAAAGGTGATATCCAGAGTTATCCATGCAAGTCCTAATTAGAGGCATTGTTTTTCCTACATCTCCATCCTTCTTAAAAGTGATGTTTCTATATCTACATCCCTCTTAAAAGCAACATCCATAATTATGCATGTAAGTCCTAATCAGAGGCATTGTTTTGCGTATGTTTACAGCCCTTTCAAAGGCGATTTCTAGGGTTATGCATGTAAGTCCTAATCAAAGGCATTGTTTTACATATGCTTACGGTCCGCTTAAAGTCTCTCTCTCAGAACCATACATGTAAGCCCTAACAAGAGGCATCGTTTTATACATACATCATGAAGCTAAAAGATAATGTCATACATCAAGACCTACTTTGGGACAACATAATACACACATGTCCAGGCCTACCAAGAGGCAATACACAATATACATCCATAATTGGTCCACCATCGGGTAATGTCTACAAGATACATGAAAAATACATACATGCGCACGCAGGGGCTACCTCATGCTGCAACAAAGGCTAACCTACTGAGAATCATCATCCCTAATGTACTAGTTAATGTCATCATCGTTATCATCATCATCGCCTGTAAAGGGCCAGTGGAAGGATCCATACCGCCAAAGTGCCTGGAGTATACCTTAGGTCCTGAGAAGGCCCCTGAGTCTAAGCAAAAGAGTCCTAACCACTCGGCGGACCTAGAGGAACTGGCATATACTGAGGCTCGTAAAGAGGAATAACGAGCCCCTAGCCAAGAATATGAGGCAGAGGCAAACCTGAATATAAGCTGCCCATAACTCTCCTATCAAAACCATGGTATATCCATGAAACATGGCTAGCTCACTCTGAAACTGATGTCTCTCTCTCTCTCTCTCTCTCTCTCTCTACAATAGTAGTACGAGCCTCTCTATCCCTTTGCCAAAGCGCCCTCTCCCGAGCTAACGCTCGAGCAGTCTCCTTCTACATGCATGCCTCCCTAGTGGTAGCAGTGGTCTCGAGCTCTATCACTCTAGCTTGAAAAGCCTCCATACATGCTCTCCACTCTGCTTCAGAAGCTACGTGGGTAAGACTAATCCCCCCTAGCACTCGGCCCCCACTCATAGGGGTAACTCTTATAATAGGTCTCATAGAGGCCGTCGCAAACCAAGCAGCATAACCGTGCTACTGTCTTGTACGCATCAATAGAGCCCGTCGCATAGATTGGATCATCCATCACAATAGACTCAAATGACAAGCCGAATGGAGGTAGGTCTCTAGGCACTCCATAGACCAACATGACCTGGTTGAAGGTTCGCTCAGCTAAAATGAACTCCCAACTTATTGGGGCCCAGAACCAACGTCGTACTCTTGACTAACCCATGGTAATAGTGAGCTCCGGCCTCACCAAGAATGATCCATCATGAGGACGAACCACCATCTCACCCCAAGTGACACAGTCCAATGCTACAGAAATGGTGACTGGATGCATCAAAACAACTCTGGTAATCGTGTAGAGAGCCTAAGCATATGCTCAAGGATACAAGGTTTTGGACAAACCTGAGAACTAAGGTCGCAAAACTGGATATACTTATATCCCCACTATGTTAAATTTTCCAACACCCCTCTAGGTTCTTCAAATCCCATTACAAAGCTTGCCTCAGGAAGGATATGAAGAAGCCATAAGTGACGGACCCCTAATCATATCTCCCAATGTTGAAGACTGCTCTCATAACCCACAGTAGCTAGCAAAATAATACTGATCAGTTGTTGCCAAAGAAGCAAATACTGAGAAAATAGATGAAGAACCGCCGAAGATGAATGTCAGTATGTGCCACACCCAAGGGGATGTTGCCTAACAGCCACTTAGTGCAAATCTATGGTGACATGATGGGCCCAAAATATCCTTTCATGTTTGTAGTCAATGGGAAAGGGACACTTAAGAGCTCATAGGCCACCTCAAAGCTCATGTCATCATTTGGAATTAGATATCCACCGAATCTAATGCCCAGGATGGCTATCCAATCAAGAGAGAGAACTGCATACTCTCCACAGCCCAAATGAAAAGCGTCAGTCTTAGTATGAAACCGCCGCACCAAAGACTCCCCAATCCCGTGCCTAATGGAGTATTAGGGATCCTTAGGAAGTCCTCGAACCCCTGCTCTTACAGGAAATCCCTATAGCGTTGGTGGGTCCCTAGATCAGATAGCTGCTGAAGAAAATCAGGCTAAACACCCTGATCACGAATTCTGTTGAGCCCTTGCATTCAGATGAGTGTCTCTAATGCTATTGTCTACTGCTTTAGTACGAGCATCGGCATCGGTCTATCAAGGTGGAAACCTCAGCCTTAAACTGTGCTTATGAGGACCCAAGTTCGGGTGAATCTCGTCCCTGGATAGATTACCTAAACCAATAGCACGATCTTCAGCTCACATCTTTCCTTCAGTGGTCCCTCTCCCTTTGGGTGGCATGTGCCATGAAGAATCCTCGTTGGAAATAGTGCATGACTCAAATGATGCACTAGCTGTCTCGACGAAACGCTGTCTCCTGGAATGGGTCTTTATAGGAATGCTGCTGATGGGTCTGGTGTTACCACCCACGCAGTCAAAATGGCTTTGCAAAACTTGAGCCACCTACTTACCAGTTGAAGCGGTCTCATTGTCAGAAGAAAAGTCCCCTGGGATGCAACATAGGCAAGGGCCTTCCCCTAATGTCTTCCAAATCTCGTCCTCTGAGACATAATCTACAAAACAATGAGAAATTCAGACACAAGTGGTAAGCCCGTAAGTTAAATGGAAATACAAATGAACTAACACTGTTTTCTAAACATGTTGTGCAGGTTCATGCCAAGCATATGTCTTAAAAGAGAGGAAATTCCTATAAGAATCTATAGCAGGTTTACTAGCGGTCGTGCCGTATGCTCGCATCTTATTTGGAGGCTATCTAGCGGCTGTTCTGTACGCCTCTATAGTGGGTTAACTAGTAGCCGTGCCGTATGCTCACATCCTATAGCAGGTTAAGTAGCAGTTATGATGTATGCTCGCATCTTATTTAGAGGCTATCTAGCGGCCATGTTGTATGTCTCTACAGTGGGTTAACTAGCGGCCATGTCATATGCTCACATCCTTCAGCGGGTTAACTACCGATCGCGCCATATGATTGCATCTTATTTGGAGGCTATCTAGCAGCCATGTTGTATGTCGCTACAATAGGTTAACTAGCGGCCATGCCATATTCTCACATCCTACAGTGGGTTAACTAGCGGCCGTGCCATATGCTCACATCCCATCTTGAGGTTAACTAGGGGCAGTATCATACGCCTCGCCATCACAATTATCAAGTTCTAAAGAAGTTCTGAGTTCCTAATCTACAGTGGGTTAACTAGTGGCCACGCTATATGCTCACATCAGATCTTAAGGTTAACTAGCGGCCACATTGTACTCCTCGCCATCACACAGTCATCAAGTTCCTAAGAGTTTTCTAGTTCCTGATCTACAGTGGGTTAACTAACGGCCATGCCGTATGCTCACATCCCATCTTGAGGTTAACTAGTAGTCGCATCGTACACCTTGCCATCACACAGTCATCAAGTTCCTAAAAAATTTTCAAGTTCCCAATCTACGTGGGTTAACTAGCGGCCGTGCTATATGCTCACATCACACAATTCTCTTTGTCCGATCCTATTCCAAGGCTAACTAGCAGCCGTGCCGTACGTCTCACCATTTCCATTATTCCTAACTACCAAGTAAGTCCCCTTACTTATGTCCCACATTTTATTTTCAGCATTTAAATTCCCGCATATTTGCACTCTCATATAGCACAGACAAAAAGGCAAAATATATATACACACACACACACACACATATATATACATATGCATTTTCCTAAGAGAGCATAACATAAATCATGGCAAGAAAAAATATATATCCCCATAAAATTCTAAAAGTAAAATAAACACTAGCATGCTTTCCTAGTTGAATTGCTACTAACATCTTGTAGAAAAAAGAAGAGAAGAAGGAAAAATAGACGTTGACCTCAAATACAGAAAAGACTGAAATGGTAGACTGGAGTTTGAAAGACGAACCCACTAAGCTAGAATCGCTCTAGAAAATTTTTAGAAGTGGGAAGTCGAAGAAAACAGAGAAATGAGGTCGAAAACGAGCCAAAAGGGGCTTTTATAGGCCTTTGGGGAGGCCTGGCAGCTCGGCGCACCTTCTAAGGCCGCCAATCAGCGTTGACCAAGTCAACATTGACTTGGTCAAACCCTAAAAAAAATAAAAAATAAACCTCATTTTTTGTCTCCAAGAGTTTGGAGAAGTATGCGGAAAATATTTCAGAAGCAGCTGTAGTGATTCGGTCCAGTCAAGAAGAATCCAATCTCCATTTGTGAGTAGTCTCCACACGCAAATTTGGGGGCAACAAAATTGGAAATCATGCTCTTTATCCGACACCTCTCATTGTACTCAAGATGTCAAATAAAGAAGGAGCAGCTGTTGATACCATATTTTGTCTGCCCTTGATGTGCGTGCCAGACCTCAAAAAATCCAAAAATAGTATTTTCTTTCCATAGTACTACAAGAACATCCAAAATGACATAGCACAACCCATTCAAACACTAGAGCATTCAATGTCCCCTGTTCAGCCAAAATGACCAAAATGCCCCTAGTCAACCTTAGGATGACCGAAGGCCGAACAAGGTCAAAACCCTCACAAAACAACCATTTTCATAGTTTTACATCAAACCCAAGCTTCTTAGAGACTTTAGGCAACTTTGGCCAAGTTTGACCTGGAGTTTACCTAGGGTAGGCCCAAAAACTGTAATTTTGATCCGGACGTCAGAATGGGTTGAAACTAATGCCATTTTGAAGATTATCAAATTCTCATACCAACGACTATTCATGGATTGAAATTAGAGTTAGAACGACCAAGATATCTAGAAAACAGGGATAACGCGTCAATTGATGCACCGCTAACTTCCAGGAGCCATAACTTTTGATCCAATCGTTAGATTTTCTAGTTCCATACCTTTTCAAAAGCAGGAAGTCAAAATCTATCTAGGGGTGCCAAGATCAACCCCATCCATGGCCGTTTCAAGATAGAGGCCATTGATCGAAATTTGCACTGGTTCTATAAATAGCCCCAGGCACCCTTTAGACTAACAAAGATTGATTTTTTTGCTGAGTTTTGCTCTCTACCTAGTTTTTCTACACGTTTTTCCCCTCCCCCAAATACAAAAAACACATCAAAGCCTCTTGATTCTTGCTTCTTCACCAATAATACAAGGTAGTGTTCTTGCACCCGATCTTCTCCTCCTTGATTCTACATTTTGGATTTGGGGTTTAGGGGTGTGGATGTAGCATTTTAGCTATCATCCACAGCCCTATCCTTCTAAATCTTTTTCCTAGCATGTCTCTTGCTCTTTTTGCTATAATAACATGTTTTATTGTTTTCTTTGACATGTTTCTTATTTTATCTTGTTTCTAGCATGTTTTTAGCTTAGATCCATGTTCTTCCATGCTTATTCACATGATTATTTATCCCGATCTACGTGTTATGCTTTTGCTATGTGTTAGTGCCTAGATCTATCTTTTCTATGTGTTGTATGGCTAGATTCACATGTTTCTATGCTTGTTTACATGCTAGTTATCTCGATCTACATGTTTATGCTTTACACCATGTTTCCCGTGCTTTGTTCATCTTTTTTCTTTATGTTGATGTTAGGGTTAAATGCTCACATGCTTGTATGATGTTTGGCTATGCCTAGCTTGGATCTATGTGTTCATGCCTATTTTTGCCTTGCCATAGAGTTAGATCCATGTCTTCACATGCTTATATGCTTGGGTTCTCATTCTTCCATGTTTAGGTGTTAGGATTTACATGTTTACATGCATGTTCCTATGCCTATATGTTTAGATCTATGTTTTCACATGCTTGTGTACTTAGATCTATGTTCTCCACATGCTTTATGCCATTTCCATGTGCTTGTGCACTCTATGCCATGTTGTGCGCCTAGACATAGGCTTTGTTTTTCATGCCATGTGCTATTGTAGATCTTTTGTCACCTTTGTCTCCACTTCTTGTGATTTAGCCTATTAGTTCGGATTCGATCTCAACCCTATGGTCTTGGTCCTCATTTGTACACTTTGGCCCATATGAAAGGGTTTGGATCATCCCATTTGCATGTTTATGCTTTCTTGATTATATGGTTTATGCTTGTGTTAGCCTCTATAGTTCTAGGCTTGGCCACACTTGACACCCTTAGCGGGTTTGTGGTTGTGTGGTTACATCTGACGCCCATGAGGCCTTATTTAGGTGTAACCATTTAGGAGGCATCTCTAGATGTCGGGCTGTTTCATGTGTACCTTTCCCCTTTTTTGGTCCGTGCGATGATATGCTTACCACACTTGTTTGTGCCACCCGTTGGCTTTCAATGCATCTCTACACGCTTGCTTACTTGTCAATGCATGCGTTTTACTTGCTAGTGTGTCTTCCATACTTCAACACAATGAAGTTATGGACATTCGATCCAATCGTACACTTGTCCCTCACAAACACCACCTTTTGTTTGTTTTATTGCTTGTTGCCCTTTTCTTATTTGCTTGCTTCCTTGTTTGTTTGCCTTCTAGTTTGCTCACGAATCTTGTTGCTTGTTATGTCTCCTGCCACATGCTATGCTTGCTTTGCTCGTATGCTTGTTTGCTTTATTCCCATTGCACATTATCTATACACCCTTTTTCCCTTCCATCACATGTCTGCTGGTTTCTTGTCTTTGCCTTCACATGTACACACATGGAGCAAGGACACTTAGAGCTAGGGCATGGTCTCCCAAGCACAAGCAAATAAAGGCCCAGAGTCATGCATGTGCATTTGAGCTAAGCGGATATGTTCAGTAGGTTTAGGAGTTTAGTTTATCCATTTTTGGTTATGTACTCTTTTGAACCCTTTCCTTCCTCCCCCTTTCTCTCTTAGATGGTTTATATTAGGTATATCATATTGTGTACCATTCGTCCTCATCTTTAGAGTATGGCGACCCTTGTTTACTTTCTTGCACTCATATTTTGGGCCATGATCTAGGGATGTAGGCATTTACTTTCCTGCTTTGTGTGCTTGCATTGTGCATGATATATGTATATATATGCCTACTCGCCCCTTTCGATGTGATTGTCACAGTCCATGTCACCTAAGGCAAAGCAATACCTAATTTTCGTTGAGAAAATAAGGTGACATGTCACCAGATTTTCGCCATGGAAGTTTGGTACTTTACCCGAGCGCCTTAGGAAAGCATAGATTAGGACCACATCCATTCAAAAGCCAAACGTCAAAGCCCCGTGCATGCAAAGCCTCGAAAGTTAATGCCGAAGTCATGTTTTTTGCTGCCAATCTCCAAAAATTAGGGTTTTATCAAAACAAAGGACTGTCCTTGGACAGGTGTTATGGGGTGCCTAACACCTTCCTCACACGTAACCAAACTTCTGAACTTAAGAATCAAGATTTTTTGCCATCCACTTTAGAAACAAGTGACCAATCACACCAAAGAAAAACCTAATGATTGGTGGTGACTTCACTTACCTTTGGCAATCCCGTAAAGTATGGCCTAGAATCCTGCCACACCACCAAAGGTAGAACACCTACCTTCCTCCACCGAGAGAGAGAGCACCCGAAGCTCCATGAAAACCATGCAAAAGAACCATTTCTAAGAGAGGGGCCTCCAATAGGACACACAAGTGTGTGGGAGCGTCGCCGAGGCGAGTGGTCAAGCGAAGGCCCGGCAGAAATTTCACTATCCACTCACAGCTCGGATGTCAACAATCCTTTACCTAGTAGTGCAAGAAACCTCCATAGGTTACATGTTAGGCTAGCTAACTAAGCTCGATCAAAAAGACAAGACAATTTACTATTTAAGAAATAAGTTCACCAGTTGTGAGATTAACTACATCGCCATTGAGAAAACGTGTTGCGCCTTAGTGTGGTCTTAGCACAAATTGCGGCAGTACATGCTCTACTACGCCACGCGACTCATTTCCCGTATGGATCCCATTAAGTACATCTTTGAAAAGCCAGCTCTTACAAGGAAGATCTCCCATTGGTAAATGTTGCTCTCTAAATTCGACATTATGTTTATGACTAGAAAGGCCATCAAGGGCCAGGCCATAGCCGACTACCTAGCAGATCAGCTGCTTAATGATCCAAAACTTTCAAAATCCCTTTTCCTTGATAAGGATGTCATGGCACTAAAGCCAGAACCAGGCAGTGTGGAACCGTAGCGTTGGAAGGTTTATTTTGATGAAGCCACCAATTCTACCAAAAATGGAGTGGGAGCAGTCTTAGTTTCCTCCAAGGGCCAGTGAATCCCTGTTTCAATCAAGTTGAATTTTGATTTCACTAACAACCTCACAGAATATGAAGCATTCATAGTTAGCCTGCAAGTGGCCCTAGAGTTTGGCGTCTATGACTTAAGCATCTTTGGAGATTCCCTATTTATTATCTCCCAAATCGAAGGAAAATGACATGCCTGAGACACCAAGTTGATTTTGTATCAAAATTGTGTCAACCGCTTGATTCCAAAATTCAGAGACATCACATATGCCTATTTGCCTCGAGCATACAACTAGTTTGCAGACACCTTGGCTACCCTGGCTAACATTGTCAAGTTATCTGAAGGAGATGGCATGCGGCAATTGCACATAGAAGTTCGAGGCATTCCTGCTTATTGCATGAACATCGAAGAATGCATGAGTGTCGAAGTCGAATCCGATAGAAAGCCATGGTACCATGATATCAAGGCTTATACCAAGACCAATGAATACTTGTCTAGTGCAATGGACAATGAAAAGAAGTTTATTCAGCGCATAGCCTACCAATTTTTCTTGAGTGGTGAAGTCTTGTACAAAAGGAGCCATGATTCTACCATCCTTCAATGCATAAATGCCTCGAGGCTAACCATCTGATGGAAGAGATGCATGAAGGCTTACTTGGAGATCATGTTAATGGTTGTTGGCCCGCAAGATAATGAGAGTCGGTTACTATTGGCTCACCATGAAAAGTGATTGCATTAAACATATGAGGACATGCCACCATTTCCAAGCCTATTAAGACAGGAAGAACACTCCTTCTTAGCCTTTGCACTCTTTAGCAGCACCATAGCCCTTTTCAGCTTGGGGTATGGATGTCATCAAACCCGTGATTCTGAAAGCTTTAAATGGTCATGAGTACATCTTAGTGGCCATTGATTATTTTACAAAGTGGGTGGAAGTTGCTTCGTACAAAAGTGTCACTCAAGCAGTGGTAGCCTGGTTCCTAAAACATAACATTATTTGCCGCTATGGCGTGCCGGGAGAGCTCATTACAGATAATGGGGCGAACCTAAATGGGAAAATGATCCAGCAACTCTGGCATCAGTTCAAGATCGACCATAGAAATTCGATTCCCTACCGTCCTCAGATGAATGGTGTTGTGGAAGCTGCTAACAAGATCGTAAAGAAAATCTTGGTGAAGATGATAGACGCATGTAAAGATTGGCACGAGTATTTGCCATTTGCCTTGTGTGCATATTGCACTTATGTTCGTACTTCTATGAGTGTAACTTCATATTCATTAGTATATGGCATGGAAGTTGTCCTCCTTGCAGAGGTAGAGATCCCGTCTCTCAAGATTTTATCTCAGATAGAGTTGTCAGAAGCTGAATGGGCCTGGTCCCGATATGAACAACTAAACATGATAGATGAAAATTGCATGACTGCAATGTGCCGTAGACAGTTGTACCAATGCTGCGTTGAACGAGCATTCAATAAGAAAGTTAGACCCAGGGTCTTCGAAGAAGGTGATCTAGTCTTGAAGAAGCACAACAAGGCCATGCCTAATCACAGAGTAAAGTTTGTCCCAACTTACAAGGGCCCATATATGGTAAAAAAGGCCTTTTCTAGAGGAGCCTTGAGTCTAGCCAACATAGACAGGCATGACTTCAATATGCCCACCAATTCTAATGCCGTCATATGGTACTTTGCATGAAGGAGCCTCTCAGTGCACCTCATTTCTATATTTTTATGTCAACAAAAAAAAAAAAAAAGTATATGTAGAAAGGTAGATCGAAAAACCAAAAGGGCTGTCTACACAAAAGGAGAGCTAAAAGAAAGAGAGCGTGAGAAAATACAAAAGGTAGATTGAAAACCCGAAAGGGGGTTCTACGCAAAAGGAGAGCAAAAGAAAGAGTGTGACAGAGCCTGCTAGATTGAAAACCTAAAAGGGTAATCTAGGAAAAAATGATGGCAATCAAAAGACAGTTAAACTACATGATGGCCTGATCCTTCCTAAAGGAGGTACGTAGGAAGCCATCTTGGTTCGTTCACATCTTAAAAGAAAAATCTGTTACTTTTTCCTGCTTAAATTCATACTCAAGATCAAAAAATTAGATGGATCTAGCGTCCAAGACAAGATATGAAGACACCTCCTGTACCACTCTCTGTCTACAATACTGCCACGACCTGGTGGTCTGCTCAAGATGTTCAGGCTTATACCGATAGGAAATTTACCTCAATGGGAAAAGGAAAAGATTCGTCTAAACCAGGATGTATCCTTGGAAAAATAAGACATTGATATGCATGGATTTTACATTTATCACTTATTCGTATATCTTGCATTTTCGAAGCATTTGCCTAAATGTTCATTAATATGCCTGTATTGTGCCATTCTATTCCTTTCATGCATTCTAATACCAAAACATGAAATCTCATCTCATAAATATTTCTTGAATATCATCATAAAGATATCTCTCCACCATTATCTCAGGATGATGGCAACTCAATACATCATATGTGGAGGACAACTCTATAAAAGGTCCTATGATGGTGTACACCTTCATTTCTTGAAGAGAGAAGAAGCAAAGAGTTAATGAAAGAAGTTCATTAAGGAATTTATGGCCCTTATATGAATGGGAGAATGTTAGCCAAGAAGATTTTAAGGATAGGGTACTACTAGAATACAATGGAAACTGATTGTGTGGACTATGTGAAAAGTTGCCATGGTTGTCAAACTCGCATCAACTTCAACCATGTACGACCTAGTGAGTTGTATAGTGTGACTTCTCCATGAACATTCTCAGTTTGGTGTATAGGTGTGATTGGAAGGATAGCTCCTAATGTTTCAAATGGGCATGATTACATTTTAGTGGCAATCAACTATTTCACCAAGTGGGTGGAGGCAGCCTCCTATTTCATGTTGAAGGCGAAGCATGTGGCTCGATTCTTAGAAAACAACACCATATGTTGGTTTAGGGTGCCTCAAGAGATTATTTCTAATAATGGTTCCCACTTTGAAGGTGATGTCCAAAGGGTCATTGAAGAATATGGCATTGAGCATCATAAGTCTTCACCATATTGACCACAAGCTAATGGGGTCATTGAAGCAACCAATAAGAATGTGAAGAATAACCTAGCCAAGATGGTAGTGACATACAAATATTGGGCCAAGAAACTTCCATTTGCCTTGAAGGATTGTAAGATTTCTATCTGTGCATCGACTTGGGCAACACCTTACTCCTTGGTTTACGGTAGTGAGGCGGTGCTTCCTATTGAGGTGGAAATACAATATTTGAGGGTGTTAGTAGAAACCCTGGTCCTAGAAGAGGATTGGGCTAAGGCAAGATACAAAAAATTGGCTTTAATAGATGAGAAAAGGGCTGGGGCACAATACCATACACAAGGATACCAAAAAAGGATTGCTAAAGCATTCAACATAAAAGTGAAACCAAGAAACCTTAAAGAAGGAGACTTGGTCCTAAAGGTACTTAAAGTTGAAACTTTTAATCCAAAAGGAAAAATGACGCCTAGATGGTCTGGGCCTTTTATCATTAAGAAGATCATGTCTGGAGGTGCTACAAGAATCATGTATTTAGATGGGGCATGCATGCTTCGCCCCAAGGGCATGGCAAAAATTCCCAAAGGGACATCATGGGAAAAAATTACATGGCAAAGGAAAAAGAAATGAAATGAAAATAAATAAATAAATGAGGTGACAAAAAGCAAATATAATAAAAAAGAAATTCTCTCATTGCTCAAATTAAAAGATAATAAGTTTGTTTTCATAGGGGATTTGAAACATTCTAATCCTTTATTAAATTCAAAAATAGAAACATGAGAATCATAAAAGTGCAAAAAAGTAAATTATGGGGCCCTTTAAGGTGGTCACTCAGTCCTCTTTGCCTTCCTGCTAGTCCTCATATAAGCTTTCTCATCCCTTAGAATCCACTTCATGTCATTCTCCAACCATTGCTTATAGCTTGTAGTAGGGTAGATGTATTTGGGAGGAACAATGCCTTTCATCACCCTACAGTGTGGCCAAGCTTCACTAATCTTGCCCAAGATCCTATTGGTGAACATCACGGTATGGAAGGCACCCTCATCATTAGGAGCTCCTTGATGCTCTCCAAATTGCCTAGAGATACGAAAAGTGAAGTAGTAAAAGCAGCATCGAATCCCAACTAAAGTTACACAATAATCCTTGCAACAACTGTGGACCGTGCTTAAGATGTGCCACCATTCCATGACCCACTGAATGTCAATCTCCATAAGGCGATCCATAAGCTCCATGTACACCTTAAAGCCCATAAGATTTTAAAGCTAGCAGTCCCTAAGATACCTAGGATGGTAGGTGCTAAGAGGCACAGTAGGAGGTTAAAGCAACTGAAGCCTCTCCTATAGCCATATCTAAAAATGAAAAGAGAGGAAAGAGGAAAGAAAGAAAAGAAAAAAAGAGAGTAGAGAGCATGAGTAAGAAAAAAAAAATAAAGAAATAGTTATGAAAGAAGATATAAGGTGCCTCGATGGGTTGAAAACGGAAAGGCAATCCATGCAAAATTAGAGGAATTGTGCTAGGTTGAGAACTTAGGCAAAAGTTAGGGATTATACATAAAGAAGAAAAGGACCTCCCATAAAGAAGCTTGCTTCCTTCCTCTGAAAGGCATCTAAACCACTGAGGATTTCTGCCAAGATCAAGCCCACTAGATTACCTCTCTTTAGCTTATAAGCCACTTTGCACATCCAAAGGTCCACATAATATGACTTTTGGACCAAGAAATACCTTGCAAGGGCACATAAGCAAATGGCATGAAGGTAGTACGATCATGGCCTCTCACCTTCAAGGAGGCTTGAACCAGAAAGTAATTAAAGACCAGCCTAAGGTTGAGTTTGCCAAAGATACACCAACTATTGGCTGTGGTATTAGGGACACCCAACACAAGTCACAGCAACGAAGGAAGATCCCCACCTATGGTAGGAAAGATGAGATTTGTTAGGACATATGTGATTTGATGTTAGGAACATATGTCAATATTTTATGTAATTGGCTAATCTTTTGAAAAACGTACTTTACTTGTATTTGGGTAGATCTAGGATATGTTTAATACTTCAAGGAGCCTTGCTTCAAGTCCAAGTATTAAAGCTATGCAAGTTTGTCCAAGATTCAAGTGTCAAGAGTGCTATTCATTAAAGCTCGACAGCTAGCTCGACAGTTAGCATCTATCGAGACTTGAAGAAATCTTCTAGCTCATGGCTCTACAGTAGCTCGATAGAAAGGGTATCTGTCGAGATTTATGAAACTTAAATTTTCAAGTCTGTTTTTCATCCAATCCGTGATTGTATGTTTGGGTTTTCTTTTCTCACAACCTTAAACATATATAAGGATTATTTTAAGGGCTATATTAGGTGACACACTGCCAAGAGCACAATTGCACAAGAGCAAATTGTAACCGGAGACCTAGTTTTGTCATAATTCATCTTTCTTGTGAAGAAAATGCTGCGTTTGTACACCATAAGGTTCTGTGCCCAAGCAACTTCATAATCTTCATTGTATGATGAACTAAAAAACTTTGTAGCCAACAATCCTTCTCTCGTTGGTGATTGAAGTTGCGTACTGGAATCCACGCAATTGGTTAGTCACGTATTGGAGCCCACGCAATTGGTTAGTCACGTACTGGAGCCCACGCAATTAGTTAGTCACATACTGGAGCCGTGCAATACAAGGAGAGATTGTCACTACAAAACAAGTCCAATTGGATATTGGGGTAAGGATTCTACTGTAGGTTGGTATAAGGTACTAGGATTCTTTTACTTGTAACCGCTTTTTTCTATAATAGTGGATTCTCGGGAGTAATGACCTTAAAATCACCAGGTGGGTTTTTTTGCCGTGTTGGTTTTCCCCATTCGTAAACAAATCAGCATGTCAATTTATTTTCCACTACACTTTAGTTTATTGGTGATTTGTTTGTACTACCACACGTTTGCATGTTAATTTGATTAATTAATAAACTTGGCTAATTAATCAATTGATTTTTCATAAGGGGTTAGTACATTTTTGGCCTATCAAGAACATTAATCTCCGATTCACCCATGGTAGCAGCAAATTCATTGATAGTGAGGCATAATTCTATTCTGTTGAAGCGGATACATGCCGAGAAGGAACCCAGTAGTTGGCAGTAGCACAAAGAAGAGGCTCAACCACCAGAATTTGATGGTAAGGAAAGATGCAAGAAAGGCCATAAGGAGTAACATAATCCTTGAAATTGGGACCAAGCTTCCTAACCCAAGTAGAGACATTAAAAGGAGAGTTTTCTGTCATTAGGAGACCTAAAAAAGGTATTCTTTGGATTGTAAATATGTAGGTGATGGTTTTGGACTCAATTGGCTACTATTATACCTAAGTAAGTTGGCTAGGGCTTTATTGTTTCGCGGCCCACGTATGCAAAGTCAACGTTGCATACACAAGCTCGTCTCCATGTATGCATGGCACATGGTAGGAGCCCATTCCTAGGGTTCTTATTGTTAGGATGTGTGCCCTTAAATCCTATTGTATGATACTATGTATGACATTATGTATGACTTAATTTTGTGTTTAATATAGTTGTTTATATTTATCTAAAATAATGGTAACATGAATATTTGAGCATTATCATATAGTCCATGAGATGCATAGTATGTGATTTAGTCACAGAAGATATAAATCACAAGTTCTTTGTAAACTCAGAATTTATAGTTCGTAGTCGGTGGTGAAATTGGGCATTTAATCTGTGAAGACTATAACATATCAACTAAGATGATTTTTCTTGATCATGGAAGTGGAGACTTTTAGTTGATATGTTTTAAGAGTTAAGACATATTGAACTGGACCACTATGAGATTTATTATTCTTCTAACGACTGTCAAATGAATAATAAATCTCACGACTTTTATTTACATGAACTCTTAATCCTGAGAGAATAATAGACCTGTTCATGACGTGTAAGTTGCTTTGATATATCAGGAGTGAGATATAAAGTAACGGTCAAAACCTTAGTATGTTGGGCAACCACATTTAGTGTTGATATAGCATATATTCTCAAGATGGAGTTCATAATCTTTTAACGAAGATATAAAATATTCATTTGAGATAAGTTTAATAGTTTTGGTTATTCAGAGTGTTAGGCCTAACCACTTTAGTAAAGAGTTACTAAAGTATATGTTTATGAAATTGAATTTCATAAATATATAATGAATAACTTTAAAGGATTAAACTCGGTAGTCAAGGATAAGATGTAATAATTTTAAAAGTGGCAGTTTATAATCATGACTTTGTATTACTACGAATATTTTATGAAGGGGTTGCGTGTATAATAAAGTCTTGGAATATAATTTATTAATAAGACCTAGAGTGCAATTAAATTTATATAGTGGTATTAAATATAATTAATGGTAACTTTAGACTTGTCAAGAGTTGACAGAAAAGCCCAAGGCCCATTGGAGCTAATGTCTTATTGGTCCCTTTTGGTCCCACTCCAAGCCACACACTAAAGCCCAATTGGAAAGGCTTAATAGGCCAGCCCAATTAGATAATCAGTTAGTTATAAAGGGAGAAAGATACATAATTTTTTTTTAAGAAGCGTAGAGAAAAAGAAAAAGAGAGAGTGTGACACACTTTGATTTTCCCTTTGGAAACTGATTGAGAGACCACACATCTTAGGCGTAAAGTGGAATTGGAGTGAAGATTAAAAGTGTTCCCAAGTGCTTCTAATCTTTGTTTTGAAATTCTCCACACCAAGGTACACTATCTTATTCTTAAATTCTGAAATTTACATAGTGCATGTTGTCAATCATGAATGAAATAGATCCTTGTTTGTTGCTTCCACTATGTGTTTTGATTGAGATACAAAACCAGATTTTTTCCAACAATTGCTATTAGAGCCAGGTTTTCATATCATGATTGTATAGCATGTGATTGGATTTTAGAATTTAAGAAAACTGTTATCTTTGTGTTTCAATTTTCTGCATCATTAAGTAATGGTGTCGTGTCTTAATAATTATTGCATCATTTGAATATAATGTAGAGAATTGCATCACTTATATATATATATATATATATATATATATATATATATATAATAGCCATTGCAATTTGCATGACAACCTTCAATGTTTATGGCCATGATATCCATTCAAAAAGAAGTAGTTATTATTAAATGGTAGTGATTGAAATGGAGGGCACAAATAACTATCATTTGCTTGTACTGATTCCTTGCATCATTTGGCTTGGTCAATTGTAAGTTATATACGTATATTATTTGTAAATCTGGATTGCATGGCTTGTATTTTTTTTTTTTGCATGGCTTGACTATTCAAAGTTTCTTTTGTCTTGCATATATTATGGCCATGGAAAAGTTGAATCTATATATAAAGGATTTCAACAATCTAAAAGTTATATATATATATAATATAATATTATATATATAATATAATATAGTTTTATAAATATATATGAGTTTACGTTATGTTATATATATTTATATATATTAATGCTAGGATTATGAAATTTATTCCTAATGAGATTAGGACTATGTTTTCAAACTGTCTAGCATTATTATGGTTCTTGATCTTAAAAACCTTTATTTTAAAATATCTAGTGGGAGAAAGATACAAGGGTTGCATCTCACAACCTCCATTGTTGGTTCATAGTAGTGTGAAATATATATTTTGTCTTTACCTCAAGCTTAGCATTCCATGCGGAGAGTATTTATTTCATGGTCCTACAAGATTGAATTTCCTGGTTTATAGTGGTTTGATAAACACCTTGTCTTAGCTTCGAGTTTTGCATTCCATGCGGAGGGTGTTTTTATTATGGTACTACAAAATAAGCTTGTTAAAGGGATGAAATTTGGCTACACATGATTCTAGACAATGGTATACACTAGACTAAGTATTATAGTATCCTCTATGCTAAGTTCTTGTTGTTATTACTTAGAGGTTAAATGTAAAATGGCATAATATTAATGTATGATAATAGTTATCATGATAGCACTAATAATGAGAATAGTTCTCAACCAATTAATGTGTTTATAATAAACTTGTTACCAAGGAATTATAGACATGGATTGGGTTGTCATTGCATATATTATTTTATGGTTTTGTTAAGGTTCCATATTATATGCTTATATGCTAAATTGATAATGTCCAATTTACTACTATTATATTCATGTTTATTATTATTTTCAAATTTAAATCATGGCATCATTTAGTCCACTTGTTGCTATTCTTAACCAAAACAAACTGATTGGATCCAACTATGTTAACTGGAAAAGAAATTTGGACATTGTTCTTACTGCTGAAGAGCACAAATATGTGCTTACTCAACCATGTCTTAGCTTTCCTTTATTAAATGCTCTTCTTGAGGAAAAACAACTATATGATTGTTGGCAGAAATCTAATGAAATTGCCAAGTGCTACATCCTAGCATTTATTTCAAATGTTCTATAGCATCAAATGCAGGATGTAGAATTTTCTTTGGACATAATGCTTAGTCTGAAATAGATGTTTGGTGAACAATGCCGTTCTGCAAGGCAAGAAACTATGAGATAGACTTATAATACCAAAATGGCTAAAGGTACTTTAGTGAGGGAGCATTGTTTTAGGATGATCTCTAATCTGAATACATTGGAAGTTTTAGGTGCCGATATTGATGGAGAATCCCAAGTGGATATGATACTCCAGTCACTACCGAAATCATTCAAGGAATTCAAACTTAATTGTAATATCAACAAAAATATTTATTCATTGTCTGAATTAATGAATGAGTTGGTAGCGGCGGAAGGCATCCTTGGTACTTCTAGTGCTGCAGCCAATGTTGGTGAAGCTTCTACTTCTCAACCTAAGTCGAAAATCAAGGGTAAGAAGAAGAAGAAGAAGAAGAAGAAGAAGAAGGACTTCACTAAGAAAGATGGTAAACAAATTGCCTTAAGAGTTGCTAACAAAGGAAAGAAAACCAAAGGAAAGTGTTTCCATTGTGTGAGAAAGGACATTGGAAGAGGAATTATCCAACATTCAAGGCTACCAAGAATAAGGGTATGAAAAGTTCATTTCTTCTTGAAATATGTTTGGTACAAAATCCAACGGATTCCTGGTGTGTGGATTCAGGTTGTACTAATCATATCTGCAATTTTTTGCAAGGGTTCCAGGAGACTAGAAAGTTGAATGAAGGAGAGCTATTTCTTACTTTAGTTGATGGGAGCAGGATTCCGGTTATAGCTATTGGAGTGTTTAATTTATGCTTTAAGTCTAGAGTTTTAGTATTAGAAGACTATTTGTATGTACCTAATGTTTGTAGGAATTTAATTTCTGCAACTTATTTAGGTAAGCATGGATATTGTATTATCCTGAAAGACAATGTCGTAATAAAGAGGGATAAAATGTTTATCTATTCTGGCAATATTATGGATGGTCTTTATATTTTAACTCTTGATAAGCATGAATTATATAATTCTGAATTAGATAATAATTCACATGTGAAATCATTAAAGAGAAAGTTTCCTTCTACTAGTGAAGCATATCTTTGGCACTTGCGTTTGGGTCATATTTATTCAAGTAGGATTCAAAGACTAATCAAAGATGGACTTTTACAGCCCATGGACTTTGATGGTTTTCTAGTTTATGAATCTTGTTTGGAAGGTAAAATGACCAAACGGCCTTTTAATGCAAAAGGTAGAAGAGCCCAAGATTTGCTAGAACTAGTACATTCAGATGTATGTGGTCCTATGTCAATCCAAGTAAGAGGTGGCTATGAGTATTTCATTACTTTCACTGATGATTACTCTAGATTTGGTTATGTGTACCTAATAAAACGGAAGTACGAAGCCTTTGAAAAGTTCAAAGAGTTTAGGGCTAAAGTTGAGAATTAATTGGGTAAACGCATAAAGGCCATTCGATCTGATCGAGGTGGTAAATACCTTCTTGGTGACTTCAAGGATTACTTGACTGAAAATGGGATTGTATCCCAGTTGACTGCACCTAGAACTCCACAACAAAATGGTGTAGCATAAAGAAGGAATAGAACTTTTTTAGATATGGCTAGGTCCATGTTGAGTTATTTGACTCTACCAATTTCCTTTTGGGGATATTCCTTAAGTACTGTAATGTATTTTCTGAATTTAGTACCTTCGAAGTTTATTCCTAAAACACACCTATAGATTTGTCAAATGGACGTAAGCCTAGTATGAGACATCTCCACATTTAGGGTTGTCCAGCATATGTTTTGAAAGGAAAGTTTGACAAGTTACAGTCTAACATAGAAGTAATTTTCTTTGTAGGGTATTCAAAAGGAACTGTTAGAGGTTTATTCTATAGTCATAAGGATAATAAAGTGTTTGTTAGCACAAATACCAAATTATTGGAAAATGACTATATGAATGATTATACTCCTAGAAGTAGAGTTGTCTTGGCTAAAATGAATGAAACTAGGGATGATGTGGCTGTATTAGATACACCACAAGATATTACTCATGAAATGTCTAGTACACAAGTGCCTCGTCATAGTGGGAGAATTGTTCGGCCTCCTATAAGATTTAGAGGTTTGGGAGAAACTTATGAAGCTATCTCAAAAGAGGCTGAATCGGATCCTTACATTTATGATGAAGCAATAAATGATGTAGATGCACATCATTGGGTCCAAGTTATGAAATCTGAATTGGATTCTATGTATTCCAATCATGTATGGGATCTTGTAAAGGCGCCTAATGGCATTAAACTTGTTGATTATAAATGGGTTTACAAGAGGAAGAGAGGGATAGATGGAAGGGTTGAAACCTTTAAAGCAAGGCTAGTTGCAAAAGGGTATACACAAAAAGAAGGAATTGATTATGATAAAACTTTTTTGCCAATAGCCATGATTAAGTCTATCTGAGTTCTCTTATCCATTGCTACTCATTTTGATTATGAGATTTGGCAAATGGATGTCAAGACTACATTTCTTAATGGCAATCTTGAAGATGAAATATACATGTTACAACCGGAAGGTTTCATAGCAAAGAAGCAAGAGCATATGGTATGCAATTTGAAATGTCCATTTATGGACTTAAACAAGCATCTAGGTCATAGAACATTATATTTGATCAAGCAATCAAGTCATTTGGTTTTGAACAAAATCTTGATGAACCATGTGTGTGCAAAAGACATCGAGACAAAATAGTAATATTCCTAGTGCTTTATGTTGATGATATTCTACTCCTTGGAAATGATGTAGGGGTAATGTCATCGGTTAAAGTTTAGTTGTCTGGCCAATTTGATATGAAGGACTTGGGTGAGGCTAACTTTATTCTAGGGATCAAGCTTTGGCGAGATTGCAAGAATAAGATGTTAGACTTGTCATAAGCTGGATATATAGATAAGATTCTAGAACGGTTTAGCATGCAAAACTCCAAGAAAGGATTGCTTGCTTTTAGACATGGAGTTCCTCTATCTGATGACCAAAGGCCTAAGACCCAAGAGGAAGAAAATATGATGAGACAAGTTCCTTATGCTTTTGCAGTGAGAAGTCTCATGTATGCCATGCTTTGTACTAGACCAGATATTTGTTATTCAGTTGGCATGGTCAGCCGATATCAATCAAATCTAGGACCAAAACATTGGCAAACGGTAAAGCATTTTCTCAAGTATCTACGGAGAACGAGAAATTATATGCTTGTTTACCATAGTGAGGTTTTGATTCCCACTGGCTATACAGATTCATATTTTCAATCAGATCTAGATTTCAGAAAATCCACTTCAGGATGTGTTTTTACCTCGGGAGGTGGAGCCATAAGTTGGAGGAGTGTTAAGCAATCTTGTATTGCGGACTCCACCATGGAAGCTGAGTACGTTACTGCTTGTGAAACAACAAAGGAAGCTATTTGGCTCAAGAAATTCCTTTCTGATCTTGATGTTGTAAGAATGGAGCAAGTTCCCATCACATTATTTTGTGACAATAGTGGAGCGGTTGCACAATCCAAAGATCCAAGAAATCACAAGAAAGGAAAGCACATTGAGAGGAAGTATCACATCATTCGAGACATTGTTGCTCATGGAGATGTTGTGGTAGCAAAGATTGAAATTGCAAATAATCTAGCAGATCATTTTACCAAAGCCCTACCTCAAAGGACTTTCGAATTACATTTGGAGGGAATGGGACTTAGATTAGTGCACAATAGTCTTTAGGGCAAGTGGGAGATCACTACAACAAAATGTAACTACAGTGACGAATTTTAGTGAGGAAAATTTTTTCGTCGCAACAAAGTACCCTATAGCGACAAAATTTATATTTCGTCGCTATTTATAAAAAAATTGGTGACATTTAGCGACGAAGCACTGATTTCGTCACTATAGGGTGCTGAATTAGAGGCGCCAAGTGAAAGGGGAGGCGCGAAATTAAATGGATCTACGGCGATGAAAAAATTTGTCGCTAAAGGTGCTGATAGTGAGGCTTTTAGTGACGAAACAAAATTTCGCCTCTAAAGATGCTGATAGTTAGGCTTTTAGTGATGAAAAAGTTTCATCATTGAAGGAGACCATTAGCGACAAAAATACTTCGTCGCTAAAAAGAAAAACCCAAGATTTGTGTGGATCATCAGCGACGAACTCAGATTCGACGCTAAAGGGAACGAATAGCGACGAAAATAAATTTGTCACTATAGATACATTTAGCAACGAAACATAAATTTCATCGCTATAGACTTAGCTGAATTAGGGGCACCAATTGAAAGTGCAGGCGCAAAATGAAATGGAGCTATAGCGACGAAATTGTTTCGCCGCTAAAAGTTATAGTTTTGGCGACGAAATTTTTTCGTCGCTAAAGGTGCTGCGGTGAGGCTTTTAGCGACAAAACAAGTTTCGTCGCTAAAAGCCTCACCGCAGCACCTTTAGCAACGAAAAAATTTCATTGCTATAAAGAAATAGACGCAATTTAGTGGGGAATTTGCAACGAAGTTGGATTTGTCGCTAAAAGCCCAACCGCAGCACCTTTAGCGACGAACATGAATTCGTCGCTATAAATATCATATATATAGCAACTCTTTGTTTTTTCCCCTCCCTCATTCAGAAATACTCTCTCATTCCCTCACCTCACACTGATACTGATACTCTCTCAATCCCTTAAATCGCACCGACGACCTTCGAAGAACCTCCAGCTCCTGCGACCTTCGGTGACGCTCCAGCACCGGCTACGCTTCGGATTGCACCGCTTCGCATCGGGCTGCACCGCTTTGCATCAGATTACGTTGTTTGCATCGGGCCACGAAGCTTCGTGGCGACGCTCCAGTGACGCTTCGCGTCAACACTCCTGCAACACTTCGCAGCGACGCTCGATGCTCCAGCGACGCTTCGCGGTGACGCGCGAGGCTCCAGCGACGCTTCGTACCACGACCTTTCAGCGACACCTCGCACCAACGACAAAACGACAACACTTTGGTGACACTTTGGCTTCCATCTCCATAGGTAATTTCCTTTTCTTTTTTTTTTTGGGTTTTTGTCATTTATTTTTTTAATTTATTTTTTGAGTTTGTTTTTTAGATTTTTTTCATTTTAATCTCTCTACATTCTAATCAAATTCTCCTTAGTTCCACTCAGTCTGTAAAGGGTTTTTTTTTTGTCATTTTTTTCCTTCTTGCTTTTCTGGTTTGTGATTTTAGTATATTACTGCTGACCTTATTTTTGGGATGAACACGCTTAAATTTATGTAATTTTTCTATGTTGGTTTGGTCCTGGATGGATGGATAGGATTAGTGAAAGAAACAAGTTAAGCCTCTATCTATGCTGTTGAATCCTAGCTGAATGTTTGAACTTAAATATATGATTGAATCCTAGTACTATCTATGCTGTTGTAGAGTGTGGTTTGGTGTTTGGTGTTGAGAAAGTCCTCTTTTTAATTAAATTTGAAGATTATAAAATTTATTTTATGTTCTTAGGAACAACAGTTGGTGCTTTCAATGGTTTTTTGTATATGGGTTGAATGTTGAATGCCAAATAGTGTACTGTGACTGACCCTAATTAGTCTACAAAGGAGAACATATACAAATTTGCCAAGAAGGGTTTGTCACCGGAAGCAAGATCCTCCGTGTTCTCAAGGCTCACGGTGCGATTTTCTTTCTTCTATTTTTGGTGTAACATTTAAGCTGTGTTTAGATTCTGAGGCATTTTCATTTGGTTGTTAGTGCAATTTCAAACACTTAATCACTTTTTCCCACTCAATCTACACATAATTCAGTTCAAGTATACAACACATTCAAGCATCATGCCGTAGAACAAACTGCCAGCTTCCCATTTTCATTAGGAGTTCAACTAGCCTTACTGGAAATCGTCATAAACCAAATGACTGACTAATTATGGTTTCAAACAAGAACCAATATTTTTCTTTTTTTGTTCAATCTACAGAAACACCTTCTAAGGCAAATCCTCTTGCCCAAAGTTCTTCTAGTGCAGAGGCGCAGGCTACCAACGCATTAACTAGCACAACTGGTAATTACATAGAGATTAGACTTCACTTAATTTACTATTGAGATTATAATATTGAGATTATATTTCACTTAATTTAACATTGATAATTCATATTGAGATTATAAGAGGATCGGCTAGCAGAAATACCTGTGGAACAACATGAGGTATAGCAGTACGGGCATTTGTTGAAAAAAAGTGGTAAGTTGTCAGTACATATAGCTGCAGAGTATGATGCTCCTGTTGGTAAGACTATGTGCAAGCTTGTCAATCAAATTGGAGTACAAGTGCGAAGTAATTTGTCTAATTACAATGTGAAAAATTGGAAAAGTGTTGATGTTGCTACTAGAGATGTGGTGCTTCAAAATATAGCGGTAAATTTACAATGATAACGTCTAACTTGTCTTTGTTTTCACTAAGCATATTAAATTCATATAATAATATTTTTATAATACATATATACTTCATTTTACAGGATCAGTTTGAGCTACAAGGAGATTCCAACTTGGTAACGAAAGCATTAAATACAAAATGTGGAAGATTATTGTGTTGCAACTCGAACAAGTTGCTTCAAACTTATAAAAAGCTTATAGAATCTCATGGTGCTGACTATGCAAGAAGCCACCCACCAAAGAATGCCACACTTGAGCAGTGGATTGGACTCATTGATGGGAAATGGACTAATAGGGATTGGCTAGTAAATTATTTATGCGTATGTTTTTATTATCCAATGTTTACTATATTATGTTGTCAAATGATTAACTTAATACTTAGATGAAGTAAATGTATACTGTTTTATTCATGATTTAATAAGTCTCTTGCATGTTCTTTATTAGGAAAAATCAAGAAAGAACTCTGAAAATAGGAATAAAACTCCAAGCAAACATAGATGCGGGACAAAGGCACTTGCTGTTAGGGTTGATGAGGAGTTGCATGTTTTTTTTTTTTTTTTCATTTTCTTAAACCTCAATATATTACATGTTGTGATTAATTAAATATATCTATCTAACCCTCGAATGTTAATTAATCAGACAAATAATAATGGCGGTCAAGTTCCTAAATTGGCAAAAATCTTTAAAGACGTTCATTTCAATCCAAATACAAATATGTGGATACACCATGAGGATGAAGTGACATATGTATGTGTATCATTCCATCCCTATCATGTTTGTAAAGCTATAACATATGTAATATTAATATTGTGATTGTTTCTTTCTTTCTCTCTTTCAAATGATAGGAAACTATTCTCAAAGTACAAGAGGATCATTGTCAAGATCCTAATGCAATTCCTCTTACACAAGAGCAGATCTCAAACTTGGTTTTTAAGAAGAAGTTCGGTATTGTAAAAGGACTTGGCATGAGACCTTCTTCTTCTCTAGTAACTACCGCTTCATCTAGTTCCTCGGTGGAGTATATCCAACGGCTAGAAAATGAGATAATTGAGCTCAAAGAAGCAAGAGCTAGAGACCAAGAGGAGCGAGTTAGGGACCAAGAGAAGTGAGCTAAAGAGTGAGCTAGGGAGCAAGAGGCACGAGCTAAGAAAGAAGAGGTCCAACAGAATATTCTTAACTTTTTGAGGAGCAAGGATTATGATGACGCTCTTACCTATGAGGGTGGTTCATCTTTAAGTTAAAACACTTATTGCTTAGTGCTTTATATTACAGTTGAAAATCTATATTTGCTTTCTATAACTTATACATTAGGAGTTGTGATTTTAATTCATTAGTGTGACTACTCTTAATGCATTGTTAGAAATTTTTTTTTATAACATAGTTAATATTTTTACTTTACGATTTTAATGTAGTATTGTTTTTATATTTGTGTAGCTTTCTTATTGGTGGTTTTTAGGGGATTTACTTTTGGCATTACTTGAAGACATAAGGATATCTTTCATTACTTCTAATTACATTATGCTACACTTTTTGTATTGTTATAAAACATCTTGAGTAATTGTATGTGTTCCAAACAATTATTGTATGGAAGGAGTTTGAATTGGATACTTCTTTTATTTTTTACTTGTGAAATATATAGATCTTTTTTTTTATAAATGTGTTGTTCAAATTTGAGATTTTAATAATGTAATGGCAGGTTAGAGGTTAATATCAAAGCTATGAAAAAAATAAAAACAGAAAATAAGTTTTAGCGACAAATTTTTTCGTCACAAATATAGCAACAAAAAATTGCTTTAGTAACGAAATATTTTGTCACTAAATGTAGCAAAATTTTGTAAGAAATGGTTTTAGTGACGAAAATTTTTCATCACTATATGTGGCTGGATTTTCTTAAAAATAGTTTTAGTGACGAATTTTTTCGTCGCTATATGTGCCCGAAAATAGTTTTAGTAACGAAATTGTTTGTCACTAAATATAATTTAATAAACTGAAGTGTTTTTAGTGACGAAATATTTTCGTCACTGAATAGTGTTTTTAGCGAAGAAAACATTTAGCGATGAAATGTTTTCGTCAATAAAATTTTTTTTTTTTAAATAACAAATCGGACTTTTAGTGACGAAATTTTTCGTCACTAAGACTTTTAGCGACGGGGTTTCAGCGACGAAATGAGTTTCATCACTAAAAGTTAGATTTCGTCGCTAAAGGTTCTTAGTGACGAAAAATTGGACTTTTAGTGACGAATTTTTTACTCACTAAAAATACATTTTGTTGTAGTGGATTGTTAGGATGTGTGCCCTTAAATCCTATTGTATGATGCTATGTATGACTTAATTTTGTGTTTAATAAAGTTGTTTATTTTATCTAAAATAATGGTAACATGAATATTTGGGCATTATCATATAGTCCATGAGATACATAGTATGTGATTTATGTGATTAGTCACAGAATATATAAATCACAAGTTCTTTGTAAACTTAGAATTTATAGTTCGTAGTTGGTGATGAAATTGGGCATTTCATCTGTGAAGACTATAACATATCAACTAAGATGATTTGTCTTGATCATGGAAGTAGAGACTTCTAGTTGATATGTTGATATGTTGATATGTTTTAAGAGTTAAGACATGTTGAACTGGACCACTGTGAGATTTATTATTCTCCTAACGACTGTCAAATGAATAATAAATCTCACAACTTTTATTTGCATGAACTCTTAATCCTGAGAGAATAATGGACCTGATCATGATGTGTAGGTTGCTTTGATATATCAGGAGTGAGATCTAAAGTAACGGTCAAAACCTCAGTATGTTGGGCAACCACATTTAATGTTGATAGAACATATTTTCTCAAGATTGAATTCATAATCTTTTAACGAAGATATAAAATATTCCCTTGAGATAAGTTTAATGGTTTTGGTTATTCAAAGTGTTAGGCCTAACCACTTTAGTGAGGACTTACTAAAGTATATATTTATGAAATTGAATTTCATAAATATATAATGAATAACTTTAAAGGATTAAACCGGATATTCAAGGATAAGATGTAGTAATTTTTAAAGTGGCAGTCTATATTCATGATTTTATATTACTACGAATATTTTATGAAGGGGTTGCGTGTATAATAAAATCTTGGGATATTATTTATTAATAAGGCCTAGAGTGCAATTATATTTATATAGTGATATTAAATATAATTAATGGTAACTTTGGACTTATCATGAGTAGACGGAAAAGTCCAAGGCCCATTGGAGCTAGTGTCTTATTGGTCCCACTTTAAGCCACACACTAAAACCTAATTGGAAAGGCCCAATAGGCCAGCCCAATAAGATGATTAGTTAGTTATAAAGGGAGAAACATACAAATTTTTTTTTTTAAGAAGCATAGAGAAAACGAAAAAGAGAGAGTGTGATACACACTTTCATTCTCCCTTTGAAAACTGATTGAGGGACCACATATCTTGGGCGTAAAGTGGAATTGGATTGAAGATTAAAAGTGTTCCCAAGTGCTTGTAATCTTTGTTTTGAATTTCTCTACACCAAGGTATGCTATCTTATTTTTAAATTCTGAAATTTACATAGTGCATGTTGTCAATCATGAATAAAATAGATCCTTGTTTGTTACTTCTGCTATGTGTTTTGTATGAGATACAAAACTAGATTTTTTCCAGCACTTGTGACCTTAAGAATCATTCAAGACACATTCCAAGCACAAGATTACAAGCATCAAAGAAGCAAAATTGCATAGAAACATATAATTTATCATTGTTTTGTAAATTAAGTGATAAGTTCCAATCAAAAGCATAAATGTAAACGAATGTTCTTAAATACATTCCTTTGTCTCAAACTTAACCCAAATGTCTACTAAAGGGAATCAAACCTGAGTTGACTCAGCAATTCAGGTAACTAAAAAGGGGGGGGGGGGGGGGGAGGCGAATTTTTTGGCCCCATCTCATTTGTCTCTTTTCTCTTATTTTCTTTTTTGCTCTTTCTTCCTCACTCTTCTCTCTTCCTCCATTGTCACTATTAACTCTCTCCTTCCACTTGCATTTTCTCCCTCATCACACCATTTTTTCTCTAGAAAATCATTGCTTTAAGGTTCTAAATTGGCTTTCATTCATCTCCCTCAATATCTTTTTAGATCTTTGTGTTCTTGACCATCTTTGCTACAAACCCATTTTTTGAAACCCATTTCCAAATCTCCATTTTTTTTTTTTTTTTTTGCATTGACAATGGCAACTTCCAATGGGCCATCCTTACTTTTAATGGGAAAAAATATCACCCATCCTGGTAAGACATATGAGATTTGACGTTAGGAACGTATGTCATCATTTTTATGTATGGGCTAATCATTTGACAAAACACAATTTACTTGTATTTGGGTAGATTTAGGATGTGTTTAATACTTCAAGAAACAAGGTTTCAAGTTCAAGTGTTAAATCCATGCAAGCCTGTCTAAGAATCAAGTGAAGAAGTGCTGGATTTTAAATCTCGACAGCTAGCTTAGTAGCAGTATCTATCGAGGTTTATGAAACTCAGTTTTTCAATACTGCTTTTCATCAAACTCATGAGTATGTGTTTGGACTTTCTTTTCTCACAACCCTAAACATATATAAGGATTATTTAAAGGGCCATATAGGTTGCACAGCCAAGAGCACAATTGCACAATAGCATAATTCTACAAGTGTGATAAGAAACCTAGTTTGCCCTAGTTCTTGAAGAAGTGGTTGTGTTTATACATCATAGGGTTTTGTGAAGAAGCAACTTCATGATCTTCATCGTGTGATGAACTGATGAACTTTGCAGCCAACATCCTTCTCAAGTTGGTGATCAAGTCACGTACGGAGATCTACGCATCTTTTGGTTAGTCACGTGCTAGGAGCCATGCAATACAAGAAGAGATTGTCATTACAGAACAAGTCTAATTGAGTATTGGGGTAAGGGTTCAACTGTAGGTTTGTATAAGGTACTAGGATTCCTTTACTTGTAACCACTTGTTTGGATAAGAGTAGATTCTCGGGAGTGGTGACCTTAAAATCACCTAATATGGTTTTTGTCATGTAGGTTCTCCCCATTCGTAAACAAATTACCGTGTCATTTAATTTCTATTGCATATTCAGTTATTTTGTGATTTGTTTGTGATACCACACTCATTGCACGTAATTAAAACTAATTAATTAACTTGGGTAATTAATTGGTCAATTCATCATAAAGGGTCAATACATTTTTGTCCGATCACATCCCTTGAATGGAATCAGAATGAAGGGCTCCTCCAAGACCCTAAGACCCATGCTCCAAAATGGACTTCAAGGTGAAACACTTAAACAAAAGGAGGTATCTATAGACACCGCATTTTGTACCCTCACGACTCGAGCCCCTATTCCCCATTAATGCTGAAATTCTGAGACCCAAGGTTGGTTCTGGGCCTAATCAGATGTTAAATTGACTTGAGAGATGTTAAAATGAAAAATATAACTTTTACTGAGCAAATAAATCTATTTTTGGAAAAGTAAAGCCAAGGAAACCCTCGGCATGCGCATGCATGAATCAACCTGTGCGCGTAGCAATGATCATGCGGACATAGACACGATTTTGTGCATGTGTGGCGAATTCTAGAAACTAAACAAAGCAAGTTTTCAGCATTAATGCTAAGGTTTGGAATGAATCCCACATCGTTTGGGAGTCATTACAAACCCTTATTTTTCTCAATATAAATAGCCATACATTGTCCCTTTTCAAAAGACACAAAAATCCCACGTGAAAACACTAAGATTCACTAGAAATAATGAATCAAAGAGGGAGTCTTTCACAAAACTTCCTCAAATCAATTTTGTTGGGATATGTGTCCTTAAATCCTATTGTATGATGCTATGTATTTTATTATGTAAGACATTATGTGTGACTTAATGTTATGGTTAATAAAGTTGTATTATTTTTTGAAAATATTGGTAACATGAATATTGGGACATTATCATATAATCCATGAGATGCATAGTATGTGATTTATGTGATTTAGTCACAGAAGATATAAATCACAAGTTCTTTGTAAACTCAGAAATATAGTTCGTAGTCGGTGATGAAATTGGGCATTTCATCTGCGAAGACTATAACGTATCAACTAAGATGATTTGTCTTGATCATGGAAATGGAGATTTCTAGTTAATATGTTGATATGTTTTAAGAGTTAAGACATATTGAACTGGACCGGCGTGAGATTTATTATTCTCCTAACGACTGTCAATTGAATAATAAACTCACGACTTATATTTGCATGAACTCTTAATCCTGAGAGGATAATGGACCTGATCATGAAGTGTAGGTTGCTTTGATATATCATGAGTGAGATCTATAGTAACGGTCAAAATCTCAGTATGTTGGGCAGCCACATTTAGTGTTGATGGAACATATATTCTCAAGATGGAGTTCATAGTCTCTTAACGGAGATACAAAATATTCCCTTGAGATAAGTTTAATGGGTTTGTTATTCAGAGAGTTGGGCCTAACCACTTTAGTAAGGAGTTACTAAAGTATATATTTATGGAATTGGATTTCATAAATATATGTTGAATAACTTAAAGAATTAAACCGGGTACTCAAGAAATTAAGATGTAGTAATAAACAAAGTGGCAGTCTCCTTTCATGACTTTGTGTTACTATGAATATTTTATGAAGGGGTTGCATGTATAATAGAGTCTTGGGATATAATTTATTAATAAGGCCTAGAGTGCAACTATATTTATATAGTGGTATTAAATATAGTTAATGGTAACTTTGGACTTGTCAAGAGTTGACGGAAAAGCCCAAGGCCCATTGGAGCTAGTGTCTTATTGGTCCCTTTTGGTCCCACTCCAAGCCACACACTTACGCCCAATTGGAAAGGCCCAAAAGGCCGGCCTAATTAGATAATCAGTTAGATACAAAGGGAGAAACATACATAATTTTTTAGAGGGTAGAGAGATTTCATAGGAAATTGTATGAACACTCTTGTGAAGTGGTGTAAAAAGTGTTAGACACTATTTGACATTCTCCCTTTGGAACTGATTGAGAGACCACACATCTTGGGCGTTAGTGGAATTGGAGTAAAGATTGAAAGTATTTCCAAGTGATTCTCATCTTCAAGTTTTGAAATTCACCGCTCCAAGGTACACTCTCTTGTTCTTATATTCTGAAACTTAAATAGTACATGTTAACCTTTATGTATGAAGTAGATCCGTTTATTGTTTATTTTTCCTTCCGCTGCGCTGTATGATTCCATCAATTGGTATCAGAACGGTCTTCATTACATATCTGTTTAACATGTTTTTGAGTTTTGGAATTAGTAACAATGTTTTCATGTTGTTAGAAAATAGTTTACTGCATGGTTGTTGAAATCATTGTTCTTGATGAAAATTGTTTTTGATGTTATGATGTTGTTTAATTTTTAGTTTAAGTATGTTAAACTGAACTTTAAGGCTATAACATCATTGATATGTATGTTAAACTGAACTTTAAGGCTATAACATCATTGATATTCAGTTTTGATATGAATTTATGTTCATAATGATCATATGATAGTTGTTTTGTACATGAAAACGTTGAAAAACTGTTTTTGGAAAATTCTGGAAAATTCAAAATTCGCAAAGCTCGATCGATCGAGAATCTGTCGAGAATCTATCGAGCAGACAGAAAGTTTCTCGATCGATCGAGGATCTATCGAGGATCTGTCGAGCTTCGCGGAACTTTTCTAGATCGATCGAGAATATGTCGAGGATCGATCGAGAACTGTTGACCCAGAATTTTTTCTAAGTATTTTTACATATATAAAATAGCAAGGCTATGTGTAATTATATTATGCATGTTTTATATTTAAAAACCTTTATTTTAAAATATCTAGTGGGAGAGAGATACAAGGATTGGATCTCACGGCCTCCATTGTCGGTTTATAGTTGTGTGATTAAGCACCTCGCCTTGGCGTATATGCCTTGCTCCCTTCGGAGGGTGTTTTATTCACGGTACTATAGGTTAAACTTCTTTATGATGAACTAGCCCCATCCCACGTGCTTCGCACGTGAGATGAGACTTTTTTTGTTTTAGCAGTAGTAGCAAAAAAAAAAAAAAAAAAAATTCTACATTTTTTATTATATACTAGCCTCTAAGCACGCGCTCACGCGTGTGCTCAGAGGCTCTTCTATTTTTCAGGTAAGTGTTAATTTAGAGCATTTATTATAATTTAAGATTACTACATTTTTCAATCACAAAAAAAAAACCTAGGCGTGTGATGAAAGATTATTTCACCACACATATTTCTCATCACACCCTTAGATTTTTTTTGTGATTGAAAAATATAATAATTAGAAATTATAATAAATACTCTAAATTAAAAAAATAAAAAAGCCTTTGAGCACGCGCGTGAGCGTGTGTTCAGAGGCTAGTATTATAGTTAATTAAATAGTGATATTGTCTATTTTAAAATTGTTATTATTAATAAAATTAAAATAAGGTGTAAAGGGGATTCTTAAATAGATATATATAAAACAAAAAAACAAACAAACGTTAAGGGATGGAAGAGGAGGAATCTTTTTTTTTTTTTTTTTTTTTTTTTAAGAATCAGAAGAGGGGGGAATCAGTTTAATTAATTTGTACTAATATTATAGTTACTAAATTCTAAACTAACTAAAAATTCTCTTCTGTCTCCAACTCTTTCATCTATGTACTCAATCCTTATCATTTCCCTTAAAATTAGGCGCTTAACCAAACAGTTTGGAATTTGGATAACTACCTCCAAATTCACCCCTTTATCTGTCAGTATGTGGTACACTAAAATATAACAAAATTGCTACCTGAAAAGTTATCGAAACGACATATTTACATTGATTTTGGTTTAGTTTTGTTTTCAGGATTGTTGTGTTTGTTTTATCTCAACATGGTATGTGTTTAAGTTTTTGTGATAATCTTGGTTCCTAGAGATAGTTGAATGTATTTGCATATTCACATCATAATCACATGTTTGATATTCTATAGGTTTCCTTGGATCCTAATGCTGAAAAAGAAGTAGTGCCATTTAGCCAAAAAAAGAAAAAAAAGACGTAGTGCTAGAGAAAAAAAAAAGTTAATAATTTATATGCATTATAATTTAGAATTACTATATTTTTCAAGTGTAAAAAAAAAAAAATAATCCAGTGATGAAATCTTATTTCACCTACATTCCTAATACTCACCACCTATTACCTGCAAGCATAATACTCACCACCTATGGGAAACCATTGACACGGGCAAGTTGAACCCATCAACTAAACTCACATGAGTCACATCATAGTAATGTAAGTTTGATTTAGAGGTTCCAAATGTCATTTCATCAACTGTGGCCGGAGGGACTCCACCAATGCATTGGCAATGCAAAAGGCCAACACAGTTGCCAGTTTGGCATGAATCTCTGCCAATTTCTTCATCAAAGCAACAACCTTGTCTTCCCCATACTCTTCTAAACCGTCTTTCCGGAACTTCAAACACTACTTCTTCTCCACTATAGAGATGAAAGCCACCATCTTTTGGGGTTAAATGGCCTGCAGTGGCAAGAAGTCCAAGCCACATATGTCCCATCTGCAAAACAAATTAACAACAGAAAAAGATATAAGTATTTCAACTATACTATACATAGTCGAAGGGTTTTAAAGACTGCCATGTTCTAAGAGAAAATAATGTACTTGTGAAGGAAAGGAAGTAGAGAATGTAGAAGAAGAATTTAACCAAGGAAGTTGGCATTGTTCTTAATTTGTGTTGAATAAGAACTGATTGCTTGCACTTTTGTGTTTTGAGAAAGTGATCCTACAGGGATAGTGAGAGTGGTGAAGTGGGTTCCTTTTTTTTTTGCCACCATGAAATGACACATCCGTAGAAAAAAGCCAACTGCATGCTTTAAAAAATTAATTACATTTTTAACTGGGAGCAGGTTTTTATTATTATTATTATTTTTTACATATTCAGATAAGGGGAGCAGTTTTTTTTTTTTTTAAATAAAAAGTATAGACTTATTAAAGGTCAAAAAAAGAGTGATTTTTTTTTCTTTTTTTAGAAAACGTGAGATTAAGTGTTGGAGCATTTCGAATACCTTCAATAGAGAGTGTTCCTCTTTTGTAGGCAATATTTTAGTGTAAGTTAGACATGTATTTTTACTTGTCTATCCTTAAGTTTTGTCTCTACTTAAATTTAGGAGTGTTGGGGGTATTTTAGAACAAAAAAAAATCCGGCCCAAACAGGTGCAGCCCCTTAAATAGTAGTATAGATATAATTTTTATTTTAAGAATATAATTTATAAGTGGATAAATAAATTTGAAAATCAATAAGAAAATGACCCTATTTTTTAGGCAATGTTTTAGTAGAAGTTAGGGTTTTATTTTTATTAAGATTGTCATTTATTTGTCTCTACTTAAATATAGGAATGTAAGGATATTTTAGAACAAAAACAATCTGGATTTTCCTTTAGTTTATATATATATATATATATATATATTTTTATTTATTTATTTTTGGATAAACATAGAGTGTTTAATTTATTTTCTTATTTAAAAAAAAAACATATAGTTACTCTGAAGAAGTGGGTTAGTGGAAGAGTGTTCCTATTTTATTGGCAATATTTTAGTGTAAGTTAGACATGTATTTTTACTAAACTATCTTTTACTTTTGCCTCTACTTAAACCTAAGAGTGTAGGGGTATTTTGGAATGAAAAAAAATCCGATCCAAACAAGTGCAGCCGCTTAAATAGTAGTATAGATAATATGTGTTTTTTAGATAAAGAACGACCATGCTTCCGTGGAGTTACTTTATGACTCACATAGAATTCAGTCAATGGTGTACACTAGACTAAGTTTAATGTTAATCTCCCTTCGGAGCTATGTTATTATTACTTAGAGGCTAAAGTAGAAACGGCATGTTTTTAGTGTTTGATAAGAGTTATCATGATAGCACTAATAATGATAATGGTTCTCAATCAATCATAGTGTTTATAATTTACTTGCTTCCAAGGAATTTTAAACATGGGATTGGGTTGTCGTTGCATATATTATTTTATGGTTTTATTAAGGTTCCATATTATATGCTTATATGCTAAATTGATAATGTCCAGTATACTTATTATATTCATGTTTATTATTTTCAGATTTGAACATGGCATCTTTTAGCCCACTTGTTTCTATTCTTAATCAAAACAAACTGACTGGATCCAACTATGTTGACTGGAAAAGAAACTTGGACATTGTTTTAACTGCTGAAGAGCACAAATATGTGCTTACTCAACCATGTCCCAACTTTCCTTCATTAGATGCTCCTCTTGAGAAAAAACAACGATATGATCGTTGGCAGAAATCTAATGAAATGGCCAAGTGCTATATCCTAGCGTCTATCTCAAATGTTCTACAGCATCAAATGCAGGATGTAGAACTAGCTTCGGACATTATGCTAAGTCTGAAGGAGATGTTTGGTGAGCAAGGCCGTTCAGTAAGGCAAGAAACCATGAGGCAAATTTATAATACCAAGATGGCTGAAGGTAGTTCAGTAAGAGAGCATTGTCTTACAATGATCTCTAATCTGAATACATTGGAAGTTTTAGGTGCCGACATTGATGGAGAATCCCAAGTGGATATGATACTCCAGTCACTACCGGAATCATTCAAGGAATTCAGACTAAATTATAATATGAACAAAAAAGTTTATTCTTTGTCTGAATTAATGAATGAGTTAGTGGCGGCGGAAGGCATCCTAGGTACTTCTAGTGTTGAAGCCAATGTTGGTGAAGCTTCTACTTCACAACCTAAGTCGAAAGGCAAGGGTAAGAAGAAGAAGAAGGACTTCACTAAGAAAGAGGGTAAGCAAATTGCCTTAAGGGTTGTCGATAAAGGAAAGAAGCTCAAAGGAAAGTGTTTCCATTGTGGTGAGAAAGGACATTGGAAAAGGAATTGTCCAAAGTTTAAAGCTGCCAAGAACAAGGGTATGAAAACTTCCTTTCTTCTTGAAATATGTTTGGTACAGAATCCCACTGATTCCTGGTGTGTGGATTCAGGTTGTACTAATCATATCTGCAATTCTTTGCAAGGGTTTTAGGAGACCAGAAAACTGAGTGAAGGGGAATTGTTTCTAACTTTGGCTGATGGGAGCAGAATTCCAGTTGTAGCTGTTGGTGTTGTTCATTTGTGCTTTGAGTCTAGGGTTTTAATATTCCAAGACTGTCTGTTTATACCTAACGTGCGAAGGAATTTAATTTCTGCAACTTATTTGGGTAAACAAGGATATTGTGTTATCCTAAAAGACAATGTTGTAATAAAGAAAGATAAAATGTTTATCTGTTCTGGCAATATTGTGGATGGTCTTTATATTTTAATTCCTATTAAGCATGAACTACATAATTTTGAATTAGATACTAACTCACATGTAAAATCATTAAAGAGAAAGTTTCCTTCAAATGATGCATATCTTTGGCACTTGCGTTTAGGTCATATTAATTCAAACAGAATTCAAAGGCTAATCAAAGATGGACTCTTAGAGCCCATGGACTTTGATGAATTTCCAGTTTGTGAATCTTGTTTGGAAGGAAAAATGACCAAACGACCTTTTAATGCAAAAGGTAGAAGAGCCCAAGAGTTGCTTGAATTAGTTCATACAGATGTATGTGGTCCTATGTCAACCCAAGCAAAAGGAGGTTATGAGTATTTCATCACTTTTACGGATGATTACTCAAGATATGGTTATGTGTACCTAATGAGACGGAAGTCCGAAACCTTTGAAAAATTCAAAGAGTTTAAGGCTGAAGTTGAGAATCAATTAGGCAAACGTATAAAAGCCATTCGATCTGATCGAGGTGGCGAATACCTTCTTGGGATTTTCAAGGATTACCTAATTCAAAATGAGATTATATCCCAATTGACTGCACCTGGAACTCCTCAACAAAATGGTGCAGCGGAGAGAAGGAATATAACTCTTTTGGAAATGGTTAGGTCCATGATGAGTTATTCAACTTTACCAATTTCTTTTTGGGGATATGCCTTAGATACAGCAATACATCTTTTGAATTTAGTTCCATCAAAATCTGTCCCCAAAACACCCATGGAATTGTGGAGTGGGCGTAAGCCTAGTATGAGGTATCTCCATATTTGGGGTTGTCCAGCACATGTGCTAAAGGGGAAGCTTGATAATTTGGAACCAAAATCGGAAGTATGTTTGCTAGTTGGTTATCCAAAAGAAACTAGGGGTTATTTATTCTATAGTCGAAATGATAACAAAGTTTTTGTTAGTACAAATGCTAAATTTTTGGAAAATGACTATATGAATAATTTTACTCCTAGAAGTAGAGTTGTGTTGGCTGAAATGAATGAGTCTGTAAATCAACAACCATTGGATAAAGCTAAGGAAAAAGTGGTTATATTAGATACACCACAAGATATTACATATGAAATGTCTAATACACAAGTGCCTCGTCGTAGTGGGAGAGTTGTTCGGCCTCCTGTGAGATTTATAGGTTTAGGAGAAACTTATAAGGCTATCTCAGAAGAGGTTGAATCGGATCCCTACACTTATGAGGAGGCAATGAATGATATAGATGCACATCATTGGGTCCAAGCTATGAAATCTAAATTAGATTCCATGTATTCCAATCAAGTTTGGAGTCTTGTAGAGGCGCCTAACGGCATTAAACCTGTTGGTTGCAAATGGGTTTACAAGAGGAAGAGAGGGATAGATGGAAAGGTTGAAACCTTTAAAGCAAGGCTAGTGGCTAAAGGGTATACACAAAAAGAAGGCATCGATTATGATGAAACCTTTTCGCCAGTAGCCATGCTTAAATCTATCAGAATTCTCTTATCCATTGCTGCTCATTATGATTATGAGATTTGGCAAATGGATGTCAAGACTGCATTTCTTAATGGCAATCTTGAAGAAGAAATCTATATGTTGCAACCAGAAGGTTTCATAGCAAAGAACCAAGAGCATATGGTATGCAAGTTGAAAAGGTCCATTTATGGACTTAAGCAAGCATCTAGGTCATGGAACATCAGATTTGATCCAGCAATCAAATCATTTGGTTTTGAGCAAAATCTTGATGAACCATGTGTGTACAAGAGACATCAAAACAAAGTAGTAATGTTCCTAGTGCTTTATGTTGATGACATTCTACTCATTGGAAACGATGTAGGAGTGATTTCATCGGTTAAAGTTTGGTTGTCAAGCCAATTTGATATGAAGGACTTGGGCGAAGCTAACTATATTCTAGGGATCAAGCTTTGGCGAGATCGAAAGAATAGGATGTTGGGTTTGTCACAAGCTGAATATATAGATAAGGTTCTACAACGGTTTAGCATGCAAAACTCCAAGAAAGGATTACTTCCTTTTAGACATGGAGTTCCTCTGTCTGATGACCAAAGGCCTAAGACTCAAGAGGAAGAAAATATCATGAAACAAGTTCCTTATGCTTCTGCTGTAGGAAGTCTCATGTATGCAATGCTTTGTACTAGGCCGGATATTTGTTATTCAGTTGGCATGGTCAGCCGATATCAATCAAATCCAGGACTTAAACATTGGCAAGCTGTAAAGCATATTCTCAAGTATCTACGGAGAACGAGAAATTATATGCTTGTTTACCATTGTGAGGATTTGATTCCCATTGGCTATACAGATTCAGATTTTCAGTCGGATCTAGATTTCAGAAAATTCACGTCGAGTTATGTTTTCACCTTGGGAGGTTGAGCCATAAGTTGGAGGAGTGTCAAGCAATCTTGTATTGCGGACTCCACCATGGAAGCCGAATATGTTGCTGCTTGTGAGGCAGCAAAGGAGGCTGTTTGGCTTAAGAAATTCCTTTGTGATCTTGGTGTTATAAGAATTGAGCAAGTTCCTATTACATTGTTCTGTGACAATAGTGGAGCGGTTGCACAATCCAAGGATCCAAGGAATCACAAGAAAGGAAAACACATAGAAAGAAAGTACCACATCATTCGAGACATTGTTGCTCGCGGAGATGTGATTGTAGCAAAGATTGATGGTGCAAAGAATCTAGCGGATCCCTTCACCAAAGCCTTGCCTCAAAGGACTTTCGAGTCACATTTGGAGGAGATAGGAGTTAGATTAGTGCACAATAGTCTTTAGGCCAAGTGGGAGATTGTTGGGATATGTGTCCTTAAATCCTATTGTATGATGCTATGTATTTTATTATGTAAGACATTATGTGTGACTTAATGTTATGGTTAATAAAGTTGTATTATTTTTTGAAAATATTGGTAACATGAATATTGGGACATTATCATATAGTCCATGAGATGCATAGTATGTGATTTATGTGATTTAGTCACAGAAGATATAAATCACAAGTTCTTTGTAAACTCAGAAATATAGTTCGTAGTCGGTGATGAAATTGGGCATTTCATCTGCGAAGACTATAACGTATCAACTAAGATGATTTGTCTTGATCATGGAAATGGAGATTTCTAGTTGATATGTTGATATGTTTTAAGAGTTAAGACATATTGAACTAGACCGGCGTGAGATTTATTATTCTCCTAACGACTGTCAATTGAATAATAAACTCACGACTTATATTTGCATGAACTCTTAATCCTGAGAGGATAATGGACCTGATCATGAAGTGTAGGTTGCTTTGATATATCAGGAGTGAGATCTATAGTAACGGTCAAAATCTCAGTATGTTGGGCAGTCACATTTAGTGTTGATGGAATATATATTCTCAAGATGGAATTCATAGTCTCTTAACAGAGATACAAAATATTCCCTTGAGATAAGTTTAATGGGTTTGTTATTCAGAGAGTTAGGCCTAACCACTTTAGTAAGGAGTTACTAAAGTATATATTTATGGAATTGAATTTCATAAATATATGTTGAATAACTTAAAGAATTAAACCGGGTACTCAAGGAATTAAGATGTAATAATAAACAAAGTGGCAGTCTCCTTTCATGACTTTGTGTTACTATGAATATTTTATGAAGGGGTTGCATGTATAATAGAGTCTTGGGATATAATTTATTAATAAGGCCTAGAGTGCAACTATATTTATATAGTGGTATTAAATATAGTTAATGATAACTTTGGACTTGTCAAGAGTTGACGGAAAAGCCCAAGGCCCATTGGAGCTAGTGTCTTATTGGTCCCTTTTGGTCCCACTCCAAGCCACACACTTAAGCCCAATTGGAAAGGCCCAAAAGGCCGGCCCAATTAGATAATCAGTTAGATACAAAGGGAGAAACATACAGAATTTTTTAGAGGGTAGAGAGATTTCATAGGAAATTGTATGAACACTCTTGTGAAGTGGTGTAAAATGTGTTAGACACTATTTGACATTCTCCCTTTGGAACTGATTGAGAGACCACACATCTTGGGCGTTAGTGGAATTGGAGTGTAGATTGAAAGTATTCCCAAGTGATTCTCATCTTCAAGTTTTAAAATTCACCGCTCCAAGGTACACTCTCTTGTTCTTATATTCTGAAACTTAAATAGTACATGTTAACCTTTATGTATGAAGTAGATCCGTTTATTGTTTATTTTTCCTTCCGCTGCGCTGTATGATTCCATCAAATTTTCAGTTGATGGGGGCTTTTTCTAGCCTTGATCTTCAAGTTTAAGATTTCTAATCACTCTTGTTTTCAACTGTGAATAGATTTGACTGAGGGGAATGATCAAAAATCAAGCTTAAAGAGCTTTTCTTAAGGTATTAGTCTAAAACTTTCTTTTTCCTTTCCTTTCTTTTTTGTACTTTAACCTTTCTGTTTGTTTTAGTTTCATTGTTATTATATGCTTTAATATGTTTATGTAGTCTAAATTTGCGTAGTTGTATGTTTTAAAGCATGTTGTTATTAAACCCTTGTTGTAAATAATGCATTTACGTAGTTGCCTTGCTCATCATTTTCCCCATTTGTCAACTCATCTTCGTGTCAATTTAATTTCTGCTGCATTTAGTTATTTGGTGATTTGTTGGTGCCTTCACGATTTGCATGCAATTGAACCTAATTAATCAAGGATTCCCTAAGGATGGATGATTTTAAGTTGTTCGATTAATTCTATGCCAAGCTTAAGGACATAGTGAACTTAGCCTTCAATCTTGGAGAACAGATTCCAAAGCCCAAGATTTTCAAGAAGATTCTTAGATCTCTTTCAAAAAACACCATGCCAAGATCAATGCCAAAGAAGAATCAAAGGATTTTGACTCTATTCCTTTGACAAGTTGATTGGGAATTTACAAACCAATAAACTGGGGTTAACAAGGGTTGGCAAGGGTGGTAAAGGCAAGAACATGGCTTTAAAGGTTAAGAGTGATGATAATGATAAGTTGTTTGAAGATGAGGATACTATGTTAAAATCTTATATCACTAGACAATTGAAGAATTTCATCGAGAATGCGAATGTCAAAGCAAGTGATTGGTCGCATCACTCGGCAACAGTCTCATCTTGGCAGATTTACTCCTCCTTCACCCGAGCTTACTGAGGATTCTTCTGATGGTGGAGATGATGGTAATGGTGCTTCTAGCTCTTTTCGTGATGATGAGATGACTGCTTCTCAATGACTCACACTTTGTCACTCATGACAAAAAGGGGAAGTAGTTTTAGATATGAGAGAGTAATCATGTTGTTTGGGGGAGAGCTAGCATAGAGATAGATTAGTTAGGGGGATAGTGCTTTCAGAGATGTAGTGAGGCTTTGTTGTACAATTCTCATTTCATGTACCGTGGTCTTGTGACCACTTTACATACATTGTTGTACTCTCTCTCTCTCTCTCTCTCTCTCTCTCTATTTATCTATGTATCTATATATATATATATATGATGTATGTTTCTTCACCTCTATCTTACGTGTGTTGTTTCTTTTCTTTCTTTATACACTTGTCCTTTCTTTTATATAACTTGTCTGTATTTCACACTTGATGGATCTTGTTTAAGTGTTTCAGATAAGACAGGTTGCAAGTCTTTCATGCCATGATTTCTTTTATTGCAACTTTTTTCAAGAGCTCATTGTAGTTGCTAGGCTTATGAAATTTTGGTTTTTGGAATAGTTATCGAGATTGTTACTTTATATTTTTCTCATAATTATGCATGTGCTTTTGTCATGAATTGCCAAAAGGGGAGATTGTTAGGGTCATATTTCATATGGAACTGGCTAATCCTTTGTCAAAACGCACTTTTCTTGTAAATTATGTAGATCTAAGTCGTGTTTGATACATAACAAGTGGTTGTATTAAATACATGAAGATTGATCCAAGAAATAAGTGAAGATTAGCTGTTTTACTAAAGCTCGACAGATAGCTCGATAGATGGTATCTATCAAGATTTACAGGGCAAGCTCAACACCAACTTGACACCAGCTCGATCTATCGAGTTTTAAGAATTTAGTACTTCTAGATATGAATTTTGGCCCATGTTGATGTATTTGTTTAGGGTTTCTTTTCTCACAACCCTAGACATATGTAAGACTTATTTCAAAAGTCTTCACACATGGAAACAGAGACTAAGAGTTTTATTTTCTCTGTGAGAAGCTACTGTGTTTGTACGCCATTGAGTTTTGTAACCAAGTGCTACCTAATCTTCATTGTTGATGAAGCAAAGAACTTTGTAGCCAAAAACATCCATTCAAGTTGGTAGAGTTAGTCATGTACTGAGATCCGTGCAAAAGGGTTAGTTACAAATTGGAGATTTATGCAACAAAGAAAAGAAGGCTATTACAATATCATGTCCAATTGGGTATTGGAGCAAAAGTTCAACTGTAGGTTGGTATTTTGGGATAGGCCAAGGTAGTGGTGAGATTCCTTATACTTGTAACCACTTGATTGTGGATTAGTGAATTCTTGGAAGTGGTGACCTTAAAATCACCTACTGGGGTTTTTGGTTGTGAAAGGTTTTCTCCCATTTTTCAACAAATTACCATGTCAATTTAATTTCTACTGCATTTAGTTTATTTGGTGATTTGTTGGTGCCTCCAGGATTTGCATGGAATATAACCTAATTAATCAACTTGGGTAATTAAATTAATTAACCGTAGTCAAGCTATCTTAACCCAACAGCATCAAACTAAATTTTTTGTCCTAAAATTTCTAGATTAGCATTTCCATAAATTCTTATTGTTTGGGAGGAATTTTTGTGACACAAGCTTACCAAATTGAAGTTTGTCATAAGACATTTTCAAGGACATCTTTTTTGTACCAAGCAAAGTTAAGCTAGTATAATCATAAATTAGGACACTTTTTTTTTCTTCCTAAAATTGGTTAAGTGTTTAACAAATTTTACCTATTTTTCATGATATCCTGCTCATTTTAAGTTGAATTTAGGCCTATAAGTAGTCTTTTTAAAGAAAAATTAGCCATCTTTCATATGTAGGAAAATACTTCTTAATCATTCAGGTTGAATATATCTTAATCAAATGGTGAAGTTTTGGTCGCCTCTTGGTTAAAATTGAAAAATAAATAAAATTTGGGAGATGTATTTTGGTGTAATATGATGGAATTTGGGTGTTGAAGAAGTTTTGAGGTCATTAGACTATGGTCAACCTTATCACAGTTTTGTCGACAAAGAGCATTTTGGTCATTTGGTTTTTGATCCATAAAATTGGCAAATTTGAAAATCGATTGAGATAAATCTATATATAAAAAGAAGCAGAGACCTCATGTCGGAAAGTATGAGATTCAGTCAAGTGGCGCATTTTATGCAAAGAGAATTGAAATATTCTCAAGATAAGAACAAATTAATTATTGACTTTTGTTTCATTTGATTTAATGTTTCAAGATATTTCTAATTAAAAAATAAATATTCCTTGTATCCTTTCGCTTAATGTTTCAAAACTTTTCGTCCCTCACACATACCACAAACCTCTTTGCATTTTAATTCACCATTTTCACCTCTTGCACTTTTATCCCTTTATACAGACCTGCCCATAACTCTTCATACCATCTCAAGTCAAATACATGCAGATAAAAAACAATGTCATTTACTTTCAATATTTCAAGCTCTAACATTGTTGTTTCATCTAATCCAACCCATATGAAGTGGCTGCAACCAAGGAAGGAGGGCTTGCATTTTTATATTAAGTGACAAAGACAATTACTATTTTGATGTTAAGGTCAGACGTTGAAGATTGTGGGTTTTGTAAATGATGTGATTGACTGCGAGTGTTTAGGATGTGTATTTTGTTTTAAAATTAAGGAGAAAGAGAGACAAATTTTATATCAACTTTTATTTTATAATATTCCTCCAAAGTTTTTTTTTATTTTTTATTTCTCATCACTTTAATTGAATAATTATAATAGATGTGTGTACAATTTATAATTGTTTCTTTTTATGATATATAAACTCAATACAAATAAAGTTCTATATGCTATAATACTTATACAAATAAAGTCAATACTCAAGTTGGTGATCAAGTCGCGTACTGGGATCCGTGCATCTTTTGGTTAGTCACGTACTGGGAGTTGTACAATACAAGGAGAGATTGTCACTATAGAACAAGCCCAATTGGGTATTAGGGTAAGGGTTCAACTGTAGGTAGGTATAAGGTACTGGGATTCCTTTACTTGTAACCGCTTCTTGTGATAATAGTAAATTCTCGGGAGTGGTGACCTTAAAATCACCCAATGGGGTTTTCGCCTCAGAGATTTCCCCATTCGTAAACAAATCACTGTGTCAACTTTATTTTCTGTTGCATTATCTTTTAGTTGATGATTTATTTGTACTGCCATGTACATTGCATGTTAATTTAATTAATTAATAAACTTGTGTAATTAATCAATTAATTCATCACAAAGGTTTAACACATGCTTGGCCTATCAAGTGCTATCAGAGCAGGCACACTCTGATTAGGTTTTTAATCTTTGTTGTGTGATCCATTGACCCTTGTTGTCATGGCTGCTATTAGCAAGAAAAGATCTTTTGTTTCAAATACATCTTGTTTTTCTAATGTCTATTTGATTGAGTGTCTCAAAAAATGCAAGTCTAAAAGTTATTTGAAAGCTATCATGATGATGATTGAAAAAGATCTTAACATGATAAAGAATAAACCAGTCTGCCTCAGAATGAAAATATGCAGAGGAGTTCATCTGAGAAAAGTGAAGGTTAAAGGCTTTGTCTGTAAATGGCACATAAAAGAGAACACCATTCCTACAAATCTATCACCAAAGCATGAGGCGTGCTTTCTGATGAAATCTGCATTCAAGGTAATGGATACATGTTTGTGGTACCTTGACAGTGGATGCTCACGACACATGACTAGAGACTGCTCTCTCTTTAAACCCTTCGAGTCTAAGAAAGGTGGTAATGTCACTTTCAATGATGGGAGCAAATCAAAAATTAAAGGAAAGGGAACCATCTCTCTACCTGGATTGTCAGACATTGCAAAAGTGCTATATGTAGAAGGTTTGAAAGTGAACCTATTAATCATAAGTCAAATATGTGATCAAAACTTTATGGTGCTGTTCTCTAAAGTAAAGTGCCTTGTGCTAGAGAATCTGGGAAGAAACTTATTAGTGGTGTTTGCACTTTAAACAATTGTTATGGTCTGGTTCCTGATGCTGATATTGTGTGCAATAGTATTTGTTTGCCAAATGAAGATCTATGACACCAAAGGATGGGACATGCTAGTTACAAACATCTTTCAATTGTATCTAAGCATGAATCAATGTTAGGGATGCCAAAGCTCAGTAGAGTGAACAATGTTATGTGAGGACCGTGCCAGTTAGGGAAACAGACAAAAGCTAAACATCCAGGCACTTAGACATCCACTACATCAAGACCATTAGAGCTACTTCATCTGGATCTCATGGGTCCTACTCAAATCGAGTCTCTTGGAGGGAAGAGATACATCATGGTTGTGGTAGATGACTTCACTAGGTACTCATGGGTCATTCTTCTAAGATCTAAGTCAGATTCTCCTAAGCACATCGAGGCTTTGTGAACAAGAATGCAAAATGAGAAGAGTTTAAAGATTGATCGAATTAGAAGTGATCATGCTAAAGCATTCGAAAACTTATACATGGAGTCCTTTTGCACTAGATCAGGTATATCTCAAGAATTCTCTGCTTCTGTTACTCCTCAGCAAAATGGTGTAGTAGAAAGAAAGAACAGGGTTATTCAGGAAATGGCTAGAGTCATGTTACACAACAAGGATGTGGCTAGAAACTTGTGGGGAGAAGCCATCAATATTGTGTGTCATATGGTTAATAGGGTATATTTTAGACCCGGTATCAAAATGACTCCCTATGAGCTATGGAAGGGAAGGAAGCTGAATGTTAAGTATTTTAGAATCTTTGGAAGTACTTGTTTCATTCTTAAGGATAGAAAGAATGTGGGAAAATTTGACTCCTGAAGCGATGAAGGAATATTCTTGGGTTACTCCTCTACAAGCAAGGTCTATCAGGTATACAACAAGAGAATCAAGAAGGTGATGGAAATAGTAAATGTTGTTATCAATGAAACTTTGGAGTCTGGTTCTGAGAATATCAATGAAGAAATACCCAAAGAAATTCTTCCTCTCAAGCCCAAGGATATTCAAGAACCTGTTGATCAAGAGCCCACCTCTTCAAGTACTCCCAATACTCCAAGTGTTGTAGAAGGTTCACCAGATAGATCTACCTCACCTGATTCTGAATCTCATAAAGAGAAAGGACCTTCCTCTAGAATTCAGTTGAATTGTCCTCTTGAAATTATTGTGGGAAATATGAATGAACTTACACTAAGGAAACGTACAGTTGATAAATGTGTTGCTAACTTTGTGTCTTATTCTTGCTATTTGTCACAGGTTTAACCTACCAAGGTTGAGGAAGCACTTCAGGATGAAAGCTGGGTGGAGGCTATGCATGATGAATTGATTCAGTTTCAAAGGAACGATGCCTAAACTCTTGTACCTAGATAGGAGGGTGAGCACATCATTGGCACAAAGTGGATTTTCCACAATAAGACTAATGAGGAGGGCTATGTGATCTGCAACAAGGCTCGTCTTGTGGCTTAAGGATACTTACAAATGGAAGGAGTGGACTCTAATGAGACATTTGCTCCAATAGCCCGCATAGAGTCCATCAGGATTCTCTTAGCCCTAGCATGCCATCTGAAGTTCAAGTTTTACCAAATGGATGTAAAGACTGCTTTCTTAAATAGGTTCCTTAAAGAAGATGTTTATGTCGCTCAACCAAAAGGATTCATTGATCCCATTTTCTGGATCATGTGTTGTATCTCAAGAAGGCACTCTATGGTTAAAGCAAGCCCCTAGAGCTTGCTATGATCGGCTCACACAATACTTAGTGTCACATGGGTTCACAAGAGGAAAGGTGTTGATAGTTGCTTAAATCTATGTTGATGATATTATCTTTGGGTCAACAAAGGATGACCCTGCTCATGGTTTCTCCAAACTCATGCAGGCTGAGTTCGAGATGAGCATGATTAGAGAGTTAAAGCACTTCCTTGGGTTGCAAATCCATCGGCAAGATACAGGTGTATTCATATCTAAATCTAAATATGCTAGAAATCTTGTGAAATAGTTTGGTTTGAAATCTGCTAGTTCTATTAAAACCCCTATGAGTCCAAATGTTAAACTCACTATTGATATCTTGGGAAAAAGTGTTGATCCAACTCTTTATAGATGCATGATAGGTAGTCTTATTTACCTTATTGCTAGTAGACCTAACATTAGTTACAGTGTGGGAATGTGTGTTAGATATTAGGCTAATCCCAAAGATCCCATATGACTGTGTGGAAAGAATCACAAAGTATGTCAAAACCACTACCGACTTTGGTGTGTGGTACAGCAAGGACACAAATGATATCTTGGCCGGGTATTCGAATATTGGGCTGGGAATGCTAATGATAGGAAAAGTACTTCGGGGGGTTGTTTTTATATGGGTAATAATCTTATCTCCTAGATGAGCAAAAAGCAGAGTTCCATCTCATTATCCACTATAGAGGCTGAATACATCGCTGTCAGTAGCTGTTGCATCCAACTTCTATGGATGCAAAAACTCCTCTTTGACTATGGTATTTGTCAAGAACACCTTATTATCTATTGTGACAATACCAATGCCATCAATATCTCTAAAAATCCTGTTCAACATTCTCGAACTAAACACATAGAGATTCGACATCACTTCATTTCTGAGCTTGTTAAAGATGGTACCCTTACTCTTGAGTTCATTCACACTAATAATCAAAAGGCTGATTTGTTCACCAAACCTCTTGATAGCAAACGGTTCGGATTCTTTCGTCAAAACATTGGTGTTATCTCCTTGGAATGATCTTTTCCTCTCCTCCTCCTTCCTCATGTATTTGCATCTAGTTTTGTGAATTGCTTTGTTTAACATGATTTTGTTTGTATGTTTTCAGTTTTACCTTATTTTTTTTTTCAAAATAAAAAAATAAAAAAAAATACAAAGACAGTGTGTGTTTGTGTACATTGGTACTTGTGTACTTAGAATAGCCAATGAAACAAAGTTTTTTAAACTTTGTATCTCTTGTAGCTTAGATGAGCATTTCTATGCATAACTAAGCAAGTGAGCTTTGTTGCTCTTGTTTGTGATGAGTAAGATTAAGTTATCTCTTGTACTTAACACTTATATCACTCTGTTTGACGTGAAGGACTAGAAATTCCTAAGAGAAAGGTATAAATAACTATCCCACCATTGTTGCCCACCAATCATGAAATGACATCTATATGCTTCAGCATAGCAAAAGTGCAATATCAAAAACCTTAACATAATTAGGTATTTCTTTTTTCTCTCTTATATGCTCATGCATGATATGCTTAATAAAAGAAAAATATGTAAAGAAAATTAAAGCAAATAAATCAAAATGCTTTAAAATATGATTGCAAGCATGTATTCTAGGAGATATGGGAGTTATAGGATGTACCTCGAAGGTGATAGTTCCCATCAATCAATTATGATCATATATGAGTTAAATTGATTTACTCATATCTGAAATCGTCATAACATGTAGATACTCATGCAATCTTGAGATATTTTTCACACACAACATGCAATATTGTTTATTACTTTTGATACATGTGCAGGTACAAATGTGATTTGGTCATCACAAGGTTTACATGCGTTAATGTATGCTCACTAAATTGTCTTAAATTGTTTTTGAAATATAAAATTTGTTAGACTTGTTTTGTGTGTGTGTGTGTGTGTGTGTGTGTTTTGGATCTAAATCCTTAACATTTTTCTAGATGAGAGATGTTTTTGAGAGTTTAAAATGTTGGTTGGATCCTTGGTTGAGTAACATGTTTGATTACATTCATGTTTGTGTTTTTCGCTTCTTTGAAAAACTATTTTTAAGTAATCTCGACAACTTCTCAACATCTCTTGATAGCTAAGCTATCTATCGAGCTCTTCAGCTTCTCTTTATCGCAATCTCAATAGCTCCTCAATCCATTGAGAAATTTTCTATCTCCTCGATAGATGCTCAATAGCTCCTTGATCCATCGAGCTCCTTTGCTGTGGAAACCTCTGGACAGATCCTCAATAGCTTCTCAAGCCTTTTTAATCCTCGACACTTTTTGATCTGTCAAGAATAAAGAGCTTCTATATATAGGATCCGCACGATTCTATTTTCATTTCTCCTCGATCTCTCTCAATCCTGTCTGCCCTCTCATTTTCCCAAACACCTCTCCCTCACTTTAAACTTCATCCTTAAAGGTTTTTCGGCCTAGATCAAGTGTTTCTTCACTATCAAGGGTCCTAAATCCTTTATTCTTCATGCATTTCATGTATTTGACTCAACTTTTTGGGGTTTTTGAAAAATTTTGGGTTTCAAAATTGATGAAGTTTTTGTGAAATTTTTGGGATGGGTATTGTTTAAGTGTTTTTAAATCATCATGCATTGCATCACATTTGTATTATAACAATGTTTCATGCATTTTAGATGTATGTTTACTTTGTTGCACACTTTATGTGCTGGTAGGTTTGGATTAGACTGAGCCCGTGATGTTTTTAATTTTGCATGTCACATGTTCATGCATTTTCATGCAAATGTACCTTTATTTCTCTATATTCTTATATTGGTCTATGTTGGTGCTTTTCTGCATGTCTCTCTCTCTCTCTCTCTCTCTCTCTCTCCTCTCTCTCTCTCTCTCTCTCTCTCTCTCTCCTTCTTTCAGCTAGTTGCTCTATGGCACCTAAACGTAAATCTACTACGCCTCGGAACCTTCTTCGTTCCACGGCATCTTCTTCTGATTCTACCCCCTCCCACAAACGGTTTCGTGATGTTAAAACCCGTAAGGACTTTTTGGAGAACTTTTCTAGATAAGGCATTCATTTGGAATGCCAAGTCATTTTATCAGACTTCTCTAATACTGACCTACCCACTATCATTCATAATAGGGGTTGGAAGTCACTGTGTGGCATCCTGGTCACCTGTCCTTCCGTAATCATACAGGAGTTTTACTCCAACATGCACGGATTTAATTATTCAGTATCTTCCTTTGTCACTCGCATTCGAGGTATGCACATCGTGGTCACTCTGGATATTGTATCCGAGGTACTCCACGTCCCGAGGGTAGCGCATCCTAACTACCCTAGTTGTAATCGTCTTAAGACTGTGTCTGAAGACGAGCTCATGTTTTCTTTCTGTGAGTGACCTTCTGATTAGGGTGATCGTCAGTACACCCCTTGCTTAGCCTTTACTAAAGATCTGAAGTTTCTTAATATGGTGATGACTTTTGTTTTGTATCCTTTGTCTTACTATAACTCTATCACAGAGCCCTGTGCTCGATTTTTGCTATCCATCTTAAAGCATATCTCTATTAACTTCCCCTCTCACTTCATTCTATCCCTCATAGATGTCTATAGGGATACGACAACCCATGATAAGCTCATTTTTCCTTCGGCTATCATGTAGATCATTCACCATTTTTCTCTCCTATCCCAAGTCAAACCACTTCTCAGTTATGTGTGCCATAGATGCCGCTACCATTAAATGGAACGAGGCGCAGCTACGATTGAGGCTGTCTGGGATGGTGATTCCTCCGGCTTCTATAGCTTCATCCACCTCTGGTCCTTCTTCTTCTGCCGGTGGGGTGACTCTTGAAGACATCATAGCACAGCTTGTGCGCATGGATGCTCACCTTTACACTTTCAGTGATGAGTTATGTCAAGTGAACACTCGTGTTGGTCGTATTGCATGACAACAGGCTACTATGGGTGGTTTTGCTGCTTACTCTTCTCCATCTCCACCAGCTTCAGAGGATGAGAGTGATGATAGCTTCGATAGTGATGATGCTGATGAGGATGATGGTGCTAGTGTTAGGGTATGTGCCCTTAAATCCTATTGTATGATGCTATGTATGACATTATGTATGACTTAATATTATGTTTAATAAAGTTGTTTATTTTTTATCTAAAATAATGGTAACATGAATATTTGGACATTATCATATAGTCCATGAGATGCATAGTATGTGATTTATGTGAAAAGTCACAGAAGATATAAATCACAAGTTCTTTGTAACCTCAGAATTTATAGTTCGTAGTCGGTGATGAAATTGGGCATTTCATCTGCGAAGACTATAACGTATCAGCTAAGATGATTTTTCTTGATCATAGAAGTGGTGACTTATAGTTGATATGTTGATATGTTTTAAGAGTTAAGACATATTGAACTAGACCGCTGTGAGATTTATTATTCTCTTAATGACTGTCAAATGAATAATAAATCTCACGACTTTTATTTTCATGAACTCTTAATCCTGAAAGAATAATGGACCTGATGATAACGTGTAAGTTGTTTTGACATATCAGGAGTGAGATCTAAAATAACAGTCAAAACCTCAGTATGTTGGGCAGCCACATTTAGTGTTGATGGAACATATATTCTCAAAATGGAATTCATAGTCTCTTGATAGAGATATAAAATATTCCCTTGAGATAAGTTTAATGGGTTTGGTTATTCAGAGAGTTGGGTCCAACCACTTTGGTAAGAAATTACTAAAGTATGTATATTTATGAAATTGGATTTCATAAATATATGATGAATAACTTTAAAGGATTAAATAGGTTACTCAAGAATTAAGATGTAGTAATTTTCAAAGTGGCAGTCTATATTCATGACTTTGTATTACTACGAATATTTTATGAAGGGGTTGCGTGTATAATAAAGTCTTGGGATATAATTTATTAATAAGGCCTAGAGTGCAATTATTTATATAGTGGTATTAAATATAATTGATGGTAACTTTGGACTTGTCAAGAGTTGACGGAAAAGCCCAAGGCCCATTGGAGCTAGTGTCTTATTGGTCCCTTTTGGTCCCACTCCAAACCACACACTAAAGCCCAATTGGAAAGGCCCAATAGGCTGGCCCAATTAGATAATCAGCTAGTTATAAAGGGAGAAACACACAGAATTTTTTCTTTAAGAAAAAATCGTAGAGGAAAAAAAAAAAAGGAGAGAGTGTGAGACACACTTTCATTCTCCCTTTGGAAACTGATTGAGAGACCACACATCTTGGGCGTAAAGCGGAATTGGAGTGAAGATTAAAAGTGTTCCCAAGTGCTTCTAATCTTTGATTTTGAATTTCTCCACACCAACGTACGCTATCTTGTTCTTAAATTCTGGAATTTACATAGTGCATGTTGTCAATCATGAATGAAATAGATCCTTGGTTATTGCTTTTGCTGTGTGTTTTGTATGAAATACAAAACCAAATTTTTATCCAACAATTGGAATATAATATTTATATTACATTATAAAACTATATTATATTATATATATTTATATAATATAATATATAATATATTTAGATTGTTGGAATCCTACGGATTCAACTTTTCAGATTGCTTGGTGTAATACATGTAAGATGGCCAACACGTTGCAATTAAGACTTAAGCCATGGATTTCATGGAAGCCATAGGTGAATGACCAAGTGGTGCAAGAAAAAGTCCAAATGATGCATTAAATTGGTTCATGCATTGGTAGTTGCAAACGGTTATACATAGAATAACCATATCAATGCAACCCGTACAGACTGAATCACCCACATGCGGAACTATTCAATTCCACTTGCAATATATATAAAACATGACACAACACCATAACTTGATGCAGACAAATGAAACCCAAATATAACGGTTTTCATCTCATGATTGTATAATATGTGATTGAATTTGAGAATTTAACAAAACACACAGCGAAAGCAACAGCTGGCTCGCCCAGTGATGATGAGATGTCTACTTGATGTACTTACCCTTTGTTACTCGTGACAAAAATAGGGAGTGGTTTTGGATATGAGAGTAGTCATATACATAGGGAGAGATTTTTGTTAGGGGGAGTGTCTACTTTTTTTAGGGATGTAGTGAGGACTTATGTATCTTTTTCTTTTCTTTCTATTTTAGATACATTGTTCATGTACCTTTGGTCTTGTGACCACTTTGTGATAGCAAACCTTTTACTTGTTGATGATATATATATTCATTTGAGGTTGTGATTACAATTCTTTCACCTATCTCTACATGTGTTGTTTCTTTTTTCTCTTTATGCACATGCTTCTTATATGTTGTATGCATGCTTCTTATATGTTGTATGCAATCATTTATTTCTGTCTCACACTAAGATGCCTTGATGAGTTTTGTTTAAAGTGTTTTAAATAAACAAGTTGTCAAAGTCTTCCTTGCCATGAACTCTCTTCTAGTAAAAGAGATAGATTTTATTGTATTCAACAAGTGAGTATGAGTTGAGTGATTTATGACTTCTCTCATATGTTCATTTGTTTGTTATGGTTTTGTCACAAATTGCAGAAGGGGGAGATTGTTAGGACATATGTGAATTATGTTAGGAACATATGCCAATATACTATGTAATTGGCTAATCCTTTGACAAAACACAATTTACTTGTAATTGGATAGATCTAGGATGTGTTTAATACTTCAAGAAACAAGCTTTCAAGTTCAAGTGTTAAAACCATACAAGTCTGTCCAAGAATCAAGTGAAGAAATGTTGTTCATTAAAGCTCGACAACTAGTATCTATCAAGGCTTAAAAAGCCGTTTCAGCCCGAGGCTTGACAGTTGCTTGATAGGGTATCTGTCGAGATTTATGAAAAATAGATTTCAAGTTATGATTTTCATCCAATCTGTGAATGTATGTTTAGGATTTTTTCTCTCACAACCCTAAACATATAAAATGATTATTTTAAGGGCTGTCATAGAGAGCACCGTTGTACAAGTGTAAAGCAAAGTGTTGTTCATGCAAATTGTGACCGGAAACCTAGTTTGCCCTAGTTCATCTTGAAGAAGCTGCTATGTTTGTACACCGTTAGGTTTTATGACCAAGCAACTTCGTGATCTTCATCGAGTGATAAACTAAAGAACTTTGTAGCCAGCATCCCTCTCAAGTTGGTGATCAAGTCATGTACTGGGATCCGCACATCTTTTGGTTAGTCTCGTGCTGGGAGCCGTGCGATACAAGGAGAGATTGTTACTATAAAACAAGTCCAATTGGGTATTAAGGGTTCAAATATAGGTTGGTATAAGGTACTGGAATTCCTTTACTTGTAACCGCTTGTTGTGATAATGGTGAATTCTCAGGAGTGGTGACCTTAAAATCACTCGATGGGGTTTTTACCTCAGAGGTTTTCCCCATTCGTAAATAAATTACCATGTCAACTTTATTTTCTGCTGCATTATTTTTTAGTTGGTGATTTATTTGTGTTGCCACATACATTGCATGTTAATTTGATTAATTAATAATCTTGGGTAATTAATCAATTAATTCATCATAAGGGGTCAATACATTCTTGACTTATCAACTCTCAAACCTTAGGGTGAAGCTAGCTAGGCACTATGAAACGTTCTTAACCATTTCCATGACATCTCCAATGAGTAGTGCTCCATTTTCTTCCATAGCTTGCTTTCCTCTTTCATTTCCTTGAGCATGCTGAAGATTGGCTCTTTTGAGAGCGTGAAGCTTGAAGTTATTTGGCCTTGTATACCCATGAATACTATAATGATGGCAAAAATGCTTCACATAAGATCCCTTTGATTCTTAGGCAATGACTTTCCTTTTGCCTTAGGTTTTGCCACAATGGCTTTCTTCTCAACAAAAGGAGTTTCAACCTTAGGTTTGTCCACAACCTTTGTTGATACAAATTTCATCTCCCTTCTTGGTTCTTCACTTGAACTTCCTTCACCGATGTAGCCTAATCCAGCTTTGGCTGAAAAGGCCTTTTAAGATGAACAAATGTTGTCAACCTTCTTGTTTGTGATGTGATCTATCTTTGCATTAGCTTGAATCACCTTTAGTTTAAGAAATTTGATCTTTGAATAAGCATTCAGCAACTCCTCTTTCAAGAGTAAAATAGTATACCTTGAAGCGGTGAATTTCAAAAAAAAAAAAAAAAAAAAAAAGATTAGAAGTACTTGGGAACACTTTTGATCTTCACTCCAATTCCACTAAAACCCAAGAAGTGTGGTCTCTCAATTAGTTCCAAGGGAGAAATTAGAGAGTCTCACTCTCACATACACACCATTTCACAATGATGTCTCTCTCTATTAAAATTCTGTATGTTTCTCCCTTTATATTTAACTGATTATCTAATTGGGCTAGCCTTTTAGGCCTTTCCAATTAGGCTTTAGTATGTGGCTTGGAGTGGGACCAATAAGACACTAGCTCCAATGGGCCTTGGGCTATTTTGTCAACTCTTGACAATTTCAAAGTTACCATTAACTATATTTAATACCACTATATAAATACAGTTGCACTCTAGGCCTTATTTATAAATTATATCTCAAGACTTTATTATACATGTAACCCCTTCATAAAATATTCGTACTAATACAAAGTCATAAATGTAGACTACCACTTTGTAAATTACTACATTTTATTCCTTGAGTACCCAATTTAATCCTTTAAATTATTCATCATATATTTATGAAATCCAATTTCATAAATATATACTTTAATATCACATTACTAAAGTGATTAGGCCTAACACTCTGAATAAACAAACCCACTAAACTTATCTCAAGGGAATATTTTGTATCTCCATTAAGAGACTATGAATTCTATATTGAGAATATATGTTCCATCAACATTAAATGTGGCAGCCCAACATACTGAGGTTTTGACCGTTACTTTAAATCTCACTCCTGATATATCAAAGCAATCTACACTTGATAATTAGGTCCATTATCCTCTCAGGATTAAGATTTCATGTAGATAGAAGTTGTGAGATTTATTATTCATTTGACAGTCGTTAGGAGAATAATAAATCTCATAGCGGTCCAGTTCAATATGTCCTAACTTTTAAAACATATCAACATACCAACTAGAAGTCTCCACTTCCATGATCAAGACAAATTATCTCAATTGATATGTTATAGCCTTCGCAGATAAAATGCCCAATTTCATCACCGACTACAGACTACAATTCTATGTTTACAAAGACTTGTGATTTATATCTTCTATGATTTTTCACATAAATCACATACTATACATCTCATGGACTATATGATAATGTCCCAATATTCATGTTACCTTTATCTTTAGATAATAATAAAACAACTTTATTAATTACAATATTAAGTCATACATAACGTCATACATAATATCATACAATAGAACTTAAGAGCATTAATCCTAACATGCTCTTCTTCAATTCTCTTCATCTTCTTGGCCGCACTCTTTGCTACTTTAGCATAATTGCCACAATATTCAAGAAATGCATCATAAAGAACTTGAAGCTTCCTATCACCTTCATCAAGGTCATCTTCCGTAGCTTCATCTTCTTCAACATCGGTGTGCTCACTAAGTTCCTCATTCAATTCTCTTAACTTTTCCTTTGAGTCCAAGGAGGTGATTACCATGAAAGTAGAGCAGTTTCCATCACCATCACAACTCTGAGCTTGAGCTCTTGGAATTACAAAGGGTGGTTGTTATCACCTCACCCTTTCCTTTCAAATAGTTCGGGCACTTCCTCTTCAAGTGCCTACGCCCGTTGAATTCATAGCAAACAATTCCTTGGGATGGTGGTAACTCTTTAGCATCCTTCTTTTTGAAATCTTTCTTGTCATTCTTGAAGGATGAAGATTTCCCTTTGCCAAACAACTTCCCCTCATTTTTTATCTTCAGAAATTTATATAAGCTTTTTGCAAGGTAAGCCACCTCTTTCTCAAAATTATCCTCATCTGAGCATTCATTGGCTCTCTTATTTATATTTTTAAGAGCAAAAGATTTTCTAGACTTATGAGCAGGCAAGTGAAGCTCATAAGTTTGAAGAGAACTGATAAGCTCTTGAATCTTGATCTCATCTAAGTCTTTGATTTCCTCAATGGTGGTGACTTTGGCTAGGAAACTTTTAGGCAAAGATCTTAGGACTTTCCTTACTACCTTGGCATCCTTTATCTTTTCTCCAAGATTAAGCTTCGCAATGACAATCTCGTTAAGTCTACCATAGAATAAGTCGAGCAACTCATCTTCACTTCCTCAAAACAGGTAGTGAGCATTTGCAATTTGGTGCCCTTGACCTTCTTGGTTCCCTCATAGGTGGTCTCAAGAATTTTCCATGCCTCTAGGGTAGTCTTCACATGAGAGATCCTATGAAATTTGTAAGTTGAAACACCACAGAAAATTGCATTAATAGCTTTGCTATTAGCATTTTCCAAAGCAATAACAGCCTTGTCCTACTCAGCTTTAGGTGTTGTCGATCTCACCTAACCATTCTCAATGTAGTCCCAAATGGTCTCATCAATGGCACATAGAAAGAGCACGCATCTATACTTTCCAAAACGTATAATTACTCCCATAAAAAAAAAAAAGAGGAGCGTTGAAGGATTAAGATCTATCCATCTCAAATCGGGTCAAGGATCACACAAGGATAATAAAATTTGACAAGTGTATCCACTCTAATATCAATTGAAAGCTCAAATATTGTAAAACACTATAGCTTGTTTAGACTCCTAATTTTAAAAACATGTCTTAATTGCTTTTACTCTAACTTATTCAAGTGCGGAACAAGAGTAAATAATACGTAATAACCGGAACAACTCTCTAAGCCATAACCAAAAGCAAGCAACAATAAATATAAAGCTTAAAGAGTAAGGGAAGAGAGATGCAAACACAAGATAAAACTGAGACATGTTATAGAAGAGGAAACTAAAGTACTTGGTGAAAAACCTCTCCGTAGCCCTCCAAGCTGAAATCGATCTACTAGTGAATAAAGTTGGAGTACATGAGTATTAAAAAGACCCTCCAAGCTTAATCTATCCAATGTACTTGAACCCTCTAAGGTCCAGCTACCAATGGGCTTCACCAGGTCTTGTCTTCGCTAGCTATCTAAATCCCACAATTAGCTCTAAATTGCATCTGCCAATAGATGGCTTCTTCCAATGCTTCCCACATGCACCAAAAATTCACTCAACACTCAAATTAGGTGAGGTAAGTATTTGGGCTACGAACCTCTCAAGGAATTGTAATTGGAGACGTAAGAGTAGAGGAAAACTAAGAGAAATTGTGTAGATGATTATGGGTTTACAATTTCTAACCCTCAAGTGTATTGCTAGGGTTTTCTCTCTCAAAAACTCCTTACAATTTTGTGGATAATGTGGGCTATATAGTGTTGGTAAAGAAATGAGAAAAACACACTTCAAAAAGGTTCAGGTAGTTAGTTTCACGAGTCACCTACGACTTGGCCTGGATCGCGAAGTGACTAGCAAAATCCAATCAAGGTGGCCTTTAGCGGGTTGCTCACTCACGAGCCAGTTGCATGTCAGTCTCAAACTTCACTTTCTTTACAAATCTTCAACAAACTCTCATACTCAACCTTTACATTAAATCCTACAAAAAAATACAGGGAAATAATTGAACAAAATACAATCAAATTTGACATAGAATTAAAGCCAACAAAAATACAATTGTAAATCACAACTGTACATGTAGTGTTGAATAAGAGGACATTGAGAATGATACCCAACTCTTGAAATCTTTTCTCACCCACACGGCACAAGTTTTGGACTATGAAGGTGGAGAGGCACAAGTCCTAGAGCATCAAGGAGTTGATTGAGAGGAAGTCATATTCATATAAATTGAGTCAATAAGTTCACTGCTAGTAACAATTCATCAAGCAATGGTACATGATTCTATGTTTTTAGAGCTAAGACATACTTTACTCAAATTTTAATTTAAAACATTTTCGATGAGTGTGTCTAGCAACACCACAATAGTGACAAAAATGACCAATCTTACTACTTTGCTTCCTATATGAAGGTCTAGAAATGAATGCTAACTCAAACCTAAGCTTAAACCAATTTGGTCTAACAAGATTGATAACACTAAAACGGTAATGGGTAAGTATAAATTTTGATCTATACCTTTTTCTAAAAGGGGATCTTGATGTGAGCTTTATAACTTGAACTTCATCCATAGGACTTCTACCCTTGTCTTTGCCTAACTAAATTAATATTTTCCTCCCACTTATTTATTAGGAGTACAAAAAGAAATGTTTTTCTATGGTAGTGGAGGTAGATATCCTATATCATTATGTCCTAAGATAGTTTTGTTAGGATTTGGCTTTGGAGAATCTTGCACATGGTCAAGATTAGCACTTGACAATCTCTCTAATTGAGTCCTAGACATAACTAATTTAATCTCTAAGGGTCCATTTGGTTGGAGGGGTGGAAAAGTGGAAGAATAGAAAATTGTGAGAGGATGGAAAAATGGGAGGATAGAAAATATTGTAAAAATTGACTTTGAATAAATTTACTCATATACCCTTGTTAAAGAGTGATTCCCAATTAAAACAAAAAAGTGACAAATAACCACACAAAAAAGAGCAATTACCCAAATTTATTATAAAAAAAAAAATGTCCTAAAAAAAATCACGTCTAGTAAAAAAACTATCATGCCCAAGCCCTAGAAAATCAAAAGAAAAAAAAGAAAAAAAAAAAAAAAAAAAGAGGCAACGTTAATGCCAAAGAAAAAAAAGGAAAAAAAAGTGGCAACTGGCAACGTGATTGCCCAGAAAAAGAAAAAAGAAAAGAAAAGAAAGAAGCAAAAAAAGGGGTAACGTTGTTGCCACCAAAAATAAAAAATAAAAAATAAACAAACAAACACAAAAAAACTTGAAGAAGTTCATGTGGAGCATTTTTGTCATTCATGAAAAAATTCATCCCCACTTAGTTTTCTCTTCATTTTGGGGTGAAATATTTTGGTGGGCCCGGGGAGAAAACACCTAGGCCCCACCATTTATTTTCCTTCCTACCTACACAACCAAACACACTACAAAAAAGTTTTCCTTCCTATTTTCTCTCCAAAGTTTTCCATCCACCATATTTCACCTCCAAACAAACATACCCTAAACATTTAACCTTGTCAAGAGAGACATTTTGGTTTTCATAATTTTTAGTTAACTTGTGAACTTCATCCAATTTTACTACCAATGCCTCTTTTTCATGCTTGACCTTATTTAAATATTTCTACGGATTTATTGGAAATTTTTTAAATTTAATACATACTTAAAATTATCATCATATGCAATTTGAAGTTCATCATATTTATCTAATTCATCCTCAAAAGATTAACATAATTATTTTCACTAGATCTATTTTGTTTGTTCTATTTAGACCCCTTTAAACCAAATTGTTTAACCTAATTAATTAACCAAGTTGATTATTAGGTTTATTATTTAGATCTAGGTTAAACAAGCATATATCATACCATGCACAGCAGCAAAAAAACAAATTACACCACGATATGATGACTCAAGAAAACTAATAAAACGAACCATTTCAAGGTAAAAACCTGGGAAGGATTTGACCTAGCTATCCTCAAGGTAAAGCAAAATACTATAAGAGAATTAAAGTTCTTACAATCAAATTTAACCCTAAATCTATTGCTACCTCTAGTAGTAACTTACTGACACAACCACGTGCAAGCTCTGATTCTCGATTGGTCGAGCCTAATTCTCGATCAATCGAGTTTGGCAAATTATGACTTCCCTTTTCGACAGTCAGCTCAAACTTGAAGCTTGAAACCTACACCTTTGAGCATTACCTGACACATAGACAAAACATGTTTTGTTCTCAGTTTGCCAACACACACAAAATATGATTCTAAAAATTTAATCCTAAACTTTAGAACCTAACAATCTCTCCATTTGGCAATCCGTGACAAAACACACATACAAAATGAAATGCTCAAATCAAACATCAGCCCAATTATAAGATATTGCCCTAATACAATTCTAACACTACTACTAACTATTAGTTGCTAGTATAGATAACAACTATTGAAAGAATTAATTTGTAAATTTCTAAAACATTTAAAACAAACCATATACACGTGTGTGGAAGATGCAACAGAAATCCAATAAATTAAAAATAAATTTGAATTCACAAAGCTTAAAAGATAGACAAAATATTAAATGAATAAACATCAAATATACTATCATATTCAATGAACCATCAATGTTTTTGAAACAAGAATGATAACACTAAGCAAATATAAAACACAAACACATGAAAATAAAAGAAAATACATCAAACCCCCCCCCCCCCCGGTAGGTACAAAAACCCTCCACTCCCCCTAAAAACAAGAACTCTTAAAGTCATAAACCCACTTCCCCTTTTTGTTATGTATTGCTAGAGGAAACAATCAATCATCAGAGGGCAAAGCAGGTGGAAAAACACTCCTATGGCAGGATATTCGTAAATTCAAATAGTTAAACTCGGTAAACTCACAAAATTTTATTCTTGGTTCAGATCCCCAAGAAACAGACCTACCATAGAGTAAAGACATGATGTCATCTACAAGAGGAAAATCAGTGTATGGATATATGGATTTACGAACAAAAGGAACTCCTAGAGTTTCAAAAACTATTTGTTTAGAAATGGTAAACTCTTTATCTATAATCCAGGAAATCAAATAATGACCACCTATAACCTTAGAATATACAGAGAGATTTGAATAAAACTCTCTAATCAAAGCAGCAGAAGGAGATCAAACACCTCACACAAGGAAACCCAATTCCTAGACACTAGATTCCTACGTATAGAGGGATCTAAGTCACTAAAAACAATCTCTCTCTCTTTCTCTCTCTCTCTCTCTCCATATAGACCTATATTTGGTTAAGACATCATAAGTATTCCCATACTTAGCAGAAAGAAGCCTAACCCTATTAACCAAGGGAGAGGTAGAAAAGGATGAAGCAGTGTTCCTATTGACCTTAGTTTTAAACTTCTTACCAAGCTTAGGAGCCATGAAAAAAGATAAAACAAAAGACAAAACAAAAACCAAGGGCAAACTGCATCAAATTGAGTTAGAGACATGATAACATGAAATTTTTTAAAAGACTATATGATGCATGACACTAGTACACAGATGATGCATTATCTAATGCTCTAAATCAATTCGATTTCATCTTAATTTTGAAAATTGACCAAGAAAATTAGAAATTAATCAAAACCTCAATTTTAAAAAACCTAATTTTCAAAAATTCTTATATCGAGCAATTGAACAACATAACAAGTATAAAACATGTTAGAATCACTCAATTAAACAATATCAAGAGTCAATTTTAATCAATTTAACCCAATTGAACAAAATCCCCAAATCTCCCATGAACACATAAACCCTAATTTCAAGATATTTGAAGAAATCATAAAAATTTTTAAATCAAAACATGGGAAACATGTTTATGTGATGCATGAACAAAAACCCATGAAACAAATTTGATCAAAATGCATAGAATCATCAAAAACCCAAATTTTCTTTTATTCAAAAATTTAAAAAAAAAAATGAAAAAGTGCATGAATGCATGTAATTTAATCAAAATTAAATGGCAAAAGTGGCTTACCTTATGTTGAGGAAGAAAACCTTTGAATCTTTTACTCAAAAAAAAGACCAAAAAAAAAAAAAAGAAGTGAAAATGGATCAAGAGAGGAATTGAAGAGAAAGCCAAAAAATATGAAGAACATCTTTTTCGAAAATCATTTGAAAGCAGATCTAATTGATCGAGAGGAATTAGAGAGGAATCAAGCAAACCCGAGAGTACTATTCTTTTTCTTTTCGATTAGTCAAAAAATAGACTCGATCAATTGAATCCTGAAGAAATAGAAATTTTTGAAAAATATAGAAAATTTTCTGTAGAAACATTTGTAAACCAATTTTTTTGTTTTGAGATGCATGTTCATGATTTTAAATTTTTTACAAAAACAATATTTCCAAAGAAAATTTCAATCCCAAGCAAATTTCATCAAAATTTTCTTTCCTCAAACCCCAAAATGCATTAAACACATCAAGAAGTTAAATTTTGGATAGCCATAAAAACTTAACATACAATCACATGTATAGAGTTTAACAAAGACTTGTTTGTGGTGTGTGCAAATAGGAAGTGTATAAAATACCCAAAAGGTGATTTTAAGATGGAAAATAAGCACAATTTCTACATTATCAATCACATAAGTTTGAAAGTGACTATCACCTAAAGAGTTACATCATATAAACACGATTGCAACCATGCATTTTTATTTTTTTTTTTGCTTTTCTTTTTCGTTCGAAGCGTATTTTTCTTTGTTCTTCTTTTTAGTATTTGCTTCTTTTATTTATTTTGAAAGCAACACCTTAAATATCTTGCTATGCAAGTGCTACACCTTATCGAGCACGGCTTTAATGCTTTGCACACAAGTGTTCATGATTAGCGAGTAACAGTGGTGAGATGATTATATATGCCTTTCTCTTAGGAATTTTTAGTCCTTACAATAAAAAGAATATGACTTCAAAATCAAAAGCATGTGTTCAAAAACCATAGACACTCACATAATATAAGCACTACATAGAACAAACTAGCAAAGTGCTGAAAAATAAAGCTCATCAAAGCTAAACAAGGTACACAGTCATGAAATGCAAATTTCATAGGTCAACTTTAATTACACATCTTGAAAATGTATAATACAAAAACCTCCTTTTTATATTTAAAAAAAAATGAAAAACATAAAAAAATAAAAATAAAAACATAGAATGAAATGCATGGATGTAATGCAAATGCAAATCCTAATTAAAAACAATTTTGGTCTCAAGAGATTGAAAGAATTAACACAAGGACCATGTCAGACAGACTTACTCACTAAGACTGAGTTGTTTGCATCCAGACTCTTTTAGCCCCTAATTTCAACTCCTGTATTGGGATATCTATTAGAATTAGCCTAATTTCAACTCCTGCATTGGCATAAAGGTTAAGAACCTTTACCAATTCATGGATAAGCGCCAAAGGATCTTATGCTTTTGGCACATGCACTTTTTGTTTGGATGCTTGCTTTGAAGCTTGCAACTTAAAGCAATTTGGCCTAGTATGCCCAGCTCCACCACAAAAATGACAAAACCACTGAGGTTTGTGGTGTTTCTTGCTTCCAGATTGATTAGGATTCTTAGGTTTGACTCACATAGATCTACCCTAATTCTTCTAGGAGCTATAACTTCTTCCTTAAGTACCTTAACTTTAGACATAGCTGGATGAACAACAGAAAAAGATGTAGCAGGTACAAACTTGGAAGGATGAACAACAGAAGAAGATCAACTCTCAACAAACCCTAATCCTATCTTATCAGAAACAGATTTTTGAACATTATATCATCCAATTTAGAAGTAAAAGACCTATCTATTTTTCCCTAGTAACCGATAATTCTAATTCTAAACCTTTTACCTTTCCAAGCAAAGGCATGTTCTCAATCTTCACAGAATTTAAGAGTTCATTGGCATCAAACAATTTTAACAGCAAAATTTTCTTTTCTTGTTCAAGAGTGTTCATCTTTTTCAACTCTAGATCAACACTCATGGCATCTTTGGTTGCAATCTTGTAAAGCTTGTTATAAGCCTCTTGCAAGTTAGCTTTCTCAGAGAGTAACCCATTAGAAGGGTTCTCATCAACAGTCTCAATATCACTTACTACAATAGTAGAAGTGAATGCTATAAAGTTTCCTTCTAGATCACTTTCAAAGTCATGATCAGAAACTTCATTGTCACTTAGAGTAACAACCATAGCTTTTCCTTTCTATCTCAAAAATGTTGGATATTCATATTTTATATGACCATAACCTTGACAAGCATAACACTGTTGTCCTAAAAACTGATAGAAGATTAACCAACTTTATCTTTTGATTTCTCAGAATTGTTATTTTTGGTTTTGGCATTCTTCTTCACATTCTTAGGGTTAACATTGTTTCTACTTCTTGACCTTCTATTATTATTTCTCAGAAAGTTTATAAAATTCTTGGCAAGATAAGCAATCTCAGTAGATGAGAGTTCATCATCAACAGATTTCAAAGCCATTGATTTGGATTTGTTAGTTTTTGGGAAGTCAGATTCATAGGACTGAAGAGATCCTACAAGTTCATCTACAGGAATAGAATCAACATTTTTACTTTCAGTTATGGCAGTCACTTTCAGTCTAAAGTCTTCAATTAATGATCTGAGAATTTTCCTAACAATTTTAGGTTGACCGTAAACTTCACCCAAATTAAAAGTAGAATTGACAATATAATTCAACTTAACATAGAATTCATCAAAAGTCTTATCATCAGACATTCTAATACTTTCATATCTAGAGGTCAACTACTGCAATTTATTTATTTTCCTGCCTTAGTGCCTTCACGCACTACTTGCAAGATGTTCCAAGCAGTGTGAGCAATCTCCACTGATAGGCCAAGAATGTATTGACCCCTTGTGATGAATTAATTGATTAATTACCCAAGTTTATTAATTAATCAAATTAACATGCAATGTATGTGGCAGCACAAACAAATCACCAACTAAAGTATAATGCAGTGAAAAAATAAATTTGACACGGTAATTTGTTTACGAATGGGGAAAACCTCTGAGGCAAAAACTCCACCGAGTGATTTTAAGGTCACGGGCTCTGTGATGGAGTTATAGTGAGACAATGGATGTAAAAAAAAAAAGTCATCACCATGTTAATGAACCTTGGACCTTTAGCAAAGGCCGACCAAGGGGTGTACTGACGATCACCCCAATCAGAGGGATGCTCACAAAAAGAAGACATGAGCTTGTCTTTGGATATAATCCTTAGACGATCATAGCCAAGGTAGTTAGGATGCGCAACTAATGGAACATGGAGCACCTCAGATACAGTATCCAGAGTGACCACGTTGCGCATACCCCGAATACGAGTGACAAAGAAATGTACTGAATAATCAAATCCATGCATATTGGAGTAAAACTCCTGTAGGATCACAAAAGGACTGGTGACCGGGACGCCACATAGTGACTCCCAACCCCTACTATGAATGATAGTGGGAAGGTCAGTATTGGAGAAGTCCGATAAAATGACTTAGCATTCCAAATGAATGCTTAGTCTAGAAAAGTTCTCTGAAAAGTCCTTGCGGGCTTTATCATCACAGAACCAAATATGAAAGAGGGTAGAATTAGAAGAGGAGGTAGCCCCAGAACCCAGAGTAGATTTTTCGTTTAGGTGCCATAGAGTAACTAACTGAGAGAGAGAGAGAGAGAGAGAGAGAGAGAGAGAGAGAGAGAGAGAGAGAGAGAGACACACACACACACACACACACAGAAAAGTACCAACACAATCAATATCAATACAAAGATAAATGAAGGTACGTATGCATGAAAATGCATGAACATGTGACATGCAAACATAAAAACGTCATGAGCTCAGCCCAATCCAAACCTACCAGCACACAACATTGTAATAAAGTAAACACATATCTAAAATGCATGAAAAATTGTTATAATGCAAATGTGATGCAATGCATGATGATTTAAAACCACTTTAATAAGACCCATCCCAAATATTTCACAAAAACTTCATCAATTTAAAAAAAAAAAAAAAAAAAAAAAAAAAAAAACCCAAAATTTTTCAAAAATCCCAAAAGTTAGGTTAGAAAACATGAAATACATGATAGAATAAGTGAAAAAGATCATACCAGATGAAAAGAAGATGATCTTTAGGCCGAAAAACTCTTGGGAAAGAAGTTTAGAGTGAGAGAGAGAGGTTTTGGGAGGTGAAGAGTCAACAGGGGTTGAGAGAGATAAAGAAAAAAGAGAAAGAATTAGCGCAAATCCTATTTATAGAATCTCATAATTCTCGAGAGTTCAAGAGGTGTCGAGCTTTAAAGGCTTGAAGAGATACAGCTATTGAGCAGCAATCCAGAGGTGTCCATAGCAAAAGGGGCTCGATGGAACAAGGAGCTATCGAGCATTTATCGAGGAGATAGAAACTTTCTTGATGGGTCGAGGAGCTATTAAGAAGCTATCAAGATTGTAATAAAAAGAAGTTGAAGAGCTCGATAGATAGCCTAACTGTTTAAAGTTGTCAAGAAGCTGTCAAGATTGCTTTAAAAACAGTTTTTCAAGAAGACAAAAACACAGACATAAATGCAATCAAATATGCAACTCAACCAAAGATCCAAACAAAAATTTTAGGTCTCTAAAACATCTCTTTTTTAAAAAAATATCATGCGTTTAGATCCAAAACACACACACTAAACACGTCTAACCAATTTTATATTTCAAAAATAAGTCAAGACAGTTTGGTGAGCATACATTAACACATGTATTCCTTGTGATGACCAAATCACATTATACCTACACATGTATCAAAAGTAGCAAAGAATATTGCGTGTTGTGTGTGAAAAATATCGCAAGACTGCATAAGTGTGTACATGTTATGACAATTTGAGATATGAGTAAATCAATTTAACTCACACACGATCATAACTTTTTGATAAGGACTATCACTTTCGAGGTACATCCTATAACTCCCACATCTCGTAGAATACATGCTTGCAATCATATTTTAAAGCATTTTGATTCCTTTTGCTTTAATTTTTCTTTGCATATTTTCTTTTAAGCATATCATGCATGAGCATATAAGAGAGAGAAAAGAAATACCGAATTATGTTTAGCTTTTGACATTGCACTTTTGCTATGCTGAAGCATATAGCTGTTATTTCATGATTGGCAAGCAACAGTGTTAAGATGGTTATTTATGCATTTTCTTATGATTTTCTAGTCCTTCTCATCAAAAAGAGTGATATGAGTGTTAAGTATAAGAGATTACTTAATCTTACTCATTACAAACAAGAGCCACAAAACTCGTTTGCGTAGTTGTGCATAGAGATGCTCATCTAAGCTACAAGAGATACAAAGTTTAGAAAACTTTGTTTCATTAGCCATTCAAGGTACATAAGTACCAATGTATACAAAACACACACTGTTTCTATTTTTTTTTTTTCAATTTTTTTTTTTTGAAAACAAAACAAAATAAAAACTAAACAACCAATCAAAAACAGACAAACAACATGAAAGCATGAAAGAAATATGCATATGCAAGAAAGCATGATTCCAAAAGCAAATTAGAAATCAAGCAAAGAGAGTCCTACTTTAGGTAGAAAGAATTAAAGCAGAGGACAACAAAAAAGACAATTAAGTCTTAGGCTTTTTTCTCACCATAATGGTGACAAACATGAGTAGTTTCAGGACTACTCGGCTTCCTAGAAAGAGGTATAGCCTTAGAGGTTGACAAAGACCTCAACTTAGGACAATTTGGCCTAATATGACCAACAATATGATAATGATGACAAGTGGGGACAAATTCAGATTTTTCTTTCAACCTAGAAGGAGTTTTAGATATAGGCTTAGAAACTTCTGTTAGGATGTGTACCCTTAAATCCTATTGTATAATGCTATGTATGACTTAATGTTGTGTTTAATAAACTTGTTTATTTTTATCTAAAATAATGGTAACATGAATATTTAGACATTATCATATAGTCCATGAGATGCATAGTATGTGATTTATGTGATTTAGTCACAGAAGATATAAATCACAAGTTCTTTGTAAACTCAGAATTTATATTTCGTAGTCGGTGATGAAATTGGGCATTTTATCTACGAAGACTATAACGTATCAATTAAGATGATTTGTCTTGATCATGGAAGTAGAGACTTCTAGTTGATATGTTGATATGTTTTAAGAGTTAAGACATATTGAACTGGCCTGTGTGAGATTTATTATTCTCCTAACGACTGTCAAATGAATAATAAATCCCACGACTTTTATTTGCATGAACTCTTAATCCTGAGAGAATAATAGACCTGATCATGACGTGTAGGTTGTTTTGATATATCAGGAGTGAGATCTAAAGTAACGGTCAAAACCTCAGTATGTTGGGCAACCACATTTAGTGTTGATGGAACATATATTCTCAAGATGGAATTCATAGTCTCTTAATGGAGATACAAAATATTTCCTTGAGATAAATTTAATGGGTTTGGTTATTCATAGAGTTAAGCCTAACCACTTTGGTAAGAAATTACTAAAGTATATATTTATGAAACTGGATTTCATAAATATATAATGAATAACTGTAAAGGATTAAACCGGGTACTCAAGGATAAGATGTAGTAATTTACAAAGTGACAATCTATATTCATGACTTTGTATTACTACGAATATTTTATGAAAGGGTTGCGTGTAAACTAAAGTCTTGGGATATAATTTATTAATAAGACCTAGAGTGCAATTATATTTATATAGTGGTATTAAATATAATTAATAGTAACTTTGGACTTGTCAAGAGTTGACGGAAAAGCCCAAGGCCCATTGGAGCTAGTGTCTTATTGGTCCCTTTTGGTCCCATTCCAAGCCACCCACTAAAGCCCAATTGGAAAGGCCCAATAAGCCGGCCCAATTAAATAATCAGTTAGTTATAAAGGGAGAAACATACAAAATTTTTTATGTGATTTTAAGAAAAGAATCGTAGAGAAAGAGAGAGAGTGTGAGACACACTTTCATTCTCCCTTTGGAAACTGATTGAGAGACCACACATCTTGGGCGTAAAGTGGAATTGGAGTGAAGATTAAAAGTTTTCCCAAGTGCTTCTAATCTTTGTTTTGAATTTCTCCACACCAAGGTACGCTATCTTGTTCTTAAATTCTAAAATTTATATAGTGCATGTTGTCAATCATGAATGAAGGAGATCCTTGTTTGTTGCTTCTGCTGTGTGTTTTGTATGAGATACCAAACCAAATTTTTACCCAACAACTTCAGCATTATCATCAGAATTTTTACCTTGTCTATCCTAGCAATATTTGTCATCAACTCTTCATTATTCATTTTAAATGGAAGAATATAAAAATTATAAAGCTTACAATAGGCATCTTGAACATCATCATCATCATTCAACACAAGATCATGCAAATCAACACAATCAAGAGTTTTCATGGCAACATGGGTCAATGGATTACATAGCAATGATTAAAACTTAATCAGAGTGTACCCACTTTAATACCACTTAATAGGCCATGAATGTGTTGACCCCTTGTGATTAATTAATTGGTTAATTACCCAAGTTTATTAATTAATCAAATTAATATGCAATGTACATGGCAACACAAATAAATCACCAACAAAAGTATAATGCAACAGAAAATAAAGTTGACATGGTGATTTGTTTACAAATTGGGAAAACCTCAGAGGTAAAATCCCCACCCGGTGATTTTAAGGTCACCACTCTCAAGAATCCACTATTTTCAAAACAAGCGATTACAAGTAAAGGAATCCTAGTACCTTATACCAACCTACAGTTGAACCCTTACCCCAATACCCAATTACACTTGTTTTGTAGTGACAACCTATCCTTGTATTGAACGGCTCCCAGTACGTGATTAACCAATTATCTAATTGGGCTGGCCTATTGGGCCTTTCCAATTAGGCTTTAGTGTGTGGCTTGGAGTAGGACCAAAAGGGACCAATAAGTCGCTAGCTCAAATGAACTTTGAACTTTTCAGTAAACTCTTGACAAGTCTAAAGTTACCATTAATTATATTTAATACCACTATATAAATATAATTGCACTCTAGGCCTTATTAATAAATTATATCCCAAGACATTATTATACATGTAACCCTTTCATAAAATATTCGTAGTAATACAAAGTCATAAAATATAGACTACCACTTTGAAAATTACTACATCTTAATCCTTGAGTACTCGGTTTAATCCTTTAAGTTATTCATCATATATTTATGAAATCCAATTTTATAAATATATACTTTAGTAACTCCTTACTAAAGTGGTTAAGCCTAAAACTTTGAATAACCAAACCTATTAAACTTATCTCAAAGAAATATTTTATATCTCCGTTAAAAGATTATGAATTCCATCTTGAGAATATATGTTTCATCAACACTAAATGGGGCTGCCCAACTTACTGAAGTGTTGACCGTTACTTTAGATCTCAATCCTGATATATCAAAGAAACCTACACCTCATGATCAGATCCATTATTCTCTCAGGATTAAGAGTTCATGCAAATAGAAGTCGTGAGACTTATTATTCATTTGACAGTCGTTAGGAGAATAATAAATTTCATAGCGGTCCAGTTCAATATGTCTTAACTTTTAAAATATATCAACTAGAAGTCTTCACTTCCATGATCAAGACAAATCATTTTAGTTGATACGTTATAGTCTTCGCATATGAAATGTCCAATTTCATCACCGATTACAAACTATAAATTCTGAGTTTACAAAGAACTTGTGACTTATATCTTCTGTAACTAAATCACATAAATCACATACTATGCATCTCATGGACTATATGATAATGTCCAAATACTCATATTACCATTATTTTAGATAAAAATAAAACAACTTTATTAATCATAACATTAAGTCATACAAACCAAAAATGTAGATCCAAATCCGCAAACAAACAAACAAAGAAATAGAAACTTAACTAAAATCTAGACCCAAATCCGTCGATCTGCCTCGGGTCTATGGCTGGGGTTTGAGGAGAAGAAAGTGGCTTATGATTTTTTTTTTTTTTTTTGAAAAAATGCTGTGGAAAAAAAAATTCTCTCTATGAACAGATTCTTTAGATCGGAAAGGTTGATCAAGGTGTAAAAGGAGGTAAAAGATTTACGCTGAAAGGGAGAGAGAGAGAGAGAGTTCAAACCTAGATTAGAGTGATCTCGGTAAGGGTTTTTTATGAGGAGCAAGCTGCCTCCTATGGTGGCGGTGCCGATTTGAGGTGATGGGATCAGGTAGCTCAAGCCATGGGTTTCTGTCAATAGAGTTCGGATGAGATAGTTGAAAGAGGGAAGGTTCTAGTTTAGGGGGATGAACCACTAGGGTTAGAAATGATAAAAGAAATGGGTCAGGCTAGACCTAACACATTTGTTTTTGGACCTAACTATGCTCAATTTTTGGGTGGTGGTGGTGGCTATGGTTGGGGGTTAGGTGGTGGTGGTGGCTGTGGTTGTGGGTTGTGGTGGCTATGGCTGTGGGTTTGTGGGTAGTGGTAGAGATGAGATAGTGAAGAGATGTCGAAATGTCTGAGAGAGAGAGAGAGAGAGAGTGTGTGGGAGAGAGTGTGTGTGTGGGAGTCTAATGAAATGGTTAAAAAATGAAAAGGCGCTAAAAATGAAAAGGGACAAAAAAAATAGAGGGAAAATTTAGGACAAGGTAGGGGCAATTTAAGGGTCTATTGCGGCGGCTCCTTGACACACCGCTATATTTAAGCTTAACGCCGCTAAAACAGGTCTATTGCAGCTAGTCATTGGCCCGCCACTGTAATCCGCCGCAAAATACTAAAACTATTGCGGCGGGCCAATAGAATGCCGCAATAGATCTTATGTACAAAAGCGGGCCAAAAAAGCGCCGCAATAGGCGACATATAGCAGCAGTTTTCATACTAGTTACAATGGCTCGTTTTTCTTGTAGTGTTTCAAGGTAAAAACCTAGGGAGGATTTGACCTAACTATCCTCAAGGTAAAGCAAATCCACTATAAGAGAATCAAAATTTTTACAATTAGATTTAACCCTAAATCTATTGCGACCTCCAGTAGTAACTTACTAACACGATCACATACATGCTCCAAAGCCATGGATTCCTTCTCTCTTTGGATTTACTGCAACACAAGCAACCACGCTTGTGACTTTAAGATAGCAATAACTAGGTTTTACCACCGCTTGATTGTAGATCTTACTCCGGTAGATTCTTGTGTAGTTAGAAGGTACAAAATCTCCCAAATCTCACAAAGAGTAACACACAAGTCTTCCAAAAGTCTAAAAAACATAGCTAGGATTTCCCTTTTATATGTGGACAAGTTAGAATGAAACCCTAAATGTTTTCGCTGGCTTAGGCCTAATTTAGATTCTGTAAAATTTCTTTTTCTGTGATTCTTAATCAGTCGAGCTTAATTCTCGATTGATCAAGCTTGGCAAATTGTGACTTCCCTTTTTTGCTGCCAGCTCAAACTTGAAGCTTGAAACCTACACCTTTGAGAATTGCCTGACACTAAACTAGACATGTTTTGTTCTCGGTTTGCCAACACATACAGAATATGATTCTTAACACTTAATACTAAACTTTAGAATCTAACACATTCCAACAACAATTCTTTAACATCAACACATTTTTTAGTCTTTATTCATGATTATTTTCACAATTTTACATTTGGACCTATTATAATTAGGGCATTAAAATGCGTTTATAACTTGAGCACTTATGGCATTAAATAGCTTTACTTTTTCTTTTCATTTTTTTTACATCTGGAGTGTTTCCTAATTAAGGAATTGTCCTTAACAACAAGGATTAAGGATCACACTTAGAAAAACAATCCCTTATGTCTCTACGTTCCGATAGCAATTGAGAAGTCCAATTTGAACTCCAAGGTTTATTATGAAATGAATTTATGAATTAATTACCAGTTAAACAAATTAAGTGAATCCAATTTAATGATTTAATCAATGAAACTAGCAAGTTACCAAACTTGTAAAGCAAACATTAAAAATAATAAACATATAATTCCTATAGTTAGCACAGGGATAAACTAACCCAACTGAAGCAATCCACTATAAAAAGTAGAAGTTTAGAATCTAAAACAAATTAAAATTTTTATTTCCTAGAGTTAGCAATCCCAATAGATGAACTCATTATTGTGATCCACAGTAGCTTTGGAACTTCTAAAATTCTCGTAAATGAACTCCTTTATGAATGATCCATCCATGTTAAAAACCAAATTTTGAACGACTCAAAGGGATCTCCTTAAGGCCTCGTTTGGGAGGAGAGAATGGAATGGAATGGAATGAAAAGAATAATTTTAGAATATTCTTCCCTTCCATTGTTTGGAAGTTTTAATGGAGGGAATGGAAAGCCCATTCCCTTGTTTGAGAGTTTAAGTGAGAGGGAATGAAATTGGTAGGAGGGAATACTTATATCTCTCTATTCCCTTAAAACCTCAAATTTTCATTCCCCTCCCCCCCTTCCCTCCCCCCCCAAATTAGGAGGAATGGGAGGAAATGGAATTAAATGTAATGAATTTTTTACTAAAACTCCCAAAATACTCCTATATAGTCAACCCTTTATTTTAAAATAGGAGTCTAATAGTAATATTGTCATAAAATGATTCCAATCCATTCCCTCCATGTTACTCCCAAACAAGATTACTTACATTCCATTCATTTTCATTCATTTCCATTATTTTATTTTAAAACATCCAATCAAGGTTACTTAATTCCATTCTTTTCCATTCCTTTCCCTTACTTAAATACATTCCATTCATTTTCATTCCCTTATGATCATTCTATTCCATTCCATTCCCTTGAAATCACCAAAGATAATGGGAGTGATTTGGCTCCTAGTGGGAGCAACTTGCTAGATAGTGACACACAAGGATCCAAGGTACGTAGAAGTGAACGTGGAACTATTCCTCATCGTCATTTTGAGATTGAGGGGGAATTTTTTTATATGTGATTCACTGGACCTTGACGAGCCTATTTCCTATGAGGAAGCATTAGCTTCACCTGCTTCACATGAATGGATAGTTGCTATAAGGGATGAGATAAATTCTATGGCAAAGAATCAAGTTTGGGAGTTAGTTAACCTTCCATCTGGGCGCAAGACCATTGGAAATAAGTGGGTCTTAAAAATAAAGTGCAAGGCAGATGGATCAATTGACAAATATAAGGCTTGTCTCATGGCAAAACGTTATACCCAAAGAGAAGGGATAGACTATGAAGAGACTTTCTCCCCAGTAGTGAGATTTGTCTCTATTCACCTTATTCTAGATATTGTTGCACATTTGGATTTGGAACTCTTCCAAATAGATGTGAGATTTGTCTCTATTCACCTTATTCTAGTTTTATGCATTGTTTTGCTTTCTTTAACTTGTTTTTGTTTGTGTGTTTTCAGTTTTATATTTTATTTTTGCTCTTCTGATAAAAATAAAAATAAAAATTGAAAAATACAAAAACAGTGTGTTTGTGTGCATTGGTTCTTGTAAACCTTAAAATGGCTATTGAAACAGAGTTTTTTAAACTTTGTATCGCTTGTAGCTTAGATGATCATTTTTTTGCACAACTAAGCAAGTGAGTTTTGTAGCTCTTTGTTTGTGATGAGTAAGGTTAAGTGATCTCTTCTACTCAATACTCATATCATTCTTTTTTACGGGTAGAACTAGAAAAATCCTAAAAGAAAGGCATAAATGACCATCTCACCACTGTTGCTCGCCAATCATGATATGACATCTATATGCTTCAGCATAGTAAAAGTGCAATGTCAATGACATCTATGTGCTTCAGCATAGCAAAAGTGCAATGTCAAAAGCTTAACATAATTGGGTATTTCTTTTCTCTCTCTTATATGGTCATGCATGATATGCTTAATAAAAGAAAATATGCAAAGAAATAAAAGCAAAAAGATTAAAAATGCTTTAAAATATGGTTGCAAGCGTGTTTTCTAGGAGATGTGGGAGTTATAGGATGTACCTCGAAGGTGATAGTCCTCATCAAACAATTATGATTGTGTGTGAGTTAAAGTGATTTTCTCATATCTCAAATCATCATAACTTTGATACACTTATGCAATCTTGAGATGTTTACATACACAACACGCAATATTCTTTGTTATTCTTGATACATGTGCAGGTACAATGTGATTTGACCATCACAAGGTTTGCATGCATTAATGTATGCTCATTAAATTGTCTTAACTCATTTTTGAAATATAAAATTGGTTAGACTTGTTTAGTGTGTGTGTGTGCATGTTTTGGGATACATGTGCATTAAATTATTGATAAGAGATGTTTTTGAGAGCCTAATGTGTTGCTTAGATCTTTGGTTGAGTTGCATGCGTGATTGCATTCATGTCTGTGTTTTTCCTCTCTTGAAAAACTGTTTTTAAGGCAATCTCAACACCTCCTCGATAGCTTCTCAACACCTAGTTGTCTGTCGAGTTTCTTAGTCTTTTCTAAACGCAGTCTCGACACATTCTCGACACCTGGTGGATTGATCGAGAAACTTTCTGTTTGCTCGATAGATATTTGACAGCTTCTAGATCGATCGAGATTCTTAAGTGGTTGATTCTTCTTTCTCGACACATGTCCTCGATAGCTGTATCTGTCGAAGTGCATTTCCTCGATACCTACCTCGATAGCTGTCTCGACACCTCTCGATACCTGCATCTGTCGAGAATTACTGAATGGCTATATAAGGATTCTGTCGTGATTTTCTCTCATTTCGCTCGATCTCTCTCTCTCGATACTTTGTGTTTTCTCTCCCAAAACCTTTCTCACTCTCTCCAAACCCCTTCCTAAGGTTTCTTCAAGTGTTTTTCTAGATCTTCCTCACTTGGTAAGCTTCTATCCTTTCTTCTTCATGCATTTCATGTTTTAAAAACCTAGGTTCTGAAGTTTTGAAAATTTTTGGGGTTTTTCAAAATTGTTGAGAGTTTCATGAAATTTTTGGGTTAGTTTTATAGATTTGATCTTTAAAACTACATGCATTGCATCACATTAGTATTCTATTTGTATTTTCATGCATTTAGAAGTGTGCAAATTTGTTATGTGCTGTTAGGTTTAGATTGGGCTGAGCCCATGATGTTTTAATATTGCATGTCACATGTTCATGCATTTCCCATGCATATGTTCTTTCTTTTCAATATTTCTCTCCTAATTGAATTGTTTGGAACTTTTCTGTGTGTCTCTCTCTTTTTCCCTCTCTCTATGTTTGGGTTAGTAGTGTCTATGGCACCTAAACGTAAATTCATTCCATCCTAGAACCCTCTACGTTCTAAGGGATCTTCCTCTTCTTCGGATTCTACTCCTTTGTCTATCCGGTTCCGTGATGAGAAATCCCAAAAGGACTTCTCAGAGAACTTCTCTAAAAGAGATGTTCATTCAAAACGCCACATTGTCCTGGCAGACTTTACCGACATTGATCTACCCGATGTCATTCACAGTCGGGCTTGGGAGTCACTGTGTGACGTCCCGGTCACTTGTCCTCTCGTATTGATACAGGAGTTTTACTCCAATATCCATGGGATTGATTCTTCAGTACCTCTCTTCTATTCTAACGTTCGAAGTACGCGCTTTGCTATTACTCCAAAGTTAGTCTCCGAGGTTCTTCATGTCCCGAGGGTGGATCACCCTGATTACCCCAGATGTGAGCGTCTATGGACTGTGTCCAAAGACGAGATGATCTCGGCGTTCTATGAGCGCCCTTCCGCTTGGGGAGATCATCAGTACACACCATGTAGGCCTTTTGCTAAAGGTCCTCGTTTCCTTAACATGGTGATGACTTTTGTTTTGCACCTACTTTCTCACTACAACTCTGTCACAGAGCCTCGTGTTCGATTTTTGTTATCTCTCCTAGAGCATCTTACTATAGACTTTCCTTCACACTTTATCTTCTCTATCATAGATGTCTACAAAGATACGGCCACCCATGATAAGCTCATTTTTCCTTCTGCTATCACGAGGATACTTCACCGTTTTTCCATCCCCTTTCCTTCGTCTGATCCGTTTCATGTCATGTCTGCCATAAGCGCCGCTACCGTATAACGTAGTGAGGCTCAGTTCAGATCGAGACAGTCGGATGCTGCTGCTGCTCTTTCCTCCCGTCCGACTACATCCAGATCTGCTAGAGCAACATCTGGTCCTTCTTCTTCTTCAAGTGATGTCACTCTTGGAGGCATCATGGCGCAGCTTCAGGGCATGGATACTCGCCTCGATACACTCTCCACGGAGTTGTATCAGGTGAACGTTCGTGTTGGTCACATCGCCAGGCGACAGGCGACCTTGGGCGGCTTTGCTTCAGAGGCTTCTCCTCCGCCACCTCATGTTGCTTCTAAGACTGAGAATGATGATGACGGTGATGACGGTGATGACGATGATGCTTCTAATGATGATGTTGGAGATGCGAGCTCTTCTGATGAGATGTCTACTTGACACTCTACCCTTTGTCACTCATGACAAAAAGGGGGAGTAGTTTTGTGTATAAGAGTAGTCATACTTAGGGGGAGAGCGAGTATAGGACATTTTTGATAGGGGGAGTGTTGATATGAGGGATGTAGTGAGGATTATATGTATTTCTTTTCATAGATACATTGTCCATTTATTGACATACATTGTGCTTACTTCTTGATATATATTGATGTATGTTTCTTTCATCTATCTCTCCATATGTTGTTTCTTTTCTGTCTTTATACACATGTTTCTTTTACTTGTATGCAATCTATTATTTCTGCTTCACACAAAGATGTCTTGATGTGTTTTGTTTAAAAGTGTTTCAGAAATACAGGTTGTCAAAATCTACTTGCCATAAACTCTCTTCTTGCAAAGTTTTTCAAGAGTTTGTGTTAGGATAGATTTTATTATATTCAACAAGTGAATATGAGTTAAGTGTTTTATGACTTCTCCCATATGTTCATTTGTTTGTTGTGGTTTTGTTACGGATTGCCAAAGGGGGAGATTGTTAGGACATATGTAGTTCAAGTTGTTGACATATGTCACTATTTTATGTAATTGGCTTATCCTTTGACAAAACGCACTTTACTTGTAATTGGGTAGATTTAGGATGTGTTTAATGCTTCAAGAAACAGTATTTCAAGTTCAAGTGTTGAAGTCATCAAGTCTGTCCAAGAAACAAGCTAGAAAGTGCAAGTTACTAAAACTCGACACCTGGTCTCGACACATGCATCTATCGAGTTTTAGAAGCTGTTTCAGCCCCGAGGCTCGACAGCTTCTCGACAGATCCTCGACACCTCTATTTGTAGAGATTTAAAGAAAACAGATTTTCAGTTCTGTTTTAATTCCAATCCGTGAATGTGTCTTTGGGACTTCTTTTCTCCTAACCCTAGACATATAAAATGATTGTTTTAAGGGGCCATCAAAGTAATGCAAGTTGCACAAGCATTGAGTAATTCTTGTTGATGCAATTTGTGATCAAAGACAAAGTTCATGCCCTAGTTTATATCTTGTGAAGAAGTTGCTGTATAATGTGCACCGTAGGGTTTTGTAACTAAGCGTCTTCTTGATCTTCATCATGTGGATGATTTGAATAACTTTGCAGCCAACAACTCTCTCTATAGTTGGTGAATTGAAATCACGTACTGGGATCCACGCAATTGGTTAGTCATGTACTTGGGAGCCGTGCATCAAAAGGAGAAACTGTCACTACTGAACAAGTCCAATTGGGTATTGGGATAAGGGTTCAACTGTAGGTTGGTAAGGTATTCGAATCCCTTGCTTGTAATCGCTTGTTGTGATAATAGTGGAGTTTCGGGAGTGGTGACCTTAAATCACCCGGTGGAATTTTTGCCGTCAGGTTTTCCCTATTCTTAAACAAATCACCGTGTTCTTTATTTTCCGCTACATACTTTAGCCTTTGGTGATTTGTTTATGCTGCTACGTGAATTTGCATATTAACTTGATTAATTAATAACTCGGCTAATTAATCAATTTAATTAACCACAAGGGGTCAATGCATTTGTGACCTATCAGAGCCGGCCTTGAGTATACTTCAGTAAGATATGGTTTCAAGCTCTTTGGTCATAAGCATAGATAAACACCTAAAGTACATGTCGATTTTGAACTCACGGTTTTATTATGCTCTCTATTTAGAAGTAGGTTCTACCGCACCTGCCATTTGGGCCTGTAATTTTAGTAGGGTTTTGAAACAAATGCACTATCTTCAAAAATTACGTTACAATATTAGCAAACTGAGGCTGTGACTTTTGATTGATCGAATAACTGTTGAAATCATATATTGATCAATCAAACATCAACTGAGGAACTGTCAAATTTTGAATCTTGATCAATCGGGTCTCAATCAAGTTACTACTGAAATTTGGACATCATAAACTTCTTGAGCTGCTTTGACACACTTTGAGCAAACTTTAATAGACTCATTAAATGTCAGGAAATGCTATTATGTCAACAATATTTTTATAATACTTTCACAACAAATTTAAAATAGCAAATTGTTACAGGCTGTTACTAGTAAATAAAAAAGTAATTTCAATGGTGATTCAAATTAGAACAAATAAAATTTACCATCTAAAATTTTTTGTGAAAATATTATAAATGTAGCAGTGATAGCACTTCTCTTAAAGGTTATATTGTCGTATATGTTGTCAATCTAAAACCTAACAGATGCAATCTTATGTTTGGGTATGTATTAAAACTTGTGTCCATTTTTTTCTATTGTAATTCTCTTGCATGGAATATTTGTTTGAAATGTAATATGACTTTGATGAAGTGCCAAAACAATCAATTTTGAAACTTTGAAGAATATGGGACACACTCACACACAAACGTGCGGAAAGTAGAATAAATAAAGTGTCCCCCCTCCCCCCTTTTGTCAACCATAGTCGCTACCATCTTTAAAAATCCCATCTTTTGATAGCAAAAATAAAATGAAAACTCCCTTAAATCATTGTTTTCAATTCTCAAGCCATCAACATAAAATCGCACTTTTTGTTGAATATAAGTTTTCTAAATTTTTCTTTTACTAAATCCATTTTTTTCTTCAAATAATTGTTTTTAAAAAGGCTGTAAAAATAAGTTTGTAGAAAGTGACTTGAGAGTTGTGCGTTTGGGAAACGCTTTTTTTTTTTTTTTTTTTAAAAAGAAAAATTATTGTGGGTTAAAAAACATATGGTTTCAAAAACCAAATTGGACTAACCGGTTGAACCAAAAAGTAGACACAGAACCAGTCTAGTAAAAATCAGAGAAATCGGCAGTTGAATGTTAAAAATTTCTAGTTCAATCAGGAAAAACAGAAAACTGAACTTGTTTCAGTTCTTTGACCATTTCGATTTTTAAAATCATTAAAAAATATTTTGCTTTTTGTCTATTTCTTTTGCAAATAGTGTAACTTTCAAAAATTAGATTTTTTTTATAAAAATTTTAATCTAATTGGTTGTCATATCTAATAAGTAGGCAACATAATGGCTACACTTTTTTGGCATTGATAAAAATATTATTTTAGTCATTACATTTTAGGATTAGTGTCAATTTAATTTTTACATTTTGATAATAATCAGTTTAATTCGTATTATTTTTAACTTACAAGCAACACTATTACCAAAATATAGAAACCAAAATTAATTGGTGATCCCATAATATTATTGATCAAAATTGATATTTTGGCCTTTGCATTTATCAAGTCATAAATCCATGGTTACCGACTCACCGGTACACAGCGCAGTAATATAATACTGCATTTTAGTACAAAAAGGAAAAGTCCTTGTTTCTTTTTTATCAAACCCTGGAATTAGCAAAATAATTGAGGAGTATAATTAAGACACAACGACTGAGGAAGGGTGTATGTAGCAGAAAAACTACTGTCAAAGCTGCAAAGAAAGGATAGACATATTAACTTATGTAAATTTTTTTTTTTTTTTTTTTTTTTTTTTGGCTTTTGGGTCTGTGAAAACATTTAAAATATACAGCGAAAGATTATAATAATTATAAAGCCAGGCAACAGCTTTAAACATTCCCTCATTCGTGATTGCACGTATAAGCCGAGCCTCTTTCCCGTCTACTTTTCCTCAGGCTATTCTATTGCTTTTGCACTCTGTCTCTGTCTCTGTCTCTGATTTCAGTCTTGACAGTTAGATGCAACTTTTTTAGTGTAGTTCTGACCCTATATATCACAAAGATCCATACCCTTAATGCCCTTCTCTCTCTCTCTCTCTCATATCTCTCTCTGTGTGTATAGTGCAATCTTCATCAACATACAGTCTCGTACCTTTCTTGAATATGTCTCGGGATCGCACCGGAGAGAAAGAGAGAGAGTGAGAGAGAGTACCACACTCACTAAACAGTCGTTCCTTCTATTGTTCTCTATCTCGTGAAACAGTAGAAGTAGTTTAGTAATAACTTATGGAATATAAAAGAGTAGTTCACATATACATACATTGAAAGTTGAAACTTTAGTCATAAACTACACATATTGAACACAAACTAATGAATTGATCTTGGCAGTTCATTGTGCATTCTTTGTGAAAAAGGAAAGGGGAAAGAAAAGCACTCACACACAAAAAAGGATAGATCCTGCTTTGTGTACCTTGTTACTAGGCTTTAAGCACGTTTTTTTTAGTCCTCCAATATGACAATTTATGCTTCAAACTAGTTAAAAGCAGTTCATCTACTGAAATAGATGGAACTTACACCAAAGGAGTTGGTTAATTTAAATAAAATATCATCTTGTAAACAAAGGATCTTTGCTCTGAGTTTATGTCACACAAATATATACCTGGATCCATATTTTTTGTTGTATAGTAACATAAATCACATTAAACCAATAACAAATCGCTATGAGCTTCAAGAAAAACTTGTAGATCATCTTTACCAAAAACTAATTTAATTTAAGGATTACAGTTTATGTAGCTACTTACCTTTTAATTAATTCGTCATCCTTTATAATATGATAGAATAATTGCAAACTCATGGGTCCAGTAGCTAGGTTTCAGCTGGGCAACCAAATCAGGTTAAGCAAAAGCAGTATGTGCCCGAGATATATGTAGCTCAATTAATTGACATACTACTGATACTAAATTGTAATCAAGTTGACATGTGTTCAGACCCCTAAAAAAAAGAAGTGGTGGATATGTTGCAGTCCAGCTTAACCTATGTGCCAATAGTCTATATTGGTTAGGTCTAGGGTTAGGGTTGCTTTCATTGCCAGATCTCATGAACATTCTGTCTCTTCCGTAGCTCCTAGTGTCCTAATCCAGCACCCTTCAATCACTTCAATTTTTGCTTTCTGAAGCAACTGAAGACTACTAATCTGTTTCAGTCAGCTAGCATACATGTCAAACATTTGGCCAAATATTGGGTTTGTCTAGCTCCTAGGCAACTAGCATTAGAATGTCAAGAGCACCCGTAGGGTTTTGTTAGCTAGCTTCAGAAATCAGAGCCCAGAAGTTTGAATATATAATATAAAACATACATTAAAATTGGATTCAAGTTTATCTTTTCTTAGTTTGACGATCTGGTTCGGATTGCCAAATCCAACTGATACTATTTTGCTGTTTGCGGTTGGCTTCTTCTCAACACTAGAGATATAAACTACTAGAGAAGGAAAAAGTGCATAACAAAATAGATGACAGAGCTGGTAATAAAAAGAGAAAAATTTGAACATAAATAATAAGAAGTGGAAAGGATATGGAAAAGTGCGAAATTGAAGTAGTAAGGGTGGGGCTATGAATTACATTAGAGAAGGGTTTAGCAAATTGTTTTCGACTACCCTTGATTGCTCCCCTTTTCATATTCCCCAACCCTCCAAGTGATAGGCTATTTTGTCGGAGGAGGATAAGGGCAGCCAGAATATGCCAGTTTCAGAAGAGGAAATTAGAGAGGGTTTATGGGCTCTTAAACCTTACAAAGCCCTTGATTTGGATGGACTCCATGCAGGTTTTTCCAAAGGCTCTGGCCCACCGTGAAGGAATCTATGAGGAACAAAGTTATGAAGATTTTTGAAGAAAGTAGAATCCCTGATTACCTCAATAGAACCAATATTGTTCTAATCCTTAAAATAGCTGGTCCGGAAAGTTTGGGGAACTATCGCCCTATAAGTCTTTGCAATAAGCTATACAAGATTGTCACAAAGATCATTATAGCCAGGCTTAGACCGCATCTTGATAAGTTGAATTGCCCTCTCCAATCAACTTTTGTTTCGGGGAGGAGTGTAGACAATGCTATTGTAGTGCAAGAGTTGATTCATACTATTAGTAACAAGAAGGGGCGGGGAGGCTACATGGCGATTAAAGTAAATCTAGAAAAGGCTTATGATAAAATTGAATGAAGTTTCATTTGGGAAGTGCTGATTAATGCAAACTTACCCCACAACTTGGTAAACCTCATCATGAGTTGTGTGTCTTTTGTTTCCACATCTATTCTCTTTAATAGTGGAAGTGTTGAGCCCAATTTCCCCTCACGTGGAATTAGGCAAGATGATCCATTATCACCTTACCTTTTTATTCTCTGTATGGAAGTCCTTGAACATCTCATTGAAGATAAGTGCAGTGAGAAGAGTTGGGTTCCTGTCAAAAGCTCTCAGAGTGGGATGGTTTTTTCTCACTTGTTCTTCACGGATGATTTGGTCCTCTTTGCTAAGGCGAATCATGTGAATTGTTCTACAACAAGGGATGTGCTTGATGAATTTTGTGCTCGATCGAGACAATCCATCAGTGAGAGTAAGTCTAGAGTTTATTTTTCCCCAAATGTAGATGTGGATACAAAAGAATCCTTGTGTGATATTTTGGGATTTAAGTCAATTCCAAATCTTGGAAAGTATCTTGGTTTTCCTTTGAAGCAACGCAAAGGGAACAATCAAGATCTAAATTTCATTTTGGAAAGGGTCAAGCAAAAGTTGGCAGGGTAGAAAGTTAATTTATTATCCCTTGCAGGCAGAACGGTGCTCATTCAAGCCTCCACATCTACTATTCCTGCCTATGTCATGCAATGCACGGCTTTACCCAAGAAGTTGTTGGATGATATTGATAGAGTTAATCATAATTTTCTTTGGGGATCTTTGGAGTCATCAAAAAGAACGCATTGTGTGGGTTGGCACAAAGTGACCAAAGCTAAAGATAAAGGGGGTCTTGGAATTCAATCGACAAGGGGAAGGAATCAAGCTCTTCTTGCTAAGCTTCATTGGAGATTCCGGACGGAGAAGGATGCTTTGTGGGCAAAGGTGCTAAGAAGCAAGTATTGCAATAGTTGAAGGTTGCATGCTAGAGTCAAGGACAAGCTCCCTTGCTTTAGAGTTTGGAAAGCAATTCAAAAGGGTAGTGAGGTTTTCAATAAAATCATTTGGTGGATTATTCTTATGGAAATTAATGCATTCCATATTCCTTGGGAGCTTCACTTGAGGAAGATAGGCTGATTTGGAGTGGTGATAATTAAGGGGATTTTGAGCTTAAATCAGCCTATTCAATAGCCACTAGATGCAGCGAGGAGGAAGAGGAGTTCATGGGGTTTTGGGTGTGGAAGGTGGATACTCTACCTCGAAGTAAAACATTCATGTGGCAATGCTAGCATTATAGCATTGGTGTGGGAGATTGCCTTGTTAAAAGGCACCTTAGTGAGTCGGATAGATGCTCCATCCTATTTAAGGGAAATTTAGACTATTATTCATAGACTTAGGGACTGTGAGATGGCCAAAACAATTTGGACTATCCTGGGTGTTCGGCCAAACAGCAGTTTCTTTAATGATAGTCTTCACATTTGGCTTGAAAAGAATTGCAAAAATAATAATTGCAGAGTGTCCAATTAGCCACCTTGGAGAATTCTCTTTCCTTTTGTCATTTGGTTGTTGTGGAAAGAAAGAAATAATGTTGTGTTTAGAGGCCAAAACATTCGGCCTGGTGTTCACAATGAAGCCATGTTCCAAGCGCTTGAATTTCTGTATTGTATGTTGAATCCTAGAGCTTTGGGTAGCAAAAGGATGGTTCGGATTAGATGGGAGAAGCCTCCACTTGGTTGGGTTTGCTTAAACATAGACGGATCAGCCTTAGGAAATCCAGGTAGAGATGGTTGCGGTGGCATCATTCAGAATGATCGTGGAGGTTGGCTTGGAGGTTTCTCTAGAAGCATCGGGGTCACCACAAGCTTTATAGTTGAGCTTTGGGCTCTCTGCGACTGCCTTACCCTTTGCCATAACATGCATCTTCAAGCTATTGATGTTCAAATAGATGCAAAAGCTATTGTTGATGTTATTACAATCCTTCTTATTCTAACAGGTTTTTATGCCTATTGTTAATGATTGTAGACTGCTGATCGCCCAACTTGGCCAAGTCCGGATTGGGCATTTATATCATAAGGCAAATTTTTGTGCTGATTTCTTAGCAAGGAAAGGTGTGCTTCAAGATTGTAGCTTTAGTGTGTACCAAGATCCACCTATTGATCTTCTAGAGTTTATTTGTTCAGACAAGAAGAGTATGTTTTGTAGCAGGGTTATCCCTAATCTTGTTGTTTTCCTTTAGTTTCTTTTAATGCAAATTCTAGTTTACCAAAAAAAAAAAAAAACCAAGAACAGATTCTTGATTAGTAATTTTTTAATATTTAGATTGTCATGGTTTAAAAAGTATGAGATTTATAATTAATTAATTAATTAATTAATATATATATATATAATCAAGATTTAATTTGTCTCAAGCGAAACTTCGGGGGAAGGGGGGTTCCTTGATTTAAATATTCCCAAAACATAGTTTAATATAGTTTGGCAACTCTATTCGCAGAATGCATTCTAAACAAATACATTTTTTGAAACATAGTACATAACACAATTTTTTTTAAGAAATTGAAATTTTTTTTAATACTCTTTTTTTAAAAGAAATTGAACTTTTTATTTAATGCATTTTTTGTCAATACTAAGGAAATGTTGTAGGGAGTTTGACCAATGTTTTAAAAATTCTCTAATGAATAAAAAATAACTAATAAAATTGACATGCATTTTTTTTTTCTTGAGAAAACGGTAAGTCAATTTTATTTAGGCAAATCAGATTGGAATATAACATCCAACTCACTAGGTAGCTCTTCTGCCCATACATCAAAATCTACGAATGAAACCGCTCTCCTAGCTAGAGCATGTGCCAACTTATTACCATTCTGTCGAACATGCTAAAATTTACAGAACTGCAGAGACATGCTTTGACAGTGCGCATCTTCACATATGTTCCCATACAGAGTGTTACATCTTTCTTTACTTGTTAAGGCCTGAACCACCCTTAGGCAATCCCCTTCCACAACCACCTTAAAAATACATAGCTCTTTTGCAAACATAACAACATGGTATGCAGCTAATGCTTCAGTAGCTTCAACAGAATTAGGCAGCAGGATTTTTTGACTTACAGCACCGATTATTTGGCCATGACAATCCCTAATCACCACACCTAATCCAGCAAAACTCGAGTTATCAAACATAGCCACATCAAAATTCACTTTATAGAAAGTATCTTCAGGAGGAACCCACCGTGCTACTATAGCCCCAGTTCTCGGTCTGACCTCCTGCTTGGTAGCGTCTAAGAATTCTACCACCAAGTCTTTTGCTCGTGCCCTAACCTCATGAAGTGGCCAAATAGCTTGGTTCTCTCTTAATCAGTTTCACCTCTGCCACAAACTCCATGCAATTATAGAGAACAACGCCACATGATATCCTGACCCCTTGCGTAATACCTCCTCCAATAAGTCAAAAAAAGGTCCTAAAACCTTTATTGTAATAAGGAATAAAACATAACTTAGATTTCCAAATTGATTGAGCATGCTCACATAACCAAATGCTATGTATAAGTGATTCCTGAAAATCTCCACACAGCTTACATGTCTTTTCCACAGGCAAGTGTCGAGCCCTCAGATTCTATTTAGTAGGCAATGAATCTCTTGTAGCACGCCAGACAAAGTGACGTATTTTATTCGGAGTCTTGATTTTCCAAATACTTTTCCAAACTTGGTGGGAATTCACCAAAGAGGATGGTCCTGGTTCATGACTACTCTCTTCCGCTAATAGCATATGATAGGCACTTCTAACACTATATTTCCCATTTGAGGTTAAAGGCCAGTTCAGCAAGTCCTCCATCCAACCCTCACTAACCGGGATTCTTTTAATCAACTCTACTTCCCAAGGCACAAAAGTCCTCTCCAACAGCCCCAGATCCCAAATCCTCGTATATGGATAGAACAAATCTTTAACATAAGTCACAGTGGAGGAAAGTTTTGGTGAAATGACTTTACCATTAAAATTGACATGCATTTAAGTTCACATCTCTGTAACATAAAACCCAAGCATAAAAATATAAAATATTGTAAAGTTGTGATTTACAGTTATGTTTTATGTTGGCTTTATCCCATGACAAAAAGTGTTTTAATTGCTTTAATTTGTTCCTTGTATTTTGTGGGATTTTATTATATTGAGTTTAGTATTACGTTGGTGAAGAATCAAGAATAAAATGAAGAATCAAGAATAAAATGAAGAATCAGTGGATTTTGTAAGTGTCTTGCTAGAAGTTTACCCGTGAAAGAGCCACGTGAGAAACATATACTAGAAGTTGAAGAGTTATGCCAGCCTGGAGGATTTTGCGAGTGTCTCGCGAGTAAGGCTTTTCCGTGAGACACCTGCGAAACTTTCTACCTGGAGGATTTTTTAAAGTGTGACTTTCTTACCCTTTACCAATACAATATATATCCTCATTACCCACAAATGTATGAGAGACCATTCAGAGAGAAAAACCCAAAATAGGTTTTCTACAACACACACACCCATCCTTTTAGAGAGAGAGCTACTCATCCTTAATGAAAAATTATTGTAGTCTCTTCTCCTTCCCTTTCTCATTGTCATACCTTGAGAGGAGATTTGTACCCAAACATAACCCACACATTTTCAAAGTATAGAGAGTGTTTTGGAGCTTGAGAAGCTTTGGGAATTTGCCAAAAGAAGCCGGTGTGGCTTGGCGGATACAATCAAGCATATTGCAGTATCTAGAAAATTAGACAAGACATAGTTCTAAGAAACCTAGTTGGAGTAGGAGCTTGGAAGACTTAAGTGCATTGGGTAGATTAGGCTTGGAAGGTCTTTTGCTATTCGTGTATCCCAACTTATTGTCTAATAGATCAATTTATAGCTTGGAGGGCAGCGGAGAGGTTTTTTGCCGAATTCTTTGGTTTTCTTTTCAATAACATATCGTCGTGCTATCTTATGTTTGCATTCTGTCTTCCTTTACTCTTGTGCTTTACTTTTATTGTTTTTTGTTCATGTTTATGCACTAGAGTAGTTATCGGTTTATTGCGCTCTCTTTACTCTTGTTTCGCACTTTAATTAAGTAAGAGTAAAAGCAATTTAGCCGTAATTTTAATTATGAGTCTAAATAAGCTTTTGTATTTATATACAAATCCGAGCTTTCAAATATAGTGCATAAAAAATTATATTAACAATTTTACTTCTTAAATATAGTGCATCAATGACAAGAGAAAAGTAGACGAGAACAAGATGGAGTTTTTTTTTACCAATTTATTCTAAAACTAAACCGGTTAGTCTCCATCTTTCTAACTATCAAAAAAAAAAAAAACTATCATTAAAGGCATAGGGCCGTGATCAAGAAATGATTATTAATTTTGATCTGAAGCTGAACCGTTTATTACGTACAGTTCTTATCTCCATGAACTTTTTGTTGGACAAGATTAATAGAGACCCAAACACAACTGAGAAATAGTAAACCCATATTTGCCAAAGCAAAATTCATCCAAAAAAATATTAATAATAAAGAAAATGGCAAAGAATAGAGATCAACACAGAGAAAGAGAGAAATGTAGAGCCAGCAATCCCCCCCCCCCCCAACACACACATAAACATAGAGTTTTTCCCTGCACCCCCCACACATGCACCCACAACCCCTCTTCTTTCTTAGACATAGATAGTGTTAGAATATTTATGTGTGAGTAGTGTGGTTATGTAATAAGCCCTACGCTGGATTATAATGACAAGAGTGACTTGTGAGTAGTCCTAGTAAGTCTTACATTGGACCATAATGAGAAGAGTGAGTGATTAATATAAATATAATATAATTGAACTCAAATATATTAGCTTAAGGTTGTGGCTCAACAATTGTCCATATACGTTACATTAACTCATTAATTGAAGTCTCTCTAAGGTGTTAAATCCCCAAACAAGTTGTATAAGAGCCTAAAGTGTTATCTCCCTAACAAGTGCTATCCGAACTGATGGATTGATGGGCAAGTGTTCGTAAGTAGGTCCAACCAAGTAAAAGGAAGACTCTCATGTTAGCTCCACACATGGTTTAGTAAAAGGTTCTACAAGTAGTATGTCTAGGCGATTGTCATAATCACTCTACCCATACTTATAAGTAAAGGACAATCTATGGAGAGTAACTAAAGTGTAAGCACAAGTGACATGGAGAGAGAGAGAGAGAGAGAGAGATTCCTCACATTTTAGTAGAAATTTAATTAATTGCAAAATGAGAATTCTCAATTTTAGGAAATTTCATTTTAGTTTTAGAAAATTGAAAAACAAAGACATATTCTTTCAAAATGTATTTAACCAAAACCCAAAAATTTTCCAAATACGTCAAAAATTTGTAAGTCTTTCCACCATATAGAAATCTATGAAATACATTTTTCTTAGAGAATCCAAACACAAGCCTAAACTTGTTAGAGGTTTCTATTAATTTATCAGTCTAGTTGTTCTATAACTTTCATAATCCTTATGGTTTATTCTTTCTTTGACTTTTTATTCTTATTTTTTTCTCAAGATAAGGTATTAACGAAGATTTCATAATCTGACCGTATTCAAGGATAAGATAATGAAGATAAATTTGAGATATCTTGGACAAACACAATAAAGACCTATCTAAAGGAATAATATAAGAGTATTCACATTGAAGATACTAAAATAGCCAAAATGATATTTTAGCACTTTAAACACCAAAAAAACTGCTCAATCTAAGATGATACATCTAAAAAATTTTGGCAACTAGTTATTATAGTAGATCACTATAGTTGCTACTAATTTTATATTGATTTTTACTTTTCTAATTATCTCTCTCTCTTCTCTCCCCTTTCGCGTAACTTTCATTCTCTCTTCTCTCAGCACTTGTCTCAGTATCTCTCCTCTCCTCTCCTCTCCTCTCTTCTACTTTCACGTGGTAGGTCATCAATCTTTGCTTAGTTCAACAGAGTTATAGTTGTGGGTCTTAAATCTAATCGGCTTTGCATATTTGTGGTGGTTGTTGAGGTGAGTTTGTTATTAGTTTGTGATGGTTGTTGTTTATGGCATCTGGTGTGATGTTTGTGGTGGTGGTTGCGGTGGTTATTGAGGTGGGTTTGGTGGTGGTGGGTGGTGATGTAGCGGTGGGTTTGTTGGATTTGGTGATGTGGGTGCTGTGTTTACTTTGTGTTTTTTTGTTCTTTTAATTCCTTTAATGCGGCGGTGCTAGGTTTGACACAATGGTGCTAGGTTTGTTGTTGTTGGTTGTGATAGTTGTTGTTGTGAGATTGCTATTTTATTCTTTTATTTTAATGCGTTATGGTTGTGGCAGTTGTTGTGATAGATTGCTATTTTATTCGTTTATTTTGATAGGTTGTGGTTGTGAGTCTTGTGACAATGGGTTGCTATGCCTGATGGTGGCAATGGCTGGTTGCGACAATGTGTGTTTATTGATTTTAATAGGTTGTGGTGGATTTTAATGGGTTTTCTAGTGGATTGTAGATGATAGTGATTGTGACAATAGTGGTGGTTGGGACCATGACTAGTTGCTATGGATTTTTGTGGTGGTTGTTTTATATTATTGTAATATCTTGTTTAATTTATGAGATGTATGTTAAAATAAGAGATGAAATGTAGGGCGTATTGTTAAGTGATGTGATAAAGTAGGTAAATTAGTTTTGAGTTGCTAAAAAGTAAATATTTTAGCTTCTCAAATTTGAATGCTCTGAAGCAATCTGAAATGAGTGACAAAATTGTTTTTATAAGTATTGAGATAGTATGCTATGATTTTTTTTTTTTTTTTTTGTGTATAATAAAAATGATGTTAAAATTTATATGAAAGTATATTATGCCAATTCCAACTTATCACAAAAAGTTTTTATAATAATTGTGAATTTTTGTATATATCTAGCGTTGCTCAAACTCCCAAAAAAAAAAAGTGTGTCCTGGATAAAAGTTACAAAGAAATGCATAGTTGTTGGGGATGTGATAATATATATATATATATATATATATATATATATATAAAAACCGAAACTCTGCTTGCTCCACAATTTTCCATGTCAGCATTTTTTTCTTTTTCTTTTTATTTTATATTCTTTTTCCACGTCAGCATCATTTTAAAAAAAAAAAACTAATTTTATATGATAGATATTAGAAGATCATATATAGATATGTATAGTGAGATTAACACCATTTATCCGGTTGCCATGTATTAAGAGTCCCATTAGGAATTGGATTTTATTGGAGTGGCATGGAAGTCTCCAAATTATGTTTGTATGCATTGCAAACTCCTTCACAGTGAAGGAGGTGTTGACTTACTCTCCTATATATGTATAAACCTATGTATGCTACCAAAAACTATTCTTTTATTACAAACACTTCTTTCTCAACCTCAAGGTACGAAAATTTCTCTTCACAGCTTTCTCTCTTTAGTTTTTGTATTCTTTCTTATAGTAGTTTGTGTATGTTTTTCCTTTAGTGGTTTGTGTTTGTGTAACCCAATCTATTAAATATCATTATCTTTGTTTTCATACTAAAAGTTTGTGTTCTGGTCAATTAATATCTTTGTGGTGGGAAGTTTAATGAAAAGTTTTTAAAATCTCATATTCAATAGCTTTCCCGTGCATCGCACGGGTTAGCGACTAGTTATATATATGTGTGTGTCTGTGTGTGTGTAGATGATCCTAATTAGTTTGGACTTTGGATTAAGCGTAGTTGAGTTCGATTAGATTTTTTTTTTTGGTAATTATAAGAATGCTCCCCGATAGTCCATTTTAATGATAAACCTAACAACATTTACACCAGGTTGTAGTAAGAAATCAATATTATCTATCATGTTAGAAAAAAAAAAAAAAAAATTATTTGTTTGCAGTACCGGTTTTTATTTTTTTATATTTTTTCTTGGGAGTCTTAATTTACAAAATCACCTTTTGGATTTTCACATGAGCTTATCAGTTCATTCGAATTTTTTTTTTTTTTTTAAATAATTCATTCGTTGGACATTATTTTTAAGTGTCAATTTAGTCTTCGCATGCTATAATGAACATTTTTTTTTTTTTTTTGAGAATCGGATTGTCTTATGAGTTAATTTCTGTAAATGGAATCAATTATTGATTTTTTTCCTTTTCTTTATCTTGTATAATGTGTTACTGATAAAGATATTTCACTTAATTTTTCAATGTAATATGTGAGAATCAATATTATAGGCTGCCATCTTAGGCTCTTTTCTTTTATAATAAGTATTGATGAAGAGAGGCATATGATATTATTTAAGAACTAGTATGTAACACATGCTACTGCACGGAAATGGATATAATGTAATAAACCAATAAATATATTGCATTTTATTATTTAAGTGATATTGTTGGTTTTATCTATACTACTATTTAAGCGGCTGGACCTGTTTGGACCGGATTTTTTTCTGTGTCTAAAATACCCCTATAGCCGATGTTTAACTAGGGGCAAAACTTGGTAAAAATGCTTCTTTAACTTCCACGTAAAGCACTATCTACAAAATAGGAGCACACTTTCAATACATTTACGTTAGTTTTCAAACTCAAATTACTTCTTTTTCACTTTTACAATTCTTTCAATTCTGTGTTTTTAAACTCCTTTCACCCACCTCTTTGCTTCAGATTTCATTACAAACAACAACAACAGCAGCATAGATTTGAGGTAAACTTTTTCATAGATTTGACTGCATGAAGTTTGTTTCCCTCATTTTCATTTTTTAAGACTGATTTTTTTTTTTTTTTTTTTTTTTTGGCCACCTCAAACATGTTCTACGTGTACAGGTTTTTTTTTGGCCACCAAGCTTAATGCCTTTCCTTTGTAAAGCTTAGAATTGAAGGTGGTTTCCCTCAGGTTTGTAACGTTTTCTTTTCTTTCTTTCTTTTTTTTTCCTTTTTTTTTTTTTGTAAGTTTTGGATTACAGTCTCTCTCATCTCACTTTTTTGTGACTGCATGAATTTGTTCCCCTCATGTTCATTTTTTAAGAGTGAATTTTTTTTGGGCCACATCAAACATGTTCTATTTTACATACAGGTTTTTTTTTGCCAACAAGATTAATGCCTTCCCATTGTAATGCTCAGGATTGAAGGTTGTTTCCCTCAGGTTAGTAACGTTTTTTTCTTTTTCTTTTTTTGAAAGTCTTGGATTATGGTTTAATTTGTAAAAAAAAAAAGGGTTGTTTTATCTCCAACAAAAATATATTATTTTAATTGTGATTTAGATACTTAAAGGACTCCACTTTGTTAACATTATCATTTTCATATCATTATCTTATCTTTTCTTATTTTTTTTTATTTTTCTTCTCTTTTATAATATCATTATCTTACCTTATCTTCTCTTCTTCTTTTTTCTTTTTTTTTTGTTTGCTTGAAGTTGGAAAAAAAAAAAAAAAAAAAAGGAACCAACGTTGGTGGATTGCAAAAAAATAGCAAACCAACGTTGGTGGTTTGCAAAAAAATAGGAAACAAAACTTGATGGTTTTTTTTTTTTTTTTGCTTCAAGTTGAAAAAAAAAAAAAAAAAAAGAGGGAGAAACCAACGTTGATGGTTTTTTTTTTTTTTTTTGCTTGAAGTTGCAAAAAAAATAAATAAATAAATAAATAAACCAACGTTGGTGGGTTGCCAAAAAAAAAGGAAACCAACGTTGGTGGATTGCAAAAAAAAAGGAAACCAACGTTGGTGGTTTGCAAAAAAATAGGAAACAAAAGTTGTTGGTTTTTTCTTTTTTGCTTCAAGTTGGAAAAAAAAAAAAAAAAAAAAGGAAACCAACGTTGATGGTTTTTTTTTTTTTTTTTTTTTTTTTGCTTGAAGTGGCCAAAAAAAAAAAAAAAAAAAGGAAACCAGTGCTAATGATTTTTTTTTTCTTCAAGTTGCAAAAAAATAGGAAACTAACATTGATGGATTTTATAGGAAATCAAGGTTGATGGATTTTATCACCCTCTCTTTTATTTGGATAGTTTGATGGGTGTTTAAGTATTTTCTCTAATTAATGACTATTTTTTAAAGAATAGGAATGATATATATTGATTTTTTTTTTAGGGGGGGGGGGGGGGGTTTCAAGTTTGACTCATTATTTGTGTATGTGTTTTAAGTGGTGCTATCACTTCGTCTTATTATTTTTGTTTGTTGTTTTTCTTACATTTAAACCTTACTCTCTTTTTCTTTTTTTTTTGTATTTTTTTTTAGGGTGACATATCAACAACTTGGTTAGAGTGTGTAGCAGACAACATTGAATGAATTCGGGTGAGCGAAGTGGTAGTCAATCTATGAAGTAGTTGTTAGAAAACATTTTTTGTAATATAAATATCCTACCTTATGAAATTTAATTTTGTTCTCTTTGCTGCCTTTCATTGCACATTTGATGACTTTGTAAGCAATTGTTATATATGCAAATTTGCTAAAGCAAGAATGATATTGGATAACTTATCTTTAAAGATAAAATTTTAAAATTGTGGTGAAAATTGCTAATATGAATTTGCATCACATACTGATAGATAAAGGGGTGAATTTGGAGGTAGTTATCCAAATTCCAAACTGTTTGGTTAAGCGCCTAATTTTAAGGGAAATGATAAGGATTGAGTACATAGATGAAAGAGTTGGAGATAGAAGAGAATTTTTAGTTTATTTTAGAATTTAGTAACTGTAATATAAGTACAAATTAATTAAACTAATTCCCCCCTCCTCTGATTCTTAAAAAAGAAAAAAAGAAAAAAAAAATATTCCTCCTCTTCCATCCCTTAACGTTTGTTTGTTTTTTTTTTTTTGTTTTATATATATCTAATTAAGAATCCCCTTTACACCTGATTTTAATTTTATTAATAAGAACAATTTTAAAATAGATAATATCACTATTTAAGTAACTATAATACTAGCTTCTGAACACGCGCTCACGCGCGTGCTCAAAGGCTTTCTTATTTTTTTAATTTAGAGTATTTATTATAATTTTTGATTATTACATTTTTCAATCACAAAAAAAAATCTAAGGGTGTGATGAGAAATATGTGTGGTGAAATAATCTTTCATCACACGCCTAGGTTTTTTTTTTATGATTGAAAAATGTAGTAATGCGAAATTATAATGAATGCTCTAAATTAACTTTTACCCAAAAAATAAAAAAGCCTCTGAACACGCGCGTGAGCGCGTGTTCAGAGGCTAGTTTTTTATTTATTTATTTATTAATCATGAGTTTAGTCATGTTCAAAAAACTTAGTTTATTCATGTTTAATAAAACTTAGTATCATGTAATTTTTTAACAAATATTTTTGTCATACAAAATTAGAATGAAAGAATGCTACATAGAGATATATATTCAAGGTTGATTCATTCACGGTACTATAACTATGATTAAGTTGCTTTATCACAAACCATTTTTAACAAAATATTTTAATCAATTAAATGTGAATCTCATAACATGCATCTCATAACAATATATAACAATAAAATAACATGAATCTCATAAAAAAAAATTATCAATTGAAAATCACTAAAATTATGAGCATAAAACGTAAAGACAAACAAATAGGATAAATACTAATTTCTTAAAAGAAAGCTTACAATGAGGTGAGAAAACTACATAAATAATCTTTGATATTTGAAGAATAATGGGATTACAACTTCATTTCGAAATTGGGTAGAGACTCGTGCTGATAACATGTTATGAAAAAAAATATATGCAATATCAATTATAGGAAAACAAAACAATTTTATAATTAAACAATAAAAATTATTGACAAAAAAGAAAGAAAATATAGGCAAATGAAAGATAATAAACATACAACATCAATAATAGGAAAATCACAAAATTATATAATTAAACAATAAAAAATTTACACAAAAAGGAACGATAGTATAGGTAGATGAAAGAAAACAGTAATCAAACCTTAAGAATGGTTGGAATTCGTTTTGCAGAGCATAAACCAGACAACAATTAGAATATTTGGAGAACCTCTTCTTATATAAGATACAAAAATACTCAAATATATGCATTATTGATACCAAGAGATTCTTTTGAAATTCCATGTGGAAAAGGGAGGTGAACCTGAAAATACGTAGGTGTGGAAAAGGGAGGTGAACCTGAAAGAAAGGAAGGTAAACCTGAAAATACGTGGGTGTGAAAAAGGGAGGTGAACCTAAAATACACGGGTGTGAAAAAAAAAAAAAAAAGCATATCAGAATTACAAATTAGACTCCAATTTCATATTTACATTAACACGTAGCACAACAATAGATTAGAATTCTAATTTAGAATTCCAACTGGAGTTTCTCTTTACTTCACCTATTTTATATATATATATTATATATATATATATATATATATATATTATGAATGATATGGTTAGATCATGTCCATTTGATTTAATTAAAGACAAATTTTGGATACAAAATTGGTTGTAGCGTTTGGTTACAACTTCAATTAATATCTTTTTATTGGATGTGAATTTTAAAAAAATCTACCATTGAATTAATTTTCTTCTTATATCCTCTATACTTGAAAAATTTTCAGAAAATAAAATATCAATAGCTATGCTGTCAATCAAGTCTTTCAATTTTAAGTTTTTATAGTCTAAAATTATGTATAGAAAATAATTTTATGAATAGTAAATAATATCTATTTGATACAAAATTTGATGTGTTTTTTAATAACATAAAGAACGCACAATCTAACGGCTATATTTTCAAAATATACAGTCATGTTAATTCTTTAGTGGGAGTTGTAGCTATAAATTATAGCCAGTTAGCCAAACTTTGTCCTTTATTTAATTAATTCAGTTAAGATTTAACGAAAAACAATTGATAAAAGCTTCTACTTGTTACAAACTTAAAGTTTTGAAGGAATTATTTAATTAAGCTAAGCATGTAAAAATTAACTTGATACTCACAAAAATAATAATAATAATAATAATAATAATAATAATAATAATAATAATAATAATAATAATAATAATAATAATAATAATAATAATAATAATAATAATAATAATAATAATAAAAGTAACATTCTCAAAATCAATCTCTCTCTCTCTCTCTCTCTCTCTCTCTCTCATTGCAATTTGTCACATACTATTATAAACACTAATATATTGGAGACTCATCTAATAAAGGATAAGCTAAGGGAGTCGGGGTCCATGGCCCTTCTAGAATGGAATAGGTAGGAAGACTAATATATTGGAGACTCATTCCTCCATTTTCCTTCAAAATCTCAAATATTCATTCCCCTCAAAATTGGGCGAATCGGAGGGAATGAATTAGGTTAATGAAATTTTCTCTAAAACTCCTAAAATACCCCCTATACATTCGGCATTTTATTTAAAATAGGAGTATAATACTAATTTTGTTATAAATGATTCATTTTCATTCCTTCTAATGTTACTCTCAAACGAAGACGTTACTTACATTCTATTTTCTATCCCCTTATTTTAAAAATCCAAACAAGATAACATAATGATATTTCATTCCTCTCTTTTCCTTTGATTTCCATTACTTACATACACTCCATTTCTTTATGATTGGTTCATTGCATTCCATTCCATTCCTTTATAAACTTTCAAATGAAGTGTTAAAAATAATTTTTCCTCCCTCAATAAGTGTGCTTCTGTAGGACATGTAGGGAAAGATCCTAATTCATTGCACACAATTATTGAAAAATCATGCATGTGCTTTTGTAGGACATGTGGGGAAAGATCCTAATTCATTGCACAAAATTATTGTAAAGTCATGCGACAACTAATAAATGGATCTCAACACATTGAGAAACTCATAGAATACATTCTTCTAAAAAAATTGCAATGAATAAACTAAGAGTTCAAGTTTCAATCAATGTAGTTCGGTGGCTTGCATTTGAAGCTTGGGCTATTAGCTATCACAATGAAAGTATCAATTCATCACTTAATCGCAACAATTTTCTTGAACTGATAAAATTGTTGTCATGTTACAATGAAAAGGGTGTAGATGTTGTAATAAAAAAGGCTTCAACGAATGCCTTATGTACTTCATCACACATATCCAAAAGGAGATTATTTATGTCCTTTTTAGTAAGGTTAAGAAAGTGTTACATGAGAAAATTAAAGATGCAAAGTTTTGTATTAGTGTCAATAAAATTCGTGATGATTCCAAAAAAAGAGCAAATGATTCTTATTTTGAGATTTGTTAAAGATAATTTTATTCATGAAAGATTTTTCAATCTTGTCCAAGTCAAAGACACTACAACTTTAACTTTCAAAGATGAGATATTTAGCTGTCTTTTTCATCATGACTTAATTATTCAAAATATTTGAATTAAGGATATGATGACCCATTTCACCCAAAAAAAAAGAAAAAAGGATATGATGACCCAAGCAATGTGAGAGGTGAGTGGAACGGGTTGCAAGCCCTAATTTTTGAATAATATCCATATTCTTATTGCGTTTATTGATTTGTACATCACCTACAATTTGCATTAGTTGAAACATCTCATTAAATATGTGTTGTTCATTAATGTTTCACTAGCTTGGCTTTTGTCGTTAATATCGTTGTACTTCTTGCAAATGTAGCGATGAATTGAAAATATACTCAAGCTACTAAAGTTGCTGAAAAAGTAGTTAATAATGAAGTAAAATCTAGAAGGGGGCTTAATCAAATTGGCACTTTGAAGTGAACTAGAGAAACTTAGTGGGGATCTCACTTTAATGAATATCTAGCTTGAGAAAAATGCATAACACAACTTGTGTAAATCTAGAAAATATTGCTTAGGAACTAGATACTCTCAGCGTGGAGATGTAGATTTTTCCCTTAACTCATTGATGTTCTTGGAGGTTATTATATCTTATTGTTAGAGATATATTAGACATATTAGCCTAATGTATTATGTTTAAGTTCACTTACTTTATCGGCAAGACAAGTCTCCTACTTGTACTAGAAGTTTAATCTTTCTCTTTTGTATCTACTCTAGCATGTACTGCATGGTATACACATCAATACTAATATTTAATACTTATGAAGGACATTTTGGAAATCACTAGTATTCTTTCTCAAGTTTTGCAACGACAATCTCAATATATTCTGAATTCCATTGATCTTCTTCAAGTACTACAGACTTCATTACAAAAATGAGAGAAATAGGATGAGATACTTTTCTTATGAAAGTAAAATCATTGTGAGCAACACAAAACAAATATCTCTGATTTAAGTTGTATTATTATCGATCGATGTATTTATCATTACAATTGATTTTCAATTGCAAGAATTGAACAACAAATTTAATGAAGATATGATAGAGTTACTTGTTTTTAGCTCATTTTTGGATTCTATTGATGGTTTTAAGATGTTTGATATTGATGACATTTGCAAGATTATGGTGTTATTCTAAAGAATTTAAAGAGCAAGAAAAAGTGCATTTAAGAATTGCACTTCAACATTTTGAGTTTGATGTTCCTCAACACCCAAAGCTAAAGAATCTATCATCACTTTTTGAATTATAACAAGGGCTGGTGAGAGCCAAAAATTAACAATCTATTCATTTGTTGATAGATTGATTAGACTTGTGTTTACTCTTCGCGTTTCAACAACTACGAAATGTGCAGTTTCAGCCATAATACTTGTAAAACAAAGTTTTATAAGAAAATGGAAAATGAGTTTTTGAATTATTATTTAACATGCGTATAGAAAGAGAAATAGCTAAAAGGCTTAGTGTAGGAATCAATTATAAATTATATTAGTACTACGAAAGAATGTATAGTACAATTTTGTTGAGTTAAATAAAGGCGAAAAACCCATTTTAGTCCCTACATTTTCATGCGATTCCCACTTTGGTTCCTAACTTTTTTTTTTTCACCGCTTTTATTCCCTATCCTGGAAAACACCTCTCGTTTTAGTCTCTGACGTTACATCAGAGACGGAACTTGCTGAGCTGACAAACGGAAAAAATTGGAAATATTAAAATAATACTTATTGTGGCTACGTGGCTTTCCACGTCAGCCTCTAAATTAAAAAAAAAATTTTAATTTATTAATTTTAACTTAATAAAAAAATTAAAAACAGAAATAAAAACTAAAAAATTAAATTCAAGAACAGCAACAAGAACAACAAGAATACCAACAACAACAAACCCAGAATTTGAATCTAAAACAACCACAACCACACCCAGAAATTTAAATTTTAAGAAAAACCTTAAATCTAATTAATTTATAATTTTCTTTTCTTAATATTCATGTTCTTTCAACTTGGTCTTTGTGTTCTTCACAGACCAAACCCAGCAACCAAACTCAAACCCATATCAAAAGATGATGACCAAACCCAGATAATATTTGTGTTCTCTCTCTCTCTCTCTCTCTCTCTCTCTCTCTCTCTCTCTCTCTCTCTCTCTCTCTCTCTCTCTCTCTCTCTCTCTCTCTCTCTCACACTAGCTCCAGCAAAACTCATTAAAAAACCACCACTCACATCCCATTTAACCCACTAGACACCGGCTAGAAACGACCATTACGCCACCACCATGCCAATTTGCAAACCCATTAAAAAAACCACCAAAACCCACCAACTAGAACCACAAAAAAAAAAAATAATAATAATAAAAATAAAAAAAATAAATAAATAAACACGCACACACAAACCACTAGACACCGACCACAAAAGCCACGCCACCTCCACACCCCCAAAAGAAACACACACACACACACACACACAACAACAACAACAACCAAACAAAACTCATAACCCACCACTGCACCACCATGCCTCAAACCCACCACAACTACCCACACGCCACCCACCATAGATCCACCCCCACAACAACCATGCCTCAGACCCACCACGACCCAAACCCACGACCCACCACCACCAGATCCGACTCACAATACCCCTCAGTTAGTAGATCGATGGAGAAGCTTTGATCTCTACTTCATCGGTAAAGGCCCAACCACTAGAGATGTGAGGAAAGAGAGAGTGAGAAAGAAAAGGGATTGAGACCAGAGAAAGAGAAAGACAAAGAAGAGGGAAAGAAGGATTAAAAGAATGAGATAGAAATAAATTTGAATTTTTTTTTTTTAACAATTAAGCTACAATGCAAGTTGAAACATGATCTTCTGATATGGGTTTGAGTTTGGTTGCTGGGTTTGGTCTGTGAAGAACACGAAGACCAAGTTGAAAGAACATGAATATTAAGAAAAGAAAATTTTAAATTAATTAGATTTAAGGTTTTTCTTAAAATTTAAATTTCTAGGTGTGGTTGTAGTTGTTTTAGATTCAAATTTCTTGGTTTGTTGTTCTTGGTGTTCTTGTTGCTATTCTTGAATTTAATTTTTTAGTTTTTATTTCTGTTTTTAAATTTTTATTAAGTTAAAATTAATAAATTAATTTTTTTTTAATTTAGAGGCTGACGTGGAAAGCCACGTGGCCACAGTAAGTATTATTTTAATATTTTCAATTTTTTCCGTTTGTCAGCTTAGCAAGTTCCGTCTCTTATGTAATATCAGGGACTAAAACGAGAGGCATTTTCCAAGATAGGGACTAAAAGCAGTGAAAAAAAAAAGTTAGGGACCAAAGTGGGAATCGTGTGAAAATTTAGGGACTAAAATAACTTTTTTACCTTAAATAAATTTTTGTTGAATAAAATATTTTTTCTGATCATAAAAAAATTATAGTTACTTAAAGATTTTGTTATATTTAGGCTCCATCCATCCAAATGGTACATCTAGTTGAGAGCCGATCCGAATACTATTCTACCAAAAGGTTGATAACCAGTCTTTGACTCTTTGTTAGGATGGAAGGAAAAGCACTGCCGAAGTATTATCATCAGTATGTAGAGTCAACTAATATGGTGTACTAATATGATGTACTAAAAAAAACACCTAAATTAGTTGAAAAAAGAAAAAGAAAAAAGTTGACTGCTACATGACATCATTACTAAATTTAATATAAGCTCATTGGCTCTGTTGAGTACTACTACATGCCATCATTGCCGAAGTACTGTTGTCTTCTTTGGCTCAAATCTTGGTTTGGTTGTGTATTTAATGAATGCATAGACAAAGATCTAAACATTTTAGTTCGGTAACAATTTTTTGCCTCTGTAAAAAAAAAATGAGGTGAAAACCATATTTTTATTCTTATATTTTTACCTGATTTTCACTTTAGGCCATATATTTTATTTTCACCACTTTTAGTTTCTGTTTAAAAAACGTCTTTTATTTAAGTCATTTTCGTCAGTACCGTTAGGGCACTGGCCTACGTGGTAAACAGAATTATTAAAATAATAATAAAAAATTTATTTTGTCATTAAAAAATGTCACGTCAGCAATTAAATTTTAAAAAAATAATTTAACTAAATAAAAAATAGAAATAAAAATAAAAAATCACATTAATTGAGATCAAAATGTGTCTTGAACAAAAACAACAAAAACACAAACCAAAATCTAAGAACACAAACCCAGTAATTTAAAAAAAAAAAAAAAAAAAAACAGCAACAACAACAAAATAAACCCAATCAAACAAACCAGTCTCCAAAATATATAAAATCGACACCTCAATCCCTAAACAAATTTTGGTAAACTCACCCCTCCATCGTATATGCCTTAAAACCAAACATCCACCATAAACATTTCAATCAAACTAACCCACAAACAAACTCCAAAGCAAACATTACACCCAGAAGGAATTCGCTAGAAATTGGCGCATTAGCCATTGTTTGAAATGATTTTGCTTAAGAAATAGCGATATCCATTGAACTAAGAGTAAGCATCACCCATGGGTCTGATCAAGAGAGAGAGAGAGAGAGAGGGCGACACATGCACGCCGATCAGCCACCGCCACCTCGTCGATGAACACCACCGCTTTAGCACGCCGATTGGCCACCCATTCTTGTTGATCTACCCTTTCACATGACGATATGCTAGAGAGAGAAAGAGAGAGCCAGACAGAGTCACGGAGAGAGTAGGATGCAGAAGAGAAAGAGAGAGTAAGAGGTTGTGTCCTTCACGGCGGAGCCACCACCGCCACCCCTCGCCGATTTCCCCTTTCTCAACACCATTCACGCCCTTGCTGCCCATTACAAGGACGAGGGTGCATGGATTTCTTTTGATTTTTACACATGATCTGAACTTCCGATTGCTTTTGAATTGTGTGATCTTGTGTTTTGGGTTGGATTTGGGTTCTTGCTGTTCCTGTTGTTGGGATGACATTTTTGAGATTTGGGTGTTGTTTTTTTTAGTGAGTTTGGGTTTGTGTTCTGAAAGTGTTCTTGTCGGTTTTTTTTTTTTTTTTTTTTTTTTTTTTAATTTCTAGGTTTGTGATCTTGTATCTGGATTTGTGATCTTGTATCTGGGTTTTTGTTCTTGTTGTTCTTGTTCAAGACACACTTTGATCTCAATTAATGTGATTTTTTATTTTTATTTCTGTTTTTTATTTTTTTTTTGATTTAGTTAAATTTAGTTAAATTATTATTTTTTAATTTAATTGCTGACGTGGCATTTTTTAATTGACAAAATAAATTTTTTATTATTATTTTAATAATTCCATTTGCCACGTAGGTCAATGCCCTAATAGCACTGATGGAAAGGACTTAAATAGAATGCGTTTTTCTAAATAGGGACTAAAAGTGGTGAAAATAAAATATATGAACTAAAGTAAGAATCGCATGAAAATGTAGGGACGAAAATTTAGTTTTCGCCAAAAAATTAATAAATGATAATTGAAAGTTGAAGTACAAATCTCATTAATTTGTAAATTTCTTGCTACTACTTCAATGTCAACGCCTTTTGAACAACATTTTCTAAAATACATCTTGTTCATGCCATTTTTATTAAAATAATGAAGTAGGACATAAATTTTTTTTATAGCAATTAGTCTAGGGGCTAGAGATGTCCACATTCAGGTCAAGTTGGCTTAGGTTTGGGGTGAACCAGCTGCCACTCGACACGGTAACTTTAGGTGTTGGAATTTCAGACCAGCCGTCATTATTTGTTGATTTCATTGATATCAACCGCCACAACTTTGTAAATCCTTTGATCAGATCAATCAAAGTTATCTTAGGCACAATGGGTCATTGTTGCGTCATGACATGGTGGACACTGACAAGATCTTACTGAGATCTCACCAATTCCAATGGAGATCTCGACAAATCTATTAAGATATTGTTAGGTTCTAAAAATTTAGGATTAAATATTTAAAATCATATTTTGTATGTGTTGGCAAATTGAGAACAAAGCATGTCTAGTCTATGTGTTAAATAATGCTCAAAGGTGTATATTTCAAGCTTCAAGTTCGAGCTGATTGCAAAAAAGAAAAAGAGGGGTCAGAATCTACCAAGTTCAATCGATTGAGAATTAGGCCCGATAGATCGAGAATCATAAAAAAAGAATTTCTGCAGAATTTAAAATCAGGCCCAAGCCCGCAAAAACATTTAAGGTATCAATCTAACTTGTCCACAAATAAAAGGGAAACTTTAGCTACATTTTTAAGACTTTTGGAAGACTTGTGTGTAACTCTTTATGAAATTTGAGAAGTTTTGTATCTTCTAACTATACAAGTTTATTAAAAAAGTTTTTCTAGCGGCTAGGTCTAGGGTTCTCTATTCCTGGCGCTTGTAGAATTTCGTTCCTAGTGTTGTCTAGGTTTTTTTTCCCTTTAGACTTAGGTAAGACTGATAGGACGGAGTGTTTCATGTGTGTTGTTGCGGTTTCTGTGTTGCTGTTTGGTACGGTATGGATAGACTAGAAGAGATGTGGGCTAGGTTCTCGCTGTCTGAGGAGGAAGAACGGGGTGCTGAAGTCGGGGGTCAAGAGGAACCTATTATTCACCGTTTGGCTAGAAAATTCTTCACAAAAAGAGTAGTTAACGTTGATGCTGTGGTCCGTACTTTCAAACCTTTGTGGAAGCCAAAAGGTGAACTCAAAATCCGGGATGTAGGAGATAATATTCTTTTATTTGAATTTGAGGATTGTTTGGACCTTGAACATGTACTGGAATTCAAACCTTGGTCATATGATAAAAGTCTGGTGGTGCTTCAGAGAGCTTTAGATGCTAAGTCGGCCTCACCACTGGACTATTCACGCTTATCATTTGGATTCAGATACATAATGTCTCGACCTACCTTTTATTGCAAGAACTGGTGAGTCTGTAGGAAAAACTCTAGGCAAGGTATTACAAGTGGCTAACCCAGAAGACGATGGGGCTAGTGGTGAGCTTCTGAGAGTCTGAATTAATCTAGATATTTTGCGGCCGCTTCCTCGGTGTTGCAAGCTTTAGGCTAGACAGAAATTTGTGGTATGGGTGAGTATCACGTATGAGCGGCTTCGGAATTTCTGTTATTGGTGTGGTGGAGCCAGTCATAACGATGGGGATTGTGAGAAGTGGCTCGGCAGTAAGGGGAGATTGAGGAAGGAAGAGCAAGAGTATGGTGAGTGGTTGTGGGCCGATTCCGTTAGGATAGTTCGTAAGACAGTGGCTGTGATTTCGGGGAAGTCTCGACGTCAAGCTCCTTGGATGCAGTAGCCCTCTGTGCCTAATCAATCTCATAGCTATGGTGATGTTATTCCCATGCAAATTGCCCCTAGTGATGGTCAAGGCTTAGCAACACATAGGGAGGGTAGTGTGTCTGATGAGGTGAATTCTGTTCAATGTCTTTCACCGGTCGTTGAGGTTGGACAGGCTGAGCAGTTGAGTTTTTGAGATGGTGAGTGAAGCTCGGTTGGAAAGGGTTATTGTGGGTTCTACTCTACTTGAATCTGAGGTCCCACGGGTTCCTCGGGTTGAGCAAGATTGTCATGCTTTGAATATGGCCCATGCAACTCAGGCAGATTCTTTGCTTCATAATCTATCACAGGTATCGGGGCCTACACTATTAACTAAAGCATGGAAGAGGTTAACTCGTGAAGTAGGCATGGTTTCTAAGGACAAAATTTCAGACAATGGGGCTGTGACAGTGGGTAACATCATAAATTCTGGGAAGAAACGCTTGAGCATTGACTTTGAGGATCACATGGAGAGTAAGAAGTTTTGTATGGAGACCAGTCAGGGTGAGGTGGAACAAACTTTTGAGGTGGTGGTTGCAAGATAGCACCACCAGGCGTTATGTGTTGCCTTAGCTAGAACTGTCGTGGGCTTAAGAACCCATAGACAGAAGATGAACTTGTTGCCCTTGTGACATCAAAAGATCCCAAAATAGTTTTCTTAATAGAAACTAAAGTTGAAAAATACATTCTAGAAAGGGTCGATAGAAGGATTCAGTTTACTAATCTTTTTATTGTTCCTCTTGTCAATACAGGTGGTGGCCTTGCTTTGTATTGAAAGTCTGATTTGGATGTGGATGTGCAAACTTTCTCTACCCACCACATTAATGTTATTGTTAACCAAGGAGTGGATGACGCCTAGCGGTTTACAGGTTTCTATGGAGATCCTGATACTGCTAGCCAGGAAAACTCTTGGGGTTTACTTCGGAATTTGAGCCATCAGTTTAATTTGCCCTGGGTTTGCATGGGTGATTTTAATTAAATCTTGTCTACAAATGAGAAGATGGGATGGTTGTATAGGCCAGAATGACAAATGCAGGGGTTTCGGGATGTTTTGGATTATTGTCACTTGAAAGACCTTGGTTTTAATGGATTCCCTTATACTTGGTGTAATCGTAGATTTGGTGCCTAGAATACGTGGATTCAGTTGGATAGGGGTGTGGCAACTATTGAATGGATTCTTTGATTTTTGGCAACCCGGATTCATCATTTAGAAGCCTTTTACTCTGATCATTGTTGTTGTGCTCTGATTCTGAATTAAAGCGGTTTTACAAGAAAGGAATGCCTTTTCGTTTTGAAGCTATGTGGTTAAAAGATAGCACTTGTGAAGAGGTGATAAAAAAGTCAAAGGGTGATCGTATGACTTCTTTTGATGTGTGGGGTTTTAATAGGAAGATTTTGGGCTGCCAAGAGAGTCTGCTAGAGTGGAATAAAAAATATTTTGGGCATGTCCGTCACTAGGAAGCCCCGGGAACTTAATCATGCAAAAGAGGCAATTACTATGTCACGGATCTGGGGAGAATTTATAAATTATGGGATGAGATTCAGAAGTTAAAAATCCGAGAAGAGAGTATGTGGAAGCAGCAATCCTGCAATGTTTGGCTCAAGAAGGGTGATAACAACACTCGTTATTTTCATTGTCGAGCAAACCAACGAAACAAACGCAACTTCATAACTGGGATTGAGAATAGTGCTGTAGAATGGGTGGAGGATGAAGGCCATATGGGTGCTATTGTTGAGGAATATTTTCGTTCCATTTTTACCTCTTCTAGGCCATCGGATTTTGATAGTATTTTGCAAGGGATTCACCCGGCTATCTCTGAGGATGATGTTGGTTGCTTAGGCCGTGAGTTTCATGCAGATGAAGTGTGGGCTGCACTTAAACAGATGGCTCCTCTTACCACTCCTAGTCCCGATGGGATGTCGCCTATATTTTATAAATCTTTCTGGCATATTGTGGGAGAGGATGTTACGGCGGTGGTGCTCAAAGTTCTTAACTTAGGTGTGGTTCAGGAATCCTTTAACTCTACTTTTATTGTTCCTTTCCCAAAAGTGAAGCAACCAAGGATGGTCTTTGATTTTCACCATATTAGTTTGTGCAATGTGATCTATAAACTTATTTCAAAAGTTTTAGTAAACCGGCTGAAAATTTTTTTAGCTAAGGCCATTCTTGAATCTCAAAGTGCTTTTTTGACCGGAAGACTTATTTCTGATAATGTGTTAGTTGCTTTCGAGACATTACACTACCTTAAAAGAAAAACTCAAGGGAAGTTTGGTTACATGGCACGTAAGCTTGATATGAGCAAAGCATACGATAGGGTTGAGTGAGAATTTATAGAGAAAACCATGCAGCATATAGGGTTGGGGGATAGATTGGTGAGTCTCATTATGTCCTGCATTACTTCGTTCTCCTATTCTATGCTTCTCAATGGGCGGCCGGTTGGGCATATTAAGCCAGAGAGGGGTTTACGCCAAGGTGACCCTTTATCACCTTACCTTTTCCTTATGTGCGCTATGAGACTATAGAGCTTGTTACATACGGCTGAAATGGAAAGGCACATCCAAGGAGTGGCTATTTGTCGGAATGGGCCAAGAATCTCTAATTTGTTTTTTGCTAATGATAGTGTGTTATTTTGTCGGGAAAAAGAGGAGGAATGTCGGAAGATTTTGGAGATTTTGGCTATTTATGATAGAGGTTCGAGTCAGAAAATTAATAGAGATAAAACAAATATTTTTTTTCAACTCTAATACTTCTTCTGATATGCAGTCTCGTATTCAAAGCATTTTGGGTGTTCTGGCCATTCGGCAATATGAGAAGTATTTGGGTTTGCCAGCACTTGTGGGAAGGGCTAAGAAGCAAAGTTTTATTTATATCAAGGAAAGGGTATGGAAAAAGCTTCAGGGATGGAAAGAAAAGTTGTTGTCTCAAGCGGGTCGGGAGGTGTTGATCAAAGCAGTCATTCAAGCAATTCTGACGTACACTATGAGTTGTTTTAAACTTCCCAAGGGTTTAATCAAGGAGTTGGAAGTCATGATACGAAAGTTTTGGTTGGGATATCGTGGTGGTTCTAGGTAGACCCATTGGGTAAGTTGGGATAGGCTTTGTGAAGCTAAGAAGGTTGGAGTCAAAGAAATTGAGAAGTTTAATGATGCTTTGCTGGCTAAGCAAGTTTGGTGGATGATAAACAATCCTAATTCATTTTTTCATTGTGTTTTTAAGGTGAGTCTTTTCCCGGATTGCTCTATTTTGGAAGCTAGGGAATCTATTGTAGGCTCCTATCCTTGGAAAAGCCTTCTCAGTGCAAGGGATATTATTCGACAAGGGATGGTTTGGTGAGTAGGGAATGGGAATTCTGTGCAGATCAAAGGGGACCGTTGGCTGCCGAACAAAGCTTGCTGCTCTGTTATTTCTCCTTTGCCGCAAGTGGAAGATGATACACAAGTTAGTTTCCTTATTGACCAAGGCAGGTTTGTGTGAAAGGAATTGGTGGTTAAGGAGCTCTTTCTACCTCACGAAGCTAACATTATATTGAGCATTCCTATGAGTTTTAGGCTACCTCCTGATCGCATTGCTTGGTCTTTTACCCCTTCGGGTTTATTCTCAACTAGTAGTGCTTACAAATTGATTGTTTCAGGTGCATCGACTTCCATGGTAGGTAGCTCCACTGTGGATGATCAAAGGCAATTTTGGAAGGGGTTGTGGCAACTCCTAGTTCCTAATAAAATCAAGCTTTTCATTTGGAAGGCTTGTAATGATGCTCTGCCAACTATGGAAAATTTGTTTCGTCGGCATATCGTTTCGTCTGATCAGTGCAATCTCTATCAAGAGCAGACTGAGGATGTTGTGCATGCTCTTTGGCTATGCAAGGAAATCTCGAGTGTTTGGTTGTCTCTAGAGTGGTTTCACCAAGTGGTTCCGGTTCAACTTGTTAATATTCGTGAACTCCCGTCCAGATTCATGTATTGTCGAGATGAGTATCGTGTAGAGATTCATGTTTGGAGTATCTGGAACCGAAGGAATGCGCTGCATTTTGGGCGTAATGCTATCCCTGTGGATCGCATATGCAATTGCGCTGGGAATTATTTGCAGGAGTTTTTGGCTTCCCAGGAAGAGGAATTGATCCTTCCTTTCCCTTCTTCTGTGCAACTTTGGTGTCCTCCAACTTCTGACATGTGTAAGGTTAATTTTGATGCTGCGGTTTTTCGAACTTCAAATTTGGCGGGTTTGGGTGTGGTAGTTCGCGACAGTAGTGGAGCAGCTGTTGGTGTGCTCTCTATTCCCATCTCTCTCGGTAGTTCGGTGGCTGAGCTGGAAGCATTAGCTTGTCTGAGGGCTACTCAGTTTGTGCTAGAAATTGGCCTTACATGAGTGGTTTTTGAAGGGGATTTAGCTGCTATTATTGATGCTCTTCGGCAGGGGCAGTGGCGACTCCAAAAATTTTGTCCAGGGTGTTCCTATTTTACTTTGAAAAAATTTTGGGTCATTTCGGTCTATTTCGGATGTTTCAGTAAATATCGGCCGAAATTCAAGATTTGGCAAGCATGAAGTTTGTACTTAAAAAAAAAAAAGAAAATTCTTAAAACCATAACAAGTTTGTATTCTGTGCATCGAAAAACCTCAAAAGGGAAAAAAATATAATAAAAAGAAAAAAAATGAACAAAGGTACTTGTACAATAAACTATAAGTTCATTTGAAATATTAATAAAATTATTAATTATTGTTGTTCAGTTGTTTCATACATTTTTTTGTCTTTTATAAACTATAATCTGTTGTATTGTTGTTTATTAATTATTAAATTATTAATTGTTGTTTAGCCTAACATAATTTCATTTGTTTGTCTTTTATAATGTATTAGTTAATTAAATTATTAATTATTGGTGTTTAGTTGCTTCATTCATTTTTTTTACTAACTACTAGGAGTCTAGCACACATCTCACTGTGCGTTAGTAGTTAGCAATTAGCACACACCTCATATGTGCACACACCCCTGCCTCTGCATGACTTTTACTTCCCCAATTCAGATTCTTTGTTACGATTTTTTTTTTTTTAGATTTCAGTTCAAAATTTGTTTTGCATAAAGATTTTGAGGGTGTTCTTGATATTACTTGAGGGTGTTCCTTTTTTTTTTTAAGGGTAAACAAATAAAAAAATAAAAATCATATATATATTGACAGGCCACAAACGCGTTGACTCCTTGTGATAACTTAGATTAATTAATTAGCACAGTTATTAATTAATCAAATTAACATACAATATCACGTGGCAGCACAAAAAAATCACCAAAACTAAGTAAAATAGCGGAAAATAAATGATACAGTGATTTATTTACGAATTGAGAAAACCTTACGGCAAAAACCCCACCGGGTGATTTAAGGTTACCACTCCCGAAACTCCACTATTATCACAACAAGCGGTTACAAGCAAGGAATCCCAAGTACCTTACCAACCTACAGTTGAACCCTTACCCCAATACCCAATTGGACTTGCTCTGTAGTGACAGTTTCTCCTTTTGATGCACAGCTCCCAAGTATGTGACTAACCAATTTGATGCGCGGATCCCAGTACGCGGCTTACTCCTTTGCACGAATCCCAGTACGTGACTCACTCACCAACTTGAGGAAGAAGAATGTTGGCTGCAAAGTTCTTCACTTTATCAACAATGAAGATTAAGAAGCACTTGGTTACAAAACCCTAAGGTGCAAAGACGCAGTAGCTTCTTCCAGAGCGAATAAGGCTTCGGTCACCTTTTTCATATGTTCTCCTTGTATTCTCTTCTGTGACGGCCTCAAAAATATGCCTTATATATGCCTAGGGTTGTGAGAAAAGAAACCCTACACAAATACAAAAGCCTGGCCCAAAAATCAGATCTGAAAATCTGAATTTCCGTAACCTCGATAGATACCTCGATCGATCGGGCAGCTGTCGAGCCTCATTAAATCTCGATAGATACCTCGATAGATAGCTATCTGTCCAGCAGCTATCCGCAGGTGTCCAGCAGCTATCCGCAGGTGTCCAGCTTTAGTACACACATTTTCTTCACTTGTTTCTTGGTTCAATCTTCATGGCTTTAATACTAGACTTGAACAACATATTCTTTGAAGTATTAATCACATCCTAGATCTATCCAAATACAAGTAAAGTGCGTTTTGTCAAAGGATAAGCCAATTACATAAAATAGCGATATATGTTAACAAACTTGAACTACATATGTCCTAACATATATATATATATATATATATATATATATATATATAAATTCAAGCCAGGGTGTTCCTAGGAACACTCTGGACTCTAAGTGGCGTCGCCACTGGGCAGGGGTCAGGCGAGCATACTTGCTATGGGAACGTGCTGGATGATATTTGAGCCTATGTTTTAGCTTTCCAGTTTTATGATTTTAATTTAGTTAGTCGTTTGTGTAATTTGGTTGCTGATGCTTTTGCTAAGAAAGCTAGTTTTGTTATGGGGTTGCAAGTTTGGAAGGGTGACCTTCCTGCTGACATTTCTCCTTTTTTGTTTCGTGATGTTCATTGATTTTTGTTTTGAATAAATTCCTAGGCCTAGGGTCTGGTTTCTCAAAAAAAAAAAAAAAAAAACACAAGTGTCTATTGTAGCAAGATCTACAATCAAGCGGTGGTAGAATCTAATTGCTGTTACAAAGATCAACAACTGAGTGTGATCTCAAAATCACAAGAGTGGGTACTTGTGTTGCAATAAATCCAAGGAGATAAGGAGTTCGTGGATTTAGAACTTGCACGTTATCGTGTTAGTCAATTACTAATCGAGGTAGCAATAGATTTAGGGTTAAATCTAATTGTAAAAATTTCAATTCTCTTATAATGGATTTGCTTTACCATGAGTATTGCTAGGTCAAATCCTCCCTAGGTTTTACCTTGAAACAATTAGTTTCATTAGTTTTCTTAGGTCATCATATCATGATGTTATTTACATTTCCGCTGCTATGCATGATATCATTTATTATTGTTTAACCTAGATTTAAAAAATTAACCTGAATAATCACTTGGATAATATGTTATGTAAAACAATTTGGTTTAGGGGGTCTAAACAGAACAAACAAGTGGTATCAGAGCAGGTTAGCTCTTCTTTATAGATATCTATACTTAGAATTGATCCTTAACCCCTGTTGTCATGGATTCTTTGTCTCTTTACTTGAATGCAATAAGGTTGAGAATTGAATCTATTTTTTCTTAGGCTATGTGGTTTTTTAAATGTGCTAATCCTATCCTTTAGTGTCTACGTATATCTACCTCTTGCAATAATTATGTTTGTTATATTGCTTTGACTACCTTAAAGGCACGAGATACTTGTCTTTGGTATTTGGATAGTAGTTGTCCCAAGCACATGACAGGTAATAAAGCTTTGTTCAAGACTCTTTTTGAAGGGAAGATTGGAATTGTTACATTTGGAGATGGAAACAAGTTAGTCAACCGAGGTATTGGAACAATCTACATTCTAGGACTGCCCTTGTTCGAAGACGTGTGGTACATGGATGGATTGAAGGCAAACTTGTTGAGTATTAGTCAGATATGTGATAATGGGCTGAATGCGTTGTTCACTAAATATGAGTGTGAGATACTTGATGATGGGGGTGACTGCATTTGTGTTGGAATAAGAACCGTTGATAATTGTTACGGTATAACACCAAGCATAAATCATAAGTGTTATAGTGTAAAAATTAATCAAGTGGACCTATGGCATCAATAGTTAGGACATGCTAGCCACAAGAAAATAGAGAAGAGTATTTATGGACCATGTCAGATTGGAAAATAAGTGAAAGCTAAGCATCCATCAATCAGCGACGTTCAGACATCTAGACCCTCAGAGTTGCTACATATTGATCTTATGGGTCTTGCCAGAGTTCAAAGCTTAGGTGAAATGAAGTATATCCTTGTTGTGGTGGATGATTTCACATGATACGCTTGGGTGGTTCTCCTGAAAGATATATCTAAAGCTATTGACAAGATGATTCATCTGTGCAAGAAGTTGCAAGTAGAGAAGAATACCTTGATTGCTCGGATCAGAATTGATCATGGAAGAGAGTTTGAGAACTCTAAACTCAAATCCTTTTGCAATGATCAAGGGAAAAAGTAAGAATTTTCTGCAACCAAGATACCTCAGCAGAATGGGGTTGTGGAAAGAAAGAATAGAGTAATTAAAGAAATGACTAGAGTCATGTTGAATAACAAAAGTATGCCAAAGTCTTTCTAGGGAGAAGTTGTAAACACTGCATGCCATACCTTGAACAAAGTGTACTTCATCTCGATACTAAGAAGACCCTATATGAACTCTAGAGAGGAAAGAAACTGGTGGTGAAATATTTCAGAATTTTTGGTAGTAATTGTTACATCCTTCGTGACCGAAATAATCTTGAAAAATTTGATGCAAAAAGTGATAAAGGGCTCTTTCTTAGATATTCTATGTCAAGCAGAGCGTACAGGGTGTAAAATTTTAGAACCAAAACTGTGATGGAATCTGCTAATGTGGTGATAAATGATGAACAATATGTAGAAACTCATGCTAAAGAGGCTTAAAGTGTTCAAGGGAGATCTATAAAAGTTGAAGATACTCTTCCTAAGGAGTATGTTGAAAAGTATAATGATGAAGAATTGTTAATACTGGATGATACTATCTCAAAACCAACAACCCCAATGTGAGAAAATCCACAAGAATAAGATGAGTCAAGTACACCATCTGAGCAAAAAAGTACAACAACATCTTTGGTGAAAGGTCCATCTACTAGGGTTAAGCTTAATCACCCTCCCACCAATATCTTGGGAACTTTAAATGATAACATGAGACTAAGATCTAAAGCATTGAATGTCATTACTCACTCGTGCTATCTTTCTTAAGTGGAATCCAAGAATGTGGATGAAGCTCTGTAAGATGCTGATTGGATTAACTCAATGCACGAAGAACTCCATCAATTTGTTTGAAATAATGTGTGGGAACCAATTCCTAAACCTGAAGGAGCCAATGTGATTGGAACTAAATGGATCTTCAAAACAAGTTTGATGAGCATGGAATAGTCATAAGGAATAAATCAAGACTTATTGCACAAGGATACACTTAAGTAGAAGGAGTTGATTTTTTATGAGACTTTTGCACTTGTAACTAGGCTTAAGTCTATTCAAAGACTTTTGTCCATTGCATGTCACTTGAATTTCAAGCTATATCAAATGGATGTAAAAGTGCATTTTTGAATGAGATGTTACAAGAAGAAGTGTCTATAGAGCAGCCCAAAGGATTTGTGGATCCTCATAGACCTGATGATGTCTGCAAACTGAAAAGAGCATTGTATGGTCTTAAACAAGCTCCTCAAGCTTGGTATGATAGATTGACTTCTTATCTCACAGGGAATGGATTCAAGAGAGGAAATGCTTGAAGCTCAGATTTGTGTGAAAATAGAAGAGCTTGTTCAGACCGCCAAATAAAAATTACGGCTAGATTTCTTTTACTCTAACTTAAATTAAGTGCAAGTTAAGAGTAAATGATTACAAACAACCGATACAACTACCTTAAGCCATATTCATGCAATATCAATAATAAAAGTTAAGCTTAAAGGGTAGGGAATAGAGATGCAAATACAAGATAATACCACGATGTGTTATCGAAAAGGAAACCAAAGAACTCTGTGAAAAACTTCTTCGCCACCTTCCAAGCACTAAATCAATCCGCTAGAGAATAAGTTGGAGTACACGAACAACCAAATACTCTCCAAACCTAGTCTACCCAATGTACTTGAGCCCTCCAAGCTCTTAATACCAATTAGCTTCTCAGAACCTTGTCTTCTCTAGCTTTCTCGAATCCCGCAATTTAGTCCAATTGCATCCGGCAATGAATGACTCCTTCCAATTCTTCCTAGCAGCACCAAAATCTCACTTGACACTCAGATTAGGTGTGGTAAGTGTTTGAGTTATCAACCTCTTATGGATTTAGAGATGGAGAGGTAGGAGTAGAGGAAAACCACAAGGAAATATGTACATGATTATGGGTATAACAATCTCTAACTTTCAAGTGTATTTTTTAGGGTTTTCTCTCTAAAAACCACTCCTTACAAATATGTGGGTAATGAGGTTATATATAGTGTGGGTAAAGATTTGGTAAAACAAAACATGACAAATTAGCCAAACAGAATGTTTCACGAGTATTTCGTGGGAAGGCCTTACCCGCGAGACACTCGTGAAAACTCCAAACTGGCATGACTTTTTGCTTTCCAGTCATGTGCTCTACACTTGGCTCTTTTATGGGATAGCTTCTTGCGAGGCACTTGCGAAATCCACTTCTTCATCATTTTAAGCTTGAGTCTTCACAACAATGAAAACGTAGTTTTCTAGATGTCGCTCACACCTAGAAAATGTACATACATAACAATCCAAGCTCGTAAATGCATTACGCCATTAGTACAGAGGTACTAGGCCAAACTCACATATGATATACATAATATAAGCGATCAAACTTTTTGAGATTTTTCACTTTTTATGGGTTTTTGAATTTTGTCAACACACTCAAAAACAAAACAAGCAAAATAAGATCAACAAAAATAACAAACAAAAACTTGAAAAAGAAACACACTACAAACTGGAAACAATGACACAAGAAGATTGCATATGTCATGATGCATGAACCTATAATCCTAAAACATTGGAAGTATTAATGCATAGGCACAGAGAGTGATTATGCATGAGTACCCTTCTTCATCCACACTGTACGAGTATTTTGGGTGAGATCCTTAGATGGAGGAGTACAACTGACATAAATTTCAAACCTAGAGGTGAAGCTAGCAAGGTATAATGGAATGTTCTTCAACATCTCCATAACATCTCCAATGAGTTGTCCCTTATTTTCTCCTTTAGCTTGTGCTCCCTTTGGCATCCTTCTTGAATTTTCTTGGCCACGCACAGAATCAGCCCTTTTGAGTGCTTGAAGCTTGAAGCAATTTGGCCTTATGTACCCTTGCACACCACAATGATGCCAATAGTGCTTCACTTGAGGTCCCCTTTGATTTTTGGGTAATGAATTCCCTTTATCCTTTAGTTTTGCACTAATGGTTCTCTTTGGAACAGTAGGAGTCTCAATCTCGGGCTTCTTCACTTTGGGTTTCTCTATATTTTTTGCTGATACGAACCTCACTTCCTTCTTGGGTTCGCTGCTTGAGCTTCCTTCACCATTATAGTCTACACTAGTCTTGTCATATGAAGATTTTTGAGAAGAAAGTATGCTGTCAAGTTTCTTGGTGGAAATGCGTTCCACTTTGACATTATCTTGACTAATTTCAAGTTCAAAAAACTTGATTTTTGAATAGGCTTCCATCAATTCTCCCTTTAGCCTTCAACTTCACACTTTGCCTCCTTAAGTTGCACAAGTGTGCGCGTATGCTCTTCTTAAATTTTCTTCATCTTCTTGACGGCGTTGTTTACAACCTTGGTATATTTGCCTCAATGAAGGTTTTTCTCACCTTCGTTGAGGCACACATCCTCATCTTTCGAACCTTCAACTTCCGAACCTTTCGAATGCACACCAAGCTCATCAACCAAGTTGCTTAATTCTTCACCAGAGTCAACTACGGTGATTGCCATGAAGACTAAATAGTTTCCCTAACTATCACACTCTCTTTCCGCATCAAAATTTGAGCTTTCAGAATCACTAAGGGTAGTGGCAAACACTTTACCCTTTCCTCTCAAATAGTTTGGACATTCCTTCTTGAGATGTCCTTGGCCATTGCATTCATAGCACATGAGTCCTTGAGTGGATGTAGAATCCTTCCCATCTTTCTTCTTAAACTCCCTCTTGTCATTCTCAGAGGATAAGAACTTTCCTTTACCAAATGGCTTCCCATTGTTCTTCATTTTGAGAAATTTTTGGAAGTTCTTTACAAGAAATGCTACCTCCTTCTCTACGTCGTCTTCATCGAAAGAAGCACCTACTCTCTCATTTATAGTTTTGAGAGCAAGCAATTTGCTGGACTTGTGAGAAGGTAGTCTGAGCTCATATGTTTGGAGAGATATCCAAATTTTTTCTCTCCTCAATTACTATGACCTTAGCCCGGAAGCTTTTGAGTAAGGATCCCAAAATCTTTCTCACCACCTTAGCATCTTTAATCTTCTCTCCGAGATTGAGCTTGGCAATCACTATCTCGTTGAGTATCCCATAGAAGGAATCAAACGACTCATCGTCACTCATCTTAACTTCCTCAAAAGAAATAGTGAGCATTTGAAACTTGGTATCCTTGACCTTCTTGGTACCTTCGTAGGTTGTTTCAAGAATGGTCTACGCCTCCTTGGCAGTCTTCATATGTGAAATCCTGTGGAACTCATCAGTAGAAACACCACAGAAAATAGCATTAATTGCTTTGCTATTGGTGTTTGCTAAAGCAAAAGCAGCCTTATCCTATTTAGATTTGGCAGTACTAGGTCTTACATACCCATTCTTAAGAAATCCCATACTATCTCACCAATAGCACAAAGAAAAGCACGCATACGTACTTTCCAAAAAACATAATTGCACCCATCAAAAAATGGAGGAGCATTAAGATTGGGATTTATGCATCTCACTTGAGGTCTAGAATCACACAAGGATAATGAAATCTGATAAGTGTACCCACTCTGATACCAATTGAAATCTCGAATTTGTGTGAAAATACAAGAGCTTATTCAGACCCCTAAATAAAAAATTACGGCTAGATTGCTTGTACTCTAACTTAAACTAAGTGTGGAATAAGAGTAAATGAGTGCAAATAACTGATACAACTATCCTAAGCCATATTCATGCAATATCAACAATAATAGATAAGCTTAAAGGGTAGGGAAGAGAGATGCAAATACAAGATAATACCACGATGTGTTCTCGAAAAAGAAACTGAAGAACTTGGCGAAAAAACCTCTCTGCCGCCTTCCAAGTGGTAAATCGATCCACAAGAGAATAAGTTGGAGTACACGAATAACAAAAAACCCTCCAAGCCTAGTCTACCCAATGTACTTGAGCCCTCCAAACTCCTGTTACCAACTAGCTTCTTGAAACCTTATCTTCTCTAGCTATCCTGGATCTCGCAATTCAGCCTGATTGCATCCGCCAATGAATGACTCCTTCCAATTCTTTCCAGCGGCACCAAAATATCACTTGACACTCAGATTAGGTGTGGTAAGTGTTTAGGATATCAACCTCTGATGGATTTAGAGATGGAAAGGTAGGAGTAGAGGAAAACTACAAGGAAATGTGTAGATAATTTTGGGTATAACAATCTCTAATTCTCAAGTATATTTTCTAGAGTTTTCTCTCTAACAAGCATTCTTTACAATATGTAGGTGATGAGGGTATATATAATATGGGTAAAGATTTAGTAAAACAAATCATGACAAATTAGCCAAACATAATCTTTCACGAGAAGCCCTTACTCGTGAGACACTCGCAAAAACTCCAGGCTGACATGACTCTTCGCATTTTAGTCATGTGCTCTACAATTGGCTCTTTCGCAGGATAGCTTCTTGCGAGACATTCGCAAAACCCACTTCTTCATTGTTTTAAGCTTCAGTCTTCACATTCTCTCACACTCATCCCTTACAATTAAAAACTCACATAAATACAGGGAAATGATTGAAGAAATTACAATCAAATTTGGCACGAAATTAAAACCAACATAAAATAGTTGTAAATTACAACTTTACAATGCTAATACCGCTCTTTTCATTCGAAAGGGTAAAAATCATTTTGTCGTAGCTTAAGTCTATATTGATGATATTGTTTTTGGCTATACTAATGATATTCTTGCTAAATCTTTTGCATATAAAATTAAGAAAATGTTCGAGATGAGCATGGTAGGTGAACTTATCTACTTTTTAAGATTGTATAAGGCAAACTAGCACTGGAATATACATCAACCAAGCAAAATATGTTAGAAACCTTGTCAAGAGATTTAGACTCGAAAAGGCAGCACATGATAGAAGTATGATTGGTTGTCTATTGTATTTGATTGCAGTTCGGCCTGATATAGGCTGTAGTGTTGGTGTGTGTGCTTGATTTCAATCTAATCTAGAAGTATCACATTTAAATGCTATAAAGAAAAATCAAATATGTTAGTGGCAATTGTGATTTTGGGTTGTTTTATATCAAAGAGTCTAATGTCTCTCTTGCTGGGTATTCGGATGCTGATTGGGCTAGTAATGCTAATGATAAGAAAAGCACCACTGGTGGGTGTTTTTGTGTTGGAACCAACTTGGTTGCTCGGATGAGTAAAAAGTAAAGCTTTGTCTCTTTGTCAACTGTAGAAGCAAAATATATAGCAACTGGAAGTTGTTGTTCATAACTCCTTTGGATGAAGAAACTTTTAGGTGATTATGGTCTAGCATAGGAAACTTATGGTTGCCTATTATGATTATTCTAGTGCTATTGATATCTTTAAGACTCCAGTACAACATTCTAAAACCAAACATATAGAGGTTAAATATCACTTCATTAGGAATCTTGTTGAAAGGAAAGTTGTTGCACTTGAGTACATTCCTACTGAGCATTAGAATGTAGATGTCTTTACCAAACCACTTGATAGAAGCAAGTTTGAGTCTCTCCGTCAAGCGACTGGTGTAATGATATGTCCCTAGTCACCTATGACTTTCATGGTACTTGTGTTAATTATTTCAATCTCTCGTCTTTTTCGTTAGGGTTTGTATTTGCATTACATTCATACATTTCATTATAGGTTTATTTTTTATGTTTTTCATTTAGAAAAAAATCAAAAAACCAAAAAAAAAAAAAAGATTTTTGTATTATACATCTTCAACTGTGTAATTGAGGTTGGCCTATGAAAGTTGCATTTCATTATTGTGTACCTTATTTAGCTTTGATGAGCTTTATTTTTTTGCACTTTGCTAATTTGTGCTATGTAGTACTTATATTATGTGAGTTGTTCATGGTTTTTAAACACATGCTTTTCATTTTGAAATTGCATTCTTTTGATTGTAAGGACTATAAAATCCTAGGAAAAAGACATAAATAACTATCTCACCACTATTACTTGTTAATCATGAACTCTTGTGTGCAAATTATAAAAACCATACTCGGTAAGTTGTAGCACTTGCACAACAAAATATTTAAGGTGTTGCTATCAAAATAAATAAAAGAAGCAAAAAGCCAAAAAAAAAAAAAAAAAAAAGAAGCCATATATGCTTCAAAAGAAAAAGAAAAGAAAGATATAAAAATAAAATAAAATAAAAATTGCATGGTTACAAACGTGTTTTCTAGGAGATGTGAGAGTTATATGATGTAACTATTTAGGTAATAGTCACTTTCAAACTTATGTGATTGATAATGTATAAATTATGCTTATTTTTCATCTACTTATCACCTTTTGGGAAACCCATACACTTACTAGTTGCACACACCACAAGCAAGTCTTGCTTAACTCTGTACATGTGATTGAGTGTTAATTTTTGTGGCCATCCAAGATTTAACTTCTTGATTGTTTAATACATTTTGGGGGTGCGAGGAAAGAAATGTTATATGAAATTTGCTTAGGATTAATTTTTTTTTGAAAAGATTGTTTTTGTAAAACATTTGAAATTATGAACATGCATCTCATATCATAAAAACTGGTTTACCATTAATGTTTCTGCAGAAATTTTTTCAGGGTTTTCAAAATTTCCGTTTCTTCAAAATTTGATCGATCGAACATGTTTTTTGACCGATTGAGAAGAAAAAGAAAAATCCAATTTTAAGGCTAAAACTCTCAGATTGTCTCGATCCCCCTTCGATTTCTCTCAATCAGTTGGATCTATTTTTAAATGATTTTCGATTCTTGTCTCGATTCCTCTCAACCGATCGAAACTCGTTTTTTTTTTTTTTAACAAATAGGAGTCAGATTAGATGTTCTTCATGTTTTTGTCTTCTTCTTTGATCCCTCTCTCAATCCTTTCTTACTTAATTTTTTTTTTAAATCTTTTTTTGGGTCAAACTTTCAAAGTTTTTCTTTCTTAAAATAAGGTAAGACTCTTTTACACTTTCTTTTTGTTTAAATTACATGCATTTTTCATAAAAAATTTCAAAATTTTCGAATCAAAGAAAATTTAGGGTTTTTGATGATTTTGAGTATTTTGATCCAATTTGTTTGATGGGTTTTTGTTCATGCATCATATAAACATGTTTCATGATTTCTTCAAAAATCTCAAAATTAGGGTTTATGTGTTCTTGAGAGAATTGGGGATTTTGTTCAATTAGGCCAAATTGATTAAAATTGACTCTTGATATTGCTTAATTGAGTTATTCCAACATGTTTTATACTTGTTGTGTTCAATTGCTCAATATATGATTTTTTGAAAGTTAGGTTTTTTAAAATTGGGGTTTTTGATAAATTTCTAATTTTCTTGGTCAATTTTCAAAATGAAGACGAAATTGAACTATTTTAGAGTATTGGATCATGCATTATTTGTGTACTAGTGACATACATCATATAGTTTTTCAAAAATTTCATGTTATCTTGTCTCTAAACTCAATCTAATGTAGTTTGGCCTTGGTTTTTGTTTGTCTTTTGTTTTATCTTTAGACACGGCTTCTAAGGTTGATAGGAAATTTAAAACCAAAGCAAATAGAAACACTGCTTCATCTTCTTCTATCTCTCCCTTGGTTGATGGGGTTAGGTTTCTTTCTGCTAAGACTGAGGAAGTCTATGAGCCCTTAACCAAGTATAGGTCTATATGGGGAGAGAGAGAGATTGTTTTATGTGAGTTAGATCATTCTACACGTAGGAATCTAGTGTCTAGGAATTGAGTTTCCTTATGTGATGTGTCTGATCCTCCTGCTGCTGCTTTGACTAGAGAGTTTTACTCCATTCTCACTTTTTATTCTAAGGTTACAAGTGGTCATTATTTGACTTCTTGGATTAGAGGTAAAGAGTTTAGGATTACTAAACAAATAGTTTCCAAAGCTCTAGGTGTACCTTTAGTTTATAAACCCACATTTTTATACACTAAGTTTCCTCATGTAGATGATATCATGTCTTTGCTCTATGGTAGGTCATTTTCTTGGGGATCTAAATCAAGAATAAACTCATGTGAGTTTACTGAGCTTAACTATCTTTATTTAAGGATCTCCTGCCATAACATCTATCATATCTCTCATGTTCATACTGTTCCTATAGATAAGTGTGCATTCCTTTATGCTTTCATTACTGATGAATCTATGCGCTTTCCTTCTCTTTTCATTCAAACTATTCTTGATATTTATAGGAGTAAGTGTAAAGCACAAAAGCTGTTTTTTCCTATGTATGTATATAGCGTCTTGAAATTTTAAGGGTTATTAGATTTTCTTCCTCTAGAGTTAGTTCATATCTTCGCCCCTATAAGAGCCACTTTTCTTAAACAACGATAGGCTTAGATTAAGAGTGCTTAACTAAGCACTGGGACTTCAAAGAGATCAAGAGGTGAAGCTTCCACTATAGCTCCTGCCTCTGGTGTTATGCCTGCTACTGAAGAGATACATGTGGATCCTACTACTGTTGTGGATCCTTCTAGTGATGATGATGGTGTTGACCCTATAGTTATCTCTCCTATCTCACTCAGTGCCATGATGGAGTCCTTTATGATTACTCAGGAAGCTCATGGATAGCTTCTTGATGAGTTACTTATTGAGGTGGCTACCTTGAGAGCTAATTTTGCTTAGTATAGGAGTGTTTTTCCACCTCCTCCGCCCCTTTGATGCTTGATGGTTGCCTTTAGAAATTCATAACAAAAAGGGGGAGTAGGTTTTAGGGCTTTGAGAGTTCTTTTATTTAGGGGGGAGGGGGTAGAGAGTTTTTGTACTTAGGGGGAGTTGTTTTTGAACTGATGATAATTTTTTATTTTCATGTATATTTGTTTAGTGTTATTGTTCTTGTTTCATAAACACTGATGGTTCATTGACTATGATAGTATATTTGATGCTTATATATTTGATATTCTGCCTATCTCTTAAGTTTTGTGAATTCAAGTTCAGTTTTAATTTATTGGATATCCGTTGTATTTTCCACACATGCATTTATGGTTTGTTTCAGTGTTTCAGGAATTTACATGTTAATTCTTTCAACAGTTGTTGTCAATACTAGTAATTAAAGTTAGTAGTTGTGTTAGAATTGTATTAGGGCAATACTTTGTATTAAGGCTGATGATTGATTTGAGCAATTCATTTCGTATGTGTGCTTTGTCATGGATTGCCAAAGGAGAGATTGTTAGGTTCTAAAGATTTAGGATTAAATGTTTAGAATCATATTTTGTATGTGTTGACAAACTGAGAACAAAACATGTCTAGTCTATGTGTTAGACAATGCTCAAAGGTGTATATTTCAAGTTTCAAGTTCGAGTCGACTGTAAAAAAGAGGAGTTAGAATTTTCCAAGCTTGATCGATCGAGAATTAGGCCCTATCGATTGAGAATCGTAAAAAAAGAATTTCTGTAGATTTTTAAATCAGACCCAAGCCCATAAAAATGTTTAGGGTTTCAAACTTGTCCACATATAAAAGGGAAACCCTATATAAAAGGGAAACCCTAGCTACGTCTTTCAGACTTTTAGAAGACTTATGTGTTACTCTTTGTGAGATCTGAGAGGTTTTGTATCTTTTAACTACACAAACGTCTATAGGAACAAAATCTACAATCAAGCAGTGGTAGAACCCAATTCCTGCTACAAAGATTAACAATTGAGGGTGATCTAAAATCTTTGAGTAGGATCTCAAAGTCACAAGCGTGGATGCTTGTGTTGTAGTAAATCCAAGGAGAGAAGGAGTTCATGGATTCGGAGTTTGCATATGGTTGTGTTAGTAAATTACGACTTGAGGTAGCAATAAATTTATGGTTAAATTTGATTGCAAAAACTTCAATTCTCTTATAGTGGATTTGCTTTACCTTGAGAATTACTAGGTCAAATCCTCCTTAGGGTTTTACATTGAAACTGTTCGTATCGTGGAGTTATTTACTTTTTCGCTGCTATGCATGATCTTATTTATTATTATTTAACCTAAATCTGAATAATTAACCTAAGTGATTACTTGGCTAATATATTAGGTTAAACAATCTAGTTTAAGGGGTCTAAACAGAACAAACAGATATCCATAATATTAAGCGAAAAATCTCACCAAAACTATAAATATTGACAACAAGATTAGATAAACAATATGAATCTTGGCAACGGAAGGAAGATGAGAACGGCAGATCTTTTGGCCGGATCAATCCAATCGGATTTTTGATAGTGAAAACTACCAATTGACCCGCCAATCAGGCTACGTGTTCTTGACGCAAACCCGCCACACAGCTCAGATTGAGTGAGTTTTGGTTCAGGTGGCTTTGGGTCAGACAGATTTCTCAGGTCAATGTCTATGTTGGACAACTCTAGATTAACCTATAGAAAGTGAAGTGCAAAGCCATAGTTATCTTATTGCTACATTCACTTCATCTGCCAGGATTGACACAGAGCTAAAAGGAGACATGAAATAAATTAATGCGGTGGATTTCACTTGACTTAATTAATTCATAATAGCAAAAAGTTTTGTTGGCAAACTACATTCTCTTCTACTTTGATGTATTATTAGTAAAATTGCTTAGGAATTTTGTCCAAACGAAGAATATTGCAAAGAAGAAAAAGATATCTTCTAATCAATTTCTTAGTTAAGGATTTTATAAAGGGAACACCAAAATAAGGAGAAGATGAGAAAATTATTATTTTTCCATTATTTTATACAAGCATATTTTGCTTTCAGCTATATGTAGCTATTATTGTTGTGAAAAAATTAAAGAAGAATTGCACAGCTCTTACAGACTTTTATTGACAGATTTGATGTTTCTGGTCAGGAAACTTCTGGCAAAAGGTTCCGAATGGAAATGCAATTTCTCTCTAGGTCATTGCCCCTATTATGCAAGCATCTATGACACAATAACCATAAATGTTTCGAGAAACCAGAAGATCCCAATTTTTGTTTGGGAGAGAGAACCAATCTCCCCCAAACCCTCTATTTTTCTCCTGGTCAAAGATATAGAAGGCACCAATTAAAAATAATAATAATAAATAAAAGTATTAAAAAAAAGAGAATTAATTAATTTAAAAAAAAAAAAAAAACTGTTGCCATGCAAAACGAACTCCAAACGCAAAAAGGGGTTGGGAACTTTCAGTTCATATCTAACTTCTTGTCCCACCAGGTCTAGTTCCCCCTTTTTCATCACAGTTGGCTTGTACAAACCAATACAAAACCCCCTTCAATCCCCATACAGCTCCAAGCCAAAGTAGCTGAGCATATACATGAGCTCAAAAGCTGTCTCAATCCCTGTAGAAAATCCAAAAACCTCTCTCCTTCCTTTCATGACCCCATCTGTCAGCTTGTTAAGTCTCTCTCTTTCTCTCTGTCTCTGTCTCTCTCTCTTCTTTCTTTCTTTCTCTATGTGTTTGTCATTGTGGTGGGTGGCGTGTCAATGTAGATTAATAGTTCTTCAAACTATCTCTCTAAAAATCTCTCTCTAGAACCCATCTTGAAACCGATTGATAGATGATGGAGGATCCAAACGTTGCTGTGTTCCTGCATAGCCTCGTCCCCAATTCAATCCCTCCTCTTGATTGTACAGTGACCCATCTCTACCACTACCACCAATACCACTTCCTCCCACCAATTCTGAGCTCCTGCTGCTACCTCCTGGTGCAAAACCTTGTCCAACTGGTGCACCAATGCAAGTGTAATTACTAGAGTCTGGTGCATAGTTTAGATTTGGGTGACTGTACTGTTGGTTACTGCTAAGAACATGACCAACATAGTAATCACTCATTGGATGTTGAGGATAAGGTGTAGGAAAAGACATGGGGCGTGAGGGAGAGCTGTATAAATATGGTTGAGGTGGTTGTGGTGCTTGGGGATGTGGTGCCGCCGGTGGTGCTGGTAAGTGACTCGATGGAGAACCAGAGAAGAATCTTGGGTATCTGAGAGGGACTGTTGGATCTCCAATGTTGCCTGCAGCTTGATGATACCCTCCTGGTGTGATTGGTTGGCAGCAGCTATATAACAATCATTATATCATAAGCATTCTTAATTAGTATACTTGAACAACAAGAAGTAACAACAGTACTAGTAGAGTGATGGATTGCTGTTGATATGGATGAAATAAAGTATGGTATGGTACTTTTATTGCTGAACAATAAAAAAAAAATTTTAAATGGGCTTTTCATCTTGTAGTTTAAAACATGAAAAATAACATAAAGCTTTCTAATTGTTTGATCAAATTAATCAAGTGGGTAACTTATTTTGTAGTTCAAGATAGCAATAGCATATGAGATTTTGAGTGATTTGATTTGTCTATAGTTTCTACTTAAAGTTAAAAGTTGTCATAAAAGAAGAAAAGAGGAGGAGGAAGAGGTTATGAAGGCGAAAGATGGAGAAAAGGAAGAGAGGAAAGAGAGCAATGGTGCATTATAATATAATGAAAAAACGTACCCTAGGTGAGAGGCGCCTTGGCCGACTAGGTTATCGGTACTGAAGACCAGTTGACGAGCCCGATTCAGTGTCTCTGTCTCCCTCTCTGACCATCCAAAACACACAAATCAAATCAAATCCAACATCCCTCACACCAAGAATTTCAGCAAAAAATAAAAGGACTACCCAACTTTGTTTTCCCAAAGGATTGACATGACCACGCTTCGTGACCAAATCATTAACAAGCAGTGACCCGTTTGCTAAAATATAATAATAATAATAAGGGATCTTAGAGTATATATTAATAACCTATTCTAAGAAACTTCTTATAAAAAAATAAAAAAATAATTTACTATTTTGACAACTCTATTAATTTTTCATAAAAATATTTTTGAAATAAATGATTAGTATGTGCCTTAAGGCACACATAACCAAACCATAATAATAATAATACTTTTACTAGGAGGTAGCTGTTAACTTTGCTGAATGAAAAGGAAAGTAGACTCATTAGAAAAGACTTTGCCTTGGCGGTGGCGGTTCATGTGTCCCCCAAGGGCCTGAGATTTGCAGAACTTGAGGGAACAAAACCTACATTCATAGACCTTCCCACACTCGTCTTTTCCATCCTTTCCGCCGCTTTTCTTTTTCCTATAGCCTGCAACAAAAACAACTAATTAAAGCAACTTGGATGAGACCCTTCTTCTTAGCCAGTTAGCCCTAAAAGCCGAACCCTAATCTCCCCAAATCCATGAATGATACCAAAAAATAATTTTGAACCCAATACTCTTTAGCTCTTTATAATTCACTTTTTTTTTCTTTTTTTTTTCTTTTTTTCATATTTTGATGTTTTTCATTTCAAACTGGAGAAGGAAAAGAAAAAAGAGGAAAGTTAAAAGGTAATTAGGCACCCTTTAATTGCTATACATCCAAGCATTTAAAAGTTGTGGAAAAATCTTTCCCTTTCAAAACTTGAATAAACCATGTGCTTTTTGTTTTTGTTTTGGTTCTTTTTCCTCTCACTTCCTAATAAAGTTTTGTGTTGATTATGTTGCTAAAAAAAAATGAAGAAGATAATGTATATATTTTCTCTTTAATTGTAGAACAAAAAAAATAGTTGTATACCAGAGGAGGAGCTGTCGTCAAAGACCTGTTTACCATGATCTCTAGAATCATCAGGCAAGTTGTTGAGGTCTAAGGGGTTCCCCTCAGGTCTCCTGAAAAAGAACAAAGAGTAAAGGTTAAAAGAGGAAGAGAGAGTTAAAACTTAAAAGTGTGTTGTAGAACATGAGGTTGCTTGAGAAGAAGATAAATTAGATACAAAAAATGTTAAGGGGTTGTGGGGAAGACCTACATGGTACCGACAGAGAAAGACAGATAGAAATAGGAGAGGTAAATAATCTTCCAGATAGGAAGATAAGTAAAGCTTTTAGAGAATTATAAGACTTTCAGTTTGAGACTGCAATATAGAGGCTAGTTGAGTGATGGTGGTAGAAAAAGAGCTTTGAAAGTTCTCTATCAGTTCCTCTGCCAGCCCCCTCTGGACTCAACAACTCTCTCTCACTCTCTCTCTCTCTCTCTCTCTCTCTATGAAAATTGAAAGAACAAAGGGACAGTGGGTCTCGTGACTTTAAAAAGAGGAAGTGTGGGGGTGGAGAGAGGCTTAGGTATTTGGTAGTGTCATTTGGTTTGGTTGAGAGAAGAGGGAATGAGAGGGACGTTGCCTTAGTTTTGCCTTTACTCAAGGGGGCTAGCTAGGTCTATTGCTCTTACAACTAGTAGTACCATGTCCAATGATATCCTCAAATGCATAAAATAGTTATATGATCGATATTAAGTTTTACCAGAAGAGATATGCATTGCAATCAAATGCTCATGTCCTTTTGCACATCTTCTATCATTAAAGTAAACCACTTCCAAAGCCATTTATATAAAAAAGATGTCATTTATTATATGCCTTAAGGACGATCATGACAAGGCTTGCCTAGCAGACGTAGTTATCACACTTGAGAAGGGTAAAACTATACTATATACTATACTATACTAAAGATTATGGTCCACAACACAAGCATGTAACTTAAGGCCTCCTAGATAGGATAATACCCTGAGATTGCCATGTATCATGGAAGTGTTACTATCAAATTCTAATTACTAGGGTTTTTGTGATCTAAGCTAGGATTCACGACTCACTCGACCCCACAAATATGTTTGTTCTTTTCTTTGGAACTTCCTGGTTCATTGATCGTAGACATGGTCGTTTTCAATCAATAACAACAGAAGTAATTCCAATTTCATTTCCTTTATATTATTATTTGTCTCTTGTAGCAATTAATTGAAATGAAAATATATGACTCTTAAAAATGGAGATTTTCCATATAGACTAGTTAGGCTAAGCCCATTTGACTTGTAAACTGTAGAAAATCTCCAACTGAGCTGACCAAGCATATATACGCTTAAAGACATGATATAGTAACCTATCAAGTGGAGTATCATAGATTGTGTTCGACTACGAAGTATTTAAGTTTTTCACAAGATGGAGATTGACAAACTTGTGTCATGAACAATCTAAAGATATAGCTAGGCAACCTTTAGAACTTTGGACATCTTGCAAATAAAAACTTTTTTTTTTTTTTTTCCATTTATTTTTCCAACGAAGAGCTGGGCCACATGCAACTCTGTTTACATCTTCAAAAAAATAAATAGCGACGCGTTATAATCAGGTGATTCATGGACCACTCTACTTCTAGCTAGGCCTTGAATTGAATGACATTGAATAGGCTTGGAAATACTATTTGCAAAAGGCCAAGCCAAGCAAGCATGCAGACCATGCCCCAAATATCTGTAAATCTTATAAAAGTGTGCGTGATAACTTAAGGTGGTCCACTCCACATTTCAAGTAGTGAACTTCAAATATACAGATTACCAAAAACAAATAACAAAACCCGTACGAGCTTGTAGGATTGGAAATTAATTGTATGCATCATTCTTAGTCAAACATCCACCTTTTCCCATGAGCAACAATATTTAATGGAAGCTCATAAAAGTTTCATCAAAATACTTGCAATCATATGTGTCATGGACAGTGTGTTGATGTAAAATTATTGATGAACCAGCTGACACGACATAAATTTGTAAAAACAAAAGTGAGAGAGAGAGAGAGAGGCGGACCAAAGGAAATGACTCCAAAGACTGGGAAAGGCTCGCGTCCAAGTTGTGGTATGGTACTACCTTCGTTATGAGCTTATTTTATCTTCAAAACAAAATATATAATGTCAATAATTCTAAAGATACACTCATAATACACTTAATTTTATAATTTGTTAACTTATGACATTATTAGTTGTAGATATTTTCATTAACTATTGACTTGTACAACTCACAATTTTTCATCGATTACTCACAATCTCACAACTTTTTGTGTCACTCACAATTGTACAAAATCACAAATTATGAAATTGATAATAAAAATGGTTTTTCCCGCATCACATTTAAGAGAATAATAATAATTTTATTAAATGTGCAATTGTACGTTTATAAAAATAAACTAAATAAATTAAAAAGTCAATGAAGGTAGACTCATCCAAACGCTGTGCTATATACTAATTCATATCTGTCCATTTTAGAGTTGACTTAGTTATGTAGCTCTATTTACCAGTTCCATTAAGAGAAGAATTCATTTTCCAACTCTAATTGAACCAAAATATGCAACTAACTTTCCCCACCGGATCATGTCATTTGCTTGAATTGTAAAAGTTCTTCAAAGCCAATACGAGGGTGTTTCTTATATTATTAGAGATCGTGGAGGCAGGCCCAGACTTGAGGCAGAAATTGGTTGGGATACAATTTCTATGATAGACTATTTGAGTACATGGATGGCAGAGATGATAGGTATAGGTGAAGTCCGAAATTGGGTACGAGAAGATTATTATTCATTCTGATTCTCAGATAGCCGTCGACTGTATTAGCCACAAAAAGAGTTGCCCCAGGGGCCATGCTGACCATCCTTTCTGGTATTGAAAACTTGTCTAGTTACTTTGATTGATTTTTTGCACTCTTTATCTTCATACATTGAGAATCTAACTGGGCCGCAACTTTTATGCTGAAGGCTCAAAGCTGACTTATACAAATGTCTTTATGCTTTTGGATCCAGGTTGACACCCGGGTTTTCTTTCTCATATCGTAGAATGCTACAGGCCAAACGTATTATTAATTTCAATAAGTTGTTTTTCTTTGTTTTCAAAGCCCCTCCTTCCCTTCTCTCTCGTCAACCAAAAAAGAAAAAAGCGAAGAAAATGTTTACTTGAATAACTTGTTTTTCAATGTTGGTTAAGGAGTGGCAGTACGTACCTTTTAACTGGGTTGATCACAATGACTTGAGTTCCCCATCTCAGATGCTTTCTAGGTCCGAACCTAAGCCAAAAACCTATCTTACAATATGGGACCTAGTATCAAATTTCTTCACATTAGGTTTTAGACCCTTAGAAAACACAATATGTTTAACCTATTTTATTAGTCAAGCAGTTACTTAAGTTAATTATTCAGATCTAGGTTAAATGTTTATCATATGTAACATGCACCGTATAAATCTAAATGACATAAGATGTGATGACCCAAGAAAATCAATAAAATAACTCATTTTAAGGTAAAAAAACCTAGGATGAACTATCCCAATAGAACAATCCACTATATCAAGTTGAGATGTACAATCAAGAATACCAATTCGTAATAAACCTAACACAGTAACCAAACTGAGTTCTGAACTCCACAAACATCCTTGATCTTGATCTATTCTCACATGAACTACCTATTCATGCCTTGATCTTCAGTATACTTGATAGCTGAAGGCTTGGCTACAACTTTACTCCACTTGTATTAGCAATATGAATTTGATCTCTGATATGTAATTGATAGAGTTAGAAGGTACAAAACCTCACAGATCTCATAGGAATAAGTCTCAAGATTTAAAAAAACGTGTATTAGGGTTTTTCTTTTATACCTAGTAGTGTTGGACTTAAACCCTAAATGTTTTTGCGGGTTGTTGAGCTTTAATTAAAATTCTACAAATCGCAGTTCAATTAATCGAGGCTTCTCTTCGAACGGTCGAGCTTGATAGATTTTCAATTCTTCTTTCTGCAGCTTGTACATTCTTGAATTTTGACTTGTATCAGCTTGAGCAATGTCTAAAACACTTCAAAGACATTAAGATCTTACACTAGACATGTTTTTGTTCTCAGTTTGCCAACATACAACAAATTTAGTTCCTAAACATTCATGACAAACTATTTAGAACCTAAGAATCTCCATTTTTGGCAATTCGTGACAAAACTTACATACAACATATATTGCTCAATTCAAGAACTAACCCAATTACAATAAATTTCCCAATACAATTCAACCACAATCTGCTATCTACAATTTGAAATAATAGGCGGCAGCATCATGAAAGAATTAACTTGTAAATTTCCAAAACACGGAAAACAAGTCATAAAGGCATGTGTGGAAAATACAGTAAAATTGTAACTTTGAATCACAAATCCAAAAATAAAATAAGGTAATTAAAGGAAACCAATATATCTGTTAATCATCAAGTTTGTGAAACAAGTAAAATAAAAATAGTAAAAGAAAAGGCTTAAACAAAGCTAAACACTAGAACTCCCCCTAAATACAAACAACTCCCCCTAAGTACAAGCTCCACTACTACTCCCCCTTTTTGTTACATATTTCCAAAGGCAATCATCTCAATTATCCAAGAGTGGAGGTGGTGGAAAAAAACTCCTATACTCATTGAATTCAACTCTTCAAGTAGCGACATTTGTGATCAGTGACTCCAAGAGTTGTCCATAAGCCACCTGAGTTGTAAAAAATGTCTCCATCATGGTGTGATGTGATGACTATGTTCCAAGCACTCTCTCTAGCATGGAGCGAAGAGATGGTGAAGCTCCAGAAGTGCCAGCAGCAGGAGCATCCCTAGCATCACCATCAGCAACAATTGGGGGATCCATAGATGGATCAATCTACACATCTCCTTAAGGAGCATCCACTCTTTGTCACTTTCTTGTTCCTTTACTTGGTGTTGGATTATTCTTTTGAGCTCTGCTTTGTTTCAAAAAGTTGGCTCCCATAGGCTCCATCTGATGAACAAGCTCAAAAGAAGAGGAACAAACAAACCCTAGATACTCCTAAGGATAGAAATAGGGAAGAAGAGATCCTGCTTCTTAGACATGTTTTTGTTGACCTCTACCATGGTTTGAATGAAAAGAGAAAGGAGACAAATGGAGGCACTGGTGACAAGGGCATACAAGAATATGCACCGATCAATAGGAGTTGTATGTGAAAGTTCAAATAGGAAGAGAATTTTGGCCTAAAATCCAGACATTCTTTATTAGTCGAGGATCAGCTTCGATTGATCGAACCAATGATAAAAATTTTGAATATTGAAAAATATGGAAATTTTGCAAAAAACCAACTCAAGAGTAGTTTTTATGACATGAAATGCACATGAACACATCGAGAAAGTTTCAAAAACATTTTGGAACTCAAGTTCTCAAATTTAAACACACAAAATAGGTAAAATATCAGTCAATTTAAAAATCCTATTTCATTTTTCTTCAAGTTCCACCCAAATCAAGAAAAGTGTATTAAACATCACTTCTTATGCACTTAAAGATGGCCAGACTAGACAACACACACAATCTCATGCACAAAATTTAGCATTGATTTGCGTGTAGTGTGTGCAACTAGTAAGTATACAAAACACTGTATAGGTGATATGCATATAGAATTTACTCAAATTTTGTAGATTATTAATCACATTGGTTTGAAAGTGATTATTACTTAAAGAATTATATCATATGACTCCTACATCTCCTAGAAAACATGCTTGCAATCATTTTAAAAGCATTTTGATTCTTTTTTATTTTTCTTTTTTCTTTTGAATGAGTTTTTTTTTTAGCACAATTAAGCATATCATGCATGAGCATATAGGAGATAGTAAATAAAATACCCTTTATAATTTTTCAAACATCCTTTTCTGCTATGCAAGTGCTACACCTAATTGTGCACAAGTTTTATGATTTGCACACATATTTTTATGATTGGTGAGTTACAGTGTTGTATGGTTATTTATGCCTTTCCCCTAAGTTTTTTGGTCATTACTATCAAAATATGTGACATCGAAATCAAGATTTTTTGATTAAAGACTAAATACAAACCACACAATAAAGCATAAAGTTGCACAAACTAGTGAAGTGCAAAAATAAAGATTATCAAAGCTAAACAAGATAGTCATGAATGCAAAGTTTCATTGGCCAACCTTAATCACACACTAAATGGTGTGCAATACAAAAACACTTTTTTTTTTTTTTAACAAAAAATTAAAAACACCTAATCAAACCAAATATGTAATGTATGAATGTAATGTAGAAAGTTAAACCCTAAAAAAACAAATAGCCCAAAAAATCAAGAGATAAAGCAATATCCCAAAGAATCCAGAGATAAAGCACGAGGACCATGTAAAACAAGCTCATTTATGATGAGTTTTTTTGCATCCATATCTTAGATGCATGCTTAAAATTGGAGTTTTTAGACAGATGGGATTGATGATCTACTCAAGAATTGGCATAGGGGCTAAAAGATCTTTTACCAACTTATGAATAAGTGTCAAAGGATCTTGTGCTTTTGGAAGAAACACTTTTTGTTTAGTTGCTTTCTTGCTAGCATGTAACTTTATAAAGTTGCTATTCATAACTGTTTTGTGTTGACTTTAATTCTATGCCAAATTTTATTGTAATTTTGTTCAATCATGTTTACCCTATATTTTATGTGGGATTTCATTGTATGAGTTGTGTGTGAGAGAGAGTGTGAAGAATCAAGCTTGCATTGAAGAAAGAGTACTTTTCACGGGTATCTCATGAGTAAACTTCCCGCGAAGTAAGCCATGTGAAGAGCACATGACTGGAATGCGAAGAGTAATGAAAATCTGGAAACAGTTGGTTTTCATGAGTAGCTCGCAAGGTAAGGCCTTCCCGCGAGATACTCGCGAAACATTCTATCTTGCAATTTTGGCTTATCTGCTCCATCATGTCTTCACCCACACTTTACACACCCACATTACCCATATATTGTGAAGAGTGCTTTTCAGAGAGAAACCCTAGCAAACACACTTGAGAGTTAGAGATTGTTATACCCACAATCATCTACACAATCCTTTGTGGTTATCCTTATACTCCTATCTCTCCATTTCCATATCCTTATACTCATGTGTTTTTGACACAAATATGAGCTTTCAAACTTGAATTAGTTTAGGCGAGTATGCCCAACTCTACCACAAAAATGACAAAACCACTGAGTCTTGTGTTGTTTCTTAATTATAGGATGAGCAGGCTGCTTAGGTTTAGTGTCACTAAGATCTACCCTGGTTCTCCTAGTGGCAAGAATTACTTCCTTTCGAACCCTTACTTCTGGTTTAGGCACAGACACAGGAGGAAAAAACTTAATATGAGTCAACAAAGAAGACAAACTGCTCTCAACATAACCTAATCCATTCTTGTTAGATGAAGAATTTTGATTTTCACAGCATATTGATTTTCACAGATTTTGTTATTTCATGCACAATTTGTAAGATATTTTCATGCAGTGTGTGCTACCTTTACATTAGATTTTTTTAAAATTCTTCTAGTGAAACAGCATTGAAAATCACATTCATTACCTTGCTACTAAAGCTAGCTGCTTCCACAGACAACCAAACTTTTCCATCCAAAGATTTCAAGAAGGTATCCTCACCCTCTGGTAAGCATAGTTATTCCTATCAAAGAAGGACCTTAAGATTTTTCTTATACTCCTAGGTTCCTCATAAACTTCACCCAAGTTAAAAGCAAAGTTTACTATGTCATTAATTTTAGCGTAAAACTCATCAAAGGTCTCATCATCTACAATTATGATACTTTCAAACCTATAAGTTATAAGTTGCAACTTATTGATTTTCATAGCTTTTGTTCCTTCATGCACAATTTGTAAGATATTTTCATGCAGTGTGCGCTAACTGTACATTAGATATATTTTTTTAAATTCTTCTAGTGAAACAGCATTGAAAATCATATTCATTACCTTGCTATTAAAGCTAACTGCTTCCTTTTGGGCATCAGTCCATTAAGTCACAGGAGTGGCAAGTTTTTCCTAACCAGCTTCCACAGACAGCCAAACTTTTTCATCGAAATATTTCAAGAAGGTGTCCTCACCCTCTAGTAAGCATAGTTATTCCTATCAAAGAAGGATCTTAAGATTTTCCTTATACTCCTAGGTTCCTCATAAACTTCATCCAAGTTAAAAGCAAAGTTTTCTATGTCATTAACTTTAGCGTAAAACTCATCAAAGGTCTCATCATCTACCATTCTGATACTTTTAAACCTATAAGTCAACTGTTGCAACTTATTGATTTTCACAGCTTTTGTTCCTTCATGCACAGTTTGTAAGATATTTTCATACCGTGTGTGATACCTCTACATTAGATATCTTCTTAAATTCTTCTAGTGAAACAACTTTGAAAATTGCATTCATTTCTTAGCTATTAAAGCTCGCTACTTCCTTTTGGGCATCATTCTATTAAGCCATAGGAGTGGCAAGTTTTTCCTAACCAGTTTCCACAGACAACCAAACTCTCTTATCCAAAGATTTCAAGAAGGCTTTATCCTCACCTTTTAGTAAGCATAGTTATTCCTATTAAAGTGGGGAGAGATCACCAGTAAGTTTCCTCTGTCCATGATAATAGGGGTCAATGATGAATTCTAGGTAAGACTACCTAATCGATAGCTAACCAATCAAGAGCTAACCTGCTCTGATACCACTTGTTAGGTTTTAGACACTTGGAAAACACAATATGTTTAACCTAATTTGTTAGCCAAGTAGTTATTTAGGTTAATTTTTTAGATCTAGGTTAAACGTTCATCACATGAAACATGCACGACGGAAATCTAAATAACACAAGATATAATGACCCAAGAAAACTAATGATACAACTCGTTTCAAGATAATAAAAAAACCTAGGGGGAACTTTCCCAAGAGAACAATCTACTATATCAAGTTGAGATTTACTATCAAGAGTGCCAATTTGTAGCAAATCTAACATAGTTACTAAACTGAGCTCTAAACTCTACAGACTTCCTTGATTTGGATTTGTTCTCAAATAAACCACCTGTAGATGCCTTCATCTTCAGTACACTTTAATGCTTGACTATAAATTTACTTCACTAGTACAAGCAATATGGATTTGATCTCCAGTAGGTTCTTGTTAGAGTTAGAAGGAATAGAATCTCATAGATTTCATAAGAGTAACTCTCAATACTTGAAAACGTGTATTAGGGTTTTCCTTTTATACCTAGTAGTGTTGGATTCAAATCTTAAACGTTTTCGTGAGCTGTTTGACTTCAATTAAAATTCTGTAGGTTGTAGTTCGATTGTTCAAGGCTTCTCTTTGATTCGATCGAGCTCAATTGATTTTCAATTCTTGTTTCCGCAGCTTGTACGTTCTTGAATCTTGACTTGTATCAACTTAAGCAATGTCTAAAAAACTTCAAAACCGCTAAGATCTTATACTAGAGATGCTTTGTTCTCAGTTCGCATCGATTAAACTGCCGCAAAGAGATGCTGACAATGACTAGAGTTGTGAATGGTGGGCTTCCCAAATTTTCGACTTCGCCTTATTTGGTGGATGGTTGCCATATCAGAATTCCAAACCACACCACACCATTAACAACTGTAAAATTAGGTATGTTCATTCATCTATATATATATGCTCTAAGCCACAACACAGGTCTAAGATATACTCTCAGCCCCCACAACATATATTGTCTCTCTTTCTCTCTTAGATATGCTCTCTTTTGTCCATATCTACTTCGGTCACTGCCAGACCGTCTCCCTTTGAGATGTGGTTGTGGGTTTGAAATCTAGGTTAGGGTTGTTGGTTTTGAAATTCAATTGATCGTATTGACAAAACAGCTTTTGACATTGCCAGAAAGCCAACTTTGGTGACCCAACAATGGTTCCAATTTTGAGAACACCTAACTTAGAAGCATGGCTCCAAAATAACCCTAAAACTGGATGTGCTAAACTGTGTTCATTTATAATTTTACTCTGTTAACTTTGACAACGCTACCATTTTAGTCCTTCTATCTATTTTCATTTGAAAAATACCATTTACTCTCTTAAAACAATGATATTTCACATTTGTAATATTAACAAGTTGATTTGAAATGATGTTGTTTAAGAGAGTTACGGTATTTTAAAAAATGGAATGGAAATTTTGACTAAAATGGTAACATGTCTATATTGATGGACATGAATAAATAAATTTAACTTTAGTAAATTAAAATGAGAATTAATCAATTTTATGAGAATTGTTAGGTTCTAAAATTTAGGATCTAAATGTATTAGAATTTCAATGTGTAATGTTGGCAAACCATGATCAAAACTTAGAGTCTAGATTGAGGTTGCTCAAAGTATGTTTAATGTAAAGTTGGAATCGAATAATTATAGAAAATTACTGTTCACTTTTGCAAGGCTTGATCGATAAAAAATTAGACTCGATCAATCGAAGCTCGTACAGATTGTTTTTCTGCAAATTTTTCGAACTCAGCCCAAGCCTATTTGATGTGTAAGGTTTTATGTTTTGGCTTAAGTATAAAAGGAAAAACCCTAGCCACGTTTTTAAGTTGTTTATGTTGTGTGTGTGTGAATCTCTTGTGAGATCTAGAATTGTTTGCCTTCATACACACTTAGGGTTATTAAGATATAGATTGATGTCAAGAGCTTAGTGATCATTTCAGTTGCTGCAAAAAGAATTTTAAGAAATACAAGTGGTATACTTGTGGATGCTGTGGATCTGAGAAAGAAGTAGTCTGTGGACTCGAAGTTGTTACGTGGTCGTGGTAGTAAGTTTTCTACTCGAGGTAGTAATAAGATGTTAGTGGCCTAAGTCGCTACTGTAAAACTTCAATTCTTTTATAGTAGATCTTATTTTACTTTGAGGATAGCCAGGCTAAATCCTCCCCAGGTTTTTTACTAGTTTGATTTTCCTGGGTTATCGTATCGTGTGTTCATTATATTTCTGCACTACTTTACATGATATGATTGTTATTGTTTTAACCTAGATCTGAATAATTTACCTAAGTTAATCACTTGGCTAAATAACTAGGTTAAACAACTTGTGTTTTAAGGGGTCTAAAAATGTACAAGGATTAAGTTGTATTTTTCACTTTTTTTCCTAACTTTGGACAATCATTGAGCCTTCTATTTCATTCAATTCTCTATAAAGTTTTTTTTAAGGGTGAATACTCTATAAACTTAATAAACTATAACAGCCCTATTACTTCCAACTTAGAAATAAGTAACAAAGAGAAGAAATCTGAGTTTAAAATTTACCAGTAATCACGACTTTCTTTTTTTATACAGGATGTCCGAGAATTAGCCTCTAAAAAGGAAGAGCTTTTGCTACAATGCTGCTATATGGTATTACCTAAATGTTGGAGAGGTAAGATGGAAAAAAAGAAAAGAAAAGAAATGCATTTACCCCTCTTTATTTTTAGGGTAGTTAACAATTCCTCCATAAACGATAAAACCATGCAATTTCCCCCCTTAATTATTGAAAATAAACAAATACTTGCATATTGTTACTCTCTTAGTCTCTTTGTTAAACCCTTTTAAGGAATTTTTTAATTCCTAGAATACTCCAATGTTCAATGAGTAAAAAACCCTAACTAAATAACAAAGTCCCAACAATACCCCCAATACCAAATCTAAGTAAATTTAACCCCCACCTGGTAAACTAAACCTATCAAGGGCGACTTGGATTTTGGGGATATGTTGTTCATGTAAGTTTTGGTCGGACCTACCATGACTTATGTTAGCAAGTCATCGCGAGCCACCACCGAGGGTGGCTCTCTCTCTCTCTCTCTCTCTCTCTCTCTCTCTCTCTCTCTCTCTCTCTCTCTCTCTCTCTCTCTCTCTCTCTCTCTCTCTCTCTCTCAAATTACATATTAAGGAGCTCTTTTGCCAAGTGCATAGTTGCTCGCTTAATTGGAGTAATGTAGGTAAATTCAAACTTGATTTTATCAATGCTATTATAAGAAAATCGAGACAAATAAATAGTGTTTGGAATCAATAAACACTTGTTGTTTATTTTTTTATTATAAAAAAACTATATATATAAGCCTTGGTCCCTTAAACAAAAAAATTAACCTAAACAACAATAACTGAAAGGACGAAGTTTGGCTACAAATTTTATTGTAATTTAAAGCTAAAACTCTTACTAAAAAAATTAATATGATTACATATTTTGAAAATCTACCATTAGATTACATGTTTTTTTATGTTGTTAACATCCATATCAAATTTCGTCTATAGAATGCTATTTACTATTCGATTCATAAACTTATTTTTTATGGATAATTTTAAATTACAAAAATTTGAAATTTAATTACTTAGGGCTTGTTTGGTAGTGGCTTTTAAACAACAAGTGTTTAAACAATAATATTTCTGATACGTATTTCTATAACACTTACACGTATTTCTACAACACTGAAAACTGAACAACAATACATAAATATTGCTACCAAACAGGCCCTTATTGATGGCATAGTTATTTATCTTTGATTTTCTGAAAATTTTGCAAACACATCCAATAAATGATAGATTTTTTTAAAGTTTACATCCAATAAAAAGATATTAGGTAGTTACAACCAAGTTTGTAACCAATTTTTATCCCAACCGAAATTAGAAACATCAGTCCAAATAACAACAAAAGTTGAGTACTAGCCCACTTTTTATTTCTACAAACAAAAACAAAAAACTTAGATTTACAGATCCTATGTTATTTTATTTTATTTTATTTCTCTAAACTCATTTAGGTATCAATCAAATAGAGTCATAGAGAGAGTATTGCTACTGCTTCACTATCAACTGCGCGGCACAACACATGCCACACATGATGCCACCATACACGACACACTGCCACTAGCATTGTCGCACTGGCACCGATCACCCATACCCCCACTCAATTGCGAATCTGTATAACACTGCCGACCACCTGTTCTTAATTTCTTATACATTAGTGTTCCCTCTCTCTCTCTCTCTCTCTCAACTGAGATTGAGTAAAGTTATTATTTTCTTTAATACTAGTAGTTGGCATCCACTCATGAGGCTCAAGAATTTGAAGATGATTAGTACTTAGAATCTGATAGACCCATCGAATGTGATTTAGCTAAGAAACCTTCAATGAAGAAGGGACTTATTCGTAAAAGGATCACCCATTGATTGTTAGAATGAATGAATAGGACTAGGATGAGCAGGTTATGAAGGTGAAGGCCACTCAGACGAGTCAGCTCAGACAATAGATTTGACAAATTTCACTCTCGTCTATTTAGAAGAAATCCTATTTTGCAATGAGGTTCTGTGAACAAACCTTATCTTTTAAGGAGTACAAACACCATAGTCCATAATCAAGTCATAAAAGACACACAAAAAAAAAAAAAAAAAAAAAAAAAAAGGCAGGAAAAAGGTAAATATAAAACAAAATAAGAATGTGTGTTGTGAGTTCCAGTTAACTTAACTAATGAATTTTTAGTACACTAAGTTCTCGGTAGGGTTAGGGTTCTCTTTGTCCTTGTCGTAGCAGATAGTTCCCTTCTCAGTTTGAGAAGGATGAAACGTCCCCTATAGTAATGTAGAACTAAATTTTACCCAAAAAAAAACAAAAAAAAAGACAAAAAAAAGGTAAATATAAAACAAAATAAGAATAAGTGTTGTGAGTTCTAGTTAACTTAACTAGTGAATTTTTAATGCACTAAGTTCTCGGTAGGGTTAGAGTTCTCTCTTTCCCTGCCGTAGCAGATAGTTCCCTTCTCAGTTTGAGAAGGACGATACGTCCCCTATAGTAACGTAGGTTGCTATTAGGGTTTGGTGTTTGTTTCTCGTAGGGCTTTGGTGTTTGTTTCTCATAGGCTTTGGTGTGTGTTTTGTTACCATATTATGAAGGAGATTATGCAGAATTGGAAGAAGTTGTCTCTGACCGAAGAGGAAGGCGAAAATCTGGATTTAACGAAGAGTAAGAGAGCAAGTGGGTTTGTGTTGGTGGCCAAATTTTTCATGAGGCGCACGGTAAACATTGAAGCGGTGGCTCGGACTTTCCGTCCACTATGGCGTACTTACAGAGAGTTTAAGGTCAGTGATGCAGGGAATAACATTATTCTGTTTGATTTTGAGTTGGAGGCAGATGTGGAGAAGTTGTTTCTAGGGGAAACATGGTCCTATGATAGGCACTTGGTGGTTTTGGAATGGTATGCTGGTTCTACTCCGGTTCAGACTTTGAAGTTCGACATTGTCGTGTTTTGGATTCAACTTCATAATTTGCCTTATTCGCTATAGAATTTTGAGACGGCACAGAGTCTGGGTGAAAGTATTGGTGTTTTCATGAATCCTAGAGATCCTAGTAAGATGAGAGGGTGTAATTTTATGAGGGTTCGGGTGGTTGTGGATATTTCGAAACATTTGTGCAGAGGGCGTCGTGTTACTTGGGATCAAGATTCTGATGGGTGGATTGCATTTAAGTATGAGCGTCTTCCAAATCTATGTTATTGGTGTGGTTTGATGTCTCATGATGATAAGGACTGTTTAATAGGTATACATAGTACAATTGCATGGTCTTCAAAGTTTCAGCAATTTGGGGCATGGCTTAAAGCAGCTCAGTTTAATCCAACCAAGAAATTGTCTGTGACAGTACCAGGGTATGAGGTAATGCAATGACAGTCAATGGAGAAAGAGAAGGGTTCGTTGGGAGATGGCCTGGATTCTGATTATGTGCAATCGGGTTCAGATGGGGTGGGCGTGATGGAGTTTGAGGTGACTGGGCTAGCACCGACGATTGTTTCAGTCAATACTTTCGCCAATCAAACTCGTCCTGAATTCGAGGAGCTAATTCAGGAGATTGATAAGTCCATTCACGAGGTTCATAAGGTTGTAAATTCGAACCCTATAATGGGAGGAAGTGTGGTTCCTTTTGACACTCGTTACTGAGGCTTTACAGGTTTCAGGTCTAGTTGATCAAGGACTCAATTTTTCTGAAAAGGAATCTATTGTAAAGGCCATTAATTTCAGAATGGGTTTGGCTGGTAGTGTAGGAGTTATGGGGAGGGGGAGAAGAAAAGGTAGGCCCAAAGGTGTTGTAAACAATGGGACGAGGTTCAAGGTGGTAAGGGAGTCCGCCCCTAAGAGTACAGATATAGTAGCTGGTTGTGAGAGTATTGGGGGGTTTGAGGTGGTTCTGAAATGCAAAAAAGATGGTGTGGATGGGGTGGAGCATCAGAAGAAGTCTAAATTAGAGCATGGGTCTGAGGTTATTGTCTCTTATGTGGATGCATCCTTAGTATCAGTGGAGGTTACTGGGCACCGGGTCCAATGAGTCTTTTATGTTGGAACTGTCGGGGGCTTGGGAACCTCTAGACAGTTAAGGCCTTGGAGAAATTAGTTTTCCAAGAAGAGCCTACAATTGCTTTCCTTGTGGAAACAAAGTCAGATTTAGAGTGGATGGTTATGGTCAAGGATAGATGTAAATTTAAGCATGGATTGATAGTTCCGAGTAGAGGCAAGAGTGGGGGTTTGGCAATGTTTTGGAAGAAGGGAGTTAGATTGGATATAGAATATAGAATAAACCTCCAACAGTTCCTTTTGGATACCCTACAAAGAAAAATACTTTTTTTTTTAGACTGTAACTTGTCAGACTTTCCTTTCAATACATGTGCTGGACAACTCCAAATGTGGAGATGTCTTATACTAGGCTTACGCCCATTCCACAACTCTGCAAGTATTTTAGGAACAGACTTCGAAGGTACTAAATTCAGAAGATACATTGCAGTACTTAAGGCATAACCCCAAAAGGAAATTGGTAGAGTCGAATAACTCAACATGGACCTAACCATATCTAAAAGAGTTCTATTCCTTCTTTCTGCTACACCATTTTGTTGCGGAGTTCCAGATGCAGTCAACTGGGATATAATCCCATTTTCAGTCAAGTAGTCCTTGAAGTCACCAAGAAGGTATTCGCCACCTTGATTAGATCGAATGGCCTTTATACATTTACCCAATTGATTCTCAACTTCAGCCCTAAACTCTTTGAACTTTTCAAAGGCTTCAGACTTCCGTTTTATTAGGTACACATAGCCAAATATATAGTAATCATCAGTGAAACAAATGAAATACTCATAGCCACCTCTTGCTTGGATTGACATAGGGCCACATACATCTGAATGTACTAGTTCTAGCAAATCTTGAGCTCTTCTACCTTTTGCATTAAAAGGCCGTTTGGCCATTTTACCTTCCAAACAAGATTCGCAAACTAGAAAACCATCAAAGTCCATGGGCTGTAAAAGTCCATCTTTGATTAGCCTTTGAATCCTACTTGAATTAATATGACCCAAACGCAAGTGCCAAAGATATGCTTCATTAGTAGAAGGAAAGTTTCTCTTTAATGATTTCACATGTGAATTATTATCTAATTCAGAATTATATAATTCATGCTCATTAGGAGTTAAAATATAAAGACTATCCACAATATTGCCAGACCAGATAAACATTTTATCCTTCTTTATTACAACATTGTCTTTCAGGATAACACAATATCCATGCTTACCTAAATAAGTTGTAGAAATTAAATTCCTACAAACATTAGGTACATACAAACAGTCTTCTAATATTAAAACTCTAGACTTAAAGCATAAATTAAACACTCCAACAACTACAATCGGAATCCTGCTCCTATTAGCCAAATTAAGAAATAGTTCTCTCTCATTCAACTTTCTGGTCTCTTGGAACCTCTGCAAAGAATTGCAGATATGATTAGTACAACTTGAATTCACATTGGATTCTGTACCAAACATATTTCAAGAAGAAATGAACTTTTCATACCTTTATTCTTGACAACCTTGAATGTTGGACAATTCCTCTTCCAATGTCCTTTCTCACCACAATGGAAACACTTTTCTTTGGTTTTCTTTCCTTTGTTGGTAACTCCTAAGGCAATTTGTTTACCATCTTTCTTAGTAAAATCCTTCTTCTTCTTCTTCTTCTTCTTCTTACCCTTGCCTTTCGACTTAGGTTGAGAAGTAGAAGCTTCACTAACATTGGCTGCAACACTAGAAGTACTAAGAATGCTTTCCGCTGCTACCAACTCATTCATTAATTCAGACAATAAATAAATCTTTTTGTTCATATTATAATTAAGTCTGAATTTCTTAAATGATTTCGGTAATGACTAGAGTATCATATCCACTTGGGATTCTCCTTTAATATCGGCACCTAAAACTTCCAATGTATTTATATTAGAGATCAAATTAAGACAATGCTCTTTCACTGAAGTATCTTCAGCTATTTTGGTATTATAAATCTGCCTCATAGTTTCTTGCCTTGTAGAACGGCCTTACTCACCAAACATCTCCTTCAGACTAAACATTATGTCCGAAGCAAGTTTTACATCCTGCATTTGATGTTGTAGAACATTTGAAATAGATGCTAGGATATAGCACTTGACCATTTCATTAGATTTTTGCCAATGATCATATTGCTGTTTTTCCTCAAGAGGAGCATTAATGAAGGAAAGTTAGGACATGGTTGAGTAAGCATATATTTGTGTTCTTCAGCAGTAAGAACAATATCCAAATTTCTTTTCCAATCAACATAGCTAGATCTAGTCAGTTTGTTTTGGTTAAGAATAGCAACAAGTGGGCTAAATGATGCCATGATTTAAATCTGAAAATAATAAATTTGAATATAATAAGTAAACTAGACATTATCAATTTAGCATATAAGCATATAATATGGAACCTTAACAAAACCATAAAATAATATATGCAACGACAACCCAATCCATGTCTATAATTCCTTGGTAACAAGTTTATTATAAACAAATTAATTGGTTGAGAACTATTCTCATTATTAGTGTTATCATGATAACTCTTATCAAACATTAATAATATGCCATTTTACATTTAGTCTCTAAGTAATAATAGCAAGAACTTAGCATAGAGGATACTATAATACTTAGTCTAGTGTATACCATTGTCTAGAATCATGTGTAGCCACATTTCATCCCTTTAACAAGCTTATTTTGTAGTACCATGATAAAAACACCCTCTGCGTGGAATGCAAAGCTCGAAACTAAGACAAAGTGTTTATCAAACCACTATAAACCAGGAAATTCAATCTTGTAGGACCATGAAATAAATACTCTCTGCATGGAATGCTAAGCTCGAGGCAAAGACAAAGTATATATTTCACACTACTATGAACCAACAATAAAGGCCGTGAGATGCAACCCTTGTATCTCGCTCCCACTAGATATTTTAAAATATAGGTTTTTAAGATCAAGAATTATAATAATGCTAGATAGTTTGAAAACATAGTCCTAATCTTATTAGGAATAAATTTCATAATCCTAGCATTAGTATATATAAATATATATAACGTAATGTAAACTCATATATTTATAAAACTAGATTATATTATATATATATACATATATAATATAATATATAATATATATATATTATATTATATTATATAACTTTTAGATTGTTGAAATCCTTTATATACGGATTCAACTTTTCTATGGCCATAATATATGCAAGACAAAAGAAACTTTGAATAGTCAAACCCTGCAAAAAAAAAAAAAAAAAAATACAAGCCATGCAATCCAGATTTACATATAATATACGTATATAACTTACAATTGACCAAGCCAAACGATGCAAGGAATTAGTACAAGCAAATGATAGTTATTCGTGCCCTCCATTTCAATAACTACCATTTGATAATAACTGCTCCTTTTCGAATGGATATCATGGCCATAAACACTGAAGGTTGTCGTGCAAATTGCAATGGATATCATATATATATATATATATATATACAAGTGATGCAATTCTCTACATTATATTCAAATGATGCAATAATTATTAAGACATGGCACCATTACTTAATGATGCAAAAAATTGAAACACAAAGATAACGGTTTTCTTAAATTCTAAAATCCAATCACATGCTATATGATCATGATATGAAAACTTGGCTCTGATACCAATTGTAAGAAAAATCTGGTTTTCTATCTTATACAAAACACATAGCGTGATTGACAACATGCACTATGTAAATTTCATAATTTAAGAACAAGATAGCGTACCTTGGTGTGAAGAAATTCAAAAAAATGATTAGAAGCACTTGAGAACACTTTTAATCTTCACTCCAATTCCACTTTATGCCCAAGAAGTGTGGTCCCTCAATCAGTTTCCAAGGGAGAATGAAAGTGTGTCTCACTCTCAATTTTTTTCTTTTTCTCTATGCTTCTTAAAAAAAAAAAATTGTAAGTTTCTCTCTTTATAACTAACTGATTATCTAATTGGACTGGCCTATTGGGTCTTTACAATTGGGCTTTAGTGTGTGGCTTGGAGTGGGACCAAAAGAGACCAATAAGACACTAGCTCCAATGGGCCTTGGGATTTTTCGTCAACTCTTGACAAGTCCAAAGTTACCATTAATTATATTTAATACCACTATATAAATATAATTGTACTCTAGGCCTTATTAATAAAATATATCCCAAGACTTTATTATACACGTAACCCCTTCATAAAATATTCGTAGTAATACAAAGTCATGAATATAGACTGCCACTTTAAAAATTACTATATCTTATCCTTGAGTACTCGGTTTAATCCTTTAAAGTTATTCATTATATATTTATGAAATCCAATTTTATAAATATATACTTTAGTAACTTCTTACTAAAGTGGTTAGGCCTAACACTCTGAATAACCAAACCCATTAAACTTATCTCAAGGGAATATTTTATATCTTTGTTAAAAGATTATGAATTTCATGTTAAGAATATATGTTCCATCAACACTAAATGTGGTTGCCCAACATACTGAGGTTTTGACCGTTACTTTAGATCTCACTCCTAATATATCAAAGCAACCTACACATCATGATCAGGTCTATTATTCTCTCAGGATTAAGAGTTCATGTAAATAAAAGTCATGAGATTTATTATTCATTTGACAGTCGTTAGGAGAATAATAAATCTCACAGTGGTCCAGTTCAATATGTTTTAACACTTAAAACCTATCAACATATCAACTAGTAGTCTCCACTTCCTTGATCAAGACAAATCATCTTAGTTGATACGTTATAGTCTTCGCAGATGAAAATGCCCAATTTCATCATCGACTACGAATTATAAATTCTGAGTTTACAAAGAACTTGTGATTTATATCTTCTGTGACTAAATCATATAAATCACATACTATACATCTTATGGACTATATGATAATGTCCAAATATTCATGTTACCATTATTTTAGACAAAAAAAAACAACTTTATTAAACACAACATTAAGTCATACATAATCTCATATATAGTATCATACAATAGGATTTAAGGGCACACATCCTAACATTATCAATATCAGTAGTTGGGTAATTGAAACTTAATAGATATTGATATGAGTTATCAATATCAATAATGGAGTAATTTAAATTTAACAGATGAGATCTTTTAGAGATCACATATATCTGATAGTAAGTGAATCTCTATTAGTATTTAAAATACTCCTATATCAGTTAGAAAAATGATGATAGACAGTTTTGAGAACATGCGTATAGTTTTGAGTGCTCTCTCAAAATAAGCCATCTCTCTGGGACACCATCAATTGTTCCCTAGAATTTAGAGCGTAGAAATTAGGAGAGACTCTAGTAGCCTCTCTTGCAACTTGGAGGTGTTCCATAAAGGAGATCGTGAGGAGTTCATAAAGCAAGCAAAGGACAAGATTCGAGCATTTGGTGATCTATTCCACCAAAGGTATGTGTCTATATGACCTCTAGTAAAGTATATAATTTTTTTCAACATTGGTATCAGAGCCATTTTATGCTTGTTTTCACTCTTGAATGATGCCATGATCTCTAATATATATAATCTTATATGCATGCTTAAAAATTAAAAGTTTAAGTAATTTTTAATTTTCAGATCTGTAATTTTTAGAAGCATGTTATGGCATGTAGAGAGAAAAATAAAAAGTTGTAATTTTTTTGATTGTTTACATGCTTAATTTAGACTTTAAATGATAAAGTTGTGATTAAAATGGAACACCATAAAATTTATAAGCCACGTACTGTAAGTCTTACAGTGGACCAATTGAATAACTTTGTATTCATTACTCACGAACCAATATTTGTTTTGGCCATGAGTCCTGGAGAGCCCACGTAACCACTAATGGTTTAAGTGGTCATCTAAAGAAAGAGGGGATAAAAAATAATAATAAAATAATGAGCCCCACGTTGATGTAGTGTATTAGGTACACTTGAACACTATTTTGTCCCTGTTTTCAGTTACACACAATAAAAGGACCCACGTTAGTGTATTAGTTACACTTTTGATAAGGATTTTGTGTCCCACTTGTGTGTGCAATTGATAAGCACTGTAGGATTTTGTGCCCCGCTCACATTGTGCAGACTGCAGATCGTTGGTGTATCACAAATAGTTGTTGTTTCCTTCAACAAGGAAACTATGCAAGTGATAAGCCACATGCAAGTGGCTATGTGGATTTGTAATATTATTTACAAATGCTGTGTGAATTTGTAACATAGTTTACAAAGGAATTGGGTTATAACAATATAGAAAATTATATCAAAATCAAATGTTATAACATGCACAGTGGGTTTTCTCATTATTTATTTATTTTAATTTATAGTAAAACATTATATATTCTTAATTTTGTTTAGACCACATTTTTTCTAACATGACATATATGTAAATTGTAGTGGCATGTTTACTGTGATGTTAAAATAGAATTGTGGTAGTATGAGAAATTGAGAGATTAGTTTTCTAATTTTCTCTATAATTATGCATGTTTTTAATCCTTGAATTAATTTATGATGTCTTTTTAACATATTGTGATATGATTGAATTGATATTATATGAATGCATTGATGAATATGTGTCCAAAGGGTTTATGAGACTTTTTTGGCTCATCTCTATAATTAGAGATTATATTGGTAATTTATGCAACATGTATATTTTTATTTATTGTTATTATGGATGGATAAGACAATTTTTGAAATTATTTGGTAATGTGGCATCCCCAATTTTTTTCATTACGAATAGAATCTTTGTAGTATGGTACTTAAATATGTAATTTTTGGGCCAATGTTTTTTGGCAATTTTTTGGGCCATTGTTTTTGGCAATGTAATTTAAGGCTATGTAATTTAATTTTTGGAAGCCATGTAAGGGGATGTGTTTCACAGTTACCTATAATTTTCAAATTTTGTCTTAGCATGTTGTATGAAATTACCAATAGGGTTTATAGTGGAGCCTATGCACAATGTGTTGTGCACAAAGATGTATGGACACATGTTATATGTATAATTTAATATGTGGATGGTGTGAATTCTTCACAAAATTTTATTTTAAAAATCAATTAGATGTGTTATTCCAATTTACATAGTGAGAGATGATTATGAGCTTAGCAAAATTTTTGATCTCACTATGTAGAAAGGAATATCATAGTCTAGTTGGATTTTTGGAAATAAAATTTAAAAATGTATGTGCTAATGTCAACTTGTGTAATGAATGTAGTGAACATGGCCATTAAGAATGTAGTTGCTGATCTAACTAGGGAGAAAAACTAGATGGAACCAACTATGATATGTGGCATAGAAAAAGTCAATATCTGCTTAATGAACAAGAGGTTCTTGAAACCCCAACCAATGTGATGATGCGGCTTGAAAATGGGAATACTGCCAAACATTGCCATGACTTAGAGGCCTATGAGTCTTGGGTTAAGAAAGATCGTTATGCACGCTTCACTATGTTGAGTAGCATGCATAATGATCCTACTGGGGAGGTTAAGAACTACCCAAATGCCCAAGAGATGTGGAACCAGCTTAAGATTGCCTATGGAGGGACTTTAGCAACTAGGTTGTGAGCTCTTACTTTGAAGTTTGAGCAATATGTTATGGATTCCAAACATAGCATAGCTGAACATCTAAAGACAATGTCAGCATTGATTCGTGACTTAAAGGCTGCTGGCAATTATCTCTCTAATGAACAACAGGTCACAACGGTGATACGTTCACTGCTTGAACCTACTTGGGGGCAAATGAAGCTTGTTTTGACACATAGTGAGAATATCAAGAATTTTGCTAATATTTCTCGTCATCTCAAGCTTGAGGCAGAGCACATAGGAGCACACCAAAACACCCTCCTTGTCGCTCAATCTGGGCAGCAGAAGGCATTCAAGCCTAAATGCAAAGGACAAGGGAGGAATGCTAAAGGAGCTGGTAACCTTGGGCCTAAAGAAGGCAAGATAGCAGAGCGCAAAAAGGGCAAGCGTGCTAAGAAGGACAAGGCAAAGATTAAGTGCTACAACTGTGGTAAGAAAGGTCACTTCGCTCGTGAGAGCACTGAGCCGAAGAAGGTATCCTTTCTTAACAACTTGGCTATTACTTATGTTTGTACACATGTTTTTGTTGCTCATACTATTCCTAGGTGGATTGTAGATTCAAGAGCAACCAAACATATACCCAGAGATAGAGTTGGGTGTGTGGATTACAAAAAGATACCAACAGGCACACAGTACGTTATTTTGGGTAACAGAGCTCAAGAAGAAGATTAGGAGTTGGAACCTACTAGCTCAAATTGAGTCTGGGACGTACATTACTTCTTCATGATGTACTTCATGCACCTGGTGTCCAATGTAATCTATTTTCGGTACTTACTATGCTTAGACTTGGATTTAGTTTTCCGTTTTGATAGTCCACAATTGGATTTTTATTTAAATAAAACCTTGTATGGACATGGTTACTTATCTAATAATTTCTTTATGTCGGATTTAGGTCATTCTATTTTTTTCTTTTATTGCTCATAATGATGATGTTTTTGATTTTGTAATGTGGCATGCTAGACTTGGACACATAGGAAAAGATAGATTGGCTAGACAAGTTAGAGAAGGCCTATTGAGGTCTATCACTAATGTAAGCCTACCTATGTGTGGACCTTGTCTAGCTGGAAAGGCTTGTAGGAAGCCTTTTGGTAAGGCACCAAGGGCAACTCATCCTTTGAAATTAGTCCATTTGGACATATGTGGACCTATGAATGTTAAGGCACGCCATGGCGCCTCTTATTTTCTCACATTTATAGATGATTATTCATGTTTTAGTTATGTCTGTCTGATCTCCCATCACTTTGAAGCATTAGATTGCTTTAAGCGCTTTGTGGCAGAGGTTGAGAATCAGAAAGAAAGGAACCTAAATGTTTTTCGAACTGATAGGGGTCATGAATATTTGTCTAAAAAGTTTCAGTAACTGTGTGAGAAAAAAGGGATACGCAAGAAATTGATGATTCCTGGCACTCCACAACAAAATGGTGTTGCAGAGAGAAGGAATCGTACTCTATTAGAGATGGTTAGACCGACAATGGCACAAGCTAACCTTCCAATTTCGTTTTAGGGCGATGCATTGTTGACTGCTGCCTACATCCTTAATCGTGTGCCTTCTAAGTCAGTTTCCACAACACCATATGAGTTATGGACTACTGCTACCTACATCCTTAACTGTGTGCCTTTTAAGTCAATTCCCAAAACACCATATGAGTTATGGATTGGTGCAAAACCCAATTTGGAAAACTTGCGGCATTGGGGTTGTGTAGGTTTTGTTCACAGTACTTCTCGTAAGAATGGAAAATTAGGCCCTAGTGCAAGTAAGAAAATCTTTATAAGATATTCAAAAAGCTCAAAGGGGTATGTAATTTATGGTAAACATTCTGATAGTGGAATGACTGAGATAGAGTCTTGTGATGTCAACTTCATTGAAGATGATTTTCCAAGCAACAATGAAGCAAAACAAGATATTCAGCTTTATGAGCTGCAAGAACTTAAAGGTGTTATACCATCTTTGGGCGAGGGTGGAGAATCACAACTTCATCCTAAAATCGCCAAAGATAGTGGGAGTGATTTGGCTCCTAGTGGGAGCAAATTGCCAGATAGTGACACACAAGGATCCAAGGTACATAGAAGTGAACGTGGAACTATTCCCTGTTGTCATTTTGAGATTGAGGGGGAATTTTTTATATGTGATTCACTAGACCTTGATGAGCCTACTTCCTATGAGGAAGCATTAGCTTCACTTGCTTCACATGAATGGATAGTTGGTATTAGGGATGAGATAGATTCTATGGCAAGGAATCAAGTTTGGGAGTTGGTTGACCTTCCGCCTGGGTGCAAGACCATTGGAAAGAAGTGGGTCTTAAAAATAAAGCGTAAGGCAGATGGATCAATTGACAAATATAAGGCTCGTCTCGTGGCGAAAGGCTATACCCAAAGAGAAGGGATAGACTATAAAGAGACTTTCTCCCCAGTAGTGAGATTTGTCTCTATTTGCCTTATTCTTGATATTGTTGCACATTTGGATTTGGAACTCTTCCAAATGGATGTGAAGACTGCATTTCTCAATGGAGAACTAGGCGAGGAGATCTATATGGATCAACCCTTTTGGTTTTGAGGTCAAGGAACAAGGGTGTAAAGTGTGCCGCCTTAAGCGTTCCATTTATGGCCTAAAGCAAGCGTTTAAACAATGGTATTTCAAATTTCATAAAGCTATTATTTCGATTGGTTTAGAAATGATGGAAGAAGATCATTGTGTGTATGTCAAACGATTAGGAAACAGTTCACTTACCCTATCTTTGTATGTGGACAACATTTTGTTAGCTAGAAATGATATGGAAATGATTGTCACCACCAAAAGGTGGTTGTCCTCTATTTTTGAAATGAAGGACATGGGTGAGGCTAATTATATGCTTGGAGTTAAGATCTTCAAGGATCGCTCAAAGAAGCTTCTTGGTTTGTCTCAAGAAACTTACATAAAGATGATCTTAGAGCGATTCCGGATGCATAATTCCAAACCCATAGACACTTCAATTGAGAAGGGACATAAATTAAGCCTTGAAAATTGCCCTAAGTCAGAAAAGGAAAAGAAAAAATGGCAAAAGTTCCCTATGCAAGTGCAGTTGGAAGTCTGATGTATGCTATGTTGTGTACTCGACCAGACATCTGTTTTGCAATTGGTATGGTTAGTCGTTATCAAAGAAATCCTGGACCTGTTCATTGGCAAGCAGTTAAGAGTATTTTTCGATACCTTCGTGGTAAATCGGATCTCATTCTTTGCTATCAGGGTGGAGATTTGAGATTGAAAGGCTATTCTGATGCTGACTAGGCCAGTGATAGAAATGAGTGCAAGTACACTATAGGTTATGCATTTCTATTTAGTGGTGCAGCTATCTCTTGGTGCAGTAAGAAACAATCTTGCATTGCTTAATCCACAATGGAGTCTGAGTATGTTGCTTTTTCAGCAGCAGCACAAGAAGCTGTTTGGTTAAAGAGATTTTTCCAAAGCCTAAAGGTAACATCTTTTGTAGATGAAGCTATAAAGATGTATTGTGATAGTATGGCAGCCTTGGCTCATGCTAAAGATCCCAAGTATCATAGCAAAAGCAAACATATACAGACTCGTTATAACTACATTCGTCTTGTTATTACACAAGGAAAGGTGATCCTCCAACATATCTCCATTAGCAGGATGGTGGCTGATCCACTTACTAAAGCCATTGCTAGAGATGCCTTTCAGGCTCATGTTAGGAGTTTAGGACTTTGTAGGATTTGATATGTTTTTGGATACCTTATGGACATTTATGTTTATTCATACTTTATGCAATAATGATGTCATTCATTTTGATTCATCTTGTGATGTGATTGATATTGCATACTAAGCACACAATATTTGAGAATATGTCACTAGGCTTAGATCGTTCTACTCACATAAACGATCACCCTAGCACTTGAGTAGCGAGTAGAATGAGACATAGTGATCACTTTGTTTTTCGGTAAATCAAGTAAGTGATCATCTTGACGCTTAGGGAGGCGTGCAAGATAATATAATGAATGTTGCCTTAGCTAGGCTAAGATGAGACTTGTGGGAGTCGCACTTAAAGTGTATCCACAACTTCATGAAGCCTAAATAAAGCAAAAAGTGAGATCTTGGACAGGAACTTGGTGTATAACTGTGCTAAGAAACTCAATTTGGTTGCCTCCGTGGCAGTTGGACTAAGTTTTGTACGGTGTTTGAGTGTGACAAGCCTAGATGAGTGGGAGCTCCACCATAGCATACAAATTATACTGTATGTGCTATAGCCGACTAGTTAAGGGAGTGATTGGATAGATCCCTACTCTGTCACTTTATGAGCCCTAGTCAACCATTATATGGTCCATTCTGTGCCCTTTTTCGACCTAAAACTATGTCATGAAGTGAATGCTTGATGTTGCTACTTTATCATGTCATCTCAGGGCCATGATATATATAGTCTCGCAGAGCATGTCTAGGAAAGTGGTCAAGTGTGAATGAATTGACATGAGTGTTTGGGGAAGATTATTTAGAACACGCCATTTATTTTATGGCTCATAGCCCGGGCGATTATGAGGAGTTTGTTTTTCAACATAATCATGAGCATATTATATGGTATAGAATCAAGTGTTGCTTTGAGTTTTTTGAACTCATGAGGGATTAAAGAAACTTGATTGGGTGTGATTAAATAATCTGGGGCATAGGCGAGATATTATGAGTGATGTACTATATTAGTTTAGATGGTGACTTAATATAGTACTCCTACCCTACACCTTCTCGTTAGGTTGCACACTCCATTTTTCTGTATAAAGAGAGGATTGGACAAGAGATTGAGATGAGCCATTTTTTACTGTAGTGCCCAGTGTGGACAAATGGGAGATGTTAGAAATTGTGCATGTTTTGACCCAACCTATAAACCATGGCCCATGGATCGTCCACATGGGTTATTTGATAAGTAAGTTTATATTTAAACTAACTGATATTGATATGAGTTATCAATATCAGTAGTGGGATAATTTAAACTTAATAGATATTGATATGAGTTATCAATATCAGTAGTGGAGTAATTTAAATTTAACAGATGATATCTTTTAGGGATCACATATATCGGATAGTAAGTGAATCTCTATTAGTATTTAAAATACTCCTATATCAGTTAGAAAAATGATGATAGACACAATTTTGAGAACATACGTATAGTTTTGAGTGCTATCTCAAAATAAGCCATCTCTCTGGGACACCATCAATTGTTCCTTAGAATTTGGAGCGTGCAAATTAAGAGAGACTCTAGTAGCCTCTCTTGTGACTTGGAGGTGTTCCACAAAGGAGATTGTGAGGACTCCGTAAAGTAAGAAAAGGACAAGATCCGGTCATTTGGTGATCTATTCCACCAAAGGTATGTGTCTATATGACTAGTGGCGGGCTCCAGGATTTTTTTTCAAGGTGTTCCTAAAAATTTTTCCCAGAAATTTTTTTTTTTGGGTACATGGTTTTCTTATCAAATATTTGTCTATAATTCTAGCAAAAGAATAAATAATAAACTATAAGTTCATTTGAAATATTAATAAAATTATTAATTATTGTTGTTTAAGTGTTTCATTAATTTGTTTGTTTTTTATAAACTATAATTTGTTATATTGTTGTTTCATTAATTATAAAATTATTAATTGTTATTTAGTCTAACATAATTTAATTTGTTTTTCTTTTATAATGTATTGGTTAATTATACTGCTTTAATTATTGTTGTTTAGCGTAACAATAAACTATATTGCTTTATTTTGTTTATCATTAATTATACTACTTTAATTTGTTATATTGTTTAGCCTCATGTGCTTATTACACTAAAAGAGTCAGCTATGTGCACATTACACATTCTATGTATAGCACAATAATTAAAGCAGTGTAACCCAGCCCCATGTGCCCATCTACCCCCACCCCACTCAACAGACAAGCACAAGCCTCATGGCTGATGCCCCTATCACAATAGCCAGCTGCCAATCAGAACATTTCACAATTATAAATCACAATACACATTACACTAAAAACAATCAATATGTCACCAATACCAAAACAAACCAACCAACGGATAAGAATCATAACTCATAAGATGCCAAATTCAAAAAGTCAAAAAAATAGGCAAAACATTAAAACTTCTGCTTCAGCCAATCCCAGTTCAGATAATCTCTTAAAGAATAACGAGAAAGAGAGAGAGAGTCGTTCATTTCATTTCGAAATTAGAGAGAGAGAGAGAGAGAGAGAGAGAGAGTCAGAGAGAAAAAGAGAGAAATACTCAAATACCTTGAGGGAGCGCCGGATCGGAGTAGGGAGGCTTGAAGAGTGAAGGCTGAGCTGAGGCAGTGACTGTCGAGCAATCTGCGAACATTATGCGACGGCAGCGACACGATGTGCAATGGGCGACTGAGCGACGCGATGTGCGACGGCAATGACGCGATCTCCGACGATGTGCTCTAGACTACAACTGGACCGATCTCCAATGCGGGGCGACGAAGACGATGTGCTCTGGAGTCTAGACTGTGACTAGACCGATCTAACTTCTAAGGGGAGGCGTTGCTTTGTTGCTCTCAGTGTTTAGGTTTGCTTTAGCCTTTAGTGATTTGTGATGTACTGATTTTACTGATTTGAGGTTTCTGATTTGGGTTTTTTTTTTTTTTTTTTTTTTTTTGAATCTGTGGGTTTGCCGTGGGCTTGAGAGTTGAGAGAAAGTCTGTTGTTTTGCTCTGTTACCACTTTTTTTTTTTTTTTTGCTTGAAAGTAGAACAAATAATTTTTTTAAAAAAATTTGAGGGTGTTCCTAATTTTTTTTAAGGGTAAAAAAAAAAAAAATTAATTATTATATATATATATATATATATATTTTCAAGTCAGGGTGTTCCCAGAACACCCTGACTATAACGTGGCCGCCATTGTATATGACCTCTAGTAAAATATATAATTTTTTCAACAATTCCAAACAACAAAAAGCAAAGTAAAATTCTTCAAAACATACCAAAAATTATATCATATTGAATGCATGTTGCAAGTATAACAAAATATTACAAGAAATACGTACCACGAGATATAATTTCTTGGCATGTTGAAGAAGATTTTTGACCAATTTGTGGCAAACTTGCATTCCAGTACCACTACAATTTTCTCAAACTAAAAGTGTTCAATGAATAAATAACAAGAAAATAAAAATAAGAATTCTAAATAACAAGTATTATTAGTTAGTAATGGGAGAATTATCAATGTGTCTTAATTACAAAAATGATCTATTATTAATGATATAACTATTATTAATGTGTTTAGAAATGTCCTTCTTAATGATGGAAGTATTAATGTGTATTACAATAATTATTATTAATTACAGAACTAATATTGTGTCTAGATATACTTATTACTCCCTTCGTCCCACTTTGTTTGTTCTGTTTGAAAAGTTAAACTTTTTAAAGGAACATCATTTATTGTCTTGTCTACTTTTTATAAATGAATAAATTTCCAAAACTACTCTTAAATAAATTTATCAAAAAATTGAATTATTAAAAATTGAAAAATTGGAGAAGCAAGGTCCTCTTCCTCTTCAACTTGAATGTGATCGTGATATCATTGAGAGAGCTTTTCTTTATCTACTGTAGATAGTGTTAATTCAAGTTGAAGAAAAGTTTTTTTCTTTTTTTTTTTCCTTCCCTTCTTTGGATATTTCTTGAATCCTTAAATTTTTAGTGAGATGTTTTGTAGCTTTATCTTTGTTGGATTGTTCAGTTTGATTTTTGTTTTTTTTGGGGGGGGGGGGTTGTTTCATGAGAGAATGGCGTTTAAGATGCCAAGTCAATTTTCTTTTTTTTTTTTAATTTAAGAGTTATTCTTAATAAGGCAACTAAAAATATGCCCCAATTAGATTGATTTTTTTAAAAAATTTTGTTGGTTTTCCTTTCAAATAGTTTTGAAAATAAAATAGGGATATAATAGGAATATTAGTAAATTAATGACTTCTATTTTTAGAAACAGGACAATATTTTGGGACATCTAAAAATGGAATAGAGGACAAACAAAGTGGGATGGAGGGAGTATTAATGATTGGATCATTAGTGAGTCATGATATATAGTATAATAATTGGCTGGACTAAGCCAAAAGAAGCCCCAGCTGATTGGGATAATGCAAAGATCAAAGCGAAAAATTCCAACAATAGAGCATTAAATGCCATATTCAGTGCGGTCATGAATAAGGAGTTTAAGAAAATATCCCCGACTAAAACTACAAAGGAATCATGAACCATTCTCTAAATAACCTATAAGGGAACTAAGGCCGTTAAAGATTCCAAACTTCAAAGGCTTACTACAATCTTTGAGGAGATTAAGATGGAGGAGGATAAGTCATTCAATGAGTTCTATGCCAAACTCAAGGACATAATCAACTCAGCCTTAAATCATGGGAAAACTATTCCCAAACCCAAGGTTGTGAGAAAGGTGCTCAGATCTTCTCCTGAGAGATTTCATGCCAAGATAACAGCGATTGAAGAATCGAAGGACATTGACTCCATTCCTTTGACGGAGCTGATTGGCGACTTACAAACCTATGAATTGGGTTTGACTAGAATTGGGAAAGCAACCAAAAGTAAAAGTATGGCACTGAAGGCCAAACACAATGAAACTGATGAGTCTTCAGATGATGAAGATTCCAAGATGAAGTCCTACATCATTAGGTAGTTCAAGAAGTTCATGATGAATGCCAATGTGAAAGGTTTTGACAAGGACAGAAAGCAATCTAGTTCTCTCAATTCAGAAGTCAAGAAAGAAAGAAGAAGGATGTTAAGAATGGCAGTCAGTATACTATTCTTTTTGGACCAAAGTGCTTCAAATGTCAAGATTTTGGATACATGAAACAAGAATGTCCAATATATCTCAAGTCGATTGGGAAAAGCAAGGCTCTTGTTGCTACCTTGAGTAATACCGAGCTTGAGACTAAGCCAGATGACAGTGATGACAAGGGAATCTTGGGTGCTTTCACTGCCACAATGGATCCTATTGAGGAAATCGTAGAAGTAGTAGATGAAGAGGAGGACTTGATGGAATCCAAATTTGAGAAAATGGATGATCAAGTTGACATCCATACAGCCTATGATAAGTTGTACAAGGTTTTCAGGAAGCATGAGAAACTGTATAGGCTGACCACTAGATCGAGAGGAGCTCTCTACGAAGGTTGATGAAGCTAATCAAACCATTGGAGCACTACAATTTGAGAACAATTTGAGAACAATTTCTTGGCTGAAGGACCAAGAAGTTTAAAGTAGAGATATTTCAAGTCAGAACTCAATTGGAGAGGACTTTTAGTGCAAAACTCGATGAGATGCTTAGTGTTCAGAAGCTGCTTCTAACAAATTTAGTTTGGGGTATGATTTCTCTTCACCTAATATTGCCTCCTCTAGTACAATTTGTTAGGGTTTGTGCCCTAAACTCCAATTTATTGGCATGTCATGATTAATTAAATTGTTTAATTATATGAGACTATTTATAAATGAACTAATGGGATATTATCAAAGTCCATGAGATGCATTGTATGTGATTTAGTCAAAGAAGATGTAAGTCACAAGTTCCTTGTAAACTCAAATGTAGTTCATAGTCGGTGATGAAATTAAGCGTTTCATCTGTGAAGACTATAATACACCAACTAAGATGATTTGTCTTGATCATGGAAGTGGAGACTTCTAGTTGATGTGTTGATGTGCCTTATTGAACTGGACTACTGTGAGATTAATTATTAAATCAACAATTGTCACCCTAAATAATTAATCTCACGACTTCTAATGTCATAGACTCTTAATCCTGAAAGGCTAGTGGACTTGATCATGAAATGTAGGTTACTTTGATATATCTGGAGTGAGATCTAATATTCACGGTCAAAACCTCAATATGTTGGGTAACCATGTTGGGATATTTGTCCTTAAATCCTATTGTATGATGCTATGTATTTTATTATGTAAGACATTATGTATGACTTGATGTTTTGGTTAATAAAGTTGTATTATTATTTGAAAATAATGGTAACATGAATATTGGGACATTATCATATAGTCCATGAGATGCAATAGTATGTGATTTATGTGATTTAGTCACAGAAGATATAAATCACAAGTTCTTTGTAAACTCAGAATTATAGTTCGTAGTCGGTGATGAAATTGGGCATTTCATCTGCGAAGGCTATAACATATCAACTAAGATGATTTGTCTTGATCATGGAAATGGAGATTTCTAGTTGATATGTTGATATGTTTTAAAGTTAACAATTGTCTGGACCCCCTAAATGTCAATTAATCTCACGACTTATAATTGCATAGACTCTTAATCCTGAAAGGATAGTGGTTGATCATGAAGTGTAGGTTGCTTTGATATATCTGGAGTGAGATCTATGGTTAAGGTCAAAATCTCAGTATGTTGGGCAGCCACATTTAGTGCTGATGGAACATATATTCTCAAGATGGAATTCATATCTCTTAACGTTATAAAATATTCCCTTGAGATAAGTAACCATTGGGCCTAACCACTTTAGTAAGGAGTTACGTATATATTTATGTGGATTTCATAAATATATGATGAATAACTTAAACAATTAAACCGGGTACTCAAGGAATTAAGATGTAGTAATAAACAAAGTGGCAGTCTCGATGATCCATAATCTCTTTGAAGGGTTGCATGTATAATACAATTTATAAATATCCCTTTGAGATGGTAACTTTGGACTTGTTTAATAGGAACTGGTTACTCAGGGCGCCCACTTTAGTAACTAAAAGGTTAAAAGATTAAACCGGGTACTCAAGAATAAAATATTTATTTACAAAGTAACAGTTTATTATAACTTTGTTCACTATGGATATTTCATGGAGGGGTCAAATTATATTATTAGAGTCTTGGGATATAATTTATTAATAAGGCCTAGAGTACAATTATATTTATATAGTGATATTAAATATAATTAATGGTAACTTTGAACTTGTCAAGAGTTGACAGAAAAGCCCATGACCCATTGGAGCTAGAGTTTTATTTGTTCCCTTTAGTCCCATCTCAAGCCACAAACTAAAGCCTAATTGGGTAGGCTCAAAAGGCTGGTTAAGGGCGCCCAATTAGATAACTCAAATTTTATTACTAATAAGAGTTATTAAAAGTAAAGTAATAACTATGTTCAATGGATAGTTATGGAGGGGTCAAATGTATTATTAGATGAAAATTTATTAATAAGAAAATTATATTTATATACAATTAAATATAATTTAACTTTGAACTTGTCAAGAGTTGACAGAAAAGCCCATGACCCATTGGAGCTAGAGTTTTATTTGTTCCCTTTAGTCCCATCTCAAGCCACAAACTAAAGCCTAATTGGGTAGGCTCAAAAGGCTAACCCAATTAGATAATCAAATTTTATTTAATAAGAGTTATTAAATAAAGTAACTATCAAGGTAGTTAGAATGTACGTATGATGAAAAGAAAGAAAACAATTTTTCTTTACAAGAAGGAGAATGATTTTTCTTTGAGAATCAACGTACATAAAGACTGATAGAGAAACCACACTTCTTGGGCACCATGTAGAATAGATTAAAGGTATTCTCAAGTCTTAGTTTTGAATTTCACTGCATCAAGGTACACTTTCTATTCTTTGTTTTAGAATTCAAGGTTACATGTAGGGGTGTGCAAAAAACCGACGAACCGAAAAAACCGCTTCAAACCGACCGAACCGATGCAAAATTTCAGTTCGGTTTCGGTTTCAGTTCGGTTTCGGTTTCATTATATAAAAAACCGAAAATTTCGGTTCGGTTTTCGGTGGCAAATTCTAGTACACCAAATTGACCGAACCGAACCGAAATATATTATATACTAATTTGTACAAATTATTTTAACAAAGTTCCTGGTATCCTAGCGGCAAGGACGCGCGTTTCTCTCCTGGGCTGCCCAGGTTCGACCCTTGGTAGTAGCCTTTTTAATTTTTCCTATTTTTCCTCTTCTTATTACCAAAACTACGTCGTTTTGGGTTTGCTCTATAACCCTAATAAATCTATTTTCATCATTTGACTCTCATTTTCTTCAACAGCAGCCGCTCTTCTCCCCTTTCCCTCTCCGGTCCTTCTCTTCCTCCCCATCTCTCTCTCTGTCATTCAGATCGAACAAAACCTCTCTCTCTCTCTGTCATTTAGATCGAACAAAACCTCTCTCTCTCTGTCATTCAGATCGAACAAAACCTTTCTCTCTCTGTTATTCAGATCGAACAAAACCCAACTTCACAGTAACTTCAAGCACCGAAGACTGAAGCCAATCTTTCGAGAAAACAGTAGTTTCAAGCATCAAAGACTGAAGCCGATCTTTAGAGAAAGCGATTTTGCAGCAACGAGGTCATATGTGCTTGTGTGCTTGTCTCCAGTGTGCTTTTTTTTTTTTTTTTTTTTTTTTTTTTTTTTTTTTTTTCGGTTTTGTGTTTTCTACTTTGCTTGGTGTTTGGGTGGTGAGAAAACGTGGGAAAGCAAAGGGATTTTCTGGGTTTGCTAATTTTTTCTGGGTTTTGTTAATATTTTCTGGGTTTTGTTGTCTCCGGTGTGCTTTCCCCTCTTTCTTTCTTTTTTTGGTTTTGTGTTTGCTACTGTGCTTGGTGTTTGGGTGGTGAGAAAACGTGGGAAAGCAAAGGGATTTTCTGGGTTTTGTTAATTTTTTCTGGGTTTCTGGGTTTGTTAATATTTTCTGGTTTGTTGATTTTTTTTCTTTGTTTGCATTCTTAGAAATTAAATGTAAGGAAACCGAAAAAATCCACCGACACCGACCGAAACCGAAATCCAACCGAAACCGATTGATTTCCAATTACTTCGGTCGGTTTCGGTTGAGAACTTCAAGCACCGAAAATTTCGGTTTCGGTTGGCTAACACTGAGAAAACCGACCGAAACCGAACCGAAACACCCCTAGTTACATGTTATCTTTAATGAATAAAGTAGATCTGTGATTGTTGCTTCTGTTGTGTATTTTGTATGAGATAAAAAACTAGGTTTTACCAACACAACTGTGTTTGTCTTACTTGCTGATAATATTAATTCTGAGAACAATGAATCTAAAACTGGAATAGCTAGTGAGAAGTTAGACAATGGAAAATCTATTCTAGGAGCACCCCCTAAGGTTGAAAAGAATGAGACTAGAAACCATAGGAATAAGAACAATAATAAAAAGTCTCAAAAAAAGAAGCCGCATTTCTATCATTAATGTGGAGCTTTGGGACACACTCGTCCAAATTGTTATAAGTGGTTAGCCACTCAACAGAGCAACATCGTGTTATCATCTCGTGGTCAAGGTTAGTTTCCACCATCTATAAGTCCTCTTGGAGATCTTCTCAAGGCCCTTAATTTCCTTTCAAACTTGAACGGTTTTAATTCTTCCCCCTCTCCTCAAGATCCAATGTTCGCACAAAGGAAATGTCCTTCCAAGGTGTGGAAGGAAAAAGACTTAAAGTGATTCAGTCACTTTTTCTCTCTCTCCCTTTATGTTTATTCATTACTTGTTTGTTTTTCTTTCTAGCTTTGGAGTCAATCTAGTTTTATGCTTTATATGTGTCTTCATGTTTTTGTTTGGCTGCTTTTAGTTTTTGCTTTATTATTTTTTCATAAAAATAAAAAAAAATTGAAAAATCAGAAAAATACAAAAATAGTGGGTGCATATGTATATTGGCACTTGTGTACCTTGGATGGCATTTGAAACAAAGTTTTCTAAAATTTGTATCTCTTGTAGTTTATATGAGAACTTTAATGCACAACTAAGCAAGTGAGATTTGTGGCTCGTATTTGTGATGAGTACGTTAAGTTTGTCTCTTTCACACTTCATACTCACATCACTCTTTTTGATGGGAAGGACTAAAAAATCCTAAGAGAAAGACATAAATAACCATCTCACCACTAAAGCCCACCAATCACGTACAACATCCGTGTGCTTCGGCATAGCAAAATTGTGATGCTTTGGCTTACATAATTGGGTATTTCTTCTCTCTCTATATATGTCCATGCATGATATTTTTAAAAAGAAAATATGCAAAGAATATACAAGCAAAAAGAATCAAAATGCTTTTAAATATGGTTGTAAGCGTGTTTCTAGGAGATGAGGGAGTTATATAATGTATCTCGAAGGTGATAGTCCCCATCAAATAGTTATGATTGTGTGTGAGTGTATTAGATTCTCTCATATCTCAAATCGTCACAATATGAGAAACATGTGCACACTTGTTATATTTTCACACACAACACGTAAAAATTCTTTGCTATTTTTGATACATGTGTAGGTACGATGTGATTTGGCCATCACAAGGAATACATGTGTTAATATATGCTCACTAAACTATCTTAACTTGTTTTTTAAATATAAAATTGGTTATACTTGTTTAGTGCGTGTGTGTGTGTGTGTGTGTGTGTGTGTGTGTATTTTTGGATCTATGGATGCTATGCTTATATGTTGAGAGATGTTTTGAGAGCTTAATATATTGCTTGGATCTTTTTTTGAGTAGCTTGCTTATTGCATTCATCTTTATGTGTTTTTCCTTGAAAAACTCATTTTCTTCAAGCTCAACAGCTTCTTGACAGATTCTCGACAGATTCCATTTCTATTGAGCTTTCTTCTTTTAGCCTCGATAGAATCTTGACAAATCTTCAATCCATCAAAGATTTCTGGGTTTCTTCTCGACATCTTCTCGATCCATTGAGCCAAATTTTATGAGCATTCTATTTGACCGATAGACTCTCGACAGCTTCTCGATCCAATGAGATGTTTTTGCCCTCGACAGATGCTCGACAACACTCGACAGATTCATTTTTATCAAGATTTAGTGCTCGACAGATCTCAATAGCATCTTCGATCCATTGAGTTGTGATTTCTATATAAAGGATATGTGCGATTCAGATTTCATTTTTTCTTTCTTTTCCTCGATAGAACTCACTTATCTTCTAACCCAAAACCTTTTCTTACTCTCAAATCCTTCTACCCATCAAGTTTTTGGCCCTATCCTAGTTCAAATCACTTGGTAAGGCCTCTTAATCCCTCTTTCTACATGCATTCATGCTTTTTAGACCTATGTTTTGGGATTTTTCAAAAAATTTTGGGTTTTTGAGCTTTTCTTGAAATTTTTGGGTAGGGCTTTGTGATTTTGTTGTTATATGTTCATGCATTGCATTCTCTATGCATTATAACAATGTTTCATGCATTTTTGGTTTATGTGCTTAATTAAAATTATAAGTGTTGTTAGGTTGGATTGAGTTTTTGCCTATGATTCTCTTTTTTTTGTACGTCACATGTTCATGCATTTTTCATGTATACGCTCTTTTTTTCTTTCCTTTTCAGGTTGTGATGTGTTTTGTTTTCTCTCTCTCTCTCTCTCACTTTCTCTCTCTCTCTCTCTCTCTCTCTCTCTCTCTCTCTCTCTCTCAGATAGATTGCATTATGGCACCCAAACAGCACAAATCTATTCTAGCTTAGACCCTTTTTGTGGTTTTGGGTCTTCTTCTTCTTCTTTTGATCCTCCCTCTCACATCCAGTTCCCTGATGAGAAGGACCATAAGGAATTCTCGGAGAACTTCTTGAAACATGGCGTTCATCTGGAACCCCAGGTTATTCTATCAGACTTTACTGACACTCCTCTCCTCGCTGTCATTTGGACTCGAGGTTGGGATTCTCTCTGTGAGAGTCCTTTGAGGTTTCTTGTTGTGTTTATACAGGAGTTTTACTCCATAATACATGGCATTCATACCTTTGTACCTCAGTTTGCTACTTACATTTGAGATACATGTGTCGTAGTTACTCTGTGTGAGGACATATGTGGAACTTGTTAGAGGCATATGTTATGTAAATTGGCTAATCTTTTGACAAAATGCACTTTACTTGTAATTAGATAGATCTATGATGGGTTTAGTACTTCAAGAAACATGTTGTTCAAGCCCAGTATTAAAGCCATGAAGATTGGACCAAGAAACAAGTGAAGAAAAGTTGTTCATTAAAGCTCGACAAGTAACTCGACAGAAATCTATTGAGACTTAATGAAGGAAGCTCGACAAAATTTGAATCTATCGAGACTTATGAAATCAGAATTTCCAATTTTTGGCCCATGCTTGTATATTTGTGTAGGGTTTCTTTTTTCACAACCCTAGACATGTATATAGCTTATTTTAAAGGCCGTCACATATGCATTGAGTGAATATACAAGGAGAACACAAGCAAAAAGTGATCTAGTGCGTTTTTTCTCTCTATAAGCAGTTACTGTGTCTTTGCGCCTTAGGATTTTGTAACCAAATGCTTCTTGGTCTTCATTGTTGATGAAGTGAAGAACTTTGCAGCTAACAACATCTTCTTCAAGTTGCTGGGGTTAGTCACGTACTAAGATTCGTGCAAAAGAGTTAGTCACATACTGGGATCTGTACATCATTGGTAGCGTTCATATATTGAAGAGTTCAGAGGTTTTGAAGCGATAGAAGGTTTCTGTTGCAAGTTCATCTACAGGGATTGTAGAGTCTAGGGAGAAATGTTTTGTACTAGATTTGAAACTTCTCTTTACTATAGTGAATTGCTTTTCGGGAAGGTTTTCCCCTAGGTTTTTTTACTGTGAAACTAGTTTGTTTCATTGGTTTTCCTAGGTCATCATATCTTGTCTTATTTACTATTCCACTGTGCATGATATTGATGTTAGTTTGTTCTAACAAGGTTTATTCATGATAAATCTAATTAACAACTTGGGTTTAAAACTTGTTAATTCTATCAACTGGGGTCTAAATTTCCCAATACTCCGAATATATATCCGAGATACAACGTGCTGCCAAGGTAGCACATCCTAACTACCCTAGCTGTGAGCGTCTCTAGACAGTGTCTAGAGACAAGCTTGTCTCTCACTTTTGTGAGACTCCTTCCACATGGGGTGGTAAGCTAAACACCCCATGCTTGGGCTTTGCCAAAAGCCCGAGGTTCCTTAACATGGTGATGACATTTACTCTTACTCCATTGTCTCACTATAACTCCATCGCTGAGCCTTGTGCTTGTTTCCTTCTTACTCTTTTAGAAGGTCTCTCCATCGACTTTCCCTCTCATTTCATCACATCTATTTTGGATGTGTTTTTGGACACTACCACCCATGATAAGCTCATCTTTTCTTCGACTATCACGTGGATCCTTTAGCACTTCTCCATTGATATTCCTTCCTTTCCTTTCTTCACCACCATAGGTGCCATCAGTGCCAGTTCTGTTCGGCGGAGCGAGTCCCAGCTTCGTCTAAAGTGGGCACGAGTGGAGACAACCAATTCTACAGCTTCTGCTAATATTCCTACTTCCTTGGCTCCTTCTATCTCCACAGCTGATGGAGTGACTCTAGAGGTCATCATGGCGTAGTTTCAGCAGAAGAAGGCTAACTTTGGTTGTCATCTTGACTATCTCACCAATGAGATGTGTCAGATGAACACCTAAGTTGGTCGCATTGCCCATTGACAGGCTCACATGGCTTGCTTTGTACCTTCTCCCTCTCCTTCTCCAGAGGCCTTGGATGATGAGGATGGTGATGATGATGAGGATGATGCTAGCTCTTCGAGTGATGACGAGATGACGCCCTCTCAATGACTTACCCTTTGTCATTCGTGATAAAAAGAGGGAGTAGTTTTTGTTTGAGAGAGTAGTCTTGTAGTTGGGGGGAAAGTTAGTATAGGACATTTTTTTTTATAGGGGGAGTGTTTATAGTTTTGAGGGATGTAGTGAGGTTTACATGTATTTTCTTTTTTTATCTTTATATTTAGCCTCTTGTATATAGGTCTTGTGACCATTTTATTATGACATACATTGTATTTTATTTCTTATATATTAATGATGATGTATGTTCTTCTTCTTCACTTATCTCTTCATGTGTTGTTTCTACTTTCTCTTTATATGCATGTTTCTTTATGTATGCAATCTTTATTTCTATTTCTCATATGATGCCTTGATGAGTTTTGTTTAAGTGTTTCAGAAAGACAAGTTGTAAAAGTCTACCATGCCATGAACTCTCTTCTTGCAAAGTTTTTCAAGGGTTTATGTTAGAGTTAGATTTATGTTGTATTTCAACAAGTGGTTATGAGTTGAGTGAATTAAGACTTCTCTCATGATTATTTGTTTTGTTGTGGTTTTGTTACGGATTGCCAAAGGGAGAGATTTTTAGAGACATATTTATGTAATTGACTAATCCTTTGACAAAATGCACTTTACTTGTAATTGGGTAGATCTAGGATGAATTTAGTACTTCAAGAAACAAGTGTTCAAGTTAAGTATTGAAGCCATGCAAGTCTAACCAAGAAACAAGCGAAGGAAGTGCTATTCATTAAAGCTCGACAAAAGCTTGACACAAGCTGATCTATCGAGAATTACGAAATCAAACTCTTCAGATCTGATTATATGCATATGCTTATGTATTTGTGTAGGGTTTGTTTTCTCATAACCCTAGACATATATAAGAATTATTTTAAAGGCCATCACAAGGTGATGCGAATAGAATACAAGCATTGTGTGACCGAATGCAAAAAGTGACCTAGTTCATCATTCTCTCTATAGAAGCTACTGCATCTTTGCGCTAAGGGTTTTGTAACCAAGGAGCTTCCTAATTTTCATTGTTGATAAATTGAAGAACTTTGCTGCCAACAATATTTTTCAATTTAGTGTGTTAGTCACGTACTAGGACTTGTGCATCATTGGTCAGTCACGTATTGGGATTCGTGCATTGAACGGAGAGATTGTTGTTACAATACAAGTCCAATTAGGTATTGTGGTAAGAGTTCAACTGTAAGTTGGTATTTTGGGATAGGACAAAGGATTGGTAAGATTCTTTGTATTTGTAATTGCTTGTGATTGATAATAGTGGATTTTCGAGAATGGTGACCTTAAATTCACACGGTGGGGTTTATGCCTTGGTGGTTTTCTCCATTCATAAACAAATCACTTGTGTCAAATTTATTTTCCGTTGTATTTAGTTATTTGGTGATTTTTTTGTGCTGCCACGCTATTGCATATAATTTGACTAATTAATTAACTTGGATAATTAATTAATTTGCATGGGGTTAATTCATTTTAACCCAACAAATATTATTATTCTTTCCTCCTTTCTTAGGAGAGACAACATTATTATCTCCTATTTTTTCTCTCTCATTTCTAGATTTTCTCCACTTTTTTTCTCTCTCCTAGATGGTGATGATCCCATTTTGATTGATAGCATAGAACTAACACAAAACACTGTCTTCTTTTCTCTCCCTCCCTCACTCCAAATAATGAATTAATGATGCTACTAAAATGCAAATAAAACTCATTTTGATTGCTACCATTGAAACTAATATCGCTGTTTTCTTACTTCTACAAAATTTTTATTAGTTATTCATTCCAAACAAAATCTTTTGGTTATTCATGTCGAAAAAAATCTTTTCTATTTTCATCTAGATTTTTTCGTGCCTCTTTGAAAGTCTAATACAGCTTTTCTATCTCCACTTCATATTTTTCTCTAATTTTCTCCTCTCCCTAAATGACTGGTCCCCTCCCTTCTCCATTTTTTATTTTTTTTTCCTTGCATTCTTTTTCAAAATACATGTCCAACTTCATTTTGAAATTCCAAGTCAACCCAATTCATTTTCATTTTTCTTGTGTGGTTGACCACCATGGTGGTGCCTTGGGGCCTTGTTGGAAGATTTCAAATCAGCCAAAGTTAAACAAAAAACAAACAAAAACAAGGGAGAGGAAACGACAGGGTAGACGATTGACATTGCTGAAGAAGAGTTGTTTTTAAAAAATTGGACAGACAAAGGGAGGGAGAGAAAAATGAAGAGAATTTTGGGGAAAAAAAATGAATTATAGTGAATTAAACTATACAACCTAAAGTTTTTGAATCCGATCTATAGCTACAATCAAAGGAAACCAAATATTTATAGTATTGGAAACAAACATATATATACGCAAATCTATCTTCATATGAAAAAATAATTTGAGGGAGGGGTTTGGAAATGCAAGCTCTATTTGGAAGAGAAGATTGAGAACATAGAGATGGCTTTGGGAGGTTTGAGAAAACAAAGTTCAAAACCAGTGAAAAAATATAATGCAGCTATTGCAAGACATCCAACAAGAACAAGCAGCACCACTGGTACTATAATAAGGAATTGGAAGTCTGTAACTAATAAAGATCCTCAACTAACAATGACTCATTGTGTTTCATTTTTTGCATTGCTAATGAGATGTATTGGTATTTAGCCAAAAAGATATGCATAGGTAGGGGAAATTATTTCCTAGTTCCGGACTACAAGGTCAGCATACTGACCTTATAGTCCCAGCCAATAAGAGCATGCCAACACATATTAATTTGCTTACATTAGCTAGGCTGCCAACTTAGGGTGCTCTGTTAACATCTCTTAACGTTTGGAAACCAAATTCAAATTTTGTAAATTTAAACAAATTTTTAGGGAGCTTCACATTTCATTTTAAAATAGGGGTGCTCCTTCACTTCTCCTCTCAAACTCTCACATACAATTCTCCTCTTCCTCTCCCATGAATAGCAGCTCAAGTACCATGGGTTGTTCCTCTCTCACTCCGTCAAAATCATGGACGTTCACTGTGTGGCCACCTTGCCTTGGTTGGTTTAGTTCATTCTCTGATGCCATTTTGGCATTCATTTAAAACAAAAACTGATCTAGCCCAAGATCGTGTGGTCAGGCTTCTTCTCCGAGTCCCAAGTCTCAAAAACATTAGGGTTTCTGGTCTGACTTGAGACCCCTCTAGACTCTTCTTGGTATGGTCCTTATCAAGCTCTTTCCTCTTCTAATCCATCACTCCAACCACCATTCACAGGTACAACCATTCGTAAATGGTGAGTTTAATTTGTTTTTAAATCATCTTTTATGGAAATTTCTATATATTGTAATGGGCTTTTGCCCTTTCTTTTTAAACTATGAAGCAAAATGTTCTTGTTTTGAAAATATCTAGCAAAATGACCTTGTTTTGAAACTTGATTTTAACAAAATCAAGTCTTGTGTAAAACTCAATATCATTAAAATCAAGTTATATGTACTTTGTGCTGCGGCGGAAATTGCTAATATGGCTTTTTCGATTAAAAAAGGCCTCATAGAACTTGATTTCAGTAAAATCGAGTTATATACAAACTTTTTAAATACAAATTTATTTGGTACATGTTTTCCCACAACCTTTCTTTTTTCTGTTTTTCTTTCCTTCTCTTTTTTCTCTTCCACTCATTACTTCTTCCTTATCTTCTTATTTTTCCTTTTCTTTCACTTTCCTCCACACGAATCCTCTTCCTTTTTTTCCTTTTCTATTTTCTTCACTTTCCTCCATGCATAACCACATAGGACTCTACTTCTCTTGCTCTCTTTATGCCCCAAAATGGGTTGTGCCAGTGGTTATTGTGGTGGTATTTTTAAGGGTTGTTGCTATAGGTTTATTTATTTGTTTATTTTGTTGTGGGTTGTAATTTATGGGTTACAATGGCTAAACTTTATGGGTTGTGGGAATGGTGGCTGGCGGTGGTCGTGGTTAGGGGTGTGCAAAAAACCAAAAAGCCAACAAAATTGGCCGAAACTGACAAAACTGAGTCCAATTTTTCGGTTTGATTTCGATACGTTTTCAGTTTCAGTTTGAATTTCAATTTTGGTTTCAGTGTCCCATAGATAATAATGATCGAACCAAAACTGAACCGAAATATATTAAATATTAATAAATAAAAGTAATGTCAAGGTAGTTCCTAGTAGCATAGTGGCAAGGGCATGCATTTTCACGTTTTTAACTCAGGTTAGATCCATAGTAAATGTAGTTTTATTTATTCTCTCCTTTCTGTAACAAAAATATGTCGTTTTAGGTTTGTATATAACCCTACTAACCCTAAGTTTTATATCTTCTCTCTCACTTACAAGCTACAGTCGTTCTCCCTACAACCTTCTTCTTCTCCATTTCTTTTAATCTCTCAAAAACAAAGTTCAAGAATCCCAAAAATGTTTAATAAAAATAAAATAAAAAAGAAAATACAATCTTCTTGATTTTGAGTATATGTTTCTTGTGTTTGCTTGGTGCTTGGTGTTTGGGTGCTGAGAAAATGTAGGAAAGCAAAGGGAAATAGGTTTTTCATTATTCTAGTATGTTCTCTAAATATATACATGTTTTAAGTATATATATATATATATATATATGTATATATTTTTGTGTTTGCTTGGTGTTTGGGTGTTGAGAAAATGTGGGAAAGCAAAGGGAAATAAATTTTTTTTTTCTTTGATCTGTTCGGTTTCTAAGAAAACACGGCATGATGTTTGCTTAATCTTAGTTTGTGTTTTATGTTTTTTTTTTTTTCTTGCGTTGCTTTGTATTTTGTGTTGAAAATAAATTTTGTGTTGGTATTCCAATAATGTCTTTGTTTGATGCAAAAAAAATCTTCTATTCTATTTTTTTTTTCTTGCTTTTGTTTCTTACATACCAAACAAAGAACATAACTGATACCAAATGCAATCGATCTGTTCAGCGTTCCTTTCTTACAAGTCAGTTTTGGTGCTCAATATGTTAAAGTCGAAATTCTCGATTCGGTACAAAAGTTGCCTTCAACACCGACCGACCCGAACCGATTACTCCTTAGTTGTGGTGGTAGTTTTTCAAGTGGATGCTTTGGGTTTGGTTTTTTTTTCTTTTTTTCTTTTGTGGTTGTGGGCTGAATTTTATGGGTTGCAGTGGCTGAATTTTTTGAGTTAATAATGAGAGATAGTAAGTTGGTGTTATGAGTTTTTTTTTTTTTTTTTTTTTTTTTTTTTCCCTCCGATGGTGGTGAGTTTCAGATAGTGCAAGTACTTTTTTGGCTTTTATCTAACCTAGATGACATATATTCAAGTTATTTATGTATTGTGTACTTTAACATCAGGTTGTATTAAAAAAAAATTAAAGAAGTGTGGAACTCGATTTTACTAAAATTGAGCTCTACACATATTGAGTTTCATTTAAAAAAAAAAAAATTGTGCAGTACTCGATTAAATCAAGTTCTACATGGCCTTTTTTAATCGAAGAAGCCACATGAGTGAGTTCCACCATGGCACAAAGTACATATAACTCAATTTTAATGATATCAAGTTCTACACCAAACTCATTTTTAACAAAATCGAGTTTCAAAACAGAGTCATTTTGTTAGATAGTTCCAATAGAGGGGCATTTTGCTTCATAGTTTAAAAATTAAGGGAAAAAGCCTATTTTCCCCACGTTTGGAAACCAAATTCAAATTTTGCAAATTTAATTTTTTTTTTTTTTAAGGAGTTTCACTTTTCATTTTAAAGTGAGGGCACTCCTTCACTTCTCCTCTCAGGCTCTCACATACAATTCCTCTCTTCCTCTCCCATGAACGACAACTCAAGTACCATGGCTATTACTCTCTCATCTCTGTTAGCATCATGGATGTTCAATGTGCGGGCACCTTGTGTTGGTTGGTTCAGTTCGTTCTTTAATGCTGTTTCGGTAATCATTTAAAATGAAAATTGATCTAGCCCAAGATCGTGTGGTCTAGCTTCTTCTCCGAGTCCCGAGTCTCAAAAACATCTGGGTTTTTGGTCTGACACGAGACCCTTCCAGACTTTTCTCTATATGGTCTTTATCAAGCTCTTTCTTCTTCTAATCCATCGCTCTAGGCCCCACTCATGGGTACAGCCATCCATAAATGATGAGTGCAATTTTTTTAAATCATCTTTTGGAGTTTTGATTGCAATGTGATTTGGTTTGCAATTGTTACCCAATTGGGTGTTGGATCTGTATTGTTGTCATGTAATTTGTGGCTTGTGAGGCTTTAACAATGTCTGACAATTTGTTTTTTGGTGCATAGAAAGTGTTGTTTAAATGCTTCTTAAGCCACAATGAGCCAGCTCTTAGTCACTTGGTACCACTATAAGCCAGATAGATGTCATACAAATACCTTGTCCAACTTTCTAAGACAGAGCCAAATCCATATTTTGCAGTGTACTATAAGATTTTTTTTAGCGAAGTGTTTTCTTTTTTGCAGTGAATCTATTATTGATTTAGTAGTTTCCATTTATTTAAAGCCTAAGTACTTGTGAGAATATTACTGGAATTCGCAAGTAAATTTATGTATAACACATTTAACTACCAAGAGTTCTAGAATTATTATGTGGAGATATTATAGAAATTCATTAATTTGGGTTGCATTATAGGGAATTTATCTTGTTAAAGTGATGATTGGCGGTACCAAATGATTTAGTGGGTATTAAAATATCAAAAGAATCTGTCATGTTAGGATGATCTAATTAAAAACAAATTTATGGAAAATAATCTTAAACTTCTTGTGGTTTTGTATCAAAAGGATTGTCATATCCCTTGTGAATTACAAAATAGTCTTAAACTTCTTGAGGCTTTGTATTCATGTAAATGCAGTGTTGAAATAAGTTGATGGAATTTATTGTCCTTATGCCAAATAAGTTCAGCTTGTCTTATGAACTTCCTATGGTTCTTGGTTCTTTGTTCTTGAAAGGACTATACTAATGGTAGCATGAAATCTTCTCTCCAGAAACATTTAAAACATTGCATCAATTAGAATGAAACAAAAATTAGCTCATTCCCAATTAATATAAACTATAATAAGTAATACCTTATGAACTCTCATACTTAGTTCATTGTGGCCATTGCCCAATGTCTTACTTTTGTAGCTTTTCTATGTGGTTGACAAACAAATTTAAAGAAAAATAATAAATAAAACGTACAAAGTAAGTTTTCCTTGAGGATAAGAAATAAATGATGCTATTGATAAAACAAGCGTGCCATAAGAATTTCCAAATTTACCTCTTGGCTACATGTGTAATTTGATTGCTTGGAGTCATAAATCAATGAGCTCATTTGGGAAGCAAATGAATTCTATAAAGATTACAATATAAGAACACATAATATCAAAACAAAGCTTTGTAGATATAGTTTCACATAGTATTGAATTAATGAATTGTGTCTGTACATTTTTAGACCCCTTAAACACAACCAGATTAACCTAGTTATTTAGCCAAGTGATTAACTTAGATAAATTATGCAGATCTAGGTTAACACATATAAATCATATCATTGACAAGTGTGGAAAATAAATAACACAACGATATGATAACCTAGGAAAACCAAACCGAAAAAAAACTTGGGAAAGATTTAACTTAGCTATCCTCAAAGTAAACTAAATCCACTATGAAAGAATTGGAGTTTACACAATAGCGACTTAGACTACTAACATCCTATTGCTACCTCAAGTAGGAAACTTACTACCACGACCACTTGACAGCTCCGAGTCCACAGACTACTTCTTTCTTAAATTCTTAGCAAGCACAAGCACTCTTGCTTGTATATCTTTAAGCTCTTGAATCTGCAACTGCATTAATCACCAAGCTCTTGACATCAATCTAGATCTTAATAACCCTAAGTGTATGTAAAGGGAAACACCTCTAGATCTCATAAAAGATTCACACACACAACATAAAGAGCATCCATAAAATGTGGCTAGGGTTCTCCCTTTTATACCTAGGGAAAACCATAAAACCTTACACATAAAATGGGCTTGGGCTGAGTTGGAAAATTTTGCAGAAAAACAATCTGCACGAGCTTCGATCGATCGAGCCAGGCAGATTTACAGAGTAAATCCTGCAGTACACTCAATTCCAACTTTACTACTTAAACATACTTTGAGCAAGTCTAAAATAAGACTAAACGTTTTGATCATGGTTTGGCAACATTATAAATTGAAGATCTAATACATTTAAACCTAAAGTCTTAGAACCCAACAGTGTCAATTTACCAGACTAAGTTGGGCTATAACATTGGTACCTTGCACCATAGATGTAAATGGTACATTTACGCAACTCATATCCTAAATAGAAAATAGCTCATAATTAGGTATCAAATATGGCAATCAGATTATGACTTTAGATTATGGATTTTTTTTTTTTTTTAATGTTACAATATACTTAATACTCAAGAATATATTGTCCAAGGTTAGTAAGATTGACCATATAAGTAAGCACTTGTAAAGCCTGTATAAGAGTGGGATTAGATGGTTGAAAAATTGATGTATTGTATATGCCACCAAATGAGACATTTGAATGCTCTTCCACTGCTTATTGTTTTCTTTTTCCTATGAAATTGTACATAAAATCACAAACAAAATAAGAATTTATTATAAAAAAAATATTTATTGATGATAAAAATGTAGCATATATTTATTTATTTTTTAAATGTTACTTGAAAAAGATGCATCTTTAGAGGTGTCTGCCTTGCACTTCTCAAAGTTCCCTTTAAGTCTAATATTTCTTACACCTTTTGTTCTCACACATGGAGGATTTAACACTGACACCTTATTTGGCAAGCAAAGCATTTTATCAGTGGTGTCACATTATATGACTTCATTCTCTTACACATTTGCATTTGCACAAAATTTGAACCTTGATAACTCCCTTTCTATTTTTTCATCAAGTTGCAATAGCATTTTTTGGTAAATTCTCTTAAGGCTATCCTCCCCTTGACTTTTAGATATGATTGTATTAGCTATATGCATCATGCTATTACACCATACTATCTTTGTCTCTTTATTATTACTAAGTGAATGGTTGTCTTCTTCATAAGTCATCATCCCCTTTTTAGCCTCTTTTGTCCAATATTTCAAAATGTATTGACTTGGAATTCTAGTTTAATTTTTTTATACTAAAAACCTGCAATGCATGACAATAAAGAATCCCCAATGATACAAGAACAAGAAATATTGCTATCGAGATGATCAAACCAAACAATGTGTACTCTTCCACTATTTTTCTCTTTGACCTCAAAAACACCAATTGTATCTTGGCAATCAACTTGATCCCAAAGCATCCCAAGACTATTAAGAAATTGATTTTCAAATAAATTAAATATCTTATAGGTGTAAACTTGAGCTGCATGAACCAAAATGCCACTTTTCTCAACTACTTTTTGTGGGGCACTTGCTTGCAGTGAAAATCTTCATCCAACTCCGAGAAATGCATACTTGCCAATACATTTTCATAGTCAATTACAAACATAGTGAGGCTAATTGTTTTTTTTGGCTATACCATTCAAAACATGGTTCGTGCTCTCACTCCTCCAGGAAGATTTAAATTTGGCTGTGAAAAAATCCTTAGTGAATGCAGTGCTCCACTTATGTCGAATTTTGTACGTTATATTAAGCTAGTGATGATTCTCAAGATGAAATTTCTATGTCATTTGATCCCATGTGTGTTGAAATTCTAATTCTGAATTACAATATTTTTGGCACTTGCTGAACAAATACATGGACTCTAAGTTAAAGTTTAAGTCTCCTAAGTGAGAAGGAGCATTTTTTGAAACATGACACAAACATAGCCAATGATGTGTATTTGGAAACACTTCCTCAATGGCATTTGACATAGCTTGATCCTAGTTAGTGAAAATTGTTATAGGAGATCGATTCCCCATTGAGTCTTAGAATGACTTAAACAACCATTTAAATGAATCAATGGTTTCATCCAAAAGGAATGCACATCCAAACATCACATTTTGCCAATGATGATTAACAACTACAAATGGAGCACAAATCAAATTATATTTGTTGGTGCAGTATGTAGTGTCAAATACTACTAAAACTCCAAAACAATCATAGTCAACTCTTGATCTCCCATCTCTCCTAAAAAAATTTGTTATGTGCTTTTCTTGATCTACTTGAACTATTTAAAAAAAAAAAGATCTTTTTTATGTTTAGACTTAAAATGATTCAATAATTTTATAGCATCTCTAGCACTAATCATTGTCATCTTTTGCACATTCACATGATTATAACAATCTCTTTTGGCAAAGCCTACATTTTCACTCCCTCCAACTTCTTTTATTAGATATGAATAAGCATTCTTTGTACTTATACCTACATTCACCATAGTATCAATTACATCTGCCTTAGGATTTGAAATATGACGATTGGATCTTAACAAATGCCTCTCTGATGGTAATGCAAGTTCTTGATCAACCAGTTCTAGTCTCTAGTCTCTTTAAATATTTCTCTTTACAAAAATCTTCATCTAGTTTAAAACCCTCCTTAAAACATAGAAATTCACGTTGCTTTATGTTCTTTGTCCCATTATAATACCTAGGCTTTCCTTTTCGAATACTAAAACCCGTTCGTAATGCATAATCATTATATAAAGCATATGCTTCATCTGCATTATGAACCACCTTATTCAACAAATTGTCATCACTATTTTCTAGTCTTTCAACAAACATTCAATCCCCTTCAATTTCTTTAGTATCACTTGGTATGCAAATAACTACAACAATTTTTATGACAAATATAAATATTAGAAACAAAATACTAAGGAAATTACAATACAATAATTATATCATGTTTAGAATTTTTTTTATCCATATGCACCATGTTTACAATTTTGTATGTGGTCTTAAAGGCCTTTGGTACACTTGATCACAAAACTCTTATGTTTAGGCACAACAACAAAAACAAAGATTTAATACCAATTTTTTTAACAGATATTTATTAATTTATATTTTTGGAATTGACTATGGATAACAACAATGATAACAACAAAAGTTTAGTCTTTAATTTTTTAGGTCGATTATGGATAATGAAAAAATATTATAATAACAATAAATTAACAATAAATATTGTAAAGAACAAAAATAAATAAAGCATTTATACATGGAAAAAAAAAAGAAGCAAAAATCTTTATGATATTTTTCTTTGGCTAAGCTATAAAATTCATGTAAGGATTCAAAAAATAAAGGCCCAACCCCACTTAGATTAGTGGTACCTTGTCCCTCAAATTGAGCCTAAGCAATAGAATTTTTAAGAGAGTGAGTATCTAATTCCATTGCAATGCTAGGATATATCCGAGACTAAGACCAACGAGTCCAAAGTAACAAATAGACACAATTTATGGAAAATACCCTCCTCAGGTAGATCTAAGGATCAATTTTCATGTATATATGTTTAGTTCGATACACAAGGAAATTTACTATTCTCTTTCCTGTTTTATTGGCCCTTAAAAAATGTGCATCCCCCTTTTCTAGAGAATTCCCTTCCTTTTATAGCCTTTCTCCATGCATCTCAACCTTCCACCTATACATCCCTAGGCATTTCTTAGGATACTTGTCCCATCAAGACTCTGCTGAAGGTGGTAGAAGGAGATGCTAGTTGTGAAGCTACTGTTCAGGAGTCATTTCCACATTAATGCAACAGATGAGGCTGGTGGAGGGCATTGAATGCAGAGGTGGGAGGTATATCCTTCAGGAAGCTTCCTCCCACCATCCGTGTCCTCATTCCCATCTCTTCTCCTCTTTTTGGGCCTTTAAGGGATATCAATTGTCCAAATTCTCTTACTCTCCTAGGGTAGGTGGAGTTTTCAGAATTTGTTTACCCTTCTTAGCCTGGGTTATGAAGATTGTTCTGCCACTTGTCTTTTGCTTTTTCACACTAAGGGTTCATTTGTGTAGTGGTTGCGGTTGCGTTTCTTGAGCTTGCCTTTTTTTTTTTTTTTTTTGGGGGGGGGGCTAGTCCATGGCACTGTTCATGGACCAGCCAAGTGATAAAAAAAGCATGAACAACAATTTGCAATAATAAAAAAATATTTTGCGACAGTGTTTTTAGTAATAAGTTTTTAGTTTTCAACAGAATAAGTGATATCCAAATGCACACTAACACTACTAGTGAGCTTTGTTGTGTTATCTTTATGGCTTTTAAACCTTTAAGTTGAGAACCCTAGGTTAAAATTATATTACTTATTTTATTGATGTGGGCCCAAATGTTTTAACCTGAGCTTCAAGACCCACCAATTCAAATGTGTAAATTTTGAATTTGGTTTCCAAACGGTAACAAATGTTAATAAGCATCCATTATTACACTGAGCTGGCAGCCCAATTGATGCAAACAAATTAATATGTGTTGGCATGCTCTTATTGGCTAGGGCTACAAGGTCAACATGCTGACCTTTTAGTCCAGAACAAGGCAATAATTTCCCATAGGTTAGCTCCTCTGCCAATACAACTAAAGGCATTGAGGTGCCCTCAATTGAGATAGAAACTTTGGAAAGTAGAAAATAAGAGAGAGAAATAATATGCAATGAAATTAGTAAGTAAGGTGAATAACAATAAATGTGTTAGTAATAAATTTTCAACTGTTAGATTGATTATCAATGGACTTAAAAAGTTTAAAAAGTTATACATGTGTAACTTTAAGTAATGTTACATCACTTAACATTTTTTAATCAGATGTAAATTTTGATAAATCCACCACTAGATTACATTATCTTCGCATATTCTCCATGCTTACAAAATTTAAAGTTGTGATTTGCAACTATGCATTTGTTAGCTTTAATTCCGTGTCAAATTTGATTGTATTTTTGTTCAATCATATCCATGTATGTTTGTGGGATTCAATGTAAGTGTTGAGTGTGAGAGTTTGGTGGAGAATTTTGAAGACATTGAAGTTTGCGACTGGCTTACGAGTGGACAACCTGTGAAAGGCGACATGAGAAACACATGCTTGGAAATTGAATAGTCTTATGCCAGGTTGGTTTTCACAAGTCACTTTATGACTCGGCCAAGTTGCGAGTGACTCGTGAAACTCTCTGCCTAGAACTTTTTAAACAATGCTTTTCTCCTTTCTTTACCAACACTATAAAGTCCACATTACCCACGAAATTGTAGGGAGACATTTAGAGAGAAAACCCTAGTAAAACACTTGAGAGTTAGATATTGTAAACCCACAATCATCTATACAATTTCTCTTATTTTTCCTCTACTCCTACCTCTCCAATTACAAATCCTTGAGAGGATCTTAGCCCCAACATTTACCTCACCCAATCTGAGTATTGAGAGAAGTTTTGGTGCATGTGAGAAGTATTGGAAAAAGCCATTGATAGGCAGATGCAATTTGGAGCTAATTGCAGGATCTGAATAACTAGTGAAGGCATGGCTCGGTGAAGCTCGTTGGTACCTGGAACTTGAAGGGTTCAAGTACTTTGGGTACTTCAACTTTATTCAATAGTGGATCGATTCGGCTTGGAGGGTCATAGAGAGGTTTTTTGCCGAGTACTTTAGTTTCCTCTTTGATAACACAACTCAATGTTATCTTGTGTTTGCATCTCTCTTCCTTTACTCTTTAAGCTTTACGTTTATTATTTATTGTTTATTGTATATGCTTATGCCTTATAGAGTTGTTTTGGTTTCATTGTGTTACACTTATTATTCCATACATAGTTAAGTAGGGTAAAAGCAATTTAGTCATAAGTTTTGATTTGGGGCTCTAAACTAGCAATAGTATTTTCATACTATTTGAGCTTTCATCATCAATATAATGAAGGGAAAAAATTAATGGATGCTCTAAGGCTATTAGTTTGTGAAATATTTTAGAAATTTTTTATGGGAAAAGAAAAAACAATTAACTTTTTTGACACATTTTTATATTTCTAATGAAAGTGGTATTAAAACTTCCCTAAAATAATCTATCATCAAATTTCCTAAGGACATCCATTAACAAGACCATATAAAGAATGATATTAGTCATATATTACACTTAGTGTAACTTTTATCATTGTTATATAATTCAATAATTTTCAATTGGATTTTACTAGATTTAACATATAATACATCCAATTGAAAATTATTGAATTATGAAGGTAAAGAGAGTGCAATTAATGTGTTATTGAAGAGGAAAACCAGAGAACCTGACGGAAAAACCTCTCTACTGCTCAACAAGCTGAAATAATCCACTAGCAAAATAAATCGGAGTACTAAATACACAAAGACCCTCCAATCCTAAACTACCCAAAGTACTTTATCCCTCTAAGCTCCAACTACCAATAGATTTCATCGAGTCTTGTCTTCGTTAGCTTTCCAAATTCTGCAATTATGTCCAATTGCACCTACCAAGAATTGTATGAACTCAATGCCTCCCAATTGCTCCAAAATAGCACTCTACACTTTGAATGTGTGTGGATTGTGTTTGACATAAGTTCATTTCATAGGATATTGAAATTGAAAAGGAACAGAGTGAAGAAAACTAAGAGAAATGTGTAAAGGATTGATGGATGAAAATCTCTAACTCTCAAATGGATTTCTAGAGTTTTATCCTTGAAACTCTTCTTACAATTGCATAGGTAATGAGGGTTTATATAGTGTGGGTGAAGGAGGGGAAGTGTCAAACAAAATTCCAATTGTCAATGAGTTTTGCAAGTTAGTCACAGGTTAGCCAAGTCACAAAAACATTCTAACATAATAAATGTTTGAACTTCCCTCATGTGCTCCTCATATGACTAGGAGAGACCGCAAGGGGTGTGCTAAATAAAAAGATATTTAGGTGCTTAAGGCACCACTCTTTTGGGAAATTATGTGGAGTCGCCACTTATTTTTTATATAAAAAAATAAGAAAAATAAAATAAAATACAATTACATGTCCAAAAATTTCTAGAATGTTATTAATTGACTATGGAAATACAATTACATCATGGTAGAATAACTTTACAAGGCTTTGGTCTTGATACAATCTATGTAAAATTACAAAGCTTTGATCCTAGCTACAATCTACCAAAAAAAAAAAAAAAAAAAAAGACAAAACACTAGTCTACCTATCCAAAACCTAAGTTCGGGGGCTTGGTTATGAAATGGGAAGGTGTTAGGCACCCGTTCTGTCCAGACAGAATCTGGTCTTCTAGACTCTAATGATCATTATATACCCTTTTGTATGATGTTGATGTTATGCTATAATACATGTAACAAACACTTACTTGACAAAAATTAATTTAAACAAATTTGACTTAGAAATATGACTTCTTCTCAAAGAAAATCAGATTTGTTTTGTAAGATTGAGAAAAATGGAGCTTGATGAATAAAAATCAGATCTACTTCATAAAGGACGAAAAATGAAATTCATTAATAAAAATTAGATCTGTTTTGATGAAGGATAAAAAAAAAAAAAAAGAGATTTGGTTAAGAAAAAATCATATTTGTTTTAGTAAAGGATGAAAAAAAAAAAAGGGATTTGGTTAAGAAAGATCAGATATGTTTTGTAAAAAAAAAAAAGAAAAAAAAAGGGATTTGGTTAATAAAAAATCAGATCAGTTTTGTAAAGGATAAAAAAATGGGATTTAGTTAATAAAGATTAGATATGTTTTGTAAAGGATAAAAAAAATGGGATTTTTAAAAGAGAGTTCATTTTCAAAATTCAAATCTATTATGCATGCATCACATATTTATAAAAAATAAAATAAAATAAAATGGAACTTTAACCTAACTCTTAATTCATTCTTTGAAATTCAAAATTTGCAACTTTTTATTTAAGAAGAAAAAATTTTTAGAAATATTTTGAGATTTGTATTTAATGAAAATACAGATCTGTTTTGTGACCAGAAAAATTTTTAGATTTGTATTTAATGAAAATACAGAACAATTTTTTACTCAAAAAATTTTATAGATTTGTATTTAGGGAAAATACAGATATGTTTTTCACACAAAAAAATTTTCAGATCTGTATTTAGTTAAAACACAGATTTGTTTTTATTAAAAAGAAAGTTCTAGTGATTAATTGTAGATTTTGAAATCAAACAAAATTTAAAACATATTAATCAACTAAAGAACATGTTAAAGAAAATTCCAACTAAACATATAAACATGGCAACTATGAATTATGGACAAGATCATGATTAAATCAAACATATATTAACAAAATTCAAGCAATGAATAATCACAACATATTAATTAATGGAAAAGGAAAATGGACATAAGAATGAAACTAAATACCTTTTGCATGAGCATGCCCTTCAATAGAAGAATATCTTAGAAATCAAAGAAATTTTTACTTCTTAAACTGTCTAAAACACTTTACTTACAAAGAAGAATTTCCTAAAGCTAAAGCTTCTAGAATGTCTTTAAAGTAACGGGAGCAAAGAAGTCAGAAAAGAAGGGCCCAAATTCTAATCTTTTCCCTCTATTTATAGAGGTTGGGATACTTAAAAAATGATCTGAATGTGATCAGATGTGAATTGGAACACGTCCTTATCTCTAAAAATTCAAAAAAAATAGGTTTTATCTTAATTGGGAGGTTCTTAGGCCGAGCCAAGAATTTGGGCCAATCGGCACTTGGGAAGTGCCAATTAGCACTTGCCACGAACCAATCGACACTCTTGGGTTCCAGGCCTTCCTTTCCATTTTGGTTTGATTTGGACTCCTATTTTGAGGATTTTTGAGCAGGGAATTGCACATAGACTCGTTTTTAATTCGTATTGTAAGATTTAATCCCTTTTTCTTGATATTTAGGTCATTAAACTAATAATTATCTGATAGATAAATATTCTAAAAATACTTCATTATCCACTATTTCTTTGTAATCTGATTATCTACTTTTTTCCCATGCAAGAAGGCTTATTTTTTACACTAACCAACAACCAATCACAAAATTATTTAATTAATTTTTATTATTTAACCAATCAGAATTAATTTAAATGAATCACGTGTGATTAGTTCTCCCTTAAAAAAATGCATGCAGACCGTGAAAACTTAATCATGTGAAATCTTTCAATTAGACGGTCCGATTTAGGAATTGAGCATACCGTCGCAACTGTTAGAAGCTCAAGATCATTTTTATGATATGAGTTGAATGAATTAATGCATGTAATGCAACTCTAAATTTTGGGTATATGAATGGTCATTCGAGTCATCTTCCAAGATTAAATTATGGGTGCAAAATCGAGTGTTTACAGAATACCCCTCATTGACAAAGCTTGCAAGTGAATATCAATGTAAAACAAAAACACCAATTTTAGCTACCATGATTTAATTGAGGTTGACATTTCAAAGATTACCTAGCCTTAGAACCTTAAACCATGGGACATGAAACTAGTGAATTACTATTTTGAAAAATGAGAACCGTAAGTACTTAATCTACTTGATAATTGATAAACCTGAGTTAAATCTTGAAATCTAAGATGACTAAGAGGCTTCTCTATCTCAGTCTAAATCTGGGTGGATTGGGAGGCCTCTCTATCTCAATCTAAAATTAAAGATGACCAAAAGGCTTCTTTATCTTGATCTAAATGGAAGGTAACCAAAAGGCTTCTCTATCTTGGTTTGAACCTAAGGTGATTGAGAAGCTTCTCTATTTCAATCTAAAACTGGAGGTGACCAAGAGGCTTCTCTATCTTGATTTGAATGGAAGGTAACCAAGAGGCTTCTCTATCTTGGTCTGAACCTAGGGTGATTGAGAGGCGTCTCTATCTCAATTTGAAATTAGAGGTGAGCAAGAGTCTTCTCTATCTTGATCTGAATGGGAAGTAACCAAGAGGCTTATCTATCTTGGTTTGGACCTGGCGCGATTGAGAGGCGTCACTATCATACTCTAAAACTAGAGGTGACCAAAATGCTTCTCTATCTTGATCTGAATGGAAGGTAACCAAGCGGCTTCTCTATCTTGGTTTGAACCTGGGGCGATTGAGAGGCTTCTCTATCTCAATTTGAAATTTGAGGCAACTAAGAGGCTTCACTATCTTGATCTGAATGGAAGGTAACCAAGAAGCTTCTCTATCTCCGTTTGAACTTGAGCTTTGCTTGCAAAAGACCAAAGTTTGGGATTTGATCTTAAATGATTGGTGCTCTGTTGTTCCACTATTTTTAGATATGTGATTTTTCTCTTCTTTTTTTTATTTTTTTTTAAGACTTGAATTTCCTCTTTAGAAGGAAAATCTATTGATTTTTTGAAGTGATTTGAAATTTTTTTCATCATTTATTATTTTTGAAACATGAAATTTTCTTAAAAAAGTGATACTCTTTTGTTCTCGAGCATTTTTGAAAAAAAAAAATTTCCCTTTAGAATTTGAAATTTTCTTGAAATTGATACCATCTGTCTGTGGAAATCTTTGAAAAGTTTCTTTTTTTTTTCATTCATCATCATTTCATCATATTTTTTATTTTGTCATCATCATCATTTATTTTTTTAGAAAAAGAAAACGAAGAACAATTTTTTTTTGGTGAGTTGACTCAGCAACTCATGGGTGACTCCAAAAAGGGGAGGGGCTCAATTTTTTGGCCCCCTTTTTCACTTGTCTTCATCTTTTTTTCACTCCTTCTTCACTCTCATTCTTTTTGCATTTTCTTCATCCCTACACCATTTTTTGCTTAGAAAATCTCTTCTTTAGGCTTCTAAACTTGATTTCATTCATTTCCCTCAATATCTTTTTTGAACTTTGAGTTCTTGACCACCTTTGCAACAAACCCATTTTCTTGAAATCTATTTCCAAACCTCCATTTTTTTTTTTCACTTTCATGGCATCTTCTAAGGGGCCATCTTTTCTTAATTTCAATGGGAAGAAATATCATCCATCCCTTGAATGGAATGAGGAAGAGGGGCTCCTTCAAGACCTTAGAATCCATGCTCCACACTCATCTAAAAAGGACCTTTTAAGTTAAGCTCATTTCATTTTTTGTTGGCAAATTTGTTAATTTCATGTTTGATTGAGAGCTTGACGATAGGACATTATCATTTTGTTGTTGTTTGTTTTTTGTGGGAATTTTGAACATTGTATGATTTGCTTGGAAATCCTTGTGTGATAATGTTTTGCTCTTTGTTTTGGGGAATTTTTGAATTGTTGAGTTATTTAGTATCATGAAATTTGGATGATGTTGACGACTCATGAAGCTTTGCGTTGTATGTAGCTTGTGGTATTGTTGAATGAATTTTGACTTGAATTTTGTGGATATTGAAATCTTAAGAATTTGATGTGTAGGCTTGATTGAACAAATTCATTTTTGATGAGTGTGGAAATTTTGTTGGAATGTGAGTCTTATTTCATGAGCATAAAAATTTTTGTGGGTATGGGTATGGAAAAATTTTTGTGGCTGTGTGGATTTTTCTTTTTGAGCATGAAAGGTTTTTGTTGGGACATAGAATTTGTTTTTGTTGAGCATGGAATTTTTTGTGTTGGGCATGGAATTTTTTGTTGGACATGAATTATTTTTTTTGGCATGGGATTGTTTTGTTGTGCGTGTTGGACATTTTTTGGCATGGGATTTTTTTTTCGTGCATATGCTTGAGCTGTTGTTGAATGATCTTATGGGGGTGAAGGATTTTTGGGTTGATAGGGGCTATTGTTGGGATGTCATTGGATTTGAATTTATGGAATGGCCTTTAGGGTTTGGCTAAAATTTTTAGGGGCATTGTTTTATTTGTTGGGATTTTGGAATGAATATTTTGGGACATGGCATTTTGTGAACACCTTTGTGATTAGCTAAACTTTGTTTTGTAGAACCTCAAGAGTCGAGGTAGTCTCTAGATGTTGAAGTGCAGGTAGGAAGCATTGTCCCCCGACATTAAGAATATCATTAATGAAGCTAGCTTCCAGACCTTTTTCTGAGTTCTATTGGATCATGATACCAATGAGTATAAGGACCTCCAATTACTTCTTGCTTTGTTAGAGTGATTTTGGGACACTATTTGCACTTTCCATTTTTTGAGTATTGGTGAGGTAATGTTGACACCCTATGACTTCTCAGCCATTATTAACTTAAAATTGGGTGGTGAAAGAATTAAAGTTAATGATTCCATCACCTCAATAGAAATTAGAGGTCTTTTGGGTGTGATGCCTCCAAAATTCAGGAGTAAAAATGTACCATTGATGTGACTGTACTCCAATATTGACAGTTGTAAGACTATGGCAACTGGCACTCGCATATTCATGCATCTCTTCTTTGGAACTTTTATGTCCAGACTTGGAGATTACTGTGAGCTCACACTATTTGTGGAGTCTGAGGGATATTGGCCAGACCAAAAATTATGATTGGGGTGGCATGGCATATACAACCCTTTTGCACTTCATGACTCAACTTTCTCAGTGTAGCCTCTTAAGCTTAGAAGGTGCACCATTAGTTTGGCAGGTGAGTCTTTTAGTCCTTGGTTATGTGTGTTTTGGAAGGTTATTTTGGTTGTTGTGCTGTTAATTATGAGTGTTGATTTCTTAAGGTTTGGACGTATGAATATTTTTAGGATGGTCCTCAAGTTTTAAAAGATGTTGGTGACATGTATTCAAGGTTTCTTTGTTGGTTGCCTAAGTATCGTTTGTCAATGCCTCTCAAGCCTTCTTTGTAGGCTTGGTGTATGGTGATCGATAACTTAACTATCGATGATGTGAGTCTTTTTTAGGGATTTTATGTTTGGTTGAGGGTTTTTGTGTTCTTTCTTTTTTTTTTTTTTTTTTGCACTTTGTGATTTGGCTTCCTTTAATTCCGAGTTCTTTGTGATTATCAAATGTCTTTGAATCCTTGGCTTGGATGTGAGGAGCATGTTGAGTGTGAATGGGCTTAAGAGCTGTATGGCTGTTAAGTAATATTTAAGTGTGGCCATGGGAGATATTGGTATCTTGGTGACTTGGTGCTGGCTCGACATGTGTACCCTCTTGAGACTATTCCTGTTCATCCTTGTCCCTCCATCCGGTTGGCAGACCACTTAGCTAATGAAGAAATTGCTTGGGCTCAAGTTGGCCATGGTATTTTGGGGACACTAGGAGACTATCTTGAATTTTTCTAGACTTAATGGCAGGGTTGTTTAGTTGGCATTGTTGTAACCTTGGTATTTTTCTTTCTTTCTACATTCAATTTGCACTATGTCTTGCATCCACATCTTTTATCTTCTTTGTTCTAAATTTTTGTGAGAATATCTGTATGTTGCACTTTTAGGCTTCATCCTCTGGAGAGGATGAGAGCCTTCCTCCTAGCCATGTTGATGGCTCTTCTACTTCTTTCATGGAGTCATATCCTTATTTTCTCGCATGGCAATATGAAGTAATGAACCTTGATGAGTCATATAGCTTTATGAATCTAGACCGCAAGAGCATACCCCAAATGTCCCTTAGAATGACTTGGTATATTCTTGAATCCTTTAGTCTTCTGTCCTTATGTTTAATCACTGAGTTAATTTTGAACTTGTGGATTTGTGCTTCTAGTTGGAGGAGAGAATCAAAAATCTTGAACTTTAGAACCGACAACAAGAGATTTGTGCTTCTGGTTGGCATTGATCTTGTGGAAAAAAGCATGTAGATGATGGGAGGTTCGCAACTTGTGGCACGTGCTCAATCTTCTCAATATGTGCTCAATGAAATGAACTGGGTAAAAGATGATGATTCCTTAATGCTTTTGCTTGAACTTCCATGATAATGGATTTAACACTTGTCTTTGTTGATTTTTCAAAACAACCAAATGGCAATGGCTGATGCCAACACAAGATCCTTGGAGAAGAGAATCATAAATCTTGAACTTCAGGACTAGCAACAAGAATCTTGGTTTTATGCAAGTTAGGAAGGAGACATTGAAGGTGGCTCCTCTAGTGGTGGGTCTAAGAGATCTTCTCGTAGGCGGACCTAAAGTCCGAATGAGGTTTAACCTGTATTTCAATTTTCCTACAAAGATAAGAAAAGAGTATTCCTAAGACAATTTGTATTAATTTTCGATCTTAGCTCTTTATCATTAGATTACTTTTAATCTTGCCGAAACTTAGATGAGACAAGTTTAGAATTCACTTGATTGAAGTTCTATAGTAAACAATTTAAACTTTTCTGACCACCTTTTATGTGATTTGTACTCACATGAATGAGGCAGGGCCGTATGCCCTTTAGGGTTTTAAACCTAGAAAGCTTTCTCACTTTCTTTCTTTTTTACTCTCCTTTTGTGTAGATCGTCCCTTCGGGTTTTCAACCTACCTTTTATTTTTTTCTTTTTCTTTGATTTTTTTTGAACCTAAGAAGGAAAATGTTATGACATATGTGTTTCATTTGTTTAGAACATATGTAATTCTTTTTTGTAATTGGCTTATCCTTTGACAAAACGCACTTAGCTTGTATTTGGGTAGGTCTAGGATAATTTTAATACTTCAAGAAACAAGGTTTCAAGATCAAGTGTTAAAGCCATGCAAGTATGTCCAAGATTTAAGCTAAGAAGTGCCGGTTATTAAAGCTCGACAGTTAGCTTGACAACTTCATCTATCGAGCTTTAAAGAAGTTGTTTAGCCCCGAGACTCGACAGCTGCTCAAAAGCACCTTGACACCTTTAGCTGTCGAGATTTACGAAAAACAGATTTTGAAATTCTGTTTTGATTCCAATCCGTGGATGTGTCTTTGTGCCTTCTTTTCTTCTAACCCTAGACATATAAAAGGATTATTTTAAGGGCTGTAAAAGTGGACACAAGTTGCACAAGCATTGAGAAATCCTTGTTCAAGCAAGTTGTGACCTGAGACAAAGTTCTTGCCCTAGTTCATCTCTTTTGTGAAGAAGTTGCTGAGTCTTTGCACCATAGGGTTTTGTAACCAAGCATCTTCTTAATCTTCATCGTATGGATAAATTGAAGAATTTCACAGCCAACAACTTTCTCTAGTTAGTGATTGAAGTTGCGTACTGGGATCCACACAATTGGTTAGTCACGTATTGGGATCCGTGCATCAAAAGGAGAAATTATCACTACAAAATAAGTCTAATTGGGTATTGGAGTAAGGGTTCAACTATAGGTGGGTATAAGGTACTGGGATTCCTTTACTTGTAACCGCTTGTTGTGATAATAGTGGAATTTCGGGAGTGGTGACCTTAAAATCACCCAGTGGGGTTTTTGCCGTGTAGGTTTTCCCCATTCGAAAATAAATCACCGAGTCATTTAATTTCTGCTGCATACTTAGTTTAATCGGTGATTTGTTTGTGCTACCATGCTCTTTGCATGTTAATTTGATTAATTAATAACTTGGCTAATTAATTAACTTAGTCCATCACTAGGGGTCAATACGTTTTTGGCCTATCAAGTGGTAGCAGAGTGAGTACACTCAGATTAGGGTTTAATCCTTGTGTGTGATCCATTCACCCATGTTTGTCATGGATAGAGGACAATCTCTCATTATTCCTCCTTTGTTTGATGGTACTAACTATGCATACTAAGAAGTATGCATGCGAGCTTTCTTGCAGTTACTAGATGAAAAAGTGTGGCAAGCTGTGGAGATAGGCCGGGCCAAGCCTAAATAAGTGCCGGCCGATTGGGAGGATGCTAAGATCAAGGCAGCAAACTTCAACAACAGAGCATTGAATGCCCTATTCAGTGCAGTCACTAATAAGGAATTCAAGAAGATATCCTCCACTGAAACTGCTAAGGAAGCATAAACCATCCTCCAGACAACCTATGAGGGAACAAAATCTGTCAAAGACTCGAAGATACAGAGGCTCACTACAAGCTTTGAAGAAATTAAAATGAAGGAGGATGAGTCGTTCGATGAGTTTTATGCCAAGCTCAAAGACATAGTGAACTCAGCTTTGAACCTTAGAGAGGCCATTCCTAAACCCAAGATTGTGAGAAAAATGTTCAGATCTTTGCCCGAGAAATTCCATGCCAAGAACACGACGATAGAGGAATCAAAGGATATTGACAAGATTCCTTTGACTGTGCTGGTTGGTAATTTGCAAACCTGTGAGGAATTGGCAAATCGGGTAAAAGTAAGACTATGGCACTGAAGGCCAAGAGCAGTGAGACAGATGAGTCTTTAGACGATGAAGATTCTAACATGAAGATTCTAAGATGAAGTCCTACATTACCAGGCAATTCAAGAAATTCATGAAAAATGCCAATGGAAAAGGCTTCGACAAGGACCGTAGGCAATCTAGTTCTTCTCAATTCAAGAGCCAAGATAAAGGGAAGAAGGATACTAGGGATGGCGGTCAGTACACTATTCCTACAGGACCTAAGTCTAAGTGTTTTGGATGTCAAGGCTTTGGTCACATGAAACAGGAGTGTCCCACATATCTTAAGAGCATTGGGAAGAGTAAGGTACTTACTGCTACCTTGAGCGACACTGAGCCTGAGGATGATTCCGACAATGAGGATGATGGGATCTTAAATGCCTTCACTGCCACTATCAATCCTACTGAAGGGATTGTAGAGGATGTAGATGAAAAAGAAGAATTGGTGGATGCTAAGTTTGAAAAGATGGATGATCAAGATAATATCCATACAGTTTATGAGAAACTATACAAGCTTTCTGAGAAGCATGAGAAACTCTATAGGCTGGCCACCAAGAAGCTCAGTGATGTGGAACTGGACCGTGAGGAGCTTTCCACTGAGTTTGATGAAGCTAATCAGACTATTGGGGCACTAAGATTCGAAAATAATTTCTTGGCTGAGAAGACTAAGAAGCTTGAAGCGGAGCTGTTTCCAGTTAGAGCTCAATTAGAGAGGACATCAAGTGCAAAGCTAGATGAGATGCTCAGCATTCAGAAATCTACTTCTGATTGAACCAGGTTGGGGTATGAATTTTCTTCTTTTAATATTGCTTCTGCTAGTACTACTATCTTTCTTCCTCCTGTTGATAATAGTAAAATTGAGAACAATGATGTTAAAGCTGAATTAGCTAGTGAGAACCTGGACAAGGGTAAATCTATCTTAAGAGCACCCCCTAAGTTTGAGAAGAAGGACACTAAAAACCCTAGAACTAAGAAGGCTATCCCTCAAAAGCCTAAATAGAAAAAGCAGCATCTCTGTCGTCATTGTGGTATTGCCGGTCATACTCAACGAAATTGCTATAAGTAGTTAGCCACTCAACAAAGCAATGGCATGATAGCATCTGGGAATCAGAATCAACTTCAAGCCTCTCTTGCTCTTCTTAGAGATCTTCTCAAAGCCCTCATGTTCCTTTCGAACTTGAAAGGTTTTAATTCTTCCACCTCATCACCGGCTCAAGGGTTTGTTAAAAGAAAAGGTTCTTCCAAGGTGTGGAAGGAAAAGGGCACTAAGTGATTTATTCACTTTTTATCTGTCTCCCCTTCTTGTTGTTGTTTTTACATTATTTATGTGTTTTGCTTTATTGTTATGAGTCAGACAATGACATCTGTATGCTTCGGCATAGCAAAAGTGCAATGTCATAAAGCTTAACATAATTGGGTATTTCTTTTCTCTCTCTTATATGCCCATGCATGGTTTGCTTAATAAAAGAAAATATGTAAAGAAATAGAAGCAAAAAGAACAAAATGCTTTAAAATATGATTGCAAGCATGTTTTCTAGGAGATGTGGGAGTTATATGATGTACCTCGAAGGTGATAGTCCCCATCAAACGGTTATGATAGTGTGTGAGTTAAAGTGATTTTCTTATATCTCAAATCATCATAACTCTGAGAAACTTATGCAATCTTGCGATGTTCTTCACACACAACACGCAATATTCTTTGCTATTTTTGATACATATGCAGGTACAATGTGATTTGGCCATCACAAGGTTTACATGTGTTGATGTATGCTCACTAAACTGTCTTAACTTGTTTTTGAAATATAAAATTGGTTAGACGTGTTTAGTGTGTGTGTGTGTTTTGGAATCCATGTACTTAAAATTGTTGATTGAGAGATGATTTTGAGAGTTAATATGATGTTTGGATCATTGGTTGAGTTGCATGTGTGATTGCATTCATGTCTGTCTTTTTATCTTCTCAAAAAACTCTTTTAAAAGTTAGCTCAACACCTCCTCGACACCTACCTGATACCTGGCTGTCTGTCGAGTTTCTTAGCTTTTTCTTATCACAATCCCGACAGCTTCTTGACACCTGGTGGATCGATCCAAGAATTTTCTGTCCTCTCTATAGCTTCTTGACGGTTGGTGGATCGATCGAGCTTCTATTCTCAAGAGCTCCATTTGTCGACAGTTGTTTTTCTCGACACCTTCCTCGATAGATGTCTCGACACCTCTCGATACTTATACCTGTCGAGATTTACTGAACCTCTATATAAAGGTTCTGTGCGATCTGGTTCTTGTTTTCTCTCGATCTCTTTCTCGATAGCACTGTCTCTTCACCTCCCAAAACCTCTCTCTCTCACTCCAAACCTCTACCCAAGGTTTCTTCAAGCTTCTTTCAAGTATTTCTTCACTTGGTAAGCTTCTAATCTCTCTTTCTTCATGCATTTCATGTTTTGAAACCTAGCTTTTGGGGTTTTTGAAAATTTTGGGGTTTTTCAAAATTGATGAGTTATTGTTGCAATTTTTGGGATGGGGTTTTGTAGATTTGATCATAAAAACTCCATGCATTGCATCACATTAGCATTCTAACAGTAATCTCATGCATTTAGATCTGTGCAAATTGTTTGTGTGCTGATAGGTTTGGATTGGGCTGAGCCCATGATGCTCTTCATATTGCATGTCACATGTTCATGCATTTCCCATGTTTATGCATTTTCCATGCATATATTCTCTCTTTTCAATATACTTGTTATATTTGATTTATTTTGGGAACTTTTCTGTGTGTTTTTTTTTTACCTTTTTCTATTTACGTTAATAGTGTCTGTGGCACCAAAGCATAAGTCCATTCCATCTTAACCTTCTTCATTCTAGGACTTCTTCGTCTTCTGATCCTACTCCTTCCTTTATTTGGTTCCGTGATAAGGATGCCCGAAAGGACTTCTCAGAGAACTTTTCTAAACGAGGTGTTCATTCGAAATGCCAAGTTGTTTTGGCAGACTTTGCCAACACTGACCTACCCAATGTCATTCACAGTTGGGGTTGGGAATCACTGTGTGATATCCCGGTCACTTATCCTTCCGTGCTGATTCAGGAGTTTTACTCCTACGCGCGTAGTAGTCACACCGAAGTTGGTATCTGATGTGCTTCATGTTCCGAGGGTTGCGCATCTTGACTACCCCGGTTGTGAGTGTTTGCGTACTGTGTCCAAAGATGAGATGATTTTTGCTTTTTGAGAGCGCCCTTCTAATTGGGGTGAGCATCAGTTTACACTATGTCGGTCTTTTGCTAAAGGTCCTCATTTCATGAACATGGTGATGACATTTGTTTTGCATTCACTTTCTCGCTACAACTCTATCACAGAGCCTTGTGCTTGGTTCTTGTTGTCACTTCTTAAGCATCTGACTATAGACTTTTCTTCACATTTCATTCTTTCTATCATAGATGTCTATAGGGATACGGCCATCCGTGATAAGCTCATTTTTCCTTATGCTATCACGAGGATATTATGCCATTTTTCCGTCCCTTTTCCTGTGTTCAACCCCTTCCATGTCATGATTGCCATAGACTCTGCTACCGTAAAACGTAGTGAGGCGCAGTTTAGGTCACGACAGACGGTTTTAGCAGCTCTTTCCTCCCGTCTGGCTTCATCTAGATCTGCTCGAGCTACATCTGCTCCCTCTTCTTCTTCAAGAAATGTGTCCCTAGGAGATATCATGGCGCAGCTTCAGCGCATGGATGCTCGCCTAGATACGCACTCTAAAGAGTTGTATAAGGTTAATGTTTGTGTTGGTTGCATTGCTCAGGAACAGGCAACCATGGGTAGTTTTGCTCCTGAGGTTTCTCCTTTATCACCTCTTGTGGCTTTTGAATTTGAGGATGGTGATGGCGATGATACTTCAGATGATATTGATGGAGATGCTAGCTCTACCGATGAGATGTCTACTTGACACTCTACCTTTTGTCACTTGTGACAAAAAGGAGGAGTAGTTTTGGATTATATGAGAGTAGTCATTCTTAGGGTTGAGAGCATGTATAAGACATTTTTGATAGGGGAGTGTTGTTGTTTTAAGGGATGTAGTGAGGATTACATGTTTTTTTTCTTTTCTTTCTTGTTGGAGATACATTATTCTTGTACCAAGATCTTGTGACCATTTCTTTTACATACATGATGTTTCTCAAGTGGTATATATATACATGATGATGTATGTTTCTTTCACCTATCTTTACATGTGTTGGTTCTTTTCTTTCTTTATTCATATGCTTCTTATACTTGTATGGAATCTATTATTTCTGCTTCACACAAAGATCCCTTGATGTATTTTGTTTAAAGTGTTTCAGAAATATAGGTTGTCAAAGTCTTCCATGCCATGAACTCTCTTCTTGCAAAGTTTTTAAGAGTTTGTGTTAGGATAGATTTTATTGTATTTGTTAGGACATATGTAGTTCAAGTTTGTGAACATATGTCGCTATTTTATGTAATTGGCTTATCCTTAGACAAAACGCACTTTACTTGTAATTGGGTAGATCTAGGATGTGTTTAACACCTCAAGAAACAGTGTTTCAAGATTCAGTGTTGAAGCCATCAAAGTCTGTCCAAGAAACAAGCAAGGAAGTGCAAGTTACTAAAGCTCGACACCTACCTCGACACATGCATCTATCGAGCTTTAAGAAGCTGTTTTGCCCCGAGCCTCGACAGCTTCTCGACAGATCCTCGACACCTCTATCTGTCGAGAATTAAAGAAAACAGATTTTCAGTTCTGTTTCAAGTCCAGTCCGTGAATGTGTCTTTGGGATTTCTTTTCTCCTAACCCTAGACATATAAAAGGATTGTTTTAAAGGCCGTAAAGATGATGCAAGTTGCACATTCATTGAGAACTTCTTGTTCATGCAATTTGTGATCTGAAAGACAAAGTTCGTGCCCTAGTTCATCTCTGATGATTTGAAGAACTTTGCAGCCAATAATTCTCTCTCTTTAGTTGGTGTTTTAAGTCGCGTACTGGGATCTGCGCATCTGGTTAGTCACGTACTTGGGAGCCGTGCATTGAAAGGAGAAACTGTCACTACAGAACAAGTCCAATTGGGTATTGGGGTAAGAGTTCAACTGTAGGTTGGTAAGGTACTTGGAATTCCTTGCTTGTAACTGCTTGTTGTGATAATAGTAGAGTTTCGGGAGTGGTGACCTTAAACCACCCGGTGGGGTTTTTGCCGTCAGGGTTTTCCCCATTCGTAAACAAATCACCGTGTCATTTATTTTCCACTGCATTACTTAGTTTTGGTGATTTGCTTGTGCTACCACGTGATATTGCATGTTAATTTGATTAATTAATAACTGGGCTAATTAATTAATCTAAGTTCTCACAAGGGGTCAACGCGTTTGTGGCCTGAAGAAATTGAGATGGAGGAGGATAAGTCGTTTGATGAGTTCTATGCCAAGCTCAAGGACATAGTGAACTCAGCCTTCAATCTTGGAGAAACCATCCCTGAACCCAAGATAGTAAGGAAAGTGCTCAGATCGCTGCCCGAGAGATTCCATGCTAAGATCACGCCGATCGAGGAATCAAAGGATATTGATAGAATTCCTCTGATTGAGCCGGTTGGAAACTTGCAAACCTATGAGTTAGGGCTGACTAGGTTAGGCAAGTCGAGTAAGGGCAAGAGCTTGGCACTAAAGGCCAAGAGCAGTGATACGGATGATTCTTCAGATGATGAAGATTCCAAGATGAAGTCCTACATCACAAGACAATTCAAAAAATTCATGAAGAATGCCAATGGAAAGGGCTTCAACATAGACCGTAGACAATCCAGTTCTTCACAATTCGAAAATTCTAATAAAGGGAAGAAGGATGGCGGTCAGTACACTGTTCCTGCTGGGCCAAAATACTTTGGGTGTCAAGGGTTCGGACACATGAAACAAGAGTGTCCTACATACCTTAAGAGCATAGGGAAGAGCAAGGCACTTGCTGTTACCTTAAGCGACACGGAGCCCGAGGACAATTCCGAAGATGAAGACGACTGAATTTTGAATGCCTTCACAGCCACTATTAATCCTACTGATGGGGTTACTGAAGAAGTGGATGAAGAAAAGGAGTTGGTGGATTCCTAATGTGAGATTATGGATGATCAAGATGATATCCATACCGCCTATGAGAAGCTATACAAGCTTTCAGAGAAGCATGAGAAACTCTATAGGCTGGCCACCAAGAAGCTCAGTGATGTGGAACTCAACCGTGAGGAGCTATTCACAAAGGTTGATGAAGCAAATCAAACCATTGGAGCACTGAGGTTCGAAAATAATTTTCTGGTTGAAAGGACCAAGAAGCTTGAAGCGGAGCTGTTTCAAGTCAGAGCACAATTGGAGAGGACGTCAAGTGCAAAGCTGGATGAGATGCTAAGTGCTCAGAGATCCTCTTCAGACCGTACTGGATTGGGGTATGAATTCTCTCTCTCTAATACTCCTACTGCTAGTAATACTATGTTTGTTCCACCTGCTAATAACATTGAAACCGAAGATAAGAATGTTAAAACTGATTTAGCTAGTGAGAACGTAGACAAGGGCAAGTCCATCCTAGGAGCACCCCCTAAGAGTGAGAAAAGGGAAACTAGAAACCCTAGGACTAAGAAGGCTATCTCTCAAAAGTCCAAACAAAAGAAGCCACAACTCTGTTATCATTGTGGTGCTGCCAGTCACACTCGACGAAATTGCTACAAGTGGCTAGCCACTCAACAGAGCAATGGCATGATAGCATCTGGGAGCCAGAATCAGCTTCAGTCTTCTCTCGCTCCTCTTGGAGACATTCTTAAAGCCCTCATGTTCCTTTCGAACTTGAACGATTCATATTCTTCTCCCTCTTCACCGGTTCAAGGTACGAGAAAAAGGAAAGGTTCTTCCAAGGTGTGGAAGGCAAAGGGATCTAAGTGATAGCAGTCACTTCTTCTTCTCTCTCCTGTTTTTGTGTGTTGCATTACTTATGTGTTTCTTTACTGTTTTGAGTCAGTCTAGTTTTATGCATTGTTTTTGCTCTCTTTAACTTGTTTTTGTTTGTGTGTTTTTCAGTTTTGTGCTTTATTTTTTTTCTTTTATGATAAAAATAAAATAAAAAATGAAAAATTTAAAAAGACAAAAACAGTGTGTGTTCTTGTACATTAGTTCATGTGAACTTTTGAAATGGCCAATGAAACAGAGTTTTCTAAACTTTGTATCACCTGTAGCTTAGATGAGCATTCTTCTGCACAACTAAGCAAGTGAGCTTTGTAGCTCTTCGTTTGTGATGAGTAAGGTTAAGTAATCTCTTCTTCTTAACACTCATATCACTCTTTTTGATGGGTTGAACTAGAAAATCCTAAGAGAAAGGCATAAATAACCATCTCACCATTGTTACTCACCAATCATAATATGACATCTGTATGCTTCGGCATAGCAAAAGTGCAATGTCAAAAGCTTAACATAATTGGGTAATTCTTTTCTTTCTCTCATATGCCCATGCATGATATGCTTAATAAAAGAAAATATGCAAAGAAATAAAAAGCAAAAAGATCAAAAATGCTTTGAAATATGGTTGCAAGCGTGTTTTCTAGGAGACGTGGGGGTTATAGGATGTACCTCAAAGGTGATAGTCCCCATCAAACAGTTATGATTGTGTGTGAGTTAAAGTGATTTTCTCATATCTCAAATCGTCATAACATTGAGACACTTATGCAATCTTGCAATGTTTTCACACACAACACGCAATATTCTTTGCTATTCTTGATATATGTGCAGGTACAATGTGATTTGGTCATCACAAGGTTTACATGTGTTAATGTATGCTTACTAAACTGTCTTAACTTGTTTTTGAAATATAAAATTGGTTAGACTTGTTTAGTGTGTGTGTGCGCGTGTTTTGAGATACATGTGCATCAAAATTCTTGTTGAGAGATGATTTTGAGAGCTTAATGTGTTGCTTGGATCCTTGGTTGAGTTGCATGCATGATTGCATTCATGTCTGTGTTTTTCTTCTTTTGAAAAACTGTTTTTAAAGGCATCTCGACACCTTCTCGATACCTCTCGACACATAGCTGTCTGTCGAGCTTCTTAGACTTTTTCTTATTGCAGTCTCGACACATATCTCGACACCTGGTGGATCGATCGAGAAACTTTCTGTCTGCTCGATAGCTTCTCGGCAGCTTTTGGATCGATCGAGGTTCCTTCATGGTTGATTCTTCTTTCTCGACACATGACATCGATAGCTTCATCTGTCGAAGTGTTTTTCTCGATAGCTATCTCGATAGCAAGCTCGATACGTCTCAATACCTGCAGCTGTCGAGAATTACTGAAGGTCTATATATTGATTCTTCGCGATTTCTTTCTCACTTTGCTCGATCTCTCTTCCTCGACAGAACTGTTTTCTCTCTCAAAACTTATCTCTTTCCCACCAAACCTCTTTCAAAGGCTTTCTCAAGTGTTCTTTCTCGATCCTCATCACTTGGTAAGCATCTTATCCCTCATTTTCATGCATTTCAGGTCTTAAAAACCCTAGGTTTTGTGTTTTTGAAAATTTTTGGGATTTTTCAAAATTGTTGAGGTTTTCATGAAATTGTTGAGTTGGTTTTATAGATTTGATCTTCAAAACCACATGCATTGCATCACATTAGCATTCTAATTGTATTTTCATGCATTTAGATGTGTGTAAATCTGTTGTGTGCTGTTAGGTTTGGATTGGGCTAAGCCCATGATGTTTTTATGTTGCATGTCACATGTTCATGCATTTTCCATGCATATGTTCTTTCTTTTCAATATTTATCTTCCAATATTGAACTGCTTGGAATTTTTTTGTGTGTCTCTTCTTCTTCCCCCTCTCTATGTTTGCGTTAGTAGTGTCTATGGCACCTAAACGTAAGTCCATTCCATCCTAGAACCCTTTGCGTTCTAAGGGATCGTCTTCCTCTGATTCTACTCCTCTTTCTATCCGGTTCCGTGATGAGAAAGCCCATAAGGACTTCTCGGAGAACTTCTCTAAACGAGGTGTTCATTTGGAACGCCACGTTGTCCTTGCAGACTTTGCCGACACCGACCTTCCCGATGTCATACACAGTCGGGCTTGGGAGTCACTGTGTGACGTCTCGGTCACATGTCCACTCATGCTGATAAAGGAGTTTTACTCCAATATCCACGGGATCGATTCTTCAGTACCTCTTTTCTACTCTAGCGTTCGAGGTACACGCTTTGCTGTCACTCCGGAGTTAGTCTCCGAGGTGCTTCATGTCCCTAGGGTGGATCATCCTAATTACCCTAGCTGTAAGCGTCTATGGACTGTGTCCAAAGACGAGATGATCTCGGTGTTCTGTGAGCGTCCTTCCTCTTGGGGAGATTATATGTACACACCATTTCGACCTTTTGCTAAAGGTCCTCGTTTCCTTAACATGGTGATGACTTTTGTGTTGCACCCACTTTCTCACTACAACTCTATCACAGAGCCACGTGCTCGGTTTTTGTTGTCCCTCCTAGAGGATCTCTCTATAGACTTTCTTTTACATTTTATCTTTTCCATCGTAGATGTCTATAGAGATACGGCCACCCGTGATAAGCTCATTTTTCCTTCCGCTATCACGAGGATTCTTCGCCGTTTTTCCGTCCCATTCCCTTCGTCCGATCCTTACCATGTCATGTCTGCCATAGACGCCGCTACCGTAAAACGTAGCGAGGCACAGTTTAGATCGAGACAGTCCGACGGTGCCACTCCTTCCTCCTGTCCGACCACCTCCAGATCAGCTCAAGCGTCTGCTCCTTCCTCTTCGAGCGACGTCACATTAGGAGACATCATGGCGCAGCTTCAGCGCATGGATGCTCGCCTCGATACACTCTACACGGAGTTGTATCAGGTGAACGTTCGTGTTGGTCGCATCGCCAGGCAACAGGCGACCATGGGCGGCTTTGCTCCAGAGGCTTCTCTTCTGCCACCTCATGTGTCGACTGAGACTGAGGTTGATGATGATAGTGATGACAATGATGCTTCTGCAGATGATGATGATGGAGATGCGAGCTCTTCTGCTGAGATGTCTACATGACACTCTACCCTTTGTCACTCGTGACAAAAAGGGGGAGTAGTTTTGGTTTGGTATGAGAGTAGTCATGCTTAGGGGGAGTGTTAGCATAGGACATTTTTGTTAGGAGGAGTGTGGATTGAGGAATGTAGTGAGGTGATCATATGTAATTTTTTATTTTCCATCTTTTAGAGATACATTGATCATGTATTGACATACATTGTACTTCTTTTCTTGATATATATGAGATGTATGTTTTTCTTTCATCTACCTTTACATGTGTTGTTTCTTTTCTGTCTTTATACACATGTTTCTTTACTTGTACGCAATCTATTATTTCTGTTTCACACAAAGATGCCTTGATGTGTTTTGTTTATAAGTGTTTCAGAAATACAGGTTGTTAAAGTCTACTTGCCATAAACTCTCTTCTTGCAAAGTTTTTCAAGAGTTTGTGTTAGGATAGATTTTACTGTATGTAACAATTGAAGTATGAGTTAAAGTGTTTTATGACTTCTCTCATATTTTCATTTGTTTGTTGTGGTTTTGTCACGGATTGCCAAAGAGGGAGATTGTTAGGACATATGTAGTTCAAGTTTGTGAACATATGTCGCTATTTTATGTAATTGGCTTATCCTTAGACAAAACGCACTTTACTTGTAATTGGGTAGATCTAGGATGTGTTTAACACCTCAAAAAACAGTGTTTCAAGATTCAGTGTTGAAGCCATCAAAGTCTGTCCAAGAAACAAGCAAGGAAGTGCAAGTTACTAAAGCTCGACACCTACCTCGACACATGCGTCTATCGAGCTTTAAGAAGCTGTTTTGCCCCGAGCCTCGACAGCTTCTCGACAGATCCTCGACACCTCTATCTGTCGAGAATTAAAGAAAACAGATTTTCAGTTCTGTTTCAAGTCCAGTCCGTGAATGTGTCTTTGGGACTTCTTTTCTCCTAACCCTAGACATATAAAAGGATTGTTTTAAGGTCCGTAAAGATGTTGCAAGTTGCACATTCATTGAGAACTTCTTATTCATGCAATTTGTGATCTGAAAGACAAAGTTCATGCCCTAGTTCATCTCTGATGATTTGAAGAACTTTGCAGCCAACAATTCTCTCTCTTTAGTTGGTGTTTTAAGTTGCGTACTGGGATCCGCGCATCTGGTTAGTCACGTACTTGGGAGCCGTGCATTGAAAGGAGAAACTATTACTACAGAACAAGTCCAATTGGGTATTGGGGTAAGAGTTCAACTGTAGGTTGGTAAGGTACTTGGGATTCCTTGCTTGTAACTGCTTGTTGTGATAATAGTGGAGTTTCGGGAGTAGTGACCTTAAATCACCTGGTGGGGTTTTTGCCGTCAGGGTTTTCCCCATTTGTAAACAAATCACTGTGTCATTTATTTTCTGCTGCATTAATTAGTTTTGGTGATTTGTTTATGCTATCACGTGATATTGCATGTTAATTTGATTAAGTAATAACTGGGCTAATTAATTAATCTAAGTTATCACAAGGGGTCAACGCGTTTGTGGCCTGACAGTATTCAACAAGTGAATATGAGTTGAGTGATTTATGACTTCTCTCATTTATTCATTTGTTTGTTGTGGTTTTGTCACGGATTGCTAAAGGGGGAGATTGTTAGGACATATGTGTTTCACTTGTTTATAACATATGTCATTCTTTTATGTAATTAGCTTATCCTTTGACAAAATGTACTTAACTTGTATTTGGTTAGATCTAGGATAATTTTAATACTTCAAGAAATAAGGTTTCAAGATCAAGTGTTAAAGCCATGCAAGTATGTCCAAGATTTAAGCTGAGAAGTGCCAGTCATTAAAGCTCGACAGCTTCTTCTATCGAGCTTTAAAGAAGTTGTTCAGCCCTAAGGCTCGACAGCTGCTCGACAGCACCTCGACACCTCTAGCTGTCGAGATTTACGAAAAACAGATTTTGAAATTCTGTTTTGATTCCAATTCGTGGATGTGTCTTTGGGCCTTCTTTTCTTCTAACCCTAAACATATAAAAGGATTATTTTAAGGGTCGTAAAAGTGGACACAAGTTGCACAAGTATTGAGAAATCCTTGTTCAAGTAAGTTGTGACCTGAGACAAAGTTCTTGCCCTAGTTCATCTCTTTTGTGAAGAAGTTGCTATGTCTTTGTACCATAGGGTTTTGTATCCAAGCATCTTCTTGGTCTTCATCGTGTGGATGAATTAACGAATTTTGCAGCCAACAATTTTCTCTAGTTGGTGATTGAAGTTACGTACTGGGATCCGCGTAATTGGTTAGTCACGTGCTGGGAGTCGTGCATCAAAAGGAGAAATTGTCACTACAGAAAAAATCCAATTGGGTATTGGGATAAGGGTTCAACTGTAGGTTGGTATAAGGTACTGGAATTCCTTTACTTGTAACTTGTGATAATGATGGAATTTCGGGAGTAGTGGCCTTAAAATCACCTGGTGGGGTTTTTGTCGTGTAAGTTTTTCCCATTCAAAAACAAATCACCGAGTCATTTAATTTCCGCTGCATACTTGGTTTAATTGGTGATTTGTTTGTGCTACCACGCGCTTTACATGTTAATTTGATTAATTAATGACTTGGCTAATTAATCAACTTAGTCCATCACTGGGGGTCTATATATTTTTGGCCTATCAGAAAATAACATTACTTACAACCACTCTAGATGTGGTGTTTTCAGACTACCACCTTAGACATGGTATTTCTTCAATTGATCCATATTAGTTGGCTCAATAAAAGGGTTTGTCTCTAAGTCCATTAACCTTACTGCTCCCCCAAAGTATATCTTCTTGATAATATATGGACCTGCCTAATTTTGCTTGAACTTCCCATTGGTCTCTTGAATCGGGGCTCGGGTCTCTTTGAGCACTAAGGTCTTGAGTCTCTTTTCATCCATCATGCATAGTTGGTCATGTCCAACCAATCTATTTTAGAGATTTCACTCTCCAATACTTTTATCAATAAACGAACACTTATTTTAGTGGGAATGACTGCTTCCATCCCATACACCAATGAATAAGGTGTTAGGATTAGTGCCCTTAAATCCTATTATATAATGCTATGTATGATATTATGTATGACATGATGTATGACTTAATATTGTGATTGATAAATTTGTTTTATTATAATCTAAAATAATGGTAACATGAATATGAGACATTATAATATAGTCCATAAGATGCATAGTATGTGATCTATGTGATTTAGTCACAGAAGATATAGATCACAAGTTCTTTGTAAACTCAAAATTTGGCTCGTAGTCGATGATGAAATTAGGCATTTCATCTGCGAAGACTATAACATATTAACTAAGCTGATTTGTCTTGATCATGGAAATGGAGATTTCTAGTTGGTATTTTGATCTGTTTTAAGAGTTAAGACATATTGAACTAGACCATTATGAGATTTATTATTTTTCTAACGACTGTCAACTGAGTAATAAATCTCACGACTTCTATTTATATGAACTCTTAATCCTGAGAAGATAATGGACCTGATCATGAAATGTAGGTTGCTTTGATATATCAGGAATGAAATCTAAAGTAATGGTCAAAATCTCAGTTTGTTGGGCAGTCACATTTAGTGTTGATGGAATATATATTTTCAAGATGGAATTCATAGTCTCTTAATGGAGATATAAAATATTCCCTTGAAATAAGTTTAATGGGTTTAGTTATTCAAAGAGTTAGGCCTAAACACTTTGGTAAGACGTTACTAAAGTATATATTTATGAAATTGGATTTCACAAATATATGTTGAATAACTTTAAAGGATTAAACCAAGTACTCAAGGAATTAAGATATAGTAATTTACAAAGTAGCAGTCTATATTCATAACTTTGTATTACTACGAATATTTTATGAAGGGGTTGCATGTATAATAAAGTCTTGGGATATAATTTATAAATAAGCCCTCGAGTGCAACTATATTTATATAGTGTTATTAAATATAGTTAATGGTAATTTTGGACTTGTCAAGAGTTGACAGAAAAGCCCAAGGCCCATTAGAGCTAGTGTCTTATTGGTCTCTTTTGGTCCCACTCCAAGCCACATATTAAAGCCCAATTGGAAAGGCCCAAAAGGCTAGTCCAATTAGATAATCAGTTATAAAGAGAAAAACATATAGAATTTTAATATATGAAAAAGAGAGACATCATTGTGAAATGGTGTGTGTGAGTGTTGGACACTCTCTCATTGTCCTTTTAACAAAACCTGATTGAGAGACCACACATCTTGGGAGTTAGTGGAATTGGAGTAAAGATTAAAAGTGTTCTCAAGAACTTATGATCTTTGGCTTTGAAACTCACCGCATCAAGGTACACTCACTTGTTCTTGAATTTCGAAATTTGCATCTTGCATGTTATCAATTGTGAATGAAGTAGATCCGTTAAATTTTCTGCTACGTATGTTATGTATGCGATACAAACATTTAATTATCCTTTATAAGGAGTGGCTTTTGTGGAAGACCGAATTGATGTCCTATACCCCCCAAAGTGCATAAGGTAATTATAGATGCCAATCCTCATAGTTCTTCGTACTCTTCTTCAAAATTCGCCCTATATTTTTGTTTGTAGCCTAAACTGCTCCATTGGACTGAGGACGGTAGGGTGAGGATTTGTGGTGTTGAATATTGAACTATCGAAGCAGCTTTTCTATTTTTCCCATGAAATGTAACCCGTTGTCTGAAATAATTTCATGTGGTATCCCGTATCTACAAATGATATTAGTCTGAATAAACTGAGCAACTTTCTTCAAGTTCAAAACCTTGTATGAGGTAGCTTCCACCCATTTAGTTAAGTAATAATAGCAACAAGTATAAATTCATGGCCATTGGATTTGGTTGGGTGAATCTTCCCAATAATATCTGTTCCCCATGTAGAGAACGGCCAGGGTGAAGTCATGGTATGTAATGGCATAGATGGCATGTGCTTCAGGTCTCCATGGACTTGGCATTGATAGCATTTTCGAACATGAGTTATGCAATCTACCTCCATAGTAGTCTGGTAATAATCTTGTCTCATTATCTTCTGTGATAGCATACGTGCATTCATATGTGGCCTATAATTTAACTTATGAACCTCCTTAATTACTTGCTGTGCTTCCTTAGCAGTCAACCAAAGGAGATGAATTTCGTCAAATGATCTTCTCTAAAGACTCTTACCATAAATAATATAATTAGTGGACAACCTTCTATTGGTCAATTTGTCATTCTTGTTTGTAGAGCTTAGGTATGTCCTATCCTTAAGGTACTGTAAAATGACTAAATACCATTCACCTTCCCCATTTTTTTCCTTATCGTCCTCTATTGACATGCAATAAGCTGGCTCTTCTTTTTGTTCCACCACTATTTGTCGAGCTTTGTCCTCCTTAGGCCCATCCATCATGGATGTCATTGCTGCTAAAGCATCTGCAATCTGATTCTACATTCTTGGCACATACTAGTACTGATTCTTACCGAATTTCGAGGCCAACTTTTGAAGATATTCATGATAAGGCATTCGCTTTTACTCTTTGATCTTCCACTTGTTCTAAATCTGAGAAATTATCAAAGCTGAATCACCATATACTTCCAACTCTTTTACTCCAAGACCTAGGGCAGCTTGTAACCCCATAATGCAAGCTTCATATTCAGTAGCATTATTAGTGGCAGGAAAGTTGAGCCTATCAGAGAATGGGATGTGTGTCTCTTTTGGAGAAATTAAGAGAACTCCAATGCTACTTCCATTTTGATTAGTTGCTCCATCAAAATACATCTTCCATGATTCTAACTGGATCCCCATGATATCCTCATCCGGAAAGTCCTCTTGGATTTCTTCGGCTTCTTTAGGTGAATAGTGGGCTAAGTGAATAGCAATTGCTCTCCCCTTCACAGACATCTGGATCACATATTTAATATCAAATTCTAACAGAAGCAGAACCCATTTAGCTATCTTCCCCTCTTGCACAGGCTTCTCCATCAAATATTTGAAAGAGTCCATTCTTGCAATCAAGAAGACCTTGAAAGCAAGCATATAATGTCTAAGTTTTTCGGGAGCCCATACAAGTGCTACACATGTTTTCTTGAGTGTTGAATACTTCTTTTCATAAGCTAGCATCTTCTTATTAATGTTATAAATTGCATTATCCTTCCTGGACTCCTCTAGGTATTGAGCAAGCAAAGCCCCTATTGATGTATTCGTAGTTGTGAGATACAACAATAATGGCTTTTCAAGTACCAGTGTAACCAGTATTGGTGGTTTCATCAGATAATTCTTAATCTTTTCAAAAGCTTCTTAGCATTGTTCATTCCATACTACGAGAACTTCTTTCTTGAGCAGTAGAACCAATAATGGCTCACATTGTTGGGATATGTGTCCTTAAATCCTATTGTATGATGCTATGTATTTTATTATGTAAGACATTATGTGTGACTTAATGTTTTGGTTAATAAAGTTGTATTATTATTTGAAAATATTGGTAACATGAATATTGGGACATTATTATATAGTCCATGAGATGCATAGTATGTGATTTATGTGATTTAGTCACAGAAAATATAAATCACAAGTTCTTTGTAAATTCAGAAATATAGTTCGTAGTCAGTGATGAAATTGGGCATTTCATCTGCGAAGATTATAACATATCAACTAAGATGATTTGTCTTGATCATTGAAATGAAGATTTCTAGTTGATATGTTGATATGTTTTAAGAGTTAAGACATATTGAACTGGATCGGCATGAGATTTATTATTCTCCTAACGACTGTCAATTGAATAATAAACTCACGACTTATATTTGCATGAACTCTTAATCCTGAGAGGATAATGGACCTGATCATGAAGTGTAGGTTGCTTTGATATATCAGGAGTGAGATCTATAGTAACGGTCAAAATCTCAGTATGTTGGGCAACCACATTTAGTGTTGATGGAACATATATTCTCAAGATGGAATTCATAGTCTCTTAACGGAGATACAAAATATTCCCTTGAGATAAGTTTAATGGGTTTGTTATTCAGAGAGTTGGGCCTAACCACTTTAGTAAGGAGTTACTAAAGTATATATTTATGGAATTGGATTTCATAAATATATGATGAATAACTTAAAGAATTAAACCGGGTACTCAAGGAATTAAGATGTAGTAATAAACAAAGTGGCAGTCTGCTTTCATGACTTTGTGTTACTATGAATATTTTATGAAGGGGTTGCATGTATAATAAAGTCTTGGGATATAATTTATTAATAAGGTCTAGAGTGCAACTATATTTATATAGTGGTATTAAATATAGTTAATGGTAACTTTGGACTTGTCAAGAGTTGACAGAAAAGCCCAAGGCCCATTGGAGCTAGTGTCTTATTGGTCCCACTCCAAGCCACACACTTAAGCCTAATTGGAAAGGCCCAAAAGGCCGGCCCAATTAGATAATCAGTTAGATACAAAGGGAGAAACACACAGAATTTTTCTGTAGAGATTTCATAGGAAATAGTATGAACACTCTTGTAAAGTGGTGTAAAAAAAAAAAAGTATTAGACACTTTTTGACATTCTTCTTTTGGAACTGATTGAGAGACCACACATCTTGGGCATTAGTGGAATTGGAGTGAAGATTGAAAGTATTCCCAAGTGATTCTCATCTTCAAGTTTTGAAATTCACCGCTCCAAGGTACACTCTCTTGTTCTTATATTCTGAAACTTAAACAATGCATGTTAACTTTTATGTATGAAGTAGATCCGTTACGTTATTTTTCCTTCCGCTGCGCTGTATGATTCCATCAATTGGTATCAGAGCGGTCTTCATTACATATCTGTTTAACATGTTTTTGGGCTTTGGAATTAGTAACAATGATTTCATGTTGTTGGAAAATAGTTTACTGCATGGTCGATGAAATCATTGTTCTTGATGAAAATTGTTTTTGATGTTATGATGTTGTTTAATTTTTAGTTTAAGTATGTTAAACTGAACTTTAAGGCTATAACATCAATGATATTCAGTTTAGATATCAATTTATGTTCATAATGATTGTATGATAGTTGTTTTGTATATGAAAACGTTGAAAAACTGTTTTTGGAAAATTCTGGAAAATTCAAAATTCGCGAAGCTCGATCGATCGAGAATCTGTCGAGAATCTATCGAGAAGACAGAAAGTTTCTCGATCGATCGAGGGTCTATCGAGGATCTGTTAAGCTTCACGGAACTTTTCTAGACCGATCGAGAATCAGTCAAGGATCGATCGAGAATTGTTGATCCAGAATTTTTTTCTAAGTATTTTTACATATATAAAATAGCAAGGCTATGTGTAATTATATTATGCATGTTTTATATTTAAAAAACCTTTATTTTAAAATATCTAGTGGGAGAGAGATACAAGGGTTGGATCTCACGGCCTCCATTGTCGGTTTATAGTAGTGTGATTAAGCACCTCGCCTTGGCGTATATGCCTTGCTCCCTTCGGAGGGTGTTTAATTCAAGGTACTACAGGTTAAACTTCTTTATGATGAATAATATGTGTTTTTACATTGAGAACGACCACGCTTCCGTGGAGTTACTTTATTACTCACATAGAATTCAATCAATGGTGTACACTAGACTAAGTTTAATTTTAATCTCCCTTCGGAGCTATGTCATTATTACTTAGAGGCTAAAGTAGAAACGGCATGTTATTAGTGTTTGATAAGAGTTATCATGATAGCACTAATAATGAGAATGGTTCTCAATCAATCATAGTGCTTATAATTTACTTGCTTCCAAGGAATTTTAAACATGGGATTGGGTTGTCGTTGCATATATTATTTTATGGTTTTATTAAGGTTCCATATTATATGCTTATATGCTAAATTGATAATGTCCAATTTACTTATTATATTCATGTTTGTTATTTTCAGATTTGAACATGGCATCTTTTAGCCCACTTGTTTCTATTCTTAATCAAAACAAACTGACTGGATCCAACTATGTTGACTGGAAAAGAAACTTGGACATTGTTTTAACTGCTGAAGAGCACAAATATGTGCTTACTCAACCATGTCCTAGCTTTCCTTCATTAGATGCTCCTCTTGAGGAAAAACAACGATATGATCGTTGGCAGAAATCTAATGAAATGGCCAAGTGCTATATCCTAGCGTCCATCTCAAATGTTCTACAGCATCAAATGCAGGATGTAGAACTAGCTTCGGACATTATGCTAAGTCTGAAGGAGATGTTTGGTGAGCAAGGCCGTTCAGCAAGGCAAGAAACCATGAGGCAAATTTATAATACCAAGATGGCTGAAGGTAGTTCAATAAGAGAGCATTGTCTGACAATGATCTCTAATCTGAATACATTGGAAGTTTTAGGTGTCGACATTGATGGAGAATCCCAAATGGATATGATACTCCAGTCACTACTGGAATCATTCAAGGAATTCAGACTGAATTATAATATGAACAAAAAGGTTTATTCTTTGTTTAAATTAATGAATGAGTTAGTGGCGGCGGAAGGCATCCTAGGTACTTCTAGTGTTGAAGCCAATGTTGGTGAAGCTTCTACTTCTCAACCTAAGTCGAAAGGCAAGGGTAAGAAGAAGAAGAAGGACTTCACTAAGAAAGAGGGTAAGCAAATTGCTTTAGGGGTTGCCGATAAAGGAAAGAAGCTCAAAGGAAAGTGTTTCCATTGTGGTGAGAAAGGACATTGGAAGAGGAATTGTCTAAAGTTTAAAGCTGCCAAGAACAAGGGTATGAAAACTTCCTTTCTTCTTGAAATATGTTTGGTACAGAATCCCACTGATTCCTGGTGTGTGGATTCAGGTTGTACTAATCATATCTGCAATTCTTTGCAGGGGTTTTAGGAGACCAGAAAACTGAGTGAAGGGGAATTGTTTCTAACTTTGGCTGATGGGAGCAGAATTCTGGTTGTAGCTGTTGGTGTTGTTCATTTGTGCTTTGAGTCTAGGGTTTTAATATTGCAAGACTGTCTGTTTGTACCTAATGTGCGTAGGAATTTAATTTCTGCAACTTATTTGGGTAAACAAGGATATTGTGTTATCCTAAAAGACAATGTTGTAATAAAGAAGGATAAAATGTTTATCTGTTCTGACAATATTGTGGATGGTCTTTATATTTTAACTCCTATTAAGCATGAACTACATAATTCTGAATTAGATACTAACTCACATGTAAAATCATTAAAGAGAAAGTTTCCTTCAAATGATGCATATCTTTGGCACTTGCGTTTAGGTCATATTAATTCAAACAGAATTCAAAGGCTGATCAAAGATGGACTCTTAGAGCCCATGGACTTTGATGAATTTCCAGTTTGTGAATCTTGTTTGGAAGGTAAAATGACCAAACGACCTTTTAATGCAAAAGGTAGAAGAGCCCAAGAGTTGCTTGAATTAGTTCATACGGATGTATGTGGTCCTATGTCAACCCAAGCAAAAGGAGGTTATGAGTATTTCATCACTTTTACGGATGATTACTCAAGATATGGTTATGTGTACCTAATGAGACGGAAGTCCGAAGCCTTTGAAAAGTTCAAAGAGTTTAGGGCTGAAGTTGAGAATCAATAAGGCAAATACATAAAAGCCATTCGATCTGATCGAGGTGGCGAATACCTTCTTGGGATTTTCAAGGATTACCTAATTCAAAATGGGATTATATCCTAATTGACTGCACCTGGAACTCCTCAACAAAATGGTGTAGCGGAGAGAAGGAATAGAACTCTTTTGGAAATGGTTAGGTCCATGATGAGTTATTCAACTTTACCAGTTTCTTTTTGGGGATATGCCTTAGATACAGCAATACATCTTTTGAATTTAGTTCCATCAAAATCTGTCCCTAAAACACCCATGGAATTGTGGAGTGGGCGTAAGCCTAGTATGAGGTATCTCCACATTTGGGGTTGTCCAGCACATGTGCTAAAGGGGAAGCCTGATAATTTGGAACCAAAATCGGAAGTGTGTTTGCTAGTTGGTTATCCAAAAGAAACTAGGGGTTATTTATTCTATAGTCGAAATGATAACAAAGTTTTTGTTAGTACAAATGCTAAATTTTTGGAATATGACTATATGAATAATTTTACTCCTAGAAGTAGAGTTGTATTGGCTGAAATGAATGAGTCTGTAAGTCAACAACCATTGGATAAAACTAAGGAAAAAGTGGTTGTATTAGATACACCACAAGATACTACTCATGAAATGTCTAGTACACAAGTGCCTCGTCGTAGTGGGAGAATTGTTTGGCCTCCTGTGAGATTTATAGGTTTAGGAGAAACTTATGAGGCTATCTCAGAAGAGGCTGAATCGGATCCCTACACTTATGAGGAGGCAATGAATGATATAGATGCACATCATTGGGTCCAAGCTATGAAATCTGAATTAGATTCCATGTATTCCAATCAAGTTTGGAGTCTTGTAGAGGCGCCTAACGGCATTAAACCTGTTGGTTGCAAATGGGTTTACAAGAGGAAGAGAGGGATAGATGGAAAGGTTGAAACCTTTAAAGCAAGGCTAGTGGCTAAAGGGTATACACAAAAAGAAGGCATCGATTATGATGAAACCTTTTCGCCAGTAGCCATGCTTAAATCTATCAGAATTCTCTTATCCATTGCTGCTCATTATGATTATGAGATTTGGCAAATGGATGTCAAGACTGCATTTCTTAATGGCAATCTTGAAGAAGAAATCTATATGTTGCAACCAGAAGGTTTCATAGCAAAGAACCAAGAGCATATGATATGCAAGTTGAAAAGATCCATTTATGGACTTAAGCAAGCATCTAGGTCATGGAACATCAGATTTGATCAGGCAATCAAATCATTTGGTTTTGAGCAAAATCTTGATGAACCATGTGTGTACAAGAGACATCAAGACAAAGTAGTAATGTTCCTAGTGCTTTATGTTGATGACATTCTACTCATTGGAAATGATGTAGGAGTAATGTCATCGGTTAAAGTTTGGTTGTCAAGCCAATTTGATATGAAGGACTTGGGCGAAGCTAACTATATTCTAGGGATCAAGCTTTGGCGAGATCGAAAGAATAGGATGTTAGGTTTGTCACAAGCTGGATATATAGATAAGGTTCTAGAACGGTTTAGCATGCAAAACTCCAAGAAAGGATTACTTCCTTTTAGACATGGGGTTCCTCTATCTGATGACCAAAGGCCTAAGGCTCAAGAGGAAGAAAATACGATGAGACAAGTTCCTTATGCTTCTGCTGTAGGAAGTCTCATGTATGCCATGCTTTGTACTAGGCCGGATATTTGTTATTCAGTTGGTATGGTCAGCCGATATCAATCAAATCCAGGACTTAAACATTGGCAAGTTGTAAAGCATATTCTCAAGTATCTACGCAGAACGAGAAATTATATGCTTATTTACCGTTGTGAGGATTTGATTCTCATTGGCTATACAGATTCAGATTTTCAGTCAGATTTAAATTTCAGAAAATCCACGTCGGGTTGTGTTTTCACCTTAGGAGGTGGAGCCATAAATTGGAGGAGTGTTAAGCAATCTTGTATTGCGGACTCTACCATGGAAGCTGAATATGTTGCTGCTTCTGAAGCAGCAAAGGAGGCTGTTTGGCTCAAGAAATTCCTTTGTGAAATTGGTGTTATAAGAATTGAGCAAGTTCCTATCACATTGTTCTGTGACAATAGTGGAGCGGTTGCACAATCCAAGGATCCAAGGAATCACAAGAAAGGAAAACACATAGAAAGAAAGTACCACATCATTCGAGACATTGTTGCTCGTGGAGATGTGATTGTAGCAAAGATTGATGGTGTAAAGAATCTAGCGGATCCCTTCACCAAAGCCTTGCCTCAAAGGACTTTCGAGTCACATTTGGAGGAGATGGGAGTTAGATTAGTGCACAATAGTCTTTAGGCCAAGTGGGAGATTGTTGGGATATGTGTCCTTAAATCCTATTGTATGATGCTATGTATTTTATTATGTAAGACATTATGTGTGACTTAATGTTTTGGTTAATAAAGTTGTATTATTATTTGAAAATATTGGTAACATGAATATTGGGACATTATCATATAGTCCATGAGATGCATAGTATGTGATTTATGTGATTTAGTCACAGAAGATATAAATCACAAGTTCTTTGTAAACTCAGAAATATAGTTCGTAGTCAGTGATGAAATTGGGCATTTCATCTGCGAAGACTATAACATATCAACTAAGATGATTTGTCTTGATCATGGAAATGGAGATTTCTAGTTGATATGTTGATATGTTTTAAGAGTTAAGACATATTGAACTGGACCGGCGTGAGATTTATTATTCTCCTAACGACTGTCAATTGAATAATAAACTCACGACTTATATTTGCATGAACTCTTAATCCTGAGAGGATAATGGACCTGATCATGAAGTGTAGGTTGCTTTGATATATCAAGAGTGAGATCTATAGTAACGGTCAAAATCTCAGTATGTTGGGCAACCACATTTAGTGTTGATGGAACATATATTCTCAAGATGGAATTCATAGTCTCTTAACGGAGATACAAAATATTCCCTTGAGATAAGTTTAATGGGTTTGTTATTCAGAGAGTTGGGCCTAACCACTTTAGTAAGGAGTTACTAAAGTATATATTTATGGAATTGGATTTCATAAATATATGATGAATAACTTAAAGAATTAAACCGGGTACTCAAGGAATTAAGATGTAGTAATAAACAAAGTGGCAGTCTGCTTTCATGACTTTGTGTTACTATGAATATTTTATGAAGGGGTTGCATGTATAATAAAGTCTTAGGATATAATTTATTAATAAGGTCTAGAGTGCAACTATATTTATATAGTGGTATTAAATATAGTTAATGGTAACTTTGGACTTGTCAAGAGTTGACCAAAAAGCCCAAGGCCCATTGGAGCTAGTGTCTTATTGGTCCCTTTTGGTCCCACTCCAAGCCACGCACTTAAGCCCAATTGGAAAGGCTCAAAAGGCTGGCCCAATTAGATAATCAGTTAGATACAAAAGGAGAAACACACAGAATTTTTCTGTAGAGATTTCATAGGAAATAGTATGAACACTCTTGTAAAGTGGTGTAAAAAAAAAAAAGTGTTAGACACTTTTTGACATTCTTCTTTTGGAACTGATTGAGAGACCACACATCTTGGGCATTAGTGGAATTGGAGTGAAGATTGAAAGTATTCCCAAGTGATTCTCATCTTCAAGTTTTGAAATTCACCGCTCCAAAGTACACTCTCTTACTCTTATATTCTGAAACTTAAACAATGCATGTTAACTTTTATGTATGAAGTAGATCCGTTACGTTATTTTTCCTTCCGCTGCGCTGTATGATTCCATCACACATGTCATGGTGAGTTGGGCTATGAATCTACTAATGTATTGTATCCTTCTTAAAAATCCTTGAATCTCCTTTTCAGTCCTGGGAGGCTTCATCTCCATAATTGCTTTGATTTTGTTAGAATCCATTGCAATTCCCGTTTGACTTACCATAAATCCCAACAGCTTTCTGGATGTTACACCAAAAGTACACTTCTTTGGATTTAACCACAATTTATAGAATTGGATTCTTTCAAAGAACTTTCGTAAAGCTAGTATGTGCCCATCACGGTCTTTGGACTTCACTATCATGTTGTCAACATAATCTTCTAGTTCTTTATGGATCAAATCATGCAACAGGGTAATAGCTAAACATTGGTAAGTAATACCAACATTCTTAAGGCCAAATGGCATAACTGTGTAGCAATACGTCCCCCATGAAGTAATGAAGGAGGTCTTCTCCATATCTTCCAAAGCCATCTTTATCTGATTATATCTCGAAAAACCATCCATAAATGACAGCAAGGCATGTCCTGTTGCATTCTAGACCAAGATATCAATGTAAGGAAAAGAAAAATCATCTTTCGGGCTAGCCTTATTAAGATCTTGGAAGTTTACACACATTCTCACTTTCCCATCCTTCTTCGGCACTAGAACCACATTAGCTAACCATTCTAGATAGTTGACCACCGTAAAAAATCCTACATTGTGCTATTTCTTAACTTCTTCTTTGATCTTGAAAGTCCACTCTAGCTTCATTTTTCTCAACTTCTGCTTAATTGGCTTTGTGGTTGGATCTGTTGGAATCCAATGTTGCAATATATTTGTATCAATCCCAAGCATGTCTTTGTATGACCATGTAAATACCTCTTTGAATTCTATCAATATTGCTACTAATGCATCTTTTTCAGTGGAGGTTAAGGTGTTGCTCATTTGTACCACTATAGGTTCATCATCAGTTCCTAGGTTAACAAGTTGAGTTTCTTCTTTTATAGGTTCTACATGCCCTTGTTTTAATTCCTCATTATTAAAAGCTTCTTTACCAATTTATGGAATAAAAATATTCAAAGCCAACAAATAAGCAGAATCAGAAATCATATTATAAGGAATAGAGTTCTTAACAGACTCAATAGAAATAGACTCTATAGGACTATGACCATAAACAAGTTCAACAGGAATAATAATACTAGAAGAAACAATGTTTTTGGCAGGAGTGATTGGCTCAGCGATCTTGATCTTTTATAGAGAGTCTTCCATTGGGTGGGTGGCTCCTTCCGATGCCCAATTCTTCAACTCTGTTATGGCTTCAACAATGGGAGGCGGCTCCCAATAAGTTCCTTCTTCCTTCAGCATCAATACCATAGGATCTTCATCCATGTAATCTATGCCTTCAGCATCAATCTCCATATCTGTTGGCTTGTTAACACATAAGCATCCAGATGCTTTATGCTGTCCATCCACTCACCAAACAGTTCTTGCTTTCCTATGTCACTTAGGTGGATGTATTGGGGGAGGTATTCTAACTTATTCCCTTCCATTCTCTCATCTTCACCTTCAGGACTCTCCAGTGTTAAGTTTCTGAAATTGTGGATCATTAATGGCCAATCAAGCATCTATGTCATCTTCTTCCTTAGTGTATGGGGTCAATGAGCCAAGTTTTAAATTGTGGAATGACCCTAACTCAAGAATTTATCTACCATGCTTGTCGTATCGAGGGCCTGATCTTCAACTAACATCAGTAATGCAACTCCAATCCAAAGGCCTCCCATAGGGATAATTATTATAATCTATACCTTCAGCTTCTATCTCCTTCTTCATCTTCAACTTCTACATCATCTCTTACATCTTCACCTTCAGTTTCTAGATCATTTTCTTCACTTTCAGCTTCTGCACTATCCTCCCTATCTATAGGCTCATCTTCAACATTATCGTTTATACCTCCATCATAGTAGTCCATGTCATCACTATCTCCACTGTCACTACTATTGCTATCACTACTATTATCACTCTTGTTGTCACTACCTTCATCATCCTCACTCAGGGCTTCTCCCCCTTCTTCATCTTCATCATTTATTCTTGCTTCATATGGGCTTTACAATGCATGTTGGCAAGCTTCCTAGTACTCTTCTTCCTCTATATTATAGATGGCATCTCCCAAATGTTAGAGTTTGTGCCCTAAAATCCAATTTATTAGCATGTCATAAATAATTAAATTGTTAATTATATGAGACTACTTGAAAATGAACAAATGGGACATTATCATAGTCCATGAGATGCATTGTATGTGATTTAGTCACAGAAGATATAAATCATAAATTCTTTGTAAACTCAAACCGTAATTCATAGTCGGTGATGAAATTGGACGTTTCATCTGCGAAGACTATAACACATCAACTAAGATGGTTTGTCTTGATCATGAAAGTGGAGCTTCTAGTTGATGTGTTGATGTGTCTTAAGTGTTAAGATATATTGAACTGGACTACTGTAAGATTAATTATTCAATCAACAACTGTCATCTAAATGATTAATCTCACGACTTCTAATTTCATAGACTCTCACCCGATCATGAAATATAGGTTACTTTAATATATCTGGAGTGAGATCTAATATTGACGGTCAAAATCTCAATATGTTAGGTAACCACACATAGCGTTGAGGGAACACATATTCTCAAGATGGAATCCATAATCTCTTTTCATAGAGACATGAAATATCCCATTGAGATAAGTTTAATGGAAACTGGTTATTTAGGGCGCCCACTTTAGTAAGGAGTCACTAAAGTTTATATTTATTGAAATTGGATTTCAATAAATGTGAATAACTAAAAGATTAAACTGGGTACACAAGGATAAAATAGTTCTTTACAAAGTAGCAGTTCATTATGACTTTGTTCACTATGGATATTTCATGGAGGGGTCAAATGATATCATTAGCGTCTTGGGATATAGTTTATTAAATAGGGCCTAGAGTGCAATTATATTTATATAGTAGTATTAAATATAATTAATGGTAACTTTGGACTTGTCAAGAGTTAACAGATAAGCCTAAAGCCCATTGGAACTAGAGTCTTATTTGTTCCTTTTAATCCCATCCCAAACCACAAACTAAAGCCCAATTGGATAGGCCCAAAAGGCTAACCCAATTAGATAATCATTTTTTGGTTAATAAGAGTTATTAAATAAAGTAACTACCAAGGGTAGTTAGATGTACATATGATGAAAAGAAAAGAAAACAGTTTTTCTCTACAATAAGAAGAACAACAACAACATCTTTTAAAAAAGAACTTTTCTTTGAGAATTAATGTACATAAAGACTGATTGAGAGACCACTCTTCTTGGGCACCATGTGGAATTAGGATGTTGATTAGAGGTATTCTCAAGTCTTGGTTTTGAATTTCACTACATCAAGGCACACTTTCTATTATTTGTTCTAGAATTCAAGGTCACATGTTATCTCTCATGAATGAAGTAGCTCCTTGTTTGTTGCTTCCGCTGTGTTTTTTGTATGAGATGCAAAACTAGATTTTCCAACACCAAAAGCATAGTCATTGCATTAGGGTCCGTGTAATCAACCTAATCAGTTGGGACCCAATTTGTGTCTTCCTTTTTCAGTTCCAGAAGCTTGTTTTTACAATCAAAGAATAACTCAAACTCAGGCACCATTGTTTTCAACTCAAGATCATATCTCGGTTCAAGGAATCCCTAATAGTGTTGACTATCTCTAGCTTTGACAAACTTTCCATTCAATGTGGGAGTATAGGGCTTTAGGGGTTTTAGGGGACAAGGAAGTACCTTTACTTTAGCCTCTACACGAGCCATTCTTCTTACCTATAATTCTAGTAAGTCATTATCAACAAGCTTATAACCTAGCCCAAAAGGTGGGGTGGCTATTGGAATTATTAGTACTTAAGTAATTGTTTTCTTCATAGTCTTCCCCAAGTTCATCTCTAGAAGATAATTCATTCTCCTTATCATTGCCACCATATTGCTTTTACTGTAGGAAGCGAAGTCCATGGGAATCTTTTCAACCTCTTCTTCTCTTCTTCCAAAACCAAGTTTCTCGATTTCAAAGCCATCCAAGGTTAATGACTCCTTGTTAAAATCAATACCAAAAATGGGCTTTGATATATTCAAAGTATCACCATATATGGTAACTATGGCCCTTTCATGCTAAAATCGAACATTTTGGTATAGGGATGAAGGTACAGCTTCTGAATCATGGATCTATGGTCTCCCAAGGAGCATATTGAAGCATGAAGCTATGAACAGGACTTGAAATTCCACCATTTTTATCATTGGCCCTATGATGAGATTTAGTGTCACAATTCCCAAGACCTCTCTCCTACTATTGTCATATGCTTTCACATGCTGATCAGTTGGCACAAAATCCTCAATTCTTAGGCCCAGGCAACTCGCAGCTTTTAAAGGACACACATTTAAGGCACTACCATCATCAATTAGGACCGTTGGGATCCTCTTGCCTTTGGCATCTATAGTAATGTGCAATGGATCATTGTGATACTTCCCTTTCTTCATCAAATCTTTGTCAGAGTAGGAAATAGTGAGTTCCCTACTTATAGACCCAATCATAGCATTTAGATCTTAAGAAGTAGTGGCTGTAGGGACTTGGATTTGATTGAGAAGGGCTACTAGATTTTAGCAGTGCTTGTATGAGGCCATAAGTAAACCCCATAAAGATATATTGGCTTGCGTCTTCTGCAATTGCTTGAGGACCTCATCTTCTTTAGTGGGTGTTTATTGGGTAGATTTGTTCAAGGCTTCTATTGGGTTATCTGTCTCCAGGTGTGGGGGTTTGAAGTGTCTCCCCCGTTGTGATGTGGGCAATTTTTTATGGGTCATTTAGTTTAGTATCTTGGGGTTTGAAGTGTCTCCCACCATAGGTAGGTGTTGGGTTATTTGTGTGGGGTTTGAAATGTCTCCCATATGTGGTTGTTGAGTGATTTGATTGGGTTTGAAGTGCCTCCTCTATATGTGGGTGTTGAATAGTTTGATTGGGGTTTGAAGTGTCTCCTCTCGTATATGGATGTTAGGCAATTTGGGGTTTCCGTAGTGGACATCATACCCATCAACTCTTCCCATGTCATCATAAAGCATTTGGGTAGGTCATGAATCAACTCAAATGAGTTCTCTTCACCTTCCTCTTTGGTCATCAAGCAATTAATCCTTGGTCCTCTCCCAAAATTATGGTTGGGCAAGGGATTATTAGTGATGCTAGGCCTCATAGGTGGTGTAATCACCTTAGTGTCTATTAAATCTTGAATTGTATGACGAAGGCTAAAAAACTTGTTAATGTCGTGGCCTGGGCCTTGATGGTAGGCACACCTTTTACTCATATCAAATCTCATAGGTAATAGGTTGAGGATTGGTCTTGGGCCTAAGGGTTTTAGCAACCCCTTTACTTTTAGTTTTTCAAACACTTGACTTACGGGCATATATAGCTCATGAAATTCCCTTCTAGGGTTTGGAGGCCCTTGTGATATTTGCATGGGGGCAATAGGGGTAATAAGTTGGTAGGGATCATTTTTGTATATATTGGAGACTTTAGCAGTTTTAAAACTAAATCCTAAATTCTTTTTAAACCTTGGTGCATTCTCATTCTTTATGATGCCATTATTTATTACATCCTCAATTTGGGTACCAGCAGCAATTAAGGCTTTAAAATTTTGAAAATACTGAGCAAAGAAATACTTATGGTATATAGGTAATAAGTTTTTTACAACCATGGTTAATTGTTCTTCTTCACTTGGCCTATTCATCACCTGTGTAGCTTTGGACCTCCACTTAGTAATGAAGGTAGAGAAAGATTCTTTCGTCTCTTATTTGGTGATCTCCAAATCTCTCCTCGTCACATCCACCTCTATGTTGTACATGTATTGATTATGAAACTCGAGGTAGATCTCCTCCCAACTCCTTCCTCTAGCATCATCTAGGTTGAGGAACCACCTAAGAGCAGCTCCAGTCAAGGTATTTTGAAACATTTGAGCAAGTAGTTCTTTGGTTGCTCCTTGGGGTTGCATAGCCCTCATGTACATCTTCAAATAGGACTTTGGGCAGCCAGTCCTGTCAAACTTATCTAAAGTTGGCATCTTGAAATTGGGAGGCAATCTCACACCTGGGAAAAGTGAGAGTGATTGGTAATCCATGAGGTCCTCCATCTTAAGGGCACTTTTGATCATCTCTTCCACCTTGTTTATCCCCTCGTTAATCTTCTTCTCACCCTCTATGGTTGGGGGATTATGATTGGTCTTGCTCTCCTTTTGGCCACTCTTTAGGTTCTGAAATTGTTGTGTGATAAGGTTTAGGTCTTCCCTCATTTGGATTTGACTAGCTTGTTAGGATGTGTGCCCTTAAATCCTATTGTATTATGCTATGTGTGACATTATGTATGACTTAATATTGTGTTTAATAAAGTTGTTTATTTTTATCTAAAATAATGGTAACATGAATATTTGGATATTATCATATAGTCCATGAGATGCATAGTATGTGAATTATGTGATTTAGTCACAGAAGATATAAATCACAAGTTCTTCATAAACTCGGAATTTATAGTTCGTAGTCGGTGATGAAATTGGGCATTTCATCTGCGAAGACTGTAACGTATTAACTAAAATAATTTGTCTTGATCATGGAAGTGGAGACTTCTAGTTGATATGTTTTAAGAGTTAAGATATATTGAACTAGACCGCTGTGAGATTTATTATTCTCCTAACGACTGTCAACTGAATAATAAATCTCATGACTTTTATTTGCATGAACTCTTAATCTTGAGAGAATAATGGACCTGATCATGATGTGTAGGTTGTTTTGATATATCAGGAGTGAGATCTATAGTAACGGTCAAAACCTCAATATGCTGGGTAGCCACATTTAGTGTTGATGGAACATATATTCTCAAGATGAAATTCATAATCTCTTAACGGAGATATAAAATATTCCCTTGAGATAAGTTTAATGGGTTTAGTTATTCAGAGAGTTATGCCTAATCACTTTAGTAAGAAATTACTATAGTATATATTTATGAAATTGGATTTCATAAATATATAATGAATAATCTTAAAGGATTAAACCGAGTACTCAAGGATAAGATGTAGTAAGATGTAGTAATTTTCAAAGTGGCAGTCTATATTCATGACTTTGTATTACTACAAATATTTTATGAAGGAGATGTGTGTATAATAAAGTCTTGGGATATAATTTATTAATAAGGTCTAGAGTGCAATTATATTTATATAGTGGTATTAAATATAATTAATGGTAATTTTGGACTTGTCAAGAGTTGACGGAAAAGCCCAAGGCCCATTGGAGCTAGTGTTTTATTGGTCCCTTTTGGTCCCACTCCAAGCCACACACTAAAGCCCAATTGGAAAGGCCCAATAGGCCGGCCCATTTAGATAATTAGTTAGTTATAAAGGGAGAAACATATAGAATTTTCTTTAGATAAGAAAAGAAGCGTAGAGAAAAAGAAAAAGAGAGAGTGTGAGACACACTTTCATTCTCCCTTTGAAAACTGATTGAGAGATCACATATCTTGGGCGTAAAGTGGAATTAAAGTGAAGATTAAAAGTGTTCCCAAGTGCTTCTAATCTTTGTATTGAATTTCTCTACACCAAGGTACGCTATCTTGTTCTTAAATTCTGAAATTTACATAGTGCATGTTATCAATCATGAATGAAATAGATCATTGTTTGTTGCTTCCGCTATGTGTTTTGTATGAGATACAAAACCAGATTTTTATCCAACATAGCTACCATGGTATTTAGTAGCTCTTGAGTGTTTATGGGTTCTTCAGTGTTTGGATGCTCTTCCCCTTCTACCATGGTAATGGAGTCTTCAGACTTCTTGTGGCTTGGGTTGTCTTGTAGGTCGAATACAGGATTGTGATATTGTAACAATGGAGTGACTTATATGCTCATGGGTTTCAGTACCGTGATAGGCTTGCACCTAGAACTACTAGCTTAAATGTTGTTCTTGGATTCTCTTTGGAGTCTTCCCTCTAATCTTGACCAAATTATCATCTAAGAAAATGCTTGGTTAGGTCAAACAAAGCTAGGTCTTTATCTACATCAATCTACCAACCAAACAGACACATACAGAATGCAATGCACTTTTAACATGGACTGGCCTAAGGGTAGGTTCTAAGTCATTACATTGTAGGGTGGGTTTGTTGTTTTATTGTTTCCCATAGCTAGAATGTTATACCTCCTAACTTGTAATGTAATGAACATTACGTTGGTCCAAATGGTATGGTCTATCCTTTATAGTCAATAAGAAATGATCCAATGACTTTAGGCTATGAGTTGGTGAGTTCGTCATCGGGTACCTGAATCTAATGAAGACCGACGATCCATGGTTACTACTGCCATATGTTAAGATGGGTGCATACATATTTGTTGTTTTTTTTATGGCATACACTATGACAGTTAGGGAAAGCTTTTAACAATCAACATGGCAACACAAAATTCCCATGGCAACTATGAATTATGAACAAGATCATGATTAAATCAAACATATATTAACAAAATTCACACAATGAACAATCATAACATATTAATTAATGGAAAAGAAAAATGGACATAAGAATAAAACAAAATACCTCTTGCATGAGCGTGCCCTTCAATAGAAGAATATTTTCTAAATCAAAGAAATTTTCACTTCTTTACGGTCTAAAATACTTTACTTACGAAAAAGAAGCTGTTAAAGTCAAAGCTTCTAGAACGTCTTTAACGTAAAGGAAGCAAAGAAGTTAGAAAAGAAGGGCCTGAATTTTGATCTTTTTCCTTTATTTATAGAGGTTGGGATGCTTAAAAAATAAGTTGAATGAGACGGATGTGAATTGGAACGCGTCCTTAACATCAAAAACCCCAAATTTTTAAAAGTGAGAAAATCCTAGAAAAATGCATGAAATCATCTAATTTGATGAAAAATTCTGAAAATGTTTTTTCTACAAAATCATTTGAAAAACAGTTTTTATGACATGACATGCATGTTCACGACTTCAAATGATTTTCCAAGCCAAACTTTTTTTTTTTTAAAAAGAAATAGAAAAAATCAACCTTTATCAAATTTAATCAATCTTTTCTTCACTCCCCAAAATGCATTAAACACAGCAAGAAGTTTAATTTCGGAAGGCCACAAAACTTAACACACAATCACATGTACCAAATTTAACAAAGTTTTGCCGTGGTGTGTGGAACTAGTAAGCATATGAGATACTCACAAGGTAATATGTAGACAAAAAATAAGCACAATTTCTACATTATTCATCACATAAATTTGAAAGTTATTATCACCTAAAGAGTTACATAATATAACTCCCACATCTTCTAGAGAACACCCTTGCAACCAAGCAATTTTTTTTTTATTTTTAATTTTGCCTTTTCTTTTTCTCTTAAAGCATATTTTTCTTTTTGTTTTTCATTTTCCTTTTTGCTTCTTTAAACTAATGTACAATAACACCTTAAGTATTTTGTTGTGCAAGAGCTACACCTTACTGAGCATGACTTTAATGATTTGCACACAAGTGTTCATGATTGGCGAGTAACATTGGTGAGATGGTTATTTATGCCTTTTTCCTAGGATTTTTTAGTCCTTACAATCAAAATAATGTGACTTCAAAATCAAAAGCATGTGATTAAAAACCATAAATAACTCACACAATGTAAGCACTACATAGCACAAACTAGCAAATTGCAAAAAAATAAAGCTCATCAAAGCTAATCAAGGTAGATAGTCATGAAATGTAAATTTCATAGGCCAACCTCAATTACACATCTTGAAGATGCATAATACAAAAACCCCTTTTTTTGTTTTCTATTTAAAAAAAAAAAATTGAAAAGCAACAAAACCAACCCTAGAATGCAATGTATGAAGGTTATACAAATGCAAACCTAAAGAAAAACAATTTTGGCCATGAGAGATAAAAAAAAATAACACAAGGACCATGTCATATAGACTCATTGAGGCTAAGTCTTTTGCATCCAGACCTTTTTAGATGCAAACTTGGAGTTGGGATTTCTATTAGAATTTACCCTTGTAAAGTTGTGATTTACAACTATTTTGTGTTGGCTTTAATTCTGTGCCAAATTGATTGTAATTTTGTTCAATCTTTTATACCCTATATTTATTGTGGGATTTTATTGTAAGAGTTGTGTGATAGAGAGAGAGTGTGTGGAGATTCAAGCATTTGAAGACAGAAGAGTTCTCGCGAGTAGCTCGTGACTAAGCATCTCGTGCAGTGATGCATGTGCCTTACACATGAATGGAATGCAAAAAGTCATAATAGATGGTGACAACTCGTGAGTGTCTCGCAGGTAAGGCCTTCCTGCAAGATACCCGTGAAGCAATCTATTTTGCTATTTTATCCTATCTACTCCACTACATCCTTATACATACTATATATACCATCATTACCCACATATTGACTAGAGAGATTTTCAAAAGAAAAAACCCTAGCCTCAAACCCTTGAGAGTGTGAGATTGTCAGACACACAATTCTCTACACCATCCATTGTGGTTTTCCTCTACTCCTACCTCTCCATTTCTAAATCCTTGAGAGGTTGATAGCCCAAACACTTACCACACCCATACTAAGTGTCTAATGAGTTTTGGTGCTACTGGGAAGCATTGGAAGAAGCCAAGCTTTGGCGAATGCAATTGGGCACATTATGGGATCCAGAAAGCTAGACAAGACACGGTTCCGAGAAGCCTTGTTGGATTAGGAGCTTGGAGCGCTTAGGTGTACTAGGTAGACTAGGCTTGAAGGGTCTTGCTATTCGTGTATCCCAACTTATTGTCTAGTGGATTGATTTACCACTTAGAGGGTGGTGGAGAAGTTTTCCGCCGAGTTCTTCGGTTTCCTCTTCGATAACACATCGGAGTGTTATCTTGTGTTTCCATCTCTCTTCCTTACTCTTTTAGCTTTCATTTTACTATTGTGCTTTAATGAATATGGCTTAGAGTAGTTGTATTGTTTGTTCACTCACATTTGCTCTATTCCACACTTAGTTTAACTTATAGTAAAATTAACCAAGCCGTAATCTTTTAATTTAGGGTCTAAACAGCTCTTGTGTTTTTAACACAAATTCGTGCTTTCAATTGGTATCAGAATGGGTGCACTTGTTGTGGTTTCATTACCTAAGTGAGATCCAAGACCCTTTTTGTGATGGATCAGTCACAATCTTTTAATGCTCTACCATTCTTTGATGGGAGCAACTATACCTTTTGGAAAGTCCGTATAAGGGCATTACTACTGTGCTTTTGAGAATGGGTATGTTAGATCCACAACAGCTAAGTCTGAATGGGACAAGGCAGCAGTTGATTTGGCAAATGCCAATAGCAAAGCAATTAACACTATATTTTGTGGTGTGTCTACTGATGAATTTCACAAGATATCGCATGTGAAGACCACCAAGGAAGCTTGGACGATTCTTAAGACTACCTACGAAGGTACCAAGAAACTCAAGGACTCAAAAGTCCAAATGCTTACCACTCGATTTGAAGAGCTTAAGATGAGTGACAATAAGTCATTTAATTCATTCTATCAGAAGCTCAACAAAATCGTAATTGCCAAGCTCAATCTCGGTGAAAATATTGAGGATGCTAAGGTCGTGATTAAGATCTTGAGGTCCTTACCAGAGAGCTACCGTGCAAAGGTTACTGCTATAGAAGAAAGCAAAGATTTGGATAAAATTAAGATTCAAAAGTTAATTGGATCTCTCTAAACATATGAACTTGGACTGCCTTCTTACAAGCCAAGCAAATCACTTGCACTTAAAACCATCAATGAGAGGATGGGCGACTCTTCTAAAGAAGATGATGTGGAGAAAGAAGTAGCATTCCTTGCAAAGAACTTTCGAAAATTTCTGAAGATGAAGAATAGTGGGAAGTCCTTTAGGAAAGGAATGTTCTCATCATCCAAAGGTGATAGAAAGGAGTTCAAGAAGAAAGATGGGAAGGACTTTCAATCCCCCCAAGGAGTGTTGGAAAATCTGGTTTCGTATCTCATACAAAACACACAGCGGAAGCAACAAACATGGATCTATTTCATTCATGATTGATAACATGCACTATGTAAATTTTAGAATTTGAGAATAAGACAGCGAACCTTGGTGTGGTGAAATTCAAAACAAAAGGTCGAAAGTACTTGGAAACACTTTTAATCTTCACTCTAATTACACTTAACGTCCAAGAAGTGTGGTTTCTCAATCAGTTTTCAATGGAGAATAAACGAGTGGCTATCACACATACACACATTTTCACAATGATATCTCTTTTTTTTCTTCTTTTTTATTTTAATAAAAATTCTGTATATTTCTCCCTTTATAACTAACTGATTATCTAATTGGGCTGGCCTATTAGGCCTTTCCAATTGGGCTGGCCTATTGGGCCTTTCCAATTGGGCTTTTTAATTGGGCTTTAGTGTGTGGCTTAGAGTGGGACCAAAAAGACACTGGCTTCAATGAGCCTTGGACTTTTTTATTAACTCTTGACAAATCTAAAGTTACCATTAATTATATTTAATACCACTATATAAATGTAATTGCAGTCTGGGCCTTATTAATAAATTATATCCCAAAACTTTATTATATATGCAACCCCTTGATAAAATATTTTTAGTAACACAAAATCATGAATGTAGACTGCCACTTTGTAAATTACTACATCTTATCCTTGAGTACTCGATTTAATCCTTTAAATTATTCATCATATATTTATGAAATCCAATTTCATAAATGTATACTTTAGTTTCTCCTTACTAAAGTGGTTAGGCTTAAAACTCTAAATAACCAAACCCATTAAACTTATCTCAAGGGAATATTTTATATCTCCGTTAAGAGATTATGAATTCCATCTTGAGAATATATGTTCCATCAACACTAAATGTGGCCGCCCAACATACTGAGGTTTTGACCATTACTTTAGATCTCATTCCTGATATATCAAAGCAACCTACATGTCATGATCAAATCCATTATTCTCTTAGAATTAAGAGTTCATACAAATAGAAGTCGTGAGATTTATAGTCATTTGACAGTCGTTAGGAGAATAATAAATCTCATAGTGGTCCAGTTCAATATATCTTAACTCTTAAAACATATCAACATATCAACTAGAAGTCTCCACTTCCATGATCAAGACAAATCATCTTAGTTGACACGTTATAGTCTTCGTAGATGAAATGCCCAATTTCATCACCGACTACTAACTATAAATTCTGAGTTTACAAAGAACTTATGATTTATGTCTTCTGTGACTTTTAACATGAATCACATACTATGCATTTCATGGACTATATGATAATGTCCCAATATTCATGTTACCATTAATTTAAATAATAATAAAATAACTTTATTAAATACAACATTAAGTCATACATAATGTCATACATAGCATCATACAATAGGATTTAAAGGCACACATCCTAACAAGAAGTTATGTGCTTTGAATGCAACGGCCATGGACATATCATGAAAGAATGTCCCAACTACTTGAGAGGGAAGGATAAGGTGTTTGCCACTACTCTTAGCGACTCCAAAAGCTCAAATTCAAACACGGAAGAAAAGTGTGGCAGGGATGGGAACTATAGGGCTTTCATGACAATTACCTCCATTGAATCTAAGGATGATTTAAGCTTAGTAAATGAACTTGGTGAGCATTCCAAGGGTGAGGAAGTTGAAGATTCGGAAGATGAAGATGTATGCCAAAATGAAGGAGAGAGCAACCTTCAAGAAGCATATGATTCTTAGCTAGAAGATTGTGGAAAATATGCCAAGGTTGTGAACCATGCTGTGAGAAAGATGAAGAAGATTGAAGAAGAGCATAAATGTGCTCTTGTGCAATTTAAAGAGGCAAAATATGAAACAGAAGGACTCAAGGAAGAGCTAGTTGAAGCTTACTCTAAGATCAAGTTTCTAGAGTTTGAAATAATCCAAGCTAATGCCAAGGTTGAGTATATCTGCACCAAGAAACTTAACAGTGTGTTGTTCTCACAAAAATCTTCACAAGACAAGGTCAGTTTGGGTTATACTAGAGAGGGAAGCTTTAGCAGCGAGCCGAAGAAGGAAAGTTCATATCAGCCAAGAGTATTGAGAAACTTAAAGAAGTGATGCCTGAGACTGAGACCCCTGCTGTTGAGAAGAGAACCATTGGTGTAAGACCAAAAGATAAAGGGAAGTCATTACCCAAAAATCAGAGGGGGCCTCAAGTGAAGCATGTGTGTCATCATTGTGGTGTTCAAGGGCACACAAGACCCAACTATTTCAAACTTCATGCACTCAAGAAAGCTGATTCCATGGGTGGCCAAGAAAGTTCAAAGAAGAAACCAAAGGGAACACAATCTAAGGGAGAAAATGAAGGACATCTCATTGGAGACGTCATGGAAATGCTGAAGAACATCTCTCTATGCCTTGCTAGCTTCACTCCGAGGTTGAAAAGCTATGTTAGTCGTACACCTCCATTCAAGGCTCTCACCCAAAACACTCGAAAAGTGTGGGTGAAGAAGGGTACCCATGCATGATTATTTCCTATGCCCATGATTTAATTCTTTCAATGTTTAGGGTCATAGGTTCATGCATCATGTCTTGCAAAATCTTCTTATGTCATTGCTTCCGATTCGTAGCATGTTTCTTTTGCTAGCTGTTTTTTGTTTTTGCTTTTGTTGATCTTACTTTTAATGCTATGTTTTTAAGTGCGTTGAAAATATTCAAAAACTCATAAAAATTGAAAAATCTTCAAAATTTTGATCGCTTGTGTTGTGTATATTACATGTGATTTTGGCCTAGTACTTTCGTACTAATGGCATAGTGCATTTACGAGTCTAGCTTGTTTTGTATGAACATCTATCTTTGTGAAAAAATCTTGAAATCTATGTGTGAATGTTGTAAATCGATCTTCAAGCTTGTCATGAATGAGTAGTCAATAGTCTTGTTGGTCTTGATATATGCATAGACTTATGCCTATATCTTTTCCCACGTTTTTATGTTTTTGCTTAAAGAGCTCAACAAATGTAAATCTCAAAATGAAAAGAGATATTGAGCTGCAAAAGTTGTCACACATACTAGTATTTGACTAGGAAAAAGGGAAAGCGACTTGTGTTGAAATGTATGGTGCCTCAAAAAGCCAAAGGCTTACTTACAAAGTTGAAATATAAAAATTTTAGGCATCGATCTCAAAATGAGATGTATTTTGTTCAAAATTATCAAATGTTATGATTTGTAAGGAAGCTAAGTGAAAAACTTCAAAGATATGCAATCAATTTCTTGTGGGAGATCATATATGCTCATTTCTATAATTGAGATAGTCCACTTGACTTAGTACTAGTTGTGTATGACTTGATTGAATTGATCATTGAAGCTTCACTCTAAACTAAGGACTATTCCACATTTGATACTCACACATAACACACAAGACTTTGTTCAATGAATGCTTATTTCATTTGTGTGATTGTACATGATCAAATGTGATGTGTATATTCAATTGTTTGCTGATCAAATCCAAAAAGATTTTTGAATATTTTATATGTTTTTTAAAGTGTTTTTTATTCTTTCGTGCATTAAGTTTTTGTTCAAAATGCATTTTTTGTGTCTTTTCTTCAAAAACTGGTTTAGAGGCATTTTCGCAAGTAGCTCACGACTTAGAGCTTCTTGTGAAAAGTGCTTAAGGGAAATTAAATAGTCATATTTTCGTACAGAGAGTCTTGCTATTGTCTCACGAGTATTTCGCGACTAAACCTTTCTCGTAAAATGTTTTTAGGCAAAAACTGAAAATTTTTCAATTTCATACAGAGGCTATCACGACTGTTTCGCGACTGTGTCGCTATAAACAGCTTCTCGTGAAAGCTTCTATGTGTCTCGAGACTAAAATCGCGACTACCTAACCCACGAAAAATGTGTGTTTCCAGTTTTTATGTAGTCGATGTGACATTTTTTCAATTACTTCATTTCCCTCACTTTGCCTCTCTCGAATCCCTCTTAACCCAAATCTTACTTTCACTCACACCCCATCATTTTCAAGCAAAATCTCTGCAAAATCTCTTCAAGGTATGTTTTTCTAGACATTTTTTTCACTTTTGTCTTAGATTTTTGCAGATTTTAGCTTAGGATTTTAAAAAATTGGGGATTTTTGAAAAATGGGTTGAGGTTCTTATTTTTGTGAAAATTTCTTCAAAATTTTGATTGGGCTGAGTCCCATTTGCTATGTTTGTATTTGTGTTGGCCCCTTATGGCATTCTAAACATGTATTAAGGCAGATTTCATCCTATTCATGCATTATTCATAGGTGTTGCTCATTATTGCATGTTAGGTATTTGACAGAATGTCCTAGTGGCATCCTTGTGTTGTTTTAGACTCAAATGAGTTCCAATACTTGAGTTTACTATTGATTGAACATGTTTAACATGTTTTGGTCAATGGGTGTGTGCTTTACACACTATGCCCACTTTGTGCCTCACAATGCCATGTTGTGCATCCTCTAGGCACACCCCATGCACCTCATGCTACAGTCACATGCATCAGCATATACACATACATGCACAGTCACTTACTTCATGCATTATGCTTCTGTGTACATGTTTTCAACACTTATAGCATGTTGTTTTAAGTTTGTTTGCTTCGTTTTTAGTTTGTTATGCTCTCTATAAAGCTGTTTTTTACTTCTGTTTTTGACTAACTTGAATCTAATCAAGTTTTATGGTCTGTTTTGTGTTTCTATTTTCTTTTTGTGCCTTATGTCTGTCTATGCAAATGTCTTCCACCAAGCATATTGCTAAGAAACCAACCTCCAAGCATGCTCGCATGGATTCTGACAACTTCAAGTCTATTAAGGCAGACTTGAAGTACAATGACTGCTACAAAAGAGCAACCATTATCATGGAAAGGGTTGTGAAGTTAGACACCCTTAAGGACACTTGCATACCTGAAATGTTCAGGGAAAGGACATGGACAAAACTGCTGAATCCAGTTGGAGTAGTGTATTTAGAGATTATCAAAGAGTTTTTCTCCAATGCTAGTGTTGAAAAGGATAATATAAACTACTGGGTAAGACACAAAGAGTTTGTCATCACTAGGGACAGCATTCAGGAGTTCTTAGAAGTTCATCCTCCCTCTCACCCATTCACGGTGCAATATGAGCATAGATTGGAATCTACTGAGAAGATGGTAAGGATACTTGGTGGTACTTCTAAGAAAATCTCCATGAACACAATCCCATTCAGTCCAAAGATGAGGACCCTTACACATGTAATGATCAGCAACTTGTACCCAGTCACTAACTTAATAACATTGTCCAAGCCAAGGACCATCTTTTTGTACAATCTCTTCACCCATAAAGAGATTGATATTTTTGGACACATCCTCCACCTTTTGAAGAAAAGCATTGAGAAGCAGAATTCCAGAACTGTTATGCCATTCCCCTCACTAATAATGGGCTTAATTGCAAAGACAAGGCTCAAACTTCAAAGTGGTCTCACTGCGGTTCAGAGGGACTATCATATTGGTGGACACATAGTGACTCAAAGCACAGCTCATTTCAAAGGATCAAAGACCGACACTTCTCAAATTCCAAGGGCTGCTGTCCAAAAAGAAGGTGGAGATACAGAGGATGAGATTTGTTGGGAAATTTAGACCCCGGTTGATAGAATTAACAAGTTTTAAACTCAAGTTGTTAGTTAGATTTATTATGCATAAAACTTGTTAAAACAAACAAACATCAATATCTTGTCAAAATCATATACAGTGTAAAGTAAATAAGACAAGATATGATGACCTAGGAAAACTAATGAAACCAACTAGTTTCAAAGTAAAAAACTTGGGGGGAAACCTTCCCGAAAAGCAATTCACTATAGTAAAGAGAAGTTTCAGATCTAATACAAAATCTTTGTTCCTAGACTCTATAATCCCCATAGATGAACTTACAGCAGAAACCTTCTACCGCTTCAGACCCTTTAAACTCTTCAATATATGAACACCACCCTTTGATGCACGGATCCCTATACGTGACTAACTCATTTGCACGAATTCTAGTACGTGACTCACTCACCAATTTGAGGAAGAAGAATTTTGACTACAAAGTTCTTCACTTCATCAACAATGAAGATCAAGAAGCACTTGGTTACAAAACCCTAAGGCGCAAAGACGCAGTAGCTTCTTTCTAAGAGAATAAGGCTTCGGTCACCTTTTGAATGTGTTCTCCTTGTATCCTCTTATGTGACGGCCTCTAAAATAAGCCTTATATATGTCTAGGGTTGTGAGAAAAGAAACCGTGCACAAATACAAAAATATGGGCCAAAAATCAGATCTGAAAATTTTGATTTCCATAACCTCGATAGTTGCTCGATCGATTAAGGAGCTGTTGAGCTTTATTCATTAAATCTCGATAGATAGCTATTTGTCGAGCAGGTGTCCAGCAGGTGTCTAGCTATCTGTCCAGCTATCTATCCAGCTTTAGTGAACACCTTTTCTTCACTTGTTTCTTGGTCCAATCTTCATGGCTTTAATACTAGACTTGAACAACATGTTCTTTGAAGTATTAAACACATCCTAGATCTACCCAAATACAAGTAAAGTGCGTTTTGTTAAAGAATTAGCCAACTACATAAAATATATCCCTAACAATCTACTCCTTTGGCAATCCGTGACAAAACCACAACAAACAAATAAGCATATGAGAGAAGTCATAAATCACTCAACTCATACTTACTTGTTGAATACAATAAAATATATCCTAACACAAATCTTTGAAAAACTTTGCAAGAAGAGAGTTCATGACAAGTAGACTTTGACAACCTGTATTTCTAAAATACTTTAAAAACAAAACACATCAAGGCATCTTTGTGTAAAGTAGAAATAATAGATTGCATACAAATAAAGAAACATGTGTGTTAGGACATATGTAGTTGTTCAAGCTTGTGAACATATGTCGCTATTTTATGTAATTGGCTTATCCTTAGACAAAACGCACTTTACTTGTATTTGGATAGATCTAAGATGTGTTTAATACTTCAAAGAACATGTTGTTCAAGTTTAGTATTAAAACCATGAAGATTGGACCAAGAAACAAGTGAAGAAAAAGTGTGTACTAAAGCTGGACACCTGGTGGACACCTGGCGGATAGCTGCTGGACACCTGCGGACAGATAGCTATCTATCGAGCTATCTATCGAGGTATCTATCGAGATTTAATGAGGCTCGACAGCTGCCCGATCGATCGAGGTATCTATCGAGGTTACGGGAATTGAGATTTCCAGATCTGATTTTTGGGCCAGGCTTTTGTATTTGTGTAGGGTTTCTTTTCTCACAACCCTAGGCATATATAAGGCATATTTTTGAGGCCGTCACATAAGAGAATACAAGGAGAACACATGCAAAAGGTGACCGAAGCCTAATTCTCTCAAAAAGAAGCTACTGCGTCTTTGCGCCTTAGGGTTTTGTAACCAAGTGCTTCTTAATCTTCATCGTGTGTATGAAGTGAAGAACTTTGCAGCCAACATTCTTCTTCCTCAAGTTGGTGAGTAAGTCACGTACTGGGATTCGTGCAAAGGAGTTAGTCACGTATTGGGATTCGTGCAAAGGAGTTAGTCACGTATTGGGATTCGTGCATCAAAGGGTGGCATTCATATATTGAAGAGTTCAGAGGTTCTGAAGCAGTAGAAGGTTTCTGCTGTGAGTTCATCTACGGGGATTGTAGAGTCTAGGGACAAAGGTTTTGTACTAGATCTGAAGCTTCTCTTTACTATAGTGGATTGCTTTTTGGGAAGGTTTCCCCCCAGGTTTTTTACTGTGAAACTGGTTGGTTTCATTGGTTTTCCTGGGTCATCATATCTTGTCTTATTTATTTTTCCGCTGCACTTATATTTGACATGATATTGATGTTTGTTTGTTTTAACAAGTTTTATGCATAATAAATTTAATTAACAACTTGGATTTAAAACTTGTTAATTCTATCAACCGGGGTCTAAATTTCCAAACAAGTGGTATCAGAGCGGGTACACTCTGATTGGATTAATTTCCTGAGTGTGATCCTTGACCCCCGTTGTCATGGAATTTGTTGGTGAGTTATTAAAAGTCTTGAGCTTTTTAACTCAATTTCAGAAGAATTTTAATTCTTCTATGTCCTTTAGTAGTCATACTAGGACACGTGCCTTTTCATCTTCACGGCCAAAGACTCGTGCTGTGTGGGTGAGAAAGGAGTCTAAGACTTAATTGTCTTTTCTGTTTGTCCTCTACTTTAATTCTTTCTATCTGTAGTAGGACTCTCTTTACTTGATTTCTTCTCTGCTTTTGAAATCATGCTTTCATGCATCTGCATTTCTTTTCTTGCTTTCTTGCATATGCATCTTTCTTCCATGCATTCATGATGTTTGTCTGTTTTTGTGTGGTTGTTTAGTTTTTTTTTTGTTTTGTTTTCAAAATAAAAAAAAAAAAATTTGAAAAATTGAAAAATACAAAAACAGTGTGTGTTTGTGTGCATTAGTTCATGTGAACTTTTGAAATGGCCATTGAAACAGAGTTTTCTAAACTTTGTATCATCTATAGCTTAGATGAGCACTCTTTTGCACAACTAAGCGAGTGAGCTCTGTAGCTCTTTGTTTGTGATGAGTAAGGTTAAGTGATCTCTTCTTCTTAACACTCGTGTCATTCTTTTTGACGGGTTGAACTAGAAAATCCTAAGAGAAAGGCATAAATAACCATCTCACCACTGTTACTCGCCAATCATAATATGACATCTGTATGCTTCGGCATAGCAAAAGTGCAATGTCAATGACACCTGTATGCTTCGGCATAGCAAAAGTGCAGTGTCAAAAGCTTAACATAATTGGGTATTTCTTTTCTTTCTCTTGTATGCCCATGCATGATATGCTTGTTAAAAAGAAAATATGCAAAGAAATAAAAAGCAAAAAGATTAAAAATGCTTTAAAATATGGTTGCAAGCGTGTTTTCTAGGAGATGTGGGAGTTATAGGATGTACCTCGAAGGTGATAGTCCCCATCAAACGGTTATGATTGTGTGTGAGTTAAAGTGATTTTCTCATATCTCAAATCGTCATAACATTGAGACACATATGCAATCTTGCGATGTTTTCACACACGACACGCAATACTCTTTGCTATTCTTGATACATGTGCAGGTACAATGTGATTTGGCCATCACAAGGTTTACATGCGTTAATGTATGCTAACTAAACTGTCTTGACTTATTTTTGAAATATAAAATTGGTTAGACTTGTTTAGTGTGTGTGTGTGTTTTGGATCAAAATGCATGACATTTTTCTTGTTGAGAGATGTTTTTGGAGAGGTTAATGTGTTGCTTGGATATTTAGTTAAGTTGCATGCTTGATTGCATTCACATCTGTGTTTTTCTCTTCTTGAAAAACTGTTTTTAAAGGCATCTCGACACATCCTCGACACCTCTCGATACCTGGCTTATCTGTCGAGATCTTCAGTTGCATATTATCGCAATCTCGACACCTCTCGATAGCTAGGTGGATCGATCGAGAAAGTTTCTGTCTCCTCGATAGCTTCTCGATAGCTATTCGATCCATCGAGGTCTGCTCGATAGCTCCTCGATACCTCTCGATCGATCGAGATTCTCTGCATGCATTGTTTTTCACATGTTTTGCATGTTTCTCTTAGCTTGTCATCCATAGCATCTTGTTTCATTACATTCATGCATTTTTATGGATTCTTTGTACCCCCTTGATCATCCTTGATCATCTTTATATTTCTAGGTACCCTCTGTCAATCGTGACAGAAAGGGGGAGAAATTGGAGAATTTGTGGTTTCTTTCTTTAAGATTCTACAAGTTAGGGGGAGAAATACATGCCCTTGTAAGGGGGAGTTGTGTTTCATCTTGTTAGGGGGAGTGTTTATCTCCTTGTTCATGTACCTAGGTCTTGTGACCATTTTTACATACAGCATGGTATTTATCAAGTGGTATATATATGATGATGTATGTTTTCTTCACCTATCTTTACATGTGTTGTTTCTTTTCTATCTTTATACACATGTTTCTTTACTTGTACGCAAGCTATTATTTCTGTTTCACACAAAGATGCCTTGATGTGTTTTGTTTATAAGTGTTTCAGAAATACAGGTTGTCAAAGTGTTCTTGCCATAAACTCTCTTCTTGCAAAGTTTTTCAAGAGTTTGTGTTAGGATAGATTTTACTGTATGTAACAAGTGAGTATGAGTTGAGTGATTTATGACTTATCTCATATGTTCATTTGTTTGTTGTGGTTTTGTCACGGATTGCCAAAGGGGGAGATTGTTAGGACATATGTAGTTGTTCAAGCTTGTGAACATATGTCGCTATTTTATGTAATTGGCTTATCCTTAGACAAAACGCACTTTACTTGTATTTGGATAGATCTAGGATGTGTTTAATACTTCAAAGAACATGTTGTTCAAGTTTAGTATTAAAACCATGAAGATTGGACCAAGAAACAAGTGAAGAAAAAGTGTGTACTAAAGCTGGACACCTGGTGGACACCTGGCGGATAGCTGCTGGACACCTGCGGACAGATAGCTATCTATCGAGCTATCTATCGAGGTATCTATCGAGATTTAATGAGGCTCGACAACTGCCCGATCGATCGAGGTATCTATCGAGGTTACGGGAATTGAGATTTCCAAATCTGATTTTTGGGCCAGGCTTTTGTATTTGTGTAGGGTTTCTTTTCTCACAACCCTAGGCATATATAAGGCATATTTTTGAGGCCGTCACATAAGAGAATACAAGGAGAACACATGCAAAAGGTGACCGAAGCCTAATTCTCTCAAAAAGAAGCTACTGCGTCTTTGCGCCTTAGGGTTTTGTAACCAAGTGCTTCTTAATCTTCATCGTGTGTATGAAGTGAAGAACTTTGCAGCCAACATTCTTCTTCCTCAAGTTGGTGAGTGAGTCACGTACTGGGATTCGTGCAAAGGAGTTAGTCACGTATTGGGATTCGTGCATCAAAGGGTGGCATTCATATATTGAAGAGTTCAGAGGTTCTGAAGTAGTAGAAGGTTTCTGCTGTGAGTTCATCTACGAGGATTGTAGAGTCTAGGGACAAAGGTTTTGTACTAGATCTGAAGCTTCTCTTTACTATAGTGGATTGCTTTTCGGGAAGGTTTCCCCCCAGGTTTTTTACTGTGAAACTGGTTGGTTTCATTGGTTTTCCTGGGTCATCATATCTTGTCTTATTTATTTTTCCGCTGCACTTATATTTGACATGACATTGATGTTTGTTTGTTTTAACAAGTTTTATGCATAATAAATTTAATTAACAACTTGGATTTAAAACTTGTTAATTCTATCAACCGGGGTCTAAATTTCCAAACAATGTGTATAAAGAAAGAAAAGAAACAACACATGTTGAGATAGGTGAAGAAAACATACATCATCATTTATATACTACTTGATAAATATCATGTTGTATGTAAAAATGGTCACAAAACCTAGGTACATGAACAAGGAGGTAAACACTCCTCCTAACAAGATGAAACACAACTCCCCCTTACAAGGGCATGTATTTCTCCCCCTAACTTGTAGAATCTTAAAGAAAGAAACCACAAATTCTCCAATTTCTCCCCCTTTTTGTCACGATTGACAGAGGATACAGGAAGCTATAAAGCTTTACCTAAGAAACATAAAGATGATCAAGGATGATCAAGAGGGCACAAAGAATCCATAAAAATGCATGAATGTAATGAAACAAGATGCTATGGATGACAAGATAAGAGAGACATGCAAAACAAAGAAAAATGAAATGCATGCAAGAATATCTCAATCGATTGGGAGGTGTTAAGAAGCTATCGAAGCCAACCTTGATGGATCGAGAAGGTGTCGAGGATCTGTCGAGCAGACAGAAGATATCTCAATCGATCCACCTAGCTATCGAGAGGTGTTGAGATTGCGATAAGATGCAACTGAAGATCTCAACAGATAAGCCAGGTATCAAGAGGTGTCGAGATGGCTTAAAAGCAGTTTTTCAAGAAGAGAAAAACACAAACATGAATGCAATCAAGAATGCAACTCAACCAAAGATCCAACTAACATTTTAAACTCTTAAAAACATCTCTCAATCAACAAAGAGTTAAGAATATAACTCCCAAAAACACACACACTAAGCAAGTCTAACCAATTTTATATTTCAAAAACAATTTAAGACAGTTTAGTGAGCATACATCAACACATGTAAACCTTGTGATGGTCAAATCACATTGTACCTGCATATGTATCAAGAGTAGCAAAGAATATTGCGTGCGTGTTGTGTGTGAAAAACATCGCAAGATTGCATAAGTGTCTCAAAGTTATGATGATTTGAGATATGAGAAAATCACTTTAACTCACACACAATCATAACCATTTGATGGGGACAATCACCTTCGAGGTACATCCTATAACTCCCACATCTCCTAGAAAACATGCTTGCAATCATATTTTAAAGTATCTTGTTCTTTTTGCTTTTATTTCTTTGCATATTTTCTTATATTAAGCAAACCATGCATGGGTATATAAAGGAGAGAAAAGAAATACCCAATTATGTTAAGCTTTTTGACATTGCACTTTTGCTATGCTGAAGCATATAGATGTCATTGACATTGCACTTTTGCTATACCGAAGCATACAGATGTCATTGACATTGCACTTTTGCTATGCCGAAGCATACAGATGTCATTTCATGATTGGCGGGTAATAGTGGTGAGATGGTTATTTATGTCTTTCTCTTAGGATTTTCTAGTCCTACCCGTCAAAAAGAGTGATACGAGTGTTAAGTACAAGAGATCACTTAACCTTACTCATCACAAACAAAAAGCCACAAAGCTCACTTGCCTAGTTTGTGCATAAGAATGCTCATCTAAGCTACAAGAGATACAAAGTTTAGAACTCTCTATTTCAATGGCCATTTTAAGGTTCACAAGAACCAATGTACACAAACACACTGTTTTTGTATTTTTCTGATTTTTCCTTTTTTTTCTTTTTTTTTTTTTTTTTTTTTTGAAATCAAAACAAAAATAAAAGCTAAACAACCAAACAAAAACAGACAAGCCTCATGAAAGCATGAAAGAAGGATGCATATGCATGAAAGCAAGAAAAGAAATACAAATGCATGAAAGCATGATTTCAAAAGTATATAAGAAATCAAGCAAAGAGAGTCCTACTACAAATAGAAAGAATTAAAGCAGAGGACAAATAGAAAAGACAATTAAGTCTTAGGCTCTTTTCTCACCCACACAGCACGAGTCTTTGACCGTGAAGATGAAAAGGCATATGTCCTAGTATGACTACTAGAGGACATGGAAGAATTAGAATTCTTCTGAAATTGAGTTAAAAAGCTCAAGACTTTTAATAACTCACCAAGAAATTCCATAACAACGGGGGTTAAGGATCACACTCAAGCAATTAATCCAATCAGAGTGTACCCACTCTGATACCACTTGATAGGCCACAAACGAGTTTACCCCTTATAATGAATTAAGTTGATTAATTAGCCAAATTATTAATTAATCAAATTAACATGCAAATTACGTGGTAGCACAAACAAAGCGCCAATAAACTAAAGTATGTAGCAGAAATTAAATGACACAGTGATTTGTTTACAAATAGGGAAAACCTACACGGCAAAAATCCCACCGGGTGATTTTAAGGTCACCATTCCCGAAATTCTACTATTATCACAACAAGCGGTTATGAGTAAAGGAATCCCAAGTACCTTACCAACCTACAGTTGAACCCTTACCCTAATGCCTAATTGGACTTGTTCTATAGTGACAATTTCTCCTTTTGATGCATGACTCCTAAGTACGTGACTAACCAATTGTGCGGATCCTAGTACCTGACTTCAATCACCAACTAGAGAAAGTTGTTGGCTGTAAAGTTCTTCAATTCATCCGCATAATGAAGATGAAGAAGATGCTTGGTTACAAAACCCTATGGTGTACATTACATAGCAACTTCTTCACAAGAAATATGAACTAGGGCAAGAACTTTGTCTCAGGTCACAAATTGCTTGAACAAGGGTTTCTCAATGCTTGTGCAACTTGTGTACACTTTGACAGCTCTTAAAATAATCCTTTTATATGTCTAGGGTTAGAGGAGAAGAAGTCCCAAAGACACATGTACGGATTAGAATAAAAATAGAACTCAAAATCTATTTTTCTTAAATCTCGACAGCTAGAGGTGTCGAGCAGCTGTCGAGCCTCGGGGCTGAACAGCTTCTTAAAGCTCGATACATGCAACTGTTGAGCCAGGTGTCACTACAAAAAAAATGGCCTATTATGGCAGGCCAAAACCATCGCTATAGGCACATTTGACCTTTAGCAGCAGGGGCTATTGTGGCGGTCCAACCCGCCAATCTTGAGGCACTGCAATAGCTTTATTGCGGCGGTACCAAAAAACGCCGCTATAGACACACCTTTTAGCGGCGGTTTTGGTCTATTACGGCGAGCATAAAATTGCCGCCATACGTCTGAATTCGTGTCAAATGACTTTTAGCGGCGGGTCGTGCCCGCTACTATTGGTATCTACATTTAGCGGCAGGTACACAGCACTGCTATGGGCAATCAAGTAAAATAGATTAATTGCACCTATAGCGGCGCTTAAAGCTCGCCGCTATATGTTTGTACCTTTAGCGACGGGTTGAAACGCCGCTATATGTATGTACGTATTGCGGCGTGTCTACCCGCTGCTAAAGGTACAAACATATAGCAGCGGGCTTTAAGCACCGCTATAAGGTTTCATTTAATGTATAAATTGTGAACCTATTGCTGCGCTTTTTGACCTCTGCTATAGGTTCTTTTTTTTTTTTTTCCCTCCCAATGAGCTTTAAAACCACTGTTTACATCTAACATATTGTTCAACCTATTACAAAGGACCTATTTTGCATCAAATATGTTGTTCAGACCTGTTACAAAGAGCTTGTAATAGTTTTAACTCTACTAACACAATACCACAAATGTCTCCAAACTAACCACAAATGTAATTAATTAACAACGCCACAAATGTCTCCAAACTAACGTAATATTAACATAGAAATATATTATCAAATACATAACATTGTCTTTTGAGGTCTTTTGAATAACAAAAAAAGATGAGGCCTTCTGAATAAAACAACCGTTCAAATTAATCTAATACTATAATCAAAGTTCCAAAGTGTTTAAAAAACATCCTTCAACACTTGCAAAAAATGCGGTTGTTCTTCCATAGTTCTTTGTACACAAAAAATTCCTCAAACACCAAGAAAAAACTTATAAGCTGCTTGGTTGATAAGATGCAGCTGATGATTTTGGCAGAGCTAGAGAATGTTCGGCCGAAGGAACATCCTACATACAAAGTATGGTTACTCAATAAGTGTGTATAAATGGAATAGAATGAGGAGAAAATATAACCAAGACAAAAAATGTCTTCAAAATTGTATGATCTTGATTTACACTTACATACTTCAATAACAATAACAATAACTATAATAGAACTTTATGCTCTGAATTTTTTTTTTTTTTAAAACAATATTCAAGAAGAATTAAACATTAATAATGATTATATCTAAATAATAGATACATCAACAATTTGGCCTCAATTGATGAAAGTATATTACAATGGACTATATATTGTCACCTATCATCCAATGATTTCAATACTTTTGTTTCTCATACTAGTGTATGCAGCACTTGTACTAGTATAATAACTAGAGCCAACAGAAAGTAGGTGCAATAAAGAGCCTGTATGTTATCCTGCCGGTAAATATTACATTTCAACAAATGTTGCTTAAATTTTTTTTTACTCTTTATCTTGCAACTAAACTTTCAAGTTCAATTTTGTATTCTTTCTAAAAAAATGCATTTTTATTCTTTCTAAAATAAAAATTTCTTTAAAACATTGACTAAGGCTTTGTTAATATACCTGATTGCATTGAGGAGAAATTTGTTGCATTTGTTGAAGCATGTGAGCCATTCTTTGCTCCATTTCTTCGAATTGACTAAGTCTATGCTTCATTTCATCAAAATCCGCTAGTTTCTCCTTCATAGTAGCCATGGAAGCCTTCAGTTGTGCAACTTCATTGTCCCTTGTTTGACTTGAGTGTATTTCAATGTCCATGAGAGCACTGTTGCTACTTTGACCACTTAGACTTCGACCAAATCCCACCCCACGAATACGACCTTTACGCTCCTTACCTATCACTTTGGCAAACACATCATCTGTTGACCATGCAATACTACCACTCGTGTCAGATGACTGCAATTGATTCGAAGAATCAACTAACAATTCCTTCATTTTGTCCTGATATGTGGGTTTGAGCAAAACAATAAAAGTTAGAAATCATATAGTTAAAATGACCCCACAACATACATATGTATATATATATATAGGATGGGACATGGGATTTCAAAAAAGCTACACAAGTGTTCAAACAACCACATGGGATTTCATCTTATGCTTGGTTTTTGTCAAAAAAGACATGCTGGTTCAAAAGTTATATACAATATTTTGCAAGACTTCTAAGACTTGAACTATTTGAATAAAGCTCATCTTACACAAGTGGTAGTATTGTTTCTATATACAATATTGTTTCTTGAATTTCTATTTTGTTTACCCCATTTACAATGGAGAAATTAATCACCATTTTTGGTTTCACTATAGGAACAACATTATGAACAACATATTTATGTAATGATGATACAAAGTTCCACATAAACTTTAGGAGAAGTCAAAATCATTTAAAAAAGAATTATAATATTTATTACCTTTTTTGCAGCATGCACAACATAGCTACAAGAGCCAGCAGTATGTAAGTCATCCTGTTTAGAACGACGTTCCTTATTCTTCTCTGACTCTATCTACATTCAACAAAATTACATGTTTATATACATTATGCTTTAAGGATCTAAAGCCACCTTTAGCTAAAGCCAAACTGCTCTAAAATATCATTTGGTATCTATTAGAAACCAAAGTAAAAGAATGAAAGGAACTACATGATAATAAAGCGTAAAAAATTGATAATCAAAGCTTCACTTGTAGCAATATAGTGGACAGCAAAACTTAAACACCACACACTTGCCTTTGTTTTTGAACCTTGAGACAAATTAGCATTTACCACCTCCAAGACTTCTACCAAATTAAACAAATATGAAACACAACTTCTCACATATACCAGTTTCACAAAAATCCCACATAAAACTAACAAATCCTATTTGAATGCAATCCAATATGTATTCTCTCGATTTCTCAATAATCATTCTCCTTTTGGTATGATCCACGATGGAAAAGAGGGAAAAAATAAACATATCACTGCATCATCAGTATACCAATGATCGACAAGTATATCCCAATCTTGTGATATGCATCCCTTAGATGGGTCGTTCTTCTTTAAGTTCTTCTGGCATGTCCTTCCAATTAAGATATCTAATCAGGCACATGTGTGGTTTCCATGCAATCGTGCCCAAGAAACCAATAAAAGTCCTCGCCCTATCATCAACCGGCTAATGCATACTATTTAGTGGCAACTCAATTTCTTCGTCATTGAGAAGATCCCAAACATCCAAGTACTTGCTTGGCCCGCGAGTGACACTTACAGCTGGTTGCACATCTAAATTTTGAAGGAGACAATATCAACCAATGTTAAACAACAAAGCATGAAAAGCTAAGGATGAGTCTAAATATTCTATTAAACAAGTGGTTGGTACTTTGCTTATGACCAATTAAAAACTTTGGTTCAATTAAAAAATTGAACCATGCAAAAGCCTATTTGTTTCATAAAATTTCATATAAGGGTTCACAACTTACATGCCCATACCTTGTGTATGAATGGTAAACTATTGAGTAAAAAGCTCATACCATGTGTAGAAGCTTCATGTGTTTCTTGGTCCCCCACTTTATCCACATCTTGTGAAGAAGCTCTTTCCAATGTTAAACTCTTAGAACGCGTGCGTAGATTTGCTTTTCGCCTTCCCATTTCAAGTCTCAAAGTCTAAAATAAACAAGTATGTAAGCACAATGACAAGTAATGGTACAAGTAAAACTTCTCATAGAGCAAATCTGTATAAGACTACCCTTAAAGAAATCATCTTTAGTCATTCACTTTTAGCTATGTTCCTAATCAAACAATGAATTTAAATGCATAGAGAAGTTATCAATACATTTGGTAACTATAACATCATTACTAGCAATATTCTTTAGGAATGGACATCTCTTTAAATATGCAATTCCATTTTAGCATTCCACATGTGTGAAAAAAGATAGAGAGAAGCCCTTAAAATGAATTAATCAAATAAGAATAACTCAACAACAATCATCCAATATTACACAAAATAGTCAGCACTCCCAATAACAGTTAAAACCACCTTATTACTCCATGCAAGCCACTTGCTTGCCCAATTCAACAACCCACCACAAATAGAGAGAGAGAGAGAGAGAGAGAGAGAGAGAGAGAGAGAGAGAAAGCGTACCTTAAGTCTTTCACCAACTTCACTTGCTTTAATCACACGAACTTATAGTGCTTCTTCTTTTTGCAATCTGCCGACAAGAAAAGAATATATATATATATATATATATATATATGTATAAACCTAAGTTAATTTTCAAACAAGACCCACTTCAAAGCAATTCAGCTGAGAGTGAGTCACAAAGGAAGCATATCTAGAAACAACACACAAGTTTGTGTTGTGCAAGATGAATTATAAAACAGCTTCAACTACAAACTCTTGAGTGCAAACAGAATAATATATATATATATATATATATATATAATTTTATTGAAAAAAGATAAAGCATTACAAACAGAACCACACCCAACTAATCTGGAGTTTGGTCTTAACAACCCACTGGATTTGTTGTGATGGAAGTAGAAGCCCTAGCACCCGCAACAACTAGTATATTTGCACCAAAGTGCTAAATTAAAAATAAAAAAATAAAAAAAAATAAAAAAAAAACTTGGTATGAAATTACTGCATAATCTCATTGAATGAAATTACTAATATTCTCATTAATAGCATCCAAAAGATAATATAAAAAAAAAAAATGCATATTAGGAATTTCACAAGATCCTTAGCAATATTAAAACATAAAGGTTTGGTTTATTCTTGAGAATTTTGTTTACAGAAAATTAATTTGATACAATCTCATTAATTTGATACAATCTCATGAAAATCAAAGTTAAAATCCTAAATTAAGAGGAAATGACATGTGAAAGAACCCATGACCGTGGCAAAAAGCAAAACTCTTTTGCCCCATAACCCTATGGATCAAACAAACAAAGTGAAGCTTCTTTCTCTAGATCTTTGAGTTTTGACTAAGAAAACAATGGATCTCGTTGTAAAAATCAAGGTCCAAAGTTAGCTTCTTTAAAGACAAACAAATATGAATGAATTTTTTATCAAGCCAAGTCCAAGATATTTATGAGCAATTTGGTGCATTTACAATCCTAGAATTAAGAAATAAGTTAATGGATCTCTCCCTATTGGTAGACAACAAAAGGAAATAAATAAACATTTCTTTAACTAACTTATGTATAGCTTTCCAATTGAATATAATATATAAAAGGAATGATTTGAAGATTTATTTATTGAATAGCATGATCTTGAATTTCTATTCGTCCCTACCACTTAATAGTGCTGAAATCACTTTCTATTTCAGCTAAGTCAGTTCCCATTAAAAAATAGGAATAAATCCAACCAAAAGATGTGCTATAAATTAAAATATAGGAAGTGGGATCACACAGCCTTGGTGATTGTCATTAGTCATACATGAGAAATTGATGATAATAACAAACAAATGGAAAGGAGGGTGGGAGACAAAAAATGAATTTGGTGATTGAGAAAGTTCCAAATTTTGATAAAATGCATAATATCATTTAAAAATAAAAGCTAAGGGGCACGCAGTCACTTGTCAAACCTATGAAACAATTCATGCCACTTTCTATTTTATTAAGGTTGGTGGATTCAGCAAAAAAGCCCGTTGGAAGAGCCCAATGTGGAGCTAGTCTAATATAAACTCTCACCCAAAAACAAAAAATAATAATAATAATAAAAAAAACAAAAAACCAAAGCTTTGGGTTTTTATCTTTTTCGGTCGTCGAAAAAGGCCTAGTTAGACTACAACAAAAACACCTGAAAGGGCGAAATTCCAGCCATTGCCATTTCTTGGAGTTCTAACATACTATAAAAAAGAAAAAAAGAATTTTGGGTTTGAAAGAAGGAATTCATGAAGGGATTTTTAAGCTCATTCATTGTAAGTCACTATAAGTCATATCATGGTTTGGTCAGCTTCATATACACTCCACTCCATATATTTCAGACTCAAATTATTAGTAAAAATTAAAATATATAAGAATTCAAGCTTATTCAGCATATTTCAGAATTCAAACTACTAAAACTCTATAATTAGAACTCTCTTCCTAAAGTAATGCCAAACATGCATATAATTATATCGATTTCATTTAATTGTCAAAAATGTTGGTAATTTCTCAATGGAATAGCAAGTTAAAAGTTCAACATTGCAGACAGATCATATAAAAAGAAGCTAACTTTTTAGAAAAACATTCCAAAAAAATCAATGAATAGAAAAATCCAAAAAAATAAAACCATTGAATGATCCAAATGCACTATACCAATAGCAGCAAAACAAAAAACAAAAAGTTAAAAAGAGTAAGCTTTTAAACTAGTGAATCATGGACAAACTTCCACATGTTAGATGCATTTCAACTTGAAGGAACCTAAAATTTGCCAATTGAGGATCACCAACACCAACACATGTGCAACAAATGACATCAGCACTTTGAGAAATCTCCCTTTCAGTTGCCTGCTTCAGTGCTTTATATTTTTTCTCATCATTGGTAGAAAATTCTCCTGTACACATTAGGAGAAAGAAATAAGAAAAAACCAACTTCAAACTCAAAGATGCAATTTTTATTTGACACTAATTAGGCACGGGAAATTCAAGAAGGAGGTACTAACACAATATCCTGCACCCACTCAAAGTAAAACTATGTAATGTGTATCTTGCACCTAAAGTATCTTTCTCTAATCAGACACACTATTCAAGCAGAGGAACTTAAATTGACCAGGCAACGAACCCCCAAAGGGAACTCTCCTTTAAAAATAAGAATAAATGAATAAATAAACAACACAAACAAACTATTATTTTAACTTCCACAGGGTAGCCATAAGCTGACCTTTGAATTTGATTTTTGGTGTAATCTAGTATACTATTACTGTATTACACCAAGCAAGTAAATAATTTAGTTGATTGACTTTGATTTCAAATTCGAAGTGCATGTATTTATGTTACATACAAATCATTACTCATTATGGTGATGAACAAAATGAGAAAAAAAAAAGTTGATTAGTTCATATAGATACATCACCTATCATGACCACATACGTCATCATTATCATCTACTTTTTTTTTTTTTTATGTTAATGGTAGATTTCATCAATGGGAAACACATTACAAAAGCTCCTTTCTAGACACCCCCACAAAAACAAAAATCTTAGAGTTCATATTCCATGTGCTAAGCACTTGTCAAACACCATTTCATCCTAGCTGAACTTATCACTGTACGAGAGTCAAAGAGAGATCAAACCCCACAGATTCTAGACATAAAAGCCAACACTTTTTTTTATAAAACCCTAAAAAAACTAAATGAATCCACCTTCCCCATAGAAAGTATAATGATAGATCAATTTGAGTTGTCTTTTGCCCTCCAATATGTGTTCATCAATCATAGTCCATTCCAAACCCAAATAAATAATAACAAAGACTATATGGAAGGACTCAATTTCATGTCATTTACTAACACAAGCCCTTGCCTTGCAGATACTCATGCGGTCCCGCTACCTTGAAAAGTGAATTTTGAAAGTGACCATGAAACTTTAAAAGAACCGCCGTTTCATATGTTTTGCACTTTCTCAAGTAATTGATAAATCAATAAATTTGTAATTTTGTATAGTAAAACATAAAGATAATTTGCAAATTCTACCAATTATGGGTAAGTAACCCAGTTTTTTTTTTTTTTTTTTAATGGGTAAGTTATTTCAAAATCCAATGCTCATGCCACCGCCTAATAATGTAAAAACAAGGACAACAATGTCAACACCCAAGTATACGTATCAATTCAATTCTTTTATTCTTCTTTTCCTTTTTTTTTAATTTAATTTTTTAGTAACGTGACAGCAAAGTAGATCTTTTCTTTTTCTGTTTCTTTTCTTCTTGTTTTATTTTTTTTTTTTTTTTTTTTTTGGGTTTTTTCTTACTCTCTTTGGGGTTTGGTAGAAGAGAATGATGTAGAAGTTGTATTTTGCTAAGATGCATCAAAGTGAAGGAAAAATTAAAGGCTGTTGATGGGAGCTTGATTATTTTGACCAAGAATAAAGGTTCTTTTAATATAACATCTTAAAATTCAAAATTTAGCTTAAAAAAAAAATCCCATTTTCATAATGAACCATATATATGTATATATATATATATATATAAAAATTAAAAAAAAACAAAACAAAATGAAATAGTAATAATAAGTGATAAAGAGCACTGATAAGTGAGTTTGATGTTATTAGGTGACCTTTCTGAGTTCAAATAAGGGTGTTTGGTGTGTGGTCACCCTATCCATTCGATAATTAAGATCACAAACCCCCCAACGGTGCAGATGAGTAATCTACATCAACTCTAAGAACAAATTAATCCAAATTGTGAAAAGTATTTGGGAACGAAGCAAGACGTTTTCATTACTCATGACAAATCTACGGTTAAAAATAATAGCTGCACAATACGCACTATGACACACGTACAAGAACAAAATAGAGTTGTCTTATGGAACATTTTCACAACAAAATAAAATAAGAGTTTCAAGCATCCATTAGTAAACTATTTTAGAAAACATTTTATAGAAAAAAATGACTAAATTTTTTAATATTTTTTTCAATTCTCAATAAATTTTGTTTTAAAATAGATAATTAATATATAGCATTATTTATATTTAAAATGACTAACTTTTTATTATTTATATTTTGTAGTAAATTTATTGTGAACTTGTGTACAATAGCATCATTGTGAGAAATAATTTTTTTAAAAAAAGTGATGCTAGATACAAATTATTTTACAAAAAAAAAAACTTAAAAAACTGCTAATTTAATGATTAGTTGCTAGTAAATGAAAAAAAAAAAAAGTTTTATTAGTTGGTCTAAATAAAAACTAATATAAAAAATATTCACAACAGCTTATAAAAATATTGTAAAATATTTTATAGTGTAACATTATTCTTAAAAAAAATAATATCTCATATTCTCAATTGACTATCACAACTTTTTTTTAGGAAATAATAATTTGTATCTCAATTGATTACCACATCTGTTTTTTAGGAAATGATAATCACATCATTTTTTTTTAGAAAATAATAATCACATCTTAACTGCTCCAAATGAGACATTTAAAATTAAAATCGTCTGAATCATTGTCAAATTATATAAAAATAATAATAATAAAATTGAGAAATCACGCACAACAAAAGCAAGTGTGGAACAGTGCAAGCACCAACAAATTCTGGAGACACTCATAAACCCAACCCACCAATTCACCAAACCCAACATCAAAGGCCTAAATAATCCAAAGAAATCAATACAACTACTTCCAAGTAGCACAACACAATCCCTAGCAAACTAAAGCAAGCAGTCACAAAAGACATTATTACAATACTTCGCTTCTGCATAATGCATACCAAAAAAAAAAAAAAAAAAAAAAAAAAACAAAACAAAAACAAAACAAAACAAAACAAAACAAAACAAAACAAAAAAAAAAAAAAAAAAAAAACAAAAAAAAACAAAACAAAACAAAAAAAAAAAAAAAAAAAAACTAGATTTTCTTTTTACCTAGCTCTACCTTTTACCTTCTTTTTTTTCTTTTTATTAAGTAATAAGCTCTACCTTTTCCCTCTCCTTCAAAGCAAGCACTTTGCTATTGCTGGGACTTGCAGATAGCTCTTCCTAGACATGGCAGCAAGCGTTATAAAAGTTAGATTTTAACTATTAGCTAGCCCTAAGTTTTTTATTTATTCATGAACCTTAGCTTCCATGCTTTTACCAAAATTAAAAACACAAACTTTACCATCACTATCAAATACAATTCCCCATGCCCAAGAAACAACTTCTTAAATGGTACAAGATCTCTATAGAAAGCAAAATACCATAGGTTTCTGTCCTTGCCACATTCCACTTCAACTTTCTCAATGAAAGACACCCAAAAAAAAAAAAAAAATCAATGCATTCTTACTAGCTATTATTTTAATCATCTTCACTTTTTACAATTCTACAATGCACACATATGTGTGCGTCACTATCAAAATATGAATCTAGTGACGTAATGTTGCCCCACACACACAGAAACAAAGATACCCAACTGATAACAGACCCTATTACAAGCAAAAACTAAAGAAACCCATTAATTAGCAATGCAATTAGAGACTAAAAATCACAAATTTCCATTGATGACATAAAACCCACATCAAAAAATAACTGAAATAAACAACAAAAAAAAAGAGTTTAGAGACCGTTATAAGGGCAAACTAAGAGAAAGGATTGGAAAGAAAGGCATACCATTGGTTTAAAGCTATGAAGTCTGAACTGTGTAGTGGAGTGTGAAGGAGAAGTCTAAACTGTGCATTTGTGGCTGATAATCAATAATCAATAAAAAGAGAAACTGAAACAGTACAAAATCAATCTAGAAAAGGAATAATTTTCTTTTACTTTAGATATCAATTAAAAGATAATATATAAAGAAGCCAATTTTTTTTTTTTAAATACAACTAGATTTTAAAATTTAAAAAACAAAAAACACAAAATAAAACTAACCTAAGACCATAGAAAGCATATGAAGAAGCAATCTACCAAATTGTATGCTCGCCCATATCAAACACACGATTCTCACAAGTATTTTGTCGAACAGGTGGAGGACTCTCTGGACTCTCGTTCAACTACAACTAAAACAAAAAATTATCTTGCTTTTGTCATCTAAAACAAAGATCTTTTCCCTTGTTACACCAAAATAAATATGCCCTTTTGAATTATATCAAGAAACCCAGAAGAAGAAAAAAAAAACATTGCAAATCTAATTAACCCCAAGAACTCTGACTTCTTTGTCAACCAACCTAAAAGGGAAAAAAAAGAAAAAAAAAAAAAAAAGGATATTCTCACCTCTTTATTTTCTCTCCCACTCTTTTCTTAAGCTCTGCCAAGATGTGCACATTATTCAATTGGATCAATCAAAAGTAAGATCTAGGCATGATCTGGATAACCCAGATACCTTCCTCTATCAACAAGTCACCTACATCAAATTTCCCAATTCCCAACAAGAACAAAAAAAATTATGAGTAACATTAAATTAACATTCATTCATAATTCAAATGTACATATGAGAGATAGAAAGAGAGATAGACTCAAAAAATAAAAAAATAAAAAATAAAAAAAGGAACAAGCCCCAAGAATCTAAAGAAAGATGAATGTTTCATCTATGGAGTACTTACAAAGAAGAAAAAGAACAAAAATCTGGGCTTTTTGAGCAACTGAGAAGGCCTGAGAAGAAACCTACTTGATGATTGGGGGTACACGACAATCCAACCGAATCACAGACTCATCAACCTCCAATCAAGTGAGCAAGCTCCAATCAAGTGAGCAAGCAACACATTACAAACAGTAAACTCATCAAGGTTTTGTTAAATATCAACCAAAAAGAATTCTTAAGGAGGCAGTAGATAATTTATAATAAAGGCTATTCCAGAATTAGTATAAATCATATAGTATCACATCCATGAAGATTAAGGTGAGATACATCTCCTACAATTTAACTGTTATGGGGCAAACTAAGAACTTCGATATTGCTCACCATTACTCTCTGCAAATTATTTAATACATAGAAGTATATATTTGAGATAACAAACATTCTAAATTCAAATTGAGGATGTATAAGTGTGAACATCATGTCTTTCACTAAAAACAATAAGCATGGCCATTTCAGCACTGGGGCTCATATGAGCAGTAAATGATAAGCAAATAAGCAAATTTGTCGGTACCCATTACAATCCTAATCACACTACATGATAGTAAGACAATAAATGATTTAGTAATCAATGATAATCCTAATTGCAGTCCATGCTATAATAAGATAACAACTGATTCAATGAGAATGGATTTAGGAGTAAGACTCACCTTGCGGTCCACATACTTTAAGACCTCAGTAGGGACATCATGGAACTTGTCATACATAGGTCCAACAACACCCTTCACTGTGCCCTCCATGGTCTCAACCCCAGTCTTCAAAGAGAGAGAGAGAGAGAGAGAGTCAGAGAGATAAGAATCCAACAAGAACAAAAAAAGAACAAGAAAAGGTGGGCTTAAACATAATCCCACCAAAATATAAAATCCCAAAAATAATCCAAAAACGAACACCCAACACAGCTACACACAGTTTGGCAAAAATGAAAAACTTCGAAACATGTTCCACGAAATAATACAACACCAATCCATTCACAAACACCACAAAAATCAACAAGGATGCAAAATACCACAAATAAATTTCTAAATAAAATCTTTAAAAAGGGTTTCGTGGCGGATATATACCTTTGGATGGGTGAAATTCCAGAGAAAGAAGTCGACAGTTTCACAGACCGGTGCAGCGGCGTCGTGAAGATCGGCTGCGAGGAAGAGAGAGGCTACGGGTCAGAGAGAAAGAGAGTCACCGTGAGTAGTAGCTCGTGTGATGGCCAAAGACGTCCTCTCCTGTTGTGCTCGTGTAATGATTGGTGATTTGTGATGGTTGGGTTTTGTGATTTGGTGGTTGTCTTGTAGTGATGGGTTGATTTTGGGTTGGGGTTTATGGTGGTGGCAGGTGGGTGGGTGTTGGTGGCTAGCGGTGATTGTGGCTTTGCTGTGGATTGGGTTGGCTAGTGGTGACTGTGGGTTTACAGTAGTTTGTTTTTGTTTGTGATTTGGTGGTTGGGGGTTGGGTGGTGGTGGTGGTGGTGGTGGCGGAGGTGGCGACGGCTGTCGTTATGGGTTTGTGCGTAGTGGTAGAATTGAGACAGTGAAGAGATTTCTTCGGAGAGAAAGTGTGTGAGAGTGTGTGCATGTGTGTGGGAGACTAATGAAATGGCTAAAAACCATAAGGCGCTAAAAATGAAAGGGAAAAGAAAAAAACAGAGGGAAAATTTAGGGCTAGGTTGGGGCAATTTAAGGTCTATTGCGGCAGGTCATTGGCCCGCCGCTAAATCTAAGTTGAAAGCCGCTAAAGCAGGCCTATTATGGCGAGTCATTGGCCTGCCACTATAGTACGCCACAATATACCAGAACTATTGCGGCTGGCCAATGGCCCACAACAATAGGTCTCATGTACAGCGATGGGCCAAAAACACGCCGCAATAGGCGACTTATAGCGGCGGTTTTTGCACCCGCCGCAATAGGCCCGCCGCAATAGGTCGTTTTTCTTGTAGTGTGTCGAGCTTTAAAATCTAGCACTTCTCAACTTGAATTTTGGACAACTTGCATGGCTTTAACACTTGATCTTGAAACCTTATTTCTTGAAGTATTAAAATCATCCTAGAGCTACCCAAATACAAGCTGAGTGTGTTTTGTCAAAGGATAAGCCAATTACATAAAAGAATGACATATGTTCAGAACAAAATGAAACACATATGTCCTAACAAGATTAATAGATTCATTTTTGCTCCAGATTCTTCAACACAGCCATCCTCTTCAGCACCTACACGAGGATTCGATTGTCTTGATCACCTTCTTACAACGGTAGACTAGATATATGGCATGCTCAAGTCTCATGTGCATCATACCGCGGATCAATTTGCTTACATCCAAGGCCAAATCACTGCATTGACATCTCAGATTGAGGAAATGGCTTTGGCATAAGGATCTGATTCCGAATCCAAGCAATTCTAGCTCCTTTGACCATTCTTGTCAAAAAAGGGGAGAAAATTTGAGAGGGAGTAGCACATTTTGAGGGGGAGCATAGCGGAACATAGTGTAGCACATGCACTTCATAGACATATTGGTTAATTTTTGGTGGTTTAGTTGTTTACTTTCTTTTGTCATAGTCTAGGACACTTTTATTTACATTGCTTTCTTTTAAAGCTTTAAGTACTTTGTTTTATATTCAGTTTAATATTCAGTACTTTGTGTTTATCTTATTTCTTTGTAACATTTTTTTTTGTACTTTTAGTTTATCTTGAGTACTACACTCTTGTGCCCTTGTTGGATCTTGTATCTTGTATCCTTGATGCGAATACTTTGGTATTTTGCATTGGTTGAGTGTTTTGGATATGCAATTGATTCTTGCTTTGCACTTTATTGCATTACATGTTTAGATGATCGTTTACTAGTTAAATTATCATTGTAGTCATTTTGTAATGATTGTTCCTGTCTGATCAAGTTATGCTTCATTGTTTATATCATGATGTTTATCTTGATCGCATTATACTTGCTCCTATACGTACCTTGTATTCAACTTGTCATGAGCTTAATGAAAGTTTTGTTTGTGTGCGAGTGTTTTAGGATATAATATAACTGTATTCGTGCAAGTGCTTCATAGCTTCTAGATTAGGTGTGAGTGAGTTTTGCCAATGTTCTCAAACTCACGTTTAAGTTTAGAGTCTGTTATAAGGTGTTTTGTCATAGAATAGCCAAATGGGGAGATTGTAAAGTTGTGATTTACAACTATTTTGTGTTGGCTTTAATTCTATGCCAAATTTAATTGTAATTTTGTTCAATATTTTATACCCTGTATTTATTGTGGGATTTTATTGTAAGGATTGTGTGATAGAGAGAGAGTGTGTGAAGACTCAAGCATTTGAAGACAGAAGAGTTCTTGCGGGTAACTCACAACTAAGCATCCCGCGAAGTGATGCATGTGCCTTGCACATGACTAGAATGCGAAGAGTCATGATAGATAGTGACAAATAGTATTCGTGAGTGTCTCACGGGTAAGGCCTTCCTGCCAGATACCTGCGAAACAGTCTATTTTGCTATTTTGTCCTATCTGCGCCACTACATCCTCATACACACTATATATACCATCATTACCCACATATTGAGTAGAGAGCTTTTCAGAAGAGAAAACCCTAACCTTAAACCCTTGAGAGTGTGAGATTGTCATACCCATAATTCTCTACACCATCCATTGTGGTTTTCCTCTACTTCTACCTCTCCATTTCTAAATCCTTGAGAGTTTGATATCCCAAACACTTACCATACCCATACTGAGTGTCTAGTGAGCTTTCGGTGCTGCTGGGAAGTATTGGAAGAAGCCAAGCTTTGGCAGATGCAATCAGGCGCATTACGGGATCTAGAAAGATAGACAAGACACGGTTCCGAGAAGCCTTGTTGGAGTAGAAGCTTAGAGGGCTTAGGTGAACTGGGTAGACTAGGCTTGAAGGGTCTTTTGCTATTCGTGTATCCCAACTTATTGTCTAATGGATTGATTTACCGTTTGGAGGGCGACGGAGAGATTTTTCGCCGAGTTCTTTGGTTTCCTTTTCAATAACACATTGGAGTGTTATCTTGTGTTTACATCTCTCTTTCCTACTCTTTTAGCTTTCATTTTACTGTTGTGCTTTAATGAATATGGCTTAAAGTAGTTGTATTGCTTGTTCGCTCACATTTACTCTATTCCGCACTTAGTTTAAGTTAAAGTAAAATCAATCGATCTGTAATCTTTTAATTTGGGGTCTAAATAGCTCTTGTATTTTTAACACAAATCTGAGCATTCAACCCTAATTTCAGCTCTAGTATTGGTAAAAAGGTTAAGAACCTTTACCAACTCATGAACAAGTGCCACAAGATCTTATGCTTTTGGCATTAGCACTTTTTGTTTGGAAGCTTGCTTTAAAGCTTGCAACTTAAAGCAATTTGGTATAGTATGCCCAGCTCCACCACAAAAATGACAAAACCACTAGGGTTTGTGGTTTTTTTTTTTTTTTTTTTTTTTTTTTTTTCTTTCAGATTGATTGGGATTCTTAAGTTTAGACTCACTCAAATCTACCCTAATTCATCTAGAAGCTAAAACTACTTTCTTATGTACCTTAACTTCAGAAAGAGTTGGATGAACAACAAAAGATGATGTAGCAAGTACAAACTTAGGAGGATTCACAGTGGAAGTAGATCCACTCTTAACAAACCCTAAACATGTCTAGTCAGAAACAGGCTTTTGAACATGTAACATCTCATCTAGTTTAGAAGTAGAAGTCCTATCTATTTGTTCTCTAGCAATAGATAATTCTAATTCTAAACTTTTAACCTTTTCAAGCAAAGTCATGTTCTCAATCTTAACAGAGTTCAATAGTTCATTAGCATCAAAAAACTTTAGCAGCAAATTCTTCTTTTTTTGTTCAAGAATGTTTATCTTTTTCAACCCTAATTCAACACTCATAGCATTTTTAGCTACAATCTTGCATAGCTTGTTATAAACTTCTTGCGAATCAACATTCTCAGAGAGTTTCCCATCAGAAGGGTTCTCATCAGCAGTCTAAATTTCACTTACCATAGCAATAGCAATGAAAGCCATGAAGTTTCCTTCTTGATCACTTTCAGACTCATGATAAGAAAATTCATCATCACTAAGAGTAACAGCCATAGCTTTACCTTTAGATCTCAAGAAAGTTGGACACTCAGATTTTAGATAACCATAACCTTGACAACCATAACACTGTTATCCTAAAGAACTATTAGAAGATTGACCTAATTTATCTTTTGATTTTTTAGAATTGTTGTTTTTGGCAGTGTCATTCTTCTTAACTTTCTTAGTATCAACATTGTTTCTATTTCTTGACCTCCTATCATTATTTCTTCTAAAGTTCTTGGCAAGAAAGCAATCTTAGTTGAAAAGAGTTCATCATCAAATCCACAATCATCAACATCATCAATAGATTTCAAAGCCATATATTTGGATTTATTAGTTTTTGGTAAGTTGGATTCATAGGACTGAATAGATCCTATAAGTTCATCTACAGGAATAGAGTCAACATCTTTACTTTCAGTTATGGCAATCATTTTAGGTCTAAAATCCTCAGTTAATGATTTAAGAATTTTCCTAACAATTTTAGGTTGATCATAAACTTCACCCAAATCAAAGCAGAATTGACAATATCATTCAACTTAGCATAGAATTTTTCAAAAGATTCATCATCAGACATCCTAATACTTTCAAATCTAGAAGTTAAGTACTGCAATTTATTGATTTTTACTACTTTAGTGCTTTCATGCACTGTTTGTAAGATGTTCCAAGCAGTATGAGCAATCTCCACATTTGAGATCCTCTTAAATTCTTCCATAGAAATAGTATTGAATATCGCATTCATAGCCTTACTGTTAAAGCTTGCGACTTTCTTTTGAGCTGTAGTCCATTCACCAATAGTAGTGGTTGGTCTTTCCCAACTGTTTTCAACAGACAACCATACTCTCTCATCAATAGATTTCAAGAAGGCTTTCTTTCTAACCTTCCAGTAAGCATAGTTATTCCCATCAAAGTGTGTGAGGATCATAAGAGAGTGACCGTGTTCTATGATAACAAGGGTCAAAGATCAACTCTAAGTTAAGAAACCTATAAGCAACAGCTAACCCGCTCTAATATCACTTGTTAGTTCATTTAAACCCCTTAAACTAGATTATTTAACCCAATTAATTAACCAAGTTGATTATTAGGTTTATTATTCAGACCTAGGTTAAACAAGCATATATCATATCATGCATAAATGCGAAAAAGTAAATAACACCACGATATGATGACTTAGTAAAATTGATAAAACAAACCGTTTTAAGGTAAAAACTTGGGGAGAATTTGATCTAGCTATCTTTAAGGTGAAGTAAATCCATTATAAGAAAATTGAAGTTTTTACAATCAAATTTACCCTAAATCTATTGCTACCTTCAGTAGTAACTTACTGACACAACCACGTGCGAGCTCCGAATCTTGTTGGATTTACAGCAACACAAGCCGCCTTGCTTGTGACTTTGAGATCCCACTCAAAGATTTCAAATCACTATTGGTAATGGTCTTGACGCAGCAACTATGTTCTACCAACGCTTGATTGTAGTGCTTGCTCTGGTAGATTATTATGTATTTAGAAGGTAAAAAACCTCTTAGATCTCACAAAGAGTAACACACAAATCTTTTTCAAAAGTCTTCAAAATGGCTAGAGTTTCCCTTTTATGGAGAAATTTAGATGAAACCCTAAACATTTTCACAGGCTTGGGCTTGTTTAAAAATTCTGCAGAAAAACTAGACCTATGATTTTTGGTCAGTTGAGCCTAATTCTCGGTCGGCTAAGCAAGGGAGAACCACACTTCCTTTTCCAGCAGTCAACTAGACTTGAACCCTAAAATAAACACTTTTAAGCATTGCCTAACACCTAGACCAGACATGTTTTGTTCTCGGTTTGACACAATAAAATATGATTCTAAAACCTAAATCTTTAGAACCTAACACAAAGAAATATTGAAATTTAAAAGGAACAGAGAATTCAAGACATCAAGTTCTATCTACTTTGAATGATGAGTAGTGAGTTAAATTAAAACATAAAACACATAATTTTAAAATGCATATATTCAACTTGTGTGGCAGTTCATGGGAATAGACATAAGCAATAGGGAATAAAGTTGAACATCTAACAAAACTAGAAGTTGATAATAATTTTGGTATTGTTAATAAGAAATTGATGATACACTTTGCCTAATGATCTAATGGCATATACCATGCATTTTGTTTCAAGTTGCATTTAAAAGGACGCCACAGTTCAAACTTAGCGTACCTAGTCCATGAGACCACCACTCGTTAGTACCTTGGTCTGCCCCTTTTGGTTACATACCCCCATTGCACCTTCCTCCCCCATTCTTCAATGGTGTGGTTCTCGGTCATTTCCCACCCTCGTCCATCTCATTTCTAATTTATGTTGAGACAGGGCGACCCTTCTCTCGGATTGATTAGGCGTTAGGGACCTTTGTCTCCACCAACTCCGTGATCAGTGCATGGTTAAGGTCTATATCTAGGACTTGAAGTAGCCTACCTAACCCTGCATTTGTGATATAAGTGGCAACCCATGGATCTAACCCATCTTCGGGCACACCACTAAATCGGTGACGACAAGTTAGTACACCTGGCACTTCCTACAAATGGAGCAACGTTATATTAATAATGGCATTCAATAAGCACATAATAATTACACTTCAAACTTAAATGTCAATGCTAGGGACAAGTGCATAGTAAGAAAAATCTTTGTAGTACATATATTGAGTACGATTTTGGACACGTGCATACCTCGCCTGCCGAAGAAGCATCCAAATGCAAACTTGAACGATGCTCAAGCTTCCTTACCAATACAGTACTCACAGAGGGTCTCGCTGGATGTGGGTTCATATTTAGCATAAATTAAAGGTGATTAATGGCCCATTAAGTGACAACTGGCCAAGTACATACAACAGTTATGTCAATTGTACTTAAAAGCAATAAAATACAGCAATATGCATCCTAGTACAAGATAAAATACCATAAAACATCAAGATAAAATACTATCAATAGGTCCAAATCGAATGGTTTATTCTTTAATCCCAATTACCAGTACTAGATAAGGATTAAAACATGTAAAAGCCAGAAGAAACTTTGGGGCACAGAAGAATAAACCTAACCCCTAAATCGTAACTCGCAATGGTTTATTCTTTAATCCTAATCCCAATTACCACACATAACCCTAACCCCTAAACCAAATGGTCAAATAAATATTGAGAGTGAGATTGAGTATATATCTTCTGATTCGAAATTGAAGATGCAGATCACTAACTAAAGACCTTAATATCGTCAATGTCAAGATTAAGAGTGAAAGTACACCAAAGAGTGAGAGCGAGAGGGAGAGGGTGAGGGAGAGGGAGATTGAGTGAGATTTAGAGCGAGAGGAAATTAGGTGGGAGGGGGAGTGAGAGTTAGAGTGAGAGTGAGAGTGAGAGGGAGAGTGAGAGCGAGAGGGAGATTGAGAGTAAGACTGAGTGAGAGAGAGGGAGATTGAAAGTTAGATTAAGTGAGTGAGATTAAAAACTAAGTCGGAGATCGATTTTAAACTTACATTGTGCTTGAGTTCTATGAAATCGAGTATGATGGAGTAAAGTAATCGATTGGGCCTCAAGTTTTATGAACTCAAGTATGGTGGAGTAAAGTACCCAAGCTAGACTCGCGTTTATAGAGCTCGGGTATTGTGTATGTAAAATAACACAGTACTCGAGTCCAAGGAACTCGAGTTTAGCCTACAAAGAACTCAAGCTTATGACCATCGAGTTCCAGGTGGCATTTTTAATGTGCAAAATTCCAGCTCAGCTACTGCCACATTGGCAAACTCAGTAGAAACTCGAGTATAGAGAACTCGAGTATGGTTCAAAACTCGAGTTTCGTGAAAAGTGGTAGATTGCTAAATATTTTCGAAATCGTGGTAGATTACCATAAAGTTTCTAAAAACGTGGTATTTGGCTATTTTCACCCAAGGATTCAATTTGGTTATTTTGTGGATACTGACAGTCCATAAAGCTATTGCCTATAATGAGGTTTGAAACGAAGTTGTTTAAAATGGGGTCGTCTTTCATAGTAGATGTGGCAAAACGGGTAGGTTTGGTTCGGGTCGGGTCAATTAGGTTTGCAAGCCAATCGAGTCGTGGGTCAAAACGGGTCATTTTTAAACGGGTAAATCGGGTTGCGGGTCGAGTCAGGTTGAGTTGACCTGTATTTTTCAAACAAGTTTTTTTTTTTTTTTGAAATAAATGCAATCTGTCAATTGTTTATGGGTTTCTTAACTGTGATTAGATTCTCACCGGTGATGCTATTACTACTTACCAATTATCTCTAAACACTTGATACCCAAATTTAGTGTAACTCTTGTCCCAACTTTTTAGAAGCTAATCTTCGTATAATCTTCGATCTGTTTAAAGTAGGAAAAGAAAATGAATGTGGCAAGTAAAAAATGATAAACTATACTGGAGTACACAATATATTAAGTAAAGAACAATAAGTATATATTTTATAAGAATTACACTTCAATCTCAATCTATTTAACGTTGGTAGACGTGGCAAAATAGATGAGTTTGGTCAATCGAATTGTGGGTCAAAATAAGTCATTTTTAAACTGGTCAATCGGGCCAGATTAGAAAATTTTAAACTGTTTTGCCATGTAATGGTACCATGAATACAGGCTAAAACGACCGCAGAAGATTTCTGTTCCCATACCCATATCCGCTAAACCACCGAGCAGTGAGCATCGAACACACACCTATCTTCCATGGCAGCTCTTTTCTCTCTCTCAACACCACCACCAGCAACCGTTCACTTCCCTTTTTCTCCATTCAAGGTTCTCTCACTCTCTCAAGCTATTATTTTCATTACGTATTGCTTCATAACCATAATTTTTTCTCTCTTTGTACTGTAGGGAAGTGTGAAGAATTTGAAGCCAAGCCCAACTCCATGTCACTTCCAATCATTTAAGAAAAGGCCCATGATTTTGCTGAACCAGTTAGCTGCCACGTCTGCACTTGTTTCGACTCCATCATCTTCTAATGTCCGATTCCGGCTCGACAATCTGGGCCCACAGCGGGGGTCGAGGAAGAAGGCGAAGAGAAAAGGTAGAGGTATATCTGCTGGATAAGGTAACAGCTGTGGTTTCGGTATGAGGGGTCAGAAATCGAGGTCCGATCCTGGGGTTAGGATGGGCTTTGAGGGGGGTCAAATGCCACTTTATCGGAGAATACCCAAGTTGAAAGGAATTGCTGGAGGTAATGGATGTTGGTTTTTTTGTTTTTTGTTTGGAGTGTTATGTTTGTTGGGTTTTTGTTAGAATTTCTAAGTTTGATTGCTTTTGTGCTGGATGATATTGAGTGGTAAATGTTTGAGAACTTGCTTTATTTTGTTATGGTGTTATAGAGTTTTGGGGTTACAGCAAGTTCTATGTCCTGGTGTATTATTGACTGTAGGGAAAAGGGAAATTAGTTTTTCATAAGACCCACTTATTCATAATTGTAAACTTGTTTTATAGCAATATTGGATTTTACATTTCATTTCGTTCTTGGAGAGAAAAAAGAATAATGGAAAAATGCTTAAGGGAAGAAGCCTTTATCCTTTTTCTTTCCCATCATTCTTTTAAGAACCCAATTTAGAGCTTTTTTAGGAGAGGGAAGTGTATAATATGTATTTGTGTTTTGGTGATGTCTCCTCATGTTGTCTTGGTCGGTTAATTTCATTAATTACAAATGCTTTAGGGCATAACTTTGTCTTCCAAAAGAGAGTGAGACAACCATGCTGCTTTGAGTAGTTGAATGGTTCGGAAAGTGTAGAGATTACCAAGTATAAGGAATCCTTAGATAAAATAAATAAATTAAAGAGTTGTGGGCTATATTTTTGTTGTTCACATTTGTGGAGTCTCATGAAGATGGGTACATGCTCAGTAGTTTCTGAGTGGGTTGCAATCAATGCTATAGCCTGAAAGGATGTCTATATATTAGTTGCCATTTGATCTCAAATTCAGTTATATTGATAAAAGAGTGAGAAAGTAGTTCTCACATCATAAAAGTTTTAGTTCAATACCCGCTCTACGGTTATTTGTACAACTAGCTTGGCTTTGAAATTGGAGATGTTCATAGCAGTAAACCCCATTCTTATTAAACAGTGTTTGCACTTCCACGCTGTTGTGTAGCTTTCTTTCTGTATAAGATTCATCAAGGGACATGCACAGTGCCTTTCCTTTTGGTAACCCACCAAGAAAGATATGCATTCCCCTATAAGGGAGACCTTTTTGAGCATATAATATTGGTAAGGTTGAAGTGGAAGGTGTTCAACACCCATAATAGGAGCAACCAGTGAAGGATTCAGTTGTGTGTTTTTAATAAATATTTCTACTCTGATGGTTAGAAAGAGAATTTGCTAAAGAAGAGATCCTAGAGGCCCTACATGACATGGATGGAGACAAAGCTCCAGGGTTAAATGGTTTCACATTAGCATTCTTCAAGCATTGTTGGGAAATGGTAGAGGGGCTTGTGTAGGTTTTCCAAAAATTCTTCTTCCACTGTAGTTTGAAAATCCCTTAATGCCATGTTTGTCACTTGCATTCTGAAGAAATCGGGCGCTACAAACATAGGGGATTTTCGAACTATAAGCTTGACTGGGAGTGTATGTAAGTTGATTCCTAAAGTGTTGGCTAACTCTCAAAATTTTTGTTGGGTCAGGTGATGACTCAATGCTTATAGCAAATGAATGTCTAGACAATAGGTTGAAAACAGGTACTCCTGGAGTCATCTCATCTGCAAACTCGATATTAAGAAGGTATACCACCATGTGAATTGGGATTGTTTTTCTTACTCTCTAAATCTGGCTTTGGCACTAAATGAATGAATTGGATCTGGTTCTGCGTTTCAACTGTGCCATTTTCTATTTTCCCCAATGGGATTCTTGAACAGCTTATGGGGCTTAAGCCAATGGGATTCTTTGTCCCCCTTGGTATTGCTCTCAATTATGGAGTTCTTTAGTAGAATGATTTACAGAGAAATGGGTGGTGGTTTGATGCTTCCCCCGAACAGCTTGGTTATCTTTGATGTGTTTATATATGCTTTGCAGCTGTGTTCGGAGTAAAAGTGGTTCTAAACAAAAGAGAATAGGTCCGAGTGGGTGTTGTAGCAGATATGGTGAGTCCTGCTGATATACTTGGCTGTAAGGTTGGTTCATTACCCATGGCCGATCTAGGCCTACTGTTAGGTTCTACTTTCGAAGCCCGCAGTATTTGGGGTTCTAAAGTGGAAAAGGTGGGAAAATGTTTAGTGGGGTACTTATCCAAGGGAGGAAGAGTGACCTTGATTAAGACTATGCTATGTTCTATCCCGACTTATTTTATGTCAGTATTCTCGTTGCCTATTCATGCGGCCAATAAGTTGGAGAAACTTCAAAGGGACTTCTTATGGGAAGTTATAGGCGACACCAAAAAGTACCATTGGTTGGAATGGATGGTAGTCTGCTTCCCTCTGAAAGAGGGTGGTTAGGGTATTAGAGAGCTTTGCTCTTTTTTAACCAAGCTAGGGAAGTGGCTTTGTAGATTTGGAATGGAATGGAACCATCTTTGGAGGAGTGTAATTTTTGCTATATATGTGAAGGATGGGGAGGTTGGACTACAGAGCAGATTCGGGGCCCACATGGAGTGAGTTTATGGAAGGATATATATGGGGGATGGGATTGTTTCTCTTATTCTTCCGGTTTGATGTGTTAGATGGTTCCAGGGTAAAGTTTTGGACAAACAGTTGGTATGTTGATCACTCGCTTAAGGACTTGTTCCCAGACCTGTTAGCATTAGCTGTGGACAAGGAGGCCTCTGATGCATCTTATCTAGGTAACCCATATGAGGGAGAAGATTGACACTGGAATCCTCAACTCATTCAGTTTTTTCAAAATTGGGAATTGGAATCAATAGATTCTTTTTTTGAGGTGCTTTATGCTAATCTACCCTCCTCACCAAGTCAAGACACAGAGTCTTACGAAAGCCATGCATTTCTTTTCCTTGGAAGAGCATATGCTTGGCCAAGGTCCTATGAAATGTGGTGTTCCTTATGTGGACTGCAACCCTTGAGAAAATCCTGACAATTGAGAACCTTTGCTGGAGGCACATTTTGATAGGTGATTGGTTTTGTAGGTGCAAAAGCAGTGGGGAGTCTATTGATCACCTATTCCTCCGTTGTTCCATGGTTTTAGATATATGGTCCGTCGTCTACCTCCTTGTTTGGGCAAACCTGGGTGATGCCAAAATCTATGGTTGGGGTGTTGGAGTGTTGGCAAGGACAATTTCAGCGACACAAAGCAAAGGTGCGGCAAACTTTGCCTTTATGAGTCATCTGGAATTTGTGGTTTGAAAGACACAAGTGGGTCTTTGATGGAGTTGAGTGTGCTTTTTCTAATCAAAGAGTATATCTTGTGGACTTTTTGTGATACACTCTCTAGGCATCCACTCAATGTCTTTTGTTGAATTTATTGACTCTCTTTCTTTGTGATTGTATCCATTGAAAAGGGATTGTCTGCATCTTAATATGCATCTTAATATGTGTCTTGTATTTTCCTTTCCTAATAAAATTTGTACTTATAAAAAAATAAAAGATAAAAATCAGTCTAATCTAAAGCAACATATTAATCATGAGACAACATGCATTTAATCTAAATTGACATGATCATCCAATTCTGTCTCTCTCTCTCTCTCTCTCTAACACACACACACACATTGCTCCTGGAAGATTTGCATTTAGACAGTTTCCTATGGTGCGTACCTTCAAAGAATATGAATCATGGCCAACAAAAACAATAATAGTTAGTTACATTTCAAAATTGGAAAAGCTGATTTCATTCTATTTTTGAAAATGAGTATGTACAGTTCATTGATTTATTTCTCTTTCTCTGTTTTTGTCAAGGTATGCATGCTGGTTTACCTAAATATGTCCCTGTTAACTTGAGAGACATAGAAGCTGCCGGATTTCAAGAAGGGGAAGAGGTGTCTCTTGAGGCATTGAAGAAGAAGGGTTTGATTAACCCTTCAGGAAGAGAAAGGAAACTGCCTCTAAAGGTACAAAATGATACCTGTATTTACTATATATTGGTTGCAGTTCCCGTATAAAAGTGAACTTCTATCATCATTTCTTCAGACTGCCTTCATCAAATTTTGGGATCATGGGGTTGCTCCTTGTTTGCTAATTTTATAAAACATAAACAAGAGAGTAGATTTCCAATGCAATGACTACTTCACCCTGGTTCACAGTAGGCCCCTCCCCCCCTTCAACTGGCTCACTTTGATAAAGTACTGATGTGAGGTTTGAAGCTGTTTGTTAAAACAATATTTTGCCTTGATAGATCACACTGCATTCTGTAAGTAACACCCAATTGGTTGGGATAAGGCTTTGCATATAGGCTCACTTTTTTATTTTCTATAGGCTCTGTCTAAGTTTGTGTTCTCCCAATTGATTTAGGATACTAGGTATTGTAGACATGTTAAACTATAAGATGGGGGTTAATCTTACCCATCACGATGTCAATTAGATGTATAATTGCCAAAACCTTAAGGGCACGAGATATTACTTTAAAACCAGGGTTTCCTCCATCAGGCTGATCTCTTGCCTTCCTGAATCTAACAAGGGCATGGACAAGGATTTTCTGATCATCTCGGGTGAATGGCACGATGGCTTACATTGTCTTACATGAGATGGAAAACAATGTGGGATATTCAATAGGCATGAGCTATTCATCTTACCCCATTAGGTTCTAGCATGTCATTTCATCCATTTTTCTTTTGGTATTTGTCTTCTGGCCTTTTACTGACACTTAACTTGTCTTTTCTTTTGTTACAGGACTGTTCACTGCCTCGAATCTTGATTTAGTGAACCAAGAAGACCTCAATAGGATTCTAAAGTCTGAGGTCTTCTTGCACAAAGATGGCTAGTTACGAGCTGCCCACTATATCCTCGGGTACACTACTATCTCCTATAGTTTCCAGTCACCCAAGTACGTGATTAAGGTTAAGGATCCTCGGCTAGTTCAAATCAATGTTACTGCTCCTATATTTCTTACTAGTCCCCCCTTGAAGGGTACCTACAACGTTGCCCTAACTGACCATCAAATAGCTGAAATTCTTTAGGCCGAGGAAGAGGTTATTCCTTCAGAGGAGGAGTGAGAGGAAACTGCTAGAGAGCCAGTTTCTACTATTCTCAAAGAGGATTTCAGCGTGTTTGACTGACTGGAGCTTGTTGAAGTGAGTAGTGACCAGGGAACACTGATATACCCGAGGCCATGGTACTACAGAGGACTCCTAACCAATTGGCCCTGTTGGAGTCTCACGTAGGGGGTGCTACGCCCAAGGTTGTGGTGAATCCTTGTTCCTCCACTCCTCTTCCCTCACGGGCCTCTCTTGCTGAGGCCCTAGAGAAGAAAAGGAAAGGGATAAGAAGAAAGGGAAGGAGACGCCCAAGGAAGGAAAGATTCAACCATCCAAGGACCAAGAGCCTTCTAATAGGTCCAAGGTTTCTAAAGGGCAACAGATGAAGAGCTTTGCTGAGGGCTCAGGTGTTGAGGTTACTCTAGACTGACGCCCTAAGGTTCCTGCTTGGAACCCATTATTGAAGCTAGATGGAGCCCCCTTACCAATTGATTCCTCCATTCTGGATTTCCAACAAGGGAAGGCTGGTTACTTGGCAAATTCTTTGGAGCAAGCTCTTCTTCTCCCTTAAGAGATGTTAGACTTGAGGATTTTGAAGAAACATGAGGTCTTCTTGACCCTCAAGAGGGATCTTGCTATGGTAAGCACCAATCACAACATTTTCCTTTAAGAAAGACACTTTTTTTTTCTTTAAAAACATATATACATATGCATGCATATTTCTTTTTGACTCTGCTTTTTATTTTGTTTTGCTTGTTCAAGTGGTCCAAGTAGCTCACATTGCTGAGGAGTGTGTTGATCACGCCCATTCTAAGTTAAAGGATGAGGAGGCACTCCAGGTTTCTACTGTGAAGACCTTGGCAATTGCTAAGAAAAAGTGTAAGAACCTTTCCACCAAATTAACCGTGGCAGAAAGGGATAAGTTTATTATTCCAAATTAACTTTTATGTACTTGTTTTGAACATAAATATATAGAAGAGCGATTGGCTTTGCTATTTTCGTGTACTTAGTTTTTTTTGTCATTTCCTTATTCTAATCCCATTAATTAACTACGCATGCACATGCATAAATTAGCATAACATTGTTCACATATGTTATAAGGGCGAAAATGGTTAAAATTGCATCTTACACTCGACAAATTTAAGAGGGTTAATTCAAACAAGGTGCATGACCTAAGGAATTAAGTAGGGCTGAGGTAATGTTGATACTTAGTCAAATTTAAAAGGGATAATTTGGTAAAGCGTGTGGTCCGAGGAACCGAGCATGGCCAAGGTTCTATTTAATACATAACCAAATTACAAAGAGTTAATTCACCCTAGGCCTGTGATCTGAGGAATTGAACATGGCCGATATTCTATTTAATAATTAACCAAACTTCAAAGAGTTAATTTACCTTAGGCATGTGATCCGAAGAATCGAACATGGCCGAGGTTCTGTATAACATTTAACTAATTTTCAAAGAGTTAATTTACCCAAGGCATGTGGTCCGAGGAATCTAACATGGCCAAGGCATGTGGTCGTGCAGAATTGTTTTTTGCAGAATTTTCCAACTTAACCCAAGCCCGTTTTACGTGTCGGGTTTTATGTTTTGCCTTGGGTATAAAAGGGAACACCCTGGCCACATTTTTTAGGTTTTTGCTACTGTGTGTGTGAATCTTTTGCGAGATTTAGAGGTATTTGCCTTCACACATACTTAGGGTTATCAAGAATCAAGACTATGTCAAGAACTTGATAATCGTTTTAGTTGTAGATTTCAAAGCTTAAAGATATACAAGTGGGAGTGCTTGTGATTGCTGAGAATCCAAGAAAGAAGTAGTCTGTGGACTCGGAGTTGTCACGTGGTTGTGGTAGTAAGTTTCCTACTTGAGGTAGCAATAAGATGTTAGTGGTCTAAGTCGCTATTGTGTAAACTTCAATTCTTTCATAGTGGATTCAGTTTTACCTTGAGGATAGCTAGGTTAAATCCTCCTCAGGTTTTTTATCGGTTTGGTTTTCCTGGGTCATCATATCATTGTGTTCTTTATATTTCCGTTTCTTTGCATGATATGATTGTTTTGTGTTAACCTAGATCTGCATAATTTACCTAAGTTAATAACTTGGCTAAATAACTAGGTTAAACTGGTTGTTTTAAGGGGTCTAAAAACGCACAAGTGGTATCAGAGCGGGTAGCTCTGTTGTTGTAGATATTTTGATCTCTGAGCTGATCCTCAACCCCTGCTATCATGGAACACAGACACTTTCTTGTTATTCCTCCTCACTTTGATGGGAATAACTATGCTTATTAGAAAGTCAAGATGAAAGCATTCTTGAAATCTATTGATGAGAGAGTATGGAATTCTATTGAATACGGATGGGAGAAGCCCACTACTCCTGTGAGTGAGTGGCAAACTTCTCAGAAAGAAGCAGCAGCCTTCAATAACAAAGCCATGAATACTATCTTTAATGCTGTTTCTATGAAGGAATTTAAGAGAATCTCTAATGTTGAGGTTGCTCATACTGCTTGGAATATCCTCCAAACTATTCATGAAGGTATAAAGGCAGTTAAAATTAATAAGTTGCAGCAATTAACTATTAGGTTTGAAAGAATTAGGATGTCTGATGATGAATCTTTTGATGAATTCTATGCTAAACTTAATGATATTGTTAATTCTGCATATAATTTGGGTGAAGTCTATGATCAACCTAAAATTAATAGGAAGATTCTTAGATCTTTAACTGAGAACTTTAGACCCTAAGTGATTGCCATCATTGAAAGCAAGGATGTGGACTCCATCCCTGTTGATGAACTTGTAAGATCTCTTCAGTCCTATGAGTTGGACCTACCTAAGACTAACAAATCCAAATCAATGGCTCTTAAGTCTGTTGATGATGTTAATATGAGTGGATTTGATGATGAGCTCTCTGCTACAGAGATTGCATATCTTGCCAAGAACTTTAGAAACTTTCTTAGGAACAACAACAGAAAGGCAAGAGGTAAGAACACTACTGAACCTAGAAATTTTAGGAGGAATGATCCCACTAAGGTTAGTAACACTGATAAAACTAAAGAAAAAGTAGGTCAACCTTCTAATAATTCTATGGGACAACAATGTTTTGGGTGTAATGGGTATGGTCGTGTGAAATCTAAATGTCTCACATACTTGAGGTTAAAGGGTAAGGCTATGGTTGTAACCCATAGTGATGATGAAGTTTCTAACAATGAGTCTGGTAGTGAAGAGGATGGAAACTTCATTTCTCTCACTACTATTGCTATAGTTGTTGAAAGTGTTGCTGTTAAGGAGAACCCTTCTGATGGGGAACTCTCTGAGGATGCAGATCTTCAAGAAGCCTACAATAAACCTAGCAAAGTTGCTGCAAAGGATGCTATGAATGTTGATCTAGGCTTAAAGAAAATTGTATCTCTTAAGCTTGAAAAAAAGAAATTGCTTGTGAAACTGTTTGATGCTAATGAATTGTTGAATAATGTGAAGACCGAGAACATGTTTTTACTTGATAAAGTTAAGAATTTGGAACATGATTTATCTATTGCTAGAGAACAAACTAATAAGTCTGTTAGTTTCAAACTTGATCATATGCTGAGTGTTCAAAGTCTCCTTCAGACAAAATTGGCTTAGGTTTTGTAGAAAGCATCTTTGTTTCTGAAACACATTCCACAAACTTTGCTCCTTCTTCTGAGCCCCCTATGAGTAAGGTTGTCAAACCTGTAGAAGTTACACCTCCTAGGAAGATTAGGGTTAATCTTCAAGAGTCTAAACCTAAGACTTCTAATCCTTCTAAGGGTAAGTTGCATGATGGACTTGCATGGGTTTGTCATTTTGTGGAAAGTTTGGGTACATTCGTCCAAATTTTTTCAAATTGCAAGTTGCTAAGCAAGCAAATAAACGAAAAGTACCTGTGCCTTAAGCACAGGATCCTATGGTACTTATTGGTGAGTTGGTAAAGGTTTTAAAACTTTATTCCAATTCTGGAGTTGAAAATCATTCTACTGTGAATAAGAACTCCAATGCTCAAGGTGCATCTAAAAGGTTTTGGATGCAAAAGGCTTAACCTAAGTGAGTCTTTCTAACATGCTCCTTGTGCTTCACTACTCTACTCTTTGTGACCATTTTTTTTAGTATTTATTGTTTTGTTCTCTTTGTTTTTTTAGGATTTGCATTGCACAACATTCATGCATTTCATTCTAGGGTGTTTTTGTTTTGTTTCATCTAAAATTTAAAAAAAAAAAAAGGAAAAGAAAAAGAAAAGGGAAGCAAAATGTGTTTTTGCATTGTTTTCTTGGATTTGATATCAAGGTTGGCCCACATTATCTTTACATAACATGTTTATGTATTTTGTTTAGCTTAGATGAGCTTATTTTATTGCACTTTACTAGTTTAAGCTTTGTATTGCATGTTGTGTGGGAAGATGTTTATCGTTTTTGATCACTTTGTCTTGATCTTGAAGTCGCATGCCTTTGATTGTCGGACTTGAACTTAATGAGAAAGGCATAAATAACCATCTCACCACTGTTTACTAGCCAATCATGAACACTTTAGTGCATATCGTAAGATTTTGTGCTTGAGAAAGTATAGCACATGCACAAAAAGATCATAAGGTGTAGCCACAGTTTAATTGCTAAAATTGGTGTATACATTATTGGACTATAATTAAATCAATCAATTAAAATTGGTGTGTACATTATCCTGGCTAATTCTTAATAAATTTTTGGTCAAATAAAATTGGTGTGTATATTATGAGGCAAATCAAGAAACTTACATGATTACAACTTTTATTCTAGAAGATGTGAGAGTTATATGATGTAACTCTTTAAGGGATAGTTTTTGTAAAAGTGTTTGTTTTTTTTTTTTTAATTTTGGGTTTTCGATATAAACTCTTTGTTCAAGCCAATTTTGTGATTTTAAAGTTACATTGAACTTATTCTCACTGCATTAGAGCATGCATCATTTAATTATACTGTTCATGCATCATATAGATTGTTATTTTCTATATTGTTTTGTGCTAACTTGCAATCGGCCCTTGGTTTTCTCTTGTTTTCTTTTTGGTTCTTTTTTGCTTGTCTATTCTTTCCTTAGCATCATGCCTAGGAAAACTAGAGCCAATAGGACTGCATCCTCTTCTTCTGCTCCATCCTTTAAGTGTGAGTGTTTCTTGAGTGAGAAACATCAAGAGACAGATGAGACACTTAACCTTAAAAAGGAACATCTGGGCTGAGAGAAGGGTTCTTTTAGATGAGCTTGATTCAGAAACTAGGAGGAATTTTGAGCGTAGGGGTTGGTTACCTCTGTTGGATATTTCTCACCCTCCTCTGGCTACCTTGATTAGAGAGTTCTACTCGAACCTCTCTGTTCACTCCTATGATTCTGGCACTCTTGTGAGGAGTTGGATTCGTGGTGATGAGTACACCATTACCCTGTCTATAGTGGCTGATGCTTTTGGGGTGCCTCTTGTTCAGCATCCTGTCTACCCTTATGATGAGTCTCCTCCCCTAGACGACGTCACGTTTTACATCATTAGGTCTTCATCCAGTAGGGTTCTGATCCTTTGATCACTACTGCTGAGCTTTCTAAGGTTCACTAACTTTTCTTTAGGATAGCTTGTCATTCCTTGTGGCCTACTTCTCATCTGCACACCATCCCTATTGAGCGATGTGTGTTTTTGTATGCTCTCGTTACTGATGCTCCTATCAGTTTTCCTCATCTGTTTCTTCGTGCTTTGAACAAGGATCATCGGAGTAGTTCTACTACTTATGCTCTGTTCTTCCCCGTGTTTATTCATTGGATTCTTCTTCATTTTGGTTTAGAGGAGTTTCCAGCGTTTGAGCCTATTCATATTATCGCTCCTATAGGTGCCACCTTTCTTAGGCAGCGGGCTTCTTAATTATGAGCAAGCTCTAAATGTCCCTTAGGGTTGTATCTTCTAGTGTCGTACCTCCTCTTTTTCCCTCCCTCCTCTACAGGTGCTGCTATTGCTGAGGCATCTGTTGATCTTGATGCTGCTGCTGCTAATGTTCCTCTGCCTTCTACTTCGGATGATTTAGACATTTGACGTATGTTGGAGATTGTCATGACCGTTCAGGCGGCTCATGGTAAGCTTTTTGTGGACATGTTAGATGAGCTTTGTGCTTTACGAGCAGATTTGGAGAGTCTTAGACCGCCACCTCTTTTTGATGATAAGTGAGTGCCCTTGGGCAATTCTTCACAAAAAGGGGGAGTGCATAGTATTTTTTGTTAGGGGGAGATTTTGTGTTATTTGGAGCTGTGAATTTTTTTAGATTGTATCTAGGTGCTTTACTTTGTATTTACCTTTTTGGCTCATGTTGTTTATGTTCGGGTTATCCATGATAGGAGGAGAATTTTTGTCTTGTTTATCTGTTTCTTGTTTCACATTGTACTACATTGTTTATTGATTTATATATAAGGTTATTCATGATGTTTGTCTTGTAGTTTATGTTTATGTGAAATCAAGAAGTTATGTTGTTTTTACTTGTATTTTCCACACATACGTTTATGTCTTTGTTAAGTGTTATAGGAATATATAGGTTGATTCAGTCGTGCTGTTGTCTACACTTGCAACTAATGGATAGTAGTTAGGTTGAATTTCTTATGTTGGGAATTGTATTTGTAATGGGTTGTTTATATGTAAACTTTGAGCATTTTGTTGTGTTTGTGTTTTGTCATAGATTGCCAAAAGGGGAGTTTGTTAGGTTCCAAGACCTTCAGGTTTAAATGTATTAGAACTCTAATTTGTAATGTTGGAAAACCATGATCAAAACGTTTTAGTCTTGTTTAGACTGCTCAAAGTATGCGTCCTATATGTAAACTCAAAGTATGCATCCTATATGTAAAGTTGGAATCGAGTTGCTGTAGAATTTACTGTGCAATTCTGCCTGGCTCAATCGATCGAGAATTAGACTCGATCGATCAAAAGTCATGCATAAGTGTTTTTTGCAGAATTTTCCAATTCAGCCCAAGCCCGTTTTATGTGTAGGGTTTTATGTTTTACCCTAGGTATAAAAGGTAAAACCCTAGCCACGTTTTTTAGGTTGTTACTATTGTGTGTGTGAATTTTTTGTGAGATCTAAAGGTGTTTGCCTTCACACATACTTAGGGTTATCAAGAATTAAGACTATGTCAAGAACTTGATGATCGTTTCAATTGCAGATTTCAAAGCTTAAAGATATACAAGCGGGAGTGCTTGTGCTTGCTAAGAATCCAAGAAAGAAGTAGTCCGTGGACTCGGAGCTATCATGTGGTCGTGGTAGTAAGTTTCCTACTCGAGGTAGCAATAGGATGTTAGTAGTCTAAGTCACTATTGTGTAAACTTCAATTTTTTCATAGTGGATTCAGTTTTACCTTGAGGATAGCTAGGTTAAATCCTCCTCAGGTTTTTTACCGGTTTTGTTTTCCTAGGTCATCATATTATTGTGTTCTTTATATTTTCACTGCTTTGCATGATATGATTATTTTGTGTTAACCACTGGCAAGTCCCAATCTTATCTTCTGCTGAGAAACTCAGGGTCAGCCGTGTCTCTGTTTTGACCTTCTTGGATTCTAGGATTTGTTCCTCAATATCTAGCCTTACTACTATAGACATGACCCTAGAGGAGGGACTTCCATCCAAGCTCAAGGTAGTGAAAATGATATTAATAGTTCCCAGGGGCAGCCTTGAGACAACTTCCATATGGTAACCCAATCCATCCTGGCTTCCCTACATAGAGGGTTGGTGCATGAATTGCTTTAGCTTTCCTGCCTTAGCTAATTGCTCTAAATGGTCTCGGAGGATTCCGCAATCCTTGGTGGTATGCCCTTAATCTTGATGGTATTGGCAATAAAGGATTTGATTGTGCTTAGTTAGGTCACCTTCCATTTTGTTGGGCTACTTGAAGTAAGGCTCATTCTTTATTTATTTATTTTTTTTTGATGATTTGATGCATCAGCTCCTTAAATACTGAGCTGACTACTTGACCGTTAGCATGCGTAGGCTGATTTTTGAAATCTCTCTTGGGTTGACTGCGGCTGTACCTATCCGACCGAGGATCACTCCTTTCAGAGGGGGGGGGGGGGAATATTTTTGCCTTCCCCTTTCCTTGCAACTGATCCTTCTCAACTCACTTATGCTCATCGATTTGATCCATGAGCTGGCGTATACTCTAGGCGGGCTTTATGGTCAGTGACTTTCTTAAGTCATGGTTAGTGAGAAGCTCTACCTTGAAGCTACATTTTCAAAACACAAAGAAATCCCACGGGAAAAACCTAAGATTCACTAGAAAATAGTAAATCAAAATGGACTTTTTCACAAAATACCTTGAAGTCCATTTTATTTGATTGGGGCCTTTTCTGGCCCCAATCCTTTTAGTTTAACATTATTAATCATTTGTTTAATAACTTGTGATAGATTTAACTTAGGGGAGTCAAAATCAAAGCTTGGGAACTCCTTTTTGAGGTATCAAGCTTCAACGTTTCTTTTTCTATTTTAGTCTTTCTTTTCTATCTTAATCTTGTTTCTTTGCTTTGTTTATGTTTATACATGTTTGTTTAGGTTAGTTTTATAGTTCCTTCTATGTTTTGAGTATGTGTGGTTGTTAGAACTAGGATTTTCATTTATGCATTATTGTTTTTTGGGTTAGGGTTTTTGAACATTCCTATGTACGCATGTCATAAGCATGCGTACGTAGGCATTTGCCTAGAAACCCTAATTTGGAATCTTGCTTTGTTTGGTTTTCTTATTTCACATGTCTTGCCTCTTTTGAAATCCTTTTTACATATGTGTCTGCATCTGAGTTCCTACTTCACATGTTTTATTTTTTATTTTTTTTTATTTTTATTTTTTTAACTTGTTATATTATGGATTTCTTTCTTAAGGATTGCTATGCCATTCATTCACATGTCCATGCATTAATGCCATAGGTGTTGGGGTGCTGCAAGATAAGTAAGGTAAGTCATGCATTCATATGAATATGCATTTGTTTGATTTGATCTTTCCTTGATGGATATACAAAATAGATACCTTGCTCTTAATTAATAATCTGATGTTTTTTGCTGCCATGATAACATGATATGCTTGTTGCCATGTTTGGGTTGCTGCCTTGTTTTAGGCTGTATGATAGAGTTTCACATGCTAGGGTTTATTACATGCATTTGGGTTTGGCTCTTCCTTGTTTAAAGGTAGATATGTATGTGTTTAGGGATGAATGATGCCATGCTATATGCTTAGATGTATGCTAGTGTGTTTGTGAGTATAATGAGGTTAAGATGTTAGACACAATGATGGGAGGCCAACCTTAGGGTTGGGCGACCGTGGGTGCCTAACAACTTCCCAAGAATGTACCTAAACTCCGAACCCATATTTTTGGTAGTAAGATTAAAAGGTCCTTCCTCGAGGGGACGCTATACATATTGTTCCTAGACTATTGCAAAAAACTAGATGGCGACTCCAACCCCCCCTGTGTCTATAGAGGCGACTTTGCTGGGGATAGTGAGTTTAATTCCTATGTGTATTATTTCTTAACCTTGATAAAAACTATTTCAATTTTTGTTTGCACACACATCATTTGTTCTCTTTTGTCCCTTAACCTCAGTTGTGATGAATGGGAAGACGGAAGGCTCCATTTAGGCCTAAATCTTTTGGAGTCCATCCCACCAACTCACAATCGATGTCATCACCTATAATGGGCTCTGAGTATCTTAAAGCTTTGCTACCAATCCACAATAGGGTCCACTTAGCCCCTTGGTTGAAATCATAGTCCACCTAGTTGTGAGTCCCTTTAGCCTTAAGGAGCCTACCCACACTAGAGAGATCCTAGACCCTATCACAAAGGATACCCTTTATATCTCTTGTTTGTTCAACCATATATCATGTGCTCACCTAATCTTAAAGAACAAACAAAAGATATAAAAATGGAAGGGATGGCTCTAAAGTTGTGGTATACCTTGAGATGTTATGGGATAAAAGAAAAGAAGTTCTTGCGTATAAGAGGCTTGTCCCTAAATCCAAAGGTATATCTTAACTTCAAAGGTTCATAGGACCATAGCCTAATTGCTATCGTAGGTCCAAGTAGAAAAAGGCCTTTTGAAAAAGAGGACTTTGGGTCTAAGGTAATAAATATGCTATTGACTTAGCATCCAAAATCCTACACAACCAATATTAACTTCCCTAATCTCGAGCGTCCTTGTTGTATGCCTAGGCCTAAGATGATGAGAACTTCATGGACTTTAAGAGGACGGCTACAATATATTCTAGCTAAAGGCCTGTTTCATAAAGAGTGAAATGATGAATAAAAATGAACACCCTAAAGGTGATGAATACATTGTAAGCCCATGTTTGAGACAAAGGGTTGAAAATTTCTAAGTGCATTCTAATGAAAACCCATGAGAGTAAGATGAGAGCTTTATTGTAAATGGACCATAGCCCAATGAAACAAGGGGCAAAAATCCATGAGAGGGAAGGAAGTGATAGTGTAATTGGGCCTTCATTAAAATGAACTTAAGAATTTTCTAAGGACATTTAAAAATTTAAAAGAAGAAAAGCCTATAATTAGGACATGAGCTTGATGAAAATAGGGCTTCTTTTCAAGCATCATTGCACTGCCAAAGTCAAGAAAACACACCCATACTCCTATTTGGTTTTGAGAGAAATGAAGGTACTTGATCAAGATTGAAGACACATACCAAGAAGAGGAAAGGACGCCCAAGAAATAATGACTACCTTCTTGGAAAACTCAATGGCACAAAAGATCCTTACGGCCTGTGAGAAAATGGGAGGGCATCACACTAAGTTGGAGGAGTTTAATCTTAAGAATCTGCACATATGGAAATCCATGATGATGAGGAGGAAGTGGAAAAATGGGACGAAAAGGACAAAGTGGAATATGAAAGGAACAAGCAATTTAAGAAGCTTACTACAGAAACCATAGTTATGAGGGAAAAGATGGAGAAAATGGAACTTGCCTTCTGCAAAGTGCAAGTGATGGATGATTACCTCTATAACATAAAGGGAGTAAGTTCAAAGGCTCCTATTGCATTGCCTCCCAAGTTCAAGATCTTCGATGCGGAAAAGTTTGATGGGATTAGAGATCTGATGCAACATAAGAAGATACCTAAGCATCGCTAAAATCAAGGGACTAGATGAGAAGCAGACTTTTCATGCATTTCCCTTCTCACTCACGAGAGGTGCATCAAGGTGGTACTATAGCTTTAACCCAAGCAAAACTAAGTTGTGGAATGAACTAGTGGAGTTGTTTTTGGACCAATTCATCTTCAACACCATGATTTATAAGACACGAAGATTTAGAAACTACCAACCAAGGTGTAGGGGAGACATTTTCCCAATACATGACTAGATGGAAGACCAAGGCGTCTAGAATGGTCAATAGACCAAATGAGAAGGACCAAATCAACATGATCATTAAGAACTTGCTTCCATCTTATAATAATTGGTTTTTGTCATTGCTTATTAGCTCATTTGGAGACTTATATGATTGTGGGACAGAAATCAAAGATGCCCTCAATAATGGACAATTAGAGAAAGGAGAAAGTAAGCCTCTAACAAAGAAAACATATGGAGGGGGAGCAACCACTGCAAATGCACCTAATCCCGTAAATGTAAGCACCATCATACCCCATCAAACATTAGCCTACCCAAAGAAAGCTCGTTGAGAATTCTACGACCTAGGAATGCCCTCCACTCAAGCATATAAAAACCTATCTTCCAAAGGATTCATCAAACCTTTAGACCCTACACCTATGCCTAATCCCATACCTCCCACTTGAAACCTTAATGAATATTGCCATTACCACCAAAAATCTGGCTACAAAACTGACAATTGCTTCCACCTCAAACATGAGATACAAGACCTTATAGGCAATGGAACCCTCCCAAATCTCAACATTATCACTAAACCCAGAAAGAGCCCTTTTCCCGATTACCATAAGGCTCCTCCTCCATATCAAAATTGGGTGTAAATAGATGAAATCAAATGGGATTGCTCAAAGTTGATAAAGATCACAAATGTTGATATTAATGCTGTGGAAGTCCAAGGAATATGGGATGAAGAAGATGAAGCCTTGAAGAAGGCAATAGCAATGTGTGGAATACTTCCTAAAGGAGTGAAAAAAATTAAAGAAAAGGGTCTTAGAGGACATTTTATGAAAGCATTACAAGCCATTCTTTTTCAAAAAGGATTATCCTGGTAGAGATTTAGAGGAAGGGTCTAAGCCCACGGAACCTAAGACAAAGAAGAAGAAGATAGGGCCTTAATGCAATTGAAGAAGACCCAAGCTTATGTGTTCATATGGGGCCTACTCTTGGCCTCTTAAAAGCATCGTAAGACCCTCTTGAACGTCTTGAATGGGAAAGAAGTACCTATAGAAACTACACTATGAGAAGTTTTGTCTCTCATGGGAGTTGAGGGTTCCTTACATCCCCTCCTTGCCCTTTCTGATGAATATCTCCCTCCCAAAAGAGCTACTCACACTAGACCCTTGTAAATCACCATTAAATGGATGGGTGCAAAGGTTCCAATGGTACTTATTGACAATGGCTCCCCTTTGAATGTTTGTTTAGGATCGCCCACACTATTGGCCTAGATATGGAGATTATCATCCCTTCTCCCTTGACCATAAGGGCATATGATAGCACTTTAAGGAAGGCCATAGGTATTTTCAAGGCTTCTTGCAAGATTCAGCCAACAAAAACTGTTGTGAAGTTTCATGTCATGGATATCACCCCAAATAACGACCTTTTCTTAGGAAGAGCTTAGCTTCACCCCAATGGGGCAATCCCATCCTCACTACACCGAAAGATAAAGATCCCATGGAATGGAGGGATTACCATAGTACTTGGAGATGGCAAAATTATAGCATTGGTTTGTGGACTCGAGGAAGGAGGAAGTGAGCTTCAAATGAGTGGCTTTGAGTTCATAAATATGGCTTACTATGGGTTGAAGGATGAAAGGTATGTTACTGACTTGTTCCCACTTGTAGCCACGAGGTGATTGCAATGATGAAGAACATGGGATACATCCCTGGTATCGGCCTTGGAAAAGAAGGAAAAGGGGTAGTTGAGTTCCCCAACGTCAAGACTCAAGTGACTAGAGAAGGTTTAGTATTCTTTGAAAGCTGTGGCAGAATCAAGAAAAACCATGGCACTCTCAATAGGAACTTCATGAAATAAGGAGGAAACTTCCCTTATTGTGGCTTCCCCGAACCTTGGGTAGGTAAGGATGGAAATGTGTATCCAGGTTGGGAAATGTTCTTTGATGAAAAACTCACCTTTAAGGAGAAGTCTACCATGGTGATCAAAGAGAACCTATGGAACCAACTTTTGAAACTATTAATTTGGGCAATGATGAGAATCCACAATTAATTAAAATTGGCTCAATTCTAAATGAAAAAGAAAAGAAAGATCTTTAAGAACTCCTTACGGAATTTCAAGAGGTGTTCGCATTGTCCGATGAAGATATGCTTGGATTTGACCTCGAGGTAACTCAACATCACATTGAAACTCACAATCACATGGTACCCATAAGAAAAAATTTGAGAAGAATAAGGACCGAATGGCTTTTAAAAATCAAGAAGGATGGGAAGGTGAGGATATGTGTGGATTTTAGGAAATTGAACAAAGCATGCCCTAGAGATGACTTTCCTCTTCTTCATAATGATGTCTTAGTGGATAGCATGGCGGGAAGTGCCATGATGTATTTCATGGGCAGTTTTTCAGGATACAACCAAATCAAGATGGCTTCCAAAGATATGAGCAAAAACACTTTCACTATCGAATGAGGAATCTATCGTTACACAGTGATGTTGTTTGGCCTCAAGAATGTCGGGCAACCTACCAAATGATGGCTTTAGCCTTGTTACACAATATGATGCATAATGAGGTAGAGGTGTATATTGATGACGTGATAGTGAAATCCAAGGATAAAGAAAGCCACACCGTAAACATGAGAAAGTTCTTTGAGAGGATTAAAGAGTATAGGCTAAGATTGAACCCATAAAAGTGTACCTTCGGAGTAACCACTAGAAAATTTCTAGGCTTCCTAGTGAATGATAGAGGGATAAAAGTTTACCCATCCAAGATAAAAGCCATATGGAGATGCCTTTACTCAAGAGTGAGAAAGAGGTAAAGGGTTTCTTTTGTTGATTATAATATATTAGTCGATTCATTGCCAAGCTCACTTCCACTTCTAAGCCCATCTTCAAACTCCTAAGGAAAGAATGAACCACATACATGGAACGATGAGTGCCAGAAATCCATTGAACTTATCAAAGAATTTCTCCTCCACTTGCTTATCCTAGTGCCTACATAACATGGAAGCATGCTTGCACAAGAAAACGATGACAAGAATGGTCATATACTACTTAAGCAAGAGGTTCCATGATTATGAGACTAGGTACACTCCTATAAAAATGTCATGCTTTGCTTTTGTTTGGATTGTATAGAAATTGAGAAGCATCATCTTACCCTTCCAAATATAGGTGGTAGCAAGAATGGACCCATTGAAGTATCTCTTAGAGAAATTCTCTTTGAGTGGAAGATTGTGAAGATGGTTGATCTTGTTGGCAAACTTTGATTTGAAGTATGTGGCTAGGCTAGGAAAACTATCAAAGGGAGCGTCGTGTCATATTTTTGTGTTGAGAATCCTATAGAGAGGGAAGATGGTAAAGAAGGCTTTCTAAATGAGGACATTTTGGATGTTGAGTTAGGGACATGGAAGATGTACTTTGATGGAGTCGTAAACCAATAATGGGAATGGGATAAGAATACTCTTGATGACTCCCGAGGGATCTCACATATCATTGGCAATCAAGTTGAACTTTAAAGCAACAAATAACATGGCTGAATGTGAGGCTTGTATTGCCAAAATAGAAGTTCTTAGAGAATTGAGGGTAAAAGAGTTAGTCTTTGAAGATTCAACTTTGGTTATAGACTAAGCACAAAAGTTGTGGAAGGTGAAGGAGGAAAAATTGAAGCTTTATCAACAATACTTGAAGGACTTGACGAAGACCTTTGACAAGATTGAGTACAAAATCATCTCTAGAGCACAAAATCAATTTGTGGATGCCTTAGCTACCTTGGCCTCAATGGTTGAAATACCCGAGGGAGTGTGGACAAGACCCTTGGAGATTGAGAAAAGTTATGATGAGTTAACATTTTAATCCTTAATACCGTTCTATCTGAGTCCTTTAATATTTTGAGAATAGGACTTTTATTGAACTCTCCAACTTGAACCATGACATAGGAGCATATTCGGATGGTGCTGACAAGAGAGAACATTGTTCTATTAGGATGATGAAAACTCTATAGAAGATCCTACGATGGTGTACACCTTTGTTGCTTGAAGAAGGAAGAAGCCAAAAGGGTGATGAAAGAAGTTCATCAAGGGATTTGTGGCCCTTATATGAATGGCAAAATGTTAGCCAAGCAAATCCTAAGGATAGGGTACTATTGGAATACAATGGAGACTGATTGTGTAGAATATGTGAAAAGTTGCCATGATTGTCAGACACACGCCAACTTGAACCATGTACCACCTAGTAAGTTGTATAACATGACTTCTCTGTGGTCATTCTTAGTTTGAGGCATAGATGTGATCCGAAGGATGGCTCTTAAGGCTTTAAATGGGAATGAATACATTCTAATGGCAATTGACTATTTCACCAAGTGGGTGGAAAGTAGCCTCCTACTCCATATTGAAGGCTACGCATGTGGCTCGATTCTTAGAAAGCAACATCATATGTTGGTTTTGGGTGTCCTAAGCGATCATTTTGATAATGGTTCCCACTTTGAGGGTGAAGTTCGAAGGGTCATGGAAGATTATGGCATTAATCATCACAAGTTCTCATCATATCAACCATAAGCTAATGGGGTTGTAGGAGCAGCTAATAAGAATGTGAAGAATATCCTAGCCAAGATAGTAGTGAAGTACAAAGATGGGCCGAGAAGCTTCCATTTGCTATATGGGGTTATAGAACTTCTATCCGTGCATTGACTAAGGCAACACCTTACTCTTTGGTTTATGGTAATGAGGTCGTGCTTCCTATTAAGGTGGAGATACAATCTTTGAGTGTATTGGTAGAAACCAAGGTCCTAGAAAAGGATTGGGCTAGGGCGAAATATGAACAATTGTCTTAGATAGATGAAAAGAGAACTAGGGCACAGTATCATACACAATGGTACCAAAAAAGGATTACTAGAGCATTCAACAAGAAAGTAAAACCGAGAAACCTTAAAGAAGAAGACTTGGTCCTAAAGGTGCTTAGAGATGAGACTTTTAACCCAAGAGAAAAGATGAAACCAAGGTGGTCTAGGCATTAAACCTTAAAGAAGGAGGCTTGGTCCTAAAGGTGCTTAGAGATAAGACTTTTGATCCAAGAGGAAAGATGAAACTGAGGTGGTCTGGGCCTTTTATTGTTAATAAGATCATGTCTGGGGGTGCTACAAGGATCACAAATTTAGATGGGGAAGAGATGCTTTGCCCAATTAACATGGATAGACTCCGAAAATACCACATTTAAAGAAAAAAAGAAAAAGCATGCTAGGTTGAAAACCCGAAAGAGTGACCTAGGAAAAAATTAAGGTAAGAGAACCCCACTAGATTGAAAACCCAAAAGGATGGTCTAGGCAAAAGTTAGGGGAAAAGACCATAGGCATGGCTAAAATTCCTAAAGGGACGTCATGGGCAAAAATTACATGGCAAAGGAAAAAGAAAAGAAGAAAAGAAAAAAAAATGAGATGATAATAAGCAAAGATAATCAGAAGGTGATTCTCTCATTGCTTAAATTAAAAGATAATAAGATTGTTTTCATTGGGGATTTGGAACATTCCAGTCCTTTATTAAGTTTAAAAACAAAAACACAAGAACCATAAAAGTGCTAAAAAGTAAAATATGGGGCATATCAAGATAGTCACTTAGTCCTTCTTGCTTTATTGCTAGTCTTCATGTAAGCATTCTCATCCCTCAGAATCCACTTCATGTCACCCTCTAACCATTGCTTGTACCTCGCAATGAGATAGATGTATCGAGGAGGAACAGTACCTTTTGTCACCCTACGACGTGGCAAGCCTCACTAATTTTTCCCAAGATCCTATTGGTAAACACCTCAGTGTGGAAGGCACCTTCATCATCAGGAGCTCCTTGACGTTCCCCAAATTGCCTTGAGATGAGACAAGTGGAGTAGTATGAGCAGCAATGAAGCCCAACTAAAGGCACACAGTAGTCCTTGCAACTATTGTGGACCATGCTTGAGATGTGCCACCACTCCACGACCCATTGAATGTCATCTCCTTGATGTGACCCATAAGCTCCTTGTATGCCTAAAAGTTCATGTCAATTTGATGAAACTGACAGTCCCTAAGATGCCTAGGGTGGTATGTGCTAGGAGGTACAGTAGGAGGTTAAAGCAACCGAAGCCTCTCTTGTAGCCATATCTAAGAAAGAGAGGGAGAAAAAAAGAAAGAGAAGGAGAAAAATAGAGAGAAAAGGAAAAAAAAAGAGAGAGCATGAGTGAGAAAAAAAAATAAAAAATGATGAAAGACGGTATAAGGTGTCTTGATGGGTTGAAAATCAAAAGGCAACCCATACAAAATTAGAGGGATCCCACTGGGTTGAGAACCTAGGCTAAAGTTAGGGATTATACTTGAAGAAGAAGAGGACTTCCTACAAAGAAGCTTGCTTCCATCCTATGACATCAAAACCATTAAGAGTTTCTACCAAGATCAAGCCTACCTGGTTCCTACTCTTTTGCTCATAAGCCACCATGCATATTCGGAACTCCACACAATATGACCTTTGAATTAAGAAATAACTTGCAAGAGCACATAAGCAAAAGGCAAGAAGAAAGTATAAACGTGGCCTCTCACCCATGGGAAGGGCCGAGCTGGACAAGTACTTAAAAACTAACCAAAGGCTAAGTTTACCGAAGACCCACCACCTATTTACCATGGCAGAAGGGATGCCCAACACAACTTAGAGTAAGGAGGGGAGATCCCCACCTATGGTAGGGAAGATGAGATTATCAATCTCCAACCTATGATAGCAACCAATTCTTCAATAGTGGGGCATAGTTCTATTCCATTGAAGTAGAAAACATGTTGAGAAGGAACCGAATAGTTGGTAGTAGCCTGATTAAGAGGCTTATCCACCCTTATTTGATGGTATGGAAAGGCACAAGAAAGACCATAGAGGGCGATGGAATCCTTGAGATCGGCACCAAGCCTCCTAGTCCAAGTTGAGACATCAAGTGGAGAGTTTTCTGCCATTAAAGGACCTCAACAAAAGGGCTCTCTGGGTTGAAACTATGTTGGTGAGGGTTTTTAACTCAAACAACTACTTTTATACTTAATTAGGGCGGTTAGGGTTTCCTCTGACTCACGGCCCACATATGCAAGGTCAACCCTGCGTACGCAAAGTCAAAGCTACATATGCAGGCCCATCCCCACATACACATGGCACTTGGCAGAAGCCTATTCTCCCCTCTTTTAAGCATGGTTTTTCACTCCAAGGCATTCATATGGTTCCTACAACCTTGAGGATCATTCAAGACACATTCCAAGCACAAGATTTCAAGCATCAAAGAAGCAATGTTGTATAGAAACATACAATTAACCATATATCTTTTAAATTAAGTACTAGTCCTAATTAAAAGCACAAATATAAAAAGATGTTCTTAAATACAATCCTTTGTCTCAAATTAAATTAAAATGTTTATGAGAGGAAAGAAAAGACAACAAAAGCAACAAGAAAAGAAAGTTATGTGTTGTATGCCTATATGTCTTGACTACATGTAATCAATGGTGCCACCTTTACCTTGGTTGGTAGCTAGGAGTCTCCTCTGAATACTCCTCCTCACCACCGTCATCACCATCATCTTCATCATCATCATCACCTCTACTCGGATGGGTCGACCCTCTAGGACTGTACATGTTCCTTGAATAGTTGGTCACCTTCAGCTTATGATTCCCAACCAACCATACCAACTCCTCATGCTCTTGGATAGGGGTTGCAATTCAAAGAAGGAAGGGTTAGTGACTGAACCAAAAAGAGATAGAACAAAGGGAAGGAAGAACTCACCGCTTGGGTGTTGAGAGGAAAAGGATTGCCCATGACATTAAGATTACGGGGCACGACGTGCTTCCTAGCAAAGCCATCATGACCATAAGTATAGACCTTCCAAGGGAGATGTGGAGGGTCAATGAACTCACCGATAGCAAGCTCCTCCTATTACAGTTTCCTACCATTAGAAGTCATGATAAACAAAGTAAAGGAAAAGGAAAAGAAGAAGAAGAGATAGAGCATATACTTGAGCAGTAAAGGAAGGCATAAAGTAGGTGATATTAAACTCCTCATAGTTTAATCCCTTAAGGAGTTGCCCGGCGTAGGGAGCATCGCTCCCTCATGAGTTATACTTAGCATTTGTCATGGAGTATGGGGCCAGCAAGAACTTAGGAGGTTCTATTGGAATATGTGGGTCATCCCTACCCACCAACTGGCACTGCACCCTCTCCGCCAGGAAGAGGGCCCTCAAGCCCGCTCTTTCAAAGGGTTAGGTGATCTCCAAAGCAATGAGGGTAGTAGGTTCCAAGTCTAAAGAAGCAAGAAGGGGTTGGCTAGCCCCTAAAGTCTAGTTAACCTAAAATGACATAAGGTTAGAATAAGAGTATTCTAATGGGAATGCACGAAGAAGGATGAAAAACTAGAACTCTTAAACTTACCTCATTCGAGGGAACTCCCTCAAACTTAGATCGGTGCATGGGGTTATAAGGCCATGCCTAACCACCCATTGCTACAAAAAGAAGCACAAGCCACAAGTTAGAGGCAAGATAACAGTTTGCAAGATGATAGCTTGCAAGATGATACAGTTTGCAAGACTATAAGCTACAAATGAAAATAGAAGATGGAAAGAGAACTAACCTCTAGGAGCTTCCAAGACCCCACAAGCTGTCGCAAGGTGCCTTAGTTGAGAGTATTGAGGATGGAGTAAAGATAGGCGAGACATACTTGCCCCTAGTCGGTCCTCCGTGCATCTCCAAAGTCTTGAAAGAGGGTCAACCACCTCTAGGAGGTAAGCTCCCAAAAAATGTAGAAGGAAGGCCCTAGCTATATGTTGAGACTCAAATGGATGCCCAACGCGCTGTCCAAGTTGATGATGGCCCCTTCAAAGCTAAGGCGGTCATGCGGTGGAAGTTGTAGGGAGTTATTGTCATCTCCCACTCAGCGACATGAAAGGTGTGAGTAGTATCCCCCTACCTCTCAATGAGGCACTGCACCTAGATAGCACTTGCGGAACTTTCTGAAAGAAGGCCAATGATAGGCTCTATGAGAGACCTTGAAAGTTCCTCTTAAAAAAGAGAGATTTTTGGAGTTCTTTTTAGGGCACCTCTCATTTTGGGTAAGTGGTGTGAAGCGTCACTTATTTTTAAAAAGAAAAAGAAAAAAGAAATATAAAATACATGACTGAATTGTTCTTTTATCATTGATTCAATAAAAAAGTACATATTTGAAAATTACATGGCTTTGGGTCCTAGTTACAAACTACCAAATAATTACATGGCATTTTCTCCTAGTTACAATCTACCCAAAACAAAAATAAAGACAAGGCATAGATCTACCTATCTAAAAGAACTAGATTTGGAGGTTAGGTTACGGAATGAGAAGTTGTTAGGCACTCATTCCACCCAAAAAAAAGTCTGGTCTTCTAGACTCTTATGACCAATGTTGACCAATGTACCCTTAATGCATGACATGAATGATATATTGCATACACGTTAAAAAAAAAAAAAAAAAAAAAAAAAAAAAAAAAAAAAAAACTAAATTACACAAGTTTATTTAGGAATACATCCTCTTTTTTTTTTTTTTTTTGAAAAATTCAGATCTATGTTGTGATGAAAAATTGATTTTTGGTTTAGAAAAAAAAATTAGATCTGTTTTTGTGAATTTGGAAAGCTTGCTTTCAGTGAAAGAAAAAGTCAGACTAGTTTTGGAGTGAAGTAAAACAAAATATTTTGGTAAAAAATATCAGATCTGTTTTTTGGTAACGAGAAAAATTGGTTTTTGGGTTTGTAAAAATCAGATCTATATTTGCAATAAAAGAATGTTTTTTTTTTTTTTTTTTTGTGTAGAGGATTAGGAAAAAAAAAAAATCAGATCTATTTTTTATGTGGAAAAAGAATTTTAGAAGAGGATTATATTCACAAAATCAATCTATGCAACATGCATCAAACAAAACAAACTAGACCAATCATGACACTTTTTTTATTTCAAAATATGCTTTGTTAACAAAAACTCAGATTTACATTTAAAGAAAATATAGATAAGTTTTGACTAAAGAAAAATTCAGATCTATATCTAAGGAAGATACAAATTAGTTTTTAATTTAAAAAGAATCAGATTGAAATGTAATGAATATGTAAATCAGTTTTTGAGTAAGAAAAATTCAAATCTACATTTAATGAAGATGTGGATAAGTTTTTTGACTAAAGAAAAATTCAAATGTACATCTAATGAAGATGTAGATCAGTTTTTGGATTAACAAAAATTCAGATCTACATCTAATGAAGATGTAGATCAGTTTTTGATTAAAGAAAAATTCAGATCTACATCTAATGAAGATGTGGATCAGTTTTTGGATTACGAAAAATCCAGATCTACATCTAATGAAGGTGTAGATCAATTTTTCAATTAAGAAAAATTCAGATCTACATCTAATGAAGATGTAGATCAGTTTTTGATTAAAGAAAAAAAATATGAGAACAAGCAGATTTTTGAAATAAAGAAGTAGATCTTAACAATAACAACATTATGAACACATTCTAATAAAAATATATTGACAACATATGAGATGAGAATTGTAACATCAATACAAACACAAATATTCATTCATGCATCACAAAACTAAAAGGAAAGAAGAAGAAAAAGTAAAGAAAAGACTACCTCTTGCATGGACATATTCTTTTTCTCAATAGAATATTTTAGGGTTCAAAGAAATTTATGCAATTATCTTTGAAACCTAAAAACCCTAGTTTAAGAGAGAATATCAGAAAAGGGGGGTAAAAAATTTGAGAGTGTGAGAAAGTGTCTCTTGAGAGCGTGAAAGAGTGTGCTAAAATGCTTAAAAAATAAGCAACGACGGGTAGAATGCGAATCGAGATGCTTCTTTTTGTGAAAAAGTCGATAAAGATGTGCCTTATCATCACCTAAAGAAAATTGGGCCAAAGCCCAAAAGGGTGCCATTCGACACTTTGAAAGTTTCGTTCAAGAATCCAAAAGTGCCGAATGGTACTCTTGGACGCTGATTGCACTTTTGTGTTTGGGTGCATTTTGGACTCATTTTTTAGGTTCTCTTGAGTCGGGCCTTGCAGTTAGACATGTTTTCAATCCATAATCTAAAATTTTTATCTCTTTTCAGGATAATTCAGGTCTTTTTAGCAACAATTATATTGTAGATAAATACTCCAAAATAAATCTTGATAAAGTTCAAATTATCCACAATTTTATTGTTATCCAATTATCCCTTTTATTCCTATGCAAGCAATCCTATTTTAAACACTAGTTATCAACCAGTCAAAAAATTATTTGATTAATTTTAATTGTTTAACTAATCAAAATTAATTTAAATTTATCATGCGTGGTCAACTCTACCTAGACATAATGCATGCTGACCGTGCAAACTTGATCATGTGATATCTTTCGATCCAACAGTTTGATTTGAAAATCGGACATACCGTCGCGACCATTAGAACCTCAAGATAATTTTTATGATATGCAATGAAAAAATTAATGCATTTAATACAATGACAAATTTTGGGTACATAAATGGTTTTTCCAATCATTTTCATTGATTAAATCATGGATACAAAATCGAGTGTCTACAGAATGCCCCTCATTGACAGAGCTTGGAAAGTGAATGTCAATGTAAAACAAAGAAACTCATTTTAGTGGCCATGATTTAATTGAGGTTAAATTTTCAAAGATTATCTAGCCCTCGAACCTAAAACTTTGTACCACAGAACTAGTGCTTTACCTTTTTGACAAAAAATGAGAATTGTGAGCACTTGACTTATTTGATAACTGATGAGTTTGGAAATGACTCTTGAAAATTGTTATGAAAAAGAGACTTTTAAATCTTGATCTTGATAATAGAGGTGATCAAGAGGCTTTTCAATCCTGATCTTGAAGCTATAGCTGTTTGCTATCAAGTTCTTTGATTTTGACAAAGGAAATGTCTGTAACCAAGAGACCTTAATCTTGACGAAAGAATTGTCTACGACCTCAATCTTGACAAAGGAGGTGTCTGCGATCTCGATCTTGATGAACGAACTGTCTGCGACCAAGTTCTTGATGAAGGAACTGTCTATGATCTCGATCCTGACGAAAGGTAATTGTTTACAACCTCGATCTTGACAAAAGGCAATTGTCTGCGACCTTTATCTTGATGAAGGAAATGTCTACGACTAAGGGACTTTGATCTTGATGAAGGAAATGTTTGTGACCAATGGACTTGGATCTTGAGGAAGGAAATGTCTATGACCAAGGGACTTTAATCTTGATGAAAGAATTGTCTGCGACCTCAATCTTGACAAAGGAGCTATCTACGATCTCATTCTTGATGAAGGAGCTATTTACGACCAAGTTCTTGACGAAAGAACAATCTATGATCTCGATCTTGATGAAAGAATTATCTATGACCTCGATCTTGACAAATGCGCTATCTATGATCTCGATCTTGATGAAAGAATTATCTATGACCTCAATCTTGACAAATGCGCTATCTATGATCTCGATCTTGACGAAGGAGCTGTCTGCAACCTCTGTCTTTATGAAAGGTAATTGTCTGTAACCTTAATCTTGTCGAAGGAAATGTTTGCGACCAAGGAAATTTCATCTTGACAAAGGAAATGCCCGCAACCGAGGACTTTGATCTTGACGAAAGAATTCTCTGCGACCTCAATCTTGACAAAGGAGTTGTTTGTGATCTCGATCTTGATGGAGGAGCTATCTGCAGCCGAGTTCTTGATGAAGGAACTGTCTACAACCAAGGGACTTTGATCTTGACGAAGGAAATGTCTGTGGCGTCAATCTTGATGAAGGACCTATTTGCGATCTCGATCTTGATGAAAGAGCTGTCTGTGACTGAGTTCTTGACGAAGGAACTGTCTACAATCTTGATCTTAAGGAAAGGCAATTGTCTGCGACCTCGATCTTGACAAAAGGTAATTGTTTACGACCTCGATCTCGACAAAGGAAATGTCTGCGATCAAGGGAGTTTGATCTTGATGAAGGAAATGTCTACGACCAAGGGACTTTAATCTTGATGAAGGAAATCAAGGAGCTTGATCTTGATGAAGGAAATGTCTGCAACCAAGGGACTTTGATCCAAGGGACTTTGATCTTGACAAAGGAAATATCTACAACTAAGGGAATTTGATCTTAATGAAGGAAACGTCTATGACCAAGGGACTTTGATCTCTGACCTCAATCTTGACAAAGGAGCTGTTTGCGGTCTCGATCTTGATGAAGGAGCTGTCTGCAACCTCGATCTTGACAAAAGGTAATTGTCTACGACCTCGATCTTGACGCAGGAAATGTCTGTGACCAAGGGACTTTGATCTTGACAAAGGAAATCAAGGGGCTTCTTAACCTTGAAACAAAGTTGCTACCTTCAGTTACTCCTTGCCTTGGCAGAACACTTCTGGGACACCACATGTACATTCCATTTCCCAGGCATTGGTGAGGTAATGTTGACACCTTATGACTTTTCCATCATCACTAGCCTAAAATTAGGTGGTGAGAGAATCCGTGTCCATGACTCCCTTACTCCTAATGAAATTAAGAAACTCCTAGGCATAGTGCCTTCCAAAATGAGGAGTAAAAATGTTCCTTTGTCATGGATGTGTGAGAACATTTCAAAATGCAATACTGTGGCTAGGGGCCCTCGTATGTTCATGCTTCTTTTCATTGGGACTTTCTTGTGCCCATACCTAGGCAGTACAGTGAATCTGCATTATTTATGGAGCTTGAGAAACATTGAGTAAATCAAGAATTATGATTGGGGTGGTATGGCTTATGCTACCCTTTTACATTTCATGACTCAACTTTCTAAGCGTAGCCTTTCAAGCTTGGGGGTAGGGCTCCATTTGTATGGCAAGTGAGGTTTAGAATTTTTGGCTATGTGTGGGTTTTGGAAAATTATTTTGGCTATGTGGTAATGGTGTTGTGAAACTTTTTTCAGGTCTGGATGTATGACTACTTTGGAGTTGGTCCTACAATTGGGGAGGAGGTTAACGGTATTTTTCTTAGGTTCCTTTGGTGGTTACCCTCTGGCGTTCTTTGGAAATTTGGCACTTGGTGATTAACAATTTGATTGCTGATGATGTGAGCCCTTCTCCCCCCTTTTTTTCTTGTGTGTGAGATTTTTGGTGTTTGATTATGGTTTGGTCTTTTTCCATTCTAGGTTCCTGTGTGATTTTTTAGATGTGTTTAAATCCTTGGGCTGGATGTAAGGAGTATGCAAAGTGTGAGCAGGCTTTGGAGCTGAATGGCTATCAGGTATTATTTGATTGTGGGCATGGAAGGTATTGGTATCTTGGTGATCTGGTGTTACCCTAAGTTCAACATGCATATCCTCCTACAATAATTCTAGTTCCTCCTTCTCCTTCCGTCCGATTGGCTAACCTTATGACTAATGAGGAGATTGCTCAGGCCCGTGTTGGCTACATTGCTCCAGGAGTAGCAAGGACTTATTCTAAATTTGTTTGAACTCATTGACAAGGCTGCTTGGCTGGCATATCAGTACTTCTTTTCCTTTTTGAAGTCAAATTCTCATTTTGTATACTCCTTTTTGTGTTTCTACTTGGTGACCATATTTACATGTTGGATTTTCAGACTCTATCTTCTGAAGGAGAGGAAGGGGGAAAGGAAGAGGAAGAAATTCCCTCTCTTCACCATGCTGGTAGCTCTTCTAGTTCTTTCACGGAGACTTTTCCCCATTTTTCGGCATGGCTATATAATGTGATGAATCCCAATTTAACATATAGTTCCATGCCTTTGAATAGGATAAAGCATACTCCAAATGTCCCTTGGCCTAAGCCAATATATTCTTGCATGTTTAGTTCTTTGTCCTTATTTCTTCCTGGCTTTTTTGGATGGCTTATGATTTGGTAGATTTGTGCTTTAGTTTGATGTTGAGGAAAGCATGTGAATAATTGGAGGCTTACAATCATTGGCTCATACCCAATCTTCCCAATATGTGCTCAATGAGGTGAGCTGGGTACGCAATGATGCTTTTTGAGTATCTTTTGTATGGACCTTTCTTGATGATGGAATTATCACTTGATTTTGCCTATTTTTCAGGTACATCGAATGCAAGCTGTTGATTCTGCCAGAAGAACTTTGGAGGAAAGGATCAGAACCCTTGAACTTGAGAATCATTGGTATGATCCTCGATTTTATGCCAGTCAAAGGGGAAATACTGAAGGCAGCTCCTCTAGAGGTGGATTGAGGAGGTCTTCTAGCAGGCGGACCCAGAGTCCCAATGATGTTTGATTTGTATTTTTATTTTTCCTGTAAATAAAAGGAAGTGTTCCTTAGACAATTTTGTTTTAATTTCCATTTTTAGTTCTCTGTCCTTGGAATTGCCTTGACCATGTAGAAACTTTAAATGAGATAAGTTTAGAATTCATCTGATAAGGTTTTATGGTACCAACTCAAACTTATCTAGATTGACTCTGATTGTATCTGCACTTACTTGAATAAGGTGGAGCCGAATGCCCCTAGTTTAAAAATTAATGCATGGTTTTTTTTTGGAAATCTTGATGATGATGATTTCTTTTGAAAAGATGGTGATCATTTTTTTTTTTTGAAAACGAATGAGGCATGGTCCAATGCCCCTAGCTTGGGATATGAACCAATGGTCTTGAAAAATTTTGATTTGATTAATTTTTTTTTTTTGAAAACAATGATGCAAGTGATGATTTAAAAATAAAGGGTTAGACATATCAGAATGCCCCAGTTTAATCAAAAAAATCTTTTTAAGTGTTTAACGATCTAAAATAAAGCTCGAGAACGCAAAATTGCATGGAATTGTGTGAATAAGTGATGGTAGAGCTAAGTGCCACTTGGCACTTAAGAAGTGCCATTCGGCACTTGGTCACACCATGGCACGTACGCCATGGTGGGCCGACTCCTCACAATTTTCTAATGCGTGTTTCACGTTCTCATGCTTTTTGAAAAATATTTTCTTCGTTTGTGATCATGAAACACTTTCTACTTAGCTACAAACTCTATGAAACCTATTTGAACTTGAATAAAAACTGATGTACCTTATTTTCGCTATATTCCCTACAAAAACTCTCTGCATAAAGGTTAGAAAAACACAATATTCACACACAAAAGTCATCCATGGCTAGCAATCACAATTTTTCTCATTCAACAATTCATGTTATCTATAGATGGGCTCGTAGCTTTGATTTCAATACCAAAATCAATTTTACAACCTACAAATTAGAGGGAATTAAGGCTCTGAGGAATGTCAAAATCAAGTGAAATTTTGGGATCCCGAAGATCATGTGTTCCTACTTCCATCACTAGTAGTATGGTTGAAGGACATATGGTAATCTCAGTGCAGTTGTTTCAAGACTGATTAACAAACGCATTTATGGAGTGACCAATAATATGGAAAAAAACTTTTTGGCTTGGCCCAATGCTTTGTAGGAGAATTTTTGCTTTGCTCTAAAAGACATGGTTTTATGGATGCTCGAGCCGTAAGTGTTGTGAGTCAGATTAAGGATGTCGATAATCCTGTTTCTTTAATCTTGGTAGAAAACCTTCTAGGATTAGATTCTGTGTTTCAAGGTGGAGAATCTCAAAATTTTCTTGGGAGTCCCTTGACTTTGCAGATATGGCTGATGGAGAGACTAGATATGATTGCCAGGCGTACAACTGGTAAATATGGGCCTTGCAGTTTTCTTAACAGGACTGTCATCAAAACTGAGTGTCAAACTGAGAGTGATTGGGTGAAGTTCTTGAACACGAAATCTAGTTCTTCAATTCGATGGGATTGTTACTAGTAGAAGTGCCCACCCCCTTTACTTCAATCTCTAGGATCAAATCACATCTTCATTGTTAGATTGTGGAGGGCCACTTTCTATAAGGCAAATAGACTCTTGAGGTAGTTCCAATCTGAAAAAGGAATGCCAGGTGGAAAAAGAAGAAGGCCTTTCACTCCTATGGACACAAATCCTACTTCTATAAAGAACATGCTATTGGGCTTAGAGATGGCTGATCGAGTAGACCAGTCTTTTGTCAAGGTTCACTTTCACATATGACTACAAAATACTCTAATTGGTTGGTGGACAAGATTATTGATAGGGAAGCTGAGATGGTTGTTATGAGAAAACAGTTTCTTAGAGATAACCGAGAAAGACATGATGAAGACAACTATGAATTCAAGAGAATAGACTGTTGGAAAATTTGGTTTTGTATCTCATACAAAAACACACGGCGGAAGCAACAAACATGGATCTATTTCATTCATGATTGATAACATACACTATGCAAACTTCAGAATTTAAGAACAAAATAGCGTACCTTGATATGGAGAAATTCAAAACAAAGATTAGAAACACTTGGGAACACTTTTAATATTCAATCCAATTCCACTTTACACCCAAGAAGTGTGGTCTCTCAATCAGTTTTCAAGGAAAAATTATCGAGTGGCTTCACTCACACATACACACCATTTCACAATCATGTCTCTCTTTTTCTTTTACTCTTATAAAAAATTCTGTATATTTCTCCTTTTATAACTAACTAATTATCTAATTGGGCTGGCCTATTGGGCCTTTTCAATTGGACTTTAGTGTGTGGCTTGTAGTGGGACCAAAAAGGACCAATAAGACACTAGCTTTAATGGGCCTTGTGCTTTTCTGTCAACTCTTGACAAGTCCAAAGTTACCATTAATTATATTTAATACCACTATATAAATATAATTGCACTCTAGGCCTTATTAATAAATCACATCCCAAGACTTTATTGTACAAGCAATCCCTTCATAAAATATTCATAGTAATACAAAGTCATGAATATAGACTGTCACTTTGAAAATTACTACATCTTAATCCTTGAGTATCCGATTTAATCCTTTAAGGTTATTCATAACATATTTATGAAATCCAATTTCATAAATATATACTTTAGTAACTTCTTACCAAAGTGGTTAGACCTTACACTTTGAATAACCAAACTCATTAAACTTATCTCAGGGGAATATTTTATATCTCCGTTAAGAGATTATGAATTCCATATTGAGAATATATATTCCATCAACACTAAATGTGGTTGCCCAACATATTGAGGTTTTGACCGTTACTTTAGATCTCACTTCTAATATATCAAAGCAACCTACACCTTATGATTAGGTCCACTATTCTCTCAGGATTAAGAGTTCATGCAAATAGAAGTCGTGACATTTATTATTCGTGAGATTTATTATTCATTTCATAGTCGTTAGGAGAATAATAAATCTCATAGTGGTCCAGTTCAATATGTCTTAACTTTTAAAACATATCAATATATCAACTAGAAGTCTTCACTTCCGTGATTAAGACAAATTATATTAGTTGATACATTATAGTCTTCGCATATGAAATGTCCAATTTTATCATCGACTACGAACTATAAATTCTGAGTTTACAAAAGACTAGTGACTTATATCTTCTGTGGCTAAATCACATAAATCACATACTATGCATCTCATGGGCTATATGATAATGTCCCAATATTCATGTTACCATTATTTTAGATAAAAATAAAACAACTTTATTAAACACAATATTAAGTCATACATAATGTCATACATAGCATCATACAATAGGATTTAAGGGCACACAACCTAACATAGACAAGGATGACACAATACCTAACACAAAAGAAATCAATGATCAGCCAGAAGAGAAAGGACTGAAGACAAAGTGACCTTCTTATTCTTGACTTTGAACATGTTTATTTTAAAGTTGATGTAAAAACTCTTATGTTTAGGAATTATTTAGGACATGTAGGTTAAGGATTCTATTTAAGATGTAGGTTTTTTTTTTTTTTTTTTTGGTTTGGTTTGGTTTGGTTTAGGGTTTAGGTTGTTGAGGCAACTTTTTTTTTTAATAGGAAAATGGTGGTTTTGGGAAATAGTGACCGGATCAATGCATGGTTGCCTACGTACCTTCTTGGTAGAAGGATCATGTCATCACGTAGTTCATTATTTTTATTTGCCTTAACTTTTGCCTAGGTCGCCCTTTTGGATTTTCAACCTAGCAGGCTCTCTCACTCTTTTTTTTTTTTACTCTCCTTTTGCGTAGGTCACTCTCCTTTTTTTTTTTTTTTTTTTAGGAAAGGAAATAGCATAATTTACAACTACTTCAGATGTGGTGTTATGACTACCACCTTAGACGTGGTATTTCTTCAATTGATCCATGTTGGTTGACTCAGTGAAAGGGTTTGCATCTAAATCCATCAACCTTCTACTGCCCTAGAGTATATCTGCTTGATAATGTATGGGCATGCCCAAATTTGCTTGAACTTCCTGTTTGCATCTTAAACTGGGGCTTAGATTTCTTTCAGCACTAGATCCCCCAACTTCAAATCTCTTGCTCTTACTTTTTTGTCAAAAGCTTTCTTGAGCCTCCATTGGTATCCTTGAATGTGATACATGGCTTTGAGTCTTTCCTCATCCTGCATGCATAGCTGGTCATATCTGCTTTGCAACCAATCTACTTTGGGGATTTCACTTTCCAGTATTGTCCTTAGTGAATGGACACCAATTTCAATGGGAAGGATTGCTTCCATCCCATACACCAATGAATAAGCAGTGGCTTCTGTGGAGGATTGAATTAATATTCTATAACCCCCAAAGTGCATAAGGCAATTGTAGGTGTCAGTCCTTGTAGTTCTTTCTGATCTTCTTCAAGATTCAGCCTATATTTTTATTAGCAGCCTCAACTGCTCCATTAGTCTAAGGACAGTAAGGTGAAGACTTTTGGTGTTGAATGTTAAACTGTCGCAGCAACTTTTTTGTTTCTCCATTATAATGTAACCCATTGTTAGAGATAATTTCATATGGTACCCTATATCTGTAGATGATATTGGTCTAAATGAATGAGCAACTTTTTTTGAATTCAGAACCTTGTATAATGCAGCTTCTACCTATTTAGTGAAGTAATCAATGGCTACAAGTATGAATTCATGGCCATTGGATGCAGTTGGGTGAATCTGCATTATCATGTATCGTTTGACATATTGAATGGCTATATGGTAATTGAATGGAAGTTATTGGATGGTCATTGGCTTGATGGCCATCTTTTACATCCGGATTCTTTATGGGCAAGGATATATATATCGCTTGGATTGACTATTGAATAGTTATTGAATCTAAAGAGATATAATAGTCATGCTTGTCTTGTACGTGATTCTGTTATTGTACCTTTTGGCATTCAATGCATGGCTTCAATATTTTATGCATCTTTTGTCCTTTATGGCCATGGAAAAGTAGAACCATATATATAGGATTCCAACCATCTGACAGTATAATATATATATATATATATATAATGAAATATAAAATCATATATTACGTATATAAATCCATATATTATATTATATATAATGTAATATGGATTTTTAAATGTAATAAGGGTTTTTATTACGTTATATATATATATATATATATATATATATATTAATGCTAGTTTAATGAAATTTATTCCTAATAAGATTAGGATTATGTTTTTCACGTGTCTAGCATTATTATGGTTCTTCATCTTAAAAACCTTTAATTTAAAATATCTAGTGGGAGAGAGATACAAGGGTTGGATCTCACGGTCTCCATTATCAGTTCATCGTAGTGTGGGATAAGCACCTCGTCTTGGCATATATGCCTCGCGATCGCAAAGGAGGGTGTTTACTTCATAGTACTACAAGATTGAACTTACCCATTTAAAGTAGTGTGGACAAACACCTCGTCATGGCGTATATGCCTCGCAATCCCAAAGAAGGTTGTTTTTTTCCATGGTACTACAAGTTGAAACACTATAAAATGGAGATGAAATGTGGCTACACAGGACTCTAGATAATGGTGTACACTAGACTAAGTGTAATGTTAACCTCCCAAAGGAGCTATGTCATTATTACTTAGAGGCTAAAGATAATATGGCATATTATTAGTGTTTGATAAGAGTTATCATGATAGCACTAATAATGAGAATAGTTCTCAACCAATTAATGTGTCTATAATAAACTTGCTACCAAGGAATTATAGACATGGATTGGGTTGTTGTTGCATATATTATTTTATGGTTTTATTAAGGTTCAATATTATATGCCTATTTGCTAAATTGATGATGTCCAGTTTACTTATTATATTCATGTTTATTATTTTTAGATTTAAATCATGGCATCATTTAGCCCACTTGTTGCTATTCTTAACCAAAACAAACTGATTAGGTCCAACTATGTTGATTGGAAAATAAATTTGGACATTGTTCTTACTGCTGAAGAGCACAAATATGTGCTTACTCAACCATGTCCTAGCTTTCCTTCATTAGATACTTCTCTTGAGGAAAAACAACGATATGATCGTTGGCAGAAATCTAATGAGATGGCCAAGTGCTATATCCTAGCATCTATTTTAAATGTTCTATAGCATCAAATGCAGGATGTAGAACTTGCTTCGAACATAATGCTTAGTCTGAAGGAGATGTTTGGTGAGCAAGGCCGTTCTACAAGGTAAGAAACTATGAGGCAAATTTATAATACCAAAATGGCTGCAGGAAATTCAGTAAGGGAGCATTGTCTTAGGATGATTACTAATCTGAACACATTAGAAGTTTTAGGTGCCGACATTGATGGAGAATCCCAGATGGATATGATACTCCAGTCACTACCGAAATCATTCAAGGAATTCAGAATCAATTATAATATGAACAAAAAGATTTATTCATTGTCTAAATTAATGAATGAGTTAGTGGCGGCGGAAGGCATCTTTGGTATTTCTAGTGTTGAAGCCAATATGGGTGAAGCTTCTACTTCTCAACCTAAGTAGAAAGGTAAGGGTAAGAAGAAGAAGAAGGACTTCACTAAGAAAGATGGTAAACAAATTGTATTACGAGTTGCCAACAAAGGAAAGAAAATAAAAGGAAAGTGTTTTTATTATGGTGAGAAAGGACATTGGAAGAGGAATTGTCCAACATTCAAGGCTACCAAGCATAAGGGTATGAAAAGTTCATTTCTTCTTGAAATATGTTTGGTACAGAATCCCACAGATTCCTGGTGTGTGGATTCAGGTTGTACTAATCATATCTGCAATTTTTTGCAGGGGTTCCAGGAGACTAGAAAGTTGAATGAGAGAGAACTATTTCTTACTTTGGCTGATGGGAGCAGGATTCCAGTTGTATTTGTTGGAGTGTTTAATTTATACTTTAAGTCTAGAGTTTTAATATTGGAAGACTATTTGTATGTACTTAATGTTTGTAGGAATTTGATTTCTGCAACTTACTTAAGTAAACATGGATATTGTGTTATTCTTTAAGACAATGTTGTAATAAAGAAGGATAAAATGTTTATCTGTTCTGGCAATATTGTAGATGGCATTTATATTTTAACTCCTGACAAGTATGAATTATACAATTCTAAATTAGATAGTAGCTCTCATGTAAAATCATTAAAGAGAAAGTTTCCTTATACTAGTGATGCATATCTATGTCACTTGCATTTGGGTCATATTAATTCAAATAGGATTTAAAGACTAATCAAAGATGGACTTTTACAGCCCATAAACTTTGATGGATTTCCAGTTTGTGAATCTTGTTTGGAAGGTAAGATCATCAAACGACCTTTTAATGTAAAAGGTAGAAGAGCCCAAGAGTTGCTTGAATTAGTTCATACAAATGTATGTGGTCCTATGTCAACCCAAGCAAAAGGAGGTTATGAGTATTTCATCATTTTTACGGATGATTACTCAAGATATGGTTATGTGTACCTAATGAGACGGAAATCCGAAGCCTTTGACAAGTTCAAAGAGTTTAGGGCTGAAGTTGAAAATCAATTGGGTAAATGCATAAAGGCCATTCGATTTGATCGAGGTGGCGAATACCTTCTTAGGGATTTCAAGGATTACCCAATTCAAAATGGGATTATCTCCCAATTGACTGTACTTGGAAATCCCCAACAAAATAGTGTAGCAGAAAGAAGGAATAAGACTCTTTTGGAAATGGTTAGATCCATGATGAGTTACTCAATTTTACTAGTTTCTTTTTGGGGATATGCACTAAAAATTGCTATGCATCTTTTGAGTTTAGTTCCATCAAAATCTTTTCCCAACACACCCAAGGAATTGTGGAGTGGGCAAAAGCCTAGTATGAAATATCTCCACATTTGGGGATGTCCAGCACATGTGTTGAAAGGGAAGTCTGATAAATTGGAAGCTAAAGTGGAAGTATGCATGTTTTTAGGTTATTCAAAAGAAACCAAGGGTTATTTATTCTATAATCATAAGGATAACAAAATGTTTGTTATCACCCATGCCAAATTTTTCGAAGATGATTATGTGAATAATTTTAATCCTAGAAGTAAAGTTGTATTGGCTGAAATAGATGAACCTGTAGTTGAACAACCAATAGATGATGTGGCTATATTGGATACACCACAGGATATTACTCATGAGATGTCTAGTACACAGATGCCTCATTGTAGTGGGAGAATTATTCAGCCTCCTGTGAGATTTATAGGTTTGGGAGAAACTTATAAAGCTATCTCAGAAGAGGCTGAATCGGATCCTACACTTATGAGGAGGCAATGAATGATATAGATGCACATCATTAGGTCCAAGCTATGAAATTTGAATTGGATTCTATGTATTCCAATCATGTATGGGATCTTGCAAAAGCACCTAACGGCATTAAACCTGTCGGTTGCAAATGGGTTTACAAGAGGAAGAGAGGGATAGATGAAAATGTTGAAACCTTTAAACCAAGGCTAGTGGCGAAAAGGTATACATAAAAAGAAGGTATTTATTATGATGAAACTTTTTCGCCAGTAGCCGTGCCTAAGTCTATCAGAATTCTCTTATCCATTACTACTCATTATGATTATGAGATTTAGCAAATGGATGTCAAGACTGCATTTCTTAATGGCAAACTTGAAGAAGAAATATACATGTTGCAATCGAAAGGTTTCATAGCAAAGATCCAATAGCATATGGTATGCAAGTTGAATAGGTCCATTTATGGACTTAAGCAAGCATCTAGGTCATGGAACATCAGATTTAATCAAGCAATCAAATCATTTGGTTTTGAACAAAATCTTGATGAACCATGTGTGTACAAAAGACATCGAGATAAAGTGGTAATGTTCCTAGTGTTTTATGTTGATGATATTCTACTAATTGGGAATGATGTAGGGGTAATGTCATCAGTAAAGGTTTGGTTGTCAAGCCAATTTGATATGAAGGACTTGGGTGAGGCTAATTTTATTCTAGGGATTAAGTTTTGGTGAGATCGCAAGAATAAGATGTTAGGCTTATCACAAGTTGGATATATAGATAAGGTCCTAAAACGGTTTAGCATGCAAAATTCCAAGAAATGATTGCTTCCTTTTAGACATGGAATTTCTTTGTCTAATAACCAAAGGCCTAAGACTCAAGAGGAAGAAAATATGATGAGACAAGTTCCTTATGCTTCTGCAGTGGAAAGTCTCATGTATACCATGCTTTGTACTAGACTAGATATCTATTATTTAGTTGGCATGGTCAGTTGATATCAATCAAATTCAGGACTAAAACATTGGCAAGTTATAAAGCATATTCTCAAGTATCTATGGAGAACGAGAAATTACATGCTTGTTTACCATTGTGAGGATTTGATTCCCATTGGCTATACAGATTCAATTTTTTAATCGGATCTAGATTTCAGAAAATCCACTTCAGGATGTGTTTCCACCTTGGGACTCCACCATGGAAGCTCAGTACGTTGGAGGATTTGATCCACTTCAGGATGTGATTTCTAGATTCCCATTGGAGGAGTGTTAAGCAATCTTGTATTGCAGACTCCACCATGGAAGCTTAGTACGTTGCTACTTGTGAAGCAGCAAAGGAGGCTGTTTGGCTCAAGAAATTCCTTTCTGATCTTGGTGTTGTAAGAATGGAGCAAGTTCCCATCACATTGTTTTGCGACAATAGTGGAGCGGTTGCACAATCCAAAGATCCAAGGAATCATAAGAAAGGGAAGCACATTGAGAGGAAGTACCACATCATTTGAGATATTGTTGCTCGTGGAGATGTTGTGGTAGCCAAGATTGAAAGTGAAAATAATCTAGCAGATCCTTTTACCAAAGCCTTACCTTAAACGACTTTCGAGTCATATTTGGAGGGAATGGGAGTTATATTAGTGCACAATAGTCTTTAGGGCAAGTGGGAGATTGTTAAGATGTATGCCCTTAAATCCTATTGTATGATGCTATGTATGACATTATGTATGATGTATGCCCTTATGTGATTTAGTCACAGAAGATATAAATCACAAGTTCTTTGTAAACTCAGAATTTATAGTTCGTAGTTGGTGATGAAATTAGGCATTTCATCTGTGAAAACTATAACGTATCAACTAAGATGATTTGTCTTGATCATGAAAGTGGAGACTTCTAGTTGATATGTTGATATATTTTAAGAGTTAAGATATATTGAACTAGACCGTTGTGAGATTTATTATTCTCCTAACAATTGTCAAATGAATAATAAATCTCACAACTTCTATTTACATGAACTCTTAATCCTAAGAGAATGATGGACCTGATCATGATGTGTAGGTTGCTTTGATATATCAAAAGGGAGATCGAAAGTAACGGTCAAAACCTCAGTATGTTGGGCAACCACATTTAGTGTTAATGGAACATATATTCTCAAGATAGAATTCATAATCTCTTAATGGAGATATGAAATATTCCCTTGAGATAAGTTTAACAAGTTTGGTTATTCAGAGAGTTAGGCCTAGCCACTTTGGGAAGAAATTACTAAAGTATATATATATATATATATATATTTATATATTTATATATATATATATATATATATTTTATATATATATATATATTTATGAAATTAGATTTCATAAATATATAATGACTAAATTTAAAGGATTAAACCGGGTACTCAAGGATTAAGATGTAGTAATTTTCAAAGTGGCAGTCAATATTCATGACTTTGTATTACTACAAATATTTTATGAAGGGGTTGCATGTATAATAAAGTCTTGGGATATAATTTATTAATAAGGCCTAGAGTGCAATTATATTTATATAGTGGTATTAAATATAATTAATGGTAACTTTGGACTTGTCAAAAGTTGACGGAAAAGCCCAAGGCCCATTGGAGCTAGTGTCTTATTGGTCCCTTTTGGTCCCACTCCAAGTCACACACTAAAGCCCAATTGAAAAGACCAAATAGGCCAGCTCAATTAGATAATTAGTTAGTTATAAAGGGAGAAGCATACATAATTTTTTTTTAAGAAGTGTAGAGAAAAAGATAAGGAGATTGTGAGGCACACTTTCATTCTCTCTTGGAAATTGATTGAGAGACCACACTTCTTGTAAAGTGGAATTGGAGTGAAGATTAAAAGTGTTCCCAAGTACTTTTAATCTTTTTTTTGAAATTCTCCACACCAAGGTACCCTATCTTGTTCTTAAATTCTGAAATTTTGCATAGTACATGTTATCAATCATGAATGAAATAGATCCTTGTTTGTTGCTTCTGTTGTGTGTTTTGTATAAGATACAAAACCAGATTTTTCCAACATGTATGTGGTTTATGTGAAAAGTCACAAAAGATGTAAATCACAAGTTTCTTGTAAACTCAAAATGTAGTATGTAGTCAGTAATGAAATTGGGTGTTTCATCTGCGAAGACTATAACACATCAACTAAGATAATTTGTCTTGATCATGGAAGTGGAGACTTCTAGTTAATGTGTTGATGTGTCTTAAGAGTTAAAACATATTGAACTGGACAGCTGTGAGATTAATTATTTAATCAACAACTGTCACCTGAATAATTAATCTCACGACTTCTAATTTCATAGACTCTCAATCTTGAGAGGGTAGTGGACCTGATCAGGAGTGAGATCTAATATTCATGGTCAAAACCTCGGTATATTGGGTAACCACACATAGTGTCGAGGGAATACATATTCTCAAGATGGAATCCATAATTTCTTTTTATATAGACACGAAATATCCCCTTGAGATAAGTTTAATGGGAAATAGTTATTTAAGGCACCCTCTTTAGTAAGGAGTTACTAAAACTTATATTTATTCAAATTGGATTTCAATAAATGTGAATAACTGAAAGATTAAACTGGGTACTCAAGGATAAAATAGTTGTTTACAAAGTGACAATTTATTATGACTTTGTTCACTATGGATATTTCATGGAGGGGTCAAATGATATTATTAGAGTCTTGGGATATAATTTATTAATAAGGCCTAGAGTGCAATTATATTTATATAGTGGTATTAAATATAATTAAAGGTAACTTTGGACTTGTTAAGAGTTGACAGAAAAGCCCAAGGCCCATTGGACCTGGTGTCTTATTGGTCCCTTTTGGTCTCACTCCAAGCCACACACTAAAGCCCAATTGGAATGGCCCAATAGGCCAGCCTAATTAGATAATTAGTTAGTTATAAAGGGAGAAACATATAGAATTTCTTATAAGAATAAAGAGAGACATCATTGTGAAATGGGTGTATGTGTGAGTGAAGCCACTCAATTATTCTCCCTTGGAAATTAATTAAGAGACCACACTTCTTGGGCGTAAAGTGGAATTGGAGTAAAGATTAAAAGTATTCCCATGTATTTCTAATCTTTTGTTTTAAATTTCACCGCACCAAGGTACGCTATCTTGTTCTTAAATTCTGAAATTTACATTGTGCATGTTGTCAATCATGAATGAAATAGATCCATGTTTTTTGCTTCCATTGTGTGTTTTGTATGAGATACAAAACCAGATTTCCAATAGTCATCATTGTGTCTTTCCAACTTATTTCTGAGAATTTGCTTCCTCATACCATCTCAGCTTCCTTATCAGCAATCTTGTCCACCAACCAGTTAGAGTATTCTGTAGTCATCTTGTGAAAGTGAACCTTGACAAAAGAATGGTCCACTCGATCAGCAATTTCCAAGCTCAACAACATGTTCTTTATAGAAGTAGGATTTGTGTTCACAAGAGTGAAATGTCTTCTTCTTTTTCCACCTGGCATTCCTTGTTCATATTGGAACTACCTCAAGAGTCTATTTACCTTATAGAAAGTTTCCCTCTACAACCTAACAATGAGGATGTGATCTGATCTTGGAGACCGTAATAGAGGGGGTGGGCATTTCCACCAACAACAGTCCATCGAATTGAGGCACTTCACTTCTTGTTCAAAAATTTCACCTAGTCACTCTCAGTTTGGCAGTCAGTTTTGATGATAATCCTGCTTGGAAAACTGTTAGGACCATAATTATCAATTGTAGGCTTGGCAATCATATCTAGTCGCTCCATCAACCAAATATGCAAAGTCAAGGGACTTCCAAGAAAATTTTGAGATTCTCCACCATGAACCACATAATCTAATCCTAGAAGAGTTTCTACCAAGATTAGAGAAACAGGATTATCACCATCCTTAATCTAACACATAACACTTATGGCTCGTGCATCCATAAAACCGTGTCTTCCAGAGCAAAGCAAAAATTCCCCCACGAAGCATAGGGCCAAGCCGAAATTTTTCTACATATTATCAGTCACTCTATAAGTACATTTGTTAATCAGTCTTGAAACAACTGCCCGAAGATTTACCATATGTCCTTCAACCATACTACTAGTGATGGAAGTAGGAAGGCCGAGAGCATTAGACAAGGATTCCCTATGCCTGGGATCACAAGAAACCGCTACAGATTTTTTGCTTTGATCATAGACCAGGATAGCAAAAAATTCTTCAATTGTCGGACAGAGTTTAGCAATTTTACGTTGAAACATGTGATCTTCAGGATCCCAAAATTTCACAACAGCACGAAGGAAGTCCAACTTGATTTTGACATTCCTTGGAGCCTTAGTTGCTTCTAATTTGTAGGCTGTAAAATTGGTTTTGGTACTGAAATCAAAGCTACGAACCCATCTGTTGATATCATGAATTGTTGAATGAGAAAAATTGTGATTGCTAGCCATGGATGACTTTTGTGTGTGTATATTGTGTTTTGCTAACCTTTATGCAAGGAGTTATGCAAGGAAGATTGCTAAAATAAGCTACATCAGTTTTTGATCAAGTTTAAATAGGTTTCATAGATTTTGTAGCTAAGTAGAAGATTGTTTCATGATCATAAATGAAGAAAATGTTTTCAAAAATCCTGAAAATGCAAAGGACTAAACATGAAAAAAATCCAGGAAGAAATAAGGACAAAGGACTAAACATGCAAGAACATACTGGGTCAGGCCAAGGGACATTTGAGGTACACTCTGGCCTATTCAAAGGCATGGATCTATATGTTCCACCGAGATTCATCACATCATATAGTCATGCCAAAAAATGGGGATAAGTCTCCATGAAAGAACTAGAAGAGATACCAGCATGGTAGCAACTCGGTTTCAAGGTTGAGAAGTCCCTTGATTTCCTACGTCAAGATTAAGGACCCTTGGTTGTAAATAGTTCCTTTGTCAAAATCGAGATCACAGATAGTTCCTTTCATCAACATCGAGGTCACAAATATTTCCTTCGTCTAGATCAAAGTCCCTTGGTCGCAGATATTTCCTTCGTCATGATTAAAGTCCCTTGGTCATAGACATTTCCTTCGTCAAGAACAAAGTCCCTTGGTTGCAAACATTTCCTTCGTCAAGATCAAGGACCCTTGGTCTCAGACAATTCCTTTGTCAAGATTGAGGTCCTAGACAATTACCTTTTGTCAAGATCGAGATCGTAGATAATTCCTTCGAGATCGAGATCACAAGCAGTTCCTTCATCAAGATCAAGGTCAGAGACAATCACCTTTTGTCAAGATTGAGATTGCAGACAGTTCCTTCATCAAGAACTTGGTTGCAGACAATTACCTTTCGTCAAGATCGAGGTCGCAGACATTTTTTTCATCAAGATCGAGATCCTAGATAGCTCCTTGTCAAGATTGAGGTCATAGACAATTCTTTTGCCAAGATCAAAGTCTCTTGGTCGCAGACATTTCCTTCATCAATATCAAAGAACTTGGTCATAGGTAGCTCTAGTTTCAAGATCAGGATTGAAAGGCCTCTTAATCACCTCCATTATCAAGATCAGGATTGAAAAGTCTCTTGCTCACATCAATTTTCAAGAATCATTTCCAAAATCATCAGCTATCAAATAGGTCAAGTGCTCACAGTTCTCATTTTTGTCAAAAAGGTAAATCACTTATTCTATGCTCCAAAGTTTTAGGTTCGAGGGCTAGGTAATCTTTGAAAATTCAACCTCAATTAATTCATGGCTACTAAAATTAGTGTCTTTAATTTACATTAACATTCACTTTCCAAGCTCTATCAAGGAGGGGCATTTTGTAGACACTCGATTTTGTACCCATGCGTTAATCAAAGAAGATGACCGGAATAACCATCCATGTACCCCAAAAATCATGATTGCATTACATGCATTGATTTATTAATTGCATATCATAATAAAAATGATCTTGAGATTCTAATGGTCGCGAAGGTATGTCCGGTTTCCGAATTAGACCATCAAATTGAAAGATATCACATGATCAAGTTTGCATGATTAGCATGCATTGTGTCTAGGTAGAGTTGACCACACATGATTAATTTAAATTAATTCTAATTGGTTAAACAATTAAATTTAATCAAATAATTTTGTGATTGGTTGATAATTAGTGTTTAAAATAGGATCGCTTGCACAGGAATAAAGGGGATAATTGGACAATAATAAAATTGTGGATAATCTAAACTTTATCAAGATTTATTTTAGAGTATTTATCTACAAGATAATTGTTGCTGAAAAGACCTAAATTATCCTTAAAAAAGATAAAAATCTTAGAATATAGATTGAAAACACGACTAAGTGAAAGGCTCGGCTCAAGAAAACCTAAAAAAGGAGTCCAAAATGCACCCGAACACAAAAGTGCGATCAGTGTCCAAATGTACCATTCAACACTTTTGGAGTGCCGAATTGCACCCTTTTCGGCTTTGGCCCAACTCTCTTTGGGTGGTGATAAGGCACATCTTTTTCGACTTTTTCACAAAAAGACACATCTTGATTCACATTCTACCTGTCGTTCATTATTTTTTAAGCACTCCAGACTTTATAAATAGAAACTGGATCTCAAAATTCAGCACACTCTTTTACACTCTCAAGAGACACTTTCTCACACTCAAATTTCTTACCCACATTTTCTCGTATTCTCTCTCAAACTAGGATTTTTAGATTTAAAAAATAATTGCATAAATTTCTTTGAACCCTAAAATATTCTATTAAGAAAAAGAATACGTCCATGCAAGAGGTAGTCCTTTGTTTACTTTTTCTTCTTCCTTCTTTTTATTTATTTTTATGCATGAATGAATATTTGCGTTTGTATTAATTTCACAATTCTCATCTTATATGTTGTCAATTATTTTTCTTAGAATGTGCTTATGATGTTGTTATTGTTGAGATCTACTTCTTTATTTCAACAATCTGCTTGTTCTCATTTTGTTTCTTTAATCAAAAACTGATCTACATCTTCATTAGATGTGGATCTGAATTTTTCGTTAATCAAAAGCTGATTTACATCTTCATTAGATGTAGATCTGAATTTTTCTTAATTCAAAAACTGATCTACATCTTCATTCGATGTAGATCTGAATTTTTCATAATCCAAAAACTGATCTACATCTTCATTAGATGTAGATTTGAATTTTTCTTTAGTCAAAAACTGATCTACATCTTCATTAGATGTAGATTTGAATTTTGTTACTCAAAAACTAATTTAAATCCTTATTAGATGGTAATATGATCCTTTTTAAATTCAAATACTGATTTGTATTTTCCTTAGATTCAAATCTGAATTTTTCTTTAGTAAAAAACTGATCTATATTTTCTTTATATGTAGATCTGATTTTTTTTAACTAAGCAGATTTTGAAATAAAAAAGAGTCATGACTAGTCTAGTTTGTTTTGTTTGATGCATGTTGCATAGGTTGATTTTAAGAATATAATTATCTTATAAAATCCTTTTTCCATGTAAAAAATAGATCTAATTTTTTCTAATCCCCTACAAAAAAAAAAAAAAAAAATTTCTTTTATCGCAAAAACAAATCTGATTTTTACAAACCCAAAAACCAATTTTTCTCATTCCCAAAAAGTAGATCTGATATCTTTTTACCAACAGATTTTGTTTTACTTTACTCCAAAAACAAATCTGACATTTTCTTTCACCAAAAGCAAGCTTTCCAAATTCGATCTGATCTTTTTTCTAAACCAAAAATCAATTTTTTGTCACAACACAAATTTGAATTTTTCTCAAAAAAAGAATGTGTATGCAACATATCATTTATGTCATGCATTAAGGATACATTGGTCACAAGAGTCTAGAAGATCAGATTTTGTTTGGGCAAAATGGGAGCCTAACATCTTCTCATTCCGTAACCTAACCTCCGAATTTAGTTCTTTTGGATAGGTAGACCTAGGCTTTATCTTTATTTTTTATTTTGGGTAGACTGTAACTAGGACAAAATGCCATGTAATTATTTGGTAATTTATAACTAGGAAATAACATGTATATTTTTATTCAATCAATGATAAAAGAACAATTCAATCATGTATTTTATATTTATTTTTTCCTTTTTTAAAAAAAAAAAAAAGTTGAGACTCCACACCACTTACCCAAAAAGAGAGGTGCCCTAAAAAGCACTTCAAAAATCTCTCTTTTTCGAGAGGCACTTTCGAGGTCTCTCACACTCTCCGCCGCTATCCAAGCGGTAAAATGATCCACTTGAAAATTAGTTGGTATACATAAATAGTAATAGACCCTCCAAGCCTAATCTACTCGATGCACCTAAGCCCTCCAAACTTTTGCTCCATCAAGGTTAAGCCTAACCGTGTCTTCTCTAGCTTTCCGGATCCCGCAATAAGCTCCATATTGCAACTGCCATCCTTGGCATCTTCCAATGCATCCCAAGCTCCAAAAAACTCTCAACATTCTAAATGAGTGTGGGTTGTGTTTGGATACAAATCTCCTCTCAATATGTATAATAATAGGAAAGGAAAGAAGAAGATATTACAAAGATTTCTCTCTAATTAAAAAAGAAAAAGTTGAGACTCCACACCATTTACCCAAAAAGAGAAGTGCCCTAAAAAGCACTTCAAAAATCTCTCTTTTTTGAGAGGCACTTTCGAGGTCTCTCACACTCTCTGCCGCTATCCAAGCGGTAAAATGATCCACTTGAAAATTAGTTGGTATACATAAATAGTAATAGACCCTCCAAGCCTAATCTACTCGATGCACCTAAGCCCTCCAAGCTTTTGCTCCATCAAGGTTAAGCCTAACTGTGTCTTCTCTAGCTTTCCGGATCCCACACTAAGCTCCATATTGCAACTGCCATTCTTGGTATCTTCAAATGCATCTCAAGCTCCAAAAAACTCTCAACATTCTCAATGAGTGTGGGTTGTGTTTGGATATAAATCTCCTCTCAATAGGTATAATAATAGGAAAGGAAAGAAGAAGAGACTACAAAGATTTCTCTCTAATAAGGTGGATGTGTTGTAGAAACCTTTCTTAGGGTTTTTCTCTCAATAGGCTCTTTACCAATTCTGTGGATAATGAGGGTATATATAGTATGAGTAGTGGGCAAATAGGTCACGCTAAAAAATTCTCTAACCGGTGAAATTCACGAGTCACTCATAGGTCACCTAAGGCGCAAAAATAGCTAGCACATGACTCTTCAACTTCCACAGCTGAATCTTGACTCTTTAGCTTCTGGCATGTGCTTCTCATGTGACTTTTAGTTGTCATCAAATCTCCACCACCTAATACTAAACCCATTACAAATAAATCCCACAAAAATACAAGGAAATAAATTTATGTAATTACAACACTTTTTTTCATGAAATAATCTAACACAAATGTATTGAGAAAAATCATAACTTAACAATCTCCCCCTTTGGCTATTCCATGACAAAACACCCTAAAATAGACTCTAGACTTAAACATGAGTTTGGAAACAATGGCAAAACTCACTCACACCTAAATCTAAAAGCTATGATGAACTTAGAACAAAATACCTGTAACTTGAAACACTTGCATAAAACACATTAGACCCTCAAGGTATAGCAAGTAATAAAAGGACAAGTATAATGTAACAAGTAAATTGCAATCAAGTAAACATGATGAGAAACATATGAGCAACTCGATCATACACTAAAACAGTCATATTGAAATGTCTACAATGATCACATAGCAAGGCAAATGATCATCCAAACATGCAATCAATAAAGCATAATAGCATAAGGATGTATGCATGTCCAACACACAAACACGATGCAATGAGAACAACAAAGCGTAACTCAAAGCACCATAAAACAAACAAGGAAATATACATAAAGAAAAACAAACAAAACAGAGTTTTCTTATTAACACAATGTCTTCTCTCCCTTGGTATATGCATCTCCCCTATGGAAAAACTCTCCCCCTACAAATGTGCATGAGAAATAAAATTTCTCCCCCTAAGAATGTGCACAAGAGTCATATATAAATGGAAAAACTCTCGAGTATACTACTCTAGAGTATACTCTCCCCCTTTTTGACACAAATAGACAAAGGGGTCAAGGAGAATGAAGGAAAGATATGAAGATATGAATAAGGATATTGATACATGAGGGGTGCGAGATGAATGAGAAATGACGCTCAAACAAAAGACAAAACAAAAAGTTACAAAGCGTAAGATAAACATGACATGATAGGATGAGGCAATGAGGTATAGACCAATGCATGACAAGGGCAGCAAAGGTGTGTGCAAGATGTGCAATGCATGACCAAAGCATGGAAAATGCACATGTGGGGCAAGGTGTTTTAAATACACAACCAATGAACCAAATATGCTCCTAATAAGGAAATATGAGAAATCCCAAAGTTTGGTACTCATCATAGTCCAAACAAGTGAGAAAATGCCTAAGAGGCATTTTATAAAACACCTAGCGTGCACACTATGAACAACAATGTAAAACAGTGCATGAACATCATGAAGTCCACCCTAAATACATGTTCTTTTTGCCACAAGGGGCCAACATCCAAAGCAAATCATAAAGAGAACCAAATCCCATACAAAAATTTGACAAAAATCAAGTGTTCCCAACCCCTATGATGAAAATCCCAACCAAGAGCACAAAAACTCTCCAAACATAATCTAAGGATCAAAATCAATGAAAAGAGTTTAGAATTACCTTAGAGATGTTAATGAAATGAAAAACCATTCAAATTGACTAGTTTTTGATGTGAAAATATTGAAAGATGGGTTTTAGAGAGGACGTGAGAGGTTTAAAATAGGTTTTACACGAAAAGCCCTTTAAATAGTTGTTTTTGGCCGTTTTGCAACTGGGCTAGTCGCGAATGAGTCGCGAACACCTGTCGACTAGAGGCGTGACTGGAGTGACTCACGAGAATGAGTCGCCAAAATAGAGCTGCACAGTTTTTGAAATTTTTCAAAACAAAAACACTTTCCAAAAACAAACAAAATGCTCAAATATCATTTTATGCTTGATCAACATATGATTGAGCATGTGAAACACATTTAATCAAGTACAACCACACAAATGAATAAGGCATTTAGAAGCACTTGGGAAGACTTTTAATCTTCACTCCAATTTCACTAACGCCCAAGAAGTGTGATCTTTCAATCAGTTTTCCAAGGGAGAATGCCAAAGTGTCTAACACTTCTTACACACCATTTCACAAGAGTGTTGTTCCTTAATAAAAATTATGTATGTGTCTCCCATTATATTTAACTGATTATCTAATTGGGCTGGCCTCTTGGGCCTTTTCAATTGGGCTTAAGTGTGTGGCTTGGAGTGGGACCAAAAGGAACTAATAAGACACTAGCTCCAATGGGCCTTGGGCCTTTTTTCAACTATTGGAAAGCCCAAAGTTACCATCAACTATATTTAATACCACTATATGAATATAGTTGCAGTCTAGGCCTTATCTATAAATTATATCCCAAGACTTTATTGTACATGCAACCCCTTCATAAAATATTCGTAGTAATACAAAGTCATGAATATAGACTGCCACTTTGAAGATTACTACATCTTAATTCCTTGAGTGCCCTGTTTAATCCTGATAGAATTTAGACCCCTTAAAACAAACGGATCAACCTAGTTATTTACCAAGTTATTAACTTAGATAAATTATGCAATTCTAGGTTAACAAAAAATAATCATATCATGCAAAGCAGCGAAAATATAAATAACACAATGATATGATGACCCAGGAAAACTAAATTGGTAAAAAACCTGGGGAGGATTTATCCTAACTATCCTCAAGGTAAAACTGAATCCACTATGAAAGAATCGAAGTTTGTATAATAGCGACTTAGACCACTAACATCCTATTGCTACCCACCAGTAGAAAAATTACTGACATGACCACGTGCAAGCTCCAAGACCACAGACTCCTTCTTTCTTGGATTCTCCATCAAGTACAAGCACTCTCGCTTGTGTATCTTTAAGCACTTATAGCAGCAACTGAATGACCATCAAACTCTTGAAGAAATCTCCTTCTTGATAATCCTAAGCTTGTGTGAAGGCAAGCACCTGTCAGATCTCACAAGAGATTCACACAAACAGTAATCTGAGCAGCCTTAGAAAGCTTTTAGGTACAAAATCTTAGATCCACAAAAGAGGCATAAGATGCACTCTAATCTCTCTAAAAAGCTTTGGAAACCCTTTCTAAAGTTAGCTTATAATGTCCTTTAAATACTGGAAAAAATAGCTCGTGATTTGGGCTTCAAACGATCAAGTTATGGGCTTTTTACGTTTGTTGATTTTTGTTGATCTACGCCTTTCGATCAATTGAATCTAATTTTCGATCAATCGAACACTGTAGCAATTGAATTGTAATTTCTTGCAATTACTTGATTCCAAAGTTAATTTAAACCAAAGTTAATTTAAAACAAACTTTGAGCAAGTCTAAACCTAGACTAAATGTTTTGATCATGGTTTGCCAACACAATACACATTGAAGTTCTAATACATTAGTCCCTAAGGTCTTAGAACCTAACAAATCCTTTAAAGTTATTCATCATATATTTATAAAATCCAATTTTATAAATATATGCTTAAATAATTTCTTACCAAAGTGGTTAGGTCTAACTCTCTGAATAACTGAACCCATTAAACTTATCCCAAGGGAATATTTTGTATCTCCATGAAGAGACTATGAATTCCATCTTGAGAATATATGTTCTATCAACACTAAATGTGATTCACCAACATACTGAGGTTTTGATCATTTTTTTAGACCTCACTCCTGATATATCAAAGTGACCTACACTTCATGATCAGGTCCATCATCCTTTTAGGATTAAGAGTTCATGCAAATATAAGCGGTGAGTTTATTATTCATTAACAGTCATTAGAAGAATAATAAATCTCACAGCGGTCTAGTTCAATATGTTTTAACTCTTAAAATATATCAACATACCAACTAGAAATCTCCATTTTCATGATCAAGACAAATCATCTTAGTTGATATGTTATAGTCTTCGCAGATGAAAAGTCCAATTTCATCACCGACTATGAACTAAGATTCTGAGTTTGCATAGAATTTGTAATTTATATCTTTTATGACTAAATCACATACTATGCATCTCATGGACTATATGATAATGTCCCAATATTTATGTTATCATTATTTTTAGATAATAATAAAACAACTTTATTAATCACAACATAATGTCATACATAGTTTCATACATAGCATCATACTAGGATTTAAGAGCACACATCCTAACACTACCCGAATGCTTCATGGTGACATGGGAAGAATTAATGGATAGGACCTCTACCATCAACACAGGATATGACATATGGAATGATGAATTTGAACCTGAGGATTACCCAACACCCACAAATTGGGGGAGACATTTCAAACCCCAAGAAAACAACCTAACACCCACAAATGGGGGGAGACTCTTCAAACCCCAAGAAAACAACCAAACACCCACAAATGGGGGGAGACACTTCAAACCCCAAAACACTGATCTCGATGATCCAACAAAAATTGCCCACATCATAAGGGGGGAAGACACTTCAAACCCATATTTGGAGACCGACAACCCTATGGAAGCCTTGAATAGATGTACCTAACAGACACCTGCCAGGGAAGATGAAGTCCTTAAGTAACTACAAAAGTCACAAGCCAACATATCCTTATGGGGTTTACTCATGGTCTCATACAAACACCACCAAAACCTAGTAAACCTTCTCAACCAAATCCAAGTCCTTACAACCACAACCTCCCAAGATCTGAATGCAATGATTGGATCCCTAAATAGGGAACTCACCATCTCTTATTCTAACGAGGATATAACCAAGAAGAGGAAGCACCACAACTACCCTTTGCATATCACTATAGATCCCATAGGGAAGAGGATACCAATAGTTTCGATAGATGATGGAAGCGCTTTGAATGTGTGTCCTTTGAAGACTGCAAGCTGTTTGGGCCTTAGTATTGAAGACTTTAAGCCTACTGATCAACATGTGAGGGCATATGACAACAGTAGAAGAGAGGTTTTGGGTACCATAACAATAGAGCTTACCATAGGACTAATGGTCAAAATGGTGGATTTTCAGGTCCTTGGGTGACCTAGGGTTCATGACACGGACGCTATACCTTCTTCCCTACATCAAAAGGTTTGGTTTCCACATGAAGGAGCTATTGTGACCATCTATGGGGATACTTTGACTGTGGCAAAAACAGTTTATGGTATTGATTCCGAGAAAGAGCCAGTGACCTTGGATGGCTTCATGATTAAAAGCCCTATTTCTGAAAAGAGAGAGGGAGAAGTTGAGAAGACTCCAATGGAATTTTCTCCTTATGGTAACAACAATATGGTAGCAATGATGAGAAGAATGAACTACTTTCCGAGGATGAATTTGGGAAGAATTGTGAAGATGCCAAATGTTTAGGAATTGACGATCCCTTCTGCCACACCGCCTTTTGGGCTAGGCTACAGGCCTACTGATGATGATTTGCTAGAATGGAAGTAAGAAAGATGGCCTGAGCCAAAGCCAAAGCAAAACGACTTCCTTGTCCTCCACTAAAGCCTTACTCTCCAACGTTGAATTAGAAGTTTGTATAAGCTGGAGAGAGTCAACGTTATTAGGGATTCCCCGAACCAAGATTTGATCCTATGAAAAATATAATGGTACCTAGGTTCGAGATGCTAATTAATTGCTACAACAAGGTTCCAAAGTTGAAGAAAAAAGACACAATGTAGGTTCCTACTGATTGGGTTGATTACATGGATCCTAAGGCCATGACTACGCTTCTTAGAGATCCTATTTGTAACATCGAAGATGAAGAGTATTGGGAGGCTAATCAGCATTCATTGAAGCTCGTATGAACTAAGAGCGCATAACGAAGATGAGGAGGGGGGAGAAGCCTCTAGTAATGATGAAGATGAAAGTGATGACAAGAGTGTAGTAGTGACAGCAGCAGTAATGATAGTGGACATAATGATGACAACAACAACACCAATAGTGATAACAGTAGCAACAGAAGTTATGATAGCCTATACAATGGTGATGATTGGGGTGAACCCCCTAGTGATAGAGAAGATGAGGATGCGGAACTATTTTATGAAGAATATGATAGTGATGTGGAATATTATGATCAAGAGAAAACGACGCTGAAGCTAACAGGTGGAGTGATACTGATAGTGATCAATATAGACTAATGAACGTGTTAGAGAATGCACAAGCCAATCAAGTGGACCATGAAGAATATCTCTATGTGCACCTTTTAGATTGGAGTGATATCACTAATGTTAGCTCAAGGTCTAGCCCAAGGTATGACAAGCATGGAAGAGAAGTGTTAGGATATATGCCCTTAAATCCTATTGTATGATGCTATGTATGACATTATGTATGACTTAATATTGTGTTTAATAAAGTTGTTTATTTTTATCTAAAATAATGGCAACATGAATATTTGGACATTATCATATAGTCCATGAGATGCATAGTATGTGATTTATGTGAAAAGTCATAGAAGATATAAATCACAAGTTCTTTGTAAACTCAGAATTTATAGTTCATAGTCGGTGATGAAATTAGGCATTTCATATGCGAAGACTATAACGTATCAACTAAGATGATTTGTCTTGATCATGGAAGTGGTGACTTCTAGTTGATATGTTGATATGTTTTAAGAGTTAAGACATATTGAGCTGGACCGCTGTGAGATTTATTATTTTCCTAACGACTGTCAAATGAATAATAAATCTCACGACTTCTATTTGCATGAACTCTTAATCCTGAGAGAATAATGGACTTGATCATGAGGTGTAGGTTGCTTTGATATATCAGGAGTGAGATCTAAAGTAACGGTCAAAACCTCAGTATGTTGGGCAGCCACATTTAGTGTTGATGGAACATATATTCTCAAGATGGAATTCATAGTCTCTTAACGGAGATATAAAATATTCCCTTGAGATAAGTTTAATGGGTTTGGTTATTCAGAGAGTTAGGCCTAACCACTTTGGTAAGAAATTACTAAAGTATATATTTATGAAATTAGATTTCATAAATATATGATGAATAACTTTAAAGGATTAAACCGGGTACTCAAGGATAAGATGTAGTAATTTACAAAGTGGCAGTCTATATTTATGACTTTGTATTACTACGAATATTTTATGAAGGGGTTGCGTGTATAATAAAGTCTTGGGATATAATTTATTAATAAGGCCTAGAGTGCAATTATATTTATATAGTGGTATTAAATATAATTAATAGTAACTTTGGACTTGTCAAGAGTTGACGGAAAAGCCCAAGGCCCATTGGAGCTAGTGTCTTATTGGTCCCTTTTGGTCCCATTCCAAGCCACACATTAAAGCCCAATTGGAAAGGCCCAATAGGCCGGCCCAATTAGATAATCAGTTAGTTATAAAGGGAGAAACATACAGAATTTTTTAAGGGATTTTTTTTAAGAAAAGAATCGAAAAGAAAAAGAAAGAGTGTGAGACACACTTTTATTCTCCCTTTGGAAACTGATTGAGAGACCACACATCTTGGGCGTAAAGTGGAATTGGAGTGAAGATTAAAAGTTTTCCCAAGTGCTTCTAATCTTTGTTTTGAATTTCTCCACACCAAGGTACGCTATCTTGTTCTTAAATTCTGAAATTTACAGAGTGCATGTTGTCAATCATGAATGAAATAGATCCTTGTTTGTTGCTTCCGCTGTGTGTTTTGTATGAGATACAAAACCAGATTTTTACCCAATAAGAAGTTCCAGAATTAGGGTCGTATTATTATTCGGAACCAAGTTCACCCACTAATGAAGAGGAGGATGACATAGATGCCAAGTTGGTCGCACTAGACTATAAGCTAATGGTCCACAGTCTTAGAATCATGACACTTGAGAATGCAGAACGTAATGATGAGAGGGAAGAAGGAGGTGAGGCAGAGCATCTCCCTTAACCCACTGACTTGGGTAATAGAGGCAAGCATGACCTGTTTGATTAATGGCTAGATAGCATAGAGTGCTTGGATGCTTTTGTGACCAACAAGCCTATAGACATGGAGATTAAAGAAGAAGCTACAGATTATATAGATGTAGATCTCGCAGTACTGATGTTGAGGGAAGAATGAGCTAACTGGGAGCCACTTACCACTGTGGAAGCCACGGCCGAGTTGAAGAACTGGGCATAGGAAGGAGTTGCCTACCCTATGGAGGACTCTGCGAGGAAGATCAAGACAGTCATGTCAACCACCTTTTCCAAGAGGATTAAGGCTGCTGAGCCAGTCACCCCTGCTAAGAACATTGTTTCCGTCCCTATTAAGTCTATTTCTGATAGTATTTCTGATAGTATTTCTATTCCTATTAAGTCTATTTGTGATAGTTTTCTAGTTGAGTCTGCTTTAGTTGAGCCTGTCAAGTCTCTTGAGTCTATTGAGAACTCTTTTCCTTATAATATGATTTCTAATTCTTCTTATTTGTTGGCTTTGAATGTTTTTATTTCTGAAATTGGTAAAAAAACTCTTAATAATAATGAATTAAAACATGGATACTTAGAACCTATAAAAGAAGAAACCCAAAATAATCCAAGTGGGCAATACCCTAGCCACTTCAAAGAAAGATGCATTAGTGGCGCTACTGACAAAGTTCAAGGAGGTCTTTGCCTGGTCATATGAAGACATGCCTGGGATTGATACAGATATAGTACAACACTACATTCTCACAGATCCAACCATGAAGTTGGTCAAGCAGAAATTGAGAAGAATGAAGCCGATGTGGACTCTTAAAATCAAGGAAGAAGTGGAGAAGCAGTACAATGCTAGATTCCTAAAAGTGGTTAATTATCTGGAATGGTTAACTAATGTGGTTCCGGTACCAAAGAAAGATGGGAAGGTCAGAATGTGTGTAGATTTTCGAGATCTGAATAAGACCAGCTCGAAAGATGATTTCCTTTTGCCTCACATTAACGTCATGGCTGACAACACCACGGGTCATGCTCTACTATCGTTTATGGATGGATTTTCAGGGTACAACCAGATTAAGATGGCTCTAGAAGATATGGAGAAAACCTCCTTCATTACACCATGAAGGACATACTACTACAAGGTCATGCCATTTGATCTTAAAAATGTTGGTGCTACTTACCAATGCGCAACCACCACTATGTTGCAGGATTTGATCCACAAGGAGGTAGAAGTTTATGTTGATGACATGATAGTGAAGTCCAAAGACTACGAAGGGCATATACCAGCTTTGAGGAAGTTCTTTGAAAGAATCCAGTTCTACAAGTTACAATTGAATCCCAAGAAATGCACTTTCAGAGTTACATCCAAAAAACTATTAGGGTTTATGGTAAGCCAAAGAGGAATAGAAGTTGATCCAGATAAAATCAAGGCAATAGTAGAGATGAAGCCTCCAAGAACTGTAAAGGAGATCCAAGGATTTCTAAGGAGGATATAGTGCATCAGCAAGTTCATAGCCCAGCTTACCATGACATGTGAACCAATCTTCAAACTACTTAAGAAGGAAGTCCCTATAGTGTGGAATGAACAATGTCAAGAAGCCTTTGAGAAGATCAAGAGTTATCTAATGAAGCTGCCAATACTTGTCCCACCAGAACCTGAAAAGCCATTGTTATTGTATCTCACCTCTACCAATACATATCGGCTGACCATGCCAACTGAATAACAAATATCTAGCCTAGTGCAAAGCATAGCATACATGAGACTTCCTACAGTAAAATCATAGGGAACTTGTCTCATCATATTTTCTTCCTCTTGAGTCTTAGGCCTTTGGTCATCAGACAGAGGAACTCCATGTCTAAAAGGAAGTAATCCTTTCTTGGAGTTTTGCATTCTAAACCATTCTAGAGCCTTATCTATGTATCTAGCTTGTGATAAACCTAACATCCCATTCTTTTGATCTCGCCAAAGCTTGATCCCTAGAATATAGTTAGCTTCACCCAAGTCGTTCATATCAAATTGGCTTGACAACCAAACTTTAACCAATGACATTACTCCTACATCATTTCCAATGAGTAGAATGTCATCAACATAAAGTACTAGGAACATCACTACTTTGTCTTGATGTCTTTTGTACACACATGGTTCATCAAGATTTTGCTCAAAACCAAATGATTTGATTGCCTGATCAAATCTGATGTTCCATGACCCAGATGCTTGCTTAAGTCCATAAATGGACCTATTCAACTTGCATACCATATGCTCTTGGTTCTTTGCTATGAAACCTTCTGGTTGCATCATATAGATTTCTTCTTCAAGATTGCCATTAAGAAATGCAGTCTTGACATCCATTTGCCAAATCTCATAATCATAATAAGCAGCAATGGATAAGAGAATTTTGATAGATTTAAGCATGGCTGCTTCCATGACCTAGATGCTTGCTTAAGTCCATAAATGGACCTATTCAACTTGCATACTATATGCTCTTGGTTCTTTGCTATGAAACCTTCTGGTTGCATCATATAGATTTCTTCTTCAAGATTGCCATTAAGAAATGCAGTCTTGACATCCATTTGCCAAATCTCATAATCATAATAAACAGCAATGGATAAGAGAATTTTGATAGATTTAAGTATGGCTACTGGAGAAAAAGTTTCATCATAGTCAATGCCTTCTTTTTGTGTATACCCTTTCGCCACTAGCCTTGCTTTAAAGGTTTCAACCTTTCCATCTACCCCTCTCTTCCTCTTGTAAACCCATTTGCAACTAACAGGTTTAATGTTGTTAGGCACCTCTACAATACTCCAAACTTGATTGGAATACATGGAATCTAATTCAGATTTCCTTAGTTTTATCCAATGGTTGTTGATTTACAGATTCATTCATTCCAGCCAACACAACTCTACTTCTAGGAGTAAAATTATTCATATAATCATTTTCTAAAAATTTAGCATTTGTACTAACAAAAACTTTATTATCATTTCGACTATAGAATAAATAACCCCTAGTTTCTTTTGGATAACCCACAAGCAAACACACTTCCAATTTTGGTTCCAACTTATCAGGCTTCCCCTTTAGCACATGTGCTGGACAACCCCAAATGTGGAGATACCTCATACTAGGCTTACGACCACTCCACAATTTCATGGGTGTTTTGGGAACATATTTTGAAGGAACTAAATTTAAAAGATGTATTGTTGTATCTAAGGCATATCCCCAAAAAGAAATTGGTAAAGTTGAATAACTCATCATGGACCTAACCATTTCCAAAAAAGTCCTATTCCTTCTCTCCGCTACACCATTTTGTTGAGGAGTTCCAGGTGCAGTCAATTGGGATATAATCCCATTTTGAATTAGGTAATCCTTGAAATCCCCAAGAAGGTATTCACCACCTCGATTAGATCGAATGGCCTTAATGCGTTTGCCTAATTGATTCTCAACTTCAGCCCTAAACTCTTTGAACTTGTCAAAGGCTTCGGACTTCCGTCTCCTTAGGTACAGATAACCATATCTTAAGTAATCATCTGTGAAAGTGATGAAATACTTATAACCTTCTTTTCCTTGGGTTGACAAAGGACCACATACATCCGTATGAACTAATTCAAGCAACTCTTGGGCTCTTATACGTTTTGCATTAAAAGGTCGCTTGGTCATTTTACCTTTTGCATCATTAGAAGGAAACTTTCTCTTTAATGATTTTACATGAGAGTTACTATCTAATTCAAAATTATGCAATTCATGCTTAATAGGAGTTAAAATATATAGACCATCTACAATATTGCCAGAACAGATAAACATTTTATCCTTCTTTATTACAACATTGTCTTTCAGGATAACACAATATCCATGTTTACCCAAATAAGTTGCAGAAATTAAATTCCTACACATATTAGGTACAAACAGACAGTTTTGCAACATTAAAACCCTAGACTCAAAGCACAAATGAACAACACCAACAGCTACAACCGGAATTCTGCTCCTATCAGCCAAAGTAAGAAATAATTCCCCTTCACTCAACTTTATGGTCTCCTGAAACCCCTGAAAAGAATTGCAGATATGATTAATACAACCTGAATCCATACACCAGGAATCAGTGGGATTCTGTACCAAACATATTTCAAGAAGAAAGGAAGTTTTCATACCCTTGTTCTTAGCAGCTTTAAACTTTAGACAATTCCTCTTCCAATGTCCTTTTTCACCACAATGGAAACACTTTCCTTTGAACTTCTTTCCTTTGTCGGCAACCCCTAAGACAATTTGCTTACCCTCTTGTTTAGTGAAGTCCTTCTTCCTCTTCTTCTTCTTACCCTTGCCTTTCGACTTGGGTTGAGAAGTAGAAGCTTCACCCACATTGGCTTCAACACTCGAAGTACCAAGGATGCCTTCTGCCGCCACTAACAGATTCATTAATTCAAACAAAAAATAAACCTTTTTGTTCATGTAATAATTCAATTTGAATTCCTTGAATGATTCTAGTAGTGACTGGAGTATCATATCCACTTGGGATTCTCCATCAATATCGGCACCTAAAACTTCCAATGTATTCAGATTAGAAATCATTGTAAGACAATGCTCTCTTACTGAACTACCTTCAGCCATCTTGGTATTATAAATTTGCCTTATGGTTTCTTGCCTTGCTGCACGGCCTTGCTCACCAAACATCTCCTTCAGACTTAGCATAATGTCCAAAGCTAGTTCTACATCCTACATTTGATGCTGTAGAACATTTGAGATGGACTCTAGGATATAGCACTTGGCCATTTCATTAGATTTCTGCCAACGATCATATCGTTGTTTTTCCTCAAGAAGAGCATCTAATGAAGGAAAGTTAGGACATGGTTGAGTAAGCACATATTTGTGTTCTTCATCAGTTAAAACAATGTCCAAGTTTCTTTTCCAGTCAACATAGTTGGATCCAGTCAGTTTGTTTTGATTAAGAATAGAAACAAGTGGGCTAAATGATGCCATGCTCAAATCTGAAAATAATAAACATTAATATAATAAGTAAACTGGACATTATCAATTTAGCATATAAGCATGTAATATGGAACCTTAATAAAACCATAAAATAATATGGAACCTTAGTGTTATCATGATAACTCTTATCAAATACTAATAATATGCCGTTTTTACTTTAGTCTCTAAGTAATAATGACATAGCTTTGAAGGGAGATTAACATTAAACTTAGTCTAGTGTACACCATTGACTAAATTCTATGTGAGTCATAAAGTAACTCCACGGAAGCGTGGTCGTTCTTAATGTAAAAACACATATTATTCATCATGAAGAAGTTTAACTTGTAGTACCATGAATTAAACACCCTCTGAAGGGAGAAAGGCATATACGCCAAGGTGAGATGCTTAATCACACTACAATAAGTCGAAAATGAAGGCCGTGAAATCCAACCCTTGTATCTTTCTCCCACTAGATGTTTTAAAACAAAGGTTTTTAAATATAAAACATGCATAATATAATTACACATGGCCTTGCTCTTTTATATATGGAAAAACACTTAGAAAAAATTCTGGATCAACTGTCCTCAATCGATCCTCGACAGATTCTTGATCGATTGAGAAAAGTTCTGCGAAGCTCGACAGATCTTCGATAGATCCTCGATTGCTCGAGAAACTTTCTGCTAGCTCGATAGATTCTCGACAGATTCTCCATTGACTGAGCTTTACGAATTTTGAATTTTCCAGAATTTTCCAAAAACAGTTTTTCAACGTTTTCATGTATAAAACAACCATTATACGATCATTATGAACATAAATTGATATCAAAACTGAATTTCATCGACGTTATAGCCTTAAAGTTCAGTTTAACATACTTAAACTAAAAATTAAACAACATCATAACATCAAAAATAGTTTTTATCAAACAATAATTTCAACGACCATGCAGAAAACTATTTTCTAACAACATGAAATCATTGTTACTAATTCCAAAACTCAAAAACATGTTAAACAAATATGTTAATGAAGACCCCTCTGATACCATTTGATGGAATTATATAACATGCTTGTGTCGCATACAAGACATACGCAGCGGAAAAATAACGGATCTACTTCATTCATAAAAGTTAACATACACTATATAAGTTTTAGAATTTGAGAACAAGAGAGTGTACCTTGGAGCGGTGAATTTTTAAACCAAAGATTAGAAGCACTTGGGAATACTTTCAATCTTCACTCCAATTCCACTAACGCCCAAGATGTGTGGTCTTTCAACCAGTTCCAAAGGGAGAATGGCAAAAAGTGTCTACCATTTCTTACACCACTTCACCAGAGTGTTCTTAAATTTCTCTACAGAAAATTCTGTATTTTTCTCCCTTTGTAACTAACTGATTATCTAATTGGGATGGCCTTTTGAGCTTTTCCAATTGGGCTTAAGTGTGTGGCTGGGAGTGGGACCAAAAGGGACCAATAAGACACTAGCACCAGTGGGCCTTGGGCTTTTCTGTCAACTCTTAACAAGTCTAAACTTACCATTAACTATATTTAATACCACTATATAAATATAGTTGCACTCTAGGCCTTATTTATAAATTATATCCAAAGACTTTATTATACATGCAACCCCTTCATAAAATATTTATAGTAATACAAAGTCATGAAAGTAGACTGCCACTTTGTATATTACTATATCTTAATTCCTTGAGTATCCAGTTTAATCCTCTAAGTTATTCATCATATATTTATAAAATCCAATTCCATAAACATATACTTTAGTGACTCTTTACTAAAGTGGTTAGGCCCATCTCTCTGAATAACAAACCCATTAAACTTATCTCAAGGGAATATTTTATATCTCCGTTAAGAGACTATAATTCCATCTTGAGAATATATGTTCAATCAACACTAAATGTGGCTGCCCCACATACTAAGATTTTAACTGTAAGTATAGATCTCACTCCTGATATATCAAAGTAACCTACACATCATGATCAAGTCCATTATCCTCTCAGGATTAAGAGTTCATGCAAATATAAGTCGTGAGTTTATTATTCAATTGATAGTCGTTAGGAGAATAATAAATCTCACACCGGTCCAGTTCAATATGTCTTAACTCTTAAAACGTATCAACATATTAACTAGAAATCTCCATTTCTATGATCAAGACAATTCATCTTAGTTGATATGTTATAGTCTTCGCAGATGAAATGCTCAATTTCATCACCGACTACGAACTATAATTTTGAGTTTACAAAGAACTTGTGATTTATATCTTTTGTGACAAAATCACATACTATGCATCTCATGGACTATGTGATAATGTCCCAATATTCATGTTAACATTATTTTCAAATAATAATAAAACAACTTTATTAACTCCAACATTAAGCCATACATAATGTCATACATAACAAAAAATATAGCATCACATAATAGGATTTAAGGACACATATCCTAACATTAGATGCAAACCCTTTCACTGAGCTAACCAACATGGATCAATTAAAGAAGTACCATGTCTGAACTGGTAGTTACAAACCAAGCCATAAAGAAAAAAGAAAAAAAACAAACAAACAAAGCTCTCTATGCTGAAAAGACAAAAGGGCGGTCTAGGCAAAAATTAGAACAAAATAAAAAAAAAAACAAAAAATAGAGAAAAAGGTAGGTTGAAAACTCAAGAGAGCGACCTACACTAAAGAAGAGCTAAAAAAAAAACAATGAGACAGCCTACTAGGTTGAAAACCCAAAAGGGTGGCCTAGGCAAAAGTTAAGATGAAAAAAAAATCAATGAACTATGTAATGACCTGATCCTTCTATCCAAGGGGGTACGTAGGACTATGCAATGGTTCGGTCACAATTTCCCAACACCCCACCATTTGTCCACTAACCGAAACTTCCCAAAAATTTAATCATTCCATAAAACCATGTCATTACACAAAATAATTCCTAAAAATAAGAGTTTTTACATCAACTTCTAAATAAACATACTCAAAGCCAAGAATAAGAAAGCCACTTTGTCTTCAGTCTTTTCTTTTTCTTATGATCTTTAATTTCTTTTGTGTTAGGTATTTCATCATCTCTATCTCTTCTTTTGAACTCATAGTTGTCTTTATCGAGTCTTTCCCTAGTTATCTTTGAGAAATTGTTCTCTCATAGCAACCCTTGCAGCTTCCTTGTTAACAATCTTGTCTATCAGCTAGTTAGAATATTCTAAAGTCATCCTGTGAAAGTGAACCTTGACAAAGGATTGGTCCACCCGGTCAACCATCTCTAAACCCAATAGCATGTTCTTCACAGTAGTAGAATTTGTGGCCACAAGAGAGAAAGGTCTTCTTCTTTTGCCACCAAGCATTCCATACTCACATTTGAATTTCCTCAAAAGTCTATCTCCCTCAGAGAAAGTTGCCCTCTACAACCCAACAAGGAGGATGTGATCTGATCCTGGAAACCATAGTAAAGGGGGTCGGCACTTCCACCAATAACAATCCCATCGAATTGAAGTACTAGATTTCTTATCCAAGAACTTCACCCAATCACTCTCGGTTTGATATTCAGTTTTAATTATAGCCCCGCTAAGAAAACTGCTAGGTCCATAATTACCAGTGGTAGGGCCATCAGCCATACCTGTAAAGTCAAAGGACTCCCTAAGAAGCTCTAAGTTTCTCGGCCACAAAATACAACATCTAATCCTAGAAGAGTTTCTGCCAAGATCAAAGAAACAGGGTTGTCACCATCCTTAGTTTGGCTCACAACACTCATGGCTCGTGCATTCACAAAACCATGCCTCCTAGAGCAAATCAAAAATTCTCCCACAAAGCATCAGGCCAAATCGAAGTTTTTCTGCATATTGTCGGCCACCCCATAAGTACACTTGTCAATTAGCCTAGAGAAAATTGCATGAAGATTCACCATATGGCCTTCAATCATACTATTAGTAGTGGAAGTAGGAAGACCAGTAGCATCAGACAAAGACTCCTTATGCCTGGGATCGGAAGTAACTACAACAGATTTCCTGCTTGGAGCATAGCCCAAAATAGTGGAAAACTCTTCAATTGTTGGATAGAGTTTAGTAGTGCTAAACCGAAACACATGATCTTCCAAATCCCAAAATTTCACAACAGCATGAAGGAAGTCCCATTTAATCTTGACATTCCCCAAAGCCTTAATTCCCTCTAGCTTGAAGGTTGAAAAATTGGTTTTGGTGCTGAAATCAAAGCTACGAACCCATCTGTTAATATCATGAATTGTTGGATGAGAAAAATTTTGATTTCTAGCAATGGATGACTTTTGCTTGTGATTATTGTGTTTTGCTAACCTTTATGCAGAGAATTGTCATAGGAGAATTTATTTATATGAGCTACATCAATTCCCAATCTGGTTTGAAATAGATTTCATAGAGTTTATAGTGGACTAGGAGAGTATTTCATGATCACAACCGAAGTAAACATATTTCAAAAAATATGAAAACGCGAAATACACATGGAAAAGCGTGAGGAGTCAACCCACCATGGTGTGAGCATCATGATGTGGTCCAGTGCCATTCGGCACTCTAGAAGTGCCGAACAACACTTTCAAAGTGCCGAACGACACTTTCAAATTGCCGAACGACACTCCAAAAGTGCCGAATGTCACTCCTAATTCACCAAGTGGCGCGCCACCCCTCGGTTCTATACTTATGCAATTCCATCCAGATTTACATTCTTGAATAATTTTTAAAGACCATGTGACATTCAAAAATATTTTTATTAATCAAATTGGGACATTCTGACATATCCAACACATTTGTTTTCAAAAAATCACCACTGGCATCGTTGTTTTCAAAATTGATCAAATCAAGTTTTTTGAGACTCATGGATTTATGTTCCAAACTACGGGCATTCACCCATGCCTCATGTATTTCCAAAAAAAAGAAGAAGAAGAAGACCATCATCATTTTCTCAAGGAAAAAATCATCATCATTAAGATTTCTAAAAATCATGCATTCCTTTTAAACTAGGGGCATTCGGCTCCACCTCATTTAACTAAATGCAGATTCTTGCAAAGCCAAGCAAGATAAGTTTAAATTGGTACTACAAGACCTCATCAGGTAAACTCTAAACTTATCTTAATTAAAGTCTCTACATGACCCAAAGGGCAAAGAGCTAAAACATGGAAATTAATACAAGATTGTCTGAGGAACACTTCCTTCTGTTTTGTAGGAAAAATAAAAACACAAGTCATACATCATTGGGACTCCGAGTATGCCTGCGTGAGAATCTTCTTGATCCACCTTCAGTATTACCTTCTTGACTCGAGAAAAAACAAGGATCATATTGGCAATTTTCAAGTTTGAGGTTCCTGATTATTTCCTCCAAAGTTCTCCTAGTATTATCAACAACCTCCATTCTATGTTCCTGAAAAGTTAGCAGAATCAAGTGTTAATTTCACCATCAAGCACAGTTCAAGCAAGAAATACTCAAAAAGCAGCATGACATACCCAACTCGCGTCATTGAGCACATATTGGGAAGATTGAGTGCGAGCCAATGACTACAAGCCTTCTATCATCCATATGCTTTCCTCCATAAGATCCACATCAACCTGAAGTACAAATAAGCCAGATTATGAACCATTCAATGAGCCAAGAAGAAGTAAGGAAAAAGAACTGAAAATTCCAAAACACACTGGATCGGGCCAAGGAATATTCGACACATGCTTTGGCCTATTCAAAGGCATACAACTATACGTTCCGTCAAAATTCATTACATCATACTGCCATGCCAGCAAATGAGAATAAGTCTCTGGAAAGGAACTTGAAGAACTACCAGCATGATGAGGAGATGGAATTTCTTCCTCTTCATCTCCCTTTTCCTCTCCTTCAGAAGGTGGAGCCTGAAAATCCAACATGCAAATCTTGTCACCAAGCAGAAATATGGAAAGAATTTGCAAAATGAAGATTTGACTTTAGAAAAGAAAAGAAGTACCCCTTGGTTAGCAAAGCAACCTTACAGGCAAGTTTTAATAAATTCAAAATAAGATCCTTTTATTCTTGGAACAAAAAAGCCTACACGAGCCTGTGTAATCTCTTCATCAGTCAGAAAGTCAGCTCACCAGATGGAGGGACAAGGACTAACTAGAATTTTTCTAGGAGGATAGACGTGTTCAACTTGGGGCAACACCCGATCACCAAGATATCAATACTTTCCATGCCCACATTCAAACAATACTTGGCGGTCATTCAGTTCTAGAGCCCGCTTACATTCAGCATACCCCTCACATCCAGCTCATGGTTTTAAGTTCATTTGAAAAATCTCTAAAAGGAACTCAAAAAAAGAAGAGACTGAATCATAACCAAGTGCTAAATATTTAAAAGGAGAAGGAAGAAAGAACTAACGTCATCAATGGTTAGATTGTCAATCACCAAGCGCCAAATCTCCAAAGAACGCCGGGAGAGTAGAGACAAATAATACTGGGGCAACCAACAAAGAAATCTAGGAAAAATGCCAGCAACCTCCTCCCGAATTTCATGGCCCACTCCAAAATACTCATACATCCAGACCTGAAATCACCACAACACCATTACCACAAAACCGAAATAATTTCCTAAACTTACACATAGCAAAAAAAAAAAAAAAAAAAAAACAATTCAAATGTCACCTGCCATACAAATGGAGCCCCACCCAAGCTTGAAAGATTCCACCTAGAGAGTTGGATCATGAAGTGCATCAGAGTAGCATAAGCCATGCCACCCCAGTCATAATTTTAGATTTGCCCAACTCTTTTCAAACTTTCTAGATAGTGCAAATTCACAATATTGCATAAATTCGAACACAAGAAAGTCCCAATAAAAAGACGCATGAACATGCGGGCACCTTTTGCTGTAGTCTCACAATGAGGAATATATGCACATAGCCAAGACAAAGGGATGTTGTTACTCCTCATTCTAGAAGGCACTACACCTACAAGTTTTTTCAAGTTCAGCTGAAGTAAAGGAATCATTGACAAGAATTCTTTCACCACCCAACCTCAGACCAATGAAAACAGAGAAGTCATAAGGTGTCAACATTTCCTCCCCAATATATGGAAAATGGAAGGTGCAAGTAGTGTCCCAGAAGCACTCTGGCAAAGCAAGAAGTAACTGAAGATTTTTGTACTTATGAGTCTCATGATTCAATAGAGCTTCGAAGAAAGAATCAAAGCCTACTTCATTGATAATGCATTTGATGCTAGAAGACAATGCTGCCCATGGACTTTTCAACATTTGAAGACTACCTTGACTCTTGAGACTTTGCAACACAAAAATTCAACTCGTCAATTTCTATGACTAAAACCCACATGACCAAAAAAGATTTCCATAAAAAATATTCTCACATCCAATGCCCTACCACCATAGAAGAAAATCAATGCCCCACTAAAAGTTTACCACAGCCAAAATTTTTGACATGTCCATACACAACTACCACAGTTTTCCATAGCCATTTCCATAGCCAAAAAAAAAAAAAAACCTACATGACAAACAAAAAATCCCTCATGCTTATACACAAATAAATTTTCACATAGCCAAAATCATAACCACACAAATTTTCTAAGAACCAACATCACATGCCCAATAAAATTGTTTCAAAGTTCATACCCACAAAAAATTTCCTTACCCACAAATTTAGCCACAAGATTTTTGCCATATTAATAAAACAAAGTTTACACATGCCAATAAAATTTTTCCATGTCTATCATGAACAATGCTGATACTCCCAAAATCCAAACCAAAATTCATCCAACAACATCAATATCTACCTACATTGTCAAAATTCCATAAGCCACCCACATTATTCATATTGCACCTTGATCACAAAAATAATATTTCAATAATGCTCCAAAGCCAACATTTTCCAACATAACCAATCAAGCAATGCCCCAAATTTCAAACAACCAAATGACAAAATCTCACTATGAAACTTTCAATAAAACATGCAACAACATTTTTCCAAGCAAAGAAACCAAAGAAAAACTCACCATGGTGTCTACATGACAATATGGAGCATGGGTCTTAGGGTCTTGAAGAAGTCCATCCTCCTTATGCCAATCAAATGTTGGATCATGTTTCTTACCATGAAAAGTAAGGAAAGAAGGTCATTTGGAAGAAGAAGCCATCTTGATGCAAAGAAAAATAGATTTGGAAGATGGGTATTCACCAAAATAGGTGTGGAAAGAAAATGCTCAAAACACAAGGATCTAAAGAAATATTGATGGAGATGGATGAGGGAAACTTGAGAAGCTTAGAAAAGTGTTTTTTGTGAGAAGAAATGAGGAAATAAAGAAGAAAATCCAAGGGGAAGAAGAGAATGAATAGTGACAATGGAGAAAGAGAGGCAGAGAAGGATGAAACAAAGAAAAAAAAAAAAGACGAAAGGGAATTTGGCCTCCACATGCTTTAAACTCAGCCAAGGTTGAGTCAACTCAGTCAAACAGAGTTGACTCAGTCAACCCAAAAATAAAATTTTTTTCCAAAGTGTTCAAGTATCTTTTAAAAATCCAAGTTTTCAATTCAAAATTTTCATTCCCAAATTTTCAAATTTCCATTCTCAATGCCCAAATTTTAAACTCAAATCTTAAGTTTTCAAAAAAAAAAAAAAAAAAATCAAGCCTCAAATTTTATGATCAAAATTCTAAGCCTCAATTTTCAAAATTCTAAGGCTCAAAATTTTTGATTTTAAGTTCTGGGTTTCAAGAAAATATTTCTAGATCCCAAATGTCTCAAAATTGTAAATAAAAATTTCAAAACTTTAAAGTTTCAAAAATAAAATCAAATGTTTCTTAAAAGAAAAATCTTTTGTCAATTGAAGCTTTTCTTGATAAAGTTCACATCCAAAAAGGAAAAATGAAAATGACACATTTCAGAAGTAGTGGAACCACAAAGCACCTATCAGTTAAAGTCTAACTCTTAATTTTGACTTTTTTCTGCAGAAAACAAATTCTAGATCAAAGTAGAAAAGGACCTTTAATCGTCATTCAATCCCAGATTGAAGTAGAGGAGGACCTTTGATTGACATTTCAACAAATCTAGATTGAAGTAGAGGAGGACATTTGATTGTCATCAATTCCAGATCAAAGTAAAGGAGCACCTTTGATCGTCATCAAAGTAGAGGAGAACCTTTGATTGACATTTCAACAATTCCATTTTGAAGTAAAAGAGGATCTTTGATCGTTATTCAATTCCAGATTGAAGTAGATGAAGACCTTTGGTCATCGTTCAATTCCAGATCAAAGTAGATGAAGACTTTTGACTGTCATTAAATCAAGATCGAAGTAAAGGAGGACCTTTGATTGTCATCAAAGTAAAGGAGGACCTTTAATTGACATTTCAATAATTCCAGATCGAAGTAGAAGACGACCTTTGATCATCATTCAATTGCAAATCAAAGTAGATGAAGACCTTTGATCGTTATTAAATCCAAATCGAAGTAGAGTAGGACCTTTTTTAGTCATAAAAGTAGAGGAGGACTTTTGATTGACATTTCATCAATTCCATATCAAAGTAGAGAAGGACATTTGATCGTCATCAAAGTAAAGGAGGACATTTGATTGCCATTTCAACAATTCCAGATCAAAGTAGAGGAGGACCTTTGATCGACATTTCAACAAATCCAAATCGAAGTAGAGAAGGACCTTTGATCGTTATTCAATCCCAGATCAAAGTAGAGGAGGACCTTCGATCGAAATCTCAACCATTCAGATCAACGTAGATGAAAACCTTTAATTGTCATTAAATCCAGATCGAAGTAAAGGAGGACCTTTAATCATCATCAAAGTAGAGAAGGACCTTTGATTGACACTTCAAAAATTCCAAATCAAATTAGAGGAAGACCTTTGATCGTCATTCAACTCCATATCAAAGTAGAAAAGGACCTTTGATTGACATTTCAAAAATTCCAAATCAAATTAGAGGAAGACCTTTGATCGTCAATCAATTCCATATCAAAGTAGAAAAGGACCTTTAATTGCCATCTCATTCCAGATTAAAGTAGAAGAGGACCTTTGATCCTTATCCCAGACAATTCCATTTCCAAGATCAGGATAGAAAAGTCCATTGGTCACCCCAATTGCCAAGAATCATGTCTAGAGTCGTCAACTACCAGCTAAGTGCGGTATTTTCATTTTTTTTGCCAAAAGATAAGACTAGTTCTATGTTCCAAAGTTTTAGGTTCAAGGGCTAGGTAATCTTTCAAAATTCAACCTCAATTAAATCATGGTCGCCTAAATCAGTGTCTTTGTTTTACATTGACATTCGCTTTTCAAGCTCTGTCAATGTGGGGTATTCTGTAGACACTCAATTTTACACCCATGATTTAATCAAGGAGAATGACTCGGATGACCATCCATGTACCCCCAAAATCATAATTGCATCGCACACATCAATTTGTTCTTGCATTACATACATCAATTTTTTCTTTTCATTACATACATCATTTCATTCATTACATATCATAATAATGATCTTAAGGTTCTAACGATCGCAACGGTGTGTCCGGTTTCTAAATCGAACCATCGGATCAGAAGAATTCGCATGATCAAGATTGTACAATCCATATGCATTGTGTCTAGGAAGAGTCGACCACACGATTAATTTAAATTAATTCTGATTGGTCAAAAAATTAAAATTAATTAAATAATTTTGTGATTGGTTGATAATTAGTGTTAAGATAGGGATGCATGCATAGGAAAAAAAAGGGATGATTGGATAACAATAAAATTGTAGAGAATCTGAACTTTATCATGATCTATTTTAAGGGATTTATCCACAAGATAATTGTTTAAGATAATGGTCCAAGATAATTGTTCTTAAAAAGCCTGAATTATCCAAAAGAGAGATAAAAAATCATAGACAGAGGATAAGAACACGTCTAGATACAATGATCGGCCAAAAAACCCTAGAAGAGGAGTCCAAATGGCACCCAAACATGAAAGCGCATTTGGTCTCCAAGAGCCAATTCAGCACATTTGGAGTGCCGAATTGCACTTTTTTAGGCTTTGGCCCAACGGCATAGGGTGATGATAAGGCACACCCTTTTTGACCTTTTTCCAAAAGGATACGTCCGGATTCATACCCTAATCATCCGTACCTATTTTTTAGAATCCTCTAGCCTTTATAAATAGAGATTGAACCTCATAATTCAACATTTTTTTGCTACACTCTAAGAGGCATACGTTTTAGGCTCTCAAATCACCCATATTTTTTAATCCCTTCTCTGAGTGTTGCTTCCTAAACTAGGAATTTTAGGTTTCAAAGAGAATTGAAAAAATTTCTTTGAACCCTAAAACATCCTTTCAGGAACAAAGTGTGCTCATGCAAGAGGTTTTTCTCTAACCCTTTTGTTCTTATATTTCTCTAATTGTGATGATGTACGCTCTCTTGTTTTTAAACATTCATATTCTAACTTGTTAATGTAGATTGTGAAAATTTGATCTTGTTTTTATTGTTACTATAATCTGTTTCTTAGTTTTAAAGATTTTCATGCAATTAACTCTTTTTTTTTTCTTCAAAACAAAATAGATCTATATCTTTCTTGGATGTAGATCTAAATTTTCTTCAAAACAAAACGGATCTACATCTTTCTTAGATGTAGATCTGAGTTTTTCTTAAAATGAAAACGGATTTTGTATCTTCTTTAGATATAGATCTGACTTTTTAATGTATGTAGATCTTTGAAGTAAAGAAGGAGATCATATATTGTTGTTTGTTTTGTTTGACTCATGAAGCATAAAACTATTTTGTGAATGAGATCCTCTTCACATAATAAAATTTTTTTTTTAAAATATAAAAATTGATCCGAATTTTTTAAAACCAATCAAAATACTTTGTTTTTATTAAACAAAAACATATTTGAATTTTCTCTTCAAAAATCTTTTCCACAAACAAAAATAGATCTGTTTTTTTTTTTTAATGCCAAAATCAATTTCTTCTAATCATAAAAGCAGATCTAAATTTTTTAAGTGAGAAAGAGGATACATTCATAAATGGTTTTATGTAATTAGTTTATTTCACTTGTTCAAGATATCATACATAACATGTATAAATAGTACATTGGTCAAAAGAGTCTAGAAGACCAGACTCTGTCTAGGCGGAATTGGTGCCTAACACCTTCCCATTCCATAATCTAGCCTCCAAATTTAGATTTTTGGTTAAGTAGACTTAGCTTTATCTTTTGATTCTATTTTGGGTAGATTATAAGTAAGACCAAAAAGCCATGAATATTTGGTAGATTGTAACTAGGACCCAAAGCCATGTAAAGTTCAAATTTTCAAACTTTTATTTTTATTTATTCAATTAATAAGTGGAACATTTAGCCATGAAATTTTGTATTTATTTTTTCTTATTTTTTGTGCATAAAAATAAGTGGCGACTCCCTACCACTTACCCAAAAAGAGAGGTGCCCTAAAAGATACTCGAATCTTTTTTTTTGAGGGACACGTCTCTCACAACCTTAGTATGTCGGGCAGCCGCATTTAATGTTGATGGAACATATATTTTCAAGCTGGAATTCATAATCTCTTAACGGAGATATAAAATATTCTCTTTCGATAAGTTTAATAGGTTTGGTTATTCAAAATGCTAGGCCTAACTACTTTAGTATGAAGTTTCTAAAGTATATATTTATGAAATTGGATTTCATAAATATATGATGAATAACTTAGAGGATTAAACCGAACACTTCAGGATTAAGATGTAGTAATCTTCAAAGTGACAGTCAACATTCATGACTTTGTATTACTATGAATATTTTAATAAAGGAGTAACATGTATAATAAAGTCTTGGGATATAATTTATAAATAAGGCCTAGAGTTCAATTATATTTATATAGTGGTATTAAATATAATTAATGGTAACTTTGAACTTGTCAAGAGTTGACAGATAAGCCCGAGGCCCATAGGAGCTAGAGTTTTATTTATTCCTTTCTGGTCCCAGTCAAAACCACATACTAAGGTTCAATTGGAATGGCCTAAAAGGCTAGTCTAATTAGATAATTAGTTAGATATAAGGAGAGAAACATACAGAATTTTGTATAAAAATGAAATGATATGTATGTGAGTGTAAGCCACTCTCTTATTCTCCCTTGAAAACATACGTGTAAACTGATTAAGAGACCACACTTCTTGGGAAAAGGTGAAATTGGAGTGAATATTAAGAGTGTTTCCAAGTACTTCTAATCTTTGGTTTTGAATTTCACTACACCAAGGTACACTTTCTTGTTCTTAAATTCTAAAATTTACATAGTACATATTATCAATTGCGAATGAAGTAGATCTGTTAATTTTTCATTGTGTATATTTTGTATGCGATACAAACTATGTTTTTCCAACACTCCGATGACTTCATCTCAAGCTCCGTTACCCAAAATAACGTACTATATGCCTATTAGTATCTTTTTGTAATCCACACACCCAACTCCATCTCTGGCTATATTTTTGGTTGATTCTGAATCTACAATCCACCCAGGAATAGTATGAGGAACAAAAACATGTGTACAAACATAATTTATAGCAGAGTTGTTAAGAATGGATACCTTTTTCTCAGTGCATTCACGAGCGAAGTAGCCCTTCTTACCACAATTGTAGCACTTGATCTTTGCCTTGTCCTTCTTAGCATGCTTGCCCTTTTGGCGCTTTGCTATCTTGCCTTATTTAGGCCCAAGGTTACTAGCTCCTTTGGCATTCCTCCCTTATCCTTTGCATTTGGGCTTGCATGCCTTTTGCTGCTTAGATTGGGCGATAAGGAGGGTGTTTTGGTGCGTCCCCATGCACTTTTCCCTAAGCTTGAGATGACAAAAAATATTAGTAAAAGTCTTGATATTCTCACTATGTGTTAAAAGAAGCTTCATTTGCCCCCAAGTAGGTTCAGACAATGAACGTATCATCGCTGTAACCTATTGTTCATCAGAGAGATTATTACTAGCAGCCTTTAAGTCGCGGATCAATGCAGACATTCTCCTTAGATGTTCATCCATGCTATGCTTTGAATCCATAACATATTGTTCAAACTTCAAAGTAAGAGCTCGCAACCTAGTTGCTGAAATCCCTCTATAGGCAATCTTAAGCTGGTTCCACATCTCTTAGGCATTTAGGTAGTCTTCAAACTCCTAAATAGATCATTGTGCATGCTACTCAGCATAGTGAAGCATACACAACGATCTTTCCTAACCCAAGACTCATAAGCCTCTAAGTCACGGTGATGTTGGGTAATATTCCCATTTTTAGGTTGCATCATCACATTTGTTAGGGTTTCAAGGACTTCTTGTTCATTTAGTAGATACTAAATTTTTCTATGCCACACTTCATAGTTGGTTCCATCTAGTTTCTCTCGCTTAGTTAGATTAGCAACTACATTCTTAGTGGCCATGTTTACTACATTCATTACACAAGTTGACATTAGCACATACATTTTTAAATTTTATTTTCAAAAATCCAACTAGACCATGATATTCCTTTCTACGGAGTGAGATTGAAAATTTCGCTAAGCTCATAATCATCTCTCACTATGTAAATTGGAACAACACATCTAATTGATTTTAAATAAAATTTTGTGAAAAATAAAACATCACACCATCTACATATTAAATCATACATATAACTTGTGTCCATACATTTTTGTGTACAACACATTGTGCATGGGCTCCACTATAAGCCCTATTGGTAATTTCATACAACATGCTAAGACAAAATTTGAAAATTATAGGTAATCGTGAAACACATCCCCTTACATGGCTTCCAAAATTAAATTACATAGCCTTAAATTACATTGCCAAAAACAATGGCCCAAAAAAATTTCCAAAAACATTGGCCCAAAAAATTACATATTCAAGTAAGCTACTACAAAGATTCTATTTGTAATTAAAAAAAATTTGGGGATTCCACGTTATCAAATAATTTCAAAAATTGTCTTATCCATCCACAATAACAATAAATAAAAATATACATGTTGCATAAATTACCAATACAATCTCTAACTATAGAGATGAACCAAAGTGTCTCACAAACCCTTTGGACAAATATTCATCAATGCATTCATATAATATCAATTCAATCATATCAAAATATGTTAAAAAGACATCATAAATTAACTCAAAAATTAAATAAATTCCATGCATAATTATACAGAAAATTAGAAAACTAATTTCACAATTTTCTCATATTTTCACAATTTTATTTTAACATCATAGTTAAAAATAAATTGCCATCACAATTACATGTATCAAATATATGTCATACTATAAAAGAGGTCTAATAAACAAGAACATTTATAATATAATTAGAAAACCCATTGTGCATGTTATAACATTTGATTTTCATAAAATTTTCTGTATTATTATAACTTATAAGTTATTACTACATAAGCAATAACTACAAAATCCATATCTTGCAAAGTTATCCTTTGTAAACTACTATAAACAAATCCACATAGCATTTGTAAACAATAGTGTTAGACCCACATAGCCACTCAACGTGTGGCTTATTTCATTGCACAGTTTCCTTGTTGAAGGAAGCAATAAGTATAAAAATTTGTGTGTAACTAATACACTAAGTCACCAACGTGGGGCTCATTGCTTTAATTTATGGATAACTAGCCAAGCATTAAGTAAAGTGGTACACACACGGTAAACTACTGCAAGACAATTTTAAATGAGTAAAAAACATATTTTCATTTACTGTTCATCACAACAGTTTTTTGGATTACATGTAGACATTCAAAAAATTACAGCTTTTTATTTCTCTCTCTACATCCCATAACATGCTTCTAAGAATAACAGATCTGAGAATTAAAAATTACTTAAACTTTTAATTTTTGCATGAATATAGGATTACATATATCAGAGATCATGACATCATTCAAGAGTGAAAAAAAGCATAAAATGGCTCTAGTACCAATGTTGAATAGTTATATACTTTACTAGAGGTCATATAAACACATACCTTTTGTTAGGACATATGTGATTCATGTTAGGAACATATGTCAACATTTTATGTATTAGCTTATCCTTTGACAAAATGCACTTTATTTGTAATTGGGTAGATTTAGGACGTGTTTAGTGCTTCAAGAAATAAGATTTCAAGTTCAAGTGTTAAAGCCATGCAAATTTGTCCAAGAATCAAGTGAAGAAGTGCTGTTCATTAAAACTTGACAGCTATCTTGACAGCTAGTATTTATCAAGGTTTAAAAGGGCTGTCACAGGTAGCACGGTTGTACAAGAGCACAATTCTACAAATATGAAGAAAAGTGTGACTGGAAACCTAGTTACCCTAGTTCATCTTGAAGAAGCTGCTTTGTAGCCAACATCCTTCTCAAGTTGATGATCAAGTCGCGTACTGGGATCTGCGCATCTATTGGTTAGTCACGTACTGGGAGCCATGCAATATAAGGAGAGATTGTCACTACAGAACAGTCTAATTAGGCATTAGGATAAGGGTTCAACTGTAGGTTGGTATAAGGTGTTAGGTTCTAAGTACTTAGGAACTAATGTATTGGAACTTTAATTTGTATTGTTGGTAAACCATGATCAAAACAGGTGTTTAGTCTTATTTTAGACTTGCTAAAAGTATGCCTTTTATGAAAAGTTAGAATCAAGTTAACTGCAAAAGTTACTGTGTAAATCTGTTTGGCTCGATTGATCGAGAATTAGACTCGACCGATCGAAATCATGCAGATTGTTTTTTTCTACAGAATTTCCAACTCAGCCTTAAGCCCATATGATGTGTAGGGTTTTATGTTTTGCCTTATGTATAAAAGGCAAACCCTAGCCACGTTTTTGAGGTTGCTCATATTGTTGTCTATGTGAATCTCTTGTGAGATTTGTGAGGTGCTTACCTTCACACAAGCTTAGGATTATCAACAAGGAGATTTCTTCAAGAGCTTGATGATCATTCAGTTGCTGCCATAAGAGCTTAAAGATACACAAGCGAGAGTGCTTGTACTTGCTAGAGAATCCAAGAAAGAAGGAGTCGGTGGTCTTGGAGCTTGCACATGGTCGTGTTAGTAAGTTTTCTACTGGTGGGTAGCAATAGGATGTTAGTGGTCTAAGTCGCTATTGTACAAACTTCGATTCTTTCAAAGTGGATTCAGTTTTACCTTGAGGATAGGTAGGTTAAATTCTCCCCAGGTTTTTTACCAGTTTGGTTTTCTTGGGTCATCATATCATTGTGTTCTTTATATTTCCGCTGCTTTGCATGATATGATATATATGTGTTAACCTAGATCTGCATAATTTACCTAAGTTAATAACTTGGCTAAATAACTAGGTTAAACTGTTTGTGTTTTAAGAGGTCCAAAAATTTTACATAAGGCACTGAGATTCCTTTACTTGTAACCGCTTGTGTTTGATAATAGTGGATTCTTGGGAGTGGTGACCTTAAAATCAACCGGTGGGGCTTTTGCCTCGAAGATTTTCCCCATTCGTAAACAAATCACTGTGTCAATTTATTTTCTGCTACATATTTATTTAGTTGGTGATTTGTTTGTGTTGCCACGTACAATGCATGTTAAATTGATTAATTAATTAAACTTGGCTAATTAATAAACTAATCCATCACAAAGGGTCAATACATTTTTGGCCTATCACCTTTGGTGGAACAGATTACCAAATTGCTAGATCTTGTTCTTTGCTTACTTTATGAACTCCTCAAGATTACCTTTGTGGAACACCTCCAAGTCACAGGAGAGGCTACTAGAGTCTCTCCTAATTTTCATGCTCCAAATTTTAGGGAACAATAGATGGTGTCCCAGAGAGATGACTTATTTTGAGAAAGCACTAAAAAACTATACGTATGTTCACTCACTGTATCTCTTATTAATTTGACTAATGTAGGAGTATTTTGAATACTAGTAGAGATTCACTTACTATCAGATATATGTGATCCCTAAAAGATCTCATCTGTTAAGTTTAAATTACTCCGCTACAGATATTAATAACTCATATCAATATTTGTTAAGTTTAAATTACTCCACTATTGATATTAATAACTTATACCAATATCAGTTAGTTTAAATTTAAACTTACTTATTAGATAAACCATGTGGATGATTAATGGGCCATGGTCTATGGGTTGGGTCAAAACCAACCCAATTGCTAACAAAATATTTATAAAATTTGCACCATTATAATTTTTTTTTTAAAATTAGCATTTTTGTTATAATTACATTGCAAATATAGAAAGAACATAAGAAGTTGAAAATATAAACTATCCTTTAAGCATGCGCTCATGCACGTATTCAAAGGCTCTTCTCTTTTTTGGGTAAATTTTAATAATTTGCATCACTATAATTTAAAATTACTACATTTTTCAATCATAAAAAAAAAAAAAAAAATGGGTGCAATGAAAAAATTATTTCACCCACAAATGCATAATACTCATCACACCCCTAGGAATTTTTAATGATTAGAAAATGTAGTAATCCCAAATTATAATGGATGCAAATTATTAAAATTTACCCAAAAAAAATAAAAGAGTCACTAAGCACGCATATGAGTGCATGCTTAGAAGCTATTCTTTATTATCTCAATATGGCAGATACTTCAAATCCCTTTTTGTTAACAGCAGATCCTGAATTTTCTAAAACCCATAATGATCCTCTGACTTTTGAAATGGAGATCTAGCAGATCTAGCTAAATATGACAAGTTGGATAATTCCAAACCTATCTGGCTAACTTTGGAATCCTCATATATATTTACTCCTAAAATAACGCTTTAGGAAAATGTTAGGTTCTGAGACCTTTAGATTTAAATGTATTAGAACACTAATTTGTAATATTGACAAACCATGATTAAAACATTTTAGTCTTGTTTAGACGTGCTCAAAGTATGTGTCTTTTATGTAAAGTTGGAATCGAGTTGCTGTAGAATTTACTGTGCAATTCTACCTAGCTCGATTAATCGAGAATTAGATTCGACCAATCGAAATTCATGCATATTGCTTTTCTGCAGAATTTTCCAACTCAACCCAAGCCCGTTTGATGTGTAGGGTTTTATGTTTTTCTCTAGGTATAAAAGGGAATACCCTAGCCACGTTTTTAGAGGGGTGGTTGCTGTGTGTGTGAATCTTCTATGAGATCTAGAAGTGTTTGCCTTCATATATATTTAGGGTTATCAAGGATCAAGATTATGTTAAGAACTTGATGATCATTCAGTTGTTGCAATCAAGAGCTTAAAGATATACAAGTAGGAATGCTTATGCTTGCTGGGAATCCAAGAAAGAAGTAGTCCGTGGACTCGGAGCTGTCACATGGTCGTGGTAGTAAGGTTTCTGTCCTCTAAGGCTGATAAGACCTTTATACCCTTCCTTTTTCATTTATTTTCATTTTTCATGCATTAGATAATGCATTTAGAAGGGAATTTCAAACCTAAGAAAATTTGGAGTTTTTGATGTTTTATGCTTTTTCTTTCACAATTAATCAATGGGTTTTTGTTGTGGGATGATATACAACTGTTCTATGTGAATTAATTTGATCAATTTGGAGTTTTGAGAAAAATTGGAAATTCTAGGGCTTGAAACTACCCAATTTGGGGATTTTGTTCAATTGAGTTTAATTTGATGAAATTGGCTTGTTGGATTGATTAATTTGATCATTTTAATGTGTTCTCTATCTTGTTTAATGATCAATTGGTCAATTTCTTGAAAATTGTACATGTGGTTTTTCAAAATTTTGAGGTTTTTGATATAAACACTATGCTCAAGCCAATTTTGTGATTTTAAAGTTGTATTGAACTTTTTCTCACTGCATTAGAGCATGCATCATTTGCTTACACTGTTCATGCATCATATGGATTTTTATTTTCTATATTGTTTTGTGCTAATTTGCAGTCTGCCCCTGGTCTTTCTTATTTTTGGTTCTTTTCTGTTTGTCTTGTTCTTTCCTTAGCATCGTGCCAAGGAAAACTAGAGCCAACAAGAAATCCTCCTCTTCTTCTGCTCCATCCTTTGAGAGTGAGAGATTCTTTTAGATGAGCTAGATCCTGAGATTAAGAGGAACTTTGAGCGTAAGGGTTGGTTACCTTTATTAGATATTTATCACCCCCCTCCAACTACCTTGATTAAAGAGTTCTATTCGAATCTCTCTATCCACTCCTAGGATGTCGACACTCTTGTGAGGAGTTGGATTCGTGGTGATGAGTACACCATTACCCCTTCGGTAGTGTTAGGACATATGTAGTTCAAGTTTGTGAACATATGTCGCTATTTTATGTAATTGGCTTATCCTTAGACAAAACGCACTTTACTTGTAATTGGGTAGATCTAGGATGTGTTTAACACCTCAAGAAACAATGTTTCAAGATTCAGTGTTGAAGCCATCAAAGTCTATCCATGAAACAAGCAAGGAAGTGCAAGTTACTAAAGCTCGACACCTACCTCGACACATACATCTATCAAGCTTTAAGAAGCTGTTTTTCCCCGAGCCTCAACAGCTTCTCGACAGATCCTCGACACCTCTATCTGTTGAGAATTAAAGAAAATAGATTTTTAGTTCTGTTTCAAGTCCAGTCCGTGAATGTGTCTTTGGAACTTCTTTTCTCCTAACCCTAGACATATAAAAGGATTGTTTTAAGGGCCGTAAAAGAGGATGCAAGTTGCACAATCGTTGAGAACTTCCTATTCATGCAATTTGTAATCTGAACGACAAAGTTCGTGCCCTAGTTCATCTCTGATGATTTGAAGAACTTTGCAGCCAACAACTCTCTCTCTCTAGTTGGTGTTTGAAGTTGCGTACTGGGATCCGCGCATCTGGTTAGTCACGTACTTAGGAGCCGTACATTGAAAAGGAGAAACTGTCACTACAGACCAAGTCCAATTGGGTATTGGGGTAAGGGTTCAACTGTAGGTTGGTAAGGTACTTGGGATTCCTTGCTTGTAATCGCTTGCTGTGATAATAATGGAGTTTCGGGAGTGGTGACCTTAAATCACCCGGTGGGGTTTTTGCCATCAAGTTTTCCCCATTCGTAAACAAATCACCGTGTCATTTATTTTCCGCTGCATAACTTAGTTTTGGTGATTTGTTTGTGCTACCACGTGATATTGTATGTTAATTTAATTAATTAATAACTGGGCTAATTAATTAATCTAATTTATCACAAGGGGTCAACGCATTTGTGGCCTGTCAAGTGGTATCAGAGCAGGCACACTCTGATTAGGGTTTAATCTTTGATGTGTGATCCATTGACCCCTGTTGTCATGGAAACTCTTAATTGTTTTGATTTGCATGATCTTGTGTTGAATGATGATGATGATATTCATGATGCCTATTGCAAGCTTTATAATTTTTGTATGAAATCTCTTAAGTGTTCTACAAAATTAAAAGCTAAATTTAAAAAGGTCAATCTTGAAAAAGATGATTTGATTGCAAAATTGGATGAATTCAATAATTTGAATGAGAATTTTAAAAATCAAATTTCATCTTAGGTGGACAAAATTAAGGGTTTGGAAGAGCAACTAGTTGAATTTAAAACTGAAATTAAAAAATTAACTAGTACCAAAGTTGTTGTTGAGCCTAACTCAAAAGAAAAGGATTTTTATATTCCCCCATTCAAAAGGAATAATGAAGAGTTGAAGGCTAATATTGCTAGGATGGACAAAGGTAAGCAATCTGATGTTAACGCTGAAGTTTCTAAGCCTATGTCTAAAACTCCTCCTAGGTTGAATAAAAATTCTGAATTTGTCCCTACTTGTCATCATTGTCACATTGTTAGTCATATTAGGCCAAATTGTCCTAAGTTGAGGTCTCTGTCAACCTCTAAGGTTAGACCTCCTTCTAGGAAGCCGAGTAGCCCTAAAACTGCTCATGTTTGTCACCATTGTGGTGTTTCTGGACACATTCGTCCTAATTGCTTTAAGTTGTATCCTTATAAGCAATTGTCCAAACAGTCACAGGTTTCCTCTCAAGAACTTACACCTTTGCTTGGAGAGTTATTAAAAGTTTTTAGCTTTTTAACTCAATTTCAGAAGAATCTTAATTCTTCTATGTCCTTTAGTAGACATACTAGGACACGTGCCTTTTTATCTTCACGGCCAAAGACTCGTGCTGTGTGGGTGAGAAAGGAGCCTAAGACTTAATTGTCTTTTCTTTTTATTCTTTGCTTTAATTCTTTCTATCTAAAGCATGACTCTCTTTGCTTGATTTCTTATTTACTGTTGAAATCATGCTTTCATGCATCTGCACCTTTCTATCATGCCTTCATGCATATGCATCTTTTTTTTTCATGCATTCATGTTGTTTGTCTGTTTTTGTTTGGTTGTTTAGTTTTTTTTAAAATAAAAAAATTTTGAAAAATTGAAAAATACAAAAACAGTGTGTGTTTGTGTACATTGGTTCTTGTGAACTTTAAAATGGCCATTGAAACAGAGTTTTCTAAACTTTGTATCACCTGTAGCTTAGATGAGCATTCTTCTGCACAACTAAGCAAGTGAGCTTTGTAGCTCTTTATTTGTGATGAGTAAGGTTAAGTGATCTCTTCTTCTTAACACTCGTATCACTCTTTTTGACGGGTTGAACTAGAAAATCCTAAGAGAAAGGCATAAATAACCATCTCACCACTGTTACTCGCCAATCATAATATGACATCTGTATGCTTCGGCATAGCAAAAGTGCAATGTCAATGACATCTGTATGCTTCGACATAGCAAAAGTGCAATGTCAATGACATCTGCATGCCGAAGTGCAATGTCAAAAGCTTAACATAATTGGGTATTTCTTTTCTCTCTCTTATATGCCCATGCATGATATGCTTGATAAAAGAAAGTATGCAAAGAAATAAAAAGCAAAAAGATCAAAATGCTTTAAAATATGGTTGCAAGCGTGTTTTCTAGGAGATGTGGGAGTTATAGGATGTACCTTAAAGGTGATAGTCCCCATCAAACAGTTATGATTGTGTGTGAGTTAAAGTGATTTTCTCATATCTCAAATCGTCATAACTTTGAGACACTTATGCAATCTTGCGATGTTTTCACACACAACACGCAATAGTCTTTGCTATTTTTGATACATGTGCAGGTACAATGTGATTTGGCCATCACATGGTTTACATGCGTTAATGTATGCTCACTAAACTGTTGTACCTTATTTTTGAGAAATAAAATTGGTTAGACTTGTTTAGTGTGTGTATGCGTGTTTTGAGATACATGTGCATCAAAATTCTTGTTAAGAGATGATTTTGAGAGGTTAATATGTTGTTTGGTTCTTTGGTTGAGTTGCATGCTTGATTGCATTCACATCTGTGTTTTTCTCTTCTTGAAAAACTGTTTTTAAAGCATCTCGACACTTCTCGATACCTGGCTTATCTGTCGATATCTTCAGTTGCATCTTATCGCAATCTCGACACCTCTCGATAGCTAGGTGGATCGATCGAGGAAGTTTCTGTCTGCTCGATAGATCCTCGACACTTTCTCGATCCATCGAGGTTGTCTCGATGGCTAGGTTGTCTCGACACCTTCTTGACGCTTCTCGACACCTCTCGATCGATCGAGATATCCTTGCATGCATTTCATTTTTCTTTGTTTTGCATGTTTTCCCTTTGTGTCCATAGAATCTTGTTTTTCTTTCTCTTGTACGCCTATGGTTCCTTGTTCTCCTCGTTCCTTCTATATCTGTTTTTTGTCTTTCTCTGATCAAGTCTTTCGGTTTTTTATACCCTTTGTCAATCGTGTCAAAAAGGGGGAGAAATTTGAGTTTTGTATGTCATTCCTCAGGGGGAGTAATAGAATTAGGGGGAGAACTTCATATTAAAGGGAGGAAAGTTTTCGATGTAACTAACTTAGGGGGAGAGTTAGTTTGATACACATTGATATTGATATTCTTTTTGTTGTGTATCTTTTGGTTTTGTAACCATTTTTACATACATGATGCTTATCAGGTGGTATATGTGATGATGTATGTGTTTCACTCTTTATCTCACATGTGTTGTTTCTTTTCTCTTTATACACATGTTTCTTGTTTATTGAACTTGTCATTGTTTTCCACATAGTACCTTGATGTGTTTTGTTTAGTGCCTTTCAAGAAAGACAAGTTAAAGCCAAGTCAAGATTCCGAACCTTCTTCTTGCAGCAATTTCCAAGGTTCAAATTTTTTAGACTAGGCTTATTTATTCTTGAGTAGAATGTATTCTAGGACATTCAATGTACTCTTGTGGTTTTGTCACGGATTACCAAAGGGGGAGATTGTTGGGGACATATTTTTTTGTAATTGGCATATCCTTTGACAAAACGCACTTTACTTGTATTTGGGTAAATCTAAGTAGGTTCAAGATGATCATTACAAGTGGTTAAATTGAAGACATGAAGATTACTCAAGAACTGCTCAAGAAAAGTGCAATCTGCAGGTCTCGATACCTCCTCGACAGAATCTCGATCTGTCGAGATTCATTAATGCTCGACAGATTGTTTGATCGATCGAGCTTACGGGTTTCAGATTATAGCCAGCAATGTTTTTACTCTAGAAGGCTAATTGTTTATGGGTTTGTATATTTCTTATTGGACTAGGAAAACCCAAGGTTTGTGTAAACCTATTTGGAATAGGATAGCCCATTAAGCTCCTATTTAAAAGGAGGTGGAAAAAGAAAAACCTAACCCTAGAGAGCTTCATAAGGTTTTCTTTTAGAAACCCTAGCCTCCTAGAGAGCTTCTTCTTAGACTTTTTCTTATCGCAGTCTCGACACATATCTCGACACCTGGTGGATCGATCGAGAAACTTTCTGTCTGCTCGATAGCTTCTCGACAGCTTCTGGATCGATTGAGGTTCTTTCATGGTTGATTCTTCTTTCTCGACACATGACCTCGATAGCTTCATCTGTCGAAGTGCTTTTTCTTAATAGCTATCTCGATAGCAGGCTCGATACCTCTCGATACATGCAGCTGTCGAGAATTACTGAGAGTGTATAAAAAGGTTCTTCGCGATTTCTAAATCACTTTGCTCGATCTCTCTTCCTCGACAGAACTTTCTCTCTCTCTCAAAACACTTCTCACTCTCTCCAAACCTCTTCCAAGGCTTTCTTAAGTGTTTTTCTCGATCCTCATCACTTGGTAAGCATCTTATCCCTCATTTTCATGCATTTCATGTCTTAAAAAACCCTAGGTTTTGTGTTTTTGAAAATTTTTGGGATTTTTAAAAATTTTTTGAGGTTTTCATGAAATTGTTGAGTTGGTTTTATAGATTTGATCTTCTAAACCACATGCATTGCATCACATTAGCATTCTAATTGTATTTTCATGCATTTAGATGTGTGCTTATCTGTTGTGTGCTGTTAGGTTTGGATTGGGCTGAGCCCATGATGCTTTTATGTTGCATGTCATATGTTCATGCATTTTCCATGCATACGTTCTTTCTTTTCAATATTTATCTTCCAATATTGAACTGCTTGGAACTTTTCTGTGTGTCTCTTCTTCTTCCCCCTCTCTATGTTTGCATTAGTAGTGTCTATGGCACCTAAACGTAAGTCCATTCCATCCTAGAACCCTCTTCATTCTAAGGGATCATCTTCTTCCGATTCTACTCCACTTTCTATCCGGTTCCGTGATGAGAAAGCCCATAAGGACTTCTTAGAGAACTTTTCTAAACGAGGTATTCATTCGGAACACCACGTTGTCCTGGCATACTTTGCCGACACCGACCTTCCCGATGTCATACACAGTCGGGCTTGGGAGTCACTATGTGACGTCCCGGTCACATGTCCACTCGTGCTGATACAGGAGTTTTACTCCCATATCCACGGGATTGATTCTTCAGTACCTCTTTTCTACTCTAGTGTTCGAGGTATGCGCTTTGCAGTCACTCCGGAGTTAGTCTCCGAGGTGCTTCATGTCCCTAGGGTGGATCATCCTAATTACCCTAGTTGTGAGCGTCTATGGACTGTGTCCAAAGACGAGATGATCTCGGCATTCTATGAACGTCCTTCCTCTTGGGGAGATCATATGTATACACCATGTCGACCTTTTGCTAAAGGTCCTCGTTTCCTTAACATGGTGATAACCTTTGTTTTGCACCCACTTTCTCACTACAACTCTATCACAGAGCCTCGTGCTCGGTTTTTGTTGTCCCTCCTAGAGGATCTCTCTATATACTTTCCTTCATACTTTATCTTTTCTATCATTGATGTCTATAGAGATACGGCCACCCGTAATAAGCTCATTTTCCCTTCTGCTATCACGAGGATTCTTTGCCGTTTTTCCATCCCATTCCCTTCGTCCGATCCTTACCATGTAATGTCTGCTATAGACGCCGCTACCGTAAAACGTAGCGAGGCACAGTTTCAATCGAGACAGTCCGACGGTGCCACTCCTTCCTCCCGTCCGACTACCTCCAGATCAGCTCGAGTGTCTACTGCTTCTTCCTTGGGCGATGTCACCTTAGGAGACATCATGGCTCAGCTTTAGTGCATGGATGCTCACCTCGATACACTCCCCATAGAGTTGTATCTGGTGAACGTTCGTGTTGGTCGCATCGCCAGGCGACAGGCGACCATGGGCGGCTTTGCTCTAGAGGTTTCTCCTCCACCACCTCATGTGTCGACTGAGACTGAGGCTGATGATGATGGTGATGACGATGATGCTTCTGAGGATGATGATGATGGAGATGCGAGTTCTTCTGCTGAGATGTCTACATGACACTCTGCCCTTTGTCACTCGTGACAAAAAGGGGGAGTAGTTTTGGTAGTTTTGGTATGAGAGTAGTTATGCTTAGGGGGAGTGTTAACATAGGACATTTTTGATAGGGGGAGTGTGGTTTGAGGGATGGATGTAGTGAGGTGATCATGTGTATTTTTTTCTTTTCCATCTTTTTAGAGATACATTGATTATGTACTGACATACATTGTACTTATTTTCTTGATATATATGATGATGCATGTTTTTCTTTCACCTACCTTTACATGTGTTGTTTCTTTTCTGTCTTTATACACATGTTTCTTTACTTGTACGCAATCTATTATTTCTGTTTCACACAAAGATGCCTTGATGTGTTTTATTTATAAGTGTTTCAGAAATACAGGTTGTCAAAGTCTACTTGCCATAAACTCTCTTCTTGTAAAGTTTTTCAAGAGTTTGTGTTAGGATAGATTTTACTGTATGTAACAATTGAAGTATGAGTTAAAGTGTTTTATGACTTCTCTCATATTTTCGTTTGTTTGTTGTGGTTTTGTCACGGATTGCCAAAGGGGGAGATTGTTAGGACATATGTAGTTCAAGTTTGTGAACATATGTCGCTATTTTATGTAATTGGCCTATCCTTAGACAAAACGCACTTTACTTGTAATTGGGTAGATCTAGGATGTGTTTAACACCTCAAGAAACAGTGTTTCAAGATTCAGTGTTGAAGCCATCAAAGTCTATCCATGAACCAAGCAAGGAAGTGCAAGTTACTAAAGCTCGACACCTACCTCGACACATACATCTATCGAGCTTTAAGAAGCTGTTTTGCCCCGAGCCTCAACAGCTTCTCGACAGATCCTCGACACCTCTATCTGTCGAGAATTAAAGAAACCAGATTTTCATTTCTGTTTCAAGTCCAGTCCGTGAATGTGTCATTGGAACTTCTTTTCTCCTAACCCTAGACATATAAAAGGATTGTTTTAAGGGCCGTAAAAGAGGATGCAAGTTGCACAATCGTTGAGAACTTCTTGTTCATGCAATTTGTGATCTGAACGACAAAGTTCGTGCCCTAGTTCATCTCTGATGATTAGAAGAATTTTGCAGCCAACAACTCTCTCTCTCTAGTTGGTGTTTGAAGTCGCATACTGGGATCCGCGCATCTGGTTAGTCATGTACTTGGGAGCCGTGCATTGAAAAGGAGAAACTGTCACTATAGAGCAAGTCTAATTGGGTATTGGGGTAAGGGTTCAACTGTAGGTTGGTAAGGTACTTGGGATTCCTTGCTTGTAATAACTTGCTGTGATAATAGTGGAGTTTTGGGAGTGGTGACCTTAAATCACCCGGTAGGGTTTTTGCCGTCAGGTTTTTCCCATTCGTAAACAAATCACCGTGTCATTTATTTTCTGCTGCATAACTTAGTTTTGGTGATTTGTTTGTGCTGCCACGTGATATTTCATGTTAATTTGATTAATTAATAACTGGGCTAATTAATTAATCTAAGCTATCACAAGGGGTCAACGCGTTTGTGGCCTGTCAGGTAGTGGCTGCTGCTCTTGGGGTGCCTCTTATTCAGCATCCTGTCTACCCTTATGATGAGTCTCCTCCCCTAGAAGACATCATGTCTTACATCACTAGGTCTTCTATCCAGTGGGGTTCTGATCTTCGGATCGCCACTGCTGAGCTCTCTAAGATTCACTATCTTTTCTTTCAGATTGCTTATCATTCCTTGTGGCCTATCTCTCATTTGCACACCATCCATATTGAGCGATATGTGTTTTTGTATACTCTTGTTACTGATGCTCCTATCAGTTTTCTCCATTTATTCATTCATTCTTTGAACGAGGTTTATAGGAGTAGTTCTGCAGCTTATGCTCTTTTCTTCCCCGTTTTTATTCATTAGATTCTTTACATCTTGGTTTAGAGGAGTTTCCTACGTCTGAGCTTATTCATATTATCGCTTCTATAGGTGCCATCTTTCTTAGGTAGAGGGCAACTCAGTTGAGAGAGAGCAAGCTTTAAACGTCCTAGGGTTGAGTCTTCGGCTGTCGTACCTTCTCCTCCTCCCTCCTCTACAGGTGATACTTCTGCTGAGGAGTCTGTCGATCCTGCTGTTGCTGCTGATGTTCCTCCGCCTTCTACTTCGAATGATTTAGACATTCGGCTTATGTTGGAGACTATCATGACTGTTCAGGCGGTGTATGGTTAGCTTTTTGTGGACATATTTGATGAGCTTCGTGCTTTACGAGCCAATTTGGAGAGGATTAGACCGCCACCTCCTTTTGATAATGAGTGAGTACCCTTTGGCAATTCGTCACAAAAAGGGGGAGTGCCTTTGGTGTAGAGAGGAGTTTTTTGTTGTTAAGAGGAGGTTTTGTGATTTTGTGTTGATTGAAGCTGTGGAGTTTTTAGATGGTATCTAGGTGTTTCACTCTGTATCTACCTTTTTGGCTCATGATGTTTATGATTAGGTTGTCCATGATAGGTGCTACATTGTTTATTGATCCATATACATGAGGTTATTCTTGAACAAAACCTTTGTCTCTAGACTCTACAATTCTCGTAGATGAACTCACAGTAGAAACCTTCTACCGCTTCAGAACCTTTGAACTCTTCAATATATGAACGCCACCCTTTGATGCACGAATCCTAGTACGTGACTAACTCCTTTCCACGAATCCCAGTACGTGACTTACTCACCAACTTGAGAAAGAAGAATGTTGCCTACAAAGTTCTTCACTTTATCAACAATGAAGATCAAAAAGCACTTGGTTACAAAACATTAAGGCGCAAAAATGTAATAGCTTCTTTTAGAGAGAATAAGGCTTCGATCACCTTTTGTATATGTTCTCCTTGTATTCTCCTTGTATTCTCTTATGTGACGACTTCTAAAATAAACCATATATATGTCTAGGGTTTTGAGAAAAGAAACCCTACACAAATACAAAAGCCTGGCCCAAAAATCAGATCTGAAAATTCTGATTTTCGTAACCTCGATAGCTACCTCGATAGATAGTAGGTGTCGAGCCTCATTAAATCTCGATAGATAGCTATCTGTCGAGCAACTATCGAAAAGCTATCCGCAAGTGTCCAGCAGGTGTCTAGCTATCTGTCCAGCTTTAGTGAACCCTTTTTCTTCACATGTTTCTTGGTCCAATCTTCATAGCTTTAATACTAGACTTGAAAAGCTTGTTCTTTGAAGTATTAAACACATCCTAGATCTACCCAAATACAAGTAAAGTGCGTTTTGTCAAAGGATTAGCCAACTGTATAAAATATGTCCTTAACAATCTCCCCCTTTGGCAATCCCTGACAAAACCACAACAAACAAATGAACATACGAGAGAAGTCATAAATCGCTTAACTTATACTCACTTGTTGAATACAATAAAATCTACCCTAACACAAACTCTTGAAAAACTTTGCAAGAAGAGAGTTTATGGCAAGTAGACTTTGACAACCTGTATTTCTGAAACACTTTAAACAAAGCACATCAAGACATCTTTGTGTAAAGCAAAATTTATAGATTGCATATAAGTAATAAGAAACATGTGTATAAAGATAGAAAAGAAACAACACATGTAGAGATAGGTGAAGAAAACATACATCATCATATATATACCACTTGATAAATACCATGTTGTAAGTAAAAATGGTCAGAAGACCTAGATATATGAACAAGGAGGTAAACACTCCCCCTAACAAGATGAAACACAACTCCCCCTTACAAGGGCATGTATTTCTCCCCTTAACTTGTAAAATCTTTAAGAAAGAAACCACAAATTCTCCAATTTCTCCCCTTTTTTGTCACGATTGATAGAGGGTACAGGAAGCTATAAAGATTTACCTAAGAAACATAAAGATGATCAAGGATGATTAAGGGGGCACAAAGAATCCATAAAAATGCATGAATGTAATGAAACAAGATGTTATGGATGACATGATATGAGAAGCATGCAAAACAAAGAAAAATGAAATGCATGCAAGGATATCTCGATCGATCGAGAGGTGTCGAGAAGCTATCGAGCCAACCTTCGTGGATCGAGAAGGTGTCAAGGATTTATCGAGCAGACAGAAGGTATCTCGATCGATCCACCTAGCTATTGAGAGGTGTCGAGATTGCAATAAGATGCAACTGAAGAGCTCGATAGATAAACCAGGTATCGAGAGGTGTCGAGAAGGTGTCAAGATTGCTTAAAAATAGTTTTTCAAGAAGAGAAAAACACAAAGATGAATGCAATCAAGAATGCAACTCAACTAAAGATCCAAACAATATATTAACATTTCAAAAACATCTCTCAACAAGAAAAATGTCATGCATTTTGATCCAAAACACTCGCACACACACTAAACAAGTCTAACCAATTTTTATTTTAAATACAAGTTAAGACAGTTTAGTGAGTATACATCAACGCATGTAAAACTTGTGATGGCCAAATCATATTGTACCTGCACATGTATCTAAATTAGTAAAAAATATTACGTATTGTGTGTAAAAAACATCGCAAGATTTCATAAGTGTCTTAATGTTATGACGATTTGAGATATGAGAAAATCACTTTACCTCACACACAATCATAACTATTTGATGGGGACTATCACCTTCGAGGTACATCCTATAACTCCCACATCTCCTAGAAAACACGCTTGCAATCATATTTTAAAGCATTTTGTTCTTTTTGCTTTTATTTTTTTGCATATTTTCTTATATTAAGCAAACCATGCATGGGTATATAAAAGAGAGAAAAGAAATACCCAATTATGTTAAGCTTTTTGACATTGCACTTTTGCTATGCCGAAGCATACAGATATCGTTGAATTGCACTTTTTCTATGCCGAAGCATACAGATGTCATTTCATGATTGACGGATAATAGTGGTGAGGTGGTTATTTATGCCTTTATCTTCGGATTTTCTAGTCTTACCCATCAAAAATAGTAATACGAGTGTTAAGTATAAGAGATCACTTAACCTTACTCATCACAAACAAAGAGCCACAAAGCTCACTTGCTTAGTTTGTGCATAAGAATGCTCATCTAAGGTACAAGCGATACAAAGTTTAGAAAACTCTGTTTCAATGGCCATTTTAAGGTTCACAAGAACCAATGTACACAACCACACACTGTTTTTGTATTTCTTTGATTTTTCCATTTTTTTTTTATTTTGAAAACAAAACACAATAAAAACTAAACAATCAAACAAAAATAGACAAACAACATGAAAGCATGACAGAAGGATGCAAATGCATGAAAACATGATAGAAGGATGCAGATGTATGAAAGCATGATTTCAAAAGTAGAAAAGAAATCAAGCAAAGAGAGTCCTACTTTAGATAGAAAGAATTAAAGCAGAGGACAAACAGAAAAGACAATTAAGTCTTAGGCTCCTTTCTCACCCACACAGCACGAGTCTTTGGCCGTGAAGATGAAAAAACACGTGTCCTAATATGACTATTAGAGGACATGGAAGAATTAGAATTCTTCTGAAATTGAGTTAAAAAGCTCAAGACTTTTAATAACTCACCAAGAAATTCCATGACAACGGGAGTCAAGGATCACACTTAAGAAATTAATCCAATCAGAGTGTAGCCGCTCTGATACCACTTGTTGGGAAATTTAGACCCCGGTTGAGAGAATTAACAAGTTTTAAACCCAAGTTATTAATTAGACTTATTATGAATAAACTTGTTAAAACAAACAAACATCAATATCATGTCAAGACTAAGTGCAGCGGAAAAATAAATAAGACAAGATATAATGACCCAGGAAAACCAATGAAATCAACCAGTTTCACAGTAAAAAACCTGGGGCGAAACCTTCCCTAAAAGCAATTCACTATAATAAAGAGAAGTTTCAGATCTAGTACAAAATCTTTGTCCCTAGACTCTACAATCCCCGTAGATGAACTCATAGTAGAAACCTTCTACCGCTTCAGAACGTCTGAACTCTTCAATATATGAATGCCACCCTTTGATGCACGGATCCCAGTACGTGACTAATTCTTTTGCACGAATCCCAGTACATGACTCACTCACCAACTTGAGGAAGAAGAATGTTGGCTGCAAAGTTCTTCACTTCATCAACAATGAAGATCAAGAAGCACTTAGTTACAAAACCCTAAGGCGCAAAAACGCAGTAGCTTCTTTTAGAGAGAATAAGGCTTCGGTCACCTTTTGCATATGTTCTTCTTGTATTCTTTTATGTGACGGCTTCTAATATAAACCATATATATGTCTAGGGTTGTGAGAAAAGAAACTCTACACAAATACAAAAGCCTGACGCAAAAATTAGATTTGAAAATTCTGATTTCCGTAACCGCGATAGCTACGTCGATAGATAGCAGGTGTCGAGCCTCATTAAACATCGATAGATAGCTATTTGTCGAGCAGCTGTCGAGAAGCTATCCACAGGTGTCCAGCTATTCAATCTTCATGGCTTTAATACTAGACTTGAACAACATGTTCTTTGAAGTATTAAACACATCCTAGATCTACCCAAAATACAAGTAAAGTACGTTTTGTCAAAGTATTAGCCAACTATATAAAATATGTCCTTAACAAGGTTCACAAGAACCAATGTACACACTGTTTTTGTATTTTTCAATTTTTTTTTAATTTTTTGATATTTGAAAAACAAAATAAAACAAACTGAAAAAAGAAATGATAAACAAAGCAAAGCAATGCCTGAAACTGATTGACTCAAAACAAGAAGGCAAAAACACACAAGTAATGCAATCAAAAATAGATGGGGAGAGAGAAAAAGTGATTAAATCATTGGTGCCCTTTTCCTTCCACACCTTAGAAGAACCTTTCCTTTTCGCAAATCCTTGAAATGGCGATGAGGGGGAAGAATTGAGACCGTTCAAGTTTGAAAGGAACATGAGGGCTTTGAGAAGATCTCCAAGAGGAGCAAAAAAGGATGGAAGCTTATTCAGGTTTCCTAATGCGACCATAGATTGCTTTGTTGAGTGGCTAACCACTTATAGCAATTTGGTTAAGTATGACCAGCTGCTCCATGGTGATGACATAGATGCTGCTTCTTCTATTTAGACTTTTGAGAGTTAGCCTTTTTAGCCCTAGGGTTTTTAACTTCTTTCTTTTCCTACTTAGGAGGTGCTCCTGAGATAGATTTATTCTTGTCTATGTTCTCACTAGCTAATTCAGTTTTGACATTAGTGTTCTCAATTTCAACATTATTACTAAGAGGAACAAAAGTAGTAGTACTAGAAGAAGCAATATTAGAAGAAAAAAGATCATACCCTAAACCGGTTCGATTAGAAGCAGATTTCTAAAGACTGAGCATTTTATTGAGCTTAGTGCTTGAAGTCCTTTCTAGCTAAGCTCTGACTTGGAACAGTTCTGCCTCAAGCTTTTTGATCTTCTCAACCAAGAAGTTATTCTCAAACTTCAGTTATCTAATAGTTTGATTGGCTTCATCAATCATTGTGGAAAGTACTTCATGCTCAAGTTCCACATCACTAAGCTTCTTAGTGGTCAATCTACACAACTTTTCATGCTTTTCAGAGATCTTGTATAACTTTACATAGGCTGTATGGATGTCATCTCGTTAATCCATCTTCTCAAACTTGGACCCCACCGATTCTTGTTCTTCATCCACATCTTCAACAATCCCCTTAGTAGGATTGACTGTGGTAGTGAAGGCATTCAAGATTTCGTCATCCTCATTGTCGGAAGCATCTTCAGGCTCAATGTCGCTCAATGTAGTAGCAAGTGCCTTGCTTTTCCCAATAGTCTTGATATATGTAGGGCACTCCTGTTTCATGTGTCTGAAGCCTTAGTACCCAAAGAACTTAGGTCATGTAGGAATAGTGTACTAATCGTCATCCCTAGTATCTTTTTTCCCTTTGTTTTGGCCCTTGAATTGAGAAGAACTGGATTACCTACGGTCTTTGTCAAAGCCCTTCCCATTGGCATTCTTTATGAACTTCTTGAATTGTTTGGTGATATAGGACTTCATCTTAGAATCTTCATCATCTGAAGACTCTTCCGTCTCACTACTCTTGGCCTTCAATGCCATGCTCTTGCTCTTGCTAAACTACTCGATTCTAGACAAACCTAACTTATAAGTCTATAGATTTCCAACCAGCTCTGTCAAAGGAATTTTATCAATATCCTTTAATTCCTCAATCATAGTGATCTTGGCATGGAATCTTTTAGGTAGAGATCTAAGCACCTTTCTCAGAATCTTGGATTTTGGAACGGTTTCCCCAAGATTAAAAGTAGAGTTCACTATGTCCTTGAGCTTGACATAGAACTCATCAAACGACTCATCCTCCTCCATCTTAATTCCTTCTAAGCTTGTAGTGAGCCTCTGTAACTTCGAATCTTTGACAGCTTTGTTCCCTCATAGGTTGTCTGGTCCAAGCCTCCTTTGTTGTTTCAGTCGTGACTGCATTGAATAAGGCATTCAATGCTCTGCTATTGAAGTCTGCTGCCTTGATCTTTGCATCATCTCTATCAGCCGGCACTTCCTTTAGCTTGGTCCAGCGTATCTCCACAGCTTGCCACACTTTTTCATCTAAGGACTACAAGAAAGCTCTCTCGTGCGTACTTTCCAGTATGCATAGTTAGTTCCATCAAATAAAGGAGGTATAATTAAAGATTGTCCTTTATCCATGACAAACAGTGGTCAATGGATCACACAGAAAGATTAAACCCTAATTAGAGTGTGCCCGCTCTGATACCACTTGATAGGCCAAAAATGTATTGACCCCTTGTGATAAGATAACCAATTAATTAGCCAAGTGAATTACAAGCAAGGAATCCCAAGTACCTTACCAACCTAAAGTTGAACCCTTACCCCACTACCCAATTGGACTTGTTCTGTAGTGACAATTTCTCCTTTCAATGCACGGCTCCCAAGTACGTGAATAACCAATTGCGCAGATCCTAGTACGCGACTTCAATTCACCAACTAGAGAAAGAGTTGTTGGCTACAAAGTTCTTCAAATCATCCACACGATGAAGATCAGGAAGATGCTTGGTTACAAAACCCTACGATGTACATTACACAGCAATTTCTTCACAAAAGATGAACTAGGGCATGAACTTTGTCTTTTTTATCACAAATTGCATGAACAAAAATTACTCAATGCTTGTGCAACTTGCATCTCTTTGACGGCCCTTAAAACAGTCGTTTTATATGTCTAGGGTTAGGAGAAAAGAAGTCCCAAAGACACATTCAAGGATTGGAATTAAAACAGAACTGAAAATCTATTTTCTTTAAATCCCGACAGATAGAGGTGTTGAGGATCTGTCGAGAAGCTGTCGAGCCTCGAGGCTGAAACAGCTTCTAAAGCTCAATAGATGCATGTGTCGAGACTAGGTGTTGAGCTTTAGTAACTTGCACTTCCTTACTTGTTTCTTGGACAGACGTGATGACTTCAACACTGAATCTTGAAACACTGTTTCTTGAAGTGTTAAACACATCCTAACTCTATCCAATTACAAGTAAAGTGCGTTTTATCTAAGGATAAACCAATTACATAAAATAGTAACATATGTCAACAACTTGAACTACATATGTCCTAACAATAGTAATGGAGGAAACTCCAAGGGTGACTATCTCAAAAGGGCTCCCTGCTTTTTTGTCCCGCTTTGATTCCTTAGAGTTTAACAGCCTTCCTGCTAGCCATTTTCATCATTTTGGGCCCCCCTTTGGCAACTTCCTACGATTCTCTATGCCTGCTGACCACTATTGGAGGGACTACTCAAAACCAATGGGGATTTCACCAGTGGGTTCAAGGGAGGTGTGTTTCTAGGCAACATCCTAATGGAGCTCTTATGTGCTTTGCTGATTTACTTAAGAGATTCCTCTCTTGACTCCTTATTCAAGGAGAGGCTTTTAGAATGGAGGGGAGTGGCGTAGGATCTCATAGAAGCCAAATTCAACCTATCCATTTTGCTGGAGTATTTGCATTCCTTAGCCCAGATGCTATTCTAGAAACAGGCTTCTAAGGACCTTGATGCTAAATCACTGCTACTGAGGAGGCCTTAGCTTGCGCTCACAAGGCATTGCAGGATTTGAAAGTTAAAAAGCAGCTGGTTCTTTCTTCCTCAACTGTTCCTACAATTTCCCCAGAAAGCTCTTTTCTAGCCAGTCTTATACCTTAGCTCCTTGCTTTTTTTTTTTTTTTTTTTCTTTAGTAGTTCAGATGTATAAGTTTTTTTTTTTTCTTCAGACAATTGAGGTTGTATAAGTTTATCTTTATTTCTCTCTTTTGAATACTACTTCTGACTTCTTTTTTTTTTTTTTTTTTTTTTTTTATGGTGATGTGAATCTATTTTTTTTTTTTTCTTGAAGAGTACTTCTGACTATAATAGTATGTAAATCTACTCACAATGTGTATTCTACTCTTCTTCTTTTTTGTTGCTTCTTTTCTTTTTTCTTTTTTTTTTTTTTTTTTTTTTTAACTGAGTCCTGGGCAATGGTCCCTACAAATTTGCAGTAGGTGCTGGACCAGGTACCCTAGAGATCGTGTTCTTGCATAGGTACTAAACTTGGTACATTGGAAGTTCCTCTTTTTCCTCAAGTTCCAGGTCATGAACCAGGTAGATCCCTTTTGGAGAAGTACTGGGCTAGGTATCCTAGGCGTGATCCCAGGTCATGTACTGGGCTGCTTGTGGTCTCAGGTCATGTACTTGAACTAATTCTAGTATGAGTCCTAAGTCATGAACTAAAGTTTTTCCTTCCCCTCCCCCCTTTTTTTGTGCTAGCCCAAGTACCTATCCCAACTTTGCTCACATTCGGGTTATGTAATACTACGCAATTGTACATTTTAGTCATAGCTCGATTTTTTTTTTTTTTAAATAAAAAAAAAAGGGAGAAGAAGATTTCATTGAAACATAGCATAGTTGCCATAATAAGGAACATAGGAGGATTTGACAAAGATAGTAAGGATCATAGAATATCCTTCTACCATGGGCTTCTAAACGACAAGAAAAAAAATACTAAATAAAGCTCAAAAAGTAAAGAATGATGAAACACTTAATAGATTGGAGAGTTGGTAGAAAAGTGTCTTGGTGTACTGAAATCTCCCCCTTTCAAGCATAGTATGTTAGGATTAGTGCCCTTAAATCCTATTATATGATGTTATGTATGATATTATGTACAACATTATGTATGACTTAATATTGTGATTAATAAAATTGTTTTATTATAATCTAAAATAATGATAACATGAATATTAGACATTATCATATAATCCATGAGATGAATAGTATATGATTTATGTGAAAAGTCACAAAAGATATGAATCACAAGTTTTTTTATAAACTCAGAATTTTAGTTCGTAGTCGGTGACGAAATTGGGCATTTCATCTGCGAAGACTATAATATAGCAACTAAGATGATTTATCTTGATCAGGAAAATGGAGACTTCTAGTTGATATGTTGATATGTTTTAAGAGCTAAGACATATTGAACTGGACCACTGTGAGATTTATTATTCTCTCAACGACTGTCAAATGAATAATAAATCTCACGACTTTTATTTGCATGAACTCTTAATCCTGAGAGGATAATGGACCTGATCATGAAGTGTAGGTTGCTTTGATATATCAAAAGTGAGATCTAAAGACATGATCAAAACCTCAGTATGTTAGGCAACCACATTTAGTGTTGATGGAACATATATTCTCAAGATGAAATTTATAGTCTCTTAATGGAGATAAAAATATTCCCTTAAGAATGGGTTTGGTTATTCAAAGTGTTAGACCTAACCACTTTAGTAAGAAGTTACTAAAGTATATATTTATGAAATTGGATTTCATAAATATATGATGAATAACATAGAGGATTAAATCGAGTACTCAAGAATTAAGATGTAATTTACAAAATGGTAGTCTACATTCATTACTTTGTATTACTATGAATATTTTATGAAGGGGTTGTATGTAGAATAAAGTCTTGGCATATAATTTATAAATAAGGCCTAGAGTGCAACTATATTTATATAGTGATATTAAATATAGTTCATGGTAACTTAGGACTTGTCAAGAGTTGACAAAAAAGCCTAAGGCCCATCGGAGCTAGTGTCTTATTGGTCCCTTTTAGTCTCACTCCAAGCCACATACTAAAACTCAATTAGAAAAGTTCAATAGGTTAGCCCAATTAGATAATCAGTTATTAGGAGAAAAACATATAGAATTTTAGTAAAAACATGAAATGGTGTGTATGTGAGTGTGAGATACTCTTTTATTCTCCTTTTGAAAATTGATTGAGAGACCACACTTCCTGGGCATAAACTAGAATTTGAGTGAAGATTAAAAATGTTCCTAAGTACTTCTGATCTTTTGTTTTGAATTTCACCGCACCAAAGTACGCTCTCTTGTTCTTGAATTCTGAAATTCATATAATACATGTTAACAATTGTGAATGAAGTAGATCCGTTAATTTTTTGCTACATATGTTTTATATGTGATACAAACATGTATTTAACCAACATAGTACTATTTCAGCCACTTCCCATTTATAGGGTCTGTCAGGATGGTCCCATCTTCCTTTCTGAGGTAGTAAAATCCACTATCGTGGGCTTTCTTGATGATATATGGTCCCTTCCATTTTGGAGCAAACTAGGAGGGTCCTGGGACATTTGTTCTCACATGCACTGCTGCTCTTAACACCAGCTGCCCTTCTATGAAGGCTCTTGGGTGTATTGTCTACCCATATGCCTTAGCCATCCTCTGCTGGTACCTTTAGCTCCTTCTAACCACCTCTCTTTCTTCCTCTAACCCCTCTAGATCTGCGAACCTCCTTTCACTATTTGTGCCATTTGTGCCTTTTTGGATTTCTTTGAGTACTACTCTTGGCGTAGGGATGACTAGCTCCACTAGGCTGATGGCTTTTGTCCCATAAATTAGGGAAAATGGTAAAAATCCTATGACTGTCTTCAAAGAGCTCCTACATGCCCAGAGTACATCTGTTAGGTGGTCACTCCACTTTCCCCCATACTCATGCTTCATTTTTTTGAGCATCTTCAATATCACCCTATTGGTAGCCTTTGCCTGACCATTTCCTTGTGCATAATATGGTGTGGACCTCCCATTCTTGATGTAATATGCCTCGGTCAGTTTATGAACGGAGTTCCATTGTCACTGATCAGCCTCTTAGGGATCTCAAACAGTGTGATGATGTGTTCCCGAATGAAGCTTGCCATAACTACTCTAGTGGCCTTTTTCAAAGGGATGGCATCTACCTATTTCTACCTATTTTGTAAAATACTTGGTAGCTGCCAAGATCCATATATGGCCATTAGAAGGAGGGTTTATGGGCTATAACGTCAAGCACCCAAGTGTGGAAAGGTCATGATGTTGTCATATTTTGCAACACATTTGGATGAGTATGGATTGCATCTCCAAGTATTTAGCATGCATGAAACATTTTAACCAGCTCCTTGGAGTCCCTTTTCATTGTAGGCCAATAGTGCCCTAGTTGCAACAACTGCTTGTAAAGTCTTCTCTTCCCTAGGTGACTTCCACAATCATCGGCGTGGACTTCCCTGACTACTTTTCTAGTTTCCTTAGGCCCCAAGCATTTTAGGGGATCTCCGCTATACCCCTTTTTGAACAAGATTCCATTTTGTAAGAAGTATCTTATGGCAAGTTTCTTGAGCTGGTGTGCTAGTGTCCTATCAGTTGGCAAGATCCCTCGTGAAAAGTATTCCATGAATGGAATCCTCCAATCTTCTGTTACAAATATAGCATAACTTTCCTCTTTGTCCACTGAAACCTGACACCTTTGACATTCCTCCTATACAGTCGCAGCCTCTTTGTTCATATTTGGCCAGTAGTATCCCATGTGCTACATCTTGCTGTATAAACTAATTTTCTCTGCAATTCCATAGATTTGGCCGTGCAGTTCTTCTAACCTCAGCTTCCTTTCTTTATCATTGATACATCTTGACAGGATCCCTTCGGGTAGCCTCCTGTACAGCTCTCCTTCTATTACAATGTAATCTTTTAGGTTTTTGATGCTTCCTTCATGTCCCCACTTTTCTATTCTCCCTTTTATCTCATCTCTCTAATCTTTCTGTTCTGGTTTTTCAGGGAACATCTTTTTAAGGATCCCTATGATGGAATGTTCTTGTTTACTTACACTTATCAAAGTACCATTTCCTTTAAATGACATCTGGGATCTCAAGGTAATTAGTGCATTAGCGAACTTGTTTTCACTCGTTTGGGCGTACTCCATGCTGAAGGTCTGGAATTTCTTCTCCACCTTCTGTGCCCAAGTTCTGTAAGCTACCAAACTTTGCTCTCTTAGTGCAAAGTCACCCTATACTTAGAAGACTACGAGGTTGGAGTCTCCTAAAACCCTCCTATGTTGAGTGCTGTGGCCAACCCAGTCAGGTATGCCTTGTATTTAGCAATGTTATATGAACAGGAAAACCCAAGCTTGAAAGATAATGGCATGGTATCCCCATCTTTGTAACTTAGCACAATTCCCAAGCCATTTGAAGTTGTTGTTGCTTACCCATCAAACCTCATTGTCCACTTCTCTCTTGGGAGTTCTGCCACTGCCACCTCTCTAGAGATCTCCTCGCTTAGTGAGCACACTTCTTCCCCTGAGAACTGGGCTAGCTGATCTGCTATGGCTTGGCTTTTGACAACCTTGGAGGTCCTAAGGCCAATGTCATATTGACATAGCAAGACTAGCCACTGTGCTATTCTTCCAGTTAAGAGAGACTGAAGAATGAGTGCTTTTATGGGATGTGACTTGGTTACTAAAAGGATCTGATGGGTTGAGAAGTACTGTTTTAGCCTTTGAAACGCATGCTCTTTCTATCCTGAGGTACCTAGTCTCTGTTTCTTTAAGTGTTTTACTCATATAATAAATGGGTTACTCATTCCCATCATCATCTTCCTATACTAGTGGGGCCCCTATAGCCTGGGAATTTGATGCTAAATATAATTACAGGGGTCGCCCACGTATTAGTGCTTGTAGAGTAGGAAGATGATTAAGGATCTACTAGATCCTCTAAAAGGCTTCCCGCTGTTTAGTTCCCTAAGTAAATCCAGCCTTTTTTTAAACAGTTTGGACAAACCACTTGTGACCAAAGCTAATCCTAGCACAAACCTCCTAATATAGGAGATTTTTCCTAGGAAACTTTTGAGCTCTTTAACCATTGTAGGCCTTTTCATTGTTGCAATGATTGTGGCCTTAGCTAAATCTACATTTATACCTCTATGATGTACCAGGAACCCAAGAAATTTTTCAGCAGATACTCCAAAGGTACACTTCATGAGGTTTGACAGGCCACAAATGCGTTGACCCCTTGTGATAATTAGATTAATTAAATTAGCCCAGTTATTAATTAATCAAATTAACATGCAATCACGTGGCAGCACAAACAAATCACCAAACTAAGTTAAGCAGCGGAAAAATAAATAACACGGTGATTTGTTCACGAATGGGGAAAACCTTACGGCAAAAATCCCACCGGGTGATTTAAGGTTACCACTCCCGAAACTCCACTATTATCACAACAAGCAGTTACAAGTAAGGAATCCCAGTACCTCACCAACCTACAGTTGAACTCTTACCCCAATACCCAATTGGACTTGTTCTGTAGTGACAATTTCTCCAGTTTAATGCACGGCTCCCAGTACGTGACTAACCAATGTGATGCGCGAATCCCAGTACGCGTCTTACTCTTTTGCACGAATCCAAGTACGTGACTCACTCACCAACTTGAGGAAGAAAGAATGTTGGCTGCAAAGTTCTTCAAATCATCAGAGATGAACTAGGGCACGAGCTTTGTCTCACAGATCACAATTTGCATGAACAACGAGTTCTCAGAGAAGATGCAACATGTATCTTGTGATTCCCCTTTTGACGGCCCTTAAAATAATCCTTTTATATGTCTAGGGTTAGGAGAAAAGAATTCCCAAAGACATGCTCACGGATTGGACTTGAAACAGACTTGGAATTCTGTTTTCTTTAATTCTCGATAGATAGAGGTATCGAGAGGTATCGAGACAGCTGTCGAGGCTCGGGCTAAACAGCTTCTTTAAATCTCGATAGATGTATCTGTCGAGGTATCTATCGAGCTTTAAAATCTTGCACTTCCTTGCTTGTTTCTTGGACAGACTTCGACGGCTTCAACACTTAATCTTGAACCACAGTTTCTTGAAGTGTTTAACACATCCTAGATCTACCCAATTACAAGTAAAGTGCGTTTTGTCTAAGGATAAGCCAATTACATAAAATAGCGACATAAGTTCACAGACTTGAACTACATATGTCCTAACAATCTCCCCCTTTGGCAATCCGTGACAAAACCACAACATACAAATGAAGATATGAGAGAAGTCATAAATCACTCAACTCATATTCACTTGTTACATACAGTAAATTCTATCCTAACACAAACTCTTGAACAACTTTGTAAAAAGAGAGTTTATGGCAAGAAGACTTTGACAACCTGTATTTCTGAAACACTTATAAACAAAACACATCAAGGTATCTTTGTGTGAAACAGAAATAATAGATTGCATACAAGTAAAGAAGCATGTGTATAAAGACAGAAAAGAAACAACACATGTAAAGGTAGGTGAAAGAAAAACATACATCATCATATATAGAAAGAATGTAAGTACAAAGTATGTCAGTACATGATCAATGTATCTCTAAAAGATAAGAAAAGAAAAAAATACATCTGATCACCTCACTACATCCCTCAATCCACACTCCCCCTAACAAAAATGTCATATGCTAACACTCCCCCTAAGTATGACTACTCTCATACAAAACTACTCCCCCTTTTTGTCACGAGTGACAAAGGGTAGAGTGTCAAGTAGACATCTCATCCGAAGAGCTAGCATCTCCATCATCATCATCGTCGGAAGCATCATCATCATCGCCATCATCATCAGCCTCTGTCTCAGTCGACACATGAGGTGGCGGAGGAGAAACCTCTGAGGCAAAGCCGCCCATGGTCGCCTGTCGCCTAGCGATGCGACCAACACGGACATTCACCTGATACAACTCTGTGGAGAGTGTATCGAGGCGAGCATCCATGCGCTGTAACTGCGCCATGATGTCTCCCAAAGAGATGTCGCTCGAAGAAGTAGAAGCAGAAGCTCGAGCGGATCTGGAGGTGGTCGGATGGGTGGAAGGAGTGGCCCCGTCAGTCTGTCGCGATCTCAACTGTGCCTCGCTACATTTTACGGTAGCGGCGTCTATGGCGGACATGACGTGGTACGGATCGGACGAAGGGAAAGGGATGGAAAAACGACTCATGATCCTCGTGATAGCGGAAGGGAAAATGAGCTTATCACGGGTGGCCGTATCTCTATAGACATCGATAATAGAAAAGATGAAGTGAGAAGGAAAGTCTATAGAAAGATCCTCTAAGAGGGATAGCAAAAATCGAGCACGTGCTCTGTGATAGAGTTATAGTGAGAGAGAGGGTGCAAAACAAAAGTCATCACCATGTTAAGGAATCTAGGACCTTTAGCAAAAGGTCGACATGGTGTATACATGTGATCTCCCCAAGAGGTAGGGCGCTCACAGAACGCCGAGATCATCTCGTCTTTGGACACAGTCCAGAGACGCTCACAGCTAGGGTAATCGGGATGATCCACCCTAGGTACATGGAGAACCTCAGAGACTAGCTCTGGGGTGACACAAAAGCGCGTACCTCTAACGCAAGAATAGAAAGAAGGTACTGACGAATCTATCCCGTGGATGTTGGAGTAAAACTCCTGAATCAACACGAGAGGAGATGTGACCGGGACGTCACACAGTGACTCCCATCCCCGAGTGTGAATGACATCGGGAAGGTCAGTATCGGCAAAGTCTGCCAGGACTACGTGGCGTTCCGAATGAACACCGCGTTTAGAAAAGTTCTCCAAGAAGTCCTTGTGGGCCTTCTCATCACGGAACCGGACAGAAGTAGGAATAGAATCAGAAGAAGACTGTCCCTTAGAACGCAGAGGGTTCTGGGATGGAATGGACTTACGCTTAGGTGCCATAGACACAGCTAACGCAACCATAGAGAGGGGGAGAGAAAGAAAACACACAGAAAAGTCCCAAACAGTTCAATATTGACAGAATAATATTGAATAGTAAAGAACGTATGCATGAAAATGCATGGACATGTGACATGCAACATAAAAACATCATGGGCTCAGCCCAATCCAAACCTAACAGCACACAATCGATTTGCACACATCTAAATGCATGAAAATACAATTAGAATGCTAATGTGATGCAATGCATGTGGTTTTGAAGATCAAAACTAGAAAACCAACCCAAAAATTTCATGAAAACCCCAAAAATTTTGAAAACTCCCAAAAATTTTCAAAAACATAAAACCTAGGGTTTTAAACAATGCAATGCATGAAGATGAGGGATAATGCGCTTACCAAGAGATGAAGATCGCAAGGAAACTCTTGAGAAAGCCTTGGGAGAAGGTTTGGAGGGAAAAAGAAAAAAATTTGAGAGAGAATAGTGAGTTTTCGAGCGAGAGAGATCGAGAGAATGAACTGAAAATCGCGAAGGTTCATCTTATAGCGCTTCAGTAATTCTCGACAGCTGAAGGTATCGAGAGCTGTCGAGGTAGCTGTCGAGGTAAGCTATCGAGAAGTGCAAGTGGACAGATGCAGCTACCGAGGTCAGCTATCGAGGGAGAAGAAACAAACAAGAGGGAACCTCGATCGATCCAGCAGCTATCGAGGTATCTGTCGAGACTGCGATAAGAATGAGTCTAAGGAGCTCGACAGATAGCCTATGTGTCGAGAGGTGTCGAGATGCCTTGAAAAGCAGTTTTTCAAAAGAAGAACAATACAGACATGAATGCAATCATGCATGCAACTCAACCAAAGATACAACCAACACATTTAGTTCTCAAAATCATCTCTCAACAAGAAATATTTATGCACATGAATCTCAGAACACGCACACACACACTAAACAAGTCTAACCAATTTTATATTTCAAAAACAAGTTATGACAGTTTAGTGATCATACATTAACGCATGTAAACTTTGTGATGGCCAAATCACATTGTACCTGCACATGTATCAAGAATAGCAAAGAGTATTGCGTGTCGTGTGTGAAAACATCGCAAGATTGCATAAGTGTCTCAATGTTATGACGATTTGAGATATGAGAAAATCACTTTAACTTCACACGCAATCATAACTGTTTGATGGGGACTATCACCTTCGAGGTACATCCTATAACTCCTACATCTCCTAGAAAACATGCTTGCAACCACATTTAAAGCATCTTTGATCTTTTTGCTTTTTATTTCTTTGCATATTTTCATTTAACAAGCAAATCATGCATGGGCATACAAAAGAAAGAAAAGAAATACCCAATGATGTTAAGCTTTTGACACTGCACTTTTGCTATGCCGAAGCATACAGGTGTCATTGACATCGCACTTTTGCTATGCCGAAGCATACGGATGTCATATTATGATTGGCGAGTAACAGTGGTGAGATGGTTATTTATGCCTTTCTCTTAGGATTTTCTAGTTCAACCCGTCAAAAAGAGTGATACGAGTGTTAAGAAGAAGAGATCACTTAACCTTACTCATCACAAACAAAGAGCTACAGAGCTCACTCGCTTAGTTGTGCAGAAGAGTGCTCATCTAAGCTACAGATGATACAAAGTTTAGAAAACTCTGTTTCAATGGCCATTCCAAAAGTTCGCATGAACTAATGCACACAAACACACACTGTTTTTGTATTTTTCATTTTTCAATTTTTTTTTTTATTTTTATCAAAGAAGCAAAAAAATAAAACACAAAACTGAAAACACATAACCAAAAACAAGTAAAGCAAAACAATGCATAAAACTAGATGCACATGCATGAGGAAGAAGAGGGAAGGGAGGAGATCAGTCCATGGAGATGACATCGATGTTTTGACGGAGGAACTCAAAACGTTTGCTATCCAGAGGTTTGGTGAACAGATCAGCTTTTTGGTCATCAGTATGGATAAACTCAAGGGTGAGAACACCATCTTCGACAAGCTCCCTAATGAAGTGATGTCGAATCTCTATGTGCTTGGTTCGAGAATGTTGAACCGGATTCTTAGAGATATTGATGGCACTGGTATTGTCACAGTAGATGGTGAGATGTTCTTGACAAATACCATAATCATGAAGGAGTTTTTTCATCCAGAGGAGTTGGGTGCAACAGCTACCAGGGGCAATATACTCAGCTTCAGCAGTCGATAATGAGATGGAGTTTTGCTTTTTGCTCATCCAAGAGACCAAATTATTTCCCACATAAAAACACCCTCCTGAGGTGCTTTTTCTGTCATCAGCATTCCCAGCCCAATCAGCATCAGAATACCCAGCTAAGACATTATTTGTGTCTTTGCTATACCACACACCAAAGTTGACAGTAGTCTTGACATACTTGATGATTCTTTTTAAAGCAATCATATGTGACTCTTTGGGATTAGCCTGATATCTAGCCTGATATCTAGCACACACTCCTACACTGTAGCTAATGTCAGGTCTACTAGCAGTAAGGTAAAGAAGACTACCTATCATGCTCCTATAAAGTGAAGAGTCTACACTTTTACCTAACATGTCAACAGTGAGTTTAACATTTGGGCTCATGGGGGTTCTAACAGAACTAGCAGATTCCAAACCAAATTTTTTCACCAGATTCTTAGCATATTTAGATTGAGAGATGAATATACCTGAATCTTGTTGACGAATCTGCAGTCCAAGGAAGTGAGACAGCTCTCCAATCATGCTCATCTCGAACTCTGCTTGCATGAGTTTTGAGAATTCTTGAGCAAGCTCATCCTTTGTTGATCCAAAGATGATGTCATCAACATAGACTTGAGCAACCACCAGCTCACCAGCTTTTCTTTTGATGAAGAGAGTTTGATCAGCCTTTCCTCTTGTGAACCCATAGGATATCAGGTATTGAGTCAATCGGTCATACCAAGCTCTGGGTGCCTGCTTTAATCCATAGAGGGCCTTTTTGAGATACAACACATGATCCGGAAAGTGAGGATCAATGAAACCTTTTGGTTGAGCCACATAAACATCCTCTTTAAGCAATCCATTCAAGAAGGCGGTTTTCACTTCCATCTGATATAACTTGAACTTCAAGTGACATGCTAAGGCGAGAAGGATTCTGATGGATTCCATACGAGCCACTGGGGAAAAAGTTTCATCATAGTCTATACCCTCCATCTGAGTGTATCCCTGAGCTACAAGTCGAGCCTTGTTGCGGATTACATTGCCCTCCTCATCAGTCTTATTTCGGAATATCCACTTGGTGCCGATAACATGTTCCCCTTCCGGTCTGGGAACTAAGGTCCACACATCATTCCTCTGAAACTGAAGCAGTTCATCATGCATTGCTTCTACCCAACTTTCATCCTGAAGAGCTTCCTCAACTTTAGTGGGTTCAACCTGTGACAAATAACAAGAGTATGACACAAAGTTAGCAACACATTTATCAACTGTGCGTTTCCGCAATGTGAGTTCATTCATGTTTCCCACAATAGTTTCTGGAGGATGATTTAATTTGATTCTGGAGGAAGGTCCTTTGTCTTCATGACACTCAGACTCTGGTGATGAAGGAATGTCTGATGGCTCTTCTACAACACTAGGAGTACCAGGAGTACTTGGGGATGTAGGCTCTTGTTCCATGAGCTCCGGAGCTCTCCTAGGTTCTAGAGGGAGAATCTCTTTAGGAAGTTCCTCATCAATTTTCTCAAAATTGACATCTGAAGACTCATCAATAACAACATTCACTGTTTCCATGACTTTCATGGTTCTTTTGTTATATACTCGATAAGCCTTGCTTGTAGTAGAGTATCCCAGAAATATCCCTTCATCGCTTCTGGAATCAAACGTTCCTACATTCTCTCTATCCTTTAGAATGAAACAGGTGCTTCCAAAAATTCTGAAATACTTCACATTTGGCTTTCTTCCTTTCCACAACTCAAATGGAGTCTTTTTGGTGCCGGGTCTGAAGTATACTCTGTTCACTGTGTGACATGCCGTGTTTACTGCTTCTCCCCACAAATTTCTAGCCACATCCTTACTGTGCAACATGGCTCTGGCCATTTCCTGGATAACCCTGTTCTTTCTTTCTACCACACCATTCTGCTGAGGAGTGATGGGAGCAGAGAATTCTTGAGATATACCTGATCTTGTGCAGAATGACTCCATGTATGAGTTCTCGAATTCTTTACCATGATCACTTCGAATTCGGTCAATTTTCAGGTTCTTCTCATTTTGTAGTCTTGTACACAGTGCTTCAATGTGCTCAGGAGCATCAGACTTGGATCGTAGAAGAATAACCCAAGTGTACCTGGTGAAGTCATCTACTACAACCATGATGTATCTCTTACCTCCAAGAGATTCGGTTCTTGTAGGACCCATGAGATCTAAATGCAATAGCTCCAACGGTCTGGATGTAGCTAATGTCTGAGTGCTTGGATGCTTAGCTTTCGTCTGTTTCCCAAGTTGACATGGTCCACACACAACATTGTTCATCCTACTCAGCTTTGGCATCCCTAGTACAGATTCATGCTTAGATACAATAGAAAGATGTTTGTAACTAGCATGCCCCATCCGTTGGTGCCACAAGTCTTCATTTGGCAACCGAATACTATTGCATACAATGTCAGCATCAGGTACCAATCCGTAACAGTTGTCTAGAGTACGTACACCACTTATGAGTTTCTTTCCAGATTCATTCATAACAAGACATTTTCCTTTGGAGAATAACACCATGAAGTCTTGATCACATATCTGGCTTATACTCAACAGGTTCACTCTTAGGCCATCCACGTAGAGAACATTTGCAATGTCTGGTAGTCCAGGTAGAGAGATAGTTCCTTTCCCTTTTATTTGTGATTTGCTTCCATCACCAAAAGTGACATTTCCACCTTTCTTAGACTCGAAGACTTTGAAGAGGGATCGGTCTCCAGTCATGTGTCTTGAGCAACCACTGTCAAGGTACCATAAGCACGTGTCCATCACTTTAAAGGCGGACTTCATCATGAAGCACACTTCATGCTTAGACAGCAGATCAGTGGGAATGGTATCTTCTCTCATCTGCCTTCTCCGAGCTAGGCCTTTAACTTTAACTCTGTTCAGACATACTCCTTTGCACATTTTGAATTTGAGACAGTCTAGTTCCTGATTATACAAACTGAGATCTTTTCCAATAGTCATCATGGAGAGAATCAAATAACTTTTAGACTTGTATTTTCTGAGACACTCAAAGAAGGGAGATTAGAAAAACAAGATGTATTTGATATCACAGTTCTCTTCAAATGAGAGATTGACTTTTATCCATGACAACAGGGGTCAATGGATCACACACAATAGATTAAACCCTAATCAGAGTGTGTTTGCTCTGATACCACTTGACAGGCCACAAATTCGTTGACCCCTTGTGATAATTAGATTAATTAAATTAGTCCAGTTATTAATTAATCAAATTAACATGCAATCACGTGGCAGCACAAACAAATCACCAAACTAAGTTAAGCAGCGGAAAAATAAATAACACGATGATTTGTTCACGAATGGGGAAAACCTTACGGCAAAAACCCCACCGTTTGATTTAAGGTCACCACTCCCGAAACTCCACTATTATCACAACAAGCAGTTATAAGTAAGGAATCCCAGTACCTCACCAACCTACAGTTGAACTCTTACCCCAATACCCAATTGGACTTGTTCTGTAGTGACAATTTCTCCAGTTTAATGCACGGCTCCCAGTACGTGACTAACCAATGTGATGCGCGAATCCCAGTACGCGTCTTACTCCTTTGCACGAATCCAAGTACGTGACTCACTCACCAACTTGAGAAAGAAAGAATGTTGGCTGCAAAGTTCTTCAAATCATCAGAGATGAACTAGGGCACGAACTTTGTCTTACAGATCACAATTTGCATGAACAACGAGTTCTCAGAGAAGATGCAACTTGTATCTTGTGATTCCCCTTTTGACGGCCCTCAAAATAATCCTTTTATATGTCTAGGGTTAGGAGAAAAGAATTCCCAAAGACATGCTCACGGATTGGACTTGAAACAGACTTGGAATTCTGTTTTCTTTAATTCTCGATAGATAGAGGTATTAAGAGGTATCGAGACAGCTGTCGAGGCTCGGGCTAAACAGCTTCTTTAAATCTCGATAGATGTATCTGTCGAGGTATCTATCGAGCTTTAAAATCTTGCACTTCCTTGCTTGTTTCTTGGACAGACTTCGACGGCTTCAACACTTAATCTTGAACCACAGTTTCTTGAAGTGTTTAACACATCCTAGATCTACCCAATTACAAGTAAAGTGCGTTTTGTCTAAGGATAAGCCAATTACATAAAATAGCGACATAAGTTCACAGACTTGAACTACATATGTCCTAACAAGGTTCATGCGTAGTTTGTACTTCCTGCACCTTTCAAAAGCCTGTTCAAGTACCTAGAAGTGTCCTGCCCTAGTTTTTTACTTTACCACAATGTCATCCACATAATCCTCCATTTCCTTATGCATCATATCATGGAAGATAGTTGTCATGGTTTACTGGAATATGGCTCTTGCATTTTTATCTGCATCTTTGGTGGCCACGCAAATTGTTAAGATATGTGTCCTTAAATCCTATTGTATGATGCTATATTTTTTATTATGTATAACTTAATGTTGGAGTTAATAAAGTTGTTTTATTATTATTTGAAAATAATGGTAACATGAATATTGGGACATTATCACATAGTCCATGAGATGCATAGTATGTGATTTATGTGATTTAGTCACAGAAGATATAAATCACAAGTTCTTTGTAAACTCAGAATTATAGTTCGTAGTCGGTGATGAAATTGGGCATTTCATCTGCGAAGACTATAACATATCAACTAAGATGATTTGTCTTGATTATGGAAATGGAGATTTCTAGTTGATATGTTGATATGTTTTAAGAGTTAAGACATATTAAACTAGGCCGGTGTGAGATTTATTATTCTCCTAATGACTGTCATTTGAATAATAAACTCACGACTTATATTTGCATGAACTCTTAATCCTGAGAGGATAATGAACCTGATTATGATGTATAGGTTGCTTTGATATATCAGGAGTGAGATCTATAGTTACGGTCAAAACCTCAGTATGTTGGGCAGCCACATTTAGTGTTGATGGAACATATATTCTCAAAATGGAATTCATAGTCTCTTAACGGAGATATAAAATATTTCCTTGAGATAAATTTAATGGGTTTGTTATTCACAGAGCTGGGCCTAACCACTTTAGTAAGAAGTTACTAAAGTATATGTTTATGGAATTGGATTTCATAAATATATGATGAATAACTTAAGGAATTAAACCGGCTACTCAAGCAATTAAGATGTAATAATATACAAAGTGGCAGTCTACTTTCATGACTTTGTATTACTATGAATATTTTATGAAGGGGTTGCATGTATAATAAAGTCTTGGGATATAATTTATAAATAAGGCCTAGAGTGCAACTATATTTATATCGTGGTATTAAATATAGTTAATGGTAACTTTGGACTTGTCAAGAGTTGACAGAAAAGCCCAAGGCCCATTGGAACTAGTGTCTTATTAGTCCCTTTTGGTCCCACTCTAAGCCACACACTTAAGCCCAATTGGATAGGCCCAAAAGGTTAGCCCAATTAGATAATCAGTTAGATACAAAGGGAGAAATATACAGAATTTTCTGTAGAGAACTTTAAGAACACTCTGGTGAAGTGGTGTAAGAAATGTTAGACAATTTTTGCCATTCTCCCTTTGGAACTGATTGAGAGACCACACATCTTGGGCGTTAGTGGAATTGGAGTGAAAATTGAAAGTATTCCCAAGTGCTTCTAATCTTCGGTTTTGAAATTCACCGCTCCAAGGTACACTCTCTTGTTCTCAAATTCTGAAACTTATATAGTGCATGTTATCTTTTATGAATAAAGTAGATCCGTTATTTTTTCGCTGTGTATGTCTTGTATGCGATACAAGCATGTTATATAATTCCATCACGAATTTGGTTATACCCACTATATCCATCCATAAATGAGAACATAGAGTTTCATGTAGCTGAATCTACAAGGAGGTCAATATTAGGTAGGGGGAACTCATCTTTTGGACATGCTTTGTTCAAATTGCGAAAGTCCACACAATACCGGATTTGGCCATTCTTTTTCTTCACGAGTACTATGTTGGAAAGCCATTTGGGATGTTGAATTAGTGTGATATACCCAGCTACTAGTAGTTTCTTGACTTCTTGAGTTATTTGAGCCTTTATATCAGTGTGAAAGACCCTGACTAATTGAACTACTAGCTTGACTTCTGGATCTACATTGAGAGAATGGACTACCAGTCTTGGATCCAAACTAGGCATCATATTATATGTCCATGTGAAAACATGATGAAAAAATACATGTTTGTATCACATACAAAACATACGCAGCGAAAAATTAACTGACCTACTTCATTCGCAATTGATAACATGCATTGTGTAAGTTTCAGAATTTAAGAATAAGATAGTGTACCTTGGTGTAGTGAATTTTAAAACAAAGATCAGAAGCACTTGGGAACACTTTTAATCTTCACTCCAATTCCACTAATGCCCAAGAAGTGTGGTCTCTCAATCAGTTCAAGGGAGAATATAAGAATGACTTTCTCTTACACATACAAATCATTCACAAGAGTGTTGTTCCTTATCAAAAATTTTGTATGTTTCTCCCTTTGTATCTAACTGATTATCTAATTGGGCTGGCCTTTTAGGGCTTTCCAATTGGACTTAAGTGTGTGGCTTGGAGTGGGACCAAAAGGGACTAATAAGACATTAACTCTAATGGGCCTTGGGCTTTTCTGCCAACTCTTAAGAAATTCAAGGTTACCATTAACTATATTTAATACCACTATATAAATATAGTTGCATTGTAGGCCTTATTTGTAAATTATATCCCAAGACTTTATTGTACATGCAATCTCTTCATATAATATTTGTAGTAATACAAAGTAATGAATATAGACTAACACTTTGAATAACCAAACTCATTAAACTTATCTCAAGGGAATATTTTATATCTTTGTTAAGAGACTATGAATTCCATCTTGAGAATATATGTTCTATCAACACTAAATGTGGTTGCCCAATATACTGAGATTTTGATCGTATCTTTAAACCTCACTCCTGATATATCAAAGCAACCTACACTTCATGATCGAGCCCATTATCCTCTCAGGATTAAGAGTTCATGTAAATAGAAGTCATGAGTTTATTATTCATTTGACAGTCGTTGAGAGAATAATAAATCTTACAGCAATTCAGTTCAATATGTTTTAACTCTTAAAATATATCAACATGTTAACTAGAAATCTCTATTTCTATGATCAAGAGAAATCATCTTAGTTGATACGTTATTGTCTTCATAGATGAAATGTCTAATTTTATCACCAACTACTAACTAAAATTCTGAGTTTACAAAGAACTTGCGATTTATATCTTTTGTGACTAAATCACATACTATGCATCTCATGGACTATATGATAATATCCTAATATTCATGTTACCATTATTTTTAGATAATAATAAAATAACTTTATTAATCACAACATTAAGTCATACATAATGTCATACACAATGTCATACACAACATCATATAAAAGGATTTAAGGGCACATACAATAGGATCTAAGGGCACACATCCTAACAATACATCCATATATCTCTTGAGTAATGCTACTAACTATTCCTTTTCTTGTACTATCAACTGACTGCTAATGAAAACAGGCTTTTAGGATCCCAGACCAGCCCTTAAGTTTACTTCTTCCAATTCCTCCTTGGGCTGGATTTGTGTTTCCACAACTAGGTCCTCTAGGATTTCTTCCTGAGCCATCATACAATCTGGCGGTCCGGGACCCTCCTATATTACGCATTCAGGTCCCGCGTACCTTCATAAATGATATATTAGCCTCCCTCTAGGCTCCTGTACTACTACGCATTCCTGGGATCTTGAGGAGCTTTGTCTCCTTCTTTTGCCTTTTTTTGTCCAGGAGGTTCCTCAGGTCAAGGGTACCTCCTCTTTCTTTTTCTTCCAAGACAGATGCTCCTAGGGTCCTCGGCGTAGGGTTCACATCATATGGTTCCAACTCATCATAAAACATTGTTTCCATAAAGTTCACTTCTCCTTGGCTAAAAGGGTTTAGGTTGGTAGGGATCCTTACGGACCTCCCATTTAGTCTCCCTTTAAGACATTGATGGTACGTGAAGGAATAAGGCAATGCTTATAGAGCCAGGGGCGTCCCAATAGAATATGGTAAGAAACCTCTGAGTTAATCACATGGAATCTGGTCAGGGCTATTATTAGGCCTACCCTCAAGGCCAGTTGCATATATCCCTCAGTTAATTCCATTAACCCAACAAATTCTGTTATCTCCATGGGAGCCCCTAGGATCCTCCTACCAATCAGGCCCATAACTTCCAAGGTACTTAGAGATATGAGGTTAAGTGATGCCCTTGTATCTACTAGTGCTCTCTTGATTTGGACATCGTTTATGGTGGCCATTAGATAAAGGGGTCTGCGATGGTCAGGATGTTCAACTTCTAAGTCTTCATCTGTAAATATTATTGCATTGGTTGTTTCCAAGTAAGCTCAGCTAGCATGGGATTCTGCCGTGAAACATTCCATTCCTGAATTTGCTGCTATACTCATGAGGGATTCTATGGCCATCCTTCTTGCTTCTGACCTAAATCCCAATTAATTGAATTAGGGCTATCCACGGGTCGGTCAAGGTCAAGTTTATGCCCAACCTGGAACCGACTTGACAAAATTGGGTTTTGGAAAAACTCACCTGTCGCTGACCACCGGAGTGAACGAGTCGGGCAGATCAGACTTCAACGAGTGGCGGACGGGTCGGTTGGTGTCAAAGATTTGAGAAAACGGTGAGGAAACTACGAGAAAAGGTGAGAAAATCCCAAATCTAGCGAAAATCTCATCAGAATCTATGAGATTTCACCAAATCCGACGGTAATCTTACCTGGTTCGATGAGATTTTGCTATCCGGTCAAAATCTCGTCGGATCTATGTGAAACAACACCTGAATCCGAGTTTTTTCGCCGAGATCTGGGTTTTTTATCACTGAAATCTAGGCTTTTATCGCCGGAATCTGGAATTTTCTTGCCGGAATCTGGATTTCTCACTGGAATCTGGGTTTTTCACCAGATTATGGGTTTTTCACCGGTTAGTTTAGGTTTTTTGGGTTTTAAAGGGAGAGAAACCGAAACTGACCCACTGGAGTCGGTTTTTAGTGGAGAAAATCTGCTGCCAACATCCAGAGTAGGTCGGGTCGGCCGGTTTCGGATCGGTTTCAATCAAGTCTCCGGGTGGGTCGGGTCATCGGATTTGTTTAGATAGCCCTAAGTTGAATAGTGATCTAAACTTAGGGTTCTTTTGAAGGGTCTTGACTATGCTTGGATGGAAGGATCCTTCAGATTATTTTGCTTCTGCCGGGTTCCCATGGATTACCACAACCACCACTTCCTTCCCTTTGTGGTTAGGTAAAGGGATCCTTTACACCTCGAGTTCCTTTTGAGTGAGCTCCAAAGTCCCCTCCCTGAGCTTCTTATGGAAAAGCCTACATAGGGTCCAACAATCCTTGGTATAGTGCTTGACATAGTTATGAATCCTGTAAAATAAAGGATTCTTCCTTTCTTCTTTAGTAGGTGGCCTGGATACAGTGAATGGCCTAACAATTCCATCTCCAACCCACTTATCCAGGACATGATTCAACTCGTTACAGTACATGGGATCACAGGTGGTTCCTCAGCCATTTTTCGTTTAGGTCTCTTCCCCTTTTCGCCTATTGAAACCGTCATGGCCTGATACACTAGCACCCTCTTTGTTCTCGTAGTCAGTGTTATTCTCCTGGTCTTTTGTAGCAGGTTGGCGAACTGGGTTATGTATAGATTTTCAAGGTTAAACCTATAATCAAATAGCATGTTAGATATGCAAGTCTCCACGAGCGCCTTTTCTTCGTGGTCTCTATAGCAATCCAAAGAAATGTCTTCAAACCTTTTGATGAACTGGATAGGATCCTCCCAAGCCTTTTCCTTATCATTTGAAGGCTTTGGAAGGTGACCTTGTCCTCACCTAGATAGTACTTTGACTAGAACCTTTCCATCATCTTGTCCTAGGTTTTGAAGGACCTAGGCTTCAAGGTAGTGTACCATGTATACACTCTGTCCATTAAAGACTTAGCTAATTCTCTTAAACATAGCTCCCTGTCTCTTGTGTAAGGACCCATAGTGTGAATAAACCTACTCACGTGCTCCACAACACTTCCATTTCTCCCATCAAAATGGTGGAACTTCGAGGGTACATATCCCTTGGGATAAGGCTTGCCAAGGAGTTCTGGTGGGAATGGGGGATCCCGAGAAAATTTCTTGGAGACCCCTGAGAGCTTTTCCCTTTCTTGTTCCAACAGGTTACTAACATCTGCCAGTGTAAGATACTAGGCGTTAGCTCCATCACATACTATTAACCCTCCCTCTGGTTGGGCTCTCTCTTGGTTAGCCATAAGGGGGCATTATCTCTGATTTCTTGAGTCCTTCCCTCCTTGAGGAGGTGGATCTCTTATTGCAGATTTTTCATCCTTTCTGCCACTCGAGCCACTGGGTCTAGTTCCTCCCCCTCACATCTCTGTCTCGAGACGATCTACTACTCCACTAGAGGTATGTCATTCCTCATTTTCTCATACGAGCTCAGATGTCATAGGTGGCATGTTAGTACCTTTATTGTTCCTTAGTCTTGGAGCCATGCTCTACAAAAGGACTGCGTCTTCTCTCCCCTTTACCAAGTTCCCAGTGGAGTTGCCAAAATGTGTGGGTGCCTTTTTTCTAGGACACAAGACTAAGTATGAACAAGGATCTTAGGCCCAATACTTATTGTTTCAAGGGACTGGGCTTGGTTCACCGGAGCTAACTTGGGCTGATTTTGAACTAGGTGGTGTACAGAGCACAAATCCTACTACACATTCATGCTCACGTATGAGAAATATATGCATTGAACAACAAGAAGACAACAAAGGAACAAAATCATAAAGAAAGAACATGAAATAAAAAAACGTTAGGGATCCTTGAAATAATGTAAAACACTTTGTTACTTTCTTGATTATGTAATACACTATGCTCACTATCACTAGGACGTGTTATAAGGTCCAAATAAGTTCAAAAATCACAGACTTAGATGGCCTTTCAAGGCTCTAAAACTTGCAAAGTTTGAATCCCTTTGAATCCAAGTATGTTTTCTAATGGCTGCTTGAGGATACTGGACAATATTTTCCTTTCTTTTCTCTACTTTTTGAATTCTTCACAGAGCTTTTTCTCAAGGATTTCACTCTAATGCACTGTTGCTAAATGCCTTTCACTGGTGGCTGCTTCCCCTTTTATAGTGCCATTCTAAGGTTTCTGGGATACCACTGACCTACCATTTGCTCCCTTAGGCACCAGAACTAATGTTGTGCTAGCAGCATTGGTGGTTAGTCCCTTCCTCATTCCTCATTATTTTCTTCTTTTGGGGTTTCTTCCTCAAAAGTCTCTTGTTGACATTTTGTTTTGGGGTGTCCTACAGAGCTGACTTTTGGTCTTTCTTCTTTCATAGCTTCTAGATCCCACCTTTTTAGACTTAATTTTTGGCTACCTTTCCCTTTGTCATTTTTCCCAAGTGGGCTGATTCCTCCCTATTAGGTTGAAAATTTCCCCGCCACCTACCTTCATAGTTCTTCTTTTTGGGTTCCCCGAGGTACCAGCTCTTTGTTCATGAATTGTTGGTTTCCAAGCCTTCTGATTCCTTTTCTACATTATTGGGTGGCTGATAGGGACATCGCTACTCTTGTTCTTTATGCTTCTTGGCATACCCCATTAACCTGTCTTAATCCAAACTTGGCCTTGGTGCACGTCCCAAGGATTCCAGGCTCCAGGGAATTCCCAGGTATCTTGGCCCAGATATTTTCCTAGGCTCTCCAGTAATTTTTCTGACCTTTAATAGCTAGCTTGGGCTTTTTTCCCTTCCTTTATTTCATGGGGCCCGAAATTTGCCCATCCATGGACTGAGGCCTTTCTTGATGGACCCTTAATGGGTTTGGACCTCTTCCCCCTTTTTTATTGGGAGCCCAAATGTTTTATTACTTTCTCAGGCTTTAATCATTTGCGTTGTTTTAGGCCTTAGTAGATCATTTTGATTTTTTTGGACCTCAACAACTAGATAAATATCACATTTTTTTTTCTTTATTTTAAATCGATTTTTAAAAATTTTAACATTATAATTTTTTATCCTACACTATATAAATTTGAGTAAATAATATATTATGAGCAATTGAAATATTTATAAATGTTTATAAAAACTATAAATGTAAAGTTTATTATATAATTTATGAAATAATTTTAACTTTATTCACGTATCAAATAATTTTTACTATATCAAAACCTTTAATTTCTTAAATTTTTAATTTTTAATTTAAAAAATATCTGGGGTTTGGATTGGGCCTCCTTCAAAGAAGTTAGGGATGACACGTTCCACACCAGTCTATGTTAGAATTATGTGCCCTCAAAAACAAAACTATGCATTTTTATTTGATAATAAAATTTTATTTTCATATACATAATTTTTATAGGTATGTTTCATTGTTTAATGTGGCATGTGATGCCACCTCTATAGAAAAATCATGTTAATGGTTAAGGAACCAAAGACAGGGAGTAATGTTTTTTCATAGATTATTTAATTGTTCTAGGCTGTGGATATTAATTGAATATTACCGCTAAAGCCTACACTTGTTGTGCTGTTATAAGATAGGATGATTTACTTCATCATTGAGGTAGTGACTTTAAGCAGACAAGTGGGTGTAATGTAATAAGTACATACACTGAATTGGATCTGATCAAGAATGCCTTATGGAGTGATCACTATTAATTTTAAGGTTGTTCTATCACAATTTTTCTATTGTCCTCAAACATGAGAGTTTTATGTATATTTACTTACTATGCACATAACTTTGACAGTGTCAAATGGTGATGCTAATTTTTAAAGGCTATATACAGACACGTTGGGTTATGTGTGTATTGAGTAAAATATGTAAATGCTCAACAATGAATTCACCGGTCTCTAAATAAGATAGTTTATTCAGTTGATTTTCATATTGAAGTTGGACTCAAAACAAAACCGCCTGGTGAGATTTTCCAAAAATGTTTTTCATATATATAATATTGTATATATATATATTTAAAGAGTTGTTTCAAAAATATTTTGGAGTCCAATAGAAATTATGAAATCAAGAAATTAAGGGTTATATAAGCTAGGGACATAACAATAATATTAATCCAATCCTAGTGGCTTATGGGAATATAGTGTGGTGGAAGGACATAGATATAAAATTGTAAGTAAGAGGACCTCATTTGTAATTCTCTAATCTTCAGGGGTCAATTGCATTGTGTTAATGGACATTATTGCAATCTGCAGAAGTTCAAATATTTTCTTGATATGGTTGAGAAAATTAAGGAATAATTTTGAAAGAGTTTCAAAATAAGTCAATAACATTCAAAAAAGTTATTGATTAATCCTACAACTGAAGATTAGGATCCCTAAGGATCCCACGTCCAATCTCTCTCTTGGGTTTTAGAAGTCTTGAATAAAAATAAGACTTCATAATATTACATTAGTGGTTGGCCATCAAAACTACTGTGTGATACTGCAGTCTTCTAAAAACCCAAAAAGAATCAGAGAGAGACGTGAATACCTTTGGAGGCAACACATTTGGGTTGCTAAGAGAGGTACACTATTTTGTTCTCTTTAGAATCTATGGTTGTTTGGTACAACGATCTTTAAATGAGAATATAAATTTTGTTTTATATTGTTTCAGCAAAACTATCAGTCTAATGGTCGCCTTGAAGGCCAACTTATTATAAATATTTGAGGACATTACATGCAACTCGCTTAAAGACCCTTTTCCTCCTTTTTCTGAGCCAACAATGATCTCCACTTCTCCTCCTTCCACCTCCAAAATAGACGTGAGGTTTTCCTTATATCCTCCAAAATCCAAACCTACATTCATCTTTCCATATACAGGTTCTAGCAGTTGAGAACCTACGGTCCCTTATCAGAGAGATTAAAAAAAAAAAAAAAAAAAAGACTTATACAGTTGCATTGACAAAAGTAACAAACCTACCAAAGCCTAGGCTAACAGAGAGGGCCAAGGGTTTAGAGATGAGTTGAAAATTTTATTATGGTGATATAAAGCTTACTTTTCATGCATTTGCAGTTATTTAAGCAATAATAAAATAATAATCAAAGTATCAAATGATTTGAATCAAATTAATCAAAGTCTTTTTTTCCCCTTTTTTGGACTACATTATGTACAAATTAAAACAACTTGATGATGGCAGTGTCCCAATCAAAAGAAAGAAAGAAAATAAAAAACAAAAAAACGATTGCATATGATTTCAAAGCATGTGTGGCTCTGCATGTCATGGGAAGATTACATTGATCCCCAAAACAAAAATTATGAGTTACTATCTTAGCCTGTATTGTGCATCTAAGAGTTAAGTTTTTTTTAATATATACTACTGTCAGTTTCATTAAAATTTTCTTTCCTCTCCTTGTGTTATGTTAAAATACTTGATATTCTAAAAAGAAAAAAAAATTCGTAAATAAACAATATATTGTAAAAAAGATTTGCACTGTCCGGTTAAGTCTATTAGTCTCTTTGTTTCTCAAAAAAAAAAGAAAAAAAAAAAAAAGAAGAAGAAGATTTACACTGTCCAGTTAAGTCTATTAGCCCCTTTCACCTCCCTTTTTTTTTTTTTTTTTTTTTTTTTTAATTTTTTTTTTTTTGCTGAATATAGTCCCTTTCACTTCGAGGGGCCGAAAGGATCCTGTAACATGAACGAATGGGCAGCAGAATTTGGAGGCCATGTGTGGGTGTCATTCACAACATTTAAAACTAATATAGATAAATGTGACATAATAATATATTATTTGTTTCCACGACCATATTGTTGTGAGTTAGGCATGACTCACAACATATATTACCAATTCAAAAAAATTATGATGATAGGAAAAAAGGACAGTGTTTTCCTTTATTTTATTTTTACAATCTTTTTTGAAAGAGTTTTAATATATGAAGTTCGCTTCTAATGATAACTTTTTCTTATTAGATCAAGATACTAATAACTTTTTGGTATAGGTAGCAGGCAATGATTGAATTTTAAATCTCTTATTTAATTATCAGAGATTTTACTAGTTGAGCTAATTAAAACCCATTATTTTTACAATTATGATGGAGAGAAAGCGTTAGTTTCTATTTTTGACTAAAATATATTTTTGGTCATATTATTATTGTTGTCCATTTCTATTAAAAAAATTGAAGATATTTGACATCATATAGGTAACTTATAATGCTAAGGACAAAATTTAGGTATAGTACGTTAAGTGTTGTTCTTTAGGTTTTCATTTCAAAATTCTGCTATGTAGATATTTAACTAAAAAATACATTTTCATCACATGAGAAAAAATTTACATGGTAGAATTTTAAAAAACGAACTTATGAAACAACACCTAAATATTGTACTTAAGTCTTACCCTAATGTTAATTTTCTACCAATATGATATTTTAAGAGTGAAAAATGTGTTTTATTTTATTTTTTTTCCTTACCCAAAAAAAAAAAAAAAAAAGATTGCGAATGTTGAAGAAATGGAAAAAAAGAAAAAGAAAAAAAGAAATGAGGATGTGCCATAAATAGAAAAGAGCGTGGAACAACCACCATTGCTCTTTTGCCGACCACGAGTTCCCAAGCCAATGCTTTCTGCCTTCACACTGTTGTGAAGTTCGAAGTTGAAACTATAAAAACAAATCTAAGGACACGTGTCGTCATCGAATAGCGAGTTTGGGACGAACACAAATCCAGCCGTTGACGCAAACGACTCGGTTAGGTAGATCCGTTGATATTTATTTATTTTTATACTTAAGAAAATGAGGCAAGTTGTGGTTGTTGGGTTGGGTTCAGTGGTGGTGGTAATACCAATGAGTTTTCTCTCGGGAGGCACTCCCTGCGTGACCTAAATTAAATATAATAAAAATGGAAGAGGGATTCTAACCGACATCTGGAAAGTATTGGTTAATAATACTCTTAAAGAAAGTTTTTACAAGAAAAAAAAAATATTCTGAAAATTTTATTCATTTCTCATAAGAATAGTGTAAAATGTTATTTAAAATAAATTGTTAATTATTGTTCTAAAGGCATTTAATATGATCCATATGTAAAACCATCTTGCTTAATTGCAAATTTTTAAATCATTTCTTGAAGATTTTTATATCCACTATATTGACCGTTAAAATTAATTTTGTTCATTTTTATGTACAAAAAACTAAAGTGAACATTACCTGATCACTGATCAGGTTAAGAAAATTCACCAAATAATTAATATCATTAATTATTTGATGGTTATGTGATTTTTTAATCATAAAAGCTTAAAAAAAGTTAGTCCAAGATATTAATTTGGATATGAAAAACTTATAGAGGAATTAAAACTCATGGTGTCCTTACAATTGACTCAAACTGAAGTAATTTTTTTTTTTTTTTTTGGATAAATGCTATGTCTACAGTATCTTTATTACAAATAAGTTATTACTAGTTGTAATTTAAAATTTCAATCTACCGCTAAGATTAATTTTTTGTCCACAAGTGATAGTCAATGACAACACTATAAAAGTTTTGTGAAATGTTGCAGACCTAATCATTACTGTTAGACCAAAAAAATGGTAGTTTAATAATATATTTACAGCAAATTTTAAATGTCAAGCCATTACTAATAAGTAAAAATTTATCAGTAGTATATTCAAAGTATAATTAATATCAATTTGTTGACGGTATGTATTGCGAAAGTCTATGGATCTTAACATTACTAAAAAAAAGTTAGAAGCATGTTTAATACACACTTAAACACATATTTTCAGTTTTTAAACAACATTAAACTTATTTTTACACACTTTTTTACCCATACGTATTTTCAAAAAAACTAAAAATTATTGTTTAAATACTCGTTAGTATTCAAGTTTAAACACATATTTTTAATATTTTAAACATTACACATATTTTCATATACTTTTTTACCAACATATATTTTTAAAAAAATTAAAAATTATTATTTAAACACAATTACCTACTTACATTTCCCAAAATAAAAATATCAAAGCCCAATCAGATCGCACACTCGCGCAAAAATAACACTTTTCCTCTCTCTCTCTCTCTCTCTCTTAATAAATTCTGTTGTGTCTTATTTTAATACCTCTCTGATGCTCTGGTTTTTAATTGTCGTTGGCTCTGTGGGCTCAATTCTAGAAATCAGCTTCAGCCACTTCTTGCCTATCCTTCTTTTATTTTCTCCCCTGCCTCTAGCTACAAAATTTTAGTTACTGTTATTATATGCTTTTTGTGAGAGTCCTCCAAAGGAGGAGACCTGTGTACAGTTTAGCTTATTAAGGTACGTTTCTCTTCTTTTTCTCCTCCTGTTATGCTTTTTTGTTGCTTTTGTCGTGGATCTTAAATTTGATCTTGGTGGAGGCTCCAGCTTTCCTTTCAGATCTCTGCAAGGCAAGGCAAAACCCATCATTTTGAGCTTTCCTTTTCTCTATATATCAAAATTGGTTTCACAACATCTTTATTTGTTGGACTTTTTAGAAGATCCATGCATAATTTTAAAATTAATAAAAATAAATTCCTAAGTTTTTCCTGTCTGATCGTAATTCATAAGCTTATGGGTATTATTTTTTCTCCTATTTTTATTATTTTTGTGGACGGTGTCAAAACTCTATAGGCTGTAGCTGGCAATTGAGATAGCCTAATCTGTAATTAAATAAATAAATAAATAATATGTGTTTGACCAGATCTTGAATTACAAATTTAGAGCCATTCACATACTATATGTTATGCACGTTTCCTAGATCTGCAAAAACAAACAAACAATTTCAATTTTTTGTTTCTCTCTTAACGATTTTTTTTCTTAATTTTTGTTCGTATTTGTGCTGTTAATGTTATGAACAGGCTTTTAGATTTTTGTCCGTGAATAACAACAATGAACCACTGTGCGATCCAACAAAACGCGTTCTCAACCCGTGAAGAGATTCGGAGCTCCGTTTCAGTTCCAATCTGCCCCAAACCTCGCCGCCTCGGTCTCTTGAATCCCACCACCTTCAACGACTACCCCGTCAGATCCCTTAGATGGCAGCTCAGGTAATTTTCCACAAATCTCATTCCCCTTGTCTTGTCTTGTCTGTCTGTAATTTTCTTAAATGGGGTTCTAATTTATTTGCAGCCACCAAACTGAGCTTTGCGATACAAAAGTAGGGACTGATCTTTTGGATATCATCCTCACAAAGGTCTGTATGCTTTTTTTTTTTTTTTGGCAAAACATGTTAGGTCTTGATTTAAAAAAAAATAAAAAAATAAAAATTAATATATTGATTCTAGGCATAGAGTGCATGATCTGTATTTAAATTAATTGTCACTCAAAACCAAAACGAATTTAACATGGCACCATAATCAACAGGGACATTACAACCTTCCACATATAAAAAAATAAAAATAAAAATTCATTATGCGTGTGTTTATTTATTTTTATTATTTGTATGTGTAATTAATGTGAAGTTTGTTACAGGGTGGTTGTGGTGGTAGTTGTGTGGAACAAGGTCCACCACCTGTAAGCTCGTCGCCCCCCTTTTTTTGCGGGTCACCGCCGAGCAGAGTAGCTAACCCATTAATTCAGGATGCTCGATTTGGGGACGAGAAGCTCGTCCTACACTCACCTTTGTCCCCAATTTCAACACCCATTTCGTCTGGCCTATCATCGTCTTCTCCAACCTCAAGGAAAGGAGGCTGTAATCGGTCTAATTTTGGGAACAAACCCGTGGTGAGGGTGGAGGGTTTCGATTGTCTTGACAGGGATCGGCGAAATTGCAGCATCCCTGCTCTTGCTTAGAACCCCTCTTGAGTTAAAATCAAACAACAACAACAACAAAGGGTACATATAGTAATGAAATGTGAAGCAGCAATGACAGAAGTTTCATAAACAAATTAATAGAGAGCAGCATGAGATGAATTTTGAATTTCTCAAGAGAGGGAAAAAAAGAGGGAGAGATCTTTTTTGCCTTCGGTGTAAATATGTTTAAAAAAGGGTCATATGTAAATTGTAGTGATTGTTGTGTCCTTTGTACGTAGATTGAGATGGTTAACCAAATAAGGGAAAGAGAGTTTCTTAGGTGTTAGATGGTTGGTTTGGATTGGGCAAAACAATCTTTGACCACTCTCTTGTCTTGTAAGTAAAAAAATGAGTCTGTAATTTTCCATTTTCAATTTCTTCTTTTGGGGTCTTTTGAAGTCTGAAGTTTGAAGTTTAAGTTATTCAGAGCGGCTTTTGAGGGGAAACTTGTACAAAATGAAGTTACTGCTGAGTCATCAAAGTAGTCATTTTTCGCTGTAAAGATTGGTATTAGGTACCACTTGTGTTCTGAGTTTATCTTTTTTGTTCTGATTTCTTGTCGTTTGGTTGTTTCTCCTTTTTTCTGTTTACTTTTGAATTCGAATATCAGAAGGTGATTTTGTGTGATGTAGAAATGTTGCCTATTGTTCACGCCAATATGAAAAAAACGGTTCTGCCGAATCTATTCAAATATAACTTTCTACGACATGCTCAAAGACTCGAATTTTTGTGATCATCGTATGACGTTTGTCTCCATTGATATTCCTGGGACTTTATTCGGTAGAATGAGGATGATGTTCTCTCATCTCTGTGCGAGTTCTTGTGGCTGGTGGCTACAACTTGGTTGGGGAAGGTGGTTGAGTTTAGTCACCAAACCTTTTGGGTTCCTTTTTGAGTTCACTCAAATAGTTAATAAGATTAAGGTTGTCCCTTAATAAATAGGTGAGCCTGAAGATTTTTATTTTTATTTTTGGCTAAAAATTTAAAAATACTTGACATAATATATATGTTAAGACCTTAGCAGCTTGACTCACTTTCCAAACACTTTGAGGCTGTTTGGTAATGTATTTTAAATAACAATTTTCAGTATTTAAATAATATTACACATATTTCTACACATTTTTTTACTCAAGTATTTTTAAAAAAATACAAACACTATTACTAGAACAACATTAGCATACCAACCTTATACTTTTGGAAAGCACCAACTTGCTAAATTGGCAGTTGTGGGATTTTTATTTGAAAGAAATCTTATCTTGGTAATGTTTTTGCCCTTTTACAATAAATGTGGGATTAAATTTTGTCTACAAAAGCAAAAGATGATTTAACCTTATGTTTAGATAGAGTGAAAAAAGATAGAAAGGAGGATAGGGTGTTACGGTTTTGTTAGGGCTGGTTCTATTAATAGTTGTTTTGTGGGTATAATCGAAGGGTGTCATTTCAGTGAATGGAGAGTGATGAGGCCGAAAAATCACCAGTAAATCACACAGTCCTCACAAGCTTGAAGCAAACACCTGCACAACAAAAAGAAAAGACCTAATAGAGAGCACCGGTGTGGTGCTAGCCAAAAGCCCTCTGAAAGTCAAGTTAGAACGTTTTACAACTCTAGAATACTAGAGCTGGAGTGAATTATGCGTACCTTGTATTCTGAGGGCTCATGGGTTTTTATAGTAGAGTTGACATCCGTTTCTTGCACATTAAGGTGTTTCCTCATAGGGAAGATCCTCCTTAATGAGTGTAAATTATGGAATCCTTTGCTATCTAGAATTCTTCTCATATTGGGATTCTTTAAAGTTAATTGTGAAATGCAAGTTAATTCCTTTTAGGAATCCCTGTAGCTTAATCAAAACAGATGGATGTCACGTGTTACTTACATTCGTCCATTCTGTGTCCATGCACCTTGGATCCATCCACTCAAGGCCAGTGGGTCCAAGGTCGTCAAGTTTCTTCAAGAGTACTCGTCATCACTTCTTACCCTCTTCAGTTACCCCCTCACTCCCTGGGTCCGTCACTTACATTGCACGGATCCATGGAGTGACAACTTGATTCTGACCTTGAGAAGTGTGTGATCACTTGACAGACTAGCCTAGGGTTATTATTGTTGTCGGGACACGTGGCTGGCTTTGAGTGGTGGTTTGCTTGAGCAGAGCGTCACCTCGTCTTCTAAGCCGTTTCTCTCTATATATATGTTGCTTGCTCCTTTAATTTTGCCTTTTGGGAACATTTTTACTAATCAGAGGGCTTCCGTCTACTTTCATCTAACCGTCGCTTAGTTGGCTTCACACTACCATCCTTATCTCTCTTCCGTTGCTCATCTTGTATCGTCAACCTGTAAGTATTCTTTCATTTTTCTCAACTTTTCTACTTCCTTTATTTGCATACGTCAGTCCGTCATCATTGTGGACTTAGGGTCTTAGGTTTTCTTTTCCTGTCATTTGTAGGTGTCAGATGTCTAGTGAGGCATCAAGTAGTCAATCGTTTGTCCGCGATGGGGCGGGCTACGATGAGGTGTTTCTATCAGGTCAAGTAGACCTTGGCACCTCCAGCGAGGAAAGAGATCCGTCAACCAACTCTCCTCCCAAAATGGAGGATGAGGTGCAGGATGAAGACGGGTCAGAATATAACTCAAATGACAACCTAGACGGCATAGGCCCTCCTGTCTAGTCCGTCATAGTCCTGATGGGTTTAGGGAATTCATCATGCTCCCTTTGTGGATGGTAAATGACTTCGTCTCTACCATCAAGAAACTACATTTCAATACACTTAGGACAAAGTACCAGATTCTTGACAACATATCTATCCGTCTACCCTTCAAGTCAAAGAAATTTTATTATAGAGGTCTTGAAGACGTTAGGGTGTACGAACAAATGCTGAAAGCTGGGCTTTGCTTTCCGTTGAGTGTTTTTCACCTCGTCTTCTACAATACTTGGGTTTGGTAGTCACCCAAATTTCACCAAACGCCTGAAGGGTTTTTCTGGGTGTTGAAGTCCTTTATGGTGTGATGTCTGACGGTGCGCGACGGTTAACAGTGGAGGAGTTCTTTCATTATTACCGTTCGTCTGAGATTGCCCAATCAAGGGGTATGTACAGCTTTGTGCTGAGAAGTCCAGTGCTTAGGTTAGTATGTGAGACCTCGGACTCCAATCAAAACTGGAAGGGTCGATATATTTTCCTTCAAGGTGAAAACTGGATGTGTCACCTTGACGACCAAGAGTACATGCCAGTAGATAAGACCTGGGGCATAATGCCTCTGTCTGGTATGTGTCCATCTACCTCAACTTTTTTGTATAATTCGTTGAAGTTACTCTAACTGTTACCTTTTGCAGCTCGGGACTGTCCACAAGTTACTACCGAACAGTTCGAGTTTTTGGAGAAGATCTTCTAGACTACCAGGTTGTTGTAGAGAACGTGGATCAAGTTAGTCACCTTGGATACGTTATATTGGTACTGTGACAGTCCTGAGCCAACCCTTGCTGCCCGTCGATATGATAACCGAATCTGTCAATGTAAGTCCCCTTCCTCTTGTTCGTTTTTATTTATTAACTACCGTCATTCTTAACCCGTCCACTTTTCTCAAAAATGGAGAATGCTAGAAGAAGGGCAATAATTAAGCAGTAAGCTGATTCTAAGAAAAAACAAGGGGGTGACCTTCTGCTCAAGATGGGTTCATCCCATCCGTCCATAAGGAGATAGTCTGAAAAGCTTGACCATCATAGCAAGAAGCAGAAAATGGTGACAGGATTACCTGTTGGCCAAGGATCCGGCATAAAGTTGCCCCCCAAGCTGGGGCTAGGTAGGGGAAAGGTCTGATGGTCAACCTAGACCCCGTTAAGAAGAAACCTCCCATCTTGCTCCGAGAGGATTCGCAATATGCCCTTAATCAAGTAACCTCCATCATCAAAGCAGAGGACTACGAGGGTCCAAGCAATCATGCGATGGAAGCAATGGGGGAGACGGCTCTTTTTAGCCTTACCCAGGTTAGTATTTGTCACCGTATGTTCCGTTATGTTTTTAGCACCTCATACTTATTCTTTGGTATTGGTGCAGGGGGTCCTTATGGCCAAAGGATTAATAGACCACTGCCTTACCCAAGAAAAGACGCTGGAGCGTGTCCGTGCAAAATCAAAGGCGACGGTGGAAGAACTAGACGAGTTGAAGGTTTGGAAGCTTCGTCATGAAGAGAAGCTAAAGTTGTCCGAGCAGGTTCGTGAAAGTTTGGAGAAAGAGGTGGAGTTACTTAGGGAGACCCTGAAAGTTAACGAAGACAGTCTCTGTCGAGCGAAGGTTGAGGCCGTCCAAGAATACCGAGACTCTGACGCCCTTCTGGGTAAATTGGGTGCCTCCTTTGCTGACGGGTTCGACGACTATCTCCGTCAACTGAAAGCCTTGTTCCTCGACTTTAATCTCGTACACATCAACATATATTCTGAGGGCCAGACCCTTGCTCCCCCCGTCGACTCTGAAGCAACAGATGTGCTCTTCGGCGAAGATCCCGGCGTCGACGAGGCCCCAAAGTATATCACCATGAAGTCTACTGAGGGCAACGTCCACCAATTGTCATCCTCAAAAACAGAAGATAAGGAGGACAACCCTATCACCTTGGAGTAGTAGGATGTTTTTATTTTTGTATGGAGAACAACTTTTATTTTTGTTCTACTTTTTGTATGCACTTATTGTATCTTAATGCACTTTAGTTAATCTGTTTAATGAATCAATCTATTTCACAGTTGTAGTCTAATCATTTGATTTGTCTATTTGAAACCGTTCACTTGTATGATCCGTCTTCTTTATGGGACCCTTCCTTTTTAAGGACTTGGTAAATTTCATTCTTTCAGGGATGGTCTGCCCATTTGATGGGCTAAATAATTTTTCCCTTCATGGGATGATCCGTCCACTACGCGGACTTGATAGACCTTCATCCTACTTAGGATGATTCGTCCATCATGTGGACTTAGTAATTTTTGCCCGTAATGGGATGACCCATCCACTATGTGGACTTCGATAAATATCATCCTTGATAAGATGATCCTCCAATTTATGGACGTAGATAAATTTCATCCTTCATAGGATGATCCGTCCACTTTATGGACTTGGATAAGTTTCATCCTTCGTAGGATAATCCGTCCACTTTATGGACTTAGATAAATTTCATCCTTCTTAGGATGATCCATCCACTTTATGGACATAGATAAATTTCACCCTTCATAGGATGATCCGTCCACTTTATGGACTTAGATAAATTTCATCTTTCATAGGATGATCCGTCCATTTTATTTACTTAGATAAATTTCATCCTTCTTAGGATGGTCCATCTACTTTATGGACGTAGATAAATTTCATCCTTCATAGGATGATCCATCTACTTTATGGATTTAGATAAATTTCAGTAGAAAACATTCAACATGCTCTAAATAAAATCCTCTTATTATAATGGACGAGTAGAATATTGTTCATAAAAAAGAAAGTTGCCCTTTTGGGTTCTAAGAGTACCGTAGAAAATAAAAACTACAACTATCTGTTGAAAAAGATAAACTGGAAATGAGGAGTGCGATACTATCTTTGCTCATTGTCTACTAGCAGTACGTCTTTAGGTGCTCTGTGTTCCATGGATGATTCCACTTTCTCCCTTCTAGTGTCTCTAGGTAGTACATTCCCTTCCTATGCCATGAGGTGATCTTGTATGGTCCCTCCCAGTTAGGTCCTAGCTTCCCCTGGGAGGCATCTTTGGTAGCACCAATTACTTTCCTCAAGACAAGATCTCCCACCAGGAAGTCCCTGTGTCTGACCTTAGAGTTGTAATGTTTCGCCATGAGGTTCTAGTATCGTGCTAATCTATGCCCGGTCGTTGCTCTGACTTCGTCCACTAGATCAAATTGTAAACGCATGGCTTCATCATTCTTGCTCTCGTCATGGTTCTTGACTTAGTAGCTTGCGAGCCCTACTTCTGCTGGGATGATTGCCTCACTACCATATGCCAGTTGAAACGGTGTCTCCCCCATTGGTGTCCTTGCCGTTTGTCCTGTATGCCTATAGAACACTTGGTAACTCATCCGGCCACATGCTCTTTGCCCCCTTAAGCTGAGTCTTGATTATTTTAAGTAAGGATCGGTTCATGACTTCAACCTGTCCATTGGCTTGTGGGTGGGCGGGTGATGAGTAGTGGTTCTTTATCCCTAGCTAGGAGTAGAAATCTCAGAATACGCTGTTGTCGAACTACTTTCCTTTGTCTAAGACGAGCACCCTTAGTATACCATACCTGCAAATAATGTTCCTCCACACAAAGCTCCAGATATTCTTCTCTGTGATAGTAGCCAAAGCCTCTATCTCCACCCGTTTAGTGAAGTAGTCAATACCAACTACTATGAACTTTAGCTGCCTTACCACTGTTTGGAAGGGACCCATGATGTCTAATCCCCATTGTGCGAATGCCATGGGGCCGTCATAGGGGTGAGCTCTTTTGTTGGTTACCTAATAAGATTGCCAAATCACTGGCATTTGTCACAGGCTCTAACATATACGTCGGCATCCTTTTGCATTATTGGCCAGTAATATCCTGCCCGGAGTAGCTTATGGACCAAAGACCTTGATCTAGAGTGGTTTCTGTAAATTCCTTCATGGACCTCCCTCATAACGTAGTCTGACTCTTTAGAGGTTAGGCACCTTAGGTAGGGTCGGGAGAAACCCCTCTTGTATAGAATGTCTTTAATCAAGAAAAAACGAGCCGCTTTAACCTTTAACTTTCTCGCAGCCTCCTTGTCGGCTAATAGCTTGTCGTCCCTTAGGTAGGCGGCTATCGGGGTTATCCAACAGTACTCATTGCTTACTTCCTATACGTCAGTGCTGTCTATTAATGATGAGAGTTGAACAAAGGATAATACCTGGTCAGGGACGATAATAGGTTTTGCGGAAGCTGCTTTTGCAAGTCGGTCGGCATCTTGGTTCTCTTCCCTTGGGAATTGAAATATATTGATCTGACAGTTACTTGTTTGACCTTTCACTTCCTTGAGATACCTCTTCATTCTTTTATTCTTGCACTCATTACTATCGTTCAATTGACTTGTCACAATTTGAGAATCGGAGTATACGACCATGTTCTTAGCTCTTGCAGCTATTGCGAGGTCTAGTCCCACTATCAAGGCTTCTTATTCCGCTTCATTATTAATGGTGGGGAAGTCCAGACGGATCATGCATTCGATCTTATCTCCCTCTGGGGTGTGGAGTACAAAGCCGACCCCTCTTGCTTGCTTATTAAAAGATCCGTCTATGTGGATGCCCCACATGGGAGATTCCTCTGCCCCCTGGTCTTCCACAAGGGTGAACTCAATGATGAATTTTGCTGCTACTTGTCCCTTTATAGCAGTTCGTGGTTGGTACCGAATGTTCAACTCACTCAGCTTAACTGCCCATAATGCCATTCGTCCCGTAGCCTCCGGACTACTCATTGCTTTTCGTAAGGGTTTATCCGTTAGGACATTTATGATGTGTGCTTGAAAGTATGGCTTAAGTTTTCGTGCCGTGGTCACTAATGCAAATGCTAGCTTCTCCATCTGAGGGTACCTTTCTTCTGCTCCCTTGAGTGCTCGGTTTGTAAAGTATACGGGTCGCTGTACCCTATCTTCTTCTTTGACAAAAGCCGTGCTAACTGCCGCTGGGAGACAGCTAAGTACATAAACAATTCTTCCCCCGGTTTGGAGGGGCTGAGTAATGATGGAGATGAGAGATATGCCTTCAAATCTTTAAATGGCTTTTGGCATTCATCCGTCCATGCAAACGATCTTTTCAACGTGTGGAAGAAAGGGAGGCATTTGTCTACTGCCCTTGATACGAACCTATTTAGGGATGCTATTTTGCCATTCAGGCTTTGTACCTCTTTTACTGTCTTTGTCGAAGCCAATTCCATTATTTCCTTTACCTTCTCCAGATTGACCTCGATGCCTCTTTGGGATACCATAAATCCCAAGAATTTCGCTGCCATCACACCAAACACACACTTATCTGGATTCAATTTCATGTTGTAAGACCAAAGAGTGTTGAAGGTTTCTTATAGGTTGCTTAAGTGGTCGGACTTCTAGATGCTTTTCACTAGCATGTCGTCTACGTAAACTTGCACATTTCTCCCAATCTGGTGTGTGAACATCCTGTTCATCAATCTTTGATATGTGGCTCCTACATTCTTGAGTCCGAAGGGCATTACCTTGTAGCAGGAAAGCCCTTGGCTCGTAACAAATGAGGTCTTCTCCTGGTCAGCTTCATCTAATTTTATTTGGTTGTAGCCAGAAAACGCATCCATGAAACTCAAAAGCTCATGTCTTGTGGTCGAGTCTACTAGGGTGTTGATACGTGCCAGCAGATAACTATCCTTAGGGCAAGCATTATTAAGATCTGCGAAATCTACACACATTCGCCACTTTCCATTGGCTTTCTTCCCTATCACCACATTTGCCAACCAGTCTGGATAATACACTTCACGTATGAAATCTGCATCCTGCAACTTCTGAACTTCCTCGGCTATAGCATAGTCTTGCTCTGGGTGAACACTTGCTTTTTTTGCCGGACGGGAGAAAACGAAGGCGACACGTTCAGTGTATGAACTAAGACCGAAGGGTCAATTCCCGGCATGTCTTTATGATTCCAAGCAAGCACGTCTTGATTCTTCCTTAAGAATGCTGTGATCGCTTGCCATATCGTTGGACTAGCCAAAGTACCTATTCTTGTGGTTCGCTCGGGCTTAGAATCGTCAAGGGGTACTTCTTCTAGTTCTTCTACTGGTTCTGCTACCGTACGTCATTCTTCTATATTCATAGTTGGAAGGTGATCATCCCCATCATTGCTATGTAGCATTTGCATGCGGCAACTTAATCTCCGCGCAGCTCTCTTATTCTATACTCAGTAGGGAACTTGACCATTAGATGGTAGGTTAAAGCTACAACCCTTCCATGCATTTAAAGTAGGTTGTCCCAGGATAGCATTGTAGGCAGATATGCAATCGACCACAAGGAAAGCCACGTCCTTCGTGATCTGTTGTGAATAATCTCCCATCGTCACAGTCAATGTGACTAGGCCAAGAGGGTAGACCCTTGTCCCTCCAAAGCCGATGAGTGAAGCGTTTGTTGGAACCAACCGCTCTCTACTAATCCCATCTACTAGAACGTGGGGTAGTAAAGGATATCAGCCGAGCTTCCATTATCAACCAAGACTCGATGCATATTGTAGTCTCTTGCTCGTATTCTAATGACGAGTGCGTTGTCATGCGGATGGTGTAGGCATCGCGCATCTGCTTCAGAAAACCCTAAGATTGGGGTATTAATTCGCACTATTTTTGGTGTAGAACCTGTCAGCTGGACACTCTAAACCATCCATAAATATGTTTTTCGGGCCTTTTTAGACGATCCTGCCATAGCAGTGCTCCTAACAATCATCCTTATGTCTCCTATCAGTGGTTTGAGATGCTCGTTATTGCGTCGGGGTGCTTGATCTTGTGGCAGGCTCGTCTTCTCCTTGCTGACGAACTTTTGTAGCTTTCCTTGTCTGATAAGAGGTTCGATTTATTGTTTTAGGTCGTAGCAATCAATATATATTATATTAATATATATCATATATATATATATATATTTAAATATAATATGAGATTATATTACGTTATATATATTTATATATATTAATGCTAGTTTAATGAAATTTATTCCTAATGAGATTAGGATTATATTTTTTAAGGGTTTCTAGCATTATTATGGTTCTTGATCTTAAAAACCTTGATTTAAAGTATCTAGTGGGAGAGAGATACAAGGGTTGGATCTCACAGCCTCCATTATCGATTTATAGTAGTGTGGGTAAACACCTTGTCTTGGCGTATATGCCTCGCGATCCCAAAGGAGGGTGTTTACTTCATAGAACTACAAGATTGAATTTACCCGTTTAAAGTAGTGTGAACAAACACCTCGTCTTGGCGTATATGTCTTGCGATCCCAAAGGAGGGTGTTTAGTTTCATGGTACTACAAGTTTAAACACTATGAAAGGGAGATGAAATGTGGCTACACATGACTCTAGATAATAGTGTACACTAGATTAAGTGTAATGTTAACCTCCTAAAGGAGCTATGTCATTATTACTTAAAGGCTAAAGGTAATATGATATATTGTTAGTGTTTGATAAGAGTTATCATGATAGCACTAATAATGAGAATAGTTCTCAACCAATTAATGTGTTTATAATAAAGTTGCTACCAAGGAATTATAGACATGGATTGGGTTGTTGTTGCATATATTATTTTATGGTTTTATTAATGTTCCATATTATATGCTTATATGCTAAATTGATAATGTCCAGTTTACTTATTGTATTCATGTTCATTATTTTCATATTTAAATCATGGCATCATTTAGCCCACTTGTTGCTATTCTTAACCAAAACAAACTGACTGGATCCAACTATGTTGACTAGAAAACTGGAAAAGAAATTTGGACATTGTTCTTACAGCTGAAGAGCACAAATATGTGCTTACTCAACCATGTCCTAGCTTTCCTTCATTAGATGCTCATCTTGAGGAAAAATAACGATATGATCATTGGCAGAAATCTAATGAGATGGCCAAGTGCTACATCCTAGCATCTATCTCAAATGTTCTACAGCATCAAATGCAAGATGTAGAACTAGCTTCAGACATCATGCTAAGTCTGAAGGAGATGTTTAGTGAGCAAGGCCGTTCTGCAAGGCAAGAAACCATGAGGCAAATTTATAATACCAGAATGGCTGCAGGAAGTTTAGTGAGGGAGCATTGTCTTAGGATGATTGCTAATCTGAACATATTAAAAGTTTTAGGTGCCAACATTGATGGAGAATCCTAAGTGGATATGATACTCCAGTCACTACCGGAATCATTCAAGGAATTCAGACTTAATTATAATATGAACAAAAAGATTTGTTCTTTGTCTGAATTAATGAATGAGTTAGTGGCGGCGAAAGGCATCCTTGGTACTTCTAGTGTTGAAGCCAATATGGGTAGAGCTTCTACTTCTCAACCTAAGTCGAAAGGCAAGGGTAAGAAGAAGAAGAAGGACTTCACTAAGAAAGATAGTAAACAAATTACCTTAGGAGTTGCCAACAAAGGAAGAAAACTAAAGGAAAGTGTTTCCATTGTGGTGAGAAAGGACATTGGAAGAGGAATTGTCCAACATTCAAGGCTGCCAAGAATAAGGGTAATAAAAGTTCCTTTCTTCTTGAAATATGTTTGGTACAGAATCTAATGGATTCCTGGTGTGTGGATTCAGGTTGTACTAATTATATCTGCAATTCTTTGTAGGGGTTCTAGGAGACCAGAAAGTTGAATGAGGGAGAACTATTTCTTACCTTGGCTGATGGGAGCAGGATTCCGATTGTAGCTGTTGGAGTGTTTAATTTATGCTTTAAGTCTAGAGTTTTAATATTGGAAGACTATTTGTATATACCTAATGTTCGTAGGAATTTGATTTCTGCAACTTACTTAGGTAAACATGGATATTGTGTTATCCTTAAAGACAATGTTGTAATAAAGAAGGATAAAATGTTTATCTGTTCTGGCAATATTGTGGATGGTCTTTATATTTTAACTCCTGACATGCATGAATTATATAATTCTGAAATAGATACTAGCTCTCATGTAAAATCATTAAAGAGAAAGTTTCTATCTACTAGTGATGCATATCTATGGCACTTGTGTTTGGGTCAAATTAATTCAAATACGATTCAAAGACTAATCAAAGATGGACTTTTACAGCCCATGGACTTTGATGGATTTCCAGTTTGTGAATCTTGTTTGGAAGGTAAAATAACCAAACAACCTTTTAATGCAAAAGGTAGAAGAGCCCAAGAGTTGCTTGAATTAGTTCATATAGATGTATATGGTCCTATGCCAACCCAAGCAAAAGGAGGTTATGAGTACATCACTTTCACGGATGATTACTTAAGATATGGTTATGTGTACCTAATAAGACGGAAGTTCGAAACCTTTGAAAAGTTCAAAGAGTTTAGGGGCTGAAGTTGAAAATCAATTGGGTAAATGCATAAAGGTCATTCGATCTGACCGAGATGGCGAATATCTTCTTGGGGATTTCAAGGATTACCTAATTCAAAATAGGATTGTATCCCAATTGACTGCACCTGGAACTCCCTAACAAAATAGTGTAGCGAAAAGAAGGAATATGACTCTTTTGGAAATGGTTAGGTCCATGATGAGTTACTCAAATTTACCAGTTTCTTTTTGGGGATATGCATTAAAAATTGCCATGCATGTTTTGAATTTGGTTCCATCAAAATCTGTTCCCAACACACCTAAGGAATTGTGGAGTGGGTGCAAGCCTAATATGAAATATCTCCACATTTAGGGATGTCCAACACATGTGTTAAAAGGGAAGTCTGATAAGTTGGAAGCTAAAACGGAAGTATGCATATTTTTAGAGTATTCAAAAGAAACTAAGGGTTATTTATTCTATAATCATAAGGATAACAAAGTATTTGTTAGCACCCATGCCAAATTTTTGGAAAATGATTATGTGAATAATTTTAATTCTAGAAGTAAAGTTGTATTGGCTGAAATAGATGAACCTGTAGTTGAACAACCAATGGACGAATCTAAGGATGATGTGACTGTATTAGATACACCACAAGATATTACTCATGAGATGTCTAGTACACAAGTGCCTCGTCGTAGTGGGAGAATTGTTCAGCCTTCTATAAGATTTAGAGGTTTGGGAGAAACTTATGTAGCTATCTCAGAAGAGGCTGAATTGGATCCCTACACTTATGAAGAGGCAATGAATGATATAGATGTACATCATTGGGTTCTAGCTATGAAATCTGAATTGGATTCTATGTATTCCAATCATGTATGGGATCTTGTAAAGGTGCCTAACGGCATTAAACCTGTTGGTTGCAAATGGGTTTACAAGAGGAAGAGAGGGATAGATGGAAATGTTGAAACGTTTAAAGTAAGACTAGTGGCGAAAGAATATACACAAAAAGAAGGCATTGATTATGACGAAACTTTTTCGCCAGTAGCCATGCTTAAGTCTATCAAAATTCTCTTATTCATTGCTGCTTATTATGATTATGAGATTTGGCAAATAGATGTCAAGATTGCATTTCTTAATAACAATCTTGAAGAAGAAATATACAAGATGCAACCAAAAGGTTTCATAGCAAAGAACCAAGAGCATATGGTATGCAAGTTCAATAGGTCCATTTATGGACTTAACCAAGCATCTAGGTCATGGAACATCAGGTTTGATCAAGCAATCAAATCATTTGGTTTTGAACAAAATCTTGATGAACCATGTGTGTACAAAAGATATCAAGACAAAGTAGTAATGTTCCTAGTGCTTTATGTTGATGATATTCTACTTATTGGAAATGATGTAGGGGTAATGTCATCGGTTAAAGTTTGGTTGTCTAGCCAATTTGATATGAAGGACTTAGGTAAGGCTAACTTTATTCTAGGGATCAAGCTTTGGCGAGATTGTAAGAATAAGATTGGCAAGCTGTAAAGCATATTCTCAAGTATCTTAGGAGAACGAGAAATTATATGCTTGTTTACCATTATGAGGATTTGATTCCCATTAGCTATACAGATTCAGATTTTCAATCGGATCTAGATTTTAGAAAATCCACTTCAGATTGTGTTTTCACCTTGGGAGGTGGAGCCATAAGTTGGAGGAGTGTTAAGCAATCTTGTATTGTGGACTCCACTATGGAAGCTGAGTATGTTGCTGCTTGTGAAGCAGCAAAGGAGGCTGTATGGTTCAAGAAATTCCTTTTTGATCTTGGTGCTGTAAGAATGGAGCAAGTTCCTATCACATTATTTTGCGACAATAATGGAGCGGTTGCACAATCTAAAGATCCAAGGAATCACAAGAAAGGAAGGCACATTAAGAGGAAGTACCACATCATTCGAGACATTGTTGCTCGTGGAGATGTTGTGGTAGCAAAGATTGAAAGTGCAAATAATCTAGCAGATCCTTTTACCAAAGCCTTGCCTCAAAGGACTTTCGAGTCACATTTGGAGGGAATGAGAGTTAGATTAGTGCACAATAGTCTTTAGGGCAAGTGGGAGATTGTTAGGATGTGTGTCCTTAAATCCTATTATATGATGCTATGTATGACATTATGTATGACTTAATGTTGTGTTTAATGAAGTTGTTTATTTTTATCTAAAATAATGGTAATATGAATATTTGGATATTATCATATAGTCCATGAGATGTATAGTATGCGATTTATATGATTTAGTTACAGAAGATATAAATCACAAGTTCTTTGTAAATTTAGAATTTTATAGTTCGTAGTCGGTGATGAAATTTGGCATTTCATATGCGAAGACTATAACGTATTAACTAAGATGATTTGTCTTGATCATGGAAGTGGAGACTTCTAGTTGATATGTTGATATGTTTTAAGAGTTAAGACATATTAAATTGGACCGCTGTGAGATTTATTATTCTTCTAACGACTGTCAAATGAATAATAAATCTCACGACTTTTATTTGCATGAACTCTTAATCTTGAGAGAATATTGGACCTGATCATGATGTGTAAGTTGCTTTGATATATAAGGAGTGAGATCTAAAGTAACGGTCAAAATCTCAGTATGTTGGGCAACGACATTTAGTGTTGATAGAACATATATTCTCAAGATGGAATTCATAATCTCTTGATGGAGATATAAAATATTCACTTGAGATAAGTTTAATGGGTTCAGTTATTTAGAGAGTTAGGTCTAACCACTTTGGTAAGAAATTACTAAAGTTTATATTTATGAAATTGGATTTCATAAATATATGATGAATAACTTTAAAGTATTAAACCGAGTACTCAAGAATTAAGATGTAGTAATTTTCAAAGTGGCAGTCTATATTCATGACTTTGTATTAGTACGAATATTTTATGAAGGGGTTGCATGTATAATAAATTCTTGGGATATAATTTATTAATAAGGCCTAGAGTGCAATTATATTTATATAGTGGTATTAAATATAATTAATGGTAGTTTTGGACTTGTCAAGAGTTGACGGAAAAGCGCAAGGCCCATTGGAGCTAGTGTCTTATTGGTCCATTTTGGTCCCACTCCAAGCCACACACTAAAGCCCAATTGGAAAGGCCCAATAGGCCAGCCCAATTAGATAATCAGTTAGTTATAAATGCATTTTCATTCACTTTCATTCTCCTTTTGGAAACTGATTGAAAGACCACATATCTTGGGCGTAAAGTGGATTGGAGTGAAGATTAAAAGTGTTCCCAAGTGCTTCTAATTTTTATTTTGAATTTCTCTACACTAAGGTACGTTATCTTGTTCTTAAATTCTAAAATTTACATAGTGCATGTTGTCAATCATGAATGAAATAGATCCTTGTTTGTTGCTTTCGCTGTGTGTTTTGTGTGATTACAAAACCAGATTTATCCAACAAAACAAATTACCATGAAGAATCCTCTAGATCTGTTATTGAGACACCCAAAAATCAAGCCAAGCACCTAAACCAAATCCTTTTCAAAACCACAAGCATAGCCTAGATGATAACCAAAACACCCTGACAAATCAAGCTCACTACAAATTAGTTCCATATGACTATGACAGTTTCTAGTTGCCCCTTCACTTTAGCAAATCTTTTTCTCCACTCCAGCAAAGCTCCTATGATTCTCTGGTGGCGGTGTCTGTGGTAGTTGTTCTCAAGGGGAGAGATTTGCTATGAACTTAGTTTGTAGTAGTTCCTGTGAACTAAGCATGTGTCAGTCTAAGATATTGACACTTGTCCAACCTAATTTTGGATGAAACTTTCGTCAACTCACTTAACCCTAACATCTCTCTCTTTTCTCACGCGCTCTCTATCACAGGTGGCAAACAAAATAAACTCACAGCCTCTCTCTCCCTCTCCTAGTATTTCAAACTTCAAAACAAAAGATTCAAGGCTTAAAAGAACTTTTAGTTTTTACATTTTGGGTCTATTTCTATTTTAGTCCATACTTTTCTATTTTGCCGCTTTTAGTCCTTAAAATGAAAAACGCGTTCTATTTTAGTCTTTATCGTTATTTCACTAATGAAAATTGCTAATGTGGCAAACATAGTGTATTGTTAGTATAGTAAATGCTAGCATGGCCATTAAATAATATTAAAAAAAATTATTTGATATTTAAAATATTCCACTTAAGCATTTTAGTTTAAAATATTTAAAAAAAAAAATTCTAATTTTCTTTTCATTATTTTTTCGGAAGAACATGTAGATTTTTTTGATGTTCTTCCCCAGAAAATGATTGTTCATGTTCTTCCCCCAAGAATATGGTTTCCCAAAAAATTAAAAACTCAAGATTTTCTTTTCTTTTCTTGGATTTTCTCAACATCAAAATAGGTAGAAACACATACAAAACCATGATCAAACTCAGCAATTCTAGCACAATAAACTAACGAAATCCAAACAACTGTCAGAACAAAAACAAAAAACCAAAAACACCAAAACCCAAAGTTGATTCTTGTCATTAAAATACACCAAAACACAAGCCAATCCTTATCAGTTTTAGATCTGGTTAGATCAAACCACAGTCACCCACCTAGCCACCATCGATCTGGGTTTAGAGAGAGAAATAGGATGAGATTTCAGCCAACCATGGGTTTCGACCATGAGTCTTGGGTCTTCAACCATGGGTTTTCGGCCATGAGAGAAGAGATAGAGAGCTCGGGACCTTCCACCAGAGATCGCCGCCGCAATCAGAATCTTCCACCACAATGCTGGATAAATGGGTTCGGGTGGAATACTTGGACTTGTTTCTTGTTAGTCTTGATGTTGGGGTTTCTTGCCTTTTCTTTTTCTTTCGTGGATGAGGCAAAAAGTAGGAGAAAATTTGGTGTTATGGGTTTTGTGCGTTGAAGGGATTTGATTTTTTTGGGTAGGCTCTCTTTTTGCATTGAAAGACTTTTGTTTTTCTGGGACCTTTATTGTTTTTTTCTTTTTTTTTTTGGCTGAGACGTCTTTTATTGTTTTCAATCTATATATATATATATATATATATATAACTGAAACATCTGAAACTCCCACAATTTTCTACCTTAGCACAATATTTAAAAAATAAAAAAAATAAAACTATCAATTATTATGATTGGAATTACTCTCCAACCAGGCCTCTGCTTTCTTTCACATTCACAAACCTCGTGAAGTTACACTCCTTTTCAATTCATTCATTCAAACCCTCAACAACAATACTCAGAGACCAAAAATGCCATTCTCCTTCTCCTCTCTCTTTCTCTATGTCTCTACCCTTCTCCTTCCCTAAAACCCAAATGCCAATCAGATCTGAGAAACCACCTCTCATGGGACATTGGGACAAATCAAGTTTCAAAAACTAAGGGGCTGTTTAGATTTGCTGTTTTCATAACTCATAACTTTGTTTCCATCACCCATAACTCAAAATATGTGGATCCCATGAAAAAAAAAAAACTCTATTTGGATTTGTTTTCAAATTTTGTTTTCATCACTCAATTCTCTGATTTTTTAGATATGAGTTACGAAAACTGAAAACATATTTTAGGTATTTTTAAGTTTTGAAAACAGAGTTATGATTTCAATCTGGTAAATACACACATTTTGGGACCCACCAGCCGCAACTTTTGACTTTACTCTCCATTTTTTTTTTCTTTCTTTCTTCTCCACTATTCTTTCTTTTTGTCTATGTTCTTTCTCTTTCTCTATACTTCGCCAAGCATTAGTTCTTTCTTTTCTTTTCTTTTTCTTCCTTTTCACCTTTCTCATCTTAGACCCATAAAAAAAATCAAGACACAAACTTTTCTTTCTTTGTTCTTCACTGCAAGCATCAGTTATTTCTTTCTTTTTTTCCTTTTCACCTTTCTCCTTTTCTCTGCTGTTGATGTTGATGTTGCTATTGTTGTGGCTATTATGGGTTTCAAAGTTTTTAAGGAGCGAAATGTCATCGTTTGTCACTGTGGGTTGTAGTGGCAGTTGTAATGATGCTGAGGAGAGAGAGAGAGAGGCTGCAGCATCATGGGTTGGCCACCGTTCGTGGTATTCACCGCCGGTATCTACATTTGTGGGTCAACTACCGTTCATTACATATGCCTCTGTTACCGCGGTTCTCTGTAATGGGGTTTTGAAGATTTTGAATTTTTTTTTATATAGATTTTTTTTGCTACAATTTTAGAAAATGATTTTGTAAGCTTTGCAAAATGATTTGTGATTGGATATTATTGTCATAGTTTGTGTTGAAAGGAGTTTCCTCAGTGCCCATAAGGCGTTTGAGAAAAGTCCTCACTGATAAGAAAGCTGAAGAAATTATTATTTCTTTGGATTTGATCACAAGGTCCAATTAACGTTGCACTTGGAAAAATTTTAAGGGGAATAAAATGGCATGGGAATTGATTGTTGCTTCTCTAGTAGTGCTTTGGGTAGCATCTTTCTGTAAATTGATCACAAGGTTCAACTGCCTCATTCGCTCAAACTGAAATTGTCGATTTCACGAGCTTAACCTCCCTCATTGTAGCTGTTCCAAAGAAAGACAAAGAGAGAAAAAAAAAAAAGGAGAGGCAGGTTGATTTCATGAGCTTGACCTCCCTCACCGGAGCTGTTCCAGAGAAAGACGAAGGGAAAAAAAAAAGGAGAGGCAGAGAAAGATGTAAGAGTCAAGCTGTAAAGTTGTGATTTACAACTATTTTGTGTTGGCTTTAATTCTATGCCAAATTTGATTATAATTCTATTCAATCTTATGTACCCTGTATTTTATGTTGGATTTATTTGTAAGGGTTATGTGTGAGAGAGAGTGTAAAGACTCAAGGAAACATTGAAGACTAAAGAAGTTTTTGCAGGTAGCTCATGAGTAGCCTTCCCGTGAAGTGAAACATGTGCTCAGCACATGACTAGAATTTGAAGAGTCATGACAGATGAAGACAGCTAGTTTCACAAGTATCTCGCTAGTAAGGCCTTCTCCCGAGACACCCGTATCTGCGAGACACCCGCGAAACATTTTGTTTTGGTATTTTGTCATATCTGATACACCTTATCTCTATCCACACTATATATACCCGCATAACCCACACATTGAAAGGAGTGTTTTTCAGAGAAAAAACCCTAGCCACAAACACTTGAGAGTTAGAGATTGTCATACCCATAATCTTTTACACAATCCATTATGGTTTTCCTTAACTCCTACCTCTCCATATCCATATCTTTGAGAGGTTGATAGCCCAAACACTTACCACACCCATTTGAGTGTCAAGTGAGGTTTTGGTGTTGCTAGGAAGCATTAGAAGAAGCCAAGTTTTGGCAGATGCAATCGGGCACATTGTGAGATTTGGAAAGCTAAACAAGACACAGTTTCGATAAGCCTTGTTGGAGCAGGAGCTTGGAGGGCTTAAGTGCACTAGGTAGATTAGGCTTGGAGGGTCTCTTGCTATTTGTGTATCTCAACTTATTGTCTAGTGAATCGATTTACCGCTTGGAGGGCGACGGAGAGGTTTTTCAGCTAGTTCTTTGGTTTCCTCTTTGATAACACATCGGCGTGTTGTCTTGTGTTTCATTTCTCTTCCCTACTCTTTTAGCTTTCATTTTACCGTCGTGATATGATGAATATGGCTTAGAGTAGCTTTATTGTTTGTTCGCTCGTATTTACTCTATTCCATACTTAGTTTAAGTTAGAGTAAAATCAACCAAGCCGTAATATTTTAAGTTGGGGTCTAAACAGCTCTTGTGTTTTTCACACATATTCAAGCTTTCAATTGGCATCAGAGCAGGTGCACTTGCTGTCGTTTCATTACCTAAGTGAGATCCAAGACCCCTTTTATGATGGATCGATCACAATCCTCCACCATTCTTTGATGGAAGCAACTATACATTTTGGAAAGTTTGTATGAGGGCATTCCTTTGTGCCATAGATGAGAAGTATGGGATTATGTTGAGAATGGGTATGTTAGACCCACAGTAGCCAAGTTTGAATGAGACAAGGCAGCTCTTGCTTTGGAAAATGCCAATAGTAATGCAATTAATACTATCTTTTGTGGTGTGGCTATTGATGATTTTCACAGGATATCGCATGTAAAGATCACCAAGGAAGCTTGGACGATTCTTGAGACTATTTATGAAGGTACCAAGAAAGTTAAGGACACAAAGCTTAAAATGCTTACCACCCAATTCAAAGAACTCAAGATTAGTGATGATGAGTCATTTGACTTATTCTATGGGAAGCTTAATGAAATCGTGATTGCCAAGCTCAATCTCGATGAAAAGATTAAGGATGCTAAGGTGGTGAGAAATATTTTGAGGTCCTTACCGAAGAGTTACCATTCAAAGGTCACAGCTATAGAAGAAAGCAAAGATTTGGATGAGATCAAGATTCAAGAACTCATTGGATCTCTCCAAACATATAATCTAGTATTGCCTTCCCACAAGCCAAGCAAATCACTAGCTCTCAAAACCATCAATGAGAGAATGGATGACTCCTTTGAAGAAGATGATGTGGAGAAGGAAGTAGCTTTCCTTGTGAAGAACTTCCAAAATTTTTTGAAGATGAAGAACATTGGGAAGACTTTCAGCAAAAGAAAATTTTCATCATCCAAAGGTGGTAGGAAGGATTTCAAGAAGAAAGCTAGGAAGTACTCTCAACCCCCTCAAGGAATTGTGTGCTACAAAAGCAACAGCCATGGACACATCAAGAAAGAATGTCCCAACTATTTGAGAGGGAAGGGTAAGGTGTTCGTCATTACTCTTAGCGACTCCAACAGCTTAAATTCAGACACAGAAGAAGAATGTAGCAGTGATGAGAACTATAGGGCCTTCATGGCAATTACCTCCGTTGATTCTAAGGATGATTTGAGCAATTTAGTAAATGAACTTGGTGAGCATTCTGAGGGTGAGGAAGTTGAAGAATTAGAAGATTAAGATGTATGCCAAAATAAAGGTGAGAACAACCTTCAAGAAGCATATGATTCTTTGCTAGAAGATTGTGGAAAATATGCCAAGGTTGTGAACCATGCTAGAAGAAATATGAGGAAGATTGAAGAAGAGCATAGGTGTACTCTTGTGCAACTTAAAAAGGCAAAATGTGAAGTAGAAGGACTCAAGGGAGAGCTGGTTGAAGCTTACACTAAGATCAAGTTTTTTGAACTTGAAATAATCCAAGCTAATGTCAAGGTTAAGTGTATCTCCACCATGAAACTTGACAGTGTGCTGTCCTTACAAAAATCTTCACATGACATGATCGGTTTGGGTTATACCAAAGAAGGAAGCTCCGGCAACGAATTCAAGAAAGAAGTGAGGTTCGTATCAGCTAAAAGTGTTAAGAAACTTAAAAAAGTGACCCTTGAGACTAAGACCACTACTACACAAATGAGAACCATTGGTGCAAAACCAAAGGATAAAGGGAAGTCATTGCATAAAAATCAAAGGGGGCCTCAAGTGAAGCATGTGTGTCATCATTATGGCATTCAAGGGCACACAAGATCCAATTGTTTCAAGCTTCACACACTCAAGAATGATGACTCTATGCATGGCCAAGAAATAAAAGGCCAAAGGGAGCACAAACTAAGGGAGAAAATGAAGGACATCTAATTGGAGACGTCATGGAAATGTTGAAGAACATCTCTCTATATCTTGCTAGCTTCACTCTGAGGTTGAAAATTTATGTTAATCGTACCACTCCATCTGAGGTTCTCACCCAAAATACTTGCAAAGTGTGGGTGAAGAAGGGTACTCATGCATGATTACCCCTTATGCCCATGCATTAATACTTCCAATGTTTAGGGTCATAGGTTTATGCATCATGTCATGCAAAATATTCTTGTGTCATTGCTTCTGGTTCATAGCATGTTTTTTTTGCAAGTTGTGTTTTGTACTTGTTTGTGTTAACCTTACTTTTCTTGTTCTGTTTTTGAGTGTTTAAAAATTCAAAAACCTATCAAAATTGAAAAATCTCCAAAAACTTTGATCGCTCGTGTTGTGTATATCACATGTGAGTTTGGCCTAGTACATTCGTACTAATGGCGTAGTGCATTTACAAGTAGCTTGTTTTGTATGCACATCCATCTTTGTGGGAAAAATCTTGAAAACTATGTGTTTATTGTTATAAATCGATCTTCAAGCTTGTCATGAATGATTAGTCAATAGTCTTGTTGGTCTTGATACATGCATAGACTTGTGCCTATATCTTTTCTCACGTTTTTATGTTTTTTCTCTACAGCTCAACAAATGTCAAATCTCGAAAAGAGATAATGAGCTGCAAAAGCTGTCACATATACTAGTATTTGACTAGGAAAAAGGGAAAGTGACTTGTATTGGAATGCATGGTGCCTCAAAAAGCCAAAGGCTTACTTACAAAATTGAAACATCAAAAATTTCAGGCATCAATCTCAAAATGAGATGTATTGTTCAAAAATGATCAAATGTTATGATTTGTAAAGAAGCCAAATGAAAAGCTTCAAAGGTATGTAATCATTTTCTTGTAGGAGGTCATATATGTTCATTTCTATAATTGAGATAGATCACTTGACTTAGTACTAGTTGTGTATGACTTGATTGAATTGATCATTGAAGCTTCATTCCAGACAAAGGACTATTCCACTTTTGATACCACACACAACACACAAGACTTTGTTCAATGAATGCTTATTTCATTTGTGTGATTGTATATGATCAAATGTGATGTGTATACTCAATTGCTTGTCGATCAAACCCAAAAAGATTTTTGAGTATATTATAAATTTTTGAAAGTGTTTTTATGCTTTCGTGTTTTGAGTTTTTGTTCAAAGTGCATTTTCCTTGTTTTTCAACAAAAGCTTCTTCAGAGGCATTTTCGCAAAAAGCTCGTGACTATGCTCTTCCTATGAAAATGGGTTAAGGCAAACATGAAAACACAATTTTCAGACAGAGACTTTCATGACTGTCTCTCGACTGACTGTTTCACGAGCAATGCTTAAAAAACTTTGTGCTTCAGATGCATTTCTTTATGAGTAACTTTGCGAGAAGGTAACCCACGAAAAATGCGTGTCTTCAGTTTTAAAGGACTGATGTAGACAGTTTCTTTTTAAAACACATCCTAGTTCACTCACTTTGCCTCCCTCGTGCCTCTCTCAACCCAAACTGATTTTCACTAAAAAACCCAACCAAAACTCAAGAGAAAAATTCTTTAAATCTTATCTAAGGTTTGTCTATACAATCTTTTCTCTCTATTTACTTAGATTATGTAGAAAATTCTAGGTTTTCCTAAGTTAGGTTCTTTTTTGATAAAGGGCTGGGAACTTTAAATTTTGTAATTTTTTTTTCAATTTCTTGATTAAGCTTTGTCCCATTTGATCTTATGTGTGTTTATGTTGGCCAATGGTGGCATTTTAACGTGTATTTAGGCAAGATTCACTCATGTTCATGCATTGCCTACATGTTAGTTCTATGAGTGTATACCAATTGTTTGATAAAATGCCCAAATGACATTTTGCTATTGTTTTAGACTCCAATGAGTACCAAACCTTGGGGATTACCATGATTGGACTTGTTTATCATGTTTTGATCATTAGTTGTGTGTTTTACACACTGTGGCCCATTTGGGCTTTGCCATGCCTTATTCATGCATCACCTATGCACACTTGATGCACACACTTGTTCACTTGTCATGTTTTGCATATCACTCATGCTATATATATGTTGTTACATGTTTAGCACTTTTCAACATGACTTTGTAACGTTGTTTTTGTTCTTTTTAGGACTCTGTGCTTATTTTATGGACTAACTTGGTACTAATCAAGTTTGTGTTCTTGTCTTTGTGTTTTTGTGCATGTCTTTTTGCACTTCGTGACTATCTTGCAAATGTCTCCTACTAAGCATTTTGCCTCCAAGAAATCCTTGAAGCGTCCTCGCACGGATTTAGCGAATTTTCGATCCATTGAGGTAGACATGGCTTACAACGACCAGTACAAAAGGGCAATGATCACCATGGAAAGGGTTGTAAGAATGGATACTCTTGAAAACACTGCCATTCCTAATATATTCAAGGAGAGAACTTGGAAAATTTTGCTAAATCCAAGTGGAACTATCTATGCTGAACTTATATGGGAATTCTTCGTTAATGCCACTGTGGAAGGAGATCACATCAATGGTTGGGCACGATAAAAAGAATTCATTATCACAAGGGATTCCATTTAAGAGTTCTTATAAGTTTGTCCACCATCTCAACCAATCTCCATACAATATGATGATAGATTGGATTCTCTTGAGCCAATGGCGAGGCTCCTCTGTGGTTCTCTCAATAAGAAGTCATTGAACACCTTTTCCTTTCGATGCGGAGATGAGGACATTGGCTTATGTAATGATCCATAATCTCTACCCGGTGAAAAACTTGACTTCATTGTCCGTACCAAGAACTATTTTCCTGCATGATCTCTTCACACATAAAGAGATTGACATATGCGGTCATATATACTGCCTCCTCACCAAAAGCATCAAAAAGAGGAACACGCGGACAATAATGTCATTCCCTACTCTCATCATGGGTCTCATTACAAAGACAAAGCTGAAGATTCCAAGCGGTCTTACTGTCGTGCAAAGGGACTATCCCATTGGTGCTCATACAATGACTCGAAGCAAAGCCCACATTACTGGATCAAAAACTGGAATTTCTCAAATCCCAAGGGATAATGTTGAGGAAGAAGGTGGGGACACAAAGGAAGAGATTGATAGATTCACCTCAGCCCTGAAGGGTTTTACGTAACCATCTTCCCAAGCACAAGTGAGGGGACCCGATTGTCTTGATCGTCTTATTGCCAAGGTTGAGCAAACGTACGGTATGCTAGAGTCCCATGTGTAACACACCACGGATTAGTTTACATATGTCGAAGGGTAGATTACTACGCTATCATCTCAGATTGGAGACATGATGATGGAGCAGCAACAGTAACAAGAAGGATCTGACTTAGAATCTGAGCAGTTCTAGCTCCTTTGGCCATTCCGGTCAAAAAGGGGGAGAAAGTTTTAAGGGAGAGTTGCACATTTTAAGGGGGAGCATAGCATAGCAAAGCTTAGATATTGGTTTATTCCGGTAGTTTAGCAGTTTATTTTTGGTGGTTTAGTTGTCTACTTTCTTTTGCCATAGTTTTTATGACTCTTGGATATTTACATTACTTTCTTTTTAAAGCTTTAAAGTACTTTGCTTTAAAACTTTCAGTTTATATTCAGTACTTTGCTTATTTATCCTTGCTTTGTAGCAATTTTTTTTAAGTGCTTTTAGATTTTGTTGCATTATCTTTAATACTACACACTTGTGCCCTTGTTGGATCATGTATTCTTAATGCAAATACTTTGGTGTTTTGCATTGGTTGTGTGTTTGGACATGCAATTGATTTTTGCTTTGCACTTAATTGCATTGCGTGTTTGGATGATCATTTACTTGTTAAATGATCATTGTAGTCATTCTTTAATGACTATTCCTATATGATCAAGTTATGTTTCATAGTTTATATCTTGCTTATTACCTTGATTGCACTTTACTTGCTCCTATACATACCTTGTATTTAACTTGTCATGAGCTTAATGAAAGTTTTGGTTATGTGTGAGTGTTTCAGGATATAGGTGTATTCGTGCAAGTGCTTCACAGTTTCTAGATTAGATGTGAGTGAGTTTTGTCATTGTTCCCAAACTCACGTTTAAGTCTAGAGTCAATTTTAGAGGTTTTATCACGGAATAGCCAAAGGGGGAGATTGTAAAGTTGTGATTTACAACTATTTTGTGTTGGCTTTAATTCCGTGCAAAATTTGATTGTAATTCTATTCAGTTTTATGTACCCTGTATTTTATGTGGGATTTATTTGTAAGGGTTGTGTGTGAGAGAGAGAGTGTAAAGACTCAAGGCAACATTAAAGACTAAAGAAGTTTTTGCGAGTAGCTAATGAGTAGCCTTCCCGCGAAGTGAAGCATATGCTTAGCACATGACTAGAATGCGAAGAGTCATGATAGATGGAAACAGCTGGTTTTCACGAGTATCTCGCCGGTAAGGCCTTCTCGTGAAACATTCTATTTTTCTATTTTGTCATATCTAATACACCTTATCTCTATCCACACTATATATACCCACATTACCCACACATTGAAAAGAGTGCTTTTTAGAGAGAAAACTTTAGCCACAAACACTTGAGAGTTACAGATTGTCATACCCATAATCTTCTACACAATCCATTATGGTTTTCCTCAACTCTTACCTCTCCATATCCATATCTTTGAGAGGTTGATAGTCCAAACACTTACCACACCCATTTTGAGTGTCAAGTGAGGTTTTGGTGCTGTTGGGAAGCATTGGAAGAAGCCAAGCTTTGGCGGATGCAACCGGACGCATTGCGGGATCCAGAAAGCTAGATAAGACACGATTCTGAGAAGGCTTGTTGTAGTAGGAGCTTGGAAGGCTTAGATGCACTGGGTAGATTAGGCTTGGAGGGTCTCTTGCTATTCGTGTATCCCAACTTATTGTCTAGTGAATCGATTTACCGCTTAGAGGGCGGCAGAGAGGTTTTTCATTAAGTTCTTTAGTTTCTTTTTCGATAATACATCGGCATGTTATCTTGTGTTTGCATTTCTCTTCCCTACTCTTTTAGCTTTCATTTTACTACTGTGGTATGATAAATATGGCTTAGAGTAGCTTTATTGTTTGCTTGCTCGCATTTACTCTATTCCGCACTTAATTTAAGTTAGAGTAAAATCAACTAAACTGTAATATTTTAATTTAGGATCTAAACAACTCTTGTATTTTTCACACATATCCGAGCTTTCACAAGGGGAAAAAAAAAAAAAAAGGAGAGAAAAGTCTTCATTGGGTCAGCGTTTGGGTCCCACAAAATAGTGGAAATAATTGAGTGATGTGAATTGAAAACATTTGCCAAACGGGTGGGTATTAGGAAATTGGGGTATTTTAAGTAATTAGTAATGAGTGATGAAGGACGAAAATTGAGTGAGGAGTGATGAGTGATGAAAAAAAAAACCAAACAGGGCCTAAAATAATTCTGTTGGAGAGAAGCTACAGTTATTTCTCTTAATGGGGTTTCGCCAAAATCATTTGGCCATTAGGGAGATGATATGGTATGTTAGGTTTGGTTTTTGATTTTGTTATTAATCATGCTTTGCATTGCTTTAAATTTTCAGATCCCACACCCTCCTTTTCTTAGTCTCTCCATTTATCAAGTTCCAAAAGCAACCAAAGCCTCAAATTTGAACACACCCATTTGCAATTTTCTCTGAAGATCGTCAACAGCCCTCCAACCAAATCAGTGGAAGCAAATTTCATGGTAATTCTTTTAAAATTTATGTTTACAGGCACAACCCACTTTAATAATAATTGTTTTCCTAGCCCCATCACGTTTTGTTTTCAAATCACGCTTAAATTTAGAAATAGTTTTGTATTATAAATAACATTTTATAATATTTATTGGCTATTCTTGGCTTTGTATTATTGAATTTTTTTTTGTGTGTTATTATTGGCTATTGTTGTTGTGTTGTGTGAGAATTGAGTATTGTTTTCTATGTTTATGTATATTATGGTTGCTTTGTTGAGTATTCATTATTTTTAGTGCACATTGAATCTAGATTACAGGAACTATATTCTTATTTTAAAATTTTTGTAATTTAGGACTTTTGATTTATATAAGTTACCATTATGTAAAAACTTTCATCAATTATTAATACTATTTGGGTTATTGGCTTTAATTAAGGTTGAATGATGAGAAAAAGCAGAGCATGATCGAAGACATCAACAACACCAAGAAGCAGAAAAGGTGGAGAAATAATTAAAAGGGTTTTTTGGTATTGGTTTGATAGTCTCCTTAAATGTTTGGGGCTCTTGGATGGTGAGCTTGCTTAGACAGGAGGATTTTGTGTTGATAAAGGAATTTGGGTTAGGGTATGCTGGCAGACCTATGTGCTTTAGGTTTTTTTTTTTTTTAATTATTTTTTTTAATGGTTTTTGCTTTGTTTCTTAGGTTTAGATTGTCTATCCTTGATCACTGTTAAAATCTGTAGTTGAAGCTTGAATGTTGTAGTGTAGTCATTTGAAAATTGCAAATTAATTGTTGTTTAATTTTGTTGCTTTAAATTTAAAGGTATTAAAATCTATTGAATAAGTTATAATGATCATTGCAATAGAATACTTTCTTTCTAAATCTAAGTCAAATGACTAGAAGATTGTGCTTTATGTTAATTTGGGATTTTCATTTGAATAAAGCAAATTGATTTATATGGCAAGCAGTGTTATGGTCAAGGATGAAAGTTTTTAATTTAAATACTGTCTTGGCTTTTGGATCCTTTAAGCATATTTAGAAATGATTAGGCAAGGTTACTGTGCAGAATCCATTATGCCATTTAGAGTATAAAATATTTACATTTCTTACTCTATGCAAATTGAGTGTAGTTGATTTATGTGTAGAAACTGAGGGCAACTAAACTAAATTATAATAAAGAGGTTGTGGTTTTGATGAATATCTACAAGATTTGAAAGCCATTGAAGGTAGTCTCTTTCTTTATCTCTTTTGCCTTTATTTTTCTTTTATAAATTGTATATGGAAGTTGCCTTGGACCTAGCCAATGCATCGCTCAAAAACAATGACAAGCTGTCTAAAAAATAGAGGAAACCAAAAAACTCTTCCATTTTTCCTTGTTGTTCTATCTTTTAGGTTTTAAGTAGTTATTGAAGAGAGATATAACTTGATTGTTTACTATTTAATGGTGCTTTCTTATTTTATTTATTTATTTTTATTTGGTTGTGTGGATTTCAAATTTTCAAAATTGAACAATAATTTGAAGGAAAATTATTGTCTAGGATTGCATTATTTTGGAACATGTGATGCTTTTTCACTATAGTGAGGAAGGTCAATTTACTTGTTATAATATTGCCTTTTTTTTAGTATCTCAATGCATTATTTCTGATACCTTTCAAAAACTAGGAAGGTGTGGGGGCTCAAGGCCCGAGGACTGAGGATGAAGCTCAAGGGTCACAGCAAGGTGACAAGGCTGAAGGCCACAAGCCTGAAGAGGAGGGCTGCTTGGGAAGGTGTAGAGATAAGTCTAGGTGCACTCTACAGCCTACCAAGTAAGAGCCAAAGACTAAGGGGGAGGTTTCTAGTTTAGGGTAGCGTGTGGGCTCCGCATTGACTGCCCTGCATCTAGCTACATGGCCACATTAAATGGTGGACAACAGTTTTATTAGCTGCATTGATGAGGAAGTGACCTAAATAGTGCAGATCACAGCTAGAAAGTTTCTTTCCACCATCTTCTACAAACTGTAGGAAGGGACAAATGTTAAGAGAGGAAATTGGTTAGGTGGGAAATGGATGGTTGAGATGTAAGGAAGAAAGGAGTATATATAGGAGAAACAAAAAAGAAAAGAGAAGAACAAGAGAGAGAAATTGGAGTGAATAATATTGTGGAAATTGTAGCCTTAACCTCCTCAAGAAGGCTTGTATTAAGGGATTGGTTTATCTAATATACAGATTCTGCCCTGTCTACAAATTCTTTGTTTTGGACCATAGATGAACTGAGCCAGCCACTGTACTAAATGGGCCGCGGGCTTCAAGAATCTTTTGTACTTACAATTGGCATTGTTTGTGGGAACAATAATGCCTAGTGGTTCTATCCTAAGTGCTCATGGCTAAGGTTGGCATGAACAAGGAAGAATCTGTTGGTTCGCAGAGGGAGAACCAATTTATAACATGGAGCAAAGGGGGAATAGGCAGCGCACCCGAAGTGTTGTAGTGGAGTCCTACCACACTGAGTGCATTGAGCAGAGCCATTCAAGGACTAGAAGTCATGTTTCTCATGATCAGGAGACACACAAGTTGCAATTGGAGATAGATCACTTACTTGAGAGGTTGAAATGCAGGGAACGTGACAGAAGGAGTTCTTCCCCCTCATCAGGCGATGGCTCCAAGGATAATAGGGATCGCACATATCATCGCAAGTCTAAAACCCCACACAGTGAATCCTATTCTGCTTCTTCTCATAAAAGGTTAAGGAAAGGTGATGATAAGCATGAAAGGGGTTACTCTCACCATGGTATGGGGAACAATGCAATGAGTAAGGCCCTATGGCAGATCTCTGTTGGATAAAAATCTGGTTTTGTATCTTATACAAAATACACAGCGAAAGCAACAAACAAAGATCTATTTTATTCATGATTGACAACATGCACTATATAAATTTCAGAATTTAAGAACAAGATAGCGTACCTTGGTATGGAGAAATTTCAAAACAAAGATTATAAGCACTTGGGAAAACTTTTAATCTTCACTCCAATTCCACTTTACGCCCAAGATGTGTGGTCTCTCAATTAGTTTTCAAATGGAGAATGAAAGTGTGTCTCACACTCTTTCTTTTTCTTTTCGATTCTTTTCTTAATAAAAAAATTCTGTATGTTTCTCCCTTTATAATTAATTGATTATCTAATTGGGCCTGCCTATTGGGCCTTTCCAATTGGGTTTAGTGTATGGCTTGGAATGGGACCAATAAGACACTAACTACAATGGGCTTTGGGCTTTTCCGTCAACTCTTAACAAGTCCAAAGTTACCATTAATTATATTTAATACCACTATATAAATATAATTGCACTCTAGGCCTTATCAATAAATTATATCTCAAGACTTTATTTTACACGCAACCCTTTCATAAAATATTCGCAATAATACAAAGTCATGAATGTAAACTGCCACTTTGTAAATTGCTACATCTTATCCTTGAGTACCCAGTTTAATCTTTTAAAGTTATTCATAATATATTTATGAAATCCAATTTCATAAATATATACTTTAGTAATTTCTTACCAAAGTGATTAGGCCTAACTCTCTAAATAACTGAACCCATTAAACTTATCTCAAGGGAATATTTTATATCTCCATCAAGAGACTATGAATTCCATCTTGAGAATGTGTTCCATCAATACTAAATGTGGCTGCCTAGCATACTGAGGTTTTGACCGTTACTTTAGATCTCACTCCTGATATATTAAAGCAACCTACACGTCATGATCAGGTCCATTATTCTATCAAGATTAAGAGTTCATGCAAATAAAAGTTGTGAGATTTATTATTCATTTAACAGTCGTTAGGAGAATAATAAATCTCACAGCGGTCCAGTTCAATATGTCTTAACTCTTAAAACATATCAACATATCAACTAGAAGTCACCACTTCCATGATCAAGACAAATCATCTTAGTTGATATGTTATAGTCTTCGCAGATGAAATGCCCAATTTCATCACCGACTACGAACTATAAATTTTGAGTTTACAAAGAACTTGTGATTTATATCTTCTGTGACTTTTCACTTAAATCACATACTATGCATCTCATGGACTATATGATAATGTCCAAATATTCATGTTACCATTATTTTAGATAAAAATAAACAAATTTATAAAACACAACATTAAGTCATACATAATGTTATACATAGCATCATACAATAGGATTTAAGGGCACATATCCTAACAATCTCCCACTTGCCCTAAAGACTATTGTGCACTAATCTAACTCCCATTCCCTCCAAATGTGACTCGAAGGTCCTTTGAGGCAAGGTTTTGGTAAAAGGATCTACTAGATTATTTGCACTTTCAATCTTTGCCATCACAACATATCCACGAGCAACAATATCTCGAATGATATGGTACTTCCTCTCAATGTGCTTTCCTTTCTTGTGATTTCTTGGATCTTTGGATTGTGCAACCGCTCCACTATTATCACAAAACAATGTGATGGGAACTTGCTCCATTCTTATAACACCAAGATCAGAAAGAAATTTCTTGAGCCAAACAGCCTCTTTTGCTGCTTCACAAGCAGCAACGTACTCGGCTTCTATGGTGGAGTCCGCAATACAGGATTGCTTAACACTCCTCCAACTTATGGCTCCACCTCCCAAGGTGAAAACACATCCTGAAGTGCATTTTCTGAAATCTAGATCCGATTGAAAATCTGAATCTGTATAGCCAATGGGAATCAAATCCTCACAATGGTAAACAAGCATATAACTTCTCGTTCTCCTAAGATACTTGAGAATGTGCTTTACAGCTTGCCAATGTTTTGGTCCTGGATTTGATTGATATCGGCTGACCATGCCAACTGAATAACAAATGTCTGGTCTAGTACAAAGCATGGCATACATGAGACTTCCCACTACAAAAGCATAAGGAACTTGTCTCATCAAATTTTCTTCCTCTTGAGTCTTAGGCCTTTGGTCATCAGACAGAGGAACTCCATGTCTAAAAGGAAGCAATCCTTTCTTGGAGTTTTGTATGCTAAACCGTTCTAGAACCTTATCTATATATCCAGCTTGTGATAAGCCTAACATCTTATTCTTACGATCTCGCCAAAGCTTGATCCCTAGAATAAAGTTAGCCTTACCCAAGTCCTTCATATCAAATTGGCTAGAGAACCAAACTTTAACCGATGACATTACCCCTACATCATTCCCAATTAGTAGAATATCATCAACATAAAGCACTAGGAACATTACTACTTTGTCTCGATGTCTTTTGTACACACATGGTTCATCAAGATTTTGTTCAAAACCAAATGATTTGATTGCTTGATCAAACCTGATGTTCCATGACCTAGATGCTTGCTTAAGTTCATAAATGGACCTATTCAACTTGCATACCATATGCTCTTGGTTCTTTGCTATGAAACCTTCCGGTTGCAACATGTATATTTCTTCTTCAAGATTGCCATTAAGAAATGCAGTCTTGACATCCATTTGCCAAATCTCATAATCATAATGAGCAGCAATAGATAAGATAATTCTGATAGATTTAAGTATGGCTACTGGCGAAAAAGTTTCATCATAATCAATACCTTCATTTTGTGTATACCCTTTCGCCACTAGTCTTGCTTTAAAGGTTTCAACCTTTCCATCTATCCCTCTCTTCCTCTTGTAAACCCATTTGCAACCAACAAGTTTAATGCAGTTAGGTGCCTTTACAAGATCCCATACATGATTGGAATACATAGAATCCAATTCAGATTTCATAGCTTGGATCCAATGATGTGCATCTATATCATTCATGGCTTCATCATAAATGTAAGGATCCGATTCAGCCTCTTCTGAGATAGCTTCATAGGTTTCTCCCAAACCTATAAATCTTATAAGAGGCCGAACAATTCTCCCACTACGACGAGGCACCTGTGTACTAGACATCTCATGAGTAATATCTTGTGGTGTATCTAATACAGTCACATCATCCCTAGTTTCATCCATTGGTTGTTCAACTACAGGTTCATTCATTTCAGCCAAGACAACTCTACTTCTAGGAGTATAATCATTCATATAGTCATTTTCCAAGAATTTCGCATTTGTGCTAACAAACAATTTGTTATCCTTATGACTATAGAATAAACCTCCAACAGTTCCTTTTGGATACCCTACAAAGAAAACCACTTCTATTTTAGACTGTAACTTGTCAGACTTTCCTTTCAACATATATGCTGGACAACCCCAAATGTGGAGATGTCTCATACTAGGCAAACGCCCATTCCACAACTCTACAGGTGTTTTAGGAACAGACTTCGAAGGTACTAAATTCAGAAGATACATTGCAGTATTTAAGGCATATCCCCAAAAGGAAATTGGTAGAGTCGAATAACTCAACATGGATCTAACTATATCTAAAAGAGTCCTATTCCTTCTTTCTGCTACACTATTTTGCTGTGGAGTTCCAGGTGTAGTCAACTGGGATATAATCCCATTTTCAATCAAGTAATCCTTGAAATCACCAAGAAGGTATTCGCCACCTCGATCAGATCGAATGGCCTTTATGCGTTTACCTAATTGATTCTTAACTTCAGCCCTAAACTCTTTGAACTTTTCAAAGGCTTCGGACTTCCGTTTTATTAGGTACACATAACCAAATCTAGAGTAATCATCAGTGAAAGTAATGAAATACTCATAGCCACCTCTTGCTTGGATTGACATAGGACCACATACATCTGAATGCACTAGTTCTAACAAATCTCGAGCTCTTCTACCTTTTGCATTAAAAGGCCGTTTGGTCATTTTACCTTCCAAACAAGATTCGCAAACTGGAAAACCATCAAAGTCCATAGGCTGTAAAAGTCCATCTTTGATTAGTCTTTGAATCCTACTTGAATTAATATGACCCAAACGCAAGTACTAAAGATATGCTTCACTAGTAGAAGGAAACTTTCTCTTTAATGATTTTACATGAGAGCTATTATCTATTTCAGAATTGTATAATTCATGCATGTCAGGAGTTAAAATATAAAGACCATCCACAATATTGCCAGAACAGATAAACATTTTATCCTTCTTTATTACAACATTGCCTTTTAGGATAACACAATATCCATGCTTACCTAAATAAGTTGCAGAAATTAAATTCCTACGAACATTAGGTACATGCAAACAGTCTTCCAATATTAACACTCTAGACTTAAAACACAAATTATACACTCCAAGAGCTACAACCGGAATCCTGCTCCCATCAGCCAAAGTAAGAAATAGTTCTCCCTCATTCAACTTTCTGGTCTCCTGGAACCCCTGCAAAGAATTGTAGATATGATTAGTACAACCTGAATCCACACACCAGGAATCTGTTGGATTCTGTACCAAACATATTTCAAGAAGAAAGGAACTTTTATTACCCTTATTCTTGGCAGCTTTGAACTTTGGACAATTCCTCTTCCAATGTCCTTTCTCACCACAATGAAAACACTTTCCTTTGGTTTTCTTTCCTTTGTCGGCAACCTCTAAGGCAATTTGTTTACCATCTTTCTTAGTGAAGTCCTTCTTCTTCTTCTTCTTACCCTTACCTTTCAACTTAGGTTGAGAAGTAGAAACTTCACCCACATTGGCTTCAACACTAGAAGTACCAAGGATGCCTTCCGCTGCCACTAACTCATTGATTAATTCAGACAAAGTATAGATCTTTTTGTTCATATTATAATTGAGTCTGAATTCCTTGAATGAATCCGGTAGTGACTGGAGTATCATATCCACTTGGGATTCTCCATCAATGTCGGCACCTAAAGCTTCTAATGTGTTCAGATTAGCAATCATCCTAAGACAATGCTCCCTTACTGAACTTCCTGTAGCCATTTTGGTATTATAAATTTGCCTCATGGTTTCTTGCCTTGCAGACCGGCCTTGCTCACCAAACATCTCCTTCAGACTTAGCATAATGTCCGAAGCATGTTCTACATCCTGCATTTGATGCTGTAGAACATTTGAAATAGATGCTAGGATATAGCATTTGGCCATCTCATTAGATTTCTGCCAATGATCGTATCGCTATTTTTCCTCAATAGGAGCATCTAATGAAAGAAAGCTAGGACATGGTTGAGTAAGCACATATTTGTGCTCTTCAGCAGTATGAACAATGTCCAAATTCCTTTTCCAGTCAACATAGTTGGATCCAGTTAGTTTGTTTTAGTTAAGAATAGCAACAAGTGGGCTAAATGATGCCATGATTTAAATCTAAAAATAATAAACATGAATACAATAAGTAAACTGGACATTATCAATTTAGCATATAAGCATATAATATGGAACCTTAATAAAACCATAAAATAATATATGCAACGACAACCCAATCCCATATTCAATATCCCTCAGCATAGAGTGAATATTAAATACTATGATTGATTGAGAAGTACTCTTATTATTAGTGCTATCATGATAACTCTTATCAAACACTAATAATATGCCGTTTTACATTTAGCCTCTAAGTAATAATAGCAAGAACTCAGCATAGAGGATACTAAAATACTTAGTCTAGTGTATACCATTGTCTAGAATCAAGTGTAGCCACATTTCATCCCTTTAACAAGCTTATTTTGTGGTACCATGATAAAAACACCCTCCGCATTGAATGCAAAGCTCGAGGCTAAGACAAGGTGTTTATCAAACCACTATAAACTAAGAAATTCAATCTTGTAGGACCATGAAATAAATACTCTCCGCATGGAATGCTAAGCTCGAGGCAAAGACAAAGTATATATTTCACACTACTATGAACCAACAATGGAGGCCGTGAGATCCAACCCTTGTATCTCTCTCCCACTAGATATTTTAAAAATAAAGGTTTTTAAGGTCAAGGACCATAATAATGCTAGACATGTGAAAAAAAAAACACAATCCTAATCTCATTAGGAATAAATTTCATTAAACTAGCATTAATATATATAAATATATATATAACGTAATACAAACCTATATTATATTATATATATAATATAATATATATATATATATACGTTATAAAACTATATTATATATATATATATTATATATATAATATAATATAATAATAATATATTATAATATATATATATATATATATATAAATATATAACTTTTAGAAAGTTGAATCCTTCAGGTACGAATTCAATTTTTTTATGGCAAATGACAAAGAATTGCATTTATATATATAAGATACATACATGATGGCCATGCATGCAATGAAGTCAAACCGTGCATTTCTAATCCAAAAGGTGTAAAAGGAATCCAACCGCATTTATGCCATTGACGGTTACACAACTTTCTCTTGCAATATATATATATACGAATTCAACATGGAAAAATTGAATGCACGCTAATGGCCAAGTCATATATATATATATATATATATATATATATATCAACCAGAAGTGTGCAATTGTACAATCTATATAACCGAATGATCTTAAATCATTCTTATATAACAAGGATTCAAATAAATTTCTTAAGATATCAAAATGCAACTCTCTTCATTATATCCAAAAGATGTAGAAAATTGTTACACAAAGATAACAGTTTTCTTAAATTCTAAAATTCAATCACATGCCATACAATCATGATATGAAAACCTGGCTCTGATACCAATTGTTGGATAAAAATCTGGTTTTGTATCTCATACAAAACACACAGCGGAAGCAACAAACAAGGATCTATTTCATTCATGATTGACAACATGCACTATATAAATTTCAGAATTTAAGAACAAGATAGCGTACCTTAGTATGGAGAAATTTCAAAACAAAGATTAGAAGCACTTAGGAAAACTTTTAATCTTTACTCCAATTCCACTTTACGCCCAAGATGTGTGGTCTCTCAATCAGTTTCCAAAGGGAGAATGAAAGTGTGTCTCACACTCTTTCTTTTTCTTTTCGATTCTTTTCTTAATAAAAAAATTCTGTATGTTTCTCCCTTTATACTTAACTGATTATCTAATTGGGCTGGCCTATTGGGCCTTTCCAATTGAGCTTTAGTGTGTGGCTTGGAATGGGACCAAAAGGGACCAATAAGACACTAGCTCCAATGGGCCTTGGGCTTTTCCGTCAACTCTTGACAAGTCCAAAGTTACCATTAATTATATTTAATACCACTATATAAATATAATTGCACTCTAGGCCTTATCAATAAATTATATCCTAAGCCTTTATTTTACACGCAACCCCTTCATAAAATATTCGTAGTAACACAAAGTCATGAATGTAGACTGCCACTTTGTAAATTACTACATCTTATCCTTGAGTACCCAGTTTAATCTTTTAAAGTTATTCATAATATATTTATGAAATCCAATTTCATAAATATATACTTTAGTAATTTCTTACCAAAGTGGTTAGGCCTAACTCTCTGAATAACTGAACCCATTAAACTTATCTCAAGGGAATATTTTATATCTCCATCAAGAGACTATGAATTCCATCTTGAGAATATGTGTTCCATGAATACTAAATGTGGCTGCCCAACATACTGAGGTTTTGACCGTTACTTTAGATCTTACTCCTGATATATCAAAGCAACCTACACGTTATGATCAGGTCCATTATTCTTTCAGGATTAAGAGTTCATGCAAATAAAAGTCGTGAGATTTATTATTCATTTGACAGTCGTTAGGAGAATAATAAATCTCATAGCGGTCTAGTTCAATATGTCTTAACTCTTAAAACATATCAACATATCAACTAAAAGTCACCACTTCCATGATCAAGACAAATCATCTTAGTTGATACGTTATAGTCTTCGCAGATGAAATGCCCAATTTCATCACCGACTACGAACTATAAATTCTGAGTTTACAAAGAACTTGTGATTTATATCTTCTGTGACTTTTCACATAAATCACATACTATGCATCTCATGGACTATATGATAATGTCCAAATATTCATGTTACCATTATTTTAGATAAAAATAAACAAATTTATTAAACACAACATTAAGCCATACATAATGTCATACATAACATCATACAATAGGATTTAAGGGCACATATCCTAACAATCTCTATGTCACCTTTTGTTAGGTGGATCAACAAGTCCAGGCTTCCTTGTCATTTTTCCCAGCCAACATTCTCCATTTATAATAAATGGACTGACCTCGTGGAGCATGTTAGCAACTTTAGCTAGAAAATGGCAGTTCACTCAAGCAATGAGGCTCTGACGTGTAGGGTTTTTCCTTCCAGCCTTGGGCTGATAGCCATGTGTTGGTTTGATGCTTTGGAGGAGGGGTCATTAGGATCTTTTAAAGAGATGACAAGGGTATTTGAGGCTAGATTCATAACATACACTAGAGTCCTTAAGCCGGTAGACTCGTTGCTATCTATGGCGATGAGGGAAGGAGAGGCACTGAGGACTTACTCGAATAGGTATTAGGAAACTTATAATGAGATAGATGGCAAACTTGAGGAGGTGGACGTGAGGACCTTAAAGGTAGGGCTCCCTACTGAGCATGAGTTGAGAAAGTTGTTAACAACGAAAATCGCTTTAAACATGTGACAACTTATGGATTGTATAGATAAGTATAAACAGGTTGAAGAGGATCAAGTGCAGGGTAAAGGCAACGCTAAAATGTTTCTGGAAAGGAAGGATCGTTGGGGGGGGGGGGGGGGGAGCGGTGGAGGATACTAGGGCAATCACCCTAGGAGAGATTTCCCTAATCAGGTGTCATCCGTAAGGGTTCAATTAGTTAACTCCTTGTTTAAAGAGCCAGTATATCAAATACTGGAGAAAATAAAAAATGAGCCCTACTTTAAGTGGCCCAATAAAATGGGTGGAGATGCATCTAGGAGAAACCAAAGCCTTTATTGCCACTACCACCAGGATAAGAGGCACACCATTGAGGATTGTGGGACCCTGTACGATCACCTGAACCAGCTGGTGAAGGCTGGGAAGCTCAACCATTTCTTACGTCAATCTGTAGGGCAGTTTAGGCACTTTAGGGCTGAGTTGCATAGGGGCAATGTTCCTCGGCCGACATTGGGAACCATCAACATGAGTTTTGCCAAGCTAGGAGGTGATCTCGAGGCATGTTCCGAGGTCATGTCCATGGGAGGAGGCCTCTATGTAGAGGCCACGAAGGCTAAAAGTCACGTGGCAAAGAGGGCTAAAGAGATGGCTGTCCCTACTCTCATTTTCTCTAAGGAAGATAAAGAGGGTACCTGTCAACTGCATGATGACACTTTGGTGGTTACTATCAGGATTGGGGGATATGATGTAAAGAGAGTTCTGGTTGATCAAGGGAGCGGAGCAGAGATCATGTATCTCGATCTATTTAACGGGTTGAATTTGAGGTCCGAGGACCTAGAGAGGTAAGACTCACCACTAGTAGGTTTTGATGGAAAAGTGATGGTCTCCCAAGTGATCAAGTTGTCCGTTTAAGTCGGGGATGAAGAGGTGCAAGTCAATTTTATTGTCATTAAAGCTTATTCCCCTTACATAGCTATTCTGGTCAGGCCATAGTTACACGCAATGGGGGCGGTCTCATCAATTCTACACTTGAAAGTTAAATATCCTACTCAGAGAAGAATGGGAGAATTACTTGGCAACCAGGTCATGGCTAGGCAATGTTTGGTGTCTGCAATTACTCAGCCTCCCATGGATTCTGGTGTAGGGGTAGGGGAGGAAACTCCAGACCAACTAAAGGGCCCAGTAAAGAAACAAAAGGCAAAGGCAGGTAGTGAGTCATTAGAGGACCTGAAGAGGGTGGTAATAGAGAAGGACAAGGAAAGGTATTTTCAAGTGGGGTCTTAATTGCCAAATTTGGAGAAAGCAGAGTTGGTGAAGTTTCTAAAAGCCAACATTAATGTTTTTGGTTAGAGCACTTACGATGTCCCAAGGATTGACTCGGGGTTTATTTGTCACTAGTTGAATGCTAGTCCCGAGGCTATGCCACGTAAATAGCCTCCTCGGATTTCATTCAAGGATCATGCTGAGGCGGTAAGGGTGGAAGTGAACAAGTTGAAGCAGGCTGGAGCTATTAAGGAAATCTTCTACCCCGAGTGTTTAGCCAACACTATGGTAGTTAAGAAGAAGAATGGGAAGTGGCGAGTTGGCATAGACATTATTGACCTGAATAAAGTTTGTCCAAAAGATCTCTTCCCTATTCCTAGAATTGATCAGTCGGTGGATTCCACTATAGGGTATCCCCAGATGAGTTTCTTGGACACTTTTCAAGGTTACCACCAGATACTCTTATCATTGCCCGATTAGGAGAAGACAAATTTTGTGCTCCTAATGGAAATTACCATTACCGGGTGATGCCCTTCGGCCTTAAGAATGTCGGATCCACGTATCAGAGGATGGTAACATGAATGTTTGAGTCAAAAATAGGAATAAATATGGAGGCTTACATCGATGATATGGTTGTTAGTTAAAAATCTGGTTTTGTATCTCATACAAAACACACAGCGGAAGCAACAAATAAGGATCTATTTCATTCATGATTGACAACATGCACTATGTAAATTTCAGAATTTAAGAACAAGATAGCGTACCTTGGTGTGGAGAAATTCAAAATAAAGATTAGAAGCACTTGGGAAAACTTTTAATCTTCACTCCAATTCCACTTTATGCCCAAGATGTGTGGTCTCTCAATCAGTTTCCAAAGGGAGAATGAAAGTGTGTCTCACACTCTTTCTTTTTCTCTACGATAAAATCGCATTAAAAATTTCTGTATGTTTCTCTCTTTATAACTAACTGATTATCTAATTGGACTGGCCTATTGGGCCTTTCCAATTGGGCTTTAATGTGTGGCTTGGAATGGGACCAAAAGGGACCAATAAGACACTAGCTCCAATGGGCCTTGGGCTTTTCCGTCAACTCTTCACAAGTCCAAAGTTACCATTAATTATATTTAATACCACTATATAAATATAATTGCACTCTAGGTCTTATTTATAAATTATATCCCAAGACTTTATTATACATGCAACCCCTTCATAAAATATTCGTAGTATTACAAAGTCATAAACGTAGACTGCCACTTTGTAAATTACTACATCTTATCCTTGAGTACCCGGTTTAATCCTTTAAAGTTATTCATTATATATTTATGAAATCCAATTTCATAAATATATACTTTAGTAATTTCTTACCAAAGTGGTTAGGCCTAACTCTCCGAATAACCAAACCCATTAAACTTATCTCAAGGGAATATTTTGTATCTCTTTTAAGAGACTATGAATTCCATCTTGAGAATATATGTTCCATTAACACTAAATGTGGTTGCCCAACATACTGAGGTTTTGACCGTTACTTTAGATCTCACTCCTGATATATCAAAGCAACCTACACGTCATGATCAGGTCCATTATTCTCTCAGTGACAGGCCACAAACGCGTTGACCCCTTGTGATAACTTAGATTAATTAAATTAGCCCAGTTATTAATTAATCAAATTAACATGCAATATCACGTGGTAGCACAAACAAATTACCAAACTAAGTAATGCAGCGGAAATTAAATGACACGGTGATTTGTTTACGAATGGGGAAAACTTTACGGCAAAAACCCCACCGGGTGATTTAAGGTCACCACTCCCAAAACTCCACTATTATCACAACAAGTAGTTACAAGCTAGGAATCCCAAGTACCTTACCAACCTACAGTTGAACTCTTACCCCAATACCCAATTAGACTTGTTCTGTAGTGACAGTTTCTCCTTTCAATGCACGGCTCCCAAGTACGTGACTAACCAATTTGATGCGCGGATCCCAGTATGCGGCTTACTCCTTTGCACGAATCCCAGTACGTGACTCACTCCACAGCAACCCTTTGATTGTTGTAGTTGATTTGCAGCAGCTTCACATAGAAACACTAATAAGATCTTCAATGTTGGTGCAAGAGACTTTGCTTGGTTACAAAACCCAAAGGCGTATAAGAAACGCAGCAAGAACTCTTTCTTCTGTAGGAAGAGGCTAGGGTTTTAAAAGGAAAACCTTATGAAGCTCTCTCGCGTTAGGTTTTTCTTTTTCCACCTCCTTTAAATAGGAGCTTAATGGGCTCCCCTATTCCAAATAGGTTTACACAAACCTTGGGTTTTCCTAATCCAATAAGAATTATACAAACCCATAAACAATTAGCCTTTTAGAATAAAAACGTTGCTGGCTATAATCTGAAACCCGTAAGCTCGATCGATCGGGACATCTGTCGAGTTTTAATGAATCTCGACAGATCGAGATTCTGTCGAGGAGGTATCGAGACCTGCAGTTTGCACTTTTCTTGAGCAGTTCTTGAGTAATCTTCATGTCTTCAATTTAACCACTTGTAATGATCATCTTGAACCTACTTAGATTTACCCAAATACAAGTAAAGTGCGTTTTGTCAAAGGATATGCCAATTACATAAAAATATGTCCCCAACTCTCAGGATTAAGAGTTCATGCAAACAAAAGTCGTGAGATTTATTATTCATTTGACAGTCGTTAGGAGAATAATAAATCTCACAGCGGTCCAGTTCAATATGTCTTAACTCTTAAAACATATCAACATATCAACTAGAAGTCACAACTTCCATGATCAAGACAAATCATCTTAGTTGATACGTTATAGTCTTCGCAGATGAAATGCCCAATTTCATCACCGATTACGAACTATAAATTCTGAGTTTACAAAGAACTTGTGATTTATATCTTCTGTTACTTTTCACATAAATCACATACTATGCATCTCATGGACTATATGATAATGTCCAAATATTCATGTTACTATTATTTTAGATAAGAAATAAACAACTTTATTAAACACAACATTAAGTCATACATAATGTCATACATAGCATCATACAATAGGATTTAAGGGCGTATATCCTAACAATGGTAGTGAATAGCAAGCATATGGAGGAATACTTGACATATTTAGGAGAGATATTCTTAGTGTTAAGAAAGCACAAGTTGTGCCTGAATGCCTCCAAGTGTTCTTTTGAGTTAGCTCGGGAAAGTTTCTAGGCTACATGATAATGCATCAAGGGATCGAAGTTAACCTTGAGCAGATCAAGGCTATTAACAGTTTACATCCTCTTGGGAATCCCATAAAGGTGCAGAAACTGACTGGAATGACTGCAACCTTGAACAGGTTCATTTCTCGATTCGCGAACAGGTGTCATCCTTTCTTCCAACTCCTTCATAAGTGGAAAGATTTTCACTAGTCCAAGGAGTGCATAACAGCCTTTGAGGACCTCAAACAGTATTTATCCAACACACCCATACTTTCTATGCCCAAAAAGGAAGAGGTATTATATGCATACTTGGCAGTCATAGACTACGCTGTTAGTCTTGTCTTAGTCAGAAACCAGGATGGAACTCAAAAGCCTGTTTATTATGTAAGCAAATCTTTACAAGATGTAGAAACGCGCTATCTACCCTTAGAGAAGGCGGTGTTGGCTATAGTGCATGCAACGAGGAAGCTCCCTTATTATTTTTAGGCCCATATTGTGGTAGTGCTCACCCAGCTCCAATTACAAGCTTTTTTGAGAAAATCAGATTATTCCAGCAGGATTGCTAAATGGGGAACAAGGCTGGGAGCCTACGATGTCAAGTATATGCCTTGGACTATAGTAAAAAGGTAGATCTTTGCAAACTTTATGGCCGAGTTTATTGACGGTAATGTCAGGAAGGATAAATAGGTTATGGGGGTAGTGATCATTTCGGCCATTATTGTTCCCCCGTGGGAGGTTTACATAGATGAAGCGTCCAACTGAAAGGGAGCAGGGATTGGCATTATGTTAGTTACTCCCAAGAAGTTGATAATGGAGAAATCATTGCGTTTAGGTTTCCTAACTACCAATAATGAGGCCCTTCTAGCAAGAGTCGCAATGGTCAAACAATTAGGGGGAAGAGTGGTAGAGTTATACTCTGATTTTAGACTGGTCATGGGCTAGGTCAATGGGGATTTTAAAGCTCGAGATGAGAGAATGCAGGGGTACCTCACTAAGGGACAGCATGCCCAGACCTGGTTCAAGAGTTTTGTGTTGAACAAATCCTTAGAGGATAGAATGCTTATGTAGATTTGTTAGCAATGCTTGCTACCTTTCTAGGGTCAAAACTGCCTTGGATTGTCATAGTTGGGGGCATGATTAGTCCTAGTCTCACCAAGGGACCTGTGGTTAAGGTGCATAACATTCAAGTGGTACCAAGCTAGATGGACCCCATAACAACTTTTTTGAAGCTAGGAGTGTTGCTCGAGGATAAAACTAGAGTGGAAAAGGTATGTAGAAGTGCTCCTCGCTATTGGTTATCTAGGGAGTAGAAGTTGTACAAACGCACTTATTCAGGTTCATATTTACTGTGTACATCCAGAGGTAGTGGAGCCCCTGTTAGAAGAAATACACGAGAGCATATGTGTGAGCCATACATGTGGTAGGTCTTTAGCTCACAGGGCCCTTACCTAGGGGTATTGGTGGTCGAGCATGCAGAATGCCTCTTAGGACTATGCAAAGAAGTGTGACTAGTGTTAGAGATATGCGCTGATTTCCATCAGCCAGGGGGAGTCCTCAACCCACTGTCCAGCCCTTGGCCATTTACTCGGTGGGGTTTAGATATCGTCGAGCCTTTTCCATGAGCTATTGGTAATTGAAGGTAGCTCCTTGTCAACATAGATTACTTTAAAAACTGGGTGGAGGCCAAGCTGTTTGCTAACATTAGAGATATAGATGCTAAAAGATTCGTGTGGAGAAATATTGTCACTAGGTTTGGAGTTTTGCATACGTTGATCTTGGATAATGGCCTTCAATTTGATAGCAAAGCCTTTAGAAGATACCATGAGGAATTGGAAATCAGGAATGGGTATTTTACACTTGCCTATCCCTAGGGTAATGGTCAGGCCGAGGCCACCAACAAGGTGTTGGCAAGATTGAAGAAAATGTTGGAGGATGCTAAAGGAAAATGGGTGGATGAATTGCCCCATGTGTTATGGACCTATCGTACTACACCCTGTAGATTAACAAGAGAAACCTTATTCTCAATGACCTATGGGGCAGAAGCTATGATCCATCTTGAGTCAGGATTCCTCACCTTGAGAATTGATTAGTTTAATGTTAGGGAGAATAGTCATCTACACCTCGACAACCTGGATGCTGCCCAGGAGAGAAGAGAGGTAGCCACAGTAAAAATGGCATGTTATTAGTAAAAACTTAAGAAGGGGTATGATAAGGGAGTGAAGTTGAGGCCATTGGCCCAGGAGAGCTCGTATTGGGGAAGGTGGTGGGGACAGCAAAGAACCCTGATTAAGGCAAGTTGGGTCCTAATTGGGAAGGGCTGTACAAGATCACCTCCATAGCTGGCATCGGGGCTTATTATTTAGAAGACTTGGATGAAAGTGTAATTCCTCGTCCATGGAATGTAAATAATCTATGACGTTATTATTATTAATAATATAACTTCGTTTGACATATACATTTTTATCACATTCTATTCCTTTGTTGATATATCTTGAAATAATCAGTCACAAAATACTCCAAGTATTAAACAGAACCTAGGCCTTGTTCGGTTCCTCGGGTCACAAGCCTAGGGTAAATTAACATTGTAGCAAAATACTCTAAGTGTTAAATAGAACCTAGGCTTTGTTTGGCTTCTCGGGACACAAGCCTAGGGTAAATTAATACTGTGGTAAAATATTCTAAGTGTTAAACAAAACCTAGTGTTGGGGACATATTTTGTAATTGGTATATCCTTTGACAAAACGCACTTTACTTGTATTTGGGTAAATCTAAGTAGGTTCAAGATGATCATTACAAGTGGTTAAATTGAAGACATGAAGATTACTCAAGAACTGCTCAAGAAAAGTGCAAACTGCAGGTCTCAATACCTCCTCGACAGAATCTCGATCTGTCGAGATTCATTAAAGCTCGACAGATATCCCGATCGATCGAGCTTACGGTTTCAGATTATAACCAGCAACGTTTTTATTCTAAAAGGCTAATTGTTTATGGGTTTGTATAATTCTTATTGGACTAGGAAAACCCAAGGTTTGTATAAACCTATTTGGAATAGGAGAGCCCATTAAGCTCCTATTTAAAGGAGGTGGAAAAAGAAAAACCTAACCCTAGAGAGCTTCATAAGGTTTTCTTTTTGAAACCCTAGCCTCCTCCTACAGAAGAAAGAGTTCTTGCTGTGTTTCTTGTACGCCTTAGGGTTTTGTAACCAAGCAAAGTCTCTTACACCAACATTGAAGATCTCATTGGTGCTTCTATGTGAAGCTGCTGCAAATCAACTACAACAATCAAAGGGTTGCTGTAGAGTTAGTCACGTATTGGGATTCGTGCAAAGGAGTAAGCCGCGTACTGGGATCCGCGCATCAATTTGGTTAGTCACATACTTGGGAGCCGTGCATCAAAAAGGAGAAACTGTCACTACAGAACAAGTCCAATTGGGTATTGGGGTAAGAGTTCAACTGTAGGTTGGTAAGGTACTTGGGATTCCTTGCTTGTAACTGCTTGTTGTGATAATAGTGGAGTTTCGGGAGTGGTGACCTTAAATCACTCGGTCAGGTTTGGTGATTTGTTTAATTTCCGCTGCCAGGGTTTTTGCCGTAAGGTTTTCCCCATTCGTAAACAAATCACCGTGTCATTTAATTTCCGCTGCATTACTTAGTTTGGTGATTTGTTTGTGCTGCCACGTGATATTGCATGTTAATTTGATTAATTAATAACTGGGCTAATTAATTAATCTAAGTTATCACAAGGGGTCAACGCGTTTGTGGCCTGTCAAGTGGTATCAGAGCAGGCACACTCTGATTAGGGTTTAATCTTTGATGTGTGATCCATTGACCCCTATTGTCATGGAAACTCTTGATTGTTTTGATTTGCATGATCTTGTGTTGAATGATGATGATGATATTCATGATGCCTATTGCAAGCTTTATAATTTTTGTATGAAATCTCTTGAGTGTTCTACAAAATTAAAAGCTAAATTTAAAAAGGTCAAGCTTGAAAAAGATGATTTGATTGCAAAATTGGATGAAGCCACTAATCTGAATGAGAATTTTAAAAATCAAATTTCATCTTAGGTGGACAAAATTAAGAGTTTGGAAGAGCAACTAGTTGAATTTAAAACTGAAGTTGAAAAATTAACTAGTGTCAAACCTGTAGTTGAGCCTAACTCAAAAGAAAAGGATTTTTATATTCCCCCGTTCAAAAGGAATAATGAAGAGTTGAGGGCTAATATTGCTAGGATCCCAAGCCCCAAATTTAAGTAAGTTTAAGTTTGAATTTTTCTTGAATCTTACAAATTAGTTTTTTAACTATTACCAAAGCTATGTCAGATCACATGGAAGGGTAAAGAATATGTCAGGAATAAGTTATAAGTTAAAGCATTAATAGTACTGCTAGAGAAGAATAAGGCTGCAAAACGTAAACTAATAGGCATATTTTTAATAGAAAAGATACATAAAATAAATTTTGCCAACTATTTCATTGATAAAAAAATAGGGGGCTAAGCTACCACCTAAAAAAAAAAAAAAAAAAACAAGTAGGTGAGGCATTGGAGCCTATTTGCAAATTTGGCCGTTTGATCCAAAATTACAAAATGGTGTCAAGCTAAAGCTTCCTTCCCTTTCCCTTTTTTCTCTTGATCGTTATCTTTTTTCTTCTTTTTTAATTGGACCACCTTTACTGTTTCTTCCTTCTCTACGTCCACCACCTATGTCTCCTAAGGTTGTTCTTGCTCCTGGTCTTGGGGATTGGTAGTAGAAGGAGCAAAGGTGAGCTGGTCTAAAGAAAGAGGAGGAATGGAGCCAGGCGTAGGGTTGGGTGTAATACACCTTCTCTAGAGCCCTAAGCTCTGAGTCGGTGTCAACCCCCGCAACATTTAATGCCTTGCCCCACACCTCCAGGCAAAATGCCCGAGCAACGTCTCTGAGTTAGGCAGTAAGGCTTTCAGTAGCCTTAGTCATGCCCACATCGTAGGCTGCCTACTCGGCCTGGGACATTTTCGCCTCCTTGGCCTCAAGCTATTTCTTGGTTTGCTTTAGCTTTACCATGGTCAAGGCCATTTTGTTTTCGGCCTTACTCTGGGCCTTCAGTGCTTCAGTTGCCTATTTTTCAAAACTTTTGAGGGCTAATTTAGCATTCTTCTACCCCCTTTCCACCTCAATTAGCTGGGCAAGGATGTCTTTCAACTTCTTGCCAAACTCTGTGTGGGCTCTCTCAGTAGCCTCCACTTTTGTTTCGGCTTTCCTAGTTATGTCTAATAAGTGTTCTACCCACTCCTCGACCATGAAGGCAACTTGGACAACCTAAAAAAATATGAAGAAAATGTAAGTATTAGGTTGAACTTTTTCTAATCAAACTAGAAGAAAAAATTCAAGTACCTTAGCCAGATCCTGCTTCAAAGAGAGGAAGACCTCACACTTCTTGAAGGACCTCAGCTTTGCCATATCCTTTGGCAGGCACAAGGCCTTCTCCAAACTCTCGACCATAAGACTTAAGCTTCCCTTATGGGGGTCCTTCAGGTTGGTGTCATTGAAAACGGGGTTGCTAGAGCTAAGGGTGAAGACCGGCCTCTAGATGAAGGGCTTCTTGGGTTGGTCCCCCCTAAGGTCCTTGAAGGTCTTAGTAGAGGAGGACCTCTTTTGTTGCCCTTTCCCAGCACGAGCATCCTTGGGAGAGGGCTAGTGGGAGATTTTAATAACTTCTCTCCCCTCGGCACCCTTGGTGCCATTGCCCCCTTGAGCTCTTTCCTTTTCCTTTCCGCCACTTCCACAAACAATGTGTGTGTGGCAGAAGGAGTGGGTGGATGAGGAACCACTGCCACTTTTGGGATGTTGCCCCTAGCATGGACGTTAAGAAGGGCTATCAAGTTGAGCGTCTTTTTCTTCGTATCTCATGCCCTCGGGGATGTCTGTGGCCTCTTAGTTGGTGCTTACTTGAGTGGTTTAAAGGTGTTGGTGGGAAGTACTGGGAGTGTTCACAGGGTCTTCTTGTTGGTAGAAAACCTCGAAGTCCTTTTCAGTGACTTCCTAAGTGGCAGGCTTGGGGGAGGGTTGCTTAGCCTTGCCATTTGATGGAATAGGGAACTCTTATGAATAAAAGAGTTTGGCTGCTAACGGAATAGGGAGCTGAGCATGTTGAGTCCCTTCTGGAGGAGGTTCAGACTATAGGAACCTTAGGACTGCTACGTCAATAAAAGCCAATCGTTGGTCCTTGGCTTTAATGACGTTCTTCGAGCTCTGAAAGCACTTAGTGGAAGGCTTGTACCCGAGGATGATGTAGGCGGCTTGGAGTTGGCCGTCTTTGTGCAAGAAGATCTCTGACTTGAGGAACCGGTTCAAATCTTTGAAGTTTACTAAGTGTTTAGTTGGCGCGGTGTGACATTTGTTTGCCATGCGAAACATTAAGGATCATGAGTAATGACATATGGAACATAAACAAATAAAAGTACAAGTTTAACTTTTCACTTTAACGAGGTAAGGTAACTGTTAGGATGTGTGCCCTTAAATTCTATTGTATGATATTATGTATAACATTATGTATGACTTAATGCTGTGTTTAATAAAGTTTTTTTTTTATTATCTAAAATAATGGTAACATGAATATTAGGACATTATCATATAGTCCATGAGATGCATAGTATGTGATTTATGTGAAAAGTCACAAAAGATATAAATCAAAAGTTCTTTGTAAACTCAGAATTTATAGTTTGTAGTCGGTGATGAAATTGGGCATTTTATTTGCGAAGACTATAAAGATCAACTAAGATGATTTGTCCTGATCATGGAAGTGGAGACTTCTAGTTGACATGTTGATATATTTTAAAAATTAAGACATATTGAATTGGACTGCTGTGAGATTTATTATTCTCCTAACGACTGTCAAATGAATAATAAATCTCACAACTTATATTTGCATAAACTCTTAATCTTGAGAGAATAATGGGCCTGATCATGAGGTGTAAGTGCTTTGATATATCAGGAGTAAGATCTTAAGTAATGGTCAAAATCTCAGTCTGTTGGACAACCACATTTAGTGTTGATTAAACATATATTCTCAAGCTGGAATTCATAATCTCTTAACAGAGATATAAAATATTCCCTTGAGATAAGTTTAATGGATTTGGTTATTCAGAGTGTTAGGCCTAACAACTTTAGTGAGGAGTTACTAAAGTATATATTTATGAAATTGGATTTCATAAATATATGATAAATAATTTAAAGGATTACACCGGGTACTCAAGGATTAAGATGTAGTAATTTTCAAAGTGGTAGTCGATATTCATAACTTTGTATTACTACGAATATTTTATGAATGGGTTGCATGTATAATAAAGTCTTAGGATACAATTTATTAATAAGGCCTAGAGTGCAATTATATTTATATAGTGGTATTAAATATAATTAATGGTAACTTTGGACTTGTCAAGAGTTAACAGAAAAGCCCAAGGCCCATTGGAGCTAGTGTCTTATTGGTCCCTTTTAGTCCCACTCCAAGCCACACATTAAAGCCCAATTGGAAATGCCCAATAGGCCAGCCCAATTAGATAATCAGTTAGTTATAAAGGGAGAAACATATAGAATTTTTTATAAGAGAGAATAAAAAAATAAGAAAGAGAGACATCATTGTGAAATGGTGTGAAGCCACTTGATAATTTTTCCTTGAAAACTTATTGAGAGACCCCACTTCTTAGGCCTAAAGTAGAATTGGAGTGAAGATTAAAAGTGTTCCTGATTACTTTTAATCTTTTGTTTTGAATTTCACCACACCAAGGTATGCTATCTTGTTCTTAAATTCTGAAATTTACATAGTGCATGTTGTCAATCATGAATGAAATAGATCATTGTTTGTTGCTTTTTCTTTGTGTTTTGTATGAGATACAAAACCATATTTTCCAACCGTAACATCCTACATATGCCTAGGGTCCTCAGGATTTCTATCTAGCTCCCCTTCTTGGGTGGGACAATGCAATCCATCGTGCCAGTCTCCCTGGATGATTAGGAATTCCTCGTCCATACTGTTGTTGGAGTCAGGTAGGTAGGAAATCAACCAAACTGTGGGAACTCTACATTTGATATAATGTTTTGTTTTCTCTCCTTTTTGCTAGTTACATACCCAATTCACATCGTGCTCAAGTTAGTCCCACGGGAAGTTCCATCCCACTTTCAATGAAAGTTATCATAGGAATGACTACAGATTCAGGAGGTCTATTCAAGACCAACCATTCACCATATTCACAGTGTTGGAGTTCAACATCGTCTGGGATTCTATACAGTGCCCTAAAGTTAGCCATAGCCTCGAGGGTTGGTATAAGGTACTGAGATTCCTTTACTTGTAACCGCTTGTTGTGATAATAGTGGATTCTCAAGAATAGTGACCTTAAAATCACCTGGTGGGGTTTTTGCCTTGGAGGTTTTCTCCATTCGTAAACAAGTCACTATGTCAACTTTATTTTCTGCTACATATTAACTTAGTCGGTAATTTTTTTATGCTACTACGCGTTTTGCATGTTGATTGGATTAAACTTGGCTAATTAATTAATTAATTTAACACAAGGGATCAATACATTTTTGGCCTATCTAGAGGTATCAAAGCAGGCACATTTTGATTAAGGTTAATCTTTGCTGTGTGATCCATTAACCCCTATTATCATGGATAGAGGTCAATCATTGATTATACCTCCTTTATTTGATGGCACTAACTATGCATACTAGAAAGTACGCATAGGAGCTTTCTTGCAGTCATTAGATGAAAAAGTGTGGCAAGCTGTGAAGGTAGGTTAGACCAAGCCAAAGGAAGCGCTAGCTGATTGGGATGATGTTAAGATCAAAGTGGCTAACTTCAACAGTAGGGTATTGAATGTGTTATTCAGTGAGGTCAAGAATAAGTAGTTTAATAAGAAATCCTCTACCAAAACTATCAAGGAAGCATGAACCATCCTCTAGACAACCTATAAGGGAACTAAGGCTGTCAAGGATTCAAAACTTCAGAGGCTTACTACAAGCTTCGAAGAGATGAAGATGAAGGATGATGAGTGTTAGGACATATGTAGTTCAAGTGAACATATGTTGCTATTTTATGTAATTGGCTTATCCTTAGACAAAACGCACTTTATTTGTAATTGGGTAGATTTAGGATGTGTTGAACACCTCAAGAAACAGTGTTTCAAGATTTAGTGTTGAAGCCATCAAAGTATGTCCAAGAAACAAGCAAGGAAGTGCAAGTTACTAAAGCTCGACACCTACCTCAACACATGCATCTATCGAGCTTTAAGAAGCTGTTTTGCTCCAAGCCTCGACAGCTTCTCGACAGATCCTCGACACCTCTATCTGTTGAGAATTAAAGAAAATAGAGATTTTCAATTCTGTTTCGAGTCCAATCCGTGAATGTGTCTTTGGGACTTCTTTTCTCCTAACCCTAGACATATAAAAGGATTGTTTTAAGGGCCGTCAAAGTGATGCAAGTTGCATAATCATTGAGAACATCTTGTTCATGTAATTTGTGATCTGAAAGACAAAGTTCGTGCCCTAGTTCATCTCTGATGATTTGAAGAACTTTGCAGCCAACAATTTTCTCTCTCCAGTTGGTGTTTAAAGTCACGTACTGAGATCCGCGCATCTGGTTAGTCACGTACTTGGGAGCCATGCATTAAAAGGAGAAACTGTCACTATAGAGCAAGTCCAATTGGGTATTGGGGTAAGGGTTCAACTGTAGGTTGGTAAGATAATTGGGATTCCTTGCTTGTAATCGCTTGCTGTGATGATAGTAGAGTTTCGGGAGTGGTGACCTTAAATCACCCGGTGGGGTTTTTGCCGTTAGGTTTTGCCCATTCGTAAACAAATTACCGTGTCATTTATTTTCCATCGTATAACTTAGTTTTGGTGATTTGTTTGTGCTACCATGTGATATTGTATGTTAATTTGATTAATTAATAACTGGGCTAATTAATCAATCTAATTTATCACAAGGGATCAACGCGTTTGTGGCCTGACAAGTGGTATCAGAGCAAGCACATTCTGATTAGGGTTTAATCTTTTGTGTGTGATCCATTTGACCCCTGCTGTCATGGATAGAGGTCAATCTCTTATTATACCTCCTTTATTTGATGGTACTAACTATGCATACTGGAAAGTACACATGAGAGTTTTCTTGCAGTCTTTAGATGAGAAAGTGTGGCAAGCTGTGGAGATAGGCTGGACCAAGTCTACAAAAGCGCCGGCCGGCTGGGATGACGCCAAGATCAAGGCGGCAAACTTTAACAGCAGAGCATTGAATGCCCTATTTAGTGCAGTCACAAATGAGGAGTTCAAGAAAATTTCCTCAACTGAAACTGCTAAGGAAGCATGGACCATTCTCCAGACAACCTATGAGGGCACCAAGGCTGTCAAAGATTCAAAGCTACAGAGGCTCACCACACGCTTTGAAGAAATTAAGATGGAGGAGGATGAGTCGTTTGATGAGTTCTATGCCAAGCTCAAGGACATAGTAAACTCAACCTTTAATCTTGGAGAAACCATCCCTGAACCCAAGATAGTAAGGAAAGTGCTCAGATCGTTGCCCAGAAGATTCCATGCTAAGATCACGGCGATCGAGGAATCAAAGGATATTGACAAAATTCCTCTGACTGAGCTGGTTGGAAACTTGCAAACCTATGAGTTAGGGCTGACTAGGTTAGGCAAGTCAAGCAAAGGTAAGAGTTTGGCACTAAAGGCAAAGAGCAGTGATACAGATGATTCTTCAGATGATGAAGATTCCAAGATGAAGTCCTATATCACAAGGCAATTCAAGAAATTCATGAAGAATGCCAATGGAAAGGGCTTCAACAAAGACCGTAGACAATCCAGTTCTTCACAATTCAAGAATTCAGATAAAGGGAAGAAGGATGTCAAGGATGGTGGTCAGTACACTGCTCCCGCTGGGCCAAAATGCTTTGGGTGTCAAGGCTTCGGACACATGAAACAAGAGTGTCCTACGTACCTTAAGAGTATAGGGAAGAGCAAGGCACTTGTTGTTACCTTAAGCGACACAGAGCCCGAGGATGATTCTGAAGATGAAGACGACGGAATCTTAAATGCCTTCACTGCCACTGTTAATCCTACTGATGGGGTTTCTGAAGAAGTGGATGAAGAGAAGGAACTGGTGGATTCCAAGTGTGAGATTATGGATGATTAAGATGACATCCATACTGTCTATGAGAAACTATACAAGCTTTCAGAGAAGCATGAGAAACTCTATAGACTGGCCACCAAGAAACTCAGTGATGTGGAACTCGACAGTGAGGAGCTGTCCACGAAGTTTGATGAAGTAAATCAGACCATTAGAGCATTGAGGTTTGAAAATAATTTCTTGGTTGAAAGGACCAAGAAGCTTGAAGCGGAGCCGTTTCAAGTCAGAGCACAATTGGAGAGGACGTCAAGTGCAAAACTGGACGAGATGTTGAGTGCTCAGAAATCTTCTTCAGATCGTACTGGATTGGGGTATGAATTCTCTCTCTCTAATACTCCTACTGCTAGTACAACTGTGTTTGTTCCACCTGCTAATAACATTAAAACTGAGGATAAAAATGTTAAAACTGAATTAGCTAGTGAGAACGTAGACAAGGGCAAGTCCATCCTAGGAGCACCCCCTAAAATTGAGAAAAGGGAAACTAGAAACCCTAGGACCAAGAAGACTATCTCTCAAAAGCCCAAACAGAAGAAGCCACATCTCTGTTATCATTGTGGTGCTGCCGGTCATACTCGACCAAATTGCTATAAGTGGCTTGCCACTCAACAAAGCAATGGCATGATAGCATCTGGGAGCCAGAATCAGCTTCAGACTTCTCTCGCTCCTCTTGGAGACATTCTAAAAGCCCTCATGTTCCTTTCGAACTTGAACGGTTCATATTCTTCTCCCTCTTCACCGGTTTAAGGGTCGATGAAAAGGAAAGGTTCTTCCAAGGTGTGGAAGGCAAAGGGATCTAAGTGATAGCAGTCACTTCTTCTTCTCTCTCCCTGTTTTTTTGTGTTGCATTACTTGTATGTTTCTTTTCTGTTTTGAGTCAGTCTAGTTTTATGCATTGTTTTGCTTTCTTTAGTTTGTTTTTGTTTGTGTGTTTTCAGTTTTGTGTTTTATTTTTGCCCTTCTGATAAAAATAAAAAAAAATTTAAAAATTAAAAAAAAAATACAAAAACAGTGTGTGTTTGTGTGCATTGGTTCATGTGAACTTTTGAAATGGCTATTGAAACATAGTTTTCTAAACTTTGTATCACCTGTAGCTTAGATGAGGATTCTTCTGCACAACTAAGTAAGTGAGCTTTGTAGCTCTTTGTTTGTGATGAGTAAGGTTAAGTGATCTCTTCTACTTAACACTCGTATCACTCTTTTTGACGGGTAGGATTAGAAAATCCTAAGAGAAAGGCATAAATAACCATCTCACCACTGTTACTCGCCAATCATGATATGACATCTGTATGCTTCGGCATAGCAAAAGTGCAATGTCAATGACATCTGTATGCTTCGGCATAGCAAAAGTGCAATATCATAAGCTTAACATAATTGGGTATTTCTTTTCTTTCTCTTGTATGCCCATGCATGATATGCTTAATAAAAGAAAACATGCAAAGAAATAAAAAGCAAAAAGATCAAAAATGCTTTAAAACATAGTTGCAAGCGTGTTTTCTAGGAGATGTGAGAGTTATAGGATGTACATCAAAGGTGATAGTCCCCATCAAGCAGTTATGATTGTGTGTGAGTTAAAGTAATTTTCTCATATCTCAAATCGTCATAACATTGAGACACTTATGCAATCTTACGATGTTTTCACACACAACACGCAATATTCTTTGCTATTCTTGATACATGTGCAAGTACAATGTGATTTGGCCATCACAAGGTTTACATGCGTTAATGTATACATACTAAACTGTCTGGACTTATTTTTGAAATATAAAATTGGTTAGACTTGTTTAGTGTGTGTGTGCGTGTTTTGAGATATGTGTGTTTTAAAATTCTTGTTGAGAGATGATTTTGAGAGCTTAATGTGTTGCTTGGGTCTTTGGTTGAGTTGCATGCATGATTGCATTCATGTTTGTGTTTTTCTTCTTTTGAAAAACTGTTTTTAAAGGCATCTCGATACCTCCTCGATACCTCTCGACACCTAGCTGTCTGTCGAGCTTCTTAGACTTTTTCTTATCACAGTCTCGACACATATCTCGACACCTGGTGGATTGATCGAGAAACTTTCTGTCTGCTCGATAGCTTCTCAACAGCTTCTGGATTGATCGAGGTTCCTTCATGTTTGATTCTTCTTTCTCGACACATGACCTCGATAGCTGTATCTGTCGAATACCTCTCGATACCTGCAGCTGTCGAGAATTACTGAGAGTGTATAAAAAGGTTCTTTGCGATTTCTAAATCACTTTGCTCGATCTCTCTTCCTCGACAGAACTTTCTCTCTCTCCCAAAACACTTCTCACTCTCTCCAAACCTCTTCCAAGGCTTTCTCAAGTGTTTTTCTCGATCCTCATCACTTGGTAAGCATCTTATCTCTCATTTTCATGCATTTCATGTTTTAAAAACCCTAGGTTTTGTGTTTTCGAAAATTTTTGGGATTTTTCAAAATTTTTGAGGTTTTTATGAAATTGTTGAGTTGGTCTTCTAGATTTGATCTTCAAAACCACATGCATTGCATCACATTAGCATTCTAATTGTATTTTCATGCATTTAGATGTGTGCCTATCTGTTGTGTGCTATTAGGTTTGGATTGGGCTGAGCCCATGATGCTTTTATGTTGCATGTCACATGTTCATGCATTTTTCATGCATACGTTCTTTCCTTTCAATATTTATCATCCAATATTGAATTGCTTGGGACTTTTCTGTGTGTCTCTTCTTCTTTCCCCCTCTCTATGTTTGCGTTAGTAATGTCTATGGCACCTAAACGTAAGTCCATTCCATTCCAGAACCCTATGCGTTCTAAGGGATTGTCTACTTCTGATTCGACTCCTCTTTCTATCTGGTTCCATGATGAGAAAGCCCATAAGGACTTCTTAAAGAACTTCTCTAAACGAGGTGTTCATTCGGAACACCACGTTGTCCTGGCAGACTTTGCTGACACCGACCTTCCCGATGTCATTCACAGTCGGGCTTGGGAGTCACTGTGTGACGTCCCGGTCACATGTCCACTCGTGTTGATACAAGAGTTTTACTCCAACATCCACGGGATCGATTCTTCAGTACCTCTTTTCTACTTTAGCGTTCGAGGTACGCACTTTGCTGTCACTCCGGAGCTAGTCTCCGAGGTGCTTCATGTCCCTAGGGTAGATCATCTTGATTACCCTAGTTGTGAGCGTCTATGGACTGTGTCCAAAGACGAGATGATCTCGGCGTTCTGTGAGCATCCTTCCTCTTGGGGAGATCATATGTATACACCATGTCGACCTTTTGCTAAAGGTCTTCGTTTCCTTAACATGGAGATGACCTTTGTTTTGCACCCACTTTCTCACTACAACTCTATCACAGAGCCTCGTGCTCGGTTTTTGTTGTCCCTCCTAAAGGATCTCTCTATAGACTTTCCTTCACACTTTATCTTTTCTATCATCGATGTCTATAAAGATACGGCCACCAGTGATAAGCTCATTTTCCCTTCTACTATCACGAGGATTCTTCGCCGTTTTTCCATCCCTTTCCCTTCGTCTGATCCTTACCATGTCATGTCTGCCATAGACGCCGCTACCGTAAAACCTAGCGAGGCACAGTTTCGATCGAGATAGTCTGACGGTGCCACTCCTTCCTCCCGTCCGACTACTTCCAGATCAGCTTGAGCGGCTGCTGCTTCTTCTTCGAGCGATGTCACCTTAGGAGACATCATGGCGCAGCTTCAGCGCATGGATGCTCGCCTCGATACACTCTCCACGGAGTTGTATCAGGTGAACGTTCGTGTTGGTCACATCGCCAGGCGATAGGCGACCATGGGCGGCTTTGCTCTAGAGGCTTCTCCTCCGCCACCTCATGTGTCGACTGAGACTGAGGCTGATGATGATGGTGATGACGATGATGCTTCTGAGGATGATGATGATGGAGATGTGAGCTCTTTCGATGAGATGTCTACATGACACTCTACCCTTTGTCACTCGTGACAAAAAGGGGGAGTAGTTTTGGTATTAGAGTAGTCATGCTTAGGGAGAGTGTTAGCATAGGACATTTTTTATAGGGGGAGTGTGGTTTGAGGGATGTAGTGAGGTGATCATATGTATTTTTTTCTTTTCTATCTTTATAGAGATACATTGATCATGTATTGACATACATTGTACTTATTTTCTGGATATATATAATGATGTATGTTTTCTTTCACCTACCTTTACATGTGTTGTTTCTTTTCTGTCTTTATACACATGTTTCTTTACTTGTGTGCAATCTATTATTTCTGTTTCACACAAAGATGCCTTGATGTGTTTTGTTTATAAGTGTTTCAGAAATACAGGTTGTCAAAGTCTACTTGCCATAAACTCTCTTCTTGTAAAGTTTTTCAAGAGTTTGTGTTAGGATAGATTTTACTGTATGTAACAATTGAAGTATGAGTTAAAGTGATTTATGACTTCTCTCATATTTTCATTTGTTTGTTGTGGTTTTGTCACGGATTGCCAAAGGGGGAGATTGTTAGGACATATGTAGTTCAAGTGAACATATGTTGCTATTTTATGTAATTGGCTTATTCTTAGACAAAACGCACTTTACTTGTAATTGGGTAGATTTAGGATGTGTTTAACACCTCAAGAAACAGTGTTTCAAGATTCAGTGTTGAAGCCATCAAAGTCTGTCCAAGAAACAAGCAAGGAAGTGCAAGTTACTAAAGCTCGACACCTACCTCGACACATGCATCTATCGAGCTTTAAGAAGCTGTTTTGCCCCGAGTCTTGACAGCTTCTCGACAGATCCTCGACACCTCTGTCTGTCGAGAATTAAAGAAAACAGTTTTTCAGTTCTGTTTTAAGTCCAATTCGTGAATGTGTCTTTGGGACTTCTTTTCTCCTAACCCTAGACATATAAAAGGATTGTTTTAAGGGCCGTCAAAGTGATGCAAGTTGCACAATCATTGAGAACATCTTGTTCATGCAATTTGTGATCTGAAAGACAAAGTTCCTGCCCTAGTTCATCTCTGATGATTTGAAGAACTTTGCAGGTAACAATTTTCTCTCTCCAGTTGGTGTTTGAAGTCGTGTACTGGGATCCGCGCATCTAGTTAGTCACGTACTTGGGAACCGTGCATTAAAAGGAGAAACTGTCACTACAGAGCAAATCCAATTGGGTATTGGGGTAAGGGTTCAACTGTAGGTTGGTAAGGTACTTGGGATTCCTTGCTTGTAATCGCTTGCTGTGATAATAGTGGAGTTTCGAGAGTGGTGACCTTAAATCACCCGGTGGGGTTTTTGCCGTCAGGTTTTTCCCATTCGTAAACAAATCACCGTGTCATTTATTTTCCGCTGTATAACTTAGTTTTGGTGATTTGTTTGTGCTACCACGTGATATTGTATGTTAATTTGATTAATTAATAACTAGGCTAATTAATCAATCTAATTTATCATAAGGGGTCAACGCGTTTGTGGCCTGACAATGAGTCATTCAATGAGTTCTATGCCAAGCTTAAGGACTTAGTGAACTCAGACTTTAATCTTGGGGAAATTATTCCCGAACACAAATTGTTAGAAAGGTGCTCAAATCTCTACCTCACCACAATTGAGGAATCAAAGGATATTGATAAAATTCTTTTGACAAAGCTGGTTGGAAATTTACAGACCTATGAGTTGGGTTTGACAAGAATCGAAAAATCGAGTAAGGGAAAGAGCATGGCATTGAAGGCCAAGATTAGTGACACTGATGAGTCTTCTAATGATGAATATTCTAAAATAAAATCCTAAATTACAAGGCAGTTTAAAAATTTTATGAAGAATGACAACGCTAAAGGATTTGACAAAGACCACAAGTAGTCTAGTTCATCTCAGTTCAAGAGTCAAACAAAGGGGAGAAGGATACTAGGGATGGTGGTTAGTACACTGTTCCCTTAGGACCTAAGTGTTTCGAGTGTCAAGGCTTTGGACACATGAAACAAGAGTGCCCTATGTATCTCAAGACCATTGGGAAAAGTAAGGCACTTGCTGCTACATTAAGTGACACCAAACCTGAGGATGATTTGAAAAATGAGAATGATGGAATCCTGAATGCCTTCACTACCACTGTAAATCCTACTAAAGGGATTGTTGAAGATGTGGATGAAGAAGAGGACTTCGTGGAGTCTATGTTTGAAAAGATGGATGAGCAAGATGACATCCACACAACCTATGGAAAACAATACAAAGTCTCGAAAAAGTATGAGAAGTTGTATAAGTTGGCCACCAAGAAGCTCAGTGATGTGGAGCTTGAACGAGAAGAAATCTCCATAAAGTTTGATGAAGCTAATCAAACTATTGGAGCACTAAGGTTTGAGAACAATTTCTTGGCTGAGAAGACCAAGAAGCTTGAGGCAGAGCTGTTCCAAGTCAGAGCTCAGTTGGAGAGGACTTCAAGTGCAAAAACTTGATGAGGTGCTTAGTGCCTAGAAATCAGTTTCTGATCGAACCGGTTTAGGTATGATTTCTCTTCTCCTAATATTGCTTCCTCTAATACTACTGTTTTTGTTTCTCCTGCTAACAATGTTGAATCTGAGAACACTAATGTCATAACTATTAGCTAGTGAGAACATAGATAAGGGTAAATCTATCTTAGGTGCACCCCCTAAGCTTGTTAAGAAAGAGACTAAAAAGCCTAGGGCTAAGAAGGACAATACTCAAAAGTCTAAACAGAAGAAGTAGCATCTCTACCATCACTGTGGAGTAACCAAACATACTTGACCTAATTGCTATAAGTGGTTAGCCACTCAACAGAGAAACTGTATAATTTCATTGAAAAACCAAAATTAGTTCTCATCATCTCTTGCTTCTCTTAGAAATCTACTCAAAGCCCTCATGTTTCATTCAAACTTGAAGGGTTTCAATTCTTCCTCTCACTGCTGGATCAAGGGTTCGCTAAACGGAAAGGTTCTTCTAAGGTATGGAAGGAAAAAGGCTCGAAGTGATTTTGTCATTTTTCTCTCTCTCCCTCTATTTTTTTGATTGCATTACTTGTGTGTTTTGCTTTCTTGTTTGGAGTCAGTCTAGTTTTATGTTATGCTTTGTTCAACATGGTTTTGTTTGTTTGTTTTTAGTTTTGCTTTATTTTGTTTTCCATAAAAATAAAAAATAAAAAATAAAATTGAAAAATCAGAAAAATACAAAAACAGTATGTGTTTGTGTACGTTAGTACTTGTGTACCTTGGATGGCCAATGAAACAAATCTAAACTTTGTGTCTTTTGTAGCTTAGATGAGTATCTTTATGCACAACTAAACAAGTAAGCTTTGTGGCTCGTGTTTGTGATGAGTAAGATTAAGTAATCTCTTGTACTTAATACTCGTATCACTCTTTTTGACCGGAAGAACTAGAAAATCCTAAGAGAAAGGCATAAATAACCATATCACCATTGTTGCCCACCAATCATGATATGACATCTATATACTTCGACGTAGCAAAAGTACAACGTCAATGACATCTGTATGCTTCGGCATAGCAAAAGTGCAATGTCAAAAGCCTAACATCATTGGGTATTTCTTTTCTCTCTCTTTTATGCCCATGCATGATATGTTTAGAAAGAAATATATGCAAAGAAAAATAAAGCAAAAAGAATCAAAATGCTTTATATATGATTGCAAGCGTGTCTTCTGAGATATGTGGGAGTTATAGGATGTACCTCGAAGGTGATAGTCCTCAACAAGCAGTTATGTTTGTTTGTGAGTTAAAGTGATTTTCACATATCTCAAATCATCATAACATGTAGACACTTGTGGAATCTTGCGATATTTTTCACTCACAACACACAATATTCTTTGCTACTCTTGATACATGTGCAAGTACAATGTGATTTGGTCATCACAAGAGATACATGTGTTAATGTATGCTCACTAAAATATCTTGACTTGTTTTTGAAATATAAAATTAGTTAGACTTGTTTAATGTGTGTGTGTGTGTGTGTGTGCGCGCGCGTGTGTGTGTGTGTATTGGATCTAAATACTTGTCATTTTTTTGTTGAGAGATGTTTTTGAGAGCTTAAAATGTTGTTTGGATCTTTGGTTTAGTAGCATGTTTGATTACATTCATGTTTGTGTTTTTCTCTTCTTTGTAAAACTGTTTCTAAGCAATCTCGATATCTCTTGATAGCTAGGCTATCTATTGAGCCTCTTGATGTTCTTTTCTCGTTAGCTGTTATTGTATTTTCGCTCCATCGAAGTTTTGATAATTTGTCTCGATAGCTTCTGGATCCATTAAGGAAGTTTCTGGATGCTCGATAGATGCCCGATAGCCTCTCGATCCATCGAGGTCACTTTGCTATGGACACCTCTTGATAGTTCCTCGATAGCTCCATCCATCGAGATTTAAAGCTCGACACCTCTCGATCCATCGAGCTTTATGTTTTCTATATATAAGCTTCAGCATAACTTTCTCTCATTTCTCTCTTGACAGAAAATCACATCTCTCTCTCCCTAATACTTCTTTATCACACTCTTCATATTTCCCACTCATTCTTTGGTCTAATCTTTGTATTTTCACTTTGGTATGATCTCTTTTCTATCTATTTATCATACATTTCATGCATTCTAACCTAACTTTTGGGGTTTTTGAAACTTTTTGGGGGTTTTCAAAATTGATGAAATTTTTTGTGAAATTTTTGGAATGGGTTTTGTTTAAATGATCTTATATGTTCATGCATTGCATCACATTTGCGTTTTTAACAATGATTCATGCATTCTAGATGTGTATTTACTATGTTGAATTGATGTATGCTGGTAAGTTTGGATTGGGCTAAGTTCATGATGTTCTTATTATTGCATGTCACATGCTCATGCATTTTTCATTCATACGTACCTTTTTTCTCTATTTTATTGATATTGATCTATGTTGGTACTTTTCTATTTGTCCTTTTCTCTTTCTCTCTCTCTCTCTCTCTCTCTTTCTTTTGGTTAGTTGCTCTGTGGCACCTAAAAGTAATTTTACTCCGTCTCGAAACCCTCTTCGTTCTGAGGCATCTTCTTTTGATTCTTGTTAGGATTTATGCCCTAAAATCCAATTTATTGGCATGTTATAAATAATTAAATTGTTTAATTATAAGAGACTATCTATAAATGAACTAATGAGACATTATCATAGACCATGAGATACATAGAATGTGATTTATATAAAAAGTCACAGCAGATATAAATCACAAGTTCTTTGTAAATTCAGAATTTTAGTTCGTAGTCGGTGATGAAATGAGGCATTTCATCTACGAAGACTATAACATATCAACTAAGATGATTTGCCTTAATAATGGAAGTGGAGACTTCTAGTTGGTATGTTGATATATTTTAAGAGTTAAGACATATTGAACTGGACTGCTGTGAGATTTATTATTCTCCTAACAACTGTCAAATGAATAATAAATCTCACGACTTCTATTTACATCAACTCTAAATCCTAAGAGAATAATGGACATGATCATGAGATGTAGGTTGCTTTGATATATCAGGAATGATATCTATTAGTCATGGTCAAAAATTCAGTATGTTGGGCAATTGCATTTAGTGTTGATAGAACATATATTCTCAAGATAGAATTCATAATCTCTTAACGAAGATATAAAATATTCCCTTGAGATAAATTTAATGAATTTGGTTATTCAGAAAGTTAGGTCCAACCACTTTAGTAAGGAGTTACTAAAGTATATATTTATGAGAATTTTATAAATATATGATGAATAACATAAATGATTAAATTGGGTACTTAAGGATTAAGATGTAGTAATTTTCAAAGTAGTAGTCTATATTTATAACTTTGTATTACTACGAATATTTTAACGAAAGGGTTGCATGTATAATAAAGTCTTGAGATATAATTTAATAATAAGACCTAAAGTGCAATTATATTTATATAGTAATATCGAATATAATTAATGGTAATTTTGGACTTGTCAAGAGTTGACAAAAAAGCCCAAGGCCCATTAGAGCTAGAGTCTTATTTGTTCCCTTTTGGTCTCACTCCAAGCCACTTACTAGAGCCCAATTAGATTGGCCTAAAAGGCTAGCCCAATTAAATAATCAGTTATATATTAGGAGAGACATAAAAAATTTGATATGAGACTTTTTATAAGGGTTTTTCATTAAGATCATACAAGGAATGGAATAGTTTGTATGTGGATATTGGACACTCTCCTATTCTCTCATTGGAAACTAATTGAGAGACCACACTTCTTGGGCATCAAGTAGAATTGAAGTGAAGATTAAAAGTGTTCTCAAGAACTTCTGATCTTTGTTTTGAATTTCACCGCAACAAGGTACGTTTTCTTGTTCTTAAATTCTGAAACTTACATAGTACGTGTTATCAATTGAGAATGAAGTAGATCCATTAATTTTTTGCTCCATATGTTTAGTATACGATACAAATATGTATTTTTCCAACAATTCTACCTCCTGATATGTGAATCATGTTAAGAACATATGTCATATAGAATTAGCTAATCCTATGACAAAACGCACTTTACTTATAATTGGGTATATCTAGGATACTTCAAGGAACAAGATTCAAGTTCAAGTATTGAAGCCATGCAAATTTGTCGAAGAAACAAGTGAAGAAGTGCTGGATTTTAAAGCATGACAGCTAACTCGACAGACAACATCTATTGAGGATTAAAAGGGATCTTTAGCTCTATATTTGACAGCTGCTAGATAGATAACTTATCTGTCAAGATTTACAAAAATCAGTTTTTCAAATTTGATTTCACACATATCCATGTATACATATTTAGGTCTACTTTTCTCACAACCCTAAACATATATAAAGATTATTTTAAGGCTGTCAAAGGTGGTACAAGTGTGAGGCAAAGTTTTGTTCATGCAAATTGTGACCAGAGACAGAATTTGCCCTAGTTTATCTTTCTCTTAAAGAAGCTGCTGCGTTTGTACGCTGTTGGGTTTCATACCAAGAAGCTTTGTGATCTTCATTGTGTTGATGAACTGAAGAACTTTGCAGCCAACATCCTTTTCAAGTTGGTGTGTTAGTTACGTACTGGAATTTGTGCAAAGGAGTAAGCCACATATTGGAATCCGTGCATCGATTGGTTAGTCACGTACTGGGAGTTATGCATTGAAAAGGAGAGATTGTCACTATAGAACAAGTCCAATTGTGTATTGGAGTAAGGGTTCAACTGTAGGTTGGTATAAAGTACTGGGATTCCTTTACTTGTAACCACTTGTTGTGATAATAATAGATTCTCGGTAGTGGTGACTTTAAAATCACCTAGTGAGGTTTTTGCCTTAGAGTTTTTCCCCATTCGTAAACAAATTATTGTGTTGACTTTATTTTGTATTGCATATTAACTTAGTTGGTGATTTTTTGTGCTACCTCGTGTTCTGCATGTTAATTGATTAACTTGGATAATTAATTGATTAGTTTATTACAAGGAGTCAATACATTCTTGGCCTATTAATACAGAACTAAATTGACTCACCGCTCTATGGGATACAGATTAACACCACCCAAGAAATACAAAAACTGAGACACCACCCAAAAGAATCCACCTAAGGGATAAGCATTAATTTAGAAGAAATCCATCTTTTGAAAAGCACAAGCAATTTTAATATGAAAATACACTCTAATTTTATTGAATTTATCCAAAAAGTCTTAAATAGAGTTTAGAACAACCCTCTAAGCATAAAAATACGAAAATAGCAATTAAAACAATAACTTAATGTGACCAAAGTCAAACATGACTCTTAGGAACTAAAAACACAGTAAAATACTTGCCTATCTAGGGGAAATAAACCACAAAATTTGATACATCCTAGAAGCCAGTAATTTAAATACTATTTGAATTCATTATTAATGATTAAAAAAAAAAAAATTGTTCAACTGATGGGTTGTACTTTTGATCTTCAAGGAAAAAATTTAGGCTGGACTAACATCAGATTGGGCTTGCTGGAAGCTGAGACACTCAAGTATCAAGAGGAATAAAACATAATGACTGAATGTTTCCTTGGAGATCAACATTAAATACTCAAACTTCTTGGAGAAAATGAATTATTATTATTATTCTTTCAAATATCTTTTGAGTTGTTGGAAAAATAATGACTTTATTTGCTGAGCTTGAAAATTAACGTGGTTGGGCTTAACAAATTTGATTGGATTGTATTGTAGACTTATACCAATATTCCTCATGCCACAATACTTTTGGTTGCCACTTTACTCTGGTATCAAGGTGTCTAGTAAATCCAATCACTCGACCCACCTACCTGAAACCGATTCAACCACTGCTCGCCCAAACTAACACCTATGGCGGTTGGCAGCATGTGTTCTCTTCCAAAACCTTACAAAAGTGGGTCGAGTGTCGGGTGTTCCCTCTAAAACTTTATTTAAACCAACCCAACTAACCCTCCACCAAAAAATCTTAGAAATCTTGCTAGAATCCTCCACCTCTACCAAAAATTTGACCCAAAATCACATTATTGTTTAAGATCCTGCCTAGATATAGTGAAAATACAACGATCTCTGATTAGATCTAGTGAAGATCTTGCGATCTCCAGTGAGATCAACTAGCCTCCACCAGTCCACCAAAACCAAACCCAAAATCAACCCAACCACCACCTGCAACTGATTAGCCCATAACCATTGCCACTCATCAAAATCTGTCCACCACCAACCCATTAAAATCAAACTACCATAAAAATAAAAATACCCACAACAAACCAGCAAAACCACCATTGCAATAACTGTTGCCACAAGCCAGAAACTCTGATTAAGAGAGATACAAAGTTCTCGGTGGCATGGCTAAGGGAAGATGGTGAGATCAGCACTTGGCCAAGGAAGAGGATGAGAACAGCAGCGAAGCTAAGATCGGTGTTGAGGTTGGAGGTGTGGCTATGATCGACAGAAGACAGAAAAGAGACAAAGAGAGTTAAACACATTAAGATTAAGAAGAAATTCTGAGAAAGCATAAGAAGAGAAGGAGAATATGAGTTGAAAAAAGAGGAAAATTTAATAAAATAATAATATAAATTTATAACATTCTTGACCATATAAATTTATAACATTCTAAGTGTAAAATTGCATTGTAGCAAATGCTTTAAAGACCTGATGCCAATGCTTTCAAGACCTAATCCTATAGCTACATGGAGAGATTTATTGTGGATTCTTTGTTGGATTTTTTTTACAAAACCCTCACTTATAATCTTGTTTCTTATCTTTTTGTGTCTACTTTTTGTTTTGAGAGAAGAAAGACATAAAAGAGATGTAAAAATATATATTTATTTATGGTTTTAACAGAAATGGATAATAGGAGACAATCAAAACTTACCTCAAGTGAGTAAATTAATACTTTCCAAATTACGAGTAAGCAAAGTAATTTTGGGTCTTACAACATATAGATTTTATGCAATTATCCCTTTTATTATAAATTATTCATTGTTAGCATTGCATTGCATAAACTAAAGAAATATGGGGGTGTTTGGTAGAGTAGTTTGAAATAGGATTTTTGTAGTTTTTTGAAATACGTGTGGGTGAAAAATTGTGTGAAAATGTGTGTAAGGTTGTTTAAAATATAAAAATGTGAGTTTGAAATGGGAGACCAAACAGGCCCATAATTTGGTTGGATGATTTTTAGTGTGCTAATGATGAGAAGAAAATGAAGGTTACCAAAGTTGATTGAATGGGATTGAGATCCCGTGCAATACCTAGGGTATTGCACGGTGTGAAATAGCACAAATCTCAACCCTTCATTTAATCTAATGACTAAAAAATTTGATACCTCACCCATCCAGGTTGGCAATCCGTGTCTCACTTCTGTTTTCATTTTAGCTTCCCAAAATTTGAATTTCACTAAAAATCTCTCTTCTCTCTCTCACGCCAACCGGGTTCTCTCCCTCACTCTCCCTAAAGCTCCACTCTCTCAACCTCCATGCTCTCTACCTCTCCGTCAACCCGTTGTCTCCACTTCTAGCATACCCAACTCAAACCCATCAGCAAAAACAAAGAAAAAACATTAACTCACCTTTGAAGCTCCCAACACCCAAACACTCATATCCTTTTTAGACCCAGATCAGAGAGAGAGTAAGGGTTGGTGTTTGGAGAGAATCAAGTGTAGAGAGAGACATTGATGCTTTTTGGACCCAAATTAGAGAAAGTTAGGGTTTGGGTTTGGAGAAAATCGGGAAAGAGAGAAGTTGATGATCTTTCAAGTTTGATCTATCGAGGGAAATGAGATTGAGAGACAGAGAAAGAGATTTTGATCGAAGGAGAGAAGAAGCCACCATCGAAGGTGGTGGTTGTGATGAGCCAGCCTTGTCGATTTGGTTCAAAGACTTGGGCTTGTTTCAGAGGGAGACCACCACCCGGTAGGTTTTCTTTTAAATCTATTTTTAAATTAATTTTCAAAAAAAAAAAACTCTGTTTGGTTGCTAGGAAAAGAAGGAAAGAAAATAATGGTGTCGCAATTATGTTAATTGATTTATTGGTGCTAAATTTAATTCTATTTTCTCTTATTTTAAGGTGCCAGAACTAATGACTGGACTTTACTTTTTAATTTGTTGAAAAAATATGTGGATAAGCAGCTTTTTTAGTATAAAAATTCGTTCCATTTTTGGGTCTTAATTCATTTATGTGGTTGATTGGCTAACCAAGAACCAAGCAGCAGGGTTTCTAATATGAAATCAGTTTCCTTTCCTATTAGTGGGAAAAGCTTTACAACTCTAAGGATGCAGCCAACACGTTTCCGTATTTCTTGTGCGGTAATTTCTTCACTATTCAAGAGCATATCAAATTTATCAATATTTTGACCTCTCAACAATCATATTATATTGTTCTTTGCATTCTAGATATATCCACTAGCATTGTATTAGCTAATTCATCATTTGGTTGTCAAACAAAATCGTATCATAACCTTGATGAGTTTAACCTTACGATTCCAGTGGCAGTCAGTCAGAAAGTTTTCCTAAATGTCTAAAATGTGTCATGAACAATGTGCTACATGTGATTGTCAGGGTTGTTCAGCTTCTCAGTCTGTCTTTTATACTCTCATTCTACTTCTTGGAAAAGAAATTAAGTTCATGGATTACAAGTCTAGATAAGAAAGTAGATGTTTCTCTCCCAACCTATTACATAAAGCTGCTCTGTCTTTGGGCATGTGAACATTTTTTTTCTTTGGGCATACTATGTGGTTTTAAATGATGATACTAGTACATATATATATAAGATTTCAAGCATAGTGTTTGTATGTTGATGTAACTAGCAACAAGAATGCTAATGCTCCTGTGTAGGCCAAACCAGAAACAGTGATGACGGTGTGTGAAATTGTGAAGAAGCAGCTAGCTCTACCTAATGATTCCGCAGTCACTGGAGATTCAAAATTTGCTACCCTTGGAGCTGATTCTCTCGACATGGTATCCTAATATCTACCCAAGAAACATCTGTTATATTTCCTGTACATATTATTTTGTTCTGAGGCAACTCTTAATTAAAGGCCCATTGTTTATTTTGTTACTGTACAATCATCAAGCAACTTTTATATTGCTGTTGAACTTGTTTGGAAAGGTAATGCTTGAATATATCTTAAATGAGAGGGAAATCAAACTCTCTGAATGTAGATGTTTTTGCTTAACCTTTTAGCTCGTACCTTCTCCAAGAATAACAAATAATATGCTTGAGCTTATTTCACTATTTTGTTTATCTTGCTAAGGCATTTTACATTTAACTTCACATGCTGCCTGAAAGAAAGCAATGTACATGGAGTTATCATTGATAATGATTGATTCTTTGTCAAACTGTATTTATTGTCTTTCTCGATTTCCTGATAAAATGCACTCAATCTCTATAGCCAATATTGTGCTACTACTTATTGTATTACTTGACCTCACTGAAGAATATGTAACAATAAAAATAAAAAAATTAAAAAAAAATCCTTATACTTTATTCCCCTTCCAATTAGCATACATCTCATCAGAATGGTGGTATAAAAATGAAGTGACATCCAATATAAGAGGAAACTAGAGGAAAGAGTGGGTTGGGTGGAGGTTAATGATTTAACAAATCATGTGATTTTAATAGATGTGAATGGTCTTATTCATTGTAAGTTGTAACTCATGAAATGTATTATTCTGGTAGTTCATTTTATACATATAATGTATGGCTCTTGACACATGAAAAAATAATTTCTTGGCTGTCATGAATTGTTACTAATCATACTTTATAAGTTCAGCTCAAATTTTTGGTAATGAATTGGATTGGAGTTGTTTGTGTGGTGCTAAATTGCACTGAGTTGTAGAACTTGTGGTTTTTTGTTTGTTTTTTTGTATGGTAATGGATCGTTAGTAAGTTCAAATGATTAACTATAATGAATGTAACAAAATAAAAAATAAAAATTCTATGGATACTTTACTAATTGAAATTTGTTTGTCAACAATGTAGGATGACATAAAAGCCAAGCCTACTCAACATACTGGAAATTTTGATTTATGTTTATCATTGAAATCACGCTTTGTTCTTTTGTCAGGTTGAATGGCATGATTAAAGGAATGCTATTCTTGATGTCCAAAAAAAAAAAAAAAAAGGGAATGCTCTTCTTCGTTTGACCACCAAGAGTGAGAAATGGCATCTGCTAGAGGGATTAGTGCCAAGTTTAGATTGTTTTATGTTAATGAAAAATACATGTTCTCACACTTGTATAAGTTTTACCATTAAGAAGAAGTATTGTACAAATATATATATTTTTTGGATACCTAAACTTCAGCCACTTGTATAATTCAAAATTTTTTTTGAATGGAAGTATTTTGCTTGGGTATAATCTTATTTATTACACTTGGGCTTCAACTTGCATCCTTACAAAATTTGTATATGCAAACTTTAGGTTCTTTTTTAGTGAAATAAATCATTGCCCATGACTGTGTTTTTAATTAGGGCTCTTGTTCTAATAGTCTTGTAATCAAAGTATACATTTCAATAAAGTTTTGTTCATTATTGGATCAAACTCTTGCATCAATTCATAACCATATAGGCAACATCAAAATTGCTCAAGTTGAAGCATTACAAGAAATTAGAAATAAAAAGGCACACAATCAATTACATAATATTACACACTCAAACCAATATCAAGAAAAAAAATAACTAAATTTTGTTACATTTCTCTTTGTTTGTACTCTAATTCCTTGTAAAAGTTTTTGTAAATGAAGAATGAAACTCCCTAGTGTTAAAATAGAAAATACATTTAATGTTTCACTTATACTGAAAATAATTAGCCTATTGACAACAAGATATGGTTTCAATACATCATGGAGTGCTTGTAATAGGTTCAAGATGACCGGTCTCCTCAATAAGAGAATAGAGAGGAAAATTGGGATAATAATTCTCTGCTGCTTTATTAATTGTATTCTACTTTAAATACAAGTCGTAGGAATTCAAATAACAAACAGATAACAATAGATACTCCTATGAATATTCAAAACACTAACAAATAATCCAAAAGGGACTTAACTTTTTAGAAACTCAAATACAAGTACCAAATTAGGTATAACTTTATCTAAATAACATAATTCAAATATGAATACAACAGCAACTCCATAATAATCCAAATACGAATTTAAAAAGCTATAGCTATCCACCCACAACAATAGCCATCCACAATGCCAAGTCTTTCACGTAATCTTCTCCCTTTTAGCAGTGCACTTCTTTCTTTAGACATCACTACCAACACTTCATATTCTTAGCAATTTTTATGTCAAGCTTTTCTTTATGTAGCACTGTCAAGTAACGTGTGTTAGTTGCTATGCTCTTTTCTGAATATGTCTTAGATCATGGAATGCTTCAAAACATTTTATCCTGTTAACAAGAAAACACGAGACATATAGCTATTAATCCATCTAAGCTTTGGCCACAATAAATGGGGAAAAATGCATAAAACAAACTCTTGTTCATAATCTCAATTGTGCCTAAATTTAAATGCAATTTCTGCTATATTGTATGATTAGTACCATATTTGTATAACTTAGAAATGCCCAATTAGAATTAGAGTTCATAAATCAGTAACATATTTGTATAACATTGAAATGCCCAAGAATTAAAGTTCATCTAGAAATATTTGAAAATTTATTAAAAGAAAAACACATTACCAAATTTTCAAACATTCTTTTGAACCAAAAACCCAGAATAGTTAAGGGAGGCCTTAACATATAAAAATCCAAATTGACTACTTAAAATTTGGGCTAAACTTGTTAAGTATGATTGGTAACAATTCAAGCAAGCAAACATTTTCCCCTTAAGTTAGCCTATCAAGAGCCACAGTTTATACCTTTAAAATGAACAACACCACGCAATATACCCATCTGCAATTTAGGAAAACAATAGGTACCTAAGAAAAATTAGGACAAAAAGAGAAATCTCATAATCATGTTTTTAGCATAGACCAAGCAACACAATTACTTTACTGATGTCAAAGACAACAACACACAACAACTATAAGCAGGCCACTTTCCCTTCAATCACAGCACATTCGGCTGTACCCAACAACCTCCATTGTTTTTATGCAAGTGTGAACTTTAAAAAGCAATTTCATTATTATTTTTTTGTTCAGAAAATTAAAAGAACAAAAAATCAAAGAGAGAGACAGAGGAACTTTACCAAAAAGACCACCGAAATTGGTGGAGCAAAACACAGTGGTTGCTCCTTGTAGCTATAGAGATTGAGCATCCACTTCTCTCTTTTCTGATTTTCTCCAAACCCAAACCCAAACCCTAACTTTCTCTGATTTGGGTCTGAAAAGCATCAATGTCTCTCTCTACCCCTGATTCTCTCCAAACCCCAACCCTTACTCTCTCTCTGATCTAGGTCTAAAAAGGATATGAGTGTTTGGGTGTCGGGAGCTCCAAAGGTGAGTTAATGTTTTTTTCTTTGTTTTTGCTGATGTGTTTGAGTTGGGTATGCTAAAAGTGAAGACGACGGGTTGACAGAGAGGTAGAGTGCGTGAAGGTTGAGAGAGTGCAGCTTTAGGGAGAGTGAGGGAAAGAACCCGGTTAAGTGATAGAGAGAGAGAGAGAGAGAGAGAAAAGAGATTTTTAGTGAAATTCAAATTTTGGAAAGTTGAAATGAAAACAGAAGTGAGACACAGATTGCCAATCTAGACAGGTGAAGTGTCAAATTTTTGAGTCATTAGATTAAATCAAGGGTAAAGATTTGTACTATTGCACACCGTACAAAAACTAGGGTATTACACAAGATCTCAATTCAATTGAATGTTCTTAATTTTGGTGAGATAATATTGTTTTGGTTGTATGTTTTGAAATATATAATAGTATAATAAAATCAGTTAGATTTTTTAAATTCAAAATTTACCTGATCTTTTCTTTTCTTTTTTTTTTTAAGAGAATCCTTTTTCATCTTGAAGAAGCCTTTTTTTTTTTTTTTTTTTTTTTTTTTTTTTTTTTAAAGGAGCCGAGGAGGCCATATTTGGTTCTTTTTCTGTCCATTTCTTATTAAGATTTGATGCAATTTGGTGAATAAAAAAGTGTAGCTATTTAAAATTTTTTTTTATTTTATTTTTTTATTGCATAAAACGCTTTACGCAATCCACGATAACCTTTTTTTGTTAGAAACAATTCACAACTACTTAATTTGTGCATATTAAAGCACATTTAAAAAAAAAAAAATTGCAAACCTTGTGTGCAGGGCCGGCTGAATGCTAGAGCAAAAAATGCATTCGCCTAAGGCCCCACGCAAAAAAAAAGCCCCCAAATTTTAACCAATAGGGTTATTTATAATCCATAAATAAAATAATATTTTTTTACCAAATGAAAAACAAATAAAAAAGAGAAAAAAATGCATCGTTCACAATATTTTTCATAACATTTTTACAACTAATGTTAAGTAGTAGGTTGTTATTGATGAAAAAAAATAATAATAGTGATATTTTCAAATAGAAAACAAAAAGCAACTTAAAACCTAGAATTTGTTATAAAAAATATTGTGAATATTGCACTTCTAAAAAAAAAGAATAATAATAAGAGTTGAGTTAATAAACTTTTACTAGTTCTCATTTAAGTCTACCACTTACACCGCTTTTTTACTTACCACTATCAATCTGCCATATCAACAAATATGAAAAATTTTGTCAAACTTTTTTTGTTTATAAAATTCATAAAAAAAAAAGAAAAAATTCTACGTATTTCATATTAATTAGTAGTAATTTTTTATTTAATATAAGATAATTAATTTTCGTCTTAGACCTCCAAATGCATCAAGCCGCCCCTGCTTGTGTAAGGCTGATAATATTATAAGTTAGTTCTATTGTGCATTCATTTTCTCACAGAAAACCTGACAGAAGAGCTTACAAGGACAAAGGCTAACATAATAACATGCTCAACTAATTAACAACATACCATAAAGAATGTAAAGTTAAAAAAGAAGAAGAAGAGTTACAGCACCAACAAATTATGCTCTGAAGTCTAAACAGATCTCAATCTTGAAAACCTAGAAAGCCGTTTGAATCAAGTTATTCCGGAGCAGGAATAGCGTTCAAATCCAGACCCAAATTCTCCTCCACATTGCTCTCTCCTTCCAAGATCGCCCTCAATCTCGACCCTTCCTCCTCCTTCATCCTACGGTCATTTTTCTTCTTGAAGTAACTGACCGCCACGTGTATTCTCCTCAGAATCGCAAAGAACTCCTCAACCTCAGCCTCCGTAACTGACTCCACATCTCCTCCTCGCGCCTTCTTTTGTTGCTTCCCTGATACGACGTCGTCCTCCACCGCGACCGCCAACGTTCTCTTCTCTTTGCTTTCCTCTGACATCATTCACTCACTGGCTCTGTGATCCGATCCCGGAGGTGACTCTACCAAAACCAAAATCACCTTTTTCCCCCTACCTCATTTTGTGCAAACAAAAAAAAACGAGGCACATAGCGTCACAGCCACATAATGTTCTCACTGGCTTTTACGTTACGTTCATTATTTATAAAACAACGGAACAGAAAGCTCAAACCACGCGCCAAAATAAAGTAATGCCACGTGTCTTTTTTGCTTACCTGTCACGCATTTATTCGGTCGCCTTCCAACTGTTTCTCACCTTGCTCTGAGGTTAGCTTTAGGTTATATTCAGATTTTTTTTTTTAACGTGTGGATGTGGTGGCATACGTGACGTCAGCTGATTTCGTACGCTTAGCAACTTGATGTTTATCGCGTGACGTCAGGAACTTTTGAATATTTCGGTTATCTCTTGTCAAATCTAGAATATGTGAGTGGGCCCCTGATTGTAGGTCGGTATGTATACGTGTCGAAAGATTAATGCATCTAATTAATTTTTGGGATTGCAAACAAATCAGAACCGCTAATACAATCTGAACCGAAAAGTATAAAACATCTACTTAAGACCCGGATGAAATAACCGTGAGTTACACTATTCCTACGACCCGTTTAGTACGGTGTAATATTTTAAAATTTTTAAAATTCTTTAAAAGGTTTTATGTTTGATTGTAAACCATACCAGTGGCCTGTTTGGAAGTGAAAAAAATGAGAAAGAGTAGAGTAGAGAGAAGGAGAGTATTTCAATTATCTTTTTTGGAAGTTTTTTAAAGATAGAGGGAAAGAGATTTGAAGGGGTTTCAACTACCTCTAACCCCTCATTATTAATTCCCTCAATTTTGAGAGATTTGGAGAGAGAGTAGATTTGATAAATTATTGACTAAATAAATTCTCCAATTTACCATTTTTAAATTAACAAAATTACAAACCAATTAAATATCCTATGTTTGTTTCCTAAGAAAATTAAAAATAAACAAACAAAACTGTGAGACTGAAATTTTCTCTCGGAGTGATGATATGCTCTGATCTTCAACCCAGTTGGTATTGATCGATACTAATCTCACATCGACAAATGAGTTGCCAGCGGAGACTATCTCTTCCATTTCCTCTGGTTACTTCTTCTTCTTCAATGCCATCGTCCACGTCGCTCGCTGCGATCGATCTCGAGTCGGTGGTTGTGCATGAGATTGGGCGTTTGCTTGGGCTCGGACACTCATCGGTGGCGGTGGCTTTGGATCAGTACGTGTTGTGAGCGATTAGCATCTTGATTTTCGTGCTTGTCGTTGCAATTTATAGGTTCGTCGCCGCGAAGAAAAAGTTCGCTGGAGAGGAGCAAACCGAGGCGGCAAACTGTGTCACCGAGGCGGCGGTGGCCCGGAGAATGTGGATCGGCTAACGCCGTCGGCACCAACGTTATCATTGTTGGTGCTGGCATTGCCGGTTCTGCTCTCTACCATTTCTTTTTCTCTTTTCTTTCTCGGCAACCAAACAGTGCATTTCGTTTTCTTCTTCTTCTTCTTCTTCTTCTTTTTTTTTTTTTTTTTTTTAATTACAAAAAAATCAGCTTAAAGTTTATGGATTTGCTTTAACTTGGGCTTGCTATGTGCGTTTTGTTCAGGAAATTAACATGTTAATTATTGAATTTCAGATACAGTAGGCTACTTTGGTTGATGATTATTGGTAATATGTTAGTAATTTTAAAAAAATCATAATTTACAAAACTAATAAATTAATCGTAGACCAATGTTGCAATTCATTTTCAAATAGGGGTAAATTTGTCTATTTAATCATTTCCTCTCCTCTTCATTATAATTTTTAAAATATCCAAACAAGAGGAAAGGGCTAATTACTCCCTTCCCCCTTAATAATTTTAAAAACATGTAAACAAGGTGGAGGGTATCCTCTCCTCTCCTCTCTTTCCCACTACTCTCCTCTACTCTCCTCCCTCTCTAAACTTCCAAACAGGCCATAAAGGATCAATGCTAGGAATCTAGATTTTCCTTTTAACTTCCTTTAAATAAAAATGTGGATTCTTTTTAAAATAAATGGGTATCAAGATTCTTAAATTTCAAGAAAATTGTATTTTTTTATAAATTAACAATTTTAATCAATTTCCTTATCATTTAAGCAATTGAGATAAAATATAAAATAAATTATCAATATTTTTTTATTTATCAGTATCGCTTCTCGCCTAAACAATATTATCTTTTCCCGCCAAAATAACATAAACAAAATAGATAAATTTGTTGATATATTCATTAACAAAGATCTATTTGTATTTCATGTGTGGAAAAAAAAGTTTGATATGTTAGACTATAGTTTTAATAAATTTTTCATAATTTATAGTTTATATTTTGCTTTTCATTATTTCTTTAGAGGAAATTAAAAAAAAAAAAAAAGACTTGTATTAGATTTACAAATCTAAGAATAGAATGAAAAAAAATAAATAATTCAATTAAAATTCGTAGGAATAACCAAACATTATTGTAAGGACTCAATTTTGTACTTAAATCTAGTCAGAAAAGGATCTAAGTCTAAGGAGCTCAATACAATGAATTTGTAGAGAGTGAGCTGGAAAACTAGGTGTTAATGAATCAAACAATAATTGTAGTGAGCCCCAATGGAAAGAAAACATGAATACAATTGTTTTGCACGAAGTAAATTGTCCTTAGCACAGTCCAAGGAGATTTGATCTTTTATATATATATATATATTAAGAATTTGACTACAAGTCCAGTTCTTAGTGCTACATGGGTCTTTCTTTTCTTCTCTCGATCCTCCTCTATAAAGGGATTACCTTTTCATTATATACCCCTCATTTCTTCATCTCCACTATCCACGTGTAGGTTAAACTATTGGCTTTGATTCTTGTCCCATTAGCACATTCCTAAAGTTTTTGGGAGTAGCTATAAGGCTGCTTGCCACTATTTAGGCATCACTTCCACATTAATGCGGCCAGATGGTTAGCTACAGAGCATTCAATGCGGTGGTAGCAGATTTCCCTTAGATATTTCTTAGCTTCCTTATGTCCTACATTTCCCTCATGTTTATTCTTACTAAAAGGACCCTTTGAAGTGTTGCCTTTAAAGGCAGACCAATCCTTCTGACTTTTACCTTGCCTAGCCGAGGAGGCACTTCTCCTCAAACCACCTTGCCAAGTCTCTCCAACAAAAGATTGTCCGTGACACTTTGATTTACACTTTTTCCATGTTATCTTCGGATCCTTGGACTAATAGACATCCACGGACAATGCCCACGGCCCAATATACAGTTATGGACCCTTTGTTCCTACAATAGCCCCTCAAAATTTCCTTCTTTTGCTCATCGGAAAAGAATGGGATTTTGATATTGATGAGTTGTGAAAGATGATTTATTCCAGACCGTCCACGGTCATCCATATCAGTGGTCCTCGTTCTTGGGAAACCACAAGGGCGAGGATACCATCCATGACCATCCATACCAACAGTCGTCCATAGGAAAACACTGGGATGAGGCTATGACATGATAAGTAAGACAAGCCTTCCATGGTCCTTCATACCAAGGGTCGTCCATAGGAAAGTGCATAGATGACCCACAGCATTTGGAAAATTACCAAATATAATTCCCTCCCTCAAGTGACCAAGGATTAAGCTTCCAAAGCACAAGCAATACCTAGGTTTGCTACTCAGCCCTCCAATGAGGAGTTTAACTGTCAACAACAGTTACAGAAGGATGGAATGTAACTCCCGTGGCATTTATGGAAGTTACCCTTAATTCTCTGATCTCTTGAGAAATAGGGGAAGTTGCGAATCCAATAACTATTTTCGAGAAACTATATAAACGCTTGTTCAGACCAAACAAAGGTAGGTTTTTGACAATTCCTGAAAAGTTGGAACTCAAAAATTTTAGAGAGAAACACTAACTTTGCCATCAGAGGGTTATTGGCCGGTAACCTCGGTCACCTTTGATCATTTTTCCTTCTTTTTAAGGCCATCAACACAATCAATAGACCTTAGAAATCCGATGCATCTAGCCTACTGATTTTCTTTGGATCATTAGTTGGCATCGTCTATGGGGATTATTCTTCATGTTCTTTTCGCTTGATTCTTTGTTTTCAGTTCTTTGCTTTTCCCAGAAAAAAGGTTGAATGGTTCGGACAAGATCAAGGGCTATCAGCCCAAGCCACCAGGAGAGTAGGGATGCTTCAAGCAATCCCCACCGTGACCGTCAGTTAGCACCTGTCATACAACCGCATTTTGTTCAACATATATAGTCCATGGCTGCCGCTATGGCGGAGTTAACCCGTCAGAATCAAGAGTTGAATAGGGAGATCAATTTCAAGAGGTAACACCATGAAATGCACGCGGAAGGACGAGCCCAGAATCCAGAGGGTAGAGGAGAAAACATTGAGTCTGAGAATTAATCAAAAGGGGACGGCTTTGAGAAGAGTGCCACACTTGGAGAGGGAGATGGACCAGACGAGAAAAAGTTATGGAAGAAATTAAGGAGAATATGCAACGGGCGAACCCCGTGGATGACTTAGTTCTTCGAAACGGATTCCCTTTTCACGGTTTCCATCAATAGTTATCCCCTACCCCCGAAATTCAAAATGTCTTCCTTGGATTCATATGATGGAAATCGAGATCCGTGTGATCACATCACTACCTTCAAGACCACCATACACCTTCAAGGGGTTCCGGATGAAATTATGTGCAGAGCACTCCCTACCACACTTATGGGACCAGTGCAGGTATGGTTCAGCAAAATACCCCCAAACTCTATGGGCTCATTTGAGGAGTTGAGCAAGTTATTCGTCAATAATTTTATTGGAGAACAACGCCACAAGCGTTTCTCTTCTAGTTTGCTAACTATCGAGCAAGGGAAAAATGAGAGTTTGCGGTCTTTCATTACCCAATTTAATAGAGAAACCTTGACGGTGGATGAAATGAACGACAAGTTGTTATTAGCCGCATTCCATAATGGGGTCAATTTCGACTTGTTCATCCATAAACTTTACGAGCAAGAACCGCAGACTATGGCCGAGTTCGTCCGTTCGGCCCAGAATTTCATGAATGCTGAGGTCGCGATCATAGCCAAGAAGAGGAAGAGAGCGGAATGATAGGAAGCAAGTCACTTGCGTCATCAAGATCAAGGTCCCCATCCCAAGAAGGCTCGGGCAAAGGAGAAAAGAGATAGAGATAGTAAGAAGGCGAGCTCTTCAAGGAGAAACTAACACTACACTCCCTTGAATACGTCACTAGAGCAAGTGCTTATATAAATCTGATAGGCCACAAACGCGTTGACTCATTGTGATAAATTAAGTTGATTAATTAGTCAAGTTATTAATTAATCAAATTAACATGCAAGCAAATTGCGTGGTAGTATAAACAAATCACCAATAAACTAAAGTATGCAGCGAAAAATAAATTGACACAGTGATTTGTTTACATATGGGGAAAACCTATACGGCAAAATCTCCACCAAGTGATTTTAAGGTCACCACTCCTGAAACTCCACTATTATCACAACAAGCGGTTACAAGTAAAGCAATCCCAAGTACCTTACCAATCTATAGTTGAACCCTTACCCCAATATCCAATTGGACTTGTTCTGTAGTGACAATTTCTCCTTTTGATGCACGGCTCCCAAGTACGTGACTAACCAATTGCGCGGATCCTAGTACGCAACTTCAATCACCAACTAGAGAAAGTTGTTGGCTACAAAGTTCTTCGACTCATCCACACGATGAAGATCAATAAGATGCTTGGTTATAAAACTTTACAGTGCACATTACACAACAACTTCTTCACAAGAGATGAATTAGGGCAAGAACTTTGTCTCAAGTCACAAATTGCTTGAACAAAGGTTTCTTAATGCTTGTGCAACTTGTTTACATTTGACGACCCTTAAAATAATCCTTTTATATGTCTAAGGTTAGAAGAAAAGAAGTCCCATAGACATATGTACGGATTGGAATTAAAAACAAAACTTAGAATTTGTTTTTCTTAAATCTCAACAGCTAGAGGTGTCGAGTAGCTGTCGAGCCTCGGGGCTGAACAACTTCTTAAAGCTCGATAGATACAACTGTTGAGACAGGTGTCGAGCTTTAAAATCTGGCACTTCTCAACTTGAATCTTGGACAACTTGCATGACTTTAACACTTGAATTTGAAACCTTATTTCTTGAAGTATTAAAATCATCCTAGAGTTACCCAAATACAAGCTAAGTGCGTTTTGTCAAAGGATAAGCCAATTACATAAAAGAATGACATATGTTCAAAACAACTTGAAACATATTAATTGAGAAGCCTTGACGGTGGATGAAATGAACGACAAGTTATTATTGTCCGCCTTCCATAATAGGGCCAACTCCGACTTGTTCATCCATAAACTCTATGAGCAAGAACCGCAGACTATGGCCGAGCTCGTCCATTCGGACCAGAATTTCATGAATGCTGAGGACGCTATCATAGCCAAGAAGAGGAATAGAGCGAAGAAATCGGAAGCAGGTCACTTGCGTCATTAAGATCAAGGTCCTCATCCCAAGAAGGCTCGGGTAGAGGAGAAAAGGAATAGAGATAGTAAGAAGGCGAGCTCTTCAGGGAGAAACTAACACCACACTACCTTGAATACGCTACTAGAGCAAGTACTTATGCAAATCAAAGACGATTCGTCCTTGAAGTGGCAAGAGAAAATGAAAGGAGATCCTAACAAGTGCAATAGGAACAATTATTGTCGCTTTCACAGAGGCCATGGGCACGAAATGGACGAGTGCTTTGATTTAAAGCAGTAAATAGAAAATCTTATTAGGCAAGGGAAGCTAAGGAATTTCCTTAGATGAGATTAAAAAAAACAAGAAGTTGAAAGCCAAAGTGGAAGAGTCATCACGACCCTTGCTTGGAGAAATAAGAGTTATTATAGAAGGAAACTCAGCAACACAGTCATCCAAATCAAGGAAGACATACCTGAAGGTAGTGCAAAACGTTCAGCTGTTTGGATGATCACCCAAGACGAGGGAAGCTGACGAGCAAGCCATCACATTCACGGAGGAGGATGCTGGAAGAATTCACCACCCCCATGATGACACAATTGCCATTACCCTGCTTATTGTCAATTATACGACCAGAAGGGTGTTCGTAGACAATGGCAGCTCAGCGGACATTCTGTATTACCCCGCCTTCCAACAAATGAGACTAGGATGAGATCAACTTCGACTAGTGAATTCACCATTGGTGGGATTTGGAGGAATAAGATGCCTAAAACAAGGATTGTTACTTCCATTGGGACCGTGGGTACAACACTTTCGACTCCTATGACCTTAAGCAACAAATCGAAGCCTTCATCAGGCAAGGGAAGTTACAGCGATTCATCAGGAACAGAGACAACCCACCAAGGTACCCTAAACCTAACCGACAAGCCCAAGAAAGACCTAGAGCCTCACTCAGAGAGATAAGGGTGATATTAGGAGGGAACACGATGGTGGGATCCTCTAAGAAGGCAAGGAAGACATACTTATGAATGGTGCAGAGCATCCAGATTTCCAGATGGCCACCTAAAGCAACCAAGGTCACACACCCCTATGACAATGCCCTGGTCATTAGCTTGTCAATTGTAGACTTCATTACCCGACCAATGCTAGTAGACAACGGGAGCTTAGAATATCCTCTTCTACCTTGCATTCCAGCAAATGAGGGTCGATAAAGTGTTAGGATTTGTGTCTTTAAACCCTATTGTATGATGCTATGTATGATATTATGTATGACTTAATATTGTGTTTAATAAAGTTTTTTTTATTTATTATAATCTAAAATAATAGTAACATGGATAGTAGGACCTTATCATATAGTCCTTGAGATGCATAATATGTGATTTATGTTATCTAGTCACAGAAGATATAAATTACAAGTTCTTTGTAAACTCAGAATTTTAGTACGTAGTCGGTGATGAAATTGAGCATTTCATCTGCAAAGACTATAACGTATCAACTACGATGATTTGTCTTGATCATGGAAATGCAGATTTCTAATTGGTATGTTGATATGTTGATATGATTTTGTTAGATAAAAATCTGGTTTTGTATCTCATACAAAACACACAGCGGAAGTAACAAATTAGGATCTATTTCATTCATGATTGACAACATGCACTATATAAATTTCAGAATTTAAGAACAAGATAGCGTACCTTAGTGTGGAGAAATTCAAAACAAAGATTAGAAGCACTTGGAAACACTTTTAATCTTCACTCCAATTCCACTTTACGCCCAAGATGTGTGGTCTCTCAATCACTTTCCAAAGGGAGAATGAAAGTGTGTCTCACACTCTTTCTTTTTCTTTTCTCTACGATTCTTTTTTTTTTTAAATTTCTGTATGTTTCTCCCTTTATAACTAACTGATTATCTAATTGGGCCGACCTATTGGGCCTTTCCAATTGGGTTTTAGTGTGTGGCTTGGAGTGGGACCAAAAGGGACCAATAAGACACTAGCTCCAATGGGCCTTGGGCTTTTCCGTCAACTCTTGATAAGTCCAAAGCTACCATTAATTATATTTAATATCACTATATAAATATAATTGCACTCTAGTCCTTACTAATAAATTATATCCCAAGACTTTATTATACACGCAACCCCTTCATAAAATATTCGTAGTAATACAAAGTCATGAATAGAGACTGCCACTTTGAAAATTACTACATCTTGTCCTTGAGTACCCGGTTTAATCCTTTAATGTTATTTATCATATATTTATGAAATCCAATTTTAAAAATATATACTTTAGTAATTTCTTACCAAAGTGGTTAGGCCTAACTCTCTGAATAACTGAACCCATTAAATTTATCTCAAAGTAATATTTTATATCTCCATCAAGAAACTATGAATTCCATTTTGAGAATATATGTTCCATCAATGGTAAATATGGCTGCCCAACATACTGAAGTTTTGACCATTATTTTAGATCTCACTCCTGATATATCAAAGCAATCTACACGTCGTGATTAGGTCCATTATTCTCTCAGGATTAAGAATTCAAGCAAATAAAAGTCATGAGATTTATTATTCATTTGACAGTCGTTGAGAGAATAATAAATCTCACAGCGGTCCAGTTTAATATGTCCTAACTCTTAAAATATATCAACATATCAACTAGAAGTCTTCACTTCCATGATCAAGACAAATCATCTTAGTTGATACGTTATAGTCTTCGTAGATGAAATGCCCAATTTCATCACCGACTATGAACTACAAATTCTGAGTTTACAAAGAACTTGTGATTTATATCTTCTGTGACTTTTCACATAAATCACATACTATGCATTTCATGGACTATATGATACTGTCCAAATATTCATGTTACCATTATTTTAGATAAAATAAACAACTTTATTAAACACAATATTAAGTCATATATAAAGTCGTACATAGTATCATACAATAAGATTTAAGGGCACATATCCTAACAATCTCCCATTTGCCCTAAAGACTATTGTGCACTAATCTAACTCCCATTCCCACCAAATGTGACTCGAAAGTCCTTTGAGGCAAGATTTTGGTAAAAGGATCTATTAGATTATTTGCACTTTCAATCTTTGCCACCATGACATCTCTACGAGCAACAATGTCTCGAGTGATGTGATATTTCCTCTCAATGTGCTTTCCTTTCTTGTGATTCCTTGGATCTTTGGATTGTGCAACCGCTTTACTATTGTCGCAAAACAACGTAATGGGAACTTGTTCCATTCTTACAACACCAAGGTCAGAAAGGAATTTCTTGAGCCAAATAGCCTCCTTTGTTGCTTCACAAGCAGCAACATACTCAGCTTCCATGGTGGAGTCCGCAATATAAGATTGCTTAACACTCCTCCAACTTATGACTCCACCTCCCAAGGTGAAAACACATCCTAAAGTGGATTTTCTGAAATCTAGATCCGATTGAAAATTTGAATCTGTATAGCCAATGGGAATCAAATCTTCACAATGGTAAACAAGCATATAATTTCTTGTTCTCCGCAGATACTTGAGAATATGCTTTACCGCTTGCCAATATTTTGGTCCTGGATTTGATTGATATCAGCTGACTATGCCAACTGAATAACAAATATCTGGTCTAGTACAAAGCATGGCATAAATGAGACTCCCCATTGCAGAAGCATAAAGAACTTGTCTCATCATATTTTCTTCCTCTTGAGTCTTAGGCCTTTGGTCATCAGACAGAGGAACTCCATGTCTAAAAGGAAGCAATCCTTTCTTGGAGTTTTGTATGCTAAACCGTTCTAGAACCTTATCTATATATCTAGCTTGTGATAAGCCTAACATCTTATTCTTGCGATCTCGCCAAAGCTTGATCCCTAGAATAAAGTTAGCCTCACCCAAGTCCTTCATATCAAATTGGCTAGACAACCAAACTTTAACCGATGACATTACTCTTACATCATTTCCAATGAGTAGAATATCATTAACATAAAGCACTAGGAACATTACTACTTTGTCTTGATGTCTTTTGTACACACATGGTTCATTAAGATTTTATTCAAAACCAAATGACTTGATTGCTTGATCAAACCTAATGTTCCATGACCTAGATACTTGCTTAAGTCCATAAATGGACCTATTCAACTTGCATACCATATGCTCTTGGTTCTTTGCTATGAAACCTTCTGGTTGCATCATGTATATTTCTTCTTCAAGATTGCCATTAAGAAATGCAGTCTTGATATCCATTTGCCAAATCTCATAAAAAGTTTCATCATAATCAATGCCTTCTTTTTGTGTATACCCTTTCGCCACTAGTCTTGCTTTAAAAGTTTCAACATTTGCATCTATCCCTCTCTTCCTCTTGTAAACCCATTTGCAACCAACAGGTTTAATGTCGTTAGGCGCCTTTATAAGATCCCATACATGATTGGAGTGCATAAAATCCAATTCAGATTTCATAGCTTGGATCCAATGATGTGCATCTATATCATTCATGGCTTCATCATAAATGTAAGGATCCGATTCAGCCTATTATGAGATAGCTTCATAGGTTTCTCCCAAACCTATAAATCTTATAGGAGGCCGAACAATTCTCCCACTACAACGAGGTACCTGTGTACTAGATATCTCATGAGTAATATCTTGTGGTGTATCTAATACAGCCACATCATTCCTAGTTTCATTCATTGGTTGGTCAACTACAGGTTCATTCATTTCAGCCAAGACAACTCTACTTCTAGGAGTAAAATTATTCATATACTCATTTTTCAAGAATTTGGCATTTGTGCTAACAAACACTTTATTATCCTTATGACTATAGAATAAACCTCCAACAGTTCCTTTGGATACCCTACAAAGAAAACCACTTCTGCTTTAGACTGTAACTTGTCAGACTTTCCTTTCAACACCTGTGCTAGACAACCCCAAATGTGGAGAAGTCTCATACTAGGCTTACGCCCATTCCACAACTCTACAGGTGTTTTAGAAATAGACTTCGAAGGTACTAAATTCAGAAGATGCATTGCAGTATTTAAGGCATATCCCCAAAAGGAAATTGGTAGAGTCGAATAACTCAACATGGATCTAACCATATCCAATAGAGTCCTAGTCCTTCTTTCTCCTACACCATTTTGTTATGGAGTTCCAAGTGCTGTCAACTGGGATATAATCCCATTTTCAGTTAAGTAATCTTTGAAATCCCCAAAAAGGTATTCGCCACCTTGATTAGATCGATGGCCTTTATGCGTTTACCTAATTAATTCTCAATTTCAGCCTTAAACTCTTTGAACTTTTTAAAGGTTTCGGACTTCCGTTTTATTAGGTACACATAACCAAATCTAGAGTAATCATCAGTGAAAGTAAAGAAATACTCATAGCCACCTCTTGCTTGGATTGAAATAGGACCACATACATCTGAGTGTACTAGTTTTAGCAAATCTTAGGCTCTTCTACCTTTTGCATTAAAAGGCCGTTTGGTCATTTTACCTTCCAAACAAGATTCACAAACTGGAAAGCCATCAAAGTCCATGGGTTGTAAAAGTCCATCTTTGAGTAGTCTTTGAATCCTACTTGAATTAATATGACCTAAACGTAAGTGCCAAAGATATGCTTCACTAGTAGAAGGAAACTTTCTCTTTAATGATTTCAAATTTGAATTATTATCTAATTCAGAATTATATAATTCATGCTTATCAGGAGTTAAAATATAAATACCATCCATAATATTGCCAGAACAGATAAACATTTTATCCTTCTTTATTACAACATTGTCTTTCAGGATAACATAATATCCACGCTTACCTAAATAAGTTGCAGAAATTAAATTCCTACGAACATTAGGTACATACAAACAGTCTTCTAATATTAACACTCTAGACTTAAAGCATAAATTAGACACTCCAACAGTTACAACCGGAATCTTGCTCCCATCAGCCAAAGTAAGAAATAGTTCTCCCTCATTCAACTTTTTGGTCTCTTGGAACCCCTGCAAAGAATTGCAGATATGATTAGTACAACCTGAATCCACACACTAGGAATTTGTTGGATTCTGTACCAAACATATTTTAAGAAGAAAAGAACTTTTATTACCCTTATTTTTGGCAGCCTTGAATATTGGACAATTCCTCTTTCAATGTCCTTTCTCACCACAATGGAAACACTTTCCTTTGTTGGCAACCCTTAAGGCAATTTGTTTACCATCTTTCTTAGTGAAGTCCTTATTCTTCTTCTTCTTACCTTTGCCTTTCGACTTAGGTTGAGAAGTAGAAGCTTCACCCACATTGGCTTCAACACTAGAAGTACCAAGGATGCCTTCCGCCGCCACTAACTCATTCATTAATTCAAACAAAGAATAAATCTTTTTTTTCATATTATAATTCAGTCTGAATTCCTTGAATGATTCCGGTAGTGAATGGAGTATCATATCCACTTGAGATTCTTCATCAATGTCAGCACCTAAAACTTCTAATGTGTTCAGATTAGCAATCATCCTAAGACAATGCTCCTTCACTGAACTTCCTGCAGCCATTTTGGTATTATAAATTTGCCTTATGGTTTCTTGTCTTGCAGAACGGCCTTGCTCACCAAATATCTCCTTCAGACTTAGTATGATGTCCGAAGCAAGTTCTACATTCTGCATTTGATGCTGTAGAACATTTGAGATAGATGTTAGGATGTAGCACTTGGCCATTTCATTAGATTTCTGTCAACGATCATATCGCTGTTTTTCCTCAATAAGAGCATCTAATGAAGGAAAGCTAGGACATGGTTGAGTAAGCACATATTTGTGCTCTTCAGCAATATGAACAATGTCCAAATTCCTTTTCCAGTCAATATAGTTAGATCCAGTCAGTTTGTTTTGGTTAAGAATAGCAACAAGTGCGCTAAATGATGCCATGATTTAAATCTGAAAATAATAAACATGAATATAATAAGTAAACTGGACATTATCAATTTAGCATATAAGCATATAATATGGAACCTTAGTAAAACCATAAAATAATATATGCAACGACAACCCAATCTCATATTCAATATCCCTCAGCATAGAGTAAACATTAAATACTATGATTGATTGAAAATTGTTCTCATTATTAGTACTATTATGATAACTCTTATCAAACACTAATAATATGTCGTTTTACATTTAGCCTCTAAGTAATAATTGCAAGCACTCAGCATAGAGGATACTAAAATACTTAGTCTAGTGTATACCATTGTCTAGAATCATGTGTAGCCACATTTCATCCCTTTAACAAGCTTATTTTGTAGTACCATGATAAAAACACCCTCCGCATGGAATGTAAAGCTCAAAACTAAGCCAAGGTGTTTATCAAACCACTATAAACCAAGAAATTTAATCTTGTAGGACCATAAAATAAATACTCCCCGCATGGAATGCTAAGCTCGAGGCAAAGACAAAGTATATATTTCACACTACTATGTGCCAACAATGGAGGCTGTGAGATGCAATCCTTGCATCTCTCTCTCACTAGATATTTTAAAAATAAAGGTTTTTAAGGTCAAGGACCATTACAATGCTAGACACTTTGAAAAATATAGCCCTAATCTCATTAGGAATGAATTTCATTAAACTAGCATTAACATACATATATATAACGTAATATAAAACTATATTATATTATATATATAATGTAATATATATTACGTTATAAAAATATATTATATTATATATATATATATATATATATATATATACGTAATGTACAGATTGTAAGAATCCAAGATGGCTTGGATTTTGTAAAAAAGGGTTGTTTTATACGGATTATGCATGCAAAACAACCAAGCCATGCAATCCGAAATTAATGCACTACAAGACAAACGATGCAATGAATGAGAAATAACTTCCCATTTCAATAACTACCCCATTTCGAATGAAACAGTTATATAGACAATGCAATTTGTACGACAACATTCTTTATGGCATATGAACATAACCAAATCATCTTTATAATGCAAAAAATTGAAACACAAAGATAACGATTTTTCTTAAATTCTAAAATTCAATCACATATTATACAATCATGAGATGAAAACCTGGCTCTGATACCAATTGTTGGATAAAAATCTAGTTTTGTATCTCATACAAAACACACAGCGGAAGCAACAAATCAGGATCTATTTCATTCATGATTGACAACATACACTGTGAATTTCAGAATATAAGAACAAGATAGCGTACTTTGGTGTGGAGAAATTCAAAAAAAAGATTAGAAGCACTTGGGAACACTTTTAATCTTCACTCCAATTCCACTTTACGCCCAAGATGTGTGGTCTCTCAATCAGTTTCCAAAGAGAGAATGAAAGTGTGTCTCACACTCTTTCTTTTTCTTTTCTCTACGATTTTTTTTTTTTAAATTCTGTATGTTTCTCCCTTTATAACTAACTGATTATCTAATTGGGCTGGCCTATTGAGCCTTTCCAATTGGGCTTTAGTGTGTGGCTTGGAGTGGGACCAAAAGGGACCAATAAGAGACTAGCTCCAATGAACCTTGAGCTTTTCCGTCAACACTTGACAAGTCCAAAGTTACCATTAATTATATTTAATACCACTATATAAATATAATTGCACTCTAGGCATTATTAATAAATTATATCTCAAGATTTTATTATACACGCAACCACTTCATAAAATATTCGTAGTAATACAAAGTCATGAATATAGACTACCACTTTGAAAATTACTACATCTTGCCCTTGAGTACCCGGTTTAATCATTTAAAGTTATTCATCATATATTTATGAAATCCAATTTAATAAATATATATTTTAGTAATTTCTTACCAAAGTGGTTAGGCCTAACTCTTTGAATAACTGAACCTATTAAACTTATCTCAAGGGAATATTTTATATCTCCATCAAGAGACTATGAATTCCATCTTGAGAATATATGTTCCATCAATACTAAATATGGCTGCCCAACATACTGAGGTTTTGACCGTTATTTTAGATCTCACTCCTGATATATCAAAGCAACCTACACATCATGATCAGGTCCATTATTCTTTCAGGATTAAGAGTTCATGCAAATAAAAGTCGTGAGATTTATTATTCATTTGATAGTCGTTGAGAGAATAATAAATCTCACAGTGGTCCAGTTCAATATGTCTTAACTCTTAAAACATATCAACATATCAACTAGAAGTCTCAACTTCCATGATCAAGACAAATCATCTTAGTTGATACGTTATAGTCTTTGCAGATGAAATATCCAATTTCATCACCGACTATGAACTACAAATTCTGAGTTTACAAAAAACTTGTGATTTATATCTTCTGTGACTTTTCACATAAATCACATACTATGCCTCTCATGGACTATATCATAATGTTCAAATATTCATGTTACCATTATTTTAGATAAAAATAAACAACTTTATTAAACACAACATTAAGTCATACATAATGTCATACATAACATCATACAATAGGATTTAAGGACACATATTCTAACAGATTTGTTTTGAATTGGACCACCGTGAGATTTATTATTCTCTTAACAACTGTTAAATGAATAACAAACTCACAACTTCTATTTACATGAACTCTAAATCCTGAGAGAATAATGAACTTGATCATGATGTGTAGGTTGCTTAGATGTATCAAGAGTGAGGTCTAAAATCACGATCAAAACCTCAATATGTTGGGCAATCTCATTTAATGTTGATGGAACATATATTCTCAAGATGGAATTCATAGTCTCTTAACGGAGATACAAAATATTCCATTGAGATAAATTTAATGAGTTTGGTTATTCAGAGTGTTAGACCTAACCACTTTAGTAAGGAGTTACTAAAGTATATATTTATGGAATTGGATTTTATAAATATATGATAAATAACTTAAAGGATTAAACCAGGTACTCAAGGAATTAAGATGTAGTAATCTTCAAAGTGGCAGTCTATATTCATGACTTTGTATTACTACGAATATTTTATGATGAGGTTGCATGTACAATAAAGTCTTGTGATATAATTTATAAATAAGGCCTAGAGTGCAACTATATTTATATAGTGATATTAAATATAGTTAATGGTAACTTTGGACTTGTCAAGAGTTAACAGAAAAGCCTAAGGCCTATTGGAGCTAGTGTCTTACTGGTTCCTTTTGGTCCCACTCCAAGCCACATGCTTAAGCCCGATTGGAAAGACCCAAAAGGCTAGCCCAATTAGATAATCGATTAGTTATAAAGGGAGAAACATACATAATTTTGAAACAAAGAAAAACACTCTTGTGAAATGGTGTATGTGTGAGTGCATGCCACATTCTCTAACTCTCCCTTGGGAACCAATTGAGAGACCACACTTCTTGAGCGTTAGTAGAATTGAAGTAAAGATTAAAAGTGTTTCCAAGTGCTTTTGATATTTGTTTTGAAATTCACCACACCAAGGTACACTATCGTATTTTTAAATTCTGAAACTTACATAGTGCATGTTATCAATTGTAAAAGAAGTAGATCTGTTAATTTTTCACTATGTATGTTTTGTATGTAATACAAACATGTATTTATCCAACATAAAGAGCATCTCCTACCCTCAAAGACACCATTAGTAAGATTTGGTGGCACCAAGGTTTTCCCTGTGGGGACCATCACCTTGCCAGTAACCATTAGGTCGTACCCTCAGCAGCTCACTAAGGAAGTCAATTTCCTTGTCGTCGATTTCTCCTCTGCCTATGATGCCATCATTGGTCGACCTACGCTTAATGCTTGGAAAGCATCCATGTCCACAAACCACTTGCTGGTAAAGTTCCCTATGGAGTTTAGGATAAGAGAAGCATGAAAGGACTAGATGGCCGCTCGTGAATGTTATATTGCCATGCTAGAAATGAATGATCGCTTGCTGGCTCTAAACATCAAAGAAAGAAGGTTTGTCGTAGAGCCAATGGAAGACCTATAAGAGATTTCCTTGGATTATAATGTCCTAGGACAAACTACTCACATCAGCACACAAGCTGACCCCTTGGTTCTGAAAGAGCTTGCCCTCTTCCTAAAGAACAATCAAGACATCTTTGTTTGGATCCATAAGGGCATGCTAGCGATCAGTCCAGATATCATGGTCCACAAGCTCAACATATGCCCGTCCTTTCCTCCGACTTGGCATAAAAAGAGAATCTTAACCCAAGAAAGAGATAAGGCCATAGCCGAAGTGGTACACAAACTATTGGAGACTGGTTTCATTAGGGAAGTTTACTACCCTGAATGGTTGGCCAACACAGTCATGGTTAAGAAAGTAAATGGGAAGTGGAGAATGTGTGTAGATTTCACCGTCATGAACAAAGCCTACCCAAAGGGCAACTACTCGCTCCCATGCATCAACTTCCTTGTAGATTCTACAGCTAGTCACCAGCCGCTAAGCTTCATGGACGCCTTCTCCCAGTACAACTAGATTAGATTGGATAAAGAAGACTAAGAGAAAACCTTATTTATCACAAGCCAAGGATTCTTTTGTTACAAAGTCATGTCGTTCAGACTAAAGAATGCAGGGGCGACATACCAAAGCCTTGAAAACAAGATGTTCACCTAGTAGATTGGGTGGAATGTCAAAGTGTACGTAGACGACATGCTTGTAAAGAGCGCAAGGGAAACTAGCCACCTGGACGACCTTTGGGATACATTCAAAACCCTTTGCCTCTACGACATAAAGCTCATAGCAAATGTGTGTTCGGTGTAGCGTTAGGAAAATTCTTGGGTTTTATGGTATCATAGTGTGGTGTGGAAGCCAACCCCGACAAGGTTTGGGCCATATTGGAGATAACACCTCCAAAGAACATCAAGGAGGTTTGAGCCATATTGGAGATAACACCTCCAAAGAACATCAAGGAAGTGCAAAGTCTAAATAGTAGGGTGGCAGCCTTCAACAAATTCGTCTCCTGGGCAACGGATACGTGCTTGCCCTTCCTCAGGACACTAAAGAAGGCTTTTAAGTGGACCAACAAATGCTAGAAGGCTTTTGAGGAATTAAAGACGTACCTTGCTTCCCTACCATTACTCAGTCCCTTTAAACCCAGTGCACTTAGTTGTGTTGCCAATGGCTGTCAGCTCTGCTCTTATTTGGGAAGAAGATCGTATACAGGTACCCGTCTACTACACTAGTTGAGTGCTCCGTGGAGCTGAAGGAAGGTATCCCCCAATGGAGAAGCTGGCCTTCGCACTAATCATAGTTGCCTAAAAACTCAGACCATACTTCCAAGTGAACACCATATTGGTCCAGACAGACAAACTGCTACGAAGAGCAATGAACAACTTAGAGCCAATAGGGCGACTAGTCCTATGGGTGATAGAACTCAGTGAGTTCAACATCCAATACCGAACTAGAATCGCAATCAAGGCACAGGCTTTAGCTAATTTAATTGCCAAGTTCATAACAAAAGAAGATGAAGAGGAAGAGCCAATGATATGGATGATAGGGACAGATAGGTTGTCCAACCAATGAGCCAGAGAAGCTAGGGTCCTGCTACAATCACTAGAAAAAGATACAATAAAATGTGCAATTCGCCTCCAATTCCCAACTACCAACAATGAGGCGGAATATGAAGCGGTCTCTTGGGCATTGACTTGGCTAAAGTAGCAGGGGCCATGTCAGTAGTTATACATTGTGATTCTTAAGTTGTTGTTGGGCACATCAAGGGTGACAACGAGGCCAAAGTAGAACAAATGAGGGAATATCTAAGCATAATCAAAGGAAAGTTAAGCGAGGGGATCTCGGCCAAGTTTGTGCAATTAATAAGGGAAAAGAATGAATGGGTAGACCGTTTGGCCAAAGCTGCATCTATAGAATGTACGGTCATCACTAATCAGATGCTATCCTTTGTCTAATGTTCACCTACCATTAACAAAGTGGAGGTGTAAGTAATCCCCATGGGAACTGATTGGATGATGCCAATTGTATCCTATCATAATAATGGGACTCTTCAAAAAGACTGCAATGCTTCCCAAAGGTTGAAGGTATAATCATCACGTTTCATACTAATTGGAGATGTCCTTTACAAGAGGGGCTTATCCCATTTTTATTTGAGGTGCCTAGCCCTTACAAAAGTAGACTATGTCATGAGAGAGGTCCACGAAGTAGTATGTGGAAACCACTCAGGGGCGCACTCGCTGGTTCACAAGCTGATACGAGTAGGATACTATTAGCCCACCATGCAGAAAGGCACTCACTCCTACGTGAAGGCGTGTGACAAGTGCCAACACTTTAGCAACATCATAAGATAGCCATTAAAGGAGCTTACACCAATGAGTGCCCCTTGGCCACTCGCCCAGTGGGGGTTGTACATAATAGGACCCTTCCCCATAGAAATTTCGGCAGCTTAAGTTCCTTGTCTTATGGATCCACTACATCACCAAATGGGTTGAAGCAGAACCATTGGCCCCTATCACAGAGAAAAATATCCGAAACCTCGTTTGGAAAAGTATCATTTTCCGCTTCAAGATCCCCAGGGTCTTCGTCTTTGACCATAGAAAGCAATTTGATAATGACACATTCAGATATTTTTGCCAACAATTAGGGATCAAGAGCCATTACTCCTCTCCCATCCACCTTTAGGCCAACAAATAAGTTGAGGTTACAAACCAATCCTTGCTCAAAATGATCAAGACTCAGCTCAAGGAGGCAAAGGGTATATGGCTAGGCGAATTACCTAGTATCCTGTGGGCATATTGAATGACGGCCTGCAAACCTATGAGAGAGCACATTTCCACTTTGCATTTGGAAGCAAAGCCGTCACCCTAGTAGAAGTTAAACTGACCAGCCACCAAATATCCCACCATAATGAAGAAAGGAATGAAGAGAAAATGTGCCTATAGTTGGACCTTTTAGATGAAGTCAGAGCAACGGCAGAATATTGAATCGCTTGTTATCAAGACCTAACGGCAAAACACTACAACACCAAAGTCAAGCCTCGTTATTTCCAAGTCAAGGGCTTGGTCCTAAGGAAAGTAACGACAGCTACTAAAGTCCCCAAGCAGGGAAAATTAAGCCCTAATTGGGAAGGACTTTACAGGATCATTGACTACCATAGAAAGGGGACCTACTACCTAAAGACCCTCGACGGACAAAGGCCCCATCACCCATGGAACACCTAGCACTTAAGGAAATACTACTAGTAGTGGGCTAGCGTAGCCTATTTTATTGCTTTCTTTTATTATCTATGTTAGGTTTAGGTATTGAAAGATATTGAAGTTTTAAGAATATTAAGTTTTTCAATCTTTTTTTATTTTTAATAAGACTTGGAAGGATTTTTAGAAACATTGTCCGACTATATACCATTCATTGAATCTCCTAAAAGTCCCACTAAGTCTTATCAACAGGGTGGCTAGATGACCAAGGATATTGACGGGTACCTGATCTCAAAAATCATACCAAGTCATACCTACGGTATGGACGGACAACCAAGGATACCAATAGGTACTTAGTCCCAAAAATTATGTTAAGTCCTACCTATGAGGTGGACAAGCAACCAAGGCTGCCGATGGGTGCTTGGTTTCAAAATCTTTAATAAAATCATACCTACGGGATGGATGGATGAACAAGGATACCAATGGGTACCTAGTCCCAAAAAATGTATATGCTAAGTCCTGCCTACGAGGTCGACGGCAACCAAGGATGCTGACAGGTACCTGGTTTCAAAAGCTTTACTAAAACCCTACCAAGTCAAAAGAAAGTCACGAAGTAAACTCGTGAATATTACTACAAGGCAAACAGATGAAATATAAAACCATTAGCTAGTAAAGGCACAAACATGACGGGGGCATATCTACAAGTTCAGTAAAAATAAGACAAGTAACGGACAAAAAGCAGTAGATATAAACCCAACAGGGTAAATGTTTTCCATAAATTTGAAAAGAAGGGGCATCTACCATCGTCTTATAAATAAACTTAAAAGAAAAAGTGGAAGAATTAAATACAACTTAAAAAAGAAAGAGCTAAAAATCAGGATGGGGTAGCACTGGAATTTACGATAGACGAGCCATCTAGAGTAAATGGGACCACAAGAACCACCGAGCCTTCAGGAGCAAGTTGGATGATGACCTCAGCATCGGGGACCTTCACCTTCTCCTGAACAGTGTGGGTGAAGTTGGTCTCCTCACTAATGTTGTCGGCACCTCCAGGAGTTGGTGGGAGAGTATTGTCTATGGCAACTTGGGAGAAATCCAAATCTGGATAGATGGCTGCAACCTATTTCAAGCAGTCGTTATACCTATCACCTTAGAAGACGCCACACTCATCGAAGAAAGGCTACGAGGTCCTAAATGCCACCACAGCGTCAGCTTTGGCCTTGTCCATTTGATCGTAAAGAGCAGCCAATTCCGTAATCAGGTTAGTGTTTCCTTTGTCTAACTTCTCATGATGACGGGTCTCCTCCTTAAGCAAGGCAAGCTTGGCCGTGAGCTCCGTGTTGAGAGTACAAACAACCTACTTGTACTAGTCCCTCTCCTTGTTCTTTATCTCCCAATGTTTCCGGAACCAATGAATCACCCCTTCATTAGCCATGCACCTATATTGAAGGGTCCTCATCCGCACTAACGCCTGAAAAAAAAAAAAAAAAAAAAGATGACAGTTAGGATGAATAAAGAAAACATGGAACATTAAGGCTAACGGAGGCATACCCTTGACAGATTGTAAAGGTTGAAATCCCACAGCTCCTTGGAGGTGAGTTCACTACATGCATCCAAATTTGTCTCCTTGATGATCAAATTGACAATCTCAACGGCGTAGTCCTTATAGGTGACTAGCCTCTGGACGGTGTCAGGGGTGACACGGTCCTTTCGCATCATCAAACCCTTACCAGCCCTAAGACAAAGGGGGTGGAGGAGCTTTTTGCTATTGGTCCCCATCCGATGGGCCTGTCACCTTCTTGGAGGGACGATCGTCCTTGGCATTGCCTTTTTCTTGGAGCAACTTTAAAGGCCACCTTAGAGGCCGACACTGAGGCCTTCCCTTGCTGCTTACACGCGACAGCGGATTTCCACACTAGCGCCCTTTGCCTATTTACGTCCATCTCTGAAAAAAGATGACAGAGAAAGTATGAGAAAGGAAAAACGAGCTAAAAAGAGCATACTAACATAGAAACTTATGATGGTAGGAGAAGGCATGCAACTATCGGGTTACAGGCATCAATTCTAGGCCACCACAAAATGCATGGAAAGTGTCGAGGGTGACTGAGTCCTTCCACTTCCTCTGTTCAGCGGGGATTACCCAAACTCGTTTAAGGAAACTCTCCTACTTGTCACTAATCTGTAGAAGGATTTGAGCTGAAAACAAGAAAGAAACATGTTAGATGCATAATTAAAACAAACAAAGCAAAGTAAAATGAACATTGGTGATACATCGAACTCCCTTACAATACCCCAGGTGTTGTCAAAACCGTCAAGCATACTATCCCACTCTTCGAGTATACACACCTAATTCGTCCCCTCAACAAAGAAATATCTATTTTCCTATTTCCTATTGGAATCAGGCATATTTGACATCAACTTAAGCGACTCTTATTAAAACCAGTGTATAATCTCGTGCATATGCATGGGTACAATTAAAAATAATCACAATTGCATGGTTTAAAATATTTAATTGGATTTAAACTTTTTGGTTTTTGTATCCAATAATTCCCTTACTACAAAATTTAAAAAAAATAATATGGACACATGGCACAAATTTGGACGTCAATTGGATTTAGACTTTTCTATAAAATGGCATAAAATTAAGAATCTAATTGAATTTTCTCTAATCTTAATTTAGATTAAATATTTTGTTTAGCTACTATCATAAAGTTTATAAATTAAAAAAAAAAAAAGCACTTATTAAGAATATCATATTGAATATGTAAATAACTATCACAATCAAATTTATAAATCATTCAATTATATATATTTTTTTATGATATTTGATAACTAATACGCTGAATATGTACATATATATTTTTTAAAAATTGTGTTCTTTGGAAGAACAAAGTTGAATAAATTTTTTTTTTTTAAGATAGAATTCTACTCTGGCCATTGATAATGAGGAGATATGAAATAGAATTTTCATAACATTAATTAATTAGAGATTAATAATAAATAGTTTTAGAAGAGTTGTATAATAACACATATAATTTCCATCACAATATGATTCTTACAAATAGATTTCTTTTATGCATATTAAGCAACTAAAGTTAATGGTAAATTTTCCTCAAATAAGAAAAAAAAAAAAAAATTTAATGGTAACATCCCTTGTGATGGATACAAAATATTTCTAGCAATTAAGGTGAAAAAAATCCCAGCTAAAAGAGAATGCTAAGAATATATTTGGAAGCAATTTGGTAGAAACTACACGCTACAGCATTGGAGAGACAAGTCCAAATGCTGGCGGCGGTAGTCGAACACCTAACCAAACAGAATCACAATTCGGAGGAACAGTTACGACAGCAGAATGCAGATCCCGGCAAGCAAGAGGAAGACTAGGAAGGAACAAGCGATGAAAGGAGGAACCCAAAAGGACTCGAAAGCAGCAACGTTCCAAGTAGACCGGAGTGGCGAGATACCAGTCGGCCAGCTGTTTCTAAGGCTCTACCACCTCACATTGTGGAAGAGATGCAAGAGATGCAGGAACGGATGGACATCATGATAAACGCTCTTAGAGGACGGGTATCTAGCGACCTCGACGACCTAGTTCAATGAACTGATTCGCCTTTCATGGCAAATGTCACTTCATGTCCTTTTCCCCTAAAATTTCGCATGCCTCTGGTGAAGAGCTATGATGGGTCCAAAGACCTCTTGGACCACTTGGAGTCTTTTAAGACTATAATGCACCTTCAGGGAATTTCGGATGAGATCATGTGCAGGGCCTTCCCTACTATGTTGAAGGGATCGACAAGGGTCTGGTATAGCAGGTTGACACCTAATTCGATCAGTACCTTCAAGGAACTGGGCGCTCAATTCGTTTCATATTTCATCAGAGGTCACCGATATAAGAAGTCCACAGCTTGTCTAATGAGCATAAGACAACAGGAAAAGGAGACACTAAGGGCATATATAACACAGTTCAAAGAAGAGGCTCTTTCAATAGACGAAGCGGACGATAAGATACTAGTAGCCGCATTCACCAATGGCTACGAAAGGGTAAGTTCCTCTTCTCCCTATATAAGAATGACCCATAAACCATGTCCAAAGTACTTTACAGGGCGACAAAGTACATGAATGCGGAAGACGCATTGATGGCAAGGGAGGATAAGCCTAAGAAAAGGGAGAGGCAGGAGGATGCACAATCAGAGGGGGGATGGAAGATGGCCAGTACGGGGGAACGAAGGGAGGATAGACGCCCAAAATCGCCCATGGGAAAATTCACAAGCTTCACCCCTTTGACGGCCCCGATCGACCAAGTGTTGATCCAGATAAAGGATAAAGAAGCCTTGACATTCCCCAGTAAATTGAAGGGGGATCCTAAGAAAAGGTCAAGGAGTAAGTATTGTCGCTTCCATCGTGACCACGGCCACGATACATCTGACTACTATGACTTGAAGCAGTAAATCGAGACGCTCATAAGGTAAGGGAAGCTGTAGAGGTTTATCTGTAAAAAAGGGGTGAATCCGCCACAAGACTAGCCCCTCCCCCCGACGAGAGACCGAGTGCCCCAGACCACCAATTGCAGGCATAAGGATGATTGTCAGGGGTACCGTTAATAGAGGATCGTCCAAAAAGGCTAGTAAAACTTACCTACAAATGGTACAGAACGTCCAGATGACAGGCTCGACACCAAAGATAGCACGAATCGATATCCCAACCATTGGCTTTTCAGAAGAAGATGCCCAACGTCTTCACCATCCACATGACGATGCGCTCGTGGTCAGCATACGAGCAGGGGATTACAACATGCATTGAGTACTAGTTGATAATGGAAGCTCAGCAAACATTCTTTATTACCCTGTGTTTCCACAGATAGGGATTAGTAAAGAACAGCTAGTTCCAACCAATGCTCCCTTCATCGGATTCGGAGGGATAAGAGTCTACCCCCTTGGCACAGTCACATTGTCCATAACAGTGGGAGATCACCCACAAAAAATTACTAAGGATGTGGTTTTTCTGATAGTCGATTGCTCATCTGCCTATAACGCAATCCTCGGACGGCCTACTTTTAATGCATGGAAAGCTGTGACTTTGACCTACCATTTGATGATTAAGTTCCCTACCAAGTATGGAGTCGGAGAACTGCATAGAAATCAGGCTGCGGCACGTGAATGCTACGTTGCCATGATGGAGATGGACTTCCACCTACAAGCACTAAATGTCGAAGGATAGCGGGTTATGCTCGAAGCGGTGGAAGATTTGGAAGAAGTATCACTTGACGACTCAAGGCCTGAACGGACCACGAGAATTGGTACAATGGCCAGTCAATCAGTACGGCAAAACCTTACAACGTTCCTGAGTGAAAATCGAGACGTGTTTGCATGGAGTCATGAGGACATGCCAGGGATCGATCCCTCGGTAATAGTCCATAGGTTGAATGTGTCACCGTCATTCTCTCCCATCCGACAGAAGAAGCGAGTATTCACTCCTGAGAGGGACCGGGCCACCACCAAGGAAATTCAAAAGTTACAAGAAGCAGGTTTCATACGAGAAGTTCACTATCCGGACTGGTTGGCAAATGTGGTGATGGTCAAGAAGGCAAATAGGAATTGGAGAATATGCGTTGATTTCATAGATTTGAATAGGGCTTGCCCAAAAGACAGTTATCCACTCCCACTAATTGATACCCTAGTGGATTCAACCGCAAGACATGAATTCCTAAGTTTCATGGAGGCGGTCTCGGGCTACAATCAAATCAAGCGGGATGAAGTTGATCAAGAAAAAACATCATTTGTCACAAGTCAAGGGCTTTTCTGCTATAAAGTGATGCATTTTAGACTCAAGAATGCTGGTGCTACATACCAGAGGCTAATGAATAAGATGTTCACACACCAAATTGGGAGGAATGTGCAAGTTTATGTAGATGATATGCTAGTAAAGAGCATTAGAGAATTCAACCACTTGAGTGACCTCCAGGAGACTTTCAACACCCTTCAGTCTTACAAAATGAAGCTAAACCCCAGAAAATACGTGTTTGGGGTCACAACAAGGAAATTTTTGGGCTTTATGGTGTCCTAAAGAGGTATTGAGGTTAACCCAAAAAAGGTGAAGGCAATAATGGATTTGGCTTCCCCCAAGATGCTAAAGGAGGTCCAGAGATTGAATGGCAAGATTGCGGCCCTGAATAGATTCGTTTCAAGGGTGACGGACAAATGCCTCCCATTCTTTCGCACATTAAGGAAAGCATTCGAATGGACGAGCGAATGCCAGAAAGCGTTTGAAGACCTGAAGACTTACCTCTCCTCTCCTCCATTATTGAGGGAGCAAAACCAAGAGGCTGATCAACTTGCAAAGGCTACTTCCGCAGAACTGATGATAGTTCTCAACTAGGTATTATCCTTCGTTCAACACTCATTATTACTAGATGGCTTTAGCATGCAGGAGGTAAGTGGTGAGCATTGTTGGATGACTCCTATAGCTGCGTATTTACAGAACAACGATCTACCAGACGAAAAAAAGGCTGCAAGAAATCTAAGAGTTAAAGCCTCCAAGTTCGTCATGATTAAAAACGTTTTATACAAGAGGGGCTTCTCTCGGCCCTACCTTAGATGTCTAGCTCTTGAAGAATCAGATTATGTCATGAGAGAGGTCCATGAGGGGATTTGCAGAAATCACTCAGGATCAAGGTCTTTAGTACACAAGCTTCTAGCTCTTGAATAATCAGATTATGTCATGAGAGAGGTCCATGAGGGGATTTGCAAAAATCACTCAGGATCAAGGTCTTTAGTACACAAGCTTCTCAGGGCAAGATACTACTGGCCAACGATGTAGAAGGATACCAACGCATACATCAAAATGTGTGAAAAATGCCAATGATTTAGCAATCTCATAAGGCAGCCAACAGAAGAACTCACACCCATGGCAGCCCCATGGCCGTTCGCATAGTGGGGTTTAGACATCATGGGCCCATTCCCAACAGCAATAAGGTAGTTAAAATTATTAGTGGTTGGCATTGACTACTTCACCAAATGGGTGGAAGCAGAGGCTTTGCTCCCAACTGGGGATAAAGAACCATTACTCATCACCTGCCCATCCACAAGCCAATGGACAAGTTGAGGTTACAAATCGATCCTTACTCAAGATCATCAAGACTCAGCTCGAGGGGGCAAAGGGTATATGGCCAGACGAGTTACCAAGTGTCTTATGGGCGTACAGAACAACGGCAAGAACACCAACTGGAGAAACGCCGTTCTGTTTGGGATATGATAGCGAGGTGGTCATACCAGCAGAAGTCAGGCTTACAAGCTATCGTGTTGGAAACCATGATGAGCACAGGAATGATGAAGCCATGCGCATACAGCGTGATTTAGTGGACAAAGTCAGGGCAGCCACAAAACAAAGATTAGCACGGTACCAGGACTTGATGGCGAAGCATTACAACTCTAAGTCAGGCACAGGGACTTCCAGGTTAGAGACCTTGTCCTGAGGAAAGTACTCGGCGCTACAAAGGATGCCTCTTAGGGGAAGCTTGGACCTAACTGGGAAGGACCATACAGGGTCACATCATGGCATAGGAAGGGAACATACTACCTAGAGACGCTGAGCGGGAATAAGCTAAGTCACCCATGGAACGTAGAGCACCTGAAGAAGTACTATCAACAGAAGATGGACGAAGACGACAGCAGCAGCATCACCCTCTTCATTTCCAATTTATCTTTTCCAGCAAATAGTTATAGTTTTTATTTTCTACAATACTTTTAGAACCTGAACGGCAATTTTCTAATTCTTTTTATGGACAATATTCTACCTATCCACTATAATAAGAGGAGTTTATTTAGAATATACACATTGTATTCAAACAGGGTTTTCAAAGTTCACAAAGTGGACGGATCATCCAAGAGAAGTATGAAACTTATAGTCCACAAAGTGGACGGATCACCGAAGAGAAGGATGAAACTTACAGTCCACAAAGTGGACGGATCACCCAAAAGAAGGATGAAACTTACGAGTCCACAAAGTGGGCAGATCATCCAAAAGGATGAATTCTATTAAGTCCACAAAGTGGACGGATCATCCAAAAGGGTGAATTCTATTAAGTCCACTAAGTGGATGGATCATCTAAAAGAAGGATGAAACTTACGAGTCCACAAAGTGGACGGATCATCCAAAAGGATGAATTCTATTTAGTCCACAAAGTGGACGGATCATCCAAAAGGGTGAATTCTATTAAGTCCATTAAGTGGACGGATCATCCAAAAGAAGGATGAAACTTACGAGTCCACAAAGTGGACAAATCATCCAAAAGGATGAATTCTATTAAGTCCACTAAGTGGACGGATCATCTAAAAAGCATACAAGTCCACAAAGGGGATGGATCATCCAAAAGAAGGATGAAACTTACAAGTCCACTAAGTGGATGGATCATCTGGTAAAGGACAAGATTTGTAGTCTACAAAGTATTCATATCCTCTTGTAAAAAATGAAATTTGTAAAGTACGAGGGTTGAAAAAAGATGAAGTCCATACAACGGACGGATACAGTACATAAGTTGATAATCCGTATAATAGACGGGTCATCATAGATACAATAACAAGCAATGTAGACGGATCGTTATGAAAAAGTATGCGACAGATGAAATTACTTAAATAAATCATTTACAAAATAGAAAAAATATGACGGTTAAAATTACATAACTAATTGTTCCCCTATACATTTCAAAAAAAAAAAAAAAAAAAGGTAACTACTCCTCAGCTATAACTTCATCAATTTGGACATCAGGGTCAGGCTGATAGGCGTTTTCTTGGACGGGTCCTATCTCACCATCCTTTGGGGCCTCGTTATCACCAGGGACTTCTCCAAAAAGCTTGTCCATCCCTTCAGCATCAATGTTGATATAAGTGAGGTTTAGCTCGGGGAATAATGCCTTTACCTAACGGAGATAGTCATCAAATTTGTCAGCAAAGGAAGTGCCCAGTTCCGTTAAAAGAGCGTTAGAATCTAGGTACTCCTGGATGGCTTCAACCTTTGCTCGACAAATGTTATCTTCATTAGCCTTTACCGTCTCCCTCAGCAACTCGACCTCTTTTTCCAAACCTTCACGAGCTTGCTCGGACATTTTTAGCTTCTCCTCGTGATGGAACTTCAAAAACTTCAACTCGTCAGGCTCTTCCCCCGTCGCCCTTAACTTGGCATGAACACACTCTATGGATTTTTCACGTGCAAGGCAATGGTCCATCAGTCCTTTCACCATAAGAACCGTCTGTACCAATAACAAGAAGTTAGTATAAGCATAAAGTATACGATGGAACAAGTAATCGACAGGTACTAACCTGGGCAAGGCTGAATAAGGTCGTCTCCCCTATGGCCTTCGTTGCGTGATTTCCAAGGTCCTCGTAGTCGTCCTCTTTGATGATGGAAGTCAATTGAGTGAGGGTGTACTGAGAGTCCTCTCTAAGCAGGATGGGGGCTTTCTCCTTAATGGGATCAGGGTTAGTCATGAGACCTTTACCCTTACCCACACCCAGTTTGGGGGGCAGCTTCACTGTGCTAGACCCCTGGATGGCTGGCAAGCCTGTCATCAGCCTTGGCTTCTTCCCAGGACGGTCAGCTTTTTCAGGACCTCTTTTTGTAAATGGATGGGATAAGCCCGTCTTAGGAGGATCACCTCCCTTTTTCTTGGTAGCCTGTTGCTTGATAAGGGCCCTCCTCCTAATGTTATCCATTTCTGCAAAAAATAGAGGGGTAAGAATACAATAACAACATAAAGCACAAATAGTAGACGAGTTGAGAGACTTACATTTGGGTACTCCTGTGTTGTATTGACGGGCAGCAGATGTCAGTTCTGGACCGTCACAATACCAGTAGATGGTATCCAAAGTGACGAGCTTAATCCACGTTCTCTCCGACAAGTCGGTCTTCTGGAAGATTCTCTCAAGGAATCCAAATTGCTCAGTAGTAATTTAGGGAGGGTTACGTGCTACAAAAAATGGGCGGTTAGAATAGCAACGACAATTGAAAAGAAACTAATCAGGACGGACACATACTAGACGGTGGCATTATGCCCCAAGTCTTGTCGATGGGCATAAACTCGTGATCGTCAAGACGACCCATCCAATCGTCCCCTTGAAGGAAGAAATATCGACCTTTTTAGTTACGATTGGAGTCTGGGTCTCGGACACTAGCCTAAGTACCGGACTCTTCGGTACGAAGCTATATATACCTCTCGACTTGACGATCTCCGATGGACGATAACAATTAAAGAGCTCCTCCACTGTTAACTGTCTCGACCCGTGAGACATAACACCGCATAAAACCTTAACGCTCAGGAAAACTCTTCAGGCATTTGGTGAAATCTGGGTGAAATCTAATCCTAGGTACTGAAGAAGACGACGGTGTAAGGCACTTAAAGGAAAGCACAGGCCAGCTTTTAGCATCTGCTCATATACACCGACGTCTTCGAGACCCTTGTAGTAGCACTTCTCGGACTTAAATGGTAGACGGATAGGTATAGTGTTAGGTATTTGGTACTTCTCCCTAAGTGTGTTGAAGTGTTGTTGTTTGATTAAAGAGATGAAGTCGTTAACCATCCATAGAGGGGGCATGATGAATACTCTAAATCCATCAGCACCTATGATGGACTAAATGGGAAGGGGTACACCATCTAATTCATCGTTAAAATCAAACTCTGACCCATCCTTGTCTTGCCCTTCATCTTCTACATTGGAAGAAGAGCTGGCTAACGATTCCCTTTCCTTAACGGAGGTGCCCGGGTCTGCTTGACCTGACGGGTACACCTCCTAGTAGCCCGCTCCCTCACGGACAAAAGAATGACCACTTGAAGTCTCATTATACATCGGACACCTACAAATGACGGGTAAAGGAAACCTAAGACTCTAGATCTTAGGACCTATGCTACTATAAATACCCCAAGACCCTCACAAATCAAGGTACGCATAATTAACTCAACTCTAGCACTCTAGGGTTGAAAAAGGTTTCTAACTTGACCTTCGGAGGGCTTTTGGCTGGCACTACACCGGTGCTCTCTGTTATGTCCTTTTTTTTGTTGTGCAGGTTTTATCTCAGTTTTGTGAGGACCGTATAGCTTACTGGTGAATTTCATCTTCATCAACTATGACTACAAAAACAAATTGATAAATAGCACCAACATAAAGAACAACTTAGAAATCATCAAAAATTAATAATAAAAGGGTAGGATGGAACCCTTCATGTACTAACCCAATAGCTTTTGAGTGTAAATATGCTTTATTAATAGAAAATTAAATAATAATAATGATAATAATAATAATAATAATAATAATAATTCCCAATGCCAAAGTTTACCTATAAAAAACAACAAAAATCATTCAAACAAAACCCAAATAACTCAATATAACTAAGTATTCAGCCTTTTGAGAGAGAAAGTAACACCTAGACAGCAAGGACCCAAGCTCATACACAAACCCAATTGGCAAACACAAATTAAATATACTAATATGAATATGTATGTTGAGCATACATAGGCCAATCCCACATACATATACTTAAATAAAACCACCATATTTAAAAAGAAAACCAACTTTATTTTCCACTGCATATTAACTTGGCTACCACACATTTTGCATGTTAATTAGATTAATTAATTAACTTGGCTAATTAATTGGTTAATTCATTACAATGGGTCAATACATTCTTGGCCTATCAGTTACAACCTTGTTACATGATATGATGCATAATAAGGTGGAGGTGTATGTCGATGACATGATAGTGAAATCCAAGGATAGAAAAAGCCAAACCGTAAACTTAAGGCAGTTCTTCCAGAGGATTAAAGAGTGTAGGCTAAGATTAAACCCACAAAAGTGTACCTTTGGAGTAACCGCTGGAAAATTGCTAGGATTCCTAATGAGTGATAGAAGGATAGAAGTTAATCCATCTAGGATCAAAGCCATAATAGAGATGCCTCCACCCAGAAGTGAGAAAGAGATGAGGGGTTTCTTGGGTAGATTATAATACACTAGTCAATTCATTGCCAAGATCACCTCCACTTGTGAGCCCATCTTCAAACTCCTAAGGAAGAATGAACCATATACATGGAATGATGAGTGTCAAAAGGCCTTTGAACTAATTGAGGGATATATCTTCCACCCACCTATCCTAGTGCCTACATAACATGGAAAACTCTTACTCCTATACCTCTCTATCATAAGGGATGCAGTTGCAAGTATGCTTGCACAAGAAGATGATGACAAGAATGAAAGGGCCATATACTACTTGAGCAAGAGGTTCCATGATTATGAGACTAGGTACACTCCCATAGAAAAGTCATGTTTTACACTTGTTTGGGCCATACAGAAGTTGAGACATATCGTCAAACCTTTCCAAATATGGGTGGTAGCAAGAATGGACCCATTGAAGTATCCCTTTGAGAAGCCTTCTTTGAGTGGAAGATTATCAGGATGATTGATCTTATTGGCAGAATTTGATTTGAAGTATGTGACTAGAAAAACTATCAAAAGGAGCGTCGTGTCAGATTTTTGTGCCGAAAATCCTATAGAAAGGGAAGATGGTACAGGAGACTTTCCGAATGAGGACATTTTGAATGTTGAGTTAGGTACATGGAAGATGTACTTCAACAAAGTCGTAAACCAATATGGGAATGGGATAGGAATGCTCTTGATCACTCCCAAGACATCTCACATACCTTTGGCAATTAAACTAAACTTTGAAGCAACTAATAACATGGCTGAATATGAGGTTTGAATTGCCAAAATGGAAGCTCTTTGAGAATTGAGAGTAAAGGAGGAACACTTAAACCTTATCAACAATACTTGGAGGATTTGAGCAAGTCCTTGAGATTGAGCAAAGTTATAAGGAAGTGCATAAAGGGAAGACCGAAGCTTCAGTAATGACCATAGAGGAAGAGGAAGTTTCGTGGTACTATAATATCATGAAGTTCTTGGAACTAGGGGCATATCCTGATGGTTCCAACAAGAGAGAACGTCATTCCATTAGGATAATGGCAATAAGATACATCCTATGTGGAGGACAACTCTATAGGAGTTCCTACGATGGTATACACCTTCGTTGCCTGAAGAAGAAAGAAGCCAAAAAGGTAATGGAAAAAGCTCATCAAGGGATTTGTGGCCCTAATATGAATGGGAGAATGTTAACCAAGAAAATCCTAAGCATAGGGTACTATTGGAATACAATGGAGATCAATTGTGTGGACTATGTGAAGAGTTGCCATAATTTTCAGACACACTCCAACTTGAATCATGAACCACCTAGTGAGTTGTATAGCATGACTTCTCCATAGCCATTCTCAATTTGAGGCATAGAAGTGATCGGAATGATAGCTCTTATGGCTTTAAATGGGCCTAAATACATCCTAGCTTCAATTAACTATTTCACCAAGTGGGTAGAAGCAACCTTCTACTCCATATTGAAGGCCAAGCATGTGGCTCGGTTCTTAGAAAACAATATCATATGTTGATTTAGGGTGCCCCAAAAGATCATCTTTGATAATGGTTCCCGCTTTAAGGGTGAATTTTGGAGTCATTGAAGAATATAGCATTGAGCATCACAATTCTTCACCATATCGACCACAAGCTAATGGGTTTATAGAAGCAACTAATAAGAATGTGACATGATGATGCAAAGAAAAATAGTAGGCTAGATGCTTCATATTTGAAAAGACTACTGGCTATCTTGATGGCCTGAAAAAGAAAGAACAATGATCAAAGGTGACCGGGCTCGCTGGCTAAGAACCCATCAAATCCTACCAATGGCGAATTCACTAATCAGAGTTGATCTTGTCCTAGCCTCATTTGTTGGAAGGTGGGGTAATACAGGATGTCTGCCGAGCTGCCAATATCTACCAACACCCTCCTGGTAGTATAATCGGCAATGAGTAGTGTAATAACGATCACATCATCATGGGGGTGGTGAACTCTTTCAGCATCCTCATCCGTGAACGTTATGGCTTGCTCATCAGCTTCCCTCATCCTGGGAGATCGTCCAGACAGCTGGAACTTCAAAATTTAAGAGAGAAAAACTAACTGGGCGCCCCTTACCCCCGAAGTTCAAAATGCCTTCCTTGGATTCATATGATGGAACTCGTGACCCGTGTGATCACATTGCTAGCTTCAAGACCACTATGCACCTTCAACGGGTTCCGGACGAGATTATATGTAGTGCATTCCCTACCACTCTCAAGGGGCCAACGTGAGTGTGGTTCAGCAAGATACCCCCAAACATGGTGGGTTCATCAACAATTTCATTGGAGGACAATGCCACAAGCGTTCCTCTTCCAGTTTGCTAACTATAGAGTAAGGAAAAAATGAGAGTTTGCAGTCTTTCATTACTCGACTCAATAGAGAAGCCTTGACAGTGGATGAAATGGATGACAAGTTATTATTGGTCGCCTTCCATAATGGGGTCAACTCTAACTTGTTTATTCATAAGCTCTACGAACAAGAACCGTAAACTATGGCTGAACTCGTCCATTCGGCCCAAAATTTCATAAATGCTGAGGACGCGATCATAGCCAAGAAGAGGAAGAGAATAGAGCATTTGGAAGCAGGTCACTCACGTCATCCAAATCAGGGTCCTCGTCCAAAGAAGGCTTAGGCAGAAGAATAAAAAGATAGAGATGGTAAGAAGGTGATCTCTTCAGCGAGAAACTAGCAATACACTCCCTTGAATATGCCACTAGAGCAAGTACTTATGCAAATCAAGGACGATCCATCCTTGAAGTGGCCAAAGAAAATGAAAAGAGATCCTAACAAGCGCAATAAGAATAAGTTTTGTCGCTTTCACAAAGACCATAGGCACGACATGGACAAGTGTTTTAATTTAAAGTAGCAGATAGATAATCTTATCAGACAAGGAAAGTTAAGGAATTTCCTTGGACAAGACCACAAGGATGAGAAGTTAAAGGCCAAGGTGGAGGAGTCATCACGACCACCACTTAGAGAAATAAAAGTTATTATAGGAGGAACCTCTGCAGCTCAATCACTTAAATCAAGGAAGACATACCTAAAGATGGTGCAAAACGTCCAGTTGTCTAGACGATCTCCTAGGACGTGGGAAGCTGACGAGTAAGCCATCACATTCACAGACGAGGATGCTGAAAGAGTTCACCACCCCCACGATGTGATCATTATTACCCTGCTCATTGCCGATTATACTACTAGGATGGTGTTAGTAGATAATGGCAGCTCGGCAGACATTTTGAATTATCTCGCCTTCCAACAAATGAGGCTAGGACAAGATCAACTCCAACTGGTGAAGTCGCCATTGGTAGGATTTAGATGGTTCTTGGCCAGCGACCCCAGTCACATTTGATCATTGTTCTTTCTTTTTTAGGTCATCAAGACATCCAGTAGTCTTTTCAAATCCAAAGCATCCAATCTACTGATTTTCTTTGCATCATCATGACATACAAAGATTAGGGTGAGAAGCTTCTGTTTGCCTTATAAGGTTAAGGAAGGAGGCTGGTCTTAAAGGTGATTAGAGATGAGACTTTTAATTCAAGAGGAAAGATGAAGCCAAGGTGGTCTGGGACTTTTATCATTCAAAAGATCATTTTTAGAGGTGCTATGAGGATCACAAATTTGGATGGGGAAGAGATGCTTCACTCAATTAACATGGATAAACTCTGGAAATACAATATTTAAAGAAAAAAAAAAGAGAAAAAAAAAAATCTTACAAGGTTGAAAACCCAAAAAGGGAGGCCTATGCAAAAATTAAGGCAAAAGAACCTTACTAGATTGAAAACCCAAAAGGGCAGTCTAGGAAAAAGTTAGGGGAAAAGACCATGGGCATGGGAAAATTTCCTAAAGGGACATCATAAGAAAAAATTACATGGTAAAGGAAAAACAAAAGAAAAAGAAAAACACTGAAATGAGATGACAATAAGCAAAGATAATAAAAAGGTGATTCTCTTATTGCTCAAATTAAGAGGTAACAAGATTGTTTTCATAGGGAATTTTCAACACTCCAATCCTTTATTAAATTCAAAAACAAAAATGTGAAGATCATAAAGTGCAGAAAAGTAAAATATAGGGAATATCAAGGTTGTCACTTAGCCGTCCTTACTTTCTTGCTAGTCTTCATGTAAGCTTTCTCATCCCTCAAAATCCACTTCATGTCAGCCTCCAACCATTGCTTGTACCTCGCACTGGGTTAGATTTATCAAGGAGGAGCAATGCCTCTAGTCACCCTACGGGGTGGCCAAGCCTCACGAAGCCTACCCAAGATTCTATTAGTGAGCACCTCAGTATGGAAGGCACCTTCACCATTAGGACCTCCTTGACGCTCTCCAAATTGCCTGGTGATATGACAAGTGAAGCAGTGTGAGCAGCAATGAAGTCCAACTAAAGGCACATAATAGTCCTTGCAGCGACATTGAACCATGCTTGAGATGTCCCACCACTCCACGACCCATTGAATGTCAGTCTCCTTGATGTGACCCATTGTAGGGAAATTAACACGAAATTCCCAAACCTATGAGAAACAAAAAATAGAGAAAATACATGCCAAGGAAAAATAATCACACGCACAAGACAATATTTACGTGGTTCAGCAATTTGCCTATATCCACGAACTTGCAGGGATTTCACTATTTTCAGGGAAAAAAATACAAAGTGTGGTTGTACAATTTTTTCACTCTCGGAAAAAACAATAAGAAACCTTAATCACCAAAACAATGGTTTCTATATCCTACGCACAGGATTCATAATAGGCTACGGCTTAGGCCTATCGACCTAAGCCTCCACTCTATGGACTAAGCCTCAGAAAATCTCCCATTAAAAACCACTCAACATTATTTCAAGTTCAACTGGATCAAACACATCTAGGCTCCACAAAGCCGAACAAATCTCCCACTTGGAGACTAGTTCAATCACCAACATCAACAACTATCTTTCAAAAACAATCCCTCATCCCTGCAACTCATCCTCCTGTCCTCAAGCTAGAAGACCAACTGAAGCTGCACACAGCTTCAGCTTCTCAATAGTGACACCTTTAGTCAACATTTCTGTCGGGTTCTTAGATCCACAAATTTTCTCAAGTATTATCAGCTTATCTTTAACAAGGTACCAGATAAAGTAGTATTTTTTTTGTATATGCTTTGACTTTGAATGAAAAGCTGAATTTTTAGCAAGAAAAATTGCAATCTGACTGTCATTATGTAGAATGCCTTTCTCTTGCTTCTTACCTAATTTATCTAAGAAGTCATGTAGCCGAATCCTCTCCTTTCCAGCTTCAATTGATACAACAACTCAACTTCTGTAGTAGACAAAGTAACAATCTTTTGTAAATTTGAAGCCCAAGATATAGCTATACCACCCATAGTAAATACAAACCCAATAGTACTCTTTCTACTATCAATATCACCAATGAAATCAACATTTACATAACTTTGCAGTTTCAAACTTGCACCTATGAAGCAAAGACATGTATTTGATGAACCTCTTAAATATCTCAGAATCCACTTGATTGCCTCCCAATGCTGCTTTCCTGGCCTACTCTCATGTATCTGCTCACAACTCTCACTGCATGTGTAATGTCTGGCCTTGTACACACCATAGCATACATCAAGCTGCCAATAGCTGAGGCATAGGGCACCTTACTCATAATGTCCCTTTCTTCTTCTATCTTCGGTGACTATTCTTTGCTTAGTTTGAAATGACTACTCAAGGGTGTGCTCACTGGTTTAGCTTCATTAATGTTGAATCTGCTGAGAATTTTCTCCACATACTCTGACTGTGAAAGCTTCAATGTACCATTAGCCTTGTCTCTAATGATTCTCATACCAAGGATTTACTTTGTAACTCCTAAATCCTTCGTTGCAAATTTTTTTGACAATTGCTTCTTCAGATTATTAATCTCCTCAATGCTAGACCTTGCAATAAGCATATCATCCACATACAACTGTAAAATGATGTAAGAATTGTCAAAAGACTTAACATAGCAACAATGATCAGCTTCACATCTCTTGAACCTAATTCTATGCATAGAACTGTCAAATTTCTTGTACCATTGTCTAGGAGCTCTTTTTAGGCCATACAAGCTCTTTCTCAGTTTTGCAGACTAGATTCTCTTGTCCTTGAAAAATGAACCCTTCTAGCTAAATCTTATAAATGTCTTCCTCCAAGTCAACATGAAGGAATTCTGTCTTCACATCTAACTGCTCAAGATGTAAGTTTTCTACAGCCACCATTCTCAATACCAGTCTAATTGTTGACATCTTAACAACTGGAAAAAATAACTCTGAGTAGTCAATACCCTTCCTCTGCTAGAACCCTTTAATAACTAATCTGGCCTTGTAACCTTTGCCACCATCATGCTCATTCTTTATTTAATATACCCACTTGTTGTACAAAGCCTTCTTTCCTACTAGCAATTCAGTCAGTTACCATGTCTGATTCTCCAACAAGGAATACATCTCATCCGTCATGGCTAACTCCCACTTGCTTGAATTCTCATCTTGCAAGGCTTCATCATAACACTCTAGCTCACCACTATCAATCAACGAGAGATAATTTAGAGTGGGTGAATAACGCTGTGGAGGTCTAATGGTCCTGGAAGATCTGTGAACTTCAACTACAGGTCTACTCTAATCTACCTGTGAATCTACATTCTCCTTATCTTCTTCACCCATTTTCTAGGCAATACTTTTAGTCAATTCATCTAAGTTGACAAACTTAGATTTATTTTGATCTATCTCTATAACATCTAGCACTACAATTGACTTGTCCTTATACATAACCTGTTCATTAAATATCATATTTCTACTTCTGATGATTTTCCTATTTTGTCCATTCCAAAACCTATAGCCAAATTTCTCATCACCATAGCCAATGAAAAAAACATATTTTAGACTTTGCATCACGTTTTCTATGAGCATCAGATCAATATGAACATAAGAAACACAACCAAAAACTTTTAAATGGAAAAACTTTACCACTTTACCGTTTCAAACCTCCTCAGGAAGTCTGAACTTCATAGGAACTGATGGTCCTTGGTTTATCAGGTAAGTTGTAGTGCTAACAGCATCAGCCCAAAAAGTTTTTGGTAGTCCAACATGCAATCTTATACTCCTAGCATGCTCATTGAGAGTTTTGTTCATGCGCTCAGCCACACCATTTTACTGTTATGTCCCAGGAATAGTCTTCTGCATCCTAATTCCTTATGCAGCACAATACTCACTGAACCTTCCATCTATGTACTCTCCTCCATTACCTGACCTCAAACATTTTACTTTCAAACTTATTTCTATCTCAACCATGGCCTTCCACTTTTTAAAAGTTTCAAATACATCAAATTTATTTTTCAAAAGAAAAACCCATACCTTTTTGCTTAAGTCATCAATAAAAGTGATAAAGTACCTTGAACCTCCAAGGGATGCAACTAGAATAATAAATGAATAATAAATATCACGACTTCTATTTGCATGAAATTATAATCCTAAAAGAATAATAGACATAATCATAAGGTGTAGGTTGCTTTGATATATAAGGGGTGAGATCTAAAATCACGATCAAAACCTCAGTATGTTGGACAACCACATTTACTATTAATGGAACACAAATTCTCAAAATGAAATTCATAATCTCTTAACGAAGATATAAAATATTCCCTTGAGATAAGTTTAATGGGTTTGGTTATTCAAAGTGTTGGGCCTAACCACTTTAGTAAGGAGTTGCTAAACTATATATTTATGAAATTGGATTTCATAAATATATGATGAATAAATTAAATGATTAAACCGGGTACTCAAGGATTAAGATGTATTAAACTTCAAAGTGGCAGTCTATATTTATGATTTTGTATTGCTACGAATATTTTATAAAGGTATTGCATGTATAATAAAGTCTTGGGATATAATTTATTAATAAGGCCTAGAGTGCAATTATATATATATATATATAGTGGTATTAAATATAGTTAATAGTAACTTTGGACTGTCAAGAGTTGACAAAAAAGCTCAAGACCCATTGGAGCTAGTGTCTTATTGGTCCCTTTTAGTCCACTCCAAGCCATACACTAAAGCCCAATTGGAAAGGCCCAATAGGCCAGCCCAATTAGATAATCAGTTAGTTATAAAGGGAGAAACATATAGAATTTTTTTAATATATAAAAGAAAAGGAGAGACATCATTGTGAAATGGTGTGTATGTGTGAATGAAGCTACTCAATTATTCTCCCTTGGAAACTGATTGAGAGACCACACTTCTTGGGCATAAAGTGGATTTGGAGTGAAGATTAAAAGTGTTCCCAAGTACTTCTAATATTTTGTTTTCAATTTCACCACACCAAGGTACGCTATCTTTAATCTTAAATTCTGAAATTTACATAGTGCATGTTATCAATCATAAATGAAATAGATCCATGTTCGTTGCTTCTGCTGTATGTTTTGTATGAGATACAAAATCACATTTTCCAACAATTGGTATAAGAGCCAAGTTTTCATATCATGTTTGTATAACATGTGATCGAGTTTTAGAATTTAAGAAAACCGTTATCTTTTTGTTTCAAATTTCTACATAAAGTTTGTAAATAAAAATGGTATGTCGGTCAGAGCATGATCATGACTAATAGTTACATTCAATATATATAAATATGCCAAGCCATTACAATTAAGAGTCAACACTATTCAATAACTACCCTTGAGAGTAGTTATTGTCAATGGACAATAACTACTTTCTTGGATGGACATTTTGGTTATATTTATTGAAGTGGAGCCGTATTTTAATTGGAACCATGCAAAACAACTAGAAATTTATGGCTTAGAAACAACTAGAAGTTTATGGCCTAGAAGATATAGTTGTTGAATGTAAATTCAATAACTATCATATGCATGAACCAAGTAATTGCACCATTTGACTTGATATATATTAGTAATTGCATGTTAATTGCCTTGAATGTATCCAATCCATATATTATTTTATATACATATGGATTCATCCAATCCATATTTTATATATATATATATATATATATATAATATAATATAATATAATATGGGTTTATAATGTGATATGGGTTTCTATTTCATTATATATATTTATGCTAGGATTAAAGTATTCATTAAATGAAATTTATTCCTAATGAGATTAGGATTTTGTTTTCAAGGGTTTCTAGCATTATTATGGTTCTTGATCTTAAAAACCTTTAATTTAAAATACCTAATGGGAGAGAGATACAAAGGTTGGATCTCACGGCCTTCATTGTTGGTTTATAGTAGTATGATTAAGCACATCGCCTTGGCATATATGCATTGCTCCCTTCAAAGGGTGTTTAATTCATGGTACTACAGAATAAGCTTCTTAATAGATGGATGATATGTGTTTTTACATTAAGGATGACCACGCTACCATGGAGTTACTTCATGACTCACATAGAATTCAATCAACGGTGTACACTAGACTAAGTTTAATGTTAACCTCCCTTCGGAGCTATGTCATTATTACTTAAAGGCTAAAAGAAATACGACATGTTATTAGTGTTTGATAAGAGTTATCATGATAGCACTAACAATGAGAATACTTCTTAATCAATCATAGTGTTTATAATTTACTTGCTTTCAAGGAATTTTAAACATGGGATTGGGATGTTGTTGCATATTTTATATGATGGTTTTATTAAGGTTTCATACTATATGTTTGTATGCTAAATTGATAATGTCTAATTTACTTATTAAATTCATGTTTATTATTTTCAGATTTAAATCATGGCAATATTTAGCCCACTTGTTGCTATTCTTAACCAAAACAAACTGAATGGATCCAACTATATTGATTGGAAAAAAAATTTGGACATTATTCTTACAGCTGAAGAGCACAAGCATGTGCTAACTCAACCCTGTCCTAAATTTCCTTCATAAGGTTCTCCTCTTAAAGAAAAACAGCAATATGAACGTTGGCATAAATCTAATGAGATGGCCAAATGCCTTTATCCTAGCATCTATTTTAAATCTTCTACAGCATCAAATGTAGGATGTAGAACTAGCTTCAAAAATTATGCTAAGTTTGAAAGAGATGTTTCATGAGCAAGACCATTTTGCAAGGCAAGAAACTTTGAGGCAAATTTATAATACTAAAATAGCTTAAGGTACTTAAGTGAGGGAGCATTGTCTTAGGATGATCTCTAATCTGAATACATTGGAAGTTTTAGGTGTCGATATTGATGGAGAATCTCAAGTGGGTATGATACTCCAGTCACTACCGAAATCATTCTAGGAATTCAGACTTAATTATAATATGAACAAAAAGATTTATTCTTTGTCTGAATTGATGAGTGAATTGGTAACGACGGAAGGCATCCCTGGTACTTCCAGTATTAAAGTCAATGTTGGTGAAGCTTCTACTTCTCAACCTAAGTCGAAAGGCAAGGGTAAGAAGAAGATGAAGAAAAAGGACTTCACCATGCAAGATGGTAAACAAATTGCCTTGGGAGTTGCCAACAAAAGAAAGAAAATCAAAGGAAAATGTTTCCATTGTGGTGAGAAAGGACATTGGAAGAGGAATTGTCCAATTTTCATAGCTGCCAAGAATAAAGGTATGAAAAGTTCATTCCTTCTTGAAATATGTTTGGTACAGAATACCACAGATTCCTGGTGTGTGGATTCAGGTTGTACTAATCATATCTACAATACTTTGAAAGGGTTCCAAGAGACCAGAAAGCTGAATGAAGGGAAATTATTTCTTACTTTGGCTGATGGGAGCAGGATTCCAGTTGTAGCTATTAGAGTGTTTAATTTATGCTTTAATTCTAGAGTATCAATATTGGAAGATTGCACGTATGTACCTAATGTTCGTAGGAATTTAATTTCTACAACTTATTTAGGTAAGCATGGATATTGTGTTATCTTGAAAGACAATGTTGTAATAAAGAAGGATAAAATATTTATCTGTTCTGGTAATATTGTGGATGGTCTTTATATTTTGACTCTTGAAAAGCATGAATTATACAATTCTGAATTAGATAGTAGCTCTCATGTAAAATCATTAAAGAAAAAGTTTCATTCTACTAGTGATGCATATCTTTGGCACTTGCATTTAGGTTGTATTAATTCAAATAGGATTCAAAGATTAATCAAAGATGGACTTTTACAACCCATGGACTTTGATGGGTTTCCAATTTGCGAATCTTATTTGGAAGGTAAAATGGCAAAATGACCTTTTAATGCAAAGGTAGAAGAGTCCAAAAGTTGCTTGAATTAGTTCATACAGATTTATGTGGTCCTATGTCAACCCAAACAAACGGACGTTATGAGTGCTTCATCACTTTTACGGATGATTACTCAAGATATGGTTATGTGTACCTAATGAGATAAAAGTCCGAAACCTTTGAAAAGTTCAAAGAGTTTAGGGTTGAAGTTGAGAATCAATTGGGTAAAAGCATAAAGGTCATTTGATCTGATTAAGGTGACGAATACCTTCTTGGGGATTTCAAGGATTACCTAATTCAAAATGGGATTGTATCCCAATTAACTGCACCTGGAACTCCTTGACAAAATGGTGTAGCGGAGAGAAGGAATAAGACTCTTTTGGAAATAGTTAGGTCCATGATGAATTACTCAACTTTACCAATTTCTTTTTGGGGGTATGCCTTAGATACAGCAATACATCTTTTGAATTTAGCCCCATCAAAATCTCTTCCTAAAACATTCAGGGAATTGTGGAGTAGGAGTAAATCTAGTATGAGATATCTCCACATTTGGGGTTGTCCAGCACATGTCTTAAAAGAGAAGCCCGATAAGTTCGAACCAAAATCAGAAGTATGTTTGCTTGTGGGTTATCCAAAAGAAACTAAGGGTTATTTATTCTATAGTCAAAATGATAACAAAGTTTTTGTTAGTACAAATGCTAAATTTTTGGAAAATGACTATATGAATAATTTTACTCCTAGAAGTAGAGTTGTATTGGCTAAAATGAATAAACCTATAAGTGAACAACCAATAGATGAAACTAGGGATGATGTGATTATATTCGATACACCACAAGATACTACTTATGAGATGACAAGTACACAGGTTCCTCATCGTAGTGGGAGAATTGTTCGGCCTTCTATAAGATTCATAGGTTTGGGAGAAACTTATGAAGCTATCCTAGAAGAGGCTAAATCGGATCCCTACACTTATAAAGAGGCAATGAATGACGTAGATGTACATCATTGGGCCCAAGCTATGAAATATGAATTGGATTCTATGTATTCCAATCATGTATGGGATCTTGTAAAGGTGCCTAACGGCATTAAACCTGTTGGTTGTAAATAGGTTTACAAGATGAAGAGAGGGATAGATGGAAAGGTTGAAACGTTTAAAACAAGACTAGCAACGAAAGCGTATACACAAAAAGTAGGTATTAACTATGATGAAACTTTTTCGCCAATAGATATGCTTAAATCTATCAGAATTCTCTTATACATTACTACTCATTATGATAATGAGATTTGGCAAATGGATGTCAAGATTGCATTTCTTAATGGCAATCTTGAAGAAGAGATCTACATGATGCAATCGGAAGGTTTCATAATAAAGAATTAAGAGCATATGGTATGCAAGTTGAATAGGTCCATTTATGGACTTAAGCAAGCATCTAGGTCATGGAACATTATATTTGATCAAGCAATCAAATCATTTGGTTTTGAACAAAATCTTGATGAACCATGTGTGTACAAAAGGCATCGAGACAAAGTAGTAATGTTCCTACTGCTTTATATTGATGATATTCTACTCATTGGAAATGATGTAGGGGTAATGTCATCAATAAAGGTTTGGTTGTCAAGCCAATTTGAAATGAAGGACTTGGGTAAAGTTAACTTTATTCTAGGGATCAAGTTTTGGCGAGATCACAAGAATAAGATGTTAGGTCTATCACAAACTGGGTATATAGATAAAGTTCTAAAACGGTTTAGCATGCAAAACTCCAAGAAAGGATTACTTCCTTTTAGATGTGGAGTTCCTCTATCTAATGACCAAAGGCCTAAGACTCTTGAGGAAGAAAATACCATGAGACAAGTTCCTTATGCTTCTATAATGGGAAGTCTCATATATGTCATGCTATGTACTAGACTAGATATCTGTTATTCAGTTGACATGGTCAGCCGATATCAATCAAATCTAGGACTTAAATATTAGTAAGTTGTAAAGCATATTCTCAAGTATCTACGGAGAACAAGAGATTATATGTTTGTTTACCATAGTAAGGATTTGATTCCCATTGGTTATACAGATTCAGATTTTCAATCAAATCTTCAGTTTATGTGTTCACCTTGGGAGGTGAAGCCATAAGTTGGAGGAGTGTTATGCAATCTTGTATTGTGGACTCCACCATGGAAGTTGAATATGTTGCTGCTTGTGAGGCGGCAAAGGAAGCTGTATGATTCAAGAAATTCCTTTCTAATCTTGGTATTGTGAGAATGGAGCAAATTCCCATTGCATTTTTTTGTGACAATAGTGAAACAGTTGCACAATCCAATGATCCAAGGATTCATAAAAAAGGAAAGCATATTGAGAGAAAGCACCACATTATTTGAGAAATTGTTACACGAGGAGATGTAATAGTAGCAAAAATTGATAGTTCAAGTAATCAAGCGGACCCCTTTACCAAAACCTTGTCCCAAAGGACTTTTGAGTCACATTTGGAGGGAATGGGAGTTAGATTAGTGCACAATAGTCTTTAGGGCAAGTGGGAGATTGTTAGGATGTGTGTCATTAAATCCTATTGTATGATACTATGTATGACATTATATATGACTTAATGTTATGATAAATAAAGTTTTTTTATTATTATCTAAAATAATGGTAACATGAATATTTGGACATTATCATATGGTCCATAAGATGTATAGTATGTGATTTATGTGAAAAGCCACAAAAGATATAAATCACAAGTTCTTTGTAAACTCAAAATTATAGTTCGTAGTCAGTGATGAAATTGGACATTTCATTTGCAAAGATTATAATGTATCAACTAAGATGATTTATCTTGATCATGAAAGTGGAGACTTCTAGTTGATATGTTGATATGTTTTAAGAGTTAAGACATATTGAACTAGACCACTGTGAGATTTATTATTCTCCTAACAACTGTCAAATGAATAATAAATCTCACAACTTTTATTTGCGTGAACTCTTAATCCGGAGAGAATAATGGACCTGATCATAAAGTGTAGGTTGCTTTGATATATTAGGAGTGAGATCCAAAATCATGATCAAAACCTCAGTATGTTGGGCAGCCACATTTAGTGTTGATGAAACAGATATTCTCAAGATGAAATTCATAATCTCTTAACGGAGATATAAAATATTCCATTGAGATAAGTTTAATGGGTTTGGTTATTCAGAATGTTGGGCCTAACCACTTTAGTAAGGAGTTACTAAAGTATATATTTATGAAATTGGATTTCATAAATATAAGATGAATAACTTAAATGATTAAACTGGGTACTCAAGGATTAAGATGTAGTAATCTTCAAAGTGACAGTCTACATTTATGACTTTGTATTATTACGAATATTTTATGAAAGGGTTGCATATATAATAAAGTCCTGGGATATAATTTATTAATAAGGCCTAGAGTGTAATTATATTTATATAGTGGTATTAAATATAATTAATGGTAACTTTGAACTTGTCAAGAGTTGACAGAAAAACTCAAGGCCCATTGGAGCTAGTGTTTTATTGGTCCCTTTTGGTCCCACTCCAAGCCACACACTAAAACCCAATTGGAATGGCCCAATAGGCCAGCCCAATTAGATAATCAATTAGTTATAAAGGGAGAAACATACATAATTATTTTTTAATATATAAAAAAAATGAGAGACATCATTGTGATATGGTATGTATGTGTGAGTGAAGCCATCAATTATTCTCCCTTAGAAACTGATTGAGAGACCACACCTCTTGGGCGTAGAGTGGAATTGGAGTGAAGATTAAAAGTGTTCCCAAGTACTTCTAATCTTTTGTTTTGAATTTCATCACACCATTGAACGCTATCTTGTTCTTATATTTTGAAATTTATATAATGCATGTTATTAATCATGAATGAAATAGATCCATGTTTGTTGCTTCTGGTGTGTGTTTTGTATAAGTTACAAAACCAGATTTTCCAACAAAATTCATCCAGATGTTGTGCTACTGATGCATTCTTTGCCATCTTCAGATTGAATATTTTTTTCATCAAATGCACCTTGTTGTTTGCTGTTGACTTTTCATAAATACCAGACAAAACCCTCATCAAATCTACTGCGGTCTTCTCCTTTATAACATTGTGTGCAATAGACTTTGACAGAGTTAACCTGATAACTCTCAGTACCTGTCTATTAAGAAGAGCCCATTCTTCATCCTTCATAGTCGAAGGCTATTCCCCTAGAATCGACAAATGCAACTTCTTCCCATAAAGATAATCATTGATTTGCATCCTCCAGAATCCAAATTCTGTGCCATAGAACTTTTCCATTCCAGATGCCTTTCCTACTTCCTCTACCATTGATCCCATTCAAACCTAACCCTAGGCTCTGTACCAATTGTAGGGAAATTAACATGAAATTCTCAAACCAATGAAAAACAAAAAATAGAGAAAACACACGCCAAAGAAAAATAATCACACGTACAAGACTAGATTTACATGGTTCAGCAATTTGCTTACGTTCATAGAGTTGTAGGGATTTCACTATTATCAAGGAAAAAATACAAAGTGTGGTCGTGTTGGATAAAAATCTGATTTGTATTTTATACAAAACACATAGCGGAAGCAACAAACAAGGATCCATTTCATTCATGATTGACAACATGCAATATGTAAATTTCAGAATTTAAGAACAAGATAGTGTACCTTGGTATGGAGAAATTCAAAACAAAGATTAAAAGCACTTGGGAACACTTTTAATCTTTACTCCAATTCCACTTTACGCCCAAGATGTATGGTCTCTCAATCAGTATATAAAGGGAGAATAAAAGTGTGTCTCACACTCTCTCTTTTTATTTTTCTCTTCGCTTCTTTTCTTATCCAAAGAAAAATTCTGTATATTTCTCCCTTTATAACTAACTGATTATCTAATTGGGCCGACCAATTGGACTTTAGGGTGTGGCTTGGAGTGGGACCAAAAGGGACCAATAAGACACTAACTCCAATGGGCCTTGGCCTTTTCCGTCAACTCTTGACAAGTCCAAAGTTACCATTAATTATATTTAATACCACTTTATAAATATAATTGAACTCTAGGCCTTATTAATAATTTATATCCCAAGACTTTATTATACACGCAACCCCTTCATAAAATATTCGTAGTAATACAAAGTCATGATATAGACTGCCACTTTGAAAATTACTACATCTTAATTCTTGAGTACCCGGTTTAATCCTTTAAAATTATTCATCATATATTTATGAAATCCAATTTCATAAATAAATAAATATATATATATATATATATATATATATATATATATACTTTAGTAATTTCTTACCAAAGTGGTTAGGCCCAACTCTTTAAATAACCAAACCCATTGAACTTATCTCAAGGGAATATTTTATATCTCCGTTAAGAGATTATGAATTCCATCTTGAGAATATATGTTCCATCAACACTAAATGTGGCTGCCCAACATACTGAGATTTTGACCGTTATTTTAGATCCCACTCCTGATATGTCAAAGCAACCTACACGTCATGATCAGGTCCATTATTCTCTCAAGATTAAGAGTTCATGCAAATAAAAGTCATGAGATTTATTATTCATTTAACAGTCATTAAGAGAATAATAAATCTCACAACAGTCCAGTTCAATATGTCTTAACTCTTAAAACATATCAACATATCAACTAGAAGTCACCACGTCCATAATCAAGACAAATCATCTTAGTTGATACGTTATAGTCTTCGCAGATGAAATGCCCAATTTCATCACCGACTACGAACTATAAATTCTAAGTTTACAAAGAACTTGGAGTTTATATCTTCTGTGACTTTTTACATAAATCACATACTATGCATCTTATGGACTATATGATAATGTCCAAATATTTATGTTACCATTATTTTAGATAAAAAAATAAACAACTTTATTAAACACAACATTAAGTCATACATAGTATCATACAATAGGATTTAAGGGCACATATCCTAACAGGTCGTACAGTTTTTTCACTCTCTCAAAAAAAAAAGAAACCCTAATCACCAAAACAACGGTTTTTGTATCCTGTCAACAAGATTCACAATGGGCTATGGCTTGGGCCTATCGGCCCAAGCCTTCGCTCCATGAACTAAGGCTCAGAAAATTTCCCACTAAAAACCACGCAACATTATTTCAGGTCGGGTCGGGTCGGGTCGTCAGCCGAATAAAACACAACTAGGCTCCACAAAGCCCAACACCCATAAGTTCTATGTGCACCTCTAAGCTCGTGTCAATTTGATGAAGCTAGCAGTCCCTAAAATGCCTAGAGAGGTATGTGCTGGGGGGTATGGTAGGAGGTTGAAGCAACCGAAGCTTCTCTTGTAGCCATATTTTATAAAAATAAAAAAATAAAAAATAAATAAAAAAATTTAGAGAAGGAGTAAAAACAAAAACAAACAAAAAATGAAAAAAAAAAAAAAAGGAGAAAAGCAAAAAAGAAGAAAAGAGAGCATGAGTGAAAAAAATATATTAATAATAATGAAAGATGATATAAGGTGGCTTGATAGGTTGAAAACTGAAAGGCAATCCATATAAAATTGGAGGAATCCCACTAGGTTGTGAACCTAGGCAAAAGTTAAGGATTATACCTAAAGAAGAAGAGGACTTCCCGCAAAAAAGCTTGCTTCGTTCCTATGAAAGGCATCCAAATTGCTATGGGTTTTTGCCAATATCAAGCCCACCAGGTTACCTCTCTTTAGCTCATAAACCACAATGTACATCTAGAGGTCCACACAATATGACCTTTGGATCAAGAAATATCTTGCAAGAGCACATAAGCAAAAGGCATGAAGAAAGTATAAACGTGGCCTCTCATTTTCAAGAATGGCCAAATTGGAAAAGTGTGCAAAAACAAAGCTAAGGTTGTGTTTGCCAAAGAAGCACCATTTATTTGTTGTAGCAAGAGGGACACCTAATAGAACTTACAGCAAAGAGGGGAGATCCCCACCTATGGTAGGGAAGACAAGATTGTCGATCTCCAGTTCACCCATGATGACACCAAATTCTTCAATAGTGGGCATAGTTCTACTCCATTGAAGCGAAAAACATGCCAAGTAGGGACCCAATATTTGGCAACAGTATGAAGAAGAAGCTCATCCACCCTTATTTGATGGTATAGGAAGACATAAGAAAAACCATAGGGGGTGATGGAATCCTTGAAACCCTTATCACTAAAACAATGGTTTCTATATCCTGTGCATAGGATTCACAATGGGCTACAGCTTGGGCCTATCGGCCCGAGCCTCCACTCCATGGACTAAACCTCAGAAAATATCCCATTAAAAACCACGCAACATTATTTTAAGTCATTAACCGAATCAAACACAACTAGGCTCCACAAAGCCCAACACCTATAAGCTTTATGTACACCTCTAAGCTCATGTCATTTTGATGAAGCTAGCAGCCCCTAAAATGCCTAGGAAGGCATGTGTTAGGGGGTACGGTAGGAGGTTGAAGCAACCGAAGCTTATCTTGTAGCCATTTTTTTTAAAAAAAAAAATAGAGATAAGGGAGTTAAAAAAAAAAAAAGAGAATGCATGAGTGAAAAAATATATAAATAATAATGAAAGACGATATAAGGTGCCTTGATATGTTGAAAATTGAAAGGCAATCCATGCAAAATTAGAGGAATCTCGCTAAGTTGAGAACCTAGGCAAAAGTTAAGGATTATACCTAAAGAAGAAGAGAACTTCCCGCAAAAAAGCTTGCTTCGTTCCTGTGAAAGGCATCCAAATTGCTAAGGGTTTCTTAAGATCAAGCCAACCAGGTTACCTCTCTTTAGCTCATAAACCACAATGTACATCTAGAGGTCCACACAATATGACCTTTGGATCGAGAAATACCTTGCAAGAGCACATAAGCAAAAGGCATGAAGATAGTATAAACGTGGCCTCTCATTTTCAGGAATGGCCAAATTGGAAAAGTGTGCAAAAACCAAGTTAAGGTTGTGTTTGCCAAAGAAGCACCATTTATTTGTTGTAGCAAGAGGGACACCTAACAGAACTTGTAGCAAAGAGGGGAGATCCCCACCTATAGTAGGGAAGACAAGATTGTCGATCTCCAGTTCACCCATGATGACACCAAATTCTTCAATAGTGGGCATAGTTCTACTCCATTGAAGCGGAAAACATGCCAAGTAGAAACCTAATAGTTGGCAGCAGCACGAAGAAGAGTCTCATCCACCCTTATTTGATGGTATGGGAAGACACCAAAAAAAAAAAAACCACAAGGGGTGATGGAGCCCTTGAAATCAAGATCAAGCCTCCTAATCCAAGCCAAGACATCAAGTGGAGAGTTTTTCGCTATTGGGGGACCTCAAAAAAGTGCTCTTTGAGTTGAAAATGTGTTGGTGAGGGTTTTGGGAGCCAAACGGCTACTTTTATACTTAATTAGGACAGTTAGGGTTTCCTCTAATTCACAGCCCATGTACGTAGGGTCAACCCTACAGACACAAAGTCAAAGCCGTGTATGCAGGCCCATCCCCATATATGCACAACGCTTGGTAGAAACTTATTCTCCTCTGTTTTAAGCATGTTTGTTTCCACTCCAAGGCATCCCAAGGGTTCCTACGGCCTAAAGGTTCATTCAAGACATATTTCAAGCACAATATTTCAAGCATCAGTGGAGCAATATTGTATGGAAACATACAATTAACCATATATCTTATAAATTAAGTACTAGTTCTAATTAAAAGCATAAATGTAAAAAGATGTTCTTCAGTACAACCCTTTTCCTTAAACTAAATTCAAATATCTGCTAAAAGAAATAAAAAACAATAAAAGCAACAAAAAGAATTAAATGTATGTTGTATGCCTATGTGCCTTGATTATAGGTAATCAATGGTGTCGCTTCTTCCTTGGTTGGTAGCTAAGAGTCACCTCCGAATCCTCCTCATCACCATCATCATCATCACCACCACTGCCCAGGTAGGCTGTGCCTCCAGGATCGTACAAGCTCCTTGAATAGTTGGTCACCTCTAGCTCGAGATTCCCAACCAACCATGCCAACTCTTCATGCTCTTGGATGGTGGGTTGCAGTTCAAAGAAAGAAGGGTTAGTGATCGGAAAAATGGAGAGACAATAAAAAGAAAAAAGAAGAAAGAATAAAGGGAAAGAAGAACTCATTGCTTGGGTGTTTGGAGGAAAAGGGTAACCCATAACATTGTGATTACGGGGGCACGGCACGCTCTCGAGAAAAGCCATTAAGCCTGTAAGCATAGACCGTCCAAAGGAGATGTGGAGGATCAATTGGCTCACAGGCAATAGGCTCTTCCTACTACAGTTTTCCACCATTAGAAACCATGACAAACATGGAAAAGGAAAAGGAAAAGCAAAAGAAGAAGAAGAGATTGAGCATATACCCGAATAGAAAGGGAAGGCATGAGGTAGGTGATGCTAAATTCCTTATAGTTCAATCCAGTAAGGAGCCGCTCGACGTAGGGAATGCCATTCCTCCACGAGTTATACTCAGCATCAGTCACGAAGCATGGGGCATGCATAAACTTAGGAGGGTCCATCGAAATCTGTGGGTCATCTCTACCCACCAATTGACACCACACACTCTCTGCCAAGTAGAGTGCCCTTAAGCCTGCTCGTTTAAAGGGTTGGGTAATCTCTGAAGAAATGATGGTAACAGCTTCCAAATCCAAAGAAGCAAGAAGGTGCTGGCTAACCAGCCAATCGAGTTTAGTTAACCTATAATGATATAAGGTTAGAAGAAAAGTATCCTATGGGAAAATACATGAAGAAGCATGAAAACTAGAATTCTTAAACTTACCTTATCGGATGCTAACCCAACAATGTGAGCCCTCACTCGAATTTAGATTGGTGCCTAGAGTTATAAGGCCATACCTAACAATCCACTGCAAAAGGAAGCACAAACCACAAGTTAGATACAAAATGTTATAGTTTGCAAGATGACAGTTTGCAAGATGATACAATTTGCATGACTACAAGCTACAAAGAAAAATACAAGAGATGGAAAGAAAGCTAACCTCAAGGAGCTTTCAAGGCCCTACAAGCAACCGTAAGGTGGCCCAAATAAGAGTGTTGAGACTAGAGTAAAGATAGGCAAGACATGCCTACCCCCAATTGGCCCTCTGTGCATCCGCAAAGTTTTTAAAGAGGATCAACCACCTAAAGGACACTGCTTGCCCACCATTGGTGAAGAGATAAGCTCCCAACAAATGTAGAAGAAAAGCGCTAGCCATCCAGATGTGCTCCTCCATAGTCCTTTATGAGAGAAGCATGTAATCCAGCACCCAGTCAAAGTAAAGGATGGTCTCAGTAAGGAACTTCCTACCCAACATGTCAAGACCCAGATGGATGCCCAACACGCCATTCAAATTAATGATGGCCCCTTCGAAGCTAAGGTTGGTCATGCGGTAGTCACCATCATCTCTTGCTCAACAATATGGAAGGTATGAGTAGTATCCCACCACCTCTCGATGAGGCATTGCACCAAAGTAACATTTACAGACTTTTCTAGCATAAGGCAATTATAAGCTCAAAGCCCACTTCCCAAATATACGCCCTGGTTTCTGGAACAAGGATGTTGTACCACTCCACCACCTTGTTAGTGCTTCTCCTACTAGTATAAGAGGATGAGCACTGCAAAAGAAGATAATGAAAAATGATGTTTTCAATGCAAGAGTAAAGATAAAAAGAAGGATGTAGTGATGTTCAGGTGCAAAAATGACAAAGAGGGTGTTAGGATTGCATATAGAAGTGAAATAGTAGAAAAAGAAGTGAAAGTGGGCAAAGTAAGGCCTCTGCCAAGCATCTCACGTACACGGGTCAAGGCCCACGCACGCAGACCGGACCCTGTGTGCACAAGCCAGAACCTACATACACAAAGCCTTAAGAATAGACCTGCGTACATAAGAATAGAGTTGCATACGCATAAGTATAAGTTACGTATGTAGCCCACGCATACAGAAGCATAGACAAAAAGTGTCATTCGACATTTTCAAGCATATATCATTCAAAATCAATCCTAAACATGTTCCTACCCCTCTTAATGTGTCAAATTCTCATCTAAACCCATTCCACACCAAAACCCAAGCCTTTACATGGCCAAAAACACATCCAAATGGAAGATCAAAGAGAAACTTGAAAGTGAGAAAAAAAAAAAAAGGGAAGTTGAAGAGTTATAAAGAATGTGAAGAGATGGAGGAGATGAAAAGAACACCTAATGGCTAAACTACGTGTAGTTACATCTCACCACTAAACTACACATAGTTTAGTCATGGAGTAAAACAAATTCAAAAAAGAAAAACATCTTAAGATTGCCCTAATTAGGCACAAGGTCATTAAGGACCCCCAGTGAGCAGTAAAGGAAGCAGAAGAATTTTCCCTCAATGAAGCAGATATATCCCAAAACCATTTCTAGTAGATCACATAAACTTAAGAACACTATCCCCAAAAAGGAAGCAAGAGACTCTTCCCCAATGGATCAAGCATATCTAGAACCTCATCCCCACATAGGAGGCAGAAGATTCTTCCCTGATAGACTCAAGCATATTTAAACAATCCACAGTAAGGAAGAAAAAACTCCTCCCCAGTAGATTGAGTACACCTAAAGTATCCCTAACAAGGAAATAGAAGTTTTTTCCTCAAAGAACTCAGCATACCATGAAGGAATTAGAAGATTCTTCCCCAGTGGATGACACATCTAAAAAAGTTACACTACTCCTCAATGAGTCCATTTTTAATACTCCTCAACAAATTTCTCATCCCTAAGTAAGTCATGAAAGAGGCAGAAGATTCCTCCCCATACGTACCTACTCCTTAGTGAGTTTTCACCACCCTAGTAGATCTAATAATCAAGACTACTTGTGAACATATCCTCCGAGAATTGAACATGCAACCACAATAAAAAAAGGAAGAGATAGACATAGGGAAAGAGACCAAGGTCAACCCAAGGAAAGAACCTCACTTGAAAAGGTAGAAAAAGAAGTGAAGAAGACAAGAGAAGTGAGTCACCCAGAGAAGTTTGAGGTAAGAGCCCTAGATGGACACCACACAAACTATATCCTTTTGTTGTTTGTTGGGTTAGCTCGAAGAATGCCCTTGTTTGTTTTTCTCTTTCTTTTTAAGTGACTCTAGGATAGTAAGTCACTCGCCATTTACTTGCAAGTGGCAAAACAAGTTCTAGGATAATGAACCTGTCATTGCTCATTTCCCGAGCAACAAAGGTAGGACTTCAAACATACGAATCTTGTGTAGCTCTCTAGAGTTGAACCCAACCCCATGTATGCGTGATGTGTGTCATGTGCGTGGGTAAGGCCCGAACCATACGTCAAAACAAAAATTTTTGTCTCTTATTCTTTTAAATTTCGTCAACAAAGCTCATGAATCAAGAGGGGGCATATGTAGACACCGCATTTTGTACGCCTTGCAACTCGGGCCCCCATTCTCCAATGATACCCAAACTCTAAGGCCCAAGGCCAGTATAGAGCCCAATTAGATATCAAATTGACTTGAGGAGTGTTAAAATGAAAAATATAAACTTTTAAATGAGCAAAAATCTATTTTTAAAAACAAAATGACCAAAGTGGCCCTCAGCCCACGTACGTGGGCCAAAGCAATCGTACACAGGCACAATCCTGCTTACATAGCTAGGGTTTTAGAGACATAAAAATGCAAGTTTTCTACAACATTGGTTGAGGTTTGTAATGAATCCCACATCATTTAGGAGCTATTCCAAACCTCAATTTTTCCACTATATAAAGCCTTAGATGGTATGTTTTCAAGACACAAAAATCCCACGGATAAAAAAAAAAAAGATTCACTAGAAAATAGTGAATCAAAAGGGAGTTTTTAACAAAACACTCCCAAGTCAATTTTTTTTTATTGAGACCTTTTCTGGCCCCAAACCTTTTAGTTTAATGTTGCTAATCACATTTTTATTGAATTATGATAGATTTGACTGAGGGGAACGGTCAAAATCAGCTTATAAAGCTTCTCATTTGAGGTGTTGAGTCTAACCCTTTCTTTTCATTCCTTTTTCTTTTCTGTCTTTTATTTTTTTTAAGTTTTAATCTTGTTTGTTTGCTTTATTTATTCTTATATATGTTGTTTAGGTTAGTTGTATAGTTTTCTTTATATCCTAAGCATGTTTAGTCGTTAAAATTATGGTTTTCATTTGTGCTTTGTTTTTCTGCTTTGCTATTTCTAAGTTAGGGTTTCTAGTAGAGCTATACACACATGCCTTATGCACGCGTATGTGGGCCTCCTCTTGTGTACGTAGGTGCTTGGCCTATGTACACAGCCTTCAGTATGTGTACACAAGCTGATGCACAAAAACCCTAGTTTAGTCTTCTGCTGTTGTCTAATTTTATTTTCTTATCTCACATGCTCCTATTTAAGTTTATTTTTATGTATTTGTGTATCTGAGGCTATTGTTTCACATGTTTTATTGAGATTTACCTTCGATATGCTAGATTAGGGTTTCATCTCTAATTTCTTAGTTTGATACTATGAACATGCATTCACATGCCCATACATAATGCCATAGATGCTGAGTTGCTGTAAGGTAAGTAAAGGTAAATCATACATTCACATGAACTTGCATGTCTTGTTTGTTGAACATGTATATGTGTTATGTTTTGTGTTTAATTGATAAATGATATACTTGCTGCCATGATTAAGTTGTCGCCTTATATATTACATGATAGGGTTTTCACATGCTAGGGTTGTATATTTGTGGTTTGGTTTCTTATGTTTTATGGATGGATATATATGTGTTTTGGGATGATGATGCCATGTTGTATGCTTAGATGAATGCTAGTGTGTGTGTGAGTTTAGGACATATATGTTAAACATGATTTTATCGAGTTTAAGGCATAAGACACAATGATGGGAGGCCAACCTTAGGATAAGAGGTCTTGGGTGCCTAACACCTTCCTAAGAACTTACCTAAACTCTGAACCCATACCTCTGGTAGTAAGATCAATGGCCATTCCTCAAAAGGACACTATATTAATGGTTCCTAGGCTATTGATAAACTAGGTGGCGACACTTCTGTTGTGTCCATACCAAGGTCCCCGTAAACATGAGCTTGATTTTTTGAATTCATGGGCTTTAAATGTCTTGAAAGGAAAAGCTTCTTTTTAACAAGTAAGTGTAGATATAGGTTTTTCTATTTAATACGTTCTTCTATGGTGTGTGCTCATCGACCCAGTATTGTTGGGCCCAAGTTTGTACGGTGTGTGGTCATCGATCCATTACTATTGGGCTCAATTGGTATGGATTGCACGGTAGGTTAGGCCGAGGCTCATTCAAGCCTCAGTACCATTGTTGCATGGATGCATCCTGCAATACATTAGTAACGCCTTAGGGGATATCGCAGCAAAGCACCATTCAGTGTCTAGCATGAGTTCCAATATTTAAGTTCTTGTTTCTAAAATAGGGCCTACCTCTGTCAGGAATAATCCAAACAAGCCCCACTAGCACAAGAATTGTTAGAAAATAATCATTGTTGGCCCACTAAAGGAAGGTTATAAATGGAGAGAAGGTAAGGGGGAGAGGGGTTAGACACTAGATGGTGGCAAAAGAGTGAGAGAAGAGAGGGTGAGAGAATAGGGAAACACAAGAGCAATAGTGTATGGTGAGCTCGATTAACATACTTTGAGGGTTTCAACCTTCATCCTAAGGAACTTGCCATTGTAGGATACCCTTATCCCACAAACATAAGTAAATTGGAAGCCTTATCTCTTTATTGGCCAATTGAATGAGAAATCGAGCATTCACAATTAGTGTCATCTGTGGGAATCTCATACTTAGTTGTAGTTCCAGCAAGGATTGGATGATTGAGTGTGTCTGACCATCGTTTGGCTAGCTATATGGAAGACGGATCCGAGGGCTCATCTAAGAGCTCCAGTTGGCGAGAAAGAACGAAAAAAAGAGATCAAGATCAATGGTATCAATAGGATGAGGAGTGGTCCGGTTCGGGTGAAGGAGGATGATCGTATTGAGGAGTATAAGAAGCTGGAGGATGATCGGCAGTAAAGCAAAGGTAGGCCCCCTACTGCGTCACAATATGCAATGGATTCCCGGTTAGGGGCTTTCCAATCAAGGATGAGAAGGGAATTAAGAATTCAAAAGCCCAATGTACGGGGTGGGGAGATCAATGTGGAGTTTAAGGAACCCGTTCATAAAATTATAGAGCAGATTGAAAATGAGCCCTACTTTTGATGGCCAAGCAAAATAGGGGGTTGATCCGACAAGAAGGAATCAAAACTTGTACTGCACTTTGATGTGCATTGATAATAGCTTAAATTTGTATATTTATATCATTGTTAGAAAGGATTATTATACTTATTTTGGGTTTATTCATGCATTTTATATTTGGTTTTGGAATAATGCTGAATAATTAATTTTTGTGCTTAATTGAATTTTATTACATGAGTTTGTCTTTTGTAAGAGAATAGAATTAAATAAGTGGATTTGTGCAAAGAAGAAAACTAGTGGACTTTACTTTTGCAAGGGTCATGATGAAGTTAAAGAAGGTCAACCCAATTAAATTTATGTCCAATTGGAGCAAGGAATCAAAGGAAATTTGCACCAAATCCAAGTTCAATTCGGATTAGGATTCTAGGCTACACTTCATTTAGTATTTTTGGCATAACTTACGGCTCAAAGATCCAATCGAGATGATTTAAGTTAGGCTAAAAATATAACTTAAAGGGCTACAACTTTGTAGTTTACCAAAAGTCTGAATTCTGAAGTTAAATGGGCCAAAATCATCAGTTAAATGAAGCCTAAAAATATGGGATTTTCTCCAAATGGGAATTCAACTTGTAATAGGATTCCTTGACCTATTTAAAGGCTCTTTAGGGAAAAATTTAGGGAGGCTAGTGCTAGGGTTGGGATGTAAAATAGAAAATTGGAGCAAAAGGCAGTGCCGCATATGGCTTCTCTGTACCTTTTCTCCATGACAGTATTGTGACTATTTCTTTATCTATTTTATTTGTCTAATTTAATGTTTAGTATTTTATTCCTGTGTTATCTTTCAATTACTATGAGTAGCTAAATTTATAATTAAATTTAAGGATGAAACCTTGTTAAGGATTATCAGTAATATTTATATGATTTGATTTTATACTTAGGAAACGAAGAACAGCATGCTTTAGATTTTTAAACATAATTTTTAATGATGATATTTTCCATGATAGAAAAATTGATTTCTAGATTATCATGCAATGGTTGGGAAAAATTAATGATCATAAATATATGCTGATATGAATTAACAAGGCAAATTCCAAAACCTTAATTCCTTTCTCTAGATTGTTTACATCTGCTTTATATTATATCTTTGCTTAGTTTAATTATTTTCTTAGTATATTTAATTGTAGTCAATCAATTTTTGATAAACAAGATTAGGATTAATTTGGTTAAAATTTGATTAATTTTCTTATATTCAATTCCCTGTGGGTCGGACCTCGTTCTTGTCAAACTATACTTCAATACGGTACGTACACTTGTGAGTACTTTAAAATTTCACAACACACTCGTGCCCCTATTGAGCGTAATCGAAGTTATCCATACAACTTCAATGGGCACGAGTGTGAGTTGGCAAAAGGGGGTGTTAAGTTTAGTGTCAATGGAGAATGCTAAAGGTGATGCTCAGCCTGGAAAAAAACTGAAGCTTACTTGAGGACCGATTGAATTTGGGGATGAAAATTTAGAAGGAACAAACCAGCCGCATGATGACGCACTCGTGGTTACCTCCCGAATAAATGGCTTTACAGTGAAGAGAGTGTTGATAAACCAAGAAAGTGGGGCCAAGGTGATATATCCCAATTTGTTTAAAGGGTTTAGGTTAAAGGCGGAGGACCTCTCCAAGTATGATACCCCCTAATAAGATTTGATGGAAGAATAGTGATTCCATAGGGGCAGATTTTGCTTCCCGTGAATACGAAAGTGAAAAAGGTGATGGTAAATTTTATTGTGGTTGATTCTTTCTCTCTATATACGGCAATACTCGGCAGGCCCTAGATTCACGCTATAGGGGCGGGCCCATCTACCTTGCATGTAAAGGTGAAGTTCCCAATAGAAGCTAGTTCAAAGGCATGACAAGGGAGTGAAGCTGAGGGAATTCTGTGCAGGAGATTTGGTGTTGCACTAGGCAATAGGTTGTGCTCGGGACGGCAACTCAGGGAAGCTTGCCTCGAATTGGGAAGGATCGTACCGAGTAACTGCCATTGCTAGTATGGGGGCTTACTATCATGAAGATATGAAGGAGAAACCACTTCCTAACCATGGAGTGTACAAAATTTGAAGAAATATTAACACTATGTAAAGCTTAGAGGATCGGTATGTGTAATTACTAACGTGTAGGTGGTAATGTATGTATGAGTAATAGATGAACTTTGCCACTCATGACTATACCTTAAGAATCATCTAAGGACAAAAACCTTGGCTCGGCCTGATCCCAGTCACCAACCAGGTGGAAACCTTATTACAAATTCTCTAAGGACAGAAACCATGACTCAGCCTAATCCCAGTCACCAACCAAGTGGAAACCTTATCCAAGTTTTTTAAAGATAGAAACTTGGCTCGTCCTAACCCCAATCACCGAGTAGGTGGAAACCTTATCACAAATTCCCTACGGATAAGAACCTTGGCTTGGCCTAACCAAAGTCACTGACCAGGTGGAAACCTTATCACAAATTCTTTAAGGATAGAAACCCTGGCCCAACCTGACCTTGGTCACCAACTAGGGGGAAACCTTATCATAAATTCTCTGAGGACAAAAATGTTGGCTCAGCCTGACTTTGGTCACCAATTAGGTGGAAACCGTATCACAAGTTCTCTAAGGATAGAAACCTTGGCTCAACCTGACCTTGGTCACCAACCAAGTGAAACCTTATCATAGACTAAAGACAAAGATCTAAGTGTGGCTGAGTCCGGTCACAGAAGAGTTGGAAACCTTATTTTAGAAGCTTTTATCCACAGTTAGGAATAACGCGTACTTGTCGTAGGTTATACAAAAGATACCGAGCAAGGTAAATCAAGCAAAATAAATGAAACTTTCAAAGAGTATATGAAGGAAGATAATAAAGAAGAGGGTAGGATAACATACAAGTAAAATTCAAATGTTTCATCACCAAATCCCAGTGACTTCAAATATAAGTTTAAAAGGAAAATTTTAAAGCTTTTATCACCAAAACCTCAATGACTTTAAATATGATGTTCTGCCACCACACCCTAGTGACTTAGGAGGAGAAAAGTAATAACAAAGAAAGCGATAGAAATAAAAGCGAACACTTTAAAACAAACTTTAAAATATCAGGTTGCTGGGTCTTGAGGTTGCTCAGACAGGTGGGGAGTAGCATCCGCAACAGATTGGAGAACAAGGTTCGAGAGGAGAGGTTGACATACTTGCCCTTGCCATGCATTAAGGTCGCTAGTAATCTCAAGGTCGATAAGCTTGGCATGAGAGTCAATCTCTTCAACCAACGCTCTCATGCTCTAACTATCTTCTTCCTCGGCACATGCAAGATTCTATACAGGGGGAGGTGGAGGTTTTGGATATGGTATCTGATGAAGTGAAGAAAATCAGTAGGCTGGATGCTTCGGATCAGAAAAGGCCCACTATTGCCTTGGTAGCCTGAAAAAATGAAAGAGAAGTGATCAAAGGTGATCGAGGTTGCCGGCCAATAACCCTCCGATGACAAAGTCAGTTTCTTTCAAATATTTTCAAGTTCCAATTTTTTAGGAAATGATTTCACGTACCTTTTCTTGGTCTGAACCAGTGTTTATATATTGTCTTAAGAGCGGTTATTGGATTTGTAACCTCCCCTTGAATTGTGGAGGTTTGTATTTGAATATAACTTCCAACTGTTTAGGAGTTATCCTTTTTGCGCGCAACGGTCACTTGGAGGTTACTCGTACAATTCGGAGACATTTTATACTGTAAATTTTCTAAGTGCTCACGTGTCGTCCGTAATTCCTCGTCCAGAGCACGTTAAGGCAGCTTACCTCGTCTTGAGCGCGTCAAGGCAGCTTACCTCGTCTTCAGCACATCAAGACAGCTTACCTCGTCTTCAGCACATCAAGACAGCTTACCTCGTCTTCAGCACCTTGCTCGTCCTGGACGATCTCCATGGACAAATTCAGGGTTGCATTTGTTTATACCACATCAGTTGCCCCCTTGTCCATGGGTCGTCTAAGATTTATATCTACTAACGTCGTTTTTTGAACAAGCGTCCTTATGCCAGCTGTTGTAGGTGCCACTTGTCATGATTTAACTGGAGACCAATCATGTCAGCTCGTTTTTCAAGGGATGTGCCATTTGTCGTTTTTTGGCTGGTCGCGTCGCTTCGTGTACTAGGGTCAATGCCTATAAATAGTTGAATTCCTCCGCTACCCTCCTCATTTTCTCAAATTTTCTTCTTCGACCTCCCTCGTCTTAGCGCCTCGTCTAGAAGTTTCCTGCGTCAGTTAGTCTCTTCTCGTCTAGTTCCAGGTACTTTCTTCAATCTTCGTCCTTAGATTTTAAGTTTCTTCCTTAAAAATGTCTGAGGTACCTTTCCTCGTCTAGCGATAGCACTGTCAAAGCCATAGACGAGTACCAAGACCCAAGTAGCTTTAGTGGTTCTAGTGATAGTTCTAGAAGTAGTAATAGTAGTAGTGATGGGAACACCACGGACGAGTATACGTCTGGTATCCCAGGGGTTCCTTTAGAGGTGTTTAAGGAACAACATAGGAAGAGGGTCAAGTCTAGTTTTAGGGCTGGCACAAGTGCTCCCTTGTCTTCTACTCAAGACGAGGAGGAGGAGGTAGTTTATACTTGTGCTCTAGGGGTTGGTTCTAAGATAGATGAGAAGAAGTTGGACCTTCTCAAGACGAGGTACCAAATCCCTGATAGCTTAAACCCTAGGCTACCCGTCCGTGACGAGTGGTGTTGTCAACCCCGTTTTGGTGTTGGCATTTACGAGGCTTACCTACTAGGGGGTTTGAGGTTGCCTCTAAATGCCTTCGCCAGGGAGTTGCTTTTTAGGTTAGGTATAGGGCTATGCCAACTTAACCCCAATGCATGGCGTCTATTAGTAGCTATGCAAGTTTTGTGGAGGGAAGTGTTTGAAGGGAACCGTCCTCTTTCCGTGGACGAGTTCCTCTACTGCTATAAACCCTCCGAAATTAACCAGTCCCTTGGCTTTTATCAATTTACAGCCAGAGGGAAAGATTGTAGATTGATTAAGTCATTAGTCACGTCAGACAGAAACTGGAAGACGGAGTTTTTCTTCATCTTTGGTTTCTGGGCTAGCCGTCCTAATGACACTGCCAAGGATCCATTCCCTCCCTATACAGGGGAGATAGGGAACCTTCGTCCTGAAGGTATGCATTTCTCATTGTATTTGTTGCACTCGTCTTTAATAATGGTCATCTAACGTGTTTTTGTTTGTTTTGTTTTGAAGGTATTAGTCGACCTCATTTGGATAGGTTCCATTTGGAACGAGTCCAAAAAGCTCGTCTTTACAGTAACAAGACCTTCCATTTTTTGGTTACCTTACGGCGTCTTGCCACTTGGGGTCTAGGTCCCGACCCTTCAGACAAGGCAATTGCCCACGAAGTCACTGTGAGAAGACGTAAGTCGTCCTTTCCCTCGTCTTCTTTTTTGTTGTTTTGTTGTTTTGTTTTTTGTTTTTTTTTTTTTTTTTTTTTTTTTTTTTTTACTGACGTCTTTACTTGCAGAAATGGCGACGATGAAACAAAATAAAGGCAAGGATGCGATGGACGAGGAGACTAGGCCTGGAGTGAAATCCAACCCTCGTCCAGCTTCTAGCGAGAAGAGGAAGAGCCTCTCTCTAGGCGTAGACTTGGGAAACCTCCCAAGTAGGCGCAAGGAGAAGAAGGCTAGGCACAAATCGTCCAAGCCTCAAGACGTCCAAGCCAAGGATCAAGCTGGATCTCTCCTCGTCCCTCCTAGCCATCCAGTTCAAATTTTGGACATTGATCTAGAGCTTCCTTCTCCACCCCTCCAGCCTAGAGTAGTCCCATCCTCGTCTCAACCTTCTCACCAAGTTCCTCACAATCTTCTTGAGGACGAGGACTTGGCTTAGGAGAAATTTGAGAAGGTTGTAATGGATGAGGACATGACGGCATGCTACAACATGTCGTTGAAGGATTTTGAGCGCTCCGGCGTCCATGACCTTTTCAAGGTATGCAGGTTTTATATGTTTGTCTCGTCTTGTTATTAGCTTATGCATGCATTCTAACAATGCTTTAATCTATGCAGGCAATGTCTAAGTTTATCGCCGCGTCTAGGTAGGCAACTGAACTAGACAAGACGAGGGTGTTGTTGGAGAGGACGGTCCAAAAGGGAAGGAACGAGTCCAAGAGGTGGGCAGAGGTAGCAGCTAAGTCCAAGGACGAGGCGAAAAACTTGAAGAATCGCGTCACTGAGCTGGAAGCTGAAGTCCTTGAGAAGGACGCTCATCTTGATTTCCTTCAAAAGAGGAATGAAGAGCTTGACGTCCTTCTGGAGAAAGCTAAAGGGGACGCCGTTGCTGAGTTCAAGGCGTCCAAAGAATTTACTGATTCAATGGACGCCAACTATGCAGCTGGCTTCGAAGATTTTAGGATGGACGCTGTAGAAAAATTTCCATAAGTGGACTTCAGCTCTATAAAGCTCAATCTTGGTGGGGTGTCCACGAGCTCCCTCGTCCAGACCAGCTCTGAAGATATCAACGTGGAGGACGATGCTACCACTTTGCCGCCTCAAGACGAGCCTAACGCCAACACACTATCCGTTTAAGATATTTATGCTTTGATGTAATTTGTTTCGTTGTTTTTTTTTAATTCTTTTTTATTGGAATGTATTCGAGTACAATTACCTCGTCTAGAGTGTTATAGACGAGTGTATTAACAATTGCCTTTAGGGCTTTATTTATGTAAGGGTTTTTGAACGATGGTCGTCTACCCTTTTTCTCTATTTCAATGAATGTCTATTTTTATTCATTATTTGTTTGTGTATGGATGTTCTTACCCTTTATGATTGTTATGATTGAGATTTGAATATTTCTCAAGTATTAAAGGGTCGTCCTTATATTTTTCTTATGGACGATGTCATTGGTTCATTTGTTTTCCTATAGACGAATTAATGACAGCCTTTAAATGTTTCCTTCGTCCATAGGTTTGGTCCATTTGGCTCGTCCATAAGCTTCGCGCTGGCCCTTTGTCAAGGACGTTTTCTAGCGTTTGACTCGTCCTAGAGCACCTGTGTCTTGTTCAAATGCTCGTCCATGGACTTGTAATAATTTCTTTTTGCTTTAGCTTTGCACTTTATCCTCGTCTTTGAGGAAAGCCTGTGAACGTTACATCCCTGCGTCCAAGGATTTTTCATTCGTCTCAAGATTTTGGCCCCCCTCGTGGGTTTGACCATGGGAGTTAGATTTTATGCATAAAATACATTGAAAATCCAAACTATATCATTACATAAGCATTGTTCACAAATATGGCACCTGCTTAAAAGCTAGCACCTTATGAAAGTACTTAGGAAAATACTTGAAATACACAACCTTGTTTTTCACAAACTTGTTCGTAGACGGTGCAAAAGTTTAAGAACTAGTGCACCTTTATTCTTAGTACACACCATAGCAGAAATAAGAACGCAAAAGTAGACATTATTGAACACATAGTAGTAGAGTCGTCAATCATTGTAACCTCGTCCTTGAGTAGCTTCGTCGAAGCCCATTACTGATAGTAACTTCTCAGGTGCTCCACATTCCAAGGATGCTCGAACTTTCGTCCATCCAGAGCTTCCAGGTAATATGATCACTGCCTCTTGCAGTTGACTACCCTATATGGTCCTGCCCAATTAGATCCCAATTTTCCATGAGCTGGATTCCTAGTTGCCAAGGATACTCTTTTGAGAGCGAGGTCCCCTACGCTGAAGCGCCTGGGTTTCACCATGGCATCATGCTGCCTGGCCATAAGATTCTTGTACCTTGCTGTCCTTCGCTCCGCCTCCATCCTTACCTCATCAATAAAATCGAGGTCAAGACGAAGCAGTTCTTCATTTTCCTTCTCCTGATACTTCATTACTCGATGGCTAGCCATATGAACTTCTGCCGGTATGACCGCTTCACTTCCATAGGCTAACTTGAAGGGAGTTTCTCCTGTCGGGGTTCTCACAGTGGTTCTGTTGGCCCAAAGAACGCCTGATAACTCGTCTGGCCATATCCCCTTTGCCCCCTCAAGCCGAGTTTTGATGATTTTCAGCAAGGATCGGTTTGCTACCTCTGCTTGTCCATTTGCCTGTGGGTGGGAGGGTGAGGAATAATGATTTCTGATTTCGAAATGCTCACAGAAGTCCCTGAACAGTGCGTTGTCAAACTGTCATCCATTGTCCGATACCAGTACCCTCGGTACTCCGAACCTACACAAAATGTTCTTCCAAACAAAATTCTTAACATTTTGCTGTGTAATTTTTGAAAGGGGTTAAGCCTCCACCCACTTAGTAAAATAGTCAATTCCTACTACCAAAAATTTCATTTGTCTGGTTCTTGGGGGGAAAGGACCTAGGATATCCAGTCCCCACTGCGCAAAGGGCCACGGGGCCATCATCGGGGTCTGGTACTCCGACGGCTGCCTAGGGACATTGCTGTAGCGTTGACATTGGTCGCAGACCTTAACATAGGCCTTAGCATCTGCCTGAACCGTAGGCCAGTAGTAGCCTGCACGAATGATCTTATGGACGAGTGATCTTGCCCCCGAGTGATTACCACATGCTCCTTCATGAATCTCCTTCAAAACATAATTTGCTTCGTCCGGAGCTAGGCACCTTAGGTAGGGCTGAGATAAGCCTTGCTTGTAAAACACTTCATTTATAAGGACATACTTTGCAGCCCTAACCCTCAGTTTTCTAGCTTCGTTCTTGTCTTCCGGAAGCTTCCCATCCTTTAGATAGATAACAATCGGACTCATCCAACTTTCTTCCCCTCCAATTAGCTGTATCTCCGGGAGGTCTATGCTAGGCATGTATTGGACTTTACTATACTCGTCCATAATTCCACCTGCCGATGCTGCCCTTGTTAATGTGTCTGCTTCCATGTTTTCCTCCCTCGGGAATTGAACAAAACTCACTTCTGAAAACTTTTGCACAAGCCTCCTCACTTTGCTGAGGTATCTCTTCATTCGATCTTCCTTGGCGTCACACATTCCATTCACCTAGTTGATGATTAGCTGAGAATCTCCTCTAACTATTACTGACTCTGCTCCTAAGGACTTAGCCAATTCCAACCCTTTGAGTAGTGCTTCATATTCAGCTTCATTGTTGGTAGTTTGGTACTTTAGACGGGCTGCATACTCCAACTTATCTCCCTCTGGGGACTTAAGTATGACTCCAATCCCTCCTGCGTACATTGTAGATGATCCGTCCACGTCTATGATCCACCTTCTTGCCCGCTCGTCCTTGACCAGCTCGTCTTGGCTTGGAGTGAACTCCGCAATGAAGTCCGCCAGCGCCTGCGCCTTGACTGCATTCTTTGGCTGGTACCTGACATCAAATTCACTGAGTTCCACTGCCCATTAGACTAGCCGTCCTGCAGCTTCCAATTTGTTCATTGCTTTCTTTAGGGGATGATCCGTTAAGACAATGATGACATGAGCTTGGAAGCAGTGTCTCAGCTTCCTTGAAGCCGTGACCAAGGCAAAAGCTAACTTCTCCATCATTGGGTACCGTCCCTCTGCTCCTCTAAGTGCCCGACTGGTATAGTATACCGGTTTCTGCACTCGTTCCTCTTCCTTGACTAGTGCGGAACTTATGGCATGCGGGGATACCGCCAAATACAAATACAGCTCTTCGCCAGGTACGGATGGACTTAGCAACGGTGCCTTTGTGAGGTAAGTCTTCAAATCCTGGAAGGCCCTTTGACACTCGTCCGTCCAGTCAAACGCCTTCCTAAGGACTTTAAAAAATGGTAAACACTTGTCAGTAGCTTTCGAAACAAACCTGTTGAGGGCGGCAACTCGTCCTGTAAGGGACTGGACTTCTTTGATGTTTTTTGGTGGTTCCATGTTGAGTATTGCTTGGATCTTATCTGGATTTACCTCAATGCCTCTATGTGACACCATGAACCCCAAGAACTTCCCTGATGAAACGCCAAAGGCACACTTGCTTGGATTAAGTTTCATGTTGTACCGTCATAGTGTGTCAAAGGTCTCCTGAAGGTCGTCCAGATGTTTTCCCTTGTCCAAACTTTTTACCAGCATATCATCAACGTAGACCTCTACATTTCTTCCAATTTGGGGACGAAACATTTGGTTCACCAGCCTCTGGTAAGTTGTCCCCGCGTTCTTCAAACCAAAAGGCATTACCTTGTAGCAATACAACCCTTGGCTGGTGATAAATGAAGTCTTCTCTTGGTCTGCCTCGTCCATTCTTATTTGGTTGTAGCCTGAGAAGGCGTCCATGAAGCTAAGCAACTTGTGACCAGTCGTCGAGTCTACCAGCTGGTCAATGCGTAGCAGCGGATAACTGTCCTTCGGGCAAGCTTTGTTTAAGTCGGTAAAGTCTACACACATTCGCTACTTACCATGGGCCTTCTTTACCATGACTACATTCGCCAACCAGTCCGGGTAGTAAACTTCCCTAATGAACTCCGCCGTAATCAACATCTGTACTTCTTCTTTGATGGCGTTGTCTCGCTCAGGAGCAAATACCCTCTTCTTCTGACGCACAGGTTTGGAGGAAGGACATACATTCAGACGATGAGTAATAACACTCGGATCAATGCCAAGCATGTCTTCATGACTCCATGCAAAGACATCAAGGCTTTTCTTCAAAAACTGGACCAGTGCATTCTTCGCCTCTTCTTCCATGCTCACCCCTATTCTAGTAAACTTCTCAGTTCTACTATCGTCTAAGGGGACATCTTCTAACACCTCAACAGGCTCCGATGTGATTCTTCCCTCGTCTATACTCATAGCCTGTAAATGCTCGTCCATAGCCAACATAGCTAGGTAGCATTCTCTAGCAGCTAACTGATCTCCTTGTACCTAACCCACTCCTTGTTCAGTCTGGAACTTGACGGACAAATGGTAGGTAGAGGTTACCGCCTTCTAGCTGTTCAAAGTAGGCCTTCCAATAATAGCGTTATATGACGATGAACAATCGATTACGAGGAAGTTTACCTCTCTGGCTATCTGCTGTAGGTATGCCCCAATCACTACGGGCAGTGTGACGGTGCCCACCGGTTGTACTTTCATTCCCCCAAATCCTACCAAGGGCGAACTCACTGGACGAAATTGATCTCATCCTAGCCTCATTTGTTGGAAAGCAGGGGAATACAGAATGTCCGCCGAGCTGCCATTGTCTACCAACACCCTTCTGGTCGTATAGTCGGCAATAAGTAAGGTAATGACAATCGCTTCGTCATGGGGTTGGTGAATTCTTCCAGCATCCTCGTCTGTGAACGTGATTGCTTGCTCGTCCGATTCCCTCGTCCTTGGAGACCGTCCTGACAGCTGGACGTTTTGCACCACCTTCAGGTATGTCTTCCTCGATTTACATGATTACACTGCTGAGGTTCCTCCTACAATAACTCTTATTTCTCCTAGTGGGGGTCGTGAGGACTCCTTCACCTTAGCTTTCAACTTCTCATCCTTGTGGTCTCATCCAAGGAAATTCCTCAACTTTCCCTGCCTGATGAGGTTCTCTACCTGCTGCTTTAAATCAAAACACTCGTCCGTGTCGTGCCCATGGTCCCTGTGAAAGCGATAATACTTATTCTTGTTGCGCTTGTTAGGGTCTCCCTTCATTTTCTCCGGCCACTTCAAGGACGGATCATCCTTGATTTGCATAAGGACCTGCTCTAGCGGGGTATTCAAGGAAGTGTACTGCTGACTTCTTGAGGATGAACTTGCCTTCCTACCATCCCAATCCCTTTTTTCTCCTACCTGGGCCTTCTTAGGACGAGGAGCTTGATCTGAATGTCGTTGGTGACCAGCTTCCGAGCGTTCTGACCTTTTCCTCTTCTTGGCTATTATTGCGTCCTCGGCGTTCATGAAATTCTGGGCTGAATGGACGAGTTCAGCCATGGTCTGAGGTTCCTGCTCGTACAATTTATGAATGAACAAGTCTGAATTGACCCCATTATGGAAAGCAGCCAACAGCAACTTATCGTCCATTTCGTCCACCATCAAGGCCTCCCTATTAAATTGGGTGATGAAGGACCGTAAACTCTCATTCTCCCCTTGTTCGATGGTTAGCAAACTGGAAGAGGAACGCTTGTGGCGTTGTCCTCCGATAAAGTTGTTAACAAACATCTTACTCAACTCCTCGAATGACCCGACCGAATTTGGAGGTATCTTGCTGAACCACACCCTTGCCAGTCCCTTAAGTGTGGTAGGAAATGCTCTGCACATAATTTCGTCTGGAACTCCTTGAAGGTGCATGGTTGTCTTAAAGGTAGCAATGTGGTCACACGGATCGCGATTTCCATCGTACGAATCCAGGGAAGGCATTTTGAACTTAGGGGGCAAAGGATGGCTGTTGATGGAAGCCGTGAATGGGGAGTCCGTTCGGTGAACCAAATCTTCCACGGGGTTTGCCCGCCTCATATTCTCCTTCATTTCTTCCATGGCTTTTCTCATCTGGTCCATTTCTCTCTCCAAGTGTGGCACCCTTCTCGAAGTAGTACCCCTTGTCTGATCCTCAGACTCAATATTTTCTCCTCTACCTTCCTGACCCTGGGGTCGTCCTTCTGTATGTCCTTCACGGTGTTGCCTCCTTATGTTGATCTCCTGGTTCAACTCCTGATTTTGGCGGGTCAGTTCCGCCATAGCAGCAGCCATGGACTGCACTTGTTGAAAGGACGGCGGCTGCGCGGCAGGCGCTGACTGGCGATCACGGTAGGGATTACTAGAAGCATCCCTACTCTCCTGGTGGCCTGGGCTGGTAGCCCTTGATCTTGTCCGAACCATTCCGCCTTTTGTCTAGGAACAAAGAATGATGGAAATAATGAAAAGAAAACGAAGATTATTTTCTAAGTTTCCCACAGACGGCGCCAACTGATGAAGTGAAGAAAATCAGTAGGCTGGATGCTTCAGATCAGAAAGGGCTCACTATTGCCTTGGTAGCCTGAAAAAATGAAAGAGAAGTGATCAAAGGTGACCGGGGTTGCCGGCCAATAACCCTCCGATGACAAAGTCAGTTTCTCTCAAATATTTTCAAGTTCCAATTTTTTAGGAAATGATTTCACATACCTTTTCTTGGTCTGAACCAGTGTTTATATAGTGTCTTAAGAGCGGTTATTGGATTTGTAGCCTCCCCTTGAATTGTGGAGGTTTGTATTTGAATATAACTTCCAACTGTTTAAGAGTTATCCTTTTTGCGCACAACGGTCACTTGGAGGTTACTCGTACAATTCGAAGACATTTTATACCGTAAATTTTCTAAGTGCTCACGTGTCGTCCGTAATTCCTCGTCTTGAGCACGTTAAGGCAGCTTACCTCATCTTGAGCGCGTCAAGGCAGCTTACGTCGTCTTGAGCACATCAAGGCAGCTTACGTCGTCTTGAGCACATCAAGACAGCTTACCTCGTCTTGAGCATGTCGTGACATCTTACCTCATCTTGAGCACCTTGCTCATCCTGGACGATCTCCATGGACAAATTCATGGTTGCATTTGTTTATACCACATCAGTATCTATTCGAGATTTCTAAAGGGGATTTTTTAGGTGCACCTAAAGCAGACATAATGGCCATCCACCCCTCACTAAACCCAGACCGCTGTAATTGGAACATGATCGACTCACTAGAATTTTTAGCATCTGCAAACCCCATGTTGTAGAATTTATTTTCACTCTCCTCCATGGTTACCTTCAGATTAGCCACTTCCTTATCTCTAGCCGAGATTAGACTCTTAGCCCAAACCAATCTAAGCTTCATCCCTCCCAGCTTGGTCTCTAGTCCCACAGCTCTCTGCTCGGTCAATATGCATGCCCTCTTAGAGTCCCTCACTCTCTCCTTGACATCATCCAACGCGGTGCTTTTCTCTCACATAGTGGCGTCTGCCACCTCTTTGAGTGCCTTCTCCTTTTTGTCTTCTTCTGCCTAGCTCTTTAGCCGGTCCTCCATCATATAGGCTAGCTGGGCAACCTATCAAAGCAGCAAAGAAAAAAATTTTGATAAAAATTGAGGAGTGCAGTAAAGATAATAAACAAAAGAGAAAACTTAGTATTTACTACGATAGTACGCCACTAAACTTTGAGCGCCACCGTTTCATCGCTGTCGTCCGTGAAGTATTATACATCATTTGGCAGCTAAAGAGCCTGCCCCAGACTCCGGGCGATCCGACCACCTTGCCTGTTTGCCTATTTCTAAACATTGGACATAACCGAGAGGGGCTAGTCCCCGAGCATGAAGACACTTTGCCATCCTACTGTAGGGGGTGCCAAGAAGGATGCTATGTTGGAACCCACCTCCACAGCAAGCTGAGGTCTGAAACGGGCTCTCAAATGGTAAACAATGTAATGGTTGGAGTAGGAAGGGTCCTAGAAGGCACATCCTCCCATTGGTCAGTGGGCTCAAATGTGTTCCGAGACCTTTTTCAAATATAGGGAACTGGGGGAGAAGGGACCTGTTGCTAGGTAGCCCACCAACCGCTAGGCAAGAATCGATCAGCCATCATTGTTCTTCTCACCACCATTTCGGCTTCTAGAACCTCAACCTCAGTCCCCTCTGATGACGAGTCTATAGATTCAACTTGTACTTATTCCGCAGCCCAAAACCTCTTCATTTGGCCCTTCGATCGGGATGTGCTCTACCTAGTTGTGGAATACCCATCCTCTGAACCATCCCGCATGGGCAATAGCGAACCCTCTCTTAGCTACCAAGGGCCAAGCCTCTAAGCCTCACCGAATGTTTATCTGCAGGGAAGGAAACTTCACAGCCATACGTCTAAATATGAAAGTAGGGGTTGCCAACATTCAAAGCTTATTCAGGATCTTTGAAACTAGTGTACGCGGGAGTGCACCCGGGAATGAGGTGAGAAGCCTGCAATTGATCGTCAAAGTGCACGAAAATCTAGGACCAAAGTACGAAATTTAAATCCTATGCATGCATGGCCTTAAAATCCAGTTTAAATCGTCTAGCAACTGCACAAGCGAAAAAATTTGTTAATGTTCAAGTAAAAATAATAATAGTCATAAATAAATAATAAAATATCAATAACAATAACAAGTTAAATAGGAGTGGTACCGACCAATATCCCAAGGTGAGGCAGGGCAGGTGAGCTCATCGGTAAGCTAGTTGTCGCTCACTCGAACATTCTCTCCTGCCAAGTTTTTGTTGGAGTCAAGGAGGCATGATATCTACCGTACCATAGTGTCCCTGACCTTAAGGTAATACCCTGACCTCTCGTTACTACACAAACTATACATAAAGTTAATGTCATAGTGGTTGAGTTGTAATCTATACTAACACTGCTCACCACTTGGTAGAAATTTGTTGAAAGTTGGTCGGGGCAGAGACTATAGAATCTAAGGGTCCTAAGTATTAACGGATCTACGGGGAACCTTACCCCAACCTCTAGTATAGCCATTAATGGGAAGAAAACCACATGAGGGTGTCTTTCAATTGCTATGTTATCTTAGTGATGGTATACTACATCTACATCTATAGGGATGGCAAACCTAGCCCTAAAATTGGCTAAAGAAGCCTCAGTCCTAAGAAGGTGTGAGAAACCCATTTATTGTGCTAAAAAAGAAGAAGGAAACTTAAAAAGGTAAGGAGAAAAGTAAAAGCACTTACAATAGGCACTAGGAAGGATGATCTCGATAAGGAAATGTGTGCTCAAGAACAATGAACACAAAGAAAGTAAGTGAGTGAAAAGTGGACTGAATAAGGGAAAGCCACAATTTATAGGGGAAGAAACCAAGGGAGCATTAAATGAATTTCTAAGTAGGAAAACCCTTTGATTCCCTTTTTCATAACCATTGCATGCGTGGCCTCGGTACATGAACCATTAGGTTATGATGGCTGTTTAATGAGATAGCTTGTCACCACTATTACCCATAAAGTAACCGTTGTCTTATCCGTAATTAATGACTAACGATTCGTATCCCTTAGAAACGGCCAGAGATGTGATGTAAGTCCTTGATTCACTCCTCGAGAAAAGGGAACAAATCAAGGGGGCTATTGTATGGTGTATGGTCATCAGCCCATTATTGTTGGGCCCAAGGTTGTACAGTGTGTGGTCATTTGTCCATTACTATTGGGCCTAATTGGCATGGACTACGTGGTAGGTTAGGCAGAGGCCTAAACCGTTGTTGCTCAGATGCATCCTAAAATACATCAGTAACGCCTTAGAGGATATTGCCACCGAGCACTATTTGGCGTCTAGCACGAGTTCCAATATTCAAGATTCTATTTCCAAAGTGGGGACCCACCTCTGTCAAGAATAATCCAAATGGGCCAACCCACACAAGAATTGTTAGAAAACAATCATTGTTGACCCACTAAAGGAAACTTATAAATAAAGGGAAGGTAAGGGGGAAAAGGGTTAGATACTAGATCGTGGAAAAAGAGTGAGAGAATAGGGAAACACAAGAACAGTAGTGTACGGTCAGCTTTATTAACATACTTTGAGGGTTTCAACGTTCATCCTAAAGAACTTCCCATTGTAGGATACCCTTAACCCACAAACATAAGTAAATTGGAAGCCCAATCTCTTTATTGGCTCACTAAACGAGAAACTAGGCATGTACAGTTCCAATAGAAATAATTGATCTCTAAAAGTTGAGCGTCATGTGGAGGCCCTCATTTTGAATCCATATGCATAATAAAATGTTTATAGGTAACATCACATAAAGACCAAAAGCAATACAGGGCATGTCAAAATGAACCTTACTATTTTGTTGAATTTGTTGAGACATTTCAAGGAAGGAGTTTAATTAAATTTGAAAATAATTAAGGTTAGTAATTAGTATATGCATTGCCAAATTGTACACACATTAGTTTGGCAATTGCTTTTGATTGGTGTTTTTTTATTTTTTTTATAAAAATGAGGTGTTTGATGTTTTTGTTTTTGGAGTTTTATGATGGTATAGGAATGCAGTGATTCTTAAGTCAGTGACTTAGGTGAATAAATTGAGGGAATTGGGTATGCACCTCTTTTCAAGAAACTAGAGAGTTCATTTCTTGGAAGTTTTTGTTATTGTATTGTATTTTCATTATTTTGTATGGAATGAATGATTCTTGTGGATGTTAAATTTGTACTTATTAGGCTGCATTTGGGTTTGAGGATTTAAAATAAGGGGCTTTAAGAATATATGTTAGTATAATTGTTAGGTGATTTTGTCCAACCAAAAATACTTGTGATATTATGAATTTGAAATGATGTCTAAATTCTAATAATTTTATGTAAGGTGACTTAGCCCAAAGGGGAAAGCAACTGTCATGTTTGAGTATTAGATTTCTTTTGTTCTCAACAATATTTGAAATTAAAAATTTTTTAGATCCAAACATGCCATAAAATTTAGTTTGGCAATGATTACTATTAAAGGATAAAATAGTAATGGATATTTTTTTTTTTGCATTTTCTTTTCCCCCTTTCAGAACAAATATTAGTTAATTATTTTTCTTCATGCAAAAATACTGTGTTGTTAACTCATACTTTCATCTACATATGGTGAAAATGAAAGTTACCATTCATTGAGATTTATTTTTGTTTTTGTTAAATGTGAAATATATTTTTAAAATTTTGTGCATAAACCTTTTTTTCTTTAAAGAGTTTCAACTTATGGCATCTAATGATTGTTCTTTATCATCAGACCAATACAACAATCAATTTTTGGTGCAGGCAGGAATTGAACTCCAAATCTCTTATACAACGATCAGAGACTTTACTAGTTGAGCTAACTAGAACCCACTTGTGCATGTACCTTTGCAACATGATACTCTTATAACATGACCCTTTTTTTTTTCTTTTTGCTACATTGAAATATATTTTTAAACTTTTACGCATGTACCTTTTCAACACAGTAGTTTACTATCTATGGGGAATTCTAATTTTAAGTGAATATGTGATGGATTTGTTTTGTGGTGTTTAGTGTTGTGTTGTTTCAGGCCCTTCAAAGAACTGATTTTTATTTTTTTGTATAGTTGTAATTTTGAAAGTGTATATCGCAATTTAGAGTTGTGTTTTTGTTGTACAAATCCATTTTTTTTCCTTTGGTGTCGAGATTTGCTGCCATCTCTATCCTAGAGTGTCGCTTTGTATATGTGCAATTTTGTATTTTCTCTCTTTGATGTTTTGTATCGTATTAAACTGATTGTATATGATTCTTGAGTAATAAATCAACTTATTCATCAGAAGAATGAATTAATGTTTGGTTGCTAAGAAGGGTAGTTGGGTTACTATAATTTCATAAGTAACATGATCATTAGTACTCTCTCTCTCTTTCTCTCTCTCTCTCTCTCTCTCTCTCTAATTAATGTCATAAACGTTTAAGGGTCATGCTAACGAGTGCTTTTAGTGTATTGGTTAACAATTCAGTTTAAAAAAGTTTTGACACCACTTTTATGGGTCCCTAATTAATGTCCTAAATGTTTAAGGGTCATGCTAACGAGTACTTTTATTGCATTGGTTAACAATTCAGTTTAAAAAAGTTTTAACACCACTTTTATAAGAAATAAAAAAAGTTGTCAAAACATTAATTACTTTTTTTCCTTTTCCTATAAAAACTTTTTTTAAATATATAATTAACCAATGTCCTAACTCAAGCCAATATCAACAGTACCACACAATTAACCATTCCGGTGTATAGGCACGGAATACGTATCAGTATATATAACTACTAACTAGCATGCCGGAACTGTTATTGCCAACCCAACTACCACTTTAAATGGTCCAAAGTCCAAAACCGAAACAAGTTTTTTTTTTTTTTTTTTTTTTTTGGTAGAACGTAACATACCAACATTTATTGAGCAATTATTCGTGTCTGGTTAAGGCAATCAATGCATAAACAACAACTATAACAACTAACAGTACCCAATCATGCAAAATTAAAGCAAGAAGCCAAGAATCCAGATTTACCTAAATTCAAGACACATATGCACATATTCTTATATATATAACAGCATTTTGTCACCTTCTTTTTTTTTATTTTTTAAGGAACATCAGCTTCTTAAACTCTAATGAGTATATACGACTTGCCTACCTTCCTCTAAACATGTACAACAAATCCATAAAAGATAATAATTAATGATTCATTTCTTTTTATATATATTGAGTAATGCTAATGTGATAAGTGGTTATTAGTAAATGAAAAAGTAATGTTAATACTGTGCTTAGATGGAAACTAATAAGAAGTTTGTCACATTAACGATTTGTAAAAATATTATAAAATAATTTTTAATTGTAGTATTACTTATATGTAAATAAAAACATAATATATATGTGTGTATAAAGGAAAACAACATCTGTGACTGTTGAAGTTGCATCAGCCAAGCAAGAACAGAGCTTAGACGGTAGTGGAGTTGATAAGAAAGGGAAGGAAACGACATCAGATGATTTTGCTAAAAGAAATAAAGAAGTGCAAGAAACGGCAACGTTTGCTGCAATGAAGACACGGAGCTAGCACATGCGAAGTTGAAAGCCCAAGTCAATTACAAAAGGAGCCAGATGTCACGTTTCTATTGGTTATTTCCTTAACCTGTGACCTAGTGGAGTTAGCCAGGATTAGTTGAGTTAGTTTCCTGATTTCCCGCTATTTGCTATCCTTTGTTTTGTATATATACATAGGCAAAGTAGATATTTATTTTGTACTCTCTCTCATTTTCATTGATTCTTTTTTCTTTTAAGATAACTCCTTATGATAACTCTTTATCATCAGACCAAGACACCAATCAGTTTTTTATATAGGCAGGAATTGAACCCCAGATCTCTTATACAACCATCAGAAACTTTATCAGTTGAGTTAACTGGAACCCACCATTTTTCATTGATTCAAAAATAAAGCTCAGTTTTATTTAGAGAGTTGTGTTTCTTTACAGTGACAAATGAAATTGGTAATAAAGAATAATAAGTTTTTTCTTTAAAAAAAAAAAAAAAAAGGAGTTATTGTACTAACTCAAAACATTATTTTCTTTTTTTTGGAGGGGTGGGTGGGGGAGGGTTGGTTTCAAATTTCAATTCATAGTTTTATATGCCTAAACCTTTAATTGTTTAAGGTATGCATATGCTGTGAAAAAAAAATATGCCCCCGCTCCCTTGGTATAAGTATAACGTGGCTCCCCTATTGGATGTATGACATTTCTATTTGTGGTGGGCCTTTTTTGGCTCTGTTGGCTTCCTCTATCCCTGATCTTGCTATTCGTCAGGGAGATATTTTACTCATGCCCATCTTCTTTGAATTCAAGTCAAGTACATCACTAGGTTGGAAGGAGTGGGTGGATAAGGAGCTTTCCAATACGGGCTTTAAGGGTGCCCTTCAATAGCCGGTGTATTGAAGGCCATAGTTTCTTCTCAATGTCTATCCCATTACTGCAATTTGTTCAACCTTCGCCACTTGGTCCACTAGTGGTATAGTGCCACTCATACTCTTTTTCTCTCCAATAGTGAGATCACCGTGACTTTGAAGGACATAGCCAATCAGTTGTTGCTCCCTATCCTCAATGACATTGACCCCTCTAATATCCAACTTTTTACTAAGGATGTGGTCATGGAGACAAAGTTAAGGAAGGGATTAGCGGTGGGAATACAAAGCTTTCCAATTAGATTGGGGATTTCTTGAAAGCTTCCACTGCCACTCACTGTGCCACCTTCATTATGTTTTGGCTCTGTAAGTTTGTCTTTGGTTCTCATCCACATTATGTTGTGAAGCCCGTTTACTTTCAGTTATCTATCAAGATTTCTACTGGAGTGAGTTTGCCATTAGCTCCTTCATTTTTGGGTCACTCGTACGTTCAATTAGATATAATGCAAAGTGATGAGAGACGAGCAAGTTCCTACCATATATTTACTACATCTGTTCACAAGTACCATCCTACAGCACCTTCTTTAGGAGCATTGTGCTAGGCATTTGGCTAAGTGTAAGCTAGTTTGCCATGACAAGGAGAAGTTCCAGTCTTGTCCCAAGGTGATTACAGTCTTTTGTGCGAGTTTTGTTACTGAGATTCAGTTGGCATACTGCTGAGTTGGGTTGAAGCCTTTTGGTTATCCTACTGTAGAGTTTTTTGATAAAGGAGTGGATTTTTCTTAAAGGGCTTGTAGGGACTTCAAAGCTAGGTACATTTATGTTGATTCGGTGATGGGGCCCTTTTATGGGTACTACTAGCACGACTACCCCATTGGTGGCTTATGCTGAGATAGGGATTACTTATTTGGATGCCATCAATGCTGGGTGGCTGCCTTACTTAGCTAGTGAGGGACTTTAGTATGTCCACTACTCTTCCTATAGAGTGAAGAGGCAATTTAGGCTTGACCAAGATGTGTCTAATGATTTTACTCAAGTTCTGGACACCATTACTTCAATCTGCCCCTTCCTGTGCCCATATGCCTTTCAGTTTTGTAACAAGCACTTTCCTGTGGTCACCATTCCCAGTTCCCAAAGGGTGGGTCTTTGCACTACTCTTTTGCACACCTATTGGCATGCCATTATGACTTCATTCAGTAATGAGCTACACAGTGGTTATGGGTTCTCCCTTGTTACTCTCGAAGGTTTGCATGCCATAATCTCTTTGAACCCTTGATTGCTCCTCCCTACCATATCTATGATTGCCTATGCCAGGAAGCAAAACAAGTCTGCTATATTCAAGTGGTAGGAGAAAGAGAAAGGATGGTTCCTGTACACGGGTGAGTTTCCCCAGGGTTGGGAGAAAAAGGTGAAATTAGTGAAACTTCTTGCATCAATGAGGAAAGGCTCTGCTTCCAGGTCTGCCAAGCCCTAGTTTGCCAAGAAGGGTGTAGATGCCTTCGAAGTCTATTCAGATATAGTCCCCTACAAGGGTGGCCTTCCTCCCATTGGTAACATAGTCCTTGAGAGCACCCCTCCTCCTTCTACCAAAGCCCACTTCACCAAGAGATCTACTGTGGCCTAGTCTAGGTCTCCCTTGCCAAGGTAACCTCCAGATGCCCCTCCTTATAGCAAGACCTGTGGCAGCAAAAGGAAGACATCTCACTCATGCATATATTCCTCACTTTCTTTGGCTCAATCACCCTCTATGGGCATAGTAGTTTTCTCCTTATTAAAGGGGAGTACGCCTCGGTTGAGTGGACCAAGGCGGAGAAAAAATGGAGTTGCCACCTATTTTAGGTTTATGAACCATAAAATAGCGACATTACATGGAAGGACTGATCTTACGGATAAGTATAGACTCAGAGTTTAGGTATGGGAATAAGAAGGTGTTAAGCACCCAACCATAACCAACCCGTGGGTCAGCTTCCAGTCATTGTGTCTTACATCTTAATTTCATTAAAGACTCATTTAATATTGTTATCTATACTCACATATACAATAGCATACATCTAACAATCAACATGGAATCAATCATCCTAAAACCCTAACATACATCTATCATGGCAAGTTATATCAAACCTAATGTACATCTATCATGCATATCATATCATCTTATCCAAGGCAGCAAACAAATAAAGATATCACATGGTCATGACATCATCAAAGAATTATTGGAGAGCATCAAGAACATCAAGAACACAAACATATTCCAAGTTCACATATCATATTTCAATCAAATGCATATACATATGAATGCATGTCTTACCTCACTTTCTTACTGCATCATAGCACCTATGCATCAATGCATGATCATATCATATGCTTGTTCACAGTAGAATAAAGAAAATATTAGAAGAAAACCCTAATCTAACATGTTAAAGGAAAATAAACAATCAAATAAAGAAACAGAGACTCAAAAACATAAAGAATTGTCAAAACAAAAGCATATTATATAAATGAAATAAAGAAAGCAAAGTATAAAACTTGGATTAGGCTTTTTGGACGCGATTATACGTGCGCATACATAGGCTTGCATACGTAGCCCTGTTGTATGAATACGCATACTTCAAGTCTGCGTACGCATGCAAGGAGCATGTGTACACATATACACCTAGAAAACCCTAACCCAAAAATCAGACATACAGAAAACAAAGTAGAACCTAAAACAAAAGAAACTAACAACCTAACATGCTTCTAATATAAAAATAAATAACCTAAACTAACAACAAAGATATCCAAGTTAAACAAAACAAAATCTATTCCTAAACATGCATTGGGTCTAACAACAAATAAGAACACTTAACACATTAAAACATGTTCATCAATATATCCAATCATTCAACTCTCCAATCAAAACATGATGAGACACCACAAAACAAAATTAAACCAAGAAAAACATATTTCTAAGAATATATAACATATAAATCAATTAAGAACAACAAGAACACGTGTTATAAAAACCGTAATCAAGGAAAGCCATGAAGAGAGACTCACCTTGCTTATGGAACACAACTTGGTTGATATTTAACTGGCCCCTCAGTGCCTACAACACAAAGATTAAGTTGAGAGAGCAAGAGAATTAAAGAATACAATAGTTTTTAATAATCACAACTCAAGAACAAGATTAGTTTTGAAAAAGGTTTTGAGAAATCAAATTGAGAAAATAGTTTATGCCTTAGAACTAGCTAAAGAAAGGATTTTAATTTGTTAAAAACGTGCAAAAGGGCAGTGTGTGAGTTTTAGAAAAGAGAATTAGGGTTTATAGAAGATAGAGGCTAAAAACTCGTTCTCTCTTACTAAGGTTTTGATTGGAGGCATAAGATGAGTATTTATAAGTTAAAATTAGGGTTTTAGGGGCTTTTTAATGATCTTTAGATGTTCTCAAGGGTTTATGGGCTGGCCCACATCAAAGCATGATGTTTTGTGCCCCTAAAATGAAGTTTTAAAACCCAAAAAATTGGACTGTCCAGTTGGCCCTACTTCAATTGATCATAACTTAATATAAGTTCAAATTAGGCAAAATTTATATTAAGATTGAAGCCTGGGATATCTACTGTCCAATGAAATAAATTTCATTTAAAACTTCTTTGTGGATCAAAAGTTTTAGTCAAAAAAATGAGAAAAAGTCAATTTTCAATATCTATTTCAAAGCAATTTGAGCACCTTTGAATTTTGATTACTTCCAAACTATTGCGAACTTTTTAATTACCCTTGGTTGACATATGTCAAGCTTATCATTGGGGTCGGGGACCAAAATTTATTAATAGGTACCATTTGCGATGTCTACACCCTTTTCTTCATTTCGTTATTTTTTTATATTGTTGCTGAGCCAAGTTTTGTCTACCACCCCATAAGTGAGAAGGCTCTTATTGATGCTAGCGCTAGTGCTGGTATGGCTTCTGCCAAGGGTACTATACCTGAGAAGGAGGAGATTTTTGTTGTCGCATTTGTTCGCATGGAGAGCTTTTTCGATGGTGCTGATGTTGTTGTCAGAGTCATGGCTTCTGCCACAATTGCTACTACCAAGGAGATTCCTGCTGAGGCTCCAGTTTCTGCTGAGGAGAGTACCCCTATTTTGTGGGAAGCCATTGGGGAATCCGCCCAATTTCTACTAAGCTTTCCACTCCCTCAAAGGGAGATGTTCCTTCTATGGCAACCCAAATCGAGAGAGCTTCACTTGTCACCCCTTCTGCCGATTATTTCTACTAGTGATCCTTTTGCTGCCCTTTTACAAGCAATTAAGGGTAGGTCCTCATTGGTTGTCACTCCCTCTTCTATCCCCATCTGTACCACCTAAGTGCCTGATGTGGAGTTATCCCTTGATGAAGGACCTGAGGAAGTCCTTGAGGACTCCTATGATGAGCTAGTTATGAAGACAAGGGTTTCCGACTCTAATGATGCTTTTGATGATGAGCCTGATATCGAGGCCATAGGTACGCACTTTCAATCTCTATTGTGTCTTCTTTCTCTTCTCTTTCTTCTATTCCTTATGCACCCTTTTATTTGCCTTGCATGCTATCTCGTTATGCAATCATAGATACCCCTGAGGCACCTAAGGTTGTAGCATTTTCTGCAAAGCCCACAACCCCAATTCCTGTTGAACCTGGTAATTCCCATTATTCCTCCTTTTCTTCTTTTTCTTCTTTCCTACTTCCATGTCCTCTTATTTTCTTTATTTCCTTGCCTAAGGCTTATGTAATATTTATTCTTAAGTCCATTACCTATTGAGAGGATCCCAAGCATTACATTTGAGATTGGAGGTAGTTCTACTACTATCCCTAACCTCATGGATGAGGCTACTACCTTCTTTGTTTGCTTCGTGCAGGTGGGGATCTTGATTCGGCTGACTTCTAGAACACTAGGCCTCCTTATGTGGACTTCCATGGATATCGAGTACCCAAGGATTTTTTAGAGCACTTGGAGTTCTGCTAGGGAGCAATTTCTTAAGCTGCTAGGGAGTGTGATGAATGACATTGAGCATAACTTGTGGACTTATTTTCTGCAAAGATGATTTTGCAATGGAAGGCCGTAGTTCAAGAGCTAATCCGTATTAATTTTGATGTGGGATTCCTATAGGAGCACTTGCGATAGATTGCCTAAGTCTTCTTCATACAGAGGGTTCAACCTACAATTGATATTATTGACAATCGGATCGAGAGTTTGAAAAAGGAGATAGCAAACTTAGAGGCTCGTCATGAGAGTCTTCTTTCTGGTGTGATTGCCGTTGACCGCTTCTAGGGCAAGACCTTTATTACTGGCCTTTGATTATTCGTCACATACTCAGCCACTTATTATTTTGTATCTTATCATCTCTCCCTTTTCCTTCTTCCTTTTACGATACACTTATTTTACTTGTCACTTATAATCATTTTGATAAGTCTAGTGTGACTTATACTTTTGGTTTGTAATCTATTGTTACTTCTGCTACCACACTTATCATGCTTTATAATATTGAGTATTTTTGCTAATACCTCATGTATAGTTTTCATTACTTTCTACATTTTTTCTTTTAACACAATTACAAACTGAAAAAAAAAAAAAAAAAATACTTTCTTGTGACACAACATCCCTTACGAGGGTGGTTACTTGAAGGAAATACAAAAGAAAGAAATAAAAAAATAAAAACATATGGCATTTCTTATGTGTAATAACGCTTCAGCCACTTGCCATTAATGGGATCTATAAGATCTTTTCCATCCATTTGGGCCATGCAATAGTACCCACTTGCATTAGCTTCCTTTATCACAAAAGGTTCCTCCCACTTTGGCAAGATCTTAAATAGTCTTGCCAATCCTCTTTTGACATGGTCTGCTATCCTTAATACCAGTTGGCCCTCCACAAATACTCTTTCTTTTACGGTTCTACCATAAGCCTTTGTCATCCTCTGCATGTATCTGCAGCTGCATTCTTGGGCTTCTTCCCTTCTTTCATCCAGTCCCTCCAAATCCTCACACCTTTCTGCTATAAAGACCTTAATTTCCTTTTGCTCCTTTTGTATTTGCATGACCCTTAAAGAGGGTATCATCAATTCTTCTAGGCTGACAACCTTTATCCCGTATACTAAGGAGAAAGGGAAAAATCTTGTGGTAGACTTAGGTGAACTGCAATAAGCCCATAATGCTATCATTAAATTTGGTAGCTTATATCTATAAAGGTATGCCTTTCTGAGTAACCTTATGGGGTATGGTGGTCTCCACAGGTAGAATCTCTTCTTGGGCGCTTTGGCCTTTTCCCGTTCTAACAACGCCACAACGTCTACCATTGTCACAAAACACTGTTCTATGTTCTATAGGCATCTACCCTCCAAGGTTTCCTCTTTGTTAGCTGCATTCTCAAGGTCATGCTAACTGCCCTTTTCTTTAGTCTTGTCAGCCTTTAATTGGCAAATTTCCTCTACCAATTATTGTTGGGTATGCTGCATTAATTGCATCATCTCAATGAAAAGGTTGGTGTTGTCTCCTGGATTCCTTTGCTGCTATTGTGGCACAACCCTCGCACCGACGACACCTTCTGCCTAGTTAGGTTGGTGTGGGGTGGCTGGTGTCGATGCCGGGCCTCGAGATGGATAACTGCTGTCGAGCCTTCATCCAACCACCAGCTGTGGCAATGCTCCCACACGCACAAGGCCCGTTGGAGGCCCCTCTCGATATGATCATGGTGTGGTTCACGCGAAGCTTCGGGTGCTCCTTCTCTCTCTCTCTCTCTCTCTCTCTCTCTCTCTCTCTCTCTCTCTCTCTCTCTCTCTCTCTCTCTCTCTCTCAATGGAGGAAAGGTATTTGTCTACCTTTGGAGGTGCAGCAGGAATCTTGGCCAAATTTTTAGTGATTACCAAAGATAAATGAAGTCGCCACCAATCATTGGGTTTTTCCAAGGTGTGATTGGTCACCTGTTTCGAGTTGATTTTATTACCAATCCTAGGCTAATAAAAATGGCATTTTTCCTAATCTAACGTGGATGGAAAAAAAAAATCTTGATTCTTGAGTCCGGAAGTTTGGTTACTTATGGGGAAGGTGTTAGGCACCCCATAATGCCTATCCAAGGATAGTCCCTTGTTTTGATAAAACCTTAATTTTCAAAGATTGGCAGTAAAAAACATGATTTTGGCATTGGCTTTCAAGGCTTTGCATACATAAGGGGCTTTGAGGTTTGGCTTTTGAATGGATGTGGTCCCAATCTATACTTTCCTAAGGCATTTGCAAAATACTAGATTTCCATGGCAAAAATCCGGTGACAAGTCACCTTGCTTTCGCGTTGAAAATTAGGCATTAGTTTGCCTTAAATGACGTGGACTGTGACAATCACACCAGCAAGGGTGGAGCAGGTATAAATATACATACATCATGCACAATGCAAGTACACTAAACAGAAAAGTAAATGCCTACATCCATAGAGCATGGCCCAAAATATAGGTTCAGGAAAGTAAACAAGGGTCGCCATACTCTAGAAATGCGGATGAATGGTACATGGCATGATATACCTAATACAACCCATCTAAGAGAGAAATGAGGGAGGAAGGAAGGGGGTTTAAAAGAGTACATAACCAAATGGAAGAGGCTAGACCCCTAAAACTACTAAACATAGCCGCTTGGCTTATATCTACATGCTCGCATCCTTGTCCTTTTTACTTACACCTGGGAAATTGTGTCCTGGCTCCATGCATCCTCACTCCATGTGTATACATGCAAAGGCAAAGACAAGAAACTAGTAAACAATCAATGGAAGGAAAGAGATGTGTAGATAATGTGCAAAGGGAAAAAATCAAACAAGCATTCGAGCGAAGCAAGCATAGCATATGGTAGGAGACATGACAAGCGACAAGATAAGCAAACGAACTAAAAGGCAAGACAAGAAAGGAAGCGAGCAAACAAGCAAACAAGAAAGAAGGAAAACAAGAAAGAAAACAAGCAAAAGGTGGTGTCTGTGAGGACAAATGTAGGTTTGGATTGTTAGGATATGTGCCCTTAAATCTTATTATATGATGCTATATATGACATTATGTATGACTTAATGTTGTGTTTAATAAAGTTGTTTATTTTTATCTAAAATAATGGTAACATGAATGTTCGGACATTATCATATAGTCCATGAGATGCATAGTATGTGATTTATGTGAAAAGTCACAGAAAATATAAATTACAAGTTCTTTATAAACTCAGAATTTATAGTTCGTAGTCGGTGATGAAATTGGGCATTTCATCTGCGAAGACTATAACGTATCAACTAAGATGATTTGTCTTGATCATGGAAGTGATGACTTCTAGCTGATATGTTGATATGTTTTAAGAGTTAAGATATATTGAATTGGACCGCTGTGAGATTTATTATTCTCTCAACGACTGTCAAATGAATAATAAATCTCACGACTTTTATTTGCATGAACTCTTAATCCTGAGAGAATAATGGACCTGATCATAACGTGTAGGTTGCTTTGATATATCAGGAGCGAGATCTAAAGTAACAGTCAAAACCTCAGTATGTTGGGCAGCCACATTTAGTGTTTATGGAACATATATTCTCAAGATGGAATTCATAGTCTCTTAATGGAGATATAAAATATTCCCTTGAGATAAGTTTAATGGGTTCAGTTATTCAGAGAGTTAGACCTAACCACTTTGGTAAGAAATTACTAAAGTATATATTTATGAAATTGGATTTCATAAATATATAATGAATAACTTTAAAGGATTAAACTGGGTACTCAAGGACAAGATGTAGTAATTTTTAAAGTAGCAATCTATATTCATGACTTTGTATTACTACGAATGTTTTATGAAGGGGTTGCGTGTATAATAAAGTCTTAGGATATAATTTATTAATAAGGCCTAGAGTGCAATTATATTTATATAGTGGTATTAAATATAATTAATAGTAACTTTGGACTTGTCAAGAGTTAACGGAAAAGCTTAAGGCCCATTAGAGCTAGTGTCTTGTTGGTCCTTTTTTATCCCATTCCAAGCTACACACTAAAGCCTAATTGGAAAAGCCCAATAGGCCGGCCTAATTAGATAATCAATTAGTTATAAAGGGAGAAACATATAGAATTTTTTATTAGAGAAAGAAAAGAATCGTAGAGAAAGAGAGAGAGTGTGAGACACACTTTCATTCTCTCTTTGGAAACTGATTGAGAGACCACACATCTTGGGCGTAAAGTGGAATTAGAGTGAAGATTAAAAGTGTTCCCAAGTGCTTATAATCTTTATTTTGAATTTCTCCACACCAAGGTACACTATCTTGTTCTTAAATTCTGAAATTTACATAGTGCATGTTATCAATCAAGAATGAAATAGATCCTTGTTTGTTGCTTCCGCTATGTGTTTTGTATGAGATACAAAACCAGATTTTATCCAACATGGATTGAATGTCCATGACTTCATTTATTGAAGCATGGATGACACACTAGCAAGCAAGACTCATGGACAGACATGTCCTAGCTTTCCTTCATTAGATGCTCCTATTGAGGACAAATAGTGATATGATCGTTGGCAGAAATCTAATGAGATGGCCAAGTGCTATATCTTAGCATCTATTTCAAATGTTCTACAATAGGATGTAGAACATGCTTCGGACATCATGCTAAGTCTGAAGGAGATGTTTGGTGAGCAAGGCCGGTTTGCAAGGCAAGAAACCATGAGGTAAATTTATAATACCAAAATGTCTGCAGGAAGTTCAGTAAGGGAGCATTGTCTTAGGATGATTGCTAATCTGAACACATTAGAAGTTTTAGGTGCCGACATTGATGGAGAATCCCAAGTGGATATGATACTCCAGCCATTACCGAATTCATTCAAGGAATTCAAACTCAATTATAATATGAACAAAAAGATTTATTCTTTGTCTAAATTAATGAATGAGTTAGTGGCGGTGGAATGCATCCTTGGTACTTCTAGTGTTGAAGCCAATGTGGGTGAAGCCAATGTGGGTGAAGCTTCTACTTCTCAATCTAAGTCGAAAGGCAAAGGTAAGAAGAAGAAGAAGAACTTCACTAAGAAAGATGGTAAACAAATTGCCTTAGGAGTTGCCAACAAAGGAAAAAAAAAACCAAAGGAAAGTGTTTCCATTGTGGTGAGAAAGGACATTGGAAGAGGAATTGTCCAAAATTCTAAGCTACCAAGAATAAGGGTAATAAAAGTTCCTTTCTTAGAATCCAAAAAATTCCTAGTGTGTGGATTCAGGTTGTACTAATTATATCTGCAATTCTTTGTAGGGGTTCCAGGAGACCAGAAAGTTGAATGAGGGAGAACTATTTCTTACTTTGGCTGATGGGAGTAGGATTTCGGTTGTAGCTGTTGGAGTGTTTAATTTATGCTTTAAGTCTAGAGTTTTAATATTGGAAGACTATTTGTTTGTACCTAATATTCGTAGGAATTTGATTTCTGCAACTTACTTAGGTAAACAGGGATATTGTGTTATCCTTAAAGACAATGTTGTAAGAAAGAAGGATAAAATGTTTATCTATTCTGGCAATATTGTGGATGGTCTTTATATTTTAATTCCTGACATGCATGAATTATACAATTCTAAAATAGATAATAATTCACATGTGAAATCGTTAAAGAGAAAGTTTCCTTCTACTAGTGAAGCATATCTTTGGCACTTGCGTTTGGGTCATATTAATTCAAGTAGGATTCCAAGACTAATCAAAGATGGACTTTTACAGCTCATGAATTTTGATGGTTTTCCAGTTTACAAATCTTGTTTGGAAGGTAAAATGACCAAACGACCTTTTAATGCAAAAGGTAGAAGAGCCCAAGATTTGCTAGAACTAGTACATTCAGATGTATGCGGTCCTATATCAATCCAAGCAAGAGGTGACTATGAGTATTTTATTACTTTCACTGATGATTACTCTAGATTTGGTTATGTGTACCTAATAAAACGGAAATCCGAAGCCTTTGAAAAGTTCAAAGAGTTTAGGGCTAAAGTTTAGAATCAATTAGGTAAACGCATAAAGGCCATTCAATCTGATCGAGGTGGTGGATACCTTCTTAGTGACTTCAAGGATTACTTTACTGAAAATGGGATTATATCCCAGTTGACTGCACCTGGAGCTCCACAACAAAATGGTGTAGCAGAAAGAAGGAATAGGACTCTTTTGGATATGGTTAGATCCATGTTGAGTTATTTGACTCTACCAATTTCCTTTTGGGGATATGCCTTAAATACTACAATGTATCTTCTAAATTTAGTACCTTCGAAGTCTGTTGCTAAAACACTTGTAGAGTTGTGGAATGGGCGTAAGCCTAGTATGTGACATCTCCATATTTGGAGTTGTCCAACACATGTGTTGAAAGAAAAGTCTGACAAGTTACAGTCTAAAACAGAAGTGGTTTTCTTTGTAGGGTATCTAAAAGGAACTGTTGGAGGTTTATTCTATAGTCATAAGGATAATAAAGTGTTTGTTAGCACAGATGCCAAATTCTTGGAAAATGACTATATGAATAATTTTACTCCTAGAAGTAGAGTTGTCTTGGCTGAAATAGATGAACCTGTAGTTGAACAACCAATGGATGAAACTAGGGATGATATGACTGTATTGGATACACCACAAGATATTACTCATGAGATGTCTAATACAAAGATGCCTCATCGTAGTGGGAGAATTATTCGGCTTCCTATGAGATTTAGAGGTTTGGGAGAAACTTACGTAGCTATCTCAGAAGAGGCTGAATCGGATCCCTACACCTATGAAGAGGCAATTAATGATATAGATGCACATCATTGGGTCTTAACTATGAAATCTGAATTGGATTCTATGTATTCCAATCATGTATGGGATCTTGTAAAGGCGCCTCACGTCATTAAACATGTTAGTTGCAAATGGATTTACAAGAGGAAGAGAGGGATAGATGGAAAGGTTGAAACCTTTAAAGCAAGGCTAGTGGCGAAAGGGTATACACAAAAAGAAGGTATTGATTATGATGAAACTTTTTTGCCAGTAGCCATGCTTAAATCTATCAAAATTCTCTTATCCATTGCTGCTTATTATGATTATGAGATTTGGCAAATGTATGTCAAGACTGCATTTCTTAATGGCAATCTTGAAGAAGAAATATACATGTTGCAACCGAAAGGTTTCATAGCAAAGAACCAAGTGCATATGGTATGCAAGTTGAATAGGTCCATTTATGGACTTAAACAAGCATCTAGGTCATGGAACATTAGATTTGATAAAGTAATCAAGTCATTTATTTTTGAACAAAATCTTGATGAACCATTTGTGTACAAAAGACATCGAGACAAAATAGTAATGTTCTCAGTGCTTTATGTTGATGATATTCTACTCATTGGAAATGATGTAGGGGTAATGTCATCGGTTAAAATTTGGTTGTCTAGCCAATTTGATATGAAGGACTTGGGTAAGGCTAACTTTATTCTAGGGATCAAGCTTTGGCGAGATCGCAAGAATAAGATGTTAGGCTTATTACAAGTTGGATATATAGATAAAGTTCTAGAACGATTTAGCATGCAAAATTCTAAGAAATGATTGCTTCCTTTTAGACATGGAGTTCCTCTGTCTGATGACCAAAGGCCTAAGACTCAAGAAGAAGAAAATATAATGAGACAAGTTCCTTAATGCTTCTATAGTGGGAAGTCTCATGTATGCCATGCTTTGTACTAGACTAGATATTTGTTATTTAGTTGGCATGGTCAGCCGATATCAATCAAATCTAAGACCAAAACATTGGCAAGCGGTAAAGCATATTCTCAAGTATCTACGGAGAACGAGAAATTATATGCTTATTTACCATAGTGAGGATTTGATTCCCATTGGCTATACAGATTCAGATTTTCAATCGGATCTAGATTTCAGAAAATCCACTTCAGGATGTGTTTTCACCTTAGGAGGTGGAGCCATAAGTTGGAGGAGTGTTAAGTAATCTTGTATTGCGGACTCCACCATGGAAGCTGAATATGTTGCTGCTTGTGAAGCAACAAAAGAGGCCGTTTGGCTCAAAAAATTCCTTTATGATCTTGGTGTTGTAAGAATGGATCAAGTTCCCATCACATTGTTTTGTGATAATAGTGGAGCAGTTGCACAATCCAAAGATCCAAGAAATTACAAGAAAGGAAAGCACATTAAGAGGAAGTACCATATCATTCGAGACATTGTTGCTCGTGGAGATGTTGTGGTAGCAAAGATTGAAAGTGCAAATAATCTAGCAGATCCTTTTACCAAAACGTTGCCTCAAAGGACCTTCGAGTCACATTTGGAGGGAATGAGAATTAGATTAGTGCACAATAATCTTTAGGGCAAGTGGGAGATTGTTAGGATATATGCCCTTAAATCTTATTGTATGATGCTATATATGACTTAATGTTGTGTTTAATATAGTTGTTTATTTTTATCTAAAATAATGGTAACATGAATGTTCGGACATTATCATATAGTCCATGAGATGCATAGTATGTGATTTATGTGAAAAGTCATAGAAGATATAAATCGCAAGTTCTTTGTAATTCAGAATTTATAGTTCGTAGTTGGTGATGAAATTGGGTATTTCATCTGTGAAGACTATAACGTATCAACTAAGATGATTTGTCTTGATTATGGAAGTGATGACTTCTAGTAGATATGTTGATATGTTTTAAAAGTTAAAACATATTGAACTAGACCGCTGTTAGATTTATTATTCTCTCAACGACTGTCAAATGAATAATAAATCTCACGACTTTTATTTGCATGAATTCTTAATCCTGAGAGAATAATGGACCTGATCATGACGTGTAGGTTGCTTTGATATATCAAGAGTGAGATCTAAAGTAACGGTCAAAACCTCAGTATGTTGGGCAGCCACATTTAGTATTGATGGAACATATATTCTCAAGATGGAATTCATAGTCTCTTGATGGAGATATAAAATATTCCCTTGAGATAAGTTTAATGGGTTCAGTTATTCAAAGAGTTAGGCCTAACCATTTTGGTAAGAAATTACTAAAGTATATATTTATGAAATTGGATTTCATAAATATATGATGAATAACTTTAAAGGATTAAACCGGGTACTCAAGGATAAGATGTAGTAATTTTCAAAGTGGCAGTCTATATTCATGACGTTGTATTACTACGAATGTTTTATGAAGGGGTTGTGTGTATAATAAAGTCTTGAGATATAATTTATTAATAAGGCCTAGAGTACAATTATATTTATATAGTGGTATTAAATATAATTAATGGTAACTTTGGACTTGTCAAGAGTTGGCAGAATAGCCCAATGCCCATTGGAGCTAGTGTCTTATTGGTCCCTTTTGGTCCCACTCCAAGCCACACACTAAAGCCCAATTGGAAAAGCCCAATAGGCCAGCCCAATTAAACAATCAATTAGTTATAAAGGGAGAAACATACAGAATTTTTTATTAGAGAAAGAAAAGAATCGTAGAGAAAAAGAGAGAGTGTGAGAACACTTTCATTATCCCTTTGAAAACTAATTGAGAGACCACACATCTTGGGCGTAAAGTGGAATTGGAGTGAAGATTAAAAGTGTTCCCAAGTGCTTCTAATCTTTGTTTTGAATTTCTTCACACCAAGGTACACTATCTTGTTCTTAAATTCTGAAATTTACATAGTGCATGTTGTCAATCATGAATGAAATAGATCCTTGTTTGTTGCTTCCGCTATGTGTTTTGTATGAGATACAAAACCAGATTTTATCCAACATGGATTGAATGTCCATGACTTCATTTGTTAAAGCATGGATGACACACTAGCAAGCAAGACTCATGGACGGACATGTAAGCAAGTGTGTGAAGATGCATAGAAAGCCAACAGGTGGCACAAACAAGCATGGTAAGCATAGCATCGTACAGAGCGGAAAAGGGAAGGGTACTCACGGAGCAACCTGGCATTTGAAGGTGCCTCCCAAATGGTTACATCCAAACCAGGCCTCATGGGCTTCGGATGTTACCAAACAAGATCAAACTCACAGAAGGCACCAAACATGGCAAAGACTAGAACAAGAGAGGCTAACACAAACATAAAGCATAGAAGCAAGCAAGCATAGACATGAAATTGGGATGATCCAAATGCTTTGATATAGGCCTTGGTGTATGGACGATGATAAAAACCATAGATCAGGTCCTAACCATTAGGCCAAAATGCAAGAAAATATGATAAAAGGAACAAAAAGGGCTACAATAGCACACGGCACGACAAACAAGGTCTAGGCCTAAGCACATACGCATGGCGTGAAGCACGCAAGCACATAGATGATGGTATGAAGCATGTAGAGAACAACAATCTAAGCATGAAAACATACCGATCTATGTGTATAAACATGAAAAAGCGCGTGAAAGCATGTGAATGGACATTTAAGCACGTGGATGTAAGAATAAAAGCATGGAAGAACACCAAATCCAAGCATACAAGCATGTGAAAACATGGATCTAGACATATAGGCATAGGAACATGCATGTAGACATGTAGATATAAACAAGGCATAACCATGGACATGATATCAAGCATGTAAGCATGTAGATCTAAACAACAAATCAAGGAAAAGATAGATCTAGACATCTAAAGCATGGCATAACACATAAAACATGCAGAAAGGCAACTAGGACATGAACAAACATGGAAACATGTGGGAATAAACCAAAAAGCATGCTAAAAGCAACATAAAGCAAGAAACATGCAAGGTAAAGCAACAAATCATGTTATTAAGGCAAAAAGAGCAAGATAAATGTCTGTAAAAGATTTAGAGGGTTAGGGGTATGCATAGTAGCTAAAAAGCTACATCGACACCCCTAAACCCCAAATCCAAAGTGTAGAACCAAGGAGAAGAAGATTGGGTATAAGAACAATACCTTGTATTTTTGGTGAAGAGAGAAGAATCAAGAAGCTTTAATGCATTTTTTGTGTTTTTGGTGGGGAAAAGTGCTGGGAAGAGAGGAAAAAGGTGCAGACAGTGTCCAAGCAAAGAACAAAACTCAAAAAATCTCTTCTTTTTCGATTTAAGGGGTGCCAAGGGCCTTTTATAGCATTGGCGTGTTTTTCTAGGCGGCAGTCCTTCAAGGGCTGCCACCTTGAAATGGCCTCTGATCGGTTGATCTTGACACCCTTGGAAAGATCTTGACTACTTGTTTCTAAAAAGGTATGGAACTTGAAAATCCAACGGTCGGATCAAAAGTTATGGCTCCTGAAAGTGGTGCATTAATCGGTGCGTTAGCCCGGTTTTCCTGATATCTCTGCTATTCTAATTCCAATTTTGACCCATGCATATTCGTTGGACTGAGAATTTGATATTCTTTGCAATGGCACTAGTTTTAACCCGTTCTGACAGTCGGATCAAAATTGGGGTTTTTAGGCCTGTTGGGGGTTAACTCTAGGTCAAACCTGGTCAAACTTGGTCAAAGTTGCCAAAAGTCTACGAGAAGCTCCGGTTTGATGTCAAACTATGAAAAATGATATTTTGAGGGGATTTTGACTTTGTTTGACTTTTGGTCAACCCAAGGTTGACCAAGGGCATTTTGGTCATTTTAGCCAAAAAAAAAGGCATTTTGGGTGCTCTGATGTCCAAACGGGTTACACCACGTCATTCTGGATGTTCTCTTGGCCCCATGGAGAGAAAATAATATTTTTGGATATTTCATAGACGCAAATTGAGGGTGGACAAAATACGGTATCAACAACTGTCCGAGACTCTACCTCCGATGGTACAACGCTCATGTTCCGTGTTATCTTAGACCTTGGGGGGCATGGATCGCGAGGGTTTACCTGTCCTTCCCTATTTATTTCCCAAATCCATAGTGGAATCGCCAATTTAATGTAGGGGCCTTTTACCATCAATGGATCAAAACTCGTTCTCCTACACCAAGGTCTGTGAACTAATGGGTAAGGGAATTGAGACTAGCCTTATGGGATCATACTACAAGCCAACTTGTTCACAAGCCAAGCATGCCCAATATTTAGACAAGGCAGAAAATGACATAGTAGGTTGGGCGTCGAAGAAGCGTTGTTATAGCACAGTAACTATTATAGCAAATATAGCAAAGAAATGCCACAAGAGAACAAATAGTATAGCGGGTTTAATAATATATATTACCACGAAACAGTTGTTATAGTAAGATAGTAGTCAATCCTACAGCAAAATGACTAACACATCAAAAGACGCTATAGTAGAACAACTGATACAGTAAACATAACAAAAGATGCTACAGCAAAACATTTGATATGGTAAAAATAACAAATGATACTTCAATAGAATAACTAATACTATAAATATAACAAAAGGTACTACCGCAAAACAACTCTTACAACAAATATAAATAAATAAAAATAAAAAAGATACTACAGCAGATAAACAAAAGATACTAAAAGCATGAAACACCGCAGCAGAACACGCAGCAACGAAAAGTGTCTTGCGAGTTACAAGAAGCCACAACAGCGTAATAGCAGCAATTCCAGGCAAATGTAATAGTGTTAATTCACCCTCCCAATCTTAGGTTATGTCATTCAGCAGAAACAAGTCCAAGAAAGGAACTAAACGCCAACACAGATAGCCTCATTATGGATTTCTACCATGGAAGTTATTCATGCTAGGGCAAGGGCCTAAATGGTTTTGAATTTGATTTTTAGAGTCCCAAAAGGTGGGAGTGTCAAAAGGAAGAGAAAATATGGTCTATTGATACATGCCTCTATTTCTACCGTGTTTTTTCTCTTCCCTTTTTTTTACCACTTTCTTTCTTTTCTATTTTTTTACTCTTTGTTTTTCTTCCTATCATCCATCGTGGGTTCTTCCTTTTCTTTACCTAAGGCTACATCTCCCTGTTTTATATTGCTTAATTCCATGGGATTTCTCCATTTTGTGCCTAAGGCTTCACCAACTGTTTTTGGCTTCTTGTGGACATCCCTGTAGGATTACCCACTAACCCGTTAGTAGCCCAGTCACTACCTCTACCCAAAGTGTGCTTATTGCACCACTCCTTATTTCAAGACAAAATTCCTTGTTTTATTTCTCCTCTTCCCTCATTCTATCTTACCCGAATGGATAAGAATTAGAGACTATCCCTCTACCTACCCCTATGGCATACATCGAGTGGTCCCAACCCTTTGCTTTCTTCTTTTGGGCAAAATGCCATCCTAGCAAGGCATTTTTCCCAAAAGAAGGCTCGATAGGAACCTCAAAATAGACCCATTTTCTCCCTACTACCAAACCACATCCTTTGAATCCCTTGACCGTAGGCCCACCTCCCTTGTATTGGCTAGGTACAAGTTGGTGATGGTCCGACCCTTGTGTATAAGTTTCACTATCCTTTGTCTTTGTCTTTGTTAGGGACATAATTTTAAGTAATTGGCATATTTTTTGACAAAACGCATTTTACTTGTATTTTGGTAAATCTAAGTAGGTTCAAAATGATCATTACAAGCAGTTAAATTGAAAACATAAAGATTACTCAAGAACTACTCAAGAAAAGTACAATCTGCAAATCTCGATACCTTCTCGACAGAAGCTCGATCTGTCGAGATTCATTAAAGCTCGACACATGTCTCGATCTATTGAGCTTATGAGATTTAGACTATAACCAGCAATGTTTTTATTCTAAAAGGCTATTGTTAATGGGTTTGTATAATCCTCATAAGACTAGGAAAACCTAAGTTTTGTGGGTTTGTATAATCCTTATTGGACTAGGAGAGCCCAAGGTTTGTGTAAACCTATTAGGAATAGGAGAGCTCATTAAGCTCCTATTTAAAGGAGGTGGAAAAAGAAAAACCTAATCCTAGAGAGTTTCATAAGGTTTTCTTTTTGAAACCCTAGCCTCCTCCTACAAAAAAAAAAAAAAAGAGTTATTGCTGCGTTTCTTGTATGCCTTTGGGTTCTGTAATTAAGCAAAATCTCTTGCACCAACATTGAAGATTTTATTAGTGTTTCTATATGAAGCTGCTGCAAATCAACTACAACAATCAAAGAGTTACTGTGGAGTTAGCCATGTACTAGGATTCGTGCAAAAGAGTAAACCATGTACTAGGATCCACGCATCAATTGGTTAGTCACGTACTAGGAACCGTGCATTAAAATGAGAGATTGTCACTACAAAACAAATCTAATTAGGTATTGAGATAAGGGTTCAACTGTGGGTTCAACTGTAGGTTGGTATAAGGTTCTGGAATTTCTTTATTTGTAATCGCTTGTTTTGATAATAATGAATTCTTAGGAGTGGTGACCTTAAAATCACCTAATGAGGTTTTTGCCTCGGAGATTTTTTCCATTCGTAAGCAAATCACCGTGTTATTTAATTTCTGCTGCATATTTTGTTAATTAGTGATTTGTTTGTGCTGCCACACTCATTGCATGTAATTGAACCTAATTAATTCACTTGGCTAATTAATTGGTTAATTCATTACAATGGGTCAATACATTTTTTGCCTATCAAATGGTACAAAGTAGGCATGCTCTGATTAGGTTTTAATCTTTGCTATGTGATCCTTGACCCCTGTCATCATGGAAACTCTTAATTGTTTTGATTTTCATGATCTTGTGTTGAATCATGATGATGATATTCAAGATGCCTATTGCAAGCTTTATAATTTTTGTATGAAATCTCTTGAATATTCTACAAAATTAAAAGCTAATTTTAAAAAGGTCAAACTTGAAAAAGATGAATTGATTGCAAAATTGGATGAAGCAAATAATTTGAATGAAAAATTTAAAAATCAAATTTCATCTCAGGTGGAAAAAATTAAGAATTTGGAAGAGTAACTAGTTGAATTTAAAACTGAAGTTGAAAATTTAATTAGTATCAAACTTGTTGTTAAGCCTAACTCAAAAGAAAAAGATTTTGTAATCCTCCACTTAAAAGGAATAATGAATAGTTGAAGGCTAATATTGCTAGGATAGACAAAGGTAAACAACCTAATGTTAACGTTGAAGTCTCTAAACCTATGTCTAAAACTCCTCCTAGGATGAAAGAAAAATCTGAATTTATCCCCATTTGTAATCATTGTCATATTGTTGGTCATATTAGGCCAAATTGTCCTAATTTGAAGTCTCTACCTACCTCTAAGGTTAGACCTCCTTCTAGGAAGCCGAGTAGTCCTAAAACTATATTGGTAAAAATCTGGTTTTGTATCTCATACAGAACACACAGCGGAAGCAACAAATAAGGATCTATTTCATTCATGATTGACAACATGCACTATGTAAATTTCAGAATTTAAGAACAAGATAGCGTACCTTGGTGTGGAGAAATTCAAAACAAAAATTAGAAGTACTTGGGAACACTTTTAATCTTCACTCAAATTCCACTTTAAGCCCAAGATGTGTAGTCTCTCAATCAGTTTCCAAAAGGAGAATGAAAGTGTGTCTCACACTCTTTCTATTTTTCTTTTTCTCTACACTTCCTTTTCTAAAAATAAATTTTGTATGTTTCTCCCTTTATAACTAATTGATTATCTAATTGGACTAGCCTATTGGGCCTTTCCAATTGGGTTTTAGTGTGTGGCTTAGAATGGGACCAAAAGGGACCAATAAGACATTAGCTCTAATGGGCCTTGGGCTTTTCCGTCAACTCTTGACAAGTCCAAAGTTACCATTAATTATATTTAATACCACTATATAAATATAATTGCACTCTAGGCCTTATTAATAAATTATATCCCAATACTTTATTATACATGCAACTCCTTCATAAAATATTCATAATAATACAAAGTCATGAATATAGACTACCACTTTGAAAATTACTACATCTTAATCCTTGAGTACCCGGTTTAATCCTTTAAAGTTATTCATGATATATTTATGAAATCCAACTTCATAAATATATACTTTAGTAATTTTTTACTAAAGTGGTTAGGCCTAACTCTCTGAATAATCAAACCCATTAAACTTATCTCAAAGGAATATTTTATATCTCCATTAAGAGATTATGAATTCCATCTTGAGAATATATGTTTCATCAACACTAAATGTGGTTGCCCAACATACTGAGATTTTGACCGTTACTTTAGATATCACTCCTGATATATTAAAGTAACCTACACATAATAATCAGGTCCATTATTCTCTCAGGATTAATAGTTCATGCAAATAAAATTCGTGAGATTTATTATTCATTTAACAGTCGTTAGGAGAATAATAAATCTCACACGGTCCAATTCAATATGTCTTAACTCTTAAAACATATCAACATATCAATTAGAAGTCTTCACTTTCATGATCAAGACAAATCATCTTAGTCGATACATTATAGTCTTCGCAGATGAAATACCCAATTTCATCACCGACTACGAACTTTAAATTCTGAGTTTACAAAGAACTTGTAACTCATATCTTCTGTGACTAAATCACATAAATCACATACTATGCATCTCATGGACTATATGATAATGTCTAAACATTCATGTTACCATTATTTTAGATAAAAATAAACAACTTTATTAAACAAAACATTAAGTCATACATAATATCATACATAACATCATACAATAGGATTTAAGGGCACGTATCCTACCAAACTACTCATATTTGTCACCATTGTGGTGTTTCTGGAAATAATCGTCCTAATTGCTTTAAGTTATATTTTCAAAAGCAAGTGTCCAAACGGTCACAGGTTTCCTCTCAATGACCTACACCTTTGTTTGGAGAGTTATTAAAAACTTTGAGCTTTTTAACTCAATTTCAAGAGAATTTCAATTCTTCTATGTCCTTTAGTAGACATACTAGGACACGTGTATTTTCATCTTCACGGCCAAAGACTTGTGCTATGTGGGTGAAAAAAAAGCCTAAGACTTAATTTTCTTTTTTTTTAGTTATCTACTTTAATTCTTTCTATCTAAAGTGGGACTCTCTTACTTTGTTTAACATGTTTTCAGTTTTTCTTTATTTTGTTTTTCATAAAAAATAAAAAATAAAAAATTGAAAAATCAGAAAGATACAAAAACAGTGCGTGTTTGTATACATTGGTAATTTTGTACCTTGAATGGCCAATGAAACAAAATTTTCTAAACTTTATATCTTTTGTAGCTTAGATGAGTATCTCTATGCACAACTAAGCAAGTGAGTTTTATGGCTCGTGTTTGTGATGAGTAAGGTTAAGTGATATCTTATACTTAAACACTCGTATCATTGTTTTTGACGAGAAGAACTAAAAAACCCTAAAAGAAAGGCATAAATAACCATCTCACCATTGTTGCCCGCCAATCATGAAATGATATCAGTATGCTTCGGCATAGCAAAAGTGCAATGCCAAAAAGTTTAACATAATTGGGTATTTCTTTTCTCTCTCTTATATATCCATGCATGATATGCTTAATAAAAGAAAAATAAAATCAAAAAGATCAAAATGCTTTAAAACATGATTGCAAGTGTGTATTCCAGGAGAGGTGGAGTTATAGGATGTATTTCAAAGGTGATAGTCCCTATCAAGCTGTTATGATCATGTATGAGTTAAATTAATTTACTCATATCTCAAATCACCATAACATATAGACACATGCAATCTTACGATGTTTCTCACACATAATACGCAATATTCTTTGCTATTTTCGATACATGTGCAGGTACAATGTGATTTGACCTTCACAAGGTCTACATGTGTTAGTGTATGTCCACTAAACTGTCTTGACTTGTTTTTAAAATATAAAATTAGTTAGACTTGTTTAGTGTGTGTTTGTGTGTGTGTGTTTTGGATCTAAATGCATGACAATTTTCTTGTTGAGAGATGTTTTTGAGAGCTTAACATGTTGTTTGGATTTTTGGTTGTGTAGCATGCTTGATTGCATTCATGTCTGTGTTTTTCTCTTATTGAAAAACTATTTTTAAGCAATCTCGACAGCTCCTTAACACCTCTCGACAGCTAGTCTATCTATCGAGCTCTTCAGCATTTTCTTATCGCAATCTCGATATCTTCTCGATAGTTTCTCTATCCATCGAGAAAGTTTCTGTCTCCTCGATAAATGCTTGATAGTTTCTTGATCCATTGAGGTTGGCTTCTTCTCAATAGACTCTCGACACCTCTCAATCGATCGAGATACCCTTGCATACATTTCATTTTTCTTTGTTTTGCATTTTTTTTTCCTTTGTATCCATAACATCTTGTTTTTCTTTTTCATGTAGGTCTCTAGTTCCCTGTTCTCCTCGTTCCCTCTATATCGATTTTCTGTCTATCTCTGGTCATATCTTTTGGCTTTTTATACCCTTTGACAATCGTTTCAAAAATGAGGAGAAATTTGAGAATTGAATATCATTCCTCAGGAGAAGTAATAAACTTAAGGGGGAGAACTTCATGTTAAAGGGAAGAAAGTTTTTAATGTAACTAACTTAGGGGGAGAGTTAGTTTGATACGCATTAATATTGATATATTTTTTGTGTTGTGTATCTTTTCGTTTTGTAACCATTTACATACATCATGTGTTGTTTCTATATTTGATAATGATGTATGTGTTTCACTCTTTATCTCACATGTGTTTTTTTTTTTTTTCTCTCTTTATACACATGTTTCTTTTTTATTTAACTTGTCATTATTTTCTACATAGTACCTTGATGTGTTTTTTTTAGTGTCTTTTAGGAAAGACAAGTTAAAGCTAAGTCAAGATTCCAAACCTTCTTCTTGCAGCAACTTCCAAGGTTCAAATCTTTTAGACTAGGCTTATTTATTCTGTAATCTTAAGTAGAATGTATTCTAGGACATTCAATGTAGTCATGTGGTTTTGTTACAGATTGCCAAAAGGGGAGATTGTTATGGACATATTTTTAAGTAATGGCATATCCTTTAACAAAACGCACTTTACTAGTATTTAGGTAAATCTAAGTAGGTTCAAGATGATCATTACAAGCAGTTAAATTGAAGACATGAAGATTACTCAAAAACTGCTCAAGAAAAGTGCAATCTGCAAGTCTCAATACCTCCTTAATAGAAACTTGATCTGTCGAGATTCACTAAAACTCGACACAGTTCTCGATCTACAGAGCTTACGGGATTTAAACTATAGCCAGCAATATTTTTATTCTAAAAGGTTATTTGTTTATGGATTTGTATAATCCTCATAGGACTAGGAAAACTCAAGGTTTGTGGGCTTGTATAATCCTCATTGGACTAGGAGAGCCCAAGGTTTGTGTAAACCTATTTAGAATAGGAGAGCCCATTAAGCTCCTATTTAAAGTAGATGGAAAAAGAAAAATCTAACCCTAAAGAGTTTCACCTCCTTCAGAAGAAAGTGTTCTTGTTGTGTTTCTTATACGCCTTTGGGTTTTGTAACCAAGCAAAGCCTCTTGCACCAATATTGAAGATTGTATTGGTGTTTCTATGTGAAACTGTTGCAAATCAACTACAACAATCAAAGGGTTGCTGTGGAGTTAGTCACGTATTAGAATTCGTGCAAAAGAGTAAGGCGCGTACTAGGATTCGTGTACTAGGATCCGCACATCGATTAGTTAGTCATGTATTGGCTTGTTAGGTTCATTACCTCTTTCCTTGGGCTTCCCCGGCCCAGTTACTCACTTTTTCTTCTTGTTGTGCGTATGGGCCTGCTAGTTTTCATTCTTGATATATTAACCCATTGGGCTTGTTACCTCTTTCCTTAAGTTTCTCTAGCCTAATTGCTTTACTTTTACCTCTTGTTGTGCCTATGGGCTTGTTGGCTATCATTCCAATGATGTTGCCCCATTGGGCTTGTTACCTTTTTTCTTAGGTTTCTCGGGCCCAATTGCTTTACTTTTACCTCTTGTTGTGCCTATGGGCCTGATGGATGTTATTCCTATCATGTTGGCCCATTGAGCTTGATACCTCTTTCTCTGGGCTTCTTCGACCCATTTACTTTATTCTTACCTCTTGCTTTTCTTATAGACTTACTAGTATTATTTCCGCCATGTTGGCCCATTAGGCTTATTACCTCTTTCCTTGAGCTTCCCTTGCCCAATTGCTTTACTTTACCTCTTTTATTTTTTATTTTTTTATCCATCTTTCCTTATTGTTGGGCTTTTTTTGCTATTGGGCATTTTTGTCAAAAGGGGCATCAATAGAAACTAAACACTCCACACAAGTGCCCTGTGGACCACATTTGTAACAGTGCTTCTTGTTATGAATAAATAAATCTCCTCTCTCTATCAATAAACAATTAAATTGATAAAAATACCGTCCAAAGATGTAATGAAAGAAGGAAAATTTTATAAAAAATATCACTCTTTCATTTTAATTCTATGTTAGAAATTCTCAAAATATAACTCTCTTTAAAAGTCAATTAATAAATTTCTTAACTTAATTTTGTAAATATTACTAATAATATGGAAAGGTATAAATTTTTGGATAAAATAGTAGTCAACATTTTTAAAGTTTGGGTTAGTGACAGTCAAGTTTAATACATTTCAAAAATTTTCAACTTGGTCCTAAATCGTTACTCATTTTCTGCTCTCTATTATGATGATTAAGGACCAAATTAGTTATTTCTAAAATATTTTGGATTTATTTGACATTGGTCCAAATCTAAAAAATGTTAAGTGTAATTACCTAAATTATTATATATAATCGGTATAGGAAATATGGGAGATTTTGGCCATTTGCTCCTATTGAGTAACATATTTGGCAATATGCCCCTATTTTGAAACTATTGAGGCTCGTGCCCCTGTTTTGAAACTCGATTTAATAAAATCGAGTTTCAATAAATAAATAAAAAAACTCAATTGCATGGAACTCGAGTTATGCCAAATGAAACTTAAAAAAAAAAAAAAAAAAAAAAAAAAAAAAAAAAAATTGCATGAAACTCAAGCTCATGGAGCTCGAGTTCCATAAAAAAAGCCACTATAAACTCCCTAAACGTAGCTATATGTATGGCAGATCAAACTTATTAAAAAAAAAAAACTTGCATGGAACTTGAGTTCAAGTAGCTCGAGTTTCATAAAAAACATCATTATAGATTCCCTGAATGCAGTTATATTTATAAGGCGATCAAACTTTTAAAAAAAAAAAAAAAAAAAAAAAAAAAAAAAGAAGAAGAAGAAGAAGAAGAAGAAGATGGAACTCGAGTTCCATAAAAAACGCCGCTATAGCACTAAAAACGCCACTATAGGTATGGAACTCGAGCTCTATGAATTCGAGTTTCATGCAAGTTTTTTTTTTTTTTTTTAATTTTTAAGTTTCATTTGACATAACTCGATTTTAAGCCAATCGAGTTTTTGATTAAAACTAAATTTTATTAAAATCGAATTTTAAAACAGAAACACAAACTTAAATAGTTTCAAAACAAGAATATATTGTCAAATTTTTTAAAAAATAAGAGCAAAAATACTAAAATTCTCAAGAAATATGACAAATGAATGTAAAGAATAGTGAAAAATAGCTTGGGCTGCTGAACTGTCATCTATTGGTGCCTTGCCTTCAATACCAATTTCAAATCCCCAAAAAAAAAAAAAAAAAAAAAAAAAAACAAACAAACATAAAAAAGAAAGAGACAGATAAAGTTACAGTGAGGGAGAGGAGGGGCTTTCCACGCAATTGCAGAGAGAGAGAGAGAGAGAGAGAGAGACAGACACACTTGAATAAGCATGGGGAGGTTGGGGTGTCTTATCATCATCAACAGCCCAACAGGTGGCAGACACTTGTTCCCTTCTTGTGCACGTGTCATTCTCTCCTTCTCAGTATGACCGTGAAATTGGGATGTTTTGGCGCGAAAAAAAGGCACTGGTGGGTTCCACGTCGGCTCCCTTTGGCGCGAAACCGAAGCGATCCCCCCCCCCCCTTCTCGGTCCACTCATCTCCATTTACGTAACCCACTTGCCATCCTCTCTTTCTCCCTCATCTCATCTATTTGTGTCAACACACATGCATGTACTATATCATCATCATCTATGGTGGGCCATAGTGCATTGTCATTTATATCATGATGTGCATCCCCCATTATATTTAATTTACTGTAATATATAATGGGTAACAAAATCAAAATGCTAATTTATATAGTACTAATATTTTTCCAAATAGTAAGTTATTACTAGATTTGATCTCTAAGACATCTTATGCAGTAAATTATTACTAGTTCTCATTTAAATCTATCATTAAAATTATATTTACATTTATTATTTACCGCTTAAATAGGTTTTATTGTGAAGATATTATTTACCTAGTTTTATTTTTTAATAAAAAATATAGAATGAAAACACCATTTTGGTCCTTACATTTTGGGGACACAGTTAATTTAGTTTCTACATTTTGGTAGCAGTCAATTTGGTTCTTGCTATTTTCAACTTGCGGTCAATTTAATCCCTACTGTTAGCTTAGTAACAGAAAATGCATACATAGCTAACAGTGTGCACAGTTGGCACATTTGATACTGACATGGCAAATAAATTAATAAAAATAATGTTTAATAAATATTTTAAAATTCCATGTTGGCATTTTCCCCCAATTTTAATAAAAATAATTTTAATTTTAATTTCATAGTTTTAAAGATGAAAAATAAAAATAAAAATCTCAGATTTTCTTTGCATTTACATGTACTTTCTTGGCAACCAAACACAAAAATACAAATATTAGATTAGTACATCAACACAGACCCATTTCATTTGAGACCACCTTTAAACCCGTAGTTTGCCCCTTACAATCTTAATTAGAAATGTAAACAACCAATACTACAACCAACAGACCCACTCTCTGATATCACCAAACCCATTTTAAGACTAGAAAACCCCACACTCCAACTAGAGCCAAGGTTACCAGATTAAAGAGAGATATAGCCAGAGCTTAGGGATGCGAGTTCAAGGTCCTCAGTTTATGCCGACCCGCCACTAGTCACATCGTAACACCAATCGAAGCTCCATGCGTGCTCTAACCCGAGATGATTCAATCATTCTTGCCTTACACCACTGTCGTTATCCTGCCTTGTGTCGTCGTCATTCTTGCCTTGCGCTGTCACCAGCCACCAAACCCCATCACTAAACAGAGATCTCATCGCAGCCACCCAATGATCAAGCTTGTTTCCTTTGTAATGGATTTTCTTTTGGTTTTTAGGGTTTGGAAAATAGGGTTTTGAGGTTGATTTTAGATTCCCTGGGTTTGGTGTTTTGATTTGGTTTTTTGAGGTTTCAAGGAGATATTTGGCCACCAGATTATCTGGATTTTTTGTAAACAAATTTAGCTAGACTTGTCCCCATCAAAGCCATAGGATTGGACTTAACACAAAGATACCAACTCAAAATGAGAGGGTTTCCATCTAGGTTTGCTCTTGTTCTTTTTCATTTTCTTTTTTTGCTTCTGTTTGGTTACCGAGAAAGTTTGCAGGGAATAGTTTGTTGAATTTTTTTTGTATTCTAAAATTCCAACTTCTTATTGGCTATTTTTAATCAAGATGTTTCTCAATTGTATAGAGGTGAGATGATGTGGAATATATTCATGAATTCAAGGATTTAAGATAGAAAAATAAAGAAGGTGATTTTGTGTTTGGGAGCCATGAAAATCAAAGAAAATCTGAGATTCCTAATTTTTTTCCTACCGTGAAATTAAAATAAAAATTATATTTATTTTTATTAAAATTGGGAAAATGCCAACGTTGAATTTTAAAATATTTATTAAACATTATTTTTATTAATTTTTTTGTCAAATCAGTATCAAATGTGTCAACTGTACACACTGTTAGCCACGTTTGCATTTTCTGTTATTAAGTTAACGGTAAGAACTAAATTGACCACAAGTTGAAAATGACAAAGATCAAATTGACTGTTATCAAAATGTAGGGACTAAAATAGAGTTTTCGCCAAAATTATAATTAATATCCCGTAATATTATAAGTCAAATTCATTCGTGGTTTACGTTGAGTAGGAAATTATGAAAGGGTTATGTTAATGAGTATCTTTAGGATAATGATTAATAATTTACTTTAGGAAAATTTTGACACAAATTTTCTAAAAAATAAAAAAATTTATCAAAATATTAATTAATTTTTTCTCATAAATTTTTTTGAAAATAAATTATTAATCATTGTCTTAATAACTATCGTTGTATTTTCTATTAAGAAACTGTGTAAAGTGATTAGGATAAAGACTAACTGCAAGCGAGAAATTAAATAAAGGTCCGATTAATGTGTGTCCTTAAACTATTTATTTTTTAAAATATTTTTTCGGTAATTAAAATAATTATCAATACTTTTTTAATTCTTAAAAAAATATTTTAAAAAATAATTAATTATTATGTGCCTTAGCAAAATCCATTAAAGAATGATGCTTATTGGCAAATGGCAATCTCTCTCACTTGGTGGACTTTTGTTTTGCTGTTTCGGCTGTTGGTATACCAACTTGGGGCAAGTATAGGTTAGCATGTGAGAGTAGGACAGGGTCTCTGCTGCATGCGTTATTCAGTTGCCAGCAGGCTTGGTGTGAGTCGTTAGATGAAAACATTTGCTGTTTTCGGTGCAAACTTTATCACGTGCTAGGTGTTGTTCTTCTTTCTTGCATGACCTTCACATTTTCAAACATGAATCAGTACGACAATCTCGACCAACTAAATAAATAAATATTTTAGTAGCAACTAGTTTTGTAACAGACTGTAGTATAGCCTAGTAGTGATAGTATCAACGAACGAGAGAGGATAGCTTAATTAATAGCCGTCAGATACTCTTCCGTTGGTATTGAATCTATTGATAGGAAGTCATGGCGGCCCGTACCTTGTAAATTTGAGCAGTAGTATGTCCTCCGTCACGCGCGTGATTAAGAGTTTAAGCGGGTCCAGTCAACAGACAGACCCCAATTTTTTTTTTAATTATAAAAAAATGTAAAACATACTGACTATTATTCCTGAAGTTTGAATTAATATTATTTAAGTTTAAAATTTTTCAAAAATTCTTAATCAGGGAAAGAAATAAGAAAAATGAGTAATTGTTTAGTGTGGAGTTGGGTATAGGAACCAAATTAATTAATTTTAAAAGGTATTTAAAATAATTGGCATTAACCCAAATTGAGGAATATTGATTTTATTATTTTAAGGATATTGTTAGTAAAATGTTGACATGACAGAATTTAGATCATTAAATTATTAAAATGTGATTAGGATTTAAAAAAAAAATCTATTGATAAAGTACTTTATAAAATCTAAAAGATTTGAATTCATATGACTGATATTATTATCAGCTCAAAGCATTTATTTCTAAACCAAAAACACAAAGAAGAAATTATAGCCAAGAGCACAACCAGGAAAGGAAGTCTACTCAGAACAAGGAGAAGACAAAAAAAAAGCGAGAGGAAAGGAACTAGATAACTACAACCTTCCCTCCTTCCCTCGTATCAGCCCAAATAGCTTTCTTAAAAGAAACACGAACATCTTTGTATTTGTTATCCTTGGTCGAAAATAACCAAATATATTGGTTTAACTTTACACATGAGAGAATCGATATTTCATGTTCAGGAGGCTGAAGTATGAAAAAAATAAAAATCACTAATATATATATATATATATATATATATATATACATAGGGATGATCAGCCCAGTAGTATATATTGGGCTGAGGGCCCGGTCTAAGGACACTTAGTTGTCTGAGGATGAGTAGACGTTGTTATGGAGATCGACATTGATGAATAAAAAAAAGGATCTGGTTATGATGATTCGAGAAGGGGGTTCGAGGAGGGCTGCTTCCTCGGCTGAGCGAAATAGAGGTCAGAAGGTACAGTCTGCCATCTAGAAGCAACGTTACAAGAGTATCTATTGATAAGGATATACATCGTGAGAGCACAAGACAAAGGAAAGCTATGAAATATCTAAGAGAAAGCTGTTACCACCGTATTGAATGCTCTATAGCTAACTCTCTAGCTGCATTGATGAGGAAGTGATACTTGAACAGTAGTTTTCAGCCTTACAACTATTCCCAAAGATTTTAGGAATGTGCTGATGGGACAAGGATCAACACCAGTAATTTGATTTACACGTGGATGGTAGAGATAAAAGAGGGAAGATAGTATAAAATAGAGAGAAGACCTTGAGGGGGGGAACGAAAAATGAAGAGAAAAACATTGTAAAATTAAGAACAATATTTGTAATCAATCCCAAAAGAAATAGATACAAGAATCAACCTCCTCAGATTATGTCCAAGAACGATTTTTCTTAGATAAAATCAGTTATTCTTTATTCTATTGTCATCTTTACCCACTATGATTGTTGTCTAAACACATCAGAACCTAATTTTCTAATCAACTCTCTACAAATTCATTGTATTAAGCTCTTTGGGCCTACTCCTTTTCCTGTCATATATCATTTATTACATTATGTGTTACATTTCTTACTTACTTAAGTATTAAACAAAACTTTAGTTATGCCTGATTCCTCGGACCACCTACTTAGGATAAATTAATACTTCATATCATTTTTTTAAGTGTTAAACAAAACCTTAGTTATGACTGGTTCCTCAAACCACCTACTTTGGGTAAATTAATGATTCATATCATTTTACTTAAGTATCAAACAGAACCTTGATCATGTCTTGCTCCTCAGACCACATACCTTGGGTAAATTGATATTTTTTTTTTTATCATTTTTCTAAGTGTTAAACAAAACCTTAATTATGCCTAATTTCTCGGATCACCTACTTTGGGTAAATTAATACCTTATAGCATTTTTCTAAGCGTTGAATAGAACCTTAGTTATATTTGGTCCCTCGAGACACCTATTTTGGGTAAATTAATGCTTTATGTCATTTTATTTAAGTATCAAACAAAACATTGATCATACTTGGCTCCTCCAACCACATACCTTGGGTAAATTTATATGGTTTATCATTTTTATAAGTGTTAAACAGAACCTTAGTTATGCCTGGTCCCTCAAACCACCTACTTTGAGTAAATTAATACTTCATGTCATTTTACTTAAGTATGAAGCAAAACCTGGTCATGCCTGACTCCTCGGACCATATACCTTGGGTAAATTTATATGTTTTGTCATTTTTTTAAGTGTTAAACAGAACCTTAGTTATGTCTGGTCCCTCAGACCACCTACTTTGGGTAAATTAATACTTCATATCATTTTACTTAAGTATCAAATAGAGCATTGGTCATGCCTGGCTCCTCGGACCACATACTTTGGGTAAATTTATATGTTTTATCATTTTTTTAAGTGTTAATCAGAATGTTATTTATGCCTGGTTTCTCAAATTACATACTTTAGGTAAATTAATACTTTTTATTATTTATTTAAGTCTTAAATAGAACCATCCATGCTGAATGGCAAGGACCTTCCCTGTAGTGACTTGAACAAATGGACATTCATGAGCATCACTTAAAACATTTGTAAGTATATCAAATATATCTGTTATCTGTTTGAGATTTGATTGTCCCCCCAAGTCCTTTTTGACTTATTGACAAGTGGGGGTTTAAGTGGAGTCTGATGTGGATGAATGCTCTGCTATTATGTATATTTTTGAAGTTGAAGGTATGCTTTGATGAGGTTGTGGACTTAGTAGGTTTAACCTGTTTTGTTGCTAATCAGGAAGGTGTGATAACTATGCTACCATTTATGCAGATAACCAAATGGAGCTATATCTCATTGTCATGTTAGTTAAGTGTTAAATAAAACAATAACTATGTTAGAATCAATACAAATATCATATGAAAGAAAACTTATAATTATCACTGATCTGAGCCTTAGAAAAAGGCAAGTTGCTTACAAAAGATTAAACTGAATTACAAGTTCAAGGAACAAAAACAATAGTTAAAAAAAAAAAAAAGACAACTCACGGTTTCATCTTTATTACAAGTTTGTCCTTTGGATACATGGCAGGCTGGGTGGTTGCTGCTGCGGAGGATGCCAAACCCTTACTCTTGGGATCTTTCTTGGCAGGAATGGGGAGAGTTGTCAAAATCAACTCATGGCTTTGAGAAACCACCCCTCCCTTGGAAGAATCCTTGGATGCATTTGAGGGCTTTGTCATCTCAGGGGTGACCTCTTTGGGGACTTATTTCTCCTTATCAGGTGCACTGGTTTACTCTGCGCCTTTTTAAGGATTGTTGGGAGGAGGAGGGTCCTTGGTTAGAATCTCTTTAACAGGGCTTGTAACGTTAGGGGCTGCGTCATCCTGGGAGGCTAGGGAACTTGATGCCCAGATTGCAAGGGGGTAGTATACATTTTTTGCTCTCTTAAGTGCTGAGGAGGCCTCAACCCTTGCCAGGTTGAGGGCCTTGTTCCATACTTGGAGGCAGTATGCTCTACATGCCCTCGAAACCTCAAACCTAAGGGCCTCCTCGGTCTCAGCTACCCCCATGTCATAGCCATCTTGGTCTGCCTGATCCTTGGTTTTCTCAGCATCCTCCAGCTTCTGCTTTAACAGTTTGATTTGCTCCATGGTAGTAGCAAGCCCATTCTCGGTTTGGCGAAGTTTCTTGCGCTGAGTCTTGGCCTATCTCTCTGCCCCTTCCAGTTCCGTCTCAGAGCTTTTCTTCTTCGTCTCAGCCTTGATGAGCTGGGCGTTCAACTCCTTCACCCTTTTCTCAGCTGCATTAAAGGCCTCAATAGCAGCAATTTGCTTGCCCTCCTCATCCTTCATTTGTCAATGAGAAAGATTCACCAACTCCTCGACTCTAAAAGTGGCTTGGACAGCCTGTAAAGGAAATTTAGCAAGTAAAGGCAAGAGTAAAAAAAAAAAAAAAAATAATAATAAAAATAAAAAAAATAAATAACAGATTTAGCTTGAACAACTTACCATAGCAGGGTCTCTCTTCAGACTTAGAAGCACCTTGTGTTTTTTCATGGTCTTTAGATCGGCCATGTCATCAGGTAGTAGCAGGGCTTACTCTATAGCATTTGCCACGTACTGGGCCTTTCCTTGTTACCAGTCCCTGATTATGGAGTTCCTAGGGAGGGAGGCCCCATCTTGTTAGGATTAGTGCCCTTAAATCCTATTGTATGACGCTATATATGATATTATGTATGACATTATGTATGACATGATGTATGACTTAATCTTGTAATTAATAAAGTTGTTTTATTATAATCTAAAATAATGGTAATATGAATATTGGACATTATCATATAGTCCATGAGATGCATAGTATGTGATTTATGTCAAAAGTCACAGAAGATATTGATGATGCAAAGAAAATTAGTAAGTTGGATGCTTCGGGTTTCAAAGGGCTAGTGACTGTTTGGAAGGCCTGGAGAAAAAAAAAAAAAAAAAAACACACACACACACACACACACAAATGATCAAAGGTGACCAGGGTGGACTGGCCAAGAACCCTTCAATGCCAAAGTTAGTTTCTCTCTAAAATTTTGGAGTTCCAACTTTTCAGGAATTGTAAAAACTTACCTTTATTTGGTCTAAGTGGGTGTTTATATAATGTACTCTCAAAGCGGTTATTTGATTGGTAACTTACCCTGTATTTAAGGAGGTCAGAAGGCTCAAGAATAATTTCTATAACCACTGTGGGAGTCATATTTCATCTTTATCTTCTATAACTGCCATTGGTAGTTAAGCACTCAGTTGGCAGATACAGTGGTGAACCATGATATTGCTCATGCCTTGGAATGGTAACACGTGGTTTAATTTATTAGTTTGTGTGGATGAACAACACTTGGAATTTTCCCAAGTGTTGGGGGGGTTGTCCACGTGGCTTCCTTATGGACGACCCACTTGCTCATGGATGACCATCTTGGACGGCCCATTTGTTTATGGACTACTGTCTCGCTGAATATCATCATTCTTGTCTTTCGGCTCTGGACGACACCCATGGACGAGCTGGAGTTCTTCCATTTTCAGTTCACCACTAGATATAAATCACAATTTTTTTTTTTTGTAAATTTAGAATTATAGTTCATAGTCGATGATGAAATTGGGCATTTTATCTACGAAAACTATAACATATCATCTAAGATGATTTGTCTTGATCATGGAAGTGGGGACTTCTAGTTGGTAGGTTGATATGTTTTAAGAGTTAAGACATATTGAACTGGACGGCTGTGAGATTTATTATTCTCCTAATGACTGTCAAATGAATAATAAATCTCACGACTTCTTTTTACATGAACTCTTAATCTTGAGAGGATAATGAAACTGATCATGAAATGTAAGTTGCTTTGATATATCAAAAGTGAGATCTAAAGTCAGATCAAAACCACAATATGTTGGGCAACCATATTTAGTGTTGATGGAATATATATTCTCAAGATGGTATTCATAGTCTCTTAATGGAGATATAAAATATTCCCTTAAGATAAGTTTAATAGCTTCAGTTATTTAGAGAGTTAGGCCTATCCACTTAGCAAGCAGTTACTAAAGTATATATTTATGAAATTGGATTTCATCTCTTACTAAAGTATATATATATATATATATATATGAAATTGGATTTCATAAATATATGATGAATAATTTTAGATGATTAAACTGGGTACTCAAGGATTAAGATGTAGTAATCTACAAAGTGGTAGTCTACATTAATGACTTTGTATTACTACGAATATTTTATGAAGGGGTTGCATGTACAATAAAGTCTTGGGAGAAAATTTATAAATAAGGTCTAGAGTGCAACTATATTTATATAGTGGTATTAAATATAGTTAATGGTAACTTTGGACTTGTCAAGAATTGATAGAAAAGCCCAAGACTTATTGGAACTAGTGTCATATTTGTTCTTTTTTGGTCTCACTCCAAGCTACACATTAAAGCCCAATTGGAAAGGCCCAAAAGGCTAACCCAATTAGATAATCAGTTTTATGGAGAGAAACATACAGAATTTTTAATGAGAAACAAGAACATGAAATGGTGTGTGTGTGAGTGTGAGATACTCTCTTATTCTCCCTTTGAAAAATGATTGAGAGACCACACTTCTTAGGGGTAAAGTGGAATTCGAGTGAAGATTAAAATGGTCCCGAGTATTCTGATTTTTGTTTTGAATTTCACCACACTAAGGTACACTCTTTTGTTCTTGAATTCTGAAATTTGCATAATACATATTAACAATTGCAAATGAAGTAGATTCGTTAATTTTTCGCTGCGTATGTTTTGTAAGTGATAAAAACATGTATTTAACCATCACTTCTAAAACCAAAGGGGGATTCCAGTTTGGTATCTTGGCGCGGAGATTACGTCCTCTGTCTCTTGGTGCCTCATCACTTAAGGATCTTGTTTCGGTAGTCTTGGCTACCTTAGCCCCTTTTTAAGGCCCATTCTCCTTGGAAAGAACACCCCGGCCTTCTTCCATCACATCCTTCCCCTTTTGTTCTCATTTCCTCTTTTTATCTACAAGTTCTTGCTGAGGATCATGAGAAGTGGGGAGAGAGGGGTGTTTGGCTTGACTGACCGCCTTGGGCGCCTTGCCCCCATCTTGAGACCCCATTACCTCCATAGGACCAGCCCTAGGTTTGCGCTGTATCCCTATTGCTTCAGGAACAATGATGTTTTTTTGGCTACTATTTACTTGGGCCAAAGGAAGATGGCTAGGATTGCGGATCTGAGGCTTTGGAGGTTGGGGCTGGTTAAAGATGGCAAACTCGTCTTCGGAGTCAGGCACTTCAACTACGTCTTTTTTTCTTCTTCTTCTTCTTCTTCTTCTTCTTCTTCTTCTTCCTTTGTGGTGGCTAGCTGTGAAGAGGTCGTTTTGTCCTCGGCCTTGTATTGAAAGAGTGGTTCTACCTTTAGTACACCTTGTGGTCTCGAACCTGGGTTAAGAAAACCAGGCATGGCGTCATTGATTAGGGGCAAGCTGTTAGGATATATGCCCTTAAATCCTATTGTATGATGCTATGTAAGACATTATGTATGACTTAATGTTGTGTTTAATAAAGTTGTTTATTTTTATCTAAAATAATGGTAACATGAATATTTGGACATTATCATATAGTCCATGAGATACATAGTATGTGATTTATGTGAAAAGTCACAGAAGATATAAATCACAAGTTCTTTGTAAACTCAGAATTTATAGTTCGTAGTCGGTGATGAAATTGGGCATTTCATCTGCGAAGACTATAACGTATCAACTAAGATGATTTGTCTTGATCATGGAAGTGGTGACTTCTAGTTGATATGTTGATATGTTTTAAGAGTTAAGACATATTGAACTGGACCGAATGTGAGATTTATTATTCTCCTAACGACTGTCAAATGAATAATAAATCTCACGACTTCTATTTGCATGAACTCTTAATCCTGAGAGAATAATGGACCTGATCATGAGATGTAGGTTGCTTTGATATATCAGGAGTGAGATCTAAAGTAACGGTCAAAACCTCAGTATGTTGGGCAACCACATTTAGTGTTGATGGAACATATATTCTCAAGATGGAATTCATAGTCTCTTAACGGAGATATAAAATATTCCCTTTAGATAAGTTTAATGGGTTTGGTTATTCAGAGAGTTAGGCCTAACCACTTTGGTAAGAAATTACTAAAGTATATATTATGAAATTGGATTTCATAAATATATGATGAATAACTTTAAAGGATTAAACCGGGTACTCAAAGATAAGATGTGGTAATTTACAAAGTGGCAGTCTATATTTATGACTTTGTATTACTACGAATATTTTATGAAAGGGTTGCGTGTAAAATAAAGTCTTGGGATATAATTTATTAATAAGGCCTAGAGTGCAATTATATTTATATAGTGGTATTAAATATAATTAATGGTAACTTTGGACTTGTCAAGAGTTGACGGAAAAGCCAAGGCCCATTGGAGCTAGTGTCTTATTGGTCCCTTTTGGTCCCATTCCAAGCCACACACTAAAGCCCAATTGGAAAGGCCCAATAGGCCGGCCCAATTAGATAATCAGTTAGTTATAAAGGGAGAAACATACAGAATTTTTTAATGCGATTTTTCGTAGAGAAAAAGAGAGAGTGTGAGACACACTTTCATTCTCCCTTTGGAAACTGATTGAGAGACCACACATCTTGGGCGTAAAGTGGAATTGGAGTGAAGATTAAAAGTTTTCCCAAGTGCTTCTAATCTTTGTTTTGAAATTCTCCATACCAAGGTACGCTATCTTGTTCTTAAATTCTGAAATTTATAGAGTGCATGTTGTCAATCATGAATGAAATAGATCCTTGTTGCTTGCTTCCGCTGTGTGTGTTTTGTATGAGATACAAAACAAGATTTTGATCCAACACAAGCACGGGTCCTTCGCCTTTATCACACACTTTGGTGCTTGAAAATTAGATGAAAGTGGCGCGCAGCCGAGGATCAAATGTGCTACTCGTAATTGACTGTCATTGTGGAAAAACACCTCGGCTTGGAGTATTTTGTCCAGGCTTTGCTTGTTGACAAGGTTGAAGTTTGGTTCAGTGGCGTGCTTATTTGCAAAACCATTAAGAAAAAAAAATCTTTAGTAATAGAATAGCACAAATCAAAGAAGAGTTCATATACAAGCATATATAGGGAAAGATGGGAACAGAGTATAGAAAAGAGAAATAAAGAATGATTTAGAAGCAATAAACCTAGACTTACATCCCCACCTGGTTTCCCCTCTCTTGTTGGACAGTAGAGGCCATTGTGCCACTCCCCAGAAACAATTAGAAAGTCTTTATTCAGGCCTTTGTTGGATTTAAGGAGGCATGAGATGAGCCTAACCTCGACGTACCTAGTTTTTAGGTAATATCCCTGCCCTTTTAAGTGGTGGAGGTGATAGACCCAGTTGATGTTATGATGGTGAACGTTTAAGCCCATTTTCTCATTAAGGGTATTTACCCTACCCAAAATCCTAAACATGTTTGGGGCACATTGGGTGCGGGTTAATCTATGAGCCTTAAGGTAATCCCTAGTGACTATGCCCATAGGGATTCTCATCACTCTTTCTATAAAGGCAATTATCGGGATTACCACTTCTCCCTCCTGCCTTTCAGTGTGCCAATCCTCTTGCTTACAATGCTTATTGGAGACTCTAGATGGGATTCTATATTGAGCTTTAAAGCTCTTTATATCCTCCGCGGAGTCTACCAAGTAAGCAAATCTACCCATGTATGAAAGAAGGTTGAAGGTACCACGATGGTGAAGGGGAATCTAGAGTGCCGAGGAGAAAAGGACACTGTGTAAAGAACAATATAAGGAAAAGTAATTAAAAACGAATGAAAAGACTTACGTGAAGAAAGAAACTCTCCTCGGACTAGCTCTTGATATTTATGAGTGCAAAAGTGAAGGGAAGGAGGGGTTCAAGCGATATTTGTATCATTGAGAGAGACAAGCGGGAAAATTCCTGCCTGAGTTCCAAGAAAATCCCTAGCCATTGGATTTGCATCTCATCATAGAACGCAGGGAACGTGAAGCCGCAAAAATTTAATGAAGGCGTGTCTCGGATGCTGAAGCGTCAAGAGCGTGCGTTGGGCAGTTAAAAAGGTACCTACGCAGACAAGAATGATGTATGATGAGAGCAGGGTACTTGAGATAATATCAAAATCCCCCTTTTCTTCACGAGGAGTTAAAGATGAGGATTTTGAGGGGCTATTGTAGGGATGATAGGCCCAGTAGTATATATTGGGCCGGGGGCCTGGTCAGAGGATGCCTAGTTGTTCGAGGATGGGTAAACGTTGTTATGGAGGTTAGGATTGATGAATAAAGAAAGGGGTCTGGTTATGATGATCCGAGGAGGGATGCTTCCTCGGCTAAGCGAAGCAGAGGTCAGAAGGTACGGTCTGCCATCTAGAAGCAACGTTCTAAGAGATTCTATTGATAAGGATATATATTGTGAGAGCATAGGACAAAGGAAAGTTATGAAATATCTAAGAGAAAGCTGCTACCATCGCATTGAATGATCTATAGCTAACTCTCTAGCCACATTAATGAGGAAGTGATACCTGAACAGTAGTTTTCAACCTTACAGCTACTCCCAAAGACTTTTGGAAGGTGTTGATGGGATAAGGATCAACACTAGCAATTTGATCTACACGTGGGGGGTAGATATAAAAGAGAGAAGATAATATAATATAGAGAGGAGACCTTAGGAAGGGGGGATCAGAGAATGAAGAGAAAAACATTGTAGCATCAATAACAATATTTGTAATTAGTCCCAAAAGAAATAGATACAAGAATCAACCTCCTTGTATTATGTCCGAGGACGATTTTCCTTAGATAAAATTAGTTCATCCTTATTCTATTGTCATCTTCACCCACTATGATTGTTGTCTAAACTCATTAGAAGCTAGTTTTCTAATCCACTCTTTACAAATTTATTGCATTGGGCTCTTTGGGCCTACTTCCTTTCTTCCTTTGGGCTTAGGTACTAAATTGCGTCCCTACAATATATATATATATATATATATATATATATATATATACATACACGAAAATCCAAATTAACTTCTTTGAAGTATTAATAAAATACATAAAATAACTACTTCTTAGTGTATTTTAGTTCAATTATCTACAAATTAAAATTAAAATCTTACATTTTATTGTTTTAAATTTAAGAAATTGTTTATTCTTGATCCTGTACTGAAACTTATAGAAAATTTTCTTTCAATGTACAAAAATCAAAGAATTTAAGACAAGACCAGCTTTCATGTTGGCCTAGTTGTAATAATATTCAGGCTAAAGTGCGAAGTATTTAGATTTTACATCTTGCAACTTTTGAATTTGAATTTTACTTTATGAATTTTATATTTCATTTACATCAACAATCCCTCCGTAAGTATTTTTTGTTAAGTGTGTTCTATAAGCTTGCCATATATGTTTAGTTTATCTAATTAAATAATGCCACGTTATTTTTATTGTATTACATGGCATTATTTTATTGAATAAACTACACATATAGCAAGCTTATATGACATTTAACGAAAAATATGAATAGATGAACTGTTGATGCAAATAAAATATAATTTTAGGGAGTAAACTTCAAATTCTTAAACTTTATGGTGTAAAATTCAAAAACCACCAAACCTTAGGGGTGTAGACATGTAGTTTGCACTTTAGCCAAATACTTAGAGTTGAAAAAGTCAAATATTTTAGTTAATTTCCCCATCATATATAGTAGAAGAAGTCAAGACCTTTGTAACTCAATTGATTGACATTTTCTGATATTTCTAATGAAGATATTCAGGGTTTAAAGCTCGATCTCCCATTGTAACTATTGAATTATCAATATATATATCTATATATATATATATATTCAATATATGAGATAGAATAACAATCATATTTATTATCTAAATACTCAATATCCTTTTAACTTTTTAAAAAAAACCCCTAATTTGTGGTGGTGGCAACATCATAGTTGTGACCGATGTTTGATGGTGTTAATAATTGGTGCCAGTGGAGGTCGGTGGTGGTGTTGGGACATATGGATTTTTTATTTTTATTTTAGGCAGGTGAAATTAGAAAATTGAATAAAATAAGGAATTAATTAAATAGGAGTATATATGGCCAGTTATAATTTGTAGAGCATATAAAGTGGGATAATCAAAATTTAATTAACAAAGATTGCAATATAAGGATGTGTGTCAACCAAAGGGAAGGGGAGTAACTATAATCCATGCAATGAATCGCACCAAGCCATAGGTATATCAATAAATCACTCAAGTCGGATGAATTTTTTGCCAAAGCATGAAGATCCAATATCCTAATAAGTGGCAGAGCCAGGATTTTAGTTGAGGAAGGGTAAGATTTAAAGTAAATATAAAAAAAAAAAAAAAAATCATTGTGAGCAACTGTATTTTATTTTCATAATAAATTATAGTAACAAATAACAACCAAAGTAAGAGATTAATTTAATTACATAAAGATGTTAAAATCAGTTTGTCTGACATTGCTAAAAGTAAATATTGAAGCCTCTTGGTTTCATGTTGTACTTTTATTATCATCTAAACCTCTTTACATGTCAAATCTTGCCATAAGGGAAGCATGTCTATTTGTGGCCTTACCAATTTATGGTGTATTATGTATATTCTATACAACTGGTTAACTTTTGTAATGCAATTTTTTCTCTATTTGATGCTTCCATTTCCAATTCTTCATACGTCCCAGTTAGGATAGTTGCTTTTCAGCTACCTTTGTATTTGCAACTTTCATAATATAGTGACAGATTAACACATCAAATTGTTCATATTTAGGGACTCGAGTCATGTAATCTAATTTTTCATTTTCCTAGCTTTGTTCTTTAATATGGTTGATTGCTGTTTGATTCTGAGTAGTGCAGCAATTAATATGCATCTATATGGAGTATGGACCCAATAATTATATATCATACTGTTTTTTCTCACTACAAATGCTTTCTTATAGAGCCACAAACAATTGAAATTTCTTAAAATAAAAAAGGAAAATTTGGAATAAACATCCAAAGTGCCGTGAATAGTTATATGCTAAATCCTAGGAGAAGATAAAAGTTTTTTTAAAACTATGGCGCAATGTCAGTTTTGGTTTAAAAGTGGAATAAAGTGCCCTGAATGCCTCTATGCCATGTAAAATTTCCACTTTCTTTGGTGTTAGAGCTATTTTCTTGTTTAAGTCAAAGGGGGGCAAAGCATTTAAGGGATACTAGTACTCATGAGCTTTTTTAGGAGGAGTCAGGGGACAGTTGCCCCCACCTCCCCCTCCCCTCGACCTCCTTGGCTGCGCCCTGACCTAACCAATATATTTTGGTTTTAATGTTTGGAACCTATTGTCAACCGCTTGACATTTTAAAATTAGCAAATTGACTAGATTTTTGAGCACTCTTACTATAAAACAAAAGATTATATGACAAATTAGTCAGTTGCCTGTGCAATGTAGGAAAAAATCAATATAATAAAACTTTTGTTTTTTAAATAATCTAAAAATGAAAATTCATAATTATGGTAGTTATTAACTGTCATTATTATTGTTTTATTTGTATATAGAACTAAATATTCTATTATTAATTTATAGGCAACTATTAGGGTTATATTTGTATTAGAAAAATTATGATGTATCAAAAATCCAATAGAGAGTTATAATATAGAATCAATATTATATTTAATCAATTAATTAATTATACATACATACATACATACATACATATATATATATATATATATATATATATATATATTAGAATAATGAAGTATAAAATTGTGGTTTCAAAAATTATTTGACACAATATTATGAGATTAACTAAAAGTTAAATGTTTTCAGTTTTATATGCATATAGATATATATTCTAGTCGGTATTTGTGCAAAAATAAAATCTAGTAATTATTGTAATTATTAATAGACAATTATAATAATTGTGTTTGTATCTTTGTTTTTTTAAGAGGAAGTTATGTTTGTATATACTATCTAGAACTATGTATTCTACTAATTAATATATGTGAAATAACAACAACAACAACAACAACAACAACAATAATAATAATAATAAAAGTTGGACTTAGCCAAGTGCATATTATGTTTTATTGCAGGAAAATTCTTAGACACTTTCAAAGTGTGAAGAAATTGTGCTCCCTCATCTCACATTCGTGGTGGACTCTACCATGAATTTAATGATTAGACTGTAGTATGAATGTGAGAGGAGAAAACACAATTCTTCATGTTCCGAGAGTACTTAACAATTGCTCTTTATTGCCAAGTGACACAAAATTGTAATGACTTTTTAGATAAAAGCAATAGCTTAATTATTCTTATTAACTTTTTTACTTTATAAATTCTTTGGATAAACATATTATAAAAGAAAAGGAAAAATAATCTTTGGATAAACGAACAAATTTAATAGTTGATATTAAATTTTATTCTATCTTATGTTGAAGTGCCAAAATTTAATTCTCACACTCTAATCTAATTAATTTCAAGGCTGATATAAATACGTTTTTAATTCATTTTATGCGATTAATTTTTTTTTCTTGAACTTCTATGTGATTTTCATTTGTCTTTTTATGGAAAAAGTTGTTTTAACTTGATTAGATACATGGTTATGGATTTTTTATTTTTTAAAATAATCATGTACACACATATCGGTAAATATGCATCTGCATGTATGTATTTATTCTTGTGTGATTGTACAAGATTCTTTATTGAATATTTGATAGTTTGTGGTTTATGCAATATATTGTGAGATGGGAAAGGGACTTGTTCCCTTTGCTGCTGGAAGAGTTCAAGGTGATTAAGCAAATTGGTGTTATTGGCCGGTTTTCGCGGCTGAGTAATTTGCTATTCTTATTACCCATTTTAAAAAATTAAAAAAAAAAAAAAATACTACTCTTATTCAATATTTCTTATGAAAGAGCTACTTGAGTGGATTTATGAGATGAGTTTGTTTAGTGCTCATTGGGTGCGTTTATAGAAGAATGTGATATTTTTTGTAAATTTGTTATAAGTACTAAAAAGGAAGAAAGTGCGAATCTTTGTTGAAATTTTGATTAGTAGAATTTGTGATTGCAGTAGAGAGGAGGTGAGCGAAGATGGGGGAGATTAGATGATTTTCCCACTAGGTTATGAGAAATCATGTTTATTAATAAGAGAGTTATCAATATTTTTTTTACTGGATGTGAATTTTGACAAATCCATAATTAGATTATTTTTTCTTTTTATAACCTTAACGCTTGCAATACTTCTAGAAGATTAAGATTAATAGTTATGTCATCAATTAAATGTTTAAATTTTGCATAAAAAATAAGTTTATTGATTGAATAGTAGAATAAGTTCCAATTGACATGAAATTTGACATGCATGTTAAGAATATAAAAATATGAAATCTAAATATTAGATTTTTAAAATATGTAACTATACAATTTTTTTGAGAAATCCTGTGTCTATAACATTTTACTACAAATCTTAAGTAGTAGGTTGTTACTGGCCATTATAGATGGACAAAAAAGTTATTTAAGTTATAGATTCAAATTAGAATCAATAACAACTTACCACCTATGATTTGTTGAAAAATGTCGTAGATATAACACTTCTCTAATATTTTTTTTTAGTGGGAGTTATAGCAAAACTTTTCCATATCCTTGTATGCTTTGTGAGTTTGTTAAGCTGCTTACATGAAGTTAAATAATATGAGTTATTTTACACAAGATTTCTTTTATTGGTTATTGATTATTGCTTTCTTATTATTCAAGCTTCTTTCTTTTTCTATTAGTATTTTATATGATAGAAGATCCTCTTCTTTCCTTTTTTATTTTTTTATTTTTTATTTTTTGAGAAACAGATAGAAAATCTTCTATCACTTTTTATTTGAGGATACCAGGCAGTATTTTCCTTTCTTTTGAGTTTTTGACAGAGTTTTCTCAATGATTCTATTCTCATTCACTGTTGCTGAATTCCCCTTTACTGTTGACTGCTTCCCCATTTTATAGTGTCATCCTAGGGGTCCGGGGTACCACTGATTCCCCTTTTTTTGCTTCCCTGGATATCAGAGTCAATGTTGTGCTAGTAATTTTGGTGGCTAATCCTTTCCTTATTTCTCATAATTTTCTTCTTTTGGTGCTTTTCCCCCGAAAGTCTCTTGCTGACTTTCCGTTCTGGGGTGTCCTTAGAGAGCTGACTTTCCGTTCATGAATTGTTAGTTTTCAAGCTTTCTAGTTCCCTTCTGCATCATTGGGTGGCTGATAAAGACGTGCCTGTTCTTTGTTCCTTGTGTTTCCTGGCACTCCTTTTGAGCTATCTTAATCTCATCTTAGCTTTGCTGCACGTCCCAAGGACCACAAGCTCCTGGCAGTCTCTGCGTGTCCTGACCTTTTTTATTTTATTTTTATTTTTTTCTTCCTTTCACTTCACGGGTTCTAAGCCCTATCTCTTCGTGAGTCTTGGGCATAAATCTTTTTTAATGGACTTGGGCCTACCACTTTTTCTTGTTATGAGCTCATGCCTTTTATTATTATTTTTCATGGAGTTCACTCACTGTGCTATTTTGGGCATTGGTGTTATAACTCTTTTTTTTTAGACCTCAACATTTAGGACCCCGAGCTCGTGGGTTGCCTGCAGCCCACGCATGAGTACATTAGAGCCTTAATTTTTGTAGGAATTCCTTCTTCACTATCTTAATTAACCTCAGGGCTCCCTTCTTCTTCCTTCAGGGTCCTATCTTTCCCGTTATTTTTGGGTATCCTATTTTTTCTTTGCGTGTTGCACTTCCTTCTTGTTGTAACTTCCCCCCTTTACACAGGATGTGTTAGTTGAGTTTTTGGAGTAAAAACTTCCTCCACCCACTTTTCATGTTCTCTGTAACTTTCATTAATAACTGCCAATAACTCTCTTCTTTAAAATTAAATTTTGGCAATTGGCATGCTTTTCCATACATCGTCTTCTGCAACTGCTCTTTGTGCTATTATTGTAGTCCCTTCAAACTTTCTTTTCACCTTCCAGTGTCTTCTATTCCTAGGCTTATTTTCTTCCTTCCAGTCAGTCTGCTTCTCTTTTTTCTTCTTCTGTGTTTTTCATTCCTTTGACTTCCATATCTCCCAGTACATTTTGCTATTCTATGGCTTCTTCTTCCTTACGAAAAAGGAGGGAGTGTACTCCCAGTCCCTTCGAGGGTGAGAGCTCTTCTAGGTCTACGCAGGGCGAGTCACAAGGGGCCATGGAGCACCCAGCTTTCCCTTTACGGGACCCCTAGTACACCCCCAGCCTGTTTTTTCCTCTAGTGTCTTATGGAGAGGCCCCTCTTTACCCTCATACCTGGGTATTCTCCAGCCAGTCGGGTTTTGCCAGTTCCGCCCAGCCCCAGATCCAAGAGAGATTTTAGATCTCCAGATTAGGTGAGGATCTCGAGAGGTAGTTCCTATTTTCTTCGACTTCGTTCCTAGTAAGATCACCGGTTGGCCCATTTGGGTGGACAGGGAACTTTTTGATGGGGAATTTGTTGGCTATCTAGAGCGCACTGAGATCCTAAATGCAGTGGCAATTTTCTGGAACCTTGAAGGTTTTAGAGATGCTAAGGGCCTCAGGCACTTGGTACACCGTTGATGCCCTTCTCTTCATACCTTCTTATTTTCTGTTGGTGAGCTCACTATCACCTTAGAGGATGTGGTCAATAACTTTCTCCTTCCGGTGTTTAGAGATGAGGGTCCTTTTGACATCAGTTTTTCCAACGAGGATCTTAAAGTGGAAGACAAACTGTTCAGTCATTTTGGTGGGCGTAGTACTTCTCCTGGTGGGAAACCGTCCAGAATGGGCAAGTGGGTCATGAACCTTTTGCGAGAGAAAGAAAAGGCAGTTAGGCGAGTTGGGTTCCTGGTGCTCTGGCTCAGTTAGTTTTTATTTAGTGAGTTCCCTGGGTACGGGGTTAAGTCTGTTTTCTTCCCTTTGGCAATTGGATTGGCCTGGGGTGCTTAGTATCCCCTAGCCCCCATGTTCTTAGGCCATGTTTACTCCCAATTAGATTTGCTTCATGGAGATGAAGTCGAGGGCAATTTTTGCTATGCAATCACTTCGTCTCTCCACTATGCCATCCTCTAGGTATTCATGTGGGACTACTCTCCTGCTACTTTGGCAAAGTGTAGAAATTTGAGATTTGTAAAAGATAAATTCCAAGGATCTCCTAATGTGATTAAGGGTTTATGTGGTAGTTCGACTGATAGCCACCTCATCATTTTTCATTGGGCTAACTTGAAAGGTGGCAGCTTCAATTTGGTTGAGTTATTCGATCAGGCAAGGCACTTAAGCTGGAGTTCTCCCCCAAAGTTCAGCCCCGGGTTCGCTTATGATTCTGTATTGGCTTCTTTTCTCAACTTTCTAGGGAATACCTTTGATCTACATCGTGGTTGTGAAGGCAGTTTGGCCTACTTGGCTTGTATCAGTCCCTTATGGCTTTTAGTGCCCTCCTCAAGTGGTCCTAGGTACACCCACTACTCAGCACACCGGGTACTCTGGCAATTTGGCTTTGATCAAGACATCCTATCGATGTTTAAGGATATAGTACCTTCTTTCCCTTCTCTGGATCCATTCCTAAGGCTTTAGGCCCTTCATTATTGGGCACGAAGGAGTTCTCAGTTTGTTGTGCATAACTCCCAGAGGGGGGTCTATGCTTCCAGTGGCTTTGCTAGTTATTGGAGAAGATTTCAGAAGTCCTTCTTTGACTACATTGGTTCTGGCAAGATTAGGAGGGTTCCCAACCCTAATATTCTCTCTGCTCCTACCTCCAATAGACGTCTATCCCTCCCTACTGTTGGCATTTTGATAAGCCAAAAATGTATTGACCCTTTGTGATGAATTAACCAATTAATTATTCAAGTGAATTAATTAGATTCAATTACATTCAATGAGCATGGTAGTACAAACAAATCACCAAATAACTAAATGCAGTGGAAATTAAATTTGACCTGGTGATTTGTTTACAAATGGGGAAAACCTTTGAGACAAAAACTTCACTTGGTGATTTTAAGGTCATCACTCTCAAGAATCCACTATTATCAAAACAAGCGGTTACAAGTAAAGGAATCCTAGTACCTTATACCTACCTATAGTTGAACCCTTATCCCAATACTTAATTGGACTTGTTCTGTAGTGTTAATCTCTCCTTTGTATTGCACGGCTTTCAATATGTGACTAACCAATTGCGCGGATCTCAGTAAGCAACTTCAATCACCAACTTGAAAAGGACATTAGCTGCAAAGTTCTTCTGCTCTTCAACAGATAAAGATCGTGAAGTTGCTTGGTCACAAAACCCTATGGTGTACAAACACAGCAGCTTCTTTAAGAACTAGGGCAAACTAGGTTTCTGGTCACACTTCTAGAATTATGCTCTTGTGCAATTGTGCTCTCACTTGTGTAACCTGATATGATCCTTAAAATAAACTTTATATATGTTTAGGGTTCTGAGAAAAGAAAGCCCAAACACATAATCACGGATTGGATGAAAAACAGTCCAGAAAAACTGAGTTTCATAAACCTCAACAGATACCCTAGCTGTCGAGCTGTTACAAAGCCGCGGGCTAGAATAGCTCTTTAAATCTCGATAGATATTATTTGTCGAGCTAGCTATCGATCTTTAATGAACAACACTTTTCACACTTGAATCTTGGATACACTTGCATGGCTTCAATACTTGGACTTGAACTCTAATTCCTTGAAGTATTAGAAACATCCTAGATCTACTCAATTGATGGAAAAATAACATGTTTGTATCGCATACAAAACATTTGCAGGGAAAAAAAAATAACGGATCTACTTCATTCATAAATGTTAACACGTACTATGTAAGTTTCAGAATTTGAGAACAAGAGAGTGTACCTTGGAGCAGTGAATTTCAAAAACTGAAGATCATAAGCACTTGGGAACACTTTCAATCTTCACTCCAAATCCACTAACGTCCAAGATGTGTGGTCTCTCAATCAGTTTCTAAAGGGAAAATATCAAAGTGTCTAACACTTCTTACACCACTTCACAATAGTGTTCTTACAATTCCCCTACAAAAAAATCTGTATGTTTCTCCCTTTGTATCTAACTGATTATCTAATTGGGCTGACCTTTTGGGCCTTTCTAATTGGGCTTAAGTGTGTGGCTTGGAGTGGGATCAAAAGGGACCAATAAGACACTAGCTCCAATGGGCCTTAGGCTTTTCTGTCAACTCTTGATAAGTCCAAAGCTACCATTAACTATATTTAATACCACTATATAAATATAATTGCACTTTAGGCCTTATTTATAAATTATATCCCAAGACTTTATTTTATATGTAACCCCTTCATAAAATATTTGTAGTAATACAAAATCATGAAAGCAAATTGCAACTTTGTAGATTACTACATCTTAATTCCTTGAGTACCCGGTTTAATCCTTTAAAGTTATTCATTATATATTTATGAAATCCAATTTTATAAATATATACTTTAGCAAGTCCTTACCAAAGTGGTTAGGCCTAATTCTTTGAATAACAAACCCATTAAACTTATCTTAAGGGAATATTTTATATCTCCATTAAAAGACTATGAATTTCATCTTAAGAATATATGTTCCATCAACACTAAATATGGCTACCCAACATATTGAGGTTTTGACCGTAACTTTAGATCTCACTCCTGATATATCAAAGCAACTAACACTTCATGATCAGATCCATTATCCTCTCAGGATTAAGAGTTCATGTAAATATAAGTCGTGAGTTTATTATTCATTTGACAGTCGTTAGGAGAATAATAAATCTCACAGCGGTCCAGAAATCTCCATTTCCATGATTAAGACAAATCATCTTAGTGATATGTTATAGTCTTCGCAAATGAAATGCCCAATTTCATCATCAACTACGAACTACAATTCTGAGTTTACAAAGAACTTGTGATTTATATCTTCTGTGACTTTTCACATAAATCACATACTATACATCTCATGGACTATATGATAATATTCGAATATTCATGTTACCATTATTTTAGATAATAATAAAATAATTTTATTAAACACAATATTAAGTCATACATAATGTCATATATAGCATCATACAATAGGATTTAAGGGCACACATCCTAAAACCAATTACAAGTAAAGTGTATTTTGTCAATAGATTAGCCAATTACATAAAATGTTGACGTATATTCCTAACATCCAATCACATATGTCCTAACACATTGTATTTGCTGCCATAAGTAGCAAGATAGGATTTGTAGAGTGGCATACTTCTATAGGTGGTTGGTTTATTATGCACAAGATTTTCTGGAGACTTGGTTAGGGTGTGACCTTACTGTTGGTACCTCTTTTGGTGTGCCAATTAAGAGAGGGGCAGTAGAGGCAATCAGTGCTGCCACTCCCATAGGCAAATGTAAGGAGAAGAAAATTAAATAGGAAATGGTTAAAAGAGTAGAGCTTGAAGAAAGTGCTGAGGGCACTGAGGCCAGCCTTGAGTCTAAGAAGAGGAAGACTGCAAGGTCCTAGAAATAGATAGTAATTTTTCAGGAACCTGAGAGAGTGAGCCCTTAAGCAGTTGGAAAGGAAGTTGGCCATCCCTCAATTCCAAGGACTCGAGTGAAGACTAAAGTAGAGTCTTCTCTCTTTCAGGAGCCCATGAGTTCCTCAGCCCAGGGTTTTTCGGGGTCCTTTGATTTTATTCCCCAATCTCCCTTAGGACCCTCTAAGCATACCCGTAGTAGAAAAAAGACCATTGGAGAATATATATATATATATATATAGAGAGAGAGAGAGAGAGAGAGAGAGAGAGATAGAGAGAGAGAGAGAGAAGGGCAAGGCCTCTTTCCTTCTTCTTTCTTTTATTTTTTGCAATAGTTGTTGTTATTGTGTCTTTCCCTTCCTCTTTTAACTGATGAATGGTTATTTCTTCCTTGCAGTCCAAACGCAAGTCAGACCCCAAGAAAGGCAAGAGTCAGTCATCTGGCGATGATGTGGTATGACCCTCTTCTGTTCGTGCCTTTTTTTGTTTGCTTCCATTCTTTTCCGATGTTGTGTACTTATGCATTTTGTAATGTTCTATCACTTTCTTTTCTTTTCTTTTGTAGGTAGAGGTACTACCTCCCACGACTAGTGGGACTTTGGTGAAAGGAGTGATTGCGGCTTCCTCTACTGTTCACCTAGGCGTGGAAGAAGAGCTTCCTAGTGGTGGTGTGACTAAGGAGATTGGGCAACCAATGCAAGACGTCCAACCCATTCTGCCTTCTGTTCCCTTGGCTACTCAAGACCTTGAAGCTTCTTAGCCTTTTATTCCCCAAGATCCCCAGCCCATGCAGACTTTTAGTCTTACCAAAATTATGTCACTCGAACCTATGACTGAGCCTGCATTAAACAAAAAATCCTTGGGGGGCGCGTCTTCATCCATACAAGTAGGTGAGCCTCATCCACCCATTATAAATATGCTTAAACTTATCTCTTTTATCTTTTCTTTCTGAGAGTTCTCATTTTCTTTACCCTTTTTAGGTCAAATGAGTGTTCAATCTGCCCCTGAGGTCGCCTCTTCCTTGGAATCAGAGGGTTCTAAAGGTGCGTGTTGTTCACCTTTACTATGTTTCCCTTCTTCCCCCTCTTCTTTTTATTTTTTTTTATTATTATGCTTCTCCCCTGCCTTTTCCTTCTATGGCAAAGCCCCCAGTATCCTCTCCTTCCATTAGCCATTTAGCCAAAATTTCATCACCCTTCCTCCAACGTGCTGTGTGTTCTTTCATAGAGTCCTCCAGGAAGTCAGGGGGGCAAGAGAAGGAAGCTCTGCCATAGGAAGTTGATACTGGTTTTTTTTTTTTTTAGCTTTCTTTGACTTTTTCACTTTACATTTCTCCCTTTGTTCTTTCCCCTTCTTAAATATTGTTTGCTTTTACAGGTACTGACACAGGTGTTAAGGGTCCTGAACTTGTAGTTCCTGAGGTAGTTGCGGAATCTACTCATGTCGTCCAAGTTGCTGAATCATAGGCAGGGACCCCCCAAACCATCCAGAGGGTTGAAAGCTCTTTAATTCTTGCTAGTAGAGCTACAGCAATGGGGGAGACCCCAGAGGTGACTATTTTAGATCATGCTCAGGGCTCCCTGCTTTCCTGGCCCGTTTTGATCTCCTAGAGTTAAACAGCCTCCCTATAAGCCACTTTCATCGCTTTAGGCTCTCTTATGGTAGCTTCCTACGCTTCTTTGTACTTGTGGAGGGTCTGTTGTTGTTGGAAGAGTTGTTCAAGACCCATGGAGACTTCATTAGTGGGTTCAGGAGAGGTGTATTTCTAGGCAATATCCTGATGGAGCTGTTGTGTGCTGTGTTGATCTCTTTGAGGGATTCCTCTCTTAAGTCCTTATCTGAAGAGAAACTTTTGGAATGGAGGGGAGTGGTGCAGGTACTGAACTAGGTACATTGGATGCTTTCTTTCTTTCTTTCTTTTTTTTTTTTAGTCCCAAGTCATTAACCAAGCAGACCCTTTTTGTCAAGTACTGGGCTAGGGATCCCAGGCACTTACTTCTGCCCATGGTCCTAAGTCTTGTGCTTTGAACTAATTGTAGTGTGAGTCCTAGGCCATGTGCTAAATTTTTTTTTGCGCTGGCCCAAGTACTCCCCCCCCCCCCCAAAAGTTTGCCCATATTTAGGTTATATAACGTTTCACAATTGTTTATTTTAGCTGTAGCTTAAAGGAAAATAAGAAAAAGAGATTTCATTGTATCAAAGCGAAGTTACCATCTAAGGAACACAAAAAGGGGTGTCAAAGATAGTAAGGATCACAGAATGTCCTTCTACCATGGGTTCCTAAACAAAAAGGTACTTGAACAAAATTCATAGCAAAAAGTAAAGAACGATGAAACGCTTAGTAGGTTGGAGAGCTGGCAAAAAGGTTTTGGTGCACTGAGATCCAAATCCCTCCCTTTTCAAGTGTAGTACTGTTTCAGCCACTTCCCATTTATGGGATTTGTCAGGGCTGTCCCATCTTCCTTTGTGAGGTAGTAATACCCACTATTATGGGCTTTTCTGATGATATAGGGGCCTTCCCATTTTAGGATAGATTTGAAGGGTCCTAGGAGATTTTTCCTTACATGCTTTACTATTCTTAACACCAGCTGCCCTTCAGTAAAGGCCCTTGGGTGTACAGTCTATGCATATGCCTTAGCCATCCTCTAACCCCTTCAGGTTCGCCAACCTTCTTTCATTATTTGTGTCCTCGGTGCCTTATTGGCTTTCTTTAAGCACTACTCTTGGCGTAGGGACGACTAACTCCACGAGGCTGATGGCCTCTATTCCATAAACTAGGGAGAATGGTAAAAATCTTGTGGCTGTCTTCACAGACCTCCTGCATGCCCAGAGTACATCTGCCAAGTGGTCACTTCATTTTCCCCCATACTCGTGTTTCATTTTTTTAAGGATTTTCAGCATCACCCTATTAGTGGCTTTAGCCTGACCATTTCCCTGCGGGTAGTATGGTGTAGACCTTCCATGCTTGTTGTAATACGCCTCAGTCAGGTGTTAGAATTAGTGCCCTTAAATCCTATTGTATGATGCTATGTATAACATTATGTATGACTTAATGTTGTGTTTAACAAAGTTATTTTATTATTATCTAAAATAATAGTAACATGAATATTGAGATATTATTATATAGTCCATGAGATATATAGTATGTGATTTATGTGAAAAATCATAGAAGATATAAATCACAAGTTCTTTGTAAACTCAAAAGTGTAGTTCGTAGTCGATGATGAAATTGGGCATTTCATCTGCAAAGACTATAACATATCAACTAAGATGATTTGTCCTGATCATGGAAATGGAGATTTTTAGTTGATATGTTTTAAAAGTTAAGACATATTGAACTGGACCGTAGTGAGGTTTATTATTCTTCTAACGACTGTCAAATGAATAATAAACTCACGACTTATATTTACATGAACTCTTAATCTCAAGAGGATAATAGACTTGATCATGAAGTGTAGGTTACTTTGATATATTAGGAGTGAGATCTATAGTTACAGTCAAAGCCTTAGTATGTTGGGCAACCACATTTAGTGTTGATGGAACATCTATTCTCAAGATGGAATTCATAGTCTCTTAACAGAGATACAAAATATTCCCTTGAGATAAGTTTAATGGGTTTGATTATTCAGAGTGTTATGCCTAACCACTTTAATAAGGAGTTACTAAAGTATATATTTATGAAATTGGATTTCATAAATATATGATGAATAATTTAAAGAATTAAACCGAGTACTCAAGGAGTTAAGATGTACTAATCTACAAAGTGACAGTTTTCTTTCATGACTTTGTATTACTATGAATATTTTATGAAGGGGTTGCATGTACAATAAAGTCTTGGGATATAATTTATAAATAAGGTCTAGAGTGCAACTATATTTTATAGTGGCATTAAATATAGTTAATGGTAACTTTGGACTTGTCAAGAGTTGACAGAAAAGCCCGAGGCCCATTAGAGCTAGTGTCTTATTGGTCTCTTTTGGTCTCACTCCAACTCACACACTTAAGTCTAATTGGAAACGCCTAAAAGGCTAGCCCAATTAGATAATCAATTAGATACAAAGGGAGAAACATACAAAATTTTCTGTAGAGAACAACAAGAACACTATTGTGAAGTGGTATAAGAAGTGTTAGACACTTTGACATTCTCCCTTTGGAAAACTGATTGAGAAACCACACATCTTGGGCGTTAGTGGAATTAGAGTGAAGATTGAAAGTATTCCCAAGTGCTTCTAATCTTCAGTTTTGAAATTCACCGCTCCAAGGTACACTCTCTCGTTCTATATTCTAAAACTTACATAATGCATGTTAACATTTATGAATGAAGTAGATTTGTTATTTTTTTTCCACTGCGAATGTTTTGTATGCGATACAAGCATATTAATTTTCATCAAATGGTATCAGAGCGGTATTATCACAAATCTCGATCGACACTCGATCGAATACAAAACATTTGGTTCTAATACAAAACTCGATCACAAATCTCGATCGACACTGATAGAAGTTTATTATCATTTTTTTCTTTTTAGCACAAATTTTTGAACTTTGGATTTAGTTTGAGACACCGATTTGTATTTCAAGAACATCTTTCACATTTATGCTTTTTATTTGGGATATGTACTTAATTTACAACTTATGGGAATAGGTGCACAATTCTATGCTTTCTCATCTTTGGTCCTTAAAAGCCTGAGCATGAGTTATGTCTTAGATAGTCCTTAGGGCCATAGGATCCATAGAAGAAGCACGTGGGAGAAAACCATATCCAAAACAAAGAAAACTAGGGTTTTGCCTCTCATTATGGTTGCGTGTAAAGGAGCCTGCGTATGTAGTTTTGACCCTACTTACGTAGGTTTGACTATGCGTATGCATGCCACGGGTTAGAGAAATCCCGGTTGCCCCTCCTTAGTATAAAATAGCCCTTGGATTAGGAAGCGTTGCCCTAGTTTCAAAGAGGCTATCATTCCTTATGGCCTCTCTTGCATTTTCCATATCATCAAATCAAGGTGGATGAACCTCTTTTTTGTGCAATTGCTAATTATTGGATCCTCATTTGACATGTTTTTCAATTCAACGGTATAGAGATATGCCCCACTCTTGAGAAGTCTAGTGCGATTAGGGGTGAACCTTCGCTGAATGACCTTGTCTTTCCTACCATGGGTGGTGACCTTCCCCTTTGATTCAAGCTTGGGTGTTCCTCTTGAAAAGGCAAAGCAATGGTGCGTTTTTGGCAAGTTGAATGTTTGTCTCGTCTTTGCATGATTCTCTCAATTAGCTATCCTAACAACTAAGATATCACGATTCAGTTCCTTAATGCCTTTTGCCTATGCTTGCTAGCAAGATACTTCTTGGTTTATGAGACTTATTGTGTGGATCATAGGATGTGCTTGTTGGTTGCCGATTTGAGGAATAGAAAACTTGGGCATGATCTTGGTTGAGACCTTTAATGGCTTTGATGCAATCCATAGGAAGGAAGCAAACTTCTTTATAGGGAGCCCTTTTCTTCTTTAGGTATGATCCCTAATTTTTGCCTAGGTTTCTAATCTAGCGGGATTCCTCTAATTTTTGCATGGATTTCCTTTTAGTTTTCAAATCATAGAGGCACCTCAATTGCCTTTTTCCATTTTTTTTTCTTATTATTTTTCTTCTTCTTCTTCTTCTTCTTCTTTTCATACATGCTCTTTTTTTGCTTTCTTTCCTTTCTTTTGCAGATATGGCTGTCTAAGAAGCTTTGTTTACTTCACCCTCCTGCTGTTCCTCCTAGTCAATACCTACCCAAGTATTATCTTGACCATAGGCCCAACCATACTAAGATGAGCTTTGAACAGTTTACTAAGCTCATAGAGTGTATTGATACCACAAACATCCAATGGTTGGTGGAGTGGTGGCGCATATAAAGCATGGCTTGCTGTAGGCTCAAGAACAACTGTGTTCCTTTGGTAGGACTTTGCTATTGCTCTTATTAATCCACATGTCGTATTGCCAAACAGTTTGGTGACCACCAAGGGGCTTCTAGTGATGATGAAGTGGGTCCTCGTACATGAAAAAGCTTACAAGAAGTCCAACAAAAGGAAAAGGGCTGAATGACAATCTTGATATGGCCCAAATTTTACTTTTCTGCACTTTATGATTCTCATGTCTTTTCATTTGAATTTAATAAAGGATTGGAATGATCCAAATTCCCTATGAAAACAATTAATCATCTTTAGATTTGAGCAATAAGAGAATAATTTATTTATTATCTTTGCTTATTGTCTTTACTTTCTTTTTCTTTTTCATTTCTTTTTTCCATGCCATGTAATTTTTACCTAAGACGTCCTTTAAGGAATTTTTGCCATGACCATGATCTTTCCCCTATCTTTTGGCTATATTGCCCTTTTGGGTTTTCAACCTAGTGGGGTTGTTTTAGCTTAACTTTTGCCTAGGCCGCCTTTTCAGGCTTTCAACCTAGCAGGCTTTTTTCTTTTTCTTTTTCTTTTCCAAACATTGTATTTTCAAAATCTATCCATGTTAATTGGGCGAAGCATCTCTTCCCCATCCAAATCTGTAATCCTTGTAGCACCCCCTAACTTCTTGATAATAAACGGACCAGACCATCTTGACTTCATATTTCCTCTTGGATCAAAAGTTTCATCTCTAAGCACTTTTAGGACCAAGTTTCCTTCTTTAAGGTTTCTAGATTTCACATTTTTGTTAAATTCTCTAGCAATCCTCTTTTGGTATCCCTATGCATGGTATTGTGCTCTAGTTTTATTCTCATATATCAAAGCCAATTCCTCATATCTTGCCTTCATCCAGTCATCTTCTAAGAACTTGGTTCTACTAGCACTCTCAAAGATTGTATCTCCACCTCTATTGGAAGCATCGCTTCACTCTTGTAGACCAAAGAGTAAAGTGTTGCCCCAGTTGATGCACGAATAAAAGTTCTATAACCCCACAAAGAAAATGGAAGTTTCTTAGCATAATCCTTGTATGTCACTATCACTTTGGTTAGGATGTTCTTATTGGTTGCTTCTACAACTCCATTAGTCTATGGTTGGTATGGCGAAGACTTGTGGTGCTCAATGTTATACAACTCCATAATCCTTTGAACCTCCTCCTCAAAGTGGGAGCTATTATAAGAAATGATCTCTTGGGGTATTCCATATAGGTAGATGATGTTGTTCTCTATGTATCGAGCCACTTGCTTGGCTCTCAACACGGAGTAGAAGGCCACTTCCACTTACTTGGTGAAGTAGTCAATTGCCACTAGGATGTACTCAAGTCCATTTGATGCTTTAGGGGTTATTCTTCCAATCATATTTATGCCCCATACTGAGAAAGGCCAAGGAAAGGTCAGCTATACAATTCATTAGGCGATACGTGGTTTAAGTTTTCATGCATTTGGCAGTCATGGAAACTATTCACAAAGTCCAAACATTCGATTTCCATCATGCTCTAATAGTTCCCTATCCTTAGAATCTTTTTGGCTAACATCTTCCCATTCATATGAGGACCATAAATCCCTTGATGAATATCCTTTATAACTCTTTTCGCTTCTTCTTTCTTTAGACAACGAAGGTGTATGCTATCATAGGACCTCCTATAGAGTTGCCCTCCATATAGGATGTATTGCATTGCTATTATCCTAATCGAATGACACTCTCTTTTTTTGGCACCATCTGGATATGCTCCAAACTCCAAGAATTTCATGATGTCATAATACCACGAAACCTTTTCCCCTTCTATAACCAAGACTAAAGCTTTGTTCTTCACTTGTGCACTAACTAATAACTTTTTTCAATCTCTAAAGGTCATGTCCATACTTCCTCAAGTATTTCTACCATGGATGCCAAAGTAGCTAAGACATCTACAAACTGATTCTAAGCTCCAAGGATGATTGTGTACTCAATTTTGTCAAAAGTTTTGGTCAAGTCCTCTAGACATTGCTGATAAGGTTTGAAAGGTTCTTTCTTTACCTTCTACAACTTCTGGGCTTGAGCTATAGCCAAGGTCGAATCTCCAAAAACTTCGGCCTCTTTTACCCCTAACTCTTAGAGAGCTTTCATTCCAATGATACAAGCTTCATACTCTGCCTATTATTAGTTGCATCCAAGTTCAGCTTGATAGCCAAAGGCACATGAGATCCATCAGGGGTGATCAAAAGTACTCCTATCCCATTCCCATATTGGTTCGTGGCTCCATTGAAATACATCTTCCATGCCTCTAGCTTAATATCCAAGATGTCTTTATCTGGGAAGTCTTCTTTTCCATCCTCTTCCTCTATAGGATTCTTGGCACAAAATCAGACACAGCGCTATGTCTTCCTTGCCACATTCAAATCAAATTCTGCTAATATGATCAACCATCTTAACAGTCTTCTACTTAAAGCTGGTTTCTCAAATAGGTACTTCAAGGAATCCATTCTGGCTACCACCCATACTTGGAATGGTAGGATGATGTGTCTCAACTTTTGTACGGCCCACATAAGTGCAAAGCATGACTTTTTTATAGGGTTGTACCTAGTCTCATAATCATGGAATCTTTTGCTCGAATAGTACACTACCCATTCATTCTTATCATCGTTTTCTTGTGCAAGCATGCTTCCAACAGCATCTCCTATGGTAGAGAGGTATAGTACTAAAGGTTTTCCTTGTTGTTGAGGCACTAGGATAGATGGATGGAGAATGTATTCCTTGATAAGTTCAAAGGCTTTCTGACATTCATCATTCCATATGTGGGGTTCATTCTTCCTTTGGATTTTGAAAATGGGATTACAAGTAGAGGTGAGCTTGATAATGAGTTGACTAATATATTGTAGTCGACCTAGGAATCATTTTATTTCCTTCTCATTCTTGGGTGGAGGCATCTACAATATGGCTTTAATCTTGGATGGATCTACTTCTATCTCTCTATCACTTACTAGGAAACCTAGCAACTTCCTAGTTGTTACTCCAAAGGTACACTTTTGGGGGGTTTAACCTCAACCTATACTCCTTGATCCTTTCAAAGAACTTCTTTAAGTTAACAATGTGACCTCCTCTATCCTTGGATTTTACAATTATGTCTTCAATGTATACCACAACCTCATTATGCATCATATCATGTAAAAAGGTTGTGGCCATTCTTTGGTAAGTCGCACTGCATTCCTGAGCCCAAATGGCATTACTATGTAGCAATAGATCCCTCATTCTGTGGTGAAAGTGGTTTTAGTCATGTCCTTAGAAGCCATCTTGATTTTGTTATACCTTAAAAAGCCATCCATGAAAGACATCAAGGCACTACTAGTCATGTTATCCACTAAGACATCTATGTGGGGAAGGGGGAAATCATCTTTATGGCAAGCCTTATTCAAGTCCCTAAAATCCACACACATCCTCACCTTTCCATCCTTCTTGGGTATAAGAACAAAATTGGCTATCCATTCAGCTTGGTGTACAGGCTTAATGAACCCTACCTTCAACTGTTTCGTGACCTCTTCTTTGATCTTTAAGAGCCATTCAGTTCTTATGCACCTCAACTTTTGCTTAATGGGTACAATATGGGCATGGGTATCAATGTGATGCTGGGCTATCTCGGGATCAATTCCGGACATATTTTCATAGGACCATGCAAAAACTTCTTGGAATTTAGTGAGAAGAGCCTTGAGATCTTTTCTTGCTTCTTCATTTAGGGTAAGGCCAATTTTAATTAAAAGTGGATTCTCATTATTGCCCAGATTAAGAGTAACAAAATTTGGTTCTATAGGTTCAATTTTATTTTTCAATTGTTTATTAATTTCATTTTTAAATTCATTTGAATCATTTAAGTTCAAAAATTCAATATTATGGGACACATCAAAATAAGCCAAATCAGAATTCATCTTATTAAAAATATTGAAAAGTACATCAGGACTTGCATTACAAAATTTATTTTCCCCACTCTTAGAAAACCAAACCCAAGTCCAATTATTAAGTTGCCCCACTGCAGGCATGATGAACGTAGAAGGATCATTTGGCTCCTCGATGGTGATGGTAAATGTGTCCCCCTCCATGTTCTGCATATTCTCCATTGCTTTAACATCCATGTAGTCCACCCAGTCGACTTCTTTTGGAACCCCCTTGATCACCACAGTAAGTGTCTCCTTGAAAGTGAGCTTCTCATTGAAGAATATCTCTCATCTTGGATACACTTTCCATCCTTTCCTACCCAAATCCCAAGAAAGCCATAAAAGAGAAAGTCTCCTCCTTCCTTCACAAAGTTTCTATTAAGGGTTCTAAGGTTCTTCTTGAATTTGTCACAGCCTTCTGTTAAGAATATGAAATAATTTTTGTAATCCCCTTAGTTAGGTAGTTAGCTAGTTGGTTGATATTAGGATGAGTTAATTAGGATTTGAGCACATGTAGCTCATTTAACACAAGCTTAATTCATAAAGCACATGTTCAATTAACTAGCCAATTATCTTAAGACATGTGGGCTAATGACATTAGAGCTAGTTTCCTATAAATACATGATTGTACTTCAACATTAGATATCAATTGAATAATAAACCAACTTTTTAGTGCATTAGTGCATCTCTTTCTCTCTTTTAATCTCTCTCTTGCTCTATAGAGGGTGACTACATTAAACTAAGTCAATTTCCTTACAATTCCTATCAATCCCCCTACAATTCTACCCAACCCCATTAGGAGCTGCCGGGTTCCTAACAATTGGTATCAAAGCCGTTGATCCTGATATGAAAGAATGTGATCGAAAAGAACTTTGGAAAGAATTACGGCAAATGGTGAAAAAGGTTTCAGAGAATGTCAAGGTTTAGTACGAATCTCACAATGCCATTTTAAAGAAGGTCAAGACCTTGGTTGAATCTAACAAGGCCATTCATGAAGAGCTCTCAAGATTACAAGAGGGTCTCGAGAATATGACAGAAGAGGAGTTACAATCTCTTGATTCAATGGAACTCAAAAAAGAAATCAAGTTCCAAGAATCTGTTGTTGTTGTTGTTGCAAACTGGGATGTTGATTTTTATGTCAAAGTGGATGATGATATACATGTACATGCCGCCCTTGAAGTTCAGTCCAAAGAACCAACAAAGAAGGTGATGATGATCTTCCAAGAACCAATTCTTGATACACCAATAGAGGCTATGATTCAAGAATTGGCACTTCAAGTGTCGGTGATCCAAGAAATAAAGATGTAAGTGCCAACAATTTTAGTAGTTCTAGAATCAAACAAGGTCTTGAGGACATAAGCACATTCCAAGGTTCAAAGAACCAATGAGACCTTGAAGATTGAAGAACCATTGAAAGCTCAAGAATTCGAGCAAAGTTTGAAGATCTACAAAGAAGAAACCTTCATGTTTATCGGACCACTTGTCAAAGAGAAATCCATGAATATGGTGATCAAAATGTCACTAAGGTATGGGTCCGTTGGAAGATCTCATTTGATGAAGTTGCCATTTCACTACAACCTTGTGGGCAAGGTGTTTTCAAGGGGAGGCAAATGTTAGGAATATAAAATAATTGTTGTAATCCCTTTAGTTAGGTAGATAGCTAGTTGGTTGAGATTAGGATTATGATGAGTTATTTAGGATTTGAGCATATCTAGCTTATTTAACACAAGGCTTAATTCATAGATCACATGTTGAATTAATTAGCCAATTATCTTGAGTCATGTGAACCAATGACATTAGAGCTAATCTCCTATAAATATATTATTGTAATTCAATATTAGATATCATGGAAGAATAAACCAACTTCTTAGTGCATTGGTGCATCTTTCTCTCTCTCTCTCTCTCTCTCTCTCTCTCTCTCTCTCTCTCTCTCTCTCTCTCTCTCTCTCTCTCTCTCTCTTAATCTCTCTTTCTCTATGGAAGGTGGCTACCTCGAATTAAGTCAAATTCCTTACAATTTCTATCAATCCCCCTATAATTCCTATCTATCCCCATTAGGAACCACCAGATTCCTAACATTCAGTATCAGAGCCGTCAATCTTAAGATGGTTGAATATGACCAGCCAAAAATCTTGAAAATGGTGAATGAAGTTTTAGTGAAGGTTAAGGCCTTGACAAAATCTCACAAGGTTGTTTCAAAGAAAGTCAAGGCCTTGGCTGAATCTAACAAGGCCATGAATGAAAAACTCTTAAGATTGCAAGAGGTTCTTAAGAAAATATTGGAAAAGGAGCTACGATCTCTTGATTTGACTAACCAAGAATCCACAATAAATGAACTTGTTACTATTGGTGTGGAGCAAGAACACACTATTGACCAAGAATCCATAATACATGAACCTGTTGCTATTAGTGTAGAGTAAGAACACATTGTTGGTGTGAATGCAAGTGATCCAATGGTGTTTGACGTTGGGCAAACTCATGCTTCAACAAATGGGGATGCTCATGTAATCAAGAATGTAGGTGTGGACTTAACAATTTGTATGTTGGTGGAAATTCCATTGAATTTGGACTTTGCTATGGGGGCCACATCTTGCTCATTAGTTTCTATCACAAAGCCAAGGAACTACTTGATTCTTTTCTTGGTGATAGCTGTGGGATAAATGATGCATTCCTTAGCCAAGATGATCACAATTTTTATAAGAAATTGAGTTCTATATTGTTGAAGATTAAGTTCAATATAGCTACTTTGTGTTATGCTCCTATGTCATGGACTATGATTAATTGCTTTGGAGCTATTCGTGTAATCAACAATCAAGATGCTTTGGTGTATTGGGTTAATGGCTCGTTTTCCCCAATAAAGGTGTCATTTCACGACAACACCTTGTGGGCAAGGTGTTTTCAAGGGCAGAAAAATGTTAGGAATATGAAATAATTGTTGTAATCCCTTAAGTTAGGTAGTTAGCTAGTTGGTTGAGATTAGGATGAGTTAGATAGGATGTAAGCACATATAGCACATTCAACACATGGCTTAATTTGTATAGCACATGTTGAATTAACTAGCCAATTATCTTGAGCCATGTGGGCCAGTGACATTAGAACTACTTTCCTATAAATACATGATTGTAATTCAACATTAGATATCAATTGAAGAATAAACCAACTTCTTAGTGCATTAGTGCATCTATCTCTCTCTCTCCCCCTCTATAAAGATTGACCACCTCAAATTAAGTCAATTTTCTTACAATTCCCATCAATGCCCCTACAATTCCTACCCATCCCCATTAGGAACCATCAAGTTCCTAACACCTTCAAATAATCCTAAACCTTTCTTGGTCAGTTGAGTCTTGAAATTAGGGAATTCAACCACCCCCTTGTCGATTTTTTCAAGACCTATACCAAACATATACCCCATGTTCTTCATCATCACAATCACCTCATGAATACAATATGGGACCAAATCCAAAGTATACCTTTCATCCTTCAATCCATATTCAACCATGTTCACAAACTTGAAACCACTCATTTGGAGCTCACTTCTTCCTTCCTCAAGTCTAGAAAACTGGTGCTAGGATCTTACCATTATCGAGCACTATAGAAATTCATCCCTTCCATAGGATCTTCATGTTTTGGTGTGGAGAGGAGGGGATGGCCCAAATAGGGTGAAGCTATGCCTTTCCTAAGAGAAAATTATAGTTGAGAGTGATATCCATGATATAGAACTCCACAAATATTTCCAATAGGCCAATCATGCAAGGAGCTTTAAAGGTTCCCATAGCTTTCCTTGAAATGTTATTGTATGCCCTAATAGTCAAAGGAAAAGTGATGATAGTCTCCATATCTAAACAAATAGTGAGAGCAGTCCAAAGAGGGCATACATTCAATATGGACCCATTATTAATAAGTTCCACTGGAACTTTGGCACCCATGCATTCAATGGTGATTTGCAAAGGTCTAGTGTGAGTGGCTCATTTGAGAGGAAGTTCTTTATCGAAAAAGGTAAGCAAAGGGTAAGATAGAGCCTCAACTCCCATGAGAGATATCACTTCTTGAAACGTAGTTTCTATAGGCACCTCTTTCCCATTCAAAGCATCCAATAGAGCCCTATGATGCTTGTGAGAAGTCATAAGTAAAACCTATATCAATACATGTGCTTGAGTCTTCTTAAATTAAGTTAAAACCTTCTCTTCTTTTTCCTTTAGGTCCCATGGATTTAGACCCTTCTCTCATATCCCTAACAGGATGGTCTTTTTCTAAGAAGAATGGTTTGTAGTGTTTCCCACTCCTTGTGATGTTTATCACATTGTCCTCTATGACTCTTCTCTTCATCTTGGTTATCTTTTTAGGAAGCTTCCCCCAAACAGACACCGCATTCTTCGAAACCTCATCTTCTTCATCCCATATTCCTTGGACTTCCATGGCATTAACCTCTACAGTCTCCATCAATGTTGAATAATCCCATTCAACCTCATTAATTTGCACCCAAATATTATATGGAGGAGAAGCTTGGCGATAATCCAGCAAAGGGTTCTTCCTAATACTAGGCTAAGTGATGATGTTGGGATTTAGGAGGGTTCCATTGTTTATGAAGTCTTGTATCTTGTGTTTGAGGTGGAAGTAATTGTCAGTCTTATGGCCTGGTTTTTTATGGAAGTGGCAATATTCATTGAGGTTCCAAGTAAGAGGTTTAGGGTTAGGTATGGGTGTGGGATCTAAAGGCTTGATGAATCCTTTGGAAGTCAAATTCTCATATGCTTGGCAAGGGTCTTCCCTAGGTCAGAAAATTCTCGACATGCTTTCTTTGTGAAGCTTGGGTAGGCTAAAATTTGTTGAGGTAGGATGGCATTTTCATTCATGAGATTGGGTGCTTTGGAGGTAGTTGCTCCTCCTCCATATGTCTTCTTAATTGGAGGTTTTCTCTTACCCTTCTCCAATTTCCCATTATTGATGGCATCCTCTATCCTAGTTCCACAATCACACAACTCTCCAAAAGAACTAATAGGTGATGACAAGAGCCTACTATTTTATGCTGGAAGCAAATTCTTGATAATCATGTTGATTAGATCTTTCTCATTTGACCTATTAACCATCCTAGATGTCTTTCCCATCTACCTTGTCATGTACTCAAAGAATGTCTCCCCTACTCCTTGCTTAGTGGTCTCCTAATCTTTCAAAGTTACATCAATCATGGTGTTAAAGATGAATTAATCCATAAACAACTCCACTAGTTCATTCCACACCTTAGTCTTGCTAGGATCCAAGCTATAGTACCACCTTGATGCACCCCTCAAGAGTAAAAAGAGAAATGCATGCAAAATTTGCTTCTCATCTAACCCCTTCATTTCAGTGATGCTTAGGTATCTCCTAACATGTTTCTTTAGGTCTCTAGTTCCATCAAACTTTTCAACATCGAAAATCTTAAACTTTGAAGGTAGTGCAATGAGTGTTTTGGAGCTTATGCCCTCCATGTTATAGAGACAATCATCCATCCCCTAGGCCTTGCGAAAGGCGAGTTGTATTTTCTCCATCTTCTCTCTCATAGCTATGGTTTCTGCTGTGAGTTTCTCAAATTACTTATTCCTTTCATAATCAACTTTGTCCTTTTCATCCTAATTTTCCACTTCTTCATCATTGAGAATCTCTACACTTGGGTTTGACTTCTTTAATTTGGCTTCTTCTAGCTTAGTGAGGCAACTCCCCATCTTTTTGAGAATGTCACTATGGATGACTAAATTTCAAGTTTGAAATAAAGTCAAGCAAGTAAAATAGTTTCTCAAATGTGAATTTGTATTAATGAATGTGTATACAATTCTTTGTGATTACATATGAGTGATCCTCTGATTCGATCTCCTTGAAAGATTTGTTGTTTGGAATTGTGATAATGTGATTTTGTTCAAAACACCAATTTGTTGTTTCTTGGAGTTTCTGAAGGCTTTTATGCTTGATTCCAGCAAACTTTAAGATTTAGGAAGGTAGTTTGGATGGTTCTGCTTTGAATGTTCTTCAATTTTGAGGTTAAAGTTCTTGCAGGCTTTGAGGCTTGATACCTGCAAAGCTTTTGTACTTTTGAGTGCTTCTGAATTTTATTTGATGTTGCTTGTGCTCTAGATATCTTGGTGTGTAGAAATTCCTTAGGAAGGCTTCTATTTATAGGAGTTTGGGGGTGGGTAAGTGACATGTGGTAAAGTTTGATTGGCGACATGTGTCACAGTTTGATTGGAAGAGCTTTAAGACTTTTTCTCCAAGACACGTGTCAACTTTTGATTGGCCGAAATGTTTTGATTTTCAAGGTGGCATATGTCAGCACCCGATTGGACTGCCTATGACATTGCTTACACATGCCAGGTTGCTTATGTCATTGCTCATAGGCACCGAAGTGTGATTGGTTTTTGCATGCTTTTTGTGTCTCTATTTCAACAACACCTGGCAAATTTTTGTTGGTTTTTAAATAGAGATAGCAAAACCTAGTAATAGTGCGTGACACTTTGTAATTGGCCGTACTTTATGGACTTGGTAATAGGATGTGTCAGCTTATGATAGGTCAGGAATTTTCCCTCTCTACAGTCACTTTGTTCTTCCATTGCCTTGAATATCTTTTGTGCAATTTCATCACTAATGGGAGTAACCATTGTTGTTTAAGATAATTCCCTTACATGAAACACTTCTTCTTAATGTGTGTCCTCAATCTTGACCAAACGCTTTCCATTCTTTTCTTGAATCCAAATTAGAGTGGGGATGTGTTTTCTTGACTTCGGTAGTGCAATGGTGCTTGAAAAGAATTCCCTTTTTCATTATGTCCATGTCCCATTTAAAAAGGTTCTTTCTTTTATTCTTAGATGTTCTTAGAAAATCTTTAAGTCAATTTTAATAAAGGCCAAATTACAAAGTTGCTCCCTTTCCTCTTATGGGCATTGCCTCTTGTTTCATTGGGCTTTAGTCCATTTACAATGATGCTCTCATCTTACTCTCATGGGTTTTCATTAGAATGTATTTAGAGATTTGTAACCCTTTGTCTCAAACATGGGCTTACAATATATTTATCACCTTTGGGCTCTACCTTTTTCATTTTATTATCATTCATTTTTTGAAGTAGCCCTCTAGCTAAAATATATTGTAGCCTTCCTCCCAAGGTCCATGAAATTCTCATCATTTTGGCACTAAGCATGCAACAAAGAGACCCAAGATTAAAGAAGTTCATTTTTGAATTTGTAGGATTTTGGATGCTAAGTCCATAGCATACTTGTTATCTTAGGCCCAAAGTCCTCTTTTCAAAAGGGATTTTTAATTTGGGCTTATGATAGCAATTATGCAATGCTCTTACGAATCTTTCAAGTTTAGATATACCCTTAGATTTAGGGATAAGCCTCTTACATGTGAGAACTTCTTTTCTTTGCCCACTCTTTCTTAGGGTATGCCATGACTTTGAGGTCATCCTTCCAATTTTATGTCTTTTATTTGTTGTTTAGAATTAGGTGATCATAAGATATATGGTTAAACAAACAAGAGATATATAAAAGGGTATCCTCTTTTGATTGGATCTAGGATCTCTCTGAGTGTGGGTAGGCCTTCTTAAGGTTAAAAGGATAGATAAGTAGGTCACTCACAACTAGGTGGGCCTTGATTCCAACTAAGGGACTAAGTGGACCTTTGTGGATTGGTGGTAAACTGTTAATGTACTCAAAGCTCATCATAGACAATGGCACACATTGTGAGTTACTGGGATGAACTTCAAAAGACTTGGGCCCGAATAGAGTTTTCCATCTTCCCACTCATCACCAACCAAGGTAAAGGGACAGTATAACCAAGTGATGTGTGTGCAAACAAGTATTGAGTAAGCCTTTATTAAGATAAAGACATAAGAAACATAGGAATTAAACTCACAATACCCAGTGGAGTTGCCATTGTGGACATAACGGGTTTTGGAGTCGCCACCTAGTTTTTACAATAGCCTAGAAACCATATATAACGTCCTCTCGAGGAAGGACCTTTTAATCTTACTATCAAATATATGGGTCTAGAGTTAAGGTACAGTCTTAGGAAAGTTTTAAGCACCCAAAACTACCCAACCCTAAGGTTGGCTTCTCATCATTGTGTCTTATGTCTCAACCCTATTAAAGGCAAACTCAATATTGTTATCTAACTCATGCACACACTAACATTCATCTAAACACACAACATGACATCAATCATCCCTAACCATATATCTATCTTGGCATACCTTAGCATTTATCTAGCAAGCAACCTATCATTCATCTTGGATTAGTGTCTTTAAATCCTATTGTATAATGCTATGTATGATATTATGTATGACTTAATGTTGTGATTAATAAAGATGTTTTATTATTATCTAAAATAATGGTAACATGAATATTTAGACATTATCATATAGTCCATGAGATGCATAGTATGTGATTTAGTCACTAAAGATATAGATCACAAGTTCTTTGTAAACTCAAAATTTTAGTTGGCAGTCAGTGATAAAATTAGGCATTTCATCTGCGAAGACTATAACATATCAACTAAGATGATTTGCCTTGGTCATAGAAGTGGAGACTTCTAGTTGATATGTTGATATGTTTTAAGAGTTAAGACTTATTAAATTGGACTGTTGTGAGATTTATTATTCTCCTAACGACTATCAAATGAATAATAAATCTCACGACTTCTATTTACATCAACTCATAATCCTGAGAGAATAATGGAACTAATCATGAAGTGTAGGTTGCTTTGATATATCAGGAGTAAGGTTTATAGTCATGATCAAAATCTTAGTATGTTGGGTAGCCACATTTAGTGTTGATGAAATATATATTCTTAAGATGGAATTCATAATCTTTAATGGAGATATAAAATATTCTCTTGAGATAAGTTTAATGGGTTTGGTTATTAGGCTTAACCACTTTAGTAAGGAGTTACTAAAGTATATATTTATGGAATTGAATTTCATAAATTTATGATGAATATCTTAAAATGATTATACCAAGAACTCAAGGATTTAGATGTAGTAATTTTCAAAATGCTAGTTTACATTCATGACTTTGTATTACTATGAATCTTTTATGAAGGAGTTGGATGTATAATAAAGTTTTGGGATATAATTTATTAATAAGGTTTAGAGTGCAATTATATTTATATAGTGGTATTAAATATAATTAATGGTAACTTTGGACTTGTCAAAAGTTGACAGAAAAGCCCAAGGTCCATTGGAGTTAAAGTCTTATTTGTTCCCTTTTGGTCCCAGTCCAAGCCACATACTAAAGCCCAATTGGAATGGCTCAAAAGGTTAGTCCAATTAGATAATCAGTTAGTTATAAGGAGAGAAACATACAGAATTTTGAGTGAAACACTTTAGTTTAGAATGAAATGTTGTGTAAGTGAGTGTGAGACACTATTATTTTTCCTTGGAAACTGATTGAGAGACCACACTTCTTAGGCATTAAGTGGAATTGGATTGAAGATTAAAAGTGTTCCCAAGTACTTTTAATATTTGGTTTTGTATTTCACCGCACCAAGGTACGCTCTCTTGTTCTTGAATTCTGAAATTTACATAGTACATGTTATCAATTGAGAATGAAATAGATTTGTTAATTTTCCATTGCATATGTTTTGTATGTGATATAAACTATATTTTTTTCCAACAATATCATCAAGGCATTTCAACACACCATAAACCCTAATCATGCTCCTATCTCAAACATAAATCCTAACATACATCTAGCATTGCATCATATCTTATTACGTCATCTAAGGCAGCAACATGACTATTAAGACAAACATGTGATAAAGCACAACCCATCAAGCAAGCATATTCACATCTATCATTAAACAAAACTCTACTTAAAGATGCATGTTCATGTGAATGCATGACTTACCTTTTTTTACCTTGCAGGAACTCAGCACCTATGGAAATATGCATGAACATGTGAATGCGTGTTCATAGTATTAAAATAAGGACAACACAAAACAATTCTAATCTATGCATGTGAAAGAAAATATCTAATTAATAATGTGAAACAAAAGCTTTAAAAGCACAAAACATAGAAAGGGGTCTAAACAGAAGTATACATGTGAAAGCAGAAGTAAAATTAGAAGAAAACAAAACTAGGGTTTCTGGGCTAGTTCATGTGTATGCATGAACAACCTTGCATATGCATAATCAAGCCTGCATACGCAGCCTTGATCATGCTCACGTGGGTTTCTACCCAGAAACCCTGAAAACACAACAAATAGAGCAAGATTCAAAACATAAATTCTAGCAACCTAACATGCTTAAAATGTAAAGAAAACACAAACCTAGTCTAAGCAAACATGTTATAAGCATAAACAAGGCAAAGAAATAGATTAAAACATAAACTAAAAGCAGAAATGAAAGAAAAGTTTAAAAAGAGAATACCTTAAAGCAAAAGCTCCTAGACTTGATTTTTGACCATTTTCCTTAGTGAAATCTATCTCAAACCAATAAGAATGCGATTAGAAATATTAAAATTCAGAGATCAAGACCAGAAAAGACCCTAATCAAATAAAATTAACTTGAGGATGTTTTGTGAAAAACTTCCTCTTTGATTCACTATTTCTAGTGAATCTTATTATTTTCCCATGGGATTTCTATGTGTTTTTGAAAGGTACCATGTATGGCTATTTATATTGTGAAAATGAGGGTTTGGAACCGCTCCTAAACGATGTGGGATTCGTTCCAAACTTCAGTCTTTAATGTAGAAAACTTGTCTCTCTATTGCTTTTGAAACCTTACCCGCGTGCATAGGCTCTTGCTTATGTACGTAGGCTCTTATGTTGTGCATGTAGGTCCATGCTTGCATACGCAGGCTTAGGGTTTCTTTTGGCCTTTATTTTCCAAAAATAGATTTTTAGCTTATTAAAAAGTTATATTTTCTATTTTAACACTCTTAAGTCAATTTGTAATCTAATTGGACCCTACACCAACCTTAAGTCTTTGAATTTTAGCATCATTGGGGAATGCAGGCTCGAGTTATAAGGGGTATAAAATCGGTGTCTATTAGGGTGACAGACAAATGCTTACTATTTTTCAAAATCTTGAGGAAAGCTTTCCAATGGACCGACAAATGTGAAGAAGCCCTGACGAAGTTGAAAGAATACTTGACACAGCCATCGTTGCTAAGGCCGTCAGTGACAAGGGAAGAACTGTACCTATATTTGGCAGTATCTACCACAACAGTGAACTTGACATTGATTAGAGAAGAAAAAGGGGGTGCAAAAACTAGTGTATTATACTAGCCAAGATTTTCAAGGAGATGAAGCCAAGTATCCAGGACTAGAGAAGATTACTTTTGCATTGGTAATTGGTTCAAGAAAACTTCGTCCTTATTTTTAAGCTCATTCTGTCATTGTCATGACAAATTAGCCAACAAGAAAGACGATGAACAAGATAGATGCAACGAGGTGTCTCATTCAATGGGCCATTGAGTTAGGCCAATTCGACATAGAATACAAGCCATGAGTTGCAATCAAAGCCCAAGTCCTAGCGGACTTCATTGCAAAGTTCACTCATCCCTAAGACAAAGAAGATTCTCCCAAGAGAACATGGATGATTCAAACAGATAGATCTTCCACCAAGAACGCCAAAGGAGTAGAAGTTGTTCTCATATTAGAGGGGAAAATCATGAAGTATGCAGTTAGGCTGCAGTTCCCAGCAACAAATAATGAAGCCGAATATGAAGCTTTCCTAACGGGTCTAAAACTGGCCAGAGTTGTAGCAGCTATAGATGTAATCGTCCAAGCAGACTCTCAACTAGTGATTAGTTAAGTGAAAGGGTACTAGGAAGCAAAGGAAGAAAGAATGCAAAAGTATATGAAGCTCATCCAACAGCTTTTGCCATACTTTGATGACATCGACTTCTAGCAGATTCCCAGAATGAAAAACATGAAGGTAGACTTCTTGGCGAGGTTAGCCTTGTCAGATGAATACAACATAGCCCCAGAACTATATATGGAGATACAGGAACAACCTAGCACATAAGGAAGACAAATTATGGTAGTACAGAATCAAGTTGGTTGGACGAATCCCATTATTTTGTTTTTGAAAGAAGGACAACTTCCAAAAGACAAAGTAGAAGCATAAAAATTTCAAATCAGGACCATATGCTTTGTTATCATTGATAAAGTGTTGTATAGACGAGAACATTCACTTTTGTATCTACAGTGTTGTGGGCATCTACGGTTTTCTCTAAAAAGGGGAATACGCCTCGGTCGAGTGAATCAAGGCGGAGAAAAGATGGAGTCGTCACCTAGATTAGGTTTAGGAACCATTTACATCATGGAATGATTGATCTTACTACCAGAGTATGGGTTCGAAGTTTTGGTAAGGTTTTGGGAAGGTGTTAGGATCCTAAAATCGCCCGTCTTATGGGTCGGCTTCCACACATTGTATCTTACATCTTAATTTCATTAAAGGCATATCATCATAAACCCTAGCATACATCTATCATGATAATCCACATCAAATCTAGCATACATCTATCATGCATTTTGCTCAAGGCAACAAACAAATCATGTCGAAATCAAAGAAATATTGGAGAGCATCAAGAACACCAACATATCCCGAGTTCACATATCATATTCATCAAACCTTAAAAAGATTATATCCTAATCAAATGCATGTACATATGAATACATGTCTTCTCTTACTTACCTCACTGCATCATAGTACCTATGCATCAATGCATTATCATATCATATGCATGTTCATGGTAGAACAAAGAAAACATTGAAATGAAACCCTAATCTAGCATATTAAAGACAAACAAGCAATCAAAGAAAGAAACAGAGACTTAAAACATAAAAGAAAGTCAAATTAGAGGCATGTTATGTGAAAGAAATAAAGAAACAGAAGCAGAAAACTTAGAGTAGGGTTTCTAGGCACGAGTTTGTGTGCGCATACATAGGCTTGCATGGGAGGCCATTTGTATGTGTATGCATACTTCGAGTCTGTGTACGCATGCAAGAAGCATGTGCACGCAGACATGCCCTAGAATCCTAACCCAAAAACATAGAAACATAGAACAAAAATTTAGAAAGATAAATCTATCAACCTAACATGCTTTAAAACATAAATAGAGAAAACCTAAACCTAAACAAACAAGTTATATCATAAAAATAGACAAGAAAACTAAGGAAAATAGAAATTAGAACCAAAAAAAAAAAAAAAGGTGAAAAGAAAGGGATTAGAATATATACCTTAAAAATAAAAGCTCTTTGGTCGATTTGACCCTTCCCTTTAGTTAAATCTATTCACGACCGAACAAAATTGATTAGTAAACTTTAAAACTGGAAGATTAAGACTAGAAAAGGTCACAGTCAAAAGAAAATTGACTTGAGGATGTTTTGTGAAAAAGGTTTCCCCTTATGAATGTTTGTGTGTCTTTCAAAGTATACAATGTAAGGCTTTATATAGTGGAAAAATGAGGGTTTTGAAACGGCTCCTAGATGATGTGAGAATCATTCCAAACCTCAGATTTAATGTAGAAAAACTTGCCTTTCATAGCTTTTGGAACCCTAGCTGCGTACGCAGGCTCGTTTATGCATAAGCATACATTAAACCCGTATACATATATGCATGTATGCATACGCAGCCCTAGGGTTTCCATGACCTTTATTTTCCAGAAACTAGCTTTATTTTATACATAAAAGAGTTATATTTTCCATAAAAAAAAATTCCTCAAGTCAATTTGTAATTTAATCGGGCCCTAAACCAACCTTGGTCTTTACAATTTTACCATCATTAGGGAACGGGGGCCTAATTGTAAGGGGTACAAAATGTGGTATCTATAGGTGCACTGGTCTAGAAGAATCTAATTATGCCTTATGCGAGAATCATGAGGGAATATGCGGAAACCATGCAGGTGCAAGGTCCCTAGTGGGAAAGACATTCAAAGCTGACTAGTATTGGTCAACATTACGAAAAGATGCATATGACCTTGTCAAAGCATGTGATAGATGCCAATGATTCACCAATGTCCAAACACAACCGGGAGAACCAATGACGCCAATAACCACATGGCTTTTTGCTCAAAGGGGGATTGACATTATAAGCCCATTTTTGCTAGGGAAGAAGCAAGTTAGAGTTTTGGTTTTTGCAATTGATTGTTTCACCAAATGGGTAGAGGTGAGACATTAGCGATGATCATAGAGGCCAGAATCCAAAGCTTCGTAGGGAAGAATATAGTTTGTGGGTTTAGGATTCCAAACACAATGATATCGGACAATGGGAAATAGTTTGATAATCCCAAGTTTCGAAAATTTTGCCAAGATCTAGGAATCAAGAATCATTACTCTTCTCCATGACATCCTTATGCAAATGGAAAAATAGAAGTGACGAACTGAAGCCTATTGAAAATGATCAAAACTCAGCTTGGGGGAGCAAAAGGTACATGGCCAGAAGAATTGCCAAATGTCAAATGGGAATATAGGATGACAACAAGGGTACCAACGGGAGAAACACCATTTAAGCTAACTTTTAGCTTTGAGGCCATCATACCAATGGAAGTAGGGCTTACAAGCATCTAGGTCAAGACTTATAAAGAATAGAAGAACCAATTGGAGCTTAAAACAATCTAGATCTGATCGACAAAGTTAGAGACAAAGCCTTACAAAGAATGATGAAGTACAAAGGAGCAATGATTATATATTACGACAAGAAGGTGAAGGTTAGAAGGTTTAATCCAGGTGACCTCATTCTCAGGAAAGTTTCACAGGTAAGAAAAGACCCATCTCAAGGAAAATTGAGACCAACGTGAGAAGGACTATACTTGAAGACATTGGACAACCAAGAATTATCTCGTCCATAAAATATAGAGCATCTGAAGAGATATTATCAATAAGAAACTCTAAAAGATTCCCAATTTCTTACTTCGTTAATTGTATTTACATTTCTATTCCCATTTTACGATAGGATTTCTATCCTTTATTAATAAAGCATGAAGAACAGTATTATTCAAAAGTTATTGTCACAATTAGTTTACTGTTCACAAAAGAATCAAATCGTCATTAATAAATGGCAAGAATGTTATTGATGCATAACCATATTGTCATTAAAATATGAGTTAAAGAGTTATTGATACATAACTCAAATTATCATTAATACATGGCAATAATGCTATTGATACATAACCATATTGTCATTAAAATATGAGTTAAAGAGTTATTGATACATAACTCAAATTGTCATTAATACATGGCAATAATGATATTGATACATAACTATATCGTCATCAAAATATGAGTTAAAGAGTTATTGATACATAACTCAAATTGTCATTAATCTATGGAAAGATTGCTATTGATAAATAACTATATCATCATTAAAATATGACTTAAAGACTTATTGATACATAACTCAAATTGTGATTAATACATGGCAAGAATGTTATTGATACATAAACATATCATTATTAAAATATGACCTAAAAATCTATTGATACACAACTCAAATTGTCATTAATACATGGCAAGAGTGTTATTAATACACAACCAAATTGTCATTAAAATATGACTTGTAGAGTTATTTATACATAACTTAAATCGTCATTAATACATGGCAAGAATGTTATTAATGCATAACTATGACATCATTGAAATATGACTTAAAGTGTTATTAATACATAACTTGAAACATCACTAATTCACCAAGACTGGTGAAAGTTAACATGTCCCATCCAAGGACGAAATAAATACCAAGCTTAAAAAGCTTCAAACATGAAACCAAATATTGGTAGAACAAAGAAAGTAAACATGCCCAAAACAAGTAGGCCTAGAAATACTATTTCCAAAAAATAAAAAATATAAACATGCTCAAAACAACGTACCAAGGAACTATATATTTCAAGAGCAAAGGAATAAAATGTTCTATGAAAGATTGGAAGGAGATAGATCTATTGGAGTCTTGGCAATAATGTGGTGCCATCTTCCATCATCTCCATTTTCTCTGTTGTGACATCAGAAGGACGATTCACAAAGATTTCTCTCTCAATCTCTTCCACGTCAAGAGTGGAGAAATCCAAATCTGGATGGTGCTTAGCCATGTACTTGCGAAAAAGCTTGAAGCCCTCCATGTAATAATCACACAGTTTGTTAGAATATTCATAAAATTTGTTGAATTTCTCCACAACCTCAAGACCAACCTTCTAAAGTTTGGCTAGAGCTTCATCAATCTACTTGTCCATTAACTTGGAGAGAGCCTTCTTAGTACTCATGTCCTTCTCTAAAGCTTTAAGATGATCTTAGGTCTTCTCTACCTCATAATGAATGAAGAAACCTTTTCCTTCAGCAATTTGTTCTCAGAAGAAGAGACTCCACCCTAGATTGGGTAGACTCAAATTTCGCCTCATAATTTGAATACTTCCTCAAGAGGTATAAAGTTTCACAAAACACCTGGGAACAAAAAGAGAAGGGCTTTAAGAAAAAGGAAAAAGAAAAAAAAATATAAACAGCCTACCTGCATGACCTTCTAAATGTAGGACGACATCAATTCCTGAGAGGTTCTTATGGCCAGAGGTTTAAGATCTTCAGTAGAGATGGCATTGTGAGCCTTTGACACAGTGACATTCAGTTCATCCCATAAAGCACCACGGACCACTCTATCCTTCCCTTGAGTCCTAAGAACCTCATTAGAATGAGTTATCAACTCTAGAGATGAGGTAGGTGAAGAAGGATGATAAAGAGTGAGTTGGGCAACAGGAGAAGCTACCGTTGGAGAAGCAAGCACAGGGCCTTCCTTCAACTACTCATTGTCTTTTCAGGGCTTGTTGGACAGAATACCCTCCTTTAGCCCTGCCTTTGGTTTCTTCTCTTAGCCCTTAGCTAACTTTCCATTACTAAACTTGGTTGCCATTCCTAAATATGAGCATATACATATACATCAAACACCAAAAAATCACCTTAAACATAACATAGTGTGAACAAAGTCAATAAACTTACTCTTGTTGACAACTTCGATATTTTTTTGGATGTGACTGGAGGGCTCTAGTTCGAGGAAATGAAGAAAAAGGGATTGAGGAGAAATAACTCGACAAAATCGGTAACAGTTTAGAGTATCCTCTAACCCTTTCCAAACGATTGTGGTATCACTTCTTCAAATAAGGACGAACAAAATCTACAAAGAAGGCAAAAGGAGCATCAATATCACACAAAAAAAATCATAGACATCCAAGGAGATGAAGAAAAGGACGCACTAGACATAGGAGTACCCTAACTATAAAGCAATTTGGGAGTGCCATTTGGGTTTTCGCTAGGAATGGTTTCACAATTGACACTAGAGATGAAGAAAAACCTAGTTTTCCAATTATGAAAAGAAGATGCAGAATCAAGAGCCAACCTTGAACTCCTATCCCACAGTTTAAATTCCTAGTAGCCCATAGTCTTGTATCATCTCAGACAATAAAGATACAAAAATTCATCTATCTAATGGTGCCCCTATCATTGGCGGACATCGATATGACCATATAGCAAACTACTATCCTCTATAAATTAAGTACTAATTGAGTAGGAGCAAGTTGTAAACAAAAGAAAAGCTCTTTGATAAATGGGTGAATAGGAAAACGAAGGCCATTGACAAAGTTAGCCTTATAGAAGGAAACTTCATCAGAGTAGGAATGGCAAGCCCTATCGTCATTATTAGGAATCTTAATCCTAACAAAAGGGGAAAGTTAGAGCCTATCCCTAATTCTTTTTCCTTTCTACTCCTTAAGAGCACAACATATACTCCAAGCCTTATGCGAAGTAGACAGAGAAGTAACCTCAAGGGCTCCACGATCCTCAGATGAAGACAAGCCTATTTTGAGTTCACTAGACCTAACCTCCTCCCCTCTAGAAATTGTCAGAGTTTGGGCAATTCCTACTGAGCGATGAAATAAAGGAAAGAGAATTAGCAAAACAATTTAAACAAACTTATAAGGGCAATCTCTCCCTATGAAAAGCCCAACTTTAGGACGTTTTCTACCTATAGGCTTAAGTAAACTACACAAATGAGCAAAGAAAAAAAGAACAAAGGGACAATCTAATCTAATCAAGGAAAAATCTACCAAGAAAAGATGAAAACGATGGTAAAGAGAGAGTCCAAAGAAAGAACTTACTAAAATTGGAGGAAATGACAAGGAAGAAGGAGAGAGCTCTAGAGAAATGAAATGCCCACAAGAAGAAAATGAAGCAACAAAAAAAGGAGGAAAAATATGGAATAAATGGAAGATCGTGCATGGGAAGCCGAGAAAAACTGACATGATAGGACCATTCTAACTGTACACGTGTTACTAGGCAGACGAAACATCATCTAGCGATAAATGCGCCGCATATAGAACACGAAGCGACAAATCACTTTATTCCTATCTTATCTGAAAGACAAAGACATGAATAAAGGGGTAGCTGATGAGTCCTAAAAATATATCAAAACTGTCATATTACATTGACGAAGCAAATATACGTTACTCATTCATGGTGAGCATTTATGCCAAAGAGTAACAGACAGAGTAACGGTAACAAAGAATTAATGCACATCATAATGCCAGTTTGTAACACATTAGATGTTGCAAATAAATGCAGAGATCCATTGCCCATTAAAGTAGAGATGAGTATAAAGTGAAAGGAGAATGAAGCAAAGAGGTACACACACTTACCATCCCAAAAACCACTCTCAAGTCAAATTTTCTCAATATACACTTCAAGCGAAATCTTTTCTGACTTAATCATCGGACACCACACTGGTGTATTCCTTTGTTTTTTTTTTGTGTTTTTTTTAAAATTTTTTTTTATCTTGAGCCTTATTGCAGGTTTCTATCAAAGACGGATCTATCCTTGTCGTCCATTTACATTAACGAGGAACTTAATTGTTGATATTTCACATCATCATTGGTCATAGATATGGTTAAGCCAAATTAGAAACTTTACAATTATAAAAAGTTAGAGTAGAAACCTTACCTATTTAACACTTATATAGCTTTTTAATAATAATTTTATTATTAATTTCTATAAATATTTTATTAATACACAACCATTGTTTAATCCTGGTAACTTTGAGAAGAAGGTAACATTTAGATGGTAAATTGTTTATAAATAAAATTAATATATTTTATAAATTCATACCCAAAAGTGTGTCATGCAAGAACTTTTGATTACTACATAATAGAATAATAATGTGTAAAGTTATAAGGTTAAAAAAGTTTATCTTATAAAATATTGTGAAGTCAACCAAAAGTCAAATGTTTTTTTTTTTTTTTGTTTTATGGAAAAAAAAATCAAATGTTTTTGGTTCTTTATAAATTAGAGATTGTATCTTATTTTATTTTTTTAAAGAAATGGTGCTGGTTGTGCCTTTCTAAGTATAATAGTGACAGAGATTGAGGGCCCGTTTGGTAAGAGATTTCTAATAATGTTGTTTAAGTTTTGTGAAAATACGTGTGGGTAAAAAAAATGTGTAGAAATATATGTTGTGATATTTAAATAACAGTTTTTGTTATTTAAACACCGTTACCAAACTCGTCCTGCATTTAGTTTTGGGATGGCTTTCACTTAGATGATTGAGGTTTGGTTTAGAGATTTGGTTGGGAATGTATTTGTTTAATCTTTATTTACTTATTGTTTAGAAATAGAAACAGAAAAAGAAAAAAAGTTCTTTTTTTTTTAGAACAAATGAATCCCTCATTCATTAATATGTAATCAATATAGTAGTGACAGAGATTGAGGACCTGTTTGGTAAGAGATTTCTAGTTATGTTGTTTAAGTTTTGTGAAAATACGTGTAGGTAAAAAAATGTGTAGAAACATATGTTGTGATATTTAAATAACAATTTTTGTTATTTAAACACCGTTGCCAAACTCGTCCTGCATTTAGTTTTGGGATGGCTTTCACTTAGATGATTGAGGTTTAGTTTAGAGACTTGGTCGGGAATGTATTTGTTTAATCTTTATTTACTTATTGTTTAGAAATAGAAATAAAAAAAGCAATTTTTTTTTTTGGAGAACAAATGAATCCCTCATTCATTAATATGTAATCAACCACGATGCAAAGCACTTAGCTGGCTGCACGACAAAGCACAAGCATCTCCTAGAGTTCGTCTCTAACCATCCCTTCCTTTACCATATCTCTAAGACATCCAAACTCCTTCTCTGATTTCACCGTGACCTCCTCCAAAAGAAAATCCCAAATTCATAAACTTATATCCTCATGACCCCTTAACCACAGCAGTCCCACCAAAAATACACTCCCTTCCCACTCTTTCCTGTAACCATAAAAGTCACTGAACTAGTGAAATGCACTAACTGTTGCTCATTCCAAGATATCTGCCTAGAGCTCCCTCTAAACCAATCTTTAGATACTCCACCAGAAAGCACCATTATAGGAAAACTGATATCAAAGACGTTGTCACCAAAGCGTGGCGCCCCACCTACCCACTAGAAGTAACCAAGATGGACACTAATGTGGTCCTATTTAAGTTTCACCATGAAGCTTATGCTTAAAAAACTTTCCTCAGAATACCATGGTCTATTCGTGGCAGGCACCTTAATTTGAAGGAATGGAACCCAAGTCTTACCTGGAAAGAGGTAGACTTCTCAAAATCAATTGTATGGGTCCAAGTTCATGGCCTACCCTTCTTATGGCTTTCAGAAGTGAATCTCAAAACCTTCAGCGCCATGGCTGGCGAAGTCCCGGAGTTAGAATTATCCGGCAAAGGAGGTACCCAATGGCGTAGGTTCACCAGAATCAAGGTGAACATTGATATAGATCAACCTTTTCTCCCTGGGATCTTCCTTCCATGGCTGAACCTAGATGACCTTTAGGTAAGTTTGAAATTTGAGAAGATCTCCCGAATTTGCTATATCTACGGTATCATTGGACACGATGACAAAGACTGTGGTAGAGACTTGTACAAGCTCCAAAATCCCTTCGGTGTCCAGTTTGAAGCTGCCGGCACTTGGCTTAGACCGGAGAATGACCACATCCTAATTGGAGTGTACGATAAGTCCACACAAAGACAGAAGGATGAGGGCACTCTGAATTAGGATGCATTTGGATCAACCAAACCTGAATACTTCTAAGAAAGGCCCTCTGAGTACCTTTCACAAGGACAATTGGTAGTGGAAGAGTGCTTTGAATACATCCAAGAGCTGCAAATGGAGCACTCCCTTAAAGGACAAATGGTAGTGGAGTTGTGTCCTCACGCGAGTGGCACCATTACATCATCCTAAACGCCCTCAAATCCAGACACATCACTAAGGTTTGTACCCTCCACTCAAGGTCAGTCTCTAACCCCCTCATCCACTCCGTCTTGTACTATTCCCGAGCCCACCCTATCATTTGGTCCAAATGAGTGTATCTCCCAAGCGCAAAACCCACTACAAATCCTTTCTTCATCTTTGTGTAGGCTGAAAAGCCAAAGCTACCAAGCCCAACTACCATTTAATGTTTCCTCCCAACAAATGAGCCCACCCACTCCCAACCCCGATATGGCACATGGCTTTCCCCATAAACCAACTCACTCTCTTACCCCACCACTTATCCTAAATTCTGTTTCAACCCTCTCCACTAAAAAAAATCAATAACCTACCTTTGTCTCTCTGAAATCACCGACTCCCCCCCTGCCAACAGAAAAGTTACAAAAGAAGAGGTCTTATCCTTTACCAAAAGAGTTAAACACACCCTAAATACTTCTGAACCAGTGTTTCATGACCCCATCACATCAACCCTTATCCCCCATTCCAAGATTCAGTGTTTCATCAAAGAAGAAAGTTATAGATCCAAATTACCTTTCACCCTAAGGTGCACGAAGAACCACTGAAAATGAAGCACGAATCCAACATACTATTTGCAATGATGTATCGGTTTCTCGTATGGGCAACTCGAGCAATCTTCTGAGTTTACGGTTGAGGAGGTGGGCCTTACCATGCCCCCATCGTTGCCATGAAGGCCCTTTGTTGGAATTGTTGAAGCATCTGCAATGCCTCAACAGTCCAAGCCTTAAAGGCTCATATAAAAGGCAAAATGCCCAATATCATTTTCCTTTGTGAAACTAAAGCAACTGATAGCAGGATGAAAGTTGTTATGGATAAATTAAGGTTTTCAGAAAGAATAGTGATTGATGCAAAAGGAGTTGCTGGCAGCTTGACCATGATGTGGAAGTCTAACTACATCATCAATGTTTTGAAGTACAACAAAAATCTCATCGCCATCAAAGTCTCGGACTTGGTGAGTGATTGGGTTTTAGTGGGTTTCTATGGTCCTTCTTATGCTCCCAAAAAGCAAAAGCTTGGATGAACCTCTTAGCCTTTTTGGAATCTGTTCAATGCCCATGGGCCTGTTTTGGCAATTTCAATTACACTTTGTGCCAAAAAGATAGAAGATAAGGGAGTACTAGTGCCCCCTTGGCAACTAACCACCTAATAGAGTTAATGTTTGATTTCAGTGCCGTTGATTTGGGGTTCTCAGGAAACAAATTCACATGGGCTAAAGGTAAATGGGGTAATGCAGCAGTAAAAAGGAGACTGGATAGAGGTATAGCTAGCATTGCCTGGAGATTAGCCTTCCCAAAGGCTTGTATATCGCACCTTAGCGTGGTCTGCTCTAATCACACCCCACCCATTCTTGATACATATTCTTAGGAGACTTTCGCACATAGACACTTTCGGTTTGAAGCGGCCTGGATTTGCGACCCCAGCTACTATTCTGTCATTGATAGTGCCTAGAATGAGGAAGTCAGGGGGTCATATTTCACAAAATTGTGCAAAAAGCAAAAGGCAACCCGCAGAGCCCTCCGTAAGTGGAATAAGGAAGTTTTTGGTCTTTGCCAAATGAGAATCAATTCACTCATTCACAAGATTGTTGAGATTTAAAGAGCTGAGCCATCGGACTGGAATGACAATACCGTGGCGGCACTACAATCAAAATTGAGAGAATGGCTGTTGCGTAGCAAGGTTTGTGGTATCAGAAGTTTAGAGAACTCTAGCTAAAGGAGGGGGACAAGAATACTAATTGTTTCCACCTCTTTACAATCATTAGAAGACGCCATAACAACATTGATGCTATCAGAAGGGATGATGGAGGTTGGATCACAAACACTTGGCCAATAAGACAACACCTTCAGGAGAAGTTCAAGAATCTCTTCACTAGCGAGGATGTAAGCTTCTCAGCCCAAATGGAGTACTTGATTTCGGCAATCATTTCAAAAGAGGAGAATAGGGTGTTGTGTAGGATTCCCACCCCTGAGGAAATCAAGTCAACTTTGTTTCATATGCCGAAGCTAAAGGCACCAGGGTTGGATGGTTTCCCTGTTTCTACAAGAGCTACTGGCCTATTGTAGGGGAGGACATAATTGCAGCTATCACTTCCTTCTTCACTGACAGATCAATGCCAAAAGAGGTAAACAACTCACTCATCATCCTTATTCAAAAGTTTCCAAATCCATCCTCTTTCAATAATTATAGGCCTATTAGTTTGTGTAATGTCATTTATAAGATTATTTCTAAGCTATTAGTGCTCAAAATTAGGCCTATCCACCTGAGGTTCATCTCCCTATCCCAATCAGCCTTTATCCTTGGCTGCTAGATTGCAAAGAACCAAGTAATTGTACAAGAATTGATCCACAATTTCAAAATTAGGAAGATAAAATATAGGTAGATGGCAATTAGAATAGATCTCCAAAAGGCATATGATTGAGTAAACTGGGATTTTCTTTAGGTTGTTCTATGTAAGATGGGCTTCAATAGAACTTTCACTGGCTGGATTATGTTTTATGTCTCCACAGTTTCCTTTGAGGTGCTAGTCAATGGGGGCAAATCGGACCAGTTCAAGCCATCTAGAGGGCTTAGACAAGGCGTTATCACCTTATCTCTTCATCATTGGGTAGGAAGTGCTGTCTATGCTCATTGAGAAAAAGTTCGAGCAAAAAACATTAGTAGAGTTAAAGCCAGTGTTTGTGCACCACCTATCACCCATGTGATGTACGCAGACGACATCCTTCTTTTCTCCAAAGCTACAAGAAGCAACGCCACTACCATTATGTACTACATCCAGAAGTACTATATTTGGTCTGGCTAGAGCCTGAATAATACGAAATCTGAGGTTTTCTTTTCTAAGGAAATAGACCGAAACAAAAGGAGAGCGATAAAGCATGTTCTATAGATGAAGGGCCTAAAAAAGGATGCTATTTATTTGGGGTCCCCTCTCTTCCTAACTAAAGCCTGATCTAAAGATTTCAAATACCTTATCGAAAGAGTTGAGTCAAAACTGGTGGGGTGGAGAAGTAAGAGTTTGTCTTGGGTAGGGAGGTCGACCTTGATCAATTCCGTCGTTCAAGCCATTCCTAATTACGCAATGTCTACTTTTAGTATCTCTAATAGCGTTTGCAACAAGTTGGACTTGCTCTCTCGTAGATTTTGGTGGAAGTTGAAAAATTCAGAGGGGTAATTCCTAGCCTTTACGGCCTGGGATAATCTATGTATACCAAAATGCAAAGGAGGCTTGGGTTTAAAAGAGCAAAGATGATGAACAATGCCCTCCTAGCAAAACTTGCATGGTTAGTTGCATCCAAAAGAGATAGCCTTTGCATCTCAATCCTAAGAGCTAAGTATAAAGTGAGGGATGACTGGCTTAAAAGAGAACCCACCCAAGTGGCCTCATCGGTTTGGAAAGCCATTGAAGGAGTAAAGGATATTATTGTTAAAGGAGCATGTTATCTTATTGGAGACGACTCTTCTATCAATGTGTGGCTTGACCTTTGGGTACCTTGGATTCAAGGTTCAGCCCCAAGCCTGCACAACTGGCCTTTGCTGAAACTCTTATCATGGTGTCCATGCTTATAGATAGCACGAATCACTATTAGAATGAGAGCCAAGTTTGTTATCTCTTTAAGGCTGAATCTGCAAAAGCCATTCTGTCCATCCCCCTGGCTGCCAATTGGCAAGAAGACAAGCTGATATGGGTGCCTACTGCCAAAGGTGAGTTTACCACCAAATTTGCATACAAGGTGATCAATCCCCTACCAAAGCTCCTTGAGTGACTAGATGTGGAAAAATATTTGGAAAATTAGAGTGCTAGAGAGAGTAAAAATGCTGCTTTGGAGGATTGCAACATATACCATTTATGTAAGAGAAGTCTTAGGCCAAAGACTAGGACTTCACAACCTAGAGTGCGTATTGTGTCAAGATGGCCAAGAAACTATTAACCATCTTTTCTTTCATTGCCCCGTGGATAGAGCGATTTGGTTTTCCTCTTGCTAGGGACTGAGAGCTCATAACCACAATATCAGAAGCAACACGGATATCATAAAGCTAATCTTGGACCCTCCAAACCCCTCTACCTCTGACTTAGATGAAGAGTTCATCTCCTCAACTATGGCCTTCGTTGTAGGTGAGATATGGTACCTAATGAATCATATGTATTTCCAAGATGGCAAAGCTGATATTCAATTATTCAGTAGTCGCATTTGTCGAAGAGCATTGGAATTCTTAACTCGAGCCATAGAAGAGCATCTCTCCCCTTTGCCACACCCTCTTTCTTGGCCACCTCTTCCGGAAGGCCACATAAAATTCAATGTTGACGCAGCAGTTTGTAACACCTTAACTGCACTTGCAGTGGTTGCAAGGGATCACACAAGTACTTCTATTAAAGCATGGATCAAGCCATACTGTAGTCACCCCCCTGCTCAAGCTGAAGCTGCAATAATGCTCTGGGTTGTTAATCTTGCTTTAGTTGAAGGGTGGACGAAGGTCGTGATTGAAGGTGATGCGAAAAAGTGTTTTGATGCACTATCATATCATAGTCTCTGGCCTAATTGGGTCATTAGTAACTTTGTGTGTGACATTCTTGCTTTGAGTGGGGCCTTTTGTTCTGTTTCTTTTGTTTAGGTTAGAAGAGTTTGTAATTTTGCAGCCCCACAGCGTTGCCAAGTTAGCTCTTAGGACCCCCCGCTTTATGTTTTTTCTTAAGGATAGTAGAATCTACCGAATAAAGTACAAAGCATTCTATCATGGTATATTAAGAAGCAAAAAGAATCTTACGATAAAAAAAAATAAAAATCATGTTAAAAAAGGAGTTGAACTAATTGTGCATCTTCACAAGAAAAAGAAAAAAGAGATTCCTAAATTCATATGGATAATAATAATATTTTCCTTTCCTACTTTTTATCGGCACTTGAATTTAATTGGGTAAAATACTATTTTGGTTATTAAATTTTATCAAAAATTTGTCTTTTTATTTTTAAACTTTAAAAATTTCATTTTTCTTCCCAAAACTATTAAAAAGTTCATATTTAATCTTTAAACTATTGAAAATACTTTATTTATATTCTTAAACTTTATTAAAAGTTTATTTTTCATCACTAAACTATTAAAAGTATTATTTTTTTATTCTTATTTTTGTCTCAATACTACTCAAAGAACTTTTTACAAAGTTTAGAAACGAAAAACAAATTTTTAATAAAATTTAAGTATCATAATAATATTTTATTCAATTTAATTTTTAGAAATAAGCGAAAAGAAAATATATGGGCAAAATATTATTTTTAGGGAGCGAGACATACACGGCGCGGATACTTTCTTTAGTCTCAGTGGTAGAGTATGGTAAATAACACAAATTTTAGGTCTAAAAGTAACGTAAAGAATCGCAATTAACGTCAGAAAGAGCTGCTGAATCGTACGTTGCCGAATCGCGGCGCTGTGTTTCCCAAAAAAGCTCACCACGCTCCTTCAAAAGCGCGTGTCCAACCAACGAATGAGTCTACCATACAAACCCAAATAGAATTATAGAATCATCCACCGTTGGATCCGAAAAGCTTGAGGCACGCGCACAAAGAGATCGTTAGTCTAGGATTCCTCCTGCTGACTATAACAAACATGTCTGACCCCTTACCATCTATGATATGTATGATAAATGATATGATGTGCCAGATATAACATTGGAAATGGGTCTTTTATTTATTTATTTTTATGAACTAGGTCATGTTCCGTGAATGTGCATGCATCTTTATAGATAGTCATGCCAGCTCATCAACCATAAATTTAATACCAAAAATAAATAATTTCCTATTAATTTTTTACTCACCTCCTCTAATCTCTCTCTTTTTAATGCTAAGTTTTGACCGCTTGGGAAAAGGTGAAATAGGTTTAAAGAGAGTGTGTGATACAAAACCCAGCACAGAGAAAGAGAGATAAAAAAAAAAAAGAAAAAAAGAAGAAAGATAGATAGCGACGTGCACATAGGCACATTAGTAATATAGAATAGAGTGTTGAGAGAGAGAGAGAGAGAGAGAGAAAAGCTAATTCAGTGAGAGAAAGACAAGACCGGCAAACAAGGTAAAGTTATGCATGCTATGCTATGAATCAATTTTTCTTTTTTTGTTTTGTTTATTGTTGCTGTCTTTGATTTTCGATAAATATTAGTATTTGATTTATTTATTTTATCTGACGATGTTTCTATAGAGATTTGCGTCTGTGTTGAATTGTAAAGTAGTCATAGGTCTTTTATACACTCTCTCTCTCGGACTAGTCGGTCTATATCACTGTTGCTGCAAAATCGATAATAACTCAAACCGATCTTTTTTGTCAGTATTTAGAGAGAAAAATCGTGACCATAGATTCCTAATCCTCTGAATCTCTTTTTTGGGTTTCGTTTCTTTGCTGTGATATCTATATCTATTGGCATCTGATAAATTTTCTCTTTTTGGTTCTTTTTTGGGCTATTCTCTCTTTGTTAGAACGAAGAGAGGTTTTGGGTTCGGTGTTGCGAGGAGGAAAAGTGCAAGGCGCGGAGGTTGCGGTAGCGGATTTATGTCGGCTGAGTTTGATTTGGTTTTGATTGGGGCTCTGTTGCAGCTCTGGATTTTCACTATTGCTACCTTCGAATCTGTGTGTTGTTTTACTCTCTGCTGTTTAAGGCAGAGGTTGAATCTTGTGCTCTCGTCTGTTTCGATGCGTTTGAGGCTAAAAAGGTATGTGGGTTTTAGCTATTTTTTGTCAAAGCTTAAATCTTTGTTAAACCCTGGTTTGATTTCTGGGTTTTTGGTTACGAATCTGAGTTGGGTTTTTCTGTTTATTTTGATTTGGTGTTTACAGGACTTGTTCTGGAGTAGAGTGTTTTGCGCCTTTTCATATAAAGAGATTTTCTTTTCTTTTCTTGTTCCTGAGAGGGGGTCTCACTTGATACAGTCAGTGTGATTCTGAGATTTTTGAGAGAGAAGAGAGCCTTTTATTTATTTTCTTTTTCAGTTTTGTCTGCAATTTTTTTTTTTTTAAATTTATTTGTCTTCAAAATATTTCTGGGTATTTTGAGGGGTTTTGGAGAGATTTTGTTCAGAAAGTAAAATAAAATGCCAGAGCCTCGGAAACAACCTGCGAAGTCTAAGAAATCCACAGCAACATTTCCCTCTGGAGAATCGTCGATTACGATGATGAGGAAAGTCCGTGTGATCTGTTCGGATCCTTATGCTACTGACTCATCTTCAAGCGAGGATGAGTGTGAGAAGAGGAGGGCTAAGAAATGCAAAAAATTCATCCGTGAAATTAATCTCCCCCTTGTTTTGAAACAACAATCGAAGCCTTCTTCTCTTGAATCAGAGAGCTCTTGTCAGGACAGTAACAACAATAATGGTACCAAAAGCCCCAATATTGTTGAAGCCAGACAGAAGAAAAGGGTTTTGGCTAAAACCCCATCTAGAAGACCCTCTTCTTCCAAGTATAGAGGGGTTAGGCAAAGGAAATGGGGAAAATGGGCTGCTGAGATTCGAGACCCATTCAAAGGAGCTAGGATTTGGTTGGGGACTTACAATACACCAGAGGAGGCTTCTGAAGCTTATGAGCGAAAGAGACTCGAGTTTGAAGCTGCTATGGCTATGTCTAGTGCGACTCCTGCTGTTACGGCTTCTGCTTCCTCTGAAAAGAGCAATAATGCGTCGACGTCTACCGCTGTGGTATCTCCATCACAGAACAACCAGCAACCTGTGTCCTCTGAGGATTCTGAGGGTGTGTTGTCGCATACATCTCCGGCTTCCGTCCTTGAATTGGAGACCTCTGCGTCCAACACCAAAGGGAATGCAACTGATTTTATCACTGATGAGTGTTTTGAGGTTACTAATGCCGAGATTAGTTTGGCGGAGCTTCAGATACCTGATGATTTGGGTCTATTGGACGAGACATTTGTTGATGTTCCATTTGAGCAAGAGCTCAATTTCGAGCCTGAGTCTGAGTTTGATCCTCTTTGCTTTGATAATATTGGGCAGTTTTTTGATGGTTACAGTGGCCTGGAGGACATCGAGATTTGTGGGTTTGACAATGATGGCCCTAGCGAGCTTCCTGACTGGGATTTTGCTGATATAGGCAATGATTTTACTGATATTGGCAACGACATTGCTTCTTGGATGGATGAACCCCTCAATATACCCTGCCAATAAGTTTTGCAGCTTAGGATCAATTAGTATTTGTTATTATTATTAGTTTTATTTATAGTTTTAAGCAGGTTGAACTTGAAATTCTTGGGAACCACAATATGTTCCCGAGAGAGTGGTTTGGTGAGTTTAATTTATTTATTAAGGATTAATGTTTCAAAGAGATGGAGAGGGATGAGCCATGATTGTGGTGAGAGATTTACCTTGGGTTTTCCTGTGCTATAAGAGCCGTCCAAGGCCTTCTCAGAGAGTGTCTCTCAAAGTTTTGCTCATTTCCTCGCATCTCTTTTTATTATATTTATGAGGTATGAAATGATATGGATTTTCTGTGATTTGCAACTTGAAATGTGTTTGGTCTTTCGTTTTGCTTGCTAGGCTCTTTATTTTTGGCTTATACTATAATCATTGGGCAGGTTGAGAATACATTTTTTATGTTTAATACTTATTGTTATGTTCATGGTGATTGAACCTCGTCAGTTGAATGAGCACGAACATTGTGCTATATTCTCTTTTAGGATCTTTTTAGTGGGATCCTTTCAGAAAATGAGTCCATGGAAACTTATTTCCCCCCCCCCAATAGTTGGTTGAGATTGAAAATTACATGGTCCTAAATCTCGATTCCCAGGGTTAATTGTTGTTCTTATCTTTAGAATGCTTATTCTGTGTGATGGAAAAAAAAATCTGTAGTGAAGTAGTAGTGAGACTGATGCAATTGCTCTCGTATGCCTGAGTGAGTGAGGCTTTCCAAAGATGTCCACAAGGTTGTACCAGAAAGTGGGGCCAAAGTTGGATTTCTTTTACCAAACAATGCATATCTTCAACTAGAGGCAGAAAAAGTTGTTATCTCTGGTCTGGAGTCCTTTTTCTGCTAGCTGTATCGCAATTGCTCTGAAATCTCTATCCACAATTTTCTCTCTCCATTCTTCACTTTGCTCTCCCTCTCCCTAGTCAATCTGATAGAGAGCTACCGTGACAACAAAGGGCGAGTTTGGGGAATACAACTTCATTGCATGTACATGTTTCACACGTTTTAAATGAAGCTCCTACAGTGCAATGCATGTGCCACCTTTTTTGTTTAAAAAATAAAATTGAACCCTGGACTTTCCTTTGGAAACAAATGGCTAATTGAGCTGCAAGCCTACAAGTACATGGCACATGTGTCGCTAATAATTTGTGAAGTATATTTATTTAGGATGATAATTTGAATAAAAAAATTACAAAAAACATGCTCCTAGGGAGAAGGGAAAAAACAGGAAGATCGGTTTGATTTTGCATTTGGGTGAAATTTAGGCTACATTTGGTAGCCTAAATTATTTTAGTCAATGTGTGTGAATTTTCGTTTGACTGAATTTTTTGTAGTTACCAAACACACATAAAGATGTAAAATAATTTTTTGAAAGTGTTTTCACCCAAAACAAACGTAGCTTTATTTATTAAATCTGATTCGACAAAGGGCTAAACACCCTCCCCTGTCTATTTCTCATTTTCTTCTTCTTCCATTTTTTTTAATGAAATTTTCTTGATTTTTTGTCTACTTGAGCTAGAGCTATCTCCTCCGTCGCAGAGATCATTTGATTTTTTGGAATTGGTTAACCATCGGGCGAACGATATTCGATCACTACGTTGGGAGCAAGTATGGACACTTCTGATTGTTCTATTCTATTTGTTGGCAACGGGTTCAAGCAATTCTCACCCAATGAATTCGGGTTGAGTAATGGGTTAATACCAAATTTAGTTTGATATAACTTGTGAGCAGCCCTAAATGCATTTGTAGTTCTGTATAAAGAAGATAATTGCTCATTTTTATAGAAAGGAAAAAAAAAAAAAAACTGATTTATTCAGAGTGTTACTCATTTTGAATCTAAGCTCTCCGTAACTAGTTTGAAGGGATTAATAGTTCAATATTCAAAAGGCAGTAGTAAATACCGGTTCATACCGCTTTCCGCTCGCAATATTGTTGCTTTCATTTGTGTTTGTTACTCTTGATTTTTTGGATTTTCTTTCGCTGTTATGGTTTCCATACTAAATGCCTAAATAGTAAATCCAGTAATAAAATTACACACATTGTAAAAAATATACCTTACACAATATTTCCATAACAAATCTTAAGTGACATGTTATTACTAATTCTAATTTGAACTTAACTATTGAAATTACTTTTTATCCTATAAAAAACTATCACTAACATACTGCCACTTAAAATATATTATGAAAGTGTTTTGAAAATATTACAAGCATTATATTTTTCAAACATTTTACCAATAACAAACCACCACCGTAAATTTTGTAACAAAGTGTCGTGGAAATATTACAACATTGCTCTTCTCAAACATTTTTACCCCACTTCATTTCATCTCGCTGTCAGCATTGTTCAACTTGGCTATGGATAGGACCGGCAATTTTTTTTTTTTTTTTTCCTCTTCTTTAATATGGTTACTAAATTCCTCAGCTTATAGTTATGAATTGTAAGTTCCCAAAGTGCGTTTTGTAATAGCAGTCCATTTAGTAAATTAATTAACAAGTTAATGTACTAAAGTCAACCGACTATTTGTTTCTCAAAATAATAATAAAAAAAAAAAGTCATCCGACCAATCAATTTTTTAATTACTATAGTGCAGATAATACTGCCCTACAACCGAAATCTTCATATTCATTAACTACTCCCTTTGAACAATACAACTATACAAGCACATCTTTTGTGACAAATCAACAACCATAAATCATGCACACTATTGAGATCTATCTCTAGGCATGAGTGCCAATTTCACAAATCACAGAGTATAATACAAAGTGAAAAACCTAAATTCTACCCCAAACTGGAACTGAACATAAATTGTTGAAATTGCTCAAACCATGGTGATGATGCAATAAAATCGTCAGTGAGCTGCACGGTCCACACGTGCTCCCGATGACGTACCTGCACAACAAAGAGAGTGAAGACCTTTGAAAGGGCACCGGCGTGGTACCGGCCAAATACCCTCCGAAGGTTAAGTTAGAAATCTTTACTTTCAACACTAGAGTGCTAGAGTTGAGTTATTTGTGCGTACCTTGCTTCGAGAGGGTCTTGGGGTATTTATAGTAGCGTTGGGCCGAAATCCATGCCTTGACCAAGGAGTTCTTTTCCTTTTAGGATAGTGATACCTGGATCCTACGTATCTCCTAGAATCCTTGTTCTTGTAGGAGTCTCCTTACTTAGACGTGTCGTTCAAGAAGTGTTTGTGTATGCGTGTTGGCCAAGTAAGGTTGTGGACGGGCCTTTGTCTAACCTCGTCAGCCTTATACCGTCAACTTGGCGATATACATGGAGTTGGTTTGTGGTGGGAGCCGTCAGCTTCTGGGACACTACGGCTTTATGGTCGTCAGCTTTAGGGCCGTCAGCTTCAGGGACACTACGGCTTCATGGTCGTCAGCACCAGGGCCGTCAGCTTCAGGGTAGTCAGCTCTTGCTCCCTCAACTATGGCCTTTCCAAAATGACCTTTATCAGCTGCCCCCTACTCCATAGCCTCGTCAATCTCCCTTGACGAGGTATGGAGTACGCACTTAATGCTCCGAGCGGTTTCTATTAAATGCTAGGACACGTGGCTTTATTTGATTCGCCTCGATCTGCGACGAGCGCGTCGCTTCGTCTTCCGTGCCTGTTTTCCCTATATATATCTCCCATCCCCTTCATTTCAAACTTTCCAACATTTGCAATCTTCTGAGAGCCAAGGCGTCAAGTTCACTTGCTAGCTTCGTCAATCTCCGAGGTCGTCAATCTTCTAAGGCCGTCAACCTCGTCCTAAGGACTAATTACTTATAAGTTTTACTTTTTCTTATCTCTCTACCCTGTTCTTTTAGTGAAGTCGTTGGCCTAGGTTCTTAGAACAACAACCATCCTTTGTAGGTAGTCAGATGTCGAGTGAACAATCGTCAGTCCGCGAGGGAGCGGGTTATGACGAGATCTTCCCGTCAGGTCTTTAGCCCGAGGAGGGCTTGTCCTGTTCGTCAGAAAGGGACACATCGGCCCATTCTTCTGACGAGGTGGATGGAAGTGGTAGTGGAAGTGAGGATGGGGGTGGTAGGGAGAAAGAGAGAGCTAGTGACGGGAGTGAGGGTGACGGTGATGAGGAAACACTAGAGAGCACCTCCGGAGCCCCTGGTGATGATCGCCCTTTCATCCTCCCCCTTGAATGGTCCGTCAACAGTTTTTTACCGACGATGTCAGAAAATGTTTTCAACACATTAAGGGCTCGCTACCAAATCCCAGACGACGTCCCAATCCGTCTCCCTGCGGAGGGCGAGCGGTGTTATACTGGCCGAACAGCAGATGTGGGCATGTATGATGCCATGTTTGCGGCGGGCTTGAGATTACCACTGACGAGATTGTACCGTCAGTTAACTAACTTTTTAGGCATCTCCGTCAGCCAGATTGCCCCCAATGCGTGGAGGACTTTCATTGGTGCGGAGATTTTGTAGGGTCGTCTCAGCGGGGGGCACCGTCAGTTAACTCTAAACGAGTTCTTTTGGTGCTACCGTCCACAACATATTTCCTCGTCCAAGGGGTTTTATCACTTCTCTGTTAGGTCGAGAGAGCTGAAGTTAGTGTCAGATATGCCTGACTCTAACAGGAACTGGAAAGGGAGATACTTTTTCGTTGAAGGGACGAACTGGGTGTGCCGCGAAGAAGAGTGGTCATCAATGCCATATGGTTTTTTTGACAACACCTGGGCACATGTTAGGGATTCAGGTTGATCCCGTCGGCCTCTCTTTTTGCCTAGATCTGATTGATTTCTAACCCCGTTTGTTTTTCTTTCAGCCAACGTTCGTCCTCACATAACCGCAGAGCAAGAGGAGTTCATTCGCCGGGTGACGTCAATTCCTCTAGACGAAAGGAGGTGCCGAGACCTAATCACCCTAGACACTCTGCACCTATATTGCAGTGGTCCCGAACCGTCAGACGAGGCTCGTAGACTAAACGAATTATCCCGTCGGCGTGAGTTCCTCGTAGTTACCTCCGTCACTGTCCTTATATTATTATTGTTTTTACTCACTTTTTATCTTTAACAGAAATGGAGACGGCAAAACAGAGAATCCGTGCTGCCGCTGCTAAGAAGAAGCAGGAGGAGGAGAGGGCTAAAGGTGAGGCGACGCCGTCGTCAATTCCTAAGTCCGTCGGGAAGAAAGGCGTCAAGAGGAAGGCTGACGGGACGGACGACCGATCCGGGAAGAAAATAGTCCCTTCTTCTGAGGACAAAACTGCCAAGAGGCCGTCGCCCCCAAGAGCTTCTCCCGGGGCTGGCAAAGGCCTGATGACGGCGTCAGGGGTCGTCACTCCAGATTCCGTCCGTCACCTCCTTACCCATAAGGACTATGCCGTGGAGGTGGCGGAGTCCATCCTTAAGGAAGAGGAGATGGAGCTGTGTGACGACCAGTCGACAGAGGAGCTAGGGGCGTCAGGGATCTTCGACCTCACTCGGGTATACTATTCCTTACTCCTGTCAGGCCACATGGTCGACCCTATAGCGGACTGACGTTATTTTCATGCTTTTGCAGGCCATGATCCGGATGAAGTACTTGCGGGACAAATGCGTGGATAAGGAAGCAGTGGTCTCCCGTCTGCATACTCGACTAAGGAATGCTGTTGACGCTCAGCAGCAGTACAAGGAGGCCAACATTCACCTAGCCAAGGAGGTGAAGAGAATGACGGACATGTTGACGGAGGAGGCTCGTCGACGAGGCCTGGCTGACGAGGCAAGGAAGACGGCGGAGAAGGAGCTCCAAGCACTGATGAGTCAGGTAGAGACGGCCAGGAATGACGCCGTGGCGGAATTCAAAGATTCTCAGCAATTCATTGATTCCTGCGCCGTCTATTACGCTGACGGCTTCGAAGATTGCTTGAAGCAGATGAAGCGCGCCCATCCCGATCTGGATTTGTCTGGGATAAACATGGATGAGCCCATACCGTCAACCCCGGCGGGTGATTCCATGCTCGAGGTGGATGACGAGTCTACCGATCCCAAGGCAGACTCGAGAGACGGCGGCTTTGTTCTTGCCCAACCTGCCCTGGAGAGGTCCGTCACCTTGGACCCGTCAGCTGGGCTCGATGCGGCTAAATCTGGTGCCGACCCTTCTACCCCGGTTGTCGTCCTGTCCCCGTCAACTGCTCCTTCCGCTTCGTAAATCCTTTTATTGTAAACATTTTGCTTTTGTTTTGTAACGATCTTTTATGCTTAACGCCCGTGTTTTGGGCTTTTTGTAAAGACAACAATTTTATTTTGTAGTTTTTAATTTTCATTTTCTCATTCGTGTGGACTTATACTTGATGCTCTTGTATCTTCACTTTGATTCTTGACTGAAGCGTTGACGCATTTAGATAGTAGACTTGTGTGTTTGACGAGACCGTTTATCTTGTAGATTTTGAAGTCGTTCACCTTGTGGACTTTGTCTCCACTTGGTTTACTTTAGTAGTCTTTTAAGGTCGTCAACCTTGTTGATTTTTAGGGCCGTCCACCTTGTGGACTTATGCTTGATGTAAATTTTAAGGTCGTCAACCTTGTGGGTTTTATGCCCAATGTAGGTATTAAGGTCGTCAACCTTGTGGATTTCATGCCCGATGTAGATTTTAAGGTTGTCAACCTTGTGGATTTCATGCCCGTTGCAGATTTTAAGGTCGTCAACCTTGTGGGCTTTATGCTGCGGACATTTTAACTCTGTCTGCTTTTGTAGACGTGAGGCCGTCCAGTTTTGAGATCTTTAGATTGCCGTCCACTTGGTCGCCCGTTGGATTAGTCTTGCTTTATTTTTGATGGATTTAGGGTCGTCCATTATGGACTTTGTCGTAGGTCCGTCCACTTTGTGGACTTGCCCTTTGCGGATTCAGATAGTGGACCTGCCTTTTGCGGACTTTAAAGTCGTCAGTTTTACGGACTTTGGGGCATCCGCTTTTTTGGTCGTTCATGTTGTAGACTAAGGCCGTCTACTTTGTGAGTTTTGGATCGTCCATTTCGTGGACTTGGTAGCTCTGTCTATGTTCGTGGGTTTAAGCTAGGTCGTCTACTTTGTTGTTTCGTGTACCTAGCAGTTGCACAAGTTGTTTACTGAAATAATTCCTCTTATTGTGTTGAAGGCATACATAAGCATGAAATTGTTCAAAAATGAATAAACCTTAGCCCTTCGGGCTTTAAATGTAAAAGTAAACGACTAAAATAAATGACTTGAAAAGTAGATTGGAAATAAGGAGTAGCGTTGTTCTGCTTTTTATTGGTAGTATTTCCTGAGGTGCTCGGCGTTCCATGGGTGGCGAAGCTTTAGTCCGTCCAGAGTCTCCAAATGGTAAGTACCCTTCCTTAGCCATGATGCAATTTTGTAGGGCCCTTCCCAGTTTGGGCCGAGTTTTCCTTGTGTAGGGTCTTTGGTGGTGCCCATTACCTTTCTTAAAACGAGGTCTCCGATTTCAAAATCTCGGTGCTTGACTCGGGAGTTATAGTGTTTGGCCATGAGGTTCTGGTACCGTGCGAGCCTCTGTTCAGCTGTTGCCCTTACTTCGTCAACCAAGTCAAGCTCTAGGCGCAGGGCTTCGTCATTCCTTCCTTCGTCGTGATTATGCACTCTATAGCTTGTGAGTCCGACCTCAGCCGGTATGACGGCTTCACTCCCATATGTTAATCTAAACGGGGTTTCTCCTGTAGGGGTCCTGATGGTTGTCCTGTATGCCCATAGTACGCTGGGTAGTTCTTCCGGCCATATGCCTGTTGCCCCCTCGAGCCGAGCCTTGATTATTCGGAGCAAGGTTCGGTTCGTGACTTCAACTTATCCGTTGGCCTGGGGATGAGCGGGGGAGGAATAGTGGTTCTTGATCCCGAGTTGTGAGCAGAAGTCCCGGAAGGAGTTGTTGTCGAACTGCTTGCCGTTGTCCGAGATCAGGACCCTTGGAATTCCGAATCTGCACACGATGTTTTTGCACACAAAGTTTCGCACATTCTTTTCGGTGATCGTGGCCAAGGCTTCAGCTTCCACCCACTTGGTGAAGTAGTCGATTCCGACTATTAGGAACTTTAGCTGCCTTGCCGCTATTGGGAATGGACCCATGATATCCAGCCCCCATTGGGCGAATGGCCACGGGGCGGCAATTGGAGTTAACTCTTCAGCGGGCTGCCTGATCGTGTTACTGAACCTTTGACACTTGTCGCATGTTTTGATGTATGTTTGGGCGTCCTGTTGCATGGTCGGCCAGTAGTATCCGGCCCGGATTAGTTTGTGGACCAGCGACCGTGATCCTGAATGGTTGCCATAGATTCCTTCATGCACTTCTCTCATAACGTAATCTGCTTCTTCAGGTCCAAGACACCTTAGGTACGGTCGGGAGAAACTTCTCTTGTGTAGGATATCTTTTATTAGGACAAATTGGGCCGCTCGGACTTTCAGCTTTCTTGCGGCTTCCTTTTCTTCAGGCAGTGTGCCATCTTTGAGGTAGGCAACCAGCGGGGTAGTCCAATTATTCTCCGATCCTACCTCCTGTATACTGATGGCGTCTATCAGTGGTACGAGTTGAGTAAAAGATAGTGCCTTGGCGGGGATGATCGCGTGTTCCGCAGATGCAGCTTTTGCAAGGCGGTCGGCTTGCTCATTGTCTCCCCTCGGAATTCGAACAACTTTTGCCTGAAGCTCATCTACTCTTCTCTTTGCTTGTTCTAAGTACATCTTCATTCTTTCTCCCTTACATTCGTAGTCGCCGTTTACTTGTCTAGTGATTACCTGCGAGTCGCAATGGACTACCGTGTCTACGGCTCCTACGGCCCCGGCAAGTTCTAGGCCTGCTATGAGGGCTTCATACTCTGCTTCATTGTTCGTTGTAGGAAAGTTAAGTCGGATCATGCATTCAATCTCGTCGCCCTTTGGGGAGCGAAGTACGACTCCTACTCCGCCGGCGTTTTTGTTAGATGATCCGTCAGTGAAGACATTCCACTGGGAACTCTCCTCCTCCCGACCTCCCTTATACGTGAATTCCGCAATAAAGTCAGCTAGTACTTGCCCTTTGATGGCAGTGCGGGGGCGATATTTTATGTCAAATTCGCTCAACTCTACCGCCCATAAGGCCATACGTCCTGCTGCTTCGGGGTTACTCATTGCTCGCCGTATGGGCTTGTCAGTTAGTACGACCACAGTATGTGCTTGGAAGTACGGCTTAAGCTTGCGGGCTGCCGTAACTAGGGCGAAGACCAGTTTTTCTAGCGGCGAGTATCTTTCTTCTGCCCCGTGGAGTGCCCGGCTGGCGTAGTACACTGGCCTTTGTACCTTGTTGTCTTCTCTTACGAGAGCTGCGCTGACGGCAGCTGGTGAAATGGCCAAATAGAGGAATAGTTCTTTGCCTGGTTGGGAGGGGGTTAGTAGTGGCGGCGATGATAGGTAGGTCTTGAGGTCTTCAAATGCTTGCTGGCATTCGTCCGTCCATTCGAAGGACTTCTTCAGCGTGCGGAAGAAAGGGAGACACCTATCCGTTGCCCTAGATACGAATCTGCTGAGCGCGGCGACCTTGCCATTAAGGCTCTGTACTTCCTTCACGTCTTTGGGAGGCGTCATCTCCATTATGGCTCGGATTTTGTCTGGATTGTCTTCGATGCCTCGTTGGGACACCATGTATCCTAGGAACTTTCCGGCCGTCACTCCGAAGGCACACTTGGCGGGATTTAGCTTCATGTTGTAGGAGCGAAGGGTAACGAAGGTCTCCTTCAGGTCTTTCAAATGATCCTCCTTTCTTCGACTTTTTACCAGCATGTCGTCGACATATACCTGGACATTTCTCCCGATCTGCTCCGCGAACATCTTGTTCATAAGCCTCTGGTATGTTGCGCCTACATTCTTTAAGCCGAACGGCATGACCTTGTAGCAAAAAAGGCCTTGACTTGTTATGAACGAAGTCTTTTCTCGATCAGCTTCGTCCATTAGGATCTGGTTGTATCCCGAGAACGCGTCCATGAAGCTTAACAGCTGGTGTTGGGCCGTAGAATCCACCAGGAGGTCGACCCTTGGTAGAGGATAGCTGTCCTTGGGGCACGCCTTGTTTAGATCGGTAAAATCTACGCACATCCTCCACTTTCCGCTACTCTTTTTTACCATGACGACGTTTGCTAACCACTCGGGATAGTAAACCTCCTGAATGAAACCCGCCTCATGCAATTTGCGGACCTCCTCTGCTACTGCCCGATCTCTCTCCGGGGCGAAGACTCTCTTCTTTTGCCGAACCGGCGGGAAAGACGGTGATACGTTCAATTTGTGTACTATGATCGACGGGTCAATGCCCGGCATATCCTTGTGACTCCATGCGAACACGTCTCAGTTTGCTTTGAGGAAGGCCGCAAGTTCCTGTTGTATCGTCGAGTCGGTAAGAGTACCGATCTTGGTTGTCCGCTCTGGCTGAGAGTCGTCGAGAGGTATGTCCTCGAGTTTTTCTGTGGGCTCTGTTGATGCATGCTGTTCTATGCTCATGGTTTGTTGGTGGTCGTCTATCTCCATCATCGCTACGTAACATTCGTGTGCGGCCACTTGGTCCCCTCTGAGCTCTCCCACTCCATAATCCGTCGGGAATTTTATCATTAAGTGGTAGGTTGAAGTTACAGCCTTCCATGAGTTAAGTGCGGGACGTCCTATGATGGCGTTGTAGGCTGATGAGCAGTCGACCACGAGGAATGCTACATTCTTGGTGACTTGCTGAGGGTAGTCTCCAATAGTGACCGCCAGGGTGATAACACCGAAAGGAAATACCTTTGTTCCTCCGAAGCCGACTAGCGGGGCGTTAGCCGGAGTCAGCCGTTCTTTATCAACTCCCATCTGTTGGAACGCTGGGTAGTAGAGGATGTCCGCCGAGCTCCCATTATCGACAAGAACTCGATGCATGTTGAAGTCTCCTGCTCGTATGGTGACGACGAGTGCGTCGTCGTGGGGGTGATGAAGGCGTCGTGCGTCTTCTTCCGAGAATCCGATTAGGGGATTATCAGTCCGTGGCATCTTGGGTAGGGACCCCGCCAACTGGATGTTCCTCCTACAATCATCCGGATGTCGCCTAAGGGCTGTCTGGGGCGCTCGTTTTCCCGTCTGGGAGCTTGGTCTTGCGGCGGTTCTGCTCGTTCTTTGTTAACGAACCTCTGCAGCCTTCCTTGCCTGATTAAAGCTTCTATCTGTTGCTTTAGGTCGTAGCAGTCAGCTGTGTCATGTCCATGGTCTCGATGGAAGCGGCAATATTTGTACCTTGGCCTTTTGTTGGGATCTCCTTTCATCTTGCCGGGAAAAGTCAAAGTCCCCTCGTCCTTGATTTGCATTAGGACCTGATCGATAGGGGTGGTCAATGGTGTGAAGCTCGTGAATCTCCCTGGGGGTGGCTTGGAGCGGCGATCATCCCGTCGCTCTTCAGTCCTGGCTTTCTTCTGCCCCCTATTCGTTCGAGTGTCTTCTTGCCTTTCCCTCTTCTTAGGCTTATCTTCCCTTGCAATCAGCGCGTCCTCCGCGTTCATGTACTTTGTTGCCCTGTAAAGTACGTCGGACATGGTCTTTGGATCGTTCTTATACAGGGAGAAGAGGAACTTACCTTTTCGCAGTCCGTTGGTGAAGGCTGCTACTTGTATCTTATCGTCCGCTTCATCTATTGAAAGAGCCTCCTTGTTGAACCGCGTTATGTAGGACCTCAGGGTCTCGTCCTCCCTTTGCCTGATGCTCATCAAGCATGCCGTGGACTTCTTGTACCGGTGACCCCCGATAAAGTGTGACACGAACTGGGCGCCTAATTCTTTAAAGGTACTAATCGAGTTAGGCGTCAACCTGCTATACCAGACTCTTGCGGATCCTTTCAACGTAGTAGGGAAAGCCCTGCACATAATCCCGTCTGGCACTCCTTGAAGGTGCATTATAGTTTTGAAGGACTCTAAGTGATCCAGGGGGTCCTTGGTTCCATCATAGCTTTCTACCTGCGGCATACGAAACTTTGGGGGAAGCGGGCATGAAGTGACATGCGCCGTGAAGGGTGAATCAGTCCGCTGTACCAGGTCGTCGAGGTCGTTAGATACTCGTCCCTTGAGGGCGTTCATCATTACATCCATCCGTTCTCGCATTTCCTGCATCTCTGCGGCTATGTGAGGCGGTAAGGCTTCAGAAGGGGTAGTCAGATTGGTGTCCCGCCTCTCCGGCCTGCTCGGGGCGTTGCTGCCTTCGGGCGCTTCGGGATCCCTTCTCTCAGCGCTTGTCTCCTCCTGATTTTCCTCTTGTATTCTAGGATGCGCGTTCCTCTGACGTAGCTGCTCCTCCAATTCGTGATTCTCCTTAGTCAGGCGCTCGACCGCTGCTGTGAGCGTTTGGACTTGCTTTTCCAGAGCGGTTGCGCGCGGTTCGTTCTCCTGAACGTTGTTGGTGGTAGTCATTGAGCGGGTGAGTACCATGCAACTTTTTGTCCGGGAAGCGACAGTGTGACGTTACCACTCCGTTCCCACAGACGGCGCCAACTGATGATGCAATGAAATCGTCAGTGAGCTGCACGGTCCACACGTGCTCCCGATGACGTACCTGCACAACAAAGAGAGTGAAGACCTTTGAAAGGGCACCGGCGTGGTACCAGCCAAATACCCTCCGAAGGTTAAGTTAGAAATCTTTACTTTCAACACTAGAGTGCTAGAGTTGAGTTATTTGTGCGTACCTTGCTTCGAGAGGGTCTTGGGGTATTTATAGTAGCGTTGGGCCGAAATCCATGCCTTGACCAAGGAGTTCTTTTCCTTTTAGGATAGTGATACCTGGATCCTATGTATCTCCTAGAATCCTTGTCCTTGTAGGAGTTTCCTTACTTAGACGTGTCGTTCAAGAAGTGTTTGTGTATGCGTGTTGGCCAAGTAAGGTTGTGGATGGGCCTTTGTCTAACCTCGTCAGCCTTATACCGTCAACTTGGCGATATACATGGAGTTGGTTTGTGGTGGGAGCCGTCAGCTTCTGGGACATTATGGCTTTATGGTCGTCAGCTTTAGGGCCGTCAGCTTCAGGGACACTACGGCTTCATGGTCGTCAGCACCAGGGCCGTCAGCTTCAGGGTAGTCAGCTCTTGCTCCCTCAACTATGGCCTTTCCAAAATGACCCTTATCACATGGTAGCATTGAGTGATGCAAATTTTCTCATATTTGGTGTAAATTACATTTTTCAATGTGGATTGTACATTCTTATTTTTAACTTTTATAAAGAAATTATTATTATCTCTATTCTGAATTGTCAGCTCATAGCTTTCTCTTTACTTTATTTAAAAAGTTATTATCATTCGTTTATTACAGTTTGAATTAAGGATGATAATTTTAGAAATCAGTTCATTTCTAACTAAAGGACAACAGACTAAATGATATTTTTCTTTAAAAATTTAGATTTTCTAAATAAGGAAATATTATAAACTTAGAGTGTTACCATCTGTCTTCCTAAAATAGGGCAAAAGACTAATATAGATAATGAACCTTACAAAGTAACAATACTCATATTGGCTTCCTAAAACGTATTTTGTTGCTTCCCCACCTTTAGAGAATATTATTCATTCCACAAACACTTGTTTTATTATTTTTTTTTTGGCAAAGTTTAGTTATAAAATTGGTTATAACTTAAAATTATAATCTTCCTCAAGAAAATACACATTACTACATATTTTGAGAATCTAACCATTAAATTGCACTTTATTTACACTCTTAATACACATGTCAAATTTTGTGCCAATTGGATATTATTTACTATATAATTTATAAACTTATATTTTATGCATAATTTTTAAACAACAACAACTTACAGTTTAAACAATTTATTGACGATATAACTATTAATCTTTAATTTTCTTAAAATTTTGCAAGCATGGAGGATATAAAAATTAGATGTAATCTAATAGTGAATTTGTCAAAATTAATTCATTTCAAATAAAAAGATATTGAGTATGGTTGCAGCTTAAGGCTACAACCAATTTTGTAGGTAAACTTTGTCATTTTTTTTAGGTTGAAAAATGGTTGAGTCTTGAAAAGAGAAGAAAAATCAAGGTTCCTATTTCAAAAAAGAAATGCTATGTTCACAATATTTTTACAACAAATCTTAAGTGGCAGTTTGTTATTGGCAGTTTTTGGTGGGTAAAAAAGTAATTTCAGTTATGGGTTCAAATTAGAACCAATAACAACTTAATATCTATGATTTATTGTGAAAGTGTTGTGAAAATATTGTACACAAATCAATGTGAATGCTTTTATATAATATTATTGTAGTTACGTGATACATATTTTTTTGAGACAAAATCTTGGGCTTAACTATAAAAGAGAAATGGTTTAATTACTAATGAGAATATGACTTGTATTTTTTTAATTCACTTGATTAATAAAAAAAAGTCACTTGATTATTTGCAGAAAAAAAAGTTTATATATTAGGGAATCCAAATGAAAATGCAACTTGAAAAAAATTTCATTTTACAAACTTTTTTGGTCCCAAATTGTCATTTATTCAATTTTGAGATTTCTCAAAATGAAGTTTCTTTTAAAAAGTCAATAAATAAATTTACTAAATACCAATTATTTTATTTTAAAAGTAAATACCCCTCTTTTACTTAGGTTTAAATTAAGGACAGTGATTTTTGGAAACTGGAAAGTTTTGATGTAAAATATAGTGCGTTAAGTAATGTTTTTTTAAAAAGTAAAATAAAGTAATTCTTAGGTACTTAGTACTCCGATCATGGAGAATAGTACTTGTAAGGTCTAGATTCAGTCCATAGCCCAGGTGATATAGGCAATGGCCTAATAAACCCAAAACAATGAATTTATAAGAGAGTGGGCTTAATACTAAACGTTCAATAAGTCAAGTAATATGCTAGTTAGTGTCAGGATAAACAAGATAAGTAGTTTGGATAAACAAAAATGCTCCTCGATCAGGTCCGAGGAAGATCTATTCTTATATGTTTTTCTTTAGGACTTATACAAATGTTCAAGTTTTTAGTTATAAGTGCTTTCTCTCTCTCAATCTCAGATGCCCCCTTTTTGTCATAGAGTTCTCTCCTTTTATATGTCCTTCTCTTCTTTTATCTCGCCCCTCCACGTATAGATCAGATTGCTAATCTTCCTTATACTTGCCCCATCCACACCTTCTTGAAGTCTCTGTGGGTAGCTGTAAGACTGAAAACTACTGTTCAGGTATCATTTCCACATTAATGCGGCCAGGAAGTTAGATGCAGAGCATTCAATGTGGTGGTAGCATCTTTCTTCCCAGATATTTTTCAATTCCTTCTTGACTAATCTCTTGCTTATGTTTATCCTCCCAATCATGATTGCCTACTGCCTAGTGCTTTATGGGTGGTCAGACTTCAGGCCTCTGCTCCACTGTCTGAGGAGGGGTCGCTCCTTGAGAAACATCACTTGCTCATTGTGACTCGACCTCTTTTTTGGCTCAACAACCTATCTGTCTTCACTAGTACTTATATGTTCTAGAGCAGGATTTGAGCGGGAACTCTCCCGCTTGCTTTCCCCTACCCCTAAATAAATTGCTTGAAGATTTTGGATGTTCCACTTTTTGAATCTCTAACTTCCAAGACTAGTCCGAGGTGCTATTCTACATTTTTGTAAGTAACCTTTTGCCTTCTTTCTTGTTTCTAGAATCTTTTCTTCCTCGACCCTTCATTTTATACCTTATTCTTTCAATCCTCTCCGCTCACACCTTAAATGGGTAGATTTGCTAACTTAGTAAACACCCCAGAGGGCATAGAGAACTTTAAGGCCCGTTACCACATATCGACTGGGGTTTCAATTCGGTATTGCTGTCAAGGGGAATGGCATACTTTGAGATCGGAAGGGGAGGTAGTAATCCCCATAATTACTTTCATAGAGGGAGGGATGAGGATCCCTATGGGTAGAGTGACTAGGGCTTTTTTACTTGCACACAAACTTTGTCTGACCCAGTATGCCCCTAATATGTTTAGGATACTAGGTAGCATAGACACCTTTAATGAGAAGATGGGTGTGAACCACACCCATCACTATGTTAATTGGGTTTATAACTGTCAACACCTTAAAGGCCAGAGATATTATCTCCAAACTAGGGTCCTTGAAATTAGGCTCATATCGTGCCTCCTTGCTACTAACAAGGGTATGGGTAAAGACTTCCTAATTGTCTCAGGAGAATTACATGATGGACTTCATTGCCCAACATGAGATAGGAAAATAGGTGGGGTACTTAGGTTTAGGCTTATTGCTCTAACACAACCCATTTGTCACTAACACTTTCCTATTACCCTCTTTGCAGTTCGTGATTTTACTTTTCTTTACTCAATGATTTCCCACTCTAACAATGACTTTGGTTTTGAAATTTTTGTAGATAAGTACTTTAACGTCCCTAAACTCAATTTTGTCAACGAACCTGACCTGATGAGGATACTCCAATCTGAGATCTTCGTACATACTAACGAGCAACTACATGCAGCTCACCTAATCCTTAGATACCAGCCCATGTCCACCACTTTCCAAGCCCCTAAGTACGTTATCAAGGCAAAGGATCCTTAGTTGCACCAAATCAACATTGCAGTGCCCGCCTTCCTCACTGGTCCTCCTCCTAAAGGTACTCAACCAGTGTAACTACCCTCTCAACGCAGTGCTGAGGAAAATGCAACCTCCTTTCATGTGGCTCTTGAAGAAACAGCCAAGGTAGTGGAGGTTTCAGACTCTAAGGAGGACTTCGAAGCTTTTAACCAGCCTCAGTCCCCAAACTCTCCAGGTGTCGCTTTCAGCCACCTTACCCTTACTCAGGTCAGCAATGTCAAAGAGTCCTCTGACATCCCTAATGCTATGGTGCTACAAAGGAAATCCAAGACGAGCTTGCTTGAGCTCTTCGAGTCCCATGCAGGGGGAACTATGCCTGAGGTTACTATCCAGACTGGACCTCCAACTCCTTTGCCCACCGATACTTCTTCGTCTGAGCCTGTAGAAAAGAAAAGGAAATGAGATAGGAAAGGCAAAGACGTGGTGGAGGAAGGAGAAGTCGTCCCCTCCAAAGATCTTGTGGCCCAAAAAGGGGCCAAAATAGCCAAAGAGGTGCAAAGGAAGTCCTCAAGAGAGGGGGAAATCCTAGAGAGAGGGATTGATTGGCGCCCTAGGGTCCAAATCTGGGACCCCTCCTTGGTACTAGATGGAGCTCCTCCATCAGAGACTTCCAAAAGGGGAAGGTAGACTAAGTGGCTAATGCCCTAAAGCAGACACTACTATTGCTTCAAGACATGGCTGACTTGAGGACATTTAAGACACATGAACTATTTCTAAACCTGAAAAGGAATCTGGCCATGGTAAGTCTTTTCTCTCTCTCTCTCTCTCTCTCTCTCTCTCTCTCTTTCTCTCTTTCTCTCTCTCTCTCTCTCTTTCCTGGCATAGTATTCATGCCCTTCTTGCTCTTAGAGAATTTATACTAACTTCTTTCTTTTCTTTTTTGAAGGCGATCTAGGGAACACATATCATCGAGGAGTGGGTAGATGATGCCCACAAACAAATGCAGGAAGAGGAGGGACGACGTATAACTATCGTCGATGCGTTTACTCTGGCCGAGTAGAGGACAAAAGACCTCGATGTCAAGTTAATCGAGGCAATTAGGTATAGGAAGAGTGCCAAGGTAGCTTTGGCTAGGGCTGAGAGGCAGGTAAAGGATTAGTGCCAACAACTACGCAAAGTTACAGATCAGCTGACCATTGCCAAGGAACAGATAGGTGCTCTGAAGAAAAAATTGGAAAAGGCAGAGGAGACTGCAGCCCAGGCTAAGCAAGAAGGCTATGACACTGGGGTGAAGGAGATCGAGGAAAATGTTACGGCCTAGGTCACTAGAGTTTTCAGAGGGTACTGCTTCCAGGTGTGGAACTAAGCACTGGACCAAGTTGGGGTGGATGTTCTTCAACATTAAAGAAAGCATAAAATTCCTTCTATCCTCCAGCCCTTCATGTAGCAGGCTCCTCTAGCTCCCAAACTGACATAGCCCTCAAAGCTCCCGAGCCCAGCAAGATTACTTCTGCCAGTGCTCTTCTAGCTCCAATAGCCTCTTCCAAAGAGGCTGACCAAGTAAGTGCTATGGAGAAGGATAAGAAGGCAATGAAGGAGACTGCCCTTGAGCCAGCCAAGTTTTCACCTGCGCCTAAAGACTTCTCCAAAGAGAAAGGAGCCTCTTAAAGCTAGGTATTAGTGCTCTGAGGAAGAAATTGAAGAAGGCAGAGGTGACTGCAACCCAGGCTAAGCAAAAGGGCTATGACATTGGGGTGAAGGAGATTGAGGAAAACCTTAGGGCCTAGGTCACTAGAGTCTGTAGAGGGTACTACTTCTAAGTGTGGAACGAAGCACTGGACCAAGTTAGGGTGGATGCTTCTACAACACTAAGGAGGGCAGAAAATGCCCTTTATCTTCCAGCCCTCTATGTAGTAGGCTCCTCTGCTCCTAAACTAACACTGCCCCCAAAGCTCCCTAGCCCAATAAGACTACTTCTGCCAATGCTCTTCCAGCTCTAACAACCCCTTCCAAAGAGGCTGATCGAGTAGGTGCTATAGAGAAGGATAAGAAGCCAGTGAAGGAGACTGCCTTTGAGCCAGCCAAGCTTTCACCTGCTTTTAAAGACTCCTCCAAAGAGAAGGGAGCCACTTAAAGCCAGGTACTGGTACTTGCTACGCTCTCCTTCACCACCAAGAAGGATCCTAAGGGCAAAGGTCTAGCTCAAGCAACAGTGCCCAAGGTGCCTACCCAAACTACAGTGAAGGCCAATCCTCCTCCCTCTAAGACCACCTAGGACCCTACTTGTACTCGGCTTTTTTTTTTTAGTTACTTCTTTGCCTTTCCAAGGCTTTACCTAATAAAAAGTACTAAATTTCTTTGCATCCTCAGTGTGTTTGTGCTAAACACAATGTTGTCTCATGATTGAACATAGTTTAATTATTGTAAGTTCAATTTATAACCTCTTCCAATTGAAGTATAGTATTGCCTTTAACCTTGATAGATATCTATGTAGCTAATAATCTAATAGTTAAACTTCCATGCAATTGGTAACTTAATAAGTTAACTGCCAAGCACTTGACCATTTATAACTTATCTTAGAAATATACACCATGTACCTGAGATACTTAGCTTAAAAGATTGCGTGTCACTTGGGGCTCCATTCTTAACTCCAAGTAGACATGAGGCATTAAGTTATCCAAGGCATATGGTTTGAGGAGTAAGGCTTAGTGAAATCAAGTTTATAACCTAAGAATATTTCATGAATATACTTGCAAATGCTTTAAGTGATGCTCATGGACATTTCTTCAGTTAGGATATTTCGACAAGAGTCTTCATTATCCATAGTGTACTCTACTTGTACTCTGCTGTGTTTTTTTTTAGGTACTCTCTTTTCCTTTTCAAGGCTTTACCTAATAAAAAGTACTAAATTTCTTTGCATCCTTAGTGTGTTTGTGCTAAACAAAATGTTGTCTCGTGATTGAACATAGTTTAATTACTGTAAGATCAATTTATAACCTTTTCCAATTGAAGTATAGTATTGCCTTTAACCTTGACAGATATCTATGCAGCTAATAATCTAACAGTTAAACTTCCATGCAATTTGTAACTTAATAAGTTAACTGCCAAGCACTTAACCGTTTATAAGTTAACTTAGAATTATACGCTATGTACCTGAGATACTTAGCTCAAAAGATTGCGTGTCATTTAGGGCTCCATTCTTACTCCAAGTAGACATGATGAATTAATTTATCCAAGGCATATAGTCTGAGGAGTACGGCTTAGTGAAATTTGGTTTATCACCCAAGAATATTTCATGAATATACTTGCAAATGCTTTAAGTGATGCTCATGGACATTCCTTCAGGTAGGATATTTCGACAAGAGTCTTCATTATCCATAGTGGATAGGTCAAGTGCTAATTTATCCAAGGTATGTGGTCTGAGGAACCTGGCATGACCGATGTTCTGTTTAACACTTAGGGACATAGGACAACATTAATTTATCCAAGGTATGTGGTCTGAGGAATCAGGCATGACCAAGGTTCTGTTTAACACTTAGGAGCATAGGATAACATTAATTTACCTAATGTATGTGGTCCGACGAACTGGGCATGACCAAGATTTTGTTCAATACTTAAATAAATAAGAAGCATTAATTTACCCAAGGTATGTGGTCCAAGGAACCAGGCATGACCAAGGTTCTTTTTAACACTTAAATGAATAAGAAGCATTAATTTACCCAAGGTGTGTGGTCTGAGGAACAAGGCATGATTGATGTTTTGTTTAACACTTAAATGAATAAGAAGCATTAATATACCTAAGGTATGTTGTTCGAGGAACCAGGCATGACCAAAGTTCTGTTTAACATTTAAATGAATAAGAAGAATTAATTTACCCAAGCTATGTGGTCCGAGGAACCAGGCATTATTGAGGTTTTGCTTAACACTTAAATGAATAAGAAGTATTAATTTACTCAAGGTATGTGGTCCAAGGGACCGGGCATGACCAAGGTTCTATTTAATACTTAAGTGAATAGGAAGCATTGATTTACCCAAAGTATGTGGTCTAAGGAACTAGAGATGATCGAGGTTCTATTTAATACTTAAATGAATAAGATGCACAACATATAATATTAGAAACGAAACAAAATGGTAGTGTTGCCTTTCATTAAAAGTAATACCTTTGTAGGTTATATACATTCTACGGGCGTGGTACATCATTTTCATTTAAGTCTTCTAAAAAGTAAGCACTTATGCCAGCTACCGAGGTGATGCGGTATGGTCCCGCCCAATTTTGCCCCAGTTTTTCCCATGTGGGTTTTTTGCAGTACCCATAACCTTTTTTAATACCAAGTCACCTAGTGCCAATGGCCTTGCCCTTACACTTGTACATTCCCCTGCTTAAGCTTCTTTTGATAATATGCTAGTTGAACCATGACAGCTTTCCTTTGTTCATCAACTAAGTCTACGCTTTTCTCCAATAACCTATCATTTTCGTCTAGGGTGAATAAGCTCGTCCTCAATGTTGGAACACCGGTTTCTAAGGGGATCACAACCTCGGATCCATAAGTTATTGAGAATGGTGTTTCCTTCGTTGATTGACGAGGTGTAGTTCGATATGTCTAGAGAACGTGTGGTAGCTCCTCTACTCACCTACACTTTGCTTCGTCCAATCTCTTCTTTAGCCCATTCACTATGACTTTGCGAATTGCTTCAGCCTGCCCATTCCTTGTGGATAAGCTAGAGTTGAATATCTGTTCTTTATGCCCAATTCACAGCAGTATCTCCTAAAGGCTTTATTGTCAAATTAGAGCCAATTATCCGAGATTAGAGTGTGAGGAATCCCAAACTGAGTAACAATGTTTTTCCAAACAAACTTTTTTCATCTAAGTCCCTAATATTAGATAATGGCTCAGCTTCCACCCATTTTGTGAAGTAGTTAGTTCCAACCAGAAACCATCTTCAGTTTCCCACCGCCTTAGGAAATGGTCCTAAAATATCCAAGCCCTACTGAGCAAACAGCCATGGACAAGACAGAGGATTGAGTACGCCCCCAAGTTGATGAATGTTCGGCGGTTTCTCACCGCCTTAGGAAATGGTCCTACAATATCCAAGCCTCACTGAGCAAACGAACATGGACTAGACAGAGGATTAAGTATGCCTCTAGGTTAATGAATGTTCGGAGCAAATCTTTGACACTGATCACACTTTTTTACATACTCATCCCTTTTTTTGCATACTTGGCCACCAATACCTATGAGTAAGGGCTCTATGTGATAGCGACTTGCCCCCTGTATGACTTTCACATATCACCTTATGAAACTCCTCTAAAAGTGGGTCCACTACCTCTAGATGAATACAAAACAAGTATGGTCATGAGAAAGATCGTTAGTACAACTTTTGCTCCTCAAACAACCAAAAATGAGGAGCTTTCCTTAGTACCTTTTCTACCTCCCCCTTCTCATTAGGCAAAACACAATCCTTAAGAAATAGGACCAAAGGGTCCATTCAGCTAGGTCTGACCATGATCTGATGAACTTAGATTTTATCCTTCCTCTCCTCAACAAGCTTATGTAGGTCCTCAACAAGTATGACCTGAGGTAGGTCTTTTCCAAAGTAAGTTGCTAGAGTTGCCAAGGAATCAACATGTGTATTCTTACTTTTTGGGATTTTTTGTACGATGAAAGATTCGAAGCCTGACTACAAAAGCCAAGCCTGAGGGGATCACAGCATTTACTTGTCCTACAACCAACCTTGAGTCCAAGAACACTTCCATAACCTTTCCTCCCATCTTCTGAATCATAGCCATCCTTATTAGTAGAACCTCATACTCGGCTTCATTTTTCATGGCCGAGAAGCCTAACCTCAAAGATTTCTCAATGGTGATCTTGTCTGGGGACATTACAACTAGCCCCATTCCAGATCCCCTTTTATTTTCTGCACCATCAACATATAACTTCCAGGATGACATCCCTTGGAGAGAAATTTTCCTAATTTGATTTCCTTTTGAGTTATGCTTTCTGTCATCTAACCTTACTAGAGACTCAGTAAACTTTGCCACGAAATTTGTAAGAACCTGCCCCTTAATAGAGGTCCGAGGCATATACTTGATGTCAAATGCCCCCAAAATCGTCCCCCACTTGGCAATTCTCCCTGTATAGTCAGCCTTCCAAAGCAATGACTGTAAAGGGAGTTGAGTCAATACCACAATTGTATGAGCTTAAAAGCAATGGGGAAGTTTCTGTGTAGCATGCATAACTGCCAAAATAGCTTTCTCTAGGGGTAAATAACGAACCTCAGCTTCATGCAATGACTTACTCACATAATAGACTGGCTGATGTACTCTATTCTCTACTTTTACCAATATTAGACTAACTGCATGGGAAGCCAAGGCAATGTAGGGGAAAAGAACCTATTCCTCCTCGAGTCTAGACATAATAGGTGGCTGAGAAAGGTACTCCTTCAATTACTGAAAAGCCAGGGCACATTCTTCATTCCATTAAAACCTTTTCCACTTGTGTAAAAGCTGGAAGAACAGCCTACATCTGTCTGCGGATTGAGAGATAAATTTGTTCAAGGCTGCAGTCATTCCTGTCAACTTTTGGATCTCTTTGGGATTCCGAAGAGGTTGTAAACCATTAATTGCTTTAATCTGATCAGGGTTAGCTTCAATCCCACGGTGGGTGACCATGTAACCCAAAAACTTGCCCGAATTAATGCCAAAGGAACATTTAGAAGCATTAAGGCGTAACTTATGCTTTCTTAACACCTAAAAAATACTTCTGAGCTCATTCACATGCTCAGCCTCTGCCTTGCTTTTCACCATCATATCATCTATGTAGACTTCAATATTCTTATCGAGCTGAGGTTCAAACATTCTAGTCATCATCCCTTGATAAGTAGACCTAGCATTCTTCAACCTAAATGGCATTATCTTATAATGATAGTTCCCAGTGAGTGTTACAAAAGCAGTCTTCTATTGGTCAGCCATGGCCAATGGTATTTGATGGTACCCCTGAAAGGCATCCAAAAAGCTCATCTAAGGATGACCAACCATCACATCCACTAACTGGTCTATCTGAGGTATTAGGAAGAGATCCTTGGGGCAAGCTTTGTGATGAGAATGCAAAATGTCATATTTTTCTCGCTTAATGTTTAACCTTTTATACTTATTTGGTGCCTAAATGTACTTATTATTCTTATATTTTGATTTACGATGCAAGTGGAGGCATGAAGTGCAAAATGTAGTTAATTGGGCGATTTTGGACAGCTTTTGACATTGCTTTGTAATCTAGGCATAACTCTCTCATCTAAGCTCTGATTGAGATGATTTAAGATGATACTGAATGCCAAGACAAAGTTCTACAAATTTCATGTTTTGAGTTTTGAGAGATACGAGCCGCATTAAGGTCAAAATCGGGTTTGAAGTTGCTGCACCTGCACTGCTAACGTTCTGGAATGTTCCTTTGCTTGAAATTCTAATACGCGGATCTAATGCGGTTTATTTTTGGAAGTTTTCAGATTTGGTGCACAAAATTTCCAGCTAAAAACACCACTTTCCTAGTTATATTAGGCTTTATTTTATTTATTTTATATTTTTATTTAATTAGTCAAATTTGGATGTTGTTATTTTAAGATAATATTTAGAATATTTTTAGGAGATCTTGTAGGCTTGGAAAAGGGGAAATTAACGTTTATAACCTACTTGGTTAAACTTTTATACTTGGTTGAAGGAAATGGAAACCTCAGAATCAATAAAATTGTGAGAACTAATTTGTTTTTATTGTTCAATTTTATGCTTTGAGTATCAGATGTTCTTCTTTGCCAATTTTCATGATTGTCACTTTTAATTACTAGGAGGCCTACTAGTTTATTATTTGTTGCAATCTATTGCTAAGTTAGATGTCAAATCCATAAATGTTTGATCCCTCTAATTTGTGAAGAACCAAGATTTAATGATTTGCTGTGTTAGAAATTATTAGATCTTAGGAAGAACGCTTGACTAAATTAAATGCAACCGCTTGTGTTTGTGTTGTTTAGTTTCATCGATCTTTCTAATTCTTAAGGCTGGTACTAGATTAAACCTTTAGCACTTGTCTTAGGTTGTTTAGTAGTTAGGGTTAATTATATCACTTGTTTTCTAATTAACTGTGGCTACGGAGAGGCAGGAAAATAATTCCGACGGTGAATATTCAAAGTGTGAATTGATATATACTTGCATCAATGATCAGTTGTAAATTCTGGTGGTGATCGTTGACTTAGACCAAGGTTTGTTCTTTTGATTGATTTCAATATTTTAATTTGAATTGTTCCTCAGTTTTTTTTTTGTTAAAATTGTTTTCATTATACTCAACCCCCCCTCCTTGTTCACATAGCATAAAACTAGGCTAGATACTCTCCATGAGAACGATCCTTACTCGCACTATTACATATATTTTTAGGAGTATAGTTTTTATTTTTGGTTGCCTGCAATAGCACACCACTTTATTCAAATTTATGAAATCCACACACACTCACCATTTTCCATTTTTCTTCTTTACCACCACCGTGTTGGCCAACTATTTTGGGCAGAACACTTCTTTTATTGCCCCTACACACTTAAGTTTCACCACCTCTTATTTGACAGCATCGGAATGTTCTTTAGAAGAGTGCCGAGGTGGGTGTTTCTTAGTTGTGACAGATGGATTAACATTCAAATGATGACAAATGAAATTTGGTTCCACACTAGGAGCTTCATAAGTACTCCACGCAAACACATCAACGTTCTTCTTGAGGAAAGCAACCAGCTCTTCCTTCTCCCGAGGAGGTAGTTGAACTCCTACTTGAAAATAATTTTTGTTATTATTATCAATAGTAATTTTCTCCAACTCTTCACATGTTGCCTCCTCTGCCACAGTGTTCGAGGACATTATTGTTTCCTTTGCTTGCTATAAATCCCTTTCTGTGATGGCCAAGGATTCACCCTTTGATTGATATCTAATTGCAGTAACTAAGCATTGTCTGGCCATAGCCTGACTTCCAATTAGTTTTTCAACCTAATCCCTTAAAGGATAATTCACTTTCAAGCACAAGGTGGAATAGCTCCCATGGCATGAAGCCAAGATCTTGCCATGATAGCTATATAAGGGGAATACGCATCCACCACAATAAAGTCTACCTACACGACTTCTGATCCTGCTTGAACAGGAAATCTAATCTGGTCCTTTGGGATAACTATCTTCCTATCAAACCCCACTAGAGGGGAATCATAACTGACCAAAATCTCGAGCTTCAACTTAAGCCCCTTGTATAGGTCAAGGTACATGATCTCTGCTCCACTGCCTTGATCACCAAGACTCTTTTCACATCATACCCCCCTATCTAGAGGGTAACCACCAAGGCATCATCATGTGGCTAAAAAGTTCCAACTTTATCCTAGCAAGAGAAGCTTAGAGTTGGCTGGACTTCTATTCTTCCCTCTTAGAATCAAGGATTAAATCCTCAGCATGCGGCCTTACTATGGACATAACCCTTGATGGAAACGAACCAGTCCGACTTGGGGTAGCAAGAATAACACAAATTGTTCCCAGAGGTGGTATTGAGGAAGCATCCCTCTATTATGCCGACCCAACCTGGCCCCTCTGCCTCGTAAGCTAATACAAGAATTGCTTCAATTTCCCAATTTTGACTAGCTATTCTAGGTGGTCATGCAAAGTCCTACAAACCTTTGTAGTGTGTCCTCAGTTTTGGTAGTACTAGCAATGAAGACTTTGATTACACTTCATGGGGTCTCCTCCCATCCTATTGGGCCACTTAAAATATGGCTCATTCTTTATCTACTCTAGGATTTGGTGTATAGTCTCCCTGAACACTGTGTTGACTACCTGGGCAGTAGTAGACCTAGTGTGTCTAGCAAAATCTCTCTTGAGCCGATTGTTGTTATACCTTTCTGACCTAAAATCCCTTCGGTTCTAGGGAATCACCTTCGCCTTCCCCTTTCCTTGTTGCTAATCCTCTTCAACTCGTTTGTACTCATCAATTCGGTCCATTAGCTGACACACACTTCGGCCAAGCTTTCTAGTCAGGGACTTCCTCAGATCATGCTCAGTGAGTAGACTGACCTTAAATGTCCTTATTGCTACATCATCAAAATTTTCCTCTATCTCGTTAAATATCTCCCAACATCTATCAGAGTATGTCTTTAGAATCTCCCCCTCTCGCACAGTCATAGACAGTAAGGAGTCCAGGGGATGAGGCACTCTACTGCAGGTGACAAATTGGGCCCCGAAGGCACTAGTAAGCTCTTGAAAAGAGCCAATTGATCCTTCCTCCAATCCATCAAATCATCTCAATGCCACCGGTCCCAAACTAGGTGGGAATACCTTGCATATCAAGGCCTCATTCTTAGAGTAGACAATTATTCTCTAGTTAAAATGACTAACATGGTCTAATGGATCCATCCTTCCATTGTACATGGTAAACGTTGGATGGGTAAACCGTCGAGGAAGTTTTCCCTTCTCAATCCTCCGTGTGAATGGTGATTTTGAAATTTGGGGCAAGGCCCTGCGCATAGCATCATTCCCTAAGCCTCTGTAGGCTAGGCTTCTACTCCTTTGCCTATAATGGCAATCTTCATCGTAAGAGAAAGACTCACCGGGGGGTGTCTTTGATCTGGGTCTATAACTATCAATATCATCAGACTGAGATCCTGAACTTGAAGGAGTCCCTTTCTTCTACTTATGGTGCAACTTCCTTCTTAAATGATCTATTCCCAATTGCAGGTTTTTGGTATCTTCTCCATGAAACACATGGCTCCCACTCCTGGAATGACTCTTGCTGGTATGAGTTGTGTGCACACTAACTTCATGGTCTCCCCTTTGTTTAAGACAAAGAAAATGATCTTGACATTGGGATCCCACAGATTCTTCATGGTTTGGTTCTGAACCCACCATGATTGAACAAGCTCAAGAATATTCAATTTCCCACAGATGGCGCCAATTTTAAGGACTAGATTCAGTCCACAGCCCAAGTGATATAGGCAATGGCCCAATAAGCCCAAAACAATGAATTTATAAGAGAGTGGACTTAATATTGAACGTTCAATGAGTCAGGTGATTTGCTAGTTAGTGTCAGGATAAACAAGATAAACAGTTTGGATAAAGAAAAATGCTCTTTGGACATGTTCGAAAAAGGTTTATTCTTATATGTATTTCTCTAGGGCTTATACAAATGTTCAAGTTTTTAGCTATACGGTGCTTTCTCTCTCTCAATCTCAGATGCCCCCTTTCTGTTATGGAGTTCTCCCTTTTTATATGTCCTTCTCTTCTTTCATCCCAATCCTCCACGTGTAGATCAGATTACTAATCTTCTTGATACTTGTCCTATCCATACCTTCCTAAAGTCTCTGTGGGTAGCTGTAAGGCTAGAAACTACTATTTAGGTATCACTTCCATATTAATGTGGCCAGGAGGTTAGATGTAGAGCATTCAATACAGTGTTAGCAGCTTTCTCCCTAGATATTTCTTAATTTCTTGTTGACTCATCTTTTTCTAATGTTTATCCTCCTAAGCACGGTTGCCTACTGCTTAGTGCTTGATGGGTGGTCAGACTTTAGGCTTCTGCTCTAATGTCTGAGGAGGGGTCGCTCCTAGGGCAAAACCACTTGCTCATTGTGACTTGACCTCTTTTTTGGCTCAATAGCCTATTTGTATTCGCTAGTACTTATCTATCCTCGAGCTATCTGACATCCTCGGGTGCGGCCTAATATCTAGATCTGGGCCCTTCATCCCTATAGTACTCATTGTTCTTACATTTATGGTGAGAGGGAAAACTCATATATCTAGTGCATGATATATCTCCCTTGTGAGAGGAGGAAACACTATTTATCTATGCTCCAAGAGCACCTAAGAATTTTCCTTCTCACCATTCCAAATTATTGAACTTGCTTTGAACATCAAATTTTGAAAGGAACATCATTTATTACTTTGTCTCTTAATCAAATACATAAAAGTTTTCTAAAATTACTCTTAAACCTTAAACAATCTTCTCAAAACATTTTTTATTTTTTGGATTTTCTAAAGAGGCTTAACAATATGAGATGAAGTAAGTAATTTCTTCGGTGTTACACCTTATATTCTCTAATTAAATTTAAATACATAATTGCTTAGACTAATACTATTACAATGCAACACATACATATAATAATGTCTTTTTCTAAAGATTATTAAATTTTGCTGTGTGGTTGATTGTAAATGAAATCACATAGTTAAATTTAATTGAAAATCCTTAAGAATTATTCTTAAACTTTCGTGGTCTTTTTTTTGGTAAAAAATTTTAGGTGAAGGGAGGTTACATTATATCAGGGGGTGGGCAAGCCACAGGTCTCAAGGTGGACTTGCATTGAACTTATAGATTACCCCCAAGAAGGAATGCTGGCAACGAGAATCGAACCTAGATCTCTTGAGAAAAGCATCCACCTTTACCAATTGAACCATCCCCGTTGGCTTGTTTTGTCCTTTTATCTATCATTGAATAGATTGGTGAGAATCAAAAGAATGAGAATAGACCAAAAAATGGGTCTATTTTAAAAGATAGGTGCCACCTGGCAAATAAGATAATAAATTATGTGCTTATGACAGAGTGAGAATCTAGATTACAGTAAATGGTTTCGCCCAAGAAAGGAAAACGAATGTAGTCAGCCTAAATTTTAATATTCCATCTAAACAATGCGACATGAGTCATTAAACTATGTTTTTCTCTTTGATTTGAAGACTTTAACCATGATTTAATCGGGTGATTATCACTTTTATTAGTCTGACTTTCTAAGTATTTTTTGTTTTTTGATAAGAAATATGATAACTTTATTATGATGAAGATAAATACATGGCACCTTAAATTACAAAGGACTCAATAATGGGTGGATTTTTCTTAATCCAACTTACAAAATTGTTAATTCCTTTGGCATATCTTGCTAGAGTATGAGCTGGTTTTTTGTTGTGTCTCAATATGTGGAGAAAACAAGTGGCTCTGAAGAAGTGAAGCTTGTGGTGAATACCATCAATAAGGTTTGCAATGGCTATTGGGGGAGTGATCCTTCTAGTGAGGGCGTCGAAAACTATCTGTGAGTCAGTTTCAAAGACAACATCTTTAACTCCAATATCCCATGCAAAGGTGACAGCTTCATCCATTGCTTTTCCTTCTGCTTCTAATGGACCTAGTGGTAAGGGAAGGTGTTTGCTTATAGCTGCAACCATCGATCCTTCATGGTACCGAATTAAGACATTTACTCCCACAGAGTTGAGCTGGTCGAAGACAGCAGCGTCCACGTTGACCTTGTACCACGGTGGAGATGGTGGGACCCAGTGTGGGTCCATGGCGTCCCTATGTTGCGGTGGGCGATGATGCGCGAGCTGGAATTCGCAAAGCAGGGCGCAGGCTTTATGGAGAATTTCATGACTCGTTTGTCTTGGTTGTCCTACACGTACTTTGTTTCTATTAGACCACATGCACCAAGTGATGGTGATAATGAGTTCAAGAATATCATTTCCAACGTGCTACATGTATATGAGGTACCAAAGCCAATCCACAAAATCATGGAAATGGATTCCACGCATGTCAAAAGGGATGCCCGAGATAGCCCATAGTTCAACAGCTTTTGTGCACTCCTAGAATAAGTGGGTCTTAGTTTCCGTCGCTAACCCACAAGCTTCACAGAGGGGCTCATCAAGCACTTTTCTATGATAGAGATTCTCCTTGGTGGGGAGGATATTACGGGATACTCGCCAAGTGAAGGTCTTGATTTTATTTGGAGCATGCAAACTCCAAATCTTTTTCCAGAACGAGCTTAGATCACGGCTAGTGGAGGGGGACCCAATGGTGCTTTGCAAATGCAGAGAAAGGGCGAGCTTGTAGGCACTATTCACAATGAAGGTTCCTCTAGGCGTGTAAGCCCAGACTTGTCGATCTTGGTTCCCATTTTTGTTGATGGGAATGCTTAGAATTTTTTTGGCATCATAGGGGAGGAAGGCTGCATTGATCAAGTTATGTTTCCATTCACCCACCGTGTTGTCTATAAAAGTGCTGATAGTGGAGCTTTCGGGTAGGATGCTACATGGTGGGGAGGTGATCATAAAGGTGGATGGTTGAGGCAGCCACTTATCCTTCCAAATGTTGATGGATACTCCATCTCCAACCTGCCATTGACAATATTTTGAGCTGCCATAATGCTACGCCATATGTACGATGGCTTTGGACCTAGTTCAGCATGGAGGAAGTCACTATTTGGAAAATAGCATGCTTTGAGGACATGGTGCACCAGGGAGTGTGTGTTTGTCTGCAACCGCCAGCCTTGTTTTGCCAAGAGTGCTAAGTTAAAGGTTGGTAGATCACGAAAACCGAGTCCACCATCTTGTTTTGGAGTGCATATTTTGTTCCAGCTAAGCCATGCTATCTTGTTCTTTCCATTTGATTGTCCCCACCAAAACCGATGAACCATGGCAGTTAAGCCATCACAAAGTGTGTCAGGGAGTTGGAAGACACTCATGGTGTAAGTGGGTATAGCCTATGCCACTGCTTTAATAAGAATTTCCTTCCCCACATGAGAGAGCATTTTTTCCTTCCAACCTGATAGTTTCTTGTCAAGCTTTCCCTTTAGGGCATGGAAAGTGTTCACCTTTGAGCGGCCAACAAGAGATGGAATGCCTAGATAAGTCTCATGCTGCTTGATTACCTCTGCCCCAAACATGGTTTTGATGTCTTCTTGTAGTGCATGTGGTGTGTTTTGACTAAAAAAGAGAGAAGTTTTCTCCCTATTTAGTTTATGTCCTGAAGCAAGTTCATATGTTTCCAAGATATGTGCAAGGTGGTTGCATTCTTCTAAGGTTGCTTGGCAGAAGATGATACTATCATTGGTGAAGAAGAGGTGTGAGATACGTGGGCCTTGTGGGCTGCTAGTGACACCTTGAAGAGCACCAGTGCTTGTGGCTTTGCGAAGTAGAGCTGAAAGTCCTTTTGCACAAAACAAAAACAAGAAGGGGGATATGGGGTCCCCTTGCCTCAAACCCCAGGTGGGGGTGATGTGGCCTCGGGGTTTGCCGTTAATCTTTATAGAGTAGGTAACAAATGTAACACATTGCATCATGAGGTTAACCCATCTACTATTGAAGCCCATTTTATACATAATATTTTCCAAGAAACTCCACTCTACCCTATCAAAAGCCTTACTCAAATCAAGTTTTAAGGCCATTTCTCCAACCCGACTGTTTCTCTTTTGGTTTAGGTGGTGCATTGTTTCAAAGGCAACTAGGATATTGTCAGTGATGAGACGGTCAGACATAAAAGCACTTTGGTTTTCCCCAATGATTTGAGGGAGAAAGCATTTTAGTCTGTTTGCAAGGACTTTAGAGGCTAGTTTAGAAATGACATTGCTTAGACTGATGGGTCGGTATTGAGTTACCTTGGTGAGATTTTTTATCTTTGGGATGAGGGTGATGTATGTCTCATTAAAGTTAGGAGGGATGATGCCATCATTTAAAAAACCTAGAATAGCAACCGTAACACACTCACCAGATAAAGACCAAAAATGCTGGTATAAAAGAGGGGACATGCTATCGGGTCCTGAGGATTTTTTTGGATGCATGTGCTTCAAAGCTCTATGGACCTCATCTGCTTGAAAAATCTGGGTTGAAGAGCTGTTCATCTCAGCAGTGACCACTGGTTGGATGGCATCAATAGTAGCTGAGAAATCGGTGGGCCCATTTGTAGTAAAAATGTTGGAGAAGTAGTCTAGGATAATGTCTTCCATGACCTGGTCGTCTTCTTGCGAAACGCCGTTGGAATCATGTATGCCTTTAATAAAGTTTCGGTCTCTTTGGTTTGAGGCTTTTTGGTGAAAGAAGTGGGTGTTACGGTCACCATCAGTGATCCATTGAGTTCTTGATCGTTGGTGCCACATTGTGTTTTCAGTGTCCAACTAGTAGTTAAGAGCAGATCGAACTTCTCGAATCTCCGCTAAATTCTGTCTAGCATTCAACTCGAGAAACTGTAGCTTCTTTTCAAGTTTGGAAATCTGTCTTCCCACGTGGCTGAATTCTAGCTTGTTCCAAGTTGTCAATTGCTCACGGCAACTGTCAAGGCAGTTCGTAATTTGCACGCTATCAGGTTTGAAGAGGCCATCTTGCCACGCTTCCTGGACAACCTCAGCATAATGAGGGTCACGCAGCCACATTGCTTCAAAATGAAACAGCCGGCCTGTAGGACGTGGTCTGGCAATGGGTGGACGAAAGCGGATAGAGAGTAGGGAGTGATCCGAGGTGGACATTGGAATATGATGAATAGTAGTGGTAGGGAAGAGAGAACACCAACCAGCAGTAGCTAGTGCTCGGTCTAACCTGATGTGAATGCTACCTTCTATAGGATGATTTCTTGACAAGGTGAAATGAGACCCAATATAACCAAGGTCGAGGAAGCGGCAATGGTGGATGACTGTATGGAAGTGATCCATCTGTCTGGCTGGCCTTAAAACACCACCTAGTTTCTTTGAGCGTTTAACTATTTCATTGTAGTCCCCAACGCAGAGCCAAGGGAGAGTGTTGTATCAGCCCAAGGATTCAAGTAGGGTCTAGGTTTCTTCTCGTTTGCTTGTATCAGGTTGTCCATAAAAGCCAGTGAGCCTCCATGTCTATCTAGTAGTTTCACATACAATATAGGCGTCAATAAACCAATGAGAAAATTTTTTGACATATACCTTTGCATTAGGTTTCCAAAGAAGTGCAAGGCCGCCACTTGAGCCTCCGGAGGAGACTGCAATACCTTGATTATAAGCCCAACCCTGTTTTTTAAGCATTCAACTGATCAGTGGTGAGTTTTGTCTCCATAAGAAAGACACATATAGGATCTTCTTTGTTCAATGCTCGTTTAAGAGCATTAACTTTTCGGAAGTTCCTAAGTCCCCAGCAGTTCCAACTGAGGTACTCATTGTGCCTGGCGGTGTTGCGTAATAGGCACCGCTGATCCCAAGTTTTCTACAAAAAGTTTGTTAAGTGCTTTTGTCTCCACATCTATGCGTAGTTTCTTGTCAAGAGAGTTGCTATCCAGAGTTGTTTTTTCAAAGTTTTTATGTTTGACGTCTTTTGCATGTACATCATGGGTTTGTGAGGGCAGTGTATTTGGTGGTGGAACAAGTCTTTTTGAAGTTTTTAGCTTTGGTTCATTTACTGGTGCCGAAGTGGAGGAGGGTAAATTTTCTGTAGTTATTATGGGGTCTGACATGTTGGAATGGTTAAAAGAATGGTTTTTGGAATTATGCATGTGTTCAGGTATGGCTTTATTTGGTGTAATTGATGGGAGTGAATGTGGGTATATGACGTTATCATCTTGCATAACGTCTGGGGTTGTGTCGCTTGAATTCTGTGTAGGTGGGGTATTCAATTCTTGGTCAATCACATTAATGTGAGCGTTGAAAAGATCCGGGTTTTAAAGGATATCCGTTGAATTCGAGGCGTCATTATGATTTATCGGGTATTGCGGGGTTTCCATTTCCGACATCAGAGTTGCCTTGTGCGGAGGTGGCATGGGTGTATTGATTGAGAAAGTGGGTTGTTTCGGTGGTGGGGAAGGTGTGATATTTTGTGGTGATGGATAGGGAGGGGCATTTTGTGGCGGTGGACAAGGTGGGGTGTGTTGTGGTAAGGGTGTTGGGCGGGGAGTACGAGGAGGTTTAGTGGATGGTGGGGTTTTATTTGTCACAAGTTGAGGTTGCTGGATGTTTGTCATGGTGGCACGTAGCCAGGGCCCATATTGCTGGTTGTCTATGCTTGAAGTACCGGAGTGGTCAGTCAAGAGCTGGTAGTCTCGCTCGTCATGATTTAGCAGGCCGCATTCGTAGCAATAGATGGGCAGTCTTTCGTACTGGAGTGAGATCCATTGTGGGTCCTGGTCCCCTACATTCACGAAGCGTCCTCGATAGAGAGGTTTAGAGATGTCGATGTTGACTCGTACTTGGATATATCGGCCTCGACACTCACCAGTAGAGGAAACATCAACTTGTTCAAGTGTACCAAGCGTGGTTCCGACGGCTTCTGCGTTTGCTCGGTTCATACGCCGGAGAGGAAGGCCGTGGATTTGTTTCCAGAAAGAAGCGTTGGTGAAAGTGGCATCATCCACTGATTCTTCCTCCCTAGGTTTATATAGCCTGATCAAATATTTGTCAAAGGACCAAGGTCCCTGTGCAAGGATTTTCATCGGATCAATCTCATTGTCAAAGAGTATTAACACTGTGTTGAGACCAAGGTCACGGACCTCAAAGTTCTAGACCGAGCGCCACATGCTCCGGAGTGTGCGTGATAAGGCTTTCATATTGACTCTGCGTTTGGTGAATAGTTTTGCCACCAGAACTTTGCTGTTGCTCTCTATCTCAGGGGTGAGGTTGACTAGTTTCTGTTCAGTGGAGTGTAATGATAGGCGAGCCCATCTTCCAGTGAGATCGTCCATGGTCAAGTGCAAGAGAATTGGGGGCAAGGGAGACAAGAGAGGGAAGGAGTGGCGTGGAAAGTTTCCACCAAAGTGGGGAAAGGGTGGCCAACACATTGTGGGCGCTAGGTTTTCATCCCCAAGGCTCACAAGAGACAACACTCTTGCATATCGTTGTCACCACTGTAGTGTTATCCACCAAAAAAAAACAACACTCTTTCTTTGTACTTTTCAAGGTTCGTTTGGAAAATATCAGCTTGCATATGTTCTTTATTTCTGCCCTTGTGTTAACGAAAAGACAAAGGAAAATTCGCTCGTGCTTAACGTGCAGCTACGTGATTTGCTTCCACGTTATGGTTGTTTTGTGTAGAAACAAGCATAATGTTGGAATGCTCATCAGAATGTATTTGGGCGTTGTTTAGACTAATTTAATCAAAACGAAAAAAGCGCAAATAGAAAAGGTATTTTAGCGTTGTTTAGGCTATAATTTGAACAAAAGAAAAAAGAACAAAATAAAAGGTACCAAGTTTAAATTAGCGCTGTTTAGGCTAATTTAAACATAAAGATCTAATGTTTAAATTATTATTTCAGTTGTTTTGCAGTTCAATTGACTGATTTGTGTTTTCAAGATATTCAGATTTTAAATCTCCTAAATTATAATTATCAAATTACTTTTTTAGAAAAGATTCAAATTATTCTATAGATAATTGTTGGGAATTAGAATCAAACATGCATTGGGAGATTGCTCAGAAAAATAAAAAAATAAAAAGTTTTGGGAGCATGTTCTATACGTTGTAAAAAGTCTTGAAAGGGAATGACTATTCATGTGAGATTAATATTTGATTATTTGACTGCATTTTTAAAATTGAGGAATAAGGATAATGGGCTTTAATTCAGCCGAAATAAGAAAGTTATCAGGGCGTTAGGGGACAATCTTTAAACTAGGCAGAAGCTTGGGTCATGTTTTGTACATTGCAAAATGTCTTCAAATACAATAATTATTCATGTGAGATTGAGATACCTAATTGATTATTTGGCTGCATTTTAAAATTGAGAAATAAGGATAATGGGCTTTAATTCAACCATGAAGAAAAGAAGAAGAAAAGAAAGAATATCTGGGTTTTAGGGGATAATCTTTAAACTTGGGAAATGGTTCGGGTTTGGGTTTGAACAATAAGTTTTTACCCAATAATAATAATAATAATAATAATAATAATAATAATAATAATAATAATAATAATAATATGTTCACTGTCTTTATTTTCCTTTCAATACAAATAAGAGAACAAATAACAAAAAAAAAAAAAAAAAAAAAAACTAAAAAAAAAAGTTAAATATGAAGGAAAAACATAGTTTGTATGGCATACAAAACATACTTAGCAGAAAATTAATGGATCTACTTCATTCGTAATTGATAACATGTATTACATAAATTTCAGAATTTAAGAACAAGAGAGCGTACCTTGGTGTGGTAAAATTCAAAACCAAGGATTAGAAGTACTTAAGAACACTTTAATTTTCACTCAAATTCCACTTATGCCTAAGAAATGTGGTCTCTCAATCAATTTATACGTATTTGTTCAAGAGAGAATAAGAGAGTGGCTTACACTCACATACACACCAATTTTATTCATTTCAAAATTTTATATGTTTCTCTCCTTATATATATAACTGATTATCTAATTGGACTAGCATTTTGGTCCATTCCAATTGGGCTTTAGTATGTAGCTTGGAGTAAGACCAAAAAGGACAAATAAGACACTAGCTTCAATGGGTTTTGGGCTTTTCTATCAACTCTTGACAAGCCCAAAATTACAATTAATTATATTTAATACCACTATATAAATATAATTGCACTCTAGGCTTTATTAATAAATTATATCTCAATGCTTGAGTGCTCGATTTAATTTTTTAAGTTATTCATCATATATTTATGAAATCCAATTTCATGAATATATACTTTAGTAACTTCTTATTGAAGTGGTTAGGCCTAACACTCTGAATAACCAAATCTATTAAACTTATCTCGAGGGAATATTTTATATTTCCGTTAAAATTATGAATTCCATCTTGAGAATATATGTTCTTTCAACATTAAATGTGGCTACTCAATATACTGAGGTTTTAATTATGACTTTAAATCTCACTCCTGAGATATCAAAGTAACATACACTTCATGACCAGGTTCATTATTCTCTTAGGATTAAGAGTTCATGTAAATAAAAGTTGTGAGATTTATTATTCATTTGACACTTGTTAATAGAATAAAAAATCTTACAGTGGTTCAGTTTAATATGTCTTGATACTTAAAACATATCAACATATCAATTAGAATTCTCCACTTCCATGATCAAGACAAATCATTTTAACTGATATGTTATAGTCTTTGCAGATAAAATACCTAATTTTATCACTAACTAGGAACTAAAATTCTGAGTTTACAAAGAACTTGTGATTTATATCTTCTGTGACTTAATCACATACTATGCATCTCATAGACTATATGATAATTTTCAAATATTCATGTTACCATTATTTTAGATAATAATAAACCAAGTTTATTACATAGAACATAATGTCATACATTTCATACAAGTTTACTGAAGTACCTTTAGCCATTTTGGTATTATAAATTTGCCTCATAGTTTTATTCCTAGCAGAATGACCTTGCTCACCAAACATAGCCTTCAGACTTAGCATTATGTTTGAAGCTAGTTCTACATCCTGCATTTGATGCTGTAGAACATTTGAGATAGAAGCTAGGATATAGCACTTGGTCATCTCATTAGATTTCTGCTAACGTTCAAATTGTTGTTTTTCCTCAGGAGGAGCATCTAATGATGTGAAGTTAGGACAAGGTTTGCAAAGCACGAATTTGTGCTCTTCAGTAGTGAGAACAATGTCCAAATTTCTTTTCCAGTTAACATAGTTGGATCCAGTCAGTTTTTTTTTTTTTTTTTTTTTTTTTTTTTTTATATATCAGGTGGGCTAAAAGATGCCATGGTTTAAATTTAAAAATAACAAACATAAATATAATAAGTAAACTGAACATTATCAATTTAGCATATAAACATATAGTATGGAACCTTAATAAACCCATAACATAAAATATGCAACGACAACCCAATCCATGTATATAATTCCTTGGTAGCAACTATATTATGAACATCATGATTGATTGAGAACTATTCTCGTTATTAGTGCTATATTGACAACTCTTATTAAACACTAATACTATGTCGTATTAACTTTAGCCTCTAAGTAAATAATGACATAGCTCCTTTGGGAGGTTAACATTACACTTAGTCTAGTGTACACTATTATTTAGAATTGTGTGCAGCCACATTTCATCTACCTTATAGTGTTTAAACTTATAGTACCATGTAACAAAACACCATCTTTTGGGATTGCGAGGCATATACACCAAGATGAGATGCTTGTTCACACTACTTTAAACAGGTAAGTTCAATCTTGTTGTACTATGAAGAAACACCCTCCCTTGGGATTGTGAGGCATAAATGCCAAGATGAGGTGCTTACCCACACTACTATGAACTGATAATAGAGGCCGTGAGATCTAACCCTTGTATCTCTTTCTCACTAGATATTTTAAAATAAAGGTTTTTAATTAGAAATCACGTGTAATCTCATCACACATAGCCTTGCAATTTTAAAGTGTGAAAGCACTTAGAAATATTCAAAATTCACAGCATTCGATTGATTGAACCTGTCGAAAGAGTGCAGAAATTCGTACCAAACCTTCTGCCTAGCTCGATTGATACTTGATTGATCAAAAAAGAAAATTTGATCGATCAGAAGCAATTTTTGATCAATCAAAAATATAAAGAAAGTCATCACATAGGTTTCGTCCAATTCGATTGACTCTTGATTGCTAGTCGATCGATCGAAAAGGAACATTTAATCTATCCAAAATAAATTTTGATCAATCAAAAAAGAACATTCGATTGTTTGGAAGCAATTTTCGATCAATTGAAAATATAAAGAAAATCATCACATAGGTTCTGTCGAATTCGATCGACTCTCAATTGCTAGTCGATTGATCAAAAAGGAACATTTGATCTATCCAAAATAAATTTCGATCGAATTGAAACATGTGATGGAACTTTCTAGGAGGTTTCCGTCTCACTCGATCGATCGAAGGAGATTCTCGATCAATTGAAACTCTTAAAATAGAATTTTTTCCAGAATTTTTCTGAAGAAGTTTTCAACAGTTTTCAAAAATAAACTTCTATGATATGAACATAAATGATTGAGATTGTGATCTATAACCTTAAGGTTCAATATAACATACATAATATCAAATTCAAACAATATCATAACATCAATATCAGTTTTTATCAAACAATAATTTCAATAACCATGCAGAAAATTGATTGTAAAATCTTCTAACATCATGAAATTACTATCTTTGAATCCAAAGCTCACAAAACATGTTATACAAATTTGAAATTGAAGACCGCTCTAATAGCAATTGTAGGAAAAATATAGTTTGTATCACATACAAAACATATGCAGCGAAAAATTAACGGATTTACTTCATTTGCAATTGATAACATGTATTATGTAAATTTCAAAATATAAGAACAGGAGAGCGTACTTGGTGAGGTGAAATTCAAAACCAAACATTAGAAGTACTTGGGAACACTTTTAATCTTCACTCCAATTTCACTTATGGCCAAGAAGTGTGGTCCCTTAATCAGTTTATATGTTTGTGTTCAAGGGGGAATAAGAGAGAGGCTTACACTCAAATACACACCATTTTCATTTAATTCAAAATTTAGTGTGTTTCTCTCCTCTTATATATATATATATATATATATATATAACTAATTATCTAATTGGACTAGCCTTTTGGGCCACTCCAATTGGGCTTTAGTATATAGCTTGGAGTGGGACCAAAAGGGACAAATAAGACATGTAAGGTTGAATTTAATCAACCATGTGTTGGCTTTATTTCGTGCCAAATTTGCTTGTAATTTAGCATGTAGAAATCTTGTATTTAGGTGGGAATAATGTAGGGGTTGTGTGTGTGAGAGAGTGAGAAGAAAATCAAGATGTGTGCATTCAAAGAAGTCTCACGACTGGATCTCATAACTAGTTCATGACTGGCAAGTCGCCAAAGTGCCACATGTGTGAAGCATGCAGGAAGTTAAAGGGTCACGACAGTTGGAGCACCATAGGACAAAAGGTACAGTCTGGCTTGGAAGTTATCTTGCAACTTAAACTTGCTACTCGTTCCAGAGAATACCCTGTTTGCAAAAAACTGACTTTTCACATTCCTCATGTACCCTACTATAAATACCCTTATACCCATGAAATGTAGGTGTGGCTATTCAGAGAGAAAAACCGTAAGAGAGGTTTCTACAACACACCTACCTCAGTAGAGAGAGAACTACTCATTCTTAGAGATAAATCTTTTTAGTCTCTTCTCATTCCCTCTCCCATTGTTATACCCATTGAGATGAGATTTGTACCAAACACTACCCACACCCATTTAGAGTGGTGAGTGTTTTTGGAGCTTGGGAAGCATTGGAAGATGCCAAGGATGGCAGATGTAATGGGCTTATTGCAGGATCCAGTAAGTTAGAGAAGACAAGGTTTGGTGTAACCCTGTTAGAGCAAGATGCTTGGAAGGCTTAGGTGCATCGGGTAGATTAGGCTTGGAGGGTCTATTACTATTCATGTATCCCAACTTTATTCTCAAGTGGATCATTTGACCGCTTGGTGGGTGGTGAAGAGGTTTTTCGTCAAGTACTTCGGTTTCCTCTTTGATAACACATCGTCATGTTATCTTTGTATTTGCATCTCTCTTCCTTTACTTTTTACCTTTTAATTACTGCTGTGTTTGTTATTGATTTTGATTTAGAGTGTTTTACCAATTTGGGTTTAGCTTATATTCATCTTTCTGCACATATATTGTTTGTGTATAAACTTGTGTTCGTAATTTTGTATTTGGAGATCTAAACGTTCATTGGTGTTTGATATGCTAATTGAACCTTCAAGACACTAGCTCCAATAGGTTTTGAGTTTTTCTTTCAACTCTTGACAAGCCTAAAATTACTATTAATTATATTTAATACCATTATATAAATATAATTGCACTCTAAGACTTATTAATAAATTATATCCTAATACTTCATTATACATTCAACCCCTTCATTAAAATATTCGTAGTAATACAAGGTCATGAATGTTGACTGCCACTTTAAAGATTACTATATCTTAATTCTTGAGTACTCGATTTAATTCTTTAAGCTATTCATCATATATTTATGCAATTCAATTTCATGAATATATATTTTAGTAACTTCTTACTAAAGTGGTTAGGCCTAACAATGAATCACCAAACTCATTAAACTTATCTCAAGGTAATATTTTATATATACGTTAAGAGATAATGGATTCCATCTTGAGAATATATGTTCCTTCAACATTAAACTTGGCTGTCCAACATACTAAGGTTTTGATTGTGACTTTAGATCTCACTCCTGATGTCTCAAATCAACCTACACTTCATGATCATGTTCATTGTTTTTTGAAGATTGAGAGTTCAAGTAAATAGAAGTTTTGAAATTTATTTTTCATTTGACAGTTGTTAGTAAAATAATAAATCTTATAGCAATCTAGTTCAATATGCATTGACACTTAAAATATATCAACATATCAAATAGAAGTCTCCACTTCCATGATCAAGACAAATCATCTTAGTTGATATGTTATAGTCTTCGTATATGAAATGCCCAATTTTATCACCGACTACAAACTAAAATTTTGAGTTTACAAAGAATTTGTGATTTATATCTTCTGTGACTAAATCACATACTATGCATCTCATGAACTATATGATAATGTTCAAATATTCATGTTACCATTATTTTAGATAATAATAAAAAAAGTTTATTACATAGAACATAATGTTATACATGGCATTCAATAGGATTTTAGGGCACTAATTCCAACAAAATAATACATAAATTCTGAAGTTTACGTAATCCAAAATTCATGAATCTTAGATCACCACAAAATAACGATGAAAATGCTTGATGTTGTAGATTATATAAAGTTATCAACTTCTAAAGGTGCACCTGTTACATATTGTGGTGGGCCATTTTTGCATCTTGGGCTGAATTGCTCCTACTGTACTATGACTCTATGATTCTATGGTAAGAGAGTCGGGACTGACTGAATTGAAACACACCTTAGAGCATCCACATCAGTGGATGCAAAGTCTTGTAAAATACAAAAAGCCCTTCATTTTACACATTTTGACAAAAAAAAAAAAAAAACCCATATCAGTGGGTGTAAAATTGTGCATAAATGCACAAGTGCTACAATAACCGAGTAAAATTGTGCATAATTGCATTAGTAATTTTTTCTCTCTTCTTGTCTCTGGTTGCTCTCAGTCTCACCTCACTCTCCCGTTTTTTCATTTGATCAAATCATCAGACCAGAAAATCATCACCGTTAAACCTTCACTAATGTCTTGCTGATCGCCACGAAGACCTCTCCGATCGCCGATCGCCACGAAGCCTCTTCGGTTGCTGATCGCCACTGATTTCTCTTTATTAGATCTGTGGGTTTTAGGTTGGGTGGGTGATGGTTTGGCTTTCAGATTGAATGGGTTTTAGAGTAAGTAGGTTTTAGATTAAATGGGTCGGTTTTCCTTGATGATATTGGTTGGGTGGGTGATAATGGTGGTTGGGTGTGGAGTGATCATTGGTAGTGTTGGGTCTATGAGAGAGAGGGGTATTGAGTGAAGAAATAATAAAAAATTGTAAAAGAATGAATATTTTATTGAATAAATGTGTAGAATAGATAGATTGATATGGGTGTTTTGTAAAAATGGTTGTGTAAAATAGAAAAAGTAGTTTTTTTTTTTTTTTTTTTTTTTGTGTAAAATAGATGGAAAGTTTGCATCCACTGATGTGGATGCTTTTAGGCTAGCTTGTGCGCAAGTTAGAGCCCTAACAGGAATCTTTGGTGTGTCATGTGCCCACGGCAAGAAATACTGCTACAAAATGTTATAGCAAATATATATATATATATATATATATAGCAGGATAACTAAAATACTTTAACTAGAATATTTTCTACTAACAACGATAATACTTGAACAGTTCCATAAAGGAGAAATACGATAATGGGATTACAACAGGAATAGAATAATAACAAGAAAGTTAAGTTAGTCCTTAATCAACCATGGCTAAAGAAAGGAGGATTAATCGACTAAGGAATGAACTTGACTTCTTGGTAGGTTCAAGTCTAAGGAGGGAACCAATCTCCAATGTGGGAAATTTCAGAGGGGGAATCTTGCTCTAGATGTTACTCACTTTGGAAAATGGACCTAAATGGCTTGATCTCAAATTCTTGACTTGCTAGAGAGTGGGCTATTGAGAGGGACAGAAGTGGGTAGCCTATTGGTGCATTGTTTTTACTCTTATCACTCTTATTTTTCTTCCTCACTTGTGGTTCCCTTGTTTTTTTTTTTTCCTCTTTTTTTTTTTCGTGTTCTCTCGTTATTGTTTATTGTGCACATCTATGGCCTTTTATATTGCCTACCGTGACAAGATTTACAATTTTAACCCCTTAACTACTTTTGGTTTGTTGTGGGTGTCCTTCTAGGACTGCCTACTAGTTTGCCGATTATGAAGCCATCACCACTACACTATGTTGGCCGTGCAATGCCTTATTCCCAGACAAAAGTAGTTTTGTTTTATTTTTTACTTCCTTTATCACTTCCATTAGGATAAGGGTTGGGCTTATCTCTTACCAACCTTTATAGTATGCACTTAGTGATTCCAGCTCATATTTACCACTTTTGAGTGGGATGTCATCCCAGCAGGACATTTTCCTTAAAAGAACTTGAGCGGGAACCCCAAAATAGGCTCCCCCTTCTCCTTATTGCCAGACCACACCCTCTTTTACCTTTGACTAGTGGCCCATCTCCTCTGTACTGGCTGGGTGCAAGTGGTGCTTGAGCCTTGTGTATGTGCTCCACTTCCATATGAGTCCATTACTTTTTTGGGGTTCATGCATTTTTCATTGCTTACAGGTTTGTCTTACTTCGCTACACGCTTTGGTGTTTGTTTGACTCTTGTGGCATGGATGAGTTCTTGGGCCTTCATTCTTTGCATCTTCAAGTTGAGCATTGATTGGGTGTGGGCTTTCTCTTCTTTGATTCAGCCTATGTCTTCTTTCACCCCTTGTTTGTGGGCTGGATGGTGCTCCTGCAACGCCACTACATTGTTCCTGCTATGATATTTACTTTACTACTTCTAGGCTTGTAGGATAAAGTGCCTGCCATGCCCCAATTACCACATCCTTTACTAAATCTTTTGGTCTTTCTTGCCCCAATTACCACATCCTTTACTTTTGCGTTTATTGGCCTTCGAACCAATCCCATTACCAATTCCTTTCTTTGGGCTCCTCCGGCCCATTTTTGTTTTCTTTCTATTTCTTATTATTCCCATGGGCTTTCTACTTCATTCTTTGAGGCTTCCTTAGGCCCATTTTCTTGTTTTGTAGGCCTGGGGACCATTATTCTTGCCATTCCACCAAGGAGGAGGTCATGGAGGCCGAATTGAAGAGAGGGATGAGTGGCAAGGCAAAGTTGTCACATTGGGTTGGGGCTTTCTCCAAGGCTTCCGATGTAGTCCGCCACGTGGCTTTCGTCGTATTTTGGCTTTGTAAGTTAATCTTTGGCTCTTACCCTCATTATGCTGTAAAACCTCTTTATTTTCGATTAGCCAGAAAGATTATTGCTGGGGTGAGTCTACCATTGGCCCTTATGTTTTTGGGTCATCTGTATGTGTAGTTGGATATTTTGTAGAGTGATGAGAGGTAGGCAAGCTCCTGCCACATAGTTACTACTTCTGCCCACAGTACCATTTTGCAGCATCTATTGTGGGAGCGTTATGCCAGGCACTTAGCTGAGTGCAAGTCTATCCGTTTTGCCAAAGAGAAGTACCAATCTTGTTTGAAGGTTATTATTAATCTCTATGGTCATTTCGTGTTTTATTTTCCGTCTACTTACTGTTAGGTTGGGTGAAAATCGTTTGGGCATCTTGCCGTTAAGTTCTTTGAAGGGAGTTGGTTTTTGTTGGAGGGCATACAAGAATTTGGGCACTGGCTTCACATGTGCTAATTCGGTTATGGGTCTCTTTACTGAAATTGCTAGAACCACCACCCTGTTGACTGCCTTTAATGAGAGGAGGATTACGTATTTGGCAGCCACTAATACTGGGTGGCTGCCTTACCTTATTGATGAGGGTATCCGCTTTGTACACTATTCTACCAATAGAATGAGGAGGCAGCTTGGATTGGATTAGGACATACTTGATGAATTTACTACTATTCTAGAGTCCCCAACCTCCTTCCGACCATTCCTACATCCTAGTGCTTTTGAGTTGGAGCAAGCACTTCACAGCAGTCACCATTTCGGGTTCATAAAGAGAGGGTCTTTGCACAGTTTCAATGTATGGATATTGGCAAGTTGTGATGACTTCATTCAGCCAAGAGATGTTGGGTGGCCGTAAGTTTTCTCTCATTCGTCCTGGTGGTCTTGATGCCACCATTTCTACCAACCCGCGGTTGTTACTTCCCACCAAGTTCGTGGAGGCATATGCTAAGAAATGGAGTAGGTCTACCATATTTGAGTGGTAGGCGAAGGAGAAGGGGTGGTATCTATATGCTCATAAGTATCCTACGGGTTGGAAGAAGAAGAACGTGAAGGTGGTGAACCTTCCTACTCCTACGAAGAAGGGTTCAGTGTCTCGGTCCGTTAAGCCTAAGTCTACTAAGAGAGGGGATGATTTTTTTGAGACTTGTTCTAACATCATTCCCTATGAGGGTTGCCTTCCTCCCATTGGTAACATAGTCCATGAGGGTTCGCCTCCTCCCTCTACTTGTACCTTGTTCCAACAGGTGCTCTATTGCTAGCAAGCCTAATCCTTCTACTCCAAGGCCATCCATGGATGCCCCTCCTTCTAGCAGGACTTGTTGCAGTAAGAGGAAGACATCTCCACCAACTCCATTTGCCACTACTGAGAGGAGAATATGTTATCTCTAAACTTTGCATTTTCTTTATTTTACTTATTCATGGGGCTTTTCGACGGCTAACTCCACATGCATACTCATTCGTCTTTCTCTTCTTCTTTTTTTGACAGCCTAAGTATAAGGACACTTTTGCCACCCACCCTTTATTATTTGATGAGCCCAAGTTAAAGGTATATTGCTTCCCTTCGCATGCATTTTTATTGCCAAGTGTTGCTGTGTGTTTTCTCTTCTCTTTTTTATTTTTTATTTTTTATTTATTTCTTCTTCCTACTTTAACATTCGCCTTCTTTATTTCTCTTCTCCTTCCCCTTTTTTATTATTATTTTTTTTAGGCTAATCTCGAGCCCCTTTCTATTTATCATCCCATGAGTGGGGAGGTTTCTGCTGCTATAGGCATGCCCATGGAGGGCTTCTTTGATGGGGTGGATGTTGTGGTTGAGGCCATGACCTTTGCTTGTATTGTTGCACAGGGAGCTCTTGTTGAGGCTCTAATTCCTTTACCCAAGCCTATTCCTGCTGAGGAGAGTACCTAGACCGAGGGGGTTGATAAGTCTGTTCCTATTCCTGCCAAGATTCCTACTCCCTAGAAAGAAGTCATTCTTGTAGGTGCATCTCAGACTGGGAGCGTTTCTCCTGCTACTCCTCTTGTTATCTCCACCAATGATCCCTTTATTGCCCTCTCCTAAGCCGTGAAGGATGGCTCCTCCTTGGTGGTCACTCTTTCATCCATTCCTAGTTCTGCCACCCGAGGACTTGATGCAGATTTATCTTCTAATGAGGGATCCGAAGAGGTCCTTGAGGATTCTAAGGATAAGTCTGTCATGAGGATGACGGTTTCTGATTTTGATAAGGATGGTGGTGGCGTTGAGCAAGAAAATGGGGCTATGGATATGTGTCTCTTGTCCTTAGCAGATTTTTTTTTCTTCCTATAATTTCCTGGTACAATCCTCTGACTGTTCTGTACATCAATTTTCTTAGCCACAGACATTCTTGAGCAATCTAAGACTGCGGTAGACATCATAAAGCCTACAGCCCCTACCTTTGCCACACTTGTAGCCTTCACTCCTATGGGTCTTGGTAATTTCCTTTCTCTTACATCTTCTTTAATCCTTACTATTGGGAACTCATGCTTTACCTTATATTTCTTTCCTGGTTCGACTTCTGTTAAGGTGGCTCCATCCTCATGGTGTGAGGTTGGTAGCAATTCTACCACAATTCTTGATCCAGCGAGTGAAGTTGCTGCCTTTTCCATCCGATTTTACTAGCCTGAGACCAATGATCTTGATCTTGGGACTTTTGGGGTGCTAAAGCCCCTTATGTTAAGTTTCAAGGTTTTTGAGTTCTTGGGGAGTGCATCTCCAACTTAAAGACAGTCTACAATAGCCGTGGAGACTTCATGGATGGGTTTCTTTTTCGCCAATTTGGGAGGGAGCACTTCCTCAAGCTACTTGGGAGTGTGATGAACGACATTGAGCATAACTTTGTCGATACTGTGTTTTCTAAGAGGATTTTGCAGTGGAGGGCCGCATTCAGGAGTTGATTAAGGTCGAATTCGCTGTGGAGTTTTTGTTGGATCATTTGAGAGAGATTGCTCGAGCCTTCTTTATAAAGAAGGTTCAGCCTGTTGTGGACGCCATAGATGCTTGCATCAAGACTTTGAAGAACGAGGTGGTAGACCTAGAAGCATGTCATGAGCGTCTCCTTTCTAGTGTTACTGGCTCTAGCCGCTATGGAGATCAGACCTTTATTTCAGGCCATTGATCTGACTATTACATTATGTAATTTTTTTTTTGTTTCCTTCCCCTATGTATTTTCTTTCTCTTTTCATCCTACCTAGTACACTTCCTTATTTCTTTAGAACTTATTTGATAAGTCTGACATGACTTATTTATTTTGGGTTTGTAATCTATTATGATTATGATATAGTATGTTTTGCTAATACTCCATAGTCTTCATTACTTTTTACAAACAGGAACATACTACAATACTTTCTTGTGACATTATCCCTTGCAAGGGTGGTCACTTGGAGGAAAGAAAACTAAACAAGAGAAAGTAATAACTACATAACATTTCCTAGGCATAATAATGCTTTAACCATTTGCCATTAATAGGGTTCATTAAATCCTTTACATTCATTTGGGCCAAACGGTAATACCCACTTGCATGTGCTTCCCTTACTACGAAGGGTCCTTCCTTTTTTGGTGAAAATTTAGATGGTCCTGCCATACCTTGCTTAACGTGGTCAGCCGTCTTCAATATAAGCTGTCTTTTTGCAAAGACCTTTTCTTTAGTCGTCCAGCCATAAGTTTCGATCATCTTATGCCTATATTTGCGATTGAGCTTTTGGGCCTCCTCCCTTTTCTCGTCTAATCATTCCATGTCCTCGCATCTTAAGGAAGGCATCATTACTTCTGCTAGCTCATTACCTCCATTCCGTAGACTAAAGAAAAGGGAGAAAATCCCGTGGCAAACTTGGGTGAACTTCAGTAAGCCTAAACGGCGTTTGGCAGATGCGTTACCCATCTTGCAGTGTATTCCTAGCATTATCTTGTCGATAATCTTCATGAGGTTTTTGTTTGTTGCTTCTGATTGCCCATTCCCTTGTGGGTAATAAGGCAATGACCAATAGTGTTTGATCTGATAAAATTCTAGCATCTTTCTTACCTCACTGTTGACAAATGGAGTGCCATCATCACTTATGATCCTATGAGGTACCCCAAATCTAATAATTATGTTTCCCTTGATAAGATTTGCCACAACTCCTCTTGTGGCCTTATGGAGTGGTATGACTTTTGCCTATTTGGTAAAGTATTCCGTAGACACAAGGATCCATATGTACCAATGAGAAGGTGGGTTGATTGGTCCCACTAAGTCAAGCCCCCAAGAATGGAAGGGCCATGGGGTGACCATGCTATGTAAGTTTTGTGGGTGGGTGTGAATTAAGTTGGCCTGCACTTGGTAGCTATGGCATTTTTTCACAAATTCTATTGTATCCTTCTACACTAATACCGCTTTTTCTTCCTTTGGTACTCTCCACATTCTTGTACATGCACTCCTTTACCATTTCTCCAGCTTCTTCGAGACCCAAATACCGTAGTGGATCCCCATCATATCCCTTCTTAAAAAGGATCCCCTCATGTAAAAAGTAGCGTGCTGTCAGTTTCTTAAGCTTATATTTTTCACTATGCTTCTGTGGCAGGACACCTTTTGCCAGGTATTGCACGAATGGGCTTCTCCAATCCTCATTGGGGAACACAACATAACTTTCTTCTCTATTCCCAGCCAAATGGCAAGCTCTACACTAGGTTTGGGCAAAGTTTGCATCCTTACCCATGCTTGGCCAATAAAAACCTGCTCTCTAGAGCCTGCGGTAAAGGCTGATCTTGCTGCAGAAGCCACAGGTTCTACCATGCACCTCCTTCAGTTTTCTTTGGGCCTTTTTGTGCCCCACACATCTTGACAAAATCCCTCCTAGCATTTTGCGATACAATTCCCTTTTCATCATATGTAGTCCTTCGATGTTTTCAAATTTGCCAAGTCTCCTTCTTTTAATAGGGCTTCCTTAATGGGAACCCTTCAATCCTCTTCACACTCTTGCTTTTCCTGAAACCTTTCTTGCAGTATTTCAACAATATATTCCCTCCGCTTGTTGACTTCGACTTTGGTACTACTTCCTTCGGAGGTTATCTACGAACCTAACATGGCCAGTTCGTCTGCGTACCAATTCTCACTTATCTGAGCATGCTTTATCTTGAATGTAGAAAATCTTTCTTCCATTTTCTAGGCTAGTGTCATGTACAGAGCCAAACTTGGTTCCTTTTAGAGAAACTCCCTTTGGCCTGGCAAACCACTAGGTTAGAGTTGCCTATCACTTTTAAATGTTTAATCCCTATCTCGAGGGCTGTGGCTAGCCCAGTAAGATAGGCCTTGTATTCAACGGTATTTTTTGAACATGAAAACTCCAACTTGAACAAGAATGCCACAGTTTCTCCTCCTCCGTGATAGATGACCACTCCTGCGCCCCTTTAACTTGCTGTAAAAGAGTCGTTAAATTTCACGACTCATTACTCTTCAATTACTTCTATCGTGGCCAATTCCCCTGGAACCTCATCATTAAGTGGAATCCTTTTCTCTCAAAAATTGTACTAGCAGGTCTGCTATGGCCTGACTCTGTACTACCTTGGGCCATTTTACCTTTAAGTCATATTGTGACAATTGTAAAAACCACTAAGATATACTTTTGGAGAGGATAGGTTGCTAGTGAAGGGCTTTGATTGCATGGAACTTTGTCATTAAGTGTATCTCATAGGCTAAGAAATAATGATGCAACCTTTGCGATGCATAGACTATTACCAGGCATGCCCTTTTTGCTCTAGGGTAGCGGGTTTCCGCATCGTTTAGAGTGTGACTTACATAATAAATTGGCTATTCGATACCGCTTCCATCTTTTTGGGCTATTAAAGCACCCATGGCAAATGGGCTTGAGACCAAATAAAGCAGCAATGGCTTTTTGCAAATTGGGACTTGCACTATAAGGAGGTTTGTCATGATTTGATGTAGCCTTCGGACGACTGCCTGTTGCACCTTTTCCCACTCGAAGCCTTGTCCTTCCTCGAGCAACTTGGTAAAAGTGGAGGTGATCGATGCCAAACCAGGGATGAAAATATGGATGTAGTAGACCTTTCCTAGGAAAATCTTCAATTCCTTTACTGTGATCGGTGGCTTCATGATTGATTTGGCCATGACCTTGGCTAGGTCCACATCGATTCTCCTATTGCGGACTAGGAATCCACTTCAAAAGCACATTTTAGTGGATTCATTCTTAACTTAAAATGTCCCCATCTTTCAAAAAACTTTCTTAATACTATAATGTGGTATACTCGCCTCCTAGACTTCACGACTATTTCATCCACATAGTTTTCTAGCTTGCGGTGAATCATGTCATGGAATATGGCAGTCATCGTACGTTCATAAGTTGCACCCGCATTTTTCAACCCAAAGGACATCACAGTGTAGTAAAAATTACCTATGGGTGTTTTGAAAGCAGTTTTCTCCGCATATTTTGGCACCATCTAAATTTGGTTGTACCCATTAAACTCATCCATTAAGGAAAACATGGCATTTCCTATTACGAAATCTATCAGTAGGTCCATGTTAGGCAATGAGAATTCATCTTTAGGGCAGACTTGATTAAGGTTTCTGAAGTCCACACAGCATCTTATCTACCCATTTTTCTTCATCACTAGTACAATGTTGGACAACCATTGCGGGTGCTGGATGGGTTTGATGAAGCCAGCCGCCAACAATTTTTGCACTTCCTTCACTATTTGTTCTTTTATTTCGGTGTGAAATACTATAGTAGGTTGATCCACTAAATTAGCCTTAAGATCTACATTGAGTGTGTGTACCACCAGTCTTAGATCTAACCTAGTAATCTTGTTGTATTCCCATGCAAAAACATCTCTGAACTCTTTTAGTAGCAGGATCAATTCTGCCTTTTCATCTTCTAACAATTTTGAACTTATTGAAATGGGTCGTAGCTTCTGCGGGTTTGTACTAAAATCAACTTCTAACTTTTCTTCTGCTGTTACTTACGTGTCTTTTTCCGTAGTAATCTCACTTTCACTTTTCATGTCACTTTTTCCTTCTGCATTTTCTTTGGCCACACAGTACACTAAACTTTTATGTTGTGACCCTTGTCTAGGACCCCCTCACGTACTACATGTGGGCCCCGCGCACCTTCATAACTTGTAGACCATCCTACCGTTAGGTGTTCAGACCCTGATGCATTGTGGCATATCACTTGACTCCGAAGTGGGTGCTTCTTTCCTCTTCATTCTCCACATCAATAGCTTTCTCAGGTTAGATTCTAGGTTCTCTTGAATATCCTCCCACTTGGAGACGAAGGTGCCTTATGGTTTGGACAACAAACTTTCACCAGATGGTGCCCATTCATCATAGAATATGGTTTCCACTAAATGGACTTCTGCTTGCTCAAAGGGTGACAGGTTTGCCACTATTCGTATCATCCTACCATCCAATCTTCCTTTGACGCATTGTTGATCGGTATACAAGACTAGTTGGTGTTTGTGTAACCACGGTCTTCCTAATAATACGTGATATGAAATTTCTATTTTCACTAGATGGAAGCAAGCCAAAGAGGCTATTGGTCCTACTTTTGACCATAGTTGAATATGGCCCATAGTTGAATATGGCCAAAAAGGCCATTTGAAATTCCTATTGCTTGTAGTGTTCTAAGTAGGATGAGATTCACTAAGGTGCCTATATCTACAAGGCTCTCTTAACGAGGATTTGGTTTATGGATGCTACCAAGTAGAGTGGTTTCCTACGGTCTAAATAGCCTACTTCTATGTCTTCATCACTGATAGTAATCTCATTAGCATCCTAAAGGAAGGATTTATCAGCTTTGATTTCTACTGCCAAGCATTCTACTCCTGCCCCTGAGGCAATGCTTACTAGACTCTCTATGGCTATTCTTCATTCATTGGCTATGAGTTCCGGCTGGTTAAACGAGTTCTTAAACTTGAAACTTTTTTGTGAGGTGGTAATGGCTGCGGCAGGCGAGGCTGGCATTTCTTTTTCATCTTCTCCTGAATTTGCGCAAATAACAACTGCTGCTATCCCATTTCCCTTGTGGTACAGGATTGGGTTTCTTTGAATTTCTGGCTGGGACAACTTAAGAGTTCCCTTTCTAATCCTGCAGTGCATTAGTCTACGGAGCACCTAGCATTCTACAATAGGGTGTTGCACATAATTGTGCAAATGACAGAAATGTGGGTCCCTTCGCTCTTCTTTTGTGGGTTCTGTGGAAACTTGATTGGACTTGAAGACCCCATCTGCAATCCCTTTATCCAAGATCGCATCTAGCTTTTTTGGTATACATGGTAGTGGTAGGGAAGTCTCGTACTCCTTCCTGTTTGATTTCTTCTTCTTTTCATTGGCAGATACTGCCATAGCTTGTGGTGCAGATTTCCACTCTTTAGGGCTATCAGAACTTGGCCTTACTGATTCGGCAGTTTTTCGAGCTTTTTGTAATTGCTGTGCGAATTGCGAGATTTCCAAGTTCTTCAAGACAGCTCTATACTCCACGATCATGTTACCCATACACATTTCCACCAATGTCTTTTCTTCATAGTGATCATAGCAATCGAGGGCTATGTCCCTGAAACTCTTAATATACTCCATCAGGTCCTCGCTACTCCTTTGCTTGGTTGCTTGCAAAGTTGCAAGCGTTACTATTTCTTCTCTATGAAAGTACTTGGTGCAAAATACATCCACCATATAGTCCCACGTCAGGATTGATCCTGGCTTTAAACCAGTGTGCCAAGTGTACGCTCGATCACATAGGGATTTGGAAAACTCTTGAGGACACAAATCCTCGTCTACTGCATAGGGACCAAGGGTGTCAATAAATTTACTCATGTGCTCGATATCACTTCCCCTTTTGCCATCATATTGTGCAAAAATTCACGGTTCATATCTCTCAGGATATGGCTTGCTGAGTATCCTCAGCGAATAAGGAGGCCTTCGTGCATAGAATCTCTCCTTGGGCGCCTTAGCCTTATCTTGCCCTAAAAGTGCTGCAACTTTGGCCATGGTAATGAAAGCCTATTCTACGTTTTGTGGGCCACCTTCTACAAGGGTTTCTTCCTTGTCTGCCTCATGTTCTGGGTTATGCTAGCTTCCCTTTCTTTTGTCCTATCCGCTTACATCTAGGTAATCTCTTCCATCAGTTGCTATTAGGAATGCTGCATGGATTGCAACATTTCAATAAAAAAGTTGGTATAGTTGGTAAAAGTTCTTTGTTGCTGCTGAGGCCCAACCTCTGCTTCGTTAACACCTTTTGCTTGATTGGGTTGGTGCTAGTGGGGCGTGGCTGGCCTTGATTTTGCCTATGAGGGCATGACACTCATGTTTTGTGTCTTTTTTTTTTAATCTCAGGGGCATAACTTATGAAGGCTTTATATGCTATCCTGTCTTTTTCCTAACTCCCAAGTGGAGTTGCCAATTTAAATATGGTGGGCCTTTGTTGCGTCTTGGGCTAGATTGCTCTTGCTGTACTATAGCCTTATGAGTCTATGGTAGGAGAGTTAGGACTGGCCTAATTGAAATACACCTTAGGCTAGCTTGTGCGCAAGTTAGAGCCCTAGTAGGAATCTTTGGTATGTCACGTGCCACAACAGGAAATACTGTTACGAAGCATTATAGCAAAAAAAAAAAAAAAAAAAAAAATATAGCAGGATAACTAAAATACTTTAACTATAATATTTTCTACTAACAACGATAGTACTTGAGTAGTTCCACAAAGGAGAAATACAATAATGGGATTATAGCAGGAATAGGTTAATAACAAGTAAGTTATGTTAGTCCTTAATCAACCGTGACAAAATAAAGGAAGATTAAGCTACTAAAGGAATAGACTTGACTCCTTAGCAGATTCAAGTTCAAGGAGAGAACCAATCTCCTATGTGGGTAACCTTAAAGGGGAATCCTATTGTAGAAGTTACTCACTTTGAAAAATGGACCTAAATGGCTTGATCTTAGATTCTTAGCTTGCTAGAGAGTGGGCTATTAAGAAGGAGAGAAGTGGGTAGCCTATTGGTGCATGCTTTTTACTCCTATCACTCATATTGTTCTTCCTCACTCTCGGTTTCCTTGTTTTCTTTCTTTTTCCTCTCTGTTTTTTATGCTTTCTTTATTTGTTACTGTACATGTCTATGGCCTTTTATACTGCTTGTCGTGACAAGATTTACCATTTTTACCCCTTTACTACTTTTGGCCTATTGTGGGTGTCCTTCTAGGACTGCCTACTGGTCTGCTGGCTGCCTAGCCATCATCACTACACTGTGTTGGCTGTGCAATGCCTTATTCCAAAAAAATAAGTAGTTTTCTTTCCTCTTTTTACTTCCTTTGGCACTCCCATCTAGATAAGGGTTGGCTTCTCTCTTACCAACCCCTATATCATGCACCTAGTGATTCGAACTCATGTTTGCCTCATTTGGGTGGGATGTCATCCTAGTAGGATGTTTCCTCCAGAAAAGCTTGAGCAAAAACCCCAAAATAGGACTTCACTCCATCGCTAGACCACACCCTCTCTTACCTCTGACCTGTGGCCCATCTCCCGGTATTGGCTTGGTACAAGTAGGTACTGCCTGAGCCTTATGTGCGTTCTCTACTTCCATATGAGTCCATTGCTTTTTTGGCATTCATGCATTTTCCATTTCCTATAAGTTTGTCTGACTTTGGTGCTTGTTTAACTCTTGTGGCATGGATGAGTTCTTGGGCCTTCATTCTTTGCATCTTCAGGTTGAGCATTGCTTGGCTGTGGACTTTCTCTTCCTTGATTCGGCCCATGTTTCCTTTCACCTCTTGTCCGTAGGCTAGCTAGTACTTCTGCTATGCCACTGTATTATTCCTACTATGATATCATTTACCTTTATTTACTTTACTACTTCTGGGATTGCGGGCTGAAGTGTTTGCCATGCTAGTTTCACATGTTATTTCTTCCTTTAGTTTCTACTGCCCATTATTCCTGCTGGTCCAGTTCACATATAACATCTCGGGCTTCCTTGACCCATTTTATTCCTTAGGCATCCTCATCCCGTTTCATTCTTTGGGCATCCTTGGCTCATGTCATTCTTTCCTACTTCTTACATTCCAATGGACTTTTGCTAAATCTTTTAGGCTTCCTTGACCCAATTACCACATCCTTTACTTTTGGGTTTATTGGTCTTTGAACCAATCCCATTTACCAATTCCTTTCTTTGGGCTCCTTCAGCCTATTTTTTCTTTCTTTTTATTTCTTGTGATTCTCATAGGCTTACTACTTTATTCTTTAGGGCTTCCTTGGGCCCATTTGCTTTCTTTGGGGATACTTTACTATTTTGTAGTCCTATGAACCATTATTCTTGCCATTTTGGCCCAATGGTCTTTATTTTGCTGTTTTTTTACTCTAGTTTTCTTTCATATTGTTGTGCTTCTTCTGCTATTGGGTCCTTTTGCCAAAAATGGGCAACAACATGTATAAAATAATAACAAAGCTAAATTACTTAAAAAGATAACTAAACAAATAAAGCTATAAGAATAAAGCATAATACATTAGGTGAAGAAAAATAAGTGAAAGTTCAATATGAATTGCACCTCAATCTACTCGATGTTAATCATAGATCCAGCAGTGAAAATATTCATACATGATAATTGTATTTTAAGTTCGTGAGTAATTTTGCCAATATTTTCATGTACAATAAAAAAATTTAACTAACTTCAGTATAGTGTGAAATGAGTTAAAATTTTTATACCTATGACTATTCTATAAATGAATTCAATATTGCCTTCAAATCCATATAATCAATTTTGAGTAAAAATTAAAGCTACCACATTTTTGAGCTAAAGTCAAGATTGATATTGAATAAGAATTCTACCTCTATTGCTAAAAAGATGATTCAAAATGAACCACAATTATAAGATTGCTCAAGAGATTGTGTGCCATTAACGAGAATTCAAAAAACGAATGTAACTCTACTCTATTCCCCTTTTTTCCTCCTCCATCTCCCTCAATCCAAACAGACCATTAGTGTTATTAAGGCTCTTTCTTATGAGGTCCAAGTTGTGGCTACTGTTGGTCACAATGATCGACTCGATTCAATAACAATGTGGTGTCTCATGTTAGAAACAAAGGAGATAGTATGATGTGTTGTCTAGTTTACCAAAATAAAAATAGATGTGTTGTCTTGTTAAAAGAAACCCTAGAGTAGATTCATCAAAAAAAACTTTTCCAATGAATGAAGTGATACTTTATATATAAAAAAAAAAAAAAATAAAGAAAGAAAGAAAAAAGCATGAAGTCTAGACAAGCCAAACCTAATCAGTTGAGCTCAATCTCTGAGCAAAATGAACCTTTAGGTTAAAGCATTCACATTTGATGCTTTAAATTAGAGATTTAGCGATTATAGCTAGATGTTACAGTAGTTAAAAAGAGAAGAAAATCATGTTGCATTCAGTTTATCTATTTTGCTAGAAAATTATAAAAGGGCTATAGTAATCCTATAAATATACAAGACCACCATAATCTGTACATACTCTAAATCTTTTATACTCTATTTTTTTATTCATTTCTCTCTAACCTTGCTTTAGTGGTGGTGAGTCATGGCACCGTAGCTCACGATGGCCTTACTCAAGGAACAAAGTAGATTTTACATTGTGCAAATTCGATGTGGCATGGAGGTGGTGTTGTGGTGGCAAATTGACTTGACATGAGCGAAGAATGGCATTATGGTGGTTCTTAGTTTTGTTGTTGTTGTTGTTGTTTATTTTATTTTATTTTCAGTAAAAAAATTTTATAAAGAGAAGTATTCGGATTATTTTAATACTATGTATCTAAAATAAAGAAAAAGACATATAGTGGGTTGTACAAATGATTATGTGAAGTAGAACGAAAAAAGAATTTTTGATGATATAGATAGGCAAATTTTTTTTCTTCTAAAAAAGAAAAGGTAAATTTTTGTGTAAACGAATGTGAATGCACTTAGGATAATACTTTTTTCGTGATAAGCCTTGTATATAAACATTGTTTACAATATCAATCTTCAAATTGACAATTACATCCAACTAGTAAGTTACCCGTGTGATGCACGGATATTGTTGTAATGTTTTATGTAAGATGGTTTTAGAGAATGTTATATAAATATTATAGCATAATTGTTATAGAACTTTATTTGTAATGAGTTCATCATAAAAAGCAACTGTAAGTACTAGATTGGGTTCAAGTTAATAAGATTAGACACATAAATTCAACAAAGTATCTTTCCTCGGACCAATCCAAGGACAAAGTGTTTTTATATTGAACAAGTTTTTCTGTGTACTAAGTGTTATTCTCTCTCCTTTTCTCCCCCTAGTATTGTATGCCCATTTTTATGGAGGTAATTTCCTTATATAGTCACCCCTAATTAGGTCTCAATTTTCCCCATGACGGGTTTCATGCAGTACCTACCACATTTCTCAAGACTAAGTCTCCAGGAGCCAATGGTCTTGCCTTTATTCCCTTGTCATATCCTTGTTTAAGTTTTTGTTGATGATGGAGAACTAAAAGACTATCCTAACATAAGAAGGTCATCCATGAGAGTCGTCTAAACTAGAAAGACTATCCTAGTATAAGAAGGTCGTCCCAGACGACCGTCCATAAACATGAAGGTCGTCTGTGAGGAAGACTTCTTAACGAACCTCAACACTAGGAAAATTTCCATGTGTTAGATTTATCTACAAGAGCTTAGGAATCGAACCACGTGTTGCCATTTTGATACATAAGCAAGATCCTAGTTCATCACTATAACTTCCTACTAAGTGCTTAACTTCCAATAGCAGTTGTACAAGATAAGATTGAACACTCAAACTTCTATAGCAATTATGGAAGTTAAGTCTGAACCTTCGGACTTCCATAAATATTGGAGAAGTTATGAGACAAGTAACTGCTCCGGACACATTATATAAGCATTCATCCTCATTAAATGAAGGTAAGTTTTGACTGCTCCTAAAAAGTTGGAATTCTAGAGTCCCAAAGAAAAAACTAACTTAAGCTTCGGAGGATTCTTGGTTGGTTCAACCCTGGTCTCCTTTGATCTTGTATCTTTTTCTTTTCAGGCCTTCATCACTAGTCCATTGAAGCCCAAAGCATTCAGCCTACTGATTTTCTGGGCATCATCAGTTGGTGCCGTCTGTGGGGGGATTAATTTTGTGTTTTGCAATTTATCTTAATTCAACAAAAGGTTGCATGGTTCGGACAAGATCGATGGCCACTAGTTCAAGCCACCAGAAGAGTGGGAATGCTTCTAGTAACCCCAACCATAATCACCAGTCAGCACCTGTGATGTAACCATTTTCCATCCAACACATATAGTCCATGGCAGCTGTCATGGTAGAATTAACCTGTCTAAACCAAGAGTTAACTAGGGAGATTAGTTTAAGAAGGCAACATCAAGAAAGATATATGGAAGGGCAAGCTCAGAGTTAAGGAGTCAGAGAAGGAGAAAATACTGAGCCTGAGAGTCAGTCAAGGAGTAACACCTAATGAAGAGTACCATACTTGGAGAGGGAAATGGATCAGATGAGGAAGGTCATGGACAAGATGAGGGAGAACATGAGAAGGGCTAATCCCGTAGATGGCTTAGTCCATCGGACTGATTCCCCGTTCATGCCTTCCATCAATATTCATCCCTTGCCTTCTAAGTTCAAGATGCCTTCCTTGGACTCATATGATGGAATGTGCTATCCTTTTGATCATATTGATATTGTCAAGACTACAATGCATCTTAAGGGGTTCCAGACAAGATTATGTGTAGGGCTTTTCCTACCACCCTTAAAGGGCCAGCACGAGTGTGGTTTAGTAAGATACCTCCAAACACAATAAGCTCTTTCGAAGAATTGAGTAAGTTGTTTGTTAACAATTTTATCGGAGGACAAAGACATAGGCATTCCTTATCTAGCCTATTAACCATAGAGCAAGGGGAAAATGAAAGCTTACGATCCTTCATTACTCATTTCAATGGGGAAGCCCTAACGGTTGATGAGATGGGTGACAAGTTGGTATTGGTAGCATTCCATAATGGAGTTAATTCCGATTTATTCTTCCACAAACTTTATTAATAAGAGCCTCAAACCATGGTTGAACTCGTCCATTCAGCCCAAAACTTCATGAATGCGGAGGACGCAATCATAGCCAAGAAGAGTAGGGTCCAGAGTAGGATCCTTGTTTAAAGAAGGCCCGGACGGGAGAGAATAAAGATCTAGACAACAAGAAAGCAAGTTCTTCAACAAGGAGTCAGCAATATACACCCTTGAACGTGCCACTCAAACAAGTGCTTATGCAAATCAAGGATGATCCATCCTTGAAGTGGGCAAAAAAAAAACAAAAAAAAATGAAGGGGGATCCCAACAAGCACAATAGGAACAAGTATTGTAGCTTCCATAGAGACCATAAGCATGACACGGACGAGTGTTTTGACTTAAAGTAGCAGATAGAGAATCTCATTAGGTAAGGAAAATTGAGAAACTTTCTTGGATGAGATCACAAGGACAAGAAGTTGAAGGGAAAGGTAGAAGAATCGTTGAGGCCCCCGCTTGGAAAAATAAGAGTCATTATAAGAGGGACCTCAACAAGGAAATCTTCCAAGTCAAGGAAGACGTACTTGGAGGTGGTATAAAACGTCCAGCTTTCTAGACAACATCCAAGGATGAGGGGGGCAGATGAGTAGAACATTACATTCGTGGACGAGGATGCTAAAAGGATTAACCACCCACAAGATGACGACATTGTCATTACATTGCTCATTGCTGATTATACAACTGGGAGGGTGTTGGTAGACAATGGAAGTTCGGTAGACATTTTATATTACCCTGCCTTCCAACAAATGAGACTTGGATGAGATCAACTTCATTCAGTAAATTCGCCATTGGTAGGATTTGGAGGGGTAAAGGTGTTACGTGTGGCCACCATTACATTACCTGTGGTGGTAGGAACATATCCATAGCAGATAAACAAAGAGGTAAACTTCTTGATTGTGGACTGTTCGTCCTCATACAACGTAATCATTGGAAGACTGACTCTAAATAGTTGGAAGGCAATAAAGTCTACCTACCATTTATCTATTAAGTTTCCAATAGATCATGGAGTAGGTCAAGTGCAAGGAGACCAATTAGCCGCTAGAGAATGCTATCTAGCCATGTTGGCAATAGACGAGAACACGCAGACGATGATCATAGACAAGAGAAGGGTTACTGTAGAACCCACAAAAGTGCTAGAAGACATCTTTCTAAAAGAGGGTAATCCTGAAAAGTTTACCAAAATTGGAACAAGTATGAAGGAGAAGACAAAGCAAGACCTCGTCTAGTTCTTAAGAAAGAGAATTGATGTTCTCGCATGGAGTCATGAAGACATGCTGGGAATTGACCCAAGTGTTATCACTCATCGGTTGAATGTGCTCCCGTCCTCCAAGCATGTTCATCAGAAGAAAGAGTTTTTACTCTTGAGCGAGATAACGCCATTAAGGAGGAAGTCTAGAAGTTGACCACGACAAAAGTTATTTGGGAAGTTTTATTACCCGGACTGGCTAGTTAACGTGGTGATGGTCAAGAAGGCAAATGGCAAATGAAGGATATGCGTAGACTTCATCGATTTGTGCAAGGCTTACCCCAAGGATAGCTACCCATTGCCACGTATTAACCAGTTGGTGGACTCAACTGCAGGTCATAAATTGTTAAGTTTCATGGACACCTTCTCGGGCTACAATCAAATAAGGATGGACGAGGTGGTTCAAGAGAAGATATCCTTCATTACAAGTCAAAGGTTGTTTTGCTACAAGGTGATGCTCTTCAGTTTAGAGAATGCGGAGGCAACTTATCAAAGGCTGGTAAACCATATGTTTCGTCCACAAATTGGATGAAACGTGGAAGCTTATGTAGATGATATGTTGGTAAAGAGCTTGGACGAGGAAAGGCATTTGGACAACCTTCAAGAGACCTTAGATACATTTAGAAGATATAACAAAAAGTTAAATCCAAGCAAGTACAATCTCGGAGTTCTTTCAGGAAAATTTCTTTGGTTTATGGTTTCACATAGAGGAATTGAAGCAAATCCTGATAAAATTAAGGAGATACTGAATATGGAACCACCAAGGAATGCCAAAGAAGTCTAATCTCTCACAGGGCGAGCTACTGCCCTTAACAGGTTCGTATCAAAAGCTACTGACAAGTGTTTGCCATTTTTTAAGGTTCTCAAGAAGACATTTGAATGGACGGATGAGTGTCAAAAGGCCTTTCAAGACCTCAAGACCTATCTCATAATAGCTCCTCTTCTAAGCCCATCTATACCAGGTGAAGAATTATACTTGTATTTGGTAATGTCTCCACATGCAGTGTTCTCAACATTGATTAGAGAAGATGGGAAGATACATAAGCCAATTTATTATACAAGCCAAGCATTAAGAGGAGCGGAAGGACGGTACCCTATGATGGAAAAACTAGCTTTTACTTTGGTCACAACATCCAGGATGTTAAGACATTATTTTTAGGCTCATGTCATCAATGTTTTAACGGATCATCCACTCAAGAAGGCGATGAACAAGTTGGAAGCCGTGGGACGCCTAATCCAATGGGCCGTGGAACTTAGTGAGTTTGATGTTAAGTACCAACCAAGAAGCGCTATAAAGGCTCAAGTACTGACAGATTTTATTACAGAGTTCACTCCTAACCAAGGTGGGTTAGATGAGATTGATGAAGCTTAGAGGTGGGTCATCTATGTAGATGGTTTGTCCATCTTATATGCGGGAGGAATTGGAGTTGTGCTAAAATCCCTTGAAGAGGACAAGCTAAAATATGCAGCTCGTCTACAGTATCAGACGACCAATAATGAAGCTAAATATGAAGCTCTCCTTATACGGAATTGGCTGAATCCTTAGGGGCAGAGTCAGTAGTCATCCACAAAGATTCTCAATTGATCATAAGTCAAGTCAATGGAATGTGTGAAGCTAAGGAAGACCGAATGAAGAAATATCTTAGACTAGTGCAGAGGATTGTCAAAAAATGTAAGGAAGCCAGTTTTGTTCAAGTCCCAAGGGAGGAAAATATGGAAGCAGATGCTTTGGCAAAGTCAGCTTCGATAGAGGGGGCAATGGATGAGTATGACAAAGTCCAATACATACCAAGCACAGACTTTCTAGAGGTGTAGCAAATTGAAGGAGAAGAAAATTGGATGACTCCAATAGTAGTTTACCTTAAAGATGGAAGGCTTCAGGACGACAGGGACAAGGCTAGAAAGTTAAGGATCAAAGCTGCCAAGTATATCCTCATAGATGAGGTATTATATAAAAAGGGCTTCTTTCAACCCTACTTGATAGGCCACAAATGCGTTGACCCCTTGTGATGAATTAAATTGATTAATTAGTCGAGTTATTAATTAATCAAGTTAACATGCAAATTCACGTGGCAGCACAAACAAATCACCAATAACTAAAGTATGCAATGGAAAAAAAATGACATGGTGATTTGTTTACGAATGGGGAAAACCTGACGGCAAAAGCCCCACCGGGTGGTTTAAGGTCACCACTCCCGAAACTCCACTATTATAACAACAAGCGGTTACAAGCAAGGAATCCCAGTATCTTACCAACCTATAGTTGAACCCTTACCCCAATACCTAATTGAACTTGTTCTGTAGTGACAGTTTCTCCTTTTGATGCACGGCTCCCAAGTACGTGACTAACCAATTGCGCGGATCTCAGTACGCTGCTTACTCCTTTGCACGAATCCCAGTACGTGACTAACTCCACAGCAACCACCAGCTCGCCATCTTTTCTTTTGATGAAGAGAGTCTGATCAGCCTTTCCTCTTGTGAACCCATGGGATATCAAGTATTGAGTCAACTGATCATACCAAGCTCTAGGTGCTTTCTTTAATTTATAGAGGGCCTTCTTGAGATACAACACATGATTCGGAAAGTGCGGATCAATGAGTCCTTTAGGTTGAGCCACATAGACATCCTCTTTAAGTAGTCCATTCAAGAAAGTTGTTTTTACATCCATTTGGTAACGCTTGAACTTCAAGTGACAAGCTAAGGCAAGAAGAATTCTAATGGACTCCATGCAAGCAACTTGGGTAAATGTTTCATCATAGTCTATTCCCTCCATTTGAGTGTATCCTTAAGCTATAAGTCAAGCCTTGTTGCGGATCACATTGCCCTCCTCATCAGTCTTATTGCGAAATATCCATTTGTGCCAATGACATGCTCGCCCTCCGGTCTAGGAACTAGAGTCCACACATCATTCCTTTGAAACTGAAGTAGTTCATCATGCATTGCTTCAACCCAACTTTCATCCTGAAGAGCTTCCTCAACTTTAGTGGGTTCAACCTGTGACAAATAACAAGAGTAAGACACAAAGTTAGCAATACTCTTATCAACTGTACGTTTCCGTAATGTGAGTTCATTCATATTTCCCACAATAGTTTCTGGAGGATGATTTAGTTTGATTTTGGAGGAATGTCCTTTGTCTTCATGAGACTCAGAATCTGGTGATGTAAGCATATCTACTGACTCTTCTACAACACTGGGAGTACTTGGGGATGTGGGCTCTTGTTCCATGAGTTTTAGAGCTCTTCTAAGTTCAGGAGGAAGAATTTCTTTGGGGAGTTCCTCATCAATTTTCTAAGAACAAGAGTCTGAAGACTCATCAATAACAACATTCACCATTTCCATGACCTTCATGGTTCTTTTGTTATATACCCGATAAGTCTTGCTTATAGAAGAGTATCCTAAAAATATCCCTTCATCACTTCTGGAATCAAACTTTCCCACATTCTCTCTATTTTTTAGGATGAAGCAAGTACTTACAAAGATTATAAAATACTTCACATTTGGCTTTCTTCCTTTCCACAAGCTAGAGTTGGCAGCACCAAGCTAGAGTTTGATAGAGCTAAAGTCAACTTCAGGGAAGCGTTCAATAGCGTCCATGCAAAAATCTTCAAAGCCAGCAGCGTAGTTCGCGTCCAGAAGGTCAGTGAACTGGCTAGAAGCTTTGAACTCCTCAACAGCGTTCTTTTTAGCATTCTTGAGACGGGTACTTAGGTCATCATTCCTTTTTTGAAAATGGTCAAGATGAGTCTCCTTCTCAACAATGTCAGCCTTTAGCTCCTCGACGAGGTTCTTTAGCTCTTTAAGCTCATCCTTAGCCTGGTCCACCACTTCAGCCTAGCCCCTACACGTGTCCTTAACTTGTTGGATGCTCGTCTCAAGCTTGATCCTCTCATTGTCCATTTTAGTGGCCTGCCTAGATGCAGTGATGAACTTTGACATTGCTTGCACAAGGGGTTTAAAGTTTTATTAAAAAGAAGAAGAAGAAGAAAGAGACGAGGTAAATTCAAAAAAAAAAAAAAAAACTCACGTCTATGGATGGTGGGCTCGTGAGCTATAGCCTTAGGAGATAGTTCACGACCAAATCCCTAAGTGGCAAGATGCTGAAGGGTGACTAATGAATGGAAGCTTCTGTCAGCGTGTAGACAAGCCTTCTGGACACATTCAAGATAGAATTTCCTCAAGGATGGTCATCTAACAGCTATAGAGAAAGAAAGAGAAAAAATAATGGTCAAGACGATTATAAACAAGAATAAATGGGTAAATAAAAATACTAATAAAAAAACCATACCTTCAGGACGAAGTGATAGGCCATAAATGCGTTGACCCCTTGTGATTAATTAAGTTGATTAATTAGCCAAGTTATTAATTAATCAAGTTAACATGCAAGTAGCGTGGTAGCACAAACAAATCACCAATAAACTAAAGTATGCAGTGGAAATAAAATTGGCACGGTGATTTGTTTACGAATGGAGAATACTTAACGGCAAAAACCCCACTGGGTAATTTAGGGTCAGTACTTTCGAAATTCCACTATTATCACAACAAGCGGTTACAAGTAAAGGAATCCCAGTACCTTACCAACCTACAGTTGAACCCTTACTCCAATACCCAATTGGACTTGTTCTATAGTGACATGACTAACCAATTACGCGGATCCTAGTACGCTTCTTACTCCTTTGCACGAATCCCAGTATGTGACTAACTCCACAGCAACTCTTTGATTGTTGTAGTTGATTTGCAACAGTTTCACATAGAAACACCGATAAGATCTTCAATGTTGGTGCTCTAGCCAGGTATCGAGAGGTATCAAGGAGGTGCCGAGATGCTTTAAAAACAATTTTTCAAGCATGCAACTCAACCAAAGATCCAAACAACATTTTAACCTTTCAAAAATATCTCTCAACAAGAAAATGTCATGCATTTTGATCCAAAACACACACACACACACAGACTAAACAATTCTAACCAATTTTTTTATTTTTGAAAAACAAGTTAAGACAATTTAGTAAGCATACATCAACGCATGTAAACCTTGTGATGGCCAAATCACATTGTACCTGCACATGTATCAAGAGTAGCAAAGAATATTGCGTGTTATGTGTGAAAAACATCGCAAGATTGCATAAGTGTCTCAAAGTTATGACGATTTGAGATATGAGAAAATCACTTTAACTCACACACAATCATAACTGTTTGATGGGGACTATCACCTTCGAGGTACATCCTATAACTCCCACATCTCCTAGAAAACACGCTTGCAATCATATTTTAAAGCATTTTGTTCTTTTTGCTTTTTATTTTCTTTGCATATTTTCTTTTATTAAGCATATCATGCATGGGCATATAAGAGAGAGAAAAGAAATACCCAATTATGTTAAACTTTTTGATATTGCACTTTTACTATGCCGAAGCATACAGATGTCATTTCGTGATTGGTGAGTAACAGTGGTGAGATGGTTATTTATGCCTTTCTCTTAGGATTTTTTAATCCTACCCGTCAAAAAGAGTGATACGAGTGTTAAGGATAAGAGATCACTTAACCTTACTCATCACAAACAAAGAGCCACAAAACTCACTTGCTTAGTTGTGCATAAGGATGCTCATCTAAGCTACAAGAAATACAAAGTTTAGAAAACTCTATTTCAATGGCCATTTTAAGGTTCACAAGAACCAATGTACACATACACACACTATTTTTGTATTTTTCAATTTTTCCCTTTTTTATATTTTTTTATTTTGAAAAGAAAACAAAAATAAAAACGAAACAACCAAACAAAAACAGACAAGCAACATGTAAACATGACCAAAAGATGCAAATGAATGGAAACAAGATAGAAGGATGCAGATGCATGATAGCATGATTCCAAAAGCAAATAAGAAATCAAGCAAAGAGAGTCCTACTCAAGATAGAAAGAATTAAAGCAGAGGACAAACAGAAAAGACAATCAAGTCTTAGGCTCCTTTCTCACCCACACAGCACGAGTCTTTGGCCATGAGGATGAAATGGTACGTGTTCTAGTATGACTACTAAAGGACATAGAAGAATTAAACTTCTCCTGAAATTGAGTTAAAAAGCTCAAGACTTTTAATAACTCTCCAAACAAAGGTGTAGGTCCTTGAGAGGAAACCTATGACTATTTGGACAATTGTTTATGAGGATACAACTTAAAGCAATTAGGACGAATGTGTCCAGAAACACCACAATGGTGACAAACATGAGTAGTTTTAGAGCTACTCAGCTTCCTAGAAGGAGGTCTAACCTTAGAGGTTGACAACGACCTTAACTTAGGACAATTTGGCCTAATATGACCAATAATATAACAATGATGACAAGTAGGGACAAATTCAGAATTTTTATTCAACCTAGGAGGAGTTTTAGATATAGGTTTAAAAACTTCAGCGTTAATATCATATTGTTTACCTTTGTCTATTCTAGCAATATTAGCCTTCAACTCTTCATTATTCCTTTTGAATGGGGGAATATAAAAATCTTTTTCTTTTGAGTTAGGCTCAACAACAAGTTTGGCACTAGTTAATTTTTTAACTTCAGTTTTAAATTCAACTAGTTGCTCTTCCAAACTCTTAATTTTCTCCACCTGAGATGAAATTTGATTTTTAAAATTCTCATTCAAATTAGTTACTTCATCCTATTTTGCAATCAAATCATCTTTTTCAAGCTTGACCTTTTTAAATTTAGCTTTTAATTTTGTAGAATACTCAAGAGATTTCATACAAAAATTATAAAGCTTGCAATAGGTATCATGAACATCATCATCATCATTCAACACAAGATCATGCAAATAAAAACAATCAAGAGTTTCCATGACAACAGAGGTCAATGGATCACACATCAAAGATTAAAACCTAGTCAGAGTGTGCCTTCTCTGATACCACTTAATAGGCCAAAATGCGTTGACCCATTGTGATTTCGGGGCATGTAAAATTGCTGTGACCCATGCCCCAGTCGTCATTCTCCTCAGTTGTAACCTTTTCGGGGCATTCAGTGAATTCTGCCACTAGATCAGCTAGCACCTATCCTTTTATAGATGTGTGGGGCAAATATTTGATGTCAAATGCCCTTGAGATTGTTCCCCATTTAGGTACTCTTCCTGTGTAATAAGACCTCCGAAGTAATGACTGTAAGGGGAGTTGAGTAAGGAATACAATAATAAATGCTAGGAAATAATGAGGGAGCTTCCTCGTGGCATGTAAAATTGTTAGAATTGCTTTCTCTAGAGGTATATAACAGACCTTTGACTCTTGTAAAGACTTGTTCACAAAATAGACTAGCCTCTGCACTCTAGTTTCCATCCTAACCAATACTAGACTAACCGCATAACTAGTAACTGCAATGTAGGCAAAAAGAACTTCCTCTTTCTCTGGTCTAGAAAGTATAGGAGGGTGAGATAGATATGCCTTTAGCTTTTTAAAGGCAACATTACACTCTTGAGTCCATTCAAATCCTTTCCACTTGTGGAGATGCTGAAAAAATGGTCTACACTTGTCTACCGACCGAGAAATAAACCTATTCAAGGCAGCAGTCATTCTAGTCAACATTTGAACTTCTTTAGGGTTTCGAGGAGGTCGTAAATCATTTATAGTTTTGATTTGATTAGGTTTAAGTTCTATTCCTTGATAAGTAATCATATACCTTAAAAACTTGCCTGAACTAACACCAAAGGAGCACTTCAAGGCATTGAGGCATAACTTATGCTTCTTAAGCACTTCGAACATACTTCCCAGGTCATTTAAGTGCTTAGATACTTGTTTACTTTTCATGACCATATCGTCAATATATGCTTCTACATTCTTCCTAAGTTAAGACTCAGACATTTTGGTTACCATCCTCTAATAGGTTGATCTAGTATTCTTTAAGCTGAAAGGCATCACTCAATAATGACAATTTCCATTAGGGTTTAAGAAGACTGTCTTTTCTTGGTTGGCCAAGGCTAATGGTTTGATGATACCCTTGAAAAGCATTCAAAAAGCTCATTCGTGGATGTTTGACCGTAACTTCTATCAGTTGATCGATTTGGAAAAGGGTCTTTAGGGAAAGAAATCAATGAAGTTGAAACACACTCTCCACTTTCCTAAATTCTTCTTCACTACAACTGTGTTGGCTAGCCATTCTGGATAAAACACCTCCTTGATTGCTCCAGCACACTTGAGCTTGTTTACCTCTTCTTTTACTGCTTTAACATACTCTTTAGAGGAGCACTAAGGTGGTTGCTTCTTAGGGACAGCTGTTGGATTCATGTTTAGATAATGAAAAATAAAGTCTGGATTAACCCCTGGTGCCTCATACGCATTTCATGCAAAGACATCAATGTCTTCCTAAGAAATTCCAACAACTCTTCTTTTTCTTGGAATGGCAACTGAGTCCTGACTTAAGAATACTTATCCATGTCTATGTCAGTGACCACCTTCTCGAGTTCTTCACATAACAGAGCCCCCTTCCTTGGTCTTGGAGGAATCTTTAGCTTTTGGTAATTGCTATAGGACCTCTTCTTGGGAAACTAAGACTCCATCTTTTAACTGATGTCTAATAGTGGCGACTAAGCACTGCCTAGCCATTCCTGACTTCCTACAAACTTTCCGACTTTCTCCCCCCGTGGGGTACTTCACCTTTATGTGCAGAGTTGAGGACACAGCTCTTATGGCTTGAAGCCATGATCTTGCCAAAATAGCGTGTAAGGGGAATAAGCATTAACCACTATGAAATCCACTTTGACTATCTCAGACCCAGTCTACACAAGCAACTTGATCATGCCTTTAAGGATAACCATCTTCCCATCAAACCCAAGTAGAAGGAAGTCATACTTAAGTAGGTCCTAGGGCTTCAAATTCAGCCCTTTTTATAGGTTAGGATACATGATTTCAACCCACTTCCCTAATCAACCCACTTCCCTAATCGACCAGAACCTTTTTTAAGTCATACCCTCCAATACGGAGGGTTACCACTAAGGCATCATCGTGGAGTTAAAAAGTCCCAATCTTATCCTCATCAGAAAAACCTAGGGTTAGCCGAACTTCTATCCTAACTCGCTTAAATTGGGGGAATTGATCCTTGGTATCTAGCTTTGTTGCTATGGACATGACTCTGAATATATGACCTCTAGTTTGACTTGGTGCGGCAAGAATTACATTGATGGTTCCCAAGGGCGGCCTCGATACAGCCTCTCTTTGGTACCCCGATCCTACTTGGCTTCCTTACTTAGAGGGCTAGTGCATGAATTGTTTTAGCTTTCCAGCTTTAACTAATTGCTCCAAATGGTTAGGGAAAGTTCTGTAATCCTCAGTTGTATGTCCACGATCTTGATGGTATTGATAGTAAAGACTTTGATTGCGTTTGGTGAGGTCGCCCCCCATTTTATTTGGCCACTTGAAGTAAGGTTCACTCTTTATCTTTTCTAAAATTTGATGCACTGGCACCTTGAATACTAAGCTGACCATTTGATCATTAGGATGCTCGGTGTAAGTGGTAAAGTCTATCTTGAGTCGATTATGGTCACACCCTTCAGCCCAAGAATCTCTTTTGTCAAGAGGAGAGGCTTTGGCCTTCCCCTTTCTTTGCTGTTGATTGTCCTGGACCCACTTCTGCTCATCAATTCAATCCATAAGCTGGTGCATGCTTTGCGCGGGCTTCATTGTTAATGACTTCCTCAAGTCATGGTTCATGGGAACACCCACCATAATGTTCTTATTGCTACATCCTCAAAATCTCCATCTATCTCATTAAACATCTCCCAATACCTATCAAAGTAGGTTTTCAAGGTCTCACCCTCTCTCATCACCATAGACAAAAATAAATCCAAAGGCCGAAGAACTCTGCTACATATAACAAATTGGGCACCAAAAGCCCAAGTAAGATCATCAAAAGAACTTATTGACCCCTTTTTTGGCCCGTCAAACCACCTCTTGGCCACAGGTCACAAACTAGAGGGAAAAACCTTGCACATAAGGGCTTCATTTCTAGAGTGTATAGCCATCCTCTGGTTGACGTGACTCCATTGCTCCATGGGGTCTGTCCTTCCATTATAAATAGTAAAGGCTGGCTAAGTAAAATGATGAAGGAGTTTAGCCTTGTCTATCCTAAGCGTAAATGGTGATTTGGAAATTTGGCGTAACGCCTTACTTATTGCATCATTCCCAATGCTCTTGGGAGTCAGACTTTTAGTTCTTTTTCTGCGGTTTCGTTCCTCCCATTCCAAGCACGAGGATACAAAGAAAGATTCACTGGGTGGTGTTAGGACATATGTGTTTCAAGGTGTTTTGAACATATGTCATCATTTTATGTAATTGATTTATCCTTTGATAAAATGCACTTTACTTGTAATTGGGTAGATTTAGGATGTGTTTAACACTTCAAGAAACTATGTTTCAAGATCAAGTGTTAAAGTCATCAAGTCTATCCAAGAAACAAGCTGGAAAGTGCAAGTTCATTAAAGCTCGACACCTGGCTCGACACATGCATCTATCGAGCTTTAAGAAGCTGTTCAGCCCCAAGGCTCGACAGTTGCTCGACAGCACCTCGACACCTCTAGTTGTCGAGATTTAAGAAAAATAGATTTTAAGTTCTGATTTGATTCCAATCCGTACATGTGTCTTTAGGACTTCTTTTCTTCTAACCCTAGACATATAAAAGGATTATTTTAAGGGCCGTCAAGATATACAAGTTGCACAAGCATTAAGAAATCCTTATTCATGCAATTTATGAACTGAGACAAAATTCATGCCCTAGTTCATCTCTTGTGAAGAAGTTTCTATGCAATATGCACCGTAGGGTTTTGTAACCAAGTATCTTCTTGATCTTCATCGTGTGGATGAGTTGAAGAACTTTGCAGCCAACAACTCTCTCTCTAGTTGGTGATTGAAGTTGCATACTGGGATCCGCACAAATTGGTTAGTCATGTACTAGGAGCCGTGCATCAAAAGGAGAAATTATCACTATAGAACAAGTCCAATTGGGTATTGGGGTAAGGGTTCAACTGTAGTAGGTTGGTAAGGTACTTGGATTCCTTTACTTGTAACGCTTGTTGTGATAATAGTGGAGTTTCAGGAGTGGTGATCTTAAATCACCTGATGGAGTTTTTGCCGTGTAGGTTTTTCCCATTCGTAAACAAATCACCGTGTCATTTAATTTCCGCTTCATACTTTAGTTTATTGGTGATTTGTTTGTGCTTCCATGCGATTTACATGTTAACTTGATTAATTAAAAACTTGGCTAATTAATCAACTTAATTTATCACAAAGGGTCAATGCATTTGTGGCCTATCAAGTGGTATCAAAGCAGACACACTCTGATTTGGGTTTAATCTCAGCTGTGTGATCCAGACTTCTGGTGCTATTCTCCAAAGGAAAGTGTCTTGTCATGGATAAGTCTGGAAAGAAACTCATTAGTGGTGTTTGTACTCTAGACAACTGTTATGGATTGGTTCCTGATGCTAATATTGTGCGCAATAGCATTCGATTGCCAAATGAAGATCTGTGGCATCAATGGATGGGACATGCTAGTTACAAACATCTTTCTATTGTATCTAAGTATGAATGAATTTTAGGGATGCTAAAGCTTAGTAGACTGAGCAATGTGATGTATGGACCATGTCAGCTTGGGAAACAGACGAAAGCTAAGCATCCAGGCACTCAGACATCAGCTACATCTAGACCATTAGAGCTACTGCATTTAGATCTCATGGGTCCAACTAGAACTGAGTCTCTTGGAGGTAAGAGATACGTCATGGTTATGGTAGATGACTTCACTAGGTACATTTGGGTCATTCTTCTACGATCCAAATCTGATGCTCCAAAGCACATTGAAGCATTGTGCACAAGACTGCAGAATGAAAAGAGTCTGAAAATTGACTGAATTCAAAGTGATCATGTTAAAGAATTTGAGAACTCATAAATGGAGTCCTTTTGCATAAGATTAGGTATATCCCAAGAATTCTCTGCTCCTATTACTCCTCGGCAGAGTGGTGTAGTAGAAAGAAAGAACAGAGTTATTCAGGAGATGGCAAGAGCCATGTTGCATAGTCAGGATGTGGCCAGAAACTTGTGGGGAGAAGCCATCAACATTGCTTGTCATACGGTGAATAGAGTGTATTTCAGACCCGGCATCGAAAAGACTCTATATAAGTTGTGGAAAGGAAGAAAGCCGAATGTGAAATATTTCTAAATCTTTGGAAGTACTTCCTTCATGCTAAAAGATAGAGAGAATGTGGGAGAGTTTGATTCCAGAAGTGATGAAGGGATATTTCTGGGATACTCCTTTACGAGCAAGGCTTATCTAGTATACAACAAAAGAACTATGAAGGTTATGGAAACGGTGAATGTTGTTATTAATGAATCTTCAGATTCTTGTTTTGAGAAAATTAATGAGGAACTCCCTAAAGAAATTCTTCCTCCTGAACCTAGGGAAGCTCAAGAAGCCCTTGAACAAGAGCCCACATCCCTAAGTACTCCAGGTACTCCAAGTATTGTAGAAAAGCAAGCAGATATGCCTACTTCACTAGATTCTGAATCTTATGAAGAAAAAGGACCTTCCTCCAGGATCAAATTAAATTATCCTCCAGAAGTTATTGTGAGAAACATGAATGAAATCACATTACGGAAATGTACAGTTGATAAATGCGTTGCTAACTTTGTGTCTTATTCTTGTTATTTGTCACAGGTTGAACCCACTAAAGTTGAGGAAGCTCTTCAGGATGAAATTTGGGTTGAAACAATGCATAATGAACTACTTCAGTTTTAGAGGAATGATGTTTGGGCTTTAGTTCATAGACCGGAGGGCGAGCACGTTATCGGCACAAAGTGGATATTCTGCAATAAGACTGATGAGGAGGGCAATGTGATCCGCAACGAGGCTCGACTTGTAGCTTAAGGATACACTCAAATGGAGGGACTAGACTATGATGAAACATTTGCCCCAGTTGCTAGCCTTAGCCTGTCACTTAAGGTTTAAGCTTTATCAGATGGATGTAAAAACAACTTTCTTAAATGAACTACTTAAGGAAGATGTCTATGTGGCTTAACCAAAAGGATTCATTGATCCCCACTTTCCGGATCATATGTTGTATCTCAAGAAGCCACTTTCCGGCTAACTTAATACTTGATATCCCATGGGTTCACAAGAGGAAAGGCTGATCAGACTCTTTTCATCAAGAAAGAAAATGGCGAGCTGGTGGTTGCTCAAGTCTATGTTGATGACATTATCTTTGGATCAACTAAGGATGAACTTGCTCATGACTTCTCAAAACTCATGCTAGCAGAGTTCAACATGAGCATGATTAGAGAGCTGTCTCACTTCCTTAGATTGTAGATTCGTCAACAAAATTAAGGTATATTCATCTCTCAATCTAAATATGCTAAGAATCTTGTGAAAAAGTTTGGGTTAGAATTTGCTAGTTCTGTTAGAACCCCCATGAGCCCGAATGTTAAACTCACTGTTTACTTGTTAGGTAAAAGTGTAGACTCATCACTTTATAGAAGCATGATAGGTATTCTTCTTTACCTTACTACTAGTAGACTTGACATTAGCTACAGTGTGGGAGTGTGTGCAAGATATCAGGCAAATCCCAAAGAGTCACATATAATTGCTTTGAAAAGAATCATAAAGTATGTCAAGACTACTGCCAACTTTGGTGTGTGGTACAGCAAGGACACAAATGATGTCTTAGTTGGATATTCTGACGTTGATTGGGCTAGGAATGCTGATGATAGAAAGGGTACTTCGGGGGGTAGTTTCTATGTGGGTAATAATCTTGTCTCCTGGATGAGCAAAAAGCAAAACTCCATCTCTTTATCCACTGCTGAGGCTGAGTATATTGCTGCTGGTAGCTGTTGCACCCAACTCTTATGGATGCAAAAACTCCTCCATGATTATGGTATTTGTCAAGAGCATCTCACCATCAACTGTGACAATACCAGTGCCATCAATATCTCTAAGAATCCGGTTCAACATTCTCGAACTAAGCATATAGAGATTCGACATCACTTTATTAGGGATCTTGTCGAAGATGGTACTCTCACCCTTGAGTTTATTCATACCAATGACTAGAAGGCTGTTTTGTTCACCAAACCTCTAGATAGTAAACGTTTTGAATTGCTTCATCAAAACATCGGTGTCATCTCCATGGATTGATCTCCTTTTATCTTCCTCCCTCCTCATGCATTTGCATCTAGTTTTATGCATCGTTTTGCTTTGTTTAACATGTTTTTGTTTGTTTGTTTTCAGTTTTGTGTTTTATTTTTTGCTTTTCAGATAAAAATAAAATTAAAAATTTGAAAAATTGAAAAAAAAAATACAAAAACAGTGTGTGTTTGTGTACATTGGTTCTTGTGAACCTTAAAATGGCCATTGAAACAGAGTTTTCTAAACTTTGTATCTCTTGTAGCTTAGATGAGCATCCTTATGCACAACTAAGCAAGTGAGCTTTGTGGCTCTTTGTTTGTGATGAGTAAGGTTAAGTGATCTCTTGTACTTAACACTCAAATCACTCTTTTTTACTGGTAGGACTTGAAAATCCTAAGAGAAAGGTATAAATAACCATTTCACCACTGTTACCCACCAATCATGAAATGACATCTGTATGCTTCGGCATAGTAAAAGTGCAATGTCAAAAAAACTTAACATAATTGGGTAATTCTTTTCTCTCTTATATGCCTATGCATGATATGCTTAATAAAAGAAAATATGCAAAGAAATAAAAGCAAAAAGAACAAAATGCTTTAGAATATGATTGCAAGCGTGTTTTCTAAGAGATGTGGGAGTTATAGGATATACCTCGAAGGTGATAGTCCCCATCAAACAGTAGTGATTGTGTGTGAGTTAAAGTGATTTCCTCATATCTCAAATCGTCATAACTTTGAGACACTTTTGCAATCTTGCAATGTTTTTCACACACAACACATAATAGTCTTTGCTACTTTTGATACATGTGTAGGTACAATGTGATTTGGTCATCACAAGGTTTACATGCATTAATGTATGCTTACTAAACTGTGTTAACTTATTTTTTGAGATATAAAATTGGTTAGATTTGTTTAGTGTGCGTGTGTGTGTTTTGGGATCCATGTGCTTCAAATTATTGTTGAGAGATGTTTTTGAGAGCTTAATATGTTGATTAGATCTTTGGTTGAGCTGCATGCATGATTGCATTTATATATGTGTTTTTCTCTTCTCGAAAAACTACTTTTTAAAGCTATCTCGACACCTCTTCAATACATGGTTGTCTGTCGAGCTTCTCAGCTTTTTCTTATCTCAATCTCGACAGCTTATCGACATCTGATGGATTGATCGAGGAAGTTTTTGTCTCCTCGATAGCTTCTCAATAGCTTGTGGATCGATCGAGATTCTTTTTGTATCTAATCCTTGATCCTCAACACCTTGTCGATAGCTGTATCTGTCGAAGTTGTGTTTCTCGATACCTACCTCGACAGATGTCTCGACACCTCTCGATACTTGCATCTGTCGAGAATTACTGAAGCTGTTTAAATAGGTTCTGCGTGATCCTTTCTCTCATTTCTCTTGATCTCTCTCTCGATACCTTTGTGTTCTCTCTTCCAAAACCTCTCTCACTCACTCCAAACCTCTTCCTAAAGGTTTCTTCAAGCTTTCTTCACATTTTCCTATCTTGGTAAGCTTCTTATCTCATCATTCTTCATGCATTTCATGTTTTGAACCCTAGGTTTTGGGGTTTTTGAAAAATTTTGGGGTTTTTCAAAATTGATGAGTGTTTGTTGCAATTTTTAGGATGAGTTTTGTAGATTTGATCTTAAAAACTCCATGCATTGCATCACATTAGCATTCTAACAATATTTTCATGCATTTAGATGTGTGTTATCTGATTGTGTGCTGATAGGTTTAGATTGGGTTGAGCCCATGATGTTTTTCATGTTGCATGTCACATGTTCATGCTTTTCCTATGCATACGTCTTTTCTTTTCAATATACTTGTTATATTTGAATTGCTTTGGGACTTTTCTGAGTGCTTTTCTCTTTCTTTCTCTCCTTTTGTTTACATTAGTAGTGTCTATGGCACCAAAACGTAAGTCCATTCTGTCCCAGAACCTTCTTCATTCTAGGGGCTTTTCGTCTTCTGAACCTACTCCCTCTTCTGTTCGGTTCCATGATGAGACAGCCCAACAAGACTTCTCGAAGAACTTTTCTAAACGAGGTGTTCATTTGAAATGCCAAGTTATTGTGGCAGACTTTGCCAACATCGACCTACCCGATGTCATTCATAGTTGGGGTTAGGAGTCACTGTATGACGTCCCTGTCACTTGTCCTTCCGTTCTGATACAGGAGTTTTACTTCAACATGCATGAAATTGATTCTTCAGTACCTCTCTTTCACACTCGCGTTCGAGGTACGCGCATTGTAGTCACTCTGGAGTCGGTTTTCGAAGTGCTTCATATTCTGAGGGTTGCTTATCCTGACTACCCCAGTTGTGAGTGTTTATGGACTGTGTCCAAAGACGGGATGATGTCTGCCTTCTATAAGTGCCCCTTTGATTGGGGTGAGCGTTAGTTCACACAATGTAGGCCTTTTGCTAAAGGTCCTCGTTTCTTGAACATGGTGATGACATTTGTTTTGCACCCTCCAAACTAACAAAAAAATCAATTCATTTTGATGCCACAAATTCCTCTCTATTTTGTCCTAAACTCGCCATTTCTGCTCCCCACTATGAGATGGAAAGCTTGACAAACAAAGTTTGTAGATGCCTTCTTTTCTCACAGATGGCACCAATTGTAAGGACTAGAATTGCAACCTAAGCCCACCGAGAACAGTGGAGGTTGGCCCAATGAGCCTAAAACAATAAATTTGTTAGAGAGTGGACCTTGTAAGCGAACTACTAAGCCATGTAAGTTCAAGCTTAAGATAGATTGGGTTCAATTTAATAAGATTAGACACACAAATTCAACAAAGTATCTTTCCTCATACCAATCCGAGGACAGTGTTCTTATATTGATCAAGTATTTTTGTTTACAAAGTGCTCTTCTGTCTCTCTTTTTCTCCACCTATTATTGCTTGTCCCTTTTTATGGAGGCAATTTCCTCACATAGTCCCCCCCCCCCCAATACATCCCAACCTTCCACCAATTCAATTTCTAAGAAATCCTTTGGATACTTGTCCTATTAAGGCCCTTCTAGAGGTAATAAGAAGGGCTGTGAGCTGGGAAGACACTGTTCAGGTGCCGTTTCTCCATAAATGCGGCCAGTTCAATTGGTGCAGTGCATTAAATGTAGTCGTGGCAATCACCTTCCCAGATATTTCTTCTTTTGGTTGTTGATACAGCTCTGTTACTGCCCCTAGAGCTTATCTTTCTAGAATGGTTAACTTCCTAAAGCATTCTCGAGGTGCCTTTGTTCCTCGGGAACTTTGGTTACCATGTCAATTTCCTCTTTTTTCCTCGGCCTTCCAACCTATGTACGCATGGATCTTTTAACCATCTTTGGGTATTTGACCATCCTTGGACAGGGCCTGTAGCCCAAAAATGTGCTCCAATCACCTACCCCCACAGCAAAAATTATAAAATGTACACACATATCTATTATAATTATTCAGTTGAAGTGATGAGATATAAAAAGTGAAAATAAACACTTTGGAGGAATATTATAGAATAAAAGTTTATATAAAATTTGTCTTTGTCTTTCACCTTAATTCTAAAACGAAATACACATCTTAAACATCTACAGTCAATCACATTATATACAAAACCCATAAATCCACAATGTCTGACCTTAACATCAAAATAGTAATTGTCATTGTCACTCAGAATAAAATGCGAGCCCTCCTTCATTGGTTGTAGTCAACTCATACTGTGTAGGATTAGAAAAAACAACAATGTTAGAGCTTCAAAGATTGATGGTATATGACAACGTTTTTGGTTTGTGTGTATTTGATATGAGATGGTATGAAGGGTCATGGGTAGGTATATATAAGGGGATAGAAGTGCAAGAGGTGAAAATGGTAAATTAAAATGCAAAGAGGTTTGTGGTATGTGTGAGAGATGAAAATTCTTGAAACATTAAACCAAATGATACAAAATATATTCATTTTTTATATTAAAAAAGTCTTAAAATATTGAACCAAATTAAACAAAAAGTAAGACTCTTTTTGAATATACACCACTGTTAGCTTTTTAAATATCTTTTCTCATTTCCATGTGTGTGTGTTAAAAATACTTAGTATTATTAAAAAAAAAATCAATATATAATTTGTTCTTATCTTGAGAATATTTTAATTCTCTTTTCATAGAATGCGCTACTTGGCAGAACCTCATACTTTTCTATATGAGATTTTTGCTCATATATATATATATATATCAAGTGATTGATTATCATGCCTACATTAATTTTCAATTCAGTCTTTTACCGACACTTTTGTTTAATACGATACCTATCTCATCTTAATCGATATCTGAAGTGTGTCCAAGCTAAACATCTCCATAAACATGACAAAAAAATAAACCTATGGGTGAAAAGACCAATTAAAAAAAAAAAAAAATTGTAGGGAAGAGATCTTAAAGATTGACAAATGGGTCGAAGAATGGTTGATCCATTTGAAGACTTGAAATAAGACTACCAACTTTTTGTTCCGTCAAGAAAATGCGAAATTGAAAAATTATAGGGAAGACCAGGACCATCCTTAATAAGTTTTGGTAAATAACCTTTCTCCTTAATACTGAATATTGTTTTACAATTGCTACAATTTTATTTCAATTGTTTTAGCTACATTGATTTTAAGTAAAGACTAAAGAACCATCATAAATGTTTTTGATTACTATATATATTATTTTATATATGTATTTTGAAGGGGATAAATATTTATGTGAACTATGATTTTGAACAATATGACTATGCTTTGACTCTGATACCTAATTAATCGGGGTTATTTATTGGTACCGAAACTAGTTTTATCTAGGGCATCACGAACCTATCATGTTTCTGGACTTGGCTAATAGGGTATATACATTAGTACAAAACTAGTTTTATTTGAATATGATGTCTAGTTGTGGGAATATAGTGTGACCATAGTTATACACGCACAATTGTTAAGAATATGAATATGTTTGAATTTATGAATTATTTAAAGTCTATGAAACTTCTTATGTTTTTGGAACCCATTGTAAATTATAGCTTTTGACATATGGAAAATTGATTATCTTCTAATCAATCTATGATATATTTTTAAGAATAAAATATTTGACCAATGTACAACTTACTATTTTACTGATTTATTTGCTTGATCCAACTTATTAGGACTTCAGTTATTTATTGAGTTGTCAACTCATGCCCCTTTTCCCTTCCAGTTTCAAATTATAAAGAATAGCAAGTTTTGGTACTTTTGCTGAAGTTGTACTCATGGAAGGAGATTATAAATTTTTGAAACAAGATGATCTTGTAATAATTAGTATATCTTTTGTTTAATGTTCATGAGGTTTGGATTGTTGTTCTATTGGTACTTTGGAGATCTTTTGACAATTGCATTATTGAGAATATTTTTTGATTTATTGATGAAAGTTTCTTTAAGGATAATTTTTTTAGTTGTTAAGAAGACTTTGTACACTTGTAGGATGAAAACTTTATAAGCGTGAGGCTGATTTCATGTGCCTATCTTTATGGTTAGGTTTAGAGTGTGACAGTTTTATGGTATCAGAGCCAGGTTTGATCTGTAGGGATTCTCACAAGTCTAATTACTGAATGATAGTTAGGATATGTCCTATTCAAAATTTGGAGTGCTTGATCATTATTAGGGAATTGGAAATTGTAGAACAATTTAGGGGTCAAGGTTTGATGTTAGAGCTATGATTCCTCAATTTTAGTTTACATGGAGTCAAAATATTTGTGGTGTGAAGGAAAATCAATTTGTGGTTATTGCAGTTCACATTATATTATATGCTTTTATTAGGACATATGTGATTGGATATTAGGAACATATGTCAACATTTTATGTAATTGGCTAATCCTTTGACAAAACGCATTTTACTTGTAATTTGGTAGATCTAGGATGTGTCTAATACTTCAAGGAACAAGAGTTCAAGTCTAAGTATTGAAACCATGCAAGTCTGTCCAAGATTCAAGTGTGAAAAGTGCTGTTCATTAAAGCTCGACAGTTAGCATCTATAGAGATTTAAAGAGCTGTTCTAGCCCATGGCTTGACAGCTAGGGTATCTGTCGAGGTTTATGAAACTAAGTTTTTCTGGACTGTTTTTCATCCAATCCGTGATTATGTGTTTGGACTTTCTTTTCTCACAACTCTAAACATATATAAGGATTATTTTAAGGGTCGTATCAGGTTACACAACTGAGAGCACAATTGCACAAGAGCATAATTCATCAAGTGTGATCGGAAACCTAGTTTGCCTTAGTTCTTGAAGAAGTTGTTGTGTTTGTACACTATAGGATTTTGTGACCAAGCAACTTCACGATCTTCATCTGTTGAAGAGTAGAAGAACTTTATAGCCAACATCCTTCTCAAGTTGGTGATTGAAGTAGCGTACTGGGATCCGTGCAATTGGTTAGTCACGTAATGGGAGCCGTGCAATACAAGGGTGAGATTGTAAATACAAGGGAGAGATTGTCACTACAGAACAAGTCCAATTGGGTATTGGGGTAAGGGTTCAACTGTAGGTTGGTATAAGGTACTGGGATTCCTTTACTTATAAACACTTGTTTTGATAATAGTAGATTCTCGGGAGTGGTGACCTTAAAATCACCTAGTGGGGTTTTTGCCTTAGAGGTTTTCCTCATTCGTAAACAAATCACCGTGTTAAATTTAATTTCCGTTGCATTTAGTTAATTGGTGATTTGTTTGTGCTACCACGCTCATTGCATGTAATTGAACCTAATTAATTCACTTGGATAATTAATTGCTTAATTTATCACAATGGGTCAATACATTTTTTGCCTATCAGTTTTGATATAAATTTTGAGGTTGTTTAAAGAATTCAGTTACGATATCGGTGAATTTCAATGGATTCTAATGTCAATGGCTGACTTTCTTTTGGATCATTGTTCTTTAGGGTTGATCCGCATAGATTATGTAGTATAATTTTTGGGTAGGGTAGTCCTTAAATGATTTTGAGACATGTTTGTTCCCTAGAGGTTGGAGGTCCTTCTCTTGGACTTGGAAGATTGTTTAATATTCTCGGGAATAAGTTTTGATGCTAGAAATGTAATTCATTGATTTTAGTTGATAAGAGTTAATGGATTGACTCAATAGAACTTGAAGTGTGTAGCAAGCAGTGTTTATGGTATTATAAAATTGCATTAATGAACCATATTCTGATTGGATATTGACGGATTTTGGTGGCAAAAGAGTATATTTTGAAAGATTAATATGGTTTGAATTATAGTCAATTGTAGTACACTTTGTTTTATATTGACAAATGGTTAATGATTATAATGTTGGATTATTCTCTAAGTTCTAGGCTGCTGGGACAACATTATCTGCAAGATTAAAAAGAAAAAAAGAAAAAGAAAGAAAAATGGGGGTCAGAGATTATGATTTCATAGTAAGCAGTATATTTATGAGGAGCTCAACTCTTCAATGAGTTCAGACCAAGGATCATTTGGAAGTTAAAGATGAATAAATTTTTTACTTAATCATGAAGGTGATTTAATTATATGATTAAGATAGACATTCTAATATTCTATCTTAACCAAACCCTTAATAAATTCTGAAAGAAGTTGGGGGTAAATGTTGTGTTATTGAAGCTCAAACCATCCGCAAACGATTCGATTTAGAATATTAGTACCCATGCCACGGGTGGAAATTAGGCTTTGGTGGGTCATTTGAAAGTTATGGACTATGAAATAAGTTGGCTACGGAAGGTGTGAATTTGGAATAAGGCAGTCCTGGTGAGAGTGCATATTGGTACCTCTTTGCTAAAGTTGCTTCCTTGTGGGTAGCGTGCAAGTTCATAGGTTTTGTCCATTCCTAATTAGGGACTGCTTTTGGGTGTGGAAGAAGTTGCTGCAGCTTACGGGTACCATTTCTTGTGCTAGCACCGGATTCTCCGTTGTACTTCTGTTTGGAATAAATGCCACTTGTGCCGGGTCTATCATTTTATTTAACATAGGCCTTAGACGAGACACCAGAATCTTGGAGATCACTTCGTAACATACATTACACAGGCTAATCCGGCGTAACTGATTGAAGTTATGAGCACCTTGGACCATAGGAATGAGAGTTATAAAGGTGCTGTTAATATGCTACTTAATTGGACATCCTTTTCTAAAGAAACTTTGAACAGCCGTAGGCCAATAATATTTGTAGAACAGTCCTGGCATTCCATCCGGGGCCTTCCTAATTTCTTCTTCTGTTGGAACTCTAATAAGCTCTTCATTCTCATGTTCAAAAATACAAGGCTTAATTCAATCTTCAAGAATAGGAACTTGGGGAGAAAATATATGATGTGTGGGTAGTGCACTAGTTAGTGGGTACATGAATCCCTCGGTCCACAAGGTGCTATTATTGTATGGTTTTAAAAGGAAGTTTTTAGCACTGCTTTTCTACTTATGAGTTATGAACTTACGACTTAGGAGATTTTAGCAATCTCAATCAAATCCAGTTTGGTGTACTCGACTCGATTTTTTGGGTGGTTTTCTTTTTATTTTCCTCACTTGTTTTTTGTCAACAAGCAATACCATTGAAGTTGTTCGCCATTTGTCTCAAACTCTCAAAAACTTATTGGTATATTGGTCTGATCACAAAGAGTGCTCATTTGAAGCGAACGCTATAGATTGAAACTCTCTTAAAAAAAAAAAAAAAAAAAAAAAAAAAAAAAAAAAAAACTCTCAATTGCATTATGGTTATATAATTAAATCTACCACTTTATAATAGTTTAAACTTTTGGGATAATTGGTGATTTAACGTGATATTAGAGCATGGGATTCTAAGTTGAATCATTGTCTCTACACTATCTTGCATTTAAAATATTAAAAATGTATAATTTTAAAAAAAACCACAAGTAAATATTTATAATTTTATTTATCTGTACTTTTTTTTTTTGGGTAGAAAATTTATCTTATCTTTTAACTAGGGGAAGGACCATTGTATGATGATTCACGCCTTCTTTTCTTTTGTGGCAACAATTTTATCTTTGGCAATAACCGTTACAAGGCTACCCTTCTATCTTTTGTTAAATAAACTTGCACTAATCATCACACACCCTTGGTACGATGATCATTCTATAAGTATAAGTGTTTGTGGGGTATGGAAGGCATTGATTAGGGTTCTAATTTCCAGGAGAGAGTTTCACATGCATATACACTTAGATTAGGCTATAGCAAAATTTCTATCTTGTAAAAAAAAAAAAAAATGCACTAGCATTAAGATGAAAGTGAAATATGTTGAAATTGAATAGTTTCCTTTCCCACTTAGGCCTCTACTAAAGCCCACATGAAAAGCTTGTTTTTATCCACTGGGAAAGGTTTTGGACTAGTCTAACTCTAATGTATTTCCTCCAAATTGTTAATTCTGTATTTTATTTTGAGATGTCCTAAAATATTATTTTATTTTTAAAATTAGAAACCACTAGTTTACTAATTTTCTTATTATGTCCATACTTTATTTTTGGGAGCATTTAAAAAGAATGATAAATCTCAACAGACTCAATTTGTAGTATAAGTTTGAATTTGAAAGCAATCCTATAGTGTTTGTATTGTATTAGGACTATGTTTTTTTAGGTTTGATTTTATTTTATTTATTGAAAGGAATACTCAATGGATAAAGTTTAGTTACAAAATTAGTTGTTGTTGTTTAAAACTACAACTTTACTCAATATCTTTTTATTAGAAGTAGATTTTGACAAATTAACCAACTGATTACATCTTCTTCTTATATCCTCCTCTACATTTGCAAAATTTTTAGAAAATTAAAGATCAATAGTTATGTCATCAATAAATTGTTTAGATTGCAAGTTTTTATAGTTTAAAATTATGCATAAAATAGTCTTATAGATCATATAATAAATGATGATGCAAAGAAAATCAGTAGGCTGGATGCTTCGGGTTTGATAGGGCTCGCGGTTGATCTTGGTAGCCTGAAGAAGAAAGAAGAAAATCAAAGGTGACCGGGGTTGCCGGCCAATAACCCTCCGATGACAAAGTCAGTTTTTCTCTCAAGTATTTTCAAGTTCCAATTTTTTGGGAATGATTTTCACGTACCTTTTCTTGGTCTGGACTAACGTTTATATAGTGTCTTAAGAGCGGTTATTGGATTTGTAACCTCCCCTTGATTTTAGGAGGTTTGTATTTCAATATAACTTCCTCAACCGTTTAGGAGTTACCCTTTTTAGTGCGCAACGGTCACCGGAGGTTACTCGTATAATGAGAAGATGCTTCAGACTTTCATAAATGTCTAAGTGTTCACGCGTCGTCCATAACTTCTCGTCCTAAGGACTTCAAGGCAGCTTACCAGCTTACCTCGTCTTGAGCATGCCGAGACAGCTTACCTCGTCTTGAGCATGCTGAGACAGCTTACCTCGTCTTGAGCATGCCGAGACAGCTTACCTCGTCTTGAGCATGCCGAGACAGCTTACCTCGTCTTGAGCATGCCGCTTGTTCTGGACGATCTCCATGGACAATTGGAGTTGCGTTTTATCATATCACATCAGTTGCCCCTTTGTCCATGGGTCGTCTAGACCTTATTTTTACTAGCGACGTTGTTTGGACAGGTGTCTCAATGCCAGTTGTCGTAGGTGCTACGTGTCATGTTTTAATTGGAGACCAATCATGTCAGCTCGTTTCTCGAGGGACGTGCCATTTGTCGCTTTCTGGATGGTCGCGTCGCTTCGTGTATTGGGGTCAATGCCTATAAATAGTTGATTTCCTCCGCTGCCCTCCTCATTTCATCAAATTTTCTTCTTCGACCTTCCTCGTCTTAGCGCTCGTCTAGAAGTTTCCTGCGTCATTTAGTCTCCCCTCGTCTAGTTCCAGGTATTCTCTTCAATACTCATCCTTAGATTTTAAGCTTCCTTCTTAAAATGTCTGAAGTAGTCCTTTCCTCGTCTAGTGATAGCATTGCCAAAGTTATAGACGAGTACCAGGACCCTAGTAGCTTTAGTGGCTCTAGCGATAGTTCTAGGAGTAGCAATAGTAGTAGCGATGGGAACACTACAGACGAGTACACGTCTGGTGTCCCAGGGGTTCCTCCCGAGGTGTTTAGGGAACAACATAGGACGAGGGTTAAGTCTGGCTCCCTGGCTGGCACAAGTGCTCCCTCGTCTTCTGCTCAAGACGAGGAGGAGGAGGAGGTCGTTTATACTTGTGCTATAGGGGTTGGTTCTAAAACAGAGGAGTGGAAATTAGATCTTCTCAAGGTTAGGTACCAAATCCCTGATAGCTTGAACCCTAGGCTACCCGTCCGTGGCGAGTGGTGTTGTCAACCTCGCTTCGGCGTTGGTATTTATGAGGCTTACCTCTTAGGAGGTTTGAGGTTGCCTCTAAATGCCTTCGCTAGGGAGTTGCTTTCTAGGTTAGGTATAGCCATATGCCAACTTAACCCCAATGCATGGCGTCTAATAGTTGCCATGCAAGTTTTGTGGAGGGAGGTGTTTGAGGGGAACCGTCCTCTTTCCGTGGACGAGTTCCTCTACTGCTATAAACCCTCCGAAATTAACCAGTCCCTTGGCTTTTATCAATTTACAGCTAGAGGGACAGATTGTAGATTGATTAAGTCACTAGTGACGTCAGACAGGAACTGGAAGACGGAGTTTTTCTTCGTCTCTGGTTGCTGGGCTGGTCATCCTAGTGAGGTTGCCCAAGATTCGTTTCCCCCCTATACAGGAGAGATAGGGAACCTTCGTCCTGAAGGTATGCATTTTTCGTTGGTTATTGCACTCGTCCTTTCTAATGGTCGTCTTACATTTTTTGTGTGTTTTGTTTTGAAGGTGTCAGACGACCCCACTTGGATACACTCTAATTGGAACGAGTTCAAAAAGCTCGTCTCTACAGCGACAGGACTTTTCATTTTTTGGTTACGCTTAGGCGTCTTGCCACTTGGGGTCTAGGTCCTGACCCTTCGGACGAGGCAATCGCCCACGAAGTTACTGTGAGAAGACGTAAGTCGTCCTTTTCCTCGTCTTTTCAATCCCTTTTTTTTTTTTTTTTTTTTTTTTTTTTTTTTTTTTTTTTTACTGACGCCTTTACCTGCAGGGATGGCAACAATGAAGCAGAACAAAGGCAAGGACGCAATGGACGAGGGAGCTGGTTCTGGAGCTAAGTCCCATACTCGTCCAGCTTCTGGTGACAAGAGGAAGAGCCTCTCACTGGGCGTGGACTTGGGAAACCTCCCAAGTAGGCGCAAGGAAAAGAAGGCGAGGCACAAGTCGTCCAAATCTAAAGACGTCCCAGCCGACCAGCCTGGTTCTGTTCTCGTCCCTCCCAGCCACCATGTTCAAATTTTAGACGTTGATCCAGACCTTCCTTCCCCGCCCATTCCGTCTGCAGTTCGAACCTCGTCTCAACCTTCCATCCAAGTTCCTCACAATCTTCTTGAGGACGAGGGCTTGGCTTGGGAGAGATTTGAGAAGGTTGTCACGGACGAAGACATTACGGCATGCTACAACATGTCGCTGAAGGATTTTGAACACTCCGGCGTCCATGACCTTTTTAAGGTATGTAGATTTTACATCTTTGTCTCGTCTAGTAATGAACTTATGCATGAATTCTAATGAAGCTTTAATTTATGCAGGCAATGTCTAAGTTCATTGCAGCGTCCAGGCAAGCGACTGAACTGGACAAGACGAGGGTGCTGCTGGAGAAAACTGTCCAGAAAGGGAGGGACGAGACCAAGAGGTGGGCTGAGACGGCAGCTAAGGCCAAGGACGAGGCGGAGAACTCGAAGAAGCGCGTCATTGAGCTGGAGACTGAGGCCCGTGAGAAGGACGCTCGTCTGGAATTCCTTTTAAAGAGGAATGAAGAGTTCGAGGTTCTCCTGGAGAAAGCTAAAGGAGATGCCGTTGCAGAGTTTAAGGCGTCCAAAGAATTTACAGATTCAATGGACGCCAACTATGCAGCTGGCTTCGAAGACTTTAGGATGGACGCCATTGAGAAATTTCCAGGAGTGGACTTCAGCTCCATAAAGCTCAACCTTGGCGGTGCGTCCACAAGCTCTCTCGTCCAAACCAGCTCTGAAGATATCAATGTGGAGGACGATGCCAGCACTTTGCCACCTCAAAACGAGCCCAATGCCAACACACCGTCTGTTTAGAATTATCTCTTTTTTTTTTTTTTTTTTTATTGCAATGTATTGGAATACAGTTACCTCGTCTAGAGGTTTATAGACGGGTTTATCAACAATTGCCTCAAGGGCTTTACTTGTAAGGGTTTTTGGACGATGGACGTCTACCCTTTTATTTTTAATTCAATGAATGTCTATTTTTATTCATATTTTGTTAATGTATGGACGTGCTTCCCTTTGTTTTTATTGTGATTGAAATTTGTAAATTTCCTAAGTATTAAAGGGTCGTCCTTGTACCTTCCCTATGGGCAATGTTATTATCTCGTCCATGTCTTTCTATAGACGAAGTTATTATAGCCTTGTCAGATGTTTCCTTTGTCCATAGGCATGGCCCACTTTCCTCGTCTAAAGGCTTGACTTTCGTCTCGTCCATGAGCTTGGCTTTGGCCTTTCACCAAGGACGTTTTCTAGCCCTTGACTCGTCCTTAGAGCACCTGTATCTTTGACAGATACTCGTCTATGGACTTAAATTTTTGTGCCTTAGCTTAATTTATACTTTATCCTCGTTTTGAGGAAAGCTCTGCGAACGTTACATCCCTGCGTCCAAGGATTTTTCATTCGTTTTAAGATTTTGCCCTCCTCATTGGTTTTACCATGGGAGTTAGGTTTTGCGCATAAAATACACTTAAAATCCAAACCATATTTATATAAGCATTGTTCACAAACATAGCACCTGCTTGGGAAGCTAGTGCATTATGAAAATACTTAAAATATATATCTTTGTCTTTAACAAACTTGTCTGTAGACGGTGCAAGTGTTTAAGAACCAATGCACCTTTATTATTAGTACACACCGTAGCAGTAGTAAAAACACTAGTAGATATTAAACAGTAGTTGGGTCGTCCATGACAGAAACCTCGTCTTTGCTTAACCTCGTCCAAGTTCATTGATAGTACCTTCTCAGGTGCTCCACGTTCCAAGGGTGCTCCAGCTTTCGTCCGTCCAAAGCTTCTAAGTAATACGACCCTTGCCTTTTGCAGTTTACTACCCTGTATGGTCCTTCCCAATTGGGTCCCAATTTTCCATGAGCTGGGTTCCTAGTTGCCAAGGATACTCTCTTGAGAACGAGGTCCCCTATGCTGAAGCGCCTGGGTTTCACCATAGCATCATGCTGTCTGGCCATAAGGTTCTTGTACCTTGCTGTCCTCTGCTCCGCATCCATCCTCACTTCATCAATAAGGTCAAGGTCAAGACGAAGCAGTTCTTCATTTTCCTTCTCTTGATACTTCATCACTCGATGATTAGCCATATGAACTTCCGCTGGTATGACCGCTTCACTTCCATAAGCTAACTTGAAGGGAGTTTCTCCTGTTGGGGTTCTCACTGTGGTTCTGTAAGCCCAAAGAACGCCTGGTAACTCGTCTGGCCATATCCCTTTTGCCCCCTCTAGCCGAGTCTTGATGATTTTCAGCAAGGATCGATTAGCTACTTCTGCTTGTCCATTTGCCTGTGGGTGGGAGGGTGAGGAGTAATGATTTCTGATTCCAAAATGCTCACAGAAGTCTCTGAACGATGCGTTGTTAAATTGTCGTCCATTGTCTGATACTAGCACCCTCGGTACTCCGAACCTACACAGAATATTCTTCCAAACAAAATTTTTCACGTTTTGCTGCGTAATCTTTGCAAGAGGTTCAGCCTCCACCCATTTAGTAAAATAGTCAATCCCTACCACCAGAAACTTCATTTGTCTGGTTCCCGGGGGGAAAGGACCTAGGATATCCAGTCCCCATTGTGCAAAGGGCCACGGGGCCATCATCGGGGTCTGATACTCCGACGGTTGCCTAGGGACATTGCTGTAGCGCTGGCATTGGTCGCACACCTTGACATAAGCCTTGGCATCTGCCTGAACCATGGGCCAATAGTAACCGGCACGAATGACCTTATGGACGAGGGACCTTGCCCCCGAGTGATTTCCACATGCTCCCTCATGAACCTCCCTCAAGACATAATTTGCTTCGTCTGGAGCTAGGCACCTCAGGTAGGGTTGAGATAAGCCTCGCTTGTAAAGTACTTCATTTATAAGGATGTACTTTGCAGCCCTAATCCTAAGTTTCCTAGCTTCGTTCTTGTCTTCTGGAAGCTTCCCATCTTGTAGATAGAGTATAATTGGACTCATCCAATTTTCTTCCCCTCCAATTTGATGTATTTCCGGGAGGTCTATGCTCGGCATGTATTGGACTTTGCCATACTTGTCCATGACTCCACCTGCCGACGCTGCTCGCGCCAGCGCATCTGCTTCCATGTTTTCTTCCCTCGGGAGTTGAATAAAACTCACTTCTGAAAACTTTTGCACAAGCCTTCTCACTTTGCTGAGGTATTTCTTCATTCGTTCTTCCTTGGCATCACACATTCCGTTCACCTGGTTGATTACTAGCTGAGAATCTCCTCTGATTATTACTGACTCCGCTCCCAAGGACTTGGCCAATTCCAGCCCCTTGAGAAGTGCTTCATATTCTGCTTCATTGTTGGTTGTTTGGTACTGTAGGCGGGCTGCATACTCTAGCTTATCACCCTCTGGGGACTGAAGTATGACTCCAATCCCTCCTGCATACATCGTAGATGATCCATCCACGTTAACAACCCACCTTCTTGTTTGCTCGTCCTTGACAAGCTCGTCCTGGGTTGGAGTGAACTCCGCGATGAAGTCCGCCAGCGCCTACGCCTTGACTGCATTTCTTGGTTGATACCTGACATCAAATTCACTAAGTTCCACCGCCCATTGGACTAGCCTTCCTGCAGCTTCCAATTTGCTCATTGCTTTCTTCAGGGGATGATCCGTCAAGACGATAATGATGTGAGCTTGAAAGTAGTGTCTCAGCTTCCTTGAAGCCGTAATCAAGGAAAAAGCTAACTTCTCCATCATGGGATATCTTCCTCCGCTCCTCTAAGTGCCCGACTGGTATAGTACACCGGCTTCTGCACTCGTTCTTCTTCTCTGACCAGCGCGGAACTTATGGCATGCGGGGATACCGCCAAATACAGATATAGCTCTTCGCCAGGTATGGACGGACTCAGCAACGGTGCTTTTGTGAGGTAAGTCTTCAAGTCTTGGAAAGCCGTTTGACAGTCGTCTGTCCATTCAAACGCCTTCCTCAGGACTTTAAAGAACGGTAAACACTTGTCAGTAGCTTTCGACACAAATCTGTTGAGGGCGGCAACTCGTCCTGTGAGGGACTGTACTTCTTTGATGTTTTTCGGTGGTTCCATGTTGAGTATCGCTTGGATCTTATCTGGATTTGCTTCAATGCCTCTATGTGAAACCATAAAACCCAAGAACTTCCCTGATGAAACCCCAAAGGCACACTTACTTGGATTAAGTTTCATGTTGTACCGTCGTAGTGTGTTGAAAGTCTCTTGAAGGTCTTCCAAGTGTTTTCCCTCGTCCAAGCTTTTCACCAGCATATCATCAACGTAGACCTCTACATTCCTACCAATTTGAGGACGAAACATCTGGTTCACCAGCCTCTGGTAAGTTGCCCCTGCGTTCTTCAGACCGAAGGGCATTACCTTGTAGCAAAACAAGCCTTGGCTGGTGACAAATGAAGTCTTCTCCTGGTCTGCCTCGTCCATCTTGATTTGATTGTAGCCTGAAAAGGCGTCCATGAAGCTTAGCGACCTGTGACCAGCCGTCGAATCTACCAGCTGATCAATGCGCGGGAGCGGATAACTGTCCTTCGGGCAAGCTTTGTTTAAGTCAGTAAAATCTACACACATTTGCCACTTTCCATTGGCCTTCTTTACCATGACTACATTCGCCAACCAGTCAGGGTAGTAAACTTCCCTAATGAACTCCGCCGCAACCAACTTCTGTACTTCTTCTTTGATGGCGTTGTCTCGCTCAGGAGCAAATACCCTTTTCTTCTGACGTACGGGTTTGGACGAGGGACTTACATTCAGACGATGAGTAATAACACTTGGATCAATCCCAGGCATGTCCTCATGACTCCATGCGAAAACATCAAGGCTTTTCTTCAAAAACTGGACAAGCGCATTTTTCGCCTCCTCTTCCATGCTTGCCCCTATTCTTGTAAACTTATCAGCTCTACTATCGTCTAAAGGGACATCTTCTAACACCTCAACAGGCTCCGCTGTGATTCTTCCAGCACCCTCGTCTATGCTCATCGTCTGTAAATGCTCGTCCAAAGCTAACATAGCTAGGTAGCATTCTCTAGCGGCTAACTGATCTCCTTGCACTTGACCCACGCCATGTTTAGTTGGAAACTTGACCGATAAATGGTAGGTAGAGGTCACCGCTTTCCAGCTATTTAAAGTAGGTCTTCCGACAATAGCGTTGTATGATGATGAACAATCAACTACGAGAAAGTTTACCTCTCTAGTTATCTGTTGCGGGTATGCTCCAATCACTACGGGCAGTGTGACGGTACCCACTGGTTGTACTTTCATTCCTCCAAATCCTACCAAGGGCGAACTCACTGGACGAAGTTGGTCTCGTCCTAGCCTCATTTGTTGGAAAGCAGGGTAATACAGAATGTCCGCCGAGCTACCATTGTCTACCAACACCCTTCTGGTCGTGTAGTCGGCAATAAGTAAAGTAATGACAATCGCATCATCATGGGGGTGATGAACTCTTCCAGCATCCTCGTCCGTGAACGTGATGGCTTGCTCGTCAGCTTCCCTCGTCCATGGAGATCGTCCTAACAGCTGGACGTTCTGAACCACCTTCAGGTACGACTTTCTGGATTTGGATGACTGCGCTGCCGAGGTTCCTCCTATAATTACCCTTATTTCTCCTAACGGAGGTCGCGAGGACTCTTCCACCTTGGCCTTCAGCTTCTCGTCCTTGTGGTCTCGTCCGAAGAAATTCTTCAACTTTCCCTGCCTGATGAGGTTCTCTACCTGCTGCTTCAAATCAAAGCACTCGTCCGTGTCATGCCCATGGTCTCTATGGAAGCGACAATACTTGTTCCTATTGTGCTTGTTAGGATCTCCCTTCATTTTTTCTGGCCACTTTAAGGATGGTTCGTCCTTGATTTGCATAAGGACTTGCTCTAGCGGGATATTCAAGGGGGTGTACTGTTGACTCCTTGAGGATGTACTTGCCTTTTTACCTTCCCTATCCCTTTTATCGCCTATCTGAGCCTTCTTAGGACGAGGAGCTTGATCTGCATGTCGTTGGTGAACAGCCTCCGAACGTTCTGACCTTTTCCTCTTCTTGGCTATTATTGCGTCCTCAGCGTTCATGAAATTCTGGGCCGAGTGGACGAGTTCTGCCATGGTCTGAGGTTCCTGCTCGTACAATTTGTGAATGAACAAGTCAGAATTAACCCCATTATGGAAAGCAGCCAACAGCAACTTATCGTCCATCTCGTCCACCGTCAAGGCCTCCCTATTGAATCGGGTGATGAAGGACCGTAGACTCTCATGTTCTCCTTGTTCGATGGTTAACAAACTGGAAGAGGAACGCTTGTGGCGTTGTCCTCCAATGAAGTTATTAACGAACATTTTACTCAATTCTTCGAATGATCCAACAGAGTTCGGGGGTATTTTGCTAAACCACACCCTCGCTGGCCCCTTCAGAGTGGTAGGGAACGCTCTGCACATAATCTCATCTGGAACTCCCTGGAGGTGCATGGTTGTCTTAAAGGTAGCAATATGGTCACACGGATCGCGATTTCCATCATATGAATCCAAGGAAGGCATCTTGAATTTGGGGGGTAGAGGATGACTGTTGATGGAAGCCGTGAATGGGGAATCCGTTCGATGAACTAAGTCTTCCACCGGGTTCGTCCGCCTCATATTCTCCTTCATCTCTTCCATGGCTTTCCTCATCTGATCCATTTCTTTCTCCAAATGTGGCACCCTTCTTGAAGTAGTACCCCTTGTATGATTCTCAGACTCAGCACTTTCTCCTCTACCTTCCTGACCCTGGGGTCGTCTTTCTGCATGTCCTTCACGGTGCTGCCTCCTGATGTTGATCTCCTGGTTCAACTCTTGATTTTGGCGGGTCAGTTCCGCCATAGCCGCGGCCATGGACTGCATTTGTTGAAGGGACGACGGTTGCGGGGTAGGAATTGACTGGCGATCGCGATAGGGATTACTGGAAGCATCCCTACTTCCCTGGTGGCCTGGGCTGGTAGCCCTTGATCTTGTCCGAACCATTCAGCCTTTTGTCTAGGAACAAAGAACGATCGAAAGAATGAAACAAAAAACGAAAATCACGAAGGTTCCCACAGACGGCGCCAACTGATGATGCAAAGAAAATCAGTAGGCTGGATGCTTCGGGTTTGATAGGGCTCGCGGTTGATCTTGGTAGCCTGAAGAAGAAAGAAGAAAATCAAAGGTGACCGGGGTTGCCGGCCAATAACCCTCCGATGACAAAGTCAGTTTTTCTCTCAAGTATTTTCAAGTTCCAATTTTTTGGGAATGATTTTCACGTACCTTTTCTTGGTCTGGACTAACGTTTATATAGTGTCTTAAGAGCGGTTATTGGATTTGTAACCTCCCCTTGATTTTAGGAGGTTTGTATTTCAATATAACTTCCTCAACCGTTTAGGAGTTACCCTTTTTAGTGCGCAACGGTCACCGGAGGTTACTCGTATAATGAGAAGATGCTTCAGACTTTCATAAATGTCTAAGTGTTCACGCGTCGTCCATAACTTCTCGTCCTAAGGACTTCAAGGCAGCTTACCAGCTTACCTCGTCTTGAGCATGCCGAGACAGCTTACCTCGTCTTGAGCATGCCGAGACAGCTTACCTCGTCTTGAGCATGCCGAGACAGCTTACCTCGTCTTGAGCATGCCGCTTGTTCTGGACGATCTCCATGGACAATTGGAGTTGCGTTTTATCATATCACATCAGTAAATAATATCTGATTGACACAAAATTTAACATGTATATTAAGAGCGTAAAGTATATGCATTCCAACGGTTAGATTTTTGAAATACGTAGTAACATTAATGATATTGAGTAAGGTTGTAGCCTTAGGTCACAACTAATTTTGTAGCTAAACTTTATCCATACCCAACACTAATGGTGAAAAATTCATTTAATTATTGTAGAGTCTAGGATCCCTTCTAATCATGTTGCTTTTTTTTAGAAGATTCTAATCGCATTAGTTTGTAACCAAAAAAAAAAAATCAAAAGATATTTATTCCAACTGGTAACTTTGTATTTCAAACTTTTGATAACCATTTTTTTTCCTTAATTTAAATGATAGAAATTTTATATAACTTTGTTTAAGGATAAATTTGGAAAAAACAAGACAATAAATGATATTTATTTAAAAAATGGATTTTCTAAACATGACAAACAATTTTGAACAAAGGGAGTAACAACTAAGAATAGATTAAGTTAGTATTATTTGACTAAAAATTTCAATTTTAGCAACATAAGTTATTAGGGTTGAAACAAAAACCTGCCACTGTACAAGAAAAGATTTTGGCTGCTAATGCTCAACCCTCCACGTTGTTTCTCTTAGCAACTTCCTTAAAAGTTTGGATTATGCCTAAATTTTATAAGTTTTGGATGAGTAAATTTTTACAATTTATTATACTTTCTTTCTTTTAGTAAAATTTTTATATACTCATTATAATTTGTTGATGAAGAACAAATAGCATAAGCCTTCCTAGAGCAGTAAGGGCATCAGAAGTCATGATGCAAGATCAAGGGGGATGCCAGTAAATGCCATTGGGGCAACATTGTAGGAATTACATGAAATTTGGCAGGTTGAAGGGAAATGACATTTTGATTCAAACTCGAGGCCCTAAGGGTTAACCAAATTTAGGCAAAGTTCTTCTTTAAGACCCCAAAAACAATGTTTTTGCTATTTATAGTAATATTTATTTTTCCTTATTAACTTTTAGTTTAAAAGTCAGAAATAAGGTCCCATATGTTTGGGGCTATCTGTTAGAGACAGTATTTTCAATTTTCACAATTATTTCAATTTTTCCACCTAATTACATGATTAATATGAATTAAGGTTTCTAGACGTTTTCTTAGCTACCATAGGTTTTCTTTTTGCTATTTAAACATATTGCAGCCTCCAGAGCAATTTAGTTTTCAAATTTATAAAAAAATACAGACTTTTTCTAATTCTCTTTGGTAGATTCTAGAATCCTATCACTTTGTGGATTCAAGGACCCCTTGTGGATTCAAGGTTTTCATTCCAAAGCTAATGTTTTAGTTTTTTTTAAGTGTTTTTTTTTTTTTTTTTTCATTTAGAAAGTAAAATATTTGTTTTCTTGTAACTTTGGCAACATCATTTGTTATAATTGATTTATATAAGTTACATTAGATAGGAATTTCTTATGATAGATTCAAACACTTGAAGCAATCACTGTCCGGCCAGTTTCAAACACTTGAAGCAATCACTGTCCGGCCAGTTCAACGGGCTAGGACACTTGAAGAACATTCACTTAGTGTTATAGGGAAGTTTCTCACGTCTCATCCATTTAACCAAAGAGCAGCAAAGGATTTGTTGCAGTCAGTTTGGAAGATGGGAAACGATTTGAAGATGGTGGACGTTGGAGATGGCCTAATCCAATTTAAGTTCACTATGGAAAGTCAATTGAGATGGGTTATGAATAATGGACCTTGGAGTTTCGATGATCAACTCCTAGTGCTTCGAAGATGGGAAAAAGGTATGGCGGCGAGATCAATTTCCTTTCTAGTTCTGCCAATTTGGGTTCAAGTCTGGGGTCAAGCTTTTGACCTTATAAATGAAGAAGCAGGCCAGGATATTGGAAGCAGCCTAGGCCGTGTGGTGGAGATAAATAGGAAGGCCATTGCTTCTGACCAGGCACGCTTCTTGTGGGTCCGTATCGAAATTCCATTAACCAAATCTCTCCATCGAGGGGCCCCAATTGTTAGTCCGAAGGGAGATGAAGTTCAAGTCGCATTCAAATATGAGAGACTTGTAGGACTGTGTTACAATTGTGGCATGCTAGGCCATGAGGTACAGGAATGTTCAAAGGAAAAATCAATGGAAGGGGGCGAGCTCCAATATGGTGACTAGTTGAGAGCAGGTAACAGAAGGAAAATTGAGGGTGTAGGACGAAAGCCACCCAGCCCACCTCAATGGCGCAAAACACAAACGGACAAACCACATGTTAGGGGTCCGTCGCATCCAAAAGAAACAGGGAGTTAATTCGGGAGTTAATGTGCAATATGGATAGCCCGATACTCAGGGGATTGAAATGAAAAGGAGAGTTAATGCTGAAACGGTAGCTCTAAATCCTATTGATACCGAAAAGAGAAATGTTACATCCACAACATTTTTACAACATTTTCACAATAAATCATAGGTGGTTAGTTGTTATTGGTTCAAATTTGAACATAACACTAAGATTACTTTTTTTCCCTAACAATAACAACCACTAACAACCTGTAACTTAGGATTTGTTGTAAAAATGTTATGGACATATCATTTCTCTACCGAAAATAATAGCAGCACCATTAATCCTGAAATTCCTGGGATTGATTTAAGTGTCCCTATTAAATACGTAACTAAAGAAGGGCCCATGGCTGAGTAAAAAACTAGCACTCTGCACGCCTCTCTCAATGGGGCACGTGAGACAGCTAAGGCGTCCAATATTGCACGTGACTTTGGTAAAACAGGGAAGGGAAAAAAATAGCTCACAAACCACAAATTGCTATGGTACTGGACTCATTGAGTACACTGAAAATTGCAAGCAAGAAGTAGGGACATAGTGACAAAGCTAATGGGGTTTCAGAGATGGAGGAGAATGATAGAAAACGGATTAGGATTTTGGCCGGCAACACCAAATCATCATTCACAACGGTGGAGGGTGCGATACAACCCCGCCTGTAAGGACATATGTAGTTCAAGTTGTTAGCATATGTCGCTATTTTATGTAATTGGCTTATCCTTAGACAAAATGCACTTTACTTGTATTTGGGTAGATTTAGGATGTGTTTAACACTTCAAGAAACAGTGTGTCAAGATCCAGTGATGAAGCCATCAAAGTCTGTCTAAGAAACAAGCAAGGAAGTGCAAGTTTTTAATTCTCGACACCTACCTCGACACATGCATCTATCAAGCTTTAAGAAGCTGTTTTGCCCCGAGCCTCGACAGCTTCTCGACAGATTCTCGACACCTCTATCTGTCGAGAATTAAAGAAAACAGATTTTCAGTTCTGTTTCAAGTCCAATCCGTGAATGTGTCTTTGGGACTTCTTTTCTCCTAACCCTAGACATATAAAAGGATTATTTTAAGGGCCGTCAACGAGAGGCAAGTTGCACATTCATTCAGAACTTCTTGTTCATGCAATTTGTGATCTGAAAGACAAAGTTCGTGCCTTAGTTCATCTCTGATGATTTGAAGAACTTTGCAGCCAACAATTTTCTCTCTCTAGTTGGTGTTTGAAGTCGCGTACTGGGATCCACTCATCTGGTTAGTCACGTACTTGGGAGCCATGCATTGAAAGGAGAAACTGTCACTACAGAACAAGTCCAATTGGGTATTGGGGTAAGAGTTCAACTGTAGGTTGGTAGGGTACTTGGGATTCCTTGCTTGTAATTGCTTGTTGTGATAATAGTGGAGTTTGGAGTGGTGACCTTAAATCACCCGGTGGGGTTTTTGCCGTCAGGTTTTCCCCATTTGTGAACAAATCACCGTGTCATTTATTTTCCGTTGCATAACTTAGTTTTGGTGATTTGTTTGTACTGCCACGTGATATTGCATGTTAATTTGATTAATTAATAACTGGGCTAATTAATTAATCTAAGTTATCACAAGGGGTCAACGCGTTTGTGACCTGTCAAGTGGTATCAGAGCAAGCACACTCTGATTAGGGTTTAATCCATTGTATGTGATCCAATTGACCCCTGCTGTCAGAGGACAATCTCTAATTATACCTCCTTTATTTGATGGCACTAACTATGCATACTAGAAAGTACGCATGAGAGCTTTCTTGTAGTCTTTAGATGAGAAGGTGTGGCAAGCTGTGGAGATAGGCTGGACCAAGCCTACAGAAGCACCGGCCGACTGGGATGATGCTAAGATTAAGGCGGCAAACTTCAACAGCAGAGCATTGAATGCCCTATTCAGTGCAGTCACCAATGAGGAGTTCAAGAAAATTTCCTCAACTGAAACTGCTAAGGAAGCATGGACTGCTAGACCAAGCTCATAGTGAACTCAGCCTTTAATCTTGGGGAAACGCCCCTGAGACCCTAAGATCACGGCGATCGAAGGAATCAAAGGATGGATCCTCCGGACAACCTATGAGGGCACCAAGGTTGTCAAAGATTCAAAGCTACAAAGGCTCACCACACGCTTTGAAGAAATTAAGATGGAAGAGGATGAGTCGTTTGATGAATCCTAGGGAATCTAGAAACCCTAGGAATAAGAAGGCTAACTCTCAAAAGCCCAAACAGAAGAAGCCACATCTCTGTTATCATTGTGGTGTTGCCGGTCACACTCGAACAAATTGCTATAAGTGGCATGCCACTCAACAGGGCAATGGCATGATAGCATCTGGGAACCAGAATCAGCTTCAGTCTTCTCTCGCTCCTCTTGGAGACATTCTTAAAGCCATCATGTTCCTTTCGAACTTGAACGGTTCATATTCTTCTCCCTCTTCACCGGTTCAAGAGTTGACCAAAAGGAAAGGTTCTTCCAAGGTGTGGAAGTGAAAGGGATCTAAGTGATTTTAGTCACTTCTTCTTTTCTCTCCTGTTTTTGTGTGTTGCATTATTTGTGTGGTTCTTTACTGTTTTAAGTCAGTCTAGTTTTATGCTTTATTTTGCTTTACATGTTTTTGTTTGTGTGGTTTCAGTTTTGTGTTTTATTTTTGCTTTTCTGATAAAAATAAAAATAAAAATTGAAAATTTGAAAAATACAAAAACAGTGTGTGTTTGTGTGCATTAGTTCATGTGAACTTTTGAAATAGCCAATGAAACAGAGTTTTCTAAACTTTGTATCACCTGTAGCTTAGATGAGCATTCTTTTGCACAACTACGCAAGTGAGCTTTGTAGCTCTTTGTTTGTGATGAGTAAGGTTAAGTGATCTCTTCTTCTTAACACTCGTATCACTCTTTTTGACGGGTTGAACTAGAAAATCCTAAGAGAAACGCATAAATAACCATCTCACCACTATTACTTGCCAATCATAATATGACATCTGTATGCTTCGGCATAGCAAAAGTGCAATATCAAAAGCTTAACATAATTGGGTATTTCTTTTCTTTCTCTTGTATGCTCATGCATGATATGCTTGTTAAAAGAAAATATGCAAAGATATAAAAAGCAAAAAGATCAAAAATGCTTTAAAATATGGTTGCAAGCATGTTTTCTAGGAGATGTGGGAGTTATAGGATGTACTTCGAAGGTGATAGTCCCCATTAAATAGTTGTGATTGTGTGTGAGTTAAAGTAATTTTCTCATATCTCAAATCGTCATAACATTGAGACACTTATGCAATCTTGCGATGTTTTCACACACGACACGCAATACTCTTTGCTATTCTTGATACATGTGCAGGTACAATGTGATTTGGCCATCATAAGGTTTACATGCGTTAATGTATGCTCACTAAACTGTCTGGACTTGTTTTTGAAATATAAAATTGGTTAGACTTGTTTAGTGTGTGTGTGCATGTTTTGAGATACATGTGCATCAAAATTCTTGTTGAGAGATGTTTTTGAGAGCTTAATATGTTGCTTAGATCTTTGGTTGAGTTGCATGCATGATTGCATTCATGTCTGTGTTTTTCTTCTTCTAAAAAACTGTTTTTAAAGGCATCTCGACACCTCCTCGATACCTCTCGACACATAAGTTGTCTGTCGAGCATCTTAGACTCTTTCTTGTCGCAGTCTCGATAGATACCTCAACACTTGGTGGATCGATTGAGAAACTTTCTGTCTGCTCGATAGCTTCTCGATAGCTTCTGGATCGATCGAGGTTCCTTCATGGTCGATTCTTCCTTCTCGACACATGACCTCGATAGCTTCATCTGTCGAAGTGCTTTTTCTCGATAGCTGTCTCGATAGCATGCTCGACACCTCTCGATACCTGTAGCTGTTGAGAATTACTAAAGGTCTATAAGAAGGTTCTTCATGATTTCCTTCTCACTTTGCTCGACCTCTCTCGCTCGAAAAACCTGTTTTCTCTCCCTAAACTTTTCTCTCTCCCTCCAAACCTCTTCCCAAGGCTTTCTCAAGTGTTTTTCTCAATTCTTATCACTTGGTAAGCGTCTTATCTCTCTTTTTCATGCATTTCATGTTTTCTAAAACCCTAGGTTTTGTGTTTTTGAAAATTTTTGGGATTTTTCAAAATTTTTGAGGTGTTCATAAAATTGTTGAGTTGGTTTTATAGATTTGATCTTCAAAACCACATGCATTGCATCACATTAGCATTCTCATTGTATTGTCATGCATTTAGATGTGTGCAAATCTATTGTGTGCTGTTAGGTTTGGATTGGGCTGAGCCCATGATGTTTTTATGTTGCATGTCACATGTTCATGCATTCTCCATGCATACGTTCTTTCTTTTCAGTACATTCTACTTATATTGAAACTGTTTGGAACTTTTCTGTGTGTCTCTTCTTCTTCCCCCTCTCTATGTTTGCGTTAGTAGTGTCTATGGCACCTAAACATAAGTCCATTCCATCCCAGAACCCTCTGCGTTCTAAGGGATCGTCTTCTTCCAATACTACTCCTCTTTCTATCCGGTTCCGTGATAAGAAAGCCCATAAGGACTTCTCAGAGAACTTCTCTAAACGAGGTGTTCATTCAGAACGCCACGTTGTCCTGGCAGACTTTGTCGACACAGACCTTCCCGATGTCATACACAGTCGAGCTTGGGAGTCACTGTGTGACGTCCCGGTCACATGTCCACTCGTGTTGATACAGGAGTTTTACTCCAACATACACGGGATCGATTCTTCAGTACCTCTTTTCTACTCTTGCGTTCGAGGTACGCGCTTTGCTGTCACCCCAAAGTTAGTCTCTGAGGTTCTTCATGTCCCTAGGGTGGATCATCCTGATTACCCTAGCTGTGAGCGTCTATGGACTGTGTCCAAAGACGAGATGATCTCGGCATTCTGTGAGCGTCCTTCCTCTTGGGGAGATCATATGTACATACCGTGTCGACCTTTTGCTAAAGGTCCTCGTTTCCTTAACATGGTGATGACGTTTGTGTTGCACCCACTCTCTCATTACAACTCTATCACAGAGCCTCGTGCTCAGTTTTTGTTGTCCCTCCTAGAGGATCTCTCTATAGACTTTTCTTTTCACTTTATCTTTTCCATCATAGATGTCTATAGAGATACGGCCACCCGTGATAAGCTCATTTTCCCTTCTGCTATCACGAGGATTCTTCGCCGTTTTTCCATCCCATTCCCTTCGTCCGATCCTTACCATGTCATGTCTGCCATAGACACCGCTACCGTAAAACGTAGCGAGGCACAGTTTAGATCGAGACAGTCCGACGGTGCCACTCCTTCCTCCCGTCTGACCACCTCTAGATCCGCTCGAGCATCTGCTTCTTCTTCTTCAAGCGACGTCACATTAGGAGACATCATGGCGCAGCTTCAGCGCATGGATGCTCGCCTAGATACACTCTCCACAAAGCTATATCAGGTGAACGTTCATGTTGGTCGCATCGCCAAGCGACAGGCGACCATGGGCGGCTTTGCACCAGAGGCTTCTCCTCCGCCACCTCATGTGTTGACTGAGACTGAGGCTGATGATGATGGCAATGACGATGATGCTTCTGACGATGATAATGATGGAGATGCGAGCTCTTCGGATGAGATGTCTACATGACCTACCCTTTGTCACTCGTGACAAAAAGGGGGAGTAGTTTGGTCTATATGAGAGTAGTCATGCTTAGGGGGAGTGTGAGCATAGGACATTTTTGTTAGGGGGAGTGTGGATTGAGGGATGTAGTGTGATCATATGTATTTTTTTTCTTTTTCATCTTTTCAAAGATACATTGATCATGTATTGACATACATTGTATTTATTCTCTTCTTATATATGATGATGTATGTTTTTCTTTCACCTACCTTTACATGTGTTGTTTCTTTTCTGTCTTTATACACATGTTTCTTTATTTGTATGCAATCTATTATTTCTATTTCACACAAAGATGCCTTGATGTGTATTGTTTATAAGTGTTTCAGAAATATAGGTTGTCAAAGTCTACTTGCCATAAACTCTCTTCTTGCAAAGTTTTTCAAGAGTTTGTGTTAGGATAGATTTTACTGTATGTAACAAGTGAGTATGAGTTGAGTGATTTATGACTTCTCTCATATCTTTATTTGTCTGTTGTGGTTTTGTCACGGATTGCCAAAGGGGGAGATTGTTAGGACATATGTAGTTCAAGTTGTTAGCATATGTCATTATTTTATGTAATTGGCTTATCCTTAGACAAAACGCACTTTACTTGTATTTGGGTAGATTTAGGATGTGTTTAACACTTCAAGAAACAACGTTTCAAGATCCAGTGTTGAAGCCATCAAAGTTTGTCCAAGAAACAAGCAAGGAAGTGCAAGTTTTTAAAGCTCGACACCTACCTCGAAACATGCATCTATCGAGCTTTAAGAAACTGTTTTGCCCCGAGCCTCGACAGCTTCTCGACAGATCCTCGACACCTCTATCTGTCGAGAATTAAAGAAAACAGATTTTTAGTTCTGTTTCAAGTCCAATCTGTGAATGTGTCTTTGGAACTTCTTTTCTCCTAACCCTAGACATATAAAAGGATTATTTTAAGGGCCGTCAACGAGAGGCAAGTTGCACATTCATTCAGAACTTCTTGTTCATGCAATTTGTGATCTGAAAGACAAATTTCGTGCCCTAGTTCATCTCTGATGATTTGAAGAACTTTGCAGCCAACAATTTTCTCTCTCTGGTTGGTGTTTGAAGTCGCGTACTGGGATCCGCTCATCTGGTTAGTCAGGTACTTGGGAGCCGTTCATTGAAAGGAGAAACTGTCACTACAGAACAAGTCCAATTGGGTATTGGGGTAAGAGTTCAACTGTAGGTTGGTAAGGTACTTGGGATTCCTTGTAACTGCTTGTTGTGATAATAGTGGAGTTTCGGGAGTGGTGACCTTAAATCACCCGGTGGGGTTTTTGCCTTCAGATTTTCCCCATTTGTGAACAAATCACCGTGTCATTTATTTTCCGCTACATAACTTAGTTTTGGTGATTTGTTTGTGCTGCCACGTGATATTGCATGTTAATTTGATTAATTAATAACTGGGCTAATTAATTAATCTAAGCTATCACAAGGGGTCAACGCGTTTGTGGCCTATCACCGCCGATCACAATGAATATCCTCAGTTGGAAGTGCCGGGGGCTTGGGAGCCCTCGAGCAGTAACCATTCTCTCGCATATTGTGAGAGTTAAAGCACCCAAGATTGTATTTCTCATGGGAAGGAGTGGCAGCTTGGCAATGATTTGGAAGGAGTATGTAGACTTGCATGTTCAAACCTATTCCTAAAATCATATTGATGCCATTGTTTTTAGTAGCACGGGTCCACCTTGGAGAATCACAGTCTTCTGTGGTCAACCTGAAGAAAATCGTTGACATGAAACTTGGAGTTTGTTGTGGCACCTTCATTCTTGATACTCAATACCTTGGGTATGTATTGGGGACTACAATGAAATCTTATCATCAAATGAGAGACAAGGTAGAGTACCAAAGGTAGGCGCCCTCATGAAAGCTTTCCGTAGTGCACTACTTCACTGTAATTTGACTGATCTTAGGTATGTTGGAAACACCTTCACATGGAATAATGGACGACATGATGATGCCTATGTCCAACAACGACTAGACCAGGCCTGTGTAATAGTGGAATGGAGAGAGCTTTTCCCTCATTGCCTATTCACACATTTATAGGTTTCGTATTCTGATCATGACCCAATTTTTCTTATCACTCATGCCCCAGATAATTCTATCCGTAGGAAACGAATACCCCATAGGTTTGAGGAAAAATGGGTAGCGCACTCTGAGTGTGAATGGATCATTCAGCAAGCTTGGAACTGGCCTACCCCTCATGGCAGCCCGATATTTAGGCTGTTCGAAAAATTGCAGGACATCTTTGATTGGTTGGGCACGTTTTGTTTTTGGAAATACTAGAGCAAAAATTGAGGAAAAGCACAGAGAATTGGAGGAGTTAACAAGCATAAATATTGGAGACCAAGTGCTGAGGATCAAAATGGTCAGAGGTGAAATTAACAGGTTGCTTTACCAGGAGGAAGTATCTTGTAGACAACGATCAAGGGCAATTTGGCTACTAGTAGGGGACAAAAACACAAAATTTTTCCTCCAAAGGGCAAGTCAGCAACGAAGAAAAAATCAAATCGTGGGGGTTTTTGATGATGCAAGTAGATGGTGTATTGAAGAAAATGAGATTGCTGAAGTGGCAGAAAATTACTTCAAAACTCTATTTACAATAGTACACACAGATAATGAAAATATGGAGGATGTCCTTAAATCAGTTGATAAATGTGTTACAACTGATATGAATCAGATTCTATTACGAACTTATACTGCTGGCAAGGTTAGATGAGCCCTATTCTAGATGCATCCCTCAAAGTCACCCGTGCCTGTTGGTTTGTCCCTTTTTTTCTTCCAAAAATACTGGCATATTGTTGGACCCCTTGTTACTGAAGCTATTCTCTCAGCACTAAATTCAGGTCACTTGTTGCACAAAATAAATTATACTCATATTGTGTTGATCCCCTAAAAAAATGACCCCTAATATCTTTCTGATTTCTGTCCCATCAGTTTGGGTAATGTGATTTCCCGTATTTATTCAAAAGTTCTTGCTAATCGGCTTAAAATTATTTTACCAAAAATCATATCCAATGCTCAAAGTACTTTTCTGCCAGATAGATTGATCACAGATAATACAACTGTAGCTTTTGAGGTGTTGCATAGGATGCAAAATCGTAGAAGGAGAAAAAGGGTCAGATGGCAGTGAAGCTAAATATAAGCAATGCGTATGATAGGTTGGAGTGGGGTTTCCTTGAAAAAATGATGATACGGTTAGGGTTGGATGAAAATTGGGTACATTTGGCAATGGAAATAGTCAAGACAGCTTCATACTCTGTCCTAATTAATGGGGAGCCTAGGGGTTTTGTTAATCCATCTAGGGGAATAAAACAGGGTGACCTTTTATCACCTTATTTGTTTCTCATATGTGCAGAGGGAATGTCAGCCTTGTTGAGAAGAGCAAAAGAAAGGAAGCAGCTGCAGGGGATCTTATCTTGAAGAAATGGAGTGAAGATTTCTCACTTTCTATTTGCTGATGACAGCTTGCTATTTTACCAAGCATCAATTGAGGAGTGCCAGCAACTGATAACCATCCTTGAGCAATATGAGAGAGCATTGGGTCAAGCAATAAACTTGGACAAAACAACTCTTTTCTTCAGTAAAAATACAATGGTAGAAGTGGAGGATATCATCCAAGGTATGTTGGGAGCCCAGGTTATGACTGATTGTTAAAAATACCTTGGTTTGCCCATGGTGGAGGGTAAATCCAAGGTGAATACTTTTAGGGGGCATAAGGAAAAAATCACAAAGCGGTTGATGGGTTGGAAGGAGAAATTTATCTCAAAAGCGGGACGTGAAATACTGATTAAAACAGTGGCGCAAGCGATCCCTACATATATTATGGGCATCTTTAAACTCCCAAAATCCTTGTGTGACGATATTAACTCAACTCTTGCAAAATATTAGTGGGGGCAAACAAAGGATGTGAAAAAGATTAATTGGATCAATTGGAGTAAACTTTGCAGGTCAAAGAACAATAGGGGGATGGGTTTTAGAGATATCCATGCTTTCAATTTAGCTATGCTAGCTAAACAAGCTTGGAGATTGGTAAAACACACTCACTCACTATTTTATAAGGTGTACAAAGCCCGATACTTTCCAAATTATTCATTCATGGAGGTAGAACTTGGGACCAATCCATTGTATGTATGGCAAAGTCTACTTATGGCTAGAGAAATTATCCGGAAGGGTACTAGATGGCAGGTGGGAGATGGGCGTCATATTCATGTTGCTGCCCATAAATGGTTAGCCTATGCTCCATTTTTCCTGGGCTCACCTCCTAATCCACTATTTGTTAGAGACCCCATTGATGAAGACACCAAGCAGTGGGACCATGGAAAGATTCAAGCTTTGTTTACTCCATCAACCCAATAAGAGATCCTTGCCATACCTCTAAACAATCTGAATTCCAGTGACGAATTAGTGTGGAAGGAAAATAGCACCCAGAACTTTACAGTGAAGACAGCCTACAAAATTGCACTTGGCCTTAAAAATCAACCCCAAGGTGAACACTCACAAGCATGGCAAAATGGTAGAATTTGGAAGAAGGTGTGGAAACTAAATGTGCCCCCTAAGGTCTAGTCCCTTTTGTGGAGTGCATGTTCAAATATTTTGCCTAGAAAAGACAATTTGCAATTCCGTAAGGTGAGGGTCGATGACAGATGCGAATTTCGCTCCCAACACGTTGAGACCACCTGTCATGTGCTTTGGGAATGCCTTTTTGCTAGAAATATTTGGTCATTGGCAGGTAGACGAATTCAGAAGTGCTCAAATAGTGCATCAGATTGTTTTGAGTTGTTCCGAACCATGACAACTAGGCTGAACTAGAGGAACTTGAGTTGTGGACAGTTATCGTATGGGCTCTTTGGAATGCACGAAACAAATATCATTTTGAAAAGACTCAACTTCAGCCATAACACATCTATGAGGGTGCGTCGGGTCTCTTAACTGATTACTAGCACCTCATAACAACACAAACAACTTGAGCATCCTCTGTTTCTCTGTTGTATACCATTGCTGCATATTTTTTCTTTTTCGTGGCCATTGCTGCACAAGGTCTGCCTTGGATCATCCTTGTCGAGGACCTATGTAAGCCCACTAGAATAACAGGAAGTATTATCCAGGTTCATCAGATCAGGGTGGGGCCCAGTTGGATGGACCCTATCGTGTCTTTCCTTAAGGATGATATCCTACTAGAGGAAAAGGTCGAGGCGGACAAGGTGTGTAGAAAGGCACCTCGGTTTTGGTTGTCCGAGGATCAGAAGCTATACAAACGATCTTTTTTTGGGCCATACTTGCTATGCATACATCTTGAAACAATAGAGCTACTTTTAAAAGAACTGCATGAAGGGATATGTAGAAGTCACACAGGAGGGAGATCTTTAGCTCACAGAGCTCTAACATAAGGGTATTAATGGCCGAATATGCAACAAGAAGCTCAAGACTATGCGCAGAAGTGTGATCAATGCCAAAGGTTTGCACCTAATATCCATCAGCTTGGAGGGGAGTTAAATCCTCTGACAAGTCCCTGGCCTTTTGCGCAATGGGGCTTGGACATTGTAGGATCTTTTCCAAAAAGGCCTGGGAATAGGAGGTGGTTGATTGTGGGCATAGATTATTTTACCAAGTGGGTAGAAACTGAACCCCTATCCAATATTAGAGATGTTGATGCAAAAAGGTTCATTTGGAAAAATATTGTTACTCGATTCGGAGTCCTTCGTACTCTCATATCAGATAATGGTTTACAATTTGATAGTAAAGCTTTCAGATGGCATTGCTGCGACCTCGACATAGCCAACAGGTATTCTACTCCAGCATATCCGCAAGGAAACGGACAGGCCGAGACGGTCAATAAAGTCATTGTTAATGGGCTCAAGAAGAGGGTAGATAACGCCAAAGGCAGATGGGTGGAAGAGCTGCCTCATGTTCAGTGGACGTATCGGACCACGCCACGAAGATCCACGGGAGAAACACCCTTCTCAATGACGTATGGCACCGAGGCTATGATTCCTTTAGAAATTGGATTCCCAACGATAAGAACAAGTTCCTTCAATTCAGACGGCAATGACAGATAACTAGAAAGGAGCCTAGATCTAGTCGAAGAACGGAGGGAGAATGCTATGATCCAGTTAGCTTACTATCAACAAAAGTTGAAACAGGGATACGATTCTCATGTCAGATCAAGGCCGCTTGCTCCTGGAGATTTAGTATTGAGGAAAGTTATGGGTATTGCCAATAATCCAGCATGGGGAAAGTTGGGACCTAACTAGGAAGGACCATATCACATCACTTCAGTTGTTGGCATTGGGGCTTACTATCTTGTAGATCTAGACGAAAAGGCTGTAATACATCCTTGGAATGTAAGTAACTTACAAAGATACTATTATTAAGGAAAGGCATTACCCACTTTTGTTCCATTGTTGTCATGATGAAGATAATGTTACATTTATATATATATCAAATGTTAAACAGAACCACGATTACGTCAGATCCTCAGATCCTTTATCTTAGGGAAATTAACGTATCCATATCAAATGTTAAACAAAACCATGATTACGTTGGATCCTCGGATCCTCTATATTGGAGAAATTAACGTATCCATATCAAATGTTAAACAGAACCATGATTACGTTGGATCCTCGGATCCTCTATATTGGGGAAATTAACGTATCCATATCAAATTTTAAACATAACCACGATTACGTCGGATCCTCAGATCCTCTATCTTGGGGAAATTAACATATCCATAGCAAATGTTAAATAGAACCACGATTACATCAGATCCTCTATCTTGGGGAAATTAACATGTCACTATAAGTTGTTAAATAGAACCATGGTTACGTCGGATCCTCGGATCCTCTATCTTAGGGAAATTAACATGTCACTATAAGTTGTTAAATAGAACCATGGTTACGTCGGATCCTCGGATCCCCTATCTTGGTGAAATGGGCATCTCAACACTAAGCGTGGAGCAAAGGCTAGATTATTTAGAACCCTCAGACCACGCACCCCATGATACATAACATTTTGCTAAGTACCCAACAGGTATTTAATCATGAGGGATTCCTCAAACTATGAGCCTCGTAAAACTTCATTTTTGTACTAATCGTTAAGTATATCCTTCAAGTTGCCCTTGGTTCAAATACAAATCATTCCAAAGAATTTAGTGTCCCCCATCCTAACATCTTTTATACCTTTCTTAAATATGCTTTAACTGAGTTGGTCCTGTATATGATTTACTTCTAAGGGTCTTGCTCATTGCAAAAATAGGATGCAAATCCATGAGCATCACTTAAAGAATTTGCAAGTATAGAAGGCTTACGGGTTTTATTACCTTTGCTTATTTGCTTACTTAGAACTACCAATATAAGGGGCATAAGTTACTGGCTATCAGATTGCATAAGTAGTAAAGGGAATGACATGCTATAAGAAAGTACTACAATAAGCTGCAATATGAATAATAACTTCTTCTCATTAATTAAAAACACTTGTAAGTACATTTAGAAGCAAATTGCAAGTTTCACAAAGGGAAGTACAAGGGAAACCAAAATATAAAAAAAAAAAAGAAAAAAAAAAACAACAGAAACAGAAAACGAAACAAAAACAACAAAATATCTAATATATGGAAGAGAAGAGCCGTTAGAGCTTTATTTGTGCTTGATCCTTGGGGTCGGCAGGAGCCATTATTGGGGCCGAGGACCCTTCAGCCATCTCTTTGCCTTTGGGACCCCCCTTTGGCATTATGGGCAGGGTCACCAAAACGATCTTCTAAGTCTCGCTGGCTTTTGAGTTGACGGGTAGCTCCTTAGGTTCAACAAGAAACTTCGTATCTCCAGCTTGTTACTATTCTTAATCAAAACAAACTGACTGGATCCAATTATTTTGACTGGAAAAGAAATTTGGACATTGTTCTTACAACTGAAAAGCACAAATATGTGCGTACTCAATCATGTCCTAGCTTTCCTTCATTAGATGTTCCTCTTAAGGAAAAACAGCGATATGATCGTTGGTAGAAATCTAATGAAATGGTCAAGTGATATATCCTAGCATCAATCTCAAATGTTCCACAGCATCAAATGCAGGATGTAGAACTTGCTTCAGACATAATACTAAGTCTGAAAGAGATGTTTGGTGAGCAAGGTCGTTCTACAAAGCAAGAAACCATGAGGCAAATTTATAATACCAAAATGGCTGAAAGCAGTTTAGTGAGGGAGCATTGTCTTACAATGATCTGTAATCTGAATACATTGGAGGTTTTAGGTGTCGATATTGATGGAGAGTTCCAAGTGGATATGATACTCCTGTCAATACTAGAATCATTCAAGGAATTCATACTCAATTATAATATGAACAAAAAAATTTATTCATTATCTGAATTAATAAATGAGTTGATAGCAGTGGGAGGTATCCTTGGTACTTCTAATGTTGAAGCCCATATGGGTGAAGTTTCTACTTCTCAACCTAAGTCGAAAGGTAAGGGTAAGAAAAAGAAGGACTTCACTAAGCAAGATGGTAAAGAAACTACCTTAGGAGTTGGTGACAAAGGAAAGAAAATCAAAGGAAAGTGTTTCTATTGTGGTGAGAAAGGACATTGGAAGAGAAATTGTCCAAAGTTCAAAGCTGCCAAGAATAAGCGTATGAATAGTTCCTTTCTTCATGAAATATGTTTGGTATAGAATCCCACGGATTCCTAATGTGTGGATTTAGTTCGTACTAATCATATCTGCAATTCTTTGCGAGGGTTTCAAGAGACTAGAAAGCTGAATGAAGGGGAATTGTTTCTTACTTTGGTTGATGGGAGCAGGATTCTGGTTGTAACTGTTGGTGTTGTTAATTTATGCAAGGTGTCTAGGGTTGGAAGATTGCCTGTTTGTACCTAATGTTCGTAGGAAATCAATTTCTACAACTTATTTAGGTAAACATGGATATAGTGTTATCATTAAAGACAATGTTGTAATAAAGAAGGGTAAAGTGTTTACATGTTCTAGCAATATTGTGGATGGTCTTTATATTTTAACTCCTGATAAGTAAGAATTATATAATTCTAAAGTAGATGATAATTCACATATGAAATCATTAAAGAGAAAGTTTCCTTCTACTAGTGAAGCATATCTTTGGCACTTGCATTTGGGTTATTTGAATTCAAACAGAAATCAAAGACTTATCCAAGATGGACTCTTGGGGCCTATGGACTTTAATGGTTTTCTAGTTTTCGAATCTTGTTTGGAAGGTAAAATGACCAAACGACCTTTTAATGCAAAAGGTATAAGAGCCTAAGATTTACTAGAACTAGTACATTCAGATGTATGTGGTCCTATGTCAATCCAAGCAAGAGGTGGCTATAAGTATTTCATTACTTTTACTGATGATTACTCTAGATTTGGTTATGTGTACCTAATGAAACAGAAGTGCAAAGTCTTTGAATAGGTCAAAGAGTTTAGGGCTAAAGTTGAGAATCAATTAGGCAAACGTATAAAGGCCACTCGATCTGATCGATGGTAGCAAATACCTTCTTGGAGATTTCAAGGATTACTTGATTGTAAATGAGATTATATCCCAGTTGACTGTGCCTGGAACCCCACAACAAAATGGTGTAGCAGAAAGAAGGAATATGACTCTTTTAGATATGGTTAGGTCTATGTTGAGTTATTCGACTCTATCAATTTCCTTTTAGGGACATGCCTTAAATACTGCAATTTATCTTTTGAATTTAGTACCTTCGAAGTCTGTTCCTAAAACACCTGTAGAGTTATGGAATAGACATAAGCCTAGTATGCGATATCTCCACATTTGGGGTTGTTCAGCACATGTGTTGAAAGGAAAGTTTGACAAGTTACAATCTAAAACAGAAATGGTATTTTCTGTAGGGTATCCAAAAGGAACTATTGGAGATTTATTCTATAGTCATAAGGATAATAAAGTGTTTGTTAGCACAAATGCCAAATTCTTGGAAAATGAGTATATGAATAATCATACTCCTAGAAGTAGAGTTATCTTGGCTAGAATGAATGAACCTATAGTTGAACAACCAATGGATGAAACTAGGGATGATATGGTTGTCTTAGCTACACCACAAGATATTACTTATGAGATGTCTAGTACTTTGTTCCTTTGTCGTAGTGGGAGAATTGTTCAGCCTCCTATAAGATTTATAGATTTGGGAGAAACTTATGAAGCTATCTCTAAAAATGCTGAATTGGATCCTTACACTTATGATGAAGTAATGAATGATATAGATACACATCATTAGGTCTAAGCTATGAAATCTAAATTCGATTCGATGTATTCCAATTATGTTTGGGATCTTGTAGAGGCATCTAACGGCATTAAACCTGTTGGTTGCAAATGGGTTTAGAAGAGGAAGAGGGGGATAGATGGAAAGGTTGAAACCTTTAAAGTAAGGTTAGTGGCAAAAGGGTATACACAAAAAGAAGGTATTTATTATGAAGAAACCTTTTCACCAATAGCAATGCTTAAATCTATAAGAATTCTCTTATCTATTACTTCTTATTATAATTATGAGATTTGACAAATGGATGTCAAGACAAGATTTCTTAATGGCAATCTTGAAGAAGAAATATATATGATGCAACCGAAAGGTTTCATAGCAAAGAACCAACAGCATATGGTATGCAAGTTGAAAAGGCTTATTTATGGACATAAGCAAGTATCTAGATCATGGAACATCAGATTTGATCAAGCAATCAAGTCATTTGATTTTGAACAAAATCATGATGAACCATGTGTGTACAAAAGACATCGAAATAAAGTAGTAATGTTCCTACTATTTTATGTTGATGATATTCTACTCAGTGGGAATTATGTAGGCATAATGTCACCGGTAAAGGTTTGATTGTCAAGCCAATTTGATATGAAGGACTTGGGTGAGGCTAATTTTGTTCTAGGGATCAAGCTTTGGCGAGATCGTAAGAATAAGATGTTAGGCTTATCACAAGCTAGATATATAGATAAGATTCTAGAACAGTTTAGCATGCAAAAACTCCAAGAAAGGAATGCTTCCTTTTAGGCATGGATTTCTTTTGTCTGACGACCAAAGGCCTAAGACTCAAGAGGAAGAACATATAATGATACAAGTTCCTTATGCTTCAGCAGTAGGAAGTCTCATATATGCCATGCTTTGTACTAGACCAGATATTTGTTATTCAGTTAGCATGGTCAGCCGATATTAATAAAATCTAGGACTAAAACATTGGCAAGCTGTAAAACATATTCTCAAGTATCTTAGAAGAATGAGAGATTATATGCTTGTTTATCGGTGTAAGGATTTGATTCTCATTGGCTATACAGTTGTAAATTTTCAATCAGATCTAGATTTTAGAAAATCCACTTTAGGATATGTTTTTACCTTGGGAGGTGGAGTCATAAGTTGAAGGAGTGTTAAGCAATCTTGTATAGCGGACTCCACCATGAAAGCTGAGTACGTTGCTACTTGTGAAGTGGCAAAGGAAGTTGTTTGGCTCAAGAGGTTCCTTTCTAATCTTGGTGTTAAAAGAATGAAGCAAGTTCCCATTACATTGTTTTGCGACAATAGTGGGGTGGTTATACAATCCAAAGATCCAAGGAATCATAAGAAAGGAAAGCACATTGAGAGGAGGTATCACATCATTTGAGATATTGTTGCTTGTGGAGATGTAGTGGTAGCAAAGATTGAAAATACAAATAATCTAGCAGATCCCTCTACCAAAGCCTTGCCTCAAAGGACTTTCGAGTCACATTTGGACGGAATGAGAGTTAGACTAGTGCAGAATAGTCTTTAGGACAAGTGGGAGATTGTTAGGACTAGTGCCCTTAAATCCTATTGTATGATGCTATGTATGATATTATGTATGACATGATGTATGACTTAATATTATGATTGATAAAGTTGTTTTATTATTATCTAAAATAATGGTAACATGAATGTGGTACATTATCATATAGTCCATGAGATGCATAGTATGTGATTTATATGAAAAGCCACAGAAGATATAAATCACAAGTTCTTTACAAACACAGAATTATAGTTTGTAGTCAGTGATGAAATTGGGCATTTTATTTGCAAAGATTATAACATATCAACTAAGATGATTTGTCTTGATCATGGAAGTGTATACTTCTAGTTGGTATATTGATATATTTTAAGAGTTAAGACATATTGAACTAGACCGCTGTGAGATTTATTATTTTCCTAACGACTATCAAATGAATAATAAATTTCACGACTTCTATTTACATGAATTCTTAATCCTGAGAGGATAATGGACTTGATCTTGAAGTGTAGGTTGCTTTGATATATCAAGAGTGAGATTTAAAGTAACGGTCAAAACCTTAGTATGTTAGGCAGCCACATTTAGTGTTGATGTAACATATATTCTCAAGATGGAATTTATAGTCTCTAAATGGAGATATAAAATATTCCATTGAGATAAGTTTAATGGGTTCAGTTATTCAGAGAGTTAGGCCTAACCACTTTGGTAAGAAATTACTAAAGTATATATTTATGAAATTGGATTTCATAAATATATGATGAATAACTTTAATGGACTAAACCAGGTACTCAAGGATAAGATGTAGTAATTTACAAAGTGACAATCCACATTCATGACTTTGTATTACTACAAATATTTTATAAAGGGGTTGCATGTATAATAAAGTCTTGGGATATAATTTATAAGTAAGACCTAGAGTGCAACTATATTTATATAGTGATATTAAATATAGTTAATGGTAACTTTATACTTGTCAAGAGTTGACAGAATAGCCTAAGGCCCATTGGAGCTAGTGTCTTATTGGTTCCTTTTAGTCCCACTCCAAGCCACACATTAAAGCGCAATTGGAAAGGCCCAAAAGGCTAGCCCAATTAGATAATCAGTTATAAGGAGAGAAACATACATAATTTTAATGCATGAAAAAAAGAGATATCATTATGAAATGGTGTGTATGTGAGAGTAAGACACACTTTCGTTCTCCCTTGGAAACCTGATTGAGAAACCACACTTCTTGGGCATTAGTGGAATTGAAGTGAAGATTAAAAGTGTTCCCAAGTACTTCAATCTTTGGTTTTGAATTTCATCGCACCAAGGTACGCTTGGTATTGATTTCTGAAATTTACATAGTATATGTTATCAATTACGTATGAAGTAAATCTGTTTATTTTCTGCTGTGTATGTTTGTATGCGATACAAACATGTATATTTCCTTCAAATTCATCTCATAGGGATTTTTATTTGGCCACAAACTTTTAATCTTAGACCCTTTTCGAGATTCAGATTCGGTTACGACCGTTTATCTCACCAGGACTTCGATTCAGCCACGACCGTTTAATCCTATGTCCTATTCAAGATTTAGATTCGGCTACGACTATTCATCTCAGCAGGGGTTGGATTTGGCCACAACCATTTAATCCTTTGCCCTCTCTGAGATTCAAATTTGGCCACGGCCGTTCATCTCATTGGGATTTTAATTCAACCACTACCATTTAATCATAAGCCCTCTTTGATATTCAAATTCAGCTAAAACCGTTCATCTCATCAGGATTTTGATTCAGCCATGAGATTTTAATCTTATCCCTCTCCAAGATTTGGATTTGGTCACGACCGTCCATCTCACTAGTATTTCGATTCGGCCATGACTGTTTAATCCTATATCATCTCCAAGATTCAGATTCGGCCATAACCGTTCATCTCACCAGGATTTTAATTTGACTGCAACTGTTTTATCCTATGTCCTCTTCGAGATTCAAATTCAGCCACAACTATTCATTTCAACGAGAGTTCAATTCGGCCATGATAGTTTAATCTTATACCATCTTCGAGATTCAGATTCGGCCACAATCGTTTATCTCACTAGGATTTTGAATGCCACGATCGTTTAACCCTAGGCCCCCTTTGAAATTCAGATTTGGCCACAACCATTTAATCCTAAGACCTCTTCAAGATTCAAATGTAGTTGCGACCATTCTTCTTATCGGGCTTTCAATTCGGCCACGACCATTTAATCTTATCCCTCTCTAAGATTCAAATTTGGCCACAATCGTCCATCTTACTAGGATTTTGAATCAACACAACCATTTAATCCTATGCCCTCTCCAAGATTCAGATTTGGCCATGACTGTTTATCTCACTAGGATTTTGATTCAGCTATACATTTAATCCTATATCCTCTTTAAGATTTATATTCGACTACGACCTATTAATCCCATGCCCTCATCTCGGCAGGAGTTCCATTCGGCCATGGCCGTTTAATTCTCTACCCTCTCTGAGATTCAAATTCGACTATGATCGTTCATCTCACCGGGATTTAAATTCGACCACAATCGTTTAATCGTAGGCCCTCTTCAAGATTCAGATTTAGCCATGATGGTACATCTCACCAAGATTTTGATTCGGCCATGACCATTTCCTAAGCATAAGAGATAAAAACACAAATATATATACATATATGCCAAAAATATAAAAATAATGATAAATTTGAGCCTTATTTCTTAGATGCTTTGCTACTAACATATTTACAGGAAAAGAAAAAAGGTGAGTTTTGTTAGTGCCAAAGAATGCCAACTTGAGAAGAAAAGACCCAAAGAGGATTAGATCCTTTATAATAGCCCAACCATACTATGATAAAACCATTTTTTACCCACGAATAATGCAGATTTCACAAGAAATGTAGGGCAAAAAAATTCAGAATCACATTCTTTATCCAACACCTGTCATTGCAATCGAGACGTTAGATAAAGAAGGGACAGCTGCAGATACCGTACTTTGTCCACCCTTGATTTGTGTACCAAACGCCGAAAATTCCAAAAATATAAATTTTTCACCAAGGGACCATGGGAACATCCAGATTGATATGGTAAAACCCATTCAGGCATTGAAGCACTTGAAGTGCCATTCTAGGTCAAAATGACCAAAATGCCCCTAGTCAACCCAGGGTTGACTAAAGGTCAAAATTGGTCAAAACCATCTCAAAACAACATTTTTCTTATTTTTACATCAAACCCAAGGTTATCAAATATTTTGGTCAACTTTGACCAAGTTTGACTCTTAAAATCGACCTAAAAACCTAATTTTGATCTGACCGACAAAACGGGTAGGAACCAATGTCATTACAAAAATTATTGAATTCCCTTTCTAACAACAATTCAGTCGAAAATTGGAATTAAAATGGTTGAGATATCTTGAAAACTATGCTAAGCGCATTAGCTCGCTACCCGAGGCATAACTTTTGATCTCAATGTTGGATTTTCACTTTCTTTAGTGTTCTGGAAACTAGACATCCATACCATTCCAAGGACACCAATATCAGCTCAATCATAGTCTAAGAAGGCCTCCAAATATGTGATCGAAGTTAGACAAGAAAAAGAAAAAATTGCTAACATCATCATTCCTAACTCTGCACACCTTAAAGGGAAGCTAAGCCTTAGGAACAGTGCCAAGCAATATAAACGCCCCAGACCACCAAAATTTCAGAAACAATAATGAATTTTGGGCATTTTGGAGCATTTTTTGGGTAGTTTCTCTCTCTCTCTCTCTCTCTCTCTCTCTCTCTCTCTCTCTCTATATATATATATATATATATATATATATCCTATCGATAACACATACAAAAACCTATGATTTATCATTTCTCCCATCAATCAAGAGGTAGTGTTCTTGCTCTCGTCTTCCTCTCCTTGGTTTTTGTACCTCGGATTTGAGGTTTAGGGGTATAGATGTAGTTTTTTATCTACTATCTACGTCCACTTATTTTTTTTTTTTATAGTTTTTTCTTTCTTTCTTTTATTTTCCTAGCATGTTTTTCGCTTTATCTTGTTTCCTAGCATGTTTTATTGCTTTCCTAGTATGTCTACTTGCTTTCTTAACATGTTTTATTGCTTTGATATCGTTGGCCTAGCCTTCTTGGGCTAGGATATGTCTAATTTTCATGCTTGTGCTCTTTGCCATGTTTATGTGCTTCTTGCCATGTTTACCAGTTTAGATCTATGTGTTCGTGTACTTAAAGGTTTGTTTGGATGCTATGCCTAATGCTTTATAAATTTATATCTATGGTGTATGCCTTTTCTTGTGCTTTGGCTTTTAGGGAGGGTGTAGATCTAGATTTAATGGTCTAGGCCTATATCCATACACCCAAGTTTTTTCAATGAAGGGTTTGGATTAGTTCCTCTTTGCATGTTTTTTCCTGGTTTCCCTTTTTCCATGTGATTATGTTTGGATCCAATCTTGTTTACTTATATCTAGGCTCCTTGCCATGCTCTTGTTTGTTTTCCTGCTGTGGGTTTGTTGCATGTTGGTCTTTGGGGCCACTTGCTTGTATGATTGCATCTACCCCCTTTGGTGGCTTGTTTGGATGCAACAACATTGGAGAGTAAATCCTAGTGATGTTTGGTTCGCTTGTCACTAGTCTTTCTCTCCTTTGCTTAGCTTCGCACATTAGGATTTCTCATGTTAGCCTTTTCACGTGCTTTATAATATGCTTACCCTTCCCCTTAATGTGATACCATGCTTGCTTTCCTTGCTCTATGCCATTTTTTTTTTTTTTTTTTTTTTGCTTTCCTTCTTTTGTTGCATCCATGCTTATATGCTTAGATCTAGGTTCTTGCATCCTTGTTTTGCATGTTTATGCTTTGTTCGCTCGTTTCCATGCTTTTTGCTTTGGATCCATGCTTATTTTCTTAGATCTAGGTCTTTGCCATGTGTTTGTTTGTTTTCCCTTTGTGGGTTTGTGATTGTTAATCTTTGGGGCCACTTTGTTTATTCAGTTCATCCTTTCCCCTTTTGTGGCTTGTTTGCATGCGACCATGTGTGGTTGGGAGTACATCTTCATGATGTTTGGCTTGATTGCCACTTGCCTCTTTCCTCCTTTTCTTAGCTTTGCATGTTAGGGTTTCCCATGTTAGCCTTTCTATGTGCCTTACAACATGCTTTCCCTTTCTCTTTGTGTGATAAAATGCTTGCTTTGTGCCATCTTTGCATCTTTCTTTATATGTTCATGCATGCGTCTTCGTATGCTTGTTCATGCCATCATGCCTAGTTCCTACTTATAATCTCGTTTGGGTTCACACCCATCTTTTGTACACAAGATCCTGAGTCCCTTTTAGGAAATTTGATTGATGGCACATGTGTCATTCGTACTCCAATATAATGGAACTATGGACACCAAATCCAAACCCACATTTGTCCTTCTTTTGTGTGCTTTCTTTTCCTTGTCTACCTCTTTGTGTGTTTCCTTTGTTCTTTGTTATCTCTTTTGCTTGTTTGTTGGATTTGTTTTCTTTGTTTTTGCATGTACATGCTTGAAGTGAGGGCGCAACTTCCAAATTGAAAAATGAAAAAGGCAAAAATGCAGGAAGAAAAGGGCAATAATGCAAGCAAGAAGATACAAGCCTAAAAAGGATAATGTTCAGTACATTAGGAGGGTTTGCCTCCCCGAGTAGTTTTCTTTCTCTCTCTTAGCCTTTTCCATAGAACCATGTATCTAGATTAGGGCTTCCTTCTTTGTATCCTTGGTCGTGCACTTTGTATGATGGATACCATGGTTAGGAGAACAACCCTCTCGTGATCATGGGTGCTCTTGACCTTGTAGTGTGGGAATACGCTCAAGGCAACTACTATAGGTGCATATTCATGCTACATTATGTGCATGATCATTGTAGTGTGATTATCTCGATCCGTGTCAGCTAGTGACATTGGTTTCCTAGTGTATGCAACATGCATTAACATGTTTGATGATTTGGTGGGCTTTGGCTCGCCCTAGTACTAACATGCTGACGTGCACTATATAAATAGGCACAAAACCCTTCCGATGCGCCATTGCGCACCAAACATGAAACTCTGTCGGATGTAGGAGGCTAAGTAGGTTTTGTCCATCCCACTTCAATAGCTAGCTAGACTTTTACATCTATGGAAAAAAAAAAAAAAGTACTCATTTGTACTTTCTAGCATTCATAGTGCTATCAAAAAGAAGAGGAATAATCAACAATTGTCCATGATCCAATATAGTAGGGACCAATGCATCACATAACATAGATTAAAACCTAATTAGAGTATGTCTGCTTTGATACCACTTGTTGGGTTATAAATTGACCCATTTAATTAATTCAATTAACCAAGTGGATTAATTAGGTCAAATTACATGCAAATTGTGGAAACGCACACAAATCACCAATTAAACTAAAGTTCATAGGAAATTAAATTGACACAGTAATTTGTTGACTAATAGGAAAAACCTCTCGCAAAACAAGAACTCCACTTATTGATTTTCAAGTCATCACTCCCAAGAATCCACTAATCAAGAACAAGCTGTTACAAGTATAAGGAATTTCACTACTACCCTAGACTATCTGAAAATATCAACTTACAGTTGAACCTTTATTCCTATCCCCAATTGAACTTGATAAGCCAAAAATGTATTGACCCCTTGTGATAAATTAATCAATTAATTAACCAAGTTAATTAATTAATCTAATTAACATGCAAAGCGTGTGATAACACAAATAAATCACCAATTAAGTTAATATGTAGCAGAAAATAAAGTTAACACGATAATTTATTTACGAATTGGGAAAACCTCCAAGGCAAAAAACCCCACCAAATGATTTTAAGGTCATCATTTCCGAGAATCCACTATTATCACAACAAGTGGTTATAAGTAAAGGAATCCTAAGACCTTATACCAACTTACAGTTGAACCTTTACCTCAATACACAATTAGACTTGTTCTGTAATGACAATCTTCCATTTTCAATGCACAGCTCCCAATAAGTGAATAACCAATCGATGTGCAAATCCCAGTACATAGCTTATTCCTTTGCACGAATCTCAGTACGTGATTAATGCACCAACTTGAAAAGGATGTTGGCTACAAAATTCTTCAGTTCATCATCACAATGAAGATCACGAAGCTCCTTGGTTACAAAACCCAACGGCGTACAAATGCAGCAATTTCTTTAAGAGAAAGATGAATTAGGGCAAATTCTGTCTACGGTCACAATTTGCATGAACAAAAATTTGCCTCACACTTGCGCCGCCTTTGACGGCTCTTAAAAAAATCCTTATATACGTTTAGGGTTATTAGAAAAAAAAAAAAAACCTAAAAAAGTATACATAGATATGTGTGAAATCAGATTTGAAAAACTGATTTTCGTAAATCTTGATATATAGGTTATCTATCAAGTAGCTGTCGAGCATCAAGCTGAAAATCCGTTTTAAAGCTCGATAGATGTTATCTGTCGAGCTAGTTGTTGAGATTTAAAATCTAGCACTTCTTTTCTTGTTTCTTGGACAGATTTGCATGGTTTCAATACTTGAACTTGAATCTTGTTTCTTGAAGTATTAAACACATCCTAAATCTACTTAATTACAAGTAAAGTGTGTTTTGTCATAGGATTAGCCAATTCTACATGACATATGTTCTTAACATGATTCACATATGTCCTAATAGAACTTGATGTTATAAAGACTTCTTTTTATAAGCACAGATCCATGTACGTGTCTGACTTCCCAACAACTGATGTTTGTTGTTGGATGCAAAATTCTTCACTTCAAAGTATATTAAAGATATAGAAGCTCTTTGTTACAAAACCCTAAAGCGTACAATAATATAGTAGCTTCTCACAAAGTATATAAGTTCTCTAATCTAAGTCTCTATGTCTTTATGACTTTAAAATAAAGCTTTTATATGCTCTAGGAGTTTAGTAAACAAAACCCTAGCAATCTAAGTCATCATGGACTGGGGTTCTGATATGAGAGTTCTGAATTTGTGTAACTTGATCAATCGAGAGGTGCCAAGCTTAGGTCTAGAATTACACATTAAGTCTTGATAGATGCTAATGTCGATCTTGTGTCGAGATTCACTATTTCATTTTTTTCTTCATTTGTTTCTTAATTCAATTTTCATGTCTTTAATGATACTACTTATTTTCTCTTATCAATATACTTCTTGATATCTTGGACATATCTTTTAGATCTACCTAATTACAAATAAAGTACATCTTGTCTAAGGATATGCTAATATATAGAAAATATAACCCTAACAAAAGTATCAAATTTCAAACCACAAGTAACTTAAATTTCGGCCCACCACAAGTGGGTAAGCTATAATTTACCCTTATTTATTTTTAATTGATCTCATTTATAAATTTTTTTTAATAAATAGATGAATCCAGCAGAGTTCCACATCAAATTAGCAGAAAGTATTGATATAAAAGACCCATGAATTCATGACTGATTGGTCAAAATACATTATTCTCCGGTTAATTCTAAGCGTGCGTTACCAGCAAGGATTAGGAAAAGTTTGTCTAGGACATTTTAAACTTCACAGAAATCCCTTCTCTTGGAAACTCCTGATGCAGTCATCAAACATTCGATCATGGGTCTTGAATGGAGGAAATCCCATTTGAGCAATCTTAGTGGTGTCCATGGTATGTGGGTTGTTGTCTCCTTTCTCGTTGCCACACCTACAATGCCATTAAAATATTACTTATAAGCGAAGCTAAGTTTTAAAATTACAAAAATTATAGAGAAAGCCTTCTGATGATTCTGCAGAATGTTCTATCAAGCTAAACATAATAAAGTCATTATATGACATTGTTTCACTCACTTGTTTTCAAATGGGTAGGAAGGATATTTGGCCCTGAGCATCTCAATGATTTGGCTCCAGTGAGCTACTGAGCCGGAACATATAAGCCTGCCAGATGCCTTCTTTTCGTCCATAGCTAATATGTGCGCGGCTATGACATCGTCTATGTGCACGAATCCAATCGTCAGATTTGGATATTCGCCTCTGGTACCTAACAAAAAGCTTCTGGAACTTAATTCACAGGTTAAAAAGGATGTCGAGCTTTAAAAAAAAAAAAAAAAAAAAAAAAAAACTTAAACTAATCTGATATGTATAAAAAAAATGGATTAAAAATCAATTTTGAAGTACTTTTTTCTCTTGAAGAGCTAAAACAAATGTAACTTTTTCTTTTTTTATAATGAGTTAAAATTTGGAGAAATTATAATTTATCACTTTAAACTTTACCTCATGTTATACTGTGCATCATAAATTTTTCGAATACACATTTTATACCTTAAATGTTAAGTTTGCTTTTAACTTAGAAAGAAAAATATGGCACCACGTGAAAAAACCTAATTGCTCATCTTCTTAATGCTTTTATAATAAAAGATAAATTACACTTTATCACTCTAAATTAAACCCTTTATAACACTTCACACTCTAAACTTTGAATTTTCTTCTAAGTTAACAACATAACGGTAGGGTGCAAAGTGTAATAGAAGTCATAATTTAAAATGTAAAACTTACATTTGAAAAATTTAAGATGTAAAATGTAACATGATGTATAGATTAGGGTTATTAAGTGTAATGTCTTTGTGGTCTACTTGCTTTTCAATCCATCATGCCTTGTTGTGTTATGGGTGATGAGGATTGAACTAGTTGGGCAAAACGACTTAAATTGAACATTAACATCTATTAATATTGGAACAAATGAATGGTAGTGAAACTCAACCTTTAATAATGGCCAATATCATGAATAGGGTACTGGTTGGTTGTGGTGTAAGCAAGGGACCAACCACGAAAGACGGATTCACCACTACTAGATCCATCCCACTCTCCTTAGCAATCCTCCATGCTTCTTTCTCTGCCAAAGTCTTTGCATATGCATACCATAGCTGCAGGACAGCAAGAATTTACTGTAATGTATGCAACAGAAAAATAACTTGCATTTTACATTTCACATTCAAAACAAAAGCTTTGTGGTTTTGTATATGAAGCAGCAAGAAGTGTAAGTACAAGTAATTACGTTGTAGCGTTTGCAGTAGTCGGGGTCACTCCAATGTGATTCATTCAGAGGAGAAACTTGCTGGACATCATCACGGTATCTTATTGAAGAACAGGAAGAGGTGAGCACTACTCGTTTCACACTACTCGCTTTTGAGCAGGAGCTCAACACATTCAAGGTGCCCTTTATGCATGGATTTATCATAGTTGCCTACATAAATATTAGTGGCATTTATAAAATTCTGTATTGTATTAATATTTCATTCAAAAAGAATAAGGAAACCAAGGACATTAATGACTGGACATTGACCATCATTTTACATTGGGAGGATTATAATGCGCAATTTTTCTTTTGGATTTTATTCTCTCATATCACGTTTTTCACAGTTTCACTTTCACTTGTATTTGTCAAAATGTGAATATTCTCACATCAATTGTAAATATTTGTGTGACAGTTTATATATATATAGTCTAGTGTAAATAGATATTTTTCCGGTAAAAATAACCAAATAGCATCTTTTTGCAAATTATGTTGCAATCTACCACTATTTCAAAAATATATAAAAATTTACCACTTTTTGGATACTCAAGTCTAGCAAAATCAAGTTCTATGGTACTGAAACTCGAGTACCATTAAAAAAAAATTCAAAATTTTTCTAAACATATTTTTTCAAATAACTCGAGTTTCACAACAAACTCGAATTTCAAAAATGATAATAGATCTTTACATATTTCCAAAACAGCGATACATTGCTAATTTTTTCGGCAATAAGTGATAGGGCTATTTTCACCTATTTACCCTGTTTCTTTTGGGAACAGTGCGTTTGCCGATAGTTTTTATTTTTTCTGTCCTTTTTACACTAGCCTACATCAGTCTTTTATCAAATGAATTGATGTCACTGATGATAAAATAAAACCGTAAAGGAATCAATATGGTCAGATTATAGTCACTAAGTTGGAAAATTTAGGAAATTTATTCTTGGTCTACCCAATATATTAACACTTCCAAGTGCACATGACAATTTAGTTGGAAAACTGGTATTCTGCATAACATAATTAATAACTTTGCCTGAATGTTGTCGTCATATGGGACAAGCACCGGTGATGCAACATGAAAGACCCCATCAACGCCTTGTAGTGCCTCATCAAAGCTTCCTTCTATCCTCAAATCCGCTTTCATGATCTTAAGCCTTTGCTTGGCTCCATTAAACTCCAAGAGAAAACCAACTTTTCCCACATCCCCTGTCAAATAATGAAGAAAAAAAATGGTACAACTTTGTAATAGTTATACTATGATTTGTTGTTTTGGCGGACAATCTTTGAAAATAATGATACCAGTACAACAAAAGATCTAGCATATATGTTGACACATACCAGGGTCCCGCACTGTGGTTCTGACAGTATGCCCCTTCTCTAGCAAGGTCTTCACTAAGTAGGCGGCTATGAACCCTGTTCCTCCTGTTACACAATACTCTACCATCTCTTTCTTTCTCTCTGAGTCTTGGTGCGTCTGTTGATTTTCACGAATCGTTGTTAACTTGTTATATAGTTGTGATTCAGATGGGTTTAACAAGTAGCAGTACAAAGACAAGTCTTTTTTTTTTTTCATTGCTAAAAAGTAAAGACAAGCCACGCATCATGAATTTTACTTAAACTAATATTACTTTTTGTGTAACAGTTGGGTGGAGAAAACATGTGACGCGAGTAGATGATTCACTCGATCCATAAGGTGGTATTATTGATTGGGAACACGGTAGGTTCATTCAATCGTTGTTCGTCTACTCCACGAGGACTAGGTGATCATGGAGAAAAGCTCCAATTGTTTTTTTTTATTATTTTATTATTTTTTTTATTTTTTTTTTTATGGCTCTCAAAACATATTCACAAAGTCAGAGAAAGACTTGATTGGGAAATCAGAGTTTAATATCTCTTGAATCGCCGTCCCAAATTTGTTTAAATTTAATTAAAGAATTTTTCTTTTCACATCATTTTAACTTATAATGTTCCTTCTTAATAATAGCTTTTAATCATTAAACTAAAATACCAATCAATTTTTTTGTGTAGACAAAATTGAATTACAAATTTCTTATTCAATTATAAAAGATTTTATCAATTAAACTACTTAGACCCACCTTTAATTAAATAATTTAATAATATATATTTAAATATTTTATCTAAGTTGTAAAATTTGTATATTCCATAATAATTGAAGTTCAATAATAATAATAATAAGTCTCTCTTTCTCTTTGGACCGTAGGGTTCCAGCTCTCTCTCTCGGCGCATGTTTTGGCCTTTCCGCTAGCGTACGTATGAGCTCTTCTTGGCTGCCTTGTGAGCTCAGGTTCCATTGTCAGTCCTTGCCTAGTGTGTGGGCTTTCGTTGTGTGGGTTTCCCTTGCCCATTTTGTGGCTTTTCGTTGTCAAAAGAGGTCGCCGCCTCAAAATCTCAAGGCGTCAATCAAATTCATTGCAGCTCTGAAGACTTGTCAGCTATTAGGTGAGCTCTTAGCTTCATGGACCAACCCATTTCTTGGAGTGAAGGGGCTGATTGTTATCAGCAATAAAAGATACTTTGTGGTTGGGTCTTTGCAAAGTGGAGAGCTTCCATATTATCTCAACAGTACCTTATCTTGGCTACAGGTAAATTTATCTTTTAAAGGGTCACAGATTTAGGTGTTTAAACGTTGGATTATTGAATCCTTGAAGTAAGGCGATTAAGTGAATTATGAAGTAAGGTGATTATGGAAGCTGAACCATGAGTATCTTAAGTCTTAATTGCCATGGACTTGGGGACAAAAGTGCTGTTGGAGAGCTGTCTAGGCTCATTAAAGTTCAACGTCCTCGAATTGTATTTCTAATGGAGACTAAACTTAAAAAGAAAGGTATAGAAGAAGTGAGGAATGAATTAAAAATATATAATGTAGTGTGTGTAGATAGAATTGGAATGAGTGGAGGCTTGGCTCTGTTTTGGGATTCAAAATGGGATGTGAAATTGAGGACCTTGTCAAAAAGCCATATCGATGTTATTATGACAGAGAAGGATGGGGTTTCATGGAGATTGACAGGTATCTATGGGCACCTTGAAACATTGAAGCGTATTGAGACAGGGAATTTGATGGGCCTACTTCATCAGCAAGTCACATTGCCATGGATATGCATAGGCGACTTCAACAAGATACTTTCAGCGAATAAAAAACAAGGAGGGGAATCGAGAAGTGAGTGGCAAATGGCGAATTTTCGAGAAGTGTTGGACGATTGCATATTAAGGGACATGGGTTTTAAAGGTGCTCACTTCACATGGTGCAATTAGAGAGATGAACATGATCGGGTATATGTTAGACTCGATCATGGGGTAGCTAATCAGGAATGGTATGATCTTTTTCCTCACTATGATGTTCATTATTTAAGCTTTTCAAATTCTGATCACATGGCCATTGGGGTGCAACTAAGAAGTCAATCGCAATTTCAAATTGGGATGTATAAAAAGCAATTTCTGTTTGAGGAAGCATGGGTGAAAGATGAAGGCTGTGAGGACGCAGTTGCAAATGCTTGGTCTGTTTCCTTCAATGGAAGTCTTATGTTCCAGGTGTGTAACAAAATAAAAGAATGCAAGAAGAGGTTGTTAGCCTAGAGTAAAAATTCATTGTGTTCCTTAGGCAAAAAGATTGAGGAAAAGCGAAATAGGTTGCAAGTGCTTGAGGAAAACAACAGGGATGCATCGTGGGCTGAATGTGAAACTCTTAGGCATGAAATTAATATTTTAATTGAGACGACGAAATTTATTGGAAAAAAAGATCCCGTATCAGTTGGTTGCGTGAAGGTGATTGTAATACAAAATTTTTTCATACAAAGGCATTAGCAAGGAGGAAAAAAAACTTAATTGTCTTGCTAAAGGAAATGGATGGTACGGTGATAGAGCAACAAAGCGATATAGAAAGGGTGTTAATTCAATATTACTCAACTCCCTTCCAATCTTCAAATCCGAATGCTATTGAAGAAGTGGTGGCCCATATTCCTAGAGTAGTTACAGAGGAGATGAATAATTGGCTTGTGAGAGATTTTCATCCAGAAGAGGTTTGATTCGCCTTATTTCAGATGCATCCTTCAAAAGCTCCAGGCCCTGATGGTATGACTGCTTTCTTTTTTCAAAATTTTTGGCATATAGTGGGTGCTGATGTAACTAATGTTGTGCTATCATGTCTAAATTTTGGAATTATAGATCAAAATATAAATAATACCCACATAGCACTGATTCCCAAAACCAAAGACCCTGAATTAATCACACAATATCGCCCCATTAGTCTTTGTAATGTGATTTACAAAATCATATCTAAAATGTTAGCCAACCGGCTGAAGTTTATACTCCCAAATTTAATTTCTGATACTCATAGCACTTTTGTTTTGGGGAGATTAATTACAGATAACATTTTAGTTGCATATGAAACTTTGCATAGCATGAAAAAGAAGAGGTGGGGCAAGATAGGTCAGATAGCTATTAAATTAGATATGAGCAAAGCTTATGATAGGGTTGAATGGGGTTATTTAAAAGGGGTGATGGAGAAAATGGGGTTTCATGCAAAATGGGTGCAATTGATAATGGCATTTATAACAACTGCTCATTTTTCTGTTTTAGTCAGTGTCAATCCTACAGGTTATATCTTGCCTTCAAGAGGACTGAGGCAAGGTGACCCTCTGTCACCTTATCTCTTACTGTTTTATGCTAAGGTGCTTACCGCGTTGCTTAGAGAGGAAGAAACAGATGGAATTATAAGAGGAGTGGCAGCTAGCAGAGGTGGTCCTTGTATTTCTCATCTCCTATTTGCCGATGACAATTTATTATTTTATCATGTCTTAGTAGAGGAGTGCCAACAGGTCATTTCTTTGCTTAATTTATATGAGGATGCTTCAGGACAAAAGGTTAATACTGATAAAACTTCTTTTTTCTTTAACAGCAATACTAGCTTTGAGACTCAAGAATCAATCAAACAGGCATTGGGTGCAGAGACAGTTCCAGAATATGAGAAGTATTTAGGGTTGCCTAGTATAATGGGGCATAACAAAAAAGCAACTTTTGCTCCAATCCTTGAGAGAGTCTGGAGTAAACTAAAGGGATGGAAGGAAAAGATGATGTCTCAAGCTGGAAAGGAAATTTTGATTAAAGCCATGGCACAAGCTATCCCCACATATGCCATGGGATGTTTCTTGCTACCGAAAGGTTTGCTTAAAGATCTTGAAGGGATGATGAGCAGATTTAGGTGGGTCAAAAGATGTAAGAAAGGAAAGTACACTGGTTGAGTTGGTCTAAACTTTGTATGCCCAAGTCAATGGAAGGAATTGGGTTTCGGGAGCTTCATTCCTTCAACTTAGCCATGTTAGCCAAACAAGGATGGAGGCTTATGAAAAATACACACTCATTGTTCCTTCGAGTCTACAAATCAAAGTACTTTCCCAATATATCTTTCTTAGATGCTCCTTCACCAAATTCAGGGAGTTTTGCATGGAAAAGTATTGTGGTAGCCATATCTGTCTTGGACAGCAGTTTGAGAAGACAAGTGGGAACCAGAAATAAAATTTGAATTTGGGAAGACCGATGGCTTCCAACTCCACCATCATTCAAGGTGGTAACCCTATGCTCCACAATATCAACAATGGCCATAGTGGATAACCTCATTGATCTAATGACAAGATCATGGCGTGTATCCATGATTGATCATGTATTCCTCCCATATGAAGATGAAGTTATTAAATCCATCCCTTTGAGCAATAGAGTGGTGCAAGACATCCAAACTTGGGCATACACAAACATAAGTGAATATTTTGTAAAAAGTGCATACAAGATGCTACGAACTCAACAACTGAGATCTTCTCATGGCCAATCATCCAATTACTCACAGTGCAATAAAATTTGAAAAGCAATTTGGCTGGCCAAGGTATGTAATAAAATCAAAACTTTCACTTGGAGAGCTTGTAAAGATATACTGCCTACAAAAGCAAATCTAGCTATAAGAAAATTTTTTTCGATGCTGGATGTGAATGTTGTGAGGATGGGGTGGAGTCAACAGACCATATTTTGCTAAGTTGTACATATTCTGATATGGTTTGGAAGTCCACATGCTTAAAGGGGACCATGTCTCATTGCATAAATCTTTCATTTGTGTATGTGGCTGATCAAATTATGCGAAGGAAAAATGACTCAGAGATTGCAATATTTTTCATAACTAGTTGGATGATTTGGAATAAGCGAAATGAGGTTCATTATGGTACTCCACATCCTGACCCCTCTTTTCTAGGCAAGTCTACTACAGCCCATGCTATAGAATATTTGGAAGCTAATTATGGAAGCTTGTCTTGAGTTTGTAAGATAGACTTCTTTTTCTTTGGCTTTCCTTGATGTAACCTTGCTTATAGCTGCTGTTTTTGATAGGTGTTTGGAAAGCTCTGTAGGTAGTGCAATTTTCTTTGGCTCTCCTTGATGCTGCCTTGGTTTTATATAAATTTATTCTTTTACTGAATATTGTTTTACCATTTATTCTCAAAAAAAAAATCATTAATAAAAAAAACTCATAAAAATAATTATTTTCTCTAGCATTGTGCATAATTGGTACTCTTGAGTTGCAAGTGCAGTGTGTTGGCAGTAGACTTGGCATCTAGGCCTGTCCTATATTAAAATTTAAATTTTGATGCCAATGCTTTGGATAGTGATGCAACAAGTCTGGTGACACCAACCGAGGCACATATATGGAGATATTGAAAGATCCACTGTTATAGAAAGAGAAAATAATAGAGATGATAGATCAGATAGTTTTTTGGAACTTTATGAAAAATTAAAGCTTTAAATTCAGACTTTGAACCCCATCAAAGATCATCTTTAACAAAAATTATGACAGATAACCGAAATAATAGGCAACAACAGAATAATTCAACAAGTATCGACAGATCAATAAATTTGATAGATATAAAGAACACTAGAAAATATAGCTTAATATGTGATGATAGCAACAGTTTTCAAAATTCAAAAGTAACTGACAGACCTATATCTATAACATATAAAGACAAAGAAAAAGACTTGAAGAAAGTAGACTTAAAAACAGATACGAATGAAAGACTTATAGAAATAATGAAAGAAGAAAAAGGCATAGAAAAACAAAGAAGCAATAGCATAAAAGATAGCCTAATTATAGAAAGAACAACACGTATGGAAAATGAAGAAATATTAAAGGAAAGGAATAGTAAAAGCAATGATAGAAAAGATACAAAATGGAACATGGCAATAGTACTTTCAAGATAGTCAACTCAAAGGAGAAAGAATGTTTGAAAAAACCAAAAGAAACTCTGACAGAAAAGAAAGAAAGTAGTTCTACAAATATAATGCATAAAGAAATAGACATAGATATAGGAAAACACATGTCAAAAAAGGACATGCTAAAACCAAAAGAAAACAGTACTCTTGAAGAAGTATGTTAAAACCAAAAGGACATGTTAAGGACATGTTGAAACTATGATTTGATAAAAACGGATATTGATGTTATGATGTTGTTTAAATTTGAATTTAAGTATGTTAAACTGATATTTAAGGCTATAGGATCAATAAAATTCAGTTTTGATATCAAATTGCATCTATTATGCTCATATCGTGGTTATTTGTTCATGGAAAATGGTTGAAGACTGTTAAAACCATAGGTTTTTTTGCAGGTAAGCTTTACTTGCGAAATAGTCGCGAGACAGTCGCGGAAGCTTCTATCTGAATTTTGCGTTTTCACAAATTTTTTCATGGGAAAGCTTTACTCGCGAAATAGTCGTGAGACAGTTGCAAAAATCTCTATCTAATTTTTGTGTTTTCATTTTTTTGCCATAATTCATTTTCACAGGAAGAGCTTAGTCGAGAGATACTTGCAAAAATGACACTGAAGGGAATTTTTAATTTTTTCTAAGTGTTTTCAAGTATATAAAGTGCAAGGCTGTGTGAAATTAGATTATTTATGTTTTATATTTAAAAACCTTTAATTTAAAACATCTAGTGGGAGAGAGATACAAGGGTTGGATCTCACGGCCTCCATTCTCGGTTTATAGTAGTGTGATTAAGCATCTCGCCTTGGCGTATATGCCTTGCTTCCTTCAGAGGGTGTTTAATTCATGGTACTACAGATTAAACCTCTTAATGATGGATAATATGTGTTTTTACATTAAGAAAGACCACGCTACCGTGGAGTTACTTAATGACTCACATAAAATTCAGTCAATGGTGGACACTAGACTAAGTTTAATGTTAACCTCCCTTCGGAGCTATGTCACTATTCCTTAGAGGCTAAAGGAAAAATGGCATATTATTAATGTTTGATAAGAATTATCATGATAGCACTAATAATGAGAATAGTTTTGAATCAATCATAGTGTTTATAATTTACTTGCGTCCAAGGAATTTTAAACATGGGATTGGGTTTTCATTGCATATATTATTTTATGGTTTTATTAAGGTTCCATATTATATGATTATATGCTAAATTGATAATACCCATGTTTACCTATTATATTCATTTTATTATTTTCAAATTTGAACATGGCATCATTTAGCCCACTTATTACTATTCTTAATAATAATAAAAACTGACTGGATCCAACTATGTTGACTGGAAAAGAAATTTGGACATTATTCTTACAGCTGAAGAGCACCAATATGTACTTACTCAACCTTATCCTAGCTTTTCTTCAATAGATGCTCCTCCAAAGGAAAAACAGCGATATGATCGTTGGCAGAAATCTAATGAAATAGCCAAGTGCTATATCCTAGCATCCATCTTAAATGTTCTACAACATCAAATGTAGGATGTAGAACTAGTTTTAGACATTATGCTAACTCTGAAGGAGATGTTTGGTGAGCAAAGCCGTTTAGCAAGGTAAGAAATCATGAGGTAAATTTATAATACCAACTGACGGTAGTTCAGTGAGAGAGCATTGTCTTACAATAATCTCTAATCTGAATACATTAAAAGTTTTAGGTGCCAACATTGATGGTGAATCCCAAGTGGATATGATACTCCAGTCACTACCAGAATCATTCAAGGAATTCAAACTTAATTATAACATGAACCAAAAGATTTATTCTTTGTCTGAATTAATGAATGAGCCAGTGGTGGTGGAAGGCATTCTTGGTACTTCTAGTGTTGAAGCCAATGTGGGTGAAGCTTCTACTTCTCAACCTAAGTCGAAAGGCAAGGGTAAGAAGAAGAAGAAGAAGAAGAAGAAGAAGAAGAAGTACTTCACTAAGCAAGAGGGTAAACAAATTTCCTTAGGAGTTGCTGACAAAGGAAAGAAAACCAAAGGAAAGTATTTCCATTGTGGACTTAACAAATGTAATTCACCCTTTAGGATGAACTCATCCACTTGAGGACTTAATATATTCAAGCCATCCCATGGGATGAATCTGTCCACTTATGGACTTAACAAATGTAAATTACCACTTAGGATGTTCCTATTTACTTGTAGACTTAATAAATGTAAATCACCTCTTAGGATGAACCCGTCCACTTGTGGACTTAATACATTTAAGTCACTCCTTAGGATCAACCCATCCACTTGTGAACTTAATAAATGTAAGTCACCTCTTAGGATGAACCCGTCCACTTGTGGACTTTATATGTTCAAGCCATCCTGTGGGGTGAATCCATCCACTTATGGACTTAACAAATGTAAATCACCAATTAGAATGATCTCGTCCACTTGCGAACTTAATAAATGTAAGTCACCCTTTAGGATGAACCTATCCACTTGTGGACTTAACAAATGTAATTTACCCCTTAAGATGAACCCATCCATTTGTGGACTTAACAAATGTTATTCACCCCTTAGGATGAACCTATCCACTTGTGAACTTAATATATTTGAGCCATCCCATGGGATGAATTTGTCCACTTATGGACTTAACAAATGTTAATCACCACTTAGGATGATCCCGTCTACTTGTGAACTTAATAAATGTAAGTCATCCCTTAGGATGAACCTGTCCACTTGTGGATTTAATACATATAAGTAACCCCTTAGGATGAACCCATCCACTTGTGAACTTAATAAATGTAAGTCACCCCTTAGGATGAATCCATCCACTTATGGACTTAATAAATATCCTTGTAGACATGGGCACAACATTTTTGAATAACTCCTCTTATTGTGATAAATATGCAAGCAAAAGTTGTTCTTGAAAAATAAGAAATTACCCTTTGGGCTTAAAAAGTACTATAGATATTAAAAATTAACTAAAAGGAAATAAACTGGAAATGAGGAGTGTCATTGTCCGTGCCCTTGTCTACTGGTAATACTTCTCCAGGTTCTCCGTGTTCCATGAGTGGTGCAGCTTTTTCCCATCCAGCATCTCCAGGTGGTAGGTGCCTTTCCTTTGCCATGACGTGATCCTGTAGGGTCCTAGCTTTCCCTGGGTGGGATCTCTTATCGCACCCATCACCTTCCTCAGCTGGGATGAATGCCTCACTTCTGTATGCTAGTCGAAATAGAGTCTCTCCTGTAGGTGTCCTTGCCATCATCCTATAAGCCTATAAAATGCTTGGCAATTCTTATGGCCATATTCTCTTTGGCCCCTCAAGCTGAGTCTTAATGATTTTGAGTAAGGATTGGTTTGTGACCTTAACTTGTCCATTGGCTTGAGGGTGGGCAGGTGATGAGTAGTGATTCTTGATCCTTAACTGTGAGCAGAAATCCCTGAACGAATCATCGTCAAATTGCTTCCTATTGTTCGAGACTAGTACTCTAGGTATACCGTATTTGCAAATGATGTTCCTCCATACAAAGCTTCACACATTCTTCTCTGTAATGGTGGCAAGGGCTTCAGCTTCTACCTATTTGGTGAAGTAGTCTATGCCGACTATTAGGAATTTCAACTGTCTAACTGCTGTTGGGAATGAGCCTATGATATCCAACCCCCATTAAGCCTATGATATCCAACCACCATTAAGAGGCCATAGGGCTGTCATGTTAGGATGTGTGCCCTTAAATCCTATTGTATGATGCTGTGTATGACATTATGTATGACTTAATGTTATGATTAATAAAGTTGTTTTATTATTAGCTAAAATAATAGTAACATGAATATTCAGACATTATCATATAGTCCATGAGATGCATAGTATGTGATTTAATCACAGAAGATATAAGTCACAAGCTCTTTGTAAACTCAAAATTTAAGTTCCTAGTCGATGATAAAATTGAGCATTTCATTTTCGAAGACTATAACATATTAACTATGATGATTTCTCTTGATCATGGAAGTGAAGACTTCTAGTTGGTATGTTGATATGTTTTAAGAGTTAAGACATATTGAACTGGACCACTATGAGATTTATTATTCTCCTAACGACTGTTAAATAAATAATAAATCTCACGTCTTCTATTTACATGAACTCTTAATCCTGAGAGAATAATGAATCTGATCATGAGGTGTAGGTTGCTTTGATATATCAAGAGTAAGATCTAAAGTAACGATCAAAACCTTAGTATGTTGGGCAGTCACATTTAGTGTTGATGGAACATATATTCTCAAGATGGAATTCATATTTTCTTAACGGAGATATAAAATATTTCCTTGAGATAATTTTAATGAGTTTGGTTATTCAGAGTGTTAGGCCTAACCACTTTAGTAAGGGGATACTAAATTATATATTAATGAAATTGAATTTCATAAATATATGATGGATAACTTAGAGGATTAAACCGGGTACTCAAAGATTAAGATGTAGTAATCTTTAAAGTGGCAGTCTACATTTATGACTTTGTATTACTACAATATTTTATGAAGGGGTTATCTGTATAACAAAGTCTTGGGATATAATTTATTAATAAGGCTTAGAGTGCAATTATATTTATATAGTGATATTAAATATAATTAATGGTAACTTTGGACTTGTCAAGAGTTGACAGAAAAGCTTAATGCCCATTGGAGCTAGTGTCTTATTGGTCCCTTTTGGTCCCACTCCAAGCCACACACTAAAGCCCAATTGGAAAGGCCCAATAGGCCAGCCTAATTAGATAATTAGTTAGTTATAAAGAGAGAAACATATAGAATTTTTTTATTAGAGAATAAGAAAAAAAGAGACATCATTGTGAAATGGTGTGTTATGTGAGTGAAGCCACTCATTTTCTCTCCCTTGGAAACTGATTAGGAGACCACACTTTTTGGGCGTAAAGTGGAATTGGAGTGAAGATTAAAAGTGTTCCCAAGTACTTTTAATCTTTTGTTTTGAATTTCACCACACCAAGGTACGCTTTCTTGTTCTTAATCTCTGTATGGTTGGCCAATAGTATCTCGCCCGAATCATTTATGCACTAAAGACCGCGATCTTGAATGTTCCCACATATTCCTTCTTGGATTTCTCTCATGACATAATCTGCCTCCTCGGAGTTAAGACATATCAGGTACGAACGGGAGAAACCCCTTTTGTACAAGATGCCTTTCATCAATACAAACTGAGTTGCCTGAACCTTTAACTTCCTAGCAGCCTCATTACCATCTGGTAGCAGGCCATCCTTTAAGTAGGAGGTTATTGGTGTGGTCCAGTTGTCTTTGGAACCTATCTCCTACAAAATGATGCTATTTATTAAGGGTGAATTTTGAACAAAGTATAGTACCTGATTGGGGATGAGCATATGTTCTGCTAATGCAGCCTTGGCAAGGCGGTTGGCTTGTTCATTCTCTTCCCTTAGGATTTGAGCAATCTTTGCTTGGAGGTCATTCACTCGACTCTTCACTTGCTCCAGGTACTTCATCATCCGTTTGCCCTTGCAATCAAAGTCATCATTTACTTGATTTGTAACTACCTGAGAGTCATAATTCACGACTATATTTGTGGCACGTGCTGCTTTGGTCGAATCTAGGCCCATTATCAAGGCTTCGTATTCTGCCTCGTTATTGGTCATAAGGCAGTCAAGTCGGATCATGCATTTGATTTCGTCCCCTTCCAGGGAATGAAGTAGTGTATCAGCTCCAAATTACATGTTTGTGTCATATGCAAAACATAAACAGTAGAAAATTAAAGGATCTACTTCATTCACAATTGTTAACCATGTACTATGCAAATTTTAGAATTCAAGAATAAGAAAGCTTACCTTGGTGTGGTGGAAATCAAAACCAAAATCAGAAGTACTCAGAAACACTTTTAATCTTCACTCCAATTCCACTTTATGCCTAAGAAGTGTGGTCTCTCAATTAGTTTCCAAGGGAGAATGATAGAGTATCTCACTCTCACATACACATCATTTCATGATGATGTCTCTCTTTTTCACACATTAAAATTCTGTATGTTTCTCTCCTCATAATTGATTATCTAATTAGGTTAGCCTTTTAGGCCTTTCCAATTTGGTTTTAGTATTTGGCTTGGAGTGGGATCAAAAAGGGACCAATAAAACACTAGCTCTAGTGGGCCTTAGGCTTTTCTGTCAACTCTTGACAAGTCTAAGGTTATCATTAACTTTAGTTAATACCACTATATAAATATAGTTGTACTCTAGGCCTTATTTATAAATTATATCATAAGACTTTATTATACATGTAACCCCTTCATAAAATATTCGTAGTAATACAAAATTATAAATGTAGACTGCCACTTTAAAGATTACTACATCTTAATCCTTAAGTATCCGGTTTAATCCTTTAAGTTATTAATCATATATTTATGATATCCAATTTTATAAATATATACTTTAGTAACTATTTATTAAAGTAGTTAGGCCTAACATTCTGAATAACAAATCCATTAAATTTATCTCAAGAGAATATTTTGTGTCTCCGTTAAGAGACTATGAATTCCATCTTGAAAATATATGTTCCATCAACACTAAATGTGGTTGCCCAACATACTGAGGTTTTGACCGTAACTTTAGATCTCACTCCTAATATATCAAAGCAATCTACACTTCGTGATTAGGTCCATTATTCTTTCAGGATTAAGAGTTCATGTAAATATAAGTCGTGAGATTTATCATTCATTTGACAATCGTTAGGAGAATAATAAATCTCACACCAGTCCAATTCAATATATCTTAACTCTTAAAACATATCAACATACCAACTAGAAGTCTCCACTTCCATGATCAAGACAAATCATCTTAGTTGGTATGTTATAGTCTTTACAGATGAAATGCCCAATTTCATCACTGACTACAAACTAAAATTCTGATTTTACAAAGAACTTGTGACTTATATCTTCTGTGATTAAATCGCATAAATCACATACTATGCATCTCATGGATCAAATGATAATGTCTAATATTCATGCTCCCATTATTTTAGATTATAATAAAACAACTTTATTAATACAACATTAAGTTATACATAATGTCATACATAGCATCATACAATAGGATTTAAAGGAATTAAACCTATCATTCTCTTACTTGCCCTAAAGACTATTGTGCATTAATTTAACACCCATACCCTCCAAATATGACTCTGCTAGATTATTTGCACTTTCAATCTTTGTTACTACTACATTTCCATGAGCAACAATGTCTTGAATGATATGGTACTTTCTCTCAATGTGCTTTCCTTTCTTCTGATTCCTTGGATCTTTGGATTGTGCAATGGCTCCACCATTGTCGCAAAACAATATGATAGGAACTTGCTCCATTCTCACAACACCTAGATCAGAAAGGAATTTCTTGAGCCAAACAGCTTCCTTTGCCGCTTTACAAGCGACAACATATTCAACTTTCATGGTGGAGTCCACAATACAAAATTGCTTAACACTACCCCAACTTATCGCTCCACCTCCCAAGGTGAACACACAACCTGAAGCGGTTTTTCTAAAATCAAGATCTAATTGAAAATCTGAATATGTATAGCTAATAGGAATCAAATCCTCACACCGGTCAACAAGTTTATAATCTCTCGTTCTCTGTAGATATTTGAGAATATGCTTTAGAGCTTGCCAATATTTTTTTCCTAGATTTGATTGATATTGGTTGACCATACCAACTGAATAATAGATATCTGATTTAGTATAAAGCATGGCATACATGAGACTTCCCACTGTAGAAGCATAAGGAACTTGTCTCATCATATTTTCTTCCTCTTAAGTCTTAGGCCTTTGGTCATCAGACAGAGTAACTCCATGTCTGAAAGGAAGCAATCATTTCTTAGAGTTTTGCATGCTAAACCGTTCTAGAGCCTTATCTATATATTCAGATTGTGATAATCCTAACATCTTATTCTTGCGATCTCTCCAAAGCTTGATCCCAAGAATAAAGTTAGTCTCACCCAAGTCCTGTTAGGATGTGTGCTCTTAAATCCTATTGTATGATGCTATATATGACATTATGTATAACTTAATGTTGTGTTTAATAAATTTATTTTATTATTATCTAAAATAATGATAACATGAATATTTGGACATTATTATATAGTCCATGAGATGCATAGCATATGATTTTTGTGAAAAGTCACAGAATATATAAATCACAAGTTCTTTGTAAACTTAGAATTTATAGTTCGTAGTCAGTGATGAAATTGTGCATTTCATCTGCGAAGACTATAACATATTAATTAAGATGATTTATCTTGATCATGGAAGTGGAGACTTCTAGTTGATATGTTGATATGCTTTAAGAGTTAAGATATATTGAACTGGACCGCTGTGAGATTTATTATTCTCCTAACGACTGTCAAATGAATAATAAATCTCATGACTTTTATTTGCATGAACTCTTAATCTTGAGAGAATAATGCACTTGATCATGAGATGTAGGTTGTTTTGATATATCAGGAATGAGATCTAAAGTATCGATTAAAATTTCAGTATGTTAGGCAGCCACATTTAGTGTTAATAGAACATATATTCTCAAGATGGAATTCATAATCTTTTAACGAAGATATAAAATATTTTCTTGAAATAAGTTTAATGGGTTTAGTTATTCAGAGAGTTAAGCCTAACCACTTTGGTAAGAAATTACTAAAGAATATATTTATGAAATTAGATTTTATAAATATATAATGAATAACTTTAAAAGATTAAATCGGGTACTCAAGGATAAAATGTAGTTATTTTCAAAGTTGCAATCTATATTCAGAACTTTGTATTACTACGGATATTTTATGAAGAGGTTACGTGTACAATAAAGTCTTGGGATTTAATTTATTACTAAGGCCTAGAGTGCAATTATATTTATAATGATATTAAATATAATTAATGATAACTTTTGACTTGTCAAGAGTTGACAAAAAATCCCAAGGCCCATTAGAACTAGTGTCTTATTGGTCCCTTTTGATCCTATTCCAAGCCACACACTAAAACCCAATTGGAAAGGCCCAATAGGTCAGCCCAATTAGATAATCAGTTAGTTATAAAGGGAGAAACATACATAATTTTTTATAAGAGAATAAGAAAAGGAGAAATATCATTGTGAAATGGTGTGTATGTGTGAATGAAGCCACTCGATAATTCTCCATTGAAAACTGATTGAGAGACGACACTTCTTGGGCATAAAGTGGAATTGGAGTGAAGATTAAAAGTGTTCCCAAGTGCTTCTAATCTTGGTTTTGAATTTGTCCACACCAAGGTACGTTATCTTGTTCTTATATTCTAAAATTTACATAGTGCATGTTGTCAATTATGAATGAAATAAATCCTTGTGTGTTGCTTCCACTCTGTGTTTTGTATAAAATACAAAACTAGTTTTTCCAACAAGTCCTTCATATCAAATTGGCTTGGCAACCAAACCCTTACTGAGGACATTACCCCTACATTATTCCCAATGAGTAGAATATCATCGACATAGAGCACTAGGAACATTACTACTTTATCTCGATGTCTTTTGTACATACATGGTTCATCAAGATTTTATTTAAAACCAAATGACTTGATTGCTTGATCAAATCTGATGTTCCATGGTCTAGATGCTTGTTTAAGTCCATAAATGGACCTATTCAACTTGCATACCATATGCTCTTAGTTCTTTGTTATGAAACCTTCTAGTTGCATCATATAGATTTTCTATTCAAGATTGCTATTGAGAAATGTAGTCTTGACATCCATTTGCCAAATCTCATAATTATAATGAGCAATAATGGAAAAGAGAATTCTAATAGATTTAAGCATTGCTACTGGTGAAAAGGTTTCTTCATAATCAATACCTTCTTTTTGTGTATACCCTTTCGCCACTAGCCTTACTTTAAAGGTTTCAACCTTTCCATTTATCATTCTCTTTTTCTTGTAAACCCATTTGCAACTAACAGGTTTAATGCCGTTAAACACCTTTAAAAGATCTCAAACATGATTGAAACACATAGAATCCAATTCAAATTTCATAGCTTGGACCCAATAAGCTTGGACCCAATGATGTGCATCTATATCATTCATTGCTTCATCATAAGTGTAAGGATCAGTTTTAGCCTCTTCTGAGATAGCTTCAAAAGTTTCTCCCAAACCTATAAACCTTATAGGTGGCCTAACAATCCTCCCACTACGACGAGGCACCTGTGTACTTGACATTTCATGAGTAGTATCTTGTGGTGTATCTATTACAACCACATCATTCCTAGTTTCATCCATTGGTTGTTCAACTACAAGTTCACTCTTTTCAGCCAAGACAACTCTACTTCTAGGAGTAAAATTATTCTTATAGTCATTTTTCAAGAATTTAGCATTTGTACTAACAAAAACTTTATTATCCTTACGACTATATTATAAATAACCCCTAGTTTCTTTTGGATAACCTACAAGTAAACATACTTCTAACTTTGGTTCCAACTTATCCGGCTTCCCTTTTAACACGTGCAGGACAACTCCAAATGTAAAGATATTTCATACTATTCTTACACCCACTCCACAATTCCATGGGTGTTTTAGGAACAGATTTTGATGGAACTAAATTTAAAAGATGTATTGTTGTATCTAAGGCATAACCTCAAAAAGAAATTGGTAAAGTTAAGTAACTCATCATTGACCTAACCATTTCTAAAAGAGTTCTATTCCTTCTCTCCGCTACACCATTTTGTTGAGGACTTCCAGGTGTAGTCAATTGGGATATAATCCCATTCTGAATTAGGTAATCCTTGAAATTCTCAAGAAGGTATTCTCCACCACGATCAAATCGAATGGCTTTTATGTGTTTACCTAATTAATTCTCAACTTCAGCCCTAAACTCTTTGAACTTTTAAAAGTTTCGAACTTCTGTCTCATTAGGTAAACATAACTATATCTTGAGTAATCATCGGTAAAAGTGATGAAGTACTCATAACCTTATTTTGTTTTGGTTGACGTTGGACCACATACATCCGTATGAACTAATTTAAGCAACTCTTGGGCTCTTCTACCTTTTTCATTAAAATGTCGTTTGCTCATTTCAACTTCCAAACAAGATTCACAAACTGGAAATTCATCAAAATCCATGGGTTGTAAAAGTCCATCTTTGATTAGTCTTTGAATCTTATTTGAATTAATATGACCCAAACTTAAGTGTCAAAGATATGCATCACTTGTAGAAGGAATTTTTCTCTTTAATGATTTTACATGAGAGCTACAATCTAATTCAGAATTGTATAATTCATACTTATTAGGAGTTAAAATATAAAGACCATCCATAATATTGCCCAAATAGATAAACATTTCATCCTTCTTAATTACAACATTGTCTTTTAGGATAACACAATATTCATGTTTACCTAAATAAGTTGTAGAAATTAAATTCCTACGAACATTAGGTACATATAAACAGTCTTCCAATATTAAAAACCTAGAATTAAAGTATAAATTAAACACTCCAACAACCATAACCGGGATCATGCTTACATCAGCCAAAGTAAGAACTTCCAATGTTGGCACCTAAAACTTCCAATGTATTCATATTAGAGATCATTGTAAGACAATGCTCCCTCACTGAACTACCTTTAGTCATTTTGGTATTATGAATTTGTCTCATTTTTTATTGCCTTGTAGAACGGCCTTACTCACCAAACATCTCCTTCAAACTTGGTATTATATCCAAAGCTAATTCTACATCCTGCATTTGATACTGTAGAACATTTGAGATAGATGCTAGAATGTTGCACTTGGCCATCTCATTAGATTTTTGCCAACGATCATATCGCTATTTTTCCTCAAGATGAGCATCTAATGAAAGAAAGTTAGGACATGCTTGAGTAAGCACATATTTGGGCGAAAATGGGCAAAAGCCCCATTTCCTAAACTAATTAGGGAAATGTCCCTCTTTTGAAATTCGATTTTCTCATAATCGAGTTTCAAAGAAAAAAAACTCTAGAGCCTTATAGCGATGTTTTAAGGAGCCTATAATGACGTTTTAGGGACCTATAACGGCGTTTTGTAACTCGAGCTCCATAAACTTAAGTTACATGCAAGTTTTTCTTTTCTTTTTTTAACCTATAACTCGATTTCATGGAGCTCGAGTTACAAAACGCCGCTATAGGTCCTTAAAAATATCACTATAGGCTCCTTAAAATGTCGCTATAGGGCTTAACTTGATTTTGAGAAAATCGAGTTTCAAAAGATGGGCATTTCCTTAATTAGTTTGAGAAAGGGGGCATAATGTTTTTTTTTTTTGTGCGAAAAGGGGCATTTGCCCATTTTGGCCCACATATTTGTGCTCTTCAGCTATAAAAATAATGTTCAAATTTCTTTTCCATTCAACATAGTTGGATCCAGTCAGTTTGTTTTAATTAAAAATAGTAACAAGTGGGCTAAATGATGCCATGATCAAATCTAAAAATAATAAATATAAATATAATAAATAAACTAGACATTATCAATTTAGCATACAAACATATAATATGGAACCTTAATAAAATCATAATATAATATATGCAACAACATCCTAATTCCATGTTCAAAATTCCTTGGAAGCAAGTAAATTTTAAACACTATGATTGATTGAGAACTATTTTCATTATTAGTACTATCATAATAACTCTTATCAAACACTAATAACATGTCATATTTCCTTTAGCCTCTAATTAAATGTCATAGCTCCAAAGGGAGGTTAACATTAAACTTAGTCTAGTATACATCATTGATTGAATTTTATGTGAGTCATTAAGTAACTCCATCATTAAGAAGTTTAATCTATAGTTCAATAAATTAAACACCCTCCGAAGGGAGCAAGGCATATACACCAAGGCAAGGTCCGTAATCATACTACTATAAACTGTCAATGGAGGCCGTAAGATCCAACCGTTGTATCTCTCTCTCACTAGATGTTTTAAATTAAAGGCTTTTAATTTGTAAACATGTGTAATCTAATCACACACTACCTTGCATTTTATATATTTGAAAACAATTGGAAAAAGTTTAAAATTCCCTTCAGTGGCATTTTTGTGGGTATCTCACGATAAGCTCTTCTCGCGAAATGAATTAAGGCAAAAAAATGAAAACACAAAATTTAGACAGAAACTTTCGCGACTGTCTCGTGACTGTTTCGTGAGTAAAGCTTACCTGCGAAAAATTTTGTGAAAACACAAAATCTTGATAGAAGCTTTCGCGACTGTCTTGCGACTATTTCGTGAGTAAAGCTTACTTGCAAATGACCCGTGTTTTTAGTTTTTAAAGGGATGAACAGTTTTCAACGATTTTTCATGAACAAACAACCACCATATGAACATAATAAATGGAATTTGAGATCAAAACTGAATTCCATTGATGCCATAACCCTAAATATCAATTTACATATTTTAATTCAAATCTAAACAACATCATAACATCAATATCAGTTTTTATCAAACCATAGTTTCAACAACCATGCAGAAAATTAAATACATATATAATCTTCTAACATCATGAAACTATTATCTCTAATTTCAAAACTCACAAAACATGTTATATAGATTCGAATTGAAGACCATTCTGATACCAATTGTTGGAAAATTACATGTTTGTATCGCATACAAAACATGCGCAGCGAAAAATTAACGGATTTACTTCATTCGCAATTGTTAACATGTGCTATACAAATGTCAGAATTCAAGAATAAGAGAGCGTACCTTGGTGTGGTGAAAATCAAAACCAAAATCAGAATTACTCGAGAATACTTTTAATCTGCATTCCAATTCCACTTTACGCCCAAGAAGTGTGGTCTCTCAATCAGTTTCCAAGGGAGAATGATAGAGTGTCTCACTCTCACTTACACACCATTTCACAATGATGTCTCTCTTTTTCACATATTAAAATTCTGTATATTTCTCTCCTTATAAATGATTATCTAATTGGGCTAGCCTTTTGGGCCTTTCTAATTAGGCTTTAGTATGTGGCTTGGAGTGGGATCAAAAAGGGACCAATAAGACACTAGCTCCAATGGGCCTTGGGCTTTTCTCTCAACTCTTGACAAGTCCAAGGTTACTATTAACTATATTTAATATCAATACATAAATATAGTTGCACTCTAGGCCTTATTTGTAAATTATATCCTAAGACTTAATTATATATGTAACCCCTTCATAAAATATTTGTAGTAATACAAAGTCATAAATGTAGATTGCCACTTTGAAGATTACTACATCTTAATCCTTGAGTACCCGGTTTAATCCTTTAAGTTATTTATCATATATTTTTGAAATCCAATTTCATAAATATATACTTTAGTAACTATTTACTAAAGTAGTTAGGCCTAACATTCTAAATAACAAACACATTAAACTTATCTCAAGGGAATATTTTGTATCTTCGTTAAGAGATTATGAATTCCATCTTGAAAATATATGTTTTATTAACACTAAATGTGGTTGCCCAACATACTGAGGTTTTGACCATAACTTTAGATCTCACTCATGATTAGATCCATTAATCTCTCAGTATTAAATGTTCATGAAAATATAAGTCATGATATTTATCATTCATTTGACAGTCGCTAGGAGAATAATAAATCTCACAGAGGTCCAGTTCAATATGTCTTAACTCTTAAAACATATCAACATATCAACTAGAAGTCTCGACTTCCATGATCAAGACAAATCATCTTAGTTGATATGTTATAATCTTCGCAGATAAAATGCCCAATTTCATCACCGATTACAAACTAAAATTCTGAGTTTACAAAGAACTTGTGACTTATATCTTCTGTGACTAAATCGCATAAATCATATAATACACATCTCATGGACTATATAATAATATCCAATATTCATGTTACCATTATTTTAGATTATAATAAAACAAGTTTATTGATACAACATTAAGTCATACATAATGTCATACATGGCATTATACAATAGGATTTAAGGGCACTAAACCTAACACCAGTCTCACCTGCCTATTTGTTGGATGATCTGTCCATGTGGATACTCCATTGCAATTGCACTCCTACCCCTTAGTGTTTCGCATTGGTGAATTCTACGATGAAGTCAGCGATGACCTACCCTTTTATGGTTGTTTATGGGTGATATTTTATGTCGAACTCACTCAACTTAATTGCTGATAACGCCATCCGTCTAGCTGTTTTAAGGCTACACATTGCTCTCTGCAAAGGTTTCTCTATCAAGACGGCCATAGTATAAGTCTAGAAGTATGGCTTGAGTTTACGAGCTACAGTCATTAATGTGAAGGCGAGCTTTTCCATTGGGGTGTACCTTTCTTCTGTGCCACAGAGTGCCCGGCTAGTGTAGTACATAGGTTTCTGTACCCTATCTTCTTGCTTACTGACATTCAGCCCATTCAAACGACTTCTTCAATGTGTGAAAGAAGGGCAAGCACTTGTCCGTTGCTCTTGAGATAAAGCTATTTAGTGCGGCTATTTTGCCGTTAAGGCTCTATACTTCCTTGATGTTTGTTGGCGATGTTATCTCCATTATTGCCCGTATCTTGTCTAGGTTGACTGCAATACCTTTCTAGGATATCGGTACCCCAAATGCAAATTTGTTTGGATTCAATTTCATATTGTAGGAACGAAGGGTATTAAAGGTTTCCTTGAGGTCATCCAAATGGTCGTCTTCCTGTACATTCTTTACTAACATGTCGTCTATGTAGACATAAATGTTCCTCCCAATTTGATGTGCAAACATCTTGTTCATTAGCCTTTGATATGTGGCACCAGCATTCTTGAGTCCAAATGGCATTACTTTATAACAAAAGAGACCCTGGCTGGTGATAAAAGAAGTCTTTTCTTGATCGGCTTCATCCAGCTTGATTTGGTTATAACCAGGGAATGCGTCCATGAAGCTCAGCAACAAGTGTCTTGCTGTCAAATCCACCAAGATGTCAATCTACAAAAGCGGGTAGCTGTTTGTAGGGCATGCCCTATTGAAGTCCGTGAAGTCTACGCATATCCTCCACTTTTCGTTGACCTTTTTGACCATCACCACGTTGGCCAACTAGTCAGGGTAGTATACTTCTTCCTTATGAATTCTGCTTCCTGTAACTTGCAAACCTCTTCTGCTATGGCCTTGTCCTACTCTTGCATGAACATCCATTTCTTCTAGCGGATGGGGTAAAATGAGGGCGATACATTCAATTTGTGGACTATGCACGAAAGATCGGTTCTGGGCATGTCTTCATGGCTCTAGGCAAAGATGTCCTAGTCTTCCCTTAGAAATACTGTGAGTGCGCAAGGGACTGGTAGGCTAGGGAGAGTACCTATTCTTGTCATTTGCTCGGGCTTAGAGTCATCAAGGAGTACCTTTTCCAATCCTTCCACTGGTTCTGCCACCGTCCATTGTTCTCCTATGCACATTGTTTGTAAATGGTTCTCTATCTCCAGCATGGCAATGTAGCACTCACGTGCTGCTACTTGATCCCCTCGTACCTCTACCACCAGGAATGTGACATCCTTGGTGATCTGCTAAGGGTAATCACTGACTGTTACGGGCAAAGTGATCGCACCGAATGGGTACACTCTTGTTCCTCTGAATCCAAAAAGTGATGCGTTAGTTGGAACTAGCCGTTCTCTCCCAATTCTCATCAGCTAGAAGGCTGGGTAGTAGAGTATATCAGCAGAGCTCCCGTTGTCCACCAGGACCTGGTGAGTGTTGTAGTCCCCAACTCATATGCTCACTACAAGCACATCATCTTGTGGGTGGTAGATGTTGGAAAATTTAGACCCCAGTTGATGGAATTAATAAGTTTTAAACCCAAGTTGTTAATTAGATTTATTATGTATAAAACTTGTTAAAAAAAACAAACATCAATATCATGCACAACGGAAAATTAAATAAGGCAAGATATGATGACCTAGGAAAACCAATGAAACAAACTAGTTTCACTATAAAAAAACCTAGGGGAAAACCTTCTCAAAAGAAATTCACTATAGTAAAGAGAAGTTTCAGATCTAGTACAAACCTTTGTCCCTAAATTCTACAACCCTCATAGATGAACATACAGTAGAAACCTTCTACTGCTTCAGAACCTCTAAACTCTTCAATATATGAACGCCACCCTTTTGATGCACGGATCCCAATATGTGACTAACTTCTTTGTACGAATCCTAGTATGTGACTCACTCACCAACTTGAGTAAGAAGAATGTTGGTTGTAAAGTTCTTCACTTCATCAATAATAAAGATTAAGAAACACTTGGTTACAAAACCCTAAGACGCAAATACGTAGTAGTTTCTTTTGGAGAGAATAAAACATTGGTCACCTTTTTCATATATTCTCCTTGTATTTTCTTATGTGATGACCTTTAAAATAAGCCTTATATATATTTAGGGTTGTGAGAAAAGAAACCCTATACATACATGTCAGCATGGGCTGAAAATCAGATCTGAAAATTCTGATTTCATAATTCTCGATAGATAGCTATCTGTCAACAGCTGTCGAGCTATCTATCCAGCTTTGATGAACAGCTTCTCTTCACTTGTTTCTTGGTCCAATCTTCATGGCTTTAATACTAGACTTGAACAACATGTTTCTTGAAGTACTAAGCCCACCCCAAATCTACTAATTACAAGAAAATGCATTTTGTCAAAGGATTAGCCAATTACATAAAATATGTCCATAACAATGGAGAAGTTGAGCATCCTCCTTTGTGAACCTAATTACAGGGTTATTGATACGCGCCATCTTTGGGACTAAACCCGTCAACTGGACGTTTTGAACCATCCTGAGATAAGTCTTGCGTGCTTTCTTGGTTGAATGGGAACTTGTGGTGCCCCTTACAATCATCCTTATGTCTCTTAGGGGTGGTCTGGGACGCTCGTTTTCTCTTCGGGCGCCTTGCTCTTATGGTTGGTCTGTCCTTTCCTTGTTGACGAATCTCTACAATTTTCCTTGTATGATTAGGGCTTCTATCTACTGCTTCAAGTCATAGCAGTCATATGTATTGTGACCAATTATAAGGATATACTCAGTACTCACTTTTGGATCCAGTTTAAATAATAATGCTGCCGCCTTATAAAATCTGTTATGAAGGAGTTTGAATATAGAATCAACTGTGACTTTTGGGATCATTTGATAATATTTGGAAAAGGCAGTAAATGCAGTAATTTTTTTTTTTATTTTTTTTAAGAAACAGATGCACAAAAAAAAAAAAAAAAATGAGAGAGAGGAAGTGAGATAGCATATGCAGTTATAATACTCAAAATAATATTTTTCAAATGTTACGAGTATTTGAATTGATTAAAATTTATATTATGGAATGGTTGGAGAAAAATATAAAGGATTATCATGGAAAGTTTGACAAAAAATGATAACATTCAATAGACTAGGGACCTCTTCAGTCTTGTTCGCATAACTACTTTGAAATGCAATTCGTAGCTGCTTTTATAAAATCTGTTGTTGGATAGTAGTTGCTTTTTGAAAAGTAGCCTAATTGCTTGCGACAGTAGGAGTGTAGGGCAGCCCAAATTTTAAGGAGACAACTTTGTGCTACATCTCACCACATGAGAAATTGTGAGTGATGGAACTGTTATGGTGGGTCATGTAGGGACACACTTTCACCACTCATAACTTACCACGTGGCGAGTTGTAGCATCAAGTTATACACAAAGTTGTGTTCTGAGCATTATTCAATTTTAAGTATTATATGGTGAGTACATGCAATCAATAAATACAACAAAATGATTCATTTTTAATCAAATAACAAGGACTATGTACAAATATTAATTATAGGCAAAATTACCTTTTCATCCATATATTTTGAGGGCATTGTCAATTTGATTCTTGTGTTTTCATAACAATCAAGTTGATTCTTACATCTTGTTCCGCGACATTAATTGCCGCATGTAGTTTGGTGTTGGCGTGTAAGTGTATTCCTTTATCTCATCCTTCTTTTCTTGTATATATGTGTGTATGTGTGTATGTGTTTCTCAAAAAAAAAACAAAAAAACAAAAAAAAACAAAAAAAAGTTGATCCTTACATTTAATAATTTACGGTCAATTTAGTCCCTCTCATCATCTTATATATGAAAAACATCTACTTGACAAATGAATGAATGATATACACTGCTGTCACACACAAATTTTATGTGGCTAATAAAATATTAATAAAAAATGCAAACATCTACGTGACAAATGAATGAATGATATGCACTGCTGTTACGCATAAATTTTATGTGGCTAATAAAATATTAATAAAAAATGCAAAGTCTAATCCGTACATATCTAAATTCATAGATCAAAACTTTAATTTTTTCTTTTTTCTCTCCTATGTTTTTCTTCCTACATGCAGACCTCACTCTCTTAGCCATCGTCATCACGAGGATTTCTCCACATAAGGCAAATTGATTCCCAAGGTCACAAAACCCAAGCCAGAGGGTGATTTGAAGCTTTACAAGTTGGTGAGGGGGCCATGGGAGATCGAAGACAAGCTTTGGGAAGATATCGGTTAGGGAAATTTGAAATAAAGAAAACTGAGAACCAAGTCATAGAGCCGTGTCTAAATTCAGTTGCGTTCAATAGGTTGAAGTTTATGAGGCAGAGATGGAATTTGGAGGACGTTAAGGTTTCCAAGTTGGATATGAGGAAGGTTTAATTTGAGTGCGCTCCATGATTCTAGTTTTAAGTCAAGTTCCACAGGAGCAAATGGGTTATTGAACACTCCAAAGATGAAGAAGAAGTTGGTATTGGACAAAGTTCAAAAATGAAAAGAGCAATTTTGGTTCTATGGCTAGTAAAATTATTAAACATGATGCGACTTCATCAACACCACTGGATCTGTGATCTATGTGGCTTTTCAGGGTTGTTAATTTGTGGTGTATACACAAAAGTTGTGTTATGTTTGGTTATTAAGAAAGTGGAAGAAAAGAAAAGAAAAGAAATTAGAGATTGAAAATTTGTGACCTTGGGAGTCAATTCGCTTTCTACGGAGAACTCTCATAATGAATTTAAATTAAATTTACATTTTGATTTATGGGATTGTTGAATCTATTGAAACAAGGAACCAAGTGTGTGTTCGGCATTAGTGTATTTATCTTTGTACATATTACTTTTTGTTGTAAGTGTGCTAAAATATACTTGTACTTTGAAAAAAAAAGAAAAAAAATGATGTTTTAAAAATTTGTACATAAAAGTTAGACATAAACAGACACTAGATATATTTGGTTTGGGGAAAGTGCAAGATAGATTAAGGCTGTGTTTGGTTTGATGTAAAATGTTTTTTGAGCGCAAAAAATATTTTCAGGTAAAAATATTTTTCAGAAAGGAAAATATTTTTAGGTGTTTGGTGGTATTTTAAAAAATACATTGAAAAATATTTTTTAGTGTTTGGTTGTATTCTTGAAAATACTATAGAAAATACATTTTCTACTTGTTGCTCACATTTTCTCACATATTCTCGGCTTCCAAGCAAATAATATCATTTCTCAATAGAGAAACACAACACAAACAAAACCCAAAAAAAAAAATTCATCAAATCCAGTCAGAGAAGAACGAAGAGAGAGAGAGAGAGAGAGAGAGAGAGAGAGAGAGAGAGAGAGAGAGAGAGGCGGCTGGGTTCGACGTTGAGGCGAGATCGTGTGGTGGAGGCATTACGAAGGCTCGATCTCGCCGGCGATTGGGGTTTTCATATTGAGGCGACTGGGTTTTTTGTGATCGGCGATGGCGATGGCGATGGACGATGGTTTCAGGGTTTTCCGCGATTGGTAATGGTTTCATGGTTTTAGCGTTGAGGCATCGTTTTTTGCGGTCGGCGATGGTGATGGCGATGGTTTCATGGTTTCAGATCGGCAATGGCGAAGGCGATCTCGCCGGCGCGAGTTAGGGTGCAATCTCGCTGGCGCGAGTTGGGGCGCTATCTCTCTACTCTCTTCTCTCTCTCTCTCTCTCTCTCTCTCTCTCTCTCTCTCTTTGCGCGTCTAAGTCCGGAAATGGTTTGAAGTGAAAATTTTCACTTCAAACCATTTCCATGGTCAAAGCCTCTCTTTTATAGTCAAATGAAATGGTTTTCCGGAAAAATTATATTTTCTATGCTCAACCAAACACGTGGTGAGTTGTAAAATGATTTCCTGTAATAGTTTGAAGTCAAAACAAACACAGCCTAAAAGAAAAAAAAGAATATAAAGAAAATAAATTTTTTTGGTTAAAGAAAAAGAATTATATTTCATTACTTTTTGCTTAGGAAAAAGACCGTTTTGGCTTAACAGTTCATCCTATAAGCACTTAACTTTGCTCATTATGTGGTTTAAAAACTTTGCAGGGGAAGCTCTAGTGTGGGAAAGGAAAGGCTGGATAGAGCCGTTGGAACTAAGGATTGGTTTGAGAAGTTTCCTGCAACAAAGGTTTTGATTCTAGATTGTGGGACATCAGATCACAAACCTATATTGGTTCAATTGGATGATATACCTATGAAGATAAACAAGCCTTGGCGGTTTGAACAAATTTGGTTGGAGTGTGAAGGATGCCATGATACTTTGGAGTTAGCGTGGAAGGATGAGGTGGTGGATTCTCCGATGGGCAAGGTAGTAACAAAGGTGAAGAGGTGTCAAGAAAAATTGAAGTGGTGGAGTAAACGATGTTTTGGCAACATCACACATGAAATTGCCAAAAAAAAGAAACAACTTAGAAAGGCAGAAGAGGTAGCTTTTGGGAAAGCAGTGTTGAGCAGGTGGTGAAATTAAAAGAGGAGCTAGCGGAGTTAATCTTGAAGGAAGAAAAGTTGTGGTAACAAAGGTCTACAACGCATTAGGTTAAAGGCAGGGGATAAAAATTCCAACTATTTCCATAATAAAGGTTCTCAAAGGTGTAGACAAAATAGAATTTTGTGGTTATTTGATTTAAGGGGAATTATGTGCAAGGGAGATGAGAATGTGGCTGGCTTGTTACAAAAATTTTATCAGACTTTGTTTACATCTTCAAATCCGAGTGATATGGATGAAGTAACTCAACAACCGACTAGGGTGGTGATAGAGGAGATAAACAGTGATTTAATAGGAGATTTTACAAGAGCTGAAGTTGGGTGGCTCTTAATCAAATAGTTCCTGAAGAGGGAAAAATTGATGATGGATGCTCTTTAAATTCCCTAGCCTAGGTAGGACGGTTCCAATGTGGACGGATAGATATTGGAAGGACGCAAGCTAGATGGCCGTTAGAAAAGCACCAACACAATCAATATCAATATAAAGATAAATGAAGGTGTGTATAAATGAAAATGCATGACCATGTGGCATGCAAAAATAAAAACATCATGGGCTCAGCCCAATCCAAACTTACCAGCACACAACAATTTAACATAGTAATCACATATCTTAAATGCATGAACATATAGTTAAAATGCAAATGTGATGCAATGCATGAACATTGACGATCATTTACAACCCATCCCAAAAATTCACCAAAACTTCATCAACTTTGAAAAACCCCAAAAATTAAAAAAAAAAAAAAAAACCAAAAACCTAGGTCTAATGCATGAAATGCATGAAGAATGAAGGATTAAAACCCTTACCAGTGAAGAAGAACAAGATCTTGGCCGAAGAACACTTGGGAAAGAAGTTTGGAGTGAGAGAGAGAGGTTTTGGGAGGTGAAGAGGTGAAATCTGTTGAGAGAAATCGGGGAGGAATGAGATAAAATCGCACTGAAACATATATATATATATATAATTTCATAAAGCTCGATGGATCGAGATGATCAAGATTTAAAACACGAGAAACAGCTGTCGAAGAGCTATCAAGGATCTGTTAAGAGGTTTCCACAGCACAAGGGTCTCGATGGATCAGTAAGTTATCGAGCATCTATCGAGAAGACAAAAACTTTCTCAATGGATCGAGAAGCTATCAAGAATGCAATAAAAAGAAGCTAAAAGGGCTTGATAGATAGCTTAGCTATCAAGAGATGTCAAGAAGCTGTCGAGATTGCTTTTAAAACAGTTTTTCAAGAAGAGAAAAACATAGACACGAATGCAATCAAACATGCAATTTAACCAAAAATCCAAACAACAATTTTAGCTCTAAAAAACAACTCTCAATAAAAAATGTCATGTATTTAGATCCAAAACACACACACACACACACACACACACACACACACACACACACACACACACACACACACACACACACTAAACACGTCTAACCAATTTTATATTTCAAAAACAAGGTAAGACAGTTTAGTGGGCATACATTAGCATATGTATTCCTTGATATGGCCAAATCATATTGTACCTACACATGTATCAAAAGTAGAAAAGAATATTGTTTGTTGCGTGTGAAAAACATCGTAAGATTGCATAAGTATCTACATATTATGACGATTTGAGATATGAGTAAATCAATTTAACTCACACACAATTATAACTTCTTGATGGGGACAATTACCTTCAATACATCCTATAACTTCCACATCTCCTAGAATATACGCTTGCAATCATATTTTCAAGCATTTTGATTCTTTTTTTCTTTAATTTTTGTTTGCATATATTATTCTATTAAGTATATCGTGCATGAGCATATAAGAGAGAGAAAACAAATGCCCAATTATGTTAAGTTTTTGACATTGCACTTTTGCTATGCCAAAGCATACTAATGTCATTTCATGATTGGCGGGTAGCAGTGGTGAGATGGTTATTTATGCCTTTCTCTTAAGATTTTCTAGTACATCCCGTCAAAAAGAGTGATACAAGTTTTAAGTATAAGAGATAACTTAATTTTACTCATCACGAACAAGAGCCACAAAGCTCATTTGCTTAGTTGTGCATAGAGATGCTCATCCAAGTTACATGAGATACAAAGTTTAGAAAACTTTGTTTCATTGGCCATTGAACGTACAAAAGTACCAATGTACACAAACACACACTATTTTTGTATTTTTCTAATTTTTCAATTTTTTTTATTTTTATTTTTATGGAGGAAAACAAAATAATACAAAACTGAAAACAAACAAACAAAAACATTTTAAGCATAGCAATGCATAAAAACTAAACTAACTTAAAATAAGAAAGTAAAATACACAAGTAATGAAAAAGCAAAAACAAGAAGAGAAGAGAGAGGAAAAATGACTAAACCACTTGGAACCTTTTTCCTTTCACACCTTGAAAGAACCTTTCCTTTTGGCGAATCCTTGAACCGGCGGTGAGGGGGAAGAATTGCAACCGTTCAAGTTCGAAAGGAACATAAGGGCATTAAGGAGAGCTCCAAGAGGAGCAAGAGAGGATGGAAACAGACTCAAGTTTCCTAATGAGACCATACTGTTGCTCTGTTGAATGGCTTGCTACTTGTAGCAATTAGATCGAGTATGTCCAGCTGCTCCACAACGATGATAGAGATGCTACTTCTTCTCTTTAGACTTTTGAGCATTTCTCTTCTTAACCCTAGACTTTTGCAGATTGCCAACTAGCTCTGTCAAAGGAATTTTGTCAATATCCTTTGACTTCTCAATCATGGTGATCTTGGCATGGAATCTCTGGAGGAGAGATATGAGCACCTTTCTAATAATCTTAGGCTTGGGAATGGTTTCCCCAAGATCAAAGGCCGAGTTCACAATGTCCTTGAGTTTGGCATAGAACTCATCAAATGACTTATCCTCCTCCATCTTGATCTCTTCTAAGCTTGTAGTGAGCCTCTGTAGCTTCAAATCCATGAGAACCTTTGTTTCCTTACAGGCTGTCTAGAGAATGTCCCCCGCTTCCTTTGCAGTTTTAGTGAAGGATATCTTTTTGAATTCTTCATTTGTGACCGCACTGAATAAGGAATTCAATGCCTTGCTATTGAAGTTTGACACCTTGATCTTAGCATCATTCCAGTCGGTCAGCGCTTCCTTCGGCTTGGTCCAACCTATCTCCACAGCTTGCCACACTTTCTCATCTAATGACTGCAAAAAAGCTTTCATGCGTACTTTCTAGTATGTTAGGACATATGTAGTTCAAGTTGTTGACATATGTCACTATTTTATGTAATTGGCTTTTCTTTTGAAAAAACACACTTTACTTATAATTGGGTAAATTTAAGATGTGTTTAACACTTCAAGAAATAGTGTTTCAAGATCAAGTGTTAAAGTCATCAAGTCTGTCCAAGAAACAAGGTGGAAAGTGCAAGTTATTAAAGCTCGACACCTAGTCTCGACACATGCATCTATCGAACTTTAGAAGCTGTTTCAGCCCCGAGGCTCGATAACTTCTCGACAGATCCTCGACACCTCTATCTGTCGAGATTTAAAGAAAACAGATTTTCAGTTCTGTTTTAATTCCAATCCGTGAATGTGTCTTTGGGATTTCTTTTCTCCTAACCCTAGACATATAAAAGGATTGTTTTAAGGGCCGTCAAAGGGATGCAAGTTGCACAAGCAATGAGCAATCCTTGTACAAGCAATTTGTGATCAAAGACAAAGTTCATGCCCTAGTTCATCTCTTGAAGAAGTTGCAGTGTAATGTGCACCGTAGGGTTTTGTAACCAAGTATCTTCTTGATCTTCATCGTGTGGATGATTTGAAGAACTTTGCAGCCAACAACTCTCTCTCCAGTTGGTAAATTGAAGTCGTGTACTAGGATCCGCGCAATTGGTTAGTCACGTACTTGGAGCCGTGCATCAAGAGGAGAAACTGTCACTATAGAACAATTCCAATTGGGTATTGGGGTAAGGGTTCAACTGTAGGTTGGTAAGGTACTCGGATTCCTTACTTGTAATCGCTTGTTGTGATAATAGTGGAGTTTCGGGAGTGGTGACCTTAAATCACCCGGTGTGGTTTTTGCCGTCAGGTTTTCCCCATTCATAAACAAATCACCGTGTCTTTTATTTACCACTGCGTGCGTACTTTAGTTATTGGTGATTTGTTTGTGCTGCTACGTGAATTTGCATGTTTACTTGATTAATTAATAATTTGGCTAATTAATCAATTTAATTAATCACAAGGAGTCAACACGTATGTGGTCTATTAAGTGGTATCAGAGCAGGCACACTCTAATTAGGGTTTAATCCTTGTGTGTGATCCATTGACCCCTGTTAGTCGTGGATAGAGGTCAGTCTCTTACTTGAAGAAATTTGTGTTATCAAATACATCTTGTTTTTCTAATCTCTATTTCTTTGAGTGCCTCAGAAAACACAAGTCTAAAAGTTATTTGATTTCCTCTGTGATGATTATTGGAAAGGATCTCAGTTTATACAAGTAGGAACTAGACTGTCTCAAAATTAAAATGTGCAAAAGAGTTTGTCTGAATAGAGCTAAAATTAAAGGCCTAGCTCGGAAAAAGCAGATGAGAGAAAATACCATTCCCACTAATTTGTCATCTAAGCACGAAGTGTGTTTTATGATGAAGTCCGCCTTTAAAGTGATGGACACGTGCTTGTGGTACCTTGACAGTGGTTGCTCAAAACACATGACTGGAGACCGATCCCTCTTCAAAGTCTTCAAGTCTAAGAAAGGTGGAAATGTCACTTTTGGTGATGGAAGCAAATCACAGATAAAAGGGAAAGGAATTATCTCTCTACCTGGACTACCGAACATCGCAAATGTTCTCTATGTGGAAGGCCTAAAAGTGAACCTTCTGAGCATAAGTCAGATATGTGATCAAGACTTCATGGTGATATTTTCCAAAGGAAAGTGGCTTGTTATGGATAAGTCTGGAAAGAAACTCATAAGTGGTGTTCGTACTCTAGACAACTGTTATAGATTGGTACCTGATGCTGATAGTGTATACAATAGTATTCGGTTACCAAATGAAGATTTGAGGCATCAGCGGATGGGACATGCTAGTTACAAACATCTCTCTATTGTATCTAAGCATGAATCGATTTTAGGGATGCCAAAGCTTAGTAGACTGAACAATGTTGTGTGTGGACCATGTTAGCTTGAGAACAGACGAAAGCTAAGCATCCAAGCACCCAGACATCAGCTACATCTAGACCATTGGAGCTACTACATTTAGATCTCATGGGTCCTACGAGAACCAAATCCCTTAGAGGTAAGAGATACATCATGATTGCAGTAGATGACTTCACTTGGTACATTTGGGTCATCCTTCTATGATCCAAGTCCGATGCTCCTGAGTACATTGAAGCACTGTGTACAAGACTGCAAAATGAAAAGAGCCTAAAAATTGACCGAATTCGAAGTGATCATGGTAAAGAATTCGAGAACTCATACATGGAGTCATTCTGTACAAGATCAGGTATATCTCAAGAATTCTCTGCTCCTATTACTCCTCAGCAGAATGGTGTAGTAGAAAGAAAGAACAAGGTTATCCAAGAGATGGCTAGAGCCATGTTGCACAGTAAGGATGTGGCTAGAAATTTTTGGGGAGAAGCAGTCAACACTGCATGTCATACGGTGAACAGTGTACTTCAAACCGGCACCAAAAAGACTCCATATGAGTTGTGGAAAGGAAGAAAGCCAAATGTGAAGTATTTCAAAATTTTTGGAAGTACTTGTTTCATCCTAAAGGATAGAGAGAATGTGGGAAAGTTTAATTCCAGAAGTGATAAAGGGATATTTTTGGGATACTCTTCTACAAGTAAGGCTTATCAGGTATATAACAACAGAACCATGAAGGTCATGGAAACAGTGAACGTTGTTATTGATGAGTCTTCAGATTTTAGTTTTGAGAAAATTGATGAGGAACTCCCTAAAGAAATTCTTCCTCCTGAACCTAGGAGAGCTCCGGAACTCATGGAACAAGAGCCCACATCCCTAAGTACTCTTGGTACTCCAAGTGTTGCAGAAGAGTAAACAGACATGCCTACATCACAAGATTCTGAATGTCATGAAGAAAAAGGACCCTCCTCCATAATTAAATTAAATCATCCTCTAGAAACCATTGTGGGAAATACGAATGAACTTACATTGTGGAAACGCACAGTTGATAAGTGTGTTGCTAACTTTGTGTCATACTCTTGTTATTTGTCACAGGTTGAACCCACTAAAGTTGAGGAAGCTCTTCAGAATGAAAGTTGGGTTAAAGCAATGCATGATGAACTACTTCAGTTTCAGAGGAATGATGTGTGGACTTTAGTTCCTAGACCGGAGGGCGAGCATGTCATCGGCACAAAGTGGATATTCCAAAATAAGACTGATGAGGAGGGCAATGTGATCCACAACAAGGCTCGACTTATAGCTCAAGGATACACTCAAATGGAGGGAATAGACTATGATAAAACATTTTCCCCAATTGCTTGCATGGAGTCCATTAGAATTCTTCTCGCCTTAGCTTGTCACTTGAAGTTCAAGCTCTACCAGATGGATGTGAAAATAGCTTTCTTGAATGGATTACTTAAAGAGGATGTCTATGTGGCTCAACCTAAAGGATTCATTGATCCACACTTTCCGGATCATGCGTTGTATCTCAAGAAGGTCCTCTATGGATTAAAGCAAGCATCTAGAGCTTGGTATGACCGGTTGACTCAATACTTGATATCCCATGGGTTCACAAGAGGAAAGGCTGATCAGACTCTCTTCATCAAAAGAAAAGATGGCGAGCTGGTGGTTGCTCAAGTCTATGTTGATGATATCATCTTTGGATCAACTAAGGATGAACTTGCTCAAGACTTCTCAAAACTCATGCAAGCAGAGTTCGAGATGAGCATGATTGGAGAGCTATCTCACTTTCTTGGACTACAGATTCGTCAACAAGATTTAGGTATATTCATCTCTCAATCTAAATATGCTAAGAATCTTGCGAAAAAGTTTGGATTAGAATTTGCTAGTTCTGTTAGAACCCCCATGAGCCCAAATGTTAAACTCACTGTTGACATGTTAGGTAAAAGTGTAGATTCTTCACTTTATAGAAACATGATAGGTAGTCTTCATTACCTTACTGCTAGTAGACCTGACATTAGCTACAGTGTAGCAGTGTGTGCTAGATATCAGGAAAATCCCAAAGAGTCACATATGACTACCTTAAAAAGAATCATAAAGTATGTCAAGACTACTGCCAACTTTGGTGTGTCGTCTAGCAAAGACACAAATAATGTCTTAGCTGGTTATTCTGAAGCTGATTGGGCTAGGAATGTTGATGATAGAAAAAGCACTTCAGGGGGTTGTTTTTATGTGGGTAATAATCTTGTCTCTTGGATGAGCAAAAAGAAAAACTCCATCTCTTTATCCACTGCTGAAGCTGAGTACATTGCTGCTAGTAGCTGTTGCACCCAACTCCTATGGATGCAAAAGCTCCTTCATAATTATGGTATTTGTCAAGAACATCTCACCATCTACTGTGACAATACCAGTGCCATCAATATCTCTTAGAATCCTGTTTAACATTCTCGAACTAAGCACATAGAGATTCGACATCACTTCATTAGGGAGCTTGTCGAAGATGGTACTCTCACCCTTGAGTTTATTCATACTGATGACCAAAAGGCTGACTTGTTCACCAAACCTCTGGATAGCAAATGTTTTGAATTCCTCCGTCAAAATATCGGTGTCATCTCCATGGATTTATCTCCTTCTATCCTTCTTCCACCTCATGCATTTGCATCTAGTTTTATGCATTATTTTGCTTTCTTTAACTCGTTTTTGTTTGTGTGTTTTCAGTTTTGTGTTTTTTTTGCTTTTCAAATAAAAATAAATAAAAAATAAAAAATTGAAAAATTGAAAAATACAAAAACAGTGTGTGTCTGTGTACATTGGTTCATGTGAACCTTAAAATGGCTATTGAAATAGAGTTTTCTAAACTTTGTATCACCTGTAGCTTAGATGAGCATTTCTATGCACAACTAAACAAGTGAGCTTTGTAGCTCTTTGTTTGTGATGAGTAAGGTTAAGTAATCTCTTGTACTTAACACTCGTATCAATCTTTTTGACTGGTAGGACTAGAAAATCCTAAGAGAAAGGTATAAATAACCATCTCACCACTCTTACTTGCCAATCATGATATGACATCCGTATGCTTTTACATAGCAAAAGTGCAATGTAAAAAACTTAACATAATTGGGTATTTCTTTTCTCTCTCTTGTATGACCATGCATGATATGCTTAATAAAAGAAAATATGCAAAGAAATAATTATAGTCCCCATCAAACAGTTATGATTGTGTGTGAGTTAAAGTGATTTTCTCATATCTCAAATCATCATAACTTTGAGACGCTTATGCAATCTTGCAATGTTTTCAAACATAACACGCAATATTCTTTGCTATTCTTGATACATGTGCAGGTACAATGTGATTTGGCTATCACAAGGTTTACATGCGTTAATTTATGCTCACTAAACTGTCTTAACTCATTTTTGAAATATAAAATTGGTTAGACTTGTTTAGTGTGTGTGTGTGCATGTTTTGGGATACATGTGCATTAATTTTTTGTTGAGAGATGATTTTGAGAGCTTAATGTGTTGCTTGGATCTTTGGTTGAGTTGCATGTGTGATTGCATTCATGTCTGTGTTTTTCCTCTCTTGAAAAACTGCTTTTAAGGCAATCTCGACACCTCCTCGACACCTAGCTGTCTGTCGAGCTTCTTAGTCTTTTTCTAATCGTAGTCTCGACACATTCTCGACACCTGTTGGATCGATCGAGAAACTTTTTGTCTGCTCGATAGCTTCCGGATCGATCGAGATTCTTTAATGGTTGATCTTTCTTTCTCGACACATGTCCTCGATAGTTGTATCTGTCAAAGTTCATTTCCTCGATACCTACCTCGATAGTTGTCTCGACACCTCTCGATACCTGCATCTGTCGAGAATTACTGAAGGGCTATAAAAGGATTCTTCGCGATTTTTCTCTCATTTCGCTCGATCTCTCTCTCGATACTTTGTGTTTTTCTCTCCCAAAACTTCTCTCAATCACTCCAAACCCCTTCCTAAGGATTCTTCAAGTGTTTCTCAAGATTTTCCTCTCTTGGTAAGCTTCTATCCTCTTATTCTTCATGCATTTCATGTTTAGAAACCTAGGTTTTGAGGTTTTTGAAAATTTTTGGGGTTTTTCAAAATTGTTGAGAGTTTCATGAAATTTTTGGGTTGGTTTTATACAATTTGATCTTTAAATCTACATGCATTGCATCACATTAGCATTCTAATTATATTTTTCTGCATATAGATGTGTGCAAACTTGTTGTATGCTGGTAGGATTGGATTGGGCTGAGCCCATGATGTTTTTATATTGCACGTCATATGTTCATGCATCTCCCATGCATACGTTCTATCTTTTCAATATTTCTCTTCCTATATTAAACTGTTTGGGACTTTTTTTATGTGTTTCTCTCTTTCTCCCTCTCTCTATGTTTGCGTTAGTGGTGTCTATGGCACCTAAGCGTAAATCCATCCCATCCCAAAACCCTCTGCGTTCTAAGGGATCTTCTTCTTCTGATTCCACTCCTTTGTCTATCTAGTTCCGTGATGAGAAAGGCCAAAAGGACTTCTCGGAGAACTTCTCTAAACGAGGTGTTCATTTGGAACGCCACGTTGTCTTGGCAGACTTTGCCGACACTGACCTATCCAATGTCATTCACAGTCGGCTTGGGAGTCATTGTGTGACGTCCCGGTCACTTGTCATCTCGTGTTGATACAAGAGTATTACTCCAACATCCACGGGATTGATTCTTCAGTACCTCTCTTCTATTCTAGCGTTCGAGGTACGTGCTTTGCTGTTACTCCAGAGCTGGTCTCCGAGGTTCTTCATGTCCCGAGGGTGGATCATCCTGATTATCTCGGATGTGAGCGTCTATGGACTGTGTCCAAAGACGAGATGATCTCTGCGTTCTGTGAGCGCCCTTCCACTTGGGAAGATCATCAGTACACACCATGTAGGCCTTTCGCTAAAGGTCCTTATTTCCTTAACATGGTGATGACTTTTGTTTTGCACCCACTTTCTCACTACAACTCTATCACAGAGCCTTGTGCTTGATTTTTGTTGTCTCTTCTTGAGCATCTCACTATAGACTTCCCTTCACACTTTATCTTCTCTATCATAGATGTCTATAGAGATACGGCCACTCGTGATAAGCTCATTTTCCCTTCTACTATCACGAGGATACTTCGCCGACCGACTTGCTAAAGCTGTTTCTGCTGAACCTATGATAGTCCCCGACTAAGTATTATCCTTCGTCCAGTCTTTATCACTAATAGATGGTGCTGGCGTGCAAGAGGTAAACAGTGAACATTGTTGGATGACTCCAATAATGGTGTATCTAAAGGGCGGCAAGCTGCTAGAAAATAAGGAGGCCACAATAAAGTTGAAGGTAAAAGCTTCTGGGTCATCTTGATTAAGAACATCCTATACAAGAGGGGATTCTCTAGACCCTACCTGCAGTGCTTAACCTCAGAAGAATCAAACTACGTTATAAGGGAGGTCCATGAGGGAATCTGCGGAAACCATTCGGGGTTAAGGTCTTTGGTACACAAGCTCCTCAAGGCAGGAAACTACTGGCTAACAGTGTAGAAGGATGCTGACGCATACGTCAGAACCTGCGACAGGTGCCAACGTTTTGGCAATTTCATAAGGCAACCAGCAGTGGAACTTACCCCTATGACGGCTCCATGGCTGTTCGCATAATGGGGTTTAGACATCATGCGCCTGTTCCTAATAGCGATACAGCAGCTGAAGTTTCTGGTGGTTGGCATTGACTACTTCACTAAATGGGTAGAAGCATAGGCTTTGGCAACTATCACGGAAAGAAATATCCGAAGCTTTGTAGGGAGGAATATTATTTGTAGGTATGGTATACCATGAATACTTGTCTCAGACAACGGGAAGCAATTCGATAACGTCACATTCAAAGATTTTTGTTCCCAGCTAGGAATCAAGTACCACTACTCGTCACCCACCCACCCACAGGCTAACGGATAGGTTGAAGTCACGAACCGTTCCTTGCTTAAAATCATCAAGATTCAACTCAAGGGGACAAAGGGCATATGGCTAGACGAATTGCCAAGTGTCTTATGGGCGTACAGGACAACGGTAAGAACACCAATAGGTGAAACATCGTTCCAATTAGCTTATGGCAATGAGGCTATCATCCCAGCAAAAGTAGGTCTTACAAGCTACCACGTAGGGAACCATGACGAGAGTAAGAATGATGAAGCCATGCGCTTACAACTCAATCTTGTGGATGAAGTCAGAACGACAGTAGAGCAAAGGTTAGCTCGTTACTAGGACCTAATGGTGAAGCGTTTCAACTCTATTGTTAGGCACAGGGACTTCCAGGTTGGAGATCTTGTCTTAAGGAGAGTACGCAGTGCTACAAAAGATGCCTCCTAGGGGAAGCTAGGGCCTAACTGGGAAGGACCATACAGAATCACTTCATGGCATAGGAAGGGAACATACTACCTCGAGACACTAGACAGAAAAAAGTTGAGTCACTCATGGAACACGGAGCACTTAAGGAAGTACTACTAATAACCGATGAATGAAGACGACAATAACGTCACCCTCCTCATTTCCAATTTATCTATTCCAGCAGAGAGTTGTAATTTTTATTTTCTATAATACTTTTAGAGCCCAAAGGGCATATGTTCTTATTTTCTATAAACAATATTCTACTTATCCATTATAATAAGAGGAGTTTATTTAGAGCATATGGAATGCGTTTTAATCAAACATACAAAGTCCACATAGTGAACGGATCATCCCAAGTAGGATGAGAACATACCGTCCCTATAATGGATGAATCGTCCCAAATGAGGATGAATATCTACTAAGTCCACATAATGGACGGATCATCCCAAGTGGGGTGAGAACATACTGTCCATATAATAGACGATTCATCCCAAATGAGGATGAATATCTACTAAGTCCACATAATGGATGGATCATCCCAAGTAGGATGAGAACATACCATCCATATAATGGACGAATCATCCTAAATGAGGATGAATATCTACTAGGTCCACATAGTGGATGGAACATTCCAAGTAGGATGAAAGCTTATCGTCCATATAATAGACGAATCATCCCAAATGAGGATGAATATCTACTAGGTCCACATAATGGACGGATCATCCCAAGTAGGATGACAACTTACCATCCACATAATGGACGAATCATCCCAAATGAGGACCAATATCTACAAGGTCCAAATAGTGGATGGATCATCCTAAGTAGGATGAAAACTTAAAGTCCACATAATGGACAGATCGTCCTAAATAAAGATAAATATCTAGTCCACATAGTGGACGGATCATCCCAAGTAGATGAATACCTACTAAGTCCACATAGTGGACGGATCATCACAAATAGGATGAAAATTTACCGTCCTCATAATAAATGGATCGTCCCAAGAGGATAAAATTTATGGATAATCCTAAGATTACCTAAATCCATTAAAAGAGAATGGGTCGTCCAAAGTTGGATAAAATCCATTAAGTCCATCAAACGGACGAATTACTAATGGACAAGTAAATTAACGAGGATGGCCATACACATTTAACACTTAGTCGACGGATTTACCAAATAAAGACTACAGAAAGCAGTTCGAAAAGTATAGTCATTCACAAAAAACCAACAAAGAACAATGGAATAAATTAGTGGAATAAATTGTCCTCCTATACATTCCAAAAAAAAAAAAAAAAGGTATTACTCCTGGATCATGACGGTATCCTCCCGGGCATCAGGACCCTTCGGTGAAGGCTGACGGATATTAGCTTCGACGGGCCCCCCCTCACCAGGCTCTTGAACTTTGCCGCCACTCTACTTTCCCCCAAAGAGCTCGTTAGTATCTTCAGTATCAACAGGACGAGTAGTAGTCTGGCCTTCGGGATCTATGTTGATATGGGACAAGTCCAGGTCTAGAAAGGAAGTTTTGACTTGATGAAGGCAGTCGTTGAATCCGTTGGCAAAAGACGTGCCAAGTTCGCTTAGAAGGGCGTCGGAGTCCCAGTAGTCCCTTATAGCGTCATCTTTTGCACGACGGAGTCTTTCAGTCTTCTTAGCCAGGGCATCCTTCATTGCGTCAACTTCCTTCTCCAATTCACCTCGGATTTGCTCGGATAGTTTGAGCTTCTCTTCATGACGAAGTTGCCAGGCTTTCAACTCCACCAATTCTACCTCCGTCTTCACTGCCTTTGCACAAACACGCTTTAATGCTCTCTCTTGAGAAAGGCAACCATACATTAGCCCTTTTTCCATCAAGATCCCCTGCAACAAAAAAGATGATGTGCTCGAAGCAAATGAAAGTACGACGGTAATATCAATGGCAGATACGTACCTGGGTAAGTGAGAATAAAGCCGTCTCCCCCATGGCTTCAGTAGCGTGATTACCTAGATCCTCATAATCTTTGTCCTTGATGATAGACGTGATCTGACGGAGAGCGTATTGGGAATCTTTTAGAAGAAGGACTGGCGGTTTCTCCTTGACGGGGTCTAGATTGGTCATCATACCCTTACCCTTGCCTACTTTGAGCTTGGGGGGCACCTTCAATCCCCCGGTTCCTTGAACGGTAGCAAGTCCAGTCACCACCTTCTGTCTCTTGGAATAACGGCCGGCTTTTCAGATGGTTGCCTTTTAGTGGATGGGTGAGATGCACCTGTCTTGACAGTGGCATCTCCTCCCTGTTTTTTCTTGGCCACAGCTTGTTGCTTAATCATTGCTATCCTCCTGGCATCCTCCATTTCTGTAAAAAGTGGAAGGGTGAAAATTATGATAGACTTTTCTTGTGTATTCGCGTCAAAAGTGGATGGGTCAAAGGACTTACGCTTGCGTATTTTTGTGTCGTATCAACGGGCGGCAATGGTATCCAAAGTAACAAGTTTAATCCAATTTCTCTCTGACAATTTGGTTGTTTGAAAGATTTTCTCCAAGAAGCCAAATTTTTCAACGGTAACTTGAGGACGGGTCCGAGCTGCAAAAAGTGAACAGTTATTAAAATATCACATAGGACAGTCACTTACCGGACGAGGGCATTATCCCCCAGGTTTTATCTACCGACATGTACTCGTGGTCGTTAGGTCGACACATCCATTCATCCCCTTGGAGAAATAAGTACCGATCTTTCCAGTTTCAATTTGAATCTGGGGTCTCGCACACTAGCCTAAGTACTGGACTCCTCGACACAAAACTATACATGTCTCTGGACTGGGCAATCTCACATGGACAGTAACAATGGAAGAATTCCTCCACTGTCAACCGTCTAGCCCCGTCAAACATCACACCATAGAGGACCTCGACACCTAGGAAAACTATCCAGGCATTCGGTGATATCTGTGTGATAGCCAAGCCAAGGTATTGAAGGAGACGATGGTGCAGGGCGCTCAAGGGAAAACACAAGCCCGCTTTTAGCATTTGCTCATATATGCCGACAACTTCAAGGCCTTTGTAATAACATTTCTCATGCTTAAATGGTAGACGGATGGGTACATTATCTAGTATCTGGTACTTTTTTCTAAGGGTGTTGAAGTGTAGTTGCTTTATGGAAGAGACGAAGTCATTCACCATCCATAGAGGGAGCATGATAAATTCCCTGTATCCATCCGGACCTATGACGGATTGGATGGGTGGATCTATGCCGTCTAAGTCATCATTTGAATCATATCCTGACTCATCTTCTTCTTGAACCTCATCCCCTATTTTGAGAAAAGAGTGGTCTAACAGATCTCTCTTGCTAGAAGTGCCGGGGTTTTCTTTACCTGATGGAAACACCTCATCGTAGCCCGCTCCATCACGGACAAACGATTGACTATTAGATGCCTCACTAGACATTTGACACCTACAAATGACAGGTAAAGAAAACCTAAGACCCTAAGTCTACACTGATGATGGACCGACGAATGTAAATAAAGGAGTATAGTTGAGAGAAAAGGAAGAATACTTACAGGTCGACGGTACAAGATGAGCGGCGGTAAAAAGATAGGACGGTAGTACAAAATCAGCTAAAGCAACGGGCAAATGAAGATGGACGGAAGCGTTTTGATCAGAGAAATGTTCTCAAAAAGGTGAAAATGAAATGAGCAAGCCACATATATATAAAGGAACGATTCGAACGACGAGGTGATGCTTCGATTCAAGCAAAACACCATTCAACGCCAGCCACGTGTCCTACGACATTAATGAACCAAGGCCAGCCTGTCAAGTCATTACGCACTTCTTAAAGATATGAATTAAGTCGTCACTCCATGGGTCTGTGCAAATGCAAGTGACGGAACCCAGGAGTGAGGGGACAACTGAAGAGGGAAAAATTGATGACGAATGCTCATTAAATTTCCTGGCCTAGGTAGGACGGTTCCAATGTGGACGGATAGATATTGGAAGGACGCAAGCTGGACAGCCGTCAGAAATACATGGCACTCATTTGTATTTGCTTTGACCCTAAGGATTCCTAAATGGAATGAATTTGCATCTCAAAGAACCCTAGCAAAAGAAGAGTTCTAGTTGCGAAAGGATTCCGTGAGGTACAAGACTTTTCCTAGGAGGAAAGGTCTTGAGGTGCAAGAATTGAAGATCGACAATCATAACTGTTTGATCATAACTTGAAAATATTCTTTATAATAACCACTAAAACTTGAAAATATTCTTTATAAAAATGACGATTTGAGATATGAGAAAATCATTTTAACTCACACACAATCATAACTGTTTGATGGGGACTATCACCTTCGAGGTACATCCTATAACTCCTACATCTCCTAGAAGACACGCTTGCAACCATATTTTAAAGCATTTTTGATCTTTTTGCTTTTTATATCTTTGCATATTTTCTTTTAACAAGCATATCATGCATGGGCATACAAGAGAAAGAAAAGAAATACCCAATTATGTTAAGCTTTTGACATTGCACTTTTGCTATGCCGAAGCATACAGATGTCATATTATGATTGGCGAGTAACAATGGTGAGATGGTTATTTATGCCTTTCTCTTAGGAGTTTCTAGTTCAACCCGTCAAAAAGAGTGATACGAGTGTTAAGAAGAAGAGATCACTTAACCTTACTCATCGCAAACAAAGAGCTACAAAGCTCACTTACTTAGTTGTGCAGAAGAATGCTCATCTAAGTTACAGGTGATACAAAGTTTAGAAAACTCTATTTCAATGTACACAAACACACACTGTTTTTGTATTTTTCAATTTTTCAATTTTTTTTTTATTTTTATCAGAAAAGCAAAAATAAAACACAAAACTGAAAACACACAAACAAAAACATGTGAAGCAAAACAATGCATAAAACTAGACTGACTCAAAATAGTAAAGAATCACACAAATAATGTAACACACAAAAACAGAAGAGAGAAGAAAGAGTGGCTAAAATCACTTAGATCCCTTTGCCTTCCACACCTTGGAAGAACCTTTCCTTTTGGTCAACTCTTGAACTGGTGAAGAGGGAGAAGAATATGAACCGTTCAAGTTCGAAAGGAACATGATGGCTTTAAGAATGTCTCCAAGAGGAGCGAGAGAAGACTGAAGCTGATTCTGGCTCCCAGATGCTATTATGCCATTGCTCTGTTGAGTGGCACGCCACTTATAGCAATTTGGTCGAGTGTGACCGGCAACACCACAATGATAACAGAGATGTAGCTTCTTCTGTTTGGGCTTTTGAGAGTTATCCTTCTTATTCCTAGGGTTTCTAGTTTCCCTTTTTTCAACTTTAGGGGGTGCGCCTAGGATGGACTTACCCTTGTCTACGTTCTCACTAGCTAATTCATTTTTAACATTTTTATCCTCAGTTTTAATGTTATTAGCAGGTGGAACAAACACAGTTGTACTAGCAGTAGGAGTATTAGAGAGAGAGAATTCATACCCCAATCCAGTACGATCTGAGGAATACTTCTGAGCACTTAGCATCTCGTCCAGTTTTGCACTTGACGTCCTCTCCAATTGTGCTCTGACTTGAAATAGCTTCGTTTTAAGCTTCTTTGTCCTCTCAACCAAGAAATTGTATTCGAACCTCAGTGCTCCAATGGTTTGATTCGCTTCATCAACCTTTGTGGACAGCTCCTCACGGTTGAGTTCCACATCACTGAGCTTCTTGGTGGCCAGCCTATGGTGGCCTTCATCAGGTTTCAGTTTCTCAGAAAGTTGAGTTTCCACATCACTGAGCTTCTTGGTGGCCAGCCTATAGAGTTTCTCATGTTTCTCAGAAAGCTTGTACAGTTTCTCATAGGCGGTGTGGATATCATCTTGATCATCCATAATCTCACACTTGGAATCCACCAATTCCTTTTCTTCGTCCACTTCTTCAGTAACCCCATCAGTAGGATTAACAGTGGCAGTAAAGGCATTCAAGATTCCATCGTCTTCATCTTCGGAATCGTCCTTGGGCTCTGTGTCACTTAAGGTAACAGCAAGTGCCTTGCTCTTCCCTATGCTCTTAAGGTACGTAGGACACTCTTGTTTCATGTGTCCGAAGCCTTGACACCCAAAACATTTTGTCCCAGCGGGAACAGTGTACTGACCGCCATCCTTGACATCCTTCTTCCCTTTATCAAAATTCTTGAATTGTGAAGAACTGGATTGTTTACAGTCTTTGTTGAAGCCCTTTCCATTTGCATTCTTCATGAATTTCTTGAATTGCCTTGTGATGTAGGACTTCATCTTGGAATCTTCATCATCTGAAGAATCATCCGTATCACTGCTCTTGGCCTTTAGTGCCAAGCTATTGCCCTTACTTGACTTGCCTACCCTAGTCAGCCCTAACTCATAGGTTTGCAAGTTTCCAACCAGCTCAGTCAGAGGAATTTTGTCAATATCCTTTAATTCCTCGATCGCCATGATCTTAGCATGGAATCTCTCGGGCAGCGATCTGAGCGCTTTCCTTACTATCTTGGGTTCAGGGATGGTTTCTCCAAGATTGAAGGCTGAGTTCACTATGTCCTTGAGCTTGGCATAGAACTCATCTAAAGACTGCAAGAAAGCTCTCATGCGTACTTTCCAGTATGCATAGTTAGTGCCATCAAATAAAAGAGGTATAATAAGAGATTGTCCTCTATCCATGACAGCAGGGGTCAAATGGATCACACACAATAGATTGAACCCTAATCAGAGTGTGCTTACTATGATACCACTTGACAGGCCACAAATGCGTTGACCCCTTGTGATAACTTAGATTAATTAATTAGCCCAGTTATTAATTAATCAAATTAACATACAATATCACATGGTAGCACAAACAAATCACCAAACTAAAGTAATGTAGCGGAAATTAAATGACACGGTGATTTGTTTACGAATGGGGAAAACCTTACGGCAAAAACCCCACCGGGTGATTTAAGGTCACCACTCCCGAAACTCCACTATTATCACAACAAGCAGTTACAAGCAAGGAATCCTAAGTACCTTACCAACCTACAGTTGAACTCTTACCCCAATACCAAATTGGACTTGTTCTGTAGTGATAGTTTCTCCTTTCAATGCACGGCTCCCAAGTACGTGACTAACTAGATGCGTGGATCCCAGTACGCGACTTCAAACACCAACTAGAGAGAGAAAATTGTTGGCTGCAAAGTTCTTCATATCATCAGAGATGAACTAGGGCACAAACTTTGTCTTTCAGATCACAAATTGCATAAACAAGAAGTTCTGAATGAATGTGCAACTTGCATCCTATTGACGGCCCTTAAAATAATCCTTTTATATGTCTAGGGTTAGGAGAAAAGAAGTCCCAAAGACACATTCACGGATTGGACTTGAAACAGAACTGAAAATCTGTTTTCTTTAATTCTCGACAGATAGAGGTGTCGAGGATCTGTCGAGAAGCTGTCGAGGCTCGGGGCAAAACAGCTTCTTAAATCTCGATAGATGCATGTGTCGAGGTAGGTGTCGAGATTTAGTAACTTGCACTTCCTTGCTTGTTTCTTGGACAGACTTTGATGGCTTCAACACTGAATCTTGAAACACTGTTTCTTGAGGTGTTAAAGACATCCTAGATCTACCCAATTACAAGTAAAATGCGTTTTGTCTAAGGATAAGCCAATTACATAAAATAGCGACATATGCTAACAGACTTGAACTACATATGTCCTAACAAAAAGTAAAGAAATCACAATACCTTATACCAACCTACCAACCTACAATTGTTACTAGGCCTTTGAAAAGGCTGCCTATGTACCTTTCTCATAGAGGATCAGGTCTAGACGTAGTTTGAAAAAAAAATGTAAATGAAGTGTTGAAAAATCTTTTTTTTTTTTTTAAATGAAGTTTCTTTTTGGGTGATTATGACCGGGCCTTTGAAAAGGCTGCCGACATACCTCTCTCATAAAGGATTAGGTCTAGACGTAGTTCAAAGTTTTTTAAAAAAACTGAAGTTTTGAAAAATCTTTTTTTTTTTTTTTGAAATGATGTTTCTTTTTAGGTGATTGTAACCGGGCCTTTGAAAAGGCTGCCTACGTACCTCTCTCATAGAGGATCAGGTCTAGACGTAGTTCGAAAAAAAGATTTGAAAAATGAAGTTTCGAAAAATCTTTTTAAAAAATGAACTTTTGAAATGAGTCTCTTTTTCTCTCTCTCTTTTTTTTTTTTTGTTGAAAAAAAGTAATTTAGTTAGAATGAGACTTTTTTTTTGAAATTTTATCTTTTTCAAACGATCAAAAGGTGATCATTTGAACAACCTCTTTGACCAATCATAATGATCAATTGGTAACTCGATCTCATTGGCTAGAAAGAAATTAAAATCATTAAAAACATATAATCAAATTTGCTTCTCCATTAGGAAAAATTTTAAGACAAAGTCTTCAAAGAAATGAAAGGCTAGGAATGAGATTTGTTGGGAACAAGCAAGAAAAGGAAAAATCCTAAGTTTGAAGATTTGAAAATTTTTGAGAATTTAGAAATTTGTTTTTTTGAGAGTTATTTTCTGTTGGAAGCAAACAAAGTGAGCGTTTGGAGATTTTTTTTTTTTTTTTTTTTTTTTCTTTGAGAATTTGTGAAATTTGTCTTTTAAAGATACCAACCAATGGAGCTTGATAATCTTGAGCAATTTTCATTCTTAATCCAAGAGAAAATATCATTAAAGCTAAATGTGTGCTTTCAATCAACAAGACCATAAGAAGGGCTTTATTCAAAGGTTGCAATGTAGGCCGGGTTCAGGTTATTGAAAGGAAGGATATAAAAGGCTCAAAAACCCTTTTGATATTTCCCTAAGTATGCAATACTTTAAATTCAAGCATTGGAAGATTTTTTCACATCTTTTATCATTGACTCTTGTGCTAAAATCGTTGTCATGTTCATCATCTTCTTATTGGTCTTCATTAATTCCTTTCATTTAGTCTTGATTTTTATAACTTGACAACTTCCTCTTTTTGGTCTTCTTAGTGATGGAAAAAATAACGTGCTTGTATCGCATCAGAGTAAACGCAGCGGAAAAATAACGGATCTACTTCATACATAAAAGTTAACATGCGTTATTTAAGTTTCAGAATATAAGAATAAAAGAGTGTACCTTGAAGCGGTGAATTTCAAAACTTGAAGATGAAAATCACTTGGGAATACTTTCAATCTTCGCTCCAATTCTACTAACGTCCAAGATGTGTGGTCTCTCAATCAGTACCAAAAGGAGAATGTCAAAAAGTGTCTAACACTTTTTACACCACTTCACAAGAGTGTTCTTTCAAACTCTCTCTATGAATTATCTCTCAAAAATATTTCTAATCCTCAAAATTCTGTATGTTTCTCCCTTCGTATCTAACTGATTATCTAATTGGGCCAGCCTTTTGGGCCTTTCCAATTGGGCTTAAGTGTGTGGCTTGGAGTGGGACCAAAAGGGACCAATAAGACACTAGTTCCAATGGGCCTTGGGTTTTTCTGTCAACTCTTGACAAGTCCAAAGTTACCATTATCTATATTTAATACCACTATATAAATATAGTTGCACTCTAGGCCTTATTAATAAATTATATCCCAAAACTTTATTATACATGCAACCCCTTCATAAAATATTCATAGTAATACAAAGTCATTAAAATAGACTATCACTTTGTTTATTACTACATCTTAATTCCTTGAGTACCTGGTTTAATTCTTTAAGTTATTCATCATATATTTATGAAATCCAATTCCATAAATATATACTTTAGTAACTCCTTACTAAAGTGGTTAGGCCCAACTCTCTGAATAACAAACCCATTAAACTTATCTCAAGGGAATATTTTGTATTTCCGTTAAGAGACTATGAATTCCATCTTGAGAATATATGTTCCATCAACACTTAATGTGGCTGCCCAACATACTAAGATTTTGACCGTTACTATAGATCTCACTCCTGATATATCAAAGCAACTTACACTTCATGATCAGGTCCATTATCCTCTCAGGATTAAGAGTTCACGTAAATATAAGTTGTGAGTTTATTATTCAATTGACAGTCGTTAGGAGAATAATAAATCTCACACCAGTCCAGTTCAATATGTCTTAACTCTTAAAACATATCAACATATCAACTAGAAATCTCCATTTCCATGATCAAGACAAATCATCTTAGTTGATATGTTATAGTCTTCGCAGATGAAATGCCCAATTTCATCATCGACTAAGAACTATAATTCTAAGTTTACAAAGAACTTGTGATTTATATCTTCTGTGACTAAATCACAGAAATCACATACTATGCATCTCATGGACTATATGATAATGTCCCAATATTCATGTTACCAATATTTTCAAATAATAACACAACTTTATTAACCAAAACATTAAGTCATACATAATGTCTTACATAATAAAATACATAGCATCATACAATAGGATTTAAGGACACATATCCCAACACTTAGCATCTTATCTTGTGGTCAAATCACTCGCTCTCAATTTTTGTGAAAAAATTCTTTGATTTTTTGTTTTGTTTTTGCCCTAACTCTTTCCTAGACCACCCTTTTGGGTTTTCAGCCTAACAGGCTCCTTTTTTTCTTCTCTTTTCTCTCTTTTTTTTTTTTACTCTAATTTTTGCCTAGACTGCCCTTTGGGGTTTTCAGTCTAGCGAGCTTCTTTTTTTGGAATTTCATTGGCTTTCACTCAACTGCATTTTTTTTTTCAATTTGACAGACTTCCATCTTTCTCGGATGAATTTATATTTCTCCATGATACCCTATTATCCTTTCTAATGCACTTTCATTTTTCTTGACTTGATTGAACACACCTTTTTTTTTTATGAGATGTGTCTTATTTTTTTCTTTTCCTCATCTTCCTTAATTTGACTGAATTTCGCTTTAGATGAGTCTTCATTTTCGCTCATCCTTCTTAACTTGAATAATCTTTCATGGAATCTCATGTCTCTTGTGTCTTTTGATGAATTAGCATTCTCTTACAACTCGATGAAAATTCTTGCATTCATTTCTCTCTCTCTCTCTCTTTTGGGTTGAAGTCTTTTCTAGCTTGATGGCCTTCTCTCTCTTTTTCTCACAGTTTGATGCTTTCTCAAAATCTTATCTCTCGTTGATGGATTTCCTTTTTACCTAACTTTGATGAACTCTCTTTTCTGAACTTGATGAATTTCCCTCTTCTTAACTTGTCATATTGTCTCCATTGAGGACCATACCAAGTGGAGCTAGATCCATAAGGTCAACAGTTCCTCAGCCTGAGATTTAGGCATGCATACTTAATTTCCTCACCCAAGGTTTAAGTTTTTAGTGGGTTCATTGAAAAATAGGCTAACTGTTTAAAGGCTTAAGTTGGCTAGCAATGGATAATTATGGTAATAGGTGTCAAGGAATAATGTGGGTTATCAAAGGTAGCCTTCTATCCCTAGTGATGCTTTCTTGTAAGCATAGTGGCTTAAACTCATTTAATAAATTTTTCTTGGAATAGAAGTATAAATGCTCCAATGATGTGAAAAAAAAATTCTGTAGAGATTGGGACTAAATATATGTGGTTTAGGAAATTTGGATGAATGGATGTATTTCTTTGATTGCCTTTTAGAACCTTTTCTTATCATATTTTGAATGTTTAGCAAAAGTCCTTACGTGGATTGAATAAAATTAAATCCCTCTTTGGAACAAATTGATTGGTAGAGCAATTAATCATCATGATTTGGAAGAAGCTTTGTCAAATGGATCTTCTTGTACTCTCTTGAAAGAAAGGCTTTTGAAACATTTTTGGAGTCTTTGAAGGAACAAAAAAGGGGTTTTTAGAAAAAGGTTACTAAGAAGGCCCAATGTCCCTAGTGCAAAATATTTTTGAAAATGAACTGAAATGACTTGAGGGCCCAATGCCTCTAGTTGAAAAATCCTTTTGTAAATTTTTTTTCAAGTTTCGAAAACTCTTTCTTTTTTTTCTTTTTTTTTTTTGAAATCTTCTCTGACACTCTTCTCTTTTTTTGAATTTTTTTTGATTTTTTTTATTTACATATGACAAACCAAATGCATCAAACACAACATGAATTTTATTAAGTAAAAAGCCAACTAGAAAGCAAATCCTAAATAAACAATAAGACCAAAGAGTCAATCAAAAAAAAAAAAAAAAACTTGTAAAATAAGACTCAAACAAAGTCAAGATGACTAGTTGATGAAGGCGGAGTAATGACTTGTTGATCATTCAGATCTTGAATATCATGCCTTAAGTGAAAACACTAGTCAGTTGTGTGGCCTCCTCCTTGATGATATTGGCAATGAGCATTAAGGTTTTGGTTTCTAGGCATGCGATGTGGTATTGGCTTGGGATCCAATGGTTTCAATAATCCCTTAGCTTGTGATTTTTCCAAGGCTTCACTCAAAGTCATGTGTAACTCTGAAAAATTCCTTCGGCACCTAAAATTGCTAGTTGATGGTTTGACTGCACTATTACTGATGTGGTAAGGCACTACCTCCTTGGGGATTGAGTCCATTGACGTGTTCTTGTTGATTGGAGAGGATAGTTGGAAAGACAACTCATTGAAATCCTTAGCCCTTATCTTTAGAAATTGGAAGCGTGGGATCTCTTTGGGTTCTGGTGAATTATCCTTGCACAACATAGAGAGCATAGCTTAATTGGCTAAGCTGACTTGTAATGCAAAGTTGGCTATCCGAGTGATTTGGGCTAACTCTTCATTTATCTTCTCTTAACATTCTAGGATATAGTTGAGAACATCTTCAATTCTTTCTTAACTCATTAGGGTTGAACCTTCCTTGGGCTTGATGGGCTTGATTTTTGATGAACTTGTGATCCAAAACGTTGAAATCTCGGTGAATTTTGGCTTTGGGTTGTTTGTCTCCAAATGTGGGGGTTTTAAGTGTCTCCCCCCTCCTTGTAATGTGGGCAATTTTTATTGGGTCATTAGGATTGGTATCTTTGGGTTTGAAGTGTCTCCCCCCATTTGTGGATGTTGGGTTACTTGATTAGTGTTTGAAGTGTCTCCCCCTATTTGTAGGTATTGGGTTGCTTGATTGGGGTTCGAAGTGTCTCCCCCCATACGTTGGTTGTAAGACATATGTGGTTCAAGTTGTTTTGAACATATGTCATTATTTTATGTAATTGGCTTATCCTTTGACAAAACGCAATTTACTTGTAATTTGGTAGAATTAGGATGTGTTTAACGCTTCAAGAAACTGTGTTTCAAGATCAAGTGTTGAAGTCATCAAGTCTGTCCAAGAAACAAGCTGGAAATTGCAAGTTATTAAATTCCTCAACACCTAGTCTTGACACATGCATCTATCGAGCTTTAAGAAGCTGTTTCAGCCCTGAGGCTCAACAGCTTCTCGACACCTGTATCTGTAGAGATTTATGGAAAACAAATTCTAAGTTCTGTTTTGATTACAATCCGTGAATGTGTCTTTAGAACTTCTTTTCTCCTAACCCTAGACATATAAAAGGATTATTTTAAAGGCCGTCGAAGGATGCACAAGTACACAAGTTACACAAGCATTGAGAAATCCTTATTCAAGCAATTTGTGATCCAAGAAAAAGTTCATGCCCTAGTTCATCTCTCTTGTGAAGAAGTTGCTGTGTAATGTGCACTGTAGGGTTTTGTAACCAAGCATCTTCTTGATCTTCATCGTGTGGATGAATTGAAGAACTTAGCAGCCAACAACTCTCTCTAGTTGGTGAATTGAAGTCGCGTACTGGATAACACAATATCGTGTGTAAAATAGATAAACATTTTATATTTCTTTATTACAACATTGTCTTTGAGGATAACACAATATCCATGTTTACCTAAGTAATTTGCAGAAATTAAATTCCTATGAACATTAGGTACATACAAATAGTCTTCCAATATTAAAACTCTAGTCTTAAAGCATAAATTAAACACTCCAACGGCTTCAACCGAAATCTTGCTTCCATCAGCCAAAGTAAAAAATAGTTCTCCCCCATTCAACTTTCTAGTCTCCTGGAACCCCTGCAAAAAATTGCAGATATGATTAGTACAACCTGAATCCACACACTAGGAATCCGTGGGATTCTGTACTAAATATATTTCAAGAAGAAATGAACTTTTCATACCCTTATTCTTGGCAGCCTTAAATATTGGACAATTCTTCTTCCAATGTCCTTTCTCACCACAATGGAAACACTTTTCTTTAGTTTTCTTTCCTTTGTTAGCAACTCCTAAGGAAATTTGTTTTCCATCTTTCTTAGTGAAGTCCTTCTGCTACTTCTTCTTACCCTAACCTTTCTACTTAGGTTGAGAAGTAGAAGCTTTACCAACATTGGCTGCAACACTAGAAGTACTAAGGATGCCTTCTGCCACTACCAACTCATTCATTAATTCAGACAATGAATAAATCTTTTTGTTCATATTATAGTTAAGTCTAAATTCCTTGAACGATTTTGGTAGTGACTGTCCACTTGGGATTCTCCATCAATATCAGCACCTAAAACTTCCAATGTATTCAGATTAGAGATCATCCTAAGACAATGCTCCTTCACTGAAGTACCTTCAGCCATTTTGGTATTATAAATCTGCCTCATAGTTTCTTGCCTTGCAAAACAACCTTGCTCACTAAACATCTCCTTCAGACTTAGCATAACTTTCGAAGCTAGTTCTACATCTTGCATTTGATGCTATAGAACATTTAAGATAGATGCTAGGATGTAGCACTTGGCCATTTTATTAGATTTCTGCCAACGATAATATCGTTGTTTTTCCTCAAGAGGAGCATCTAATGAAGGAAAACTAGGACATGGTTGAGTAAGCACATATTTGTACTCTTTAACTGTAAGAAAAATGTCCAAATTTCTTTTTCAGTCAATATAGTTGGATCCAGTCAGTTTGTTTTAATTAAGAATAGCAAAAAGTGAGCCAAATGATGCCATGATTTAAATCTAAAAATAATAAACAAGAATATAATAAGTAAACTGGACATTATCAATTTAGCATATACGCATATAATATGGAACCTTAATAAAACCATAAAATAATATATGCAACGACAACCCAATCCGTGTCTATAATTCCTTGGTAGCAAGTTTATTATAAACACATTAATTGGTTGAGAACTATTCTCATTATTAGTGCTATCATGATAACTCTTATCAAACATTAATAATATGCTGTATTACCTTTAGCCTCTAAGTAATAATGACATAGCTCCTTTGGGAGGTTAACATTATACTTAGTCTAGTGTACACCATTATCTAGAATCTTGTGTAGCCACATTTCATCTCCCTTATAATGTTTAAACTTGTAGTACTATGGAACAAAACACCCTCCTTTAGGATCGTGAGGCATATACGCCAAGACGAGGTGTTTGTACACACTACTTTAAACGGGTAAGTTCAATCTTGTAGTACTATGAAGTAAACACCCTCCTTTGGGATCGCAAGGCATATACGCCAAGACGAGGTGTTTAGTCACACTACTATGAACCGATAATGGAGGATGTGAGATCCAACCCTTGTATCTCTCTCCCACTAGATATTTTAAATTAAATGTTTTTAAGATCAAGAATCATAATAATGTTAGAAACTCTTGAAAAACATAATCCTAATCTCATTGGGAATAAATTTCATTAAACTAGCATTAACATATATAAATATATATAATGTAATATAAACCCATATTACATTTAAAAATCCATATTATATTAATATAATATACTATACGGATTATCACATGTAATATGTAATTATTACATTATATATAACATATAGATTGCATGAATTCTTTATAACTATACGGATTGTTAGAATCCTATATAGATAACTAACTTATACATGATGGCTAAGCCATGCAATAAGATTCAAGCCATGCATTAATATTCAATTCATGCAATGAATGCTAAGCAGTGCAATAACTGAATCAGTTATATCCAAGCGGTTAATCATCAATGCACGCTAATAACATAGATCACCAAGGATGTATATATACATATGAGCCAAGTCATATATGTCATATAGAAGATTGCAATTGTAGAATCCGTATAACCAAATGGTCTTAAATCCTTGTTATATTTGAATCCTTGTAATAATATATAACAATTCTTTATGGCATATGAACATAACCAAATGATCTTCAATCACATATATATAGATTAATTCCATATTATGACATACAAATTCAATCTATTTCCATATATGAATCATGGCCTATAAATTCTAATGCTAATAACATAAATTCATAAAACCATGATAATCAAACCATGTCTACACAAAGATGACGGTTTTCATAAATTCTAAAATTCAATCACACATTATACAAATATGATATGAAAACCTGGCTCTGATACCAATTGTTGGAAAAACTAGTTTTGTATATCATACAAAACACACAGTTGAAGTAACAAACATGAATCTATTTCACTCATGATTGATAACATGCACTGTGTAAATTTCAGAATTTAAGAATAAGATAGCGTACCTTGGTGTGGTGAAATTCAAAACAAAATATTAGAAATACTCGAGAACACTTTTAATCTTCACTCCAATTCCACTTTACACCCAAGACATGTGGTCTTTCAATCAGTTTCCAAGGGAAAATTATCGAGTGGCTTCACTCACACATACATACCATTTCACAATGATGTCTCTCCTTTTTTATTCTCTTATAAAAAATTTTGTATGTTTCTCCCTTTATAACTAATTAATTATCTAATTGGGCTGGCCTATTAGGCATTTTCAAGTGGGCTTTAGTGTGTGGCTTGGAGTGGGACCAAAAGGGACCAATAAGATACTAGCTCCAATAGGCCTTGGGCTTTTCCGTCAACTCTTGACAAGTCCAAATTTACCATTAATTATATTTAATACCGCTATATAAATGTAATTGCACTCTAGGCCTTATTAATAAATTTATATCCCAAGACTTTATTATAAATGCAACCTCTTCATAAAATATTCGTAGTAATACAAAATCATAAATATAGACTACCAGTTTGAAAATTACTACATCTTAATCCTTGAGTACCCGGTTTAATTTTTTAAAGTTATTCATTATATATTTATAAAATCCAATTTCATAAATATATACTTTAGTAATTTCTTACTAAAGTGGTTAGGCCTAACTCTCTGAATAACTGAACCCATTAAACTTATCTCAAGGGAATATTTTATATCTCCATTAAAATATTATGAATTCCATCTTGAGAATAAATGTTCCATTAACACTAAATGTGGTTGCCTAACATATTAAGATTTTGACTGTTACTTTAGATCTCACTCCTGATATATCAAAAAAACCTACATTTCATTATCAGGTCCGTTATCCTCTCAGGATTAAGAGTTCATGTAAATAGAAGTTGTGAGATTTATTATTCATTTGACAGTTGTTAAGAGAATAATAAATCTCACAGCAGTCCAGTTTAATATGTCTTAACTCTTAAAACATATCAACACATCAACTAGAAGTTTACACTTCCATGATCAAGACAAACCATCTTAGTTGAAATGTTATAGTCTTTGCAGAAGAAATACCCAATTTCATCACTGACTACAAACTATAATTTTGAGTTTACAAAAAACTTGTGCTTTATATCTTCTGTAACTTTTCACATAAATCACATACTATGAATCTCATGGACTATATAATAATGTCCCAATATTCATGTTACCATTATTTTAGATAATAATAAAACAACTTTATTAAGCACAACATTAAGTCATATATAATGTCATACATAGCATCATACAATAGGATTTAAGGGGACACATCCTAACACCTCATGCATTCGCATTTTAGTTTTATGATATGATTTTTTTTAATATGTTTTTGTTTGTTTGTTTTCAGTTTTTTCCTTTTTGTTTTACATTAAAAAAAATTAAAAAATTAGAAAAATACAAAAATTGTATGTGTTTTGTGTACATTGGTACTTGTGTACCTAGGAGGGCCATTGAAATAAAGTTTTCTAAACTTTGTATCTTTTGTAACTTAGATGAGTATCTCAATGGATAACTAAGTAAGCGAGCTTTGTGGCTCTTGTACTTAACACTCAAATCACTCTTTTTGATGGGAATGACTAAAAAAATCCTAAGAGAAAGGCATAAATAACCATCTCACCACTAAAGTCCACCAATCATGTATAACATCTGTATGCTTTGGCGTAGCAAAATCATGATGTTTAAAGCTTAACATAATTAGGTATTTCTTCTCTCTCTTATATGCCCATGCATGATATGCTCAAAAGAAAATATATGCAAAGAAAATCAAAAACAAAAAAATCAAAATACTTTTAAATATTATTGCAAGCGTGTTTCTAAAAGATTTAGGAGTTATAAGATGTACCTCGAAGGTGATAGTTCCCATTAAGTAGTTATGATTGTGTGTGAGTTAAATTGATTTTCTCATATCTCAAATAGTCATACGTCATAACTTGAGACACTTATGTAATCTTGCGATGCTTTTACACGCAACATGCAAAATTCTTTGCTACTTTGATAGATGTGCAAGTATAATGCAATTTGGCCATTACAAGAGATACATGTGTTAATGTATGCTCACTAAACTATCTTGACTTATTTTTTAAATATAAAATTAGTTAGACTTGTTTAATGTGTGTGTTGTTAGGATATGTGCCCTTAAATCCTATTGTATGATGCTATGTATGACATTATGTATGACTTAATATTGTGTTTAATAAAGTTGTTTATTTTTATCTAAAATAATGGTAACATGAATATTTGAATATTATTATATAGTCCATGAGATGCATAGTATGTGATTTATGTGATTTAGTCACAGAAGATATAAATCACAAGTTCTTTGTAAATTTAGAATTTATAGTTCGTAGTCGGTGATGAAATTGGGTATTTCATCTGCGAAGACTATAACATGTCAACTAAGATAATTTGTCTTGATCATGGAAGTAGAGACTTCTAGTTGATATGTTGATATGTTTTAAGAGTTAAGATATATTGAACTGGACCGCTGTGAGATTTATTATTTTCTCAACGACTATCAAATAAATAATAAATCTCACGACTTTTATTTGCATGAACTCTTAATCCTGAGAGAATAATGGATCTGATCATGACGTGTAGGTTGCTTTGATATATCAAGAGTAAGATCTTAAGTAACGATCAAAAACTCATTATGTTGGGCAACCACATTTAGTGTTGATGGAACATATATTCTCAAGATGAAATTAATAATCTTTTAACGAAGATATAAAATATTCTCTTGAGATAAGTTTAAGGAGTTTGGTTATTCAAAGAGTTAGGCCTAACTACTTTGGTAAGAAGTTACTAAAGTATATATTTATGAAATTGGATTTCATAAATATATGATGAATAATTTTAAAGGATTAAACTGGGCACTCAAAGATAAGATGTAGTAATTTTCAAAGTGGGAGTCTATATTCATGACTTTGTATTACTACGAATACTTTGGTAAGAAGTTACTATAGTATATATTTATGAAATTGGATTTCATAAATATATGATGAATAATTTTAAAGGATTAAACTGGGCACTCAAAGATAAGATGTAGTAATTTTAAAAGTGGGAGTCTATATTCATGACTTTGTATTACTACGAATATTTTATGAAGGGGTTGCGTGTATAAAAAAGTCTTGGGATATAATTTATTAATAAGGTCTAGAGTACAATTATATTTATATAGTGGTATTAAATATAATTAATGGTAACTTTGGACTTGTCAAGAGTTGACGAAAAAACCTAAGGCCCATTGGAGCTAGTGTCTTATTGATCCCTTTTGGTCCCACTCCAAGCCACACACTAAAGCCCAATTGGAAAAGCCCAATAGGCCGGCCCAATTAAATAATCAGTTAGTTATAAAGGGAGAAACATACAGAATTTTTTTTATGAAAAAAAAATCGTAGAGAAAAAAAAGAGAGTGTGAGACACACTTTCATTCTCCCTTTGGAAACTGATTGAGAGACCACACATCTTGGGTGTAAAGTGAAATTGGAGTGAAGATTAAAAGTGTGCCCAAGTGCTTCTAATCTTTGTTTTGAATTTTTTCACATCAAGGTACGCTATCTTGTTCTTAAATTCTGAAATTTACATAGTGCATGTTGCCAATCATGAATGAAATAGATCCTTATTTGTTGCTTCCACTGTGTGTTTTGTATAAGATACAAAACTAGATTTTTGTCCAACATGTGTGTGTGTTTAGATCTTAAATTCTTTACATTTTTCTTGTTGAGAGATGTTTTTGAAAGCTTAAAATGTCTTTTGGATCTTTGGTCGAATAGCTTGCTTGATTGCATTTATTTTTATGTTTTTCTCCTCTTTGAAAAATATGTTTTTATCAAGCTCGGCAGGTTCTCGACTGATAGCTATCTATCGAGACCCTTGGACTTCTTTTTCTTAACAGATCTTAACACATCTTTGATCCATCGAAGCTTTCTGGAATTTGTCTCAATAGCATCTCAACAAATTCTCGATGCATCAAGAAAGTTTCTGTTTGGCTGGTAGCTTCTCGACAGCTGCTCAATCCATCGAGGTTTTTTTGCCGTCAATAGATTCTCAACAGCACATTGACAGATTTATCTATCGAGAATTAGTGTTCAACAGAATCTCGATAGATCCTCAATCCACCGATACACATTTTCTTTAAATAGATCCAACACAAAATTAGATTCATTTTTCTTCAATTTCTCTCAACATAAACTGTCTTTTCACCGCCTAAACTCTCTATTTTCTCTAATCTCTCATTTTTCATGCATTTCACACATTTAGACCTAGGTTTTTGGTTTTTGTGTTTTTCTTTTTTGGGTTATTGAGAATTGATAAGCTTTTCGCAAAATTTTTGGGTTGGTTTTTGCATATATGATTTTATATGCTCATGCATTTTATTACATTTGCATTTTTACAATATTTCATGCATTATAGATGTGTGTTTCTGCGTTGGAACCTTGTGTCCTATTAGGATTGGATTAGGATGAGCCTATGATGCAATTTTTGTTACACGTCATGCTCATGCATACGTACCTTTTCTTTTCCATATTCTGGTACTATATGTTGATGGTGCTTTTCTACTTGTCTCCCTCTCCCTCTCTCTCTCCCTCTCTCTCTGATAGTCTGTGCATGGCACCTAAGCGCAAAACCACTCCATCCTAGAGCCTTCTTCATTTGGGGACATCATCTTCTAATCCTACTTCTCTACATGTTAGGTTCCGTGATGGGATGGCCCAGAAGGACTTCATGGAGAACTTCTCCAAACATGGCATTCATTTTGAATGCCATGTTATCCTATCGAACTTTTTCGATGCTGCTTTACCGATTGTCATTCACAGGTGGGGCATAATCATACAGGAGTTCTACTCCAATATGCATGATTTTTATTCTTCTTTACCTCAGTTTGTTACTTTTGTATACGGTACACGTATAGTGGTTACTCTAGAGCTTATCTTCGAAGTGTTACATGTTCTGAGGGAATCGTATCCAGATTACTCCGGATGTCCACGTCTGTGGACTGTGTCTAAAGACAAACTTCTATCTCTCTTTTGTGAGACACCTTCTTCATGGGGTGAGCATCAAACACCTCATGCTCGGGCTTTGCAAAAGGTCCGAGGTTCCTGAATATGGTAATAACATTTATTCTCCATCCATTGTCTCACTATAATTCTATTACTAAGCCTTGTGCTCGCTTTTTGTTGTCCCTCATTGAGGACCTTACTGTTGACTTTCCCTCTCATTTCTTTCTCTCCCTTATAGATGTCTATAAGGATATGATGACCCATGATAAGCTTATCTTTCCTTCTGCTATCATAAGGATCATTCACCACTCCTCTATCTCTTATCTCGAGTCTATTCACTTCACCTTCATGGGTGCCTTGAACATGGCCCAGGTTCGACTGTAGCCGCCATGAACCGAAACGGCGAATCCTCTAGCTTCCTTTACTCCATCCACCTCTGCACCTTCTTCTTTAGCGGGTGGTGTGATGCTTGAGGCGATCATGGCACAGTTTCGGCACATGAATGCTTGTCTTGACACTATCATTGATGAGATGAGTTAGGTGACCACCCGTATGGGTCGTATTGCATGACATCAAACTTATCTTGGTGGCTTCGTTGCTTCTTCCTTTCCATCTCGACAGACTTTAGATGATGAGGACAATGATGATGGCTCTGATGATGATGAGGATGAGGATAATAGCTCTTCTGATGATGAGGAGATGGCCGCTTCTAAGTGACTTGCCCTCTGTCATTCGTGACAAAAAGGAGAAGTAGTTTTGGATATGAGAGTATTCATGTACTTAGGGAGAAAGTTAGCATTGGACCTTTTTGTTAGGGGCAGTGTTTATTTTTTCTTGTGGAATATAGTGAGAATTTATGTATCTTTTTTTTCTTTCTTGTTTAGATACAATATCTTTTTGTACATCGGTCTTGTGACCACTATAGCAAACATTGTTTTTATCTTTGATATATATTTGATGATGTTGTTATCATTTTCACCTATCTCTCCATGTATTGTTTCTTTTTTCTCTTTACACGCATGTTTCTTATGTATGCAATCTTTTATTTCTGTTTCACACTAAGATGCCTTGATGAGTTTTATTTTAAATGTTTCAGAAATACAGGTCGTCAAAATCTATCATGCCATAAACTCTCTTCTTGCAAGTTTTTCAAGAGTTTGTGATAGGATTAGATTTTATTGTATTCAACAAGTGAATAAGAGTTAAGTGATTTATGACTTCTCTCATATTTCATTTGTTTATTACAGTTTTGTCACGGATTGCCAAATGGGGAGATTGTTAAGACATATGTGGAAGTTGTTATGAATATATTGTAGGATAAATACATGTTTGTATCGCATACAAAACATATGCAGTGAAAAATTAACGGATCTACTTTATTCGCAATTGATAACATGCACTACGTAAGTTTCAGAATTTAAGAACTAGAAAGCATACCTTGATGTGGTGAATTTCAAAAACAAAGATCATAAGCACTTGGGAAAACTTTAAATTTTCACTCTAATTCCACTAACGCCAAGAAGTGTGGCCTCTCAATCAGTTTTCCTAGGGAGAGTTAGAGAGAGTGGCATGCACTCACACATACACCATTTCACAAGAGTGTTATTCCATAATAAAAATTCTGTATGTTTCTCCCTTTGTATCTAACTAATTATCTAATTGGACTGGCCTTTTGGGCCTTTCCAATTGGGCTTAAGTGTGTGGCTTGGAGTGGCACCAAAAGGGACCAATAAGACACTAGCTCTAGTGGGCCTTGGGCTTTTCTGTCAACTCTTGACAAGTCCAAAGTTACCATTAACTATATTTAATACCACTCTATAAATATAGTTGCACTTTAGGCTTTATTTATAAATTATATTCTAAGACTTTATTGTACATGCAACCCCTTCATAAAATATTCGTAGTAATACAAAGTCATGAACATAGACTGCCACTTTGTAGATTAATAAATCTTAATTCCTTGAATACCAAATTTAATCTTTTAAGTTATTCATCATATATTTATGAAATTCAATTCCATAAATATATACTTTAGTAACTCCTTACTAAAGTGGTTAGGCCTAACACTCTGAATAAACAAACCCATTAAACTTATCTCAATGAAATATTTTGTATCTCCATTAAGAGATTATAAATTCCATCTTGAGAATATATGTTCCATCAACACTAAATGTGGTTGCCCAATATACTGAGGTTTTGATTGTGACTTTAAACCTCAATCTTGATATATCAAAGCAACCTATATTTCATGATCAGGTCCATTATTTTCTCAGGATTAAGAGTTCATGTAAATAGAAGTCGTGTATTTATTATTCATTTGACAGTCGTTGGGAGAATAATAAATCTCACAGTGGTCCAGTTCAATATGTTTTAATTCTTAAAACATATCAACATACCAACTAGAAATCTCTATTTCCATGATCAAGACAAATCATCTTAGTTAATATGTTATAATCTTTGCAGATGAAATGTCTAATTTCATTACCGATTACGAACTAAAATTATGAGTTTACAAAAAACTTTATAATATCACAATATTCATGTTGCCATTATTTTTAGATAATAATAAAACAACTATATTAATCACAACATTAAATCATACATAATGTCATAGCATCATACAATAGGATTTAAGGGCACATGTCCTAACATATATGTCATTTAAAATTGGCTAATCTTTTGACAAAACACACTTTACTTGTAATTGAGTAGATATAGGATGGTTTAAGTCTTCAAGTAACATATTGTTCATGTCAAGAGTTAAAGCCATACAAATGTTTTCAAAAAACAAGTGAAAAAGTGTTGTAATTTAAAGCTCGACCAATAGCTCGATAGATTGTATCTATTGAGGTTTAAAAGGGAATTTTAGCCTGATGCTCGATAGCAGCTTGACAGATAACCTATATATCGAGAATTACAAAATTTAGATTTCCAAATCCCTTTTTCATGTATATCCAAGCTATTTATGTAGGGTTTCTTTTCTCACAACCCTAGACATAATGATTATTTTAAGGGCCGTCAAAAGTAATGCAACTTGATGCAAAGTGATTATTCACTCAAAGTGTGACAGGAGATAATTTTCTCTAGTTCATCTTTCTTTTGAAGAAGTTGTTGTGTTTGTAGGCCGTAGGGTTTTGTAACCAAGGAGCTTTTTGATCTTCATCGTGTGGATAAACTAAAGAACTTTACAGCCAACATCTTTCTCAAGTTGGTGTGTTAGTCACGTACTAGGATTCATGCAAAGGAGTAAGCCACATATCGGGATCCTCGCATTGACTGGTTAGTCACATACTGGGAGCCGTGCATTGAAATGAGAGATTGTCACTACATTACAAGTCCAATTTTTTATTGGGGTAAGGATTCATTTGTAGGTTGATATAAGGTACTAGGATTCCTTTACTTGTAACATTTTTTTTTTTTTATAATTTTTATAATAGTGGATTTTCGGGAGTGATGACATTAAATTTACCTGGTTGGGTTTTACCTCGGTGGTTTTTTCCATTCGTAAATAAATCACCTCTGTTAAATTTAATTTCCCCTGCATTTAGTTATTTTGTGATTTGTTTGTGCTACCACACGTATTGCATGTTAAATTAACTTAATTAATTCACTTCGCTAATTAATTTGTTAATTTACATAAAGGGTCCATACATTCTTGGCCTATCATATCATATATTCTCTTTTCTCTTCGTTATTATTCTTTTTCACTTTCTTTCTTTCAAAGCAATTGAAGAACGAGTATAGCCCCCAAAAAAGAGGGGCCTTCATATACGAATATATATATATATATATATTTTAATGCCGATACAATTTCTTATTGCTATGCAAAACTATTTCTTCATAAAAGATGAAAAGAATCATCATATATACTATTATAAGTGTCTTTAAAAAAATTGTAAATAAAAAAATTTCAAGATAATTTTAACACAATTTTTATGAAAAATATAAAAATAGTAAAAATAAATAAATTAATTTTTGGCCATGTAAAATTTCTAAAAGTATTTCATACAATGCCCTAAGATCATCCGTTAACTCTTACAATTTTCTACGTCAACACAATATTTAAATAAAATTATTTTTTGTTTAGTCCAAACTTATCAAGGAGTGAAACTCTATCTCTCTAACAAGTCCAATTTAAACTCAAACACAAAAAAAAAAAAAAAAAAAAAAAAAAACCAATACTTCTAATAAAAAAAAAAAAAAAAAAAAAAAAAACCAAAAGCACAATAAAAAATAGTAAAAAATCTCTCTTTCTCATATCTCTCACACTACCAACTACTTCCCCCAAATCTCAAGTCTGACCAACCCCTTCAAACTTTTGGATCCGGCTTTGGTCTTCAAAATCTGGATTAACATGCTAAACTAGACTTTTTAAGTTTAGTAGTTTACTGCTTTTGACTGAATTTCACTTGTAGTTGTCTGCCAATGTCACTAAAAAAAAATAGTAAATAACTTTGTGGTTGTCAATTCTTTACATTTATAGGTTTATAATATTATAAGTTTATATTATTATATTACCGGGTAGTTGATTTTTTTTTTCTTTTTCATTTTTTTAATGGAGATTTCCTATTGCCATTTTATTAAGTCATGAGAGAATGTTATAGATATCAATTATACATGATAGTGTTGCTTATTATAAATTAATGTATTTGTCTTTGGTTTTGAGATTTGCTTAATTGTTTTATTTTTTATCTCATCATATTTGCTTAGTAGTTTAAACTTATTGTTCATGCTTTTTTATTTTCTTTCTATCTAAGTTGACTAAATAATTAGTTTATAAAAATCAATATAAGGCAAAATTTTTTAAGTTATATTTATTCATTAAAAAAAGTTAAAGTTAATTTATGAAATAAAGCATTTTTTTAATCTAACCTAACTCATTATGTTTTATATTCCAACTTATTGCAACTTTTTATTGCTCTCTTAATTTATCTGGGTTGGTTGAAAATTTAGTTCATGTTCATGTCGATGTTGTTTAATATGGTTTTGTGTGGAACTTTGTGGACCTTAAAACCCTATATCAAGACCAGTTTTGGAATGTGCTATATCCATAAAGGCATAAACGTGTGTAACCAATAAGTCATTACTTGAGATGTTATGGTTGTAAACATGTCTAAAAAAGTTGTTTACAATTTTACAATATTAGAATAAGTAGTAAGATTGTCTATGCACAGTTTAATTCCCAGTTTATCTCTATTTGTATTAATTTGAAACCATTTTTTAGAATTCTCAGTTTTTACTCTGTTTGTATGAATATGAGACTTTTTTTTTTTCATTTGTTTGTATTTGGATTTAATTTAAGCTTATGGGCTGTTTTTTTGTTATTTATAATTTATGTTTGATTAATATTTTTCATTTAACAATTTAATGTTTCATATCAAAGATACGAATTTTTGAGACTGGAATCTTAATGTACAAGAGGAAGAAACAAAGAATTGTGTAAATTTTCATACAATATAACTTTTCCGTGCATCGCATATGTTAGCGACTAGTTTTTATATATATCAAAAATATTTTATAAATAAAAAGTTTAATAAAATACACATCAATTAAATTTTAGTGGATAGCTTTTTATAATTTTTTATGAAAGTAATGTTAAAACTTTTTAAAAATAATTTGTTAACAATTACCGACCCTTTTATAAAAAAAACAACCAGCTATATATAGGTGGAACATTAATGAATTAAAAGCTCACTACCCCAAAAAATAAGAAAACCCGATAAAGAGAGAAAAAACGAGAGAGAGAAGAGAGTAATGTTAGACCTCTTTGAATTTTTATTTTGTTTTATCAAGGTACCACTGTATGCTTATCAAAAGAGAGTTTCTTGGCGCCCTGAAGAAGTCAAATACTGTCTTAGACCGTAATTAGGTATTGTGACTTTGTGAGCCTCTCGGCTCTAGCAAGATCAAATGATCTGTACATACTATTTCTCTACATTGCATTTGGACGAGCAATTGGAATTTAACTTAAAGTTGCATTTGAAAAGTTTTTAATGTTAATTTCCCATATTCGAGTTATCAAGAGAAGTCCCAAATTCAAATTTCAATTCATATAAGAAATGTCATTTTACAAAGTTTACCAACATAAATTGTGGTCTCTAATAATTTAGGATCTGTTTGGTTAGAATATTTAAATAATGTTTTTTGTTTTGTAATTCATAAAATGGTGAGTCCTATACTTGAATTTATTGTTTGGCTAATATTTTCTAAATATAATTTCAGAAAATTGTATCTTATTTTTCTTGTTCAAAATAGGATTTTGAAAACTGCTAAAAGGATATTTCCATGATACAGAAAATGTTTTTAATGACATAGTTATAAATAAAATGAAAATTGTATGTTTTGTTTAGACCCTTATACACTCCAGTTGTCTAATCTTGAAAGCTTAAATTAGTGTGAAAACACTAATGCTTGTTTAGACCCTAATTTTAAAATTACGGCTAGATTGCTTTTACTCTAACTTAACAAACTGCGGAATAAGAGTAAATATACACAATAAACTGGTAACACTACTCTAAGCCATATTCAACCGCAATAAATAAAAAATGAAACCTGAAAGAGTAGGGAAGAGAAATGTAAACACAAGATAACACCAAGACGTGTTATCAAAAAGGAAACTGAAGAACTCGGTGAAAGACCTCTCCACGACCCTTTAAGTTGAGATCAATCAACTAGTGAATAAATTGGAGTACAAGAATAACAAAAGTCTCTCCAAGCCTAGTCTACCCCATGTACTTGAGCCCTCTAAGCACCTGCTACCAACAAACTTCTCGGAATCTTGTCTTCACTAGCTTTCCGAATCATACAATTCAGCCCGATTGTATCTACCATTTGTTGACTCCTTCCAATGCTTCCCAAAGGCACCAAAACTTGACTCAATGCTCAGATTGGGTGAGGTAAATATTTGGGCTAAGAAAGAATCTCTCAAGGATGTAGAGATGGAGAGGTAAGAGTAGAGGAAAACCAAGAGAAAATGTGTAGATGATTGTGAGTATAACAATCTCTAACTCTCAAGTCTTCTTACTAGGGTTTTCTCTCTGAAAAGCACTTCATACATTTCATGGGTAATGAGGGTATATACAGTAAGGGTATAGAATTTAGTAAAACACTTTTTCTTTTTACCAAATAGAGAGTTTCACGGGTACCTCACGAGATGGCCTTTCTTGCGATGTTCTTGTGAATTTGACAATCTAGCATGACTCTAAAACTTCTAGTCATGTGCTTCACACATGGCCTTTCGCAAGTTTCTCTTCTTGCGAGCTTCTTGCATTCTAGTCGCGAACTGCACTGATTCTTTTTTGAAACTAGATTCTTCACCAATCTCTTGCACTCATCCTTTACAAATATACCACATAAATATAGGGAAATGATTGAAGAAATTACCATCAAATTTGACACGGAATTAAAGCCAATAAAGGCTAGTTGGAAATCACAACTTTACAAACCTAATTAATTAACCAAGTTGATACTTAGGTTTATTATAAGATTTAGGTTAAACACATACAAATATATTACTTAGTGTGGAAAAGTAAAGAAGGAAAGCAATATAATGACCCAAGGAAATCAATGAAACTAACAATTTCAAGGTAAAAAACTTAGGGAGAATTTAACTTAACTATCTTCAAGACAACAAATGTACTATGATAGAATGAAAGTTTTACAATAGATTTTTTCCCTAAATCTATAGCTATCTCTTGTAGTACTTACTCACATGATCGTGTACAACTTCGAATCTACAGACTCTCCTATATGAATTTACTAAACAAAAACACCCTCATTTTGTGACTTTGAGATCTTACTCAAAAATTTAAATCATCAGTTATGTATGATCTTGTATACAGCAACTTAATCCACCAGCTCTTGATTGTAGATCTTCTTTCTATTGGAAAAACATGTGAAAAACTTGTTTGTATCTCATACAAATCATGCGTAGCGGAAAAATTAACAGATCTACTTCATTTACAATTGATAACATGTACTATGTAAGTTTCAAAATTTAAAAACAAGAAAGCGTACCTTGGTGCGGTGAAATTCAAAACCAAATATTAGAAGCACTTGTGAACACTTTTAATCTTTACTCCAATTCCACTTAATGCCCAAAAAGCATGGTCTCTCAATCAGTTTCCAATGAGAGAATAGGAGAGTGTCCAACACTCGCACACAAACCATTTTATTCCTTGTATGTTCTTTTAATGAAAAAACTTATGAAAAGGATTTATCAAAACCTCTATGAAATTCTATATGTTTCACTCCTTATATACAACTGATTATCTAATTGGGCTAGCCTTTTGGGGAATTCCAATTGGGCACTTATGTGTGGCTTAGAGTGGGACCAAAAGGGACCAATAAGACACTAGTTCCAATGGGCCTTCGGCTTTTCTGTCAACTCTTGACAAGTCCAAAGTTACCATTAACTATATTTAATACCACTATAAAAATATAGTTGCGCTCTAGGCCTTATCTATAAATTATATCCCAAGACTTTATTGTACATGCAACCCCTTCATAAAATATTCGTAATAATACAAAATCATGAAAGTAGATTGCTACTTTGAAGATTACTACATCTTAATCCTTGAGTACCCGGTTTAATCCTTTAAATTATTCATTATATATTTATGAAATCCAATTCCATAAATATATACTTTTGTAACTCCTTACTAAAGTGGTTGGGCTCAACTCTCTGAATAACCAAACTCATTAAACTTATTTCAAGAGAATATTTTGAATTTTCATTAAGAGACTATAAATTCCATCTTGAGAATATATGTTCTATCAACACTAAATGTGGCTGCCCAACATACTGAGGTTTTAATCGTGACTAATAGGCCTCACTCCTAATATAGCAAAGCAACCTACATCTCATGAGCGAGTCCATTATTCTCTCAGGATTTAGAGTTGATGTAAATAGAATTCATGAAATTTATTATTTATTTGACAGTCGTTAGGAGAATAATAAATCTCTAAACGGTTTAGTTCAATTTGTCTTAACTTTTAAAACATATCAACATACCAACTAGAAATCGTCATTTCCATGATCAAGACAAATTATCTTAGTTGATATGTTATAGTCTTCGCAGATAAAACGTCCAATTTCATCACTGACTATGAACTACATTTTGAGTTTACAAGGAACTTGTGATTTATATCTTCTGTGACTAAATCACATAAATCACATACAATGCATCTCATGGGCTAAGATAATATCACATTAGTTCATTTATAAATAGTCTCATATAATTAAACAATTTAATTATTTTTGACATGCCAATAAATTGAATTTTATGGCATAAACTCCAACAATCTCCCACTTGCCCTCAAAGACAATTTATCATATATCCGACACTTATCTCCCTTTAGAGTAATTCATAGTTACTCTAAGGCAAGGTGTGGAAACAAGTTACAACTAGATGTATTGCATAAATTATCTTTTCTACTACTATTTCTCATGTACTCATATCTTCTCTAATGAGATGATACTATTTACACTTAATGTGTATCTTCACCACCTAGGGTGAACACATATCTTGAAGTACAACTTCATGATGTGTATCTTCACTACCTAAGATGAACACATATCTTAAAGTCCAACTTCATGAATAACAATCAAACTATAAATTAGTATTTGTACATCCAGTAATAATCAAAACCTCACTTTGGTGGACAAGCATATAATCCCTCATTATCCTAAGATATTTGAGTATATGCTTTACTCCCACTAAATTAAGTGATTTTTGATTAAATTGATATTTTCTTACCATGCCCACCGCAAAATAGATATTTAGCCTAGTATTTAGCATAGCATAAAAACTTTCTATCGATTTAATATAAGGAATCGTCTTAATATGCTCTTCCTTTTATATGTCTTAGGACCATAGCCTTTATAAAGGAACTTCAAACTTAAAAGGAAAGAATCCTTTCTTGAAGTATTACATGCTATACTTGGCTAGAATCTAATCTATTTAAGTAGTTTGAGATAGACCCAACTTCCTAAATTCTGAATTTTAACAAAGTTTAATTCTTAGGATGTAACCAATCTTTCCTGAGTACTTTATATCAATATGGACTAGACAATCAAAACACTCCATTGATGAAAATAACTCTACATCATTATAAATGATTAGAATGTCATCAACATACATTAAGAAATTTATTATTTTATATAGCTTTTACACACATAAGGCCTTTTAATACTTGATCAAAATCAAACACTGATTTCTTGATGAAAGATGATATTTTATGATTCAGTTGCTTGCTTGCTTGATATTTTATGATTCAGTTGCTTGATATTTTAGTTGATGGAATTTAAGCAACTTGTATACTAAATACTACTGGTTCTTTGCTATGTTCAAGTCTAGTTACATCATATAGATGTCTTCTTCAAGATTGCTACTAAAAGAAGCTTTCTTGACATCCACTGCCATATTTCATCCAAATGAATTATAATGGATAAGAGAATCTAGATAGTGTCAAACTTAACTATTGGTGAAAAAATCTTTTCATAGTTGAACCATTTCTTTCTGAACAAATCTTTTCACCACTAGTCTTGACTTTGAAGGTTTGCACCTTCAAATCTATCAATTTCATTTTCTTGTAGACCTATTTGAGAATAATAGGTTTAATGCCATTAGGTGCCCCTACAAGTTTTAGACTTTAAATAGAATCTAATTCTATTTACATAACCTTGATCCAATAATCCATATTCATATCATCTATTACCTCTACGTAGGACCGAGGATCAAATTCATATCCTTGTGGAATGACTTCAAAACGTTTATCCCAAAAGTATGAATTTATTTGGTAATTAACAATCCTCCCACTATGATATTGTACTTGTGTAATAGCTATATATTTAGAATAATGCCTTGCGGTGTATCTCATATAACTTCCTCATTTATAAATGTATTCTATAGTTGTCTTACAACAAATTTTGACATACTTCTTCTAGAACAATTCTATGTTTTTCTTTAAGATTATTCACATAATCATCGTCAAGAAACTTTGTATTTGTACTTTACAAACACGTTATCTTCTATATGACTACGAAAACAATCTTTTGCAATTCCTTTTGGATACCCAACATAAACACACACATTTTTATATCTTTTGGTTTCAATTTGTTTGACTTCCTTTCTAGCACAAGTTCTGGACATCCCCAAAAGTGGAAGTATCATATACTAGGTTTTCACTCAATCCACAATTTGACAAATGTCCTAGGAAAAAATTTTTGAAATCAGTATTAGAAAATGTATAGTAAAAGAAATAAGCAAACAGAAATACTAATCATGTACTTTACTATTTCTAAAAGGGTCTTATTCCTCCTTCATGTATGCACTGACTTAAAAAAGTCATTGAAGCTACATTCCTTTACAAAAGGAGCCCTAGATCATATTATCCTCTAAATAGAATTTATAGACTGGGAATATAACAAAATAATGGTTCTAAAAGCCCATCTTTCACCAATCTTGAATATCATTTAGATTAATAAGATCTAGAAATATGTGCCAAAACATACATTGCCAAAGGATGAAAAATTTTCTCTTTAAAAAGCAAAACTTGTAAATTTCCATCTAGAAAATAATTATGGGCAATGCCTAGCTTTACGAAAAACAGAAACACTTTCCTTTTGGTCATGTTTTTTAATCTAATTTCTTTTTAGCAACTACTAGGACAACTCGCTTGTCCAACTGTTTGGTATTATAATTCCTATTCTTACCACCCTTACCTTTCTGTCTAGGCTAAGAATTTGAATTAAATAATATTGATCCTAGTCTTAGCTTTTAGGATGTCTTCCTTTGCATAGAACTCACTCATCAATTTAGATAATATAAAAGAAAATCATTTTCAAAGCAATCTGAATTGATCAAATGATTCTAACAAGGACTTGTGGACTATATCCATATGAGATTAACATTTAATCTCAACATCCAAGAATTCCAATTTATTTAAAAATAGAATATTTTCATTAAATGACATAAAATTGGAACTCCTTAAGCTTTTCTTAGCACTCAATATGATTCATACCAAAACTCTCATTTAGACTTAATATAAAGTCTAAATTTAGTACTAACTCTTGCATCTCATGTTGTAGTACAATTAAGATAGAAGCCAATGTAACATTTCAACATTTCAATGGAGACTATGATCATATCATAAGCTATCTTCCATCAATGCATTATGCATAGGAAGTTATGACAATGTTGAATTAAAACATAAATATTTACTTCAACTCCTTTAAGCACCATGTCCAAAATTATTTCTTAGTTCATATGATTCAAATAAAATAGTAGCTAGAGAATAAAATTTATGACAACTTTATTTTGAGATTATGAACTTAATACCAGGACATTATATTTTGCAACCATAACCATATAATATGAACCCATAAAATCATACTATATTAGGCACAACGACAACCTAATCCCACAATTAATATTCCTCAGAAGTGAGGTCATATCATTCACTATGATTAGGTGAGAATTATTTTCATTATTAATGCTATCATGGTAACTCTTACCAAACAAAAATAATTTGCCGCTCTTCCTTTGGCCTCTAAGTAATAATAGCAAGAATTCAGCATAGATGATACTATCAAACTTAGTTTATTGTACACCATTGCCTAGAATCATGTGTAGCCACATTTAATCCCCTTAGCAGGCTTATTATGTCGTGTCATGATACAAAACACCATCTGCATGGAATGCAAAGCTCAAGGCTAAGACAAGGTGTTTGATCAAACTACTATAAACCAAGAAATTCAATCCTGTAGTACCATGAAATAAATACTCTCCGTATGGAATGCTAAGCTCGAAGCAAAGACAAAGTATATATTTCATATTACTATAAACCAACAATATAGGCCATGAGATTCAACCCTTGTATCGCTCTCCCATTAGAAATTTTAAAACAAGTGGATTGTATTGAAATCATTGTGATCTCATTGATGCTATAGCCTTAAAATTCAATTTAACATACTTAAACTCAAATTTAAACAACATCATAACATCAAAATCAGTTTTCAACAAATCATAGATTCAACAACCATGTAGAAAATTAAATTTCTAACATCATGAAACTATTATATTTGATTCTAAAACTCACAAAACATGTTATACAATTCAAAAATGAAGGCCGCTTTGATACCAATTGTTGGGAAAACATGTGAAAAAACTTATTTATATCTCATACAAATCATGTGCAGCGGAAAAATTAACGGATCTACTTCATTCGCAATTGATAACATGTACTATGTAAGTTTCAGAATTTAAAAACAAGAAAGCGTACCTTAGTGTGGTGAAATTCAAAACTGAAGATCAGAAGCACTTGGGATCACGTTTAATCTTCACTCCAATTCCACTTAATCTTCCCAAGAAGTGTGGCCTCTCAATCAGTTTCCAAGGAGAGAATAGGAGAGTGTCCAACACTCTCACACAAACCATTTTTTTCCTTGTATGTTTTTTTAATGAAAACACTTATGAAAAGAATTTATTGTTGGAAAAATTCTGTATGTTTCTCCGTTAATATCTAACTGATTACCTAATTGGGCCGGCCTTTTGGGCCTTTCCAATTGGCCTTAAGTGTATGGCTTAGAGTGGGACCAAAATGGACAAATAAGACACTAATTTCAATGGGCCTTGGGCTTTTCTGTTAACTCTTGACAAGTCCAAAGTTACTATTAACTATATTTAATACCACTATATATATATAGCTGCACTCTAGGCCTTATTTACAAATTATATCCAAAGACTTTATTGTACATGCAACCTCTTCCTAAAATATTCAGTAATACAAAGTCATAAATATAGACTGTCACTTTGTAAATTACTGCATCTTAATTCCTTGAGTACCCGGTTTAATCCTTTAAGTTATTCATAATATATTTATGAAATCCAATTCCATAAATATATAATTTAGTAACTTTTTACTAAAGTGGTTATGTCTAACTCTCTGAATAACTAAACCAATTAAACTTATTTCAAGGGAATATTTTATATCTCCGTTAAGAGATTATGAATTCCATCTTAAGAATATATGTTCCATCAACACTAAATGTGGCTGCCCAACATACTGAGGTTTTGACCATTACTTTAGATCTCACTCCTGATATATCAAAACAACCTACACTTCATGATCAGGTATATTATCCTCTCAGGATTAAAAGTTTATGTAGATAGAAGTCGTGAAATTTATTATTCATCTGACAGTCATTATAAGAATAATAAATCTCACAGCGATCCAGTTCAATATGTCTTAACTCTTAAGACATATCAATATATCAACTAGAAGTCTACACTTCCATGATCAAGACAAATCATCTTAGTTGATATGTATAGTCTTCGCAGATGAAATGCCCAATTTCATCACCGACTACGAACCATAATTTTGAGTTTGCAAAGAATTTGTGATTTCTATCTTTTTTAATTAAATCACATAAATCACATACTATGCATCTCATGGACTATATGATAATATCCTAATATTTATGTTACTATTAGTTTAGATAAAAATAAAACAACTTTATCAATCATAATATTAAGTCATACATCATGTCATACATAATGTCATACATAATATCATATATAACATCATAATCTTCACAAATGAAACGCCCAATTTCTTCACCGACTACAAATTACATTTTGAGTTTACAAGTGATAAGCCAAAAATGTATTGACTCTTTGTGATGGATTAATTAATTAATTAGCTAAATTTAATTAATTAACCAATTTAACATACAAACGGGTGGTAGCACAAAAAAATCACCAATAAAATAAAGTGGAGTGAAAAATAAATTTGACACGGTGATTTGTTTACTAATGGGTAAAATCTCTAAAGCAAAAACCTCACTGGGTGATTTTAAGGTCACCACTCCCAAGAATTCACTATTATCACAACAAGTGGTTACAAGTAAAGGAATCCAGTACCTTATACCAACCTACAGCTTAACCTTTACCCCAATACCCAATTGGACTTATTCTATAGTAACAATCTCTCCTTTTCAATGTACGGCTCCCAGTAGTGACTAACCAATTACACGAATCCCAGTATGCGACTTCAATCACCAACTTGAGAAAGATCTTGGCTGCAAAGTTCTTCAGTTCTTCCTCACAATGAAGAACAAGAAGATGCTTGGTTATAAATCCCTACAGTGCAAAGACATAGCAGCTTCTTCACAAAGAGATGAATTAGGGCAAACTTTGTCTCCGGTCACAAATTGCTTGAACAGACTTTACTCAATACTTGTGCAACTTATGTCTACTTTGATAGCCCTTAAAATAATCATTTTATATGTCTAGGATTATGAAAAAATAAAGCCCAAAGACATATTCAAGGATTGGAATCGAAATAGATCTGAAAAACTGTTTTTCTTAAACCTCAACAACTAGAGGTGTCGAGATGCTGTCAAGCAGCTGTCGAGCCTCGGGGCTGAAACAGCTTATTAAAGCTCGATAGATGAAGCTACCAAGCCAGCTGTCGAGCTTTAATGACAGGCACTTCTTCAACTTGTTTCTTGAACAGACTTGCATGGCTTTAACACTTGATCTTGAAACAAGGATTCTTGATGCATTAAATACATCCTAGATCTATCCAAATACAAGTAAAGTGTGCTTTTTCAAAAGATTAGCTAATTGCATAAAAGAACGACGTATGTTCTTAACAAGTGAACCACATATGTCCTAACAACAAGGAACTTGTGATTTACATCTTCTGTGACTAAATCATATAAATCACATACAATACATCTCATGGACTAAGATAATGTCCTATTAGTTCATTTATAAATAGTCTCATATAATTAAACAATTTAATTATTTATGACATGCCAATAAATTGGATTTTAGGGCATAAACCCCAGCACTTTCCAGTTGATGTCTATTGAGTTAGGAGGCTATAGAAACCCCATAAATCTCAAACGAGTCACTCACAAGACTTTGGGCTTGAAACCCTAAATGTTTTCGTGGGCTTTCGGCTTGATTTAAATTATGTAGAAAGCGACTTTCAATTAGTCAAAGTTTTATTTTGATTAGTCGAGCCTTGTAGAAATTGAATTCTACTTTCTTCAGTTTAACTATTCTTGAATCTTGAATTTGATTAGCATGATCGATGTCTAACACTTAACCTAGACATGTTTTTGTACTCGGTTTACCAACTTAAATAAAATTAGAACCTAAACAGTTATTCCTAAATATTTGAAACCTAACAAAAATAGCGGACCCCACATATTTGTCCAAACTCTTCTATCTTTTAAATTAAGGACGTTATTTTCATTATAAAAGAATTCTCAAACTTTGAAACTTATCATTATTTAAAAAAAAAAAAAAAAAAAGGTACATGAGCTCCATTCCCTTATCATTATCCACAAATAAAGTAATCAAAATATTCTATACGTTACTTTTTGTAATTAGAAAAAAAAAAATCTTCAAAATAGAAGTGGTCTCCCAAACAATTATTTTTTGATTTTGGTATTTTGAAAATTTTTCTTAAAAATGGGAGCCAAACACATATAGTATAAATTCATTATTTGAAAACTAGTTTCAACTTCAAATTTTTGAAAATTGTTTTTATACTATTTTTTGAAAACCAAAACAAAAATCTTCCTTCCAATTAGACCCTTAAGTATCTGTGGGGTATAGTAGTTTGATAAAATAGCATTGTCACGTGTCGTGCCATATGCCGAGGAGGCAAGGGTAATTCCGAGGAGATCCCATTCTCGGATGGGGGCCCACGTCAGTGGTATGCCACCAAAGGAGGACAGACTATAGAGAAATGGGCTAGGGGCGAGGGTTAGCCCTGACATGCTGAGGGGATGGTGGCTGCCACCCCTTTTAATGCATCCTACCAAAAATCTTTGCCACATTAATGTGGAGAAGACCTTTGAACAGTGTTGCCTTGGTTGCCGCATCTCACAAGAGTTTTGAGAAGGTGCCTAATGGGACTAACACTTGAGTGGTGGCCTGCATGATCAACAAATGGAAGACCCGAATCATCTAAAAGGGTCTATATAAGACAAAAGGTACCCCAGAGAGGGGGAATCAGCAAAAGAGCAGAAAAAAACACTGTAGCATAAACAAATGAAACTATAAACAAGTCTCATTGTGACATATTCAAAAACTAGTATCCTCGAATTGGGTCGAGGATAATTTTCTTGCAAAATATTGTGGTTGTCTTTTGTCTATCCAGGCTTCCTTGTTATTTTTTGGCCCATAGTGAATGTTATCTAACCCATAGAAGCCTAGTCTTACAGCTCACTCTTTACAAATTCATTGTGTTGGGTTATTTGGGCCTAAGTCCTCCAGTCATTTGGACTTAGGAGCTAAATCCAGTCCCTACAGTATCCTTAGTTTCTCTTTACATTGTTACCACAATTACTATTATTCTTAACATTTAAATGTTCTCAAAAACCATTAATATTTAAATTGTCAAGATTTAACAATCATTTTTAAATTTCAAAGACAAATGACATGCCATAGTTAATGGAGTATAATGTGGAAAAAAATAGGATAAAATTTTTTTATCCAAATAAAAATCATCCATCTCATTCATTCGAATTCGAATAAAAATCCTATGGTATTTTTGTGTTCCATTTTATATTCAACTAATTGTCAGTTGGAGAGTCAGACAAAGAGATAAATGAATGCTGAGTGGTAAACATTCAAATTTTCTTCAGATGAAAAAAGAATAATGAAAAAAAAAATACCTAAAACACATAGCCAACAAAACTTGTAACTCAATTGACACTTTCTAATATTTTTAATAAAAATATTTTGAGTTCAAATTATCCAACTTCAATTATAACTATTGAATTATAAATAAATAAATAACTCAAAAGCGTAATTTGCATTGTCGTTAACGATAACTTATCAATTGTCACAAATAAAATAACTTTGAAAATAAATCTAGCCAAAGGCAACCATCAATATGTTCTCTTATTAGTCTCCAATCATAATTTGACAATGATAAAAACAGTCCCAAGCCGATTGTTATTGGCTTATTAAGCAAGGAGTTAGGCACAAATTAGTAAAAAGAGAAAACAAAAAGTCCCAGTGGGCGTTGGGTTAGTTGCAAGTGGAATTATTAATATGGAGTTATGTGAGCGTTGAGTGACGTGAAGCTTCCTTTCATTTAATCCTCTCATCTGCCACGGTCCCGTTGCCTTTAAATTCCCACCTTCCCACCCTACTTCTAATATCATCCTCAACCTTTCCTTCCGTAGCTATAGCTCAAGCTGCTTCTCTCTCTCTCTCTCTCTCTCAAACACAAACACACAAGAAGACACACACAGGAGCAAAGATGCCTCCAATCTTGCCGGACTTTTCCAATTCTGTCAAGCTTAAGTATGTCAAGCTTGGGTACCAATACCTTGTCAATCACATTCTTACACTCACACTCATACCCATCATGGCTGCTATTTGCATTGAGGTTCTCCGGATGGGTCCTGATGAAATCTCAAATCTTTGGATGTCCCTCCACTTCGATCTCGTCCAAATCCTATGCTCCGCTTTCCTCATCATCTTTATTGCCACTGTTTACTTCATGTCTAAGCCACGAACAATTTTCCTCGTGGACTACGCTTGTTTTAAACCCCCTATCACTTGTCGTGTCCCCTTTGCAACCTTCATGGAACACTCAAGGCTCAACCTCAAAAACAATCCCAAGAGCGTTGAATTCCAAATGAGAATCCTTGAGCGCTCTGGTCTTGGGGAAGAGACTTGTTTGCCTCCTGCAATTCATTATATCCCACCTAACCCAACCATGGAAGCAGCGAGAGGCGAGGCCGAGCTCGTTATATTTTCTACCATGGATTCTTTGTTTGAGAAGACGGGTCTTAACCCTAAAGACATCGACATTCTCATCGTGAATTGCAGTCTTTTCTCACCTACACCTTCCTTGTCAGCCATGGTGATCAACAAGTACAAGCTGAGAAGTAACATAAAGAGCTTTAACCTTTCTGGGATGGGTTGCAGTGCTGGGCTAATTTCAATTGATTTAGCCCGTGATCTTCTTCAAGTTCACCCCAATTCCAACGCTGTGATTGTGAGCACAGAGATTATTACACCCAACTATTACCAGGGCAATGAAAGAGCTATGCTTCTTCCCAATTGTCTTTTCAGAATGGGTGGAGCTGCAATTCTTTTATCAAACCGAAGATCAGAGCGCAGGCGAGCCAAGTACAGGTTAGTACACGTGGTTCGAACCCATAAAGGAGCTGATGACAAAGCTTACCGCTGTGTATACGAAGAAGAAGACAAAGAAAGCAAAGTTGGGATCTCTTTATCCAAAGATCTCATGGCCATAGCTGGTGAGGCTTTGAAATCAAACATCACAACAATTGGACCTCTTGTCCTTCCAGCTTCAGAGCAACTTCTTTTCCTTCTCACCCTAATTGGCCGCAAAATCTTTAACCCCAAATGGAAGCCTTATATCCCTGACTTCAAACAAGCTTTTGAGCACTTCTGTATCCACGCTGGTGGCCGTGCTGTCATTGATGAATTGCAGAAGAACCTTCAGCTCTCTTCTGAGCATGTCGAGGCATCGAGGATGGCACTCCATCGCTTCGGGAACACGTCATCATCATCACTGTGGTATGAATTGAGCTATATAGAAGCAAAGGGGAGGATGAAGAGAGGTGATAGGGTTTGGCAAATAGCATTTGGGAGTGGATTTAAGTGTAACAGTGCTGTGTGGAAGTGCAACCAAAGCATCAAGGCTCCCATTGATGGTCCTTGGGCGGATTGCATTGATCGGTACCCAGTTCATATTCCTGAGATTGTGAAGCTCTAAGCCAAAATGCCTAAAGGTTGTTTTGGTGGTTTTTGGGTTACTTTGATTTCAGTTATTTGCGAAGAAAATTTAAGCTGGATTTGGATTTGCATTTACTTCGTTGATGTATCCATCACTGTTCTCATTTATATCTCTGCCATACTGTATTGCCCCCATTTTTTTTCTTATTTTCTTTAGTAAAAAGAAGTTCTTGTCTATTAGCATAGATGGACGATATGCCTGCTATGTACCAATTAGTGTCTTCCATGTAAGGAAAATACTTCAAGAATGGTTTGATGTTCGGGTTTGTAACTGTGGATACAAAATACTAGTTTTTAGGTCTTGAAATAAATTCCTCCATTTATGCATTGGGTTGGTTCAATTGTCTGGACTTTGAGAATTTTTTTTTTTTTTTCCTCCACTTCTTTTCCCCCTTAAAACCTACTAATTTTGTCTTTCGGAGCATGCATGTTATAAACTAATGAGATAATTTTAACAAACGAAGCACGGACAGACAAACAGACAGACAAACAAGAGCACATTGCATGCGTGTCCAACTAATGCCCAAAAGGGGAAAAAAATAATTTTCAAGCATAACATAGCGGATAAAAAAAATGAAAACAGAAAAAAAAAAAAAAAAAATATATATATATATATATATATATATATATATATAAACTACACCATCTTGCTTAAAATTTAATTCAATCATCTTCCTCTCCCTCCATAATCATTAGTAACCCCCAAAACTATGTAGTTTTGACTTTTTATAGTTTTAAAAAATGAAAAGTTAATAAAAAATATTTTTCAGAGAACATAAAAGAAAATATTTTAAAATTTTCCAATTACAATTTTTAACAAACATGATCTGTTTCAAGAAGATTGATCCACCATTTTAAAATTTATTCGTTTCAAAGCTTCATAAGAGCTTTAATAAATTTCATAACAAAAATTAAAGAGAAAGACAATGATAGCTAATCGAAGTAAAAAATACCTGCATGGTAAGCATTGAGTGAAAATATAACCGGTTCACTTTGAAATTACTTGTTATAAGTTTTTGAAACCTTACTCCAAAATTCAAAATACAATCAAACCAATGTACTAAAAAATAGTTTTTTTTGAAAAAAAAAAAAAAAAAAAAAAAAACCTTCATGAATTCAATTCCATGGTAGTATTAGCAAAACCTTCATCACTAACACTTTTTACTATCACAGCCCTAATTTTGAGGTTTTTTTAAAAAAAAAAAATTAAGAGAGGAATTAAAATAAAAATCTCAAGTTTATTGAGTTTGGTTGAGTTGGCTTTGTGGTCCTTCAGAAAAACAATGCGACGGCTATCAAGTCGCTTAAATCTCCAATCTGAGGCACCACCAAGTATTACTCTTACATCTCATATTCTTCTAAAATCGCAAACTCAAGCCTTGTTAGAGCTTGGAAGCTACACGAAGAGAGGGGTAGGAGAAAATCATTTCATGAAGAAAAAATAGGTTTTGTTGATATGAAATGGGGACTGAAGTTGTGTTCTCAGTAAAATCATCTCTTTAGAAAACAAAAAACAAAACATGTTTGCTTGTGAATATAACCTCAAATCCGTGAGAGTTCCTCGAATCCATAAGGGTTTCTTGAATCCACGAGTGTTCCTTGAATCAGCAAAGGTCCTTGAATCTACAAGAAGAAATGATCTAAAATCCACCATAAAATAAAAAGATAAAAGTCTAAATTTTATTGAATGAATAATTATTAAAAAAATATGTACAAACTTAGGGGCCTCTTTAATGGCTCTATAAAACTTGAAAAATAAGAAAATATATTCTAAAATAACTCTTAATTAAGATCTAACCATAACAGGAACCAAATTTGACATAAAAAGCATTAAATGCACATAAAAACAAGGAAATAAATCAATAAAACCTAAAATAACGTTTTTTTTTTTTACATAAAAATACCAAAAATAATAAGTTACAATAATTAAATAGTAAATCATGTCCTACATCTGACTCCTCCACTTGAAACAAACCCATCCTTGAGTTCATCTTTGAAATTTGAAATCTTCCGCTCCAAATAAATAAAAACTTTGAATGCTTGAGCCCCTTGATCTTCTTTCAATACTTGCAACTCATCAATGGAATAAATAAATTAACTTGAATTTTTTTCCCTTTGTCTTCATGTATTTGTAGAGATTTATCAAATAAAATTGTTAATTGAATCAAATCTATCAACCTCAATAAAATCAATAAACTTTGTTTCTGTGTCTTTTACCAAAACAATAGGAGCTTGAATGTTGCAATCATCAAACTTGACTTCATCGAGATCGTTGACAACTTTCTTTATAATTTCTTCTTTAATGGTCTGTACTATATCGACCTCAAGATCGTTCTCTATAATAGGTTCTTCATTAATCTACTCCACAATATTGATTTAAGGTTCTTCTTCTATAACAATGCCTTCTTTAATTTCCTCAAAATCTCTATATATTCTTCTTTGACTTTTACATATTCTTCAAGAAAAGTATTTTCTTCAACATGTAATTTTTCTCTTAATGGTGGAATATATGGCTCTTTAAAATAATTCAAGTGTGAACTTCTTGGCCAATAATAATCTTGTATTGTATACAACAAGATTTCTTTACAATTCAAAGGATAAAATTTGATAGCAAGCCTCTTTTTAATCCTTGGCCATGAACAAATTTTTTCTTTACCTGGTTGGATTCTATTAGATTGTACTTGTTCCAACTAACGTAAGGCATACTCACTAAGTTTATACAAAGCAAGTCCAACTTTTCTCTTATAATAAATATTCTCAAAGTCAAATAAATCCTCTAGATCAAGTAACCAATCAAGAAAATATTCTTTATAAAAATAACCACTAAAACTTGCAATATTTCTATAGCGTCTATATGAAATTTGCTTACCAATAGGTATCCTGCAAGTTATATCTTTGCGATAGTTATCCCTATTGTTTCCATACACCAACGACGACATCCTAACAAAGATATTTGTGAGTGTTAGTTGTACGTCATGGAATACTTTTTAAGTTTTTTGTCACCAGAATTGCTACCATCTCATATGTCAACCACCAAACCAGGATAAATCAAGGCTCTAATACCAACTAATGCAGGATGTGAAAGCATCAAAAAGTAGAACTCTACCTCTAGAAAGCAAGAAACAAACACATTTGTTTCTGAAAATAACCTCGAATCCACACGAATTCCTTGAATTCACAAGAGTCCTTGAATCCCTAAGAAGAAAGGGTCTGGAATCCACTAGAAAATAGAAAATAAAAGTCTGAATTTAATTAATTGAATAATTGTTAAAAAAAAAAAACGTGTACAGACTTAGAGGCCTATTTAAAAGCTCCATAAAACTTGATAGACAATAAAATATATTCTAAAACAACTCCTAATTAAAATCTAATGGAACCAAATTTGACCTAATAGTCATTAAATGCATCTAAAAACAAGGAAATAAATCACCTAAACCTAAAATAACGATTTTTACATAAAAATACCAAAAATAATAAATTACAATAATTAAATAGTAAATCATGTCCTAGATCACAATCCTTATTAGAGCTTGGAAGCTACACAAAGAGAGAGGTAGAAGAAAATCATTTCACGAAGAAAAAATAGATTTTGTAGTCGTTGGTTTTGGAGTGAACGAGGAGAATTACTTTGATAAATTAAAATTTGGGTTTCTTAGATTATATAATAGATTTTATTTCCTTTTACTTTTCTTTGTATTCTTAAAAACCTAATCAATTGATTTTTTCTAATAAATTTATATTTATTTTTTCTAATTTTTTTTTCATTTTTTTATTAAAAATAAATAAATAAAAACTATGTCGCTTTGAGGGTCATTAACAATGTAATTCTAATGTAGACTAAGGGAAAGATTGAATTAAATAAAATTGAAATTTAAAGAAATAAATTGAACAAAAGTAAAGTTACATGACTAATGTGTATTGTGGGGGCAGAAAGGTCAAAACGCCAACATTGGGCCTTGGGCCTGGTCCGAGGACACGGGTCCGCCCGAGATGTCATGATTAGTCCTGGGTCCACTAAAGCGTAAGGGCCCAGAGGCTCACCAGACAGGTCATGGTTCGTGTGGGAGAGTCCGAGGAGAACACGACCTCGGACAACAGAAGCAAGGGCCAAGGGACGAGACTCAGTGCCAACGGGGGAGCTTCCGGAGCCCAGTAAATCGTCCGGGGCCTCAATAGTACGCCGAGGAGGGGGACAAGCGGGACGTGCCCTACACAAGGTTACTGCCTCCGCATTAAAGGCTTCCACCTACCCGCCTGGCCGCATTAATGAGGAGATGACTTCTGAAGGGACGGCGGTCAGCTTTATAGTCTTGGGGAGCGTTTTCAGGGACAAGACGGGTGGTAACCAGAGAAAGGGAGTATAAATAGAACAGGGGATGCCACAAGGAAGGGATCCGAATTTTAGGGCTAAAGAGGAAAAAGAAGGTTCTCTCTTTTTCTCTCTCTCCCTTGAAGAATAGAACGCCATTCAGCACAGAAGCTCCTCGGCCCACATCCGAGAAGGGAATTGGGTCACTCCGTCAGCCAGCCGTCTCACAGAAGTGGACTTGGACCTCACACCACATCCTTCCAAAGCACCAGGAGGTCTAGGCTTTAAGCCCATTCTCTACAAATTTTATTGTAAAGGCCACTTGGACCGGCCCAGTCACCCATTTGGGCCCAAGGCAACTTTGTACCCTTACAATTGGCGCCGTCTGTGGGAAACCTTGATCGAAGGGACTGGAAGTGCCATGGAAGGTTCAGGTTCACGTCATGCGGAGTCCAGGGGGTCCCAGCGCGAGGACCATTTTCTGCGGTTAGAAAGAGAGCGCGAAGCCAGCGTCCACACGAAATGTACGCGCGGGAAGAGCCATGCGCGCGGTGGTAGTAGAGCCTCCCGCGAGAAAAGTGTTGAGACCCTGCAAAGGGAGGTTGATCATCTAAAAAGGAAGCTGCGCTGGGAAAAACGAAGGCGCACACCTTCCCCTTCAGACCAATCTTCAGCGGATGTCAGTAGTAGCTCCGACAGCTCCAGGTCGAGGACTCCCCTTGGCGAATCCTCTTCCCAGGAGGACGAGCACCGTCGCCCACCTAAGGACAAGAGGACGTCCTCCAGAGGCCTGGCCAACAATGCACTGAGCAAGGCGCTCCACCAGATTTCCAAGTCACCCTTCACCCGGAGGATCGAGAAGGGAAAGCTCCCAAGAAGGTTCACCCAGCCAACCTTCACAATTTACAACGGAAGGACGGATCCAGTAGAACATGTGAGTCACTTCAGCCAGAGGATGGCGGTGCACTCGAAGAATGAGACCCTGATGTGCAAGGTCTTCCCTTCCAGCTTGGGACCCGTCGCGATGAGGTGGTTCAACGGCCTCAAGGCGAGCTCTGTCGATTCCTTCACGGAGCTCACCAGGGCATTCGATGCACGGTTCATCACATGCAGCAGGGTCCCTCGGCCCCTAGATTCGCTGTTGTCCATGGCCATGAGAGAGGGAGAAACCCTCAGGGCATATACAGACAGGTATTGGGAGATGTACAACGAAATCGATGGGGACTTCGACGAGGTGGCCATAAGCACCTTCAAGGTCGGCTTTCCAAACGAGCATGACCTGAGGAAGTCACTGACAAGAAGGCCGGTCAAGAGCGTGCGTCGGCTCATGGACCGCATTGACGAGTACACGCGAGTGGAGGAGGATCAATTACAAGTGAAGGCTAGGGCGAAGGTTATCCCTCAAGAAAGGAGGGATTTCAGGTCGGACGGATACAGCAACAGTAGGCTGAGGAGAGAGTTCGTAGGGCAACCTCGTCGGGCGCCAGCGCAAGTACTCGGCATCGCATTTCACGAACCCATACCACGGGTGTTTGAGAAAATCCGCCACGAGCCCTATTTCCGGTGGCCCAACAAAATGATAGGCGATCCCACGAAGCGTAGCCAGAGCCTCCACTGCCAATACCATCAAGAGCACGGCCATACGATCGAGAGCTGCAAGAGCCTACGGTTCTATCTGGAACAACTGGCCAAGGAGGGAAAGTTGAGACAGTTCGTGCACCAGCGAGAGGGGCAGGTAGAACAAACTGGGCCGGCGAACCAAGGCCATCACGCCCCTAGGCCCCCGCTGGGAACCATCAATACCATCCTGGCCGCTCCTAGGAGGATCGGTTTACACCCTCCCAGGATAATATCCGTAGCCCGGAATTCCGCCGAGGACTCTGCTTCCGAGCCGAAGAGGATTAAGGGCAACGGGCCGCCCACTATGGCCTTCTCGGACGCCGACAAGGAAGGGACCATCCAGCCCCACGATGATGCATTGGTCGTAACGTTGAGAATCGGAGGATACGACGTTAAGAGGGTGATGGTGGACCAAGGGAGTGGCGCGGACATCATGTACCCTGACTTGTTTAAGGGGCTGAACTTGAGGGAAGAGGACCTCTCGGCCTACGACTCACCTCTGATAAGCTTCGAGGGGAGGACAGTGGTACCGAAGGGACAGATCAGATTGCCTGTACAATCGGGCCCGGCAGTGGTGGAGGTGGACTTCATCGTGGTGGACGCCTACTTTCCTTACACGGCCATTGTGGGGAGGCCTTGGCTGCACGCTCTAGGGGCTGTCTCCTCTAGTCTCCATGTCAAGGTGAAGTTTCCTTTTTGCGGCCAAGTCGAGGAAATCCTGGGAAGTCAGTCCGCGGCGAGACAGTGCCTGACAGCTGCAGTTCTGCGCAGACCGAAACCCGAGCCCTCGGCGCCCGCTGCTCTGGTCCCATAGCAATTAGCCTCTTCTGCCACAACTAGAGGGGCAGTGGCAGAAGGGCCCGGATGCGAGAGGTTGGACAGAGTCCTTGTCGGCGACGACCCAGAGAGGTTCTTCCAGATTGGTGCTCAGTTGTCGACCGAAGAAAGGGAAGAGTTGGTCGCGCTCTTGAGAAGAAACCTCGATGTGTTTGCGTGGGACGAGAATGAGGTGCCTGGGATCGACCCAAACTTCATCTGCCACCACCTGAACGTTAACCCGGCGGCAACGCCAAAGAAGCAACCTCCTCAGTGCTCTTCCGCAGAACACTCTGAGGCCGTAAAGGAGGAGGTCATCAAGCTCAAGAGGGTAGGAGCTATCAAGGAGGTGTTCTATCCTGAATGGTTGGCGCACACGGTGGTGGTGAAGAAGAAGAACGGGAAATGGAGAGTGTGTGTGGACTTCACAGACCTCAACAAGGCCTGTCCCAAGGACCCATTCCTGATGCCATGCATAGATCAACTTGTAGATGCGACGGTCGGCCACCCTCGCATGAGTTTCTTGGACGCCTTTCAGGGGTACCACCAGATACCTCTGGCCTTAGAAGACCAGGAGAAGACCGCCTTCGTGACCCCCACCGGCAACTACCATTACAAGGTGCCCTTCGGTCTGAAAAACGCAGGGGCCACCTATCAGAGAATGATGACCCGGATGTTCGAGGCTCAGTTGGGAAAAACTGTCGAGGTATACATGGACGACATGGTTGTGAAGAGCAAGGCCGTATCGGACCATGTGGCTGACCTCGATAGCACGTTCCGGACTCTGCGGGAACATAAGTTACGACTGAACGCCGCCAAATGCTCCTTCGGCGTGGGCTACATGCTTACTCACAGGGGTATCGTGGCCAACCCCGAACAAATCTCCGCGATCTGTAACCTGCAACCACCTCGAAACCCGAAGGAGGTCCAAAAGCTGGCCGGAATGACAGCTGCCCTCAGCAGGTTCATCTCTCGATCGGCGGACAAATGCCGGCCGTTCTTTCAGCTGCTGAATAAATGGAAGGGATTCGAATGGACCGAGGAGTGCTCCTTGGCATTCCAGCAGCTGAAGGAATACCTTTCTCGGCCACCCATTATGGCTCGTCCCGATCCAGACGAGGTGTTGTTTGCGTACTTGGCCGTGGCTGCCCATGCGGTTAGCCTGGTTCTGATACGGGACGACGACGGCATACAATGGCCGGTCTACTACATCAGCAAGTCTCTGCAGGAGGCTGAGATCCGGTACTTACCATTGGAAAAGGCGGTTCTGGCCATAGTGCACGCGACGCGCCGGCTCCCACATTACTTCCAATCTCATACGGTCGTCGTATTAACCCAACTCCCACTCCAATCCGTGCTGCGGAGTGCTGACTACTCTAGTAGAGTCGCCAAATGGGGAACCTTCTTAGGGGCCTTCGACATCAAGTATTTGCCTCATACATCTGTAAAGGGGCAAGTCTTGGCTGACCTGGTGGCGGAGTTCACTGAGCCTCCCCCGAAAGAAAACTTGGGGGGATGGGGCGCCGGCGAAAAGCCAGTCGGTGCAATCTCGAGCGAAACGCCTCTAGTGTGGAAGCTCTACGTGGACGGAGCGGCGAACCAGAGGGGTTCAGGCACGGGAATAGTGTTGACGTCCCCCGAAGGGATCATTGTGGAAAAATCCTTGAGGCTAGCGTTCTCGGCCACCAACAACGAAGCCGAGTACGAGGCTCTGCTGGCAGGAATGGACATGGCACAAAAAATGGGGGCAAAAGCGGTGCTAGTATTCTCGGACTCACAGCTGGTGGTTGGCCAGATGGAAGGGAAATTGGAGGCTAGGGAGCCAAGGATGCGGAACTATCTGGCTCGCGCAAAGCACTTACAAGCCAAGTTCAAGTCCTTCGAGTTGTCACATGTTTCTAGGAGCGGAAACACCCACGCTGACTCGCTCGCCACTCTGGCTACCACCTCGGCCCAGGTGCTCCCTCGGGTCATTCTCGTTGAAGACATGCTCAAGCCAACTGGACAGGAAAGTCACACCTCTTGGATCCAACAAGTCAGAGTTTGGCGTAGTTGGATGGACCCCATTGTGTCCTTCCTTAAGCACGACATACTACCGGAGGACAAGTCTGAAGCCAACAAGATCCGCCGGAAGGCTCCGCGATTTTGGCTGTCCGAGGACCAAAAGCTTTATAAACACTCCTTCTCGGGGCCCTACCTGTTATGTGTACATCCGGAAGAGACGGAGCAGCTCTTGGAAGAACTACACGAGGGAATTTGCGGTAGCCACACGGGCGGAAGGTCGTTGGCTTACAGGGCCCTCACGCAGGGGTACTGGTGGCCGAACATGCAAAGAGAGGCGCAAGAGTACGCGAGGAAGTGCGATCAATGTCAGAGGTATGCTCCCAACATCTACTAACCTGGTGGCGTTCTTAATCCATTGGTCAGCCCATGGCCTTTCGCACAGTGGGGCTTAGACATAGTGGGACCGTTTCCAAGAGCGACAGGCAACAAGCGATGGCTGCTTGTTGGAACAGACTACTTCACTAAGTGGGTAGAAGCCGAACCCCTCTCGAATATCCGGGACATGGATGCGAAGAGATTTGTTTGGAAGAACATCGTTACCAGGTTCGGGATCCCACGCACTCTAATCTCAGACAATGGACTGCAGTTCGACAGCAAGGCCTTCAGAAAGTACTGTGGGGACCTCGGCATCACGAACAGGTACTCCACTCCGGCCTACCCGCAGGGGAACGGCCAGGCTGAGGCGACCAACAAGTCGATAGTCAACGGACTCAAGAAAAGATTAGATGACGCGAAGGGCAGATGGGTGGATGAAGTACCCCATGTGTTGTGGACTTACCGAACCACGCCACGGAGGTCCACAGGGGAGACTCCCTTTGCGATGACTTACGGCGCCGAGGCCGTAATACCTGTAGAGATGGGGTTCCCGACGATGAGGGCGCAGTCATTCGCCCCAGACGCTAATGATAACATGCTACTGAAGGAGCTGGACTTGGTGGAAGAAAGAAGAGAAAACGCCATGGTCCGACTAGCTTGCTATCAACAGAAGCTCAAACAAGGATATGACTCTCGCGTACGGTCAAGACCTCTCGCTCCAGGAGACCTTGTCCTGAAAAAGGTCGTGGGGACAGCAAAGGACCCATCGTGGGGGAAGTTGGGGCCGAATTGGGAGGGACCTTACCGGATAACCTCAGTAGCCGGTGTGGGGGCATATTATTTAGCCGACCTGGATGACAAACTTGTAAAGCGACCTTTTAATGTGAATAACCTTCGAAGGTATTACTACTGATGAAAGGCGTGTCCGCCATGTTTTCAGATATCATTGTCTTGTGCCAATTGTTAAATACTATCATCTCTATCCGTGCAATTAATTCTTTTCTCTAAGTGTTAAATGTCAACCGGGGCTAAGCCAGGTCCTTAGACCTTCTGCCTTGGGAAAATTTAACACGATTCAATTACTTTTATTAAGTGTTAATGTCAACCTTGGTTAAGCCAGGTCCTCGGACCTTCTGCCTTAGGAAAATTTAACACGATTCAATTACTTTTATTAAGTGTTAATGTCAACCTTGGTTAAGCCAGGTCCTCGGACCTTTTGCCTTGGGAAAATTTAACACGATTCAATTACTTTTATTAAGTGTTAATGTCAACCTTGGTTAAGCCAGGTCCTCGGACCTTCTGCCTTGGGAAAATTTAACACGATTCAATTACTTTTATTAAGTGTTAATGTCAACCTTGGTTAAGCCAGGTCCTCGGACCTTCTGCCTTGGAAAAATTTAACACGATTCAATTACTTTTATTAAGTGTTAATGTCAACCTTGGTTAAGCCAGGTCCTCGAACCTTCTGCCTTGGAAAAATTTAACACGATTCAATTACTTTTATTAAGTGTTAATGTCAACCTTTGTTAAGCCAGGTCCTCGAACCTTCTGCCTTGGGAAAATTTAACACGATTCAACTACTTTTATTATGTGTTAATGTCAACCTTGGTTAAGCCAGGCCCTCGGACCCTCTGCCTTGGGAAAATTTAACACGATTCAACTACTTTTATTAAGTGTTAATGTCAACCTTGGTTAAGCCAGGTCCTCGGACCTTCTACCTTGGGAAAATTTAACACGATTCAATTACTTTTATTAAATATCAATATCAACCTAAGCTAAGTCAAGCCCTCGGACCTTCCCATTGGGAAGTTTTAACATGCAACCAATTCCTTCTAAGCGTTAAACGCCAGCCTTGGTTAGGCCAGGTCCGAGGACCTTCTGCCATGAGAAACTTAACATGCTTCAATTATTTTTAACACTGCCTTGGAGAAGTCTAACACTGTTCCTTTTTCGTTGGATGTTAATATCAATCTTATTCACTAAGTGTCGGTGTCGATTTTTACTTGAGTACTAGCATCACACTAAGCACGCGGGCCCCTAATTCGTTAGCGTTTTATATCTCAAAGTTATCAAAGTGTTAACGGAAGCCTAAGAAAAAAACCTCTTGTGCAAACGGAGGAAGCATATCTCAAATTTTTACTTACGAAGTAACTACTCGCAGAAAAATAGTTTAATCACAGATAAACATAGCTCATGATCATTAACGAAATAGTTACAGATGAACTGCCGAAAGAATGTCCTTTAGACAAAAATAAACGAACAAAAACAGAAACCAACAGCTCAAGCTCCAGCCGTTTGGGGAAGATCCTTCGCTCCTTGGGCCTCCGGCTGGGGTGCATCTTTGGGCTCTGTCTCGACAGGGACTTCCTGGCCTGGATCCGAGGGGGCTGGAGGAAGAACAGGGGCCACTAGGGGAGTTGAGGTTGCCGCAGGAGGAGGAGCCTCGAACTCGCGGATATCGGGTGGATACCATACGTTCTCGGCCTTCCTCCATTCGGACGATGAAGGAGCACCCGCCGTGTTGAGGGCTTCGGACCAGACCTGGCGGCAATATTCCCTGCACAGGTCGGCCAGTTCTTGAACAAGGCGGGTCTCGGTCTCCTCAACCCCCCTCTGGAAGGAGGCGGTCGAAGCAGCGTCCGCGGCCACCTTAGCGGCCTGGGCCTCATCCTTAGCCCTCGCCAACTCCTCCTTTAGCGCAGTGTTCTCCCCCTTTGCCGCTGCGAGCTCCTCTTTGCAACCGAGGAGCTCCTTCCTCTGGCTCTCAGCCTAAGCTGTGGCATTCTGGAGGCCGGCCTCGGCGCTCCTTTTGGCCTGCTCCTCCGCCTTCAGCTTCTGCCCAAGCTTAACGTTCTCCGCCTCGGCGTGTCAGAGGGCCTTCTCTGTCTCCACTCGGACATTCAGCTCATAGGAGGCCTTCTTCCTAGCGTCCTCCACCCACCTCTCAGCCACAGCGACCTCCTGGATGGCCTGCATGCACGCGAAAAGTGTGAGTAAGAGAATACACGTGTTTAGGACTGGCATAAGCAAACCATGGCGAGACGAAGCATACCAACCCTAAGTCCCTCTTCAAAGAGAGGAACAGCTGCTGCTGCTGCATCTGCTCGAGGGCCTCCATATCCTTGGGGAGGAGCAGAGGCTTTTCTAAGGCCTCGGCGAGATACAGGGAGTGCCCCTTTTGATACTCCCTTATGCTGGCGCGTTCGGGGATGGGACTCCCGTCCAGCTTTAGCGTCGAGGTCCAAGACCCTAGGGCTCGGCGCACCTCAGCCAATGGGCGCGCGGCCTGCCCTTGGCGGCCTTCTGCTGCTGTTGCTGCTGTTGGTGTTGTTGATGTTGCTGCTGCTTGAGCTTCTTCTGATGAGCCTCCTCGGCCTCGTCTTCTTCCTTCTTCCTCTTCTTCTTAACGTCGGCGGGGGGAACCTTGGGGTCGGCCAGCGAAGGAGGGGGAGGGGGAAGCTGGGGTGGGAGATGAGACCCGGTGGCACCCTTCTTAGCCACTTGGGCACCTCGAGCGCCCATGAGGGATCGCAGACTGTTCATGTCGTCCTCCTCGGTACTACTGTCGACCTTAAAGACTATCAAGCCTTTGATGCCCGAGCATTGGATGGCCTCGTCGTCCGAGACCTCAACGACGCCGCCTTCCTCCTCGGCAGAAACTTTTGGCGGTCGAACCGAGACTGGAACTGCGAGCACGGGCGGAGTGTACAAAATCACTGCGGGGTCGTCGGGGATGTCGCGTGAGGCGAGAAAACCGGGCTTTGTGACGTCTATTCGTCTCCGCCTTTTGTCGCAGGCAAGGATTGCGTCCTCAACCTCCCTGAAAGCGGTGGACAGCGGCTCGTACCCCAAGATCAAATGGGCAGCCCTCACTTGTAGGTCCTCGTGCACAAACACCTCGGACCTCAGCACCCTATTTAGGTCTCGGACGTTGACGTCGGCGAGGGTGGGGGAAACGTGCTGCTTGTTTGCGAAAAAGACATCCAAAAGAAGAATTACAATTAAGTTCGGCAACAAAGATGGGCAGTAAGGACGACGGACGACAAATTCCCAAAAGTGAAGGTAAAAGAACTAAAGCGTAAACGAAAGCCCAAAACCTAAGGCAATCACACCTGGTTTCCCCTCTTGAACGGGGCAATGGATCACGTCGTACCATCTCCCGGATGCGACAACGTAGTCATCCTTCATCCCTTTGTTGGACTTAGGGAGACACGATATGAGCCTAATGACGCTCGACCGGGACTTGAGGTAGTACCCTTTGGACGTGAGCGGGTGGCACTCGTACATATAGACCACGTCCCACCACGTGAGGTTCAAACCCATCTGCTCGTTTAGAGCGTCTACACTCCCTAGGACCCTAAACATATTGGGCGTGCATTGATCGGGACACAGCCGGTGGTTGCGAAGGTATTCCCTGGTGACAGGACCCATGGGGAGGGTCATGCCGCCCTCCAGGAAGGCGATGATGGGAATGACCACCTGCCCGTTCCCCCTGGAGTCAGCCACCGCCTCAGGTGGGCAATATTTAAGTTCCACCTCTAGGGGGATGTGGAACTTGGCTCGAAATCCCTCCATACCGGATTCGGAGTCTACCAGACACTTAAACCTACCCATAATGGCCCAGACTAAGGAGCAAATCTAGAAGGGGAAAGGGAAATTTGACAGCCGAGGAGAAAAAGGCTAAGGAGATGAGAACTTACGAAGAGAGAAGGACGCGACTTTGAGAACGCTTCAGACGATGAAATGAAAATGTGCGTTTCCAGAAGCGCAATTGCGTTTTAGGAGGTAAAAGTTGGGTGCGCGACTTCCCAGACGCTTAGGGATCCTTGAGAAGCAAACATTTATGAGGCCTGCCTCGCACGAACTTTCAGAAAGGACCAGAGCCGCATGATCCGCATCTCACCGTCCAACGTGGGCGACAGGGAGTTACTCAGTGCATTAATTGCTGGCACTGTGCGTTACGAGGCGTCGCAAGCCATCTGAGAAGGCGCGGGAAAAAGCTCTGCACGCGTCGCATTTAAAGGGTCACGTGAGAGGAACGCTCGTGAGTCAAAAACCCTTTTCCCCTCTCGGATCGAGGTCAAAAGAATTTTTGAGGGGCTAATGTGGGGGCAGAAAGGTCAAAACGCCAACATTGGGCCTTGGGCCTGGTCCGAGGACACGGGCCCGCCCGAGATGTCACGATTAGTCCTGGGTCCACTAAAGCGTAAGGGCCCAGAGGCCTGCCAGACAGGTCATGGTTCGTGTGGGAGAGTCCGAGGAGAACACGACCTCGGACAACGGAAGCAAGGGCCAAGGGACGAGACTCAGTGCCAACGGGGGAGCTTCCGGAGCCCAATAAGTCGTCCGGGGCCTCAATGGGACGCCGAGGAGGGGGACAAGCGGGACGTGCCCTGCACAAGGTTACTGCCTCCGCATTAAAGGCTTCCACCTACCCGCCTGGCCGCATTAATGAGGAGATGACTTCTGAAGGGACGGCGGTCAGCTTTATAGTCTTGGGGAGCGTTTTCAGGGACAAGACGGGTGGTAACCAGAGAAGGGGAGTATAAATAGAACAGGGGATGCCACAAGAAAGGGATCCGGACTTTAGGGCTAAAGAGGAAGAAGAAGGTTCTCTCTTTTTCTCTCTCTCCCTTGAAGAATAGAACGCCATTCAGCACAGAAGCTCCTCGGCCCACGTCCGAGAAGGGAATTGGGTCACTCCATCAGCCAGCCGTCTCACAGAAGTGGACTTGGACCTCACACCACATCCTTCCAAAGCACCAGGAGGTCTAGGCTTTAAGCCCATTCTCTACAAATTCTATTGTAAAGGCCACTTGGGCCGGCCCAGTCACCCATTTGGGCCCAAGGCAACTTTGTACCCTTACATGTATCTTTCTCATGCAATTGCTTGGTTCTAACTAGATTCATGCCACAAGGCCTCACCAACACTTCTCGATTCTTATCCAAGAGCAGATACAAAGGGATCAAATGGGACCAATTGGCCCCTTGGCCCCACCAAAACCCCCCATTTTTATATACACTTTATATATATATATATATATATTTGTATATTTCTTAAGTATTATATATATTATGTCTAGTTTCATATAAAAAATACAAAGAAAATATTTCCTATTATATAAATGTATTTTCATGTTCAAAAGATATCAAATAAAAATAAGGATAGATGAAAAAGAGGGAGGGGGGGGGGGGAAAGAACTTCTAATTTAAGAGAAAAAAGATATTGTTAAGGTTTAATCATTTTATGAGTTTAACAAAAACCTTTATATATAGGTTTCACATAAAGTTTATCTAATTACTAAAATTCAATTTATAAGAATTATAAGGGAAATTTGATTATGAAAAACAAACAAATTATTCAAATATTTTTTTAAAAATCTTGAAAATAAATACAATATAATGTATATGCTATTTTCTTATAGGTTTTTTTTTTTTTTTAACATTAAAGTAACACATAATATTCACATAAATGGCATTTGATTGTATATAAATCTACGTATATCTGACATCTTAAGGTTTACATATAATTATATTATATATAGTTAGAGTACCCAAAAAAGTTATATATATATATATAACAAAAAAATAGTTAATTTATATATAGATATAAAGTAGGACATCACATGGTAGTCATTTATTACAATTTTAGGTTTAAATTATATATAGTTATAATATATTCAAAATATGCCTAAAATATATGAAGTGCACCTAAAATAGTAGTAAATGAATTGACTACCATGTGGTGTCCTAATTTTAAAAACAATTGCAGTATCCTCATTTCTCGGGTTTTGTCATTATCAATTTAATCTTTGATGTTGTGTAAACTTCTATTGGACTTAAGAAGGGTTTTAAATTTGAGTGGACTAGGAGAACAAATTGGGAAAACTACGTGCAACCAAATTTTGATACAGAATCAATCCACTGGGCCACTAGCAACCCTACCCTAGTAATAGTGGCCCTTATCTTACTTGAGAAATTCTACTAGTATCAAATTAGTATTCTCTGAGGAAATGTTTTCATGAAACTAACGTCCAGGAACCCAGGATTTTAAATTAAAAAAAAAAAAAAAAATCCCAAAGGCAAATAATCTACCAATTAAGAAAATAACTACAGGCTTACAGCATACTCTTAGTGTGATGGTCACTTTGCAAGTATAAATGCTTGTGAAATATAAGATGTGGATGGTAAGGGCCGAGGTTTAAGTTCAAAAAAAAAAAAAATTTCACACATATTTACACTTAAACTAAATTAGAGTATTTACGGGCACAGGAAGGAGAGAGGTACATCTCTGCTACAAAGTAAATCATCAATTTAATCATAAAAATAAGAAAGTGCCTTTACTAAAGTGTGGCTCCATCTTAGATGACTTACACGTTAGGGCTTCTCAAAGAGCAGTACTGTGAAAGGCGGCCATTAAAACGGCTTTAATGGTATGTGTGGTCAATATGGACCATATCAATGGAACAAGATGCATAAATCCTGTTGTGTACAATAGCCTATACTTTTTCAATTTTTTAAGAAACAAAGACCTTATTTAAAAAAAAAATTGGATAAATCAACTTAAAATACAGAAACAAATTGGGTAGAACGTCCTCCATAGACACAGTCAAAGGACTATACGAGGTCAGCAAGACTTCAGCACAAGTTAACGCCTTCATAAGCACTGCTGAATCACATTCCAAAATAGCTTTAGAAACACCAACCTCCTGGGCAAAAACAAGAGCCTGCACAGCAACTAATGCTTGAACTTCACTAGCATGATAGGCCTGGGGCAGTAGCTTGGAACATGAAGCAATCGCCAAACCTGAGCTATCTCTGATCACGACACCAATCCCAAACTTGTTTTCAGCAGAAAAAGTGGCTCCATCGAAGTTAATCTTCATCCAATCACTCGGAGGAGGCTGCCAAGTATCACGAATACGAGGCTTACGGCCTAGAGGACTGAGTATAATGGCTAAGAACTCATTACACCAATCTGAGGAAAGCTGAGCCAAGTGATGACGCACAGGCAGGTTGGAGAAGTCGGACTTGATTCCTCTGCATCCAAATCGACCAAACCGTCATTGCAAAAAACTCCACATTTTTTCCTTGATCCAAAGTCCCGGTAACAACACTTTGAAGTCCCCAAATTGTTCTTGGCTTCGAAAATTCCATGAACCCATATCATACCAAAGTGTGTCTAGTTCAAAGCATGCCAATAACGCATGAATAGGTTTTCCAAAGCAGCATTGCAACGATCACATACAAGGTCTTGTATAATGGTTCTTTGGACCAGATTAGTTTTGGTAGGCAAGGCATTTCGACAACCACTTCAAAGGAAGTTCTTAACTTTGTTTAGAGATCTACTACTCATTTGGTACGTGTGTTTAAACAATAATTTTCAGCTTTTTGGACGTACGTGTGTGTGAAAAAGTGTGTATAAATACGTGTAATGTTGTTTAAAAATTGAAAACATGTTTAAACACATGTACCAAATAGAGTCCAAATTTTCTGTCCCATCTATACTCTACCAATAAAAACTTGCCACGTGTTTATATAATTAATTAAATACTACTATTAATTAATAACGGTAGCATTAATAAGTCAGTAATGATAGTATTTAATTAATTAGGTGAACATGTGGTAAGTTTTTATTGGTGAAGTATAAAGTGGAGCAGGAAAAATGTGACAGAAAATTTGGATTCGTACCAAACATGCCCCTCATAGCCCAAACTCATCTCCAAAACTGGATGTCCAAGATTTACAACTCAGAACCCAAATCAGCTTTTTCGATCTACAAAAATTATACCTAGATTTACAACTATATTTCCCATGTTTCGACGCTACTCGAGCTAACCGAATTTTCTTTATTACTTCGGCTTCATCAGGAGCAAAAATACCATCAATCAATTCACCATTCCGCTGTCTAGATTATGTATCAAATACCAATGATTCTCTAGCCTCTTGTAGGGATTCCAACATAGGCAAACTAACAAGGGGTGGATGTTTTCTCAGCAACCAATGGTGTTGCCAAATGGAAATAGAATCACCATTACCATTACGCCATCTTGAACGTCTTTGTATTACTTCTCTTCTTACAAAAATACTTCTCCAAGCATAAGAGGCAGACCTGGATTCCTTAGCCTCTCAAAAAGAGCTATTGGGAAAAAAAAATAGCCTTAAATACATTATAGAAAAAGGATGAATGATCGTGAAATAACCGCCACACTTGCTTAGTTAACAAAGAGTAATTAAACATAACCAAATCCCTAAAGCCCATACCTCCCACCAATTTGGACTTCGTCATCTCATCCCAACGGAGCCAATGAATTTTTCTATGGTCACCCCATTGCCCCCACCAAATTTCTTTATTAAAACCTTAATATCATGGCACAACCCCAGAAGGAGCTTGAAGCAATCCATAATGTAAGTAGAGATAGCTTGAATAATAGATTTAATTAGGATTTCCCTACCAACTTGAGAGAGTAGTTTTCCTTCACAACCTTGGAGCTTCCACCAAACTTGTTCCTTAAGAAAATTAAAACTGGCTGTCTTCTCCCTTCCTACTAACAATGTGAGAACCAAATACTTTTCATATTGCATAATTTCGAGAACACCCAAAGCTATTTTGATTGAATTTTTAACATCATCAGGTGTGGACTGCTGAAGAAAAGAGTTGTTTTGCTTTTATTAAATTTTTGTCCAAGTGCCTCCTTATAAGCAGGCAAAATTTGTAGGATTTTCTCACACTCCTCTGAATTAGCATTGCAAAAAAGAAGACAGTCATCTGCAAATAATAGATGAGTTAATTTTGGCCCCCTTCTACATAAAGAAAAACCGTGAATGTCACTAGCTCCTTCTACTTTTTTAATAAGCCCATGCAACCCTTATTACATAAGAGGAAAAGGAAGGGGGAGAAAGGGTCCCCTTATCTAATACCTCTAGTAGGCTAAATCAAACCTTAAGATTCACCATTCACTAAAATGGAGTAAGTGACCGATCTGACACAGATTATAATAAGACCAATCCACTGCTCCTTGAAACCCATCTTTCTCATAAGCTCCTCCATAAAACTCCATTCAAACCTATCATATACTTTACTCATATCAAGCTTGAAAGCCATGAAACCACAGTTCCCTGAATTATAATTTTGCATTCAATGTAAAGTCTCAAAGGCAATAAGTATGTTCTCAGAAATAAGTCTATCCTTGGTAAAAGCAAATTGGTGCTCAAGTTTGTACCGTACATTGGAAAGACTAATAGGTCTAAATTGGTGCACATGCTCCGACTTAAAAGTTTTAGGAATGAGGGTTAAAAAAGTGTGATTCACAGGATGAGGCAAAAAACCTAAATTTAACCAAGATAGAACAAATCCCATGACATCATGATTCACTGTATTCTAAAAATGCTGGTAAAAAAGAGAAGGCATGCCATCAAGTCTAAGTGCTTTCAAAGGTGCCATTTGTTGTAGGCCATTGGCCACTTCGCTCTCTAGGAAATCACTGGTTAAGTGGAGATTCGTATCATCCGTAATGACATGGGGAATATTTTCCAACACCTGAGAGTTTGTCATTGGGTCAAGGGAAGTAAATAGATCCTGATAGTAAGAAACCAAAACAGAGGCAATATCATCAGGTTTATTCTTCCACACATCCATACCATCTTGTATGCCTGATATCAAAATTTTCCTAAATCGCTTAGTAGCTCAACAATGAATTTTTTTTTGTATTACTATCACCTTGATTGAGCCATTGTATCTGTGACCTTTGGCCCCACATTCAAGCCTCTCTATCAAGTAGAACAAAAATTTCTGCCTTTAATTCCCTAACTCGATCATTACAACCACTATGTTGTGTATCAAACTTAGGCCAAAACAATAAAGCTTTCTTCTTTTATAGCTCCCATCTCACATTACCAAAGCAATTCTAATTTGACTGAGCTAAATCTTTCCCATACCTGTCAATCTTTACCAAGATCTCACTACCCAAAACCACACCTGTAAGAGAGCACCAAGATGCCTCCTTGGTCTCCCCATATCCACTATCAGACAACCATATTTCTTCAAAGTGAAACATTCTTTCATGAGGTTGAAATTCCAAACCGGAGGGAACAATAAGGAGCAGGGAATGATTGGTGGTGATGAACCCAAGTACCTAGAAATTTCAAAAACCAATTGTTTGAAGCTAACCCTCTGTCAAGCCATTCACAAATTGAATGTCCAACCTCAATCTATAAAACCACACTCATCTAAATCCATAAAACCATTACCAATAAAACCTAAATCCATAAAAGCACACTCATCTATTACATCTCTAAACAATTGCATTTAATTATGGGATCAAAGGGCACCACCTAGCTTCTCCTCTTGTTTGGTGAGCTTGTTAAAGTCACCCACTCAAAGCCAAGGGATAGATGGGTGAGTATTCAATCTATATAGCTCATTCCATGCATCAATCCTCTTGGCTGTGTCTGGATTTCTATAAAAACTAGTGAACCGCTATTCGTTATTAGAATTTTCTTTAATAAAAGCATCAATGAGATATTTGTTTGAATCAACCACACTAAGATTAACTATTTACTTCCATAAAAGGACCAAACCACCACCTCTCCCCTCCCTTGGTACAACCCATTTATGATCAAAATCAATATTATGTTGCACTAAGACTAGCCTTGCTTCATCTATCCATGTCTAGATTATAAACACAAAAAAGTGATCTTTTTCCCAAATGACATCACTGAGCTCCTTCCCTATATATAGGTTCCCAAGCCCACGACAATTCCATACTAAGTAATTCATTGGGTTTGACAGAGCTGATAAACAGCCTCCACCAATACTGAAGATGCATTCCCATTACTCCTTGAAACTAGTTGCCGTTTATTAGGTAATTTGGAGTAATCCTTATTTGCCTTATTTCTGTGTTTCCCATTGTCAAGAGTATCAATTGACAATACCTTCTTAATTACTTTCTCAGGTCTTTCTATGCAGGTCCACTTTGGGAAAATTCGGCCAAGAGTAATATTTGAGGATTCCTAAACTAAATCATAGTTCACAGGTAGGGAAATAACATTAGGTATGTTAGGGAGAGAGATCATATATATTCAAACCCAAGGGTGAAATTTAAGAAATTTTTGAAGGGTCATAAGAATCAAACTTAGCCAACTCAAAATCAATATCTTGTAATTTAGCATGAAAAATCACCACACAGCTTGCAACCTAAACAACATCGGAAAATTTACTTGAAACGGTCTTAGGACCAGTAACTATTGTGCCAACACAACATAGGTCCAACCGTGTAGAATACTCAAATTTTCCATACAATCAACCCTTATCTGTGCTGATCCGATGCTTGGGATTTTAGATAAATTGTTCTGGCGTTACCCGTATTAGGCACCAAAGGCACTAGTTGATTAAAAATTGTAAAGTTGTAATTTACAACTATTATGTGTTGGCTCTAATTCCGTGCCAAATTTGATTGTAATTTTGTTCAATCTTTTGTACCTTGTATTTTATGTGAGATGTACTTGTAAGGGTTGTGTGTGTGAGAGGGAGTGTAAAGACCCAAGGCATCTATTGAAGACAAAAGGAGTTTACGCGGGTAGCTCGCAACTAGACATCTCGCAAAGTGATGCATGTGGCCAGCACATGACTGGAATGCAAAGAGTCATGACAGATGGTGGCAGCTAGTTTTCGTGAGTGTTTCACAGGTAATCTCACAGGTAAGGCCTTCTCGCTAGATACCCACGAAACAGTCTGTTTTGTTATTTTGTTATATTTGTTCCACTACATCCTCATACACACTATATATACCATCATTACCCACATATTGAGTAAAGAGTTTTTTAGAGAAAAAACCCTAGCTTTAAAGCCTTAAGAGTGTGAGATTGTCATACCCACAATTCTTTACACCATCCATTATGGTTTTCGTCTACTCTTAGCTCTCCATTTCCAAATCCATGAGAGGTTGATAGTCCAAACACTTACCACATCCATACTGAGTGTCCAGTGAGTTTTTGGTGCAGCTGGAAAGCATTGGAAAAGGCCAAGTTTTGGTGGATGCAATCAGACACATTGCGGAATCCAGAAAGCTAGACAAGACACTGTTCCGAGAAGTCTTGTTTGAGTAGGAGCTTGGAGGACTTAGGTGCACTGGGTAGACTAGGTTTAGAGGATCTTTTGCTATTCGTGTATCTCAGCTTATTGTCTAGTAGATCGATTTAGAGCTTGGAGAGTGGCAGAAAGGTTTTTCGCCAAGTTCTTTAGTTTCCTCTTCGATAACATATCGGCGTGTTATCTTGTGTTTACATTTCTCTTCTCTACTTATTAGCTTTCATTTTACTGCTGTGATTTGTTGAATATGGCTTAGAGTAGTACTGTTTGTTCGCTCGCATTTACTCTATTCCGCACTTAGTTTAAGTTAAAGTAAAATCAACTAAGCCGTAATTTTTTATTTTGGAATCCAAACAGCTCTTGTGTTTTTAACACAAATCCGAGCTTTCAAAAACCATGGATTCTGTCTTAGCATCCTCATCGAAGGTTGAAATCTTCTGCAAGCTATATTTTTTTGCCCAAAAGTATCTAGGTACATTAAGCACATTCTTGCAAGATTGGATGAAGATCTCAGCCCGAAGTTGAGGGCCATACTGGCGTGTATCCAAGGAGAATGACCCCTCACTTTCAATTCATAAATCACAGTCCCTATTGTCTTGGGTGAGCCCTCCACACCAGTAACACAGATTTGAAAGGCGTTCGTACTTGAAGGAAACTTAGGTCTGAGTTCCATTCTCTAAAGAGATAACCACGACATAAAGGAAGGGATACATCTATCGTAACTCGAACTCTAATGAAATTACCACCCTCAAATTCCTTTCGGTCTTCAGTGTGATGAACTTCACTATATTGTCATAGATTTTTTTGGTAGCCTTAATATTCATATATTGCAGTGGAATGTCAAAAACCTTTACCTAAAAAGTTGCTTTCATGAATTGCTAGTTACCGAGAGGACAATCCCTCGTATAGCGTTGCATCAATACAAGGTGCTTGATGAAACTCCATGGCTTACTATGGAGTATCCTGTCAACATCAGAAACATTGTCAAAAGATAAAAGGAATCATATGGTTACCCAAGTTCTGAATCCGAAAGCCATTCTGATCCCTCCATAACGGGTTAAAAGTCCTTGCTATAACATTAACGTTAAGAGCTCACTTTGTAAGGAACTTCGCTGCTATAAAGAATTCTTGAGAACGAAGATCGTCTGTTAGACAGCAGTTCAGCCTCTCCCTATCAGAAAGAGAAAGGAAACTCCAATTTTCTGTTAGAGCATCCATGAGGAACCAAAGAAAAGAGAAAAAACCCTAGACAGAACCTAGAGAGAACACCAGAAAAAATAAAACTCCAAGACAAAACTGTTTCCCAAAAGAACGTTGTAGAAAAAACCAACCCTTAGGAATAAACGTGTTATTCCAAGGAGACAACACACACCTTCACAGAGATGGGACTACTAAATTCTACATTCTAAGGGAAGTTGAGAGCAACTTCCTTAGCAACAGAGAAAGGAAGGCTTTGGGTAGAAAGATTACAATAGCTTATACTTCTACTATGTATGTGTGCATTTTTTTTAGATATAATTCTTCTATGTGTTTTTATTTTTCATTAAATGGCTGCATCTTTGGGAAAAGAAATGACGTTAATTTTTCAGTTCAAACAAATATGGAACTAAATATTATCTCTGAGAAAACAAGCCCAATGAGGCCTAAAATAGCTGTATAGATGTCTAAGGATATAGGTTATTTGGACGTGACCCAAAACCAAGAGAAGAAGCAAAAAGGAAAAGGAAGTTGGAAGAAAATGGCAAGAGATCAAGGCTCAGTAATGGACACAGTTATGAGGATCCCAGAATGTGATGTTGGGGCTAAAAGAATAAATATAGGGGAAAGCTTGGAGATATAAGAAGGCAGAAGAAAGCCAAAGAAGGACCTCACACAGGTAATATTATTCTGATTAATGAAATGGCAGTGGCTGCACATCAACACCACTAAGAACCATGAGTCTTTTAGGATGGAATTGCCGGGTGCTTGGGAACCCATGAACAGTTGGAGTGCTGCGGGAATATGTGCGGCATTGGGATCCCAAAGTTGTCTTCTTATCAAAGACAAATATAAAATTAAAAAGAATGAAGAGAGTGAAGGAAAAAATTGATTTTACAAATGGCTTTTATGTATAGAGAGAAGGAAAGGGTGGAGGCTTGGCAATGTTTTGGAGGAAGGAAATGAATTTTGAAATCAAAAGTTTCTTAAGACACCATGTTGATGTTGTGGTAACGAAGGAAGGAACAAGCTTTATGTGGAGGATAACTGGATTTTATGGGCATCCAGAAACTCATCGAAGAAAGGAGTTGCAGAATTTTATGGATACACTAAACAAGCAATACAAACTTTCATGGTTGTTCTTTGGAGGAAAAATTGGGAGGTGCCCCAAGACCTCAACAACGTATGGATAGTCTTCACAATGTGGTTGATAGATGTGAATTTAAAGATATTGGTTATTGTGGTCTAGATTTTACTTGGTGCAACCAATAGGAAGGGAACGATAGAATTTATTTGAGACTTGTTCGAGCTTTTGCAACAGCTAACTGGCTTGACCACTTTAACAATATCGAGGTACACCACTTGCTTGACATAACATTTGATCACTATCCACTTTTACTATCCAAGTCCATTACTATTGGACAAAGTAAAGTTCGTAGGTTCCTTTATGAAGCCATGTGGAATAGTATGAGATAATTGAAATAAAATGGACTAAAAGTATGGAATCAAGCGCCTTAGAAGGTATTGTAGCTAAGCTTAAACAATGTGCATCTGCCGTACCAATTGGAGCAATAAGTGTTTTTGGCCACATCCCTAAGAAAATTAAGAGACAAGGAAGGTTCTTAGTAATCTGATTATACAAGATAAGGAGGGATAGAATGGAGCAAAGATTAATTAGCTAAGGTGAGAAATTAATGAACTGTTAGACAAGGAGGAGATTTGGTGGGCGCAAAGATCACGAGTCCAATGGCTAGGTGAAGGGGACCAAAACACAAAGTACTTCCACTATCGTACCTCAGAATGACGAAGGAAGGATACAGTTAAAGGTCTTTGGAGCGAAAGTGGCTTTTGGTGTTATGATAGAGCGAGCATAGTAGCCACTGTTGTATCATATTGTAAGGAAATCTACACACCACATGTCCTAATCAAGTAGAAGAAGTAACAAGTCTATTCTATCTTAAGGTCACTGATGAAATGAATGAGAACCTCATCAAGGTTTTCACAGCAAAAGAAGTCAGGTCAACTCTCCAATAGATGCATCTAGCAAAAGCCACCGGACCAGATGGTATGTCTACTATATTTTTCCAAAAATTCTGGAATGTTGTTGGCTTAGATGTTACAAATATGGTGCTCGATGTGCTGAACTATAATATGCATATGGTTGAGATTAATAAAAAAAAATTAACCTTGGTGCCAAAAAAAAAAAAAAAACTCCACTAGAATAAAAGAATTTCATCCTATTAGCCTTTGCAATGTTATTTACAATTTAATATCTATGGTGCTGGCTAAGCGTCTCAAAGCAATGCTACCCCAGATTATTTTAGAAAATTAGAGTGCCTTTTTATTATAATGTTTGATTATTGATAATATCCTTGTTGCTTTTGAATTAATGCACTATCTAGAGCACAAGAAGGAAGGCAAAGAAAGTTTTTTTTTTTTTTTTTTGACGGGTGAAGATAGACAGAAAGTTATATGGTGATTAAATTAGACATGAGTAAAGTTTATGATAGAATATAGTGGGTTTTTGTGGAAAAGGTAATGAAGAAACTAGGTTTCCATGAAAAATGGATTGCTTGGATTATGAGATATATATCTCAACTGTAATCTACTATGTCCTAATCAATGGGGAAGCACATGGCAACATAAACCCATCTAGAGGACTTCGGCAGGGTGATCTCCTATCATCTTATTTGTTTCTCTTATGCACGAAAGCCTTTTTAGCTTTTATTATGGATGCTAATAACAATAATAGGCTCAATGGTATCTCTATGTGCAGGGGCTGCTCAAAAGTCAATAATCTGTTCTTTGCAGATGACAGCCTTCTTTTTTGTAAAGCAGATAGCCAAGAATGTCACAAGCTTGTAGAAATACTTGAGCACTATGAAGCAACATCAGGGTAGAAAATAAATACAGATAAATCCTCAGTTTTGTTTGGCTAGAACTCAACCAGTGAGACTAGAGGTGAAGTTCTTAGCATTTTTGGGCCTACTCAGGACTCCAGGCACGACAAGTACCTTGGCCTCACATATGTGATTGGAAAATCAAAGAACCAAGTTTTTGCAGAAATCAAAGAAAAGGTGGCAAAAACCTATCGGGTTGGAAGGAAAAAATATTGTTATTGGGTGGTAAGGAAATTCTTATTAAGGTGGTTGCATAGGCGATCCCAACTTATACCATGAGTTGCTTCCTTTTACCAAATGGATTATGTGAAAAACTGGAAATGATGATTAGAAATTTTTGGTGGAGGCAAAAGGGTGAAGAAGAAAAAATGGCACGGGTTGGGTGGAAGAGAATGTGTATATCGAAGCAAAACAAGGATGGCGACTCCTCATGAATGAAATCACTCTTGTAACTCGTATCTACAAAGCCAAGTATTATGCTAATGGAGAAGTATTTGGCGCAAACTTGGGTAGTAGCCCATCTTATGCTTGGTGAAGTATTCATAGCAGCTTGGAAGTCATTAGGAGAGGTACAAGATGGAATGTGGGTAATGAAAAGTTAATTCACATTTGGGAGGACAAATGATTGCCCACACCAACCATATATAGAGTATGCTCACCCTAATAGATTTTTGATGACTTTCCCATGATCTCCTCTCCCATTGATTTTCCTTGATATCTAACATAATGCATGAAAGGATCCTTGAGAAAGCATGGGATGACCAAAAACTGCGGAGCCCATACTACCCCCCATAAACTAAAAATCCATAATCCCAATTGCTATGGGAATACCGTTTAGTTAACCTGATTGAACAGTCAAGTTAGTTTGGGGGGGGGGGGGGGGGGTGTGGACACACTTGCACGAATTCGAGTAACAACTACAAGGGAGAAATCAAAAGGAAACTATACTCAACCAGGGATGACTCCTTGCATGCGGAAAATATGCAGGATTAGTTGATTGGAATTGGAATGAATTGTCAAGCCATCCATAACTTTCAAAAATAAAATAATAAATAAAGGCTCGAATTATAAGTACCCCTAGAGTTTATATGTTCCATTAATTGTTTTTATTTATTTTTAAGTCATTAATTTTTTTAGTTTGGAAAAAGTTATTTTCAAACTTGATAGCTGCTCTATAGTTCTAACCTATTTTGTACTTTTATGTTTTTATGTAAATAGTTTTTTTTTTGGGTAAACTATGTAAATAGTTTTATTATATTTCCTCAATCTTTGTATATTTATTTTGTCTACAAAAGCTAGGCAACGTCGGTTCCAATCCAAATCCCATTCCATAAATGGATAGGGTGAAAAATGTGAAAGCGACATTACCGATTTGGAAATAAGACAGCATGGCAAGAACAGGCAGGTCTGCTGTATCTATTTTAGTGTCGCATTTATTTCTGGTTGCAACAAATGCTGCATTCATCAATCGTTTTGAAACCGAAGCGTCATGTGTCTTGTGAGTTGCGAGAGATGATTGAAAGACACGGCCACAATTAAATGTCCCACTTGAATTTGCAAGAATCCCCCACTGCAATGTTAGGAGTCTTATAGTTATGTGAAATTGTTTAGTTTATGAACAGGAAAGCAAGTGAACAAGAAACAGAAAACCAGAGCAATGGAATTGAGAGAATTTGGAAAAAGTGAAAAAATGATTCTTATGCCCATTGATTCTAATACAAGAGGAATATATATTGATACACAACTAATTCCGTAAATTTGGATCAGACTAACAAACTATTAATAACTCACTACTTAACTTCAATACAAGATGAATATATATATATATATATATGTGTGTGTATATATATATATATATATATATACACACCTAAATACGTCCTAAACTACATATAATTTACGCTATTCCTATAGCTTTGCTACGGGTTGTTTAGACTCAGCAGTAGACTCAGCAGTAGACTCAGTGGTACAATGCTTCACATCCCCCCTCAAATTGATGGGAGGAACACCCGTTAGTTTGAAAGCAAGATCAAGAAACTTAGGAGTAGACAACCCCTTAGTAAAGATGTATGCCAGCTGATCATGAGTAGAAATTAAATTAACCTTCAATTCTCACTTGTGTAATGATAAGCAACTCATATATGCTTAGTGCTAGCATAGATGGAACAACCAAATAAACCCCTAAGTCTTTTAAGAATCATTTTAATCCAGCACAGTTCTGCAGCACTAGTAGCTAGAGCTCAATATTATACTTCAGTAGAAGATCTAGCCACTGTCAGTTGCTTCTTAGCAGACCAAGTCAGAGGGGAATTACCCAAAAACACAGCCATACTAGTGATAGACCACCTATCAATAGGATCCCCAACCTAATCAGCATCATAGTAAGCTGAAAGGGACAAATAACTTGGCTGGAAATGAATACAATTATGCAAGGCACCCTTGAGATATATGAGAATCTCTTGGCTTCCACAAAATGATTCTGAGTAGGATTACTCATGAACTGACAAGTTTTCTGGACTGAATAGGACAGATTAGGTCTTGTAAAGGTCAGGTATTGTAAAGCTCCAACCATGCTTCTATGGAAGTGGGATCAGAAAGTAATGGATTGTTCTTGGATCCAACATGAATTGTAGGAGAATAAGGAGTGAGGCGTGGTTTGTAGTCTAACATCTTGAACTTAGTAGGCAGGTGTAAACACTGCATTTTGTACCCCGTACGTCTCAAGCCCCCATTCTCCAACCCTAAGATATATACTCAATTTGAAGCCCAAGAGAGTAAGTGAAAGGACCATGATCCTTCAAATCAAATGCAGCACTAAGTTTGGAAACAAGATGAGAAATGAAAGGAGGACTATTGCAAGTGATAATGATATCATCTCCAAAAAGTAAAAGATAAACAACAAAGGTACCATGATTCCAAATAAATAGATTAATAGCTACAAAAGAGGCATGAAATCCAATGTGGAACAATTGAGAGATAAAACTGTCAAACCAGACCCTAGGTGCCTATTTAAGATCATAAATTGCCTTATGAAGAAGATACTTATGATTGGGATGAGTAGGATCAACATAGCTAAATGGTTGAGCCATATAGACCTCCTCTCTAAGAAACTAAGAAAAGCATTTGACAAGTCCAATTGCTTTAAAGACATATGATATTTCACAGCCAAAGCTAATATAATCTTCACAGTTGCTAGTTTAACAATGGGACTAATGTCTCCTCATAGTCCAAACCATATTGTTACAAAATTCCCTTAGCCACCAATCTGGTCTTACACCTAGAAATAGCTTCACCATTGTTTCTTTTTATCTTATACACCCACTTTCAATTAACCACAGTCTTACCAGCTAGAAGAAGTGCTAAAGACCAAGTCTATTGTTTCTGAAGAGAAGCATACTCGAAATCCATAGCTTCAATCCATTGAGGGAACTTAGAAGCAATAGTGAAACTTGGAAGTTGTTTTTGAGAATAGTCCTTGACTACTGCATAGGCTTTGGGTTTGAATGTGCCATCTTTAGACTTGGTAAGCATAGGATGGGTATTATGGGTAGAAGGTGTAGCTGGTTCAATAACAGCTAGGTGTGACTGTTGAGGATCCTCTGCCTTAATCCAAGGCCTTAATCCAAGGCTTACCATATATGCAAACCTTTGACCCTTAATTATAGGAGTTTGTTTAGCTAATCATTTCCATTTATTTTGTAATCAACATTTATGTGTAATTATGCTATACAATCTGTAATGACTATATATATGCAACATGCTCACCACTCAAAGTGTGTGGTGGTTTTCTCAACATTCTCATGGTATCAGAGCTATACCTGGATTAGCATCCCACGATCCTCAATGGCCTCTGATTCTTCTGATTCCTCTCCCAACCTTCTTCCCTTCAACACCATGATTCACATGGTTACCATCAAGCTCTCCTCCTCCAACTATCTTCTATGGAAGAGTCAACTCCTTCCCCTCCTTGAGAGTCAAGGTTTGCTGGGTCATGTGGACGGTACCCTTGTGCCACCACCCCTATTCGACCCCCCCACCTCTCAGACGCCAAACAACAAACACTTGGCATGGAAAGCAACCGACCAGCGCCTCCTTAGCCTTCTCCTCTCCTCCCTTACAAAGGAGGCAATGGCTGAAGCCGTCGGCCTCTCCACATCTCGTGAGGTATGGACCGCCCTCGAAAACACCTTCAGCCATCGCTCCAAGGCTCGTGAGCTTCGCCTCAAAGATGACCTCCAGTTGATGAAGCGTGGCACTCGTCCAGTCACTGCCTATGCCCGTGCCTTCAAAGCCTTGTGTGATCAGCTCCACGCAATTGGTCGCCCCGTTGATGAAACCGACAAGGTCCATTGGTTTCTCCGTGGTCTCGGGTCTGATTTCTCCAGTTTCTCTACTGCTCAAATGGCACAAACCCCCCTCCCCTGCTTCTCTGACCTTGTGTCTAAAGCTGAGAGTTTTGAAATTTTTCAAAAATCTCTAGAAACTCCGGCGCACCCAGCTGCAGCGTTCACCGCTACTCGGACCTCTCCTCATCACGGGGGTAGCTTTTCTCGCCACAAACGAGGCCGCGGAAATGTCTCCAACAGCCACTCCTCCTCCAGTCACGAACAGGGCCGAACCAACACCAACCAAGGTCGCCGTCCACCTCGCTGTCAGATTTGTCGCTTGGAAGGACACTATGTAGATCGGTGTAGGCAGCGCTATGATCGGCATGAACCCACGGCGCAACTTGCAGAAGCCTTCACCTCTTCGTGCTCTCTGTCTGGGAATGAGACCTCTGATTGGTTTTTGGACACAGGGGCTTCGGCCCATATGACTCCAGCCCACTCCACTTTGGATCATTCCACCACCTACACGGGTAAGGATTGTGTAATTATAGGGAATGGTGCGTCCCTACCCATAACCCACACTGGTAAACTTTCCCCTTCCCCAATTCTTCAATTATTAGATGTTTTGGTTGTTCCCCACCTCACTAAAAATCTTTTGTCCATTAGCAAATTAACAAATGATTTTCCTTTATCTGTTACCTTTACTGATAATTTTTTCACTATTCAGAATCACCAAACGGGAAAGGTGGTGGCAACCGGTAAACGTGATGGAGGCTTATATGTGCTAGAGTGCGGCAATTCCGCTTTTATTTCTGTCTTTAAAAATAAATCTCTTCATGCTTCGTATGATTTATGGCATGCTCGCCTTGGTCATGTAAATCATTCCGTTCTTTCTTTATTAAATAAAAAAGGACATCTTTATCTTACCTCCTTATTGCCATCTCCTACTTTATGTGATACATGTCAACTTGCGAAAAGTCATCGTTTGCCTTATTCTCGAAATGAACATAGGTCGTCTACTGTGTTAGATCTTATTCATTGCGATATATGGGGTCCCTCACCCGTAAAATCAAATTTGGGTTTTGTCTACTATGTTTTGTTTATTAATGATTATTCTCGCTTTACTTGGCTTTATCCCTTAAAATTGAAATCTGACTTCTATGATACTTTTATTCAATTTCAAAAATTTGTAGAAAATCAATTTTCTACCCATATCAAAATTTTTCAAAGTGACGGTGGTGCAGAATTTACTAGTAACTGCTTTAAAACTCATCTTCGTACATCTGGCATTCATCATCAACTATCTTGTCCATATACTCCTGCCCAGAATGGTCGCGCTGAAAGAAAACATCGTCATGTGACTGAGACTGGTTTGGCCTTGCTTTTCCATTCCCACACCTCTCCTCGCTTTTGGGTTGACGCCTTTAGCACTGCAGCTTACATCATCAACCGCTTGCCCACACCACTTCTCGGAGGTAAGTCCCCTTTTGAGCTTCTCTATGGTTCTCCTCCAAATTATGAAAATTTTCATCCTTTTGGTTGTGGTGTTTATCCCTGTTTACGTGATTATATGCCTAATAAATTTTCCCCCCGTAGCATTCCTTGCATTTTTATGGGATACAGTCCCTCTTACAAAGGATTCCGTTGTCTTGACCCCACTACCTCTAGGCTATATATCACCCGACATGCTCAATTTGATGAAACTTATTTTCCTTTCCTAGATACCTCCCAAGCTCAACCCATATCCTCCCTTCAATTTTCAAATTTCTTGGAACCCAGCCTTCCTCATACAGATATACCCCCATCCTCCCCTGCGCCTCATTCCCCGCACATTACTCAATCCGAATCTAGACCTTGTGTTATTTGTACTGATCCAGTGGATGAGTCTTTGCAGGCTGGTGATTCTCTTGCAGGTCCCTCTTTGCCACACTCGGATCCTAGTTCGGCTTCTCTTGTGTCCACTGAACTGCCTCCTGCTGCTCCTATTGCTGCCACTCCTGTGGCTTCTCATCCTATGCTCACACGAGCCAAAGCTGGTATTTTCAAAACTCGCCATCCAGCAAATCTTGCCTTCTTGGGATCCTCTTGTCTTCTCTCTGCTCTCCTAGCTTCCACTGAGCCCAAAGGATTCAAATCAGCTGCTAAGAATCCTGCTTGGCTCGCCGCCATGGATGAAGAAGTTCAAGCCTTGCAAAATAATCATACCTGGATTTTGGTTCCTCGACCTGCCAACACCAACATTGTGGGTTCCAAATGGGTGTTTCGGACCAAGTATTTGCCCGATGGATCTATCGAGCGCCTCAAAGCTCGCCTTGTTGCCAAAGGCTATACACAGGTACCTGGTCTTGACTACACTGACACTTTCAGCCCTGTCATCAAGGCTACAACTGTTCGTGTTGTCATTTCACTTGCTGTCACCAACCACTGGCCTCTTCGCCAACTTGATGTCAAAAATGCATTCCTCAATGGTCATCTTACTGAACAAGTCTATATGGAACAGCCTCCTGGGTACATTGATCCTCGCTTCCCTAATCATGTTTGTTTGTTGAAGAAAGCCCTTTATGGCCTCAAACAAGCACCTCGTGCCTGGTTTCAGCGATTCAGCTCCTTTCTCCTTCACCTTGGTTTTTATTGCAGCCGTGCAGATACATCCCTCTTTGTCTTTCACAGGCAGTCTAACATTATTTATTTGCTGCTTTATGTTGATGACATCATTATTACAGGAAACAACTCCTCCCTTCTTGATCGCTTCACTTGTAAGCTTCATTCTGAGTTCGCTACTAAGGATTTGGGTTCTCTTAGTTACTTCCTTGGTCTTGAGGCTACACCAACTACTGATGGTCTTTTTCTCAGTCAGCTGAAATATGCGCGTGACATTCTCACTCGCGCTCAGTTACTTGACAGCAAGCCTGTTCACACCCCTATGGTTGTTTCTCAGCATCTATCTTCTGATGGTCCTCTGTTTCCGGATCCCACTCTTTACCGATCTCTTGTAGGTGCTCTTCAGTATTTGACCATCACGCGACCCGATATTGCTCATGCTGTCAACTCTGTCAGTCAGTTTCTACATTCTCTGACTGAAGCCCACTTTCTTGCTGTAAAGCGCATTCTTCGCTATGTCAAGGGTACACTGCATTTTGGCCTCACTTTTCATTCATCCACTGCCCCTAATGCTTTGGTTGCTTACTCTGATGCTGACTGGGCAGGATGTCCAGACACTCGTCGCTCTACCTCTGGTTATTGCATTTACCTTGGCAACAATTTGGTTTCCTGGAGTGCCAAGAAGCAACCTACCGTTTCTCGTTCAAGCTGTGAATCTGAGTATCGTGCCCTTGCTCTCACTGCTGCCGAACTTCTTTGGCTCATGCATCTCCTTCGTGATCTCAAAGTTCCTCTTCCAAAGCAGCCTATTCTCTTATGCGACAACAAAAGTGCCATTTTTTTGAGCTCCAACCCTGTTTCTCACAAGCGGGCCAAGCATGTTGAGTTAGACTACCACTTTCTTCGCGAACTTGTTGTTGCTGGCAAACTTCGCACACAGTTTGTGCCCTCTCACTTACAGGTTGCCGATCTCTTTACTAAAAGTGTGCCTCGGCCTCTCTTTCAATTTTTTCGGTCCAAGCTTCACGTCTATCCCAATACGACGCTTAGCTTGCGGGGGGGTGTTGAGGATCCTCTGCCTTAATCCAAGGCCTTAATCCAAGGCTTACCATATATGCAAACCTTTGACCCTTAATTATAGGAGTTTGTTTAGCTAATCATTTCCATTTATTTTGTAATCAACATTTACGTGTAATTATGCTATACAATTTGTAATGACTATATATATGCAACATGCTCACCACTTAAAGTGTGTGGTGGTTTTCTCAACATTCTCAGTGACTCAACAACTGACTCAATAATTACAGGTTGGGACTAAATAAAAATGAATGGAGACTCATCAACAGTAGGTGGTGATGTCATAGCAGTAGGTGGTGAAGCATTAGGTAGAGTTATAGAGGGAAGAGCATCAAATAAAGTAGGTAAAGGAAAAGAAGAAGAACTAGGCTAAAGAGTACATAACCAAAGGCTAAAGGAGAGAGAGTATTAGGACCAAAATTGCAGGGAGAGGATGATAAAGATGCATGAAGAGTAGGAAATACTGATTCATGGAAAATGACATTAGATGTGATATAAAATTTCTGAGTTTGAGGATCAAGAGAGATACATCATTTGGACAATGGTGGATATCCCAAGAAAATACTCCAAGTAGACTTAGGCTAAAGCTTTATTGTCTATATAAGGCTTAAGAAGAGGAAAGCAAGCACAACCAAAGGTTTTCTAAGCTTGTAAAGGCAGTTTAACATGAAACAACTTTTCCCAAGGTGATTTCAAATGAAGAACAGATAAGGGAAGCCTATTAATTAGATATGTGGAAGTGCTAAAGGCATAGCACTAATAAGATAAAGGAAGCTAAGATTGATGAAGCATGGATAAACCACTCTCAACAATATTTTTATGCTTCCTCTCAACCACACTATTCTGTTGAGGTGTGTAAGGACAAGAAAATTGATGATGAATACCATTATTCAAACAATAGGACTTAAAATGATTACTGATATATTCACCCCTACCATCGGTCCTTAGAGTTTTGATTTTAGACTTAAATTGATTTTCAACAAAAGCTTTAAAATGCAACAAAATAGTAAATACTTCAGACTTATGTTTGAGTAGAAATAAGAAGGTGAATATAGTAAGTCATCAATAAAAATGACATAGAATCTATAGCCAAGTACAAAAGTAATGGGAACAGGACCCCAAGCATCACTATGAATCAATTGCAAAGGAAATGTACATGACATGACATGTTTTGTAAAAGAAAGCTTGTGCATCTTAGCACTTATGTAGTATTTACATTGTGAAAAAATGTCATCATTTGCATAAATTTTGACTATGTTATTAAATGAAGACAAAGCAAAATGAAGAAGCTTGGAGCAAGGGTGTCCATGCCTTTGATGCCATAGCATAGCTGAACTAGAGACAACATTATTGACAGAAGAATTGAAAGAAGGAGGTGATGGAATAACAGATGCAGCAGAGATCTAAGATGGAAGAGGGATTGGATAAACATCATTCTTACTTAGGCCTCGATAAAGCAAATTCCTTATAGGTAAGTCCACAATTACAAACTGATTGGCATCAAACTAACAAAAGTCATTTTTTTTAAACAAAGTTTATGGACAGATAATAAATTTAAGGCGAAATCTGGAATCCTAAGGATATTATCTAAATGAAAGTTATAAGAATGTGTGAGGAGCTTATCATTTCCAATATGACTCACATGCAATTCTTGCCCATTGCCAATAGTAACGGTTTCATTCCCTGTGGTAGCTTGAGAAGTAAGGGAAGTTTGAGATAAATCAAGAGTTACATGGTCTGAACATCCTATTTCACTGAGGCAAGTAGCTAGCTGCCATAGATGTTAGCTTGGCTAGAGCATGTCTGCCTTGATAGGTAAAATTCATGCAACGATAGCACTCTAAAGCTATGTGACCATTCTTGCCACAAATTTGACATGTAGGTCTTTGATTCTTAAAATTATAACCTTGAAAGGTCTAACCTTGATGAGGACGTCCTAAGTGTGAACCAGAATTGTTGGGTTATAGATTGGCCCCAGTTAATTAATTCAATTACCCAAGTTGATTAATTAGGTCAAATTTCATGAAAATTGAGGAAAACCTATCACTAAATAAACTATTATCCTACAAAATTAAAATAGACACGGTGATTTGTTGACAAATGAGAAAAACCTCTCGTAAGGCAAAAACCTTACCGACTGAATTTTAGATCACCACTCCCAAGAATCCACTAATCAAGAATCAAGCGGTTACAAGTATATATAAGGAATCTTACCACTACCTTGGACCATCCCAAAATACCAACCTACAATTGAACCTTTAATCTAATCCTTAATTGGAATTGATCTTGTAGTAGACTTCTTCACATGCACATATCCTAGTACGTGACTAACTCTAGCAACTTGATTGATGTTATTGGTTGCAAATCTCTTCAATTAAAAGCACATTGAAGATAAGGAAGTACTTGGTCACAAAATCTTAAGATGCACAAGATACAGTAGCTTCTCACAGAATGTATGAGTTCTTTAATTAAGTCTCTGTGTCACATTGATGACTTTGAAATAATCCTTTTATATGGCCTAGGGTTATAGAGCAAGAAACCCTAATCATCTAAGTCATCATAGGCCGAAATTCAAATTTTACAATTCTGAATTCATAAATCTCGATAGATCAAGTTTATGTCAAGCTTCTTCATTGATCCTCGATAAATGTTAGTGTCAAGCCTAGTGTTGAGCATTAATGAAACAGATTTTCTTCACTTGTTTCTCAGATCAATCTTCATATCTTTAATGATACTAATTGTAAAGTAAACTTCACACACTTGATGATTCATTATACCCAACTTAGATCCACCCAATTACAAGTAAAGTGCGTTTTGCCAAAGGATAATCCAATACATAGAAAATATGACCCTAGCAATCTCTCTCTTTGGCAATATGTGACAAAACCACAAGCTTAATTATGAGAGAAGTATAAAACAACAATCTTCCTAATTATTACACAGAAAATACATAAGTTTAACTAATACCATGAGGTCTTGAAAAACATTGCAAGAAGACAGATCACAGTATGAAAGACTTGCAACCTGTCTTAGCAAAAACACTAAACAAGATCCATCATGGCATTGAGTGTGGAATATAAACAAGTTATATAAACAAAGAAACATGTGTATAAAGACAGAAAAAAAACAACACATGTGAGACAAAAAGTGGAAAACATACATCATCATCATTTATGGAAAATAAGCGTAATGTATGTAAAAAGGTTACAAAACCAAAATTACATGTGCTAAGAACTATACAGCAAAAACCTCACTGCATATGTCAAAAATGCCCTCCCTCTAACCAAATAATACTCACCCTTTTTGTCATGAGTGGCAAAGGCTGAAACACTAAGAGGTTGTCATGTCATCATCATACTCAAAGCCAGAAGCATCATCATCATCCTCTCCACTAGTAGAAGACTCCAAGGAAGGATCACGCTCGGGAAAAGGAACAAAGCCACCAAGGCAAGATTGTCGTCGAGTAATCCTGCCAATCCTATTGTTCATATAACACATCTTGTTAGAAAGATGGTCAAGATGACTACCAAAATCATCCCAAATGAGCTGAAGTTGATCTGAGATGGCAGTAAGAGATGCCTCTGCTCTAGAATAAGAAGGCAAAGTAGAAGAAGAAGAGGGTTGAGAGGCATAGGTTGCATCCTTAATAGCTCGTAACTCAGCCTCTTCTCGTTAAGCAAAAGTAGACTCTTGATGATGCCACTTGGCCTTGGCCACTAGCCGTGCAACGGTACTGACCAGAGATTCCTTACTTATGGCACCCATCATAGGAAAAAGAGGTGAAGAAGGAATAGGAACATTTGCGTGTGTGAGAATGCGCACGACAACTGAAGGAAAAATTGGCTTATCATATGTAGCAGTATCTTGATAGATATCCAACATGGATACTAAGCTGAAGATGAGATGAAATGAGATGATGTACCTTAGGCTTGGATCATAAGTTGAAGATGAGATGGTGAAACTTGGGCTTTGTTTTCATTTTGTGTAAATATGGGCTTTTTTTAGATAAGCCGTTTTCCATGAATATAAGAAAGGTTATATGGGTTGTGAGCTTCAATTCATTGCCTGAGCTTGATCTGTATATTGATGTTGATGATGTCGTGGGTTATGAGCCCAATTGATGAAAAGGAAATGTGGACTATGAATCCACCTCTTGAAGTGAAGATAGTATGGACCATGTGAGCCTAATTCATGCAGTTGAATGAGATATGAACATATTTTGGGCTTTAAAGAGATTTACCCAAAAAATCAATAACATTTTGATGTGGCATGGGTTGCCAGTGAAGTAATGCCATGTTGCGTAAGAAAAGAGTTATCAACACAAGTGCATTTTGTCAAAGAATAATTCAATACATAGAAAATATGACCCTAACAAGAACCATTCTTGAATTGAGACTGTGGTTGAAAACCGAAAAATTGAGTAGAATTGGTATTTCCAAAGGAGTAACCACTATTGAATCCAAAATTAGGTCCAAAATTATTGAAACCTTTGCCATGGCCTCTTTGATTACCATTTTTGCCTCTACCTCTATCATTCTTTTGATTAAAACCACTTTGAAGAATCATGGCCATAGTTGTATCTCTAGGCTCAGATTTCTTCTTAATAGCTCTTTCTTTAGCATTCAACAAGGTATTTAACTCTTCAATAGTAAACACATCACTACAAATCCATATTGTAGATCAAAAAGCATCATATTCATCTAGTAAAGCTTCTAAAGTAAGATGAATAAGTTCTTCTTCATCAATGAACAAGAGTAGCAGTGATGAATTCAATATAGAAATTGAAATAGCAAAAGTAAAAGGAGTTGTCGAAGAAATGGAACTTGTAGCAAGAGCCATTGATGAAAGCTCTCATACCATGAACAAAAACCAAGTGAACAAGAAACAGAAAACAAGATCAATGAAATTGAGAGAATTTGGTAAAAGTGGAAAAGTGATTCTCATTCCCATTGATTCTAATAAGATAATGACACGTGTACTAATATAATAACTAATTAACAACTAACTCCACTTAACTTCATACCTCCTAAACTACATACAGTTTAGGCTATTCCTATAGCTTTTCTACAAGTCGTTTAGACCCAAAAATAGACTTAGTGGTGCAATTGATGTGCATGAAATATATATAATAAAGTACTCTCATATCTACATATTTAGTCCTACTTTTATGTTATTTTGTGATTGATTATATATTATCTTTGTGAGAAAGGATCCTTGGACATGTGAAGGAGAAAGGAAAAGAAAAAAAGAAAAAGAAGAAATAATTGATAGGAAACTAGCTTTTGTGGACCACATATGGGCTTAGGCTTTCTTCTTACTCCACCAAACCACAAATAAGAGAGGCTCTAGGTCACTGCGGGTTTTCATGGAAGTTTTAGGTCAGCTACGTGTGTGCAAGTATATAGAGGGAGCAAAACAGAAAAATAAAGAGAGGAGGCTAATGCTAGGGATAGAGTGTAGGAAGTAGGTAGCCACATGTGGCTTCCTCTGTGGCTATTCTTTAGCATTGTGACTATTTTTTTCTCTATTTTATCTGCCTAGTTTAATGTTTAGTATTTTATTCTTGTGTTTTATTCCAATTACTATAAGTAGCTAAATTTTCAATTAAGGTTAAGCATGAAACCTTATTAAGAATTATCTGTATTATTTATGTGATTTAATTTTTCCTACAGTAGTTATTCTTTAATGATTTAAATTGTTATTACTTCACATCAATTGACTAAGATATGATTCTAGATATGAGTTCAATCATGTTTTTCTCATGATTTAGGATCTATCTTAATTAATTGAATGCTTATTTTATTATTGCTTGATTATGAAATTGGATATCTTTTGTGGTTTGTTTGTCAATGGATACAATTGATGATTAGATTTTATACTTAGGAAGCAAAAAAGAGCATGCTTTAGAATTTTTAAATATAAGTTTTAATGATGATATTTTCCATGTAAGCAAGATTGATTTCTAAATTATCATGTAATGGTTGGGAAAAATTAATGATCATAAATATATGCTAATATGAATTAACATGATGGATTCCAAAACCTTAATTCCTTTCTCTTGTTTGTTTACATCTTTTTACTACATTATATCACATCTTTGCTTTGTTTAATTATTTGCTTAGTTTATCTAATTTCAAAACAAAAAATCTTTATTAAACTAGATTATGATTAATTTGGTTAAGGTTTAATTAATTTGCCTACGTTCATACAAGTCCCTAAGGGTTCGACTTCGTTCTTCTCAAACTATACTTTAGTACGATTCATACACTTGTGAGTACATTAAAATTTCACAACAACAATGCTTCATAGTTTAGCTCTATTGGGTTAGCTTGACCCCGATTAATTAATTCAATTACCCAAGTCGATTAATTAGGTTAAATTACATGCAAAACGTGGAGGCACCAAAAAATCACCAATAAAACTAAAAGCAACGAAAAATAAATTGACAAATAGGGCAAACCTATCGTGAGACAAAAACTCCACCAGGTGATTTTAAGGTCACCATTCCCAAAAATTTACTAATCAATAATCAAGCGGTTACAAGTAAAAAGAATCTTACCACTACCTTGACCTATTTCAAAATACCAACCTATAGTTGAACCATTGTTCCAATGCCTAATTGGACTTGATCTTGTAGTAGCCTTCTTTCCCTTGACCCACAAATCTCCAATCTATGACTAACCCTTTGCAACGATCTCAGTACGTGACTAACTCCAGCGATTTGAACAGATGTTGTTGGCTACACAGCTCTTCACTTCTTCAACAATGAAGATCAGGAAGCACTTAGTTACAAAATCATATGGCATACAAATGTATTAGCTTCTCACAATGAAAAATAATATCTTGGTCTCTGTATCCGTTTGTGATGGCTCTTAAAATAAGCGTTATATATGTCTAGGGTTGTGAAAAAGGAAACCCAAACAAGTACATAAGCTTGGGCCGAATTTCAGATCTAGAAAACTAAAAATAGTAATTCTGGATAGATCGAGGATGTGTCGGGCCATCTATCAAGGTTCGTATTAAGTCTCAATAGCAGTCACTATCGAGCTATCTATCAAAACTTAATGAACAACTTTTCTTCACTCGTTTCTTAGATCAATCTTCATGTCTTCAATACAAACACTTGATATACTTGAACCACATATTTATTGATGTATTAAACCCAACTTAGATCTACCCAAATACAAGTACATTTTGTCAAAGGCTTGGCCAATTACATAAAATTATGACCCTAACAATCTCCCTCTTTGGCAATCTATGACAAAACCACAAACATAATTATGAGTGAAGCATAAAACAAAAATCTCCATAACTATTGCACAAAAGTACAAAAGTCTAACTATTACTATGAACTCTTGAAAAACTTTGCAAAAAAAGAGATTATGACATGAAAGACTTGAAACCTGTCTTATCTGAAACACTTAAACAAGATCCATCAAGGCATCAAGTGTGAAATATAGACAGGTTATATAAAAGAAGAAACAAGTGCTTAAAGAGTGATAAGAAACAACACATGTAAGATAAAGGTGAAGAGACATACATCATATATATATATATATATATATATATATATCAAGAAACACAAAAAAAAAAAAAAAAAAAAGTATGTAAAAGTGGTCATAAGACCATGACACATGTAATGAGAAAGATACCTCACTACATCAATTAAAAAACTCTCCCCCTAACTAGTCTATCCCTATGCTAACCCTCCCCCTAACAACGTGTCTACTCTCATATACAAAACTACTCCCCCTTTTGTCATAAGTGACAAAGGGTGAATCACTGAGAGGTAGTTATCTCATCATTAGTCTTAGAGCCAAAAACATCGTCATTGTCATCATCTCCAGCATCCGAAGAAGACTCCTCAGCAGGCTTCACCATCTGAAGGAGCAAAACCACTAAGGTGAGACTAGCAGTAAGTGATGCAACTAATCCTGATGTTCATCTGACACATCTCATTATAAAGATGGTTAAGATGACTTCCAAAATCAGCATGCATGAGCTAAAATTGATCCATGAGGGCAACGAGAGAGACCTTGGCTCCTAAAGAAGAAGAATGAGGAGTAGATGAGGAAGAGGGTTGAGAAGTAGGGGCAGCATCTGTCAAAGTAGACTCTACACGAGGCCGCTTGGTAGCTAGCTATGCTTTACTCCTCCAAATAGATTCCTTGTTGATGGCACCCATGGCATAGAAAGGGGTAGAGAGAGTGGGATAGTGATGTGCACGTGTGAGAGGATGCATACGATAGCTGAAGGAAAGATGAGCATATCACATGTAGTAGTGTCTCAATAGATATCTATCATAGATTCTATCATATGTGAAGGAAAATCTATAAAAAGATCTTCTATGAGAAAGAGAGAAGAAAATGAGCACCAGGCTTGGTGATAGTGTTATAGTGTGATCGTGGTGTGAGAACAAAGGTCATCACCCTATAAGGATCCTTGGACCCTTAACAAACTCAGTTGTGGAGAAATTTAGAGTTTCTCCCCCACACCATTGCTTTCTCACAGAATTGTGAGGCCATCTCGTCTCGAGAGATAGAACAGAGACTAATGTGATTAGGGTAGTCCAAATGATCTACCCTTAGGATGCATAGTACCTTAGAAATGAACTTTAGGGTGACTATGGTACGTGTACCTTAGAATATCGTATGAAACCTAGGCATAGAGATATCGATGGCATGCATGTTAGAGTAAAACTCCTGAATGAACATACTAGGACATCGCTTGGGTATCTCACATAGAGAAGTCGAACCCCGAGAGCTAAATGGACTGTGTAGAGGAGTGTCTGAAAAATCAGACAGTATGCCCTAGCATTTTGAATGAATTTCCCATTTAGTGAAGATCTTATAGAAGTCCTATATGGCCTTTTCATCATAGAACCTCACAAAATTAGGAATGGAGGGAGAAAAAGATGAAGAAGAACCACAACATGAGATCGGGTTCTTGGAAGGAATAGATTTCTTGGATTCCATAGATAGGACACTAAACAAAGAAAGAAGAAAAAGAAAGAAGAAACACAGAAAAAAGATAAGGCACAAGAAAGAAGGAAAGAAAGAAGTGCAATGCATGATAATGCATGAGCATGTCACGTGCAAAAATAATTGTATCATAGGCAAAAACCCAATCCAAACTACAACACTCACATTCTTTAATCAAGCACACAACCTAGAATGCATGAAAACATGATTATAATGTAAGATAATGCAATGCATGAACATGTGAGAATAACTCAATAGCACCTAACCCAGAAATTTCACAAATAACTCAAAAACCCAAAAATTTTCTAAAAACTAGAAAACCTAGGTCTAAATGCATGAAATGCATGAAGAAAGAGAAAGGAAATAGATTTAGAACACTTACCAAGGGATTGAGGCTTGGTTTAGACCGAAATCTTGAGAGGAAGAAGGTTTTTGGTGAAAAGAACCGGTCTGGATCGAGAAAGAAGAGAGGGATATCAAGATGTTTGAGTTTGAGCAAAAATCGGGCTGGACCTCAGATATATATAGAAAGGCGTAGCTCTATAGATCGAGAAGGTATCGAGAACAAAATCTTAATAGATCGATAGGTGTTGGGTAGGTATCGATGGCAAAAAGTTCTCGATAGATCGAGGATGTATTGAGTATCTATTGACCAGATAGAGACTCTAGAGAATTGGTTCGATGGATCGAGCTATCTATCGAGAGGTATTGAGGACAAACCCAGAAATATCGATAGAAGAGACAAGTATTGAGGTTTTATCAAGGAGGTATCGAGCTTCTACCGAGAAGCCTGAAACAAGGTTTTTAAAGTAGGAAAAACAACATAAGACAAATGCAATTAAGATAGACACCTAGACAAGCAACCAAGAAGCATGTTTAGCACTCAAACACATCATCAACTCTAGGTGCAAAGCATTCCTAGATCAAAACACACTAAACAAGTCAAACCAATTTTATTTTCAAAAACAAGTTTAGATAGTTTAGAGATCATATACCAGCACATATATTCCTTGTGATAGGCAAATCACATTGTACTTGTACATTGTACTGAGAGTAGCAAAGAGAATGTGTTTTGTGTGTGAAACTTTTGTAAGAAAGCATACGTGTCACATTATATGAAGAGTAATGATATAAGAGAATCAAATACGTCCATACATAATCATAATTGTTTATGTAGATGATATTCTCTGGTTCTCAAAAGATGCAAAATCCCATGAAAAGTTTCTCACTGAATTTTACAATTTATTGAAATCCCAAGGAATAATGCTTTTAGAAAAGAAAATGGTCATTGGACAATCTTCTATAAATTTTATAGGAGTAAACATTTTAGACGGCAAATACACTTTGCAACCTCACATAGCTGTCTCTCCTGGTGAATTTCTAGCTAAGGTCACAAGTACCAAGCAGATACAATAGTTTCTTGGAATTGTTAATTACATGTCTGACTTCATTCCAAAGGTTTCTAGATATAGGAACTGTTTATCTCAACTCTTGAAGAAGACCCCTCCAGAATGGAATTCTGTTCACAAAGAAGCAGTTCAAAAATGAAAAGGATTAGCAAAAAAGCTTCCCCCGCTACAGATTCCCGGAATAGGCATGTAGACAGATGCAAATGATGAATATTGGACAACAGCTCTTTTTGAAAAGGCAGAAAAATTTGTGGATATAAAAGTGGAGAATTTCAGAATTTCATTACCATTCCACTTTCAAGGAAATTCCTGCATTAAAATATGGAATTGAAAATTTCTAGTTCCACCTTCTTAGGCATAATTTCCTAGTTGAAATAGACATATCTTCCTTTCCAAAAATTCTTCAGTTCAAAAGAAAAATGCTTCCACATCCTCAGTTACTCAAATGGTTAGATTGGTTTTCATAATGGTCTTTCCAGGAAAAGCACATTACAGGAAAAGATAACTTGATCACTAATTATATGTCTAGAAAGCCTCCAGCTATTAATACCACAAATGTTCCTCCACCCCTTTGTGTATATCCTATTACTGATCCATCCTCATTAGGCTCTTCCTCTGTAGCCTCTAATGATATCCTTAATATGAAAAACCTTCCTCCAGATATAAAAGTCCAAATAAAGACGTTGACCCTTAAAGCCAGATCCAAAAGAATCATTAGAGTCCTCCATAATTACCTTAAAAAGCCCCAAAGCCACTTCCTTGCCGTTCATCCTGACATGGACCAACCATGAAAACCCCCTTTTGCTTTTTGGGTAACCAATTGGATGGTCGCCCATTATATCTAGATGTGGCATTTACTCAATGAGTATTATTTGTGTCTTCATTTTGAACCAAAGTTTACAGATTTATTTTCCCTCGTGAAAATAGATATTTTAAAAAATTTTGGTTTGAAATTCTAAAAAATGATGCTCACAATGGAGATTGGAAGAGGTATCCCATCCCAGGACATCCAAGATTTGATCACAAGATTACTAAAGGATGTTTAAGTGCTAAGCTTAATTCCAAAAATGATATCCGAGCAGAAGGAGTCTTTCACCTAGCAGAGATGCATTGGGTCACTAACCCAGATGGCACACTCCATTCACATATAGACACTTCTTGGCTATCCTGTTACTAGGCTCTTACAAAAGTTGAATCCCTTAATAAGGGAATCCTATCCAAAATAGTACCGACTAATCCAGAAGTTTGTAGACAACAGTGGCCACATGAAGACCATTGGGAAATTCCCAATCCTCTTATTGGGTATGATGACCACTACTACCATAACCATGATCCAGACGTAATGCTGACTTGGATGAAGAATGGTTCCAAGGAAGAGATAGATGGAACTAAATAGGTTTAACACTTAAAAAAAAAGTCCTAGAAATGTCCTAACACAAGTGAACATTATCCTTACCTGACATGCATAGTTATCACCCTTGCAAAAGTCTATCCAGAAGAAGATAAGACTCCAACCAAGCCCCTACCCCCTTTGCCACTTGCCAATCCATGACTTAGGCCCTTACTATCTTATGAAAAGTATAATGTACATTATCTCTAAGCTCTGTGGTCTACAAATTGAGTCCATGTAACTCTGAAGAGGCAAGAGAGAAGAGAGAGCCTCCATCAGAATGTCTATCAGAGTGTCTTATGTCTAATGTAAAAACCCTGTTGAATATAATAATATCAGTTAGTTTGTTGTATCTTGTTATGTGTTCTATTCCATACTTCCGTGTAATCTTATATACTTGCTTAACAATATATATCTTTAACCAATTTCCATAATCTTCTTACACTCCCTTCCATTTACACAACTGTATATTGGTATCAGAGCCTACTCACTATATAGTCTCCACCTCTTTTGATCAGTATAATTTGGTTATTGTCCTGATTAGTATGCTTTGTGACTAACAGTTGCCACGATACATGGATCCTTTGTATTATTCACATCAGAACACTGGACTTGATAATCAGGTAGAACACTAAGAAGTTTGTTTCCAAAAGTCTCAAAGAACCTAGTTTCTCATTGTCACCATGTGGACATTTGAGCCTAGAGTTAGCATTTTAGTCCTGTTTGGTTTTGGGTAAACAGTTATTTTTTGAAGAAACTATCATGATTAGTTCAACTTCAGCAATCACTGATACCACTAAACATACCTTCATCTTTCCCTTCGTACATCCACGGCAAATAGATTAGACTACTTGTATGAAATTTTCCATGTACCTGAAGATAGTAAAATCCCTATTCCCGACTTCCGTATTGTAAATCCCTATACTGTATTCAATAAACCCCAACCTTCTTTCAAAAAAACCAAATAAAAAATCATTGGCCCTTCTCATCCTTCTACTGTAAAAGAATATGTTAAAGCCTCCAAGTTTGACCAATTTAATATTCTAGCATGTGAAAATGAAAACTTCATCACTCTTGCTCTTCCTAGAGGGTTCGTAATTCCATGGCAAAAATAAGGGTACACACATCTTCATTTTGGTGTAGTAAGATTGGCACTAACTTTCCATGGAAGAAAGGGACTCCTTGTTGCCTCTAGGATTTCACTCCTTGACTCCAGATTCTTAGAATATCAAAATGTAGTCATAGGAATTGTTCAAACCACTCTAAATGTAGGAACAGTTTTTGTCACGCTTTTTCTGAACTTCAATATGTCCCTTAAAGATCCTCATCTTTGTAATGCTCTCAAGGTGCAAGTCCAGATTACCGGAGCCTCTCAAGTACAAAACACATTTCTGCTACACTTCATTATCAGCTTGCTTGCGGGCTTCAAAATCATGCTTTTGACATAGCAGTTCCAGATATGACCCAATCTAATGATGCTTTGTTGATCCAAGTTGATCTGGGAATGACATCCAAGTGTACGTTTGTCCTGAGGCAATTCACCAGGGACCAAATGACTTCTCTTTTCTAGAATCATGGATTACGAAATATGAAATACTCCATCAAGCAACTAGGCTAGTCTAGTCAAATAATACTTTCTTTATTAGGAAGGAAAATGGTGAAGTAGAGACAAGATTCTTGGTAACTCTACTAGAATAGAAAGATATAACAATCTTTCCAGCTTAAATTGCTATGCGTCAACCAATGTCATATGTTTGTGAAGATGGCCTCAAGATCAATGCATTTTATGAAGGTGGAAAGCCTTGCTATGAAGGAAAATCACCCTCTAGTCACATATGGTGGGATATTTGTGATTGTGTTGACTGTAAAGAAGAATTTATTAAAGAAGATTGTTCAAGAAGAAGGAAGAAAAAATCCACCCAGCAAATCCTTAAAGAAAGATATGAAGGAGGTGATTCAGAGGTTGATCTCCTTGGAGAACCCTCTAGAAAATTGGATTATTATGTTCTTTACCCTAAAACCAGAAAACAAAAAATCTCTCCTCCTCCCTCTGAATTAGCAAGCTGAAAATGCTGTGGCACAAAAAACACAAAACTTTTTAAAATTCACTTTTTCTTTAGGATCAATGTATTCATATAAATTCTAATTAAATGATTTGCTACTTTTTTTAGGAATATAATTATGTGCTCTATATGTGTGGGCTAATGATAAGCTTGTTAAGGAAGCCCAAAATGTAATATCAATTTTCCCATTATTTGTATTCTTATTTTTTTTATGAGAGTAGACCAAAAACAGAAAAGTTCTGTTCTATTCAAAATTTACTATCAACTTTCTTCTTCTTCTTCTTCTTCTTCTTCTTTTAGACATGCACGTCATGTCACTGGTTTTTTGTTTGGATGGAGGATGTTCCAGTCCATTATTTTTCTATTTATCAAGCGAACATACATGTATCTTAATAAAATTCAAAGTCTTCTTTCTTAAAAAAAAAAAATTCTTCTCTTTCAATTTATAAACATCTCACACAATTTCATTAGTCAACTTCATATTAGCTAGAATCATATTACATATCCAATGTTGTTATGTAGAATTAGAAATAATGTCTATTTCAGTGCAGAGATTTGTATGTAATTTATCTTATTAGCTTGAACTCACATGTGACATGTCTATAACAAAAACTACTTAAAGAAGAGGTAAACTTGTGCATCGCACAGGTTAACGACTAGTATATATATAAAACAGAAGCCTCCGACATTTTTGACAAACTTCACAATTTTCCACATCAGCAATTAATTTTTTTTTTTCTATTCTTTTTCTTAAAACCCAAAACCCTAACCTTTGAGCTCTCTCTCCGCTTTGTTTCTGGGTCCTTTTACTTTGTTATTTTTTAAATAAAATAAATTTTCTTATTAATTTTTTTACTTGCTATCTCGATAGACTACCCTTGCCCAATAAACTCCCTCTCCTTCTCTTTGCCTCTCTTAATTCTCAAACCCCTAAACTATAGTCCACAAGTGCTAGCTACCCATTCCTTTAGTGGCAGAAAGTTTTTGATTTTGAGACTTTACCATCAAACCATATTCTCTTCACAAACAATACTGGTAAGTTTTTTATTTTGTTCTATAATTTGGTTGTAAATATGATTTAGGGTTTCAATTTTGGTTGTTAAATATGATTTAGGGTTTCATTTGGGAGTGTTTCTTTTGAATGAATAGGTTAGATTTATTAATTTCAATTATTGGCTAGGAGAAAATCCATCTGGCATTTTAGAGTTGTTATTCTGTTTCATTTTTAATAACTTTGTCATGTTTTGTGTAAGTAGTTTTGCACCAAGAAAAGGTGATGGCTTGAATGAATAATACAAGTTAAGGTTTATACTATACTTAATACTCATCTTTTAGGACAGTAATAATATTTCTTGTCCTTTTATTAGATGAGCATCCTTGGCATGCCCTTGATGTTTTCTACCATTATTTTTATTACTTCTGTATCTAATTTTTATGGGTATGTAGAATTTGTACTTTATCAAAGAATCATGCTATTTTTTTTAATAAATTTTATAAGAATCTTCTTTAAGAGCAGCATCTAGATTTTTGAGGGGGTTTTATTTGATTCTTTGTTTGGTTGCAAACCCTCTCTTCTTTTCCAATGTCCTCCTTCTGTAACCTTGGCTTTGTTGTTTATCTACAAATTTTATTTGTTAGTTATGGTAAGGTTTATATTTTAAATTTTGGTATAACCATGGAAGCTAAGATTCATTCCTACTACTGACTTTTATTTTCCACTTTCTGCCATGCATAGTGAAGGATTGAACCTATAAAGTTTGGAAGTTGCCTACAAATTTCAACAATAGCAAAGTGAAATAGTAAAGCTGTGTTATTTTTTCTTCCATATCTATTTTTGAAGCATATTTTGTGAGACTTCACTATGATCCAAGCTGATATATTAATTATCGAATCTAATAGGCAAATAATGGGTTATTTGTCATTGTTTTGTTGCCTTTGAAAAGTGGAGGATTTGCTTGCAAGAACCAATTTTTACAATTAATTTAATGGTAAGAACTGATCACTACACTAATAACGAGTACTACTGTGAAATTTGAGGGTGCTTAGACTAGGGAAAGGACTAAGAGGGTTACTTATTGATAAAAATTAAAAATAAAGGATTAACATGGTTGAAGGGGTGATTGATACATGATTGCATGTCATAACACTGAAGGCTCTAGGTAGTACATTGGAGACTTTAGAATCTATTGCATATTATTTATTTGCAATTGCATGTCCAAGCAATTTGATCGGTAGGATATGGGCCTAGATAGTACATTTGTAATTATTGATACATATGTGTTGTTTCTTTTACACATACACAATGTGGTTGATGAAATTTCTTAGAGATCTTTTACTGTTATTCTAGAAGCCAGTATACATGGAGAGTCATAAAGAGGAAGACAAGTAAAGAATGTGATGCTTTGTTGTTGATTTAATCAAGGTTAGATGTGTTTGATTCTTATTACTATATGTTAAAAATCTATATTTTATTGTTTAAAAATGTTTTTTTGTCCTATATCTTTATTTTCTTTTTTCTCCTGTTTTTTTCTATGCATTTGTTCAACCCATTTTTAGATGCATTTTCTATTGAACTAGGATAGGCTTTTACATATTCAAAATCCAAGTTAAAAGTATAGGTCAGTTTGTTGTATTGTTTACAGTGATGGGACTACTGAGTATGTAGTGTGGTTTCTACTATGAAATTGGTAGGTTTAAGATCTCTAAAGATGACAAGAATTATTTGCAAAATTGAGAAGTCAATTTCATGGTGGGGAACATAATTTTTTGTTGGGTGGGAAGCATAGACAACCACAAAATTTGAGATAGTGGTTGGAGATGATAACCCAAAATAGAAGTGGTAGCTAGATGGTATGTTGGAAAAAATTATAATTGAGTAAAGAGATTAAATCTTCAACCAAATAATTGAAGAGTGAGTTTACCTTCATGCTCTTAAAGTTCCATTTTCTCCTCTTGTTGATGCAACAGTTTCAAAATTAGTCACTTTTATGTTTTAAATTTGATGATTTTTCTACACAATTCTAATGGATTATTTTTTATGTTGATACAAATCTTGACTCAATTATCTTCAAAATCCTAAATTCCTTATGTGTGGCTCTAGTAGCCTTTCATATGAAAGCCAGGAAACTTTGTAATTTTAAATTAGTAACATAGATCTTGTAGTCCAAAGAAGATGTTCAAATTTATTATTTATGCTCCTTCCCATTCCTCAATCTTATTTTAGATAAATATTTCTTGGGGAATGATCTTAATCTGTATAGCGAATTGCTTGCAACCTTACACTGTTGTTGACTACAAGTATTCTCTACATGGGCTGGCAGTGGATTCTAATGAGCACCTTTGCATATTATTTGAAGTTTCTTTAAACCCTCTCTCTTTTTGTGCCATTACAATTTCTTTTTTTAAAAATGATTTCTGTTTAGTTACTAAGAAAGTGTAGCAATAGAATACATATGAATAATTTTAGATTTTTATTTAGTTTGGTTGAGATTTGTGCATCTTCTTTATATACCTATTTGGGCTTTTTTTTTTCTTCTTCCCCCCCCCCCTCCCAAAAAAAAGATTGTATTTGGTTGCTAAAGGAAATCAAGGAATGTAGTGGATAAAGTGAATCTTTGAAATTAGAAACTCAAATAAAATTACATTGTTGGCTATTTTAGGGCTAAGAAACCACAAATTTGAAAGCCTTTCTTGGATGTCACAAAAGAGGCAAAGAAAGAAAGAAATTTTTACAACATTATTAGATTGTATGCATGGGATCTCTTATAGTCATTCTCTCAAAATTTTGCACTGTACTACTAGCATATGTGGTGATTCTTGACAACATCATAAACATTGGGAAAGCTCCAATTTGACTTTGAAAATATATAACAAACTCTTGGAGAAAAAACACCATTGTCTGATCCTTTAAGAAAATATATATTCTATTTTTTTTTTTTTTTTGAGAAAAATGTAGACTCTAATTTAAAAGTGGTTTACACATTCCAGTCATTTTAAAAGGGTATTGGTGATTTTGCTTTAAATTACTAGGATTGTTGTTCTAATTGAAGGGGTTGCTGATATTTTCTAGAGGTTGCTGATATTTTGCTTTAAAGCACATAGAAAGAAAGTACCACATCATTCGAGGCAGTGTAACTCGAGGAGATGTAGTAGTAGTAAAGATTGATAGTGCAAGTAATCTAGCAGATCCTTTTACCAAAGCCTTGCCCCAAAGGACTTTTGAGTCACATTTGGAGGGAATGAAAGCTAAATTAGTGCACAATAGTCTTTAGAGCAAGTGGGAGATTGTTAGGATTAGTGCCCTTAAATTCTATTCTATGATGCTATGTATGACATTATGTTGTGATTAATAAAGTTGTTTTATTATTATCTAAAATAATGGTAACATGAATATTTGGACATTATCATATAGTTCATGAGATGCATAGTATGTGATTTATGTGATTTAATCATAAAAGATATAGATCACAAGTTCTTTATAAACTTAGAATTTTAGTTCGTAGTCGGTGATGAAATTGGGCATTTCAGCTATGAAAACTATAACATATCAATTAAGATGATTTGTCTTGATCATGAAAGTGAAGATTTCTAGTTGATATGTTGATATGTTTTAAGAGTTAAGACATATTATACTGGACCGCTATGAGATTTATTATTCTCTTGATCATGAAGTATAAGTTGCTTTGATATATCAGGAGTGAGATCTAAAATCACGATCAAAACCTTAGTATGTTGGATAGCTATATTTAGTGTTGATGGAACATATATTCTTAAGATAAAACTCATAATCTCTTAACGAAGATATAAAATATTCCCTTGAGATAAGTTTAATGGGTTTAGTTATTCAAAGTGTTAGGTCTAACCACTTTAGTAAGGAGTTACTAAAATATATATTTATAAAATTGGATTTTATAAATATATAATAAATAATTTAAAAGATTAAATCGGGTACTCAAGAATTAATATGTAGTAATCTTTAAAGTGGCAGTCTATATTCATAACTTTGTATTACTACGAATAATTTATGAAGGGGTTGCATGTATAATAAAGTCTTAAGATATAATTTATTAATAGGGCCTAGAGTGCAATTATATTTATATAGTGGTATTAAATATAATTAATGGTAACTTTGAACTTGTCAAGAGTTAACAGAAAAGCCCAAGGCCCATTGGAGCTAGAGTCTTATTTGTTCCCTTTTGGTTCCACTCTAAGCTACATACTAAAGCCCAATTGGAATGGCCCAAAAGGCTAGCTCAATTAGATAATCAGTTAGATATAAAGAGAGAAACATACAGAATTTAAGAAGCACTATTGTGCGGAATGAAATTATGTGTATGTGAGTGTAAATCACTCTCTTATTCTCCATTGGAAACTGATTCAGAGACCACACTTCTTAGGCATTAAGTGGAATAAGAATGAGGGTTAAAAGTGTTCCCAAGTACTTCTAATCTTTGGTTTTGAATTTCACCGCACCAAGGTACACTATTTTATTCTTGAATTCTAAAATTTACATAGTACATGTTAACAATTGCGAACAAAGTAGATCCATTAATTTCCTGCTGCGTATGCTTTGTATGCAATACAAACATGTATTTTTCTAACAACCGTAACCTCCACCTCTTAAGCCCTGTGAGTTCAGAAAACAGAAGGAGATATTGCCATGACTTTTACGCAGCTTTGGGCTTTGTACTAAATAAAGACTCTGGACCCAACAATTGAAGATCCTATTGGTGATTGTTTTAGGGAGTTGCTACAAATTAACTACAATAATCATAATAGTTGTTGTAAGTTAGTGGCATACTAAAATTTATGCAAAAGAATTATTTATGTACTGAGATCTGTGCAAAGGAGAAGTCTATACAAGACCAAGTCTAGTTGGGAATTGGAGCAAAGGTTCAATTGTAGATTGATATTTTGGGAAAGCCTAGAAGTGTAATATTTCTTATTCTTGTAACTACTTGATTCTTAATTAATGGATTCTTCAGGATTGGTGACCTGAAATTCACCCAGTAAGATTTTTGCCTACAAATGATTTTTCTATTCGTAAACAAATCACTATGTCAAATTTAATTTTCGCTACACTCTTATAAAGATTGATGATTTGTTTGTACTCTAATTTGATTTGTAAATAATTTAAATAATTAATTAATTTGGATAATTGAATTAATTGTGTTCAATTTATTAACCCAAGACTTACATGAATATATTCCTCATCTTATAGAATTGAGGGAAAAAAAAAAAAAAACCATTCTAAGTTGGTATTTTTTTTTTCTTATTATTTTTCATTTAGAAATGCAAGGTAAATATTTACTCTTTACTCTTTTTTTTTTTTCTTTTTTTTTTAATAATTTCTTTGTTATCTATAGAGTAGTTGAGGAAGTGTCATAATAAACAATTATCAATATTATTGAATTTTCTCAGATTTTTCAATTTGACAAAGAGCTGATATACATACCTATTAATAATGATTGTTGAAACCAAAGTTGACTTCTGGTGTGTTTTTCAGAAGAATTCCAATAGGCCATTGGCAGAGCTGTCATATGTATACTGGCAAGGTACGCGACTCACAACTAAAAAAGGCTCAACTGATAACGAATTGCTTTAAACCAAATCAAGTAGTAATGGTTATTTATGACAAACTGATCTAATTCTTTCCACAATAGCCTGTAGCCACAGGGTACGTTCATTTTCAATTAATGGTTCCTGCATCCTACGGTTACACGTGGCGATCAACTGCATGTTGGATTGGTTGGTGCGATCAGAACAATTCAAAACCAAAAATAAAATGATAGTTTAGTTAATTTGAGACTGCCAATTTCCTAGAGCGTTGAGAGAAAAAGAAACTATTTATTATTATTTTAATACTGCTTAATTTCTCATAAATGCCTTCAAATACACAAATAGTCAAAATTGAGATGTACTATTCTAAATTAAAATATGAACACTAGGTACCTGTTTGGATACTAAATCTGCGTTTCACATTCTGCGTTTCATTAAAAATAGGTTTCGCGGTACTATTTACATAATTAAAAATTATTTTACTATAATATTTTTAGTTTTTAGCAGTATCTAAATGGACCTTAAATTGACATAAGATTTTAATACATGCAATTTTTTTAGGGCATACAGCCTATATAGGACAGTACTTGGCGGTTAGGACTTCTAAAGAATCGGTTAGTAGTAAATAATAATAAACTAAACCTTACTGATAACAAGTGATGACCAAGGTTCGTCAAAAAAAAAAAAAAAAAAAAAAAAAAAGCTAGGTTTTTAAAGCGAATAAGAACAAAAGATAAAATAACATTTTTCATCATAATTTTTTTTATTAGAATTACATTCTAAACTCTTAAATTTTTTGGTAAATTCTACTTAACTCCCCTGAAGTTTGGGCTAATACCATTTAAGTCCAAAACTTTTTAAAAAACAACCAATTTGATCGTTAAAAGACATTTTTATCCCTGACTAGCCAAACCTTCTCATCTCAGTCCCAAACCCTTCTCTCTCTCTCTCTCTCTCTCTCAGCCACACCCACGACGGCTCCCTCTCTCTCACCCATACCCACCACGGCTGAATGCTCCCTCTTTCATTGCCGAAACCCATATTTTCCACTACCATCTTCCACTTTCTTCTCAAATCAGTGCCATGGAGAGATTTGAGAAGGATTTTCGAGCTTCACATCACCACCACTGCTGTTGTTCCATGCCAATAGCTCTGATTTAGTGCCAAACGTGCTTGAGTCTTCATTTTTGGGTTTGCATCTCTATTTCTGGATTTGGGTCTCTATTTCTGAGTTGGGGTCTTTGTTTGTGTTTGGGTTTGGGTGTCAAATGTCAAGGGAACATTTGACAAGACCCACGAGCTTTGCCACCACCATCTATGATGCCAATACCGGTGGTTGTCGATCTCTATCCTCTTTCTCAACTATTTTTTTTTTCTCTTTTGGTTTGGATCTTCGTTTGTTTGGGTCTTGGTCAATTTACGCATTGGGTTTTCCTAGGTGATATAAGGATTTGGTGATTTTTTATTTGGGTTTGAAATGGGATTTGGGTATGATCATTTGTAGCATTGTGGGTATTTTTTTATTTATTTAGGGTTTGTCTCAAAATGGTTCTAATTGGTGATTTTGTTAGTGTATGCATATGAATTTGTCTATGATTGGTAATTTGGAATAATTTTTGGGGGTTTTAGGTTTTGGAATTTGTATGGCTAAGTGTGTATGTTTGTGTTCTATGAGATGGTGCATCCGTGTAGTGTGATTTGTGCTCAAATCCATGCTTGTTAGTGTAATCATAGTGAATAGAATAAAGGATTTGAGATGAGAAAGAGAAGAGTGAATAGTGCTAAATGGAGTTAGGGATAAAATTGTCTTTTGAGAACCAAGTTGGTCGTTTTTTAAAAGTCTTGGACTTAAATGATATTAGTCCAAACCTCAAGGGAGTTTAGTGGAGTTTATCTTAAATATTTTAAAATGCATGGTTAATCCCCTGAAATTAGTGAGTTTTGCTACAATGTATCCCTTAGAAGAAAAAAATGCATTATTTATTTATTTTTTTTGTATCCCTTTTTTCTAAGGAATATTTTTTATCCCTTAATGTCTCAATTGGGGTTAAGTTTAATAGAAAAGTTGCATACATGACATACGAAACTGATAAACACATGGGATTTGAGCAATTGAAGTGTATTTTTGATAATTTTTTATCATATAAATTGACTAAAATGCCCATGGGTTCACGTTTCATATCATCAACTCCTCTCTCTCTCTCTCTCTCTCTCTTCCTTGCCATTGAACCTTCTCTCTTTTGTTACTTGGTAATTAATGTATTTTTTATTGTGATGAATGATTATGAATTGCGATTGAGAAACTCTCAAAGATTGGTAGTTTAAACTTAATTCAAGCTTATATGCATGAACTAAGTCCAAGATATCTTTATTTTTTGTTGATGATACTCTTATTTTTTGCTGAGCTACAAGAGAGGATTGTTATAGTCTTGAGAATACTTTGGAAGCATATGAGATTTCATCAAGCCAACAATTGAACCAAGAGAAGACCCCATTATTCTTCTGTAGTAACACACCACAAGATATTCAAAATGATATCAAGCACAGGTTTGGAGCAAAAGCGATCCATTAGCATGAGACCTAATTAGGTTTGCCATCCTTAATAGGTAAATCCAAGAGTAAAACCATTTGGAAACTAAAGGAGAGGTTAGACAATAAGCTATTGAGCTAAAAGGAGAAAATGTTGTCACAGGCTAGAAAAGAGATTCTGAATAAAGAAGTAGTTCAGCCAATTCCTACATACACTGCAAGTGTTTTTAAACTTCCAAATACTCTATGTGATGAAATGATTGGCATGGTTCAAAAATTTTGGTGGGGACAAACAAATGAAAAAACTAAGATGGCTTTTGCTTAGTTGGGATAAAGTTTGTACCCCAAAGGAGGAGGGTGGCTTAGGCTTTTACGATTTTAAAGCTTTTAATCTTACACTTTTAGTCAAACAAGGATGGAGGATTCAAACCAATACATCATCCTTTCTAGATAGCGATTCCTAGGGGCAGAATTGGGACCCGTCCATCTTATGCGTGGAGTAGTATTTTGGCGGCACAGAATATTGTTAGGAAAGGATGTAAATGGAAGTGGGTAATGGCGCATCAATTGATATTTGGACGGATAGATGACTAAATGGACTGTCTACTTTCAAGGTGCTTACTAGACCAAATACTGTACCAGATCAATCATTGGTTAGCTTACTTATTGACTTGGAGACTAGTGGATGGCGTGATCAGTTAGTGAGACAAGTATTCATCCCTACTGATGTTTAATCCATCCTGAGCGTCCCTTTGAGTGTTCGCATGCCACAAGATAGGTTAGTGTGGGCCTTCACTCCAAAAGGAAACTTCACTATTCGTAGTGCGTACAAGATTGCTGTGGCTGTATATATGGAGACACGCATGGAAGGAACTTCGAATGGTGAGAATCACAAATCGTTTTGGAGAAAGCTCGGGGGCTTAAATTTGCCGAATAAAACGAAGTCTTTTGCGTGGCGAGTATACCGAAATATCATTCCAACGAAGGTGAACTTGTGTCATTGGCAGGTTATTGATGATGATATACGTGAAGCACGTGGGCCAGGTATAGAAACTAGTAGGCATCTTTTTTGGGAGTGTGAGGCTGCTTGTGAAGTTTGGGTCCAGTCTGGCATTAATTTCGAAGCTCCTGGAGTCAAGTATAATGAATTTGTGGATCTGGTGTGGTATCTTATATTTTTCGAACATGTGGGGAATGATGTTTTGGAGATGCTCTTGATGATTGCTTGGAATACGTGGCATAATATAAATGCATTTAGACATGGGAATGCTCGGATGTTACTGGATGAATTTTAAACTTCCAATCACTCTATCTCCCAGCCAAAGGACGACATGCAAGAATCTTGGGTAGCTACGATTGCTCCTAGCTATAAGGTGAAGGTAGGGTGATTGCAGCTTTAAGCTAACAACTTCAACAGCCACTAGGACCTCAAATAAAGTGATATGAGTGTTAAGTACAAGAGATCACTTAACCTTACTCATCACAAACAAAGAGCCACAAAGCTCACTTGCTTAGTTGTGCATAGAGATGCTCATCTAAATTACAAACGATACAAAGTTTAGAAAACTCTGTCTCAATGGTCATTCCAAGGTTCACAAGAACCGATGTACACAAAACACACACCGTTTTTGTATTTTTCTGATTTTTCATTTTCTTTTTAAAAACAAAACAAAACAACTAAAAAAAAAAACTAATAAACAAAAACATGTAAAGCAAAACAAAACAAAACAACATACCTTGAAAGAACCTTTCCTTTTTACTAACCCTTAAACCAGTGGTAAGGGGGAAGAATTGATACCGTTCAAGTTCAAAAGGAATATGAGGGCTTTGAGAAGATCTCCAAGAGGAGCAAATGAGGACGGAAACTAATTCTAGTTTCTAAATGCCAACATGCTGTTGCTATTTTAAGTGGCTAACCACTTATAACAATTTGGTCGAGTATGACCAGCTGCTCCACAGTGATGATAAAGATGCTGCTTCTTTTGTTTAGGCCTTTGAGAGTTAGCCTTCTTAGCCTTAGGGTTTTTAACTTCCTTCTTATCATGCTTAGGGGTTTCTCTTAAGATAGATTTACCCTTGTCTATATTCTCACTAAGTAATTCAGTTTTAACATTAGTGGTCTCAATTTCAAAATTATTGTTAGGAGAAACAAAAACAATAGCACTGGAAGAAGAAATATTAGAGGAAGATAAATCACACCCTAAACCTGTTTGATCTAAAGCATATTTTTGAAAGCTAAGCATCTCATTAAGCTTAGCACTTGAAGTCTTTTCTAGCTGAGCTCTGACTTAGAATAGTTCTGCCTCAAGCTTCTTAGTCTTCTCAACCAAGAAGTTATTTTCAAACCTCAGTGCTCCAATAGTTTAATTTTCTTCATCAAAATTTGTGGAAAAATCTTCACGTTAAAGCTCCACATCACTAAGCTTCTTGGTGGTCAGTCTATACAACTTCTCGTGCTTTTCTGAGACCTTGTATAACTTAGCATAGGCTGTGTGAATGTCATCTTGATCATCCATCTTCTCAAACTTGGCTTCCACCAATTCCTCTTCTTCATCCACATCTTCAATAATTCCTTTAATAGGATTAACTGTGGCAGTAAAGGCATTCAAGATTCCGTCATCCTCAATGTTGGAATCATCTTCAGGCTTGGTGTTGCTTAGAATAACCACAAGTGCCTTGCTTTTCCCAATCGTTTTGAGATATGTTGGGCACTCTTGTTTCATGTGTTTGAAGCCTTAGCACCCAAAGCACTTAGGTCCTATACGAACAGTGTACTGATTGCCTTCCCTTTGTCTTGGTCCTTGAACTGAGAAGAACTGGATTGCCTGCGGCCCTTGTTGAAGCCTTTTCTATTGGCATTTTTCATAAACTTCTTGAATTGCTTGGTGATGTAGGACTTCATCTTAAAATCTTCATCGTCTGAAGACTCTTTTGTTTCACTGCTCTTGGCATTCAGTGCCATACTCTTGCTCTTGCTTGTCTTTCTCATTCTAGACAAACCCAACTCATAGGTCTGTAGATTTCCAACCAGCTCTGTTAAAGGAATTTTATCAATATCCTTTGATTCCTCAATAGCGGTGATCTTGGCATGGAATCTTTTGGGCAGAGATTTAAGCACTTTTCTCACAATCTTGGGTTCTAGGATAGTTTCTCTAAGATTAAAGGCAGAGTTCACTATGTCTTTGAGTTTTGCATAGAACTCATCAAACGACTCATCCTCCTTCATTTTTATCTCTTCAAAGCTTGTAGTGAGCCTTTGAAGTTTCGAATCCTTGGTAGCCTTTGTTCCCTCATAGGTTGTCTGGAGGATGGTCCATGATTCCTTTGTAGTTTTAGTGAAGGATATCTTCTTGAATTCCTCATTTGTGACTGCATTGAATAACGTATTCAATGCCCTACTGTTGAAGTTTGCCGCCTTGATCTTTGCCTCATTGCAATCGACCGGCGCTTCCTTTGGCTTGGTCCAACCAATTTCTATAGCTTGCCACACCTTCTCATCTAGAAACTACAAAAAATCTCTCATGCGTACATTCTAGTATGCATAGTTAGTCCCATCAAATAAAGGAGGGATAATAAGAGATTGTCCTCTATCCATGACAAACAAGGGTCAATCACACAAGGGTTAAGCCCTAATCAGAGTGTGTCTGCTCTGATACCACTTGATAGGCCAAAAATGTATTGACCCCTTGTGATGGATTAATTAATTAGTTAGTCAAGTTTAATTAATTAACCAATTTAACATGCAAATGCGTGGTAGCACAAATAAATCACCAATAAACTAAAGTGCAACGGAAAATAAATTTGATACGGTGATTTATTTACAAATGGGGAAAACCTACACAGTAAAAACCCCACCGGGTGATTTTAAGGTCACCACTCCTGAGAATCCACTATTATCACAACAAGCAGTTACAAGTAAAGGAATTTCAGTATCTTATACCAACCTACAATTGAACCCTTACCCCAATACCCAATTAGACTTGTTCAATAGTGACAATCTCTCATTTTCAATGCACGGCTCTCAGTACGTGACTAACCAATTACGTGGATCCCAGTACGCGACTTCAATTACCAACTTGAGAAAGATGTTAGCTGCAAAGTTCTTCAGTTCATCCTCACAATGAAAAAGATGCTTGATTACAAAACCCTACGGTGCAAAGACACAGCAGCTTCTTCACAAAGAGATGAACTAGGGCAAACTTTGTTTTCGATCACAAATTGCTTGAACAGACTTTACTCAATGCTTGTGCAACTTGTGTCTATGTTTACGGCCCTTAAAATAATCCTTTTATATGTCTAGGGTTGTGAGAAAAGAAGGCCCAAAGACATATCCACGAATTAGAATCAAAACAGTACTGAAAAACTGTTTTCCTTAAAATCTCGATAGTTAGAGGTGTTGAGGTGCTGTCGAGCAACTGTTGAGCCACGAGGCTGGAACAGCTTCTTAAAGCTCAATAGATGAAGCTGTCGAGCTTTAATGAAGAGCACTTCTCAGCTTGTTTCTTGGATAGTCTTGCATGGTTTTAACACTTAATCTTGAAACAAGATTTCTTGAAACATTAAACTCATCCTAGATCTACCCCAATACAAGTAAAGTGCGTTTTGTCAAAGGATTAGCCAATTACATAAAAGAATGACATATGTTCATATTAAGTGAACCACATATGTCCTAACAAATAGTGATAATTTTGTAACTTGGATAGAAAAAAAATACATCACTGATTGAGTCAGTTATTACTCATGATGTATTGAGTTTATCTTTGTCATAATAAACTTATAAGTTTCCTATTCCAACTATTGTTGTGGGAGGGGAAGAAGAAAACTAAAAGAGGGGTTAGGTATTTTAGGTGGGCTCCAGCTATTTACATGTCACGCATTTATCAAGTATTAACTTTTCCATCACAACTAACCCCCAATTTAGACTGTCAATTGTAGAGTGTTTATTGTAGCAAAAATCTTAAATTAGTAAGGTTAATCTCGCAATTTAAAAGTTTGGAGTAGAGACATTGTAATCCTATTAAAGATTATGTTGGAAAATTTGGTTTTGTATCTCATACAAAAAATACAGTGGAAGCAACTAACATGGATATATTTCATTTATGATTGATAACATGCACTATGTAAATTTCAGAATTGAAGAACAAGATAGCATACTTTGGTGCAGTGAAATCCAAAACAAAATATTAGAAGTACTTGAGAACACTTTTAATCTTCAATCCAATTCCACTTTACACTCAAGAAGTGTGGTCTCTCAATTAGTTTCCAAGGGAGAATAATTGAGTGGCCTCTAATCACACATACACACCATTTCAAAATGATGTCTCTCTCTTGTAAAATTTTTTTGTATGTTTCGCCCTTTATAACTAGCTCCAATGGGCCTTGGGCTTTTCCGTCAACTCTTCACAAGTCCAAAATTACCATTAATTATATTTAATATCACTATATAAATATGATTGCACTCTAAGCCTTATTAATAAATTATATCCTAAGACTTTATTATACATGCAACCTCTTCATAAAATATTCGTATTAATACTAAATCATGAATGTAGACTGTCACTTTGAAGATTACTACATCTTAATCCTTGAGAACCCAGTTTAATTCTTTATGTTATTTATTATATATTTATGAAATCTAAATTCAAAAATATATACTTTAGTCTGCCCTTGGTTTGCCCTAAACTCTTGTGAGATATGGCAACCAAGACAACACTGTTCAAGGGTCTTCTCCACATAAATGCAGCCAAGAGGTTTGGTGGGATGCATTAAATAGGGTGGCAACCGCTAGTTCCTCAATCACGTCAACACTGGCCCCCTTCTCAAAGCCCTTTCTGTAACGTAAGGCTTCCTCTGATGACGTACTGATGATGTGATCATAGAATCCAAGGACGCAGACTCCTCGGCGTAGCAACTACCTTTCTCGGCCGTGTTATGACACATGGCGTAATTGCCTTACTCGGAATTCTAGTACCCCACATAATCAATTATACCTTCATTAAGAGTATTGAAATTTAGTTATGTTGAAATATTTTTGAACAAATATAATACGAGAAACATTTAATATATATTTTATACCTTTAATTATATATAAAAATTCTCAAAAAAATATTATATAAAAAAATTCATTTTTAGACAATTTTTGTATAGTGCAGTAAATGAGAGTTGTTTTTGTTAAAAAAAAATTAAAAAATTAAAAAAAACGTATAATATATGGTATAATACACATATTTTACTAAGGGCAAGACTTAAGTACAGTACTTAGTTGTTCCTTAGGTTCCATTTTTAAGATTCTGCCATGTGAATTTTTTCTCATAGGATAGAAATGTATTTTTTAATTAAGTAGCAATATGACCAAATTTTAAGAAGGGAATTTAAGGAACAGTACCTAAGGTACTGTACTTAAGTTTTGTCCTTTTATTAACTATTTTCATTGATTGAAAATATTTTGTAGTTTTTGTTTATAGTTAATTTGGGTTGGATTTATTAAATGGATTGAATATTAGTTTTTTTAATCTAAAAAATAGTACATAGTTTATCAAAGAAAGACCAAACCAGATTTTTTATTTTATGTTTTTTTAAAACTTAAAGCTTGATAAAATCATAATCTAAAGAGAAAAAAAAATTAAATATTTCATAAATAAAAAACCCTTTAAAATCCATATATATATATATATATAATTGATAGATTTTAACTCCAAATGAAAACGGAATTCAATTGTATGAAATATGAAACGATTTTTACTTTGCAATTGTGGCATTCCAAATTACGCATAACGTTAAAGTGCAAGACCAAGAAATGAACATAATAGCTACTTGTACTAGTCCCAAAATCGATCCATGATACACTTCATAGGCCAACGTGAAGGAAAAATACATGTTTGGATTGCATACAAAATATACGCAGTGGAAAAAATAACGGATCTACTTCATTCATAGATGTTAACACGTACCATGCAAGTTTTAGAATTCTAGAATAAGAGAGTGTACCTTGGAGCGGTGAATTTCAAAACCGAAGATCAGAAACACTTGGGACACTTTCAATCTTCACTTCAATTCCACTTTCCAAGAGAGAATGTCAAAATGTCTAACACTTACATACACACCACTTCACAATAGTATTATATTGTTCTCTCTAGAAAATTCTATATGTTTCTCCTTTTGTATATAACTGATTATCTAATTGGGCTAACCTTTTGGGCATTTCCAATTGGACTTAAGTGTGTGGCTTGGAGTGGGACCAAAATGAACCAATAAGACACTAACTCCAATGGGCCTTGGACTTTTCTGTCAACTCTTGACAAGTTTAAAGTTACCATTAACTATATTTAATATCACTATATAAATATAGTTGCACTCTAGGCCTTATTTATAAATTATATCCCAAGACTTTATTATATATACAATCCCTTTATAAAATATTCGTAGTAATACAAAGTCATGAATGTGGATTGCTACTTTGTAGATTACTACATCTTAATTCCTTGAATACCCTGTTTAATCCTTTAAAGTTATTTATCATATATTTATGAAATCTAATTCCATAAATATATACTTTAGTAACTCCTTACTATAATGGTTAGGCCTAACTCTTTGAATAACGAAACCCATTAAACTTATCTCAAGGGAATATTTTGTATCTCCTTACTAAACGTGGTTGTTCAACATACTGAGGTTTTGACCGTAAATATAGATCTTACTCCTGATATATCAAAGCAACCTACACTTCATGATCAGGTCCATTATCCTTTCAGGATTAAGAGTTCATGTAAATACAAGTCGTGAATTTATTATTCATTTGACAGTCGTTAGGAGAAAAATAAATTTCACAGCGGTCCAGTTCAATAAGTTTTAACTCTTAAAACATATAAACATATCATCATACCTACTAGAAATCTCCATTTCCATGATCAAGACAAATCATCTTAGTTGATATGTTATAGTCTTCGTAGATGAAATGCCCAATTTCATCACCAACTACGAACTACAATTCTGAGTTTACAAAGAACTTGTGATTTATATTTTCTATGACTTTTCACATAAATCACATACTATGCTTCTCATGGACTATATGATAATGTCCGAATATTCATGTTACCATAATTTTTAGATAATAATAAAACAACTTTATTAATCATAACATTAAGTCATACATAATAACATATATAGCATCATACAATAGGATTTAAAAGCACACATCCTAACACGACGAAGCCGGACCATTTTGCAACACCAGCTTCATAGGTCCCCCTAAAAGAGAAATGCTTTATGTACCAAAACAGATTCACAATCTAGTATCCTATGCAGCTCTAGCTTTTTTCATAGGTAAAATATGGCCTTTGGATTTCCTAAAATAAATGGCCAATTTGTGAATAACTTTGCAAGTCAGGAAGTCAATTGCCTAGATGGAGAGCATAATATTTCTACAAGCACAGCATTTGAAATAATTAGTTGGTGTTGATACCCATTTCTGTTAAAAATAAGCTCAATAACAGAAAAGCCCAAATTAAGTCAAGAGAAAAAAAGAAAAGGCTAAGAAGTAATGGCAAGAACAACAGGGCCATGGCCCTAAGGCCTAAAGAGAAGAAATGCAAATAATAGAATACAAAGTCCCATGGGCAATACGAAAGAGCCAGCTATGGTGAGATGGCCATCTCTAAGGGAGAAGAATACAAGACTAGATGGGTCCAAAGAAGAAAGGAAAAGGAGAAAAGTCCAATGGGACGGCCTAGTAGGAATTAGCATAAGGAAACAAGGAAAAGGCTTTGAGAGAGGTCCACAATCCCAAAATGAGAAATGGGGCAAGCCCAACAAGTCCACACAATTCTTATTAGGAGCGAGCACGGCTAAAGGGTCTAAATCCCAACAAAACATGAAACAAGACAATACTAAATGGCAGCAGTAGAAATTGCATGAGAAAGGAAGAAAACAAGATGTGAAGCAATGAGACAACAATACCATGGTCGAAGCACCACCAACTTGTGCCCAACCAATGCAAAGGGGTTGGGCCCGTAGTCAAGGGAATTACAAAGGGTGTGGTTTGGCGAAGGGGGGAAATGACCTATTTCTGATATCCAGTTAGGGCCTCTTTTGGGAGGTGCTTTGCTAGGAAGGCATCTTTGCCCAAAATAGGTAGCAAACCAATTGGAACCACTTGATGCATGCTAGAAAGAAAAGTAGAAAGAGACCTAAGCTTTTACCCATCAAAAGAAAGGAAAATATATGGTAGAATCAAATGAATAAGGATTTGTGGGAGGGGTAATGGAAGAGGGAGAAAACACTGGGCCTGCCTAGATGTAGTGGAGGCAGAATAGCCAGCTGGATAATAGCCGCCTCTGAGGGGGTGTTTGCAGTGGATAAAAATGATTGGTAAGCAATGAGGGCAAAAGAGAGAAATCATGTAAGCTTGGTTCAATACAAATAGGAACAGTAGCCATAAGACGAAAGGGGATAGTGATTGAAACGAGTAGTATAGAGATTTGAAAAAGAAACAAGAGAGAAAAGAGAAAGAGTGAAGTAGGACTTAGAAAAGTAGAAGAGTGAATACAGAAAAAATAGCATGCATCAATAGACAATCTTTTCCCTCCCTCACGTAATAAACCCAATCTTTGTAATTCCAACAAAACAAGAAGTAGTTATCGAGAGCCATTCTCCAAAATGCACAACTTTATGGCTTAATCTAGTAATAAGGTTGTCCAAGTTGGAGTTTAGGCTCTCTTTAATTCACTTTCTACAAGAAACTCATCATTTATATTCTACTGCTTTAACCATATCAAACTCCTGATAGTTTAGACTAACCTTTCTTCCATAACACACACACACACACACACACACACACACACACACACACACACATACTAGTTGCTAACTTGTGCGATGCACGGGAAAACTATTAAATATGAGCTAGAAGATTATTTCAGTCACACACACACACAATCTTCTATATTTCTTCCCTGATTTTCATACAATACCACCTCTGCCTCAGGCTTGAACTTAATATGGTTTAATTTAATCAAAATGTGACCTGTGAATTGTCTAAGACAACCTAAGACTTCACATACAGTAATCCTAGTATAATGATAACTACCTTAATATTTGCTAAAAACTGCTTATTAATTAATAGTACATCATTGAGTATTTTATCACTAAATACAACAACACTTAATTGATAGAGTCTTATGCAACAGTAGCTCTTGAACAATGTAGCAATCCAATATGATAGGCTCGTATACCAACAATGGGAGCATAGTACTTGTGCAACTTTAGACTCTAATAGAGCTTGAACATTAAATTCCATGTAAGGAGCATGCATAGTGCAATTAAGCACACCATTTCAAAAGCAATACAGTATAGTACATCAAAGACTTCATCGTCCCTTGCAATTTAAATTTTAGTATATGCAAATCATGTGGAACTCATTGTGAAGGTCAAAATAGAAAATCTAAAATTATATTTAAAAAAAAAAATTTAGACCTTTCAGTGGTCATAAAGCAATAACATTTTATCAATGTTTACCAAGGTCTTAAAGGGAGGCAACAATTTAAAATACTGATTCGGTTTTGGCTGTCACAGTCACTAAAATAAAAAACAAAACCAATATGTGAAAGAGTTGTGACATTTTTAGAAGATTTAGTTAGTCATATCCTTTAGAATTTAAATCTTAATAGCTAAAAAGCATCAAATTATTGTAGCAATATTACTTAGTGAACCACTATGTTGAAAACTTGATAGTGCTAAAAGTTTTAAGATCATAAAATATTGGAGTTGCTAGAAACCAAAACAAAGCACATCTCATTTATCATTCAAAACTATCACAGTTTTGGTAGTTTTAAACTTCAAGTCACTTTGCTTCTCTTTTTCTCCTTGATTTTTTTTGTTTTTGTTTTTATTGATCACTTTTGGGTACTTAGGATTATGGTTTCTTAGGAACTTACATGGTTTTGGTGCTAAGAACTTAGCATTTCTCATGAGCTTCCTTGATTTAGATTTAGCTTTTCTTTAGAAACTTCCTTTTGATGTTGCTTTAATTATGCAAAAAAAAGTTAAATATATTACCTCAATTGTTTTGAAATGAAGCACAAGAATGCCTTCATTTAATTCCGTTAATATAGTTGTACCCCAATTGGAAAAACCTTTCCAAAACTGGCATAGGCATAAAACCATACATATTAGTTCAAATGACATCTGTAACGTACAAAGTATGTCTTCTTGGATGAATTAATTTGTATCTATATGAGGAGTATATAGGTTCTGATAAATAAAATCTATAAATTCTCAAAACAATTATTTGTTCTTAAAGGGAACAAATATGATAACGAAATTGGACCCAAATAAAACAAGACACGTAATTTTATAAAATCAATTAAACTTCTTAATCAATTTTGACGCTGCATTATATTTCACTAAAACTATCAAAGTTCATATTTTAATGCATAATTTAATGGGAGATTATGAGAAAGAGAAAGAATAAAATTTGATAAAACACTACCTGCAGTTGTGTTAAGATGTATATTGTTAATTGAAAAATAGCCATCCTCATTTGCTTTGCTCCAGAATTTGTAGTCTTAATAATTGGGAATTGATATAAAAAAAGAAAAATCTCCTTTAAATCTGGCATTTCTTCGAGTAGTTGAGGAGGAGATAACACATGCCTCTAATTTGTGAGAAAGGAGATTGTTAAAAACTTAATTTGGTAGAGATTTATATAAAATTCACCTGAGAAGGATCAAGGAAAAAAATTCAAAACGGTATTAGAGAAAAGCAAGTGTACCTTGAAGAACAATAACAAACCCACCAAATTGGCAAACAGAGAAGATCAATTGTTGAAGTTGTGGCTGTTGATTCCTGCAAATGGGTAGTTGGATTTTATGGGTCATTAGGAATAGAGACTAGAGTGAGAGAGAAAGGTCGCAATTGAAGAGCAAAGTTTTATGTGTGTGGGTTCGTAGGATTTTCAGTTTGGGGGCTTTTTAAAGATGAAATTGTGTATTGGGGTTTTTCAAGGTTGAAAGTGTAAAATTGAATGCTTGTCGTAAAGTGAAGGACTTGGTTCTTGGTTCTGGATTTTTTTTCAAAATAACCAAATTCCTTAAACAATTTCATTAGTTAGCAAGGTTTTGAAACTATTTAGGAATCTAACAAATTGAGTGCAAAGAAATCAATTTTGTTGTGCTAAATTAAGTTATTTAGATTCAAGTTCCATGGAAATTGACTCTTAGAGACTCTATTTCCATGGTTTCCCATGGACCCAACATATATCAAACCGGAACAAGAGAAACCAACGAAGCATCATCAAATCAAAAGACCCAGACAAAAAAAACAACGAATTAGAGTTTCACCTTCGCAGAGCTTTGTCGTCACTGCAGTCCTCGTCGTCACCTCCTGTTGGTTTGTGTTTCTTCCTTGCTGGTTTGTGTTCTTCTTTGTTTAAGGTTTCTAGGTTTTCTTCTTTGCTAGTTTTCTTTAGTTTCTAGGTTTCATTCTCGTTCTTCAACGTTTGGGTTTTTTTTTTTTTTTTTTTTTTTTTGTGTTCTCATTGAACTCGAGTGTGAAACACTCAATTTCAAACTAGAACTCAACCACTCTTGACTCGATTTCAAAGGCAAAATCGAGTCCAAAGGACTTGATTTGTTAGATTGCTAAATAGTTTCAAAACCTTGCTAACTAATGAAATTGTTTGAGAGATTTGGTTATTTATAAAAAAAAAATCCAGAAATTCTTCATATAGAGTAATAAGGAAGAAGTGGTTTCTTTTTTTCAAAGAAATATATAAGTGTGAAAATTTCGTAACTACCCTTGTTAACAGAATGGTGCAACTATATCTTGCTAATCAATAATGTACAGAAAGAGGGGTGCCTAGGGTGAAGAATCGAAAGTTTTTGTTTTTTTTTTTTTTCCTAAAGAAATATAAACTGAAACTTATTAGGAAAGATGTAAAATTTATAACTACTCACTAGAACAGTGCAATTGAACACAATGGCAACAAAAAAAAGTATTGAATTGTTACTCTTATTCTACTAAATGAAAAGGTGTTTTGGTGTTTTTAAATGCAGACATGGCATTAATTTGTATAGTCACATGGCGTAATGAGTAGTGGTTAACAAAAAGTCAAACATTTTGACTATTAGTTATTATATCTACATAAATACTTGTTGTTTTTCTTTTGGGATATTTGTCTTGTGCACAGACTGGCCCTTCAACAAGGTCTTGTAGAGATATGGACTAGGCCTAACTCTCCATCCCATAGTAAAAAGGCCTTAACCCAAAGGTAGAAAAGGTACCAACATTAAATTGGCAACTTCATTAGAGAGTTGGGAGATAGAAAGGGAAAAACAAGAGAACGTACGTAGAACCCTCATAGGCCATACCTCCTAGATCAAAGACAACATGCAAAGTCAGTGTAGTACCTTCCCAAGCAGAATCTCACCTAGCCAGCCCTTAATCGCCCCGTCAAGGGGAAGGAACATCTGCACTGGGGGCTGAGCTACAACAAGAATAGAGGAATCACAAAGACAACACCAACTTCTTTGTTGAGATGATGCAATCCATGTAGCACACCTAGCAACTACTAGTGGAGGAGATTTACTAGTTGAAGGTTGACAAGACCAAAGAGAAGGGTAGCCAGCACAACTTAGAAAACGTGGTGGACAAAGAAGAGACACCAGTGGGAGGATGCCAGCAAAATTCTAAACCATAGTTCGTGACCATGGCAGACGTCACAACGTTGCTAGAGAAAGAGAAAGCTAAGATGCCAAAGGAAAGACTTTTCTCAAGAAGGCTAGGGAAAATAGGCATTTGCCCCTAATTTACAAATTATGCGGCAAAATGCCTATATCTTGAAACTATTTAGCAAAATTTCCCTATTTTTGAAACTCTATTTTAACAAAATTGAGTTACAAGTGGAACTCGACATTAGCAATGTCAAGTTCTATGCATATTTTCCCACTTAAATATTTTTCAAAATTTAAGTGTAACTCGACATTGCTAATGTTGATTTTCACATAAAATATATATATATATATATATATATATATATAAAACTCGATTTTGAGGATATTGAGTTTTACACAGAACTTGATTTTGTTAAAATCGAGTTTCAAAAATAGGAGCATTTTGCTAAATAGTTTCAAAGCAGGGTCATTTTGCTGCATAGTTTGTAAATTTGGGGCAAATGCCCATTTTTCCCCAAGAAGGCCACCATACCCGGTGAAACTACTCAACAAGTGATATCTCAAGAGGTATGAGCCACCAACATTCTCCCAATATGACCAAAGGAGAGGAAGCACTATTAAACACGTAAGCAAATTCCTAGACACAATGGGACCTTATACTGAAGATCTATGTCTCCATGAGTTCTTGAAGTCCCTAAATGACCGTGCTTACACTTGGTACGCTGGCTTAAGGCCAGGATACTTCCCACCTGGTATGACATGGTGGCTATTTTCTATAGAAAGTATTTTCATGGAGAAGAGACTATCACCTTGGCAACCCTTTAGGGCATGAAGTAGCAGCTTGGAAAAGAACTTTTGGAGTACATAAAGAGGTTTAGAGATATAGCGCTCGACTACCACATCCATTATGTAGAAAAGACAATGGTAGAGATTTGTATGGGCAATATGATCATGGAATAAAGGGCTATCCTTGAAAATCTAGACATTGTGCAATTTTCCCAATTGCTGCAGAAAGATAGGAAGAAAACCCAGTCTGTAAGGTGCAACATGAAGAAGCTAAAAGAGAGGAAATTAACCTCACAAGCTATGACAGCCTCCATGGGAGAGAAAAAGAAGGAAGCCAGAGGGAAAAGAGTTGGATGTACTCCTAGATCGATGGATTACTAATGGGTCTTTAAGCCTAATCAAGTGACCAGACAGCCCACGGAGGAGGAACAAATATATCCTCGATTTTGTCGTCTGCATTGTCTCAAACAACATCTTAACGTAGAATGCTGGACTCTCTACAAACTAGTTCACTGTAGAATCAACTAAGGTACCTTCGAGCTTTCCTTACCAAAATTCCAGAGGATCCCCTTACCAACCACAAAGGGAAATGGGTGGCCGTGGTGGTCATTTGTGCAGACCTTGATGATGATGAAGAGCAAAGGTCTTCCCTGCCACGTAGTGCCATTATGACTTTGTAAAAAAGTCCTAGGTTCAAGATTTTGTTTGTTCAACTCGAGTTCACACCAAATTGTCGACGCGGGGCCCATTTGAGGCCCCTCTAGGAATGATTTTTTACGTGGTTCATGTGGAGCTTCAGGTGCTCTCTCTCTCTCTCTCTCTCTCTCTCTCTCTCTCTCTCTCTCTCGATGGAGGAGGGTAGGTGTCTACCTTTGGTGGTGTGGCAAGAATCTTAGCCAAGTTTTAAGCGATTACCATAGGTGAGTAAAGTCGCCACCAATTATTGGATTTTTTTAAGGTGTGATTGGTCACCTGCTTCTAGTTGATTTCATTACCAATCCTAGGCTAAGAAAAATGTCATTTTCCTAATCTAATGTGAATGGCAAAAAAATCTTGATTTTTGAGTCCGAATGTTTGGTTACGTGTGGGGAAGGTGTTAGGCATCCCACAAAACTTGTCCAAGGACAATTCTTTGTTTTAATAAAACCTTAGTTTTTGAAGATTGGTAGAAAAAACATGATTTTAGCACTAGCTTTCGGAGCTTTACATACATGGGTTTTGAGATTTGACTTTCGAATAGGTGTGGTCTCAATCTATCCTAAGGCATTTGGGCAAGGTACCAGATTTCCACGGCGAAAATCTGACGACATGTCACCATACTTTCGCAGCAAAAATTAGGCATTGCTTTCCTTAGGTGATATAGACTGTGACAATCACATCGGAAGGGGCAAGCAAGGTATATATATGCATACATCATGCACAATGCAAGCACACAAAGCAGGAAAGTAAATGCCTACATCCCTAGAAAATGGCCTAAAATATAGATGCAAGAAAGGAAATAGGGGTGGCCATGCTCTAGAGATGAGGACGAATGGTACATGGCATGATATACCAAATACAAACCATTTAAGAGAGAAAGGGAGGAGGAAGAAGGGGAAGAGGGGTTAAAAGAGTACATAACCAAATGGGATAAGCTAAACTCCTAGACTTGTTGAACACAGCCGCTTGGCTTTACATGCTTGCATTCAAGCCCTTTTTTCTTGTGCCTTGGAGACCTCACCCTAGCTCAAAGCGTCCTCTCTCCATGTGTGTACATGCAAAGGCAAAGATAAGAAACTAGCAAACATGCGATGGAAGGGAAAAAGGTGCGTAGGTAATGCTCAAAGGGTACAAAGCATACAAGCAAGATAGATATGGCAATCATAGCATGTGGCGGGAGACATGACAAGCAAAGGTAAATAGACAAGCAAGCAAACAAACAAACAAGAAAGAAGACAAACAAGCAAAAGGCACACAAAAGTTGGTGTCCACGGGGGATAAATGTAGGTCTAGATCGGATGTCCATAGCTTCATTATGTTGAAATATGTACGACACACTAACAAGCAAGACTCGTGCATGGACATGTAAGTAAGCATGTAAAGATCAATAGAAAGCCAACAAATGTCACAAACAAGCATGGCAAGCATATCATCGCACGGAGAAGAAAAGGGGAAACGTATTCACAAAGCAACCCGTCATTCGGAGATGCCTTCCAAGTGGTTACACTAAAACAAGTCCTTATGAGTGTCGGATGTAACCATATAACCACAAACCTGCTAAGGGTGCCAAGTGTGGCAAAGTATGGAACTAGAGAGGCCTAGCACAAGCATAAAGCATGTAAGCAAGCAAGCATAAACATGCAAATGAGATGATCTAAACCCTTGATATGGGCCAAGGTGTATGGACGAGGACCAAGACCATAGAATCAAGTTCTAAATCCTATCAAATGGCCAAAATGCAAGAAAATGCGATAAAATGAACAAAAGGGCTACAATAGCACATGGCATGACAAACAAGGTCCAGGCCTAAGCACATAAGCATGGTGAGAAGCACGCAAGCACATAGATGAAGGAATAAAGCATGTAGTGAATGACGATCTAAGCATGTGAACAGACCGATCTACACATATAGGCATGGAAAAGCAAGTGCAAACATGTAAATATACACCTAAACACGCGGGATATAAGCATAAAAGCATGGAAGAACACCAAATCCAAACATACAAGCATGTGAACACATAGATTGAGACATATAGGCATGTGAAGACATGTATCTAACCACCTAAAGTGGCAACATAGGCATCAACACATAGATCCAAGCAAGGCATAGCCCAAAACATCATACAAGCATGTGAGCATGTGACCCTGACATAAACATAGATCAAAAGAGATGGCCAACGCATAGGAAAACATGGCATAAGGCATAAAACATGTAGATCGAGACAAATAACATGAGAATAAGCCTACAACACATGCGTATCTAGCTGAATAACACATGTAAAAATAGATCTAGGCACTAACACATTGTCGTAAAGCATAAAGCACATATATTGGGACAAATAACATGTGAGCAACATAGAAACATGGAACTAAGCTAAGAACATGCTAGAAACAAGATAAAGCAAGAAACATGTTAGAAAAAGCCATAAATCATGTTATTAAGACAAAAAGAGCAAGAAACATGCTAGGAAAAGATTTATAAGGTTAAAGGTGTGGATAGCAGCTAAAAAATCTACATCCACACCCCTAAACCCTAGGTGTAGAACCAAGGAAAAGAAAATTGGATGCAAGAACACTACTTTGTATTTTTGGTGAAGAGAGAAGAATCAGGAGACTTTGATGTGTTTTTATGTGTTTTTTGTGTTTAGAAGAGGGAAAAAAACATGTAGAAAAACTAGGCAAAGATCAAAACTTAGAAAAATGATCCTCCTCACATGTCTAAAAGGTGTCGGGGGCTTTTTATAGCCCCGACGTGAATTTTGAGGTGACGGTCCTTGTAGGGCCATGGGTTAGGTTAATCATAACATCCTTGTAGACCCATGAATAGTTGTTGGAATGAGACTTTGATAATCTTCGCAATGGCATTGGTTTGAACCCATTCTGATGGCCAGATTGAAATTAAGGTTTTTGGGCCCACTTGGGATCAACTTCGAGTCAAACTTGGTCAAACAGGCCAAAAATCTCCGTGAAGCTCAGGTTTGATGTAAAACTATGAAAAGTGTTTTTTTGGGAGGGTTTTGACCTCGTTTGACCTTTGTTCAACCTAGGGTTGACCAGGGGTGTTTTGGTCATTTGAGTCGAAATAGGAACTTTGAGCGCTTTAGTGTCCGAACGGGTTACACCATGTCATTCAGGATATTCTCGCTACCCCATAGAGAGAAAATAATATTTTTGAATTTTCGAGGTCCAACACGCAAATTGAGGGCGAATAAAATACGGTATCAACAACTGCTCCTTCTTTATCTGACATCTCGAGTGCAATGAGAGGTGTCGGATAAAGAACATGATTTTGAACTTTGTCGCCCCCACATTTGCATGTGGAGACTACTCACGAATCAAGACTTGATTTTTACCTGACTGGACCAAATTGCTGCAGCTGCTTTTGAAAATTTTCCAAGACTTGCCTCTGAACTTTGGGAGGGAAAGGGGTGTTTTTTTTTTTTTTTTTTAAAAGGTTTGAATTAGTCTATGTTGACTTGGTCAACGCTGCCCTACGGCCTTACAAGGTGTGCTGGGCTGACCCAGCGGCCTAACAAGGTGCATCGAGCAGCCAGGCCTCCCTAAAGTCCTATAAAAGCCTCATTTTTTTCATTGTGATCTCATTTCTCGCTTTTTTTCATTTTCCCACTTTTAAAAAAATTTTGGAGTGATCTCGAGCTTGAGTGAATGTGAGTCCAAGGTGTGGCCATCGGTTTACCCATAATAGAATGTTAGTGTAGGATGCGGTCACTAGCTTACCCATTGTAGGATGAGTCCAGAGCGCGGCTACAGGTTTACCCACTGTAGAATGAGATTCTGGGGTGCGACCACCGGCTTACCCATTGTAGATCAGGAACTTGAAAATTTTAGTGAATGTGAGTCCAGGACACAGTCGCTGGTTTATCCATTGTAGATTAGGAACTTGCAAACTTGAGTGAATATGAGTTTGAGGTGCGGCCGTCGGTTTACCCACTGTAGAATGTGAGTCTAGGATGAGGTCACTAGCTTACCCACTGCAAGATGTGAGTCTAGAGCGTAGCTGCTGGTTTACCCACTCTAGAATGTGAGTCTAGGGCACGGCCGTTGGCTTACCCATTGTAGAATGTGAGTTTAGGATGCATTCACTAGCCTGCCCATAGTAGGATGTGAGTCCATAGCATGGCTACTAGTTTACCCACTGTAGAATGTGAGTCTGGAGCTCGGCCACCAGCTTACCCATTCTAGATTAGGAACTAGAAAACTTGAGTGAATGTGAATCCAAGATTCGATCGCTAGTTTACCCACTATATATTAGGAACTTACAAACTTGAGTGAATGTGAGTCTGAGGCACGACCATCGATTTACCCACTATAGAATGTGAGTCTAGGACGCGGTCAGTAGCTTGCCTACTGTAGGATGTGAGCCTAGGGCGCAGTCACTATAGGTTGTGAATCTAGAGTGCGACTGCTGGTTTACCCACTGTAGGATGTGAGTCTGGGGCCCAGCCGCCTTCTTACCTACTGTAGAATGTGAGTCTAGGATGCGGTCACTAGCTCACCCACTGCATGATGTGAGTCTTCTTAGGATGTATACCCTTAAATCCTATTGTATGATGCTATGTATGACAATTTGTATGACATTTTGTATGATTTAATATTGCGTTTAATAAAGTTGTTTTATTTTTATCTAAAATAATAGTAACATGAATATTTGGACATTATCATATAGTCCATGAGATGCATAATATGTGATTTATGTGATTTAGTCACAGAAGATATAAGTCACAAATTCTTTGTAAACTCAAAATTTATAATTCGTAGTGGGTGATGAAATTGGGCATTTCATCTGTGAAGATTATATCGTATCAACTAAAATGATTTGTCTTGATCATGGAAGTATAGACTTCTAGGTGATGTGTTGATATGTTTTAAGAATTAAGACATATTGAACTGGACCGCTGTAAGATTTATTATTCTCCTAATGACTGTCAAATGAATAATAAATCTCATGACTTTTATTTGCATGAACTCTCAGTCTTGAGAGAATAATGGGTCTGATCATGACGTGTAGGTTGCTTTGATATATCAGGAGTGAGATCTAAAGTAACAGTCAAAATCTCAGTATGTTGGGCAGCTACATTTAATGTTGTTGGAACATATATTCTCAAGATGGAATTGATAATATTTTAACGAAGATATAAAATTTTTCCTTGAGAAAAGTTTAATAGGTTCAGTTATTTAGAGAGTTAGGCCTAACCACTTTGGTAAGAAATTACTAAAGTATATATTTATGAAATTGGATTTCATAGATATATAATGAATAACTTTAAAGGATTAAACCGGATACTCAAGGATAAGATGTAGTAATTTTCAAAGTAGCAGTCTAGATTCACGACTTTGTGTTACTACGAATATTTTATGAAGGGGTTGCATGTATAATAAAGTCTTAGGATATAATTTATTAATAGGGCATAAAGTGCAATTGTATTTATATAGTGGTATTAAATATAATTAATGGTAACTTTGGACTTGTCAAAAGTTGACGGAAAAATCCAAGGCCCATTGGAGCTAGTGTCTTATTGATCCCTTTTGGTCTCACTCCAAGCCACACACTAAAGCCCAATTGGAAAGGCCTAATAGGCCAGCCCAATTAGATAATCAGTTAGTTATAAAGGGGGAAACATACAGAATTTTTTTTTAAGAAGTGTAGAGAAAAAGAAAAAGAGATAGAGTAAGGCACTCTTTCATTCTCCCTTGGAAACTGATTGAGATACCACACTTTTTAGGCGTAAAGTGGAATTGGAGTGAAGATTAAAAGTGTTCCCAAGTGCTTCTAATCTTTTTTTTGAATTTCTCCACACCAAGGTACTCTATCTTGTTCTTAAATTCTGAAATTTACATAGTGCATGTTGTCAATCATGAATGAAATAGATCATTGTTTGTTGCTTCCGCTCTGTGTTTTGTATGAGATACAAAACCATATTTTCCAACAATTGGTATTAGAGCCAGGTTTTCATATCATGATTGTATAGCGTGTGATTGGATTTTAGAATTTAAGAAAACTGTTATCTTTGTGTTTCATTTTTCTGCATCAAGTTATGGTGTTGTGTCATGTTTTTTAATTTTCATGGAATCTGTATATATATATATATATATATACATATATTGCAAGTGGGATTGAATAGTGTTGCCTATGGGTGATTCAGTTTGTATAGATTGCATTAATATGGTTATTATATGTATAACAGTCCTATGCTTATGAACCACTTAGATTTAATGCACCGCTTGGCCTTTTGTTTTCACGGCATGGACTTAATGCAATTGCATGGCTTGCATTTTTTTTTTTTTTTTTTTTTTTGCATGGGTTGACTATTCAAAGATTCTTTTATCTTGCATATATTATGGCCATGGGAAAGTTGAATCCATATATAAAGGATTTCAACAATCTAAAAGTTATATATATATATATATATATAATATATAATATAGTAATCATATATAATATAATATAGTTTTATAAATATATATACGAGTTTATGTTATGTTACATATATTTATATATATTAATGCTAGGATTATGAAATTTATTCCTAATGAGATTAGGATTATGTTTTCAAAGTGTCTAGCATTATTACGGTCTTTGATCTTAAAAACCTTTAATTTAAAATATCTAGTGGGAGAGAGATACAAGGATTGGGTCTCATGGTCTCCATTATCGGTTCATAGTAGTGTGGGTAAACACCATGTCTTGGCGTATATGTCTTGTGATCCCAAAGGAGGGTGTTTTATTTCATAGTACTACAAGTTTGAACTTACTTGTTTAAAGTAGTGTGGACAAACACCTTGTCTTGGTGTATATGCCTCGCGATCCCAAAGGAGGGTGTTTTGTTCCATGGTACTACAAGTTTAAAAATTATAAAAGGGAGATGAAATGTGGCTACGCATGACTCTAGATAATGGTGTACACTAGACTAAGTGTAATGTTAACCTCCCAAAGGAGCTATGTCATTATTACTTAGAGGCTAAAGATAATATGGCATATTGTTAGTGTTTAACAAGAGTTACCATGATAGCACTAATAATGAGAATAATTCTCAACCAATTAATGTGTTTATAATAAACTTGCTACCAAGGAATTATAGACATGGATTTGGTTTTCCTTGCATATATTATATTATGGTTTTATTAAGGTTCCATATTATATGCTTATAGCTAAATTAATAATGTACAGTTTACTTATTGTATTCATGCTTATTATTTTCAGATTTAAATCATGGCATCATTTATACCACTTATTGCTATTCTTAACCAAAACAAATTGACTAGATCCAACTATGTTGACTGGAAAAGAAATTTAGACATTGTTCTTACAGCTAAAGAGCACAAATATGTGTCTACTCAACCATGTCCTGGCTTTCCTTCATTAGATGCTCCTCTTGAGGAAAAACAGCTGTATGATCGTTGGCAAAAATCTAATGAGATGGCCAAATGCTACATCCTAGCATCTATATCAAATGTTCTATAGCATCAAATACAAGATGTAGAACTAGCTTCAGATATCATGCTAAGTCTGAAGGAGATGTTTGGTAAGCAAGATCGTTCTGCAAGGCAAGAAACCATGAGGCAAATTTATAATACCAAAATGGCTGCAGGAAGTTCAGTGAGGGAGCATTGTCTTAGGATGATTACTAATCTGAACACATTAGAAGTTTTAGGTGCCAACATTGATCGAGAATCCCAAGTGGATATGATACTCCACTCACTGCCGGAATCATTCAAGGAATTCAAACTCAATTATAATATGAACAAAAAGATTTACTCTTTGTATGAATCAATGAATGAGTTAGTGGCGGCAGAAGGCATCCTTGTTATTTATAGTGTTGAAGCCAATATGGGTGAAGTTTCTACTTCTCAACCTAAGTCAAAAGGCAAAGGTAAGAAGAAGAAGAAGAAGGACTTCACTAAGAAAGATGGTAAACAAATTGCCTTAAGAGTTACCAACAAAGGAAAGAAAATCAAAGGAAAGTGTTTCCATTGTTGTGAGAAAGGACAATGGAAAAGGAATTGTCCAACATTCAAGGCTGCCAAGAATAAGGGTATGAAAAGTTCCTTTCTTCTTGAAATATGTTTGGTACAGAATCCCATCGATTCCTGGTGTGTGGATTTAGGTTGTACTAATCATATCTGCAATTCTTTGCAGGGGTTCCAGGAGGCCAGAGAGTTGAATAAAGGAGAACTATTTCTTACTTTGGCTGATGGGAGCAAGATTCCAGTTGAAGTTGATGAAGTGTTTAATTTATGTTTTAAGTCTAAATTTTTAATATTGAAAGACTGTTTGTATGTACCTAATGTTCGTAGGAATTTAATTTCTGCAACTTGCTTAGGTAAACATGGGTATTGTATTATCTTGAAAGATAATGTTGTAATAAAGAAGGATAAAATGTTTGTCTGTTCTGGCAATATTGTGTATGGTCTTTATATTTTAACTCCTGACAAGCATGAATTATACAATTCTAAATTAGATAGTAGCTCTTATATCAAATCATTAAAGAGAAAATTTCCTTCTACTAGTGATGCATATCTATGACACTTGCATTTGGATCACATTAATTCAAATAGGATTCAAAAACTAATCAAAGATGGACTTTTATAGCCCATGGACTTTGATAGATTTCCAGTTTGTAAATATTGTATGGAAGGTAAAATGACCAAACGACCTTTTAATGCAAAAGGTAGAAGAGCCCAAGAGTTGCTTGAATTAGTTCATACAGATGTATGTGATTCTATGTCAACCCAAGAAAAAGGAGGTTATGAGTACTTCATCATTTTTATGGATGATTACTCAAGATATGGTTATGTGTGCCTAATGAGATGGAAGTTTGAAGCCTTTGAAAAGTTCAAAGAGTTTAGGGCTGAAGTTGAAAATCAATTTGGTAAACGCATAAAGGCCATTCGATCTGATTGAGGTAGGGAATACCTTCTTAGGGATTTCAAGGATTACCTAATTCAAAATGGGATTGTCTCCCAATTGACTGCACCTAGAACTCCCCAACAAAATGGTGTAGCGAAAAAAAGGAATAGGACTCTTTTGAAAATGGTTAGGTCCATGATGAGTTACTCAACTTTACCAGTTTCTTTTTAGGGATATGCACTAAAAACTGCTATGCATCTTTTGAATTTAGTTCCATCAAAATCTGTTCCCAACACATTCAAGGAATTGTAGAGTAGGCGTAAGCCTAGTATGAAATATTTTCACATTTGGGGATGTCTAGCACATGTATTCAAAGGGAAGTCTGATAAGTTGGAAGCTAAAATGGAAGTATATATGTTTTTAGGGTATTCAAAAGAAACCAAGGGTTATTTATTCTATAATCATAAGGATAACAAAGTGTTTGTTTTTACCTATGCTAAATTTTTGGATGATAATTATGTGAATAATTTTAATCCTAGAAGTAAAGTTGTATTGGTTGAAATAGATGAACCTGTAGTTGAACAACCAATGGATGAAACTAGGGATGATGTGACTGTAATAGATACACCACAAGATACTACTCATGAAATGTCTAGTACACAGGTGCCTCATCGTAGTGGAAGAATTGCTCGGCCTCCTATAAGATTTATAGGTTTTAGAGAAAATTATGAAGCTATCTCAAAAGAGGCTGAATCGGATCCTTACACTAATGATGAAGCCATGAATGACATAGATGCACATTATTGGATCCAAGCTGTGAAATTTGAATTGGATTCTATGTATTCCAATCATGTATGAGATCTTGTAAAAGCACCTAATGGCATTAAACCTGTTGGTTGCAAATGGGTTTACAAGAGGAAGAGAGGGATAGACAGAAAGGTTGAAACCTTTAAAGCAAGACTAGTGGTGAAAGGGTATACACAAAAGAAAGGTATTATTTATGATGAAACTTTTTCACCAATACCCATGCTTAAATCTATCAGAATCTCTTATCCATTGCTGCTCATTATGATTATAAGATTTGGCAAATGGATGTCAAGATTGCATTTCTTAATGGCAATCTTAAAGAAGAAATATACATGTTGCAACCGGAAGGTTTCATAGCAAAGAACCAAGAGCATATGGTATGCAAGTTGAAAAGTTCCATTTATGGACTTAAGCAAGCATCTAGGTCATGGAACATCAGATTTGATCAAGCAATCAAGTCATTTGGTTTTGAACAAAATCTTGATGAACCATGTGTGTACAAAAGACATCAAGATAAATTAGTAATGTTCCCAGTGCTTTATGTTGATGATATTCTACTCATTAGGAATGATGTAGGGGTAATGTCATCAGTAAAGGTTTGGTTGTCAATCCAATTTGATATGAAGGACTTGGGTAAGACTAACTTTATTCTAGGAATCAAGCTTTGACGAGATCGCAAGAATAAGATGTTGGGCTTATCACAAGCTGGATATATAGATAAGGTTCTAGAATGGGTTAGCATCCGAAACTCCAAGAAAGGATTGCTTCCTTTTAGACATGAAGTTCCTCTTTCTGATGACTAAAGGCCTAAGACTTAAGAGGAAGAAAATATGATAAGACAAGTTTCTTATGCTTTTGTAGTGGGAAGTCTCATGTATGCCATGCTTTGTACTAGACCATATATTTGTTATTCAGTTGGCATGGTCAACCGATATCAATCAAATCCAGGACCAAAACGTTGGCAAGCTGTAAATCATATTCTCAAGTATCTACGGAGAACGAAAAATTATATGCTTGTTTACCAAAGTGAGGATTTGATTCCCATTGGCTATATAAATTCAAATTTTCAATCGAATCTAGATTTCAAAAAATCCACCTCAGGATGTGTTTTCACCTTGGGAGGTGGAGCCATGCATTGGAGGAGTGTTAAGCAATCTTGTATTGTGAACTCCACCATGGAAGCTGAGTACGTTGCTGCTTGTGAAGCAGCAAAGGAGACTGTTTGGCTCAAGAAATTCCATTATGATCTTGGTGTTGTGAGAATGAAATAAATTCCTATCACATTGTTTTGTGACAATAGTAGAACGGTTGCACAATCCAAAGATCCAAGGAATCACAAGAAAGGAAAGCACATTGAGAGGAAGTATCACATCATTCGAGACATTGTTGCTGTGGAGATGTTGTGGTAGCAAAGATTGAAAGTGCAAATAATCTAGCAGATCCCTTTACCAAAACCTTGCCTCAAAGGACTTTCGAGTCACATTTGGAGGGAATGGGAGTTAGATTAATGCACAATAATCTTTAAGGCAAGTGGGAGATTGTTAGGATGTGTGCCCTTAAATCCTATTGTATGATACTATGTAAGACATTTTGTATGACTTAATGTTTTGTTTAATAAAGTTGTTTTATTTTTATCACAAAATAATGGTAACATGAATATTTGGACATTATCATATAGTCCATGAGATGCATAGTATGTGATTTTTGTGATTTAGTCACAAAAGATATAAGCCACAAATTCTTTGTAAACTCAAAATTTATAGTTCGTAGTGAATGATGAAATTGGGCATTTCATTTGCGAAGACTATAACATATTAACTAAAATGATTTGTCTTGATCATGGAAGTGTAGACTTCTAGTTGATGTGGTGATATGTATTAAGAGTTAAGACGTATTGAACTGGACCGCTATGAAATTTATTATTCTCCTAATGACTGTCAAATGAATAATAAATCTCACGACTTTTATTTGCATGAACTCTTAATCCTGAGAGAATAATGGACATGATCATGACGTGTAGGTTGCTTTGATATATCAGGAATGAGTTCTAAAGTAACGGTCAAAACCTCAGTATGTTGGGCAGCTACATTTAGTATTGATGAAACATATATTCCCAAGATAGAAGTCATATTCTTTTAACGAAGATATAAAATATTCCCTTGAGATAAGTTTAATGGGTTCAGTTATTCAGAAAGTTAAGCCTAACTACTTTCGTAAGAAATTACTAAAGTATATATTTATAAAATTGGATTTCATAAATATGGAATGAATAACTTTAAAGGATTAAACTGGGTACTCAATGATAAGATGTAGTAATTTTCAAAGTGGTAGTCTATATTTATGACTTTGTATTACTACAAATATTTTATGAAGGGATTGCGTGTCTAATAAAGTCTTGGGATATAATTTATTAATAAGGCCTAGAGTGCAATTATATTTATATAGTGGTATTAAATATAATTAATGGAAACTTTGGACTTGTTAAGAGTTGACGGAAAAGCCCAAGGCCCATTGGAGCTAGTGTCTTATTGGTCCCTTTTGGTGTCACTCCAAGCCACACACTAAAGCCCAATTGGAAAGACCCATAAGCCCAGCCCAATTAGATAATTAGTTAGTTATAAAGAGAGAAACATACATAATTTTTTTTAAGGAGCGTGGAGAAATAGAAAAAGAGATAGAGTGAGGCACTCTTTCATTCTCCCTTGAAAACTGATTGAGAGACCACACTTCTTGGGCGTAAAGTGGAATTGGAATGAAGATTAAAAGTGTTCTCAAGTGCTACTAATCTTTGTTTTGAATTTCTCCACACCAAGGTACCCAATCTTGTTCTCAAATTCTGAAATTTACATAGTGCATGTTGTCAATCATGAATGAAATAGATCATTGTTTATTGCTTTTGCTGTGCGTTTTGTATGAGATGCAAAACCGGATTTTCCAACAAGTCTAGAGTGCAGCTACTGGTTTACCCATTCTAGAATGTGTATCTAGGGCATGGCCGCTAGCTTACCCACTGTAGAATGGCTTACCCACTGTAAAATATGAGTCTAAGACGTCACTAGCTTACCCACTGTAGGATGTGAGTCCAGAGCGTTGTTGCTAGTTTACCCATTATAGAATATAAGTCCGAGGGGTGTTCGTCGGCTTACCCACTATAGATCAGAAACTGGAAAACTTGAGTGAATATGAATCCAAGACGCGATTGCTGGTTTGCCCACTATAGATTAGGAACTTGTAAACTTGAGTGAATGTGAGTCCGAGGCATGACCATCAGTTTACCCACTATAGAATGTGAATCTAGGACGTGGTCACTAGCTTACCCACTGTAGGATATGAGTCTAAAGTGCTGCTGCTAGTTTACCCACTGTTGGATGTGAGTCTGGGGCACAACCACCTTCTTACCTACTATAGAATGTGAGTCTAGGATGTGATCACTAGCTTACCCATTGCATGATATGAGTCTACAGTGCAGCTGCTAGTTTACTGACTCTAGAATGTGTGTCTAGGGCATGGCCGCTAGCTTACCCACTGTAGAATGGCTTACCCACTGTAGAATGTGAGTCTAAGACGCCGTCACTAGCTTACCCACTATAAGATGTGAGTTTAGAGCGCGGCTGCTAGTTTACCCATTATAGAATATGAGTCCGGGGGATGGTCGTCGGCTTACCCACTATAGATCAGAAACTTGAAAACTTGAGTGAATATGAATCGACGACGCAATCGCTGGTTTACCCACTATAGATTAGGAACTTGTAAACTTGAGTGAATGTGAGTTCGAGGCACGACCATCGGTGTACCTGCTGTAGAATGTAAGTCTAGGATGCGGTCACTAGCTTACCTATTGTAGGATGTGTGTCTAGGATGCGGTCACTAGATTACCCACTGTAGGATGTGAGTCTAGATTGCTGCTGCTGGTTTACCCACTGTAGAATGTGTGTTTGGGGCATGGCCGCTGACTTACCCATAATTGAATGTGAGTCTAGGACGTGGTCACTAGCTTACCCACTGTACGATGTGAGTCTAGACTTCCGCTGATGATTTACCTACTGTAGGATGTGAGTCTAAGGCACAACCGCCTCTTACCTACTGTAGAATATGAGTCTGATGCAGTCACTAGCTTACCCACTGTATGATGTGAGTCTAGAGCGCAGCTGCTGGTTTACCCACTCTAGAATGTGTGTCTAGGGCATGGTCGCTAGCTTACCCACTGTAGAATGTGAGTCTAAGATGTTGTCACTAGCTGACCCACTGTAGGATGTGAGTCCATAGCACGACTACTAGTTTACTCATTATAGAATATGAGTCCAAGGGGTGGCCATCGGCTTACCCACTATAGATCAAAAACCTGAAAACTTAAGTGAATATGAATCCAGGACGTGATCGCTGGTTTACCCACTATAGATTAGGAACTTGTAAACTTAATTGAATGTGACTCCGAGGCACAACCATCAGTTTACCCGCTGTATAATGTGAGTCTAGGACGCAATCACTAGCTTATCCACTGTAGGATGTCAGTCTAGGACGCGGTCACTAGCTTACCCACTGTAGGATGTGAGTCTAGATTGCAGCTGCTAGTTTACCCACTCTAGAAGGTGTGTTTAGGGCATGGCCGCTGGCTTACCCACTGTAGAATGCGAGTCTAGGACACGGTCACTAGCTTACCCGTTGTAAGATGTGAGTCTAGAGTGTGGCTGCTGGTTTACCTACTGTAGGATGTGAGTTCGGGGCATGGCCTCCTTCTTACCCATTGTAGAATGTGAGTCTAGGATGCAATCACTAGCTTACCTACTACATGATGTGAGTCTGGTATGCAGCTGCTAGTTTACCCACTCTAGAATGTGTGTCTGGGACATGGTTGCTGGCTTACCCACTGTAGAACGTGAGTCTAATACGTGGTCACTAGCTTACCCACTGTAGGATGTGAGTCCAGAGTGCGGTTGCTAGTTTACCCATTATAGAATGTGAGTCCGGGGGACAGTCGTCGGCTTACCAACTGTAGATCAAGAACTTGAAAACTTGAGTGAATGTCAATCCAGGATGCGATCGCTGGTTTACCCACTATAGATTTGGAATTTACAAACTTGAGTGAATGTGAGTCTAAGGCATGACCATCAGTTTACCCATTAACTAGGATGTGGTCACTAGCTTACCTACTGTAAGATGTGAGTCTAGAGTGCGGCTATTGGTTCACCCACTGTAGGATGTGAGTCCGGGGCATGGCTGCCTTCTTACCCACTATAGAATGTAAGTTTAGGATGCGGTCACTAGCTTACCCACTGTAGGATGTGAGTCCAGAGCACGGCTGCTGGTTTACCCACTGTAAAATGTTAGTCCAGGGAGCAGCCACCGGCTTACCCACTTTATAATGTGTGTCTAGGATGCGGTCACTTGTTTATCCACTGTAGGATGTGAGTCCAGAGTGCGATAGCTGACTTATCCACTGTAGAATGTGAGTCCGGGGTGCGGCCTACAGCTTACCCACTGTAGAACACTTTTAAGAATCTACTTGCATGGGCTTGCATAACATGTGTAGGAAAAAAGTGTTAGTTTTTCTGTATAGCCATTTGATTCATAAGCTTACCACTTGTGCTTGAATTTCTGGTAGTTTTGTAGATCATGTCTCAGAGGATGAGATGTAGAAAGGATTGGGGGAAGGCCCTAGTCTATGTTGGATCCCACGAGGACTCTTCTTCTAACGATGAGACTACTTCGGCTAGTGAGGGGGCAATTTGAGTTCTATAAAGCCATTTTGACTGTAGGGGTGAAGACAATAGGCCCACTGGTGGCATTCCTATGGAGACCTATTCAAGGAGACGTGGTTCAGTTGGGACAACCAGTACTTCATCAGAGTCTCACACTATTTCTAGCAGGGCTTCCTTATGGTGCATGTTGCCTAGAGGGAGAGGGACCTCTAGAGGAGAGATGCAAGCTGAGGATCTCGCTATTAACTTAGATGATCTATCTGAAGACGAGGTTCAACCGAACTTAGGCCCTCGTAAGCACAGTTTAAGGCCAAGGTTTCCACCATGCTAGGCTAGAGTCGATGCTCGTACTCGAGCAGTAGATGACAGCATCAAAGACACTCATCTTCAGTGAAAGCTGAAGTGGCATCCTTTCGCTTAGGCATGGAAGGGAGAGCTATGTTGTCTTCCTTTTGTCGACATTTAGAGTCCTTTTATATGCATGTGCTAATGGATAGTTTTTAATTCTCAGCGACTATCTGATCTTGGGACCCATCGACGTATGGGGATTGCTTGAGAGAGTAGAGGTTCGAGGACTTTCTGAGGATCCCCCCATACTCCATAAGGCATGGGATTGGGGAGGCTTCGGTACGGTAGTTTCATGCTGAGATTGACACCTTTCATCTAGCTATGGAGAGTATGTAGTTCTCCTTCTTGATTGGATAGCCATCCTGGGCATCAGATTCGATGGATATCTGATTCCATCTAATGACATGAGCTTTAAGATGGCTTGTGAGCTCTTGGGCATCCCTTTTCCATTGACTATGGACATGAAAGGATAGTTTGGGCCCACTGCATCACCACAGATTTGCATTGAGTGGTTGCAGGGCAGTATCCTCTAGGCTGTGGCACCTATGAACATTCATCTTCAGCTGTTCTTCATGTGTTTTCTCAATAGTTGCTTCTTTGGCAACAATCGATCAGTATTATCCTGCCAGCTGCCACGGGCCATAAGGGCAGTCCCCGACATTGGCTATTCTTCATTTTTTCATCTCTTTCTTGAGATAAGCTTCACAATAGGATTTCAAGAGCCTAGAGAGGTGTTGACAGATTTTGACAGGTGGGCGTATGAGTACATCCCAACTTTGCGATCATGATTTTCGAGTTTGTCAGTGTCGGCGTATCCTCGAGCATATGCTTGGTCTCTTTACACAATTACCGTAGTTTTTTTGGTGCAGCAAGTCACCATTTTTGTGGTGTTGGACTATGTCACTTAGGGCAAGATGGTGGTTCGCCCTTATGATGGATCATTATTGGTGAGGCCAGAGCTCATTATTGCCATAGGCCAGTCGAGAGTATTACGCTAGTTCTAGGCTCTGATGAGTTAGGAGTTCTTTTTAGCTGAGAGGACCTTCCACCAGGTCCTGCCAATCTATGGAGTACCTAGAGATCCACCTCCACTCGAGTTGTCATTGTGATGGATGATCCAGCTTATGCGACGGGCTCCTTTGATGTGTATGTGGATACTAGTATGGATTATGTTGCTTGGTTTGTAGCAGCCTCTGTAGGGCCTAGCTTAGGAGGTGTCCTTATGAGCAGGGGCGGATTGCTAGAGGGCATTACTCATGCCCACATAGCTTCTAGAGCAGAGTGGAGAGCACATACAGAGGCTTTTTAGGCTAGAGTAACAGAGCTCGAGACCACTGCTGCCACTAGGGGGTGCACATCCAGGAGGAGGTTGCTCGGGCATTAGCTCGAAAGAGGGAGCTTTGGTAGAGGGATAGAAAGGCTTGTGCTACTATTATAGAGAGAGAGAGAGAGGTATCAGCATCAGAGTGATTTAGCCATGCTTCATGGATATACCATGGTTTTGATAGGAGAGTTATAAGGGATCGTATTTAGGTTTCGCCTCCACCTAATATTCCCGACCAGGGGCCCATTTTTCTTTTGTACGAGCCCGGGTATATGCCAGCTCCTCCAGGTCCGCCAGGTGGTTGAGATTCTTTTGCTCAAGCTTAAGGGCCCTTTCAAGATCTAGGGTACACTCTAGGCACTTCAGGCGATGCAGGTCCTTCTACCGGCCCCTTTGTAGGCGATGACGACGATGATGATCATGATATCGATCAGTATATTAGGGATGATGATTCTCCGTAGGGTTAGCCATTTGTTGTAGCATGATGTAGCCCCTGCGTGGGCATGTATGTAATTTTCATGTATCTTGTAGACATTGCCCCATGGTGGGCTAATTATGTATGTATTTTGTGTATCGCCTCTTGGTAGGCCTAGACAAGTGTGTATTATGTTGTCCCACAGTGGGCCTTGATGTATGGCATTATCTTTTAGCTTCATGATGTATATATAAAATAATGCCTCTTGTTAGGACTTATATGTATGATTTTGAGAGAGAGCCTTTAAGAGGGCCGTAAACATATGCAAAACAATGCCTCTGATTAGGATTTACATGCATAACTTTGGAAATTACCTTTTAGAGGGTTGTTGACATAGAAAAATCACTTTGAGAGGGCTGCCGAATGTAGGAGAAACAATGCCTCTAATTAGGACTTACATGCTCAACTTAGATGAATCACCTTTGAGAGGGTCGTAAACCTATATGAAGAGCAATGCCTTTTAGGTAGGGTATGCATAGTTTTGGACACTGCCTTTGAGAGGGCTGATGTATAACTTTAGGAAAAGTGCCTTTAAGAAGGCTGCTGATATAGGTGAAACAATGCGTCTGATTATGACTTATATGTATAACTCTAGACAAATTGCCTTTAAGAAGGCTGCAGACATAGAAACATCACCTTCAAGAGGGCTATCGAATGTAGGAGAAACAAGGCCTCTAATTAGGACTTACATTTTCAACTCTAGATAAATCTCCTTTGAGAGGGTCATAAACATATGCAAGGACCAACACCTTTTGGGTAGGGCTTACATGCATAGTTCTAGAAACTGCCTTTGAAAAGGCTGATGCATAACTTTAGGAGAAGTGCCTTTTAGAGGGCTACTGACATATGCGAGGAGTAATTCCTTTCAAGAAGGGCTTACATGCAAGATTCTAGACACTGCCTTTAAGAGGGTTGCTGAGAACAATGCTATTGATTAGGACTTACATGTATAATTCTGGATGACACCTTTAAAAGAGTTACTATTGTATGCAAGAAACAATGCCTCAAGGTAGGACTTACATGTACACCTTTAATCTTCACTCCAATTCCACTTTACGCCAAAGAAGTGTGGTCTCTCAATTAGTTTCTAAGGGAAAATAATCGAGTGGCTTCACCCACACATACACACCATTTCACAATGATGTCTCCCTCTAAAAATAATTCTGTATGTTTCTCCCTTTATATCTAACTGATTATCTAATTGGGCTAGACTATTGGGCATTTCCAATTGGGATTTAGTGTGTAGCTTGGAGTAGGACTAATAAGACACTAGTTCCAATGGGCCTTGGGCTTTTTTGTCAACTCTTGACAAGTCCAAAGTTACCATTAATTATATTTAATATCACTATATAAATATAATTGCACTCTAGGCATTATTAATAAATTATATCCGAAGACCTTATTATACATGCAACCCCTTCATAAAATATTCGTAGTAATACAAAGTCATGAATGTAGATTGCCACTTTGAAGATTACTACATCTTAATCCTTGAGTACCTGGTTTAATTCTTTAAGTTATTTATTATATATTTATGAAATCCAATTTCATAAATATAAACTTTAGTATCACCTTACATAAGTGGTTAGGACTAACACCTTGAATAACCAAACCCATTAAACTTATGTCAAGAGAATATTTTATACCTCCATTAAGAGATTATAAATTCCATCTTGAAAATATATGTTCCATCAACACTAAATGTGGCTGTCCAACATACTGAGATTTTGATCGTGACTTTAGATATCAGTCCTGATATATCAAAGGAACCTACATTTCATGATCAAGTCCATTATCCTCTCAGGATTAAGAGTTCATGTAAATAGAAGTCGTGAGATTTACAATTCATTTGACAATCATTTGAAGCTGTGAGAATAATAAATCTAACAGCGGTCTAGTTCAATATTTCTTAACTCTTAAAACATATCAATATACCAACTAGAAGTCTCCACTTCTATAATCAAGAGAAATTATCTTAGTTGATATGTTATAGTCTTTGCAGATAAAATGCCTAATTTCATCACCAACTACGAACTATAATTCTGAGTTTACAAAGAACTTGTGATTTATATTTGCTGTGACTTTTACATAAATCACTTACTATACATCTCATGGACTATATGATAATGTCCAAATATTCATTTTACCATTATTTTAGATAATAATAAAACAATTTTATTAATTACAACATTAAGTCATATATAATGTCATACATAGTATCATACAATAGGATTTAATGGCACACATCCTAACAGGACCTGCTCTTGTGTACTAGTTAGTGTAAAGTAAAGGGAACCATGCAAAAAAAAAAAAAAAAAAACTACCCTAGTTTTGTGTTTTGCGAGGTTCCAAGCTTGTGGACCGGCTAAAAATGGCCTTGACTCCATAGACCATACCAGATGCTAGTAATGAATGCTGACATTCTAAACAAAATCTCCTTAGGCACGCTATGAGGCCATATGTATGATTGTTCCTGTTATTGCTTGGGTGGGCTATCACTAGAAAGACAGGTCCGTTGGGGTGACTGTTAGGATATATGCCCTTAAATCCTATTGTATGATGCTATGTATGACATTATGTATGACTTAATGTTGTGTTTAACAAATTTGTTTATTTTTATCTAAAATAATGGCAACATGAATATTTGGATATTATCATATAGTCCATGAGATGCATAGTATGTGATTTATGTGAAAAGTCACAGAAGATATAAATCACAAGTTCTTTGTAAACTCAGAATTTGTAGTTCGTAGTCGGTGATGAAATTGGGCATTTTATCTGCGAAGACTATAACGTAACAACTAAGATGATTTGTCTTGATCATGTAAGTGGAGACTTCTACTTAATATGTTGATATGTTTTAAGAGTTAAGACATATTGAATTGGACCGCTGTGAGATTTATTATTCTCTCAACGACTGTCAAATGAATAATAGATCACACGACTTTTATTTGCATGAACTCTTAATCCTGAGAGAATAATGGACTTGATCATGACGTGTAGGTTACTTTGATATATCAAGAGTGAGATCTAAAGTAACGGTCAAAATTTCAGTATGTTGGGCAGCCACATTTAGTGTTGATGGAACATATATTTCAAAATGGAATTCATAGTCTCTTGATGGAGATATAAAATATTCCATTGAGATAAGTTTAATGGGTTCAGTTATTCAGAGAGTTAGGCCTAACCACTTTAGTAAGAAATTACTAAAGTATATATTTATGAAATTGGATTTCATAAATATGTGATGAATACTTTAAAGGATTAAACCGGTACTCAAGGACAAGATATAGTAATTTTCAAAGTGGCAGTCTATATTCATGACTTTGTATTACTATGAATATTTTATGAAGGGGTTGCATGTATAATAAAGTCTTGGGATATAATTTATTAATAAGGCCTAAAGTGCAATTATATTTATATAGTAGTATTAAATATAATTAATGGTAACTTTGGACTTGTCAAGGGTTGACGGAAAAGCCCAAGGCCCATTGGAGCTAGTGTCTTATTAGTCCCTTTTGGTCCCACTCCAAGCCACACACTAAAGCCCAATTGGAAATGCCCAATAGGCCAGCCCAATTAGATAATTAGTTAGTTATAAATAGAGAAACATACAGAATTTTTTATTAGAGAAAAAAAGAATTGTAGAGAAAAAGAAAGAGTGTGAGACACACTTTCATTCTCTCTTTGGAAACTGATTGAGAGACCACACATCTTGGGCATAAAGTGGAATTGGAGTGAAGATTAAAAGTGTTCCCAAGTACTTCTAATCTTTGTTTTAATTTCTCCACACCTAGGTACGCTATCTTGTTCTTAAATTCTAAAATTTACATAGTTCATGTTGTTAATCATGAATGAAATAGATCCTTGTTTGTTGCTTCCGCTCTATGTTTTGTATGAGCTACAAAACCAGATTTTATCCAATAGTGACCTTATGGGAAATAACTCCTTCGATCTTCCAAATAAGCTACAAAAGCTTCCAGATGGCTGAGAACGGGTTTTAGTACCCTCTCGTTGTGAATTCTGGTTACCAGGGCTGAACCAACCCCTAAACAGGGTGAACCGAGCTTTAAAGAGGTTTAAGATGTCTGGAAGTGTTGAACACGACGCACAAAGATAAGATGCCCTAGTGTATAGTCTCGGATGCACGGGAGAGATTTTTTGGCAATTTGGTTTGTTGTTGGACCAATTGTGCACTACAGTAAGTGCTAAAATAGAGGAATCTTTGCTCCAAGGTGGTTAAAAACGTTCCAAACAGGTGCGTAGAGGTTATAATATAGTAGGGTTTGTGCTTGGGGGGCTGAAAAGCCTTGGCACATGTCCCGAGGTACTTGTGCAGCCTGAGTCCCACTAACTGGACCTAAAGGGTCAAGTGGGGTATCACTAGATGGCATGGGCAAACCCATTGTGTCATTTACCTGGCATCCCTTTGGTGGGTATCTGGGGGTGTATAGGATACTTTCTGGGCATGGCCATGCGGCAATCTAGGTTATCTAGCATATCCTTCAATTTAGTGATCTCTCTGTCATCACTTGTGAGTACAGGACAATGTACTCGCTAGGGAATTAGAATAGATCCTATAGAATAGAACATATGCAAGGAAAGTAGATAAAGAAGTAAATGCAAGGATTCCTGAATAATACGCTAAATAAGCTAATACTATATATAATAGCAGAAGCCTTTTGCTACAATTAGGGAGGCATTGACTCTTAATAAAAAAAAAGGGCGTATGGTGCAATGTTTCATTAAAATATTGTTCAGAGCCCCTTTGTATAAAAAGAAATTAACCGCTTAAAACAAAAAATAAAGAAAGATTGTTGCACGGTGAAAAAAGGAGAGAGAGACTAAGAGAAAAGAGCGACAGAGAAGTAGAGAGGCAGAGAACGGAGAAGGAGAGAGAGATCGAGGGATAAAAAAAAAACCAAAAAACGCTAACCCTAAAACCCAAAACTTATTTTCCGATCAAAGTTCAGACTCACTTAAACTAGTGATTCTTCACTGCATCTGCAAATACATACAGATCAGATTACCATGTTCCAACCTATCAAACAGACGAAAAAAAAAAAAGAAACTTCTGCAACGGTGAAGACCTCTGTTCATTCTTTGTAATAGGAAAAAAAAAATCTTTGTTCATCTTCTGCAACAATTGCCGATTTAGAAGCTATCCCGTCTCTGCTCTTCAACAACAGACTATTCAGAAGGTAGTCAGTTTTCCCCTTTTTTGTTTTCTGTTCAATTGTCGTTTCTAGGGTTTTCTAAAAAATGGGTTTAGCAGAAGACAGGCATTTTTATTCCTCTTTTTTTCCCCATTTTTTCTCTAATTTCTCATTTATATTTACAATTTCTTGAGTCCTGTTTTGTCCGATTGTAGTATTGATTAAATTTAGTTTTAGTTTGGCAGATTTTTGTGTAGATTGAATCCTGTCTCTGCTCTTCAACAACAGATTATTCAGAAGGTGGGCATTTTTCTCCCTTTTTATTTCCTATTCAATTGCCGTTTCTAGGGCTTTTTTTTCTTTTTAAAAAAAAAAAAATGGGTTTAGCGGAAGGCAGACGTTTTTCTTCCCTCTTTTCCCCTGATTTCTCATTTATTTTTACAATTACTTGAGTCCTATTTTGTCCGATTGTAGTATTGATTAAATTTAGTTTTAGTTTGGCAGATTTTTGTTTAGATTGAATCTTGTCTTTGCTCTTCAACAACAGACTATTAGGCTTCTCCCTTTTTATTTTCTATTCAGTTGCTGTTTCTGGGTTTTTTTAAAAAATGGGTTTAGCGAAAGGCAGGCATTTTTTCCCTTTCCCCTGATATCTCATTCGTTTTTACAATTTCTTGACTCCTATTTTGTCCGATTGTAGCATTGCTTAAATTTAGTTTTAGTTTGCCAGATTTTTGTTTAGATTGAGTTTTTTTTATTTTTTTTTTATTTTATAAATCTAAATGCTTGGAATATACAATAATATTATTTAAGCCCCAAAATTGTATTTTACCATCTACAAACACTAAAAGCAAGCATTACCCCAAGTTGTAATTGTAAAAAAATATACTATTGTGCTACAATTTAAGTTTGTATTCTTAAATTTTATTTTGTTTATTTCCTTTTTTGATATTTAATTTAATTTTGTTGTGTCGGTTGATTTTTTAGAGATTTTACTTTGTAATAGTAAGGGTTGTATAATTGCTAATTACAATTTCAATTCAGTTCAGAATATTTAGTTTGTGGTTCTTAGCATAAAGTGTTTTATGTATAGTAGTTGTTGATTTTTTTTATTCCATAAAATTTATCATATTCACCATTTGGTGTTAGTTATATAATCTACACAATAGAGAAATATAAGAGAAAAATCGATTACCTTCTAAAGAATAATGTACGGTATGATTGTTTTTATTGTGTATGTCTTAAGTGTTTTGAATTTGAGTACTTATAGATGATTTACTTTTATTTATTTATTTTATGAATAGATGATTACATAATAATGGGTTGTTGTTAACAGATTTTCTCTATATCATTGCAGCTTTTTGGGGATTGTGAGCCTTTTCTTTTTCTTTTTTTCTTTGTTTGTTTTGCAATTGAAATTTGGGGCCAAGATTAAGATTCAATGTCGTTTTTATGGGTTATGACTTATGAATTGGTTAGGTTTTAGAATTTGAGATTCCCATCTACTATTGATTATGCATTTTATTTGTTGTAGGTGGAATTTTGTTTTGTTTATATGTAGTAGCTTGATTATTCACTACAACTTTTACGTTCTTCTTTTATGATTAAAAGGTTGGATTCAATGTCCCTTTTAAGGGTTATATATTGGTTTGGTTTTAGAATTTGAGATTCCAATGTACTATTAATTATGCATTATTATTTGACTAATATTTTTTTGACTTTCTGTTTCATAAACCTGTAGCCATTTTTCTCAAGCTGAAAAACTTTGTTCATCCTCTGTAACATCAGGCGATTCAGAAGATAATTCAGAAGGTTGGCATGTTTTTTCCCCTCTTTTGGTTTTCTATTTAATTACCGTTTCTAGGGTTTTGAAAATTACTATAGAGTGTAGATTTATTGATGATTTCTCTCAATCTGAAATCCATTTGGTGCTGAAGAGCATAGATTAATGTGTTGCAAAAAAAAAAAATAAAGTTCTGCCATTTTATTTATGTTTTTTTTAATTTTTTGTTGAAAATTTTTCCACTTTTTATATTTTCATTTCCCATGTCTCTTCTCTAATGTATATGTATTAGTTTTGAGAAATTTGGTTGGACTGATTTTTATTTAGGTATCATCTGTTCGTTCTTTGCCCCAGTATACTTTTTTCCTCTTCATATATTGTTTTTGTTTTCAGAAAATCTACCATGCTTTTTTCTTCTTCTTTTTTTTCCAACGATTTGGTTATGAACTAAGAAAAATGAGTTAGTTTTGGGTATTTTGGTTGGGTTGGTTTCGATTTAAGTTTTTTAGGTTAGTTTTGTGTTTTGGGTCTTTGGTTTTTTGTCTCAAAGTCAAACTTTTTTTCCATTTGATTTGAGTATATACTTTTTCCTCTTCAAATATTGTTTTTGTTTTCTGAAATCTGCCATACTTTTTTTCCCTTCAATTTGGTTATGAACTAAGAAATATGAGTTAGTTTTGGATATTTTTGGTTGAGTTAATTTTGATTTAGGTTTTTGGGTTAGATTTGTTTTTTGGGTTTTGGGTTTCTGTCCTAAATTTTTTTCCTTCGATTTGAGTATAACTAAGATTTATGACTTAGTTTTAGTTGTTTTGGTTGGGTTTTAGTTTATTGGGTTAGATTTGATGGAATTATACAGTGCAGCGGAAGAAAAAATAACGGATCTACTTCATACATAAAAATTAACATGCGCTATTTAAGTTTCAGAATATAAGAACAAGAAAGTGTACCTTGGAGCGGAGAATTTCAAAACTTGAAGATGAGAATCACTTGGGAATACTTTCAATCTTCACTCCAATTCCACTAACGCCCAAGATGTGTGGTCTCTCAATCAGTTCCAAAAGAAGAATATCAAAAGGTTTCTAACACTTTTTACACCACTTCACAAGAGTGTTCTTTCAAACTCTATCTATGAATTCTCTCTCAAAAATCTTTCTCATACCTGAAAATTCTGTATGTTTCTCCTTTTGTATCTAACTGATTATCTAATTGGGCCGGCCTTTTGGGCCTTTCCAATTGGGCTTAAGTGTGTGGCTTGGAGTGGGACCAAAAGGGACCAATAAGACACTAGCTCCAATGGGCCTTGGGCTTTTCTGTCAACTCTTGACAAGTCCAAAGTTACCATTAACTATATTTAATACCACTATATAAATATAGTTGCACTCTAGGCCTTATTAATAAATTATATCCCAAAACTTTATTATACATGCAACCCCTTCATAAAATATTCATAGTAATACAAAGTCATTAAAATAGACTGCCACTTTGTTTATTACTACATCTTAATTCCTTGAGTACCCGGTTTAATTCTTTAAGTTATTCATCATATATTTATGAAATCCAATTCCATAAATATATACTTTAGTAACTCCTTACTAAAGTGGTTAGGCCCAACTCTCTGAATAACAAACCCATTTAACTTATCTCAAGGGAATATTTTGTATCTCTGTTAAGAGACTATGAATTCCATCTTGAGAATATATGTTCCATCAACACTTAATGTGGCTGCCCAACATACTGAAATTTTGACCGTTACTATAGATCTCACTCCTGATATATCAAAGCAACCTACACTTCATGATCAGGTTCATTATCCTCTCAGGATTAAGAGTTCACGTAAATATAAGTCGTGAGTTTATTATTCAATTGACAGTCGTTAGGAGAATAATAAATCTCACACCGGTCCAGTTCAATATGTCTTAACTCTTAAAACATATCAACATATCAACTAGAAATCTCCATTTCCATGATCAAGACAAATCATCTTAGTTGATATGTTACAGTCTTCGCAGATGAAATGCTCAATTTCATCACCGACTATGAACTATAATTTTGAGTTTACAAAGAACTTGTGATTTATATCTTCTGTGACTAAATCACATAAATCACATACTATGCATCTCATGGACTATATGATAATGTCCCAATATTCATGTTACCAATATTTTCAAATAATAACACAACTTTATTAACCAAAACATTAAGTCATACATAATGTCTACATAATAAATACATAGCATCATACAATAGGATTTAAGGACACATATCCCAACAAGATTTGTACTGTACCTTCCCTGCAACAAAAAAAATTCCACTCTTAATTTATGTTCTTTTATTTGTTTATGTTCCATAATAGGTTTACCTGATTTATCATTTATTTGAGTTCACTTCATTACATGTTGTGAGATTTGAAGTGTCCATTGATACCTAGATTAGTTTCTTAATATCATCAGTTTTTTCTAGATGATAAAGCTTTACACTTTTTGGTTGGCATGCTTTACTGACACTGGTGGATTTTTTCATTCAGTATTGAAACAGAGTCTGTTTAAAAAAATTTAAAGGAGCAGAATTTTCAAGGTAAGAAATTGAATTATAATTAGAAAATGAAGAAGTTAAACTGTGTGTTTTTTAAAAATTCAAGCTATTATAAAATGAAGAAGCTGAACATATAATTATTATTTTAGCACTTTTTTTTAATTTTAGATCTAAATTCCTCCTTAATAAATGAAGTCCCATGATATGTAGCACTGTAGAAAGCAACATTCCTTAACAAAAACTACTACACTATCTGATCTTAGCCAATAAGCAAACACTTTTTCTTTAATAAGCATTAATTTTGAAATGATGCATTCCTTTTCAGCGTATACATAACATATTGGTTCAAGTTGGTGATTTTAAATATATGATGTGTTTAAGTTCATTTTAATGTCACTATGTTAGGTTTACATGCTCAGGGTGAGGAACAAACACTATGGTATGGTTAAGTTTTTTGATATAAGTTTTGATGATTACTCTCTAGAGGAGGATCAAAGTTTAGACTACAAAACTTTATGGTCTAAACAGTGCTAAAATTTTAAAATGAACTTAAACACATTAACTGTGGATATCTAATAATTAAATTATAATTTTTGGGCCTTTTGTTTTCTCTCTTACCTGTTTTGTTATTTGTAAGGGGCAATGAGATTATGGAATTTTGAATATTTGCTCAAGCTTACTTTTTATTTTCTATGAAGAGTTTGTTAATGACCATATTTATGAGACTTATTCTTTAAGTGATATGCATGGTTTATGTGAAGGGAGTATTTTCCTGTAATTTAATTTTTCATATCTATTTGGTTCTTTAATCTGTTTCTTCAACTGTTTTTTAAAAATATTATTATATTTACGGATTCTAATCGTAGTATACTTTTGACAAAAGAGTTTTGTTATAAATTTTATTTCTTAAACCTTTTTGTATAATTGATACCTGCATTTGTAATTAGTGTTTTGCAGAAAACAATCTTATGCTTCTTTTGTAATAAAGGCATTTTCTTTGTTGGTGTAAAAGCAAAGCCTTTTTGGTTGATTTACTCATCCAAAAGTATGCATTTATAGACTTTCAATTACTATAATAAGTGTGACAAAAAAAAATTAAAATGTAGCAAGATGCTAGCTTTTACTTTTTGCTTGATTTTGTGATTCGTTAGATTGATTAGAAAAGCTTTGAGGAATTAAAAAGCTTTTTTTGGTTTTTGAAGTGGTGCTTCAGTTTTGTTTGTGTCTACATAATTTCAAAATCATATAATTATGATACAATTTTGTTTCAGTTTTGATGAAGTAATGTAAATTGAAGTATTTCATTGAAGTTGGTATTGTCATTGTAATTCTTTCATGTTCTAATACTGCTCAGGCTATTAGGTACAGTTCATTGGCAGTGTTTTTAAATATGTTATTTTTGTTGTTGTTAGCTTTGATTATTTTGTTTAATCATGTTTTAATTGTGTATGTCTCATTCCAAGTATTAATTATTATATTTTTAATTATTTCATTAAACTAATATTTGTTTGCTCTTTAGTACAAAAAAACCTGCCATGTTTTGTGTTTTTAATGGCATTTTTATTCTCACGTGCTATTGTAGGTTTATCATCTTTGCTTTGGATTTTAAGACCCTTTTTTACTATTCAAGAAGAACTGTTAAATTAAATAAAGATGTCAGTACAACCAAATTTCCCAATTGTTACTTTTATTTAGATTTGTATCTCTTTATCATTTGTTGATGTTCAATTAAAAAATATTTGAACAAAAGTAGCTTTGAGAAGATTATTAAATATGTACTCTTTTACTTTTAAAATAGATGCTAATTTTACTTTCATTTTTCCATCTTACAATAGTAAAAGAGAAAATGGAAAATGCAAGTTTAGAACAACAGAAAAGACAGATGATGACGTTTGAAAAATGATCCAAAAGAAAACAGTATGAAATGCAAAATACTTCACAAAATAAAGTTGCTGAAGCTAGAAAATACAAAAAAAATAGTCATTGCTAAAAAAAAAAAAAAAAAAAAAAAAAAAAAAAAAAAAAAGAGACAAGATGGTAGTCAATCATGAAAACTGTTCATTACATACACCCGATAATGTTATTGAACCTTGGAATTTTGGCCCACCTTCTTATCTATGTAACCATTGTGGTGCGGTGTTATGGAATGAAGAAAGGAGTGTGAAATCTAAAAGGCCTAGAATTACAAGTTTTCTTTGTGCTGCATGGAGGGTAAGGTGAAATTGCCTTTACTTAAAAAAACACCTCCTCTTCTTAATGAGTTATTAGACCCTCTTGGTGGACAATGATGTAGAACATTTAGAACTCAAATAAGAAGTTATAACGCAATGTTTGCGATGACATCTATGGGTGGCAAGGTGGATAATAGAGTTAACGATGGTAGAGGCCCATACTTTTTCAAACTTAATGGTCAAACCCATCATAGGATTGGAACACTTCTTCTTAATAATGGTGAGGACCCACAGTTTGCACAGCTATATTTCGAAGGTACTGAAAATGAAGTCCAACATAGAATGAATGTCTTTAATAGCAGTACAGTCAATAAAGATCTTGATCCATCTATTGTTTGTAAATTCAATTGCATTAGCTACATACTTATTTAATTAAATTTATTTAAGACTTTTGAAACAAAATGTTTCTCCAAATATTTATCTAAAATTATTTGAATTATATTTGCTTTCTCAGATTCTTATTATTTTTATGTACTAAAATTTATTTATGGACTCTTACATGTACTTATGTAATTCCTGTGCATTTGCACGGGTTTAACAGCTAGTTTCATTAATGGCCATGCGGCAATCTGGGTTATATAGCATATCCCTCAACTTAGTGATCTCTCTATCATCACTTGTGAGTACAGGACAATGTACTCACTTGGGAATTAGAATAGATCCTATAGAACGGAACATATACAAGGAAAGCAGATAAAGAAGTAGATGCAAGGATTCCCTGAATAATATGCTGAATAATTTCATTAATGGATTATAGATAGAGGAATAACAAAGTTCATGCCTGATAATGATAAAAGGGAAATGTTCTTTTTTTTTTTTTTGGTAAAATAAACCGGGAGATGCAAACAAGAAATTCAAAAAGCAAGAAATAAACATGCAAAACAAAATAGATATGCTATTTCAATTCCTTTAGGCAATTGGAGGACCCAACCACACGATGATGAAATACTCCTTATTCAACAACCACAAAGCAAGGCTCGATGGTCCAATGGCCTACTATCTCGCCTGGCACATAGGGCCTAATAGTAGAAGTCTGAACATCCTCCGAGGATATGATAACATTCACTAAGAATTCTTTAGGACATAAGCAAATTAGACAAACCAAATCTGATTCCACTTTGCATGATTCCTGTGCCATTTTTGGTTTGAAAACCACGGCCGAATCTAGAAAAGTGACTCTGATATGGGGAATAGACATCCCTTGACCAATGCACTTCCTTTTCTTTCCTCTAGAAGCCTAGAAGAGTTCTTCATCGGAGGGGTCGTAGCCTAGACCGAATCCTCCTTTGTTGTCTGGGAGTTCAATCAAAGAAGCCTTCCCATGTCCTACGGCACAGAGGCCTTGGCCTAACTGATAAACAAATTTAAGCATATCTCCTTGGTATCCATTAGAGTAGCGGAGGGCCATGTAGACTCGAGTTCCGAAGCTTTGGAGATCTTGGAGACTATCTCGAAGCTGTGAAAATTTGCCTCTGAAAAGGAATTGGCACCAATGTAAGGGATAGAAGCCTCTTTGAAGATGCATAGGGGTTCTTCAGCCATAATAATGACCAACTAATCCTCGGAGGGCTACTTAAGCCTCTAGGGAAGGGTAGAAGTAACCGCATCTGTAGCGTGTAACCAAGGCCTCCCTAGGAGCATGTTATAAGGGGAATCTACCTTTATGACTTGGAAGGTGACCACGAAAAACCTGGTGCCAACCTCAATCGTTAATTCAATCTCACCTTGCACCTCACAAAAAGTGCCATCATAGTATCTAATGATCATGGTGGTAGAGCAGATAAGCGAGGTATCCACATTCAACTTCTCTATACTAGACATTGGGTAAACATTCATGGCTAATCCATTGTCAATTAGTACACTAGAGATGATCATGTCCTCACACTTCACTATAATGTGCGTGGGCAAAGTATGCTTTCTACCTTCTGGAGGTAGCTCATAATCTGTAAAGGAGACCTAGTTGGTGGCTAGCATCATTGAGACCATACCCTCGAAGGTAAGTTTTGTGGCATTCGTAGGAACACACATCTCTTTCAAGATTTTCAAGAGAGCCTTACGGTGGACATTAGAAGATAGCAATAGGGCCAAGATAGAAATCTGAGCCGGGGACTTGTTTAGCTACTAAATCACACTATTTTTTGAGTTTTTGATAGCTTTCAAGATTCCTTGGCTTCCTCGGTCGTGACCTTATTCTTGACGGGTTCATCGGTACCCTTACCAGCCTCTTTCCTTCGCTTTTCTAGCTCCTCAGGAGAATAGTAGTAGCCACTTCTAGTAAGTCCAGATAGACCTGAAGAGATATTGGAGCAAACCTCATCTTTCTTGGTTTAAGTGGAGATTAAAGACTCCTCATATTTCCATGGGTCACGATGGTCATCCTTATAAGGGGAACAACTTTAGCATGCGAATGATAACACCCTTTTGAGTTTGCAAATTGGGTACTATAGAGAACATCTTCAAATTAATGGCCACTAAACTTGGCAGAATGGCTTCAAGGGCTTTTGCGCCGAATACGCCAAGGATTCCTAAGGTGGGCTTTGGCAGAATAAGAGGATTGAATCCTCGGATGGCGGGAACAACAACAGGTCCCTCCTAAACTGATGATGAAGCTGTTCTTGCAATTGCAAGTAATGCAAGAACCAGAAGGGTGAATCCCTCAATAGTTGGTGGGTCTTTCCCTTTTCTAGAATTTGATGACCTTGAATCTGCAGGTGGTTCTATGATCTCCTTAATGACTACTGAAGAGGGAGGCATTGAAGTAGCCTTACCAAGGTGTTTCTCTAGATATTCGTCCTAATCTTTCCTTGAGCCAACTAATATAGTATTACAGCTAGTTCCTGAGTGGGCAGCTAGTGGACGTAGGTTGGCTGCTATACAATCATCTCTTCATACAATTTCCCTTTTGATCCAGTTGATGCCATGTTCAGCTGGACTCTGAACCTGTGTTCGAAGAACCTTATAGTCAAACAAGGTATGCCTATCTCCATTGTCACAGAATGAGCAGCTTCCCCAGTCAAATTCTAGGGTCCCTATACCCTTAAGATCAAGGTGGCTCTCTTGGGCCAAGGCTTGAAGCAAGGTCTTCCATGGGAATGATAGTGACTAGAAGTCTAAAACCCTTTCTTCCACTATGATGATGGCATTCACATTTCCTTCCAGATAAAGAGACAAAAGGTTGGTGATGATGTTCAGAGCGGCTGCATTATCAAATTGTATTAACTTGTTGTCAATGAGATCTTGGACACGGTCTGTCAAATGGTAACATTCTTTAAGGGTATGCCCCTCAGCCCCAAAATGGTGTTCACACTTCTTGGATGGATCAAAACCAGGTGATGAAGGGCTTTCTTTAGGCCTGTAGAACATCGAGGCCACCAGTTTCCTCTCTAGCATGTAAGCATAAAGTTCTGTCATGGGCATGGGTAATGGAGTGTACTTTTGGTTTTCCCTCCTAAAGGAACAAGGAGGGTTTGGACTCCCTCTCTAATTAGAGGCTCGGTTAGGCGCTTGAGTAGGCTGAACCTGTTGTTGATAAGGTCTAGCCACTAGGGGCACATAAACAGTAGTACCCCTAGGCCTCTCTGGCGCATTGTTAACCACCATGTGAACATGGGCTTCCTTAGTCTTGTGATTGGTCAATTTCTTAACCTGTTGTTCGACCATGGAGCTGAAAGACTCGAGACCCATAATCTTCTTGCTCCTCAATACGCTCCACGATAGGGATGAGGCTAGCAAAATGAGTGACTTGGGTGCTGATCATCTTCTCATAGTAAGGATGCTTAAGATTGTCAATGAACCATTTGATCATCTCATTTTCCATCATGGAGGTTGCCCTTGTGCGGCTAGCTCATGCCACCTCTAAGCCTATTCTCAGAAAGACTCCCCACTCTTCTTTTCTGTTCTTATAAGGACTATGTGGTTGGGAGTTATCTCAGTGTTGAACAGGTAATATTCTAGGAAAGAGTTGGTCAAAGTGGCCAAAAATCTCCAAGAAGCTCTAGTTTTATGTAAAACTATGAAAAGTGTTGTTTTGTGAGGATTTTGACCTCATTTGACCTTTGGTCAACCTAGGGCTAACCAGGTGCTTTTTGGTCATTTGAGCTAAAAAGGCATTTCGAGGGCTCCGGTGTCCGAATGGGTTGCGCCACGTCATCTAGGATATTCTCATGGCCTTCATGGAGAGAAAATAATATTTTTGGATTTTCAAGGTCCAGCACACAAATTAAGGGCAGACATAATACGATATCAACATGAATGAAAGAAGAGTGGCCACAGGGGCATTAATCAAAGTTACCTCAAAAGAAGGGGCAGAATGTCTTGCCGTAGAAACTCGAGTCAACAGGGCTTTCCTTGACGACACTAATGAGATCACCATCATTGATGAGGACATAGAGGTGAGGCACCTAGATCACAAGGGACCTCTATTTAGCGGCCTTTATAAACCAAATTGCCATTAAACGAGCATTGGTAGATATCAAAGCCTCAGTGAATCTCATACCACTCACCACGTTAGAATCAAGAAAAATGCCTATGAGCAAGATTCTGAGGTTCCCCATAAAGGTAACAAGATTTGGAGGAAGAGGTGAATACACAACAAGATACATACAACTTTTGCTGAGGGTGGGGCCTATGGCCTCTCTAACCCGTTTTCTCATAGTAAAGATGGAGGTTTCCTATCATATATTCTTTGAAAAACCATGGCTACACAAGCACCACCTCATGCCCTCAACATACCACCAGCGTGTGAAGGGAAGTCTTAATGGTAGAAAAATCTGAATAGGTGCAAACCTATCTACTTTTAAGCAGGCTGTGAGAGATTGCACTTCTTGAGGGGTGTTCTGAAAAAGAGATTTGGATGCTTAGGGCACCTCTCTTTTGGATAATTGTAGGGAGTCACAACTTATTTTTTTAATCCAAAAAACTACAAAAAAATAAAATACAATTACATGTTCAAAAAATACCTCAAATTCATTAATTGATTTTACAATTACAACTTGGTAGAATAACTTTACAAGGCTTTGGTTGTAATACAATCTATGTAAAAATTACAAAGCTTTAATCCTAGTTACAATCTACCAAAACAAAAGATAAAACGCTAGTCTACTATCCAAAAACCTAAGTGCGGGGACTAGGTTACAAAATAGGAAGGTGTTAGGCACCCATTCTGCCCAGACAAAGTCTGGACTTCTAGACTCTTAATGACCATTAAATACCCTTTCAAAAGATGCATGATATTACAATGACATATTAACAAAAAACCCTAACTTAAATATTAATTCCTTCTTTGAAAATCCAAAATCTGCAATTTTATTAAGAAAACCATTTTTTATAATAAAAAATTCAAATCTGTATTTAATGAAAATACAAAGCTGTTCTGTATAGAAAAATTCAGATCTGTATTTTATGAAAATATAAACTAGTTTTTTATGCTTGAAAATTCAAATCTATATTTAATGAAAGTACAGATCAGTTTTTTTATCCAAAAATTTTTAGAAAAGTTTTCAGCTTTGTATTTAATGAAAATACAAATCTGTTTATGCTTAGAAAAAAGAAGTTTTGGTGATTAATTGCTAATTTTGAAATTAAAGAAGAATTAAAACATGAACACGTTAATCAACTAAAGAAAAATCCAACTAAACATATGAGCATGGCATACATAATTTGTGAACAAGATCATAATGAAACAAAGCACATATTAATAAAAACCATGCAATGAATAACACAAACATATCAAATAAAAAGAAAAGAAAAAATAAATACAAGAACGAAATTAAATACCTACTTGCATGAATGTTCCCTTCAATGAAAGAAAACTTTACAAATCAAAGAAATTTTCACCTTTTTGAGATCTAAAATATTTTACTTACAAAAAAGAAGTTCTTAAAGCCAAGGCTTCCAGAACGTCTTTAAAGTAAGGCGGAGCAAACTTAGAAAAAGAAGGGCCCTGAATTCTGATGTTTTTTCCACTATTTATATAGGTTGAGATGATTGAAAAATAAGTTGAATAAGATCAGATACGAATTGGAACATGTCCTTATCTCTAAAAATTCAAAAAGGATAGGTTTTATCTTAATCAGGAGGTTCCCTGTTCGAGCCACAAATTTGGGCCAATTGGCACTTGGGAAGTGCCGATTGGCACTTTCCATGTGCTCATCAACACTTGCCATGTGCAGAATGGCACTCTAAGAGTGCCGACTAGGAATTGGGACTCTTTGTTTGAGGATTTTTGAGCTGGGAATTGCACCTAGACACATTTTTAATTCATATTCTAAAAATTAAACCCTTTTTCTTGATATTTAGTTCTTTAAAGCAATAATTATATGATAGATAAATATCCTAAAAAGAATTTATTATCAACAATTTCTTTTTTATCTAATTATCCACTTTATTCCCATGCAAGCAGGCATATATTTGACACTAACCAACAACCAAACACAAAATTATTTAATTAATTTTAATTGTTTAATCAATCAAAATTAATTTAATTAATCACGCATGATTGGTTCCACCCAAACAAAATGCATGTAAACAGTGAAAACTTGATCTTATGATATCTTTCAATCGGACGATCCGATTTAGGAATTGGCATACCATCATGACCATTTGAGTATTTAGATCATTTTTATGATATGCAATAATTGAATTAATGCATGTAATGCAAACTCTAAATTTTAGGTATATGAATGGTTATTCTAGCCATCTTTAAAAATTAGATTATAGGTGCAAAATCGAGTGCTTACAAAATGCCCCTCATTGAAAGAGCTTGCAAAGCGAATGTCAATGTAAAACAAAGACACTAATTTTATCAACCATGATTTAATCAAGGTTGACTCTTTAAAGATTACACAGCCCTAGAACCAAAACCTTGGGACATAGAACTAGTGTTTTGTTGTTTCGAAAAATGAGAACTATGAGTGCTTGAACTACTTGATAATTGATAAACTTGAATTAAATCTTGAAATCTCAGGTGACTGAGAGGCTTATCTATCTCAGTCTGAATCTAGGGCGACCAAGGGGCTTATTTATCTTGATCTGAATCTAAGGTGACCAATAGGCTTCTCTATCTCGGTTTGAGTCTGGGTGATTGAAAGGCTTCTCTATCTCAATCAAAATCGGAGGTGACTGAGAGGCTTCTTTATCTCGGTTTGAATTTGGGTTAGTTGAAAGGCTTCTCTATCTTAATCTAAATCAAAGGTGACCGAGAGGCTTCTCTATCTCGGTTTGAATCTGGGGCAATTGAGAGGCTTCTTTATCTCAATCTGAATCTGAGGGAGGCTTCTCTATCTCAGTTTGAATCTGAGGCAATTAAGAGGCTTCTTTATCTCCATCTGAGTTTGAGGTGACCGAGAGGCTTCGTTATCTCAGTTTGAATTTGAGGTGACTGAGAGGCTTCTCTATCTCAATCTAAGTCTAAGGTGATCGAGAGGCTTCTCTATCTCGGTTTAAATCTCAGGCGATTAAGAGACTTCTTTATCTCAATTTGAGTATGAGGTGACTGAGAGGCTTCTCTATCTCGGTTTGAATTTGAGGCGATTGAAAGACTTCTCTATCTCAATTTGGGTCTGAGGTGACCGAGAGGCTTCTCTATCTTGGTTTGAATCTAAGGCGATTGAGAGACTTCTGTATCTCAATCTGAATCTAGGCTTTACCTGTAAAAGACCAAAGTCTAGGATTAGATTTTAACTGATTAGTGCTTTATTGTTCCATCATTTTGAGATGTGTGATTTTTCTTCTTTTTCCTCCCCCCTCCCCTTTTTTAAGACTTGAATTTCATCTTCAACAGGAAAAACAATTGTTTTTTTTTTTTTTTTTTGGGAAGTGCTTCGAAAAATTTTTCATCATCATAATTTGAAATTTGAAATTATCTTTGAAAAAAGATATCCTTTTTTCTTAATCATCCCTAAGAAAACTTTTTATATTTTTCTTCCCTCAAAAATTGAAATTTTCTTGAAATTGATACCATCTGTCTTTGGAAATCTTTGAATTTTTTTTTTTTAATCATCCATTCAAAAAAACAAAAAACAAAAAAAAACAAATCTTCTTTTGGGTGCCTTAACTAAGTAAACTTAGTCAAACATGAGTTGACTCAGCAACTCATGTGACTTTTAAAGTGTGGGAGTCAAATTTTTGGCCCCCTTTCTTTATGTTTGCGTTTATTTTTTTCAATTCTCCTTCTTCACTCTCTCATCTTCCTCCTTGGTCACTACTCACAAGCTTCTTCCTTTCGTATTTTCTTCATTTCCACACCATTTCTTGCTTAGAAAAGCACTTCTCTAGACTTCCAAACTTTATTTCTTCCATCTCTCAAAATATCTCTTCAGATCTTTTAGTTCTCGACCATCTTTGCAAAATACCCATTTTTTGAAACCCATCTTCAAACCTCCATTGTTGCATTTTCATGGCATTTCCTCACGGGCCATCTTTTCTTACTTTCAATGGGAAGAAATATCATCCATCCTTAGAATGGAATGAGAAAGCGGGGCTCCTTCAAGACCCTAAAACCCATGCTCCACACTGATCCTAAAAGGATTTCAATGTGAAGTCAAATTTTTTCCTTTGTTCGCAAATTTGTTGATTCCATGTTTTGTTGAGTGCTTTATGGTGGAACATTGTCATTTTGTTGTTGTTTGTGTTAAGGACATATTTTATGTAATTGGTCAATCCTTTGACAAAATGCACTTTACTTGTAATTAGGTATATCTAGTATGGGTTTAAGACTTCAAGAAACATGTTGTTCAAGTCAAGTGTTAAAGCCATGGAGATCTGACTAAGAAACAAGTGAAGAAGAACTGTTCATTAAAGCTCGACAGAAGTCTCGACAAAATCCTTTATGTCGAGATTTAATGTTGAAACTCAATAAAAACTCGACATAAGCTGTTTCTATTGAGACTTACGAAATTAGAATTTTCAGATCTGATTTTCAGGCCATGCTGAAATATTTGTATAAGGTTTCTTTTCTCATAATCCTAGACATATATAAGGCTTATTTTAAAGGCCGTCGCACACTCATCGAAATTTTTATAAGTGGTTAGCCACTCAATAGAGCAATAGTGTGTTATCATCTGGTGGTTAAGATCAAATTCCACCATCTTTGGGTCGTCTCGAAGATCTTCTCAAGGCCCTCATGTTCCTTTCAAACTTGAACGGTTTCAATTCTTCCCCCTCACCTCTGAAACAAAGGTTCGACTCTAGGAAAGAATCTTCCTCCAATTCCATAGTGTGGAAGGAAAAAGGCTCTAAGTGATTAAGTAACTTTCTCTTTCTTTTGTTCTTGCATTACTTGTTTGTTTTACTTTCTTGTTTTTGAGTCAATCTAGTTTTATGCTTTGTATGTTTACATGTTTCTATTTGTTTGTTTTTAGTTTTGTTTTATTTTGTTTTACATAAAAAAAAATATGAAAAATCAGAAAAATACAAAAACAATGTGTGCATATGTATTTTGGTACCTATGTACCCTGGATGGCCTTTGAAACAAAGTTTTCTAAACTTTGTACCTCTTGTAGCTTAGATGAGCATCTCAATGCACAAATAAGCAAGTGAGCTTTGTGGCTCATGTTTGTGATAAGTAAAATTAAGTAATATTTTATACTTAACACTCATATCACTCTTTTTGATGGGAAGGGCTAGAAAATCCTAAGAGAAAGGCATAAAAAAACTATCTCACCACTAAAGCCCACCAATCATGTATAATATCTGTGTGCTTCAGCATAGCATAATTGTGATGTTTGGCTTACACAATTGGGTACATCTTTTTTCTCTTATATGCCCATGCATGATATGTTCAAAAAGAAGATATGCAAAGAATAAAAACAAAAAGACTCAAAATGCTTTTAATATGGTTGTAAGCGTGTTTCTAGGAGATGTGGGAGTTATATGATGTAACTCAAAGGTGATAGTCCCCATCAAACAATTATGTGTTTATATATGCTCACTAAATTGTCTTAACTTGTTTTTGAAATATCAAATTGGTTAGACTTGTTTAGTGTGTATGTGTTTTTGAATCTATGGATGCTATGCTTATATGTTGAAAGATGTCTTAAGAGCTTAACATGTTACTTGGATCTTTGTTTAAGTAGCTTGCTTATTGCATTCATCTTTACATGTTTTTCCTCCCTTGAAAAACACCTTTTCTTTAAGCTCGACAGCTTCTTGATAGATCCTCGATAGATTCCATTTCTATCGAACTTTCTTTCTTTAGCCTCAATAGAATCTCGATAAATCTTCGATCCATTGAGATTTTTGGGTTTCTTCTTGATAGAATCTCGACAGTAGATTTCTAGATTTCTTCTTGATAGAATCTCAACAGCTACTGGATCCATCAAGCCAAATTTCTTTACATTCTGTTTGACCGATAAATTCTTGACATATTCTCAATTCATCGAGGTGATTTTTTCTGTCGATAGATCCTCAACAGCAACTCAACAGATTCATTTCTGTCAAGATTTAGTGTTCGATAGATTCTTGATAGCTATCTCAATCCATTGAGCTGCATTTTCTATATATAGCTGAGGCACGATTTCATATTTCATTTTCTCACTTCTCTCTCAATGGAAATCTCTCTCTTGACCCAAACCTCTTTCTCTCTCTCAAATCTCCTCACCCACGTGTTCTTCGGCCTAGATCAAGCTTCAAACACTTGGTAAGTGTTCTCAATCATTTCTTTTTTCATGCATTCATGCATTTTTGGACCTAGGTTTTGGGTTTTTGAAGATTTTTGGGGCTTTTGAGATTTTTTTGAAATTCTTGGGTTAGGTTATGTTGATTTGTTGTTATATGCTCATGCATTGCATCCTCATTGCATTATAACCACGTTTCATTAATTTTAGATATGTGTGATTGATTATTGTTGTTAAGTGTTGTTAGGTTTGGATTGGGTTTTACCCATGATGCTTCTAATTTTTGCACATCACATGTTCATGCATTTTTCATGCATATGTTCTTTTCCCTCTTTCTTCTCTGAACTTGTGTTATGTTTTCCTTTGTTCTCTCTCTCTCTCTCTCTCTCTCTCTCTCTCTCTCTCTCTCTCTCTCTCTCTCTCTCTCTCTCTCTCTCTCTCATAGATTGCGTTATGGCACCCAAACAGTGCAAATTTACTCTGGCTCAAAACCCTTGTTAAGGTTCTGGGTCATCTTCTTCTTATGATCCTCTCGTACCTTTTCACATTCAGTTTCATGATGAGAAGGCCCAAATGGACTTCTTTAAGAATTTCTATAAACTTGGCGTTCATCCAGAACCCCAGGTTACTCTGTTGAATTTTACCGACACTCCACTACTTGATGTCATTTGGACTTGTAGATGGGAATCACTCTGTGAGAAACCCTTGCAATGTTCCATCGTGTTTATTCATGAGTTTTACTCCAACATACATGACATCGATACCTCTGTAACTTAGTTTGTTACCACATTCTGAGGTACATGTATCATAGTTACTCCAGATCTTATATCTGAGGTACTACACATTCCTAGGGTAGCGCATCCTAACTACCCTAGCTATGATTGTCTACGAACTGTTTCCAGAGACGAGTTTCTCTCTCACTTTTTTGAGGCTCCTTCCATATTGTGTGGTAAGCTAAACACTCCATGCTTAAGTTTTGCTAAAGGCTCGAGATTCCTTAACATGGTGATGACATTCACTCTCACACCATTATCTCACTATAACTCCATCACTGGACCTCGTGCTCGTTTTCTTCTCTTTTTGATGGAGGATCTTACCAACAACTTTCCCTCTCACTTCATCACATCTATTCTAGATGTGTATTTACATACTGCTACCTGTAATAAGCTTATCTTTCCTTCGGCTATCACGTGGTTTCTTCAGCACTTCTCTTTCCTATTCCTCTCTCCCCTCTTTTCACCACCATGGGTGCCATCAGCATTGGTTCTATCTGGCGAAGCGAGGCCCAGCTTCAACCAAAGTTGCCACGAGTGGAGACGACCGATCCTACAGCTTCTGCTGTTCTGCCCTCTTCCTTGGCTCCTTTTAGCTCCATAGCTAGTGGTGTGACCCTCGAGGTGCAGCTTCAGCGGATGGAGGCTGACTTTGGTGGTTGTCTTGACTATCTCACAAATGAAATGTGTTAGATGAACTCCCGAGTTAGTTACATTGCCTGTAGACAGGCTCGCATGGTAGGCTTTACTCTCTTTCCCTCTCCTTCTTTAGAGGCCTCACCTAATGATGATGATAATGATGATGATGCTAGGTCTTCTGGTGATGAAGAGATGACGATCTCTCAGTGACTTGGCCTTTGTCATTCATAACAAAAAGGGGGAGTAGTTTTGGTTTGAGAGTAGTCTTGTACTTAGGGGGAGAGTTAGTACAGTACATTTTTTATAGGGAGAGTGTATATAGTTTTGAGGGATGTAATGAGGACTATATGTATTTTCTTTTCTTTCTCTTTAGTTACATTAGCCTCTTATACATCGGTCTTGTAACCATTTTTATTATGACATAAATTGTAGTTTGTTTTTCTTATATATGATGATGATGTATGTTCATTTTATTCACCTATCTCTATATGTGTTATTTCTTTTCTATCTTTATACACATGTTTCATTATGTATGCAATCTTTATTTCAGTTTCACACATGATGCCTTGATGAATTTTGTTCAAGTGTTTTAGAAAGACAAGTTGTGAAAGTCTATCTTGCCATGAACTATCTTCTTGCAAAGTTTTTCAAGAGTTTATGTTAGGGTTAGATTTATTTTGTAATATTACAAGTGGTTATAAGTTAAGTGATTTAAGACTTCTCTCATGATTATTTGTTTTGTTGTGGTTTTATCACGGATTACCAAATGGGAAGATTGTTAGGGACATATTTTATGTACTTGGCTAAACCTTTGACAAAATGCACTTTACTTGCAATTGAGTGGATCTAGGATGGGTTTAAAACTTCAAGAAACATGCTGTAAAAGTCAAGTGTTGGATCCATGAAGATCTGACCAATAAACAAGTGAAGAAGAGCTTAACACAAGCTCGACACAAGCTGTTTTTGTCGATACTTATGAAATCAGTATTTCCAAATCTGATTTTCGGCCCATGATGAAATATTTGTATAGAGTTTCTTTTCTCACAACCCTAGACAGATATAAGGCTTATTTTAAAGGCCGTCGCACAAGAGAGTACAAGCAGAAAGTGCCTTAGTTCATTATTCTCTTTAAAGAAGTTACTATGTCTTTACGCCAAGGGTTTTGTAACCAAGGAGCTTCTTGATCTTCATTTTTGATGAACTGAAGAACTTTGCAACAAAAAATCTCTTCAAGTTGCTGTAGTTAGTCACATACTAAGATCCGTGCATCATTGGTTAGTCACATACTGGGATTCGTGCATTGAATGGAAAGATTGCCTCTACAATTCAAGTCCAATTAGGTATTGGGGTAAAGGTCAACTGTAAGTTGGTGTTTCAGGATAAGCCAAAAGGTTTGGTAAGATTCTTTATACTTGTAACCGTTTGTGATTGGTAATAGTGGATTCTTGGGAGTGGTGACCTTAAATTCACCCAGTAGGGTTTTGCTTCAGTGGTTTTCTCCATTTGTAAACAAATTACTTATGTCAAATTTAATTTCTACTGCATTTAGTATAATTGGTAATTTGTTTTTGCTAACACGTTATTTTAATCTAATTAATTAACTTGGGTTATTAATGAATTTGCAAGGGTTCAATTCATTTTAACCCAATAGTTTGTTTTTTTTTCCGGGAATTTTGAACATTGTATAATTTGGTTGGAAATCATTATGTGGTCATGTTGTCTTCTTTGTTTTGGGGCATTCTTGAATTTTTAAGTTGTTTGGGTACTATGAAATTTGGACAAATTGATGATTCATGAAGCTTTGCATTGTATGTAGCTTGTGATATTGTTGGATGAATCATGACTTGGTTTTTTTCGATATTGATTTCATGAAAATTTGATGTGTAGGCATGATTGAGCAATCTCTTTTTTTTCTTTTTTATGAGTGTGGAAATTTTGTTGGGGTGTGTAGGCCTTATTTCATGAGTATTTTATGGGTATTACTTTCATGGGTATGAAAATTTTTTACAAGTAAAAAAAAATCTTGTTGTTGGTATGATTTTTTTTTTTTTTTTTTCATAGGCATGGAAAATTTTTTTGTGTTGGCATGGAATTTTTTTTTTTTTTTTTCGGCATGGAAAATATTTTGTTGGGCATATGCTTGAGTCATTGTTGAATGTACTTATGGAGATGAAGGATTTTTGGGTTGATGGGGCTATTGTTAGGATGTCATTGAATTTTAATTTATGGAATGACCTTTGGGGTTTGGCTAATTTTTTTAGGGCCATTATTTTATTTGTTGGGATTTTGGGATGAGTATTTTGGGACATGGAGTTTTGTGAACATCTCAAAGATTAGCTAAACTTTGTTTTACAGAACCTCAATATTTGAGGTAGTCTCCGGATGTTGAAGGGCAGGTGGGAGGTATTGTCCTCAGACATTAAGAATGATTGATAACTTGATTGCTAATGATGTGAGTTTTTTTTTTTTTAGTTTAGAAGTTTTGTGTTTGGTTGGGGGTTTTATGTTCTTTCCTTTTTTTCTTTTCTTTTTTTTTTTTTTTTTTTTTTTTTTTTTTTTTTGTTGTTGTGTGGTTTGGTTCTTTTCATTTTGGGTTATTTGTGATTATCACATTGTGAAAGACTTGTCCCTCAAAAAAAGAGATTCGGGTACCTTTTAGGGCACCTCTCTTTTTGAGTAAGTGGTATGGAAACGCCACTTATTTTTTATCTATAAAAAATAAGAAAAACTAAATACAAATTTTCATGACTGAATGTTCCATTCATTGATTGAATAAATAAAAATACAAGTTCAAAAATTTCAATTTTACATGGCTTTAGGTCCTAGTTACAATCTATCAAATACAAATGGTTTTTTGGTCCTAGTTACAATCTACCCAAAATAAAAACAAAAGATAAAGCTAAGTTTACTTAACCAAAAATCTAAATACGGAGGCTAGGTTACAGAATGGAAATGTGTTAGGCACCCATTCCGCCCAGACAGATTCTAGTCTTCTAGACTCTTGTGACCAATGTACTATTTTATTCATGTTATGTATAATATGTTGAACATGTGAAATAAACTAATTACATAAAACCATTTATGTATGCATCCTCTTTTTCATTTAAAAAATTCAAATATGTTTTTATGATTAGAAGAAATTGATTTTGGCATTAAAAAAAAAAAAAGCAGATCTATTTTTGTTTGTGGAAAATATTTTTAAAGAGAAAATTCAAATATGTTTTTGCTTAATAAAAATAAAGTATTTTGATTGGTTTTAAAAAAATTCATATCTATTTTTATATTTTTAAAAAAATATTTTTTATGTGAGGAGGATCTCATTCACAAAATAATTTCATGCTTCCTGAGTCAAACAAAATAAACAACAATATATGATCTCCTTCTATATTTCAAAAATCTACATGCATTGAAACGTTAGATCTGTATCTAAAGAAGATATAAAATCCGCTTTCATTTTAAGAAAACTCAGATCTACATCTAAGAAAGATGTAGATCCGTTTTGTTTTGAAGAAAATTCCAATCTACATTCAAGGAAGATGTAGATCTGTTTTGTTTTGAAGAAAAAAAAAAGAGAGTTAATTGCATGCAAATCTTTAAAACTAAGAAACAGATTATAGTAACAATAAAAACAAGATCATATTCTCACAATCTACATTAACAAGTCAGAATATGAATTTTTAAAAACAAGAGAGCATACATTATCACGATTAGACAACAACCTCTTGCATGAGCACACTTTGTTCTTGAAAGGATGTTTTAGGGTTCAAAGAAATTTTTTCAATTCTCTTTGAATCCTAAAAACCCTAATTTAGGCAGCAATACTCAGAAAAAAGGATCAAAAAATATGGGTGACTTGAGAGCCTAAAACGTATGCCTTTCAGGGTATAGCCAGAAAAATGTTGAATTATGAGGTTCAGTCTCTATTTATAGAGGTCAGAGGATTCTAAAAAATAGGTATGGACGACTAGTGTTTGAATCCAGACGCATCCTTTTACGAAAAAGGTCAAAAAGGATTGTTGTCACTCAAAGGTTATTGGGCCAAAGCCCAACCAAGTGAAATTCGACACTTTTAGAGTGTAGTTCGACACCCCAAATGTGACATTTGGCACTCCAAATGTGCCAAATTGGCTCTTGAAGGCCGAACGTGCTTTCGTGTTCAGGTGCCATTTGGACTCCTCTTCGAGGGTTTTTTGGCCTATCCTTGTACCTAGACGCGTTTTCATCTTCCATCTATGATTTTTGTTTTTTCTTTTCTAGATAATATAGGCATTTTAAGAACAATTATCTTGTGGATAGATCCCTTAAACACTAATTATCAAGCAATCACAAAATTATTTAATTAATTTTAATTGTTTTACCAATCAGAATTAATTTAAATTAATTGTGTGTGCTCAATTCTGCCTAGATACAATGCATATGGACCGTGCAAACTTGATTATGCGATATCTTTCTATCCGATGATTAGATTTGAAAACACTGTTGCGACTGTTAGAATCTCAAGATTATTTTCATGATATGTAATGAATGACATGATGCATGCAATGCAAGAACAAAATGATGTATGTAATGCAAGAACAAATTAATGCATGTGATGCAATTATGATTTTTGGGGTACATGGATGGTCATCAAGTCATTCTCTTTGATTAAATCATGGGTGCAAAAACGAGTGTCTACAAAATGCCCCTCATTGACAAAGCTTGAAAAGCGAATGTCAATGTAAGATGAAGACACTGATTTCAGCGACTATGATTTAATTGAGATTGAATTTTCAAAGATTACCTAGCCCTCGAACATAAAACTTTGGAACATGGAACTAGTCTTATCTTTTGACAAAAAGAATGAAAATACCGGACTTAGCTGGTAGTTGATGACTCTGGACATGATTCTTGGCAATTGGGGTGACCAAAGGACTTTTCTATCCTGATCTTGAAAATGTAGTTGTTTGGGATGACGATCAAAGGTCTTCTTCTACTTTGATCAGAAATTGAATGGCGATCAAAGGTCCTCTTCTACTTTGATCTGGAATTGAATGACGATCAATGGTCCTCTTCTACTTCGATCTAGAATTAAATAATGATCAAAGGTCTTTATCTACTTTAATGGATGATCAAAGGTGTTCATCTACTTTGATCTAGAATGAGATGGCGATCAAAGGTCCTCTTCTACTTTGATTTAGAATTAAATGACGATCAAAGGTCTTCATCTACTTTGATCTAGAATTGAATGATGATCAAAGGTCTTATTCTACTTTGATCTAGAATCAAATGAAAATTAAAGGTCTTCACCTACTTTGATCTGGAATAGGATGGCAATCAAAGGTCATCCTCTACTTCAATCTAGAATTTTTGAAATGTCAATCAAATTGTTGGAAAATCTGGTTTTTTATCTCATACAAAACACACAACGGAAGCAACAAACATGTATCTATTTCATTCATGATTAACAAAATGCATTATGTGAATTTCAGAATTTAAGAATAATATAGGATGCGTTGGTGTGGTGAAATTCAAAACAAAAGATTAGAAGTGCTTGGGAACACTTTTAATCTTCGTTCCAATTCCACTTTACGCCCAAGAAGTGTGGTCTCTCAATCAGTTTCCAAGGGAGAAGTATCGAGTGGCTTCACCCACACATACACACCATTTCACAATAATGTCTCTCTTTCTCTTCTTATATATAAAACAATTTTGTATGTTTCTCCCTTTATTACTAACTGATTATCTAATTGGTCTGGCCTATTGGGCCTTTCCAATTGGCCTTTAGTGTGTGGCCTAGAGTAGGACCAATAAGGCATTAGCTCCAATGGGCCTTGGGCTTTTCTGTCAACTCTTGACAAGTCCAAAGTTACCATTAATTATATTTAATACCACTATATAAATATAATTGCACTTTAGAACTTATTAATAAATTATATCCCAAGTCTTTATTATACATGCAACCCCTTTATAAATATTCGTAGTAATACAAAGTCATGAATATAGACTGCCACTTTGAAAATTACTACATCTTAATCCTTGAGTACCAGGTTTAATCCTTTAAGTTATTCATCATATATTTATGAAATTCAATTTCATAAATATATACTTTAGTATCTCCTTACTAAAGTGGTTAGACTTGACACTCTGAATAACCAAACCCATTAAACTTATTTCAAGAAAGTATTTTATATCTCCGTTAAGAGAATAGAAATTTCATCTTGAGAATATATGTTCCATCAACACTAAATGTAGTAGCACAACATACTAAGGTTTAGATCGTGGCTTTAGATCTCACTCCTGATATATCAAAGCAACCTACACCTTATGATCAGGTCCATTATTCTCTCAAGATTAAGAATTCATGCAAATAGAAGTCGTGAGATTTATTATTCATTTGACAGTCGTTAGGAGAATAATAAATCTCACAGTGGTCTAGTTCAATATGTCTTAACTCTTAAAACATATCAACATATCAACATACCAACTAGAAGTCTCCACTTCCATGATCAAGACAAATCATCTTAGTTGATATTTTATAGTCTTCGCAGATGAAATGCTCAATTTCATCACTGACTACGAATTTTAATTTTGAGTTTACAAAGAACTTGTGATTTATATCTTCTGTGACTTTTTACGTAAATCACATATTATGCATCTCATAGACTATATGATAATGTCTAAATATTATCAATTGTGAACGAAGTAGATCCATTAATTTTCTGAAATTTTGTTCTAGCAAATCTTGTTCTTTATTTCTGAAATTTATATAGTACATGTTATCAATTGCGAATGAAGTAGATCTGTTAATGTTTCGCTGCGTATGTTTTGTACGTAATACAAACTTGTATATTTCCATCAAATGGTGTCAGAACGGTCTTCAATTCGAATTTGTATAATATTTTTTGTGAATTTTGGAATTAGAAATAATAGTTTCATGACGTTAGAAGATTATATATGTATTTAATTTTCTGCATGGTTGTTGAAACTATGATTTGATAAAAACTGATATTGACGTTATGATGTTGTTTAGATTTGAATTTAAGTATGTTAAATTGATCTTTAAAGCTATAGCATTAATGGAATTCAGTTTTGATATCAAATTCCATTTATTATGTTCATATGGTGGTCATTTGTTCATGGAAAACCATTGGAAACGTTTTAGATCTTCCCTTTAAAAACTGAAAACATGGGTTTTTTGCAAGTAAGTCTTACTCGCGAAACAGTCGCAAGACAGTCATGAAAACTTATGTCTGAATTTTGTGATTTCACAAAATTTTCGCAAGTAAGCTTTTCTCACAAAACAGTAGCGGGACAATCATGAAAGTCTTTGTCAGAATTTTGTGTTTTCATTTTTTGCCTTAATTCATTTTTGCAGGAAGAGCTTAGTCATGAGATACCTGCAAAAATGCCACTGAAGGGAATTTTAAACTTTTTCCAATTGTTTTCAAATGTGTAAAATGCAAGGCTGTGTGTGATTAGGTTACACATGTTTACAAATTTTTAAAAAAAAAATTAATTTAAAATGTCTAGTGGGAGAGAGATACAGAGGGTCGCATCTCACGGCCTTCATTGTTGGTTTATAGTAGTGTGAAATATATACTTTGTCTTTACCTCGAGCTTAGCATTCCACGTGGAAAGTATTTATTTCATGGTCCTACAAGATTGAATTTCCTGGTTTATACTTGTTTAATAAACACCTTGTCTTAGATTCAAGCTTTGCATTCCATGCAAAGGGTGTTTTTATCATTATACTACAAAATAAGCTTGTTAAAGGGATGAAATGTGGCTACACATGATTCTAAACAATGGTATACACTAGACCAAGTATTATAGTATCCTCTATGCTAAGTTCTTACTATTATTACTTAGAGGCTAAATTTAAAATGACATATTATTAGTGTTTGATAAGAGTTACCATGATAGCACTGATAATGAGAATAGTTCTCAATCAATCATAGTATTTTATATTCACTCTATGCTAAAGGATGTTGAATATGGGATTTGGTTGTCATTGCATATATTATGTTATAGTTTTATTAAGGTTCCATACTTTATATTTGTATGCTAAATTGATAATGTTTAGTTTACTTATTATATTCATGTTTATTATATTCAGATTTGAACATGACATTATTTAGCCCACTTGTTACTATTCTTAATCAAAACAAACTGACTAGACCCAATTATGTTGACTGGAAAAGAAATTAGGACATTGTTCTTACATCTGAAAAGCACAAACATGTGCTTACTCAACCATATCTTACCTTTCCTTCATTAGACACTCCTTCTGAGGAAAAACAATGATATGATCATTGACAGAAATCTATTGAGATGACCAAATGCTACATCCTAGCATCTACTTCAAATGTTCTACAACATCAAATGCAGGATGTAGAACTTACTTCAGACATAATGCTAAGTCTGAAGGAGATGTTTGGTGAGCAAGGCCGTTCTGCAAGGTAAGAAACCATAAGGAAAATTTATAATACCAAAATGGCTAAAGGCAGTTCAGTGAGAGAGCATTGTCTTACAATGATCTCTAATCTGAATACATTGGTGGTTTTAGGTCCCGATATTGATGGAGAATCCCAAGTAGATATGATACTCCAGTCACTATCGAAATCATTCAAAGAATTCAAACTCAATTATAATATGAACAAAAAAATTTATTCTTTGTCTGAATTAAGGAATGAGTTGGTAGTGGCAGAAGACATCCTTGGTACTTCTAGTGTTGATGCTAATATGACTGAAGGTTCTACATTTCAACCTAAGTCGAAAGGGAAGGGTAAGAAGAAGAAGAAGAAGGACTTCACCAAGTAAGAGGGTAAACAAATTGCCTTAGGGGTTGCTAACAAAGAAATAAAACCAAAGGAAAGTGTTTCCATTGTGGTGAGAAAAGACATTGGAAGAGGAATTATCCAAAGTTCAAAGCTACCAAGAATAAGGGTATAAAAAGTTCCTTTCTTTTTGAAGTATGTTTGGTATAGAATCCCATGGATTCCTAGTGTGTGGATTCAGGTTGTAATAATTATATCTGCAATTCTTTGTAGGGGTTTCAAGAGACCAGAAAGTTGAATGAAGGGGAATTGTTTCTTACTTTGGCTGATAGGAGCAAGATTCCGGTTGTAGCTGTTGGTGTTGTTAATTTATGCTTTGAGTCTAGGGTTTTAATATTGGAAGACTGTTTATTTGTACCTAATATTCGTAGGAATTTAATTTCTCAACTTATTTAGGTAAACATGGATATTGTGTTATCCTTAAAGACAATGTTGTAATAAAGAAGGGTAAAGTGTTTATCTGTTTTGGCAATATTGTGGATGGTTTTTATATTTTAAACTCTTGATAAGCATGAATTATATAATTCAGAACTAGATAATAATTCACATGTGAAATCATTAAAAAGAAAGTTTCCTTCTACTAGTGAAGCATATATTTAGCACTTGCGTTTAGGTCATATTAATTTAAATAGAATTCAAAGACTTATCAAAGATGGACTTTTACGGCCCATGGACTTTGATGGTTTTCTAGTTTGTGAATCTTGTTTGGAAGGTAAAATGACCAAACGACCTTTTAATGCAAAAGGTAGAAGAGCTCAAGATTTGCTAGAACTAGTACATTTAGACGTATGTGGTCCTATGTCAATCCAAGCAAGAGATGGCTATGAGTATTTCATTACTTTCATTGATGAGTACTCTAGATTTGGTTATGTGTACCTAATGAAACGGAAGTCCGAAGTCTTTGAAAAGTTCAAAGAGATTAGGGCTGAAATTGAGAATCAATTAGGCAAACACATAAAGGCCATTCAATCTGATCGAGGTGACGAATACCTTCTTAGAGATTTAAAGAATTACTTGACTAAAAATGGGATTATATCCCAATTGACTGCACCTGGAACTCCACAACAAAATGGTGTAGTAGAAAGAAGGAATAAGACTCTTTTAAATATGGTTAGGTCCATGTTGAGTTATTCGACTCTACCAATTTCCTTTTAGGGATATGCCTTAAATACTGCAATGTATCTTCTGAATTTAGTACCTTCAAAATTTGTTCCTAAAATACCTATAGAGTTGTGGAATGGGTGTAAGCCTAGTATGCGACATCTCCACATTTGGGGTTGTTCAGCATATATGTTAAAAGGAAAGTCTAACAAGTTACAGTCTAACAAGTTACAGTCTAAAACAGAAGTGGTATTTTTTGTAGGGTATCCAAAAGGAACTGCTGGAGGTTTATATTATAGTCATAAGGATAATAAAGTGTTTATTAGCGCAAATGCCAAATTCTTGGAAAATGACTATATGAATGATCATACTCCTAGAAGTAGAGTTGTCTTGGCTGAAATGAATGAAGCTGTAGTTGAACAACCAATGGATGAAACTAAGGATGATGTGCCTGTATTAGATACACCACAAGATATTATTCATGAGATGTCTAGTACTTTGTTTCCTTATCGTAGTGGGAGAATTGTTTGGCCTCCTATAAGATTTATAGGTTTGGGAGAAACTTATGAAATTATCTCAAAAGAGGCTAAATCAGATCCTTACACTTATGATGAAGCAATGAATGATATAAATGCACATTATTGGGTCCAAGCTATGAAATCTGAATTAGATTCGATGTATTCCAGTCATGTTTGGGATCTTACAGAGACACCTAACAACATTAAACCTGTTGGTTGCAAATGGGTTCACAAGAGGAAGAGAGGGATAGATGGAAAGCTTGAAACCTTTAAAGTAAGGCTAGTGGCGAAAGGGTATACACAAAAAGAAAATATTGATTATGATGAAACCTTTTCACTTGTAGCAATGCTTAAATCTATCAGAATTCTCTTCTCTAATACTGCTCATTATGATTATGAGATTTGGCAAATAGATGTCAAGATTGCATTTCTTAATGGCAATCTTGAAGAAGAAATCTATATGATGCAACTGGAAGGTTTCATAGCAAAGAACCAAGAGCATGTAGTATGCAAGTTGAAAATGTCCATTTATGGACTTAAGCAAGTATCTAGGTCATGGAACATCAGATTTGATCAAGCAATCAAGTCATTTGGTTTTAAACAAAATCTTGATGAACTATGTGTGTACAAAAGACATCGAGATGAAGTAGTAATGTTCCTAGTGCTTTATGTTGATGATATTCTACTTATTGGGAATGATGTATGGGTATTGTCATCAGTAAAGGTTTGGTTGTCAAGCTAATTTGATATGAAGGATTTGGGTAAGGCTAACTTTATTTTAGGGATCAAGCTTTGGTGAGATCACAAGAATAAGATGTTACGCTTATCACAAGTTGGATATATAGATAAGGATCTAGAATGATTTAGCATGCAAAAATCCAAGAAATGATTACTTCCTTTTAGACATGGAGTTCCTCTGTCTGACACCAAAGGCCTAAGACTTAAGAGGAAGAAAATATGATGAGACAAGTTCCTTATACTTCAGCAATGGGAAGTCTCATGTATGCCATGCTTTGTACTAGACCAGGTATCTGTTATTCAGTTGGCATGGTCAGCTGATATCAATCAAATCCAAGACCAAAACATTGGCAAGTTGTAAAGCATATTCTCAAGTATCTTAGGAAGCTGTTTGGCTCAAGAAATTCCTTTCTGATCTTGGTGTCGTAAGAATGGAGCAAGTTCCCATTACATTGTTTTGTGACAATAGTGGAGCAATTGCACAATCCAAAGATCTAAGGAATCATAAAAAAGGAAAGCACATTGAGAAGAAGTACCACACCATTCAAGACATTGTTGCTCATGGAGATGTAGTGGTAGCAAAGATTGAAAGTGCAAATAATCTTGTAGATCCCTTTACCAAATCGTTGCCTCAATGGACTTTCGAGTCACATTTGGAGGGAATGGAAGTTAGATTAGTGTACAATAGTCTTTAGGGTAAGTGGGAGATTGTTAGGACTAGTGCCCTTAAATCCTATTGTATGATGTTATGTACGACACTATGTATGACATGATGTATTACTTAATATTATAATTAATAAAGTTGTTTTATTTTTATCTAAAATAATAGTAATATGAATATTCGGACATTATCATATAATCCATGAGATACATAGTATGTGATTTATGTGAAAATTCACAGAAGATATAAATCACAATTTCTTTGTAAACTCAGAATTGTAGTTCGTAGTTAGTGATAAAATGAGCATTTCATCTGCGAAGACTATAACATATCAATTATGATGATTTGTCTTGATCTTGGAAGTGTAGACCTCTAGTTGGTATGATGATATGTTTTAAAAGTTAAGACATATTGAACTGGACCACTATGAGATTTATTATTCTCCTAACGACTGTCAAATGAATAATAAATCTCATGGCTTCTAATTACATGAACTCGTAATCCTAAGAGGATAATGGACCTAATCATGAAGTGTAGGTTGCTTTGATAAGTCAAGAGTAAGATCTAAAGTAACGGTTAAAACCTCAATATGTTGGGCAGCCACATTTAGTGTTGATGTAACATATATTCTCAAGATGGAATTCATAGTCTCTTAATAGAAATATAAAATATTCCCTTGAGATAAGTTTAATGGGTTCAGTTATTCAGAGAGTTAGGCCTAACCACTTTGGTAAGAAATTACAAAAGTATATATTCATGAAATTAAATTTCATAAATATATGATGAATAACTTTAAAGGATTAAACCGGGTATTCATGAATAAGATGTAGTAATTAACAAAGTGTCAATCCACATTCATGACTTTGTATTACTACGAATATTTTATGAATAAGTTGCATGTATAATAAAGTCTTGGGATATAGTTTATAAGTAAGGCCTAGAGTACAACTATATTTATATAGTAGTAATAAATATAGTTAATGATAACTTTAGACTTGTCAAGAGTTGATAAAAATGCCTGAGGCCTATTGGAGCTATTGTGTTATTGGTTCCTTTTGGTCCCACTCCAAGCCACATATTAAAACCCAATTGGAAAGACCCAAAAGGCTAGCCCAATTAGATAATTAGTTATAAGGAGAGAAAAATACAGAATTTTAATGTATGAAAAAGAGAGACATCATTGTGAAATGGTGTGTATGTAAGAGTGAGACACACTTTCATTCTCCCTTGGAAAACTAATTGAGAGACCACGCTTCGTAGGCGTTAGTGGAATTGGAGTGAAGAATATAAGTGTTCCCTAGTACTTCAATCTTTGGTTTTGAATTTTCACCGCACCAAGGTACTCTCTCTTGTTCTTGATTTCTAAAATTTACATAGTACATGTTATCAATTGCATATAAAGTAGATCTGTTAATTTTCTGCTGCGTATGTTTTGTATGTGATACAAATTTGTATATTTCCATTAAGTATCTCCTTACTAAATTGGTTAGGTCTAACACTCTAAATAACCAAACCCATTAATCTTATTTCAAGGGAATATTTTATATCTCTGTTATGAGATTATGAATTCCATCTTGAGAATATATGTTCTATCAACACTAAATGTGGCTGCCCAACATACTGAGATTTAGATCGTGACTTTAGATCTCACTCCTGATATATCAAAACAACCTACACCTTATGATCAAGTCTATTATTCTCTCAAGATTAAGAGTTTATGCAAATAGAGTGTAATAAATCTCACAGCAGTCCAATTCAATATGTCTTAACTCTTAAAGCATATCAACATACCAACTAGAAGTCTCTACTTCCATGATCAAGACAAATCATCTTAGTTGATATATTATAGTCTTTGCAGATGAAATGCCCAATTTCATCACCAACTACGAACTATAATTCTGAGTTTACAAAGAACGTGCAATTTATATCTTCTGTGACTTTTCACATAAATCACATACTATGCATCTCATGGACTATATGATAATGTCTAAATATTTAGGTTACCATTATTTTAGAGAAAAATAAAACAACTTTATTAATCATAACAGTTATACATAATGTCATACATAGCATCATACAATAGGATTTAAGGGCACACATCCTAACACAAAGGTCTTCCTCTACTTTGATGACGATCAAAGGTCCTCTTCTACTTTGATCTGGAATTGTTTAAATGTCAATCAAAGGTCCTCATCTACTTTGATGATGATCAAAGGTCCTCTTCTACTTCTATCTGGAATTGAAGGACGATCAAAGGTCTTTGTCTACTTTGATGACGATCAAAAGTCCTCCTCTACTTTGATTTGGAATTGAATGATGATCAAAGGTCTTCATCTACTTTGATCTGGAATTTGCTTTCTCCAGGAAAGGTCAAAATTTAGAGTTAGACTTTATATGATAGTTGCTTTATGGTTCCACTGCTTCTGAAATGTGTCATTTTCATCTTTCCTTTTTGGATTTGAACTTTATCAAGAAAAGCTTCAACTAACAAAAGATTTTTCTTTTGAGAAACATTTGATTTGTTTTTTTGAAACTTGGAAGTTTTGAAATTTTTATTTCAAATTTTGAGACCTTTGGGATCTAGAAATTTTATCTTGAAACCTAGAACTTAAAATCTAAAATTTTGAGCCTTAGAATTTTGAAAATTGAGGCTTGGGATTTTGATCATAAAATCTGAGGCTTGAAATTTTTATTTTTGAAAACTGAAGATTTGAGTTTAAAATTTAGGCATTTAGAATGGAAATTTAAAAATTTGGGAATGAAAATTTTGAACTAAAAACTTGGAATTTTAAAAGAAACTTGAAGACTTTGGAACAAGATTTTTTTTTTTTTTTTGGGTTGACTGAGTCAACTCAATTTGGCCCCCCACTTCCCTTTTGTCTTCTTTTTTTCTTTGTTTCATCTTTCTCTACCTCTCTTCCTCCATTGTCACTATTCATTCTCTTCTTCCCCTTGGAATTTCTTCTTCATTTCATCATTTCTTCTCACAAAAAATACTTTTCTAAGCTTCTCAAGTTTCCCTTATCCATCTCCATCAATATTTCTTAGATCCTTGTGTTTTGAGCATTTTCTTCACACACCCATTTTGGTGAAAACCCATCTTCCAAATCCATTTTTCTTTGCATCAAGATGGTTCTTCTTCCAAAGGACCTTCTTTCCTTACATTTCATGATAAGAAATATGATCCAACATTTGATTGGCATGAGGAGCATGGACTTCTTCAAGACCGTAGGACCCATGCTCCATATTGTCATGTAGACACCAAGGTGAGTTTTTCTTTTGAAAAAATGTTGTTGCATGTTTTATTGAAAGTATCATGGTGAGATTTTGTCATTTGGTTGTTTGAAATTTGGGGCATTGCTTGATTGGTTATGTTGGAAAATGTTGGTTTTGGAGCATTCTTAAGGTATTATTTTTGTGATCATGGTACAATTTGGATAATGTGGGTGGCTTATGGAATTTTGACAATGTAGGTAGATATTGATGTTGTTGGAAAATGTTTATTGGCATATGTAAACTTTGTTTTATGAACATGGCAAAATTTTTGTGGGTAAATTTATGGGGTATGAATTTTTTTTTTATATGGAAAATTTTATGGGCATGAAATTTTGAAAGAATTTGGTTGGGCATGTGATGTTGATCCTTGAAAAATTTGTGTGGCTATGATTTTGGCTATGTGAGAAATTATTTATGTATGAGCATGAGGGATTTTTTCTTGGTCATGTAGGTTTTTTTTTTTTTTTTTTGGTGGCTATGGAAAATTTTGGTAGTTGTGTATGGACATGTCAAAAATTTTGGTTGTGGTAAACTTTTAGTGGGACATTGATTTTCTTCTGTGGTGGTAAGGCATTGGATGTGAGAATATTTTTTATGGAAAATTTTTTTGTCATGTGGGTTTTAGTCATAGAAATTGATGAGTTGAATTTTTGTGTTGCAGATTCTCAAGAGTCGAGGTAGTCTCCAAATGTTGAAAAGTGCATGGGCAGCATTGTCTCCTAGCATCAAAAGCATTGTCAATGAAGCAGACTTCGGTACTTTCTTCGAAGCTCTGTTGAATAATGAGACTCATGAGTACAAAGATCTTCAATTACATCTTGCTTTGGCAAAGCACTTCTGGGACACTACTTGCACCTTCCATTTTCCATGTATTGGGGAGGTAATGTTGACATCTTATAACTTCTCTGTTATCACTGGTCTGAGGTTGGGTGGTGAAAAAATTCTTATCAATGATTCCTTTACTTCAGCCGAACTCAAACAACTTCTAGGTGTAGTGCCTTCTAGAATGAGGAGTAACAACATCCCCTTGTCTTGGCTATGTGAAAATATTCCTCATTGTGAGACTGCGGCAAAAGGTGCCCATATGTTCATGCTTCTTTTTATTGGGATTTTCTTGTGTCTGGATATAGGCAGTACTATAAATTTACGCTACCTAGAAAGTTTGAAAAGAGTTGGACAAATCCAGAATTATGACTGGGGCGGCATGGCTTATGCTACTTGATGCACTTCATGACCCATCTCTCTAGGCAGAGTCTTTCCAGATTGGGTGGGGCTCTATTTGTATGGCAGGTGAGGTTTGAAATTTTTTTTTGCTATGTGTATGTTTTGGGAAATTACTTTGGTTTTGTGATAATGATTTTGTGGCGATTTCAAGTCTAGATGTATGAGTATTTTGGAGTAGGTCATGAAATTCAGGATGAGGTTATTGGTATTTTTCCTAGATTTTTCCATTGGTTGGCCCAGTATCGTTTGTCTATACTCTCTCGGTGTTCTTTGGAGATTTGGTGCTTGGTGATTGATAATCTGACCATTGATGATGTGAGTTCTTTCTTCCTTCTCCTTTTAAATCTTTGGCACTAGGTTATGATTCAGTCTCTTCTCTTTCTGAGCTCCTTTCTGTGATTTCTCAAATGAACTTAAATCCTTGGGTTGGATGGGAGGGGTATGTTGAATGTGAGTGGGCTCTAAAACTAAATGGCCACCAAGTATTATTTGAATTTGGGCATGAAAAGTATTGGTATCTTGGTGATCGGGTGTTGCCCCAAGTTAAACATGTCTATCCTCCTACAACAACTCTAGTTCCTCCTTATCCCTCCATCTGGTTAGTCGACTTTCTGACTAATGAAAAGATTACTCAGGCTCATGTAGGCTTTGCTGTTCTAGGAATAGAAGGATCTTATTTTGAATTTATTAAAATTCGCCTGCAAGGTTGCTTGGCTAACCAAGGAGCACTTCTTTTCTTTTCTTTTCTAAAGACAAATCTTCATTTTGCAAATTCTTTCCATATTTCTGCTTGGTGACAAGATTTGCATGTTGGATTTTCAGCCTCCACCTTCTAAAGGAGAGGACGAGGGAGATGAAGAGGAAGAAATTCTTTCTCCTCATCATGTTGGTAGTTCTTCTAGTTCCTTTGCAGAGACTTATCCTCATTTCCAGGCGTGGCAGTATAATGTGATGAATCTTGACAGAACATATAATTTTATGCCCTTAAATAGGCCAAAGCACGTGCTGAATATTCCTTGGCTCGATTGGTGTGTTCTGGAATTTTTAGTTCTTTGCCCTTACTTCTTCTTGGCTCATTGAATAGTTCATGATCTGGTAGATTTGTGCTTCAGGTTAATGTGGATCTTGTGAAGGAAAGCATGCAGATGATAGGAGGGTTGTAGTCATTGGCTCGCACTCAATTTTCCCAATATGTTCTCAATGGCGCGAGCTAGGTATGCCATGCTGCTTTCTAAGTATTTCTTGCTTGAATTGTGCTTGATGGTGAAATTAACACTTAATTCTGCTGACTTTTTAGGCACATAGAATGGTGGCTGCTGATAATACCGGGAGAACTTTAGAGGAAAGGATTAGGAGCCTCGAACTTGAAAATTTCCAATACAATCCTCGCTTTTTTGCGAGTCAAGAAGGTAATACCGAAGGTGGCTCCTCTAGAGGTCGATCAAGAAGATCCTCACATAGGTGGACTCAGAGTCCTAATGATGTATGACTTGTGTTTTTATGTTTTCCTACAAAACAAAAGGAACTATTCCTTAAACAATCTTGTATTAATTTCCATGTTTTAGCTCTTTGCCCTTTGGATCATGTAGAGACTCTAATTAAGATAAGTTTAGAATTCACCTGATGAGATCTTGTAGTATCAACTTAAACTTATCTTGCTTGGTTCTATTGGAATCTACACTTACGTAAATGAGGTGGAGCCGAATGTCCCTACTTTAAAAGGAATGCATGAATTTTGGAAATCTTGATGATGATTTAAAAAAAAAATACATGTGGCATGGGTGAATGCCCCTAGTTTGGAACATAAATTCATGAGTCTAAAAAAAAAAAAAAAAAAAAAAAAACTTGATTTGTTCAGTTATGAAAACAATGTTGACAATGATGATGATTTTTTTTTTAAAAAAAATGTGTTGGATATGTCAGAATGTCCTAGTTTGATTAAAAAAAATTCTTATTGAGTGTCACGTGGTCTTTAAAAATTATTCGAGAACGTAAAACTGCATGGAATTGCATAAATGTAGGACCGAGAGGCGGCGTGCCACTTGGTGAATGAGGAGTGCCATCAGCACTTTTGGAGTGCCCTTCGACACTTCTAGAGTGTCGAATGGCACTGAGCCACATTATGACATGCCATGGTGGGCCAACTCGTCATGCTTTTTCCCTACGCATTTCGCGTTTTTGCATTTTTTGAAAGATGTTTACTTCAGTTATGATCATGAAATACTCTCTTAGTCAGCTACAAACTCTATGAAATCTATTTCAAACCTGATTGGGAATTGATGTAGCTCATATAAATAAATCCTCCTGCGACAATTCTCTGCATAAAGGTTAATAAAACACAATAATCACAAGCAAAAGTCATCCATGGATAGCAATCAAAATTTTTCTCATCCAATAATTGATGATATTAACAAATGGGTTCGTAGCTTTGATTTCAGCACAAGAACCAATTTTACAGCCTTTAAACTAGAGGGAATTAAGGCTTTAAGGAATGTCAAGATCAAGTGGGACTTCCTTCGTGCTGCTGTGAAATTTTGGGATCTAGAAGATCATGTGTTTCGGTTTAACACTGCTGAACTCTGTCCGAAAATTGAAGAGTTTTCCGCTATTCTAGGCTATGATCCAAGAGGGAAATCTATTGTAGTCCCTTGTGATCGTAGGCATAAGGAGTCTTTATTTGATGCTATCGGTCTTCCTACTTCCATTATTGATAGTATGATTGAAGTCTATATGGTGAATTTTTATGTCTCTCGGCTGATTGACAAGCGTACTTATGGGGTGGCCAACAATATGCAAAAAAAAAACTTCAGTTTGGCCTTATGCTTTGTGGAAGAATTATTACTTTGCTTTGGGAGGCATGGTTTAATGGATGCTTGAGCCATGAATGTTGTTTGCCAAACTAAGGATGGTGACAACCTTGTTTCTTTGATCTTAACAGAAACCCTACTTGGATTGGATTTTGTATTTCATGGTGGAGAGACTTTTAACATCTTAGGGAGTCCTTTGACTTAGCAGATATGGTTGATGGAGCGACTGGATATGATTGCCAAGCCTACCACTGGTAATTATGGACCTAGAAGTTTTCTTAGCAGGGCTGTAATCAAAACTGAATGTCAAACTCAGAGTGATTGGGTGAAGTTTCTGGACATGAAATCTGGTACTTCAATTCGATGGGACTGCTATTGTTGGAAGTGCCCACCCCCTCTACTGCGGTTTCTAGGATCATATCACATCTTCCTTGTTGGGTTGTGGAGGGTAACTTTCTACAGGGGTGATAGACTCTTGAGGCAATTCAAATATGAGCAAGGAATACCTAGTGGCAAAAAAAGAAGACATTTCTCTCTTGTGGACACAAATCCTACTACTATGAAGAACATGCTATTGGGTTTAGAGATGGTTGACCGGGTGGACCAATCTTTTGTCAAGGTTCACATTCACAAGATGACTATAGAATATTCTAATTGGCTGATAGATAAGATTGTTGACAAGGAAGCTGAGAGGGTTAATATGAGAAAACAATTTCTCAGAGACAACTGGGAAAGACTCAACAAAGACAACTATAAGTTCAAAAGAAGAGATAGGGATGATGAAACGCCTAACACCATAGAAATTAATGATTAGAAGATCAAGAAAAGACTGAAGACAAAGTGACCTTCTTATTTTTTGGCTTTGAGCATGTTTATTTAGAAGTTGATGTAAAAACTTTTATTTTTTAGGAATTATTTAGGGTTTGTAGGTTAGGGATTTTGTATTATGGTGTAGGCTTTTGGGGTTTGGTTTTTTTTTTTTTTAATTATTGTTTGGCTTAGGGTTTCGATTTTTGTGTAATGACATGGTTTAATGGAATGGTAAATTTTTGGAAAATTTTAGTTGATGGACAAATGGTGGGTTTTGGGAAATTGTGACCGAAACAATGCATGGTTGCCTATGTACCCCCCTGGATAGAAGGATCAGGTCATCATGTAGTTCATTGATTTTTTTTTTTTTTTCAACTTAACTTTTGCCTACCTTTTTGGGTTTTCAACCTAGCAGGCTCTCACACTTTTTTTTTTTTTTTTTTTTTTTTTTTTTTTTTTTTTTTTTTTTTTTGCCTAGGTCGCCTTTTTGGGTTTTCAACCTACCTTTTTCTTCTTCTTTTTTTGTGTTTTTTTTTTTTTTTTTTTTTGGCTCTAATTTTTTCCTAGACCACCCTTTCGGGTTTTCAGCCTAGTGAGGTTTTTTTTTTTTTTTTTTTTTTTTTCTTATGGCTTGGTTTGCAACTACCACTTTAGACATGGTACTTTTTCAATTGATCCATGTTAGTTGACTCAATGAAAGGGTTTGCATCTAAGTCCATCAACCATACTGCTTCCCCTGAGTTTATCTGCTTAATAATGTATGGACCTGCCCAATTTTGCTTGAACTTCCCGTTTGCATCTTGAACCAGGGCTCAAATTTCTTTCAACACTAAATCTCCCAACTTCAAATCTCTTATTCTTAATTTCTTATCGAAAGCTTTCCTAAGTCTCCTTTGATATCCCTAAATGTGGTCCAAGGCTTTGAGTCTTTTCTCATCTAGCATGCATAATTAGTCATATCTATTTTGCAAACAACCTGCTTCAGGGATTTCACTTTCTAGTACTGTCCTTAGGGAATGGACACCCATCTCAATGGGAAAGACTGCTTCCATCCCATATACTAATGAGTAAGGGGTGGCTCCTGTGGAAGATCGGATTGATGTTCAATACCCCCAGAGGCAATTGTAGGTGCCAGTCCTTGTAGTTCTTTGTGATCTTCTTCAAGATTCGTCCTATGTTTTTTTTAGCAACCTCAATTGCTCCATTAGTCTAAGGACGGTAGGGTGAAGACTTGTGATGCTGAATGTTGAACTGTCGCTGTAGCTTCTCTGTTTCTCCTTTATAATGTAACCCATTGTCAAAGATAATTTCATGTGGTACCCCATATCTCCAAATGATATTGGTCTGAATGAACTGAGCAACTTTCTTTGAATTCAGAACTTTGTAGGAGGTAGCTTATACCCATTTAGTGAAATAGGCTATGGCAATGAGTATGAATTCGTAGCCATTAGATGCTATTGGGTGAATCTTCCCAATAATGTCTATTCCCCATGTAGAGAAAGGCCAAGGTGATGTCAAAGTATGTAATGGCATGGGCAGCATGTGCTTCAAATCTCCATGAACTTAGCATTGATGACATTTCCGAACATAAGCCGCACAATCAGCTTCTATAGTAGTCCAGTAATAACCTTGTCTCATTATCTTCCTTGATAGAATGTGTGCATTCATATATGGCCCATAACTTGATTCATGAATAACCTCAATTATCTACTGTGCCTTTTTAGCTGGTACATAAAGGAGATGAATTCCATCATATGATCTTTTATAAAGTCTTTCACTGCAAATAATGTAACTAGTGGATAACCTTCAAATGGTCAATTGGTCGTTCTTGTCTGTAGATGGTGGGTATGTCCCATCCTTGAGGTATCGTTGGATGTCTGAATACCATTCGCCTTCTCCATTCTTTCCTTCATCTTCTTCTATTGTCATGCAGTAGGCTGGTTCTTCTTTCTTTTCCAACACTATCGGTCTGACTTCATCTTTTTTGGGTCCATCCATCATGGATGCCATTGTTGCTAAAGCATCTGCAATTTGATTTTGCATCCTTGGCACATACTAGTACTGGATCTTGCTGAATTTTAATATCCATTTCCGAAGACATTTATGATAAGGCATAAGCCTTTCTTCTTTGATCTTCCACTTGTTCTGAATCTAAGAGATTATTAAAGTTGAGTCTCCATATACTTCCAACTCCTTCACTCCTAGGCCTAAGGCTACTTGTAGACCCATAATGCAAGCTTCATATTCAGTTGCACTATTGGTGGTAGGAATGTTAAGACTACCAGAAAATGGAATGTGTGTCCCTTTAGGTGAAATTAAGAGAACTCCAATTCCACTTTCGTTTTGATTTGTTGCTCCATCAAAATACATCTTCCATGATTCTACCTTTATCCCTATGATATCTTCATCCGAAAAGTCTCCTTGGATCTCTTCAGCTTCTTTTGGTGAACTATGGGCTAAGTGATCGACAATTGCTCTCTCCTTCACAAACTTCTGAGTCTCATACATAATATCAAATTTTAACAAAAGCAAGACCCATTTAGCAGTCTTCCCATCTTTTACTGGTTTTTCCATTAAGTACTTCAATGGATCCATCCTTGCAATTAATAGAATCTTGTAAGTAAGCATGTAATGTCAGAGTTTATGGGTTGCCCAAACAAGTGCTACACATGTCTTCTCTAAGGGTGAGTACTTTTCTTCATAAGGCAACATCTTTTTTCTAATTTAGTAAATTACATTCTCCTTCCTAGTCTCCTCTAGGTATTGAGCAAGTAGAGCCCCCATTGCTGTATCTATAGTGGTGAGATACAATAACAACGGCTTTTCAAGTACTGGTGGGACAAGTATTGGTGGTTTCATCAAATAACTCTTGATCTTCTTAAAGGCTTCTTAGCACTGTTCATTCCACACTGTAGGGACTACCTTCTTAAGCAGTCTAAAGATTGGTTCGCATGTCATGGTGAGCTGGGCTTTGAACCTGCTAATGTACTACATCCTCCCAAGAAATCCTCGGATCTTCTTTTTAGTTCTTGGAGGCTTTAGCTCTATTATTGCCTTGATTTTTTCCGGATCAACTTCTATTCCTCTTAGGATTCAATCATAACTTGTAGAACTAGATTCTTTCAAAGAACTTCCTCAAAGCTAGTATGCACCCTTCACGGTCTTTGGACTCCACTATCATGTCATCAACATAAATTTCTACCTCCTTGTCGATCAAATCGTGCAACAAAGTGGTGGCTAGATGTTGGTAAGTAGCACCAGCATTCTTAAGACCAAATGGCATGACCTTGTAGAAGTATATCCCCCATGGTGTAATGAAGGAGGTTTTCTCCATATCTTCTGAAGCCATCTTGATCTAATTGTACCCTAAAAATCCATCCATAAACAATAGTAGAGCATGACCTACAATGTTGTCAACCAAGACGTCAATGTGAGGCAAAGGGAAATCATCTTTCGGGCAAGCCTTGTTCAGATCTCAAAAATCTACACACATTCTAAGCTTCCCGTGTTTCTTTGGTACCAGACCCACATTAGATAACCATTCCAGATAGTTAACCACTTTTAGGAATCCAGCATTGTACTGCTTCTCCACTTCTTCCTTAATCTTGAGAGTCCATTCCAGCTTTATGGTTAGATTTATAGGAATGTAGTGTTGTACTATATCTTTATCAATCCCAGGCATGTCTTCATATGACTAGGCAAAGACCTCCTTGAACTCTATTAGTATTGCCACTAATGCATCTTTCTCTGAAATGGTTAGGGTATTGCCCACTTGGATTATTTTGGGGCTCATCTTCAGTTCCCAGGTTAATGGGTTGGGTTTCTTCTTTTATAGGTTCTAGGTATCCATTTTTAAACTGCCCTAGTGTAGGGTTTTGCGTGGTTCTAGATCAGCAAGCCAGCTTGACATGGCTTTAAGCTCGTATTGGACGATTGTACCACAATGGGTTCCTTGATCTGCTGAATTCTGAATTCAAAGTTTTGAGCAAGATCCCCTCTTGAAAATGCTAACACCTCTGGTCATATCTACACAAGAACTGCGTGGATGTTGAGTTTTGTGTGGTCTTGATGTACTGTGCAAACTGGGCACCTATTCAGGCTCTTGCAGGGAGAGATTTCTCCTTCTCCTAATGGATATCATGAATTGCACTAGATAAAGGGAATACTGTCCATGGTTTGATAATATCAAAAATAAAACTACCCCACTATCCAGATTAAGATTGGGCCAACCTTTGGGCATTGGGAGTCATTTTTAGAGTATGACTCAGGCATCCTCTATTGGGATGAGTTCGAGAAGCTCGAAAAGTGTTTAGGGCAATAATGCTAAGATGGTATTTAAAACCTGGGGTTAAGCATTTGAATCTTTTGAGTTCAGGTCTTTTTTGAAGATGCCTGGTAATGATGAAGGGAGACTTGCATAAGCTGTTGCAATCTTAAAACCTCATTTTTTCTGGAAATTCCTTGGGAAGAAACGAATAACCCTTAAGGATTTTTTTTGGACTTGAAAAGGTTTGGGAGGATTTGAAATCCTTATTATTTTTAATCTTTAAGGGTAATCATTTTTCCCTTTTGTTTCGATTGGTTTTGAAAACCAAGTTCACAAATTTTGGAAACTCATTCATAATCATGAAAATCTATTTGAATGCAAGTACCATAAGAGGGGCTTGCTAACGCTATGTTTCCTATGCGGTTTATGAGTGTATGTGCTCAATGGCTATCATTTAACCTAAATAGGGAACATGCTTGCAAGCAAGGATTTTTAGCAAAGTGCTTATGCTTAACAAATGAGTGGGTGTCCCTTTTTATGCTTATGCAGTGAGAACTGGAATGATGTGTTTAGCTTTGTGAACTCTTCCGGTGGGTTGGGAGAGGACCCTACCCTTTTTTAGGCATCATTCCTTGGCATATGAGGATGATTCTATTATTAATGATTGACCAAATGTTCAATGTCCCACAACCGACCAATCCTCAATGATTAGTGAGGTCTTTCATTAGGTTGTAACTTGGCCTTAAGGTTAGTTAGGTGCTTGAAATGAAGGATATTAGGCTCAAAACTTTCACATATGTGTGATTATTTGGCATAAGCTCTGTAGACTAAGTAGTCGCTCTTAATTAGGAAGGACTTTCTATGGATTGTAATGTAAGGATGTGGGTTTCCTAAGCTTATGGGAAGACATTTTGGCTGTGAAATTCTTTGAAAGGTTTCTTAAAGTCAAGGCTAAACTCTCATGTATCCCCAGTGGTGTTCCTAGTCTATTGACGCCCAGCCCAAAACGGTGAACCGATGTTGAGCCTTCATTCAACCACCCGCAGTGGTGACACTCCCGCACGCGCTGGGCACATTGGAGGCCCCTCTCGAATGATCATGGTGCTTGCAGTTTCACCCGAAGCTTTGTGTTCTCTCTCTCTCTCTCTCTCTCTCTCTCTCTCTCTCTCTCTCTCTCTCGGTGGAGGAAGGTAGGTATTTGTCTACCTTTGGAGGTGTGGCAGGAATCTTGGCCAAATTTTAGGTGATAACCAAAGGTAAGTGAAGTCGCCACTGATAACACCTTAAAATGTATACTCGTTATATATTTATATGGGTGTTATCTCCTTATGGCTATGCTTAATTTGTATAATTAAGTCAAGATTTGCACTAGTCCCTATTATTTATCTTACATAATTTCTTGAATAAGATACCATTCATTGTGTGCAATTTTCCACTTTCAGGAAATCATGTGAGAAAGATGAGTTTACAGGAATTTGTGAGAGAATGGAGGCCAAACTAGAATTAATTGGAGCTAAAGGACCATGCTTAAATGTCTAAGGAGGTGCAGCTGGAGTGCTTGAATCGTCTACCATGATTGGAAGCTTCAAATAAGGAAAGAAATGAAAGAGATAAAATCTGAAAAGGGAAAATCTGATCTGAGCACCGATCAGTATTTTGGCGTATCTCTCTCCTTAAAAATCCAATTGACACAAGGCTTGATGGGTTGAAACCGTGACTTAAATATCTACAACTTTCTAGTTTTAAGTTTTTCAAAATTCTCAATATTTGAAGGCCTAAATTAACTCACAAGTTACAGCTGTAAACCTGGATGGAAATTAAAATAGTAAAAGTTTTATTTTCTTTGGACACTTTGACATTAGGGTTTGGAAGGGAGGTTGTGTAGAACGAATTTTGGCAGAGAAAACCTTGTATTTTTATTTTTCTAATGGTAGCCTAAACTCTTTGCTAGTGCTAGGGTTATGTTTCTTCTATACGGTATAAATATTTAATGTGATTCTCTCTAAGATTTTAGACCATAACATATTTGATTGTTCAATTAGATTTCTTTTGATGTATTAGTTCTTCCATGCTTTTAATAAGTTCAATCGTGTTTTTCTTATTGCTTAGATGAATTTCTAATAGTTTCAAATAGAAATCAGGTTTTAAAGTGAATGGGTTTTTCTGAAAACTTTTCTAACCGCATTATTAATCGAGGTTATCATGCGTTTTTGAATTGTCTCAGTTCAACTGAATCATAAGTTTTTAATTGTATAAGAACAATCAATTATGAAATATATATTTTCTTAGATCACAAAGAATTTCATATCGATATAGGGAAACACCCTGACGCCCTAGTATTTACATTATTGATTTAAATCAGTTTTTATTATTATTCTTGTTAACAGTCACCAAGCAAAATTATTTTTTTTCTTCACCCAAATTGTTATTTAATTATATTTTCTTTGAATTTATCCTGCTCCTTGTGGTTCAACCTCGATACTCCAATAATCATATTGCTACGATCTCCTGCACTTGGGATTGAGCAAGCAATTTTGGCGTCGTTGCTGGGGAGCTATTGTGAGTTCAAAGGCAATTTTTGGTAGCAAAGCACAACCGGTGGAAATTCTTCTGTTGGTAACTTCGTTCCATTTTTTTCCTTATTTTGTTTTTATTTTTCTGTTTGTTTTAATTTTATTTTATTTTATTTGATTGTGTATTCATTGTTGCATGAGCATTTAGGTTAGAAACGAGAGAGGCAGATTAGAAATCAGTATGTTAACTAAAGAAATTGAGGAACTCAAAATGAAAGGAAGTAAGAGTGTTAGTGCTACCTTTAGAGAGGACCCAATGGATGTGTAAAATCTGTCATGAGATAAACCATGCTACAAATGAATGTGCATCACTTTCATCATTCTTAAATGTGCCAGAAGAACAAGTACATGCATTTAATTCATATTGGCCAAATAATTCTTCATATTCTAGCAATTTTAACCCAAATATGCGAAACCATCCGTATTTGAGTTATAAGAGTGACAATGTGTTGAATCCTCCTGCTCTTCGGAATTTTAATTCACCACATGCATCATCATCATCTAGAACTTCCTTGGAGGATGCACCTAGTACTTTCATTCAAAAGCAAAGTGAGCAAAATCAAAAGTTTGAATCCATGCTCACTAGGCTAGATGAAGAGGTAAGAGAGACCAAGAGTCATATAACTAGGCTTACAAATTCATTGAGTGGGATAGAGAGAGGGAAGCTTCCTTCCCAAACTCAACCCAATCCTATCAATCAAAATCTAAAAATTGGCTCTAAGGATAAACATAAGGAAGTAAAAGTTGTGACCATTTTGAGGAGTAGTAGAGAGATTGATAATAGTTCTCCTTTAGTAATTAAGAAATCTAAGGAGATCCCAGTTGAAAAAGAGAAGGATAAAACTTAGTCACTTGGATTTGATGACATTGAACAATGCCCAATCCCTCAACCATTTCCATAAGCCTTAAAATTACCTAGGAAATTGGACACCGCATCTGATATATTAGAGCATTTGCATCAAGTCAAGATAAATTTGCCACTATTGTTTGTTATCAAGAAAGTGCCTGCATATGCCAAGGTAATTAAGAACTTATGCACCATCAAGAGAAAGCATCATGTGAAGAAGACCGCATTCCTAATAGAACATGTAAGTGTAGCTATTCAACATAAGACCCCACCAAAGTATAAGGATCCAAGTTGTCCTACGATCTCTTGTACTATTGGAGATTACATCATGGAGCATGCATTGCTAGATCTTGGGGCAAGTGTTAATTTGATCCCCTTCAATGTATATCAAAAACTTGGACTTGGTGAGTTAAAACCTACTTCAATAACTTTATAGTTGGCTGATAGCTCTGTAAGGGGGCCGAGAGGCATTGTTGAGGATGTGTTGGTGAAAATTGAACACTTTTATTATCTAGTTGATTTTATTGTTCTAGATTACCAACTTGTTTTACATCCCAGTGTCCATACCCCTATTATTTTGGGTTGACCTTTTCTTGCCACAGCAAATGCTTTAATTAATTGCAGGAATGGAAGGATGCAACTCACTTTTAGTTCCATGACTTTGGAGCTAAAAATATTTCATGTGGCTAAAAAACCACATGAGGATGATGACTGTGCTTATGTGAACCTCATTGGGGCAATGGTTCAAGAAGAGTTTAATAAGAATTGTTTTTCTAATTCTCTTGAAACTCTTCTTAATAATTCTATTGGTTCTTATGATTTAGAATGTGATATTCATATATCTGAAAATTTTTCTTTATTGGATTCCTCACAAGTTTTGGAAGAACAACAGATGATGGCAATTAATAAAGGATGGAAGCCTTGCTTTGAGGAGCTACCAGAAAATGAAAAAAAAAAAAATCATGCATTCAAGTGAAGAGGCACCATAGCTGGAATTTAAGACACTGCCCAGTGGTCTTAAATATGAATATTTAAGCCCAGGTAAGTTAAAACCTAGGTGGGATGGCCCTTTCATTATAACTGAAGTGTTTAACCATGAAGCTGTAGTAGTTGAGGACCCTAGAGATGGTAGGATTTTGAAAGTAAATAGACAAAGGATAAAACCATACTTAGGGGGAGTTATACCAAAAGAGGAGACTATGTCAATGGAGATCTCTGCCAATTGGGATGCTACGTGAACTCTGAAAGAGCCTAATGAAGTTGTACCATATTTGTTTTAATTTTCTTTTCTTTCTTTTTTTTTTTTTTTTTTTTTTTTTTTTTTTGCCTTTTGTTTTTGTTTTTGTTTTTTGTTTTGTTATTATTATTATTTTTTTTTTTTTTGTGAGCTAACATTTTCAGGTGTGAAAGAAATTTCAAAAAAAAAAAAAAAAAAAACCATTTAAATGCTTAAGGTAACTTCTTTCCTTTATACTTGAATTTATTTTGACTTTGATACGTTGAGGACAAAGCTGTAGTAGTTGAGGACCCTAGAGATGGTAGGATTTTGAAAGTAAATAGACAAAGGATAAAACCATGTAATATTTTAGTTGGGGGGAGAGGTTTACACATTTTGATGCACCTTGCATTATTTTTATTCTTTCTTTCTTTTTGGTTGCTTGCAACTTTTCTATTCTAAAAAAAACAAAAAAATAAAAATAATAAAAAACTTGAATTTGAATGCAGAAGAGATATAAGCTTTATTTTTATATCATGTGATGTAATGAATAATGCTGAGTTAGTTATACTATTTGCTATATTAAGACTCTTTTATGAAGAGCACAATTGGAAACTTTTGAGCACAATAGCCAGGTTAGTGGACGGTTAGATGTTGGATATGCATGGATCATGAACAAGCTAGATAAAAGTTGAAACTCAACCCATTTGGAGAGTTCTTGAGCATTAATTTTCTTTGTAAGAGTATATCTTTGCTTGAACTCTTAAATTCCTCTCATATGCTTCAATTTTTGTAAGAGATCTCTATATTTTTTGGTTGACTACTGGAAACATTGGGGGGATATACCATAATCCTACATATTTTTGTCCTTAGGCATGCTGGTTTATGTGGAATTTTAGGAGATGAGAACCTAAGACCACCAATTTTTTGTCACCAACTAAACAAATATTCAGCCTACCTTTACATTAACCACTGTCACCATCATTTGAGCCATGAAAAATACTTCTACAATACCACAAAACATTTTTAGAGGTATTCTCATGGGGGTTCAGGTTTTGAGCAATTGATGTGTTTAAATACCACCATTGTCTCTCTTTTCTTCAAAACAAAAATCAAAAAGAAGAAGAAAAAAAAAAGAGAAAATAAATATAAAAAAAAAAAAGAGACATACATAATCAATCAATAAATCATTAGTGTCTTACACATCTTTATGTATTTCAGAAGGGTTATATGGTTGAGTAAAGGTTATTTTGATTCAAGCTGGTTGTCATCGCTATGAGTTGGGTTTGGCTTAAATTTTCTGCATTTGATTCATATACCTCAAATTTCAAAGAGAGCAGTTTGCCTTCATGAGATTATACTACCCTTGAGCTTAAAGTCCTACTTGAACCTAAAGGTGCATGGCTAGTATGTGTTTGGGATAAAAACTAGGGATGAGAATGGTATTAACCTCATGTTTCCAGGAATTCAACATCCTTTCCAAGAGATCTTTTTCCGTTGTTTTAGTGATTGTTTTTGTATACACATGTGATATTCTTAAAACTCCTTCTTTCCTTTTTGTTCACATGTGATTTGAAGAGAGAAACCATTACTTCTATGTGTGTTCTTTCAGAGTGTTAATGACTTAAGAGAGGTCTTGGATTTGAGGCTCTAATCTAGATTATTCTTGGTCTATGCATGTTTGGAAAAGACGGTTTGATTGGATGGGCTATGCACACACACACTCCAAATATGATATATAGTATCCCAACTCAAAATTAAAAGTTCATTTGTATGATATAATGATAATGCAGACTAACATTTGCTGCAGGAATTTTTAGGAAACCTTTGACTTTTATGGGTAGAGTCACGAGAGTAAACTCATCCACTCGAGTGACCTCGGGATTCAAAGACTTGCTGCACATAGGAAGTGTACTCATGTAGCCTACGAAAGTGGCTTGTATTTTAGTTTTTATTTTTCACTTTTAGTAGACATGGGTGCTTTGTGGATTGTAGGGACTACCAAAATTTAAGATGGGGGGTGTGATAACGCCTTAAAATGTATACTTGTTATATATTTATGTGGATGTTATCTCCTTATTACTATGATTAATTTGTATAACTGAGTCATGATTCACATTAGTCCCTGTTATTTATCTTTACATAATTTCTTGAATAAAATGCCATTCATTATGTGTAATTTTCTACTTTTAGGAAATCATGTAAGAAAGATGAGTTTATAGGAATTTGTGAGAAAATGGAGGCCAAACTAGAATTAAGTGGAGCTAAAGGACCATGCTTAAATGTCTAAGGAGGTGCAGCTAAAGTGCTTGGATCGTCTACCATGAGTGGAAGCTTCAAATAAGGAAAGAAATCAAAGAAGCAGAATTTGAAAAGGAAAAATCTGATCTGATGGGTTCGAAAATCCAATTGACACAAGGATAGATGGGTTCGAACCATGACTTAAATATCTGCAACTTTTTAGCTTTGAGTTTTTTGAAATTCTCAATTTCTGAAGGCCGAAATTAACTTACAAGTTACCGCTGTAAGCCTGGACGGAAATTAAAATAGTAAAAGTTTTATTTTCTTTGGACACTTTGACATTAGGGTTTGGAAGGGAGGCTGTGTAGAACTAATTTTGGCAGAGAAAACCTCGTATTTTTATTTCTCTAATGGTAGCCTAAACTCTTTGCTAGGGCTAGGGGTTATGTTTCTTCTATATGGTATGAATATTCAATGTGATTCTCTCTAAGATTTTAGACAATAACATATTGTTCAATTAGATTTCTTTTGATGTATTAGTTCTTCCATGCTTTTAATAAGTTCAATCATGTTTTTCTTATTGTTTAGATGAATTTCTAATAGTTTCAAATAGAAATCAGGTTTTAAAGTGAATGAGTTTTTTCTGAAAACTTTTCTAACTGCATTATTAATCGAGGTTATCATGCGTTCTTGAATTGTCCCAGCTCAACCAAATCATAAGTTTTTAATTGTATAAGAATAATCAATTATGAAATATATATTTTCTTAGATCACAAAGAATTTCATATCGATATAGGGAAACACCCCAATGCCCTAGTACTTACATTATTGGTTTAAATCAGTTTTTATTTTGATTATTATTATTATTCTTGTTAACTATCACCAAGAAAAATGATTTTCTTCTTCACCGAAATTGTTATTTAATTATATTGTCTTTGAATTTACCCCGCTCCTTGTTGTTCGATCTTGGTAATCCGAAAATTATATTGCTGCGATCTCCTGCACTTGAGAGTGAGCAAGCAGCCACCAATCATTGGGTTTTTCTAAGGTGTTATTCGTCACCTATAGTTGATTTTATTACCAATCCTAGGCTAACAAAAATGGCATTTTTTCTAATCTAATTTGGATGGCAAAAAATATTGATTCTTGAGTGCGGAAGTTTGGTTACGTGTGAGGAATGTGTTAGGCACCCCACAATGTCTGTCCAAGGACAGTCTTTTGTTTTGATAAAACCTTAATTTTCAAAGATTGGCAGTAAAAAACATGATTTTAGCATTGGCTTTCGGGGCTTTACATGCATCGGGGGCTTTGAGGTTTGGCTTTTGAATGGGTGTGATCCTAATCTATGCTTTCCTATGGCATTTAAAAGTACCAGATTTCCATGGAAAAAATCCTACGAAATGTCACCTTATTTTCACAGCGAAAACTAGGCATCACTTTGGCTTAGGTGACATGGACTGTGACAATCACATTGGAAGGTTCGAGCAGGTATATATATACATACATCATGCACAATGCAAGCACTCAGAGCAGGAAAGTAAATGCCTACATCCCTAAAGCATGGACCAAAATATAGGTGCAGGGAAGTAATCAGGGGTCGCCATAATCTACAGACGAGGACGAATGGTACGCGGCATGATATACTTAATACAACTAATCTAAGAGAGAAAGGAGGGAGGAAGGAAGGGGGTTTTAAAAGAGTACATAACCCAATGGGAGAGGCTAGACCCCTAAACTAACTAAACATAGCCGCTCAGCTCATATTTGTGATAGGCCAAGAATGTATTGACACCTTGTGAAGAGTTAATTGATTAATTAGCCAAGTTTATTAATTAATCAAATTAACATGCAATGTACATGGCAGCACAAAAAAATCACCAACTAAAATATAATACAGTGAAAAATAAAATCGACACGATGATTTGTTTATGAATAGAGAAAACCTTCGAGGCAAAAACCCCACAGGGTGATTTTAAGGTCACTACTCCCGAGAATTCACTATTATCATAACAAGCGGTTCCAAGTAAAGGAATCTCATTATCCTATACCAACCTACAGTTGAACCCTTACCCCAATACTTAATCGAACTTGTTACAATCTCTCCTTGTATTGCATGGCTCCTAGTACATGACTAACCAAAAGATGCGCAGATCCTAGTACATGACTTGACACCAACTTGAGAAGGATGTTGGCTGCAAAGTTATTTAGTTTATCACTCGATGAAGATCACAAAGTTGCTTGGTCATAAAACCCTACGATGTATAAACATAGCAGCTTCTTCAAGATGAACTAAAGCAAACTATGTTTCTGGTCACTATTTGCATGAAACAAGAAAACAAGCAAACAAACAAAAAGGCAGACAAGCAAGAAAATGAACAAAAGTGATGTCCGCAAGGGACCAATGTGGGTTCGGATCAAATGTCCATAACTTCATTGTGTTGAAGCATGGACAACACACTAGCAAGCAAGACTCATGCATGGATATGTAAGAAAGCATGTAAAGATGCATAGAAAGCCAACGGGTGGCACAAACAAACATGGCAAGCATATCATTGTACGAAGCAACCCGACATTCAGACATACATCCCAAGTGATTACACCCAAACTAGGCCTCAAAGGCGTTGGATGTAACCACACAACCACAAACCTGCTAAGGGAGTTAAGCATGGCAAAGCCTTGAATTAGAGAGGCTAACATGGAAGATAGAGCATAGACGCAAGCAATAGGCCAAGGCATACGGATGAGGATCAAGACCATAAGGTCAAGATTGGATACGAACCAATAGGTCAAAACACAAGAAAGAGTGACAAAAGTGACAAAAGGGCTACAATAGCACATCGCATGACAAACATAGCCTAGGCTTAGGCACACAAACATGGCATGGAGTGCACAAGCACATGAAAGATGGCATAAATCATGTAGAGATCATATATCTAAGCATGTAGGCATGTGAGAACATAGATCAAGACAAGTAGGCATAGAAACATGCATGTAGACATGTAGGTCCTAGCACATAAACATGGAAGAACATGAATCCAAGCATATAAGAATGGAAAGACAAGGATCTAACCATACAGCTTGGAAATGTACACATAAACACATACATCCAAACAAGGCATAGGCAGAAACATCATACAATCATGTGAGCATGTAACCCTAACATCAACATAGAACGAAAAGGGCAACAAAATATGGGAAAACATGGAATAAAGCATAAAACATGTATATCAAGAAAAATAAAATATAAACAAGCATGGGAGAACATAGATATAAGCTAAGAACATGCTAGGAGCAAGATAAAGCAAGAAACATGCTAAGGAAAGCAACAAATCACGTTATTAAGGCAAAAAGAGCAAGATAAATGCTATAAAAAGGTTTAGAAAGTTAGGGGTGTGGATAGTAGCTAAAAGGCTACATTCACACCCCTAAACCCTAAATCCTAGATGTAGAACCATGTAAAAGAAGACTGGGTGCAAGAACACTAACTTGTATTTTTGGTGAAGAAGGAAGCATCAAGAGGTTTGATGTGCTTTTTGAGGAGTTTTTGTGTTTGGAAGAGAGGAAAAAATGAGTAGAAAAATTCCAGGCAAAGTAGGCAACTTGGGGAGCCTCCTTTTTCTGGTCTGGGGGTGACTGGGCTATTTATAGCCTCAACGCGCTTTTCGAGGCGACGGGCCTTTTAGGGCCACCACCCTCAAACTTCCTTGAATAGGTTTGATCTTGAAACCTTTGGAAAGATCTTGACTTCTTGATTTTGAAAATGTATGGAACTTGAAAATCCAATAGTTGGATCACAAGTTATAGCTCTGGGAAGTTAGTGGTGCATTGATTGGTGCATCAACCTAGTTTTCATGATATCTCAGCCTCTCTAACTCCAATTTCGACCTGTGAATAGTAATTGGAATGAGAATTTTATTATATTTGCAATGAAGTTGGTTTCAACCCATTCTGACGGCCAGATCAAAATTAGGGTTTCTGGGCCCACTAGGGGTATTTTGGTCATTTTGCCTAGAAAAGGCACTTTGGGTGCTCCGGTGTTCGAACGGGCTATACCACGTCAGTCTAGATGTTTTCGTGGCCCCATGGAGAGAAATTTATATTTTTGGGTTTTTCAGGGTTTGACACCCAAATCGAGGGCAGACAAAATAAGGTATCAACAAGATTCTTTCAAAGAAATTTTGTAAAGTTGATATGTGCCCTTCAGGGTCTTTGGACTTCACTATTGTGTCATCAACATAAATTATTACTTCTTTTTGGATGAAATCATGCAATAGAGTAGTGGTTGCACGTTGGTAAGTAGCACCAGCATTCTTAAGGCCAAATGGCATGACCTTGTAGCAATACGTCCTCCACGGAGTAATGAAGGAGTTCTACTCCATATCTTTCAGAGCCATCTTTATTTGATTATATCTCAAAAAACCATCCATAAATGACAGCAAGGCATGTCTTGCTTTGTTATCAAACAAGAAATCAATTTGAGGCAAGGAAAAAATCGTCTTTCAGGCTAGCCTTATTAAGATCTCGGAAGTCTACACACAGTCTCACTTTCTTATCTTTCTTTGGCATTAGAACCACATTAGCTAACCATTTTGGTAGTTGACCACCTCAAAAATCTTCCATTGTACTATTTCTTAACTTCTTCTTTGATTTTGAAAATCCACTCTGGTTTCATTCTTCTTAACTTCTATTTGACCAGCTTCATGGTAAAATCTGTTGGAATGCAGTGTTGCACTATGTTTGTATGAATCCCAGGCATGTCTTTATATGACCATGCAAATGCCTCTTTGAATTTTGTTAGTAGTGTGACTAATGCATCTTTCTTAGAAAAGGTTACGGTGTTGCCCATTTGTATCATCTTAGGTTCATCATCAGTTCCCAAGTTAAAGAGTTGGATTTCTTCTTTTATAGGTTCTACATGCCCTTGTTTTAATTCCTTATTATTAAAAGTTTCTTTACCAATTTCCAAAATAAAAACATTCAAAGCCAACAAATGAGTAGAATCATAATTCACATTATAAGGAATAGAGTTCTTAACAGACTCATCAAGAATGGACTCTATAGGAATACGATCACAAATGGGCTTAACAAGAACAAGCAGACACAGACTCGATAGAAATAGAGACAATGTTTTTGGTAGGAGTGATTGCCTCAACAATTTTGATCTTCTCTAGAGAGTCTTCCATGGGGTGGGCGGCTCCCTCCCATGCCAAATTCTTCAATTCGATTATGGTTTCAACAATGGCAGCTGGCTTCTAGTGAGTTCCTTCTTCCCTCAAGCTTTTGCCATCAATCTCCATATTTATAGGACTGTCAGACACATAAGCATCTAGACGCTTTATGCTGTCCATCCACTCACCAACTAGATCTTACTTCCCTTTGTTGCTTAGGTGGATGTATTAGGGGAGATATTCTAACTCATTCCCTCCTTTTCTCTCGTCTTCATCTTCAAGATTCTCCAAAGTTAGGTTTCTGAAATTTTGGATCATCAGTTTTCTATCTAATGTGGCCAGTGTAGTATCTATGTCATCTTCTTCCTTAGTGCATGGGGTCAATAAGCCAAGTTCTAAATTGTGGAATTACCTTAACTCAAGAATTTCTCTACCATGCTTGTCATATCGAGGGCCTACTCTTGAACTAACATTAGTAACACAGCTCCAATCTGAGGGCCACCCATAAGGGTATTCATCATAATCTATACCTTCAGCTTCTACACCTTCCTTTACTTCTTCATTTTCAACTTTCACATCATCTCCTAGATCTCCACCTTAATTTCCAGATCATTTTCTTCATCTTCAGCTTCTGTACCAACCTTTATATCTATAGGCTCAACTTCAGCATCATCCTTTATATCTCCATCATAGTAGTCCACGACATCATCAAAGTGGTCTTCATAGAAAGATCCTACATCTTCATCCTCTCTATCACTAGAAGGTTCTCCTCTATCATTGCCACTATATTGGCTATCATAATCTTCACTACTGCTACTATCACTATCACTATCACTGTTGTTGTTGTCCCCACTATCTCCACCGTCACTACTACTACCACTCTTGCTGTTGCTACACCATCATCACTAAGGGCTTCTCCTCATTCCTCGTCTTCATCATATGCTCTTGCTTCAACTTTTGGCAAGCCTCCCAGTACTTTTCTTCTTATATATTACAGATGGCATCTCCCAGAAGCGTAGTCATTGCATCAGGGTCCATGTAATCAGCCCAATTAGTTGGGACCCAATTTTTGTCTTCTTTCTTTAGTTCTAAAAGCTTGTTGCCACAATCAAAGAATATCTCAAACCCAAGCACCATTGTTTCCAACTCAGGATCGTATCTCGGTTCAGGGAATCCCCAATAGCATTGACTATCTCCAGCTTTGACAAATTTTTTGTTCAATGTGGGAGTGTAAGGCTTTAGGGGTTCCGGGTAACAAGGAAGTCCCTTTGCTTTGACCTTTGCACGGGCCATTTTCTCACCTCCATTTCTAGCAAGTCGTCATCAGTTCGCTTATAACCTAGCCCAAAAGGTGGTGTGGTAGTAGGAATTATCGAAACTTGAGTGGTTGCATCTTTCACAATCTTCCCTAAGTTTATCCCTGGAAGATAATTAATTCTCTTCACCATTTCCACCACATTGTTATTGCTATAGGGAGCAAAGTCCATGGGAATCTTTTCCACCTCTTCTTCTCTTCTTCCAAAACCAAGCTTCTCACTTTCAAAGCCATCCAAGGTTAATGGCTCCTTCTCAGAATCAATACCGAAAATGGGCTTTAGTATGGCCAAAGTATCGCCATATATGGTAAATATGGCGCCTTCATATGAAAACTGAACCTTCTACTATAGGGATGAAGGTACGACCTCTGTATCATGGATCCATGGTCGCCCAAGGAGCATATTGAAGCATGAGGTTATATTCAGCACTTGAAATTCCAGTTTCTTCATCATTGGCCCTATGCTAAGCTCTAAAGTCATAATTCCCAAGACCTCTTCTCTACTATTGTCGTATGCTCTCACATGCTGATCAAATGGCACAAAATCCTCAATACTTAGGCCCAGGCAACTTACAGTCTTTAAAGGACATACATTTAAGGCACTTCTGTTATCAATTAGGACCATTGGGATCCTTTTGCCTTTGGCATCTATAGTAATGTGCAATGGGTCATTGTAGTGCTTCCCTTTCTTTGTCAAATCTTTGTTAAAGTAGGAAATAATGAGTTCCCTACTTATAAATCCAAGCATAACATTTACATCTTGAGAAGTGGTGGTTGTAGGGACTTGGATTTGATTGAGAAGGTTTACCAAATTCTGGCGGTGCTTGTATGAGGCCATGAGTAAACCTTATAAAGATATATTGGCTTGCGTCTTCTGTAATTACTTGAGGACCTCATCCTCTTCAGCGGGTTTTTATTGGGTAGATTTGTTCAAGGCTTTTATCGGGTTGTTTATCTCTAGGTGTGGTTTGAAGTGTCTCCCCTCTCATGTGATGTGAGCAATTTTTGATGGGTCATTTAGTTCAATATCATGGGGTTTGGAGTTTCTCCCCCATATACAGGTGTTGGGTTTAATTAGGGTTTAAAGTGTTTCCCCCCATATGTGGATGTTGGGTAATTTGGGGTTTTTGTAGCATCTACACTATATATCATACCCTGCAGTGGATGTAATACCCATAAATTCTTCCCATGTCATTATAAAGCACTTAGGTAAGTCATAAATTAACTCAAACGGGTCCTTTTCTCCTTTCTCTCCAGTCATCAAGCAATTAATCCTCTGTCCTCTCCCAAAATTGTCGTTAGCCAAGGGATTATTGGTGATGCTAGGCCTTGCATGGCAAAGGCTAAAACACTTGTCAGTGTCGTGGCCTGGGTCTTGATGGTAGGCACATCTTTTACTCACATCAAATCTTATAGGTAATAGGTTTGGAATTAGTCTTGGGTCTAAAGGTTTTAGCAACCCCTTTGCATTTAGCTTTTCAAACACTTGACTTATTGGTATATATAGCTCGTGAAATTCCCTTCTAAGCCTTGAAGGTGGCTCTTGTGATATTTGCACTAGGGCAATAGGAGCAATAAGTTGGTAGGGATCATTTTTATATATATTAGAGACTTCTGCAGTTTTAGAACTAGACCCTAAATTCTTTTTAAATCTCAGTGCATCTTCATTTTTTATGGTGCCATTATTTATTGCATCCTTAATTTAGGTACCAGCAACAATTAAAGCTTTAAAATTCGGAAAATACTAAGCAAACAAATGCTTATGGTACATAGGTAACAAGTTTTTTATAAGCATGGTTAATTTTTCTTCTTCACTTGGCCAATTCATCATTTGTGCTGCTTTGGACCTCCATTTAGTAATAAAGGCGAAAAGGACTCTTTCGGCTCTTGTTTAGTGGTCTCCAAATCTCTCCTTGTCAAGTCCACCTCTATATTGTACTTGTACAGATTGTGAAACTCACTACAATTACCTTCCTAGTCTCTTGCTCTATTGTCTTAAATATTGAGGAACCACCTAGGGGCTGCATGGCCTGCATGTACCATCGAACTTATCCAATGTCAGCATCTTGAACTTAAGAGACAATCTCACATCTAGAAAATTCGAGAGTGATTAATAATCCATGAGGTCCTCCATCTTGCGAGCCCTTTTGATCATCTCTTCCATCTTATTTATCCTCTCATTAATCTTTTCCTCTTGGCCACCCCTCAAGTTCTAAAATTTCTATACAATAAGGTTCATGTCTTCCCTCAATAGTTAGATGTTGTAACTATAGAGTGCCTTCTATGTTGATAGGGCTCAATACTGTGATAGGCTTGGAACTCAAATTGCTAGCTTGAGTGTCATCTTTGGATTCTCTTTGGAGTCTTCCCTCTGATCTTGACCAAATTCTCCTTAAGAAAAGGCTTGGTTGGGTCAAACAAAGCTAGGTCCCCATCTACATCAATCTATCAACCAAGCAAAAACACACAACATGCAATGCAATTTTAACATGGACCGCACTAAGGATAGGTTCAAAGTCATCACTTTGTAGGGTGGGTTTGTTGTTTTATTGTCCCATAGCTAGGACGTTACACCTCCCAACTTGTAATGTGATGAACATTATGTTGGTCCTAATGACATGGTCTATCCTTTGTAGTCAACAAAAAATGATCTAGTGACTTTGGACTATGAGTTGGAGAGTTTACCACTAGGTACCTGAATATAATGAAGACCGGTGATCCATGGTTACTACCACCATATCTTGAGATGGTGGAATCTATATTTTTTTGATGAATTCGCACCATCTAGAGAAAGTTTTGTGGCCAAACCCTCTGGTAATTTCATGCTAAAATGGGAAGACATTGAAAAAAAAAAAAAAAAAAACCCCAAATTATGATGCAGCAGAAAGCAGTACAAGCTAAAGCAGATTATAATGAACCCACCCACAGTACAAGCCCTAGTGCATAAAAAACCATTGTTACTACATTTGGCTTCAAGCTCATTAGCTATTGGGGTGTTAATAGCTCAAGAAGATGGAGAAGGCATGGAACAGTCTATGTATTATATCTGTCATGCCTTAAGCGATGCTAAATGTGTTACCCTAGAGCGCAAAGGATCTATCTGGCAATCGTTTATGTGTCACAAAGACTTCATCACTATTTCCTAGACTATGAGATACACCTCATGACAAAATCCCATGCTAGCAAAGTGCTTTTGTGACAGCCTATCCTATCTGGCAGGATATCGTAGTGGTTACTACAGTTATCCTAGTACGATTTAAAGGCAAGAACAACCAAAGCCATAAAGAGTCAAGCCATAGCTAACCTATTGGCCTAGTTCCTAGGAGAAGAAGAATTTCCACTAGATGGTGAGGTCCTTAAGGAAATGGCTATAGTAGAAATAACAGTAGTAGAATGGACCATGATATTCAACGGCTCTTCCACAATAGACTCGAGAGGTGCAAAAGTGGTTTTGTTTCATGGAGAAAGAGAGATCGTAGCTCTGTCCTTCAAATTGGACTTCCTGTTAGGACTTATGTGATTCATGTTAGAAACATATGTCAACATGTTATGTAATTGGCTAGTCCTTTGACAGAATGCACTTTACTTGTAATTAGGTAGATCTAGAATAGGTCTAGTACTTTAAGAAACATGTTGTTCATGTCTAGTATTAAATCCATGAAGATTGGACTAAGAAACAAGTGAAGAGAAGCTGTTCATTAATGCTAAATAGATAACTCGACAGCTGCCGACAGATAGCTATTTATTGAGGTTTAATGAGTCACGACAACTGCTGACAGATAGCTATCTATCGAGAATTATGAAATCAGAATTTTTAGATCTAATTTTTGGCCCATGCTGATATGTATGTGTAAGGGTTTCTTTTCTCACAACCCTAGACATATATAAGGCTTATTTTAAAGGCTATCACATAGGAGAATACAAGGAGAACACATACAAAAGGTGACCAATGCCTTATTCTCTCTGAAAGAAGCTACTGCATCTTCACTCCTTAGGGTTTTGTAACCAAGTGCTTCTTGATCTCCATTGTTGATGAAGTGAAGAAATTTGTAGCCAACATTCTTCTTCCTCAAGTTGGTGAGTGAGTCATGTATTGGGATTCGTGCAAAGAAGTTAGTCACGTACTAGGATCCGTGCATCAAAAGGGTGGCGTTCATATATTGAAGAGTTCAGAAGTTCTGAAGCGGTAAAAGGTTTCTACTATAAGTTTATCTACGAAGATTGTAGAGTCTAAGGACAAAGGTTTTGTACTAGATCTAAAACTTCTCTTTACTATAGCGAATTGCTTTTTGGGAAGGTTTCTCCCCAGGTTTTTTACTGTGAAACTAGTTTATTTCATTGGTTTTCCTAGGTTATCATATCTTGTCTTATTTATTTTTCCGCTGCATATGATTTTGACATGATATTGATATTTTTTTTGTTTTAACATGTTTTATTCATAATAAATCTAATTAACAAGTTGAGTTTAAAACTTTTTAATTCTATTAATCGAGGTCTAAATTTCAAGACAGTTCCCATGCTCTAACAATACTGCAGAGAATTAAGCCTACCAAACCGGGTTAGTTTTTGCTTTAGAAATGGGAGTCCAACACTTAAAGGTTGTAGGTGATTCCAACTTGGTTTGCCAAGCAAAGGGAAGCCTTTCCTTGAAGAAGCCATCCTTGGCCCCTTATAGGACACTAGCTTAGAAGATGGAAGACAAATTGTGCACATTTGAGATAGAGCAGGACCAACAAAGCGTGAATAGGTCTATAGATGCGCTTAATACATTGGGATCAAAATCCTACCATCCCTAAAGTCCTTAACTACTACAACTCCATGTTTAAATACTTCCCTTACAATCACCTTACGATCAAAGGGCCATCACACCTAGGTTTTAGCTTACTTGGGCCCAAATATGCATAATTACGACTACCAGGTAGTGTCTTAAGTTCCAACTGTGGTGCCTCTTCACTTGAATGCATAAGCTTTTTTTCATTCTTTGGTAGCTCCTTAAAGCAAGGCTTTCATCCTTCATTAACTACCATCATTTGTTGTTCTTCCAAAAGCTATGAGGAATCTAAGAAAGAAACATTTCCAAATACATGAATATCACATTCTAAATCATAAGAACCAATAGAATTATTAAGAATGAGGATTGGAAAAAAAATTCTTATTAAACTCTTCTTGAACCACTATTCAAATGAGGCTCACATAAGCGTAGTTATCATCCTCATGTGGTAGTTTAGCCACATAAAATATTTTTAGCTCCAAAGTCATGGAACCAAAAGTGAGTTGCATCCTTCCATTCTTACAATTAATCAAAGCATTAGCTATGGCAAGAAAATGTCTACATAAAATAATAGGGGTATGTAGACATCGCATTTCATACCCCTTACGACTCGAGCCCCCATTTCCTAATGATGGTAAAATTATAAAGCTCAAGGTTGGTTTAAGGCCCAATTAGATTATAAATTGACTTGAGGAAGGTTTTTTTAAATGAAAAATGTAACTCTTTTATGAATAAAATAAAGTTATTTTTGGAAAATAAAGACCACAAAAACCCTAGGGCCGCGTACGCATACATGTGTATGCGTATGCAGGTTTGATGTATGTGTACGCATACACGTGTATGCGTATGCAGGTTTGATGTATGTGTACGCATACACTAGCCTACTTACATAGCTAGGGTTCTAGAAACTATGAAAGACAAGTTTTTCTACATTAAAACTAACGTTTGGAATTAATCCCACATCATCTAGGAGCTGTTCTAAGCCCCCATTTTTCAACTATATAAAGCCTAACATGGTAAATTTCAAGGACAAACACAAAAAATCCTAAGGGAAAACACAAAGATTCACTAGAAATAGTGAATCAAAGAGGAATTTTTTCACTAAACATCCTCAAGTATTTTCTGATTAGGGCCTTTTCTGGCCTTGATCATTGAGTTCTATGATTACTAATCACTTTTGTATTTGATTGTGAATAGATTGACTGAGGGGAACAATCAAAATCAAGTTTGAAAGCCTTCTTGTTTGAGGTATTGAGTTCTAACCCTTTTCTTTCCATATCTTTGATTTAATTATGTTTTCCTTTTGTTTTCTTACTTTGATTATGTTTTAATATGTTTAGGTAGCCTAGGGTTTAGTAGTTTTCTATTTTAAAGCATGTTAAGTTGTTAGTTTCTTTAGTTTTAAGTTCTATTCTATTTTTCTGTTTCTGGGTTAGGGTTCTAGGGTGTGTTCATGTGTGCATGCTTCTTGCATGCCTACGCAGACTCAAAGTATGTGTTTGCATACAACTGGCCTGCGTCCACAGGCCTATATATGCGCATGTATACTTGTGCCTAGAAACCCTAATTTGAGTTTTTCTTCTTCCGTTTCTTTATTTCTATCACATAATATGCCTCTATTTTGACCTTTTTTATGTTTTTGAGTCCGTTTTTCTCTGTTTGATATACTAGATTAATGTTTCTTTCCATTTCTTGTTTTGATATAATATGAACATGTATTAATACGATCATGCATTGATACATAGGTTTATGATGCAGTAAGGTAAGTCATGCATTCATATAAACATGCATTTTGGATGTTGAACACAACGAATATGTTTGTTTGATGCTTGGATACTATGCTTAGATGTTTCGGCTATATTTGGTATCAATACCTTGCTGCCATGTCCATGTTTCTGCCTTGTGATATCTTGTTTGCTTGCTGCCTTGGGTGAGTTGATATGATATGCATAATAGATGTATACTAGGTTTGATGTAAGTTGCCATGATAGGTGTATATTAGGAATATGGGATGATTTATGCCATGTTACTTGTTAGATGTATGCTAGTGTATGTGTGTATATGTGAATTTAGAATAACGATGTTAAATATGCCTTTAATGAGATTAAGACGTAAGACACAATAAGTGGAATCTGACCCACCGGTCGGGTGGTTTTGGGTGCCTCACACCTTCCCAAAATCGTACTTAAACTCCAAACCCATACTCTAATAGCAAGATTAGTCCTTCCAAGTAAGGGTGTTATATATATGGTTCCTATACCTAATCTAAGTGGTGACTCCATCCGTTCTCTACCCCGGTCCATTTGGCCGAGGCATACTCCCCTTTTCCTTAAAGAGGAGAACCATTGCGCCAACAATGGTGACTCTACTAAGGATAGAGAGTTTGATTCTAATGTGTCTTATTTTTTAATCTTAATAAAGGCTTTTTCAATATTTGTTTGAACACACTTTCACATGGTTCTTTTGTCCCTTTACCTTGGTTGGTGATAAGTGGGAAGATGAGTATACTTCATTCTAGCCAAAGTCTTTCGAAGTTTATCTAACCAACTCACAATCTGTCCCATTGCCTATGATGGGCTTTGAGTATGCTAATGGTTTGCCACCAATCCACAACGGTCCTTTTAGGCCCATAATTGGAAACATGGCCCACTTAGTTGTGAGTGACCTACTTATCTATCCTTTTACCTCTAGGGCACCAGCCTACACTTAGAGAGATTCTAGGTCCTACCAAAAAGAGGGTACCCTTTATATCTCTTGCATATATCTCATGTTCACCTAATTCTAAAGGACAAAAAAAGATCAATGATGTAAAATTGAAGAATGACTCAAAAGTTTTGGCATACCCGAAGATGATTGGGATAAAATAAAAAAGAAATTCTCACATATAAGAGGCTTATCGCAAAGTCAAAAGGTATATCTTAATGTGAAAGGTTCATAAGACAATATCCTAATTGCTATCTTAACGTAAAGTTATATTATTTAAGTAAAGAAACAAGAATGAAAAGAAAGAGAAAAGCTTTTGGAAAAGCTTTCGTAAAAGTTAAGTTGGTTCTTTTTAATATCAAGTTTAAAATTGATATTAACATGCCAGTCATGGTCATAAATCCGGGTATTGAGTTTGGGTCGTGACAACTAAAACCCAAGATGTGTGGTCTCTCAATCAGTTTTTCAAGGGAGAATGTCAAAGTGTGTAACACTTACATACACACCACTTCACTATGGTGTTCTATCTCTCTTACAAAAAATTATGCATATTTCTCCCTTTGTATCTAATCGATTACCTAATTGGGCTGGCCTTTTGGGCCTTTCCAATTGGGCTTAAGTGTGTAGTTTGGAGTGGGACCAAAAAGGACCAATAAGACACTAGCTCCAATGGGCCTTGAGCTTTATGTCAACTCTTGACAAATCCAAAATTACCATTAACTATATTTAATACTATTATATAAATATAGTTGCACTCGAAGCCTTATTTATAGATTATATCTCAAGACATTATTATATATGCAACCCCTTCATAAAATATTCGTAGTAATACAAAGTCATGCATGTAGACTACCACTTTGTAAATTACTACATCTTAATTCTTTGAGTACCCGGTTTAATCCTTTAAAGTTATTCATCATATGTTTATGAAATCTAATTCCATAAATATATATACTTTAGTAACTCCATACTAAAGTGGTTAGGCCTTACTTTCTGAATAACCAAACCCATTAAACTTATCTCAAGGGAATATTTTGTATCTCTATTAAGAGACTATGAATTCCATCTTGAGAATATATGTTCCATCAATACTAAATGTGGTTGCCCAACATACTGAGATTTTGATTGTAATTTTAGATCTCACTCCTAATATATCAAAGCAACCTCCACTTTATGATCAGGTCCATTATCCTCTCAAGATTAAGAGTTCATATAAATATAAGTCGCGAGTTTATTATTTATTTGACAGTCGTTAGGAGAATAATAAATCTTACAGTAGTCTAGTTCAATATGTTTTAACTCTTAAAACATATTAATATACCAGTTAGAAATCTCCATTTCCATGATCAAAACAAATCATCTTAGTTGATATGTTATAGTCTTCGTAGATGAAATTCTCAATTTCATCACCGACTACGAACTATAATTTTGAGTTTACAAAGAACTTGTGATTTATGTCTTTTGTGACTTTTCACATAAATTACATACTATGCATCTCATAAACTATATGATAATGTCCGAATATTTATGTTACCATTATTTTAGATAATAATAAAACAACTTTATTAATACAACATTAAGTCATACATAATGTCATACGTAACATCATACAATAGGATATAAGGGCACACATCCTAACGTATCAATCTTTTACTCATGAGCATAACCAGTGAATAAAGTGGACAATTGTAGGGCTTAGAGCCTAATAACAGATCCTCGTTAATGAAAGTTTTGGAGAGCACGCGCAACATTCCTGGGTTTGTTGAAGCGTGTTTGTATTAGGGGTGTACATCTTTGGCTTTTCAAGAGCTTAAGAAAGCACTTCCCTGTATAAGGTGGAGGATTGCAAGGGTTCAACTTCATTAACCTGAGATTGGAGTTCCTTCAAAGATGACAAAGTCTCATCTAGACCACCATGGCTGAAATCCTTCTCTTTGTCATAAATTTTGTAACAAGAAATCGTGTGAATAGCTTTTGCTGAGTCATTTTGAAATAATTTTCTAAGGAAGAATTCTTCAAATGAATTGAGATTTCAAAGTCTTTCGGTTTGTGCCGAATCATCATACATTTTTGTTCCCAGTCTTTCTTGCCTTTTATCGTTCCTTCCTCTTGACTGAGGATGAATCTGGTTTTATTCTTTTCTAGATTCCTGGGTGATCAAATGAAGAGGGAATTCTCGTCTTTTCTTACATCTCTTACGAGTAACCATCGTCAAGCCCTCATCCTTATCCACTGTTGACCTTTTATCATCATTTGAGTTATAGCAATATGTTTCTTGTGAGAGCTGAACTTGAATAGGCTCCAAAGAACCAAACTAGGCATGTTAGGTATTTGCCCCCTACTTAGTAGTTGGAGACATGCAACTAGGCAAATCGCAAGCAAACATTGAAAGGTTTGACTCAACAACATCATCAAAATCCAAGTCAATTTTCCTTTCCTTGGCTAGCTTCATGATGTGTTCCTTAAGAACAAAGCATTTTTGTATTGGATGGCTTATGATGCTATGATACTTACAATAGTTTGGGTCATCAACTTTCCCGGTCTCTTCCGGTTGTTTGCATTCTAGAAATTCAATTAATTTCAGCTTGAGCAGTTATTCTAGCATTTCAGGCATGTCGGCATTTGGGAAAGGATATACCTTTTGTTCCCATTCCTTAGGTGATGAGTGACGCATCTCACGCCATTGTCCTCCCTCAGGCCTCTTCTCATCGGCCTTCACATTTCTTGTTGAAATTTTGACTAGGGCAGGTTTGATATTCATTGAGTCTTTGATGTTACTTTTTGCATTTCCATTATTCTTCCTTATTTCCCTTCTTTCTTTCCTTTCCTTAGGTAATGGATGTTTCATATTTCCATGGCTAGAGATACTCAGCGCCATGTTGTGCACACGAGTTGCTAACTCTTCAAATGTTAGGAGTTTTGTCCCTTGAAGGATGTAAAGAAGTCCCTAATGCATGCCTTGGATGCACATCTCCACAGCTGAGATTTTAGAAAGTCTATCCTTACAATCTATACTCAAAGAACGCGACGATTGATATAATTAACAGCAGGCTCATCCTTCCATTGTTTGGTATTAGTAAGTTCCATCATGCTTACCATACGATGCGTTCTATAAAATCGGTTGAGAAACTCTCTTTCCAGTTGTTCCCAATTGTCGATTGACTACGGTTCTAAGTTAGTGTACCAATCAAATGCATTTCCCTTGAGCTAACAGACAAACTATTTTACAAGGAGGCTTCCCTGAGTTCCTGCATTCTCACAAGTCTCTATGAAGTGAAAAATGTATTGTTTAGGATTGCCCTTCCCGTCAAATTGTACGGAATTAGGAGGTTGGTACCCATTTAGCATTCCCATGTTATCGATGCGCTTTGTGTAGGGTTTTGAATATATGAGGGAACTAGTGGAAGAACCTTCATATTGTGCTCGAATGGTATTTGTTACCATGTCTTGCAGTTGTTGGATAGATAACGAGGCAATTAAGGTGGAATGTCCGTGTTGAGAAGTGTCTTCAACTCCTTTTCCTTTATTAACCTTAGCATTTTCTCCTTTCAAGGTAAAGCCAGGCAAGTGCTCAAGGTCAAGGCTTAATTCACACGAATCTTGTACCTCCAATTTGTTTATTAAGGTTGCAATTTTGACGCCCTTATCTTCAAGTGTCTTTGTGAGGAAGGCAACTTTTTGTTCCATTTCTATCATCTGTTCTTCCATGGTAGAGGTGTTAGTCATCATCACTAGCATGGCCTCTAGATATGATGGAGAAAATGGTGAAACAGGATGAATCAAAGGTCCTTCATTCCTTAAGTTTCTCATCATGGGTGAAGAGTTGATAGAAAAGGTCTTTGTTGTGAATGATTCATTATTGATCTTCAAATCTTTCAAGACAGATGTATCCTTAGCGGCAACTTTCTTATTTGCAAGAAAGTCTAGAGAGATGATGGTATGAATCTTGCTTTCTTTGGTTGGTTAGAGCTGAAGTCGATCGAGAGCTTTGCATCGACTGCGAGTGATTAGGAAAGCATAATAATTGGCAATGGAAGCATCAGTCACAGATTTTTGGACATTCTTGCTACAGGCCATTGAAACATGTAGCAAAATGATGTTGAATTTCTTTTCTTTTGAAAGAGATGAGAGGCAGAGCGGTCCCACCAAGTGTGCTAGAATTTGGGGATGACTAAATTTCGAGTTTAAAATAAAATGAAATAAGTAAAATAGTTTCACAAATGTGAATTTGTATTGATGAATATGTAGTACAATTCTCTGAAATTACAAAATAGCAATCCTATTATTCGATCTCCTTGCAAGACTAGTTGGTTGGAATTGTTGTAATGTGATTCTGACTCGAATACCAAATATCCTTCAATTTGACTAAAGAATAGATCAAAAATCCTTGAAACAAAATTACGATGAATCTCTGGCTATAAGCTAGTTAGAAATTCTTTGTTCTTTATGTGTTCTTCATGTTCTTCGCGTCTTCTTCGTCTTTGGAGGTTTGTGGTGGAAGTTCTTTGGAGCTTTTGGGGCTTAAATCCATAGAGTTTCACTGATTTGCGGTTTCTTGAAGTTTCTGGAGGCTTTTGGGCTTGATCCCATCAAACTTTAAGATCTAGGAAGGTAATTTGGATGACTCTGCTTCGAATGTTCTTCAATTTTGAGGTTGAAGTTCTTGAAGGCTTTGAGGCTTAAGTCTTGCAAAGCTCCTGTACTTCTGAGTAATTCTGAATTTTCTTTTATGCTGCTTGTGCTTTGGATGCCTTGGCGTGTTGAGATGCCTTAGGAAGACTTTTATTTATAGGAGATTGGGGGTGGGTGAACGACACATGGCAGAGTTAAATTGGTGACATGTGTCACAATCTGATTGGAGAAACTTTAAGACTTTGTCTCCAAGACATGTGGTATCTTTTGATTGGCTGAAATGTCTTGATTTTCAAGGTGACACATGTCAACACCCAATTGGACTACTTATGTCATTGCTTACAAGCGCTAGGTTACTTATGTCATTGCTTACACGCGCCGATATATGATTGGTTTTTGCCTGCTTTTTATGTCTTTATTTCAACGACACTTGACAAATTTCTATTGGTTTCTAAATAGTGATAACAAAACCTAGTAGCAGTACATGACACTCCGTAATTGGCCGTACTTTGTGGACTTGGTAATATGACGTGTCAAATTGTGATAGGTCGAAATTTTCCTTTTTTACAATAGTGTCAGTGTAAATTTACATAATTATTATAACAATTTTGTAAATTTACATATTTTTACCTTGACTGATGTGAATGATTTTGGAAGTTAAATGTGTCAAAGTAATAACATTTTTCTATTTTGCTTGATGCAATGCTCTAACACTTGGTCATTTGGGTGGGCTCAGCTTAGCTGGCACCAGCTCATGAACTTACTTTTGGGCCGAGAATCTACCTTTTCGTTACTCTCGAGCCGAGAATCTACCTTTAAGTTCCTCAAATCCATTCTCTTTTTCCTTATTTTCAAAGAAATTCTTCAATTTCAAATTTTTTTTTCAGTAAAAAAAAAAAAAAACACATAAACTTCTTACCAACCAAGGTCAGTAGGACCAACAAACTGGCCAAATCAAAAGAGTAGAGCTGTAGTGTAGTTTGTATTAGAACCCTCTTTTCATCTCGTAAGTGTGTTTCAAAAAAGAAAAAAAGAGAGAGAGAGAGAGAGAGAGAGAGTTTGAGTCTTAGAGGTTTGAACGAGTTAAAAAGAACCTGACTGGTAATTTGTCCTCATTCATTCACAAAAATTACATAAGATCCTCCAAAGTCCAACACCCAACAACTCCTTTTCTCACCGGCGCCATTAAAGCCTTCTCTCAATGTGCACTGCTGCCTCTTCAAAAATAGAAAATATAAATAAATAAATAAAAACCTTTAGAGAGAGAGGGAGAGAGAGATGGGGAATGATAAGTCTTCATTGGAAGATTTGATAGAGAAGGCAGGAGGTTGTGCTGTGGTTGATGGAGGATTCGCTACACAGCTTGAGAGACATGGTGCTGTCATCAATGACCCTCTTTGGAGTGCCTTCTGTCTCATCAATGACCCTCATCTTATCAAGCAGGTAGCTCTTTCTGTATGCAATAGGCATTCTTCGTTTTGGAAAAAAATAAAAAATAAAATAAAACTTTAACGAGTTTGTGGTTGTTGAAATGTGTATAGGTCCACTTGGAATACTTGGAGGCTGGTGCTGATATTTTGGTCACTTCATCTTACCAGGTTTGTGTTTTTTTCTTCCTTCATACATCGCAATACCTTTAGTCTTATTTGGTTGATCTTTGTTTATCATTTTGTTCCTGTGTCATAAAAATAAAGTTATTTGATTGCGGTCTCAAAAAGATTTTGAATCAATGTTGTGTAGAAGTATGCAATGTCCCATTTAAATATTGGTTAATAATATTGAAGCAAATAGGGATATTGTGTGTGAATCAAAATTAGTAGTTGGACTTTTGGGCTTTCAAAGCGATTATGGATTCTGGAATGGATGTGCTAATAAAAGTATTGTACTGGGTAAGTGTATATAATATGTGTAACAACAGGGCAGTGTGATAGAGTTGAGCTGTTAGCCTGTTAGGTGCCAATTAAAGCATATATGTAGTTGAACATGGATGTTGGTGGCATCTAATACCAGAATGCAACCTCCTTATCACTTTTCAGTGAAAAATAAACAAATAATTAAATAAATAAATGTACCTTTTTAATTTATTTATTTTGACACCAATCGGCACTAATAGTGATATTCTAATTTCCATCCAATTTGTTGATATCTCAAGCTAGAATGACGTTTTGGTAAGTAAGCTTGTTAATTTTTTATTTCACTGAAGATTATCTTTTGATTGTTTCTGCCTCCAAAGATTGTGCTGGAGTGCATGCTTTTTTGGATGCTAGATTTCCTTATAATTTCCTATTCTCTGTAGTCATTGTAACTCCTCTTTACCATACTTCTTCATTATATTCATAGGCCACCCTGCCCGGATTTCTGTCCAGAGGACTTTCGATTGAAGAAGGGGAGTCATTATTAGAGAAGAGTGTCAAGTTGGCAGTTGAAGCTCGGGATAGTTTTTGGGATTCATTGGAAAGGACTCCTGGACACTGCTATAACAGGGCTTTGGTTGCAGCCTCCATTGGAAGCTATGGAGCTTATCTTGCTGATGGTTCGGAGTACAGGTGCCTTTCAACACTATAAATAAAGTTGACAATTAGTCATCTCCATTGTTGTATTCACAGTTATATTCTATATAGTAAGTATTATCATTTTCTTAGATGTGTTAATGTCATTTGCTTCCAGTGGGTGTTATGGCCTGGATGTGAATATGGATAAGCTGAAGGATTTTCACCGGCGCAGATTGCAAGTATTAGTGGAAGCAGGTCCAGATTTACTTGCCTTTGAGACTATTCCCAATAAAATTGAAGCTCAGGTCTGTTCTTTACCCAAATATGCTTTTGCGGAATGATAGTTGCTTTTAGTTGAGCTAATAATTCCATGGAACAAGAAGGAAATTTGAATTTCCTTTGGGCAACATCAAAATCTGACTGTAATGGTGTCAGTTCTCTCTGTATATTAATCACAAGAAAATAACTATGACTGCGCTTTGTGAGTTGCAAGTGATCCTGACAAATTCTGTAAGCCAGAAACTTTTATTTGAATCAAATATTCAGGCCTAATCTCAAGCATTTACTTTCATGTATTCTTTTTACTGGTGAGAATATGTGATTCACTTGTTGCCTTTGCTTATTGGGCCTACAGGTTAAAGACTGAAAATGTATTTATATGATTTATCTAATATTTCAATTTGATCACTAAAATCATTGTAGCATAATATTACATAATGATTGACAATTTTATGTTCTTAAAAACATATGATAGACAGATTATGGGCTGTGTAAGGATGCTGATAAATCGTTATTGATCCTATCTCAGTAGTCAGCAATTTCAAATACCAATTACCTTTTCAGTTTGTTACCTTATCATTTGACCAGCACTAATATTTTCATAACTTCAAAGCTACAGAACCTAGGGCAGTAAACCAATATAAAAATTTTACGTTAAATTCTTCAAGTGAAAATTCATTCCAGCTTGAATTTGTTATTGTTTACTGACCAACTATGTCGTTTATGTATATCTGGAAATGAAATTCTACATGTACATTTTTAGTATCACTTAAAGGTAACATCACACTGAAACTTCTATGTTGATTCCTACTTATTTTGTAAACCATGAGAATTGGAATTTTCTTCTTTATTTTTCAGCATTTCTTTTACCTTTGTGTTTTCACTTGACAGCTTCTGCATTATCGAAATACAATTTGCAGGCCTGTGTTGAGTTGCTTGAAGAAGAGAACATCGAAGTTCCATCTTGGATCTGTTTTAGCTCTGTAGATGGTGAGAATGCCCCATCAGGAGAGAGTTTTAAGGAGTGCCTGGATATAATAAATAAGAGCAACAAGGTGCATGCAGTTGGAATAAACTGTGCACCTCCCCATTTTATTGAAACCCTTATCCACAAATTTAAGGAGGTAATTCCTACAATTTTTGCCAATTGATTTGCCAGAACAGAAAGAATTTGAATTTATACTCAGCAATTGAATGACAAAATTTTATCTCCAGATAACCAAGAAGGCAATAATTGTATACCCCAATAGTGGAGAGGTATGGGATGGCAGAGCTAAGAGATGGCTGGTGAGTAGGGGTTGTTTTGAACCTCTGACGAAAAAGTATCATATTTATTGGGCAAAAGTAGCACCACTCTCACATAGGGGTGTGACATATGCTTGATTCATTGGATACGTTCCCCTCTCTCTCACACACATACATTCCCGTATGCATTCTGAAGTTGCTTCTATTAATTTATTTATTTCTGTGGTTTGGTTGACAGCCATCAAAATGTTTTGGTGATGACAAATTTGAAGTTTTTGCTACAAGATGGCGCAACTCAGGAGCTAGACTTATTGGAGGCTGTTGTCGGACAACACCTTCCACCATTCTAGCCATTTCAAAGGTTTTGAAAGAAAGTTCCTAAGCACAGGAGATAGCTAGGCAGTTGATTTCATTCTTTCAAATTCCGCCAAGTGGCTTTACTTTTCTGAGTTGTTTTCATTGAATTTGTTTTACCTCATATAGTTTTTTACTCAAAAGAACGGAGAGAGAGAGAGAGAAGATCAGGAATATCTTCAGTTTTTAATCTTAGAGATAATGCATCCCATTACAATTTGCTAAATGAACTTGGGAAATTATTATGAGATATAAATGCATCCCACATTAGTATTTGCTAAAAATTCATAGAACTATTTATGTGAGAGGAAGAAGATATGCAAAGGAAAATACATTTCGTTTCTAGAGAAAATTTTGTACTTAAATGACGCTGAAAAACTAGTGTGATCATTTATTCTTAAATACTTACTGGACTTCGTCATATTAAAAGATGAAATATAAGATCTCATCCATTACTGTGACTGCAATTTCTGGTGCACATTTAGAGCATCTCTAGTTCTCCTCATTTTTGTACTGTTATTTCTTTACTTTCTTTTATTATTTTTCTTAAAATCTGATATAGTTTTTCATTCAACAAAAACAAATTTCTTTTGCGTTTTCATCAATTAACGACTCTCAAATCTCTTCTGCCCAGATTTTTACCAACCAAACTGATTCAATATTTTCTTTTGCTAAGATTGTATCAACCAACAACATCCAAATCTTTTACTAGAAAGAAAAGACCCAAATCTTAAGTCATGGAGACAGAAACAGAGGTGCTGGGATGAGACAATTAAAAGAAAGAGAAAGAAACCCAATTTGTTTGCTTAGATATTTTCATCAACCAACAACATCAGAAGAGAGATATAGAGAGAAAGAAACTCAAGCTTTTTTGCTCAGATTTCATAAACCAACAACATCAAAATTGTTGTGTGTTGCTGGATTCGATCAAAATAAAAAGAAAGAATCCCAACTGTGCCAGCTGGGTTTAACATTGTTAGATTATTGGTGGTGCTTCTGTGCTGTGTTGTGCCGTTATAAGTTTCATTTGTGGTGGCTGTGACTTCGATTGAACACTGGCTAGATCAAATTAGAAGAGAGGAATTTGAGAAGTGAGGGAGAGGTATGGGTATATCTGTGAGGAAGAGAGGGAGAGAGAAAGAGAGCAGCTGGGTATGGGGGAGAGAGAGAAAAAAGAATAAAAAATTGAGCTGTATGATATTTTATTGAATTTAATTCATATAGAGCGTGAATAGTGCTCTCTTGACCCAGAGAGCAACCGTAGCAATTCCTTTTTTTTTTTTTTTTTACCGTTTCGAGAAGTTGTTGGAGTTGATTTATTGTGTCTACTCTCCAAAAATAGGTTTGAAAAACCTATTGGAGAACGGAAAATAATTTCATTATTTAAGAAACAGGTTCAAGCAAATTACTGTTTCATTAATCTCAGAACTTGAGGAAGAGTCCTGAAGGGGTTATAACGATTGAGTTAGGTCATATCAAAGATTGCTCAAGAATAACTAGTGTTTATACTTTATATATTTTAGAAAGGAAAATACAAATGATCTGTGTTCACTCATTTTGTTTTACTTTGTACTCTATTAATTATAATTTGTCATCTATTATTTTTACTTTCATTATAAAATAATTATAGTTTAGAATAGGAAAAAAAAAACAATAAAAAAGATACGGCATACCACAATTTATGGAGCATATAATAGGGAAAAAAAAAAGAAGAAGAGTTTTAACACAAACTTTTTAATGCAATGCTTCTTTTTTTATTAGAGAAACTAATGCAATGTTTCTACTTTCAATAGAACCTGTTGCAAACCTACACGATGCATGAGAATAGATAATTATTTTGTAATTTTGATATAGTGTATAATTTGTTTTCCTAAATTTTTTGAAGATAATTTACTCTTCCAAAACAATTTAACAAATTCTCAAATTATTCATCTCTCTATCTCTATAAATATATCTGCGGGGATATTTTTTCCCGCACAATCTATTTGTCCGCTTTTGGGAGCTAAGCCCGCACGGTTTTGTTCTCAAGCGGCATGAGAGCTACGGATTTTCACCTCGGAGGATTGCATCCCATGTTGGCTTGACACCATAGTCCTACATCGGCAAGAGAAGCGATCCACACATGCCTTATAAGCCCTGAGGAGGATTTAACTTAGTTATTCTCAAGGTAAAACTGCATCTACTATGAAAGAATTAAAATTTACACAATAGGGACTTAGACCACTAACATCCTATTGCTACCTCGAGTAGGAAACTTACTACCATGACCACGTGACAGCTCCGAGTCCACGGACTACTTCTTTCTTGGATTCCCAGCAAGCACAAGCACTCCTGCTTGTATATCTTTAAGCTCTTGAATCTGCAAATGAATCAATCACCAAGCACTTGACATTAATCTAGATCTTAATAACCCTAAGTGTATATGAAGGCAAACACATCTAGATCTCACAAGAGATTAACGCACACAACATAAAGAGAATCAACAGCTATTTAAAAACGTGCTAGGGTTTTCCCTTTTATACCTAGGGCAAAACATAAAACCCAACACACAAAACGGGCTTGGGCTGAGTTGGAAAATTCTGTAGAAAAAACAATCTGCACGACTTTCGATCGGTCGAGTCTAATTCTCGATCGATCGAGCTAGGTAGAATTGCACAGCAAATTTTGCAGTGCACTCAATTCCAACTTTACATAAGACACATATACTTTGAGCAATCTAAATAAGACTAACACGTTTTGATCATGGTTTACCAACATTAGAAATTAGTGTTCTAATACATGTAAACATAAAGGTCTTAGAACCTAACAAACTCCCCCTTTGGCAATCCATGACAAAACACAAACACAACAAAATGCTCAAAGTTTACATGTAAACAGCCCATTACTAAAACATAGCCCAACATAAAAAATTTAACCTAACTACTATCTATCAATTGCAATTGTAGACAACAACACGATTGAATCAACCTGTATATTCTTATAATACTTAACAAACACATAAACGCATGTGTGGAAAATACAAGTAAAACAACATAACTTCTTGATTTCACAAAAACATAAACTACAAGACATATATCATGAATAACCTCATCAATATAAATCAATACTCACAATAGCACAAAGTGAAACAAGAAAAAGATAAACAAAACAAAGTATCTTCTCCTATCACGGACAATCCAACACAACCATCATGAGCCAAAAAATCTAAATACAAAGTGAAGCACCTAGATACAATCTAAAAATTCCACAGCTCCAATCAACACAAAATCTCCCCCTAACAACAAAAACTCCTCTCTATATATATGCACTCCCCATTTTTGTGACGAATTGCCAAAGGGCACTCACTCATTATCAAAAGGAGGTGACGGTCTAATATTCTCCAAATCTGCTTGTAAAGCACAAAGTTCATCAAACATTTCCACCAAAAGCTAATCATGAGCTGCCTAAACGGTCATGACAGTCTCCAACATACGTCGAATGCCTGAATCATCCGAAGTAGAAGACGGAAGAACATCAGTAGTAGTAGCAGCAGCAGGATCAACAGACGCCTCAGTAGAAGTATCACCTGTAGAGGAGGGAGGAGGAGGAGGAAGTACGACACCAGAAGACTCAACCCTAAGACGTTTAGAGCTGGATCTCCTCTATGCAGTTCGCTGTCTAAGAAAGGTGGCATCTATAAGAGCAATAATATGCACAGGCTCAGATGTAGGAAAGTCCGCTAAACCAAAATGCAAAAGAATCCGATGAATAAAAATCAGAAAGAAAAGAGCGTGAGCGTGAGCAATGTTACATTCAGGTTAAGCCGCATTAGTGGCTACGCCATTGGTCCCACTAGCTTTTTTTTCTTGCCTCTCTTTTGCGATTAACAAATTGATTAATGTACTCATGCTTATTTTTCATGCATATACAAAGAACTTTTCTTATGTGCTCTTTGGTCATTTCATTTATCTACAATCTTTTATCAATTTGAAACCAAACAGAAGTAAAGATTTAATGTCTTTTGGAAAGCAAAAAGAAGTTAAGAATTAAAAATACTTTATCAGTATAATATGTCAAATTCTCTAATCGTTTGTTTGGACTGGGTATTTCTAGCTAGGATTTGCGTCAAAGGTTAAATTCTCTACGGAGTTAATTCCGAATTTGGCAATGACAGAGTAGAAATCCAAAATTCTTTAGAATTCTTAGAAGGAATTTGTACAACAAAAATTTCCATCAACAAGTTTCACCAAAATGTGTTATTTTTACAAATTCCCATAGAACTTTTTTCTTAAAAAATCAAATTTCACAAAGAACTCAATTTAAAAAAAAAAAAAAAAAAAAAAAAAAAAAAAAAAAAAGAGTTTTAGATAAGTTTTTGCCACACTGGAGCACCCATCAGATGATTGAAACTTACTTAGAATTCGATTTTCTAAATATCGAGTTTCAAAACAGAGACACAGTGCATAATAGTTTCAAAACAAGGACATTAATTAAAAAAAAAAAAGAGGAGAAAAAACCCATTTTCTCCAGTTATGCAAGGGTATGATCCCCACATTTAAGCCTAAAATCCCAGCCGCTAGAGTTTAGAACTTATTGACTCTCTCATTGAAAATCATTGAAGATAATCAAAGCACAAAGCTCCCACTTTTACAGAGTTTGGGAGAGATTATGGTAGACAGTAGACAATCTTACACCCCCCCTCCTCTCCCCACTTTTTTTTGGGAGAGGCTAACTCCTGGACTTTAACCACCCATGCAACGCTTTTTTTTTTTTTCCTCTGCAAATTGTTGAGCAGCACAGATGCTAGAAGACTAGGCAGTAATGCCACAAGGTGGTAACTTTAACAAGGGGCAAAGGGCAGGAACGAACAAGACATGTAGTGATAAATCCAACAAATACATGGCTAAAACCCCATGGATGTGTTTTGGACATTCACATAATCCTAAATCGATCTGCACAGAATAAGGTATACATCTGCCACTAACTACAAAAAAAATTAACATGCTTCTAAAAAATGACTTTCACCTTTCTCATTTTTGGAAGAAAATTGATGTTAGAGGTATAAGATAACACAACATTCATCCAGTCTATATAATCCGAATTTAAGCTTTTTTTGGACCAATATCTAAAAATAAATGTGTACAAATCTGCAATCATAATAATAAGTATCATGTCAACTCAATTCCAGTGGGTAAAGAAAAATGTTGCTTGAGACCGACAAGGCTGCAGTGACCATCTAAACAAGTGAGTGGAAAGATACCATTCTACTTGAGCCTAATATTGTTTTCTTCCTCTCACGTAGAAGGCCTCTATCTGTCCAATCACCAAGAAGCTAAGACCATTACATGCAAACCCAAAATAAGCATCACAAGATGTCTTTGGGAAAAAATCAATGACGAGGAGGATCACGCTTATCGTAATGTCCCCAACCACTGCCATAGCCATAGCCAAACGCATCCCTTTGGTATCTCATTTCAGGGCTTCCATTCAACATTCCGTAACCCCCGCCACCTATACAAAATTATGAGAACTTAAAACCAATTTTCTTTCTAGAGTTTAGCACATTAAATACTCTCACAAGCTAATGACAATATAAGAGAGAGAGAGAGAGAGAGAGAGTTCACCTAGTTCTCGTGCTCTCCTCTCTGTATTTAGCTGCTCTATTTTTAACTTCTCTATTTCACGAGCCATAGAAATGAGGTTTTTTTCCATTGATTGCTTCATTTCAAGTTGTTCCTCTTTGGCTTTTTTCTCATACTCATAAGCCCTCCTAAAAATATGTCAGCATGATAAATTCAACCATGTTGAAAAGCAAAGCATTTGGCATCGTATATGATAATTCATCTTTTAATGGTCCTAGCATCTGTTATCAATCCCCTTCATAAGAATGAATTACAAGGGAGCTGAAACAGAGGGTAAGGACTAGACAGGAAAAGTATTAATATCAGAAATTCTATTTCAAACCTGGCCTCAATAAGTTCCTTGCGCATCCCATCCATATCAGCTGACATGGCAATTAGTTGCTGATTCTCAGCTTGTGCACGATTAACATCTTGTGTGAGTCTTTGGACTTGGGTAGACAAATCCTGTCTTAATGCATTCAAGTTCTGAACTTCAGCTCTTAACTGCATAACCTCTGATCTCAGAGGCTCAGAAGCACGGAGATCAGCTTCCAGCTTTAATCCTCTCTCGATTAACTCCCTGGTTTGTACCTCTTTCTCAGCCTGGAGTTTGGGAATGACCTGCCCCAATCTGTGAATCTCATCTTTTGCAGCTGTTAATTCCCTTTGAAGATGTGTATTGTCATCAATTACTATCCGGTTCTCTGCAATTATCCTCTGCATTTCCCTATGTTGCATTTCAAGTTCCTCTTCCAAAGCAGCAGGGTGAATGGGAAGCGGTCCTGGTCCACGGTTCACAACAGACCGAGGGACATCATGTAAACCACGGAAATTTTCAGGATGACGAGGCATACGGTTTCTCCCTGACATACTCAAGCTTCTGCAGAAATTACATAAGCGTCATCTACAGGGCAAGGAATATTTTCCACAAGGTCCAAGCTATTATCAAATAAAGGCAAAAGATGAAACCTGGTCCCATGCACAAGGAACAAAGCTGTTCAAATACAATTTTACATAGAAGGTTTCACAACATCCTTTCTTGTCACTTTATTCCATGCTTACTTGACTATGCCCATAATGTAATTCAATCTTCAACAAACATAAGAATGACTTCCAATTTTCATAGAACACCGTATTCATAAGATTATCACATTAATGGATCACTATCGTTTTATCCCCAAAGAAAACATCAATCTGTAGTCTGTTCAAATATAAGGTCCACAAAAGAGGATAATATATGACCAACTGAATTAACCTTCCAACTAACATCAAAGAAATACAATTTTCATCATTTTGAATATTCCACCACCGAGTGTCTAAAGGATTAATTTATCATTCAACACCTCACTAAAGATGATACATACTTTCTAGTAACCAAGGATGATACAACAATTCAAACAGACCTGCATCAACTTACATAAAAAGAAAGGACTGTAAATTCCACCAAATGATCGTGACGTACAATAAAAGGCAAGAACAAAAAGGGAAATTACAAACTACTCTTGCTTGGGAACCATTGAAACAGTCCTGGTTAGATATACCAGTAGAGTCTCTTATTGTTGAATAAGGGACCTGAGTTCAAATCCCACCTTCATAAAAAAAAAGAATTGGCATATTGGCCAAATGATAAAGAGCAATCATTATGGAATACATGATCCCACCCACAAGAACTGGTACTGGGTATATGCACATATCTAAGCCTAGCAACCTGATTAGACTCTTTGGCAACTGAACAAAATGAGCTTTATTGCTATACAACTCTAAGCAATGATCTTAGCTCTCCACACGCCTCAAATTTATGTGAAACAACAAATTGCTAATCCTTGTCTCAACAATTTCAATATCACGAAAATGAATTGCATTTCCATGAACACGTTCATCTCTCCTCAAATCCATCAACATTCATATCTATAAATTCCAATTTACAATATTGATCACACAATTATCGAATCAATTTCATTCCCTAAGCTTATCACAATTATAGCATGATTCCAATCCACATTCCACGCTTCGATCCTCTAATTTGTTTCCCAAAAACATAACTAATGCGTTATACAAAGACTTCATAAAACTTGCATAATAATAATAATAATAATAATAATAATAATAATAATAATAATACAAATCATAACCCTTCATATAGATTCAATCAATAATAATAAATAAAAAAGAATATGCAAAAATTAAAAAAAGAAAAAAAAAAAAAAAAAAAAAAAAAAGGAGGGCATAAAGAGCAAACTTATTTAATTGAGGAGACCAAAATTTATATTAATTTTTAAGGATAGTATAAGAGTTGCAAGGGGAACAAAAACGAAGCTAAAAATTGATAAAAAGAAAAAAGATAGATTGGTTTAGTTCAACAAAGGAATTTTTGAAAACAGCGAGGAACGAACGAATCTGTTTTATGGTGCTTGTGTGTTTTGAATTTGATTGAAGGAATAGAACTTACAAGGAAGAAGGAATCAGAGTTGAGAGTTCTTGGACGGGAGCAGTGTCTGTGTCTGTGTCTCACTTCGCCCTACTCGCCGATTTGCACAATCACCAATTTACTCCTTTCGGGGTTTTTTTTTTTATTTTTTTATTTTATTTTATTTTATTTTATTTTTATTATTATTATTAATTTATTGCATATATTAATGCTAAAATCACAACAATTTTATAATAATTTTTTAAAAAAATTTTTTTTTAACAAAGTTTAAATAGCAAGTTATTACTAAAATGTTATGAAAATATTATAAACTTAGTAGATCTCTTTTAATTTAAGCCCACCACGAAAATTACTTATTTACCTACTAGTAATAATTAGTAACATCTTGTTATTTATAATCAAATTAACTTACGCATAACCTTTGATTTATTACATGACATGGCCAAATCGAGAATTGTTCCCCAAAATTTAGGTAGTGATTTTTTTCTTTCTAATATTTAAAATGATTGGTTTTAATTTTAAATTATTTTCTGATAGTCAAATAAGAGATTTGAAATTTAATCTCTACTTATACCAAAAACCAATTGATGTCTTGAACTAATAATAATCATCAAAAGTAGATGCCACAAGTTGAAAATCTCTAAAAAAACGTTGGAAAAATATTTAATAATTTTATTCTGAAAGAGAACTGTTATACTCACAACATTTTCACAATTTTTTTAAAACAAATTATAAATGGTAAATCATTATTGGTTGTAATTTAAATTTATAACTTAAATTACTTTTTTGTCCATCCATAATAGTCTATAATAACTTGTCATTTAGAATTTATTGAAAAAATATTGTAACAATAGTATTACTCATTTTGAAAATACTTAATGTTGATATCTTTAATGATGGAGTTGGGAAAGGTTTTTATAGAATTTAAGTTGAATGGGAAATCTTAAAGCATTTATTAAGGAGAAAAGTTCAAGCGGAGTAGGTCCAAATCCATCGGAAATTTTACAATTTTCTAAACATGAACCATATTGTGAATTGATTTTAAATTTTGCTATATAGTACATTATAATAACACTTAATAAAATTTATTTTTTAAAAAATATATAAATATACATATATAAGGGTATATATATTATAAATTCATAATATATTTTACTAATAACTAATTTAATTATTAATTATGTAATTATAATTAACAAACTAACTAAATAAATCAAATTAACATGTGATTAAAACATACACATTCAAATTTATTAAAATTAAAAAGATAATATATGAAAATTGAAAAAAAGAAAAAAAAATTTATTTTCATCACATTCATCATCTTGTCTAATCAACTTTATCTAAGTCAATGTTATCATTATATTCATCATTTTGAAAATTTATTTCTTCATTACAATTTTCTTCATCATCATCAACATTTACCATCTCTTATTGTTCTTTTATTTTAATAATTTTTTTTCTTTTCCTTTTTCTTAGCATTCTAGCTTATTAGACTTATAACAATAATGATAAAAATAAAAAATAATTATATTTTCAATTAATTGTTAGGGTTTGTGCCTTAAAATCCAATTTATTGGCATGCTATAAATAATTAAAATTTTCAATTATATGAGACTATTTGTAAATGAACTAACTGGACATGATCATAGTCCTTGAGATGCATTGTATATGATTTAATTATAGAAGATATAAATCACAAGTTCCTTGTAAACTCAAAATGTAGCTCGTAGTTGGTGATAAAATTGACCGTTTCATCTGCAAAAACTATATATATCAACTAAGATGGTTTGTCTTCATCATGAAAGTGTAGACTTTGAGTTGATGTGTTTGAAGTGTGTAAGACATATTGAATTGGACTGCTGTGAGATTAATTATTCAATTAAAAATTGTCACCTGAATAATAAATCTCACAACTTCTAATTTCATAGACTCTCAATCCTGAGAGAATAGTGAATCCGATCATGAAATGTATGTTACTTTGATATAGCAAGGGTGAGATCTAATTTAATGGTTAAATCCTCAATATGTTGAGTAACCACAAGTAGTATTGAGGGAACGCATATTCTTAAGATAGAATTCATAATCTCTTTCATAGAGACACGAAATATTCACTTAAGATAAGTTTAGTGGGAACTGGTTATTCAAGGTTAGCCACTTTAGTAAAAAGTTACTAAAGTTTAGATTTATTGAAATTAGATTTCATAAATATGAAAAATTAAAATATTAAACCAGGGACTGAAGGAATAAAATAGTTGTTACAAAGTGACAGTTTATTATGACTTTATTCACTATGGATATTTCATGGAATGGTCAAATGATATCATATTAGAGTCTTGAAAGATAATTTATTACTAAGAGCTAGAGTGCAATTGTATTTCCATAGTGATATTTATTATATAGTTAATAGTAATTTTGAGCTTGTTAAGTTGACATATAAGTCTAAAGCACATTGGAGCCAAAGCCTTATTAGTCCCTTTGGTCCCATCCCAACCTACACACTTAAGCCCAAAAGGATAACCCAATTAAATAATTAGTTATTTTATTTAATAAGAGTTATTAAATAAAGTAACTGTCAAGGTAGTTAAGATGTACGTATGATTAAAAGAAGAGAAAACAATTTTTCTCTGCAGTATCTTTTGAATACACTTTTTTTTTTGTAAATCAACATACTTAAGAACTGATTGAGAGATCACTCATCTTAAGCACCACGTGGAATTGTGATGAAGATTGAAGGTACTCAAGTCTTGTTTTTGAATTTCACTGCATCAAGGTACGCTTTCTATTCTTTGTTCTAGATTTCAAGGTTACATGTTATCTCTTATGAATGAAGTAGATCCTTGTGTTGTTTCTATTGTGTGTTTTGTATGAGATGCAAAACCAGTTTTTTCAAAAATTAGTATTAGAATAAACTTCAATATCATGCTTGTATAACATGTGATTGAGTTTTAGAATTAAAGAAAACCGTTTTCTTGGTGTTTCGAAATTCTGCAGTAATTTTTTCTGCATAATTTTTTTTTCTATAAACTTTAAACCCATGTGCTGTGATTAATATATGAGATATATTAATTGTTGCTTGAGGCCACGGTTGCAGCTTTTGTCTTGTACTTTGTGTTTTTTTGGTGTTTTTATTAGAGTTGGACACCATTTACATATCTTGCAATCGGATTTATTGAAATAGTGTAAAAACAATATTTGATGGGTATTACTTTTTAAGGATGACATCTACATGCAATGTACTAATACTTCCCATGATATCATACAAATAGTTTATGTTAATGCTAGAATTAAAGTATTTTGTTTACTAGTTAAAATCTTGAAATTAATTTATTCTTAACGAGATTAGGATTTTATTTTCACATATTAGGGTTCTTGATCTAGATCTTGAAAACCTTAATGTTTGATCTAGATATCTTCCTTAATAAAATCAAAAGGTGTTTTTGATGGAAAATAATAAAAACATAAAAAATGGTTACCACAAAATTCTAAAACAATTTCAATTTTACAAGTCTCAATCAATTGAAAATTCCTTTTGATCAATCGAATGATATTTTCGATTGATCGAATAGGAATCGAGAATTGATCGAATGAGGTAGTTGTTGGATAAAATCTGGTTTTGTATCTCACACAAAACACATAGCGGAAGCAACAAACAAGGATCTATTTCATTCATGATTGACAACATGCACTCTGTAAATTTCAGAATTTAAGAACAAGATAGCGTACCTTGGTGTGGAGAAATTCAAAACAAAGATTAGAAGCACTTGGGAAAACTTTTAATCTTCACTCCAATTCTACTTTACGCCCAAGATGTGTGGTCTTTCAATCAGTTTCCAAAGGAAGAATGAAAGTGTGTCTCACACTCTTTCTTTTTCTTTACGATTCTTTTCTTTTTAAAATATATCTTTTTAAAAAATTCTGTATGTTTCTCCCTTTATAACTAACTGATTATCTAATTGGGCCGGCCTATTGGGCCTTTCCAATTGAGCTTTAGTGTGTGGCTTGGAATGGGACCAAAAGGGACCAATAAGACACTAGCTCCAATGGGTCTTGGGCTTTTCCGTTAACTCTTGACAAGTCCAAAGTTACCATTAATTATATTTAATACCACTATATAAATATAATTGCACTCTAGGTCTTATTAATAAATTATATCCCAAGACTTTATTTTACACGCAACCCCTTCATAAAATATTCGTAGTAACACAAAGTCATGAATGTAGACTGCCACTTTGTAAATTACTACATCTTATCCTTGAGTACCCGGTTTAATCCTCTAAAGTTATTTATCATATATTTATGAAATCCAATTTCATAAATATATACTTTAGTAATTTCTTACCAAAGTGGTTAGGCCTAACTCTCTGAATAACTGAACCCATTAAACTTATCTTAAGGGAATATTTTATATCTCCATCAAGAGATTATGAATTCCATCTTGAGAATATATGTTCCATCAACACTAAATGTGGTTGCCCAACATACTGAGGTTTTGACCGTTACTTTAGATCTCACTCCTGATATATCAAAGCAACCTACACCTCATTATCAGGTCCATTATTCTCTCAGGATTAAGAGTTCATGCAAATAGAAGTCGTGAGATTTATTATTCATTTGACAGTCGTTAGGAGAATAATAAATCTCACAGCGGTCCAGTTCAATATGTCTTAACTCTTAAAACATATCAATAAATCAACTAGAAGTCACCACTTCCATGATCAAGACAAATCATCTTAGTTGATATGTTATAGTTTTCGCAGATGAAATGCCCAATTTCATCACCGACTACGAACTATAAATTCTGAGTTTACAAAGAACTTGTGATTTATATCTTCTGTGACTTTTCACATAAATCACATACAATGCATCTCATGGACTATATAATAATGTCCAAATATTCATGTTACCATTATTTTAGATAAGAAATAAACAACTTTATTAAACACAACATTAAGTCATACATAATGTCATACATAGCATCATACAATAGGATTTAAGGGCACATATCCTAACAATCTCCCACTTGCCTTAAAGACTATTGTGCACTAATCTAACTTCCATTCCCTCCAAATGTGACTCGAAGGACCTTTGAGGCAAGATTTTGGTAAAAGGATCTGCTAGATTATTTACACTTTCAATCTTTGCCACCACAACATCTCCACGAGCAACAATGTCTCGAATGATGTGATATTTCCTCTCAATGTGCTTTCCTTTCTTGTGATTCCTTGGATCTTTGGATTGTGCAACCGCTCCACTATTGTCGCAAAATAATGTGATGGGAACTTGCTCCATTCTTACAACACCAAGGTCAGAAAGGAATTTCTTGAGCCAAACAGCCTCTTTTGCTGCTTCATAAGCAGCAATGTACTCGGCTTCCATGGTGGAGTCCGCAATACGAGATTGCTTAACACTCCTCCAACTTATGGCTCCACCTCCCAAGGTGAAAACACATCCTGAAGTGGATTTTCTGAAATCTAGATCCGATTGAAAATCTGAATCTGTATAGCCAATGGGAATCAAATCCTCACAATGGTAAACAAGCATATAATTTCTCGTTCTCTTAAGATACTTGAGAATGTGCTTTACAGCTTGCCAATGTTTTGGTCCTGGATTTGATTGATATCGGCTGACCATGCCAATTGAATAACAAATGTCTGGTCTAGTACAAAGCATGGCATACATGAGACTTCCCACTGCAGAAGCATAAGGAACTTGTCTCATTAAATTTTCTTCCTCTTGAGTCTTAGGCCTTTGATCATCAGACAGAGAAACTCCATGTCTAAAAGGAAGCAATCATTTCTTGGAGTTTTGCATGCTAAACCATTCTAGAACCTTATCTATATATCCAGCTTGTGATAAGCTTAATATCTTATTCTTGCGATCTCGCCAAAGCTTGATCCCTAGAATAAAGTTAGCCTCACCCAAGTCCTTCATATCAAATTGGCTAGACAACCAAACTTTAACCGATGACATTACCCCTACATCATTCCCAATGAGTAGAATATCATCAACATAAAGCACTAGGAACATTACTACTTTGTCTCGATGTCTTTTGTACACACATGGTTCATCAAGATTTTGTTCAAAACCAAATGATTTGATTGCTTGATCAAACCTAATGTTCCATGACCTAGATGCTTGCTTAAGTCCATAAATGGACCTATTCAACTTGCATACCATATGCTCTTGGTTCTTTGCTATGAAACCTTCCGGTTGCAACATGTATATTTCTTCTTCAAGATTGCCATTAAGAAATGCAGTCTTGACATCCATTTTCCAAATCTCATAATCATAATGAGTAGCAATGGATAAGAGAATTCTGATAGATTTAAGCATGGCTACTGGCGAAAAAGTTTCATCATAATCAATACCTTCCTTTTGTGTATACCCTTTCGCCACTAGTTTTGCTTTAAAGGTTTCAACCTTTCCATCTATCCCTCTCTTCCTCTTATAAACCCATTTGCAACCAACAGGTTTAATGCCGTTAGGCGCCTTTACAAGATCCCATACATGATTGGAATTCATAGAATCCAATTCAGATTTCATAGTTTGGATCCAATGATGTGCATCTATATCATTCATGGCTTTATCATAAGTGTAAGGATCCGATTTATCCTCTTCTGAGATAGCTTCATAGGTTTCTCCCAAACCTATAAATCTTATAGGAGGCCGAACAATTCTCTCACTACGACGAGGCACCTGTGTACTAGACATCTCATGAGTAATATCTTGTGGTGTATCTAATATAGTCACATCATCCCTAATTTCATCCATTGGTTGTTCAACTACAGGTTCATTCATTTCAGCCAAGACAACTCTACTTCTAGGAGTATAATCATTCATATAGTCATTTTCCAAGAATTTGGCATTTGTGCTAACAAACACTTTGTTATCCTTATGACTATAGAATAAACCTCCAACAGTTCCTTTTGGATACCCTACAAAGAAAACCACTTCTGTTTTAGACTGTAACTTGTCAGACTTTCCTTTCAACACATGTGCTGGACAACCCCAAATGTGGAGATGTCTCATATTAGGCTTACGCCCATTCCACAACTCTACAGGTGTTTTAGGAACAGACTTTGAAGGTACTAAATTCAGAAGATACATTGCGGTATTTAAGGCATATCCCCAAAAGGAAATTGATAAAGTCAAATAACTCAACATGGATCTAACCATATCCAAAAGAGTTCTATTTCTTCTTTCTGCTACACCATTTTGTTGTGGAGTTCCAGGTGCAGTCAACTGGGATATAATCCCATTTTCAGTCAAGTAATCATTGAAATCACCAAGAAGGTATTCGCCACCTTGATCAGATCGAATGGCCTTTATGCATTTACCTAATTGATTCTCAACTTCAGCCCTAAACTCTTTGAACTTTTCAAAGGCTTTGGACTTCCGTTTTATTAGGTACACATAACCAAATCTAGAGTAATCATTAGTGAAAGTAATGAAATACTCATAACCACCTCTTGCTTGGATTGACATAGGACCACATACATCTGAATGCACTAGTTCTAGCAAATCTCGTGCTCTTCTACCTTTTGCATTAAAAGGCCGTTTGGTCATTTTACCGTCCAAACAAGATTCGCAAACTAGAAAACTATCAAAGTCCATGGGCTGTAAAAGTCCATCTTTGATTAGTCTTTGAATCCTACTTGAATTAATATGACCCAAACGCAAGTGCCAAAGATATGCTTCACTAGTAGAAGGAAACTTTCTCTTTAATGATTTTACATGAGAGCTATTATCTATTTCAGAATTGTATAATTCATGCATGTCAGGAGTTAAAATATAAAGACCATCCACAATATTGCCAGAACAGATAAACATTTTATCCTTCTTTATTACAATATTGTCTTTTAGGATAACACAATATCCATGCTTACCTAAATAAGTTGTAGAAATTAAATTCCTACAAACATTAGGTACATACAAACAGTCTTCCAATATTAACACTCTAGACTTAAAACACAAATTATACACTCCAACAGCTACAACCGGAATCTTGCTCCCATCAGCCAAAATAAGAAACAGTTCTCCCTCATTCAACTTTCTGGTCTCCTAGAACCCCTGCAAAGAATTGCAGATATGATTAGTACAACCTGAATCCACACACCAGGAATCTATTGGATTCTGTACCAAACATATTTCAATAAGAAAGGAACTTTTATTACCCTTATTCTTGGCAGTTTTGAACTTTGGACAATTCCTCTTCCAATGTCCTTTCTCACCACAATGGAAACACTTTCCTTTGATTTTCTTTCCTTTGTCGGCAACCCCTAAGGCAATTTGTTTACCATTTTTCTTAGTGAAGTCCTTCTTCTTCTTCTTACCCTTGCCTTTCGACTTAGGTTGAGAAGTAGAAGCTACACCCACATTAGCTTCAACACTAGAAGTACCAAAGATGCCTTCCGCTGCCACTAACTCATTCATTAATTCAGACAAAGTATAGATCTTTTTGTTCATATTATAATTGAGTCTGAATTCCTTGAATGAATCCGATAGTGACTGGAGTATCATATCCATTTGGGATTCTCCATCAATATCGGCACCTAAAACTTCTAATGTGTTCAGATTAACAATAATCCTAAGACAATGCTCCCTTACTGAACTTCCTGCAGCCATTTTGGTATTATAAATTTGCCTTATAGTTTCTTGCCTTGCAGGCCGGTCTTGCTCACCAAACATCTCCTTCAGACTTAGCATGATGTCCGAAGCATGTTCTACATTCTGCATTTGATGCTGTAGAACATTTGAAATAGATGCTAGGATATAGCACTTGGCCATCTCATTAGATTTCTGCCAACGATCATATCACTATTTTTCCTCAATAGGAGCATCTAATGAAAGAAAGTTAAGACATGGTTGAGTAAGCACATATTTGTGCTCTTCAATAGTAAGAACAATGTCCAAATTCCTTTTCCAGTCAACATAGTTGGATACAGTCAGTTTGTTTTGATTAAGAATAGCAACAAGTGGGCTAAATGATGCCATGATTTAAATCTAAAAATAAAAAACATGAATACAATAAATAAACTGGACATTATCAATTTAGCATATAAGCATATAATATGGAACCTTAATAAAACCATAAAATAATATATGCAACGACAACCCAATCCCATATTCAATATCCCTCAGCATAGAGTGAATATTAAATACTATGATTGATTGAGAAGTACTCTCATTATTAATGCTATCATGATAACTCTTATCAAACACTAATAATATGCCGTTTTACATTTAGCCTCTAAGTAATAATAGCAAGAACTCAGCATAGAGGATACTAAAATACTTAGTCTAGTGTATACCATTATCTAGAATCATGTGTAGCCACATTTCATCCCTTTAACAAGCTTATTTTGTGGTACCATGATAAAAACACCCTTCGTATGGAATGCAAAGCTCGAGGCTAAGACAAGGTGTTTATCAAACCACTATAAACTAAGAAATTCAATCTTGTAGGACCATGAAATAAATACTCTCCGCATGGAATACTAAGCTCGAGGCAAAAACAAAGTATATATTTCACACTACTATGAACCAACAATGGAAGCCGTGAGATCCAACCCTTGTATCTCTCTCCCACTAGATATTTTAAATTAAATGTTTTTAAAGTTAAGAACCATAATAATGCTAGACACGTGAAAAAACACAATCCTAATCTCATTAGGAATAAATTTTATTAAACTAGCATTAATATATATAAATATATATATAACGTAATACAAACCTATATTATATTATATATATAATATAATATATATATTACGTTATAAAACTATATTATATATATATATATATATTTTATATATATAATATAATATAATAATAATATATTATATTATATATATATATATATAAATATATAACTTTTAGAAAGTTGAATCCTTCAGGTACGGATTCAATTTTTTTATGGCAAATGACAAACAATTGCATTTATATATATAAGATACGTACATGATGGCCATGCATGCAATGAAGTCAAACCGTGCATTTCAAATCCAAAAGGTGTAAAAGGAATCCAACCGCATTTATGCCATTGACAGTTACACAACTTCCTCTTGCAATATATATATATATATATATATATATATATATATATATATATATACGAATTCAACATGGAAAAATTGAATGCACGCTAATGGCCAAGTCATATATATATATATATATATATATATATATCAATCAGAAGTGTGCAATTGTACAATCTATATAATCGAATGATCTTAAATCATTCTTATATAACAAGGATTCAAATAAATTCCTTTAAGATATCAAAATGCAACTCTTTTCATTATATCCAAAAGATGCAGAAAATTGTTACACAAAGATAACGGTTTTCTTAAATTCTAAAATTCAATAACACATTATACAATCATGATATGAAAACCTGGCTCTGATACCAATTGTTGGATAAAATCTGGTTTTGTATCTCACACAAAACACACGGCGGAAGCAACAAACAAGGATCTATTTCATTCATGATTGACAACATGCACTCTGTAAATTTCAGAATTTAAGAACAAGATAGCGTACCTTGGTGTGGAGAAATTGAAAATAAAGATTAGAAGCACTTGGGAAAACTTTTAATCTTCACTCAAATTCCACTTTACGCCCAAGATGTGTGGTCTCTCAATCAGTTTCCAAAGGAAGAATGAAAGTGTATCTCACACTTTTTCTTTTTCTTTACGATTCTTTTCTTTTTAAAAAATTCTGTATGTTTCTCCCTTTATAACTAACTGATTATCTAATTGGGCCGGCCTATTGGGCCTTTCCAATTGAGCTTTAGTGTGTGGCTTGGAATGGGACCAAAAGGGACCAATAAGACACTAGCTCCAATGGGCCTTGGGCTTTTCCGTCAACTCTTGACAAGTCCAAAGTTACCATTAATTATATTTAATACCACTATATAAATATAATTGCACTCTAGGTCTTATTAATAAATTATATCTCAAGACTTTATTTTACACGCAACCCCTTCATAAAATATTCGTAGTAACACAAAGTCATGAATGTAGACTGCCACTTTGTAAATTACTACATCTTATCCTTGAGTACCCGGTTTAATCCTTTAAAGTTATTCATCATATATTTATGAAATCCAATTTCATAAATATATACTTTAGTAATTTCTTACGAAAGTGGTTAGGCCTAACTCTCTGAATAACTGAACCTATTAAACTTATCTCAAGGGAATATTTTATATCTCCATCAAGAGACTATGAATTCCATCTTGACAATATATGTTCCATCAACACTAAATGTGGTTGCCCAACATACTGAGGTTTTGACCGTTACTTTAGATCTCATTCCTGATATATCAAAGCAACCTACACCTCATGATCAGGTCCATTATTCTCTCAGGATTAAGAGTTCATACAAATAGAAGTCGTGAGATTTATTATTCATTTGACAGTTGTTAGGAGAATAATAAATCTCACAGTGGTCTAGTTCAATATATCTTAACTCTTAAAACATATCAACATATCAACTAGAAGTCACCACTTCCATGATCAAGACAAATCATCTTAGTTGATACGTTATAGTCTTCGTAGATGAAATGCCCAATTTCATTACCGACTACGAACTATAAATTCTGAGTTTACAAAGAACTTGTGATTTATATCTTCTGTGACTTTTCACATAAATCACATACAATGCATCTCATGGACTATATGATAATATCCAAATATTCATGTTACCATTATTTTAGATAAGAAATAAACAACTTTATTAAACACAACATTAAGTCATACATAACGTCATACATAGCATCATATAATAGGATTTAAGGGCACATATCCTAACAGTAGTGACTTTGAGATGAATTTCTTCACTTCTTCGATCAATCGAGAAAAAGCTTCGACTAATCGAAGGTACTGAATTTTGAATTTTCACGTACTTTTGACTAAGTGTTAAAACTTTGATAAAAAAGCAAGGCTGTGTGTGATTAGATTACACATAATTCTATATAAAGTGATTAATTTTATAGTCCTTAAAAGTTAAGGACATTTATTAATCATTATCTAACTAAGAAGGCTAATGAGATTAAGTGATATTAGTTAAATAGAACTCTTAGTACTAAATTGTTTAGGACTTATCTTTTAAGAAACATTCTAATAAGATTGGAATTGTTGTATGATTAACAATCCTTGATTTATTTTAATTAGAAGTTTTTAATTAGATTAAAGTTCTAATTAAAGGGTATATAGTTTCTGAAAGCTCAATTAGTGTGTAAAACACAAGTGAATGTTTAGACTCCCAAATTCAAAATAACCAAAGCAAGCTTGTATTCAAACAATATATGTGCAGAACATGAACTATAGGCAATACTCAAATTGGCAAACTAATTTAACACATAATTATTCACAAACATAGTAGCAATTAAAGGTTAAAGAGTAAGGGAAGAGAGATGCAAACACAAGGATAACACCGGCACGTGTTATCAAAGAGGAAACCGAAGAACTCGGAGAAAAACCTCTCCACCGCCTTTCAAGCGGTAAAATGATCCACTAGAGAATAAAGTTGGAGTACACGAATAACAAAAGACCCTCCAAGCCTAGTCTACCCAATGTACTTGAGTCCTCCAAGCTCCTGCTACCAATGGCCTTCTCGAAATCATGTCTTCTTTTTGGATCCCGCAATACGCTCGATTGCATCCAACAAGCCTCACCAACTTCTTTTGGCAAATCTCCAAAGCTTCCTAAGCTCTAAATCACTCTCTACACTCTGAATAGGTGTGGGTTGTGTTTGGGTACAAATCTTCTCTCAATAGGTATAACAATGGGAGAGGGTATGAGAAGAGACTACTTAGATTTTTCTCTAAGAATGAGTAGCACTCTCTCTAATGAGGTGGGTGTGCTGTAGAAACCTCTCTTAGGGATTTTCTCTTAATAGCCACAACTACATGTTGTGGGTTTAACGGTATTTATAGTAGGGTATGAAATGGAATGTGAAAAGTCATTTTTCTGCAAAATAGGGTGTTCTGGCGACTTAACTCACGACTAAGACTAGTCGCCAGTTTCAGACGTGAAATAACTGCCTGGCCATACTCTACATTTTTGTCTTGTAGTGCTCTAGCTGTTATGACCCTTTAGCTTCCTGCATGCTTCACACGTGTGGCATTTCTAGCAATTCACCACTCGTGAGCCACTTGAGAGATCTAGTCGCAAGAAACTTCTTGATTGCACACACACTTAAATTCTTCACACTCTCTCACACATAACTCTTACATGATTCCCACTTTAAAATAGGGTTTCTAACTGTTGAATTACAAGTAAATTTGACACGGAATAAAGCCAACACATGGTTAAATAAATTCAACCTTAAAATCTCCCCCTTTGGCTATACCCTAAAACAAACTCTAGACTTAAACGTGAGTTTGAGAATAATGGCAAAACTCACTCACACCTAAATCCAGAAGCTATGATGAACTGGAACATATATACCTATAACCTAAAACACTTGCACAAAACACATTAGACCCCCAAGGCAAAGCAAGTAATAAAAGGACAAGTATAATGTAACAAGTAATTTGTGATCAAATAAACATTATGTGAAACATATGAGCAACTTGATCATACACCAAAACAGTCATATAGAAATGACTACAATGATCACAAAGTAAAGCAAATGATCATCCAAACATGCATTCAAAGAAGCACAATAGCATAAAGATGTATGCATGTCCAACACATAACCGATGCAAGAACATTAAAGTAATTTCATCAAGCATACAAGATCCAACAATGGCACAAGTGCACTAAAGAAAATGCAAAAAAAATTAACTAAAAGTACTATGAAGCAACAAGAAAACAAACATAAAGAAAAGCAAACAAAAAAAAGTTTTCTTATTAACATAATGTCTTCGCCCCCTTGGTATATGCATCTGTCCTATGGAAAAAAAAAAAAAACTCTCCCCCTACAAATGTGCACGAGAAATAGAATTTCTCCCCCTAAGAATGTGCACAAGAATCATATAAAAATGACAAAACTCTTCGGTATACTACTCTAGAGTATACTCTCCCCTTTTTGACACAAATAGACAAAGGGTTAAAGAGAAAAGAGGGCAAGAGATGAGGGTATGAACAAAGATAATGATGCATGAGGGGTACAACATGAATGAGAAAATGAAGCTCAAACAAAAGACAAAACAAAATGCTACAAAACATAGGGTAAACATGACATGCTAGGATAAGGCAACGAGGTATAGACCAATGCATAACAAGGGTAACAAAGGTTTGTGCAAGAGGTGGCTATGTGCAATGCATGACTAAAGTATGAAAAATGCACATTTAGGGCAAGGTGTGTTAAATACACAACCAATGAAACCAACATGTTCCTAATGAGAAACATTAGAAACCTCAAAGTTTGGTACTCATCAGAGTCCAAACAAGTGAGAAAATGCTTAAAAGACATTTTATCAAACACCTAGTGTGCACACTATGAAAAACAATGTGAAACAATGCATGAGCATTATGAAATCCACCCTTAATACATTTTATTTTTGCCATAAGGGGCTAACATCTAAAGAAAATCATCAAAAGAAATAAATCTCATAAAAAAAATTTGACAAAAATTAAGTTTCCCAAACCCTATTATGAAAATCCCAACCAAGAGCACAAAAACACTCCAAAACATAATATAAGGATCAAAAAAAATGAGAAGAGTTTAGAAATACCTTAGATATGTTAATGGAATGAAAAACCATTCAAATTGGTTGAGTTTTGATGTAAAAATATTGAAAGAGGGGATTTAGAGAGGATGAGAGAAGTTTAAAACAGGTTTCCCATGAAAAGCCCTTCAAAAAATTGATTCTAGGTGTTTTGGTGACTGGCGAGTTGTGAACCATTATGGGTAAACTCGCGACTGAGCCTTGAAAACTCGCGACTTGCAAGTGAGTAGCCAAATGAGTTGCTAGATGAGTAGCCAAAAATTCTTATACCTGTTTTTCAACACAAACATGCTTAAAACAATGAAAAACAAAGTAAGCACTAAACATGAACACAAAGAGTGATAAAAATTACTTCTAAATACATATAAAATGATCAAAAATCTTTTTAGTTTGATCAAACATGTACTTGAGCACACATATAACACATTTAATCAAGTACAATCGAACAAATGAATAAGACAAGAAAATGATTACATATCTTGAAGCTTTTCATTTGGTTTCTTTTCTTATGATCATTTTGATCTTTACATCTCATTTTTGAGATCGCTGCCTGAAATTTTTTATATTTCATTTTGACGAGTAAGCCTTTGGCTATTGGCACATGCAATTTAAGTACATGTTGCTTTTCCTTTTTTCTAGTTAAATACTAGTTTGTGCAATGGCTTTCTCAGCTCATTATCTCTTTTCGAGATTTGATATTGGTTGAGTTATAAAAAAAAAATGAATGGGAAGAGATATAGACATAAGTCTATGCATGTATTAAAACCAACATGACTATTGACTAATCATTCATGATAAGCTTGAAGATCGATTTACAACAATCACATATAGATGTCAAGATTTTTTCCACATTGATAGATGTGCATACATAACAAGCTAAGTTCATAAATTGACTAAGCCATTAGTATGGAGGGTCAAGGCTAAACTTACATGTGATATGTGATCAAACATATATGATCAAACTTTTTGATTTTTCACTTTTTATGTGGTTTTGGATTTTTTACTTACACAAAACTAAAACATAGAAGTAAGATAAAAAAAAAATTCATATAAAGAAATGCAAGTTGCACAAAATGCATGAAGATATGACATTCAATGCATGAAGGGTCCTACAAAGATCGAAAGTGTAAGGTTGAATTTATTCAATCAAGTGTTGGCTTTAATCCATGCCAAATTTTCTTATAATTTAGCAATTAGTTACCCTATATTTAGGTGGGAATTATGTAAAGGTAGTGTGTGAGAGAGTGTGAAGAAACCTCAAATGTGTGCATTCAAGAAGAGCCTCGCGACTAGATCTCGTGACTAGCTCTCGACTAGCAAATCGCCAAAGGTGACACACGTGTGGAGCATGTAGAGGAGCTAAAGGGTCATGATAGCTAGAGCACTACAGGAAAAAACTTCTAGTCTGACCAAGCAGTTAGCTCGTGACTCAAACTCGCGACTCGTTCCAGTCGTGTGGTCTAGTCGCCAGAATACCCTGTTTGGATGAAAACTGACGTTTCACATTCCTCATACACCCTACTGTAAATACCCTTATACCACAAAATGTAGAGGGGTTTTAGAGAGAATTTTGAGAGAGAAACCCTAGAGAAAAACAAGATTGACTCATCCACAATCTTCATCCTTTGATTCTCCAAATTCCTCTAATCTCACATTCTCCATTGTCATATGTTTGAGAGGTAATTTAGCCAAATCCTTATCTTGCCATACCCATATCAGTAAGGAGCTATTTTGGTGCTTGGAAAGCAGTTTAGAAGGGACCAATTCATTTTGGTTGATGCATTGGGCGATTTCGGAATCCTGTAAGCTAGAGAAGACAAGGTTTGGCATAAACCTATTGGAGCAAGAAGCTTGGAGGACTTAGGTGCTATTCATGTATCCCAACTTCATTTTCTAGTGGATTATTGACCGTTTGGAGGGCGGCGGAGAGGTTTTTTGTCGAGTTTTTTGGTTTCCTCTTCAATAAGACATCGCCTTGTTATCTTTGTGTTTGCATCTATCTTCCCTTACTCTTTACCTTTTAATTATTGTTGTGTTTGTGATTAATTTTGGTTTAGAGTGTTTTACCAATTTGGGTTTAGCTTATATTCATCATTCTGCACATATATTGTTTGTGTATAAGCTTGAGTTGGTAATTTTGTATTTGGGGGTCTAAACGTTCATTAGCTTAAACTATATTTTATTTGTACCTTTGCTTTGTAGCTTAGTACTTTTAGTTAATGTTATGTATTTTCTTTAGTACTTCACTCTTGTTCCCTTTTTGGATTGTATATTCTTGATGCAATTACCCTGTGTTTTTGTATCGGTTGAGTATTGGATATGCAAATGATACTTTACATTGAACTTATTAGCTTGCATGTCTGGATATTCATTCCCTATGTGAATGTTCATTCCGTACCAAATTTACTTGTAATTTAACAATTAGTGTGTGAAGAAACCTCATATGTATGCACTCAAGAAGAGCCTTGCTACTGGCAAGTCACCAAAGGTGACACATGTGTGGAGCATGCAGGGGAGCTAAAGGGTCGTGACAGTTGGAGCACTATAGGACAAAACTTCCAATCTGGCCAGACAGTTAGATCGCAACTCAAACTCGCAACTCGTTTTAGTTGCGAGGTCAAGTCGCCAGAATGCCCTGTTTGGATGAAAACTAACGTTTCACATTCCTCATACACCCTATTATAAATACCCTTATACCCATGAAATGTAGAGAGGTTCTAGAGAGAATTTTAAGAGGGAAACCCTAGAGAAAAACAAGACTGGCTCATCCACAATTTTCATCCTTTGGTTCTCTAAATTACTCTACTCTCACCCTCTCTATTGTCATATCCTTGAGAGGTACATTTAGCCAAATCCTTATCTCACCATACCCATATTAGTGAGGAGGTATTTTGGTGCTTGTGAAGCAGTTCAGAAGGGACCAATTCATTTTTGTTGATGCAATGGGTGATTGCGGGATCTGGTAAGCTAAAGAAGACAAGGTTTGGCATAACCCTATTGGAATAAGAATCTTGGAGAGCTTAGGTGCACTGGGTAGATTAGGCTTGAAAGGTCTTCAGCTATTCATGTATCCTAACTTCATTCTCTAGTGGATTATTAACTGCTTAGAAGGCGACAGAGAGGTTTTTCGTCGAGTTTGTCGGTTTCCTCTTTGATAACACATCGCCATGTTATCTTTGTGTTTACATCTCTCTTTCCTTACTCTTTACCTTTTAATTATTACTGTGTTTGTGATTAATTTTGGTTTAGAGTGTTTTACCAATTTGGGTTTAGCTTTTATTCATCATTCTGCACATATATTGTTTGTGTATAAGCTTGAGTTGGTAATTTTGTATTTGGGGGTCTAAACATTCATTGGTGTTTTACACACTAATTGAACTTTTCAAAAGAATTAGATTAAGAACCAAAAAAGCATAAGCTCAACCATAGGAACCCTGCCTTATCCAAATGGAACAATTGTTTAGAATGAGTGTCTCATGAGAAGAGAGACCAGGGTTGGAAGAATGAGAACCAGAGATGCACATAAACAATGAGTTAAGAGCATTAAACACTTTCTTTAACAACATGCTATTTTCACTCAATTCTAGTTTACCCTTTTTAGCATAACTTCCAAGAAGCTCAAGTTTCTCTTTTCTTTTAATTCTTTTAAGAGAATGAAACTTAGAGCAACTAGTCGCTAACCCATGCAATACACGGAAATCTATTGTGTATAAAGATGTAAACTATTCCTTTTCTTTTCCTCATTGATTGTACATTCAGATTCCAGTTCCATAGTTTCCTATCTTTGATATGAAACAATAAATTACATAATTAAAAATAGAAATCAAACTTAAGTTTAAATTAAAATGAAGAATGAAATCCTTTGCATCCTCAATTATCCATTAAATGAACGAAACACAAATTTAAAGAACTACTTAATCAATATCTCAAATAAATTGAAAGAAAACTTTAATGTGTTTTTTGTATCTTCTTCCTTTGTTGCTTCATAGTAGCCACTAAATATGGTGTTTTGTTTTCCTTGATTACAAATGTTGGTGTGAATTGCACAGCACTTGATAAGTTGCTATTACATTCATTTGAAGTATTACTAATGTAAGCCTGTTAAATGAATAGGTTGAGAAATGTATTACAATGTATAGAAGTTAAAAATCAAATTTGTAATTTTGCTATATTAAAGAATACGTACTTTTGTCGTTTTATCAAGTTGAATTGCTTTGTCAATTTCTTCAAAAGATTCAAAAACTTTCTTCACAATGAAGAATTCTCATCCATACTTGAGATTATAGTCATTTAGTTGTATTTGGAAAAATAATTCTTTTCCACTTAGATTTTCCATTTAATTAATGAATAACAATTAATTCACAATTTTATAGTTAAATTCTGTAAAAGCAGGTCTATAGTACATAAAGCAATGTTAAGGACACAATGTGATTGTTCAAGGTTTTCTTTCTTCTTACCTCATTATCAGAGTCCCAAATAATTTTGGTTATTTCACTTATGGTTCTTCTGTTGATGTTCATCTCTTCTTGAATTGTCACTTGTGATTTAAATTGTTTTGGCATTTGTACTATTGGTTGGTTACTTTCCACCAGCCTGTTATATTACATAAAGATATTAGACATAGGATTGTAGAGACTGTAAATACTGAAATACATAAAAAGTGTGAATCCAAAACAAAGCACTTACTAATCCTTGAAATAAGCGGTCTTAGGAATTTCCAAATCAATATGAACTCTTGTTCCACTTATTGACGATAAGTTATACTCTCTTGCATTTAATATATAAAATTTTATTGCCTTTTGATTTCATAATGTGGGATGGTCAATTCAACTTATTAACATTTGAATAAACCTGCGACTTTCTATTAACATGAAGCAAGTAAACACAACTTGTATTAATATTTCTCATTATTCACTAAGTCATTTTTTTTAAGAATCTGCCAAATATCTACCAAAATATCCTAAACATTGCATCAATTCCTAGAACAATGCCAACAGCTACCAATTATCACAATACAACTAACAATAAGTTTCTGCATTATCTATTTTAATTAAACATGTAAAATTGTGATTTACAACTATATTTTATGTTGACTTTATTCCATGACAAAAAGTGTTGTATTTGCTCTAATTTGTTTCCTTGTATTTTTGTGGGATTTATTTGCAATGAGTTTAGTATTGAGTGGTGGAGATTTGATCAAGACAGCTAAAAGTCATATGAGGAGCACATGCTAGAAGCTGAAGAGTCATGCCAAACTGTCATTTTTGCGAGTGTCTCGCGGGTAAGGCCTTCCCATTATGTTAGGACATATGTAGTTGTTCAATCTTGTGAACATATGTCACTATTTTATGTAGTTGGCTAATCCTTTGACAAAACGCACTTTACTTGTATTTGGATAGATCTAGGATGTGTTTAATACTTCAAAGAACATGTTGTTCAAGTTTAGTATTAAAGCCATGAAGATTGGACCAAGAAACAAGTGAAGAAAAAGTGTGTACTAAAGCTGGACACCTGGTGGACACCTGCGGATAGCTGCTGGACACCTGCGGATAGCTGCTGGACACCTGCGGACAGATAGCTATCTATCGAGCCCGATCGATCGAGGTATCTATCGAGGATTAATGAGGCTCGACACCTGCTATCTATCGAGCCCGATCGATCGAGGTTACGGGAATCAGAATTTTCAGATCTGATTTTTGGGCCAGGCTTTTGTATTTGTGTAGGGTTTCTTTTCTCACAACCCTAGGCATATATAAGGCATATTTTTGAGGCCGTCACATAAGAGAATACAAGGAGAACACATGAAAAAGGTGACCGAAGCCTAATTCTCTCTAGAAGAAGCTACTGCGTTTTTGCGCCTTAGGGTTTTGTAACCAAGTGCTTCTTGATCTTCATCGTGTGTATGAAGTGAAGAACTTTGCAGCCAACATTCTTCTTCCTCAAGTTGGTGAGTGAGTCACGTACTGGGATTCGTGCAAAGGAGTTAGTCACGTACTGGGATCCGTGCATCAAAGGGTAGCGTTCATATATTGAAGAGTTCAGAGGTTCTGAAGCAGTAGAAGGTTTCTGCTGTGAGTTCATCTACGGGGATTGTAGAGTCTAGTGACAAAGGTTTTGTACTAAATCTGAAACTTCTCTTTACTATAGTGGATTGCTTTTCGGGAAGGTTTCCCCCCAGGTTTTTTACTGTGAAACTGGTTGGTTTCATTGGTTTTCCTGGGTCATCATATCTTGTCTTATTTATTTTTCCGCTGCACTTAGTTTTGACATGATATTGATGTTTGTTTGTTTTAACAAGTTTTATGCATAATAAATATAATTAACAACTTAGGTTTAAAACTTGTTAATTCTATCAACTGGGGTCTAAACTTCCCAACACATTAGATACTTGGGAAACTCTCTGCCTAGAGGATTTTTAAGTGTGACTTTCTTACCCTTCACCCATACTATATATACCCTCATTACCCACAAAATTATGGAAGGCCATTCAGTGAGAAAAACCCTAGATAAGGTTTTCAACAACACACACACCTATCTTTTTGAGAGAGAGCTACCCATCCTTAGTGAGAAATCATTGTAGCCTCTTCTCATTCCCTCTCCCATTGTCATACCTTAAGAGGAGATTTGTATCCAAACACAACTCACTCCCTTTCAGAGTGTAGAGAGTGTTTTAGAGCTTGGGAAGCTTTGGAGATTTGCTAAAAGAAGCCGGTGAGGCTTGGCGGATGCAATCGAGCGTATTGCGGGATCCGGAAAGCTAGACAAGACATAGTTCCGAGAAGCCTTATTGGAGTAGGAACTTAGAGGGCTTAGGTACATTGGGTAGATTAGGCTTGGAGGGTCTCTTGCTATTCGTGTATCCCAACTTATTGTCTAGTGGATCGATTTACCGCTTGGAGGGTGGCAGAGAGGTTTTCCATCGAGTTTTTCAGTTTCCTCTTCGATAACTCATCACCGTGTTATCTTGTGTTTGCATCTCTCTTCCCTTACTTTTGTGCTTTACTTTTATTATTTGTTGTTTATATTTATACACTAGAGTAGTATCGATTGATTGTGCTTCACTTACTCTTGTTTCCGCACTTAGTTTAAGTTAGAGTAAAATCAACCGAGCTGTATTTTATTATTTGGGGTCTAAATAGCTCTTGTATTTTTAACACAAATCTGAGCTTTCAATTGGTATCAAAGTGGGTACACTTGTTTTGGTGTCATTACCTAAGTGTGATCCTTGACCCCTTTGTGTGTTTTGCCATGGATAGTCTTTTCTGTGCTTTTATGGATGTTGTTGATTGTAACATGCCATGTGTTTGTGAAAATGCCTCTATGAGTGTTAATTCTCAAAATTGTGATGACATGTTACATGAATCTATGGTTGTTGTTGATATTCCAAACATCAAACTCTTGAAGAAAAACCCTAAGAAGTTTCATAAGAATTTAAGCAAGTTTCATTGTGAAAAGGATGATTTGATTACTAAGCTCAATGAATCCAATAAATTGGTTGAAAAGTATAAGAAGTTTGCTAAAAATTCTCTTGAAAAGCTGAAAGAGTTTGAATGTTTGAATATGGACTTGGATGCTAAACTTGCTTTGTCTAACAAACTTGTTGATGAGCTTAAATGTGAAAATGAATCTCTTAAGATGCATGTCAAGTGTTTGATTGCTAAACCAAGTGTTAAAAATGATAAAAACATTTGTTGCAATCATGTTGCGGTACCCGATTTTGTGCCTATTGTGTGTTCTACCTCAAAGGACAAATTGATGTACATTCCTTCACACAAAAGAAACCAAAAAGTGGAGAGAAAGGCTCTTAAGTCAAAGCCTCTGTTTAGGTCTCAACTTAAGGTTTTGGATAGATCTAAGTTCATTCCAACTTGCCACCATTGCAGTGTCATTGCTCACATAAGACCACAATGTCCCAAGTTAGAGAACAAAACCTTATTGTTAGATCCCTCCCCAAAAAGCCTAGTGGACCTAAACCCATTGTTTGTCACCATTGTGGTACCTTTGGTCATCTTAAACCTCATTGCTCTAAGTTTTAAGCTCTTAAAAGAATTAAAAAAGAAAAAGAAAAAGAGAAACTTGAGCTTTTTGGAAGTTGTGTTATGAAAGCCAAATCAGTTTTGGGGGAAAATGGTAAGTTGTTGAAGAAAGTTTTTAATGTTCTTACCTCCTTTTCTATGTGCATCTCCGGTTCTCATTCTTCTAACCCTCGTCTCACTTCTCATGAGACACTCATTCCAAAAAATCATTCCGTTTGGATGAAGAAGGGTACCTACGGTCGAGCTTTCGCTCTTTTGGTCCTTAATCTGATTCTTTCGATCTTTGTAGGACCCTTCATGCATTAGATGCTTCATTGTCATGCATTTGTGCATCATGTATCTCTTTATATGCATTGTTTTTGTTGTTTTTGCATTTAATCTTACTTTTATGCTTTTGTTTTTGTGTATGTGTAAAAAATCCAAAAACACATAAAAAGTGGAAAATTAAAAAAATTTGATCGTATATGTTTGAGCACATATCTCATGTGAGTTTGGCCTAGTACCTTCATACTAATGGTGTAATGCATTTACGAGCTTAGCTTGTTTTGTATGCACATCTATCTATGTGAGAAAAATCTTGAAATCTATATGTGATTGTTGTAAATTGATCTTCAAGCTTGTCATAAATGATTAGTTAATAGTCTTGTTGATCTTGATACGTGCATAGACTTATGTCTATATCTTTTTCCACGCTTTTATGTTTTTGCTTAAAGAGCTCATTAAATGTAAATCTCAAAATGAAAAGAGATATTGAGCTGCGAAAGGCGCTGCACATACTAGTATTTGACTAGGAAAAAGGGAAAGCGACTTGTATTGAAATGTATGATGCCTTAAAAAGTCAAAGGCTTACTTACAAAATTGAAATATCAAAAATTTCAAATATCGATCTCAAAATGAGATGTATTGTTCAAAAATGATGAAATGTTATGATTTGTAAAGAAGCCAAATGAAAAGCTTCAAAGAGATGTAATCATTTTCTTGTGGGAGATCATATATGTTCACTTATATAGTTGAGATAGTCTACTTGACTTAGTACTAGTTGTGTATGACTTGATTGAATTGATTATTGAAACTTCACTCTAGACTAAGGACTTTTCCACACTCGATTCACACTTACAAAACACAAGTTTAATGTTTAATGAATGCCCATTTCATTTGTGTGTTTGTACAAGTTCAAATGTGATGTGTGTGTGCGCGTGCTCAACCTTATATGGATCAAACCAAAAAGATTTTTGTTCTTTTTGTTTGCTTTTGGAAATTATTTGTATCACTCATGTTTTCAAAGTTTTTCAAGTTGTTTTTGTGTGAAAAACATGGTTTCTGGGTGTTTTTGTGACCTATTTCATGCATAAGTTCAACTGGGAGTTAAATGGTCCAATTCTCAAGTTTTTCAACCTTGGACAGAGAGTTTCCCAACTGTTTCGTGACTATTTTGGGAGTAAGACTTACCCACAAAAAATTTCCCAAGTAAGGCTTACCTGCGAAACTTCCCGAGTAAGGCTTACCCGCGAAACTTCCCTCGAAAATTCCCAAATCAGCTTTTTAAAGAGCATTTCGTGGGACATTTGTTTTAAACGTCTCCCATCTTCTCCCAAACATGTTTTAATGTTTCTACATCAAAACCCAATTAAATTCAAGTATTTTTCATTTCATTAACATCTCTAAGGTAATCTTTAACTCTTTTCACTGATTTTGATCCTTAGATTATGTTTTTGGGGGGTTTTATGTTCATAGTTGGGATTTTCTCAAATCGGAGTTGAAAAATTTATTTTTTGTCAATCTTTTTGATTATGTTTTGTTTTAAATGTTGATATGCTTTGGATGTTGGCCCCTTGTGGCAAAAATAACATGTATTTAGGCAAGATTTTCATATGTTCTTGCATTGTTTAACATACATGTGTAGTGTGTGCACTCAAAGTGTTTGATAAAATGCCAAAATGACATTTTCTTGTTGTTTTAGTCTCTGATGAGTACCAAACTTTGGGGATCACCATAATTATTTATGTTTATCATGTTTTGATCATTCATGGTGTGTTTTATACACTTTGCCCTGTGAGTTCTTATTCATGCATTAGTCATGCATCTCACATGCACACTAGATGCACCTTTGTTGCACACACACCAACACTTGACATGTTATGCATCCACTCATGCTAGTTAAGTCATTTTAGACCCTTTTAGCACATATAACATGTTCTTGTGTCTATGCTATGCCTAGGTTTATATCATGTTTCATCATTCTTAGCATGTCATGTTTATTTTATGCTTATAGCATTGTCTTCCTAAGATATTTTTCCTTTTGTTTGAGCTTTATTTTCTCATACATCTTGCACCCTTCATGCATCTTATCCTTGTTCATGTCTCCTTTTCTTTCCCTTATTCCTCTTAATTCATTTGCCTATTCATGACAAAAAGGGGGAGTATATACTAGAAAGTATACCGGTGTGTATCGTCATTTCTATATGACTCATGTGCATATTTTTAGGGGGAGAAATTCTACCTCATGCACATTCGTAGGGGGAGAAAGCCATAGGGAAGATGCATATTCCAAGGGGGAGAAGTTCTATTCATGTATCCCAACTTTTTGTCTAATGGATCGATTTACCGTTTGGAGGGCGGCAGAGAGGTTTTTAGCCAAGTTCTTTGGTTTCTTCTTTGATAACACATCATCGTGTTATCTTGTATTTCCATATCTCTTCCCTTACTCTTGTGCTTTACTTTTATTGTTTGTTGTTCATGTTTATACATTAGAGTAGTATCGGTTGATTGCGCTTCATTTACTCTTGTTTCTGCACTTAGTTTAAGTTAGAGTAAAATCAACCAAGCTATATTTTATCATTTGGGGTCTAAACAGCTCTTGTATTTTTAACACAAATCCGAGCTTTCAAAACATTAATTCAATTACTTCCTTAATAGATAAAGATTGAACCTCCTGAAGAATTCTTATCCATACTTGAGATTATAGACATTATTCTGTAAGTAAAGTGCATCAGTTTTATATAGATAGAGTACATAAGTTATATTATGATTGAACAATATTAAAAGCTATAAAAGAAAAACAAACTTGCTCATCAATTAAAATCATATCTAAGCTAATAATTTCATTATTTTTTGAGTTGATTGCGTCCCACATCCTTGATACTCTAATCTTGACTTTCTAATTTTCTTTTTGTGTGTCTATATAATAATTCAAACTTTCATTTAGATACTCCATAGAATAAATTCTACTCTGCAAATGTAACACAATAAAATTGAACCCAAACAAAACAAACTAGTATATCAAAGATACAAAAAAGTAATTAGCTTGTCAAAGAGAGAAAATAGTAAATGATGAGAATATCCTTGGAAGCAATTTGGTAGAGAATCATGGTTGTAGTCAGTTCCATGTTCTTTGTTTTAATACTTCTTCATCTAAAGAGTTAAGAAGTTTAAACATCAAATTTAGCACCAACTTTGATAAGACAATAATAACTATAACAATTATAGCCCATTGTCAAGAAAATTTCCTTAAGAGTAAAATTGTTTTAGAAACCACTTTAAAGAAAATATAGAGAGCTTTAATTTTTTTCTTAAATATTCAAGAATGGTGTGACAATCTGATCAAATAAAGGATTTAATTGCATACATACAAGAAATTATATAACTCAATTACAATATAAGCATTTAAAACCTATAGGTACTTGTCAAAAAAAAAAAAAAAACTATGGGATTCGCAATGAAATATTTTAACTATATAAGGTTTCATATGATCTAGAGGATAGGTGATTAGAGATGACATCACAAAGTTGTCTCTAACAACTATATATGAAAGAAAATCCAATAGGCAATAACAAAATGTTATTCTAAAAGAGAACCAAGTAATAGCACTGTTAAATATTATGTAGCATGTCACCATAAAAGTGTTTTTAAGAGCATCTAAATCTATAGTTGATGAGGTCATTGTTCAATACTTGAAGTTCAATATTGGCAAGAGAGACTGTAACCATCATAAATTGTTAAACAAAATCTTCCCCCACAATTTTCTTTAATTCGCAAGTGCTAAGTCTCTTTGTTGTTAGGTGAGTGAGCTCCCTCTTTTCCCCTACGGCAGTAGTAGTGTTTTGTCCCTTCCTAGGAAGGAGTGTTTTGTTCTCTAAGGCAACAAGTTTGTCATTAGAGCTAGTTGGTTTTTTTCTTTGGGGGTTAAGGGAAACACAATCTTGGTTTGTCTTCTTCTCCAAACAGTATCATGGAGGACTTGGCAGCCAAATGGAGCAACTTTTCTTTGTCGGAGAGGGAGACTACAGGTTTCGTACCAACGATCGGGGGAATTTCTGTTAGCTACACTATTTTTAACTCCCCGAGTGCTGAATGTGGATGCAATGGCGAGGACTTTCAGGCAGCTATGGAGGTCCACCAATGGGTTTAAAGTTCACAATCACAAGGATCAGCGAGTGTTATTTGTATTTGACAATCTTGGTGATGTGGATAGGATCTTGCAACACCAACCATGGAGTTTTGATAAACATTTAGTCTTGATGCAGAGATATAATTCTGATGTTCCAGTACGTGAATTGGTTTTCAAAACTACTCTATTTTGGGTTCAAGTTCATGATATCACAGTTTGATATATGAACAGAATCGTGGCGGAAGAAATCTATGAAGTAGTTGGTGAGGTACAGAAATCAACAGGGGCAGTTGATGATGATAGGGGTCTTTTCATACGAGTTCGTGTCCTCATAGATATTTCTCTACCCCTCTACCGGGGAAGGTTGATCACAATGGAGAATGGAGGTAAAGTTTGGGTGAAATTCAAGTATGAGCGACTGCCTAACATTTGTTTTTGGTGTGGACGTTTGAATCACAGTGACAAAAATTGTGATTTGTGGATTGATAGTAAGGGTACACTTACACCGGAGCAACAACAATATGACTCAACTTTAAAGGCAGCACCGTATACTTCAGCGGGCAAGGATGTCATTTACGTCCTTGCGTATTATGAGCTGCAGAAACCTAGAGTGCATGCCTCTGCTCAAGTCAACATTTCACAACCAAGGGCAGCGGAGGGGCAGGGAGGTACTGGTGGTCCGGTGGATATGCTTCAACCAACTATGGCAACGGGTACAAGTAGTAATGACCATAATGATGACTTGCAGCGGGAGAAAGTTAATGTGGGAGAGCCGTTATACATTTCTGAAGTAGGGGTACAGTCAGATATGGAATCTTTCCCCTCAATATCTGATCCTATTAAACCTCCTATTAATATTCCTAAATTAATGGAGGAAGTTATTGGGGTAGAGAAATCCATTCCATCTCAAAGTCCAACGGCAGAGTTGTTTGAAATTCCAATTAAGAGGATTGATGAGGAGATTATGGGATTAGATTATGACACATTAAATGAGTCAGGGCAAATTAAGGAGGTAGCAGTTAAGGGGAATATTTCTTTCCATAATCAGAATGCCACCTCAGCTGTGAATCAAGGTGAACGACCAGCTGGAACTAGGACAACACGCAAAAAAATTCTGCCGTCCAAGACCAAACCAGCAACTAATAAAAATACAAGAAACAGAAAGATAATTACTGGGCGGGATCAATCAAAGTCAGTTGGCAATCCAGGCGAGGGAAGGAAACTTTGTGGGAAGAGAAGTGGGGATGATCATCTGGAGTTACCAAGCAAACATAGGTAGGTTTCAAAAGATGAGAGTGACAAACTTTTTTCAATGGTGGAGGCTGATATTCAGCCTCGCCAAACACAATGAGTTACTTAGTGTGGAACTATCGTAGGCTTAGGAACCCATGTACAGTTAACGAGCTTACTAAGATGGTGCGGGCAAAAGATCCCTTTGTTGTGTTTTTAGCCAAGACATGGGCAGATGAAGCAAGGCTAAAAGATGTGAAAAGGAAAATTCAATTCGAGAATATGTTTGTATCACCATGGACAAGTAGGGGAGAGGATTACTGCTTTTTTGGAGGTCAACAATTGATATTTCAGTGGAAGGGGCAAATAAGAACCATATTGATACAATCATAAATAAAAATAAAGATTCCGAGTGGCGTTTCACAAGATTCTATGGTGAACCGGACACTCAAAAGAGGATTGAGTCTTGGGATTTGCTAAGAGCTCTAAAGAGGAAGTTTCAAAGTCCATGGGTGTGTGTGGGGGATTTCAACGAGTTGGTAAGAAGCGATGAAAAATTGGGGGGAAGGAGACGAAGTCACAATCAAATGCAGTTGTTTCATGAAGCAATTGATGCATGTATCTTTGTGGACCTAGGGTACTTGGGTTCAAGGTTCACTTGGAGTAAACATTATACTTCGGGGGAGTCAATATGGGAAAGATTAGATAGGGCTTTATGTTCAACAGATTGGCTCAGCCACTTTGCTGGCACCAAGGTTGTTCATCTCACATGTACTACTTCGGATCATTCCCCTCTATAGGTTGTTCCAAGTGGTATAGATCCCCCACCAAGTTCAAGGCCATTTCGCTTTGAAGAGATGTGGATGTCAGATAAGGGATGTGGAAGGGTCATTGAAGCAGTATGGAGAGGTTCACTCCCTTGTGAAGCCGAAAGAGAAGTGATAAAAAAGATTGAAAAGTGCGGGGGTGAGTTATCAAAGTGGAGTCGTGAGAACTTTGGCCATGTTAGGAGACAATTAGCCGAAAAAAAGAAGGGGTTGGTGAAAGCTGAAAAAGAAGCAATGCAAAATGGGAGTAATCACCGTGTGAGGGGTCTGAAAAAGGAGATTAATGAGTTGTTGGTGAAGGAAAATCAGATGTGGAGGCAGCGAGCTAAGACTTTTTGGTTGGTTGATGGTGATAAAAATTCAAGGTATTTTCATAGTAGGGCTACTCAAAGGCATCGAAAGAATAGAATTATGGGAGTCCAAGATTCTAGAAGTGTTTGGGTCAGCCAACCCGAGGGCATAGCTGAGGCTTTTACAACATACTACCAACAACTCTTTCAATCTTCAAACCCGAGTGTTGGACAGATTACAATGGAGAAGGTGGTCACCGACGATATGAATGCTCAATTGTCACAAGATTTCTCGGAATGGGAGGTAGAAGCTGCTCTAAAATAGATGGCTCCGTTAAAAGCTCCTGGTCCTGATGGTATGCCTCCTCTCTTCTACCAAAACTATTGGAACCTTGTTGGTAATGATGTCACCAAAACCATATTGTCATACTTAAACTTAGCCACACTACCCCATCCCCTAAATCATACTTTCATAACCTTAATACCAAAAATAAAAAATCCCATTGCCGTCACTGATTACCGCCCCATTAGCCTTTGCAATGTCCTTTATAAAATTTTTTCAAAGGTCCTTGCAAATAGGTTAAAAAAAATCCTACCCTCAATCATAACTGAACACCAAAGTGCTTTCACCAAAAGTAGATTGATCTTAGATAATATTCTTGTGGCTTTTGAAACTTTGCATAGCATTAATTATCATAAGTCTAAGAAATCTGGCTTTATGGCGTTAAAACTAGACATGAGTAAGGCGTATGATAGAGTGGAGTGGTGTTTCTTGGAAGAGGTGATGAGGAAATTGGGGTTTAATGAAAGATGGATAGCCCTTATGATGATTTGTGTTAAATCAGTTTCATATTCGGTGTTGGTGAATGGAGAGCCAAAGGGGTTGATCAAACCTACAAGGGGGATTCGCCAAGGTGATCCTCTACCGCCCTTTCTATTTTTGTTGTGTACGGAAGGCTTAAATAATTTAATCCTGAAGGCAGCAAGTGAGGGCTCCATACATGGATTTGCATTGAGTAGAAGAAGTCTGAAACTAACTCATTTGCTTTTTGCAGATGATAGCTTATTGTTTTGTAGGTCCACTAGAGATGAATGTCAAAAGGTGCTTGATCTTCTTGCCTCTTATGAAAGCATGTCGGGGCAGCAAATAAATAGAGGCAAAACAACAATTTTCTTTAGCAAATCTACCACTCCAGTTATGAGGAATGAAATCAAAGAAGCTCTGAGGGTCCCTAAAATTATGCAGTATGATAAGTATTTGGGGTCACCTTCACTTGTGGGCAAGCACAAAAAAGCTAGCTTTGATTACATTAAAGAAAGGGTTTGGCGAAAGCTCCAAGGATGGGAAGAAAGCCTATTATCACAAGCGGGGCGAGAAGTTTTGATTAAGGCAGTTGTTCAAGCTATTCCAACATATACCATGTGTTGTTTTAAGCAACCAATTGGACTTTGTCATGAAATTGAAAAACTCATTCGTGGTTTTTGGTGGGGTCAAAGAGGAAACTTTAGAAAAATCCATTGGATTAAGTGGGAGAACATGTGTGATCCAAAGTCCGAAGGAGGCATGGGTTTCAAAGAACTATCATTGTTCAATGATGCCCTATTAGCCAAACAAACATGGAGGTTGCTGCATAATACCAACTCTTTATTTTACAAAGTATATAAGTCCAAGTTCTTTCCGCATTGTTCTATAATGGAAGCTAAGGAGGGCTATGGAGGGTCGTATGCTTGGAAGAGTATTTTGAAGGGTAGGGAGGTTATAAGGAGAGGATCGAAATGGAGAGTGGGCAATGGAGAATCTATCAGTTTGTAGGGTGATAAGTGGCTGCCTTCTTTGCAAAGTCCAAGCCTCCAAAGTCCTCTCACAGCTGAATTACAAGATGCCACGGTGAGCCAATTAATCGATCCCATTACTAGACAATGGGATACACAACTGCTGCATAATTGCTTTTCTCAGGTGGAAGCTGATTTGATCACTCAAATTCCTCTGGGCCAAATCACATTAGAAGACTCTCTCTTTTGGCCATATGTCCAGAACGGTCACTACTCTACTACTCTACTAAGTCAGGTTACTACTTCCTAAAATCTGAAGTTAAATTGGCAACCTCCCAGACTCCTACCCATGCCGAGCTAATGAAGCCTCTTTGGAAGAAGATTTGGAGCCTTTTAGTACCGTGCAAAGTCAGAAACTTCCTTTGGAGAGCCTGCAAAAATGCCATCCCAACCCTGAAGAACCTGAAACGGCGTTGTGTGGTGGAAGACTCTAGCTGTTCTTTGTGTTCACAACATGAGGAAGATGTTCTACATGCTTTATGGTCCTGCCCGAGCCTTGCACAGGTGTGGAACGAAGACCCCCAATGGCATTTCAGAGATCAAACAGCATTCCAAGATTTTTCCCATTTGCTCCTCTATGTTTTTGATTCAGGTTGTAGTGCTGAAATGTTCGCAATGCTGACTTGGACGACTTGGTATCGAAGAAACAAGGTTAGAACAACTCCACTAGGTTTTCCTCTTAATCTTATAGTGCAGAGAGCTTTTGAGGCGCTGATGGAGTTTCACTCTGCACAGCCAAAGAAGTTAGCAGCAGCACCTATGGTCAGGCCAAGTGCAAGGTGGTCACCACCACCAGTGGGTTGGTATAAAGCAAATTTTGATGCGGCAATTTTTCAGGATGTTGGTCGAGCTGGTATAGGGGTGATAGTTCGTGACAATCAAGGCTTATCTATGGTGTCTTTAGCTCAGAATATACAGCTTGCTAGTTCGGTGGCTGAGATGGAAGCATTGGCAGCAACGCAGGCCTTAGAGCTAACTGCAGAACTTGGTTTTGATTGAGTGATTTTTGAAGGATATTCCACCTCAGTCATTAGTGGCCTTTCAGACCAGGTGTCAAATTTAATGCCCTTTGGTTTGCTAATTAAAGAGGCACAAGACTTGGCTGTGCGATTTAATCATATACAATTTCAGCATGTACGTAGGGAAGGAAATAGTGTAGCTCATAACCTTGCTAGGCATGCATGTCATGTCACAGCTTCTTCTGTTTGGATGGAGGATGTTCCATCCCATTGTTTTGAATTGTATCAGGCAGATTTGCCTTCTTCTTAATAAAATTCGCAATCTTCATTCTCAAAAAATCTATAGTTGATGATGTCTAAGCCCACCAAACTCCGAAATTGAACCAAAAAATATATATTGATAATTTAAAAAATATATTTAGGCAAAGATTCTTTTAGAAAAAATCATTACAACGCAACACAAAAAATATTAAAAGAAGGCTAGAACCTATTAAAGGACTTGAAAAGCCTTTCCTCCACAAAGATTCATGTTACAACTTATATAGATTAAGGGAAAGTGCCTAATTTACTTTTTCATTCACACCTGATTTGAATTGCTTATAACTTTGTCTAAAATAAATTCCTGCTTTATTTCAATATTCAAAGTGCCCGAAAGAGACTAAGACTCTCTTAAGTTCTTTAAACCTGCTCCTCTGTGTTTTAACCCAGTCCCCATAGATAGATAAATACGAACAAACTAACAAAAATAACTAAACTAAATCTAGCTTTACTCAAATACCTTAATAAAAACCAAATATAACCTAAAGACCTAAATTGAAACCAATCCATACAAATTTTAAAAAAACTTGATCATATTTAATGCACAAACCAAAAGGCAGATAGAAAAACATAACTTAAAGACCTAAATAGAAACTGCTCCAAACAAAGTTGCTAAATCAATTTGGAGAAGGAGATAAACACAAAAATAAATAATATAAATGCAAAGCAATTAGGAGTGAACTTTACAATATAAATTATGTTACCTCTATTAGTTGGTTCCTTGACTCAAAGATTGACAAAAACTTCTTTATACACAATATTTTTTGTTTTAGAAATTTTAGTCCATTTCTGCTTGTTACCCTAGCCATTGCAACATACAATTGCCCATGACTAAAAAAAGGTTTTGGCAAATACACAATATAGCATCCACGACCACGTACTAACTTTAGAATAAAAACTGTGCAATATAGAAATTAAAAAAACATGATTCTTCTATAAAATACAAATTCTACATAGAGGTAATAAAAACAATGGCAATCTTGAAATGAAACAATTAACCAAACATAGAACCAAGTTTGAGATAACCAAGAAACTTAAATATGCAACCACATTCCAATTTCAAATTATTTATAGAAACATATTACCAATAAATATGCAAGAAACAGTACAGAATAAAGGAGAGACTAGTAAATACCTGACTGTCCTTGTCTTGTTGTTGTATTACCAAATAACCTAGATAACAAAATGCCAAATCCCTACCTACAAAACAATAAGAATCCAATTTTTAGCCAACATTCAAGAAAAATTTAATAGAAAAGAAATAGTGCAGTGTAGAAAGTTTGAAACAGTGCAGTGTAGTGCATATTTTTATGAAACACATTGCATTAATTAGCTGACAAACCACCAAGCGCTGTTGAACCACTAAGCTATCCTTAGCAATGGGTTTGAAATTATGACCATGATACCTAGGAGTCTTCCAATATATATATATATTAAAAAGACAGTTTTATTTATGATAACAATTAAGCTCTTTAAGATACATGATGCACAAATTATTTAGGATAGTGACAATAGTAAGTTCTTAATTTTTTTTGTTCACAATAATAATAATAATAATAATAATAATAATAATAATAATAATAATAATAATAATAATAATAATAATAATAATAATAATAATAATAATAATAATAATAATAATAATAATAATAATAATAATAATAATAATAATAATATGTGTAATATGTTTACCTTGATGAAAAGGTTGTATTTTTGACCCCAACTCTGCTATTCTTGATGCAGCTTGGTATTCGGAATTCAGTAATTCTCAAGGTCTTAGCCCTCTGTAAGCCAGGAAAACATGATGTGAAATTAGCTGTAATGTAGATAAGGTCACGGACACCTTAACCTCAGCACTATATAAAATTGTAACAAAAGAAGATTTCCTTAAACATAATTATTATTATGTTTAGGGACTAATATAACCAAAGAAAAGAACATTAAATTCTGCATCAATGATGAGAAAGTTAAATATTTCAATTACATCAATAAGATAAGGAAGATCAAGAGAGACCCATTCAAACTATATATATGCTAGTGTTAGTACAGCCCTGCATGTGGACCTTTTCATACATAATTATAAATGTTCATTTAAGAAATCTTCAATTGTTTTGCAGAAGATTTTCATATTGACTTATTTATTTATTTATTTAATTTTTATGTAAGCATCTTACCATGTGATTTTGTCAGCAGGTCTCCATGGCAATATAAAATATATGAATATTAATTTGTTGACAAACTATGGAAAATAAATTAATCTATTGAAACCATTATCAATTGTAGTTGTTTCACTATGTAAACACTTGACATACACTCTTGATCAAAATTAGGAGGGCTTTATGAACTTGATCTCATGGCTTCCATCAAATTTAAGAGGGAACCCTCTTTTTAAGTAAAATAATAAAACTTTCTAAAAGTTTTGATTCCTTTGATGTTATTAAGGGTAAAAAAAACCTCTAATCTTAATGCACAAATACACCATGAAATAAATCATTAAAAAAATCAAACCTACTTGTCAAATGGAATCATATCAAAATCTCTTCCAAGACTCCACCAAACCCACATATCTGTCATGCTCATAATTGGGTCCATAGGCACCTGGATCACCGACTTGTATTGATCATCCACACATCCAAACTTACATAAACTGAATAATTTCCCATAGCCCCATCAAATTTGCCTACTACTCTTCTAGTCCATAGCAATAGCAGCCTAACAGGGGCCCCTAAAGCTCCAAATTGACACCGGTCCACAGACTAATAATCAATATGGTAAATCATTGTTACAATAATGCAGCAAAAAAAAAAAAAAACATTTGTACAATACTAACAACTATTACCAAAACTATCTAAATGTTGTTTTCTACAATATAAACCTATCTCACCATCAATACCAATCCCAATATCTAACATATGAATCATAAAAAATTCAAACCCATAACTCATGCGATACATAAGAACGTTACTGATTATAAAAATAAATAAATAAAGAAAAATGATATCTGGTGGTGAACTGAAAACGGAGCAACTCCAATTTTTCCATGGGTGTCATCTAGGGCTAAAAGACAAGAATGACTATACCTTGAGAGACGGTCATCCATGAACAAGTGGGTTGTCCATAAGGAAAGCACATGGACGACCCCCCAACACTTGGGAAAATTCCAGGGAAGTTTATCCACACAAGCTAGTAAATTGAACCACGTGTTATTATTCCAAGGTACGAGTAAGACCTCGGTTCATCACTGTATCTTCCAAATGAGTACTTAACTTCCAATGACAGTTATAGATGAAAAAGATGAAATATAACTCCCGTAGTGGTTTTGGAAGTTATCCTTGAACCTTCTGACCTTCTCAAATATAGGGGAAGTTACAAATCAAATAACCACTTCGAGAGCACACTATATAAACACCCATTCAAACCAGATAAATGTAAGTTTTTTAACAACTCCTAAAAAGTTGGAATTCTAGAATAAAAGAAAGAAACTAAATTTGGCATCAGAGGGTCCTTGGCCGGTCTATCCCGGTCACCTTTGATTGTGTTTTCTTTTTTCAGGCTTTCCAATCAATCGCTAGCCCTTTGAAGACCAAAGCATCCAGCCTACTGGTTTTCCTTGCATCATCAATATCCATAGAAATATCACAAGTTTAATTAGTTAGAGAAGAAAGTGGGTTTAGAAGAAAAAATTAGAAATATATTGTATATTAGAAATTGTTAGGCAAAAATTAGAAATATATTGTATATTGGAATCAATATTTGTGTGTTAAACACAATGATTGTTTTCAATGAATTTTTTCACAGCCTATTTTTTAGCCTATAATTTCTTGAATTAGTTTTAGTTTTTCCATTAGTCATTCTCCAGCGTTTGTGATATAGTTCACTTCTTTGTTAAATCTCTCTTAACGAAAGAATTATTGAGAATCAGCTTTTCATAATAAAATAGCATAGGCAATGTGATCATCTAGAGAAAAAATAAAGAATTAAGATTTCATTGTGAAATAAGGTAGTAAACTCTACAAAGACTCTTGTCCAATGGAAATGGGGGAAAATATTTTATAAACAGAGAAACATTAATCCTAACGAACTCTCTTTTTTTTGAAAAAAAAAAAAAAAACTATGGCTCTTAAATGACCAAGAACAGTTTTCTAGATTTGGATTCAGCATGGTTCTTAAACCAAATAGAAGACCAATTTGTATAGGAAAATTAGGCCATCTCACATTGCGCACAACCATGCATGATGCATAAATAAAACAATGAAAGAAGCATACACAAAACACACAAATACAACTGAATAAAGATGCATAGTTAGAAGAGTAATTTTTTCAAATAGTTGAACTACAACTAAAAAGCTCATAAACCAATGTTCCTCTAAAGCAAATCCTCCCACTTTTCAAAGGCAACACAACAACGACAAATGATCCACTACCTATTAGATTCAATAATCAATATACCAACTTGGATCATGGTGAAGTCCCACATAATATGTTTCAAAAATAGATATTAAAGATGAAAAAACACAACCTTCTACCTTTTTCCTTCACGTCCAAATCATGCACTTTTTAGTTGATGGGATTTACAAACAGCTCCTAAACTCTATATATTCGATCCTCAGTTGGGCATGGTAGCAATCTAGAAAAAAAAAAGTTCAGTAGTAGCTAGTAGCAAGCCCTAAGTTTTTACTATGAATCTTAAGCTTCAATGTCTCTATCGAAATAAAATATACAAGCTTTACCATCACTAACAAATAAATTCGGTAGAGGACGAAGCCAAGGTTGCTGAAGGAGGACATTGGAGAAGAAGCTTAGGTTTGCAACCAAACCAAGAATCAAACAAAACCCCTCAAAAAATCTATTTGGGCTTCTCATAAACGACCCTAAAGGCCCAATCTTTATGACCAATCTTGAATCTACAACAATACTCATGGCTTGTGAATGTTCAAAAAGTGTGTAAAACACCTTAGAACATTTAGACCCCCAAATTACAAACTACCAACACAAGCTTATTATCTAACAATGTATATGCAGAATATGAAAATAATCTAAATCAGAATTGGTAAAACAATCTAAACCAAAATTAAACCACAACAACAATGAAAAGGTAAAGATTAAGGGAAGAGAGATGCAAACACAAAGACAACACAACGATGTGTTATCGAAGAGGAAACTAAAGTCCCCGGCGTAAAACCTCTCTGCCGCCCTCCAAGTGGTCAATAATCCACTAGAGAATGAAGTTGGGATACATGAATAGCAGAAGACCCTCCAAGCCTAATCTACCCATTGTACCTAAGCCCTCCAAGCTACTTGTTCCAATGAGGTTATGCCAAACCGTTGTCTTCTTTAGCTTATTGGATTCTGCTATAGCTCATAGCATCAACCAATATCAATTGGTCCCTTTCTGACTGCTTCCCAAGCACCAAATAACCTTCTCATAGATATGGGTATGGTGAGAAAAGGATTTGGTTAATGTACCTCTCAAGGATTTAACAATGGAGAGGGTGAGAGTAGAGAAATATGGAGAATAAAAGGATGAAGATTGTGGATGAGTCAATCTTGCTTTTCTTTAGGGGTTTTCTCTCAAAATTCTCTTTGGAAGCTCTCTACAATACGTGGGTATAAGGGGTATTTATATTAGTGTGTGTTTTGAATGCGAAAGGTCAGTTTTAACCCAACAGGGCATTCTGGCGACTCGAGCTCGTAACTAGAACGAGTCGCGAGTTTGAGTCATGAGCTAATTGCCTGGCCAGCTGAAGGTTTTGTCTTATAGTGTGACAGCTGGTGTGACTCTTCAGCTCCCCTTGCATGCTTCACACGTGTGCCTTTTTGGTGACTAGCCAAACGTGAGCAAGTCGTGAGGTCCAGTCGCGAGTCCCTACTTGAGTGCACACTCTTGAGCTTTTCTTCACACTCTTTCATACACTACCCTTACATGATTCCCTCATAATTACAAGGGTTTCTAAATGCTGAATTACAAGCAAATTGGAGCGGAATTAATCCAACAAAATGATTGAATAAATTCAATCTTACAGCTTTTTTGCTTAGTTTGTGATTTTTTAGGATTCTGAAAAACCAATTAGTAAAGGGAAAGAAATAAACTTACAATTATGAAGCGAAATTAAGAACCAAGGGAGTTATACATAGTAGCCATACCCTCTGCCACGATTGGGACTGTGGTAGACTTGGTTTGTTTTCTAATCCAGCGTTTGTGATATAGTTCAATTTGTTAAATCTCTCTTAAAGAAAGAATTATTAAGAATTGGCTTTGCATAATAAAATAGCATAAGCAATGTGATCATAGAATTAAGATTTCATTGTGAAATAAGGTAGTAAAGTCTATAAAGACTCTTGTCCAATGGGAATGGGGGAAAATATGTTATAAACAGAGAAATATATATCCAAAAGAACTCTCTTTGTTTTGAAAAAAAAAAAAAAAAAAACCTATGGCTCTTAAATGACGAAGAACAGTTTTCTATATTCGGATTCAGCTTGGTTCTTAATATCTAACATATGAATCATGAGAGAATTTCAAATACATAATCTCAAAGAATTAGAATTTAAAATCCCTCATGAATTTCGAATTTAAATCCCCAAACTATACACTAAAATCAGGTTTTTAAGTGGTAGCCATATGAACCCAGTTAAAAATTCACAAAATTAAATCCAAAAAAACTAAATAGAAAACCAGAATTATAAAGTGAGAAATAAAAATTTAGAATTATAAAGCTAGCTAAAAAATTTTAGAAGAGAGGAATGAAAAATACAAATTTTCAGCCGTGAGTTGCATTGTAACAAATAATCCAACAACTATTTATGATATAATACAGGGCTATGAATCCCTAATCAATTTTGGTTACCTTTGTCGACCGACATAATTGAAATATACAATGGTCTGAATAAATTCAGCCGGTGTATAATAGGCCAATTTCAATGGTTGTCGTCAGCAAACACATTGGTAACAAACAATGTGTTTAGGTGAACATCCGTGTTAGCTGTATTGCTAGATGGCAAGCTTACCTTGGTGGTTTTGTGGAGTCTCCTTCTCCTTCTCTCAAGGCATCTGAGGCATTTGACGTGATGGTTCTAACGATGATGATGATTAGGAGGATGGAGATGCTAGCTCTTCCAGCTTTAATGAGATGTCTACTTGACACTCTTACCTTTTGTCACTTGTGACAAAAAGGGGGAGTAGTTTTGGTTATGAAAGTAGTCATGCTTAGGGGAAGGGTTAGTATATAGGAGATTTGTGTTAAGGGATGTGTTGTTATTGAAGGATGTAGTGAGGATTACTTGTATCTTTTTCCTTTCTTTCTTTAGAGATACATTGTTCTTGTACCTTAGGTCTTGTACATACATTGTGCTTAGGTCTTTGATATATATGTGATAATGTATGTTTTCTTCACCTATCTGTACACGTGTTATTTCTTTTCTCTCTTTATACACATGTTACTTTATTTTGTATGAAATCTATTATTTCTGCTTCATACAAAGATGCCTTGATGTGTTTTGTTTAAAGTGTTTCAGAAATATAAGTTGTCAAAGTCTACTTGTCATAAACTCTCTTCTTGCAAAGTTTTTCAAGAGTTTTTGATAGGATAGATTTTATTGTACCTAGCAAGTGAGTATGAGTTGAGTGATTTATGACTCCTCTTATATGTTAAATTGTTTGTTGTGATTTTGTCATGGATTGCCAAAGGGGTAGATTGTTAGGACATATGTGATTGGTTGGTAGAAACATATGTCAACATTTTATGTAGTTGGCTATCCTTTGACAAAATGCACTTCACTTGTAATTGGGTAGATCTAGGATGTGTTTAATACTTCAACGAACAAGTTCAAGTCCAAGTATTGAAGCTGTGCAAGTTTGTCAAAGATTCAAGCTGAGAAAGTGCTGTTCATTAAAGCTCGACAGCTAGAATCTATCGAGACTTGTAGGGTTATTGATGCCTGTGGCTCGACATCAGCTTGACAGATAGGCATCTATCGAGGTTTATGAAAAATAGAATTTGAGATTTATTTTGACTCCAATCCGTGATTATGTGTTTGGGCTTTCTTTTCTCACAACCCTAAACATATACAAGGATTGTTTTAAGGGCTGTATCTAGTTACACAGCTGAGAGCACAATTGCACAAGAACATAATTCCACAAGTGTGACCGGAAACCTAATTTTGCCCTTGTTCTTGAAGAAGCTGCTATGTTTGTATACCGTACGGTTTTGTGACGAAGCAACTTCATGATCTTCATCTGCGGAAGAAAGAAGAACTTTGCAACCAACATCTTCCTCAAGTTGGTGATTAAAGTCGTGTATTGAGATCCGAGCAATTGGTTAGTCATGTACTGGGAGTTATGCATCAAAAGGAGAGATTGTCACTACAGAACAAGTCCAATTGGATATTAGGGTAAGGGGTCAACTGTAGGTTGGTATAAAGTATTGGGATTCCTTTACTTGTAATCGCTTATTTTGATAATAGTAGATTCTTGAAAGTTGTAACCTTAAAATCACCCGGTGAGGTTTTTGCCTTGGAGGTTTTCCCCATTCGTAAACAAATCATTGTGTCAAATTTATTTTCCGTTGCATTTATTTTATTTGTGATTTGTTTGTGCTATCATGCTTTTGCATGTTAAATGGATCAATTAATTAAACTTGGCCAATTAATCAATTAATCCATCACAAGGGGTCAATATGTTTTTGGCCTATCAAGACTTATGCATAATTTCAAACTAGGACATTAAAAACTATATCCCTTAATTATGCACATATTCTTGTTTGCTCTTACATGCATGGATGCTTAGATGGACACAAATCAAATTTCAATTATCACACATGTTTGGCTTCTTAGATTTTGGGCTTTTTTTTCTCTTGTAGGCCGAGAAAGGTTTACTAGTAATCATTAGTCTTCTTTACATCGATGTCGAGTTCCAAGCTTGACTTCCAAAAATGTACCATATACGGTAAGAGCATTCACATTAGTATGTGAATAAATTCCTATTTATTTTAGCGTAACAACCTACTTTTTTCTACTTTACACACCTACTTTCTAAAAATATCCAAATCAGTTTATCTATTTAAAAATTTTATTTCAAGTACTTCCTTCTATGATGGAAGAGGAAATGATCAAATGGTTCATCGATAACCTTAAGCCTCCTTACTATGAGAAGATGATTAGCCCCCAAGTCACTCATTTTGCAAGCCTAATTCCTATTGTGGAGTATATTGACGAGGGTATTAGGAACAAGAAAATAGTCAATCCTAGAGCCTTGAGTTCTATGATAGAACAACAAGTGAAAAAGGCCATCGGCTGCAAAGGAAAGGAAGTCAATGTTCATATGATTGCTAGGGCACTTGAGAGGCCAAGGGGTCCTACTTCTACTTATATGGCCCTGGCTGCCTAGCCTCATCAGCAATAGGTCTAGCCAGTCTAGGTGCCTCGCTGAGCATCTAATCAGAAGGGAAGGCCAGATCAACCCCGATATCCTAGGGGAGAGCCTCGAAAATTTTCTCCATTATCGATGCCCATGTTAGAGTTTTATGCCTATTTGTTGGAGAAGAAGCTAGTAATTCCATTGTTTGCAAAACCTAGAGACGGTCCTCCTCTGCCTAGTTTTGACTCATTTAAGAAATGTGAACACCATGTTGGGGCTGAATCCAAGACCTTATTGATAATAAACATATATAGTTCGATGATGTTGCTGGGCCAAATGTCATCACAAATCCTTTGCTTCCTCACCTAGAAGGGAATGCGAATGCTATCTCTACAGTGGAAGAAAGGATTCAACATTTCTCATCCCCTTCATTCCTTTGGAAAGCCATTTTTCAAGCTTTAGCCCAGGAATGTCACATTGTTTTAGAGAACATAAGAGCCCTAGGATTTGACTGGGAAGTTTGCTCATTTTGTGACAGTGGGGATAAACACGCCTTATTCGATTATGGAGTGCTCAGAGCACAGGTTCAATGTCTAGCTAATTATGGAATTATCTAGATAGAAAAAGAGGTTGTGCATAGAAGCAATGGCCTGGAGTCTAGCCTATGCTCTTCAGGGGTACAAGCAAGAATTAGCTATGGCACTATATCAATAGGATCAAGGGTAGACTGGGACAAGTACTTGAGAGAGTGCATTTGTAAAATCTCTCCAGGAGTAAGGATGCTAGCTCCTTAAGGAGATTATAGAATCATTTGTGGATTCAAGAGTATCAGCTCCAAGAAGGGATAAACCATGCCAGCCGTTAAGGGTTTTGCTCCTTTGATCTTATGATTTCTTGGGATCGCAAATTCATCTACAAGATTTTTTTTCAAAAGGGAACCCGATCTATCCCCATTACTGAAGGTTTTGATCCCTTGGTTTTGCCAAGGTTTGTTCTAGGAAGATTTGGGATGCCTAACCCAAAATCTTTAGAAGCCTCTTTACCTAGTTTGGTCATCATCGGTCTGAAGATGTTCTCCCTAGTGCCAAATCTACAAAATCAAGAGGATTTGATCATTCGCATGCTGAAGCCCTTTCCTTTCAAGGATGACTACACTGTCCCATGGAAGTACAATATGACTTTAATCTCCACTTGAACTAGAAAGGAAGAAGTTTGCTCTAATGTCTCTTTAGGTCTATCTAAACTCACAAGGAGTGGTTGATGTTATATTTGTGAGGAATCAGAAAGGAAAAGAAAAGAGCTTGGCAAGGCTATAGTCGAGCTAATAAGGCATAGGGTCACTACTGAAAAAGCTAAAGAATTCTTGAAGACCATCTAAAATGCCAATTATACCATGATTCTGTAGTTGAATAAGTCTCTAGCTCAAATTTCTTAGTGAAAGCTCACTTAGTGTATAAAACACTTGTGAATGTTTAGATCCCCAAACGCAAATTTTCCAACACAAGCTTATATACAAACAATTGATGTGTGGAATATGAAATATAAGTAATGACCAATTTGGCAAACTACTTTAACACATAATTAGTCACACACACACAACAACAATTAATGGTGAAAGAGTAGGGGAAGAAAGATACAAACATAAGATAACACAAGCACATGTTCAAGAGGAAATCGAAGAACTCGGAGAAAAACCTCTCCGCCGCCCTCTAAGTAGTAAATGATCCACTAGAAAATCTATTTGGATACATGAATAGCAATAGTCCCTCCAAGCCTAATCTACCCGATGCACCTAAGCCCTCTAAGCTTTTTACTCCAATAAGGTTATGTCGAACCGTATCTTCTCTAGCTTTTCGAATCCCGCAATAAGCTCCATATTGCATCCGCCATTCATGGCATCTTCCAATGCTTCCCAAAGCTCCAAAAACACTCTCAACACTTTGAATGGGTGTGGGTAGTGTATGGGTACAAATATCCTCTCAATGGGTATAACAATAGGAGAGGGAAAGAGAAAAGACTGCAAAGATTTCTCTCTAAAAATGAGTAGCTCTCTCTCTAAAAAGGTGGATGTGTTGTGGAAACCTTTCTTAGGGTTTTCTCTCAAAAGGATCATTTCAATTTATGTGGATAATGAGGGTATATATAGTGTGAGTGATGAGCAAATAAGTCACACTAAAAAATCGTCTAACCAGTGAAATTGTGGGTCACTCGTGGGTCACTCGCTGGTTGCCTGAGTAGTGAAATCCAGCTGGCATAGCTAGCACATGACTCTTCAACTTCCATAGCTGGCACTTGACTCTTCAACTTCTAGCATGTGCTCTTTATGTAACTTTTAGCTGTCTTGATCAAATCTATACCAATTAATACTAAACCCATTACAAATAAATCCCATAAAAATACAAGGAAATAAATTTATGCAATTCCAACACATTTTTTTCATGGAATAAGCCAACACTAATGTTATGAGAAAATTCATAACTTAACACTTAGCATTGTTGCTATCTTTTGAGGTCCACTGTGAGGCTCTTTTGAAGGTGTTGAAAGAATAATATGTTCCTGTTAGGACATATGTGATTGGATGTTAAGAACATATGTCAACATATTATTTAATTGGCTAATCTTTTGACAAAACGCACCTTACTTATAATTGGGTAGATCTAGGATGTGTCTAATACTTTAAGGAACAAGAGTTTTAGTCCAAGTATTGAAGCCATGCAAGTTTGTCCAAGATTCAAGTGTGAAAAGTGTTGTTCATTAAAGCTTGACAACTAGCATCTATCGAGATTTAAAGAGTTGTTTTAGCTCATGGCTCAACAGCTAGGGTATTTGTCAAGGTCTATAAAACTCAGTTTTTCTGGATTATTTTTCATCCAATCCATGATTATGTGTTTGAGCTTTCTTTTCTCACAACCTTAAACATATATAAGGATTATTTTAAGGGCCATATTAGGTTACATAGCTGAGAGCACAATTGCACAAGAGCATAATTCCAGAAGTGTGACAGGGAACCTAATTTGCCCTAGTTCTTGAAGAAGCTGTTGTGTTTGTACACCATAGGGTTTTGTGACCAAGCAACTTCACGATCTTCATTTGTTGAAGAGCAAAAGAACTTTGCAGCCAACATCCTTTTCAAGTTGGTGATTGAAATCATGTACTAGGATTCGCGCAATTAATTAGTCGCGTATTGGGAGCCATGCAATACAAGGGAAAGATTGTCACTACAGAATTGTAGGTTGGTATAAAGTATTGGGATTCCTTTACTTGTAAACACTTGTTTTGATAATAGTGGATTCTCAGGAGGGATAACCTTAAAATCACCCGGTGGGGTTTTTGCCTAAGAGGTTTTCCCCATCCGTAAACAAATATCCGTGTCAAATTTAATTTCCGTTGTATATAGTTATTTGGTGATTTTTTTTTTGTGCTACCACACTCATTGCATGCAATTGAACCTAATTAATTCACTTGGATAATTAATTGGTTAATTCATCACAAGGGGTCAATACATTTTTGGCCTATCAGTTCCTACTAGTATCATGGATTCCTCCTTTGAGGGTATGGTATTGTTGGTGTTGGCCACCAACCAAGTCTCCTTTTCAGATGATGAGTTGCCTCTAAAAGGAAATGATCGTACTTTGGCCATGCATATCGTAGTCATGTATGAAGAAATAATTGTTGCAAGGGTATTAATTGATAATGGTTCAACTCTGAATGTTTGCCCAATGGCCACTCTAGAGTGCTTGAAAATGGATATGTCTCTTATCTAGCCTAGCACCATGATTATTAAAGCCTTTGATGGAACATTTCCAGAAGTGCAAGGAAAAATTGAGTTAATGATTAAGATTGGACCGAGGTCTTTCATGGTTAATTTCCGAGTAATTAAGGTGGACTCCCCATACAATATGTTTTTAGGGAAGTCTTGGTTACATTCAGTAGGTGTAGTCGTGTCTACCCTCTACCGGAGACTTAAGTTCATATCTGAGAATCAGTTGATCATCATTATGGCCAAAGAGCCCATAACCATTATTCAGAAGACATTTATACCCTATATTGATGCTAATACCTTTTCAGAAGCGTCTTTCCATAGCTGCGAGTAAGTTTCTATGATTCACAATTGTTCAGAGCCTGAGTCAGGATGGCCTGTAGTAGTTTTGATGGCCTGAGCTCATAGCTCTGTTGAAGGAATTCAAGTAAATCTTTGCTTGGTCTTATCAAGATATGCCAGGATTGGATACAGAGATTGTTTTCCATAGGATTTTGGTTAATCTTGAATGCCCCCTAGTGCAGTAGGCCTTCTAAAGGATGTAATTCGAGATTATCTTGAGAATTAAAGAGGAAGTGGAAAAGTAGTTGAATGCTGATTTCCTTAACTCCATAGCCAATTTTTATTAGGTTGTGAATATTGTTCGCATGCCAAAGAAAAATGGGAAAGTGCACATGTGTATTAATTATAGAGTTTTGAACTGGGCTAGCCCAAAGGATAATTTTCCCTTTCCACATATTGATACCTTGAGTGATAACACCACGACTGACATGTTCTTCTCCTTATGGATGGGTTTTCAGGTTATAATCAGATCAAGATGGCTGAAGTGGAGAAAGCCAAGACATCATTCAGTGCCTATTGGGGAACTTAAGCTTATGGCATCATGCCATTCGGTTTGAAAAAGGCAAGTGTGACTTATTAGCGAGCCATGTTAACCTTGTTCCATGATATGATGCATGCAGAGATTAAAGTCTATGTTGATGACATGATTGCCAAGTCACGCACTCCTAGAGATCATCTGATAGATTTTAGGAAGCTATTTGAGCACCTTGTCAAGTATAGGTTGAGGCTTAACCCAAATAAGTGGTCTTTAGAGCCAATTCAGGGAAATTACTTAGATTCATAGTTAGCCAAAGAGGGATTGAAGTGGACCCCACGAATGTCCAAGCCATCAGGATATGCCCACGTCAAAAATTGAGAAATAAGTTCAAAGCTTTAGGGTCATCAAGATTAGCTCAATCAGTGTTTAGGAAGACATTCAAATATGCATCCAAGTTGAACTAGGGAAAAGTTAGGGTTGTTGAAGTCAACATTAGCCCTGGTGCACCTTAAAGGGCTGCCAGAGTTAGCTGGCAGCCCCAAAGGATGTGTCGAAAGCTGAAAGGTCACAAAATCACTATAAATACCCCCTACCCCCACCCCCCCCCCCAAAAAAATGAAAAAAGAAAATAAAGGATTTTAGGCTTTTTCCTGAAGATTTTCTATGCAGGTTCTTGCTCTCTCTCTCTCTCTCTCTCTCTCTCTCTCTCTCTCTCTCTCTCTCTCTCTCTCTCTCTCTCTCCAAAAACACATTCAAAAACCTTTGATTCTTTACTTTTCTCCACAATCAAGATGTAGTGTTCTTACTCTCATCTTCCTCTCCTTGGTTTTAGAATTGGATTTGAGGTCTAAGGGTGTAGATGTAACTTTTTAGCTAATATCTACACCCATTTTTTTTTCCTTATATCTAACAAGTTTTTTATAGCTTTTCCTAATATCTATCTTGCTTTATCTTGCTTCTTATTGCTTTCTAGTATATTTTATAGCTTTCTTAGCATGTCTACTAGTTTTATAACATGTTTTATTGATTTGATGTTGTTGGCCTAGCCTTCTTGGGTTAGGATATGCCTAAATACCTTGTTTGTGCTTAGATCTATGCATCTATGTGTTTTTTGCTATGTATATGTTTAGATCTACATGATTGGATGTTATGGCTAGTGCTTAGTTGTGTCTTTATATTTCTTGCCTTTGCCTTTTTCTTGTGCTTTGGCTATTGGGTAGGATGTGTATCTAGATCTTGTGGTCCAGGCCTGTATCCATGAACCTAGGTTTATAACAAAGGGTTTGTATTATTACCTTTATGCATGTCTGTGCTTTGTTTACTTTTCAATGTGTTAATATTTGGATCTATGCTTGTATGCATAGATCTCATTTCTTGCATCCTTGCCATGCTTCACATGTTCTTGTTTGTTTTCCCTTTGTGAGTATGTGCTTGTTGGTCCCTAAGGTGATTTTGTTTGCTTGGTTGCATATGTCCCCTTTGGTGTATTGTTTAAATGCATACATGTTTAGGAGTACATCTTAGTGATGTTTGGCTTGATTGCAACTTGCCTTTCTCCCCTTTGTTTAGTTTGCATGTTAGGGTTTCTTGTATTGGCCCTTCTATGTGCCTTATAACAAGTTTACCCCTCCCCTTTGTGTGATAACATGCTTTGCTTGGATGATTTCTCTATGCCATCTTTTTTGGTTTCCTTTTCTTGTTTTTGTCTTTGCAAGTTTGTTTATATTTTCAGGCATATGTCTTTATGTGCTTGTTGTGTCATTGAGCTCAGTTCCTACATACAATCTCTTGCAAGTTCACACCCGTCTTTTGTACTTGAGATCTCGAGTCCTTTTCGGGAACCTTGCTTGATGGTACACGTGTGTCATCCATACTCCAATATAATGGAACTATGGTCCCCAATCCAAACCTAAATTTTTCCTTCATGGACACCCTTTCTTGCTTGATAACATGCTTATTTGATAACATTTGTTTGCCCATTTGTATGCTTTCCTTTGCTTGTTTGTCCTTTTATGCACTTTCCTTTGTTTTCCCTTTTGCCACCTAGATTAGGTCTAGGAACCATATATATAGCACCCTTTGTGGAAGGACTTATCTTACCACTAGAGCACGTGTCCAGAGTTTAGGTATAGGGATGGGAAGGTGTTAGGCACCCAACCCCATCCGACTCATGGGTTGGCTTCCACTCAGTGTCTTACTTCTTAATTTTGTTAAAGGCATATTCAGCACCATTATTCTAAACTCACACACACATACCAGCATACATCTTGTTAGGATGTGTGCCCTTAAATCCTATTGTATAGTGTTGTGTATGACATTTTGTATGACTTAATGTTGTGATTAATAAAGTTGTTTAATTATTATCTAAAATAATGGCAATGTGAATATTGGGACATTATCATATAGTCCATGAGAAGCATAGTATGTGATTTATGTGATTTAGTTACAGAAGATATAAATCACAAGTTCTTTGTAAACTTAGAATTGTAGTTTGTAGTCAGTGATGGAATTGGGCATTTTATCTACGAAGACTATAACATATCGACTAAGATGATTTGTCTTGATCATGAAAATGGAGATTTCTAGTTGGTATGTTGATATGCTTTAAGAGTTAGAACATATTGAACTGGACCGCTGTGAGATTTATTATTCTCCTAACGACTGTCAAATAAATAATAAATCTCACGACTACTATTTAGATGAACTCTTAATCCTAAGAGAATAATGGACCTGATCATGAGGTGTAGCTTGCTTTGATATTTCAGAAGTGAGATTTAAAGTCACGATCAATACCCCAGTATGTTGGGCAGCCACATTTAGTGTTGATGGAACATATATTCTTAAGATGAAATTCATAGTCTCTTAACAGAGATATAAAATATTCTCTTGAGATAAATTTAATGGGTTTGGTTATTCTGAGTGTTAGGCCTAACCACTTTAGTAAGGAGTTACTAAAGTATATATTTATGGAATTGGATTTCATAAATATATGATGAATAACTTAAAGAATTAAATCGGGTACTCAAGAAATTAAGATGTAGTAATTTTTAAAGTGGCAGTCTATATTCATGACTTTGTATTACTACGAATATTTTATAAAGGGGTTGCATGTACAATAAAGTCTTGGGATATAATTTATAAATAAGGCCTAGAGTGCAATTATATTTATATAGTGGTATTAAATATAATTAATGGTAACTTTGGACTTGTCAAGAGTTGACAAAAAAGCCCAAGGCCCATTGGAGCTAGTGTCTTATTGGTCCTTTTGGTCCCACTCCAAGCCACACACTAAAGACCAATTGGAAAAGCCTAATAGGCTAGCCTAATTAGATAATTAGTTAGCTATAAAGGGAGAAACACACATAATTTTTTAAATTAGAGAGAGAGAAACATCATTATGAAATGATGTGTATGTGTGAGGGAAGCCACTCCATTATTCTTCCTTGGAAATTGATTGAGAGACCACACTTCTTGGGTGTAAAGTAGAATTGGAGTGAAGATTAAAAGTGTTTCCAAATACTTCTAATCATTTGTTTTGAATTTCACCACACTAAGGTATGCTATTTTTTTCTTAAATTCTAAAATTTACATAGTGCATGTTATCAATCATGAATGAAATAGATCCATGTTTGTTGCTTCCGTTGTGTGTTTTGTATGAGATACAAAACTAGATTTTCCAACAACATCTATCATGCATCTCTAATCAAAACACATCCAAGGCAACAAGCAAATATCATCCTCAGGGCAGAATTATAGACATGGCATCAAACAAGCATGTACTGGGTATCTAAACATCCAACCAAGCATGTTCATACTTATTAACAAAAACATGTTCATACAAATGCATGTTGTTAGGACATATTTAGTTCAAGTCTGTGAACTTATGTCGCTATTTTATGTAATTGGCTTTCCTTAGACAAAACGCACTTTACTTATAATTGGGTAGATCTAGGATGTGTTAAACACTTCAAGAAACTGTGGTTCAAGATTAAGTGTTGAAGCCGTCGAAGTCTGTCCAAGAAACAAGCAAGGAAGTGCAAGATTTTAAAGCTCGATAGATACCTCGACAGATACATCTATCGAGATTTAAAGAAGCTGTTTAGCCCGAGCCTCGACAGCTGTCTCGATACCTCTCGATACCTCTATCTATCGAGAATTAAAGAAAACAGAATTCCAAGTCTGTTTCAAGTCCAATCCGTGAGCATGTCTTTGGGACTTCTTTTCTCCTAACGCTAGACATATAAAAGGATTATTTTAAGGGCCGTTAAAGAAGGAATCATAAGATACAAGTTGCATCTTCTCTGAGAACTTGTTGTTCATGCAAATTGTGATCTGTGAGACAAAGTTCGTGCCCTAGTTCATCTCTGATGATTTGAAGAACTTTGCAGCCAACATTCTTTCTTCCTCAAGTTGGTGAGTGAGTCACGTACTTGGATTCGTGCAAAGGAGTAAGACGCGTACTGGGATCCGCACATCAAATTGGTTAGTCACGTACTTGGGAGCCGTGCATTGAAAGGAGAAACTGTCACTACAGAACAAGTCCAATTGGGTATTGGGGTAAGAGTTCAACTGTAGGTTGGTGAGGTACTGGGATTCCTTACTTGTAACTGCTTGTTGTGATAATAGTGGAGTTTCGGGAGTGGTGACCTTAAATCACCCGGTGGGGTTTTTGCCGTAAGGGTTTTCCCCATTCGTGAACAAATCACCGTGTCATTTATTTTCCGCTGCATTACTTAGTTTGGTGATTTGTTTGTGCTGCCACGTGATTTCATGTTAATTTGATTAATTAATAACTGGGCTAATTTAATTAATCTAATTATCACAAGGGGTCAACGCATTTGTGGCCTGTCAAGTGGTATCAGAGCAGGCACACTCTGATTAGGTTTTAATCTTTGATGTGTGATCCATTGACCCCTGTTGTCATGGAAACTCTTGATTGTTTTGATTTGCATGATCTTGTGTTGAATGATGATGATGATATTCATGATGCCTATTGCAAGCTTTATAATTTTTGTATGAAATCTCTTGAGTGTTCTACAAAATTAAAAGCTAAATTTAAAAAGGTCAAGCTTGAAAAAGATGATTTGATTGCAAAATTGGATGAAGCCACTAATTTGAATGAAAATTTTAAAAATCAAATTTCATCTCAGGTGGACAAAATTAAGAGTTTGGAAGAGAAACTAGTTGAATTTAAAACTGAAGTTGAAAAATTAACTAGTGCCAAACTTGTTGTTGAGCCTAACTCAAAAGAAAAGGATTTTTATATTCCCCCATTCAAAAGGAATAATGAAGAGTTGAAGGCTAATATTGCTAGGATAGACAAAGGTAAACAAACTGATGTTAAGGCTGAAGTTTCTAAACTTATGTCTAAAACTCCTCCTAGGTTGAATGATAAATCTGTGTTTGTCCCCACTTGTCATCATTGTCACATTGTTGGTCATATTAGGCCAAATTGTCCTAAGCTGAGGACTCTGTCAACCTCTAAGGTTAGACCTCCTTCTAGGAAGCCGAGTAGCTCTAAAACTGCTCATGTTTGTCACCATTGTGGTGTCTCTGGACACACTCGTCCTAATTGCTTTAAGTTGTATCCTCATAAGCAATTGTCCAAACGGTCACAGGTTTCCTCTCAAGGACCTACACCTTTGTTTGGAGAGTTATTAAAAGTCTTGAGCTTTTCAACTCAATTTTAGGAGAATTTTAATTCTTCTATGTCCTTTAGTAGTCATACTAGGACACGTGCCTTTTCATCTTCACGGCCAAAGACTGGTGCTGTGTGGGTGAGAAAGGAGCCTAAGACTTAATTGTCTTTTTTGTTTGTCCTTTGCTTCAATTCTTTCTATCTAAAGCAGGACTCTCTTTGCTTGATTTCTTATCTTCTATTGAAATCATGCTTTCATGCATCTGCATCATTCTATCATGTTTTCATGCATATGCATCATTCTTTCATGCTTTCATGAGGTTTGTCTATTTTTGTTTGTGTGTTTTCAGTTTTGTGTTTTATTTGTGCTTTTCTGATAAAAAAAAAAAATTGAAAAATTGAAAAATACAAAAACAGTGTGAGTTTGTGTACATTAGTTCATGTGAACTTTTGAAATGGCCATTGAAACAGAGTTTTCTAAACTTTGTATCACCTGTAGCTTAGATGAGCATTCTTCTGCACAACTAAGCAAGTGAGCTTTGTAGCTCTTTGTTTGTGATGAGTAAGGTTAAGTGATCTCTTCTTCTTAACACTCATATCACTCTTTTTGACGGGTTGAACTAGAAAATCCTAAGAGAAAGGCATAAATAACCATCTCACCACTGTTACTCGCCAATCATAATATGACATCTGTATGCTTCGGCATAGCAAAAGTGCAGTGTCAAAAGCTTAACATCATTGGGTATTTCTTTTCTTTCTCTTGTATGCCCATGCATGATATGCTTGTTAAAAGAAAATATGCAAAGAAATAAAAAGCAAAAAGATTGAAAATGCTTTAAAATATGGTTGCAAGTGTGTTTTCTAGGAGATGTAGGAGTTATAGGATGTACCTCGAAGGTGATAGTCCCCATCAAATGGTTATGATTGTGTGTGAGTTAAAGTGATTTTTTCATATCTCAAATCGTCATAACATTGAGACACTTATGCAATCTTGCGATGTTCTCACACACGACACGCAATACTCTTTGCTATTCTTGATACATGTGCAGGTACAATGTGATTTGGCCATCACAAAGTTTACATGCGTTAATGTTTGATCACTAAACTGTCATAACTTGTTTTTAAAATATAAAATTGGTTAGACTTGTTTAGTGTGTGTGTGCGTGTTCTGAGATTCATGTGCATAAATATTTCTTGTTGAGAGATGATTTTGAGAGCTAAATGTGTTGGTTGTATCTTTGGTTGAGTTGCATGCATGATTGCATTCATGTCTATTGTTCTTCTTTTGAAAAACTGCTTTTCAAGGCATCTCGACACCTCTCGACACATAGGCTATCTGTCGAGCTCCTTAGAATCATTCTTATCACAGTCTCGATAGATACCTCGATAGCTGCTGGATCGATCGAGAAACTTTCTGTTTGCTCGATAGCTTCTCGATAGCTGTTGGATCGATCGAGGTTCCCTCTTGTTTGTTTCTTCTCCCTCGATAGCTGACCTCGATAGCTGCATCTGTCCACTTGCACTTCTCGATAGCTTACCTCGACAGCTACCTCGACAGCTCTCGATACCTTCAGCTGTCGAGAATTACTGAAGCACTATAAGATGAACCTTCGCGATTTTCAGCTCATTCTCTCGATCTCTCTCGCTCGAAAACTCACTGTTCTCTCTCAAATTTTTTTCTTTTTCCTCCAAACCTTCTCCCAAGGCTTTCTCAAGAGTTTCCTTGCGATCTTCATCTCTTGGTAAACGCATTATCCCTCATCTTCATGCATTGCATTGTTTAAAACCCTAGGTTTTATGTTTTTGAAAATTTTTGGGAGTTTTCAAAATTGTTGGGGTTTTCATGAACTTTTTGGGTTGGTTTTCTAGTTTTGATCTTCAAAACCACATGCATTGCATCACATTAGCATTCTAATTGTATTTTCATGCATTTAGATGTGTTCAAATCGATTGTGTGCTGTTAGGTTTGGATTGGGCTGAGCCCATGATGTTTTTATGTTGCATGTCACATGTCCATGCATTTTCATGCATACGTTCTTTACTATTCAATATTATTCTGTCAATGTTGAACTGTTTGGGACTTTTCTATGTGTTTTCTTTCTCTCCCCCTCTCTATGGTTGCGTTAGCTGTGTCTATGGTACCTAAGCGTAAGTCCATTCTGTCCCAGAACCCTTTGCGTTCTAAGGGACAGTCTTCTTCTGATTCTATTCCTACTTCTGTCCGGTTCCGTGATGAGAGGGCCCACAAGGACTTCTTGGAGAACTTTTCTAAACACGGTGTTCATTCGGAATGCCACGTAGTCCTGGCAGACTTTGCCGATACTGACCTTCCCGATGTCATTCACACTCGGGGATGGGAGTCACTGTGTGACGTCCCGGTCACATCTCCTCTCGTGTTGATTCAGGAGTTTTACTCCAACATCCACGGGATAGATTCGTCAGTACCTTCTTTCTATTCTTGCGTTAGAGGTACGCGCTTTTGTGTCACCCCAGAGCTAGTCTCTGAGGTTCTCCATGTACCTAGGGTGGATCATCCCGATTACCCTAGCTGTGAGCGTCTCTGGACTGTGTCCAAAGACGAGATGATCTCGGCGTTCTGTGAGCACCCTACCTCTTGGGGAGATCACATGTACACACCATGTCGACCTTTTGCTAAAGGTCCTAGATTCCTTAACATGGTGATGACTTTTGTTTTGCACCCTCTCTCTCACTATAACTCTATCACAGAGCCACGTGCTCGATTTTTGCTATCCCTCTTAGAGGATCTTTCTATAGACTTTCCTTCTCACTTCATCTTTTCTATTATCGATGTCTATAGAGATACGGCCACCCGTGATAAGCTCATTTTCCCTTTCGCTATCACGAGGATCATGAGTCGTTTTTCCATCCCTTTCCCTTCGTCCGATCCGTACCTCGTCATGTCCGCCATAGACGCCGCTATCGTAAAACGTAGCGAGGCACAGTTGAGATCGCGACAGACTGACGGGGCCACTCCTTCCACCCGTCCGACCACCTCCAGATCCGCTCGAGCTTCTGCTTCGACTTCTTCGAGCGACATCTCTTTGGGAGACATCATGGCGCAGTTACAGCGCATGGATGCTCGCCTCGATACACTCTCCACAGAGTTGTATCAGGTGAATGTCCGTGTTGGTCGCATCGCCAGGCGACAGGCGACCATGGGCGGCTTTGCCTCAGAGGTTTCTCCTCCGCCACCTCATGTGTCGACTGAGACAGAGGCTGATGATGATGGCGAGGATGATGATGCTTCCGACGATGATGATGATGGAGATGCTAGCTCTTCGGATGAGATGTCTACTTGACACTCTACCCTTTGTCACTCGTGACAAAAAGGGGAAGTAGTTTTGTATGAGAGTAGTCATTCTTAGGGGGAGTGTTAGCATAGGACATTTTTGTTAGGGGGAGTGTGGATTGAGGGATGTAGTGAGGTGATCAGATGTATTTTTTTTTCTTTTCTTATCTTTTAGAGATACATTGATCATGTACTGACATACTTTGTACTTACATTCTTTCTATATTTGATGATGTATGTTTTTCTTTCACCTACCTTTATATGTGTTGTTTCTTTTCTGTCTTTATACACATGCTTCTTTACTTGTATGCAATCTATTATTTCTGTTTCACACAAAGATGCCTTGATGTGTTTTGTTTAAAGTGTTTCAGAAATACAGGTTGTCAAAGTCTTCTTGCCATAAACTCTCTTTTTGCAAAGTTGTTCAAGAGTTTGTGTTAGGATAGATTTTAATGTATGTAACAAGTGAATATGAGTTGAGTGATTTATGACTTCTCTCATATCTTCATTTGTATGTTATGGTTTTGTCACGGATTGCCAAAGGGGGAGATTGTTAGGACATATGTAGTTCAAGTCTGTGAACTTATGTCGCTATTTTATGTAATTGGCTTATCCTTAGACAAAACGCACTTTACTTGTAATTGGGTAGATCTAGGATGTGTTAAACACTTCAAGAAACTGTGGTTCAAGATTAAGTGTTGAAGCCGTCGAAGTCTGTCCAAGAAACAAGCAAGGAAGTGCAAGATTTTAAAGCTCGATAGATACCTCGACAGATACATCTATCGAGATTTAAAGAAGCTGTTTAGCCCGATCCTCGACAGCTGTCTCGATACCTCTCGATACCTCTATCTATCGAGAATTAAAGAAAACAGAATTCCAAGTCTGTTTCAAGTCCAATCCGTGAGCATGTCTTTGGGACTTCTTTTCTCCTAACCCTAGACATATAAAAGGATTATTTTAAGGGCCGTCAAAGAAGGAATCATAAGATACAAGTTGCATCTTCTCTGAGAACTCGTTGTTCATGCAAATTGTGATCTGTGAGACAAAGTTCGTGCCCTAGTTCATCTCTGATGATTTGAAGAACTTTGCAGCCAACATTCTTTCTTCCTCAAGTTGGTGAGTGAGTCACGTACTTGGATTCGTGCAAAGGAGTAAGACGCGTACTGGGATCTGCGCATCAAATTGGTTAGTCACGTACTTGGGAGCCATGCATTGAAAGGAGAAACTGTCACTACAGAACAAGTCCAATTGGGTATTGGGGTAAGAGTTCAACTGTAGGTTGGTGAAGTACTGAGATTCCTTACTTGTAACTGCTTGTTGTGATAATAGTGGAGTTTCGGGAGTGGTGACCTTAAATCACCCGGTGGGGTTTTTGCCGTAAGGGTTTTCTCCATTCGTGAACAAATCACCGTGTCATTTATTTTCCGCTGCATTACTTAGTTTGGTGATTTTTTTGTGCTGCCACGTGATTGCATGTTAATTTGAATAATTAATAACTGGGCTAATTTAATTAATCTAATTATCACAAGGGGTCAACGCATTTGTGGCCTGTCACATGTTCATGTGAATGCATGACTTACCTCGCTTACTTCACAACACCACAGCACTTATGCATCAATGCATGACCATATCGTATACATGTTCATGGCTTATCAAAGGATTAATTAAAAAGAAACCCTAATCTATCATGTGAAGAGTAACCAAAGAAAACAACAAGGAAGCAAAGACTCAAAAGCATAAAATAGAACAAAGCAAAAGTATATCACATAAGAGAAATAAAGAAACAAAATAAAAAAGGTTCGGATTAAGGTTTTTGGGCAATATGCATCCCAATTGTATGCGTACGCATACTTCAAGTATGAATGCACATGCAATAAGCATGCGTACACATACACACCCTAAACCCTAACCTAGAAACAAGAACACAGAATAGAGTAGAAAACTTAAACTAACAACCTAACATACATAAAAAAATGAAGCAAGTAAACCTAAACTAAGCAAGCATGTTAAACATATATAACAAATTGAACAAGGAATAAAAGGATCAAAGCAGAAAAAGAAAAAGAAAATAGACAAGAACTTATACCTCAAAGCAACAATGATCCTTAGCTTGATTTTGAATGTTCCCTTTAGTCAATCTATTAACAATCAAACAAAAGATAATTAATAAAATTGAATCTCGAAGGTTAAGGCCAAAAAAGAGCCTCAATCAGAAAAATATTGACTTGAGGATGTTTTGTGAAAAACTCCCCTTTTGATTCATTATTTCTAGTAGATTAGATGCTTTCCCTTAGGATTTTCTGTTTCTTAAAAAGCTACTATTTATGGCCTTTTATAGTTCACATATGGGGGTTTGGAGCGGCTCCTAGACGATGTGAGATTCATTCCAAAACCAAAACTTTAATGCTAAAAACTTCCCTTTCATAGTTTTTGGGACCTTATCATGCTTACGCATGCCTGTGTATGTGTATGGGTGCATGAAGCATGCGTATGCAGAGCTTGAGCATTCATGTGCATACATGTGTATGTGTATGCATGCCATAGGATTTTTGTAGTTTTTATTATCCAAAAATAGCTTATTTAATTGAAAAAAGAGTTATATTTTATAAAAATACTTTCCTCAAGTCAATTTCAATCTAATTAGGCCCTAAACCAACCTTGGGCTTTAGAATTAGAACATCATTGGGGTACAAGTGCTCGAGTTGTAAGCAGTGCAAAATACGGTGTCTACAAATACCCCTTTTTTGATTTGTGAGCTCTGCCAACAAAATCAAAAGAATAAGGGACAAAACATTTTGTTTCGACATATGGCTCAAGCCCAACCCTCATACACGGCAAATAACACGCATTCATAGGGCGGGGTGCAACTCCACAGAGTTGTGTGAGAGTAACGTGTATAAAATTTCACCTTTCTTACTTAGGAAACAAGCAACGACGAGTTCATCATCCAAGAACCTATTTTGCCAATCGCAAGCAAAAGGCAAGTTACTTACTATCTTATAGTCACTAAAAGAAAAACAAATATGGCCAATGGATGCAACTATCAACCAAACAAAAAAGGGGACTTTACGAGCTTAAAAGGATATATATTTGTGGTATCCATTTGGGGCTCTTACCTCAAACTTCTCCGGGCGGCTTGCACCTATAGGTAATACTTGTCTTCTATCTTCATCTCTACCTCTTCTATCTTAGTAAGGGTCTTGCCCTTGGGTGACTTTTGTCTCTACCCTTACCTCTAGCTCTTCTACTGTTCTTACATATTCACTTTTAGTGGGATGTGAGCACAAGTTTTGTATTCTTCTTTTTTGACTTGTATAGGATTTGTGCCTATATATTCAATTCTAGGAGGATATGTGCATAAGTTCTTGGTAGTTCTGACTCACGAGGAACTCCTTGGTGTGCAAGCTACTAGGGAAAATGACTTGTTGTAGAGTGTGTTAGTGGTCCACAGGGGAGTCATCATGGTGATTTTGACTTACGATAAAGCCTCTGCCGGTTTTGAGTCCATTGGGAAAAAATCTCTCCTTCTCCTTCATGACTCACTGGAGAACTGGCGTTGATTCAACTCACTTTGTGGGGAAATTCTTTTCTTCACAACCCTCAAGGGAGTTGCCTTTGTGCCTTAGACCCTTGGGGAAATCCTCCATGATACTTGGGAAAAAGTATGTATTTTGTAACTTGCTGGGGGTTTTGTTGATGGTCTTAACTCACTAGGGAGTCACCTTTCTGATTTTCGATCCTTTGAAGGATGTTCTTGATCCTTTTAATCCACTGGAAACACTTTGAGAGTCCTTGGGTCTTCTACTCGACTGAGGGTATTTATATCATTTTTGGATAAATTTTTGAATTTTCCTTTGCACCTTTTACCTTTTGGGCATTCACTGGGGATATTCTAAAAATTTGAATTTTTTTTTTTTTTTTTTGTTGCTAAACTACACATAGTTTAATGGGGAGCCTAAACTACTTGTAGTTTAGCGACCACACCTTTGCACCTCTTCATTTTTCTCAAATAGTTACCAACTATTTCTTTTTTTTTCTTTTTTTTTTTCATTTCTCTTCATCTTCTTCCTTTTTGAACATTCAATCTGCCTCTTCAACCTTCTCTTTTTCTCTTACGTGATTTCTAGTGACGTGTTCAATATCATCCGTTGGAATTAGGGCTATAAGGTTGAATAAGTCTCCTCTACTGACCTACAGGCCACAAGATCATCTCTCGGAAAGTTCAAAGGCTAGATTGGTGGGGTTTTCAAGTTTTCCTCCTTTTCAACTTTTGTACTAATCTTTCATTTTAATCTCTTTTTAGACCTATAAATTCTTAGGTTTTGCTATTGGATGGGTTTCGATGAAAACCTGATGCCTTAGGAGGGGTAGGAGCATGTTTAGGATAAGTTTTGATCAAGGGTTGGTTGGAAATATTGAAGGAAACCCTCTGCCTGCATTCATGCGTGTGCATGTATCGGCCTACATGTATAGCCTTCACTCATGTGTGCTCTATTATGCATATGCATCCATGTTCTTTAGGTCATACAAACGGATAATCCAACTTGTGCACGCATGCAGGGACCCTGCGTACATATACATGGACTTGCGTGCACATGCTGGGACTAAGAAAACCTTATTTTCACTATTTTGTCTCCTTTTGATCTATCTCCTTATTTGACTACGATTCTTGTGTTCTCCTTTGTTCTATTTGGTAGGTCCTGCCTCTGTTCTTGAGTAAAGGAAGCACTGACTGCATTATTTCATGGTACAGGGCCCTAACTGATAACACAAGGGCCTTGGTGCAGGCAGTGGGCTTTGAGCACATTTTCTACCTACTACTAGAGAGCCGAGCTAGTACCATCTTCCATATTGCTGAAAGGTGGTGAGATACTACCCACATCTTCCACATTGCTGATAGGGAGATGACGGTGACTAATGATTTCCACCAAATAACAGGTCTTTGATGTGAGGGGTCAATCATTAATCTAGAGGATGAGTTAGGTATGTAGCTAGGCATAGATCTATTAGGGTGGAGGTACATGACGGATATGATAAGATATTATAATATTGAGAAAAATTATAAACCTCTTCCACAAGTGACACCTGAGGACTATGCCCAGATGGCTAAGGCATTCCTATTATACATACTGGGGCATATCTCTTCGCCAATAAAGGGCAGGCGATGTCCTTGTGGTGGTTGAATCTCTTCCACAATTTTAAGGATCCTCGGGGGGCCAACTAGGGTGAAGCTTGCGTTACCTACCTTTACTACCCTCTATTTGTTTGGCAAACTTTCATCTTGCATACCATTATCTTGTAAACTATTATCTTGCATACTGCCTTTTGTTCATCTTGCATACTACCATCTGCAAATTATGTCTTTTCTTTTCAATGTTAGGCTGTGAGATATGGACTCATTGCTTGTGAAGTAGAGGTGGACTTAAAGAGCTCCTTTTTGGTTAGGGCTCATTTTGATGGGCTCTTTTCTGATCAGGTGAGTGAAGGTGCTACTTTCTCTTATTTTTTCTTTTGCATGTTTCCTAGTGTTCTTCTTCTAACCCTGTATGTTGCCACAGGTTATATGGAGTGTTAGAGTTTGTGCCCTAAAATCCAATTTACTGGCATGTCATAATTAATTAAATTGTTTAATTATTTGAGACTATTTATAAATGAACTATTAAAACATTATCATAGTCCACAAGATGCATTGTATGTGATTTATGTGAAAAGTCACAGAAGATGTAAATCACAAGTTCCTATAAACTTAAAACGTAGTTCGTTGTCGATGATGAAATTGGACGTTTCATCTGTGAAGAGTATAACACATCAACTAAGATGATTTGTCTTGATCATGGAAATAGAGACTTTTAGTTGATATGTTGATGTGTCTTAAGAGTTAAGACATATTGAATTGGACTGCTGTGAGATTAATTATTCAATCAATAATATTAATGTCACGACTTCTAATTTCATAGACTTTCAATCCTAAGAGGATAGTGAACTTGATCATGAAATGTAGGTTACTTTGATATATCAAGAATGAGATCTAATATTCACATTCAAAACCTCAGTATGTTGGGTAACCACACGTAGTATTGAGAGAACACATATTCTCAAGATGGAATCCATAATATTTTTTGTAGAGACAAAAAATATCCCCTTGAGATAAGTTTAATGGGAACTGGTTATTCAGGGCGTCCACTTTAGTAAGGAGTTACTAAAGCTTATATTTATCGAAACTGGATTTCAATTAAAGTGAATATCTAAAAGATTAAACCGGGTACTCAAGGATAAAATAGTTGTTTACAAAGTGACAGTTCATTATGACTTTGTTCACAGGATATTTCATAGAGGGGTCAAATGATATCATTAGAGTCTTGGGATATAACTTATTAATAAGGCCTAGAGTACAATTATATTTATATAGTGGTATTAATTATAATTAATGGTAACTTTGGACTTGTCAATAGTTGATAGATAAAGTAACTACCAAGTTAGTTAGAATGTACGTATGATGTAAAGAAAGAAAACAATTTTTCTCTACAAGGAGAAGAATAAGGATTTTTCTTTGAGAATCAATATACATAAAGACTGATTGAGAGACCACACTTCTTGGGCACCATGTGATATTGAGATGAAGATTAGAGGTATTCTCAAGTCTTAGTTTTAAATTTCATTGCATCAAGGTATGCTTTATATTCTTTGTTCTAGAATTTAAGGTTACATATTATCTCTCATGAATGAAGTAGATCCGTGTTTGTTGTTTCCACTGTGTGTTTTGTATGAGATGCAAAACTAGATTTTCCAATAATTGGTATCAGAGCGGTCTTCAATATCATGCTTGTATAACATGTGTTTGAATTTAAGGATTAAAGAAAAACTGTTTTCTTGGTACTTTTATTTTCTACAATAATATTTCTGCATAATTGTTGAATGTGTGGTTTGACATAGATACATGTTGGGTTTTATTAATATATTGTTAGATTGATAATTGAACATGTTTCTAAATTTTTTTTGTTTGAGATTCAAGTTTTTATTTCAAACAAGATAGCAAAAAGGGAACTTGGTTCTCTACACTTCGTGCCCACGTTCATTCTCGAGAGAAGAATGAAGAAAACCAATCAGTTTGTCTTTGTTTCTAAGCCCAAATCAAATAATTATGCTTTATATTTGGATTTTGGCTTTCCGTCGTGCCTGTGTCACTTGCTGTCAATCATGCTACTGTTATTATGCATGTAGAATGAATGCTTTATTTAAAGCTTGATTATAACATTGCCAGTTGCTTTTGTTTTTGGGCTAGACAGACATATTTGATAGTGTTTGTATTAGGAATGAACACATAAACCTATAAAGCATTGATAGAGTTTGATGTGTTTTTGTCTTGTCTTCTTGAAATGCATGATCTTACTTTCAGAAAGTTAAATTGGGAATTATTATTTTTATTGCATCAAGATTGCTGATATATACATGTTATCATGTTAATGCAAGGTTAATGAAATTTATTCCTAATGAGATTAGGATTATTATTTCAAGGGTTTCTAGCATTATTAGTGTTCTTGATAATAATCTTGAAACCTTAATATTTGATTTGTGAATCTTTATTCATAAAATCAGAAGGTGTTTTTGATGAAAGAGCAATGAAGATGTCAAAAATAGTTGCTGAAAAATTCTAAAAAATTAAGTTTTTGCGAGTTTCAATCGATCGGGAATTCCTTTCAATCGATTGAATGTACTTTTTGATTGATCGAAGAGGAATCGGGAAACCGATCGATTCAGGTAGAAAGTCTATGATGAAATTCTACATTGTCTTGATCGATCAAGAATTCCTTTCAACCGATCGAATGTTAATTTCGATCGATCGAGCAGGAATCAAGAATCAATCGTATGAGGCCTAAGCTTTGTGATGAATTTCTTCATTTTTCGATCAATCGAGTAATAGGTTTGACTGATTGAAGATATTGAATTTTGAATTTTCACTTGTTTTTGACTAAGTGTTAAAACTTTTATAAAAAGCAAGGTTGTGTGATTAATTTTATAGTCTGAAAAAGTTATGGGCATACATTAATCACTAAAAGACCTAATGAGATCCAAGTTGTTAGTTAAATAGAACTCTTAGTCCTAAATTGTATTATAATTAAAAGTCCTTAATTTCTTTTAATTAGAGGTTTTTAATGAGATTAAATTTCTAATTAAAGTTATATAGTTTCTAATGAGATTAGAATACTTTATCTAGTAAATTAAGAATAGAGTTCTATATAACTAACTTTTGATTCATTATTGTTTAATAAATCCTAAGTAGTTTAGGACTTCCATTTTAGTTAGTGATTCTAATGAGATTAGAGTCTTCAACAAGTGCAAGGTTATTAGTTGTGATGGGATCACAATTATTTAAATAAAAAACCAAATAACGAGTGGGAGTGTTGTAATAACCCTTTTGTTAAGTTTATTGTAATGTAAATAGATACCTTGTTTTGACTTCGAGTCTTGCATTCCAAGTGGAGGCCATTTACTTCACAGATTACATGATTAAACTTCTTTGTGGTTGCACGAATGTTCGTTACGCTATTTGACGTGACTTAGTACATCACATTGAATTTAAACAATTAAACACATTTGATGTGTAGGGTTAAAATTGTGATGAGATCACAATGATTTCAGGACAATCCACTTGTTCTAAATTTCTAGTGGGAGAGAGATTCACGGCCTCCATTGTTGGTTCATAGTAGTGTGGGGTAATCATCTCATCTTGGCCTCGAGCCTTGTGTTCCATGCGAAGGGTGTTTTGCATCATGGTACTACAAGATTAAACCTTACAAGGGTAGAGTTATGTTATGAGCTGAAGTACATATTTATGTTATGACTTAGCATATTTATGTTATGTTTGGACAGGGTGCTTAAAGGAGCTGAAGTACATATTTATGTTATGACTCAGCATTGTCATAATTTCCTATACATGATGCATTTATGGAAGACAGCTTACGATGTGATCATAGTCTCCATTGAAATATTAAAATGTTACATTGGTTTCTATCTCAATTGTGCTATAGCATAAGATGCAAGAGTTAGTACTAGACTTAGACTTTATATTAAGCCTAAATGAGATGTTTGGTATAAGTCAAATTGAGTGCTAAGAAAGGCTTAAGAAGTTCCAATTCTATAATCATTTTATGAAAATATTTTATTTTAAAATGAATTGAAATTCTTGGATGTAGAGATTAATTGTTAATCTCATATGGATATGATCCACGAGTCCTTATTAGAATCATTTGATCAATTTAGATTGTTTTGAAACTAAATAAATTCTTTTTATGTTACCTGAATTGATGAGTGAGTTCTATGTAACGGAAGACATTCTAAAAGCTAAGGCTAGGATCAATATGATTTAATTCAAATTCTTAGCCTAAACCGAAAGGTAAGGGTGGTAAGAAGAGGAATTATAATACCAAAGGGTTGGACAAGCTAGTTGCCCTAGTAGTTGCCAAAAGGAAATTAGACACATAAGTATGACCAAAAGGAAAGTGTTTCCATTTTGGTAAAGCTAAGCATTGTCCATGATTGTTTTCTAGATGGAAATTCACATGTTTTACTTTTAAAGAGAAAGTTTCATCTTTAGGTATTGTATGTTTTGGCACTTATGTCTAGATATTATTAATCTAAATAATATTCAAGATTAGTGATAGATGGGCTTTAAGAACCATTATTTTGTTATATTCCTAGTCTATGAATTCTATTTAGAGGATAATAAATTCTAGGGCTCCATTTCATAAAGGAATGAAGTTTTAATGACTTCTTTAAGTCAGTGCATACATAAAGGATGAATAGCTCTTTTAAAGGTAGAATGTTCTAGAAGAAAAATGTCAGAATTTGTTGTAGTTCAACTATAAAATACATTTTGAAATGAGATGGTTGTATTAGATACACCATAAGACATTATTCTGTATTTAACTATTACACCAGTACAATATCGTAGTGGGAGGATTAACAATTACCAAATAAATTCATACTTTTGGAGTAAACTTTTGAAGTCATTCCACAAGGATATGAATTTGATCCTCAGTCCTACATAAAGGCAATAGATGATATGAATATGGATTACTGGATCAAGATGATATGAATAGAATTAGATTCAATTTAAAGTCTAGAATATTTAGAGGCGCCTAGTGGCATTAAGCCTATTGTTCTTAAATAGGTCTACAAGTAAATGAGATTGATAGATTTGAAGGTGCAAAACTTTAAAATTAAGACTAGTGGCAAAAAGATTTATTTAGAAAGAAATGGTTCGACTACGAAAAGATTTTTTTGCCAATAGTCAAGTTTAACTCTATCTAGATTCTCTTATCCATTATATTTCATTTGGATGAAATATGACAATGGATATCAAAAAAAGCTTCTTTAAGTAGCAATCTTGAAGAAAATATCTATATGATATAACTATACTTGATCATAGCAAAGAACCAGTAGTGTTTAGTATGCAGGTTCTTAAAGTCCATTTATGGACTAAAGCAAGCATCTGAATCATAAAATACCATCTTTGATCAAGCAATCAAGTTGTTTGATTTTGATAAGTATTTTAAAGCCTTATGTGTGTAAAGCTATATAGAATAATAAATTTCTTAAAGTATGTTGATGACATTCTATTCATTTAGAATGATGTAGATTTATTGTCATTATTGGAATGTTTCGTTGTCTAGTCGAGTTTGATATAAAGTACTTGGGAAAGACTGTTCACATCCTAAAAATTAAACTTTGTTAAAATTCAGAAATTAAGATGTTGGGTCTATTTCATATTGCTTAAATAGATTAGAGTCTAGCTAAGTATAGCATGTAATACTTCAAGAAAGGATTCTTTCCTTTTTAAGTTTGAAGTTCCTTTATATAGGACTATAGTCCTAAGACATATAAAAGGAAGAGCATATTAAGATGGTTTCTTATACCATATCAATAGGGAGTCTTTATGCTATGCTATATACTAGGCTAAATATCAAGACTTGAATCTAATATCACTTAATTTAGTGGGAGTAAAGCATATACTCATATATCTTAGGAGAAAGGGATTATATGCTTGTCCACCAAAGTGACGATTTGATCGTTACTAGTTGTACAAATACTGACTTGTAGTTTGATTGTGATTCATGAAGTTGGATTTCAAGATATGTGTTCATCCTAGGTGGTGAAGATACACATTAAGCGTAGTAGTAGAAAAGATAATTTATGCAACAAATCTGGTTGAAACTTGTTTTCAAACCTTGCCTTAGAGTGATTATGAATTACTTTAAAGGGAAATAAGTGTCGGATATATGGTAAATTGTCCTTGAGGGCAAGTAGGAGAATGTTAGGGTTTGTGCCCTAAAATCCAATTTATTGACATGTCATAATTAATTAAATTGATTAATTATTTGAGACTATTTATGAATGAACTAATGGGACATTATCATAGTCCATGAGATGCATTGTATGTGATTTATGTAAAAATTCAAAGAAGATGTAAATCACAAGTTCCTTGTAAACTCAAAATATAATTCGTAGTCGGTGATGAAATTGGGCGTTTCATCTACAAAGACTATAACACATCAACTAAGAGTTAAGACATATTGAACTGGACCGCTGTGAGGTTAATTATTCAATCAATAACTGTCACCTAAATAATTAATCTCACGACTTCTAATTTCATAAATTCTCAATCCTGAGAGGGTAGTGAACCCGATCATGAAATGTAAGTTACTTTGATGTATCAGGAGTGAGATCTAATAATCACGATCAAAACCTCAGTATGTTGGGTAACCACACATAATGTTTAGGGAACCCATATACTTAAGATGGAATCCATAATTTTTTTTGTAGAGACATGAAATATCCCCTTAAGATAAGTTTAATAGGAACTGGTTATTTAGGGAGTCCACTCTAGTAAGGAGTTATTAAAACTTATATTTATTGAAATTGGATTTCAATAAACATGAATAACTAAAAGATTAAATCAAGTACTCAAGGATAAAATAGTTGTTTACAAAGTGATAGTTCATTATGACTTTGTTCACTATGGATATTTCATGGAGGGGTCAAATGATATCATTAGAGTCTTGGGATATAATTTATTAATAAGGCCTAGAGTGCAATCATATTTATATAGTGGTATTAAGTATAATTAATGGTAACTTTAGACTTGTCAAGAGTTAACAGATAAGCCCAAGGTCCATTGGAGCTATAGTCTTATTTGTTCCCTTTGGTCCCATCTCAAGCCACAAACTCAAGCCCAATTGGGTAGGCCCCAAAGGCTAACCCAAGTAGATAATCAGTTTTTATTTCATAAGAGTTATTAAATAAAGTAACTACAAAGTTAGTTAGAATGTATGTATGATGAAAAGAAAGAAAACAGTTTTTCTCTACAAGAAGAAGAAGAAGGATTTTTCTTTGAGAATCAATGTACATAAAGACTGATTAAGAGACCATACTTCTTGTGCACCATGTGGAATTGAGATGAAGATTAGACGTATTCTCAAGTCTTGGTTTTGAATTTCACTACATCATGGCACGCTTTCTATTCTTTGTTCTAGAATTCAAGGTTACATGTTATCTCTCATGAATGAAGTAGATCTGTTAGGACATATGCAGTTGTTCAAACTTGTGAACATATGTCGCTATTTTATGTAATTGGCTTATCCTTAGACAAAACGCACTTTACTTGTAATTGGGTAGATCTAGGATGGGTTAAACACTTCAAGAAACAGTGGTTCAAGTTTAAGTGTTGAAGCCGTCAAAGTCTGTCCAAGATACAAGCAAGGAAGTGCAAGATTTTAAAGCTCGATAGATAACCTCGACAGATACATCTATCGAGATTTAAAGAAGCTATTTAGCCCGAGCCTCGACAGCTGTCTCGACACCTCTCGACACCTCTATCTGTCGAGAATTAAAGAAAACAGAATTCCAAGTCTGTTTCAAGTCCAATCCGTGTGTGTGTCTTTGGGACTTCTTTTCTCCTAACCCTAGACATATAAAAGGATTATTTTAAGGGCCGTAAAAGAGCTGCACAAGTGAATAAGCAGAAATCACAAGATACAAGTTGCATCTTCTCTCTTCATGCAAATTGTGATCTGTGAGAAAAGTTCGTGCCCTATTCATCTCTGATGATTTGAAGAACTTTGCAGCCAACATTCTTTCTTTCTCAAGTTGGTGAGTGAGTCACGTACTGGGATTCGTGCAAAGGAGTAAGACGCGTACTGGGATCCGCGCATCACATTGGTTAGTCACGTACTGGGAGCCGTGCATTGAACTGGAGAAATTGTCACTACAGAACGAGTCCAATTGGGTATTGGGGTAAGAGTTCAACTGTAGGTTGGTGAGGTACTGGGATTCCTTACTTGTAACTGCTCGTTGTGATAATAGTGGAGTTTCGGGAGTGGTGACCTTAAATCACCCGGTGGGGTTTTTGCCTTAGGGTTTTCCCCATTCGTGAACAAATCACCGTGTTATTTATTTTCCGCTGCATAATTTAGTTTCGGTGATTTGTTTGTGCTGCCACGTAAATTTGCATGTTAATTTGATTAATTAATAACTGGGCTAATTTAATTAATCTAAATTATCACAAGGGGTCAACGCGTTTGTGGCCTGTCAAGTGGTATCAGAGCAAGCACACTCTGATTAGGGTTTAATCTACTGTGTGTGATCCATTGACCCCTGCTGTCATGGATAGAGGACAATCTTTAATTATACCTCCTTTATTTGATGGCACTAACTATGCATACTGGAAAGTACGCATGAGAGCTTTCTTGCAGTCTTTAGATGAGAAAGTGTGGCAAGCTGTGGAGATAGGCTGGACCAAGCCTACAGAAGCGCCAGCCGAATGGGATGATGCAAAGATCAAGGCGGCTAACTTCAACAGCAGAGCATTGAATGCCCTATTCAGTGCAGTCACCAATGAGGAGTTTAAGAAAATTTCCTCGACTGAAACTGCGAAGGAAGCATGGACTATCCTCCAGACAACCTATGAGGGCACCAAGGCTGTCAAAGATTCAAAGCTACAAAGGCTCACCACACGCTTTGAAGAGATTAAAATGGAGGAGGATGAGTCGTTTGATGAGTTCTATGCCAAGCTGAAGGACATAGTGAACTCAGCCTTCAATCTTGGGGAAACCATCCCAGAACCCAAGATTGTAAGAAGGTGCTCAGATCGTTGCCGGAAAGATTCCATGCTAAGATCACGGCAATTGAAGAATCAAAGGATATTGACAGAATTCCTTTGACTGAGCTAGTTGGAAACTTGCAAACCTATGAGTTAGGGCTGACTAGGTTAGGCAAGTCAAGTAAGGGCAAGAGTTTGGCACTGAAGGCCAAAAGCAGTGACACGGATGACTCGTCAGATGATGAAGATTCCAAGATGAAGTCCTACATCACAAGGCAGTTCAAGAAGTTCATGAAGAATGCCAACGGAAAGGGCTTCAACAGAGACCGCAGACAATCCAGTTCTTCACAATTCAAGAATCCGGATAAAATGAAGAAGGATGTCAAGGATGGCGGTCAGTACACTGTTCCCACAGGACCAAAGTGCTTTGGGTGTCAAGGCTTTGGACACATGAAACAAGAGTGTCCTACGTACTTAAAGAGCATAGGGAAAAGCAAGGCACTTGCTGTTACCTTAAGCGACACAGAGCCAGAGGATGATTCCGAGGATGAGGACGACGGAATCTTGAATGCCTTCACTGCCACTGTTAATCCTACTGATGGGGTTACCGAGAAAGCGGATGAAGAAGAAGAGTTGGTGGAATCCAAGTGTGAGATCATGGATGATCAAGATGATATCCACACTGCCTATGAGAAGCTATACAAGCTCTCAGAAAAGCATGAGAAGCTCTATAGGCTGGCCACCAAGAAACTCAGTGATGTGGAACTTGACCGTGAGGAACTGTCCACAAAGGTTGATCAAGCGAATCAAACCATTGGAGCACTGAGGTTCGAGAACAATTTCTTGGCTGAGAGGACCAAGAAGCTTGAAGCAGAGCTGTTTCAAGTCAGGGCACAACTGGAGAGGACGTCAAGTGCTAAACTGGACGAGATGCTGAGTGCTCAGAGATACTCTTCAGATCGTACTGGATTGGGGTATGAATTCTCTATCTCTATCATACTCCTTCTGCTAGTACTACTGTTTTTGTTCCACCGGCTGATAACATTAAAACTGAGGAAAATAATGTTAAAACTGATTTAGCTAGTGAGAACATAGGCAAGGACAAATCCATCCTAGGAGCACCCCCTAAAATTGAGAAAAGGGAAGCTAGACACCCTAGGAATAAGAAGGATAACTCTCAAAAGGCCAAACATAAGAAGTCGCATCTCTGTTATCATTGTGGTCTCGGCGGTCACACTCGACCAAATTGCTACAAGTGGCTTGCCACTCAACAGAGCAATGGCGCTATAGCATCTGGGAGCCAGAATCAGCTCCAGTCTTCTCTCGCTCCTCTTGGAGACATTCTAAAAGCCCTCATGTTCCTTTCAAACTTGAACGGTTCATATTCTTCTCCCCCTATACCGGCTCAAGAGTCAACCAAAAGGAAAGGATCTTCCAAGGTGTGGAAGCCAAAGGGTTCCAAGTGATTTTAGTCACTTCTTCTTCTCTCTCTATTTTGTGTGTTGCATTACTTGTGTGTTTCTTTACTGTTTTGAGTCAGTCTAGTTTTATGCATTGTTTTGCTTTACATGTTTTTGTTTGTGTGTTTTCAGTTTTGTGTTTTATTTTTGCTTCTCTTATAAAAATAAAAAAAAAATTGAAAAAATGAAAAATACAAAAACAGTGTGTGTTTGTGTGCATCAGTTCATGTGAACTTTTGTAATGGCCATTGAAACAGAGTTTTCTAAACTTTGTGTCATCTATAGCTTAGATGAGCACTCTTCTGCACAACTAAGCGAGTGAGCTCTGTAGCTCTTTGTTTGTGATGAGTAAGGTTAAGTGATCTCTTCTTCTTAACACTCGTATCACTCTTTTTGACGGGTTGAACTAGAAAATCCCAAGAGAAAGGCATAAATAACCATCTCACCACTGTTACTCGCCAATCATAATATGACATCTGTATGCTTCGGCATAGCAAAAGTGCAATGTCAATGACATCTGTATGCTTCGGCATAGCAAAAGTGCAATGTCAAGGACACCTGTATGCTTCGGCATAGCAAAAGTGCAGTGTCACAAGCTTAACATCATTGGGTATTTCTTTTCTTTCTCTTGTATGCCCATGCATGATATGCTTGTTAAAAGAAAATATGCAAAGAAATAATAAGCAAAAAGATTAAAAATGCTTTAAAATATGGTTGCAAGCGTGTTTTCTAGGAGATGTGGGAGTTATAGGATGTACCTCAAAGGTGATAGTCCCCATCGAGCAGTTATGATTGTGTGTGAGTTAAAGTGATTTTCTCATATCTCAAATCGTCATAACATTGAGACACTTATGCAATCTTGCGATGTTTTCACACACAACACGCAATACTCTTTGCTATTCTTGATACATGTGCAGGTACAATGTGATTTGGCCATCACAAGGTTGACATGCGTTAATGTGTGCTCATTAAACTGTCTTAACTAGTTTTTGAAAGATAAAATTGGTTAGACTTGTTTAATGTGTGTGTGCGTGTTTTGAGATACATGTGCATCATATTTATTGTTGAGAGATGTTTTTGAGAGCTTAATGTGTTGGTTGTATCCTTGGTTGAGTTGCATGCATGATTGCATTCATGTCTGTGTTTTTCCTCTTTTGAAAAACTGCTTTGAAAGGCATCTCGACACCTCCTCGATACCTCTCGACACATAGCCATCTGTCGAGATCCCTAGACTCATTCTTATCGCAGTCTCGACAGATACCTCGATAGCAGCTGGATCGATCGAGAAACTTTCTGTTTGCTCGATAGCTCCTCGATAGCTTCTGGATCGATCGAGGTCACCACATGCTTGTTTCTTCTTCCTCGATAGCTAACCTCGATAGCTTCATCTGTCCACGAGCATTTCTCGACAGCTTACCTCGACAGCTACCTCGACAGATCTCGATACCTGCATCTGTCGAGATTTACTGAGATTCTATATAAGGGTCCTTCGCGATTTTGAAATCACTTCTCTCGATCTCTCTCGCTCGAAAACATTGGATCTCTCTCAAAATCTTTTCCCTCTCCCTCCAAACCTCTCTCAAGGCTTTCTCAAGTGTTTCTTCACTTTCTTCATCATTTGGTAAGCCTTTTATCTCTCATTTCATGCATTGCATTGTTTTCAAAACCCTAGGTTTGTGTTTTTTTTTGAAAATTTTTGGGAGTTTTCAAAATTGTCGGGATTTTCCTGAAATTTTTGGGTTGGTTTTCGAGTTCTGATCTTCAAAACCACATGCATTGCATCACATTAGCATTCTAATTGTATTTTCATGCATTTAGATGTGTGCCTTCCTATTGTGTGCTGTTAGGTTTGGATTGGGCTGAGCCCATGATGTGTTTTGAGTTGCATGTCACATGCTCATGCATTTTCATGCATACGTTCTTTTCATTTCAATATTTCTTTCTGCCAATATTGAATTGTTTGGGACTTTTCTGTTTGTCTCTTCTTTCCCCCTCTTCTATGTTTACGTTAGTAGCGTCTATGGCTCCTAAACGTAAGTCTATTCCTCCTAGGAACCCCATGCGTTCTAAGGGGCAGTCTTCTTCTGATTCTACCCCTGTGTCTGTTCGGTTCCGTGATGAGAAAGCCCATAAGGATTTCTCGGAGAACTTTTCTAAACGCGGTGTTCATTCGGAACGCCACGTCGTCTTGGCAGACTTTGCCGACACTGACCTTCCCGATGTCATTCACACTCGGGGATGGGAGTTACTGTGTGACGTCCCGGTCACGTCTCCTCTCGTGCTGATTCAGGAGTTTTACTCCAACATCCACGGGATTGATTCGTCAGTACCTTCCTTCTTCTCTAGCGTTCGAGGTACGCGCTTCTGTGTCACCCCAGAGCTTGTCTCTGAGGTACTCCATGTCCCTAGGGTGGATCATCCCGATTACCCTAGTTGTGAGCGTCTCTGGACTGTGTCCAAAGACGAGATGATCTCGGCGTTCTGTGAACGTCCTACCCTTTGGGGAGATCACATGTACACACCATGTCGACCTTTTGCTAAAGGTCCTAGATTTCTTAACATGGTGATGACCTTTGTTTTGCACCCACTGTCTCACTACAACTCGATCACAGAGCCTCGTGCTCGGTTCTTGTTGTCCCTCCTTGAGGATCTCTCTATAGACTTTCCTTCTCACTTCATCTTTTCTATTATCGATGTCTATAGAGATACGGCCACCCGTGATAAGCTCATTTTCCCTTCCGCTATCACGAGGATTTTGGGTCGTTTTTCCATTCCCTTCCCTACGTCCGATCATTATCATGTCATGTCTGCCATAGACGCCGCTACCGTAAAACGTAGCGAGGCACAGTTCAGATCGCGACAGCCGGATGCTGCACCTCCTTCCACCCGTCCGACCACCTCCAGATCCGCTCGAGCATCTACCTCTTCTTCTACGAGCGAGGTCACACTGGGAGACGTCATGACGCTGTTACAGCGCATGGACGCTCGCCTCGATACACTCACCACTGAGTTGTATCAGGTGAATGTCCGTGTTGGCCGCATCGCTAGGCGACAGGCGACCATGGGCGGCTTTGCATCAGAGGCTTCTCCTCCGCCACCTCATGCGTCGTCTGAGACCGAGGCTGATGATGATGGCGATGATGATGATGCTTCCGACGATGATGATGATGGAGATGCTGACTCATCGGATGAGATGTCTACTTGACACTCTACCCTTTGTCACTCGTGACAAAAAGGGGGAGTAGTTTTGTATGAGAGTAGTCATACTTAGGGGGAGTGTTAGCATAGGACATAGGACATTTTTGTTAGGGGGAGTGTGCTTTGAGGGATGTAGTGAGATGATCAGATGTATTTCTTTTCTTTCCTTATCTTTTAGAGATACTTTGATCATGTTCTACCATACATTGTACTTATATTCTTCTTATATATGATGATGTATGTTTCTTTCACCTACCTTTCATGTGTTGTTTCTTTTCTGTCTTTATACACATGTTTCTTTACTTGTATGCAATCTATTATTTCTGTTTCACACAAAGATGCCTTGATGTGTTTTGTTTATAAGTGTTTCAGAAATACAGGTTGTCAAAGTCTTCTTGCCATAAACTCTCTTCTTGCAAAGTTTTTCAAGAGTTTGTGTTAGGATAGATTTTACTGTATGTAACAAGTGAATATGAGTTGAGAGATTTATGACTTCTCTCATATCTTCATTTGTATGTTGTGGTTTTGTCACGGATTGCCAAAGGGGGAGATTGTTAGGACATATGTAGTTGTTCAAACTTGTGAACATATGTCGCTATTTTATGTAATTGGCTTATCCTTAGACAAAACGCACTTTACTTGTAATTGGGTAGATCTAGGATGGGTTAAACACTTCAAGAAACAGTGGTTCAAGTTTAAGTGTTGAAGCCGTCAAAGTCTGTCCAAGATACAAGCAAGGAAGTGCAAGATTTTAAAGCTCGATAGATAACCTCGACAGATACATCTATCGAGATTTAAAGAAGCTGTTTAGCCCGAGCCTCGACAGCTGTCTCGACACCTCTCGACACCTCTATCTGTCGAGAATTAAAGAAAACAGAATTCCAAGTCTGTTTCAAGTCCAATCCGTGTGTGTGTCTTTGGGACTTCTTTTCTCCTAACCCTAGACATATAAAAGGATTATTTTAAGGGCCGTAAAAGAGCTGCACAAGTGAATAAGCAAAAATCACAAGATACAAGTTGCATCTTCTCTCTTCATGCAAATTGTGATCTGTGAGAAAAAGTTCGTGCCCTAGTTCATCTCTGATGATTTGAAGAACTTTGCAGCCAACATTCTTTCTTTCTCAAGTTGGTGAGTGAGTCACGTACTGGGATTCGTGCAAAGGAGTAAGACGCGTACTGGGATCCGCGCATCACATTGGTTAGTCACGTACTGGGAGCCGTGCATTGAACTGGAGAAATTGTCACTACAGAACGAGTCCAATTGGGTATTGGGGTAAGAGTTCAACTGTAGGTTAGTGAGGTACTGGGATTCCTTACTTGTAACTGCTCGTTGTGATAATAGTGGAGTTTCGGGAGTGGTGACCTTAAATCACCCGGTGGGGTTTTTGCCTTAGGGTTTTCCCCATTCGTGAACAAATCACCGTGTTATTTATTTTCCGCTGCATAATTTAGTTTCGGTGATTTGTTTGTGCTGCCACGTAAATTTGCATGTTAATTTGATTAATTAATAACTGGGCTAATTTAATTAATCTAAATTATCACAAGGGGTCAACGCGTTTGTGGCCTGTCAAGATCCATGTTTGTTGCTTCTGCTATGCATTTTGTATGAGATGCAAAACCAAATTTTCCAACATGGAGTCCTTGGGCTGGTGCACCAACTATTATGGATCCTACTTTAGAAGTGGCTGCCCTTATTACTATTAGGATCACTCATCCTTTAAAGGATGCTGGTCTAAGGGTCCTTTACCAAGCAGAGAGGGTATGCTACTAGATGTCGGATGAGGATGTACCGCGGGTTTCAATGGATCCTCCATAATTCAAGCTTGCCATACTTTCCATGACTGATGCTTGGTGTCAGTTATGGAGAAATGACATTCCTTATGCTGAGCAGCTCGCGGGTGAGATGGATTTTGATGAGTTCAACGAGACTCGTCTCATGCTTTCCCTTATTGTGGAGGTATGTATTCTTTCCCTTTTTTACTTCTCTTACATTTTTCTTGCAATTCTGCACATGGTGAGACTCAAGTATGATGTTTATGTCAAACTGGCCTTGCTGCAGGTGGTATTGTTAACCCTTCTCATCTACCCTAGTCGGTCTATGCTTATGGTCCTAACAACTTTGCTTAGGAGTGCCCTTTGGGGCATAACACAAATGTCATGGCTTGCTCTTTTCTTAAGGGTAAACAAGCGATGAGTTCTTTTTCATCCTTGTATTTTCTTTTCTCACATCTCTCAATACTTGTTCTAATATTGTCTCCTTCTTAATTTTCAGATCACTGCGGAGGAGCATAAGGAGCTCATTTGGCTGGCCAGGAATCTCAAGTTGGAGATGACTAAATACCCCAGGTAGATCTACGATCCTGGAGAGTTTCCCTACCTAGGTGATGATGATGATCCAAAGACCATTCCCAATTACCAGTCAAGGAAAAGGCGTTACTGGTGATCCTAAAAATAGACAAAAACACAGCATATGTGTCTCTTTTTATCTTTTTATCTTTTATTAGCATGTGTTTTGGCATTTTATTTCTTATTTGAACATTGGGTTGTATTTAAGAACATATTTTTACATTTTTTCTTTTTATTTAGGACATGTACTTATTTTACAACTCATGGGAATTTTTATATATTGTGTTGCTTTTCTCTTTTAATTGATTCTTCAAAATCTGAGTTTAAGTGTGCCTTGAATAATCTTTTAGGTCATAGGAATCATGAGAGAAACCTTGGTGTAGGAACTGTAATCCAAATAGGAAAAAGGAATTTGAATCTATATGGCTTCTTGCATGCACATACATGCGTATGCATACACAGGTGTTGACCATCCGTGTGCATGCCACTAGGCAGAAAAGAAAAGAAAAGAAAAAACTCTAGCCACCTCTCCTTAGTATAAAATAGCCATAGGAGGCCTCCAAACCTTCATAAAACGTGTTCTAAACTATATAAGGTCCCCCAATGGCAGAATTCATCCCGTTGGAGGTTTTAGCATGGATTGAGAAGCTCAATCCCACTTTCAAAGTCATTCTCACTCATCTCGGTCTCTCTTGTGTCCTTTTTTACCATTAAATTAGAGTGAACGAGCCTTTTCTCCGTGCTGCTGCTGGATTTTGGATCCCTACTCAGCATGCTTTCCACTTCAATGGCGTGGAGTTATGCCCCACTCTTAAGAATTTGGTGCAATCATGGGTGAGCTTGACCTTGGTTCTATTATCTCTCCCATTCTTGATGAGGATCTTTCCTACATGGCTCATCAAGTTTTGAGGGTTCCTTTAGCTATGGCCAAAAGGTGGTGTGCACCTAATAAGTTGAATGTTCAGATGGTCTTCAAGTATTTTTAATCATCGAAATGTCCCTCTGGCCGAGGTGGAGTGCTCTTACTATCTCAATGCCTATTGTCTTTGTATTCTTGTAAGGTATTTCTTGGTGCATGAGACACCTCGTGTAGACCCAAGAATTCTTTTGGTGGTCAACAATCTAGGGAGGGGAAACCCAATCATGCTTATCTAGCTGAAATGCTTAATGGCTTGGATGCAATCCATAGGGAGGAAGCAACATTCTTTGTGGGGAGTCCTTTCCTCCGTCAGGTATATTCCCTAACTTTTGCCTAGGTTCTCAACCTAGCAAGATTTCTTTATTTTTTGCTTGGATTGCCTTTCAGTTTTCAAACCATTGAAGCTCCTTATATCATCTTTGCATATTTCTCTCTCGTTTTTCCACTTAACACTCATGTTCTCTTTTTCTCTCCCTCAAGTATGGCTATATGAAAGACTCTAGTTGCTACATCCTCCCACTGTTTCTCCTAGTCAATATATCCCAAAGCATTATCATGATCGTAAGCTCAAAAATAAGGAAATGGATCTTGCTGAGTTCACTGAATTCCTAAATTATCTCTACCCTTTAGGTGTCCAATGGATGGTGGAGTGGTGACACATCATGGACATGGTTAACTGTGGCTTTAAATATAATTGTGTTTCTTTGGTTGGGCTTCTTCGTTGCTCTTACTACTCTACATGTCACATTCCGAGGCAGTTTGGTGACTGCCAAGGAGCTCCTAGCGATGATGGTTCCTTCCATACCTTCACATTTACTAAAAGGATCTTGGGTAGAATTCGTGGGACTTGGTCGCGGGAGGATGATAACTAAGGACATCCAATTTCCTCGATTACTCCATCCATCTTCGAAGTACCAGAAGTAGTTATTTGCTAACATGAGGTGGGATTATAGGGATGGGAAAGGTTATAAGAAGTTCACCAAAAGAAAGAAGATTGACTATCTAACTTAATATGCCGGGAATTTTACATTTTTTGCACTTTATAATTCTCATTTCTTTTCTTTTTGAATTCAATAAAGGATTGAAATGCTCTAAATCCCCTATGGAAACAATTTGTTATCTTTCAATTTGAGCAATAAGAGAATCAACCATTTTATTATATTTGCTTATTGTCTTTATTTTGTCTTATTCTTTTCATTTTTCTTTGCCATGTAACTTTTGCCCATAATTTCCTTGTTGGAATTTTCGCCATGCCCATGGTCTTTTCCCGCATCTTTTCCCTACATCACCTTTTCGAGCTTTCTATTGGGTAAAAATGGAATTGATCCCTTGCAAATTAATTAATTACCCATGTTAACTAATTAGATCAAATTGCATGCAATGGCGTGGTAGCACAAACAAATCACAAATTATACTAAATGCAGCGAAAAATAAATTTGACACAGGTGATTTATTTATGAATGGGGAAAACCACTGAGGCAAAACCCCATTAGGTGATTTTAAGGTCACCACTCCCAAGAATCCACTATTATCAATCACAAGTGGTTACAAGTATAAGGAATCTTACCAAATGCTTTGGCCTATCCCAAAATACCAACCTACAGTTGAACCTTTATCCCAATACCTAATTGGACTTGTATTGTAGCAAAAATCTTTCCGTTCAATGCACGAATCCCAGATTATGACTAACCAATGATGCATGGAACCTAGTACGTGACTAACCAATCTTGCACAGATCCCAGTACATGACTAACTCCACCAACTTAAAGAGGTTGTTGGCTGTAAAGTTCTTTATATTGGTAAATCTGATTTTGTATCTCACATAAAACACACAATGAAAGCAACAAACATGAATCTATTTCATTCATGATTGATAACATGCACTATGTAAATTTCAAAATTTAAGAACAAGATAGCGTACGTTGGTGCGGTAAAATTTAAAACAAAAGATTAGAAGTATTTGGGAACACTTTTAATCTTCACTCCACCAATGTGTTCCCAAGTACTTTTGATTTTGTTTTTGATTTTCACCCCACCAAGGTATGCTCTCTAGTTCTTGAATTCTGAAATTTACATAGTACATGTTAACAATTGCGAATGAAGTAGATTTGTTAATTTTCCACTGCATATGTTTTGTATGTGATACAAACATATAATTTTCCAAAAATTGGTATCAAAGTGGTCTTCAATTCGAATCTATATAACATGTTTTGTGAGCTTTGGAATTAGAGATAATAGTTTAATGATGTTAGAAGATTATATATGTATTTAATTTTTTGCATGGTTGTTGAAACTATGGTTTGATAAAAATTGACATTGACGTTATGATGTTGTTTATATTTGAATTTAAGTATGTTAAATTGATTTTTGGGTTATAGCATCAATGGATTCAGTTTTGATATCAAATTCCATTTATTATGTTCATATGGTGGTTGTTTGTTCATGAAAAACTGTTGAAAACTGTTCAGATCTTCCCTTAAAAAACTGAAAACACAAGTTTTTCATGGGTAAGCTTTACTTGAAAAATAGTCGCGAGACAATCGCAAAAGCTTCTGTTTGGATTTTGTGTTTTCACAAAAATTTTCGCGAGTAAACTTTACTCGCGAAATAGTTACAAGACAGTCGCTAAAGTTTCTGTCTGAATTTTGTGTTTTCATTTTTTTGCCTTAATTCATTTTCGCGAGAAGAGCTTAGTCACGAGATACTTGCAAAAATGCCACTGAAGGGAATTTTAAACTTTTTCCAATTGTTTTCAAATGTATCAAATGCAAGGCAGTGTGTGATTAGATTACGCACATTTACAAATTAAAAACCTTTAATTTAAAACATCTAGTCGGAGAGAGATACAAGGGTTGGATCTCATGGCCTCCATTGACAATTTATAGTAGTATGATTAAGGACCTCGCCTTGGCGTATATGCCTTGCTCCCTTTAGAGGGTGTTTAATTCATCGAACTACAGATTAAACTTCTTAATGATGGATGATATGTATTTTTACATTAAGAATGACCACGCTACCGTGGAGTTACCTTAATGACTCACATAAAATTCAGTCAATGGTCTACACTAGACTAAGTTTAATGTTAACCTCCCTTTGGAGCTATGTCATTATTATTTAAAGGTAAAAGGAAATACGACATATTATTAGTGTTTGATAAAAGTTATCATGATAGAACTAATAATGAGAATAGTTCTCAATCAATCATAGTGTTTGTAAATTACTTGCTTCCAAGGAATTATTAACATGGGATTGGGATGTCGTTGCATATATTATGGTTTTATGAAGGTTTCATATTATATGTTTATATTCTAAATTGATAATGTCCAGTTTACTTATTATATTCATGTTTATTGTTTTTAGATTTGATCATGACATCATTAGGCCCACTTGTTACTATTCTTAATCAAAACAAATTGAATGGATCCAACTATGTTGACTGGAAAAGAAATTTGGAGATTGTTCTTACAACTGAAGAGCACAAATATGTGCTTACTCAACCATGTCCTAGTTTTTCTTCATTAGATGCTCCTCTTGAGAAAAAACAGCAATATGATCATTGGCAAAAATCTAATGAGGCGGCAAAGTACTATATCCTAGCATCTATCTCAAATGTTCTATAGCATCAAATGCAAGATGTAGAACTAGCTTTGGACATAATGCTAAGTCTGAAGGAGATGTTTGGTGAGTAAGGCCATTCTGCAAGGCAAGAAATCATGAGTCAAATTTATAATACCGAAATGGCTGAAGGCAGTTCAGTGAGGGAGCATTGTCTTACAATGATCTCTAATCTAAATACATTGGAGGTTTTAGGTGCCGATATTGATGGAGAATCCCAAGTGGATATGATACTCCAGTCATTACCGGAATCATTCAAGGAATTCAGACTCAATTATAATATGAATAAAAAGATTTATTCATTGTCTGAATTGATGAATGAATTGGTAGTGGTGGAAGTCATCCTTGGTACGTCTAGCGTTAAAGCCAATATAGGTGAAGCTTTTACTTCTCAACCTAAGTCGAAAGGCAACAGTAAGAAAAAGAAGAAGGAGGACTTCACCAAGAAAGATGGTAAAAAAATTGCTTTAGGATTTGCCGGCAAAGGAAAGAAGATCAAAGGAAAGTGTTTCCATTGTGGTGAGAAAGGACATTAGAAGAGGAATTGTCCAAAATTCAGGGTTGCCAATAATAAGGGTATGAAAAGTTCATTCCTCCTTGAAATATGTTTAGTAAAAAATCCCACAAATTCCTGGTGTGTGGATTTAGGTTGTACTAATCATATCTGCAATTCTTTACAGGGGATCCTAGAGACCAGAAAACTTAATGAAGGGAAATTGTTTCTTACTTTGGTTGATGGGAGCAGAATTCTGGTTATGACAGTTAGAGTGTTTAATTTATGCTTTGAGTCTAGGGTTTTAATATTGGAAGACTATCTATATTTACCTAATGTTTGTAAGAATTTAATTTCTACAACTTTTTTAGGTAAACATGGATATTGTGTTATCCTAAAAGACAATGTTGTAATTAAGAAGGATAAAATGTTTATTTGTTCTGGCAATATTGTGGATGATCTTTATATTTTAAATCCTGGAAAGCATGAATTACACAATTCTGAATTAGATAATAGCTCTCATGTAATCATTAAAGAGAAAGTTTCCTTCTACAAGTGATGCATATCTTTGGCACTTATGTTTGGGTCATATTAATTAAAATAGGATTCAAAGACTAATAAAAGATAGACTTTTACAACCCATGGACTTTGATGAATTTCCGGTTTTCGAATCTTGTTTGGAAGGTAAAATGACCAAACAACATTTTAATGAAAAAGGTAGAAGAGCCCAAGAGTTGCTTGAATTAGTTCATAGGGATGTATGTGGTCCTTTATCAACCCAAGCAAAAGGAGGTTATGAGTACTTCATCACTTTTACCGATGATTACTCAAGATATGGTTATGTTTACCTAATGAGAAGAAAGTCTAAAGCCTTTGAAAAGTTCAAAGAGTTTAGGGCTGAAGTTGAGAATTAATTAGGTAAATGCATAAAAGCCATTCAATCTGATCATGGTGGCGAATACCTTCTTGAGAATTTCAAGGATTACCTAATTCAAAATGGGATTGTATCCCAATTGACTGCACCTAGAACAACTCAACAAAATGGTCTAGCGGAGAGAAGGAATAGAACTCTTTTGGAAATGGTTAAATCCATGATGAGTTACTCAACTTTATCGATTTCTTTTTGGGGTTATGCCTTAGATACAACAATACATCTTTTAAATTTAGTTCCATCAAAATTTGTTCCCAAAACACCCATGGAATTATGGAGTGGGTGTAAGCCTAATATGAAATATTTTCACATTTGGAGTTGTCCTGCACATGTGTTAAAAAGGAAGCTGGATAAGTTTTAACCAAAGTCAAAAGTATGTTTGCTTATAGATTATCCAAAAGAAACTAGGGGTTATTTTTCTATAGTTATAAGGATAATAAAGTTTTTGTTAGTACAAATGCTAAATTCTTGGAAAATAACTATATGAATAATTTTACTCCTAGAAGTAGAGTTGTCTTGGCTGAAATGAGTGAACCTATAGTTGAACAACTAACGGATGAAACGAGGGATGCTGTGGTTGTAGTAGATACACCACAAGATACTACTCATGAGATGTCAAGTACACAGGTACCTCATTGTAGTGGGAGGATTGTTAGGCCACCTATAAGTTTTATAGGTTTGAGAGAAACTTTTTAAGCTATCTTAGAAGAGGCCGAAACTGATCCTTACACTTATGATGAAGCAATGAATAATATAGATGCACATCATTGGGTCCAAGTTATGAAATCTAAATTGGATTCTATGTATTCCAATCATGTTTGGGATCTTGTAGAGGCACCTAACACCATTAAACCTGTTTGTTGCAAATGGGTTTACAAGAGAAAGAGAAGGATAAATGGAAAGATTGAAACCTTTAAAGTAAGGCTAGTGGTTAAAGGGTATACACAAAAAGAAGGTATTGATTATGAAGAAACCTTTTCACCAATGGCAATGCTTAAATCTATTAGAATTCTCTTATCCATTACTGCTCATTATGATTATGAGATTTGACAAATGGATGTCAAGATTGCATTTCTCAATCACAATCTTGAAGAGAAAATCTATATGATGCAACTAGAAGGTTTTATAGCAAAGAACTAAGAGCATATGGTATGCAAAATCTAGATCATGGACATCAGATTTGATCAAGCAATCAAGTCATTTGGTTTTGAACAAAATCTTGATGAACCATGTGTGTAGAAAAGACATCGAGATAAAGTAGTAATGTTCCTAGTGCTTTATGTTGATGATATTCTACTCATTGGGAATGATGTAGGGGCAATGTCCTAAAAAAGGTTTGGTTGTCAAGCCAATTTGATATGAAGGACTTAGGTGAGGCTAACTTTATTCTAGGGATCAAGCTTTGGCGAGATCACAAGAATAAGATGTTAGGCTTATTATAAGCTGGATATATAGATACGGTTCTAGAACGGTTTAGCACGCAAAACTTTAAGAAAGGATTGCTTCCTTTCAGACATGCAGTTCCTCTGTCTGATAAACAAAGGCCAAAGGATCAAAAAGAAGAAAATATGATGAGACAAGTTCCTTATGCTTCTGCAGTAGGAAGTCTCATGTATGTCATGCTTTGTACTAGACAAAATATCTGTTATTCAATTGGTATGGTTAGCCGATATCAATCAAATCCAAGACTAAAACATTGGCAAGTTGTAAAGCATATTCTCAAGTATCTATGGAGAATGAGAAATTATATACTTGTTTACTGGTGTAAGGATTTGATTCTCATTGGCTATATAGATTCGAATTTTCAATCAGATCTTGATTCCAAAAAGTCCATTTCAGATTGTGTGTTCACCTTGGGAGGTGGAGCCATAAGTTGAAGGAGTGTTAAGCAATCTTGTATTGCGGACTCCACCATAGAAGCTGAATATGTTGCTACTTGTGAAATGGCAAAGGAAGCTATTTGGCTCAAGAAATTCCTTTCTAATCTTGGTGTTGTGAGAATAGAGCCAGTTCCTATCATATTGTTTTACGACAATAGTGGAGCTATTGCATAATTTAAAGATCCAAGGAATCATAAGAAAGGAAAGCACATTGAGAGAACGTACCATATCATCCGAGACATTGTTGCTCGTGGAGATGTAGTAGTAACAAAGATTGAAAGTGCAAATAATCTAGCAAATCCCTTTACTAAAGCCTTGCCTCAAAGGACTTTCAAGTCAGATTTGGAGGGTATAGGTGTTTAATTAGTGCATAATAGTCTTTAGGACAAGTGGGAGAATGTTAGGTTTAGTGCCCTTAAATCTTATTGTATGATGCTATATATGACATTATGTATGACTTAATGTTGTATTAATAAAGTTGTTTTATTATAATCTAAAATAATGGTAATATGAATATTAGACATTATCATATAGTCCATGAGATACATAATATATGATTTAGTCACAGAAGATATAAGTCACAAGTTCTTTGTAAATTCAAAATTTTAGTTCATAGTCAGTGATGAAATTGAGCATTTCATCTGCGAAGACTATAATATATCAAATAAGATGATTTGTCTTGATCATGGAAGTGGAGACTTCTAGTTGGTATGTTGATATGTTTTAAGAGTTAAGACATATTGAATTGGACCACTGTGAGATTTATTATTCTCCTAACGACTGTCAAATGAATGATAAATCTCACAAATTATATTTACATGAACTCTTAATCCTAAGAGAATAATGGACCTAATCATGAAGTGTAGGTTGCTTTGATATATCAGGAGTGAGATCTAAAATTACAGTCGAAACTTTAGTATGTTGGGCAACCACATTTAGTGTTGATGGAACATATATTTTTAAGATGGGATTCATAGTCTCTTAATAGAGATACAAAATATTCACTTGAGATAAATTTAATAGGTTTGTTATTTAAAATGTTAGGCCTAACTACTTTAGTAAATAGTTACTAAAGTATATATTTATGAAATTGATTTTCATAAATATATGATGAATAACTTAAAGAATTAAACTAGGTACTCAAGGATTAAGATGAAGTAATCTTCAAAGTGGTAGTCTATATATATGACCTTATATTGCTACGAATATTTTATAAAGGGGTTACATGTATAATAAAGTCTTGAGATATAAGTTATAAATAAGGCCCAAAATGAATCTATATTTATATAGTAGTATTAAATATAGTTAATGGTAAGCTTGGACTTGTCAAGAGTCGATAGAAAAACCCAAAGTCCATTGGAGTTAATGTCTTATTGGTCTCTTTTTGGCCCCACTCCAAGCCACATACTAAAGCCCAATTGGAAAGGCCCAAAAGGCTAGCCCAATTAGATAATCAGTTATAAGGAGAGAAACATATAGAATTTTAATATGTGAAAAAGAGAGACATCATTGTGAAATGATGTGTATGTGAAAGTGAGACACTCTATCATTCTCCCTTGGAAACTGATTGAGAGACCACACTTCTTGGGCGTAAAGTGGAATTGGAGTGAAGATTAAAAGTGTTCCTGAGTACTTCTGATTTTAGTTTTGATTTTCACCACACACTAAGGTATGCTTTCTTGTTCTTGAATTCTAAAATTTGCATACTACATGTTAATAATTACGAAGGAAGTAGATCCATTATTTTTCCATAGCGTATGTTTTGTATGCAATACAAACATGTAATTTTCCAATAAAATAATCGAGTGGCTTCACTCATACATACACACCATTTCATAATGATGTTTCTTTTTTTTTTTTTATAAAAAATTCTGTATGTTTCTCCCTTTATATTAAACCGATTATCTAATTGGGCTAGCCTATTGGGCCTTTCCAATTGGGCTTTAGTGTGTGGTTTGGAATGGAACCAAAAGAGACCAATAAGACACTAGCTCCAATGGGCCTTGGACTTTTCTATCAACTTTTGACAAGTCCAAATTTACTATTAATTATAATTAATACCACTATATAAATATAATTGCACTCTAGACCTTATTCATAAAATATATCCCAAGACTTTATTATACATGCTACCTCTTCATAAAATATTCCTAATAATACAAAGTTATGAATGTAAACTACCATTTTGAAGATTACTACATCTTAATCCTTGAGTACCTAGTCTAATCCTTTAAGTTATTTATCATATATTTATGAAATCCAATTTCATAAATATATACTTTAGTATCTCTTTACTAAAGTGGTTAGGCCTGACACTCTGAATAACTAAACCCATTAAACTTATCTTAAGGGAATATTTTATATCTCCATTAAGAGATTATGAATTCCATCTTGAGAATATATGTTCTATTAACACTAAATGTGACTGCACAACATACTAAGGTTTTGATCCTAACTTTAGATCTCACTCTTGATATATCAAAGCAACCTACATTTCATGATCAGGTCCATTATCCTCTTAGAATTAAAAGTTCATGTAAATAGAAGTAGTGAGATTTATTATTCATTTGATAGTCTTTAGGAAAATAATAAATCTCACAGCGATCTAGTTCAATATGTCTTAACTCTTAAAACATATCAACATACCAACTAGAAGTCTCTACTTCTATGATCAAGACAAACCATCTTAGTTGATATGTTATAGTCTTCATAGATGAAATGCCCAATTTCATCACCGACTATTAACTATGATTCTGAGTTTACAAGGAACTTGTGATTTATATCTTCTGTGACTTTTCACATAAATCACATATTATGCATATCATGAATTATATGATAATGTCCAAATGTTCATGTTACCATTATTTTAGATAATAGTATAGCAACTTTATTAATTACAACATTAAGTCATATATAATGTCATATATAGCATTATACAATAGGATCCAAAGGCACACATCCTAACAATCTCCCACTAGCCCTTAGAGACTATTAAGCACTAATATAACTCTCATTCCCTCCAAATATGACTCAAAAGTCCTTTGAGGCATGGTTTGGTAAAGGATTCGCTAGATTACTTGCACTATCAATTTTTGCTACTACCACATCTCCTTGAGCAATAATGTCCCGAATAATGTGGTACTTTCTCTCAATGTGCTTTTCTTTCTTATGATTCCTTAGATCTTTGGATTATGCAACCGCTCCACTATTATTGCAAAACATATTCATCTTACAAGTAGCAACATATTCATCTTCCATAGTGGAGTTCGCAATACAAGATTGCCTAACACTCCTCCAACTTATTGCTCCACCTCCCAAGGTGAACACATAACCTAAAGTGGACTTTCTGAAATCAAGATCTAACTGAAAATCTGAATCTGTATAACCAATGGGAATCAAATCCTTACTATGGTAAACAAGCATATAATCTCTTGTTCTCTGCAGATACTTAAAAATATATTTTACAACATGCTAATGTTTAAGTCCTGGATTTGATTGTTTAAGATCCCATACTTGATTAGAATACATAGAATCCAATTCAGATTTCATAGCTTGGACCCAATGATGTGCATCTATATCATTCATTGCCTTTTCATAAATGTAGGGATCCGATTCAGCCTCTTCTGGGATAACTTCATAAGTTTCTCCCAAACCTATAAATCCTAAAGGAGGCCGAACAATTCTCCCACTTTGACGAGGCATTTGTGTACTAGTCATCTCATGAGTAATGTCTTGTGGTGTATCTAATACATCCACATTATCCCTAGTTTCATGCATTGGTTGTTTTATTACATGTTCATCCATTTCATCCAAAACAACTCTACTTCTAGGAGTATAATCATTCATGTAGTTATTTTCCAAGAATTTGGCATTTGTGCTAACAAACACTTTATTATCCTTATGACTATAGAATAAAACCTCTAATAGTTCCTTTTGAATACCATACAAAGAATACCACTTTTGTTTTAGACTGTAACTTAACAGACTTTCCTTTCAACACATGTGCTGGACAACCTCAAATATGGAGATGTCTCATACTAGGCTTACACCCAATTCATAACTCTATAGGTGTTTTAGGAACAAACTTCAAAGCTACTAAATTCAGAAGATACATCGCAGTATTTAAGGCATAGCCCCAAAAGGAAATTGGTAGAGTCGAATAACTTAACATGGATCTAACCATATCTAAAAGAGTCATATTCCTTATTTCTGCTACACCATTTTGTTGTGGAGTTCCAAGTGCAATCAATTGGGATATAATCCCATTTTTAGTCAAGAAATCCTTGAAATCCCCAAGAAGGTATTCGCCACCTCGATCAGATCGAATGACCTTTACGTGTTTACCTAATTGATTCTCAACTTCAACCCTAAACTCTTTGAACTTTTTAAAAGTTTCGGACTTCCATTTTATTAGGTACACATAACAAAATCTAGAGTAATCATTAGTGAAGGTAATGAAATACTCATAGCCACCTCTTGCTTGGATTGACATAGGACCATATACATTTGAATGTACTAGTTCTAGCAACTCTAGGCTTCATTTGGTCATTTTACCCTCCAAACAAGATTCACAAACTGGAAAACCATCAAAGTCCATGAGCCCTAAGAGTCCATCTTTGATAAGTCTTTGAATTCTGTTTGAATTAATATGACTCAAACGCAAGTGCCAAAGATATACATCATTTATAGAATGAAACTTTCTCTTTAATGATTTTCCATGAGAGTTATTATCTAGTTCAGAATTGTATAATTAATGCTTATCAAGAGTTATAATATAAAGACCATCTACAATATTACCTAAACATATAAATATTTTATCTTACTTCATTACAACATTGTCTTTTAGGATAACATAATATCCATGTTTACCAAAATAAGTTGCAGAAATTATATTCCTACGAACATTAGGAATATACAAACAGTCTTCCAATATTAAAACTCTAGATTTAAAACATAAACTAAACACTCCAATAGCTACAACTAGAATCCTGCTCCCATCAGCCAAGGTAAGAAACATTTCACCTTCATTTAGCTTTATGGTCTTTTAAAACCCCTGCAAAGATTTGCAGATATGATTAGTACAACATGAATCCACACACTAGGAATCTGTGGGATTCTGTACCAAACTTGTTTCAAGAAGGAATGTACTTTTCATACCTTTATTCTTGGCAGCCTTAAATATTGGACAATTCCTCTTCCAATGTCCTTTCTCATCACAATGGAAACATTTTCCTTTAGTTTTCTTTCCTTTGTTGGCAACTCCTAAGGCAACTTGTTTACCATCTTTCTTGGCAAAGTCCTTCTTCTTCTTCTTCTTCTTCTTCTTCTTCTTCTTTTTTCCCTTACCTTTCGACTTAGGTTGAGAAGTAGAAGCTTCAGCCATATTGGCATCAACACTAGAAGTACCAAGGGTGCCTTCCGCCGTTACCAACTTATTCATCAATTCAGACAATGAATAAACCTTTTTGTTCATATTATAATTAAGTTTAAATTCCTTGAATGATTTTAGTAGTGACTGGAGTATCATATCCACTTGGGATTTTCCATCAATATCGGCACCTAAAACTTCTAATGAATTTAGATTAGAGATCATCCTAAGACAATGCTCTCTCACTGAAATACCTTCATCCATTTTGGTATTATAAATCTATCTCATAGTTTCTTGCCTTCTAGAATGGCCTTGCTTACCAAACATCTCCTTCAGACTTAGCATTATGTCCGAAGGTAGTTCTATATCTTGCATTTGATGTTGTAGAATATTTGAAATAGATACTAGGATATAGCACTTATCCATCTCATTAGATTTCTGCCAACGATCATATCACTGTTTTTCCTCAAGAGGAGCATCTAATGATGGAAAGCAAGGACATGGTTAAGCACATATTTGTGCTCTTCAGCAGTAAAAACAATGTCCAAATTTCTTTTCTAATCAACATAGTTGGATTCTGTCAATTTGTTTTGATTAAGAGTAGCAACAAGTGGGCTAAATGATGCCATGATTTTAAATCTGAAAATAAAAAACATGAATATAACTAGTAAACTAGATATTATCAATTTAGCATATAAACAGATAGTATGGAACCTTAATAAAACCATAATATAAAATATGCAACGACAATCCAATCCCATATTCAATATACCATTGTCTAAAATCACGTGTAGCCACATTTCATCTCCCTCAATAGGTTTATTTTGTAGTATTATGATACAAAACACCCTCCGCATGAAATGCAAAGTTCAAGGCTAAGACAAGATGTTTGATCAAATCACTATAAACCAGGTAGTTCAATCTTGTAGCACCATGAAATAAATACTCTACGCATGGAATGCTAAGCTCAAAGCAAAGAAAAAGTATATATTTCATACTACTATGAACATACAATGGAGACCGTGAGATCCAACCCTTGTTTCTCTCTCCCACTAGATATTTTAAATTAAAGGTTTTTAAGATCAAGAACTTTAAAAATGCTAGACACCTTGAAAACATAATCCTAATCTCATTAGGAATAAATTTCATAGTCCTAGCATGAACAAGATAGCATATATATTCATATATCTCCATATAAATTGCAACATATGAAACACACTTTAATATATGGATCCAAGACATCCAAGGCATATAACACATGCTAGAAACATTGTACTACTTCCTTATATCAATAATCTTAATGCATATGAACCATATATATATATATATATATATATATATATAACAGATTGAATGAATCCTTTATATTAACATATGCAAGATGGCCATCAAGACAATTAACATTAAATTGCCTTATTATACATCCAAGCGGTGCAATAACATCATTCACGCACTTGTCAGTTACATTCAATAGTCATATATCCTTGGCAATAAACTTCTAGATGATTAATATATATATATATATATATATATATATATATGTATGTATGCATGTATGTATGTATGTATGTATGTATGTATGCGCCAAGCCATTACAATAAAGACACGGCACCATTCAATAACTATAGCCAAGATGTCCACCCAAAGAAAGTAGTTATTGTCCATTGACAATAACTACTCTCAATTGCCAATGATATCCAAAATATATGTCCTTGGCCATAAATTCTTTTGAAGACGGAATTCCATGTTAAAAGGAATTCACTTCAAATTAACGTAAAGTCAATCCCAAAAACTAAAATTATGTTATCAAAAATCCTATAAACGTGATTATATAGAACAACCACTGCAGATTTAAGAATCCCATAACACCATGAAAGTGATTTTCTTTGATTCTAAAACCCAATCACATGTATAGAAGCAAGAGATGAAAATATGGCTCTGATACCAATTGTTGGTAAATTTGATTTTGTATCTCATACAAAACACACAGCGAAAGCAACAAACATGGATCTATTTCATTCACGATTGATAACATGCACTATGTAAATTTCAGAATTTAAGAACAAGATAGCGTATGTTGATGTGGTGAAATTCAAAATAAATGATTAGAAGTACTTGGAAACACTTTTAATCTTCACTCAAATTCCACTTTACGACCAAGAGGTGTGGTCTCTCAATCAGTTTCCAAGGAAGAATAATCAATTGGCTTCACTCATACATACACACCATTTTATTATGATGTCTCTCTTTTTTTATAAAATATTCTGTATGTTTCTCCTTTTATATTTAACTGATTATCCAATTGGATTGGCCTATTAGGCCTTTCCAATTGCGTTTTACTGTGTGGCTTGGAGTGGGACCAAAAGAGACCAATAAGACACTAACTCCAATAGCCCTTGGGCTTTTCTGTCAATTTTGAACAAGTCCAAAGTTACCATTAATTATATTTAATACCACTATATAAATATAATTGCACTCTAGGCCTTATCAATAAATTATATCCCAAGACTTTAGTGTACATACAACCCCTTCATAAAATATTCGTAATAATACAAAGTCATGAATGTAGACTGCCACTTTGAGGATTACTACATCTTAATTCTTGAGTATCCAGTCCAATCCTTTAAAATATTCATCGTATATTTATGAAATCCAATTTCATAAATATATACATTAGTAACTACTTATTAAAGTGGTTAGGCCTAACACTCTGAATAATCAAATCCATTAAACTTATCTCAAGGGAATATTTTGTCTCTATTAAGAGATTATGAATTCCATCTTGAAAATATATATTCTGTCAACACTAAATGTGGCTGCCCAACATACTGAGGTTTTGATCCTGACTTTAGATCACACTCTTGATATATCAAAGCAACTTACATTTCATGATCAGGTCCATGATCCTCTCAAAATTAAGAGTTCATGTAAATAGTTTATTATTTATTTGACAGTCGTCAGGAGAATAACAAATCTCATAGCGGTTCAATTCAATATGTCTTAACTCTTAAAATATATCAACATACAAACTAGAAGTCTCCGCTTTCACGATCAAGACAAATAACTTTAGTTGATATGTTATAGTTTTCGCAGATGAAATGCCTAATTTCCTTACCAACTATGAACTATAATTTTGAGTTAACAAAGAACTTGTGATTTATATTTTCTATGAATTTTCACATAAATCACATACTATGCATCTCATGGATTATATGATAATGTCCAAATATTCATGTTATCATTATTTTAGATAATAATAATAAAATTTTATTAATTACAACATTAAGTCATATATAATGTTATACATAACATCATACAATAGGATTTAAGGGTACACATCCTAACACTTTAGTTCATCAACAATGAAGATTAGGAAGCTCCTTAGTCATAAAACCCTTGGCATAAAGACGCAGTAGCTTCTTCAGAGAAAATAATGAACTAAGGCACTATCTGCATGCACTACAACCTTTAAACTATTCCTTATATATGTTTAGGGTTGTGAGAAAAGAAACCCTATACAAATATTTTAGCATGGGCCAAAAATTAGAGCTGAAAATTCTAATTTCGTAAGTCTCGATAGAAACAGCTTGTACCGAGCTTCTGTCAGTCTTCAACATTAAATCTCGGTAGAAAGGATTCTATCGAGACTTCTGTCGAGCTTCAGTGAATAGCTCTTTCTTCACTTATTTCTTGGTGAGATCTTTATGGCTTTAATGTTTGACTTGAACTCTTATTTCTTGAAGTACTAAACCCATCCTAGATCTACCCAATTACAAGTAAAGTGCATTTTGTCAAAGGATTAGCCAATTACATAAAATATAACCTTAACTATCTCCCCCTTTGGCAATCCGTGATAAAAACATAATATAATAAATAATCATGAGAGAAATCTTAAATCACTCAACTCATAACCACTTGTTGTATTACACAATAAATCTATCCCTGCTACAAACTCTTGAAAACTTTGCAAAAAGAGAGTTCATGGCAAGATAGACTTTCACAATTTGTCTTTCTAAAACACTTAAACAAAACTCATCAAGGCATCATATGTGAAACAAAAATAAAGATTGCGTACATAAAGTAACATGTGTATAAAGAGAGAAAAGAAACAATACATGTAGAGGTAGGTAAAGAAAATGAGGATACATCATCACCATATTTAAGAAAATAAAGTACAATATATGTCATAATAATAATGGTCACAAGATCGGTGTACAAGAGACTAATGTAACTAAAAACAAAGAAAAGTACATATAAACCTCACTACATCCCTCAAACCTATACCCATTCCCCCTAACAAAAATGTCCTAAACTAACTCTCCCCCTAAGTACAAGACTACTCTCAAACCTAAACCACTCCCTTTTTTTGTCACAAATGACAAAGGACAAGTCACTGAGAGGTCGTCATCTTGTCATCACCGAAATATCCAGCATCATCTTCATCATCCTCATCATCCACATCATCTACAGAAGGAAAGGCCGTCAGACGCTCTGGAGAGGGTGAAGGAGCAAAGCCAGCCATGCAAGTTTGTTTGTGGTCAATGTGACTGACTCGGGTATTCATCTAACACATCTCATCTGTGAGATAGTTAAGATGACCACCAAAATCAGCCTCCATCCGTTGAAGCTACCCTATGATTGCCTATGGGTCACATCACCAGCCGCAGAGGTAGAACGAGCAGAGGAAGAGGGTAGAATAGCAGGAGCTGCAAGATCGGTCATCTCCACTCATGTCCTCTTCGGTCAAAGCTGGGTCTTGTTCCGCTGGACAAAACTAGTGCTAACGGCATCCATGATGGTGAAGAGAGGGGGAGAGAGAAATAGGAATGGGAATGTGAAAGTGTGTAAGGATACGCGTGATAGTTGAAGGGAAGATGAGCTTCTCACGGGTAGCAGTATCCAAATACACATCTAGAATAGATGTGATGAAATGAGAGGGAAAATCAATGGTGAGACCCTCCATCAAAGATAAAAGAAAATGAGCATGAAGCTCGGTGATGGAGTTGTAGTGTGAAAGAGGTGTAAGAGTGAAGGTCATCACCATGTTAAGGAATCTCGGGCCTTTAGTAAAACCCAAGCATGGAATGTTTAACTTACCACCCCATATGGAAGGAGTCTCACAAAAGTGAGAGATAAGCTTGTCTTTGCACACAGTCCGTAGACAATCACAGCTAGGGTAGTTAGGATGCGCTACCCTAGGGCGTGTAGTACTTTGTATATAAGCTCCAGAGTAACTACGATATGTGTACCTCTGAATGTAGTAACAAACTAAGGTACAAAGGTATCGATGTCGTGTATGTTGGAGTAAAACTCTTGAATAAACACGACAGGACATCTCGAGGGTTTCTGAAGTAGAGAAGCCCAATCCCGAGTCCGAATGACTTCGAGGAGAGGAATGTTAGCAAAATCCGATAGAATAACTTGGCATTCCAAATGAACGCCATGTTTCTGGAAGTTCTCAAAAAAGTTCATCTAGGCCTTCTCATCACGGAACCGAATGTGAAACAGTACGAGAGGATTAGAAGAAGAAGATGACTCGAAACCTTAAAGAGGGTTACAAGCCAGAGTAGATTTGCATTGTTTAGGTGCCATGACACAATCTATTCGAGAAAGAGAGAAAGAAAGAAAAGAAATACAACACAAGTTCAGAAAAGAAAGAAGGAAAAGAACGTATGCATGAAAAATGCATGAACATGTGACATGACTATTTAAGATTAAAAGCATCATAGGGGTCACCCAATCTAAACTTAACAGAACTTTTCAACAATAATCAGTCACAAGTTGGAAAAACAAATGGAATAACAAATTTGTATCTCATACAAATACACATAGCGCAATATGAATGGATCTACTTTATTCATGATTAATAACATGTACTATGAATATTTCAGAATTGAAGAATAAGAGAGCGTACCTTAGTATGGTGAAATTCAAAACAAAAGATCAGAAGAACTTGGGAACACTTTTAATTTTCACTACAATTCCACTTTACACCCAAGAAGTGTGGTATCTCAATCAGTTTCCAAGGGAGAATGATTGAGTGACTTTTACTCACACATACACACCATTTCATAATGATGTCTACTTCTAAAATTCTGTATGTTTCTCCCTTTGTATCTAACTGATTATCTAATTGGGCTAGACTTTTGGGCCTTTCCAATTGGGCTTTAGTGTGTGGCTAGGAGTGGGACCAAAAGGGAACAAACAAGACTCTAGCTCCAATAAGCCTTAGGCTTTTCTGTCAACTCTTGACAAATTCAAAGTTACCATTAATTATATTTAGTACCACTATATAAATATAAGTGCACTCTAAACCTTATTTATAAATTATATCCTAAGACTTTATTGTACATGCAACCCTTTCATAAAATAGTCGTACTAATAGAAAGCCATGAAAATAGACTGCCACTTTGAAAATTACTACATCTTTAAGCCTTGATTACCCGGTTTAATCCTTCAAGTTATTTATCATATATTTATGAAATCCAATTTCATAAAGATATACTTTAGTAACTCCTTACTAAAGTGGTTAGGCCTAACACTCTGAATAATCAAACCCATTAAACTTATCTTAAGAGAATATTTTGTATCTCCGTTAAAAGATTATGAATTCCATCTTGAGAATATATGTTCCATCAACACTAAATGTGGCCGCCTAACATACTGAGGTTTTGATCGTGACTTTAGATCTCACTCGTGATATATCAAAGCAACCTACAACTTATGATCAGGTCCATTATTCTCTCAGGATTAAGAGTTCATGCAAATAGAAGTTGTGAGATTCATTATTCATTTAACAGTCGTTAGGAGAATAATAAATCTCATAGCGGTTTATTTCAATATGTCTGAACTCCTAAAACATATCAACATATCAACTAGAAGTCTTCGTTTTCATAGTCAAGACAAATCATCTTAGTTGATATGTTATAGTCTTCGCAGATAAAATGCCTAATTTCATCATCGACTACGAACCAAAATTCTAAGTTTACAAAGAACTTGTGATTTATATCTTTTGTGACTAAATCACATACTATCAATCTCATGGACTACATGATAATGTCTAAATATTTATGTTACTATTATTTTAGATAACAATAAAAAACTTTATTAATTAAAACATAATGTCATACATAACATCATACAATAAGATTTAAGGGCACATATTCTAACAATCTCCCACTTATCCTAAAGACTATTATGCACTAATCTTACTCTCATACCCTCCAAATGTGACTCAAAAGTTCTTTACGGCAAGGCTTTGGTAAAGGGATCTGCTAGATTATTTGCACTATGAATCTTTGCTACTACCACATCTCTTCGAGCAACAATGTCTTGAATAATGTGGTACTTTCTTTCTAGGTGCTTTCCTTTCTTATGATTCCTTGGATCCTTGGATTGTGCAACTGCTCCACTATTGTCGCAAAACAATGTGTAGGAACTTGCTCTATTCTCACAACACCACCAGAAAGGAATTTCTTGAGCCAAATAGCTTCCTTTGCTGCTTCATAAGCAGCAGCATATTTAGCTTCCATGGCGAATTCGACAATACATGATTGCTTAACACTACTCCAACTTATGGCTCCACCTTCCAAGGTGATCACACAACCTGAAATGGACTTTCTGTAATCAAGATCTAATTGAAAATTTGAATATGTATAACTAATGGGAATCAAATCCTCACTATGGTAAACAATCATATAATCTCTCGTTCTCCGTAGATACTTGAGAATATGCTTTACAACTTGCCAATGTTTAAGTCCTGGATTTGATTAATATCGGCTGATCATGCCAACTGAATGACAGATATTCGGTCTAGTATATAGCATGGCATACATGAGACTTCTCATTGCAAAAGCATAAGGAACTTGTCTCATTATATTTTCTTCTTCAAGAGTCTTAGGCCTTTGGTCATCAGACAGAGAAACTCCATGTCTAAAAGGAAGTAATCCTTTCATGGTGTTCTGCATGCTAAACCATTTTAGAACCTTACTCTTGCGATCTCGCTAATTGATCCCTAGAATAAGGTTAGCTTCAACTAAGTCCTTCATATCAAATTGGTTTCACAACCAAATCTTTACTGATGACATTACCCCTACATCATTTCCAATGAGTAGAATATCATCCACATAAAGCACTAAGAACATTACTATTTTATCTCTATGTTTTTTGTACACAAATGGTTCATCAAGATTTTGTTCAAAACCAAATGACTTGATCGCTTGATCAAATATGATATTCCATGACCTAGATGCTTGCTTAAGTCCATAAATGGACATTTTCAACTTGCATACCATATGCTCTTAGCTTTTACTATGAAACCTTCCGGTTGCATCGTATAGATTTCTTCTTCAAGATTGCCATTAAGAAATGTAGTCTTGACATCCATTTGTCAAATCTCATAATGATAATGGGCAGCAATGGATAAGAGAATTGTAATAGATTTAACCATGGCTACTGGCAAAAAAGTTTCATCATAGACAATACCTTCTTTTTGTGTATACCTTTTTGCCATTAGTCTTGCTTTAAACGTTTCAACCTTTCCATATATCCCTCTCTTCCTCTTGTAAACCCATTTGCAACCAGCAGGTTTAATGCTGTTAAGCGCCTTTACAAAATCCCAAACTTGATTGGAATACATGTAATATAATTCAAATTTCATAGCTTGAACCCAATGATGTGCATCTATATCATTCATTGCCTCTTTATAAGTGTAGGGATCCGATTCATACCCTTTTAAGATAGCTTCATAAGTTTCTCTCAAACCTATAAATCTTATAGGAGGCCGAACAATTCTCCCACTATGATGAGGCACTTGTGTACTAGTCATTTCATGAGTAATGTCTTGTGGTGTATCTAATACATCCACATCATTCCTAGTTTCATGCTTTGGTTGTTCAATTACAGTTTTATCTATTTCAGCCAAGACAACTTTACTTCTAGGATTAAAATTATTCACAAAATCATCCTCCAAAAACTTGGCATTGGTGCTAACAATCAGTTTGTTATCTTTATGATTGTAGAATAAAATAACCCTTAGTTTCCTTTAAATACCCTAAAAACATGTGTCGGACATCCCCAAATGTGGAGGTATCTCATACTAGGCTTGTGCCCACTCCACAATTCCTTGGGTGTATTAGGAACGGATTTTGATGGAACTAAATTCAAAATATGCATTGCAATTTTTAGTGCATATCCTAAAAAAAAAAAAATTATTTGGTAAATTTAAGTAACTCATCATGGACCTAACCATTTCTGAAAGAGTTCTATTCTTTCTTTTTGCTACACCATTCTGTTAGGGAGTTTCAAGTGCAGTTAATTGGGATACAATCCCATTTCGAATTAAGTAGTCCTTGAAATCCCCAAGAAGGTATTCACCACCTCGATCAGATCAAATGACCTTTATGTGTTTACCTAATTGATTCTCAACTTCAGCCTTAAACTCTTGCCACTTTTGAAAGGCTTCGGACCCCATACATTCGTATAAACTAAGTCAAGTAATTCTTGGACTCTTCTACCTTTTGCATTAAAAGGTCGTTTGATCATTTTACCTTCCAAACAAGATTCATAAGCTAGAAACCCATCCAAGTCTATGGGCTCCAAGAGGCCATCTTTAATCAGTCTTTGAAATCTGTTTGAATTAATATGACCCAAACGCAAATGCCAAAGATATGCATTGTTAGTAGAAGGAAACTTTCTCTTTAATGATTTCACATAAGAGTTATTATCTAATTCAAAATTGTATATTTCATTTTTATATGGAGTTAAAATATAAAGACCATCTACAACATTGCCAGAACAGATAAACATTTTATCTTTCTTTATTACAACATTGTCTTTCAGGATAACATTATATTCATGTTTACCTAAATAAGTTGCAGAAATTAAATTCTTACGAACATTAGGTACATACAAACAGTCTTCCAATATTAAAACTCTAGATTCAAAACATAAATTGAACACTCCAATAGCTACAACTAGAATCCTGCTCCCATCAACCAAGGTAAGAAACGTTTCCCCCTCATTCATCTTTTTGGTCTCTTGAAACCCCTAAAAAGAATTGCAGATATGATTAGTACAATTTGAATCCACACACAGGACTTCATAGGATTCTATACTAAACATGTTTCAAGAAGGAATGCACTTTTCATACCCATATTCTTGGCAGCCATAAATATTGGACAATTCCTCTTCTAATGTCCTTTCTCACCACAATGAAAACACTTTCCTTTGGTTTGCTTTCCTTTTTTTTGCATCTCCTAAGGGAACTTATTTACCATCTTGCTTGGCTAAGTCCTTCTTCTTCTTCTTTTTACCCTCGCCTTTTGACATATTGGCATCAACACTAGAAGTACCAAGGATGCCTTCCGCCGCTACCAACTCATTAATTAATTCAGACAATGAATAAATCTTTTTGTTCGTATTATAGTTAATTATGAATTCCTTGAATGATTTTGGTATTGACTGGAGTATCATATCCACTTGGGATTCTCCATCAATTTTAGGACCTAAAAATTCCAATGTATTCAGACTAGAGATCATCTTAAGACAATACTCCCTCACTGAAGTACCTTCAACCATTTTGGTATTATAAATCTTCCTTGCAGAACGACCTTGCTTACCAAACATCTCCTTTATAGTTAGCCTTATGTCCAAAGCTAGTTCTACATCTTGCATTTGATATTGTAGAACATTTGAAGTAGATGCTAGGATATAGCACTTAGCCATCTCATTAGATTTCTACCAATGATCATATCATTGTATTTCCTCAAGAGGAGCATCTAATGATGGAAAGATAGGACATGGTTGAGTAAGCACATGTTTATGCTCTTCAGCAGTAAGAACAATATTTAAATTTCTTTTCTAGTCAATATAGTTGGATCTAATCAGTTTGTTTTGATTAAGAATAGCAACAAGTGTTCTAAATGATGCCATGATTTAAATTTGAAAATAACAAACATGAATATAATAAGTAAACTAGACAACCCAATCCCATGTCTACAATTCCTTGGTAGCAAGTATATTACAAACATTATGATTGATTGGGAACTTTTCTCATTATTAGTGCTATTATGATAACTCTTATTAAACACTAATAATATATTGTATTACCTTTAGCCTCTAAGAAATAATGACATAGCATCTTTGGGAGGTTAACATTACACTTGGTCTAGTGTACACCATTATCTAGAATCATGTGTAGCTACATTTCATCTCTCTTTATAGTGTTTAAACTTGTAGTACCATGGGACAAAATACCCTCCTTTGAGATTGCGAAACATATATGACAGGCCACAAATGCGTTGACCCCTTGTGATAATTAGATTAATTAAATTAGCCCAGTTATTAATTAATCAAATTAACATGCAATCACGTGGCAGCACAAACAAATCACCAAACTAAGTTAAGCAGCGGAAAATAAATGACACGGTGATTTGTTCACGAATGGGGAAAACCCTTGCGGCAAAAACCCCACCGGGTGATTTAAGGTCACCACTCCCGAAACTCCACTATTATCACAACAAGCAGTTACAAGTAAGGAATCCCAAGTACCTCACCAACCTACAGTTGAACTCTTACCCCAATACCCAATTGGACTTGTTCTGTAGTGACAGTTTCTCCTTTCAATGCACGGCTCCCAAGTACGTGACTAACCAATGTGATGCGCGGATCCCAGTACGCGTCTTACTCCTTTGCACGAATCCAAGTACGTGACTCACTCACCAACTTGAGGAAGAAAGAATGTTGGCTGCAAAGTTCTTCAAATCATCAGAGATGAACTAGGGCACGAACTTTGTCTCATAGATCACAATTTGCATGAACAACGAGTTCTCAGAGAAGATGCAACTTGTATCTTGTGATTCCTCTTTTTGACGGCCCTTAAAATAATCCTTTTATATGTCTAGGGTTAGGAGAAAAGAAGTCCCAAAGACATGCTCACAGATTGGACTTGAAACAGACTTGGAATTCTGTTTTCTTTAATTCTCGATAGATAGAGGTATCGAGAGGTATCGAGACAGCTGTCGAGGCACGAGCTAAACAGCTTCTTTAAATCTCGATAGATGTATCTGTCGAGGTATTTATCGAGCTTTAAAATCTTGCACTTCCTTGCTTGTTTCTTGGACAGACTTCGACGGCTTCAACACTTAATCTTGAACCACAGTTTCTTGAAGTGTTTAACACATCCTAGATCTACCCAATTACAAGTAAAGTGCGTTTTGTCTAAGGATAAGCCAATTACATAAAATAGCGACATAAGTTCACAGACTTGAATTACATATGTCCTAACAATCTCCCCCTTTGGCAATCCGTGATAAAACCACAACATACAAATGAAGATATGAGAGAAGTCATAAATCACTCAACTCATATTCACTTGTTACGTACAGTAAAATCTATCCTAACACAAACTCTTGAAAAACTTTGCAAGAAGAGAGTTCATGGCAAGAAAACTTTGACAACCTGTATTTCTGAAACACTTATAAACAAAACACATCAAGGCATCTTTGTGTAAAACAGAAATAATAGATTGCATACAAGTAAAGAAGCATGTGTATAAAGACAGAAAAGAAACAACACATGTAGAGGTAGGTGAAAGAAAAACATACATCATCATATATAGAAAGAATGTAAGTACAAAGTATGTCAGTACATGATCAATGTATCTCTAAAAGATAAGAAAAAAAATACATCTGATCACCTCACTACATCCCTCAATCCACACTCCCCCTAACAAAAATGTCCTTTGTCCTATGCTAACACTCCCCCTAAGAATGACTACTCTCATCCAAAAACTACTCCCCCTTTTTGTCACGAGTGACAAAAGGTAGAGTGTCAAGTAGACATCTCATCCGAAGAGCTAGCATCTCCATCATCATCATCATCGTCGGAAGCATCATCATCATCGCCATCATCATCAGCCTCGGTCTCAGACGACGCATGAGGTGGCGGAGGAGTAGCCTCTGGAGCAAAGCCGCCCATGGTCGCCTGTCGCCTGGCGATGCGACCAACGCGGACATTCACCTGATACAACTCTGTGGAGAGTGTATCGAGGCGAGCATCCATGCGCTGTAACTGCGCCATGATGTCTCCCAAAGAAATATCGCTCGAAGAAGTAGAAGCAGAAGCTCGAGCGGATCTGGAGGGGGTCGGACGGGTGGAAGGAGTGGCCCCGTCAGTCTGTCGCGATCTCAATTATGCCTCGCTACGTTTTACGGTAGCGGCGTCTATGGCGGACATGACGTGGTACGGATCGGACGAAGGGAAAGGGATGGAAAAACGACTCATGATCCTCGTGATAGCGGAAGGGAAAATGAGCTTATCACGGGTGGCCGTATCTCTATAGACATCGATAATAGAAAAGATGAAGTGAGAGGGAAAGTTTATTGAAAGATCCTCTAAGAGGGATAGCAAAAATTGAGCACGTGGCTCTGTGATAGAGTTATAGTGAGAGAGAGGGTGCAAAACAAAAGTCATCACCATGTTAAGGAATCTAGGACCTTTAGCAAAAGGTCGACATGGTGTGTACATGTGATCTCCCCAAGAGGTAGGGCGCTCACAGAACGCCGAGATCATCTCGTCTTTGGACACAGTCCAGAGACGCTCACAGCTAGGGTAATTGGGATGATCCACCCTAGGTACATGGAGAACCTCAGAGACTAGCTCTGGGGTGACACAAAAGCGCGTACCTCTGACGCAAGAATAGAAAGAAGGTACTGACGAATCTATCCCGTGGATGTTGGAGTAAAACTCCTGAATCAACACGAGAGGAGATGTGACCGGGACGTCACACAGTGACTCCCATCCCCGAGTGTGAATGACATCGGGAAGGTCAGTATCGGCAAAGTCTGCCAGGACTACGTGGCGTTCCGAATGAACACCGCGTTTAGAAAAGTTCTCCAAGAAGTCCTTGTGGGCCTTCTCATCACGGAACCGGACAGAAGTAGGAATAGAATTAGAAGAAGACTGTCCCTTAGAACGCAGAGGGTTCTGGGACGGAATGGACTTACGCTTAGGTGCCATAGACACAGCTAACGCAACCATAGAGGGGGGGAGAGAAAGAAAACACACAGAAAAGTCCCAAACAGTTCAATATTGACAGAATAATATTGAATAGTAAAGAACGTATGCATGAAGATGCATGGACATGTGACATGCAACATAAAAACATCATGGGCTCAGCCCAATCCAAACCTAACAGCACACAATCGATTTGCACACATCTAAATGCATGAAAATACAATTAGAATGCTAATGTGATGCAATGCATGTGGTTTTGAAGATCAAAACTGGAAAACCAACCCAAAAAGTTCATGAAAACCCCAACAATTTTGAAAACTCCCAAAAATTTTCAAAAACATAAAACCTAGGGTTTTAAACAATGCAATGCATGAAGAAGATGGATAATGCGCTTACCAAGAGATGAAGATCGCAAGGAAACTCTTGAGAAAGCCTTGGGAGAAGGTTTGGAGGGAAAAAGAAAAAAAAAAATTTGAGAGAGAACAGTGAGTTTTCAAGCGAGAGAGATCGAGAGAATGAACTGAAAATCGCGAAGGTTCATCTTATAGCGCTTCAGTAATTCTCGACAGCTAAAGGTATCGAGAGCTGTCGAGGTAGCTATCGAGGTAAGCTATCGAGAAGTGCAAGTGGACAGATGCAGCTATCGAGGTCAGCTATCGAGGGAGAAGAAACAAACAAGAGGGAACCTCGATCGATCCAGCAGCTATCGAGGAGCTATCGAGCAAACAGAAAGTTTCTCGATCGATCCAGCAGCTATCGAGGCATCTGTCAAGACTGCGATAAGAATGAGTCTAAGGATCTCGACAGATAGCCTATGTGTCGAGAGGTGTCGAGCTGCTTTGAAAAGCAGTTTTTCAAAAGAAGAACAATACAGACATGAATGCAATCATGCATGCAACTCAACCAAAGATACAACCAGCACATTTAGCTCTCAAAATCATCTCTCAACAAGAAATTTATGCACATGAATCTCAGAACACGCACACACACACTAAACAAGTCTAACCAATTTTATGTTTCAAAAACAAGTTATGACAGTTTAGTGATCATACATTAACGCATGTAAACTTTGTGATGGCCAAATCACATTGTACCTGCACATGTATCAAGAATAGCAAAGAGTATTGCGTGTTGTGTGTGAAAACATCGCAAGATTGCATAAGTGTCTCAATGTTATGATGATTTGAGATATGAGAAAATCACTTTAACTTCACACGCAATCATAACTGTTTGATGGGGACTATCACCTTCGAGGTACATCCTATAACTCCCACATCTCCTAGAAAACACGCTTGCAACCACATTTAAAGCATCTTTGATCTTGTTGCTTTTTATTTCTTTGCATATTTTCATTTTACAAGCAAATCATGCATGGGCATACAACAGAAGGAAAAGAAATACCCAATGATGTTAAGCTTTTGACACTGCACTTTTGCTATGCCGAAGCATACAGGTGTCATTGACATCGCACTTTTGCTATGCCGAAGCATACGGATGTCATATTATGATTGGCGAGTAACAGTGGTGAGATGGTTATTTATGCCTTTCTCTTAGGATTTTCTAGTTCAACCCGTCAAAAAGAGTGATACGAGTGTTAAGAATAAGAGATCACTTTACCTTACTCATCACAAACAAAGAGCTACAGAGCTCACTCGCTTAGTTGTGCAGAAAAGTGCTCATCTAAGCTACAGATGATACAAAGTTTAGAAAACTCTGTTTCAATGGCCATTCCAAAAGTTCGCATGAACTAATGCACACAAACACACACTGTTTTTATATTTTTCATTTTTCAATTTTTTTTTTAATTTTTATCAAAGAAGCAAAAAATAAAAACACAAAACTGAAAACACATAAACAAAAACAAGTAAAGCAAAACAATGCATAAAACTAGACTGACTCAAAATAGTAAAGAAACACACAAGTAATGCAACACACAAAGAAACAGGAGAGAGAAGAAGAAGTGACTAAAATCACTTAGATCCCTTTGGCTTCCACACCTTGGAAGATCCTTTCCTATTGGTCGACTCTTGAACCGGTAAAGAGGGAGAAGTATATGAACCGTTCAAGTTCAAAAGGAACATGAGGGCTTTAAGAATATCTCCAAGAGGAGCGAGAGAAGACTGAAGCTGATTCTGGCTCCCAGATGCTATTGCGCCATTGCTTTGTTGAGTGGCAAGCCACTTGTAGCAATTTGGTCGAGTATGACCAGCGAGACCACAATGATAACAGAGATGCGGCTTCTTCTGTTTGGCCTTTTGAGAGTTAGCCTTCTTATTCCTTGGGTTTCTAGATTCCCTTTTCTCAATTTTAGGGGGTGCTCCTAAGATGGACTTGCCCTTGTCTATGTTCTCACTAGCTAATTCAGTTTTAACATTATTATCCTCAGTATTAATGTTATTAGCAGGTGGAACAAACACAGTAGTACTAGAAGTAGGAGTATTAGAGAGAGAGAATTCATACCCCAATCTAGTACGATCTGAAGAATATCTCTGAGCACTCAGCATCTCGTCCAGTTTAGCACTTGACGTCCTCTCTAGTTGTGCTCTGACTTGAAATAGCTCCGCTTCAAGCTTCTTGGTCCTCTCAACCAAGAAATTGTTTTCGAACCTCAGTGCTCCAATGGTTTGATTCGCTTCATCGACCTTTGTGGACAGCTCCTCACGGTTGAGTTCCACATCACTGAGCTTCTTGGTGGCCAGCCTATATAGTTTCTCATGCTTCTCAGAAAGCTTGTATAGCTTCTCATAGGCGGTATGGATATCATCTTGATCATCCATAATTTCACACTTGGAATCCACCAATTCTTCTTCTTCATCCACTTTTTCACTAACCCCATCAGTAGGATTAACAGTGGCAGTGAAGGCATTCAAGATTCCGTCGTCTTCATCTTCGGAATCATCCTCGGGCTCTGTGTCGCTTAAGGTAACAGCAAGTGCCTTGCTTTTCCCTATGCTCTTGAGGTACGTAGGACACTCTTGTTTCATGTGTCCAAAGCCTTGACACCCGAAGCATCTTGGTCCAGGGGGAACAGTGTACTGACCGCCATCATTGACATCCTTCTTCCCTTTATCCGGATTCTTGAATTGTGAAGAACTGGATTGTCTACGGTCATTGTTGAAGCCCTTTCCATTGGCATTCTTCATAAACTTCTTGAATTGCCTTGTGATGTAGGACTTCATCTTGGAATCTTCATCATCTGACGAGTCATCCGTATCACTGTTTTTGGCCTTTAGTGCCAAACTCTTGCCCTTGGTTGACTTGCCCAACCTGGTCAGCCCTAACTCATACGTCTGCAAGTTTCCAACCAGCTCAGTCAAAGGAATTCTATCAATGTCCTTTGATTCTTCGATCGCCGTGATCTTAGCATGGAATCTTTCTGGCAGCGATCTGAGTACCTTCCTTACTATCTTGGGTTCTGGGATGGTCTCCCCAAGATTGAAGGCTGAGTTCACTATGTCCTTCAGCTTGGCATAGAACTCATCGAACGACTCATCCTCCTCCATCTTTATTTCTTCAAAGCGTGTGGTGAGCCTTTGCAGCTTTGAATCTTTGTCAGCCTTGGTGCCCTCATAGGTTGTCTGGAGGATGGTCCATGCTTCCTTAGCAGTTTCAATTGAGGAAGTTTTCTTGAACTCCTCATTGGTGACTGCACTGAATAGGGCATTCAATGCTCTGCTGTTGAAGTTTGCCGCTTTGATCTTAGCTTCATCCCAGTCAGCCGGCGCTTCTGTAGGCTTGGTCCAGCCTATCTCCACAGCTTGCCACACTTTCTCATCTAAAGACTGTAAGAAAGCTCTCATGCGTACTTTCCACTATGCATAGTTAGTGCCATCAAATAAAGGAGGTATAATTAAAGATTGTCCTCTATCCATGACAGCGGGGGTCAATGGATCACACACAATAGATTAAACCCTAATTAGAGTGTGCTTGCTCTGATACCACTGGACAGGCCACAAATGCGTTGACCCCTTGTGATAATTAGATTAATTAAATTAGCCCAGTTATTAATTAATCAAATTAACATGCAATCACGTGGCAGCACAAACAAATCACCAAACTAAGTTAAGCAGCGGAAAATAAATGACACGGTGATTTGTTCACGAATGGGGAAAACCCTTGCGGCAAAAACTCCACCGGGTGATTTAAGGTCACCACTCCCGAAACTCCACTATTATCACAACAAGCAGTTACAAGTAAGGAATCCCAAGTACCTCACCAACCTACAGTTGAACTCTTACCCCAATACCCAATTGGACTTGTTCTGTAGTGACAGTTTCTCCTTTCAATGCACGGCTCCCAAGTACGTGACTAACCAATGTGATGCGCGGATCCCAATACGCGTCTTACTCCTTTGCACGAATCCAAGTACGTGACTCACTCACCAACTTGAGGAAGAAAGAATGTTGGCTGCAAAGTTCTTCAAATCACCAGAGATGAACTAGGGCACGAACTTTGTCTCACAGATCACAATTTGCATGAACAACGAGTTCTCAGAGAAGATGCAACTTGTATCTTGTGATTCCTCTTTTTGACGGCCCTTAAAATAATCCTTTTATATGTCTAGGGTTAGGAGAAAAGAAGTCCCAAAGTCATGCTCACGGATTGGACTTGAAACAGACTTGGAATTCTGTTTTCTTTAATTCTCGATAGATAGAGGTATCGAGAGGTATCGAGACAGCTGTCGAGGCACGGGCTAAACAGCTTCTTTAAATCTCGATAGATGTATCTGTCGAGGTATCTATCGAGCTTTAAAATCTTGCACTTCCTTGCTTGTTTCTTGGACAGACTTCGACGGCTTCAACACTTAATCTTGAACCACAGTTTCTTGAAGTGTTTAACACATCCTAGATCTACCCAATTACAAGTAAAGTGCGTTTTGTCTAAGGATAAGCCAATTACATAAAATAGCGACATAAGTTCACAGACTTGAACTACATATATCCTAACAATATACACCAAGACAAGGTGCTTGTCCACACTACTTTAAATGGGTAAGGTCAATCTTGTAGTACTATAAAGTAAATACCATCTTTTGGGATCGCGAGGCATATATGCCAAGATAAGGTGCTTACCCCACACTACTATGAACCGATAATGGAGGCCGTGAGATCTAACCCTTGTATTTCTCTCCTACTAGATATTTTAAATAAAAGGTTTTTAATTAGAAACATGTGTAATCTCATCACACATAGCCTTGCACTTTTAAAGTTTGAAAACACTTAGTGAAAATTCAAAAACAAGTGCATTAATGAATTTCCAGCTTAATTCAATTGATTCCCGATTGCCATTCGATCAGTCGAAAAGGAGCATTCGATTGATCTAAAACAATTCTCAATTGATTGAAAATATGAAGAAAATTTTCTATCCAATTCGATTGGTAGTTGATTGGTATTTTGGTCAATCAAAAATTTTCGATTGGTATTCGATTTGTATTTCGATTAGTCAAAAAATGAAGAAATAGCTTTTTTCCAATTTGATCGCTACTTTGATTAGTTGAAAAAATTCGATTGGTACTCGATTGCTATTCAATCAGTCTAAAATTGTGTAAACAAATTTTCAGCATTTTTCTTTTAACCGTTTTTTACGTTTCCAATGAACAAAACACATTCTTAATGATCAAAAACGGTGAGATTGAGATTAAAACTTGAATTTCATTGATGTTAATGTGTTAAAATTCAATTTTACATGATTAAAATCAAACTTAAACAACATCATAACATCAAAATTGGTTTTATCAAATGATAGTTTTAAAACTAAAATATGCAAATAAATGACTACAAAATTTTTAAAACTATGAAAATAGTTTTCTTTAATTCTAAAACTCACTCAACACGTTACACAAACATGAGATTGAAGATCGCTCTGATTCCAATTTTTGGAAAAACACATGTAATAACATATTTGTATGTCATAAAAATACATGCAGCGAATATATGAACGGATCTAATTCATTCATGATTGATAACATGTACTATGAAAATTTCAGAATTAAAGAACAAGAGAGTGTACCTTGGTGTGGTGAAATTCAAAACAAAAGATCAGAAGTACTTGACAACACTTTTAATCTTCACTTTAATTCCATTTTACGCCCAAGAAGTGTGTTCACTCAATCTGTTGCCAAGAGAGAATAATTGAGTGGCTTTTACTCATACATACACACTATTTCACAATGATGCATACTTCTAAAATTATGCATGTTTCTCCCTTTGTATCTAACTAATTATTTAATTAGGCTGGCCTTTTGGGCCTTTCTGATTAGGCTTTAGTGTGTGGTTTGGAGTAGGACCAAAAGGAAATAAATAAGACTCTAGGTCCAATGGACCTTAGGCTTTTCTGTCAACTCTTGATAAGTTCAAAGTTACCATTAATTATATTTAATATCATTATATAAATATAATTGCATTCTAGGCCTTATTTATAAATTATATCCGAAGACTTTATTGTACATGCAACCCCTTCATAAATTATTAGTAATAATATAAAGTCATGAAAATAGACTGCCAAAACATCACAATTTTGCTATGCCGATGCACACATATGTTTTACATGATTAGCGAGCTTTAGTGGTGAGATGGTTATTTATGCCTTTTTCTTAGGATTTTCTAATCCTTCTCGTAAAAAAAAAAGTGATATGAGTATGAGATATAAAAGGCAATCTTAATCATACCCATCACAAACATGAGCCATAAAACTCACTTGCTTAGTTGTGCATTGAGATACTCATCTAAGTTACAAGAGATACAAAGTTTAGAAAACTTTGTTTCAATAGCCATCAAGGTACAAGTACCAATATACACAAACACACACTGTTTTTTGTATTTTTCAAATTTTTCAATTTTTTTTATGTAAAATAAAATTAAACAAAACTGAAAACAAACAAACAAAGACATGTAAATATACAAAGCATAAAATTAGATGCAAATGCATGAGAAAGGAGGAGAAAGTGGAGGATCACTCCATGGAGATTACACCAATGTTTTGGCGTCAAATTCAAAACGTTTACTTTCAAGAGGCTTAGTAAACAAGTCGGCCTTCTAATCTTCAGTGTGGATGAACTCAAGAGTGAGTGTGCCATCTTCAACAAGTTCTTGAATGAAGTGGTGTCATATCTTTATATGTTTTGTTCGAGAATGTTGAACATGATTTTTAGAGATGTTAATGGCACTAGTATTGTTGCAATAAATGGTAAGATGTTCTTGATGAATACCATAATCAAGAAGGACTTTTTGCATCCATAGAAGTTAGGTGCAACAGCTACCGGTAGCGATGTATTTAGCCTCAATAGTGGATAAGGAGATGGAATGTTGCTTCTTACTCATCCAGGAGACAAGATTGTTACCCACGTAAAAGCAATCCCCCGATGTACTTTTTCTATCATCAGCATTTCCAGCCTAGTCCATATCAAAATACCCAGTTAAGACATCGTTTGTGTCCTTGCTATACTACACTCCAAAATCGGCAATGGCTTTGGTACCACTATATGGAAGTGATTCAACTCCCCAATCATGCTCATCTTGAACTTGGCCTACATAAGCTTTGAGAAGTTATGAGCAAGTTCATCCTTTGTAGACTCGAAGATGATGTCATCGACATAGACTTGAGCTACTATCAATTTGCCATTATAAAAAGAGTTTGATCAGCTTGTCCTCTTGTGAAGCCATGTGAGACCAAGTATTCTGTAAGTCGGTCATACCAAGCTTTAGGTTCTTACTTTAGTCCATATAGAGCCTACTTAAGGTACAAATCATGATCTGAAAAGTGTGGATCAATGAATCCTTTAGGCTAAGCAACATAGGCATCTTCTTTAAGAAACCCATTTAAGAATGCAGTCTTCACATCTATTTGGTAAAGTTTGAACGTCAAGTGACAAGCTAGGGCTAGAAGAACTCTAGTGGATTCCATGCGAGCTACAGGAGCAAATGATTTATCAAAATCCATTCCTTCCACTTAAGAGTATCCTTGGGCCACTAGACGAGCCTTGTTGCGGATCACATTTCCCTCCTCATCAGTTTTATTGCGGAATATTCACTTTATACCAATGACATGCTCTCATTTTGGTCTAGGTACTAGAGGCCAGACATCATTCGTTTGAAACTGGAGCAATTCATTATGCATGGACTCAACCTAACTTTCATCTTAGAGGGCATCCTCAACCTTGGTGGGTTCAACATGTGACAAATAGCAAGAATAAGACACAAAGTTAGAAACACACTTATCAACTGTACACTTTATTAGTGTAAGTTCTTTCATATTTCCCACAATAACTTCATAAGGGTGATTCAGCTTGGTTCTTGAGGAAGGTCATTTCTCTTCATGAGATTCACACTCAAGTGATGTAAGAATATTTGCTGAGACTTCAACAACACTTAGAGTACTTGGAGTACTTGGAGAAATGGGCTCTTGATCAACTTCTTCTTGAACAACCTTAGGCTCTAAAGGAAGAATTGCCTTAGGTATTTCTTCACTACTTTTCTCATAATTAGAATCTGAAGCTTCATCAATAACAACATTGACAATTTCCATCACCTTCTTAGTTCTTTTATTGTACTCTCGATAAGCTTTGCTTGTGGAGGAGTATCCCAAAAATATTCCTTCATCGCTTTGGGAGTCAAACTTTCCCACATTTTCTCTATCCTTAACAAATGAAACAAGTACTTTCAAAAATTCTGAAATACTTTACATTTGGCTTTCTTCGCTTCCACAATTCATAGGGAGTCTTCTTTATACTAGGTCTGAAATATACCTTGTTAATTGTATGAAAAGCGGTGTTAATTACTTCTCCCCATAAATTTTTGGCAACATCTTTATTGTGTAACATAGCTATAGCCATCACCTGAATGACTCTATTCTTTCTTTCTACTACATCATTTTGCTGAGGAGTAATAGGAGCAGAGAATTCTTGGGATATACCAGATCTAGTGCAGAAAGATTCCATGTATGAGTTCTCAAATTCTTTACCATGATCTCTACAAATTTTATTAATTTTCATGTTCTTCTCATTTTGCAGTCTTGTACACAAAGCTTCAATGTGCTCAGGAGCAATTGACTTGGATTTTAGAAGAATGACCCAGGTGTTTCTAGTGAAATCATCTACTACAACCATGATGAATCTCTTCTCTGCAAGAGATTTGGTTCTAGTTAGACCTATGAGATCTAGATGTAGTAGCTCCAATAGTCTAAATGTAGCAGATATTTGAGTGCCTGGATGTTTTGCTTTCATCTGTTTCCCAAGATGGCATGATCCACACATAACATTGCTAACCCCACTGAGCTTTGGTATTCCCAACACCGATTCATGCTTAGATACAATTGACAGATGTTTGTAGCTAGCATGTCCCATCCTTTGGTGCCATAGGTCTTCATTTGGCAAATGAATACTATTGCACACAATGTCAACATCAGGTACCAATCCATAGCAGTTATCTAGAGTGCGGACTTCGCTTATGAGTTTCTTTCCAAACTCATTCAAAACTAGACATTTCTCTTTTGAGAATAGAACTATGAAGTCTTGATCACATATTTGACTTATGCTCAACAGGTTCACTCTCAAACCTTCTACATACAATATATTTGTAATGTCTGGCAGTCTAGGTAGAGAGATGGTTCTCTTCCCTTTTATTTGTGATTTGCTCCCATCATTGAAAGTGACGTTTTCACCTTTCTTAAACTTGAAAACCTTAAAGAGAGAGTGGCCTCTAATCATGTGTTTCGAGCATTCACTGTCAAGGTACTACAAACATGTGTTCATTAATTTGAATGTTGACTTCATCATAAAGCACACTTCATGCTTGCTTGACAAATCAATAGGAATGGTTTTCTCTCTCAACTGCCATTTATGAAAAAAAAACTTTAATTTTCACCCTTCTTAGATGAATTCCTTCGCACATTTTCATTTTGAGACAGTCTAGTCTCTTCCTTGTCACACCAAGACCTTTTTCAACAATCATCAAGATAGCTTTCAAATAACTTTTAGACTTACATTTTTCTAAAACACTCAACTAAATAGAAATTAGAAAAGCAAGATGTGTTTGAAATAAAAGTTCTTTTCATGCCTCTTGTAGCCATAAAATCAGGGGTCAATAGATCAAATGACAAAGGTTAAGCCTAATCAGAGCGTGCCTACTTTGATACCACTTGTTAGGTTAAAATGGAATTGACCCCTTGCAAATTAATTAATTACCCAAGTTAATTAATTAGATCAAATTACATGCAATGACGTGGTAGCACAAACAAATCACCAATTATACTAAATGCAGTGGAAAATAAATTTGACACTCATAAGTGATAAGAAGTATAAGGAATCTTACCAAACCTTTTGGCCTATCTCGAAATTCCAACCTACAGTTGAACCTTTACCCCAATACCCAATTGGACTTGTATTTTGGCAGAAATCTTTCCGTTTAATGCACGAATCCTAGAACGTGACTAACTAATGATGCACGGATTCTAGTATATGACTAACTACACCAACTTGAGGAGGTTATTGGTTGCAAAGTTCTTTAATTCATCAACAATGAAGATCCAAAAGCTCCTCGGTCACAAAAATCGTGGCGTAAAGACGCAGTAGCTATTGGGAAAACATAGTTTGTATAGCATACAAAACATACGAAGCGGAAAATTAATGGATCTACTTCATTCGCAATTGTTAACATGTACTATGTAAATTTTAGAATTTCAAAACAAGAGAGTGTACCTTAGTGCGGTGAAATTCAAAACCCAAAGATTAAAAGTACTCGTGAACACTTTTAATCTTCACTCCAATTCCACTTAATACCCAAGAATTGTGATTTCTCAATCAGTTTTTAAGGGAGAATAAGAAAGTGGCTTACACTCACATACGCACCATTTCATTCCTTGTTCAACACTTATGGAATTTTGTATGTTTCTCATCGTATATCTAACTGATTATCTAATTGGGCTAGCCTTTTGGGCCATTTCAATTGGGTTTTAGTATGTGCTTTAGAGTGGGACTAAAAGGGAATAAATAAGACTCTAGCTCCAATGGGCCATTGGCTTTTCTGTCAACTCTTGACAAGTCCAAAGTTACCATTAATTACATTTAATACCATTATATAAATATAATTGCACTCTAGGCCTTATTAATAAATTATATCCCAAGACTTTATTGTACATGCAACCCCTTCAAAAAATATTCGTAGTAATACAAAATCATGATTGTAGACTGTAACTTTGAAGATTACTACATATTAATCCTTGAGTACTTGGCTTAACCCTTTAAGTTATTCATCATATATTTATGAAATCCAATTTCATAAATATATACTTTAGTAACTCCTTACTAAATTGGTTAGACCTAACACTTTTAATAACTAAACCCATTAAATTTATCTCAAGGGAATATTTCATATCTTCGTTAAGAAATTATGAATTTCATCTTGAGAATATATATTCCATTAACACTAAATGTAGCTGCCCAACATACGGAGGTTTTGATCGTGACTTTAGATCTCACTCCTGAGACATCAAAGCAAGCTACACTTCATAATTAGGTCCATTATTCTCTCAGGATTAAGAGTTTTGTAAATAGAAGTCGTGAGATTTATTATTCATTTGATAGTCGTTAGGAGAATAATAAATATGTCTTAACTCTTAAAACATATCAATGTTTTAACTAGAAGTCTCCATTTCCATAATCAAGACAAATCATTTTAGTTGATATGTTATACTCTTCGCAAATGAAATGCCCAATTTCATCACCAACTACAAATTACTATTCTAACTTTACAAAGAACTATATCTTCTATGACTAAATTACATACTATTCATCTCATGGACTATATAATAATGTCCAAATATTCACGTTATCATTATTTTAGATAATAGTAAAACAACTTTATTAATCACAATATTAAGTTATACATAATGTCATACATAGCTTCATACAATAAGATTTAAAGTGCACATATATCCTAACAGTAGCTTCTTCAGAGAGAATATGATCAAGTAAACATGATGTGAAACATATGAGCAACTTAATCATACACCAAACCAGTCATATGGAAATGACTACAATGATCACATGGCAATGCAAATGATCATTTAAACATGTAATCAATGAAGCACAATGGCATAAGGACGTATGCATGTCCAACACACAAACACAATGCAATGACAGCAACAAAGCATAGATACCAAACATAACTCAATGCACCATAAAGCAAACAAGAACAAACATAAAGAAAAACAAAAAAAATAAAGTTTTCTTATTAACACAATGTCTTCTCCCCTTTGGTATATGCATCTCCCTATGGAATATCTCTCCCCCTACAAATGTGCATGAGAAATAGAATTTCTCCCTTTAAGACTGTGTACAAGAGTCATATAGAAATTACAAAACTCTTCGATATACTACTCTAGAGTTTACTTTCCTCCTTTTTGACACAAATAGACAAAGGGTCAAGGAGAAATGAGGGTAAGAGATAAAGGTATGAATAAGGATAATGATGCATGAGGGGTGCAAGATGAATGAGAAATGAAGCTCAAACAAAAGACAAAAAAAAATGCTACAAAGCATAAGGTAAACATGACATTCTAGGATGACATAACAAGGTATAGATCAATGTATGACAAGAGTACCAAAGGTGTGTGCAAGAGGTGACTATGTGCAATGCATGACCAAAGCATGGAAAATGTACATGTGGGGCAAGGTGTGTTAAATACACAACCAATGAACCAAACATGTTCCTAATGAGGAAACATGAGAAACCCCAAAGTTTGGTACTCATCGGAATCTAAACAAGTGAGAAAATGCCTAAGAGGCATTTTATTAAACACTTAGCATGCACACTATGAACAACAATGTGAAACAATGCATAAATATCATGAAATCCACCATTAATACATGTTCTTTTTGCCACAAGGGCCAACATCCAAAGAAAATCAGCAAAAGAAACAATGCCCATACAAAAAATTTGACAAAAATTAAGTTTTCTCAACCCTTATTATGAAAATCCCAACAAAGAGCACAAAAACTCTCCAAAACATAATCTAAGAATCAAAATCAATGAAAAGAGATTAGAATTACCTTAGAGATGTTAAAGGAATGAAAAACCATTCAAATTGGTTGGGTTTTGATGTAAAAATATTGAAAGAGGGGTTTTAGAGAGGATGAAAGAAGTTTAAAACAGAATTCCCACGAAAGACCCTTTAAAAGCTGTTTTTTTTTTTTCTCCAATGGTTACCGACCATTTCTTTTCTTTTCATTCTCTTCATCTACCTTATTTCTTCACATTCCCTATCTCTTAAACTTCTCTTCTCTTTTTTTTTTTTTTTTTTCTCTACAAAAGCTTTGGCCTTCTCTCTTATTCCCTTTACAATCTAACTCTCATTCCCTTCTCTAATCTCAACTTCTCTTATAAACTCTCTCAACTCCTTCAATGGCACCCAACTCTACGAAAAGTTCCTATGTCCTCTCCACAGGCGTTCTCCATCTCACCCGCTCAAATGGAGTAGTAAGGCCAATAGTGGCCTCTCTTTTGGCTTACAGATCATAACAACACATTTCAAAGGGTGTAAGGATTGGATCAGTAAGTTTTTCAAACTTTCCTCACTTTTCAAGTTTTCCTTTGATCTTCTATTTGAATCCATTTTAAGGTCTATAAATTCTTGGGTTTTGCTTTGGGATGGGTCTAGATAAAGCCTTGACACTCTAGGAGGAGAAGAAACATGTTTAGGTTGAATTCTGGTTGAGAAAACTTGGAAACTATCAAAGAGCAACCTTATGTGTTTGTTCTTGTAGCGCAAATGAAGTACATTAGAGCTAGTAGCAGGTCGATGGCTTAGCATTGGAGCTAGTACAAGTGAAGGCCTACATTCATTCTTCTTTGAGCATGGAGTATGGGAGAGATGGCGATGAGCCTAGTGAGCCGTATTTGGCCTTCCATTGTCTTCAGACTAAGCTAACTGAAAGGGTGGAGGCTTTGAGAATTGCTACTGTAGAGGTGAGCACCTTGCAGGTTTTGTTGAAGATTGAGAGACAAGGCTTTACTTCTAATTCCATGATGGATCGGGAGCTTGTCCGTCTTCGACATTCACATGAAAAACTCAGAAGGGTTGCTAGAAACCTAGGCTTTGATGTAGCCAGGTTGCTTCGCACTCATGTTCATGATGACTCGATTCTCTGTACTGGTTTGGGAGATTGTGTTAGGTTGTGTCTGATCACTTGGGCCATTTTTGACTTGTTGGTGTTCTTTTCTACTTATTTTGTTTCTGCAAATGATCTATGTAGTTAGTATCCCACCATGTATGGAAAGGTCCTTTGTAAATTACTAGGAAATTGTGTAAGGACTTTCTCTTTTTTTTTTTTTTTTTTTGTGTTCTTAGAGCATAGTCTAGTTTGTTAGGCATGCTTAGAAACTGAGGGATGGTGGAGAGAGATATTTATGATGATATTCATGAGATATATTTATGAGATGAGATTTCATGTTTTGACACAAGAATGCACGAAATAAACTGAATGGCACAATACATGCATGTTAATGAATATACAAGCAAATGCTTTGAAAATGCAAGATTATACAAATACGTGCTAGATGTAAAATACATGCATATCAATATCTTATTTTTCCAAGGATACACCCTGTTCTAGATGGATCTTTTCCTTTTCCCATTGAGGTACATTTCCCATTGGTATAAGCCAGAACATCTTGAGCAAACCACTGGGTCATGGCAATATTGTAGATAGAGAGCAACCTCGGAGGTGTCTTCATATTTTGTCTTGGACACTGGATCCATATAATCTTCTGATCTTGAGTATGAATTTAAGTAGGAAAAACTGACTGATATTTCTTTTAAGATGTGACCAAACCAAGATTGCTACTTACGTACCTCCACTAGGAAAGATAAGGTCATCATATAGTTCAACTGACTTTTTGATTGCCTTAATTTTTGCCTAGACCGCCCTTTCGGGATTTCAATCTAGCAGGCTCTCTCACACTCTTTCTTTTGCTCTCGTTTTGTGTAGACCACTCTTTCAGGTTTTCGATCTACCTTTTCACTGATATTTTTGTTTTTGTTCTTTTTTTTTTTTTACATAAAAATATAGAACTAAGGTGCATTGAGAGGCTCCTTCATGCAAAGTACCGTATGACGGCGTCAGAATTGGGGGACATATTGAAGTCATGCCCGTCCATGTCAACTAAAATCAAGGCTCCTTCAAAAATGCCTTTTTTTACCACATATGGGCCCTCGTAAGTTAGGGCAAACTTTCCTCTGTGATCAAGCATGGCCTAATCACACTTCTTCAAGACTAGATCGCCTTCTTCAAAGACCTAGGGTCTAACTTTCCCATTAAATGCTCGCTCGACGCGGCATTGGTATAATTGTCCATGGCACATTAGGGTCATGCGCTTTTCATCTATCATGTTTAGTTGTTCATATTGGCAATGGACCCATTTAGCTTCTCATAGCTTTGTCTAACATAAAATCCTGAGAGACCAGATCTCTACCTCTATGGGGAGGACGGTTTCCATGCCATATACTAATGAATATGGGGTTGCACTTGTGGAAGTACGAACAGAAGTACAATATGCACTCAAGGCAAACAGCAAGTACTCATGCCAATCTTAATATGTGTCTGTTAGCTTCACCAAGATTTTCTTTATGCTCTTGTTAGCGGCTTCCACTACAACATTCATTTGAGAGCGATAGGGAATCAAATTTTTGTGCTCAATCTTGAACTGTTGGCAGAGTTGCTAGATCATTTTCCCATTTAGGTTCACCCTATTATCTGTAATGAGCTCTCCAGGCACGCCCACTACAACAAAATGTGTTTTCAGTGACGAAAAAATTTGTCACTAAAATTCCAGTTTTTCATCGCTAAGGACCTTTAGCGACAAAATCTACTAATTAGAGATGAAACTCATTTAGCCGTTGAAACCCTATCACTAAAAGTCCTGGCGACAAAAAATTTCATCACTAAAAGTCCGATTTGTTTAAAAAATAAAAAACTTTTAGTGATGAAAACGCTTCGTCGCTAAATGTTTTCCTCGCTAAAAACACTATTCAGTGAAAAAAATGTTTCGTCACTAAAAACACTTTAGTTTATTAAATCATATTTAGTGACGAACAATTTCGCCACTAAAACTATTTTTAAGAAAATCCAAGCACATATAGCGACGAAAATTTTCGTCACTAAAATCATTTCTTACAAAATTCTGCTACATTTAGCGATGAAATATTTAGTCACTAAAACAATTTTTTGTTGCTATATTTGTAACGGAAAAATTCGTCGCTTAAACTTATTTTCTGTTTTTATTTTTTATGGCTTTGATATTAACCTATAACCTGTCATTACATTATTAAAATCTCACATTTGATTAACACATTTATTTCAACAATACATTTATAAAAAAAGATCCATACATTCCACAAGTAAAACATAAAACAAGTATCCAATTCAAACTCCTTCCATATAATAATTGTTTGCAACATACAATAACTCAAGATGTTTTATAAGAATACAAAAAGTGTAGCATAATATAATTAGGACTAATGGAAGATGTCCTCATATGTCTTCACGTAATGCCAAAAGTAAATCCCCTAAAAGCCATCAATAAGAAATTTGCACAAATATAAAAACAATACTACATAAAAATTTTAAAGTAAGAACATTAACTATATTATAAGAAACATTTCTAACAATGCATTAAGAGTGGCCACACCAATCAATTAAAATCACAACTCCTAATGTATAAGTTGTAGAAAGCAAATTTAGATTTTCAAGTGTAATATAATACAATTAGTTTCAAATAACGCATAAAAAAATAGTAGTCACACCATATACTACAGGTCAATTGCTAAAATAAAGTACTAACCAATAAGTGTTTTAACTTGAAGATGAATCACCCTCATAAGTAAGAGCATCATCAATAAGTAAAATAAGTAATTAAATAATGATGATTACTAAATAAATAATAAGTAATAAAAGATTATTATTATTTTTTTCTTTGTTTAATCAATATGTAAAATATTAATTAAATAATTAAATGTTTTAATAAGTGGAATAATGATGGAAAATGATGATTAATGAGAGTGATGATACGCATGCATTGATAGTAGTAAAATTTGTTAGGTGTTAATGGATGGAGTTAGGGGTACAAGGCACTAGGTGTTGGTGTTGTGGTTGTGTTGTGGGGACTAGGTGAAATATATGTACGTACCAGTGGTCCAGAATTATTATGGGTATGGTATAAAGCTGAATCAAGTCCACGTGGCGTGCATTGGAGTTGGTTTGTGTGTTGTGTGTATTAATCGAATGAATTAATAGTATTATTTGTTGTGGTTTTGTGGGTTCGGTTCCTTATTATTAGGTGAAAGAATGAAACAGAGACGAAGCTTCCTTTGTCAACTTACCGACCTTTTGAAGATATGAAAGGGCCACTCCTGGCCAACAAGGGCTTGACTGAGTGGGTAAGGTTTGGACGCTTCATGCAATCACACTTAGATTTGAGTCTCGTTGCCCGCAGACTTTCGTTGATGGGTAACTCTTGGTTCCGTTAAGTCTTCTGATGAAGGAGGCCTTTGTCTGGCCATGGGCCCTACTCGGGGGTGTAATATAACCATAAATCCCCTCATTTTTGTTTACAAAAAATAAAAAATAAAGACCACTCCTGAAAACCTGTTAAAACATCTGATGTGCTAGAAACCATAAACAATCATTGCCTAATTAGATTTGATAAAAACCCAGTTTTACACAATATTTTCACCACATAATTTAGAGCAGTTTTTTTTTTTTTTTTTTTCTTTTACAATTGCTTTTATTGTTTAACTTCAATTTTTATTATTGAAATTATTTCTTTTATTTACATATGATTTTTTGCTAACTAGTGCATCAAGACATTCGTATTGCTAGAAATAGGGAAAATTTTGACATTCATGATTAATGTATATTAAGATTCAAAATCAAATTAATAATTGCACATTAAAGCTAACATTTATTTAGTATTAAAAAAATATAAAATAATAAAAAGACACATAATAATTTATATATATATATATATATTTTATCATGTTGATTAACATGATAGTCTCATATTTTCTTTTTTACTCTAGGATCACACTCTAACAAATTAATGCCAATTTCATTGATTTCAATTTGTCAAACTTTTGTATAAGGATTTTCAAAAATTGGGATATCAGTATCAAACAATGCTACATCACCAATATTGGCTTTTGAATAATTTTTATTTTGGTAAAAATATTTTTTTTTTGTCCTTATATTTTGGGCTTGTTTCCATTTTGCTCCCACATATTTTTTTTTTTTCATTCCCATTTTGGTACCTAAATTTTTTAAATTGTTTTTATTGTCACCCTTATCATCATCTCTTGAGTGGAAATAGCTTACATGACCATTAAAATAATAATAAAAAATATCATATTAACATTCACATTAGCACCTGATTTCAAAAAAAAAAAAAAAAAAATTCAATTTATCAATTTTACCAAAATTAAAAAAAAAAAAAAAGAATTAAAAACCTAAAACACATGAATTCATATTTGGGTTCATCTTGAACAAGAACACATAAGAACTCAAATCTAGAAAATTCAAACATAAGAACACAAACCCAAAAAATCAAACCCAAGAAAACAAATTCAAAATTAAACCCATCGAATCAACTTCCTTTCCCACTTAAAATCAAATCTATAATGCAATAAAATTTGAGAAGAGAACAAAGACCAAATCAAAATTCATTCAAACTAAATTCAAACCTATTACCAATAAAAGAAAAAAAAAATCCAAAGCACAAAAAAATCACAATCCAAAAGGGAAAAATCAACATATACCCATTGAATCAACTAAAGGACTTGAAACTTTAGATTTACACTTAAATCAACTTCCTTCAAACCCATTGAAACTGAAACCAGCTAAGATTTTATTAAAAATAAAAAACCTATTGAAACTCAAACCAACTTCAGAAGCTTTGCGAGATTACCCATTGAATTTTGAAGAAAATTAGAGAGAATCATAGTGGAAATGATTGGATGGAATGATCGAACGGTGATCAGATGAATGTTGGAACAAAGACCCATGGCCAAAAATCATTCTTCCCCAAAGACCCATGCTGAAAACCCATAAGTTTTTCTCATTCTTCCCTAAAGATTCATAGCCAAAATCGTAAAATCAAAGAAAACCCAAAAATTTCAAACACTAAAAAACCAAAAACCCAAAAACTCAAACAAAACCCAGTTTATTTCAAACAATCAACAACAAATTCAACCAACCTAGCCAACTCAGCTCATTGAATCAAACAAACACACAAACCCTAAAAAACCCAGCCAATTTGGCTCACAACAACAGCGTAATACAAATTTGGACACGAAATTGAGAGAGAGAGAGAGAGAGAGAGAGAGAGAGAGAACGAGAATGCATACGTTGATGGTGAGCTTGTGAGGGAGAGGCCAATAGAGGGAGTTGTGAGAGGAGGCGCATTTGCGAGCAGAGCATTTGGCAGCGTGGAGGGGTGCAGAGCCCAAGGCAATGGCGATGCGATGAGATGAGCTTGGTCGGAGTCACTGGAAGCTTAGGACTCAAGGTCAATCGAGAGAGAGGAGGAAGAGGATAGGAAAGTCTCTAGAGGGGAGATTGAGGGGCGAAGGGGAGAAAGGAGATTGGTAGCGTTGGCTTGGGGGTATGGCGACGGTGGCAATGTCGGCTTTGGCTTCAATTTTGGCTGGGGTTGTGAGGGGATGAGAGGGTTGGGATGGTTTGCAAAGGGTCATTAGGAGGTGAACGGTCGAGAGGCAAAGGGTCACCAGGTGGCAAAGGGTAACCAGGAGGTGAACGGTCAAGAGGCGAACGATCAGCTGCTGACGTTTAGGTTTGTGAGAGAAAAGAAGAAAGGAAGGGAAAATAGTTTATGTTTAGGAGGGAAGTGACCAAAAAAGAAGTGGGAAGTGAAATATATTCACTGAATGGGTTTAAGGGAATTAGAAATCCCTTTAGCGACAAAGCTTAAATTCGTCACTAAAGAACCCAGATTTTGTAAAGATTTTTAGAGACAAAATTTAGATTTCGTCACTATAGTATACTTTTAGTGATGAATGAAAACCATGATTATTTTTAGTGATGATTATTTTACGTAGCTAATTCTTCCTTATAGAGACGAAATGATTTTCGTCGCTAGTACTATCCATAACAATACTTACAGTGACGAAATGTTTCGTCACTAAAAATTTCAACTTTTAGTGGCAAAATATTTCGTCGCTATAGATTAACTAAGTTCCTGCCAAAGTTTTACTTGCTGGCCCCCATGTTTCAGATCAAAATAGCAACGAACATTATTTTTCGTCGCTAAATGTTATAATTTTTTTTCATTATTAGTGATGAAATTCACATTTCGTCTCTAAACCTGTATTTTTTGCTACGATAAATATTTCCTCACTATTTTTCGTTGCTAAATGTTATAATTTTTTTTCATTATTAGTGACAAAATTCACATTTCATTGCTAAATCTATATTTTTAGCTACGATAAATATTTCCTCACTATTTTCCGTCGCTAAATATCATAATTTTTTTTCATTATTAGTGACAAAATTCACATTTCATTGCTAAATCGGTATTTTTAGCTACGGTAAATATTTTCTCACTATTTTTTGTTGCTAAAAATACATTTTGTTGTAGTGGCCATAGCGGCAAATAATGTTATGTTTCAGGAACTGAGCTACCACTGCTTGAGTGATGCTTTTGTACGAAGCAGCTTCCACCTACTTTGTAAAATAATGAATGGCCACTAAGATGTACACATGACCATTTGAAGCTTTCAGAATCACAGGTCCGATCCCCAGGCCGAGAAGGGCCATGATGCTGCTAAAGAGTACAAAGACTAAGGGGAGCGTTCTTCCTGTCTTAATAGGCTTGGCAACATTGGCATGTCCTTATATGTTTAATACAATCACCTTCCATGGTGAGCCAATAGTATCTGGCTCTCATAATCTTGCAGGCCAATAGGGGTCCACTAGCATGTGCTTCGAGTAAGCCTTCATGCATCTCTTCCATCAAATAATTAGCCTCGGGGGCATCTACACACCAGAGCAGGGTAGAATCGTGGTTCCTTTTGTACAAGACTTCTCCACTCAAGAAAAATTGACAGACCGTGTGCCGAATTAACTTCTTTTCACTGTCTGTTATACCGGATAGGTATTCACTGCTCTTGATATAAGCCTTGATATGATGGTACTGTGGCTTTCCGTCAGCTTCGACTTTAACATTCATGCATTCTATGATCTTCATACAATGGGTTGAACGCCATGGACTTCTATGCAAAATTGCCACATATCATCTCCTTTTGATAACTTGACCATGCTATCCAAGGTAGCCAAGGCAACACAAATTGGTTGTGTGCTCGAGGAAAATAGGCAAATGTGATGTCTCAAAATTTTGAAATCAAGCGGTTGAAATTTTTGATACGGGATCAACATTGTGTCTCGGGCTTGCCATTTTCCTTTGATTTAGGAGATGATTAACATGGAATCTCCAAAGACACTAAAGTCATATGCGCTGAACTCTAGGGCCACTTGTAGGCCGACTATGCATGCTTCATATTCTGTGATGTTGTTGGTGCAATGAAAATTCATCTTGACTAAAACAAGAATTTGCTGGCCCTTGGGGGAAACTAAGACTACTCCATCAAAATAAAGCTTCCAATGCCATGGTTCCACACAATCAAGTTCTGGCTCTAGCACCACAACATCCTTATCAAGGAAGAGGGATTCTGAAAGTTCTAGATCATTCAGCGTCTGGTCCGCTAAGTAGTCGGCTATGGCCTAGACCTTGATGGCCTTTCTCGTCACAAACACAATGTCGAACTCGGAGAGCAATATTTACCAATGGGAGATCTTCCCTGTAAGAGTTGGCTTTTCAAAGATGTACTTAACGGAATCCATGTGGGAAATAAGTTGAGTGGTGTAGTAAAGCATGTACTACCGCAATTTGTGCGAGGCCTACACTAAGGCGTAACAAGTCTTCTCAATGGAAATGTAGTTGATCTCACTGCTAGTGAAGTTCTTGCTTAACAGATCTTCCCCATAAGAGATGGCTTTTCAAAGATGTAATTAATGGGATTAATGTGGGAAATGAGCCACGTGGTGTAGTAGAGCATGTACTACCGCAATTAGTGCAAGTCCCACACTAAGACACAACATGTCTTCTCAATGGCAATGTAGTTGATCTCATAACTAATGAACTTCTTGCTTTAGTAGTAAATTGACTTTTCTTTCTGATTTGGCTCAATTAGTTGGCCTAACATACAACCCATGGAGGTTTCTTGTACTACTAGGTAGAAGATCACTGGATATCCCATCATCGGGGGAACCCAAATATGAGGGTTCAAAAGATACTGCTTAATCTTATTAAAGGTTGCTTGTCACTCATTTTTCCATTATATCCTTGTGTCTTTCTTCAAGAGCTTGAACAACGAATCATATGTGGTAGTCAATTGTGCTATGTAGTTGACCCTTCCTAAGAAGCTCCGAATCTATTTCTCGGTTTGTGATGTCGGCATGTCCTAGATAGCTTGGAATTTTACTGGGTCCACTTTAATTCCTCTTTGTCTGACTATAAAGCTGAGCAATTTCCCTGAACTAGCTTCGAAGAGGCACTTGTTCGAGTTTAATCTCAACCTGTACTTGACAAGGTGCTTAAACAGCTTTCTCAAATCCACCAAATGATTCTTAGCAGTGTAGGATTTGGCAATCATGTCTTCTACATAGACTTCAATCTCTCTGTGCATCATGTCATGGAACAAGGTTGCCATGGCTCGCTGATAAGTAGCACCAACATTCTTTAAGCCGAATGGCATGACATCATAAACACAGGTTCCCCAATGAGTGGTGAATGCTGTCTTTGCTCTATCTTGCATGACCATCTTGATTTGATTATAACCTGAGAATCCATCCATAAAGGAGAAGAACATGTTGACAGCGGTATTATCGATCAGTGTATTGATATGCCAAAATGGGAAATTTTCCTTAGTGCTAGCCCAGTTCAAATCTCTGTAATCAATGCACATGCGTACTTTCCAATCTTTCTTAGGCACAGGAACAATGTTGGTGACCCCATCTGAGTAGGCTATCACAGTAAGGAAACCGGCTTTCAACTATTTTTCTACTTCCTCCTTAATCTTTAAAATGATCTCAGATTTCATCCTTCGAAAGGCTTGCTGCATGGAGGGCATTCTGGCTTAACTGGAATTCTGTGCACGACAATCTCAATATCTAACCCTGGCATATCTTGGTAAGACCAAGCAAAGCTCTCTCTGAATTCCTTGAGCAGTGCTATAATCTCATGTTTCAAGTCTTTAGGAAAGTTCACCTCTGTTAGGACATATGTAGTTCAAGTTTGTTAACATATGTCGCTATTTTATGTAGTTGGCTAATCCTTTGACAAAACGCACTTTACTTGTATTTGGATAGATCTAGGATGTGTTTAATACTTCAAAGAACATGTTGTTCAAGTTTAGTATTAAAGCCATGAAGATTGGACCAAGAAACAAGTGAAGAAAAAGTGTGTACTAAAGCTGGACACCTGGTGGACACCTGCGGATAGCTGCTGGACACCTGCGGATAGCTGCTGGACAGATAGCTATCTATCGAGTCCGATCGATCGAGGTATCTATCGAGAATTAATGAGGCTCGACACCTGCTATCTATCGAGCCCGATCGATCGAGGTTACGGAAATCAGAATTTTCAGATCTGATTTTTGGGCCAGGCTTTTGTATTTGTGTAGGGCTTCTTTTCTCACAACCCTAGGCATATATAAGGCTTATTTTTGAGGCCGTCACACAAGAGAATACAAGGAGAACACATGCAAAAGGTGACCGAAGCCTAATTCTCTCTAAAAGAAGCTACTGCGTCTTTGCGCCTTAGGGTTTTGTAACCAAGTGCTTCTTGATCTTCATCGTGTGTATGAAGTGAAGAACTTTGCAGCCAACATTCTTCTTCCTCAAGTTGGTGAGTGAGTCACGTACTGGGATTCGTGCAAAGGAGTTAGTCACGTACTGGGATCCGTGCATCAAAGGGTGGCGTTCATATATTGAAGAGTTCAGAGGTTCTGAAGCAGTAGAAGGTTTCTGCTGTGAGTTCATCTACGGGGATTGTAGAGTCTAGTGACAAAGGTTTTGTACTAGATCTGAAACTTCTTTTTACTATAGTGGATTGCTTTTCGGGAAGGTTTCCCCCCAGGTTTTTTACTGTGAAACTAGTTGGTTTCATTGGTTTTCCTGGGTCATCATATCTTGTCTTATTTATTTTTCCGCTGCACTTAGTTTTGACATGATATTGATATTTGTTGTTTTAACAAGTTTTATGCATAATAAATCTAATTAACAACTTGGGTTTAAAACTTGTTAATTCTAACAACCGGGGTCTAAATTTCCCAACAACCTCTGTCTATTTTATGGCAACAAGACGATGTACCCGCTTGGGAATTGGAATTGATCCTATAGAGTGGAACATATACAGAGAAACATAGATAATTTGCACACGCACATATTCATAGAAAAGTAGATAAAGAGATAAATGAAAGGATTTCCTACGCTGGATAATTTTCATTAATGGGTTATGAATAGGAGGAAAACAAAGTTCATGCCTGATAATGATAAATGGGAAATGTTTTTTTTCATTTGTTTTTTTTTTTTTTTGGGAAAATAAACTGGGGAAATGTAAACAAGGAATACATAAAATAGGAAATAAACATGCAAAACAAACTAGATATGTTATTCCATCTCCTTCGGGCAATTGGAGGACCCAACCACACAATGATGGAATACTCCTTACTTAGCAGGTGCAACCACAAAGCAGGGCTCGATGGTTCAGTGGCCTACTATCTCGTTTGGCATACAAGGCCTAATGGTAGAAGTTAAATCATTCCCAGGGGATATGATGGGATTCACTGAGAACTCTTCAGAACACAGTTGATGAGACAAGCTAGACTTGATTCCTCCTCGCATGATTCTTGTGCCATTTCTGATTTGATGACCTTAACCAGAGCTGAAAAAGTGACCCTCATGTGGGGAATGGACATCCTTTGGCCAGTGCACTTCCTTTTCTTTCCTCTGGAAGCCTGGAAAAGTTCTTCATTGGAGTAGTCGTAGCCTAGACCGAATCCTCCTTTATTGTCTGGGAGTCCAATCAAGATGCCTTTGCATGTCCTATGGCACCAAGACCTTGGTAGCCATTAAAGTAGCGGAGGGCCATGTTGACTCGAGTTCTAAAGCTCTAGAAATCGTGGAGACTAGCTCGAAACTGTGAAAAGTTGCCTCTGAAAAGGCATTAGCACCAATGTAAGGGATAGAAGTCTCCTTAAAGATGGTTAAGGGCTCTTCAACCATAATAGTGATCATCTGATCCTCGGGGGGGAACTTGAGTCTCTGATGAAAGGTAGAGGCAACTGCGCTCATGGCGTGTAGCCAAGGCCTCCCTAGGAGCATATTATATGGGGAATCCACCTTGATGTCTTGGTAGATGACCATGAAAGACTTGGGGCTAACCCCAATCATTAACTCCATCATGCCTTGCACCTCCTAGAGAGTGCCATCAAAGGCTCTAATGATCATGGTGGTAAGGCGAATAAGAGAAGTATCCACATTCAAACTCTCTATAGTAGACATCGGGCATACATTCAGGGCTGATCCATTGTTAATTAACACTTTAGAGATGATCATGTCTTCACACTTCACCATAATGTGCATGGGCAAAGTATGCTTTCTACCCTCTGGTAGTAGTTCATCATCTGTAAAGGAAATCTGGTTGGTGGCCAATACCATTAAGACCATACCCTCAAAGGAAGATTCAGTGACACCTATAGGAGCACATGTTTCTTTCAAGACTTTCAAGAGAGCCTCATGGTGGACATCGGAGGATAGCAATAGCACCAAGGTAGAAACCTAAGTTAGCAACTTGTTTAGCTACTGAATCACACTATATTTTGAGTTTCTGATAATTTTCAAGAATTCCTCTACTTCCTTAGCTATGACCCTATTCCTAACGGGTTCGATTGTAGCCTTGCCAATCTCCTTCTTTCTCTTTTCTAGCTCCTCAGAAGTATAGCAGCGGTCATTCCTAGTAAGCCCAAATAGACCTGAAGAGATATTAGAGCAGAACTCCTCTTTTATGGTTCAAGTGGAGATCAAGGACACCTCGTATTTCCATGGGACACGATGGTTATCCTTATAAAGGAACGGCTTTGGCATGTGAATGTTAACACCTTCCTGAGTTTGAAAATTGGGCAATATGGAGAACCTCTTCGGATTAATGGCCACCGAACTTGGCAGAATGGCTTCAAGGGCCTTTGAGCCGGATACTGCAGAGATTCATGAGGCAAGCTTTGGCAGAATAAGAGGATCGAAACCTTGAATAGCGGGAACAATAGTAGTTCACTCCTGAATTGATGATGAAGTTGGCACTGCGACTACAAGCAATGTAAGACCTAGAGGAGTGAATCCCTCGATAGCTGGCGGGCTTGCCTTTTTCCTGAATCCGATGACCTTGAATCTGCAGGCGATTCTATGATCTCTTCAATGACTACTAAACAGGGAGGTACTGAAGTAGCCCTACCAAGGCGTTTCTCTAAATATTCATCCCAATCTTTCCTTGTCCCAACTGATATAGCACTGCAGATAGTTCCTAACTGGGTAGTTGGAGGACATAGATTGGCTGCCATGCAATTGCCTCTTCGTACAATTTCCCCTTCGATCTAGATGATACCACGGTCAGCTAGACTTTAAACCTGTGCTTGGAGTAGCCTACAATTGAACAGGGCATGCCTGTCTCTACTGTCACAAAATTAGCAGACTCTCCAATCAAATCTTGGGGTCTCTATACCTTTAAGATCAAGGTGGTTCTCTTGGACCAAGGCTTGGAGTAGGATCCTCCATGGAATGACGATAAGGAGAAATTTGAAACCCTTTCTTCCACTGTGATGATGGCATTCACATTCCCTTCTTGATAGGGAGGCAAAGGGTTGGTGATGATGTTCGGAATGGCTGCATTATTGAACTGTATCAACTTGTTGTCAATGAGATCCTAGACACAGTCTCTCAATTGGTAACATTCTTCCTGAGTATGCCCCTCGGCCCCAAAATGGTGTTCACACTTCTTGGATGGATCAAAGCCAGGTGGTGGAAGGCTATCTTTAGGCCTAGCAAACATCGGGGTCACTAGTTTCCTCTCTAGCAGGTAAGCATAGAGATCTGCCATAGACATGGGTAACAGAGTGTACTTCTAGTTTTTCCTCCTAAAGGGATGAGGTGGGTCTGGCCTCCCACTCTAATTAAAGGCTCTGTTAGGTGCTTGCGTAGGCTGAACTTCATGTTGATAAGGTCTAGCAGCTCGGGTTGCATAAGCAGAAGTGATACCTCTAGGCCTTTCTGGTGCATTGTCAACCATATGAACATTGGCTTCCTTAGTCTTACAGCCGGTCATTTTCTTAACCTGTTGTTCCACCATGGAACTCAAAGACTCGAGACCCAGGATATTTTTGCTCCTAATACCCTTGTCAATATGCTCCCCAATACGGATGAGGCTAGGAAAATGAGTGACTTGGGTGCTAATCATCTTCTCATAGTAATGAGGCTTAAGGTTGTCGATGAACCATTTGATCATCTCATTTTTCATTAAGTGGGGTTGCACTTGTTCGACTAGCTCGTGCCACCTCTAGGCATATTCTCAGAAAGATTCCCCACTCTTCTTCTTTGTTCTCAAAAGGACCGTGCAGTTGAGAGCCATCTTAGTGTTGAATTGGTAGTATTCTAGGAAAGAGTTGTCCACTTCCTTCCAACTAAAGGTCTTTTCCAATCTCACATACCATATGGCCGTAGGGCCGGTCAAACTATCAGGAAAACTTTGGCAAAGTAGAGGGTGATTATCCCCATAAGGAGCTATCTTCCTACTGAACATGCGCAAGTGTGCTCAAGGGTCTCCAGTACCATCATATTTGACGAACTTCGATGCCTTGAACTTGAGAGGCATAATGACCTGGGGGAAGTTGGTTAGACTATCTATATCAACACTTCCATGGGCATTGGAGCCCTCTATGATACGAAACTTCTTAGCTAAAGTTTCCACTTGGCTCTTGACTAAGCCAATCCCATATTCGAGGTTTTTGTCCTTAGAATGATCTGTTTCTTGGTCATTGCCTTATGGCTGTATATTGTGGCCCTGATCCTATCCTGTGGGGGCTGATTTTCGTTCTCAGTTCGAGGACCTCCCTGACTATAACCAGAGGACTTTTATCCTCCACCCATAACTAGTTGTTGCATCATACGCATCATTTCTACCATTTGCTCCTTCAGACGAATAATTTCCTTAGCATTTTCCTCATCGGGAGAAGTACCACTAGCATATATCTCTCTTGTGCGAGACCTAGTGACGATGGTATCACAACGTAATGGTAGCTTAGACTATTTCTTTTTAGCAATCTTTTGATCCAGAGAAAGAATAGGAGGTGAAAGAAACGGGGTGCATTTGACAATGTGGAAACACAACACCAAAATCAAGTTAGTTTATGTCCTTGTTATATAGCATGCACCTACCATTTTTAGAAAAATTTGGCTTTGCACCCTAGATCAAGCTCTTATCACGGTGAGTTTCTATGATGATGCAAGATTAATGCACAAGATTGGCAAGTAACTGAAACTTTCATGCATGGTAATGCGGGAAGGGCCTTTCTTTTGATTATATGATTGTACAAGATTTGCTTTTACAATTATGGGTTCATTGGCTCTAACGGTAGGCCTTTTACAATACAAGAGCATGCAATTGTGAGGAAAAGCTCAGCTTCTGATAATGTGGACTACTCGGGGAAGCTTGGATCTGTTGGCATCTTGGACAATATGGATCTCTTGGACTTTGAATCTCTTGGTAACTTGGACAGTAGGGATCTCTTGGACTTTTGGATCTCTTTAATAATTTAAAGCTTCTAGGCAATCTTTTTGGATCTTTTCTAGGAAAGCACTTGAACTCTTGATGCTTTGGAATTTTTGATAGCTTTTCAGCAATATCTCCTCTTGAATGGAGTTTCAGTTACTTACCACAAATTTTATCTTTGCACAATTAGGTGACGGAACCATTTAGTCTATGCATGAATGCCCTTGTAGGGTTATAAACCCATAGGGATAAGGCATGATCTAGCATGTAAAAGCAACAGGGTTGCTTTCCCTAGGGGTTTAATCATGGATGTTGTGCCAGCCAGATAGAAAGAACTTGGAGTAGAGCATAATTTCTTTAATGCAAGCAAAAAAGGCTCACCCATTACAAGACATTTTCCCTTGACCTCTAGCCTTATAAGGATATCCTTTCCCAGGCTTGGAAAGTTCGCTCTTTAGGCTTTTCCTAGTCCTTATGGGCTCCAAGCTAGATCTAGTCCTCACAGGTTTGACATAAGTAGGCCAATTGTATTCAAAGGCTTAACTAGTCGGTTGTTCCTAGCCTAGTGGGACTCAATCGCCATACCTTTCCCTTCATGGAAGTTATGGGGCAAGAAGGATCGAGGGGGCCTTTTCATTTACTCCTGCCCACCTATGGACCCATAAGTGCCTACAAAGTCAGCCCTAGATCTAACTATAGGTAACATTGTCGATGTTTGTGTTTTGGCATTTGCAGATGGGGTGATGAAATCTCCAAAGAGATGTGACTATGCAAGCAATACGGAGCCCAAGTTTAGCTCAAAAAAGGTGTATATGTCATGCAATCCTTAATGAAGGGGAAAGACATTTTCAAAGCATAGTAGATATATATATTTATATATAAAAGTAGATAAAGGTGTACCGGAAATTAAATTTTGCTACCCTATTTTTGCATATGAAGGAAAGCTGTAAAGCATGTGAAGAAAGCAGTAAAGCATGTGAGGAAAACTGTAAAGGCCCCATGAATATACCTCGCACCCTTTTTTGAAAAAGGATTTTTTTGGAAAAAGATTTTTTGCTCTTTTGAAAATGGTCTACTAGGATATAGTAGAAGCCTTTTTCAAAATGGAAAGCCCTGAAGGCCAATGCCAATTTCTATGTTTTCGAAGGCCAATGTCTAAAAATTATGGCTTTGAACACATGAAACAAGAATGTCCAACATATCTCAAGATGATTGGGAAAAGCAAGGCCTTTGCTGCTACCTTCAGTGACACCGAACCGAATACTAAGTCAAAGGACAGTTGGTCCTACTGAGGGGATCATAGAAGAAATGGATGAAGAAGAGGATTTGTTGGATTCAAAGTTTAAGAAAATGGATGATGAAGATGACATCCATACAGCCTATGCAAAGTTGTACAAGGTTTCAGAGAAGCACGAGAAACTGTATAGGTTGGCTACGAAGAAGCTCAATGATGTGGAACTAGACTAAGAGGAGCTCTTCACAAAGGTTGATAAAGCAAATCAAACTATTGGAGCACTACAGTTTGAGAACAATTTCTTGGTTGAAAGGACCAAGAAATTTAAAGAGGAGTTATTCTAGGTTAGAGCTCGATTGGAGAGGACTTCTAGTGCAAAGCTCGATGAGATGCTAAGATCCTAGAAAGCTGCTTTTGATAAAACTGGTTTGGGGTATGATTTCTCCTCTCCTAATAGTGCCTCTTCTAGTAGAACTACTTTTTTCTAACCTACTAATAATGTTAATTCTGAGAACAATGAACTTAAATCTGAAATAGCTAGTAAGAACTTAGACAAGGGTAAATCCACTCTAAGAGCACCCCCTAAGATAGAGAAGAAAGAGACTGGAAACCGAAGGACTAAAAGGGATAAAAATAAGAAGTCTCAACAAAAGAAGTTGCATTTCTGTCATCACTGTGGAGCTTCAAGGCATACTCGTCCAAATTTCCACAAGTGGTTAGACACTCAACAAAGCAATAGTATGCTCTCATCTGGAAACCAAAATTAGTATACATCCTCTCTAGCCCTTCTTATAGATCTTCTCAAGGCCCTCATGTTCCTTCCAAACTTGAATGGTTTCAATTCTTCCCCCTCACCTCTGGTTCAAAGGTTAGCACAAAGGAAATGTTCTTCCTTCAAAACTAAGGTTTGGAAGGAAAAAGGCTCAAAGTGATTTAGTCACTTTTTCTCTCTCTCTCCCCTTATGGTTATGCATTTCTTGTGTCTTTTGCTTTCTTGTTTTTGAGTTGGTCTAATTTTATGCTTTGTTTGTTTAACATGTTTTTGTTTGTTTGTTTGTTTTCAGTTTTGCTTTATTTGTTTTTCATAAAAAATTGAAAAATCAGAAAAATACAAAAACAATGTGTGTTTGTGTATATTGGTACTTGTGTACCTTGGATGGCCATTAAAACAAAGTTTTCTAAACTTTGTACCTCTTGTAGCTTAGATGAGCATCTCTTTGCACAACTAAGCAAGTGAGCTCTGTGGCTCGTGTTTGTGATGTGTACGATTAAGTTTTTCTCTTTTACACTTAATACTCATATCACTCTTTTTGACGGGAAGGTCTAGAAAATCTTAAGAGAAAGGCATAAATAACCATCTCACAACTAAAGCCCGCCAATTATGTATAACATCTGTGTGCTTCGGCGTAGCAAAATTGTGATTTTTTAACTTACATAATTGGGTATTTCTTTTCTCTCTATATCCCCATTCATGATATGTTCAAAAAGAAAATATGTAAAGAAATTCAAAAGCGAAAAAAAAAAAAAAATGCTTTTAAATATGGTTGGATTTATAAGAGATATCAAAGTTATAAGATGTACCTCGAAAGTGATAGTCCCAGTCAAGTAATTATGATTGTGTGTGAGTGTTTTTTATTCTGTCATATCTCAAATTGTCATAATATGATACACTTATGTACTCTTTCTATAGATTTCACACACAATACGCAAAAATTCTTTGCTACTTTTGATACATATGCAGTTTCAATGTGTTTTGGCCATCATATGGAATACGTGTTAATATATGATCATTAAATTGTCTTAACTTGTTTTTGAAATATAAAATTTGTTAGACTTGTTTTGTGTGTGTGTGTGTGTTTTTTTGGATCTTGAATGCTTTGTATATATGTTGAGAGATATTTTGAGAGCTTAATATGTTGATTGGATCTATGTTTGAGTAGCTTGCTTGTTGCATTCATCTCTTTGTGTTTTTTCTCCTTGAAAAACTCATTTTCTTCAAGCTCGACAACTCCTCGACGGATTCTTGATAGATTCCATTCTATCGAGCCTCTCAAATCTTATCGCAATCTCGATCCATCGAGAGACATTCTGTTTGGCTGATAGATTCTTGATAGCTTCTCGACCCATCAAAGCATTTTTTCCGTTGACAGATTCTTGACAGCACCTCGATAGATCACATCTATCGAGATTTAGTGCTCGATAAATGTCGACAGATACTTCGATCCATCGAGTTGCAATTTCTAGGGCTGAGCGCGAATCATATCTCATTTTCTCACCTCTTTCTCGATAGAAACATTTTTCTCTTGCCCCAAACGCTTCTCCCTCACTCAAATATCTCTACCCTCTATATTTTTGGTCTCTACCAAGATCAAATCACTTGGTAATTGTCCTAAAACATTCATTTTTCATTCATCCATGCATTTTAGACCTAGGTTTTGGGGGTTTTTGAAATTTTTTTGGGTTTTTTTTAGTATTTTGTGATATTTTTGGGTTAGGTGTTATTTTGTGATATTGCATACTCATGCATTGCATATTCCTTGCATTTTAACAATGTTTCATGCATTTCGATGTATGCTTGATTATTGTTGATATGTGCTAGTAGGTTTGGATTGGGTTTTACCCATGATGCAATTTAATTTTTGCATGTCACATTTTCATGCATATTTCATGCATAAGTACCCTTTCTTTTCCTTCTATTTGTTCTGGTTGTGATGTGTTTTATATCTCTTCTCTCTCTCTGTCTATCGAATAGACTGCACTATGGCACCCAAACAATGCAAATCTACTCCAGCTCAAAACCCTCTTCGTGGTTCTAGGTCTTCTTCCTGCTCTTGCCTTCTTCAAGTTTGGTTCCGTGATGAGAAGGCCTGAAAGGACTTCTTGGAGAAATTTCAATGACGTGGCGTTCAATCGGAACGCCAAGTCCTTCTGTTGGACTTTTCAGACACTCCACTCTCTGCTGTCATTCGGACTCGGGGTTGGACTTCTCTCTATGAGAGTCCTTTGAAGTGCCCAATCATGATTATACAAGAGTTTTACTCAAATATACATGCCATCAATACCTCTGTACCTTAATTTTCTACGTTCATTCGAGGTACACGAATCATAGTTACTCCAGAACTTAAATCTGAGGTACTACATATACCTAGGGTAGTGCATCCTAACTACCCTGGTTGTGATCGTCTCTAGACTGTGCCTAGAGATGAACTCATCTCTCACTTTGTGAGACTTCTTCCATATGGGGGTGGTAAGCTAAACACACCATGCTCGGGCTTTGCAAAAGTTTTGAGGTTCCTTAATATGGTGATTCCTGATTCACTGTCTCACTATAACTCCATCACTAAACCTTGTGCTCATTTCCTTTTTCTATCAAGCGTATCCTTTGACACTTTTCGGTCGAGATTCCTGATTCCCCTCCTTTCTTTCCCATCATGGGTGCCATTGACACCGGTAATGTTAGACGGAGCAAGACTCATCTTTGACCGAAACAGCCATACATGGTGACTCCTAATCCTGCAGCTTCTGCCGGTCCTTCCAATTCTGTACTTTCTTCCTCGACTGGTGATGTGACCTTGGAGGCTATCATGGCATAGTTTTAGCACGTGGATTATCACCTTGACACTTTCTCTATTGAGTTGTGTCAGGTGAACACCCGTGTTAGTCATATAACACAATGATAGGCTCACCTTGTTTGTTTTGTTGCTTCTCTATCTCCCTTTCTAGAGGCTTCAGTAGATGAGGATAGTGATGATGATGATGATGATGATGATGATAAGGATGCTAGCACTTCCAACAATGTCGAGATGATGCCCTCTTAGTGGCTTGCCCTTTGTTATTCGTGATAAAAAAGGGAAGTAGTTTTGGATAAGAGTAGTCTTGTACTTAGGGAGAGAGTTAGTATAGGGAATTTTTTGTTAGGAGGAGTGTTTATACATTTTTGAGGGATGTAGTGAGGATTTTATGTATATTTTCTTTCTTTAGTTACATTTATCTCTTGTATACTGGTCTAGTGACCACATTTATGACATACATTGTACTTATTTTTTTTATTTATATATGATGATGTATGTTGTTCTTCACCTATCTCTCCATGTGTTGTTTCTTTTTTTTTCTTTATACACATGTTTCTTTATGTATGCAGTCCTTTATTTTAGTTTCATACAAGATGCCTTGATGAGTTTTGATTAAGTGTTTTCGAATAACAGGTTATTAAAATCTACCATGCCATGAACTCTCTTCTTACAAAGTTTGTCAAGAGTTTGTGTTAGGGTTAGATTTGTTTGTAATTCAACAAGTGATTTTGTGTTGAGTGATTTAAAACTTCTCTCATGATTCATTTGTTTGTTGTGGTTTTGTCGCAGATTGCCAAATGGGGAGATTTTTAGGGACATTTTTTATGTAATTGGCTAATCCTTTGACAAAATACACTTTACTTGTAATTGGATAGATCTAGGATGGTTTAAGACTTCAAGAAACATATTGTTCAAGTCAAGTGTTAAAGCCATGCAAGTCTGTTCAAGAAACAAGTGAAGTGTTGTTCATTAAAGCTCAATAGATGTCTTAACTAAAGCTACCTATCGAGGTTTAATGTTGAAACTCGATAGCAGCTTGACAAAAGCTGTATCTATTGAGAATTACGAAATCAAACTTTTCAGATCTGATTACATGCATATCCAAGTGTATTTGTGTAGGGTTTCTTTTCTCACAATCCTAGACATATATAAGGATTATTTTAAGGGCTGTTTCAGTGTTGTAAAAGGCTTTGTTGTATCCATACACACATATTGTGACCGAAGACAGAAACTGCCCTAATTCATCTTTCTCTCTATAGAAGCTACTACGTCTTTGCTCCAAGGGTTTTGTATCCAAGGAGCTTCGTGATTTTCATGTTGATGAATTAAAGAACTTTTCAGCCAACATTTTCTTCAAGATTGATGTGTTAGTCACGTACTGGGATTCGTGCATTAAAAAGAGAGATTACCGCTACATTGCAAGTCTAATTAGGTATTGGGATAAGAGTTCAGCTGTAGGTTGGTATTAGATATTGGAATTCCTTTTATTTGTAACTGTTTGTTTTGATAATAGTGGATTCTTGGGAGTGGTGACCTTAAATTCACTCGGTGGAATTTTGCGTCAATGGTTTTCACTTCCTTTCCTTATTGGACTTCCTTGGGCATCATGACTTCTTCACATTGTTAGGCCAAACCTCCTTCATCCTTTTTCTGAAGCCCAAAGCTTCTCGTCTTCTTCACATAGGCCGGACTCCCTTTTTTCATTTTAAGGGCCAAACCTTCTCCCTATTTTCATTTCTACGGGTTAGGCCTTTCTCACTTCTATGGGCCTAGCTCCTTATTACATTTTGGACCTCAACATTTAGCCTCGAGAGCTCATAGGTTACCTATAACCCACGCGTGAGGAAAAAAATAGTTCCTGCCTTTTCCTTAGGGTCTTTTCTCTTTCTCCCCTTTCGAGGATCCTCGTACCTTTCAAGGAATTCTTTTCCCTTATTTTTCTCAAGGACTTGAGTGATTCTTTCCTATTTTTAGGGAATGTGGCAGTTTTTGTTTTTTGAATGGGAGGTTGGAAGTTGGATCAATTTTCCCTCCTTTTTCGCTTACCTTTTGTAACGTTAACTTTCTCTTTTGCCTATAACTTCCATCATTACCTGATAGCTAGAGCTCATAATTACATTTTTTTGGCAACTGCCTTCTTCCTCGCATGTTTCCTCTTCCCACTTTCTCCTCGTACCATTATTGTTGCTGTCATTTCTCCCACTTACCCCCACTAACTCCTCTCTTCCCAAAGCCAAAGCTTCTTCAAGAAACTTCTCTTTCCCATTGCTTTGTCTGATTATCATCTTCAAATCAAAGCATATTGACATTCCTTCTCTTGTTGGCTCCTCTTGATCCTTACCCTCTTTCCTTTCTTTTTTTTTTTATTATTTTTTGTTTTTTTTTGTTTTTTTGTTTTTTTGTTTTTTGTTTTTTGTTTTTTTTTTTTTTTTTTTTTTTTTTTTTTTTTTTATCTTCACAAAAGGTGCTTCCATGGATTCTTCTACTCAAAAAGGGAAGGAGGGTTCACCCATTCCCTCTGAAGGTGAAGGCTCCTAGACGAGTTCAGAGTAAGAGGAGGCCTAGATCGGCTAACCTTCCCCTTTCAAGATCCTGGGTACACCCCCAGCCTATTCTTCCCTCAGGTTATGAATGGGGCTGATCCTCTTTCTCCCTATTCTTAGACCTTTTTTAGGAATTCTGGTTTTGCAGATTTTGCACAAGTCCCAAACCCAAAGGAAAATTAGATCTCTAGATTAGGTGAGGATCCCAAGATGTAGTTCCCTTCTTCTTTAATTTTGTTTCTGGGAAGTTATTTAATCACTTTGGTGGTTGTATTGCTTCTTTTGGTGGTAAGCCAGCTAGGATGGGGAGATGGGTCAAGGCACTTTCTGATAAAGAGAAGTCGGTCAGGCAAACTGGGTTCATAGCATTATGGTTAAGCAAGTGTTTTTTTTTTGGTGAATTCCTTGGGTATGGGATCAAGTCAATGTTCTTCCCTTAGGAAGTTCGGATAGCCCAAGGCATTAGTTACCCGTTAGCCCCCATGTTCTTAGGCCACTTATACTTTCAACTGGAACTTGTACATGCCGATGAGTTGGAAGGCAATTCTTGCTATATCATAACCTCATCTCCTCACCGTACTATGTTTCAAATATTTGTGTGAGAGCATTACAAGATTACTTTACCAAAGAGCAAAAATTTGTAGTACATCAAAGAGAAGTGACAAGGATCCTTAGAAGTCATAAAGGGACTGTGTGATAGTTTAATTGATGAACATCACATCATATTCCATTAGGTCAGTCTGAAACAGGTGGATACCAACCTAATGGAGTTGTTTGACTAGAAAGGCCATCTAAGTTGGCACTCCCCCAGAGGGTTAAGAGCCGGATTTTCCTATGATTCTGCTTTATCATCTCGTTTGATTTCCTCAGGGTATACGTTTGAGATGAGAACAGCATGGTGTATCTTGCTTGTGTAAGTACTATGTGGCTTCTAGTTCCTTCATTTGGGGATCCACAATATGCCTACTACCCTACATACTGAGTACTCATATAGTTCTGCTTCGATCAGGATGTTCCCCAGTGTTCAAGGATGTTGTTCCCTCCATTCCTTCTTGAGATCCATTGTTGAGACTTTAAGCTTTCTCTTACTGGTTGTGAAGGAGCCCCTAGGTCACTATGCCAAACTCTAAAAGGGCAGCTTTTGGATCCAGCAGTACCTATAGCTATTGGAGGAGGATCCATAAGTTGTTTTTGGATAATATTGGTTCAAGGAAGGTGAGGGTTGTCCCTGCTATAGATCTCCCTTCAGTTCCTTTGCTCAATAAGCATCTTTCGCTCTCTACTCCTAGCATTGTTTTTGGCACTATATGTAATAGAGTAGGCTTTGTGGAATGGCACCAATCCAAGGGTGGTTGGGTGTCATATGCTAATGACTTCCCATTTTCTTGGCCTGGTTATGAGATGGTGATTGGTTCCTCTTCCAGTGTCCTTATCAAAAAAGGAATAGTTAAAGAGATTGGTTCTGTAGCTTCTTCTAACAAAGGGAAGGGGAAAAAAAAGGTAAGAAAAGTGCTCGAAAAAAGTCAAAGGTTGAGAAGGACATTGGTGACACGGAGGTTGGCCAAGGTACTAAGAGTAAGAAGGTTTTCGCAACTTGGGTAAGGACATCACCCATACTTCTCCTTCCAAAATCAGAGTCAATACCAAGGTAGAGACTTCTAAATTTCAGACTCCTATTAGTTCCCTAAAAAGGACCTACTTTGTAGCTATTTCTTCACTAGCCCTCTTCTGTGATCCCTTGTTTATTTGAAGGATCCTTTGGGTGAACCCGTAGTAAGTAGAAGATGGATGTAGATCATGTAGAGAGAGAGAGAGAGAGAGAGAGAGAGAGAGAGAGAGAGAGAGAGAGAGAGAATGGCAAGACCTCATTCCCTTTTTTCTTGCTTTCCCCTCAATTGTTTTGCTTTCTTTCTTTTCTTTTGTTATTTGTTTTTGTATTCATATGTACATGTCCCTTTTGCAATCCAAGCGTACGGCTGATTATATGAGGGCGAAAAGTCCTTCCTTAAATTCCTTCGCTTGAGGAAGGACTTTCTCAAGTGAAAAGTCTTTCTTTCTCAGGCAAAAAGTCTTTCTTTCTCAACCATTTGGACTGTTTATCAAATTCCTTCGCTTTCTATCTCAGGTGGAAATTTCCCCTCCTCTCATTACGGAGGTGACACCAGAAGAAGTACCTATAGATCAACCTCCTACTACACCTGATGTAAGTAAAAAGATGGCAAGTGAGAAAGTTGTGAGAAGGACCGAGTGAGTCCTTACCCTACTACAACCAAGGATCCTGAACCTAAGTAGGTTTTCGACCATAAAGTGACCAAGGATTCTGAGCCTGAGCAGGCCTCTGATCCTAAAGCAACCAAGGATCTTGAGCCCGAATGGGTCCTTGACCCTGAAGTGACCTTGAAGTCCAGACCCTAAATCATAGGTATTGCTTCCTTCTTCCACTTCTAGGACAAGAGTCCCTATGGTTCTTGATACATGATACTCATCAGCTGGGCTCAGCTCATCGTAAAACATAGTTTCATCGAAGTTTACTTCACTTTGATTAAAAGGGCTAGGATTGGTATAAATCCTTATGTGCCTCCCATTCAATCTTCCCTTCACACACTGATGGTTTATTGATAGGATTAAATGATGTTTGTGGAGCCAAGGTCACCCCAACAGGATGTGATAATAAACTTTTGAATTAATCACATGAAACCGAGTCAAAACTACTATAGAGCCTACCTTGAGAAACAGCTACACGTACCTTTTAATAGATTCTACAGCTTCTCCAAATCCTGTAATTTCCATGAGCTTCCCCAAGATCCTCTTACCAGCCATGCCTATAGTTTCCAAAGTACTCAAAGCATTGAGGTTAAGTGAAACTCCTGTGTATATCAATCTCTCTTGATCTAGACACCATTTATGGTGGTTGTCAGATAGAGTGACCTTCAATGATTAGGGGTCCTTAGAAAACTACTAGGGGATCTCCAAGTGCTTTTCCCTTTCTTGTTCAAGGAGTGCATTTACGTTTGCTAGAGTAAGGTACTGGGGATTAGCTCCCCCTCCAACTGCTAATCTTCCCTCTAGTTAGGCCCTCTCTTTGTTAGCTAATGGAAGGACGTTATCTCTGATCTCTTAAGTCCTTCCTTCTTTGAGGAGACGGATCTCATATTGGAGGTCCTTCATCATCTCCACCATTCGAACAATGGGATCTAGTTCCACCGTCTCGTTCATTTGTTAAGAGGCAACTTCATTCCCCCCTACGAGCTCTGATGCCATGGGTGGCAAGTTGGTATCTTTACTATTCCTTAGTCTTGGAGCCATGCTTATGAAGGGACTACTTCTCCCCCTTCATTTTACCAATCCTAAGTGAAGTAACCTTTTTATGTGGGTTCCCATTTTGGATGGTTCCTAGGCCCAATGATGACAAGAATCCTAGGCCTTCAAGGATGGATGGTTGATTGTTGGTTGGACTGGGCTTGGCTCACCGCGACCTTATTGGGCCATTTTACGAACCAATCTGTGCACAAGACATGAATCCCACTACATAAATACACACACACACACACACATATATATAATACTGGTTGAGTGAATAATTAAGGAATAGTGAATGAAATGGATAGCAATTTGAGTGACAAAGATCCTCCATATAGAGTGGTATTATATTTTATTATATTAAATGTTCAAGTACATTAGATCCTACTTTGCTGGGATGTTCCACAAGGTTCAATAAAGTTTAAATATCATAGACTTGAGTAGCTCCACTTTGGCTTTCAAAACATATGAAGTTTGAATCCCTAACCCAAGTGACTCCTCAAGTGTTTGCTCCAGGACCTCTTTTTCCACATTGTCTTCATCAGATGAATCACCCAATCTCTCATAAGTTTGGAGAGTGCAGTCCAAGCTCTTAAGTTTGGAGAGAGCCAATGAGCTGTTCAATCTTGATTTCATCCAAATCTTTGCTCTCCTCAATGGTGATGACCTCAGCCCAGAAACTTTTGGGTAAGGATCTCAAGATCTTCCTCACCACTTTGGCGTCTTCAATCCTCTCCCCAAGATTAAGCTTGGCAATTACTGTCTCGTTGAGTCTCCCATAAAAGGAATCAAACAACTCATTGTTGCTCATTTTTCCTTCCTCGAATCAAGTAATGAGCATTTGAAGCTTGATGTCCTTGACCTTCTTGGTACCTTTGTAGGTTGTCTCAAGAATAGTCCACGCATCTTTGGCAGTCTTCACATGTGAAATCTTATGAAACTCATCAGTAGAAACATAATAGAAAATATCATTAATAGCTTTGCTATTGGCGTTTGCCAAAGCAAGAGCAGCCTTATCCCATTCGGATTTGGCTGTTATGGGTCTTACCCATCCATTCTCAACAGAATCTCACACCTTCTCATCAATAGCACAAAGAAAAGCACACATACATACTTTCCAAAATGCATAGTTACTCCCATCAAAATAAGGAGATGCGTTAAGGGGTTGAGATCTATCGATCTCACATGGGGTCTAGGATCACAATAAGATATTGAAATCCGACAAGTATACCTGCTCTAGTACCAATTGAAAGCTCGAATTTTTGCTAAAACCAAAAAGCTTGTTCAGACCCCTAATTAAAAATTACGTCTAGATTGCTTTTACTCTTCGAGAAGTGTTATCGAAGAGGAAATCGAATAACTTGGCGAAAAACCTCTCTGCGACCCTTCAAGTCGAAATTGATCTACTAGAGAATAAAATTGGAGTACATGAATACCAAAAGACACTCCAAGCCTAGTCTACCCCTATACTTGAATCCTTTAAGCTCCTGTTACCGACGAACTTCTTGGAGTCTTGTCTTCTCTAGCTTTCAAGATTCCGCAATTTAGCCTAATTACATCCACCAATAAATGGCTCCTTCCAATATTTCCCAATCGTACCAAAATCTCACTTGACACTCAAATGGGTGTAGTAAGTGTTTGGGCTAAGAACCTCTCAAGGATTTAGAGATGGAGAGGTAGGAGTTGAGAAAAACTATAAGGAAATGTGTAGATTATGGGTATAACAATCTCTAACTCTCAAGTGTATTTGCTAGGGTTTTCTCTCTGAAAAACACCTCTTACAATTTATGGGTAATGAGGGTGTATACAGTATGGGTAAAGGATTTGGTAAAGTAACACGACTTTTTGCCAAAACAGAATGTTTCGTGGGTATTTTGCGGGTTGGCCATTCTTGCGAGACACTAGCGAAACTAACAGCCTAACATGACTCTTCAATTTCCAGTCATGTGCTCTCGCGAGCTACTCACGAGCTAGTTGCGAAATCCACTAAGTCAACTTTTGAAACTTGATTCTTCACCGATCTTTCACACTCATCCCTTACAAATAAACCCACATACATACAGAGAAAAATTATTGATGAAATTACAATCAAATTTTGCACGGAATAAAGAGATTAAGTATAAGTTTTGAATAGTTGGGGAGGAATGTGAAACATACAGAAATATCAAGAAAATATTTTGTATTCTTCTTTTAATTTTTTTCTTTCCTCTTTCTCAAAGAACGAAAAGTATGTGATAATGAAAGTACCCAACTTTGTTTTATAAGATTCCAACTTGACGTGGATCGCTACGAGCAGGAGTCCAGCGAGTCCCTTTCAAATTAAGGAATATGTCCATATATTTTCCATAAAAACTTCCAAAAATCTTTGCCCAATTTTTCTTTTCCTATATGTTAATATGTGGGTTTGATTCACAGCTATTGATGAGGTCTCCACATCAGCTTTATCCATTATCAAACCTTGATCCAACATGATAGAAATTCTATAGACACACATTTTCACTTATTGCTCTCCAACATGCGTATGCACTACCTAATAACTCTCCAGCCTTTTCCTTTTCTTTCTTTGTTTTTTTTTTTTTGGTTGAAATTAACTTCTTCCTTCTTTCTTTCTTTCTTTCTTTCTTCTTTTTTTTTTTTTTTTTTTTTTTTTTGTACTATGTATTTTAATACATACACACATAGATAGAAAGAGAAAAGAAAGTCTCAAATCAACCATATATGCATAAACAGGGGTTGTCTTTTAAAATTCCAATACATGTATACATAAAGATGATAGAAAACTGTACAAGTTGCCTAGCAACTAGTCAATTGATAAGGCATGCGGACTTCATAAACAACATTTAATTAAATTGACAGATATTATCTCAAGGATGAAATTAAACTATAGGATGAAAAGGAAGGTCGTGAGTGTATATTTTCACAACCCACTGAATAGGGGTGTAAAACTGTAAATAAGCTAAGTTGAACGGAATAATAAGATAAATCACATGTTTAGTTTAGTTCATTTTTTCATGGAATAAATCAGAACTTGTTCATCAATCACTTTATTAATTTATTTATCCCCGTATATAGTAATCACCAATCACCGCATAACTAAGCTTTTTTCCTCCATAAAATATATGAGCTAATAATTAATAACTACATTATAACTGAAATTATACTATTTAAGCTAATTATATTGATTAATTTTTGTATAAGAACTTATATAAAAATTAATTTAATAACTCAGTATGGCTAAAAATTATATATAACTAGTTTGTATTTCCTTGAATGGAAAATAATTAGGTATTCTCGGAGTACCATGCGTACTCTCTTTTCTCACATGAATGATAGGTCCCACCATGAATTTAATTAGTGGGACCCACCATTCACGTGAAAGGAGGGAGTACGCATTTATGATAGTCCGAGAGTACACAATAATTTCCCTCCTTGAATATTCATAGGCGCATTAAAGATAAAATGCACTTAAATATACATACTAATTTCTTTTTCACATTTTTTTTTTTTTTGAGAAAAATTTCTTTTTTACATAAGTTATATAAACTAGTATGTAACCTATGCTACCACACAAGAATGGATATAATTTAATAAAACAATGGAAATAAATATATTGCATTTTATTATTTAAGTGATACTATTAGTTTTGTTTTTATTATTATTTATTAATCATAATATTAGTCATGTTTAAAAGACTTAGTTTATTTATATTTAACAAAACTTATCATTATGTAATTTTTTAACAAATATTTTTATCATACAAAATTCTAATGAAAGAATGCTACATAGACATATATATTCAAGGTTGATTCATACACGGTACATATAGCTATAATTAAGTTGCCTTATCACAATCTATTTTTAGCAAAATATTTTAATCAATTAAATATGAATCTTATAACGTACATCTCATAATAATATATAACAATAGAATACGTGAATTTCATAAAAAAAAATTAATCAATTAAAAATCACTAAAATTATGAGCATAAAACATAAAGATAAACAAATAAGATAAGTACTAATTCCTTAAAAGAAAACTTACAGTGAGTTGAGAAAACTACGCAAATAATCTTTGATTTTTGAAGAATAATGAGATTGCAACTTCCTTTCGATAGAGATTCATGCTGATAACGTGTTATGAAAAAGAAAAGAAACATGCAACATCAATGATAGGAAAACAAAACAATTTTATACTTCAACAATAAAAATTACTAACAAAAAAGGAAAGAAAGTATAGGCAGATGAAAGAAAATAAACATGGAACATCAATTATAGGAAAACCACAAAATTATATAATTAAACAATAAAAAATTTACACAAAACTGTGACCATGAAAATTGTAAAGACAAGTACAATCGGAACATCTAGAAAACCTCTTCTTATATAAGATACAGAAATATTCGAATATACGCATCATTGATATCGAGAGATTCTTCTAAAATTCCATAGCATTGATTGAAGAAGAGGGGAGCTGTATATTAAGGTGCTTAAATTGGTGTGGAAAAGGGAGGTGAACCTGAAAATACATGGGTGTAGAAAAAAAAAAAAAAAAAAAAAAGCACATCGAAATTACAACAGATGAAGGAAATTTAGACTCCAATTTCATATTTACATTGACACGTGGCACAATATAAATAGAATTCTAATTTAGAATTACAATTGGAGTTTCTCTTTGCTTTACCTTTTGTATGTATGTGTATATATATATATATATATAGATTAAAACCATTGACCTTTGTTTTTGAATTATTTCTAAGTCTTGAAAACATGACGTAAGGATATCATTTGATAGAGTATGAAAATTATTCAATTTTGATTAAGAGTGAAAATTTTTTGAGACAACCAACAAACATATGGGATTCTATCAAAAAAATAAAATAAAAAACAAACATGTGGGAAATGACTTGCTTAACCCACCTTTTTTGGTCATTTTTTTTTTTTTAAATGGATTGAAATAAGTTGTTTATGTGCCAACCCAATAGAACTTGTTACTGTTATATTTTTCGCTTGCTAGTTTCTCTGTTAATAAGAAAGTTGGGCTCTCCATCTTCTCTTAGAGTGTAGAATTTTATGTCCCTTCTTACAAAGGTGAATTTATCCTCTTGAAGCAACATGCTTACCTCTTGAGCTAGTGGGTTTTTCTTTTGTGGATTATAGGGAAACAATTTTATTTTAATCATTCTCTTCTCATCCTTTCATTGAAAAACCATGGATGACTTGACAAGATCGTGGGGTAATCTCTCATTTGAGAAAGAGAGCTCTGGTCTAGTCCTTCAAAAGTACCAAAGGTCTAATGAGTTTTTTCCTAGTGGCAAAGTTATTAACAACACGAGTGCCAAATATGGATGCTGTGAAACTATTGGTGAAGTAACTCGGTCGATAGGAGCTAACACAGAGGATGGTGGCAGCTTCATTTAGGTCGAGGTGATAGTAGATATTACTCAACCGTTGTGTTGAGAGAGATTGATTACACTAGAGAGTGGAGAAAAATCCTAGGTGGTCTTCAAGTATGAACGTTTGCCCAATCTCTGCTATTGGTGTGGCTGTTTGGATTAAGATGACAAGGATTGTGACATCTGGATTGATAGCAAGGGAACCATAATCATAGGGTGGCTCATTCAAATATGGAAACTGAGGATTTAGGGGAGGCATTGAATTCATATATGGTTATAATTACAAAAGGCTCCACAGTTACGCAAATTAATTCTCCATCCTCAGTTACATTTCCAACTTCAGAGGAATTAATCCCACTAAATCCAGCTCCAATAAATTCCAACGTTACCAATTTCGATATTAATTTCCTTTCTAAGCTGGCCGAGATTGATAAGGATATTCATCAATTTGATTCCAACACAACCATGGTTACAGAGCCCACCTCATAGGACGGTTCCTTAGCAATCAATTTAAACCCCATTTATCTAATGTGGCAAACTGACCTATAGAGGATCCCTCCCCCAATGTTTTACATGTTTTTTCAAACACAAACACTACTACTCAGAACTAGAACAAGCATGGGTCGTGGAAGAGGATTACTAGGCCTGAAGACAAGGAAATTTATCTGAGTCGTTGAGGATTTGGTGTCACCAGGGAAAAGAAATAGGGATGCAAATGAGTTCCCACTTGAGCTACCTAATAAAAAAATTCAAGTTTCAATGGTGGGTGGGACATCTTCATGTATATTGATGGAGGCTATTGAACAGCCCTACCAAGAGCAATGAGTATTTTAGTGTGAAACTATCATGGGCTTGGGAACCCATTAACAAGGAAAAAGATTGGGCAACTGATTCTAGCAAAAGACCTCTTTGTTGTGTTTATAACTAAAACATGGGCAGACAAAGCAAGGCTAGGTTGGGTTCAATGAAGTATTGATTTTGAAAATAGGTGAGAGGTGGAAAGAAGTACTTGCGGGAAGGAAGGGTGGTTTGGTTCTTTTTTGGAAATCCTCAGATAACCTAACCGTGGATGATTCTTGCAAATACTATAGCGATGCTTACATTAGTAAAGGTACTGATGAGGAATGGTGATCCATTGGATTCTATGGGGAACCAGAAATTCGTAGATAGTCAGAGGCATGGGATAAATTACGTAATTTGAATGTTCACAATAATACTCCCTGGTTGTATGCAGGGATTTCAACGATATACTGAAACAAGATGAAAAATTGGGAGGGGTGATGCATAACCATAATCAGATGCAGCTTTTTTGGAATGTTATAGATGAGTGTGGTTTTCTTGATTTAGGCTTCATTGCATAAAAGTTCACGTGGAGTAGGCCTTTCATAAATGGCCATTCAATATAGGAAAGGTTAGATAGCGGCTTTGCTACCAATAGTTGGTTCCTTAGAGTTCAACATCTCCACTGTGATTCATCGGATCACTAACATATTCTTATTAATCCTATAGGTCTTGAGATTTGTCAATGAAAAAAATTAGTTTACTTCGAAGAAATGTGGCTCTCAGATAATCAATGTGGGGAAACAGTGGAAGTGGCATGGAGAAATTGCTTCAACCCAAACTCAAATAGAGAAGTACTAATAAAATTGATCAGTGTGGTAAGGACCTTGCTTGGTGGAACCAAAACTGCTTTGGCAGTGTACAAAGTGAGTTGGAAAGGAAGAAAAAATTTCTTGTCCAAGTGGAAGCCAATGCTAGAATGTGGAACTAGCGATCTTGTGTCTTGTGGGTCAAGCAAGGGGACAAAAACACCAAGTATTCATAGCCATGCCACGTAACACTTCCGGAAAAATACTATTCTTGGTGTTAAGGACAATGCTGAGGTTTGTAGTGATCAACCTAATGGTGTAGCTATAATCCTATTAGAATACTAGCAGAAGCTATTTACTTCCTCAAGGTCGAACCCCTCAATTAGTGCGTTGGAGAAGATTCCTCATTTAATCACGAAAAACATGAACAGCCAGCTTTTAAATGCTTTCCTGGAAAGTGAAGTGATAATGACTTTAAGAAAAATGGCCCCACTTAAAGCTCCTAGACTAGATGGAATGCCACTGTCATTTACCAGAACTTTTGGTTGACGGTTATTAGGAATATTACTTAAGCAGTTCTCTCTTAGCTCAACTCAGGTACATTAACCAATTCAGTTAACCATATATACATTACTCTGTGAATGAGTTTCGTCCCATAAGTCTATGTAATGTTATATACAAGATTTCCTTTAAAGTTTTAGTGAATAGGCTGAAAAAAAAAATTTACCCTATAATATAACATAGCATCAGTCAGCTTTTGCTAAAGACCGCCTTGTTTTTGACAATATTCTTGTATCATTTGAGATTTCACACTGTATGAAAAAGTATAATTCAAGTACTACTAGCTATATGGCTCTCAAACCTAACATGAGCAAAGCCTATGATCGGGTAGAATGGTGTTTCTTGGAGGATCTCATGAGAAAAATGGGATTTAATGAAAGATGGACTGGGTTGCTTATGATATGTGTGAAGACAGTTACCTACTCAATTCTTGTAAACGGTGAGCAAAAGGTGGTAATTCGACCAACTAGAGAGATTAGGCAAGGAGATCCTCTCTCTCATTTTCTCTTCTTGTTGTGTACTGAAAGCCTACATGGAATAATTAACCAAGTTGGTAGAATGGGTGAGATTAACAAATTTTCTCTTTGCAAAAGAGGGCCTAAATTAACTCATTCTTTATTTGCAAACAGTAGCCTTTTATTTTGAAAGGAAAATTTAGAGGAGTGTGGGATGGTAATGTTGGAAAAATTGGTTTTGCATCTCATACAAAACCCACAGCAGAAGTAACACAAGGATCTACTTCATTCATGAGAGATAACATATAACCCTAAATTCTAGAACAAAGAAGAGAAAGCGTACCTTGATGCAGTGAAATTCAAAAACAAAACTTAAGAATACCTGCAATCTTCATCCCAATTCCACATGGTGCTCAAGATGAGTGGTCTCTCAATCAATTCTTGTGTACATTGATTTTCCTTTGGAAAAGTGTATTTCCAAGATCCTAAAGAGAAAAACTATTTTCTCTTCTTTTAATCATACGTACATTATAACTACCTTAGCAGTTACTTTATTTAATAACTTTTCTTAAATAAATAACTGATTATCTAATTGGGTTAGCCTTTGAGCCCGCCCATTTGAACTTAAGTGTGTGGTTTGGAATGGGACCAAAGGGATTAATAAGGCTCTAACTCCAATGGGCCTCAGACTTATTTGTCAACTCTTGACAGGCCTAAAGTTACAATTAATTATGTAACAAGTACAACTATGGAAATATAATTGCACTCTAGATCTTATTAATAAATTATATCCCAAGACTCTAATATGATATCATTTGGCCCCTCCATAAAATATCCATAGTGAACAAAGTCATAATGAACTGTCACTTTGTAAACAACTATTTTATTCCTTGAGTACCCAATTTAATCTTTTAGTTATTCATATTTATGAAATCTAATTTCATAAAATATAAAATTTAGTAATTATATACTAAAGTGGCCAGTCCTAAATAACCAATTTTCATTAAACTTATCTCAAGGGGATATTTCATGTCTCTATAGAATGAGATTATGGATTCCATCTTGAGAATATGTGTTCACTCAACACTGCCTGTGGTTACCCAACATATTGAGATTTTGACCGTCAAATTAGATTTCACTCTTGATATATCAAAGTAACCTACATTTCATGATCAGGTTCACTATCCTCTTAGGATTAAGAGTCCATGAATTTAAAAGTCGTGAGATTAATTATTCAAGTGACAATTATTAATTGAATAATTAATCTCATAGCAATCATGTTTAATATGTCTTACACACTTAAAGCACATCAACACATCAACTAGAAGTCTCCACTCATCTGATCAAGACAAACCATCTTAGTTGATGTATTATAGTCTCCGCAAAGGAAATGCCCTATTTCATCACTAACTACGAACTATATTTTAAGTTTACAAGAAACTTGTGATTTATGTCTTCTGTAACTAAATCACATACAATGCATCACACATATTATGATAATGTCCAGTTCGTTCATATATATATGTCTCATATAATTAAGCAATTTAATTATTCATAACATGCTAATAAATTGGATTTTAGCGCATAAATCCTAACAATCTCCCACTTTCCCTTAAAGACAATTTTGCATATATCTGACACTTATTTCTCTTTAGAGTAAATCATATACTCTAAGGCAAGGTTTGGAAAAATGTTTCAGTTAGATTCATTGCATAAATTATCTTTTCTACTACTACATCCCACGTAATCATATCTCTCCAATGAGATAATACTTACGCTTAATGTGTATCTTTACCGTTTAGGATGAACACATATCTTGATGTAAAATTTCATGAATCACAATCAAACTACAAGTTAGTGTTGTGTAACCAGTAACTATCAAATCCTCACTTTGGTGGATAAGCATATAATCTCCTGTTCTCCTAAGATACTTAAGTATATGCTTTACAAGCACTAACTTAAGTAATCCTGTATTTAATTGATATTTGCTTACCATGCCTACTACAAAATAGATACTTGGTCTAGCATATAGCATAGCATATTTGAGACTTTCTATTAACATTGTAAGGAATCGTCTTCATATGCTGTTACTTTTTATATGTCTTAGGACTATAGTCCTTTATAAAGGAACTTCAAACTTAAAAGGTAGGAATCCTTTCTTGAAGTATCACATACTATAATTGGCTAGAATCTAATCTATTTAAGCAGTTTGAGATAGACCCAACATCCTAATTTATGAATCTTACCAAAGTTTAACTCTTAGGATGTGATTGGTCTCACCCAAGTACTTCATATCAAACTGGTCTAGATAACAAAAACTCTATTGATGACAATATCTATACATCATTCTACATGATTAAAATATCATCATTATACAATAAGATATTTATTACTCTATGTAGCTTTTACACACTTAAGGCTTATCACTACTTGATCAAAATTAAAAAATTTAATTGCTCAATCAAAGATGATATTCTATGATCTAGATGCTTGCTTTAGCCCATAAATGGACTTTAAGAAACTTGCATACTAAATATAATTGGTTCTTTGCTATGAACTAGTCTAGCTACATCATGTATATGTCTTTTTCAAGATTCCTATGAAGAGAAGCTTTCATGATATTCATTGCCATATTTCATCTAAATGAAATATAATGGATAAGAGAATCTAGATTGAGTCAAACATGACTATTGGTGAAAAAACCTTTTCATAATCGATTCATTTCTTTTTGAATAAATCTTTTTTGCCATTAGTCTTAACTTTGAAGGTTTACACCTTCTAATCTATCAATCTCATTTTCTTGTAGACCTATTTAAAACAATAGGCTTAATGCCATTAGGCACCTTTAAAAGTTCTAGACTTTAAATAGAATCTAATTCTATTTACATAACCTTGATCCAGTAATTCACATCCATATCATTTATTGCCTCTAAGTAGAAGCAAGGATCAAATTCATATCATTATAAGATGACTTCACAAGTTTATCCTAAAAGTATGAATTTATCATGTAATTTTATAATCCTTCCATTATGATATGGTACTAGTGTACTAGCTATCTATAGAATAATGTCTTGTGGTGTATCTAATACAACCATCTCATTTGTAAATATATCTTATAGTTGTCCTACAATAGATTCTGACATTTTTCTTCTAGAACAATTCTATATTTAGCTTTAAGATTATTCGTAGTCATTATCTAGTCATATTTCTATGTACTAGTCATTTTTCTTCTAGAACAATTCTATGCTTAACTTTGTATTTGTACTTTACAAACACCTTGTCATCTTTATGACTACTAAAATAATCTTCCGCAATTCCTTTTGGATACCCATCATAAACATATACTTTTCTACCTTTTGGTTCTAATTTGTCAGACTTCCTTTCTAGCACAAGTGTTGGACATCTTCAAAAGTGAAAGTATCATATTCTAGGTTTTTCATCCAATTCATAATTTGACAAATGTCCTAGGAACAAACGTTTGCAATCAATTTTAGAAAATGCATAGTAATAATTAGAGTATATCTCCAAAAGAAATAAGTAAATAAAAAAATTTATCATGTACTTTACCATTTCTAAAGGAGTCTTATTCCACCTTCATGTATGCACTAACTTAAAAAAGTCATTGAAACTATAGTACTTTACAATAAAGGAGCCATAGGTCATATTATCCTCTAAATAGGATTCGTAGACTGGGAATATAACGAAAACTAATGGTTCTAAAAGCCTATCTTTCACCAATCTTGAATATCATTTAGATTGATAAGACCTATACTTAAGTACCAAAGCATGCAATACTATAGGCTGGAAACTTTCTCTTTAAAAGTAAAACATGTAAACTTCCATCAAGATTATAATTATGGACAATGCATAGCTTTACCATAATAGAACCTTTTGGTCGTTCTTTTGAGTCTAATTTCCTTTTTGGCAACTCCTAGGGCAAATAGCTAGCCCAACTTTTTGGAATTATCATTCTACTTCTCACCACCTTACCTTTTGGTTGAGGCTTAGAAGTTGAATTAAATGATATTAATCATGGCCTTAGCTTTGGGATGTCCACCATTGCGTAGAACTCACTTATCAGCTCAGATAATAAAAAAAAATTATCTATTTTCAAAACAATCTAAACTGATCAAATGGTTCTAACAAGGACTCGTGGACAATATCCATATGAGATTAACAATTAATCTCTATATCTAAGAATTCCAATTCATTTAAAGATGAAAATATTTACATAAAATGACATAGAATTGTAACTCCTTAAGCCTTTCTTAGAACTCAATATGATTTATATCAAATATTGCTTAGTAGCTTAATATTTCATAAGAAACATCTCATTTAGACGTAATATAAAGTCTAAACCGAGTGCTAACATTTGCATCTCATGTTGTAGCACAATTGAGATAGATGCCAATGTAAGATTTTAGCATCTCAATGAGACTATGATCGCATCATAAGCTATCTTCCAAAAAATGCATCATTTATTGGAAATTATGACAATGCTATATCGAAACATATTTATATACTTCAGCTCCTTTAACCACAATGTCCAAAATTGTTTCTTAGTCAATGTGATTCAATTTAAAATAGTAGGTAGAGAACAAAAATTTTATGACAACTTTAATTTGAGACTATGAACATAATTACAAGGACATTGTGAATTATAAGGACATCTCAGCTACTACTAGTATGCAGTTTTCTTTCTTTCTTTTGTTTTAAAGTTAATAAGCACGTTGTGAATTGTTTTTATTAACAACTAGTTGCTAACCCATGCGATGCACGGGATAGTTAAATGAAAGGATAATCAACCAACCTCACGTATAAAAAAAAAGCTAAAAGAATTAGTGAGAGACTGATTTGCCCACCAAGAATTTAAAAGAAAGAAAGATTGAGAAAGAAAAAGAAAGTGTAATGTTACATTAAAAGTGTAATGTTGGAAACTAAAACAACATTAAAAACAATGGGGAAACTATTTGCAAAGAGGATTGCAACCTTCATATGTTTACTTGGCTCAAGGCCAAAATTCAAATTCAATTTTGCAAAAAAAAAAAAAAAAAAGAAAAAAAAAAATACAACAGTCTCACTACACAAATCCACTTGTTGCTCTAATTTATTTTGCAAATCATACGCTATCAATAATTTCAATAAACATTATTGCTAAATTTGCTGTTTATTGAAACAAACTTGATGTAAAGCTTGATGTAAGGCCAACATTTTCTAGGGGTTCAACAAATACATTTTTAGCATTTTGAAAAGATGATTGAGAAATAGCTTTTGAAACTCAAACATTTTTTTATAAAGAATATGCACAAATTGTGAATGGTTTTCATGTATATAGCTAATTTAAAAAGAAAAAAAAAATGTGTCAACAATCAAATTATTATTAAGTAATTATTTGTATTTATCTCAAAAGTCATACCCCTATATAAATACATTAACTATTTTATATATATATACATATATATATATATATATATATATATATTATAGCCTATTATATACTATATTGGATTATGTATAACATTCTTTCTCTCAACAACACAGTAAAACTTTTCAAAAAAAATAAAAAAAACAATTGGTAAAACTTTAAACTAGACAGCCACAAGTTTCATTTTTATTTTTTTAATGAAATCAATAGACAGCCACACGTTTAGAAGTCAAGGAACTTAAATTGTTGAAGTAAAGCAGTAGGTTTATATAGCACACAGTTTCTCAAAAGTCAAAAGAAAAACAACAAAAGCAATAAACCACTTAGCAATAACTAAACAAAGTGCGAGGGGGATATATACTAATGGTGCTAGCTTGGACTAGAGCTGGAATTGAGAGGACGACCACAGACATGCAGTGAGCAACTAGTAGTGCAAGTGCACAGCACAGACAAAGTAATGTAGTTTAATTTGTTTGTTTGTTTTTCTTTTTTTTTTTAAATAATGATCTAGGATGATTTAGAATGTATGACTTGAGGCTTTTGTGTGTTAGTATTTAGAGGGCCACAAATTAAAGGATTTATCAAAGATATTGGGGTTTCATTTTTCTAAAATTATCGGGTTAAAGTTAAATAGAGACAGTGGCAGAGATACAAACTTGATGGCTATGGTGGCTGACAGTGACGGCAACGGACAACAATGGCTATGTCATGGGTGGGAAAGAGAGAATAAAATTGGGGAAGGTGTTTGGGATTTTCAATTACTTTTTGGAAGAGATTTGTTTTTGTGTTTGACAAAAAACCTGTAGGCTATAGTCAGGTTTGTCAAAGGTTTCATGTAGTATTTACTATTTAGTTTTTTTTTTTTTTTTTTAATAAATAAAAATGATGATGTGAAAAATGTGGGACTTTGAGAGGCTTTGGTTCACACACACACACACACACACACACACACACATATATATATATATATTGACGAGGATAAAATTAAGGTAGACAGATGCGTTCAATCAAACCTGCCATAGGCAACGATACTGGGATAATGGATGATCAAAACATAAGGAGAAGATGATGGATTAATGCATCAAACAAAGAATATATAAGAAAGATTGATCCTCTATAATGGACAGAATACCAAGACCACGTGGCATCTACATGGCTTAAGTGGTCTCCAAGGAACCCTAAATGGAAATGTCTTGCACCCTAAGTGGTCACCAAGGGAACACGAAGGGTCGGAGGGCAGCAATGCCCCAAGCAGACAATAGCAACAAGATACAAGCCGTCCATCCACCACAAATACTGCTCCACCATACATGGTCACCGAGATGCAGGTGATGAAAGAACCAATGGACTTCATGATGAACGCCCTCAGAGGACAAGTGTTGAGCGGCCTTGGCAAGTTGGTCCATCAAACGGATTCACCCTTCACTACATCTGTCACATCTTTCCTTCATCCACTGAAGTTACGTATGCCGTAGGTAGAGACCTATGACAAATCTAGGGATCCCTTAGATCACCTAGAGTCTTTCAAAACCCTGATGCACCTGCAAGGCATAGCAAATGAGATCATGTGCAGGGCCTTTCCCACTATGGGGACTACAACACTCACCAGGTCCTTGTGGATAATGGGAGCTTTATTGATATCCTCTACTACCCAGCGTTCCAGTAGATGAGGATTAAGAGAGAACGACTAGTTCCAACTAATGCGCCACTTGTTGAATTCGGAGGAACAAGAGTATACCCCCTCGATGAGGTCACTTTGCCTGTAACTGTTAGTGATTACCCTTAATAGATTACCAGGGATGTTACATTCCTGGTTGTTGACTATTCGTCCACTTACAATGCCATCTTGGGCCGTCCTACCCTTAACTCATGGAAGGCCGTAACTTCAACTTACCACTTGATGATCAAGTTCCCTATTGAGGAGATTAAGTAGTGGCGCATAAGTGCTATATTGCCATGTTGAAGATGGACATTCGTTTACAAACCATGTGTATAGAAGAACAGGGAAGGGTGACAGAGCCCATGAAGGGGTTAGAAGAGGTACTTCGTGATGACTCTAGGCCTGAGTGAATGACTAGGATCGGTACTCTCACTAGCATACTAGTTCATTAAGAACTCACAGAATTTCTAAGGGAGAACTGGGACGTCTTCACCTGGAGCCATGAAGACATACCTGAAATTGATCCTTTGTTCAGAGTTCGCAAGTTGAATGTATCGTCCTTTTTTTCTCCCATCCATTAGAAGAAACGGGTGTTCGCGTAAGAGCGATACAAGGCCATAGTAGAAGAGGTTCACAAATTACAGGAAACAGAGTTCATACGGAAGTACACTACCCCGACTGTCTGGCCAACGTAGTGATGGTCAAAAAGACCAACGGGAAGTAGAGGATGTACATGGACTTCACGAACTTAAACAGGGCATGCCCCAAGGACAACTACCCACTTCCGTGGATTAACATCTTGGTAGATTTGACAACAAGACACTAGTTCCTGAGCTTCATAGACGCATTTTCTGGTTACAACTAGATCAAGCTAGACAAAGCTAACCAAGAGAAGACTTCATTCATCACTAACCAGGGTCTCTTCTACTGCAAAGTAATGCCATTCGAACTCAAGAACATGAGTGCCACGTATCAAAGGCTGATGAACAAGATGTTTGCACATTAGATTGGGAGGAACATTTAAGTCTATATGGACGACATGTTGGTAAAAAGCCAACAGGAAGACGACCATTTGGACGACCTTAAGGAAACCTTTGATACCATTCGCTCTTACAACATGAAGCTGAATCTAAACAAATGCGCATTTGGGGTGACGGCCAAAAAATGCTTGGGGTTTATGGTATCCCGAGGTCAACCCGGATAAGATACGGGAAATAATGGAGATGATGCCGCCAGCAAACATCAAGGAAGTGCAAAACCTCAATGGCAAAGTAGCTACACTAAACAAGTTCATCTCAAGAGCAATGGAAAAATGTTTGTCCTTCTTCTACACTTTGAAGAAGTCATTTGAGTGGACAGTTAAGTGTCAGGAAGTGTTCGAAGACCTGAAAGGATACCTGTCCTTCCCACCGTTGTTGAGTCCCTCCAAACCAAGGGAAGAATTTTTCCTCTATCTAGCCATCTCCCCGGCATTTGTTAGCGCAGCCTTAGTTAGAGAAGAAGACAGGGTACAAAAGCCTGTATACTACACTAGCTGGGCACTCGTAGGGGCAGAGGAGAGGTACCTCCCAATGGAGAAGCTCGCCTTCCTGTTAATGACTACGGCTCATAAGCTCAAGCCATACCTCCAGGCCCACACTATGGTTGTCCTAATAGACAAGCCTCTACGGAGAGCAATGAGCAGCCTGAAGCCACTAGACGGATAGTGCTATGGGCAATTAAGTTAAGTGAATTTGACATACAATATTGCCCACGTACGGCCATGAAGGGGTAAGTTGTTTCTGACTTCATTACAGAAGGGGTAGGAGCACCGCCTCAATAGAGTATCCACATGGACATGTTATCCAATTGATAGGCAGACAAAGCTGGTATAGTACTCCATTCCCAAGAAGGGGACAAGATCAAATGCATGGTTCGACTCTATTTCCCTACAAGTAATAGTAGAGTGGAGTACGAAACTTTAGTAGCAAGGCTAGATCTCACCAAAGTAGCAGGAGCCACAAATGTGGTCGTATATTGCGACTCTTAAGTAGTCACGAGTCAAGTAAATGACAACTACGAGTGAAAGGGTGAACGAATGAAAAAGTACTTTGAGTAAGTGAAGAAACGAACGAACAACCTTTAAGCAAAGTTTGTTCAAATCCCAAGGGAGGAAAATGAACAAGCGGATTGTCTTGCCAAGACTGCATCAGCAAAGCGTATGCATATCCCAAGTTAAGTACTATCCTTTGTCCAAATCTCACCACTAATAGACGACGTCAGTGTGCAGGAGATAGGTTTTGAGAACAACTAGACTACACCATTAATCTCCTACCTAAAAAACGGCATGCTACATAAAGGTAAGGAGACTACAAGGAAGTTAAAGATTCAGGTAGCACGATTTGTGCTAATCAAAGACATCTTACACAAAAGAGGCTTCTCCCACCCATAACTAAGGTGTCTTAGTTCCAAGGAGGCAGACTATGTCATGAGAGAAATCCACGAGGGAATCTGCGGAAACCATTTTGGATTATGATCTTTAGTGCACAAGCTGGTACCGGCAGGATATTACTGGCCTACCATGCAAAAGGATACCCATGCATAGGTCAAAACTTGCCACAAGTGTCAAAGGTATGGCAAACTCATCAGACAACCAATAGAGGAGATCACTCTAATAACGGCCCTATGGCCTTTCGCTCAATGGTGGTTGGATATCATGGGCCCGTTCCCAACAATAATCAGATAGTTAAAGTTTCTAGTAATTGGCATACATTACTTCACCAAATGGGTGGAGGTTGAAGCCTTGGCCACCATCACGGAGAAGAACGTATGAAGCTTTGTATGGAGGAACATTATTTGTAGGTAAGGTATACCTAGAGTACTAGTCTCAGACAACGGGAATCAGTTCGACCATAACTTGTTAAGCGATTTTTGCTCGCAATTAGGGATCAAGAATCATTACTTCTCACCCGTCTACCCTCAGGCCAATGGAAAAGTTGAGGTCACGAACCGATCCTTGCTCAAAATCATTAATACTCAGCTCGAAGGGGCAAAGGGTATATGGTCGGAAGAGCTAACAAGCATCCTATGGGCATACAGGACAACGACAAGAACACCTATAGGAGAAACACCGTTTTGACTAGCGTACTCTAGGGTTAGACATAGAGATTTCCGAGTTAGAGATCTCGTCTTGAGAAAGGTGATAGGTGCCACAAGAGACCCTTCCTAAGGAAAGCTAGGACCTAATTAGGAAGGACCCTACAAGATCGCTTCATGGCAAAGGAAAGGAACTTACCACCTAGAGACGCTAGACGGGCAAAAGTTACATCACTCATGGAACATGGAGCACCTGAAGAAGTACTACCGTAGACAAGGGCACAGACAACGAGATTCCTCATTTCTAGTTTATTTCCTTTTAGTTAATTTTTACTATTAACGATACTTTTTAAGCCTGAGTGGCAGTTTTTCATTCTTCAAGAACAATTTCTACAAGCGTATTTATCACAATAAGAGGAGTTAGTCAGATATCATGTGTATATTTACAAAACTACGTCTATAATTATTAAGTCCATAAGTAGATGAGTTCATCCCAAGGGATGATATAAATTTATTAAGTCCACAACTGGATGGGTTCATCCCAAGGGATGATTTGAATTCATTAAGTCCAAAGTGGATGAGTTCATCCCAAGGGATGATTTAAATTTATCAAGTCCACAAGTGGACGGGTCCATCCCAATGGATGATTTGAATTTATAAAGTTCACAAGTGGACAAGTTCATCCCAAGGGATGATTTGAATTTGTTAAGTCCAAAGTGGATGAGTTCATTCTAAAGGATGATTTAAATTTATCAAGTCCACAAGTGGATGGGCCCATCCCAATGGATGATTCGAATTTATAAAGTTCACAACTGGACGGTTTCATCCCAAGGGATGATTTAAATTTATTAAGTCTACAAGTGGACGGGTTCATCCCAAGGGATGATTTGAATTTATTAAGTCAAAAGTGAACGGGTTCATCCCAAGGGATGATTTAAATTTATCAAGTCCATAAGTGGACGAGTCCATTCTAAGGGATGATTTGAATTTATTAAGTCAACAAGTGGACGGGTCCATCCAAAGGGATGATTTCACAGTATCAAGTCTAAGAGTGGACAGGTTCATCCCAAGGGATGATTCAAATTTATTACGTCCACAAGTGGACGGACCTATTCCAAAGGATGGTTTTAAATTAGTTACATAAGTGAACGGGTTCATCCTAAGGGGTTATACAAGACTATCCAGTCCTTAAGTGGACGAATCTATTATTAAATCCACGAGTAGAAGGGTTCATCCCAAGGGATTCCTTGAAAATACCAAGTCCCTGAAAGGACGGGTTCATTATTAAGTGCTTAGAGAGGATAAATCTATTACAAAATATACCATCAAAATGCAAAGTTTAAAGTGGACGGAAGCAAAAAAGTGAATAGGTGAATTTGCAAACATATATTTTCAGACATACAATCAAAATTCAAGCGACAGATACCAAATCATTATATGAAAAGGGCCCATAAAGGGTAGTAGTCTACATGCAAGGCCTAAACAACAATAGCCAACCGAAAAAATAGCAAGAACATTGTCCTCCCAAAAGTTCTTTACAAATAATAATAATAAATAAATAAAAAGAAGATAATCAACTTTGGATTAGTCAGGGTCTCTCTATCTTTCTCTTCAGTTGTTTAGTTCCCACCAAGTGGACTAGCCTCATCAGGTTTGACTTAATCTTCAAAAGGAGCACTCTCTTCGTCATGTTGAAGGCCAAGAGTGGTGTCATCTGCAAATAGCTCATTGGTATCTTCTTAATCAACAGGATGGGCTGGGGTCTAGCCTTAGGCGTCGATAGAGATGTGGGACAGGTCCAAATCTGGGAAGGATGCCTTAACTTAACAGAGGTAGTCGTCAAAGCCGTTGGCAAAGGAGCCACCTAATTCATACTCCTTTATCACATCCTCCTTACCCCCGACGAAGCTTCTCCTTTGACTTGGAAATCTCATCCTTCTTGTCCTTGAGCACTTTTTTCAGCACTTCTGTCTGCTTCTCGGACTTATCCAGGAGCTTTTTCATTAGGTCAAGCTTATTTTCCTAGACCACCTTCTAGGCCTTCAACCCCGCCTTCGTCGCATTCGCCTTCACCCTCACACAATCCACCACTGTCTCCTGAGACAGGTAACGGTTCATTAGATCCTTTATCATGAGCACCCCCTATAAGAATAAAAACCAAAGGTTAGAAAAATATAGACAACATGACGGAAAGGAGAGAAGGATGGATATACATACCAATGCAAGGCAAAAATGACTCGTCTCGCCCATGGCCTTTATTGCATGGTTTTTGATGCTGGACGAAAGCTGCTTGAGTGCATACCTTAGTCCTCATCAAAAAGGATAGGGCGTTCTTCACTGACAGGACCCTGACCCGTCATAAGCCCTTTGCCTTTCCTTAGACAAAACGGAGGAGGCAGCCTTTTTGCGTCAGGATTCTCTCCAACAGCTGACCCTGCTACCACCTTAGGTTTGTGGGGGAGACGGTCAATCTTGTCTGGCGATTTCCTCTTTGTGGATGAGTTGATCGGACCCATTCCTTTGGGAGGCAAGCTTCCCTCCTGCTTCTTTCGCGTAGCAGCTTGTTGTTTGATGAAAGCCCTCCTCTTGTCGTCTTCCATTTCTGCATCAAAATGGTCTGAAAGAAAGAATTAGGTAAATTACTATAAATAAAAGAAAAAGCAAAAAGTAGAGGACTTACGTTTGTGTGCTTAACTATCGTAGCGGCGGGTAGTAGTGGTAGGTTCAAGATTGTCACAATACTAGTGGATTATGTCCAAGGTAACAAGCTTTGCCCATGTCCTCTCTGCCAATTTGATCTTGAAGATTTTTTCCAAAAAACTCTATTGCTCCAGGGTCACCTCTGGATGGTCTAGCTGCAAAAAGGGGACGGTTAGGCCAACACGACAAATAATAAGAAACAAAATTTAGACCAAACGAACGCCTACCAGAAGGAGGCATTATACCCCAAGTTTTGTCCACAGGCATGTACTCCTAATTGTTAGGGTGACACATCCAGTCGTCCCCTTGAATGAAGAAGTACTGGTTCTTCTAGTTTCTGTTTGAATCAGGGGTGTTGCATACTAGCCTAAGTACCGACTTCCTTCGTAGGAAACTATACCTACCCTTAGACTGGGTGATTTCTAATGGATGGTAGTAGTGGAAGAACTCGTCCACCGTCATCTTACTCTCGCCATTAGTTAAGACTCTATATAACACTTCCACGCCAAGGAAGACTCCAAACATTCAGAGACATCTAGGAGACAGCCAGCCCCAAGTATTGAAGTAGATGGTGGTGAAAAGCACTTAAAGGGAATTTAAGTCTCGTCTTAAGCATCTGCTCATACACCCCAACGTCTTCGGCACCCCGGTAGTAGCACTTTTTGGATTTGAAAGGCAAACGGATGGGGATGCCAACAGGAATTTGATATTTTTCCCTAAGGATCTCGAAGTGTTTTTGCTTGATGCTAAAGTTTAAGTCATTTACCATCCATAATGGGAAAAGGAGAAACTTCCTAAGGCCATCAGGACCTATGATAGATTGGATGGGAGGTTCAGTGTAGTATACGTCTTCACTATTTGAATCCCCACCTAAATCACCCTTTAATTCGACCCCATCCAAGCCCTCATCCTCCTTCGCAGAAGGAGAGTTGGCCTGTAGAACCCTTTCATCATAAGAGGCGCTAGGGTCATCCTGACCTGACAGATACACCTCACCATAGCCTGCTCCTTCATGGATACACGATTGTTCACTCGACGCCTTACTAGACATCTATCACCTACACGTGACGGATAAACCCCTAAGACTCTACAAGTCTACATAGGCGACGGGCATGCGATATTTAAAGTGAATAGCAAAAAAGAGTTTAGCATAAGGTGAAGGATACTTATAGTTGAACGATGTAAAGAAAGCAACGGAGACGACGTGGTGGACCGTCCCACCAAGTAAATGGTATGTTGGTTTGATGAAGAGGACGGTAGCACTCCGACTGGAAATTCGTTGTGAAAAGTAAAAATGAAAGGAAGAAGTAACATATATATAGAAGGAACGGCACGGGAGACAAAGGGACGCTTTGGTCCGAGTGATTAACCACTAAAAACATGCCACGTGCCCCTACTGCATTAATGACTCTAGGCTAGCCTATCAATCAGAACATGTTTCCCAAGGGTTGAGTTAGACCGTCACCCCACGGGTCCTTTCGAAAAATAAGGAGACGGACCTATAGAGTGAGGGGGCAACTAAAGAGGATAAAATTAAGGTAGATGGCTGCATTCAATCAAACCTGCCATAGGCGATGGTACTAGCATAATGGATGATCAAAACATAAGGAGAAGACGACAGATTAAAGCACCGGATGGATAATATATAAGACGGATTGATCCTCCATAGTGGACGGATTCTAACTAAACGGACACAAAGAGGATGGATATCAAGGCCACGTGGCATCTACATGGCTGAAGTGGTCTCCAAGGAACTCTAAATGGAAATGTCTTGCACCCTACAATTAACCCTAGTCAATGGAATCCCAATATGGGAAGAATCATGCAAAATACATACATTTATGAGGATCTTCCCCACAAGGAAATATTTTCTTAGCCAAGAAACGAAGGTCGGTTTTACACTACTATAAAATCTCGAAACCCCTAGAAAATAAGGTACGCATAATTTACTCCAGCTCTGGTACTCTGGAGTTGTGAACTTTTCTAACTTAACCTTTGAAAGGTATTTGGTTGGTACCGTACTAGTACTTTCTGTAGGGTCTTCTTCTTCTTCTTTGTTGTGCAGGTCTTGTTTAAGAAAGTGTAAGAACCGTGTAGCTTACTGACGATTTTTGGCATCATATATATATATATATATAGATTAAATTGATCGTGTAGGGATGTATAATTTCCATTTATAGAGTACAATGTGTGTGCATTACGTGCCGACCTCAGAGATAGAGATGGAATGCGAGAATGGATTTTATGTGTCAAGATTTTATTGCTTAACCCTAGTAGAAAAGGATTTATTGGAGAGGAGCCAAAACTTACAGGGAGAAGGAGAGGGATCGAGAGAGATTGCCCATGGGGACTGCAACCACAAGTTTTAACTCAAGACAGGGCATATAGGGGAGCAGGAAGACAAAGCAACAAAAGGGTCTCGCTCAAATTTTAGGGAGGAAAAGTTGGGCACAGAGAGTGAGATATGGGACCAAGAAGACTCATTCTCATCCTTAGCAGTGGAGCCCACAAGAAATCCCTTCATTAGAGAGGCAGCCAATGAAAAGACAGAGATTAGGATGAACTTTATAAGCTCGACCAATTAAAAACAAGATAAGGCCTTGCTGTGGACCCAAAAGCGCAATCCCTCTCTATGGAAAACTCTCAAAAGTGCAATCCAAAGCAGACCAATCTCTGTTAAATACTCCGTAAAAGCGCGGTGTGTGGGTCACACTTTGCCTGCAGCAAAAAAAAAGAAAATAATTGCACCATTTTCAGGTCAATTCCTACATACTTTTTTTTTTTAGTAACTCTTTTGCTTGCTTTTGGTATATGCTTCATTTCTGAATTGTATTTCCTAGCTTCCAACTTTGTTTTGAATCATACACCTTGAGTTATGATTTGTGACAAGAATGTTGCGAACGCCGTTGGTGGAAAAACAGCTAGAGCCTGCGATAGCTGCGTACGAAAACGTGCTCGATGGTACTGTCCAGCCGATGATGCTTTCTTATGCCAAGTTTGTGACTCATCGGTGCACTCAGCTAATCAATTAGCACGTAGACATGAAAGGGTTCGCCTAAAATCTGCATCGTTCAGATCTTCAGACGCAGCTGTGCAGAATTCTGTATCATCATGGCACCGAGGGTTCACTAGAAAAGCAAGAACACCACGACATGGAAAGCCGGTGAATTATCAAACACCTAAATCCAAAGAACCGCTGCGGAACCCATTTCCTATTGTGCCAGAAGTCGGCGCAGATGAGATTTCACATGAAGAAAATGAAGAGCAGCTTCTTTACAGGGTTCCCATATTCGATCCCTTTGTTGTTGAGCTGTGCACGCCTACAACGCCAAAAGAAGCAGTAGCAGCTGTTAATTCTAGTCCTAATGGTAGTGAAACTAAGGTGGCGTTAGCTAACTGTGGCCATGATGTGGATAATTTACATGGGTTTAATCCTTCTGACATGGATCTTGCTGAGTTTGCTGCTGATGTTGAAAGCTTATTGGGTAGAGGGCTTGAGAATGAGTGTTTTGGTATGGAAGAGCTGGGGTTAATGGATTGTAAAGAGAAGGTTATGAAGGAGGGTTGTTTAGGTAGTGGAACAGTCAAAGTTGAGGAAGAAGAGGGTACTGAATCTGTTACAGCTTGCCTGGTTGATGATTCGGAGATTGATATGATGAGGGAACCCTTTGAGTTGAACTTTGACTATGATTCTCCTGCGACGTGTGAGGAGGAAGATGAGAAGGCGACTGTGATGAGGAATATTGATGGTGGGGGATATGAAGCTGAGGATAAAAAGAAGAAAAAGAAGATACTGTTGAGGCTGGATTACGAGGCAGTAATCGCGGCATGGGCTAGCCAAGGGTCTCCATGGACCAACGGGGATCGGCCAGATTTTGATCCTGATGAATGTTGGCCTGACTGCATGGTAAGTGTTCCCTTCTCTTCATTTTATATATACGATATCCTTAATTATTCATGGCAATACATGATTAATTGCTGAGAACCCTATTCAATTTGGGTTTAATTAGGTCTTAGGTTTAAATCTTTTACCAATAAAACATGCTTAATCTGTGTTAGCTAGGGTGAATATAAAATTTTTCTTACTCATTCTTGCTTACTTCTCTTCCATTTTGATTTGAGCACTAAATTGCATTACACTAAACCAAATAGATCAAGGTTGTCTCTATTTCAAGTCCAGTCCATTTTGTCAATTTCACCATTCAGATTTTATTTTTTGGATCTTCACAGTGAACTGGTCTTAGTTTGCACTTTTGGTCATCTTGCAAATTGAATAAACCATCTATGGTTACCGCTCCAATTTTAAGCGGTTTGTGAGTTATGTATTTATAAATAAAAATTAAGTATCAAGAAAATCAATTTGCTGATTCAGTTGTATTTGGGTGGATTGATTTCGGTATCCAGGCAATGAATGTGTCTCCTTGCCTGTTACTTATCAGTTTAATTCCACCAGATCGTTGACACTAACCAAATACTTGTGTGAATCTATCAGGGTACCTGTAGTATTGATTTTCATCACCCTTATGGGGATTTTGGTGGAACTGGGGGAAACCCTGCAATGGTTGACGGAGGGAGAGAAGCAAGAGTGTCAAGATACCGAGAAAAAAGACGAACGCGGCTATTCTCAAAGAAAATAAGATATGAGGTTCGGAAGTTGAATGCAGAAAAGAGGCCCCGAATGAAAGGGAGGTTCGTCAAGAGGGCATCCTTTGCTGCAGGACCTGATTTTCCTTTTCTCAGCAAATAACTGTCAACTACCCAGTTTCTTTTGTACTCACTAATAGACTGGAATGTGTATAGGATCGCATAAATAATTTGATATCTTTTTGTTTTTGCGACAAAATAAATTGGTATCATAATTAACTGAAAAAGCTTATGTCAATGTATTTTACGTTCAATTCTCTCTGCTCCCATGCATATAATGCCATTATGGGGTAGAAAATGTTGCTTAGTTAGCTAATTAAAAATGGCCTAGCTTGAAAGAGAGAGAGTCATCCCACAATGTCATATTGAAAAAGGGTTTATCACTTTTTCCGTGATACTAATTGTAACATGTAATTTTGGTGTTAGCGTGCGAGTGTACTCCTTTATCTCATCCCCTTTCCCACATATAGATGTGTGTGTTTCGCAAAAAAAAAAAAAAAAAAAAAAAAGCTTTTTTTTTTTTTTTTTTTCATAGAGCATCCGTATTAGTTTTTATAAAAATTTACCTATTTTAGCATATGAACTTTTTTTTTTTCCTCTTTCACATACTAATTTTTCAAAATACTTTACATCAGAATATATAATTTACACTACATTTCATTAAAAAATTATTTTTTTTCTTTATATACAACAATTATCATCCACTTTATTCTTTCATTCTCGAAATGCATAAACAAAAAAATAAAAAATTAAATGCAAAATAAATATTATCAAAGGAAATTTATACAACTAATAGTAACTATATACTTTTACATAATTTTTCATAGATGATAGATTGATGTAGATAAATTTGTGCTTAGTTAACTAAAATATAAAACTTTTTTTTTATAAATTGGAAGTACAAACTTATAAAAAGCCTGAGGGGGAGAAGAGAAATGGCAAACTGTCGTACAATTCCCCATCTGGATTTAAATTTGTATCTGGTCCCAACCTGCTCCCCAACATGAAAAAGAATACACAGAAGGGAAAAAAGGATTCCCATCTGGGAAAAAGTGCTTTCCACTGCATCTCACTGTTCTTCTTTTCAGTGGGTAGTACAATATATAGAATGGTACTTCTTAAGATTTTTTTTTTCTTAAAAAAAAAATTAAACACAAAAATATACCGTAGGTTAAATATAATGTTGCTTTTTAATTAGTTAAAAATTGATCGGCAAATTTTTTTAAATTAAAAATTGAGTAAGCTTTGTTCACTATAATGTGTGTGTCTATATACATATATATATATATATATATATATATATATATATACCAGTTTAGAGGAGTATAAGTTTCTGTTATATATATATATATATATATATATATATATATATATATACACCAGTTTAGAGGAGTATAAGTTTCTGTCAAATACTATTACCACAGGTCATGAATTAAAAAAAATCAAAATAATACAACATTGTTTTATATTTTTTGCTAATAAGTATTATATTATAATAAAGACAAGATATCCTTTATATTTTTTTTTTTTTTAAAAGAGAGACAATATGCTGGAAATTGGGATCATACTTAACTCGCTCAACTCAAATTTATGTGATGGGAACAGAACATATAAACAAGCGTCATGCCAAAAATTTTGTTGGGGGTAAAATAAATTGATCTCGATTAACTAATTCAATTACTCAAGTTAATTAATTAGGTCAAACTATATACAAATGGTAGAGGTGCCAACAAATCACCAAATAAACTAAAAGCAATGAAAAATAAATTAACACGATAATTTGTTGACAAATGGATAAAACTTCTCGCAGGGCAAAGACCATATTGGGTGAATTTAGAATCACCACTCCCAAGAATCCAATAATCAATAATTAAGATGTTACAAGTATGAGGAATCTTACCACTACCATGCCCTATCTCAAAATACCAACCTATAGTTGAACATTCACTTCAATACCCAGTTGAACATTCGCTTCAATACCCAATTGAACTTAATCTTATAGTAAACTTCTTTGCTTTGCATAAATCTCCAATATGTGACTGATTCCTTTGTATGGATCCTAGTACGTGACTGACTCTAATAATTTGATTAATTGTTATTGGCTACAAAGTTCTTCACTTCGTAAATGATGAAGATCAGGAAGCACTTGGCTACAAAAATCTAAGGCGTACAAATGTAGAAACTTCACATAGGGTATATAAGTTCTAGGTCTCTATTTTCATACTTGATGACTTTTAAAGTAATCTTTATATATGACTAAGGTTGTAGAGCTTGTGTCAAGCTTCTCCATTAATCCTCGTTAGCAGCTAGTGTTGAGCTTTAAGGATACAATTTTTCTTCATTTGTTTCTTGGATCAAATTTCATGTCTTTAAGGATACCACTTGCTATGTTTGAACAACAAACTTCTTGATACATTAAGCCCAACTTAGATCTCCTAAATTACAAGTAAAGTGCATTTTGTCAAATGATTAACAAATTACATAGAAAATATGACCCTAAAAATCTCCCCTTTTGGCAATCTGTGACAAAACCACAAGATTAATTATAAGAGAAGTTAAAACAACAATCTCCCTAATTACTACACAAAATTACATAAGCCTAACTAATAGTGAACTCTTGAAAAACTTTGCTAGAAGAGAGACCATGGTATGAAAGACTTACTACTTGTCTTAGCTGAAACACTAAACAAGATCCATCAAGGCATCGAGTGTGAAATATAGACAAGTTGTATAAATGAAGAGACATGTGTATAAAAAAATATAAGAAACAACACATGTGAGATAAATGTGAAAACATACATCATCATCATATATATCAAAGAAGTACAATGTATGTAAAAGGTCAAAAGAACAAGGTACATGTAAAAAGAACTATTCAACAAAAACCTCATTACATATCTTAAAAGCACTCTCCCCCTATCACTAGTATAGCTTTCCCCCTAACAATAGGACAACTCTCTCATAACCAAAACTACTCCATTTTTTTGTCACAAGTGACAAAGGGTGAATCATTGAAAGGGCATCATCTAAACATCATACTCAAAGCCAAAAGCATCATCATCATCATCATCATCATCTTCACTAGCCTGAAGACTCTTTAGAAGGATCACGCTAGAGAGTGTAGGTGCAAGAGCTTGCAACTGTGGTGTTTCATAGGGGTACGATTTGGCCTAGGGTGGACCAAGCCAGAGAAAAATGGAGTTGCCACCTAGAATAGGTCTAGGATCCATATTTTAGTGCCCTTCGTGGAATGATTGATCTACTACCAAAGCACATGTTCGGAGTTTAGGTATAGGGATGGGTAGGTGTTAGGCACCCAACCCCACCCAATCCGTGGGTTAGCTTTCACTCATTGTGTCCCACATCTTAATCCCAATAAAGGCATACTAAATATTGTTAACCTAACTCACACACACCTAGCATGTATCTAAAGCAAGCAAACATGGCATATTCATCCCAAACCTAATCATTCATCTATCATGGCAATGAGCAAACACATATTCACAAAGACAGAAACATGTTATGGTAGAATCATTATATTAAAGGCATTTAAACATCAAAGTGCATAGCATTCAAACAAGCATGTTCATATCCGTCACCAAGGCAACGTCATTGTCAAATCAATGCATGTCCATATAAATGCATGAGTTACCTTACTTATCTCACTGCACCACAACACTTATGCATCAATGCGTGTTCATATTATACGAATGTTCATGGTAATCAAACAAATTGATGGGGGACGAGAAATTAGACCATCTCTAATTCGTCCATAAGAGTCATTCAAAACCAAGGATCAGCCTATCTTAAGAAGATCGTCCATGAATAGAAGGTCGTCCATAAACATAAGGGTTGTCCATCAGGAGAATACATGGACGACCCCCCGACACTTGGGAAATTTCTAGAAAATATATTTATCTGCAAGAGCGGGTAATTTTGACCACGTGCTACTAAATCCTTGCTTATCGCTGATAAGTGCTTAACTTCCAATAGCAGTTATAGAAGATAGGATTAAACATTCTAACTTCTATAGTAGTTGTGGAGGTTAAGTCCAAACTCTATAATTTCCACAAATATTGGGGAAGTTACCAAGACAAGTAACCACCCCAAAGCCCACTATATAAGGACTCATCCATATCAAACAAAGGTAAGTTTTTCACTATTCCTAAAAATGTGATATTCTTGAGTCCTAGAGAAGAAACTAACTTAAGCATCGGAGGGTTCTTGGTCGGTCCACCCTAGACTCCTTTGATCTGGTGTCTTTTTCTTTTCAGGTATTCCAAGCAATTACTAGTCCATTGAAGCCAGGAGCATTCAGCCTACTGATTTTCTATGCATCATTAGTTGGCATCATCTGTGAGAAAGTTAATTTTGTGTTTTGTAATTTATTTTCCTTCGATAAAAAGGCTGCATGGTTCGGGCAAGATCAATGGCCACTAATGTAAGCCACTAGGAGAATGGGAACGCTTTTAGTAATCCCAACCATGATCGCCAGTCAGCACCTGTCATGCAACTGCCTTCCATCCAACACATACAGTCCATGGTAGCTGCCATGGTGAAATTAACAAGCGCAATAGGAACAAGTATTGCTGCTTCCATAGAGACCATTGGCATGACAAGTATGAGTGTTTTGACTTGAAGGAACAAATAGAGAATCTCATCAAGCAACGAAAATTGAGAAACTTTCTTGGATGAAAGCATAAGGACAAGAAGTTGAAGGGAAAGGTTGAATAATCATCACAACCCTCGCTTGGAGAAATAAGAGTTATTATAGGCGGGACCTCAACGGGGCAATCTTCCAAGTCAAAAAAGACGTATCTAAAGGTGGTGCAAAACGTCCAACTCTCTAGAAGACCTCCAAGGACGAAGGTGCAGATGAGCAAGCCATTACATTTACAAACAAGGACGCTGAAAGGGTCCACCACCCACATGACTACGCGATCGTCATCACATTGCTCATTGCTGATTATATGACTAGAAGGGTGTTGATAGACAATGGAAGTTCAGCAGACATTCTATATTACCCTGCCTTCCAGCAAATGAGGCTTGGACTAGATCAACTTCGTCTAATAAATTCGCCTTTGGTAGGATTTGGAGGGATGAAAGCCCAACCTATGGGTACCATTACATTACCTGTAGTGGTAGAAGCGTATCCACAACAGATAACCAAAGAGGTAAACTTCCTTGTTATGGACTGTTCATCTTCATATAACGCTATCATTGGAAGACTAACTTTAAACAGTAGGAAAACAGTAATGTCTAGCCATGTTGGCTATGAACGAGCACATGCAGACGATGAGCATAGATGCGAGAATGGTTACCGCGGAGCCCATAGAAGAGCAAGAAGGCATCCCTCTAGAAGAGGGTAATCCTGAGAAGTTTACCAAAAGTGGAACAAGTATGAAGGAGAAGACGAAGCAAGACCTCGCCCAGTTCTTAAGGGAGAGTATTGGCATTTTCACATAGAGCCATGAAGACATGCAGAGAATTGACCCAAATGTTATCACTCATCAGTTGAATTTGTACCCATCTTCTAAACCTGTTCGTCAAAAGAAGAGGGTCTTTGCCCTAGAGTGAGACAATGTCATCAAGGAAGAGGTCTATAAGTTATCCACAACATAATTTATCTGGAAAGTCTATTACCCAGATTGGTTAGCTAATGTGGTAATGGTGAAGAAGACAAATGGCAAGTGGAGAATGTGTGTAGACTTCATTGATTTGAATAAAGCTTGCCCTAAGGATAGTTATCCTTTGCCGCGCATTAATCAGTTGGTGGACTCAACAGCAGGTCATTAGTTGCTAGGCTTCACGGATGCCTTCTCAAGGTACAATCAAATAAAGATGGATGAGGCAGATCAAGAGAATGCATCCTTCATTACCAGTCAAGGTTTGTTTTGTTGTACGGTGATGCTCTTTGGTTTGAAGAATGCAGGAGCAACTTGCCAGAGGTTAGTTAATTATATGTTTCGCCCACAGATAGGACGAAAAGTAGAGGTGTATGTAGACGATACGCTAGTGAAGAGCTTGGATAAGGAGAAACATCTAGACGACCTACAAGAAATCTTCGATACAATTAGACAATACAAAATGAAGTTGAATCCAAGTAAGTGTGCCTTTGGTGTATCATTGAGGAAGTTTCTAGGATTCATGGTTTCTCAAAGGGAATAGAAGGAAATTCAGATAAGATCCAAGCTATATTGAGCATGGAACCACCAAAGAATATCAAGGAAGTCTAGCCCCTCACTGGATGAGTTGCAACTCTAAACGGGTTTGTTTCGAAAAATACAGATTAATGTTTACCCTTCTTCAAAATTCTCCAGAAGGCGTTCGACTGGACAGACAAATGGCAAAAGGCCTTGCAGGACCTTAATGTTTATCTTACCATGGCTCCCCTGCTGAGTCCATCCATTCTAGGTGAGGAGTTATATTTATACTTGGCAGTGTCCCCATACGCGATAAGCTCAACGTTAATCAAGGAAGAAAAGAAGATGTAGAAGCCTACGTATTACACAAGCCAGACATTGAGGGGAGCAGAAGGATGATATTCGATGATGGAAAAATTGGGTTTTGCATTAGTAACGGCTTCCAGGACGCTGAGGCATTCCTTCCAAGCTCATGTTATTAATGTCATGACTAATCATCCGCTCAAGAAGGTGATGAATAAGTTAGAGGCCACAGGATGATTGATCCGATGGGCTATTGAGCTTAGTGAGTTTGATATTAGGTATAAAACAAGGAATGCGATAAAGGCTTAAGTTCTAGCAGATTTCATTGTGAAACTCACTGCAGGACATGGTGACTTAGACAGAATGGAAGATGTGTTGTCTACACTACATACAGGAGGAATAGAATTTGTTTCAAAGTCCCCAAAATGAGATAAGTTTAAGTACAAGGTTCGTCTACAGTATCAAGCAACCAACAACGAGGTTGAATACGAAGCCCTTCTTAAAGGGCTATAATTGGCTAAGTCCTTAGAGGTAGAGTCAATACTCATCCAAGGAGACTCTCAATTGGTTATAGGTCAAGTGAATGGAATGTATGAAACTAAGGAAGAGCAGATGAAGAAATATCTTAATAAGGTAAAACACCTCGTTAAGAAATTTAAAGAAGTTAGTTTCATTCAAATCCCAAGGGAAGAGAACATGGAAGCAGACGCTTTAGCGAAGGAGGCATCAGTAAATGAACCAATGGACGAATTTGATGAAGTTCAATATATGCCAAGTATAGATCTTTTAAAGGTACAGTAGATAGAAGGTGAAGAAAATTGGATGACCCTAATTGTCACCTATCTAAGAGATGGAAGGCTTCCAAAAGGCAAAAACGAGGCCAAAAGGCTAAGGATTAGATCAGCCAGATACGTCCTTATAGATGAGGTGCTATACAAAAGAGGCTTTTCTCATTCTTACTTAAGGTTTTTAGCTCCATACGAAGAAAACTATGTATTGAGAGAAGTTCATTAGGGAGCATGTGGCAACCACTCAAGAGCAAGATCACTTGTCCATAAGGTCGTCCAAGTGGGTTATTACTGGCCAACCATTCAAGCTGATGCTAAGGCGTATGTCAAAGTGTGCGATCAATGTCAACAATCCAGTAATGTCCCTAGACAGCCGTTGGAGTACCTTACCCCAATGATGGCCCCATAGCCATTTGCACAGTGGGGACTGGATATTTTGGGTCCCTTTCCACTTGGAACCAGGAAGATGAAGTTTTTGGTGGTGGGAATTGATTACTTCACTAAGTGGGTGGAAGCTGAACCCTTAGCAAAGATTACACAACAAAATGTCAAGAACTTTGACTGGAAGAGTATTGTATACAGGTTTGGACTACCTAGGGTACTAGTTTTTTATAATGGGAAAAAATTTGATAACACACCTTTTAGGGATTTTTGTGAGCAATTTGGAATCAAGAATCATTATTCCTCACCTTCCTACCCACAGGCAAATGGACAAGCAGAAGTTGCAAACCGATTCTTGTTGAAGATCATCAAGACTCAGTTTGAAGGGGCAAATGAAGTATGGCTAGATGAGTTGCTAGGTGTTTTATGGGCTAACAGGACAATAGTGAGAACTCCCATAGGGGAAACTCCTTCCAAACTAGCCTATGGGAGAGAAGTAGTTATACTAGCAAAAATGTACATGGCCAACCATAGGGTTATGAGACATCAGGATGAGGAGAATGATGAACAACTTTGATTTAACCTCGATCTTATAGACAAAGTTAGGATGGACACAGAGCAAAGAACAACAAGATACAAGAATCTTATGGCCAGGCAGTATGATGCAATGGTAAAACCTAGACGTTTCAACATTGGAGACCTCATCCTTAAAAGGGTCTCCTTGGCAACCAGAAATCCCGCCCATGGAAAGCTAGGGCCTAGTTGGGAAGGACCTTCTAGGGTAATCAACTACAAAAGTTAAGGGTCATACTACTTGGAAGCCCTAGATGGACAGGAGTTAGAACACCCTTGGAACGTTGAGCATCTGAGAAGGTACTATCAATGAAGGGTCAATCTAGATGAGTGTCACCATGGACGAGTGTCATAGATAAGGTTGAAGTGGTGTGTTGTTTTCCTCATATTTGCTTATGTTTATTACTACTACTACGTGTATAAATATTTTAATTCCCTAAAAGTGCATTAGTTTATAACTTTGGGACTATCTGTGGAAGAATTTGCGATGGACGAAGTCATGGACTTACTCTGTCTGTTTGTATAAGTATTTTTAATTCCTTAAGGCACTAGCTTGTAAGCATGTGCCATGCTTGTGGATGATGTTTATGTTATGAACATATAGTTTGGATTTCAAATGTATATGATTCTATGTGAATATTTTTTGTGATTTCATTCAAATTGATCCACAAGAAGGCTAAAGGCCAAAGACAAACAAAATCTCTGGATGTAGGGACATAACAGCTATAAGCTTTCCATAAAATAAGGATAAAGAGAACAAAAATAAACATAAGGTATATCCGTCTAAGAACTTGACGAGGTAAAGCTTAAGGTAAATTTGTCTAACTAATGGATGAGAGAAAACGTGCATGTAAGAATATTTCAAAGTCGATGGATGAATTTAACAAGCCAAATAGTCCAATCCTTGGACGAGTAAATGCTGTAAATGTCTTAACAAAACATGAATAAAGGATTGTCCAAACACTTGGACGAAGAATAATGCAAGTGATAAGTCAAATATATGGATGGATAAAGCTAGCAAAAAGAGACGCCATTCATAGACGAGTTACACTTGTGAAATAAAAAGAATGCTAAGTGGTGAACATGAAGGATTTGTTTTAAAAATTTGTTCATATAGTCAAGATGAGGTAAAATGTCCTCATAAGTGGATGGACCACACAAAACCACAAAAACAGTGTGGACAATATAAACAAAATTCACTCATGAAGCATATAACATGTTCAAACACCAAATGAGAAATAAAAATATGCGTAGACATTCATTCATAAAAGGTAAAGAAGGGTAGACGAGCACCATCCAAAAACCTTTGAGTTATGTAAAACCAATAAAGGTAATTGTATATGTAGCTCGTCCATAAACTTGGACGAAGGAATTGTACTTGGGTAAATTCTAAAAAAGTAAAGCCCAAAACAGTGGGCATTTCCAATACACTAAAATAATAAAAAAAATTTAGGAGAAAAATAACTTTACTGGTATAAACCACTGGGGGCGTCACCCCCAGACTTTGGACAGTCTTTGTTGGTAGCAATAGCGTCTTAGGTTACTTCAGTTGTAGGATTATCCACCACGTTGACGTCCTCGGAACTCGTCGGAAGTAAGAAACTCTCTATGGCTAGAGGAATTTTAAAGGAGTCAAAGTCCATGGTAGGGTAAGCTTCCTTGGCATCAGTACAGAAGTCCTCATAGCCAGCAGCATAATGATTATTTAGACAATTCTTGTACTTGTCTGACTTCTTGAAAGCAGCAATAGCTTCTTCCCGAGCCTTCTCCATGGACAAGGTAAGCCCTAAAACTTTCCCCTCTAGGTGAGAGATATGGGTATCCTTTTTGACAGAGTCTACCTTGAGTTCCTTAACTTCATTTTTGCTTTAATTCCTTATAGACGAGTGAGATCCTCAATCAATCTGATCACTTCCCCTTTCTTCAAAAGAACCTCATTGCTCAGCTCTTTATTCTTTTCCTTGGCTGTCTTGGATTCATCACACAGCTCCTTAGCTTGGCTAGGCACAGTGTAAAAATTTGACATGGCTTGTAGATAGATGAAGGAAAGTTAGGAATTTTATTTGAATCTGAAGAAAATCAAACAAAAGCAATGAAAATAATATACCTTGAAAAGGTCATGGATGGCAGAACGTTCAAAGTCTCTCACTGACATATTATAACATGAGTTCACCTCATTGTCAGTGATGATTCCTTTGAATGTCTTCCATGCATAACCTTCATCTAACACTAGGTTAGGAGGACGTTTGGCTGGCCCAGAAGGGTGTTCCTTGCGAGACGTTTTGGCTGAAGGGGGAAGATTCTCGAACTGGATAAGTGGAATAGTCTGGATAGGTGCCACGCTTGCCACTGGATCATCCAAATCTACCGTTGGAGGAGTGAACTTTAGGACTTTGGGAAGAGGGGTCTTGCTGGACTTTTGCTTCTTAGGACCTCGACGACTTGGAAGGTCACCAAGGTCCACTGAGCCAAATATCCCTTTCCTCTTCCCTGCTTGGACGGTAGGTTTCTGGACGATTGAGGGGGTAGTATCATCTGAAACTTGGACATCCACATCACCACTTGTCATAGCTTTCTCCTTGTTTTCCTTCATAGTAGTCATTCCTATGATGAAGAAAGCAAAATCATTAGAGAGAGAGAGAGAGAGAGATGGACAATACTCACTTCGACAAGTAGTTTCTTTGTGCATGAGGTTCTTTACAGAAGGTACAGGACTAAGTCCCCAAGCTGCTAGACGACCAAGAGTCACTAAACTATGGAAGGACCTTTCAGGAAAGGCATGAACTTGATCAATATGATCTACATAAAATTCGGCCAAACGTGGACGAGCTACAGCTGTATCAATACAAAAATGAAAAAAGAGGGTTAGACGAGTAAAAAAAGGTTAGAGAAAATAAATGACAAAAATGGAAGAAAGACATAACCTCAGGACGAAGATGACTTAGGGGGCTGGTAAAAGGAGGGAAAAGGGCACTTTTCACATCAACTGGGTCCCCAACCCAATTTCTAGAAATAATAAAAAACTTAGTCTTCGAAAGCCTGCCATAAGAACTACGACCCTTTATTAAACTAAAATGAGGGCCCTTAGATAAGAACTGGTAAAAACCAGCAGATTTCTATATCTTCGAGGACTTATAACAGTAAAGGAACTCGCCCATTGTGATCGGATGATTCCCTTCTAGTGCCTCACGCCATAACACTTGCATGGCAACTATCATCCTCCAACCATTTTGGTTAAGCTAGTCAGGTCCAATACCTAACCTATGAAGAAGGCCTCTATAGAAAAAAATTAAAAGGAACCTAATACCTGCTAAGAGATAAGATGTATATACACCTAAGCTAGAAGAAGGAGAACAGTACCATTCCCCATTCTCAGGTAGATGAGGCCTAAACTCCTTAGGAATTTGATACCTATCTACAAGAGTTTTTAATTTGGTCTCATCTAAAATAGATGCTACCTTAGGGGCATAACTATAAATTACATTCTCCTCTTCTTCCTCACTTGGTGGTCTTTTGGATGAGCTAGCTCCTGTCCCGAAAACCATCCTATATTGTATCTCCTAGAATTCCTTTAAAGAAAAACCAGGAACCCCAAACGAATAATGCTTGTCTGAGGAACTACTACTACTGCTTGTACTACCCTCACCACTCTCATAACTACCTCCACTTCCAGAAGAAATGCCTGGGTACTCATCTATCACTCTCTCTAGGCCATTACTAGATGCATATATAATTGCTTGGAAGAAAGATTAAGACAAAAACTTAAGGATGAGAAGAGGAAATACCCGACGAGACTAGAAGACGAAGACTAGACGAGCCTCTTGGATGAGATGGTAGAAGAGAAATTATGAGAAAGGTAAGGGGTAAGAGAAAGAATGTACATATTTATAGGGCTTAGAGGTGAGGTCAGCGAAATGATGCATACCATCCAAGAGAAGACATGTGGCATTTTCTATGAAAAATGGAATCGACGCAATAAGTCAACCAATGAGATTAAGACACGTGGTACAATCTAGAACAGTCTGTCTCAATCAAGATAATGATGACATGTGGCACAATATTAAGCCACTAAAGTAGTGGCATGTGTTAAAGGTTGATAGTGAACTCTACAGTACTCTCCTGGATGGTGTCAAAGGGGCAACTGTTCCTAAAAACTTGGAATTCTTGAGTCCTAGAGTAAAAACTAACTTAAGTATCGAAGGGTTCTTGGCCAGTCCTCCTTGGTCTCCTTTAATTTGGTGCTTTTTTCTTTTTAGGCCTTCTAAGCAATCACTAATCCATTGAAGCTCAGAGCATTCAGCCTACTAATTTTCTGTGCATCATCACAAATCAAAAACTTAATTAGCATCAAAGAGGTAAACAAACAAAGCAAAGCAAAACATAGAAGCTTAGGCCTAGAGATATGAAAACCAACTCAGATAGAGGCAAGTTGCATAAATAAAACAAGGAAACAGAAGCAAAAAGGCTCAGATTAGGGTTTCTGGGCATGAGTATGTGTGCACATACATAGGGCATGCGTGCATAGCCCAGTTGTATGCAAACGAGTACTTCGAGTATGCATAAGCATGCAGTAAGCATGCGCATGCATACACGCCCTAAACCCTAACCTAGAAAGACAGAACACTAGATAAGCATAAACTAAAATCTAACAACCTAACATGCTTAACATAAAAAAGAAAAGTAAACCTAAACTACACAGATATGTTAAAGCATATATAAAACAAATAAAACATACAAAGCAAGAATTAAAACAAGAGGAAAACAAAGATGAAGCTAGAACTTTTACCTCCAAACAAAAGTTCCTTAGCATGATTTTAACCATTCCCCTTAGTCAATATAGTCACAACCAAACGAAAATCAGTTAGTAACCCTTTGAAACTTGAAGATCAAGACCTAAAAAGATCTCAATTAGAAAAATATTAACTTGAGGGTGTTTTATATAAGATCCCTCTTTAATTCACTATCCTCTGAAAATTGCCATTTTAGGCTTTATATAGTTGAGAAAAGGGGCTTGGGGTGGCTACAAGCCAATGTGGGATTCAATCCAAACCAAGTTTTAATACAAGAAAACCTTTCCTTTCTGGTTTTCGAAACCCTAGCATGCGCACGCTTACCCTAGGGTTTCTGTGGTCTTTATTTTCCAAAAAGAGTTTATTTAGTCCAAAAAAGAGTAATTTTTTTTTTCAAAAACACTTCCTTAAGTCAATTTCTATTAAATTGGGCCTTAAAAAAACCTTGGACTTTAGAATTCCAACATCATTATGGGGAACGGGGGCTCGAGTTGTAAGGAGTACAAAATGCAGTGTCTATAGATGCCCTTCTTTTGATTTATGAGCTCTGCTAATAGAATCAAAAGAACAAGAGACCAAGCATTTTGTTTCCATGTACGGCTTAGGCCCAACCCACAAACATGGCAAACAACATGCATACATAAGGCAAGGTGCAATCCTGCAAAGTTGCATGGGATTCGTATGTCCGAATTCCCACCTTTGTTACTTAGGAAACGAGCAATGACAAGTTCACTGTCCAAGGATACATATCTATGGTGTCCATCTAGGGCTTTTACCTCAAACTTCTCCTGGTGGATATTGCCTCGTGGTAGTTTCCATCTCTATCTCAATCTCTTCTAATCTAGAGAGGCTTTTGCTTTTATGTGACTTCTATCTTTATCTTAATCTCTTCTACTCTAGCAAGGCTCTTGCCTCTATGTGATGTACATGTTCAATTCCAAAAAGGACATGTACTAAAGTTTTGCATTCTCCTTTTCTTGACTTGTCTAGGGTTTGTGCCTGCATAGTCAATTCCCACGGGATATGTGCACAAGTATCATAACAATCTTGGTCATTTGAACTAACGAGGAAGTCCTTGGTGATGTATCGAGGAAAATGACTTACTAATGAGCTTGTGTTGGTGACTCACGAGGTAGCCCTTTTGGTGATTTTTTGACCTACGAGGAAGTTTCTTGACAATGTGAAGCCTACTAGGGAAAATGTTTCTTCTCTCTTATGACTCATTGGAGAGTTTGGTGTTGGCTCTACTCACGGGGGAGTTTTCTTGGTAATTCTTGGCTTCTTGGGGGAATTCTCTTCCTCACAACCCTTGAGGGAGTTGTCTTGGTTTTTTGGATCCATGAGGGAGTCCCTAATGATTCTTAAGGAAAGCATGCCTCTTTGTGTCTCACTAGGGAGTTGGTTGATGATCTTAACTCACAAAGGAGTTTTCTTAGTGATTTCTAATCCACTGGGATATTTCTTAATCCCTTCAATTCACTAGGGATGTTTCTTAGTCTCCTTGTGCCTTTTAATCTACTGAGGCTATTTCTATCATTCGAGTGTTTTTGTAATATTCCTGCTACTTCATGGTCTACTAGGGACTTTCTTAGACTTTCTCTTACTCTTCCTATATGTTGAGAGCCCATTGGGGATATTCTAATTTTTTTTTTTCTAAACTATACATAGTTTAGTGGGAGGCCTAAACTACATTTTGTTTAGTCATTAGTTGCCTTCCTGCCTCTTCAATTTTCTCTAATGGTTACCAACCATTTCATTCTTTTCTTATTCTCTTCATCTTCATCATCTCATATTCTCTCTAACTCCTCAACTCCCTCTTTTCTCTACAAAGACATCTACTCCTCCCTTATTCTCGCATCTGTCATAATCAGAAACTCTCTTTCTCTCTTAAACTATCTCAACTTCTTTATGGCACCTAATTCCAAAACCAAGAAAGCTTCCTACATGATTTTTGGCAAAATCTTCAATCTCACTCATTGGGAAGGAGCCATAAGGCTGACGAAGTCTCCATTTTTGATCTACAAGCCAGAATACCATCTTCTAAAGGGTGCATAGGCCGGATGGGTAAGTTTTTCAAACTTTCTCACTTTTGAGTTTTGCTCTGATCTTCCTATCAATGCCTCGTGGCAGTCGACTACCTATAGCGGCGATGCTTGTTCATACACATTCTCTTAGGAGGCGTGCATGGGCCTGTAGTGTGCACGTCCAGGAGCTCGGGTGCTATGAAAAAGGGTAGACCTCTGATGTGTGACTAGAAATGAGTAAATTTTAATAGAGTTACCAAAGGTAAGTGAAGTTGCCACCAATCATTGGATTTTTTCTAAGGTGTGATTGGTCACTTGACTCTATTTGATATTACTACCAATCCTAGGCTAAGAAAAATGTCGTTTTTCCTAATCTAATATGGATGGATAAAAAATTTTGATTCTTGAGTTCAGAAGTCTAATTACATGTGGGAAATGTGTTAGGCACCCCACAACGTCTGTCCGTAGACAGTCCTTTGTTTTTGTAAATTCTTAATTTAAGGACATTGGCAATTAAAAAATCAAGCTATTGGCATTAGCATTTAGGGCTTTAAATGAATTGGGCTTTGAGGTTTGGTTTCAGAAAGGGTATGGTCTTTATCGATGCTTCCTTAGTGTGTTTGGAATTGTTGCCAAATTTTCACGACGAAAATCTGGCATCATTGTGCCTTATTTTTGTGGTAGAAATCCAACAGCACTTTGCCTTAGGTGTGTCATAACACACACTAAATTCTTCTCATCATGCTTTCGCTGTGAAAATACAGCAATGAAGGTGCCCCCTTTTCACTGCAAAAATCTGGTAGAGTTTTGCGTTTGGTGCACTATGGCGCATCGACAGGATTTCATGCTTGTATATACATGCTCATGCTAACATGCTCGTGCTAAAACAAGCCAGAGCCAGTCAAAGCACCAAGCATATTGATGCATGTCACATATACGGAGAAACCAATGTCACTCAGATGAAATGGATTGAGATAATCACACTGCGATGATCATGCACACAATGTAGCATGAATATGCACCTACAAAAATTGCTTGAGTGCATACCCACACTACAAGGTCAAGAGCACTCCTAACTAGAAATGGTCACTCTCTTAGCCACGAGAGTCCGTCATACAAAGTGCATAATCACCCATATACTAGCATATATACATATACATACATTATGCACAATGCTATCACATAGAACGGGAAAGTAAAGCAGACATTGCCAACATTCCAAGGGCATGGCCTAACAAGGTGCATGAAATGTAAATCAGACATTATCATACCCAAGGAATGCGGCCCAAGCAAAGCATAGGAAAAATAAAAGATACAAGGAAAGGAAATCCTAATATGTGGTTATAAGGAAAAGGCTAAGAGAAAGAGAGAAAACCACTTGGAGAGGGAAGGCTTCTTACTCTACTAAACATTGCCCTTTTCGAGCTTGCATCTTCTCACTTGTATCCTTGCCCTTTTTGCTCATGCCTAGTAAGTCGCGCCCTTGCTCCATGTGTGTACATTCAATGACAAAGGTAAGTGTCTTAATCCCTCATATTCATGCATTTCATTTTTTTTTAAACCAAAGTTTTTGGGATTTTTGAAAATTTTGGGGTTTTTTCAAAATCAAAGAGGTTTTTGCCAAATTTTTGGGATGGGTTTAGTAGTTTTGATCTTAAAACTTCATGTATTGCATCTCATTTGCATTATAACTACATTATCATGCATTTTAGATGTGTGCTATTTGTGTAAACTGATTGTGTGCTGGTAGGATTGGATTGGGCTAAGTCCATGATGTATTTTTCTATTGCATGCCACATGTTCATGCATTTCCATGCATACATTCTTTATTTCCAATATATTTTGATATATTTGAACTGTTTGGCACTTTTCTGAGTGTTTCTTTCTCCTTCTCTCTCTTCTGTTTATGTTAGTCTGCTTCTATGGCACCTAAATGTAAGTTTGTTCCATCCTAGAACCCTTTTCATTCCGGAGCATCTTCTTCTTCCAATTCTACTCGCTATCATGTTCGGTTCTGTGATTAGAAGGCCAAATCAGACTTCTTTGATAAAATCTCTAGACGAGGCACTCATTCGGAACGCCATGTCATTCTATCAGACTTCTCTAACGCTGACCTACCTACTATCATTCACAGTAGGGCTTGGAAGTCATTGTGTGACGTCCCGGTCACATGTCCATCAATGCTAATCCAGGAGTTCTACTCCAAGATGTTGGTAAATCTAGTTTTGTATGTCATACAAAACACACAGTGGAAGTAACAAACAGGGATCTATTTCATTTATGATTGATAACATGCACTATGCAAATTTCAAAATTTAAGAAGAAGATAGCGTGCCTTGGTGTGGAGAAATTCAAAACAAAGATTAAAAGCACTTGGGAACACTTTTAATCTTCACTCCAATTCCACTTTACGCCAAGAAATGTGGTCTCTCAATCAGTTTTCAAAGGGAGAATTATCGAGTGGCTTCACTCACACATACACACCATTTCACAATGATGTCTCTCTTTTTCTTATTCTCTTATAAAAAATTTTGTATATTTCTCCCTTTATAACTAACTAATTATCTAATTGGGCTGGCCTATTAGGCCTTTCCAATTGGGTTTTAGTGTGTGGCTTGGAGTGGGACCAAAAGGAACCAATAAGACACTAGCTCCAATGGGCCTTGGGCTTTTTTGTCATCTCTTAACAAGTCCAAAATTACCATTAATTATATTTAATACCACTAGATAAATATAATTGCACTATAGGCCTTATTAATAAATTATATATCAAGACTTTATTGTACGTGCAACCCTTTCATAAAATATTCGTAGTAACACAAAGTCATGAATGTCGACTGCCACTTTGTAAATTACTGCATCTTATCCTTGAGTACCCGGTTTAATCCTTTAAAGTTATTCATTATATATTTATGAAATCCAATTTCATAAATATATACTTTAGTAACTTTTTACTAAAGTGGTTAGGCCTAACACTCTGAATAACCAAACCCATTAAACTTATCTCAAGGGAATATTTTATATCTCCTTTAAGAGATTATGAATTCCATTTCTGAGAATATATGTTCCATTAACACTAAATGTGGCTACCCAACAAACTGAGGTTTTGACCGTTACTTTAGATCTCACTCCTGATATATCAAAGCAACCTACACGTCACAATCAGGTCCATTATTCTCTCAAGATTAAGAGTTCATGCAAATAGAAGTCGTGAGATTTATTATTTATTTGACAGTCATTAGGAGAATAATAAATCTCACAGCGGTCAAGTTCAATATGTCTAAACTCTTAAAATATATCAACATATCAACTAGAAGTCTCCACTTCCATGATCAAGACAAATCATCTTAGTTGATATGTTATAGTCTTTGCAGATGAAATGCCCAATTTCATTACCGACTGCAAACTATAAATTTTGAGTTTACAAAGAACTTGTGATTTATATCTTCTGTGACTTTTCACATAAATCACATACTATGCATCTCATGGACTATATGATAATGTCCCAATATTTATGTTACCACTATTTTTGATAAAAATAAAACAAATCTATTAAACACAACATTAAGTCATAGATAATGTCATACATAGCATCACACAATAGGATTTAAAGGTACACATCCTAACATAACATGTATGGATTAGATTCTTCAGTAGCTCAGTTTTCTACTCGCGTTCAAGGTACGCGCATCGTGATCACTTCGGCTCTTATTGCCGACGTGCTTCATGTCCTTAGGGTAGAGCATCCTGAGTACCCTAGTTATGAGCATCTTAAAATTGTGTCAAAAGACGAGCTTATTTCAACTTTTTGTGAGCTACCTTCCGAGTGCGGTGATCGTCACTTCACTTTTTGCTCTCGTTTTGCTAAAGGTCCTAGGTTTATTAACATGGTTATGACATTTATTTTGCATCCTCTTTCTCACTATAACTCTATTATAGAGTTTTGTGCTCGATTTTTGTTGTCCCTCATTAAGCATTTTACCATTGATTGTTCCTCTTATTTTATCCTTTCAATCATAGATGTGTATAAGGATACTGTGACCCGTGATAAGCTTATTTTTCCTTCTGCTATGGCGAGGATCTTACGCCACTTCTCTATTCCCTCTCCTATTTCTGACCACTTCCATGTCTCTTATGCCATAGACGCCGCTACCGTTAAACAGAGCGAGGCATAGCTACATTCAAGGTGGTTTGGATGACAGTTCTTCTAGCTCTTGTGGCACCATCTACATCCGCTCTCTCTTCTTCTATGAGTGATGTGACTCTCGAGGACATCATGGCATAGCTTGTGCGCATGGATGCTTGCCTTGACTCACTCAGTGATGAGTTGTGTCAAGTGAACACCCGTGTTGGTCATATTGCACGGCGACAGGCGGTCATTGGTGGCTTCGTTGCTTCATCTCCTCCTACTCTAGAGGCTTCTGCAGATAAGGATGATGATGTTAATGCTGATGCGTCTGGTGGTGATGAGGATGATGCTAGCTCTTCCAGTTCTGACGAGTGTCTACTTGACACTCTTACCCTTTGTCACTCGTGACAAAAGGGGGGAGTAGTTTTTGTCATTAGAGTTGTCATTGTTAGGGGGAGAGTTAGTATAAGAGGATTTTTGTTAGGGGGAGTGTTGATTTTAAGGGAAGTAGTAAGGATTTTAATGTACTTTTTTTTTTCGATACATTATTCTTATACCTTAGGTCTTGTGGCAATTTGACATACATTGTACTTATATTTGCTTTATCTATATGTTGATGTATGTTTTTCACCTACCCTTACATGTGTTATTTCTTTTGTCTCTTTATACACATGTTTCTTATATTTTGTATGCAATCTATTATTTCTATTTCACACAAAGATGCCTGGATGAGTTTTGTTTAACAGTTTCAAAAATATAGGTTGTCGAATTCTACTGGCCATGAACTCTCTTTTTGAAAAAATTTTCAAGAGTTTGTGTTAGGGTAGATTTTATTGTACTTAACAAGTGAGTATGAGTTGAGTGATTTATGACTCCTCTCATATGTTCATTTGTTGTTGTGGTTTTGTCACGGATTGTCAAAGGGGGAGATTGTTAGGACATATGTAATTGAATGTTAGGAACATATGTCAACATTTTATGTAATTAGCTAATCATTTGAAAAAACGTACTTTACTTGTAATTGGGTAGATTTAGGATGTGTCTAATACTTTATGGAACAAGAATTCAAGTCCAAGTATTAAAGCCATGCAAGTCTGTCCAAGATTCACATGTGAAAGTGCTGTTCATTAAAGCTCGACAGCTAGCATCTATTGAGATTTAAAGAGCTATTCTAGCTCGTGGCTCCACAGCAGCTCGACAACTAAGGTATCTGTCGAGGTTTATGAAACTCAGTTTTTCTGGACTGTTTTTCATCCAATTCATGATTATATGTTTGGGCTTTCTTTTCTCACAATCCAAAACATATAGAAGGATTATTTTAAGGGTCGTATCAAGTTACATAGCTGAGAGTACAATTGCACAAGAGCAAGATTCCAGAAATGTGACCGAAAACTTAGTTTGCCCTAGTTCTTGAAGAAATTGTTGTGTTTGTATACCACAGGGTTTTGTGACCAAGAAACTTCACAATCTTCATCTATTGAAGATCAGAAGAACTTTGCAGCCAACATCATTTTCAAGTTGGTGATTGAAGTTGCGTACTAGGATCCGCGTAATTGGTTAGTCACGTACTAGGAGCCATGCAATACAAGGGAGAGATTGTCACTGCAGAATAAGTCCAATTGGGTATTGGGGTAAGGGTTCAATTATAGGTTGGTATAAGGTACTAGGATTCTTTTACTTGTAATTGTTTGTTTTGATAATAGTAGATTCTCGAGAGTGGTAACTTTAAAATCACCCAGTGAGGTTTTTGCCTAGGAGGTTTTCCCCATTCGTAAAAATATCACCGTCTCAAATTTAATTTTCGCTGCATTTAGTTATTTGGTGATTTTTTTGTACTACCACGCTCATTGCATGTAATTGAACCTAATTAATTCATTTGGATAATTAATTGGTTAATTCATCACAAGAGGTCAATACATTTTTGGCCTATCACATGTTAAGTACATGAAGGGGTGAACAAACATGTTATCAAACAAAAGGTGGTGTCCTAGGTGGACAAATGTAGGTTTGTCTCGGGTGTCCATAGCTCCATTAGATTGGAGTACAGATGACACACGTGCCATCAAGCAAAATTCCTAAAAGGGACTCAGGGTCTCGTTTATCAAATACAGGTGTGGACCTGCATGAGATGGTGGGAATTAGGCTTCATGACACAACCAAGCATAATATCATTGTACAAAGTGGAGAGAGGTATGCATTAAGGACACCAAAATCATGAAGATGTGTCTCACAAGCGGTTACAACCAAACAAGCCGCAAGAGGGACGGATGCAACAACATAAGCAAGCAGCCCCAAAGAGATAAAAAGGCTGTAACAACCACTAGGCATAGCATCCAACATGTAGATCTAGGCATAGACATGGCAAGCAGCACAAAAAATGTAGATATAAGCATAAACATGGCAATGAGTATATGAACATGTAGATCTAAGCATAAACATGGAAAAAAGCACCTAGGCATATGGATCTAAGCACAAACATAGTGTTTAAGCATATCCTAGCCCAAGAAGGCTAGGCCAACATCATTAAAGTAATAAAACATGTTAGAAAGAAAGGAGACGTGCTAAAAAACCTAAAAAACATGCTAGGAAGTAAGATAAAAGAAATAGATATATTATGGAAAGCAAGCATATTATAATGCAAGATAAAGTAAAGGGTGTAAAGGGTGTAAATAGTAGCTAAGAAGCTACATATATACCCTCAAACCTCAAATCCAAGGTCCTACAACCAAGGAGAGGAAAAAGAATGCAAGAAAACTACCTCTTGATTATTGAGAAAATGAAGAAATTAAAGGTTTTTGGATGTGTTTGAGAGAGAATTTAAAAAGGAAAAGAGAGAGAATTTGCCCAAAAAAGTGCTCTAAAATGCCCAAAATAGGTTTTTTTTTTTTTTTTTCATGAAATCTAGGGCATTGAGAGGGGTCAAATAGAGGCTTGGCACCCACCTTTTGTGTGCTAGGTCAGCCCGACGGCCACTTTATGTGCACTAGGTCGGGTACGTTGACATCAACATTTTCATTTTTTTCCCGCATGACTTCAATCACATATTTAAATGTCTTCTTGGACTCCAATTGCACTACTCTCAGTGTCCCTAGAAATATCTTGATGTCTAGTTTTCATAACACTAAAGAAACTAATATTCGAACGATCGGATCAAAAGTTATGGCCTCGGGAAGCATACTAATGCCCTCTACACGAGTTTTGAGATATCTCAACCATTTTAACTCCAATTTAGACCCATGAATAGTCGTTAGAAAGAGAATTCAATAATATTCTCAATGATGCTAGCCCAGCCTATTTAGACAGTCAAATCAAAATAAGGGTTTTTGGTGCCCCTAAGAGTCAACCTTAAGTAAAACTTGATCAAAGTTAATGAAAATCTTTGAGTAGCTTGGGTTCGATGTAGAAACATGAAAAGTGTTGTTTTGTAGAGGTTTTGACTAATATTTGACTTTTGGTTAACCCAAGGTTGACCAAGGGCATTTTGGTCAATTTGACATGAAATGGCACTTCGAGTTTTCCGATGATCAAACGGGTTATGCCATGTCAATCTAGATGGTTTAGCAGCCCTACGAAGAAAAGTTAATATTTTTGGAATTTTTAGGGTCCAGCACGCATATCATGGGTGGAAACAATACGGTATCTACACTTTCGTTTTAATCTATTTTTGGACTTGTAAATGCTTGGATTTTTTTATGGGATGGGTCTAGATGAAAATTCGGGTCTAATAAGGGGTAGGAACATGCTTAGGTATGCAGAAAAGGTTAAAGAAAACTCTTTGTCTGTGCTTATGCATGTGCGGCCAGTGCTCTATTCATGTGTACGCGTCCGTGTTCTTCAGTTCATACGGACGCATGCCCTAGCATGCACACGCATGCAAGACCCTGAGTATGCATACATGGGACCTGTATGCGCATGTAGGTACTCAAAAACTCACTTTTTCATCAATTTTTATTCTTTTTCACTCTTTTTCTCAATTTTCTTGTCGAATAATGACTCTCATGCTTCTTTTCATCTCTTTTTTGCAGGTTTTACCCACTTTCACAGGAAGAGGTAGTACCGGTCACATCTTTTCTTGGTATAGGGCCTTGATGGAAGATACGAAGGCCTTGGTTTCCACATTACTGAGAAGGAGATGATGGTGACTCCTTATGACTTCTACTGTATGACGGGTTTGAGATTCGATGGGTCCCTCATCAATCTAGAGGGTGAGTTTGGCATTTACTGGGTGTAGACCTACTGAGGCGTAGGTACACTAGTGAGAGCGTTTGGTATTTCGATCTTTAGGTGGATTACAGGCTTTGTTCTTGAGCAATGATTGATTATTGTGCCCAGATGGCTAGGGCATTCTTGCTGTATTTGTTAGGGTCATATCTCTTTGCCGATGGAGGAAGACGATGTCCTTGAGGTGGTTAGCCCTTTTCCACAACTTCGGGCAAACTCGGGAGGTGAACTAGGGCCAAGCTTGTCTTGCCTATCTGTACTCATTTTTGGATACTCTCAGCCAAGGTACTTTACACCAGCTAGTGAGGCCTTGGAAGCTCCTTAAGATTAGACTTTCTTTCTTTTTTTATGTGGTTCTTATTCTTGCAAACTGTATCTATTCCTATGTCATCTAGGTTTACAAATTACATTCCATGCTCTTGCAAATTGTGCCTGTCATCTATCTTGCAAACTATCATCTTACAAACTATACTATATCTCACAAACTATCATCTTGCGAAATGGCTTTACCTTGCAAACTATCATCTTGCAAACTATCATTTATCTTGCCAACTATCATCTTGCAAACTGTTTCTTGTTTTATCTTGCAACATTGGGTTGTGAACTACTGTTTCATTACCCGTGGAATGGAGGTGGATTTTGTTAGGGTTTGTGCCCTAAGAATCCAATTTATTGGCATGTCATAAATAATTAAATTGTTTAATTATATGAGACTATTTATAAATGAACTAATGGGACATTATCATAGTCCATGAGATGCATTGTATGTGGTTTATATGAAAAGTCATAGAAGATGTAAATCACAAGTTCCTTGTAAACTCAAAATGTAGTTCATAGTCGGTGATGAAATTGGGCGTTTCATCTATGAAGACTATAACACATCAACTAAGATGATTTGTCTTGATCATAGAAGTGGAGACTTCTAGTTGATGTGTTAATGTGTCTTAAGAGTTAAGACATATTGAATTGGACCGTTGTGAGATTAATTATTCAATCAACAACTGTCACCTAAATAATTAATTTCATGACTTCCAATTTCATAAACTCTCAATCTTGAGAGGATAGTGAAACCGTTCATGAAATGTAGGTTACTTTGATATATCAGGAGTGAAATCTAATATTCACGGCCAAAACCTCAGTATGTTGGGTAACCACACGTAGTGTTGAGTGAACACATATTGTCAAGATGGAATCCATAATCTCCTTTTATAGAGACACGAGATATCCCCTTGAGATAAGTTTAATGGGAACTAGTTATTCAGGGCGCTCACTTTAGTAAGAAGTTACTAAAGATTATATTTATTGAAAATAGATTTCAATAAATGTGAATAACTAAAAGATTAAACCGGGTATTCAAAGATAAAATAGTTGTTTACAAAGTGATAGTTTATTATAACTTTATTTACTATGGATATTTCATGGAGGGGTCAAATGATATCATTAGAGTCTTGGGATATAATTTATTAATAAGGCCTAGAGTGCAATTATTTATATATAGTGGTATTGAATATAATAAATGATAACTTTGGACTTGTCAATAGTTGACAGAAAAGCCCAAGGCCTATTGGAGCTAGAGTCTTATTTGTTCTCTTTGGTCCCATCTTAAGCCACAAACAAAAGCCCAATTGGGTAGGCCCAAAATGCTAACCCAATTCGATAATCAGTTTTTATTTAATAAGAGTTATTAAATAAAGAAACTACTAAGGTAGTTAGAATGTACATATGACGAAAAGAAACAAAACAGCTTTTATCTACAAGGAGAAGAAGAAGGATTTTTCTTTGAGAATCAACGTACATAAAGACTGATTGAGAGACCGCACTTCTTGAGCACCATGTGGAATTGAGTTGAATATTAAAGGTATTCTCAAGTCTTAAGTCTTGGTTTTGAATTTCACTGCATCAAGGTACGCTTTCTATTCGTTGTTCTAGAATTCAAGATTACATGTTATCTTTCATAAATAAAGTAGATCCATGATTGTTGCTTCCGCTTTAGGTTTTGTATGAGATGCAAAACCATATTTTTCAAAAATTGGTATCAGAGCGGTCTTTAGTTTCATGCTCGCTACTCACTAAACTCGCTACTCATGAGAGTAGCCAGAATGAGTAGCCAAAAATTCTGACACCTGTTTTTCAACTTAGAACATGTTTAAACAACGAAAAAAAAGGTAAGTACTAAATATGAAAACAAAGAGTGATAAAAATATATGGGTTCATATGTAAATTGCTTATAAAGGATTCATCATATTGTTCCTTGCCTTGCATTATATATTTTTATGATCAACAGTATGTTAATGCTAGAATTAAGGTATTTTTGTTACTGGTTAAAAATCCTACAATGAAATTTATTCATAATGATATTAGGATTATGTTTTCAAGGGTTTCTAGCATTATTAGGGTTCTTGATAATAATCTTGAACACGTTAATGTTTGATCTGTGAATCTTCATTCATAAAATCAAAAAGGAGTTTTTGATGAAAGAACAATGAAGATGTCAAAAATGGTTACCTAAAAATTTTGGAAAAATTCAGTTTTGCGGGTTTCGATCGATCGAGAACTCTTTTCGACCAATTGAAGGAACTGAATTTTGAATTTTCACTTGTTTTTTATTAAGTGTTAAAACTTTTATAAAAAGCAAGACTATGTGATTAAGTTTATAGTTCTTAAAAATTAAGGACATTTATTAATCGTTATCTAACTAAAAGACCTAATGAGATCAAAGATGTTAGTTAAATAGAACTCTTAGTCCTAAATTGTTTTATGATTTAAATTTTTTAATTTATTTTCACAAGAGGGTTTTAATGAGATTAAAATTTTAATTAAAAGGTATATAGTTTCTAATGAGATTAGAATCTTTTATTTAGTAAGTTAAGGATAGAGTTCTATATAACTAGTTTTTGATCCATTAGAGTTTAAGGAATCCTAAATAGTTTAAGACTTCCATTTTAGTTAGTGATTCTAATGAGATTAGAGTGTTTAACAAGTGCAAGGCTATTAGTTATGATGAGATCACAATTATTTAAGAAAAATCCAAATAACGAGTAGGAGTGCTGAAATAACCCTTTTGTTAAGTTTATTGTAATGTGAATAGATACCTTGTCTTGACTTCGGGTCTTGCATTCCATGCGGAGGGTATTTACTTCACGAATTACACGGTTAAACTTCTTTGTAATTACACGAATGTTTGTTACGCTATTGTGGTTTGGCTTAGTCAGATCACATTGAATTTAAACAATTAAACACATTTGATGTGTAGGGTTAAAATTGTGATAAGATCACAATGATTTCAATAAAATCCACTTGTTCTAAAATTTCTAGTGGCAGAGAGATTCAAGAGTTGGATCTCACGACCTCCATTGTCGGTTCATAGTGGTGTGGGGTAAACATCTCGTCTTGGCCTCAAGCCTTGTGTTCCATGCGAAGGATGTTTATTTTGTGGTACTACAAGATTGAACTTCCTGGTTTATAGTGGTGTGGGACAAGCACCTCGTCTTAGCCTCGAGCCTTGCGTTCTATGCGGAGGGTGTTTTGCATCATGGTACCACAAGATTAAATCTTACAAGGGTAAAGTTATGTGGCAACACATAGGTCTAGGCAATGGTGTACACTAGACTGAGTTTGGTAGTATCCTCTATGTTGAGTTCTTGCTATTATTACTTAGAAGCTAAAGGAAGAGCGGAAAATTATTTTTGTTTGGTAAGAGTTACCATGATAGCATTAATAATGAGAGTAATTCTCGCCTGATTATAGTGGTTGGTATTCACTCTATGCTGAGGAATATTAATTGCTAGATTAGGTTGTCGTTTCACCTAGTATAGTATGGTTTTCAGGTTCTATATTATATGGTTATGGTTCCAAAATATAATGTCCTTGTAATTAAGTTCGTAGTCTCAAATTAAAGTTGTCATAAACTTTTGTTCCCTGACTACTATTTTAATAGAATCACATTAACTAAGAAATAATTTTGGACATAGTACTTAAAGGAGCTGAAGTACATATTTATGTTTTGATTTAGCATTGTCATAATTTCCTATACGTGATGTATTTATGGAAAACAACTTATGTTGTGATCATAGTCTCCATTGGAATGCTAAAAAAAGTTACATTGGCTTCTATCTCAATTGTGCTACAGCATGAGATGCAAGAGTTAGTACTAAACTTAGACTTTATATTAAGTCTAAATGAGATGTTTGGTATGAATCATATGGAGCCCTAAGAAAGGCTTAAGGAGTTCCAATTCTATATCATTTTATGAAAATATTTTATTTTTAAAATGAATTGGAATTCTTGGATGTAGAGATTAAATGTTAATCTCATTTGGATATGATCCACAAGTCCTTGTTAGAATCATTTGATCAATTCAGATTGTTTTGAAAATAAATTCTTTTTATATTATCTGAATTGATGAGTGAGTTCTACGCAACAGAAGACATCCTTAAAGTTAAGGAATATGATTTAATTCACATTCTTAGCCTGAACCGAAAGGTAAGGGTGGTAAGAAGAAGAATTAAAATACCAAGCAGTTGGACAAGCTAGTTGCCCTAATAGTTGTCAAAAGGAAATTAGACTCAAAAGTATGACCAAAAGGAAAGTGTTTTCGTTTTGGTAAAGCTAAGTATTGTCCATGATTGTTTTCTAGATGGAAATTTACATGTTTTACTTTTAAAGAGAAAGTTTCATCTTTTGGTATTGTATGTTTTGGCACTTACGTCTAGATTTTATTAATCTAAATGATATTCAAGATTGGTGAAAGATGGTCTTTTAGAACCATTATTTTGTTATATTCCTAGTCTATGAATTCTATTTAGAGGATAATAAGATCTAGGGCTCCTTTTTGTAAAGGAATGAAGTTCCAATGACTTCTTTCAGTCAGTGCAAATATAAAGGATGAATAGGCTCTTTTAAAGGTAGATTGTTCTAGAAGAAAAATGTTAAAAATTTTTTGTAAGAAAATTATATAATACATTTAGAAATAAGATGGTTTTATTAGATACACCACAAGACATTATTTTGTAGATAACTATTACACTGGTACAATATCATAGTGGGAGGATTATCAAATAAATTCATACTTTTGGGATAAACTTTTGGAGTCATTCCACAAGGGTATGAATTTGATCCTTGGTCCTACATAAAGGAAATAAATGATATGAATATGGATTACTAGATCAAGGTTATGTGGATAGAATTGGATTCTATTTAAAGTCTAGAACTTGTAGAAAGGCCTAGTGGCATTAAGCCTATTGTTTTCAAATATGTCTACAAGAAATTGAGATTGATAGATTTGAAGGTGCAAACCTTCAAAGTCAAGACTAGTGGCGAAAATAATTTTTCAGAAAGAAGTGGTTTGACTATGAAAAGATTTTTTCACCAATAGTCAAGTTTGACTCTATCTAGATCCTCATATTCATTATATTTCATTTGGATGAAATATGACAATGGATATCAAGATAGCTTCTTTCTAGTAGCAATCTTGAGGAAGACATCTATATGATGTATCTAGACTTGTTCATAGCAAAGAACCAGTAGTGTTTAGTATGAAATTTGCTTAAAGTTCATTTATGAACTAAAGCAAGCATGTGATTCATAAAATATTATCTTTGATTAAGAAATCAATTTGTTTGATTTTGATCAAGTATTAAAAGGCTTTATGTGTGTACAAGCTATATAGAATAATAAATTTCTTAATGTATGTTGATGCCATTCTAATCGTTTAGAATGATATAAAGTTATTGTCATCAATGGAATTTTTGTTGTCTAATCCAGTTTGATATAAAGTACTTGGGAAAGACTGGTCACATCCTAAGAATTAAACTTTGTTAATATTCAAAAATTAGGATGTTAGGCCTATCTCAAACTGCTTAAATAGATTAGATTCTAGCCAAATATGGCATGTAATACTTCAAGAAATGATTCTTTCCTTTCAAGTTTGAATTTCCTTTATATAGGACTATAGTCCTAAGACATATAAAAGGAAGAGCATATTAAGATGGTTTCTTATGTCATATCAATAGGAAGTCTTTATGCTATGCTATATACTAGGCTAAATATCTATTTTGTGGTGGGCATGGTAAGAAAATATCAATTGAATCTAAGATCACTTACTTTAGTAGGAGTAAAGCATAAACTCAAATATCTTAGGAGAATGAGGGATTATATGCTTGTCCACCAAAGTGAGGATTAGATGATTACTAGTTGTACAAATACTGACTTGTAGTTTGATTGTGATTCATGAAGTTGGACTTCAAGACATGTGCTCATCCTAGGTGATGAAGATACACATTATGAGTAAGTATTGTCTCATTAGAGAAATATGAGCATGTGATTTATAGTATTAGAAAAGATAATTTATGCAATAAATCTAGCTGAAACTTGTTTCCAAATCTTGCCTTAGAGTGATTATGAATTACTGTAAAGGGAAATAAGTGTTGGATATATGATAAATTGTCTTTGAGGGCAAGTGGGAGATTGTTAGGGTTTGTGTAGTAAGAATCCAATTTATTGGCATGTCATAAATAATTAAATTGTTTAATTATATGAGACTATTTATAAATGAACTAATGGGACATTATCATAGTCCATGAGATACGTTGTATGCGGTTTATGTGAAAAGTCACAGAAGATGTAAATCACAAGTTCCTTGTAAACTCAAAATGTAGTTCGTAGTCGGTGATGAAATTGGGTGTTTCATCTGCGAAGACTATAACACATCAACTAAGATGATTTGTCTTGATCATGAGAGTGGAGACTTCTGGTTGATGTGTTAATGTGTCTTAAGAGTTAAGACATATTGAACTGGACTGCTGTGAAATTAATTATTCAATTAACAACTGTCACTTGAATAATTAATCTCACAACTTCCAATTTCATTGACTCTCAATCCTGAGAGGATAGTAAACCCATTCATGAAATGTAGGTTACTTTGATATATCAAGAATGAGATCTAATATTCATGGCCAAAACCTCAGTATGTTGGGTAACCACACGTAGTGTTGAGAGAATACATATTCTTAAGATGGAATCCATAATCTCCTTTTATAGAGACACTGTCACTGTCACTTAAATAATTAATCTCACAACTTCCAATTTCATTGACTCTCAATCCTGAGAGGATAGTAAACCCATTCATGAAATGTAGGTTACTTTGATATATCAAGAATGAGATCTAATATTCATGGCCAAAACCTCAGTATGTTGGGTAACCACACGTAGTGTTGAGGGAATACATATTCTTAAGATGGAATCCATAATCTCCTTTTATAGAGACACGAAATATCCCCTTGAAATAAGTTTAATGGGAACTGGATATTCAGGGCACCCACTTTAGTAAGGAGTTACTAAAGATTATATTTATTGAAATTAGTTTTCAATAAATGTGAATAACTAAAAGATTAAACTGGGTACTCAAGGATAAAATAGTTGTTTACAAAGTGACAGTTTATTATAACTTTGTTCACTATAGATATTTCATGGAGGGGTCAAATGATATCATTAGAGTCTTGGGATATAATTTATTAATAAAGCCTAAAGTGCAATCATATTATAGTAGTATTAAATATAATTAATGGTAACTTTGGACTTGTCAAGAGTTGACAGAAAAGCCCAAGGTTCATTGGAGCTAGAGTTTTATTTGTTCCCTTTGGTCCCATCTCAAGCCATAAACTAAAGCCCAATTGGGTAGGTCTAAAAGGTTAACCCAATTAGATAATTAGTTTTTATTTAATAAGAGTTATTACATAAAGAAACTACCAAGGTAGTTAGAATGTACATATGACAAAAAGAAAGAAAACAGTTTTTCTTTACAAGCAAAAGAAGAAGGATTTTTCTTTAAGAATCAACATACATAAAGAATGATTGAGAGACCACACTTCTTGGGCACCATGTGGAATTGAGATAAAGATTAAAGGTATTCTCAAGTCTTAAGTCTTGGTTTTGAATTTCACTGCATCAAGGTACGCTTTCTATTCTTTGTTCTAGATTTCAAGATTACATGTTATCTCTCATGAATGAAGTAGATCCATAATTGTTGTTTCCGCTATGGGTTTTGTATGAGATGCAAAACCATATTTTCCAACAGATTTGAGGAGCTTCCTTTTGGTTCGAACTCATCTCAATAGTTTTTCTTCTGAGTATGTAAGTAAAAATCTTATTCCCTTCACTCTCTTTGTATGTTCCATAAGGTTTTTATTGGAACAGTGTATTCTTCTATAGATTTTTTAGAGTCCACGGGAAGGTGATCTCTTTTAGGATCACCCAACCTTTGGAAGGTGCTAGTATGAGCATCCTCTACCTAGCTAAGAGGGTTTCTTGGCAATTGGTGGGTGAGGACAAGTCACAGGTTTTGATGGATCCTCCCCCTTTCATGCTTGCCCCACTCTCCATGACAAATGCTAAGTATCAGTTATGGAGGAGTGGTATACCCTACGCCTAGCGACTCTTGGTTGACCTTGACTATGATGAGTTTAGTGAGACTTATCTTACACCCTCCTTTTTCCCTGCGATTGCCCTGATGGCTTTGCTCAGGAGTGTCCTGTGGGGCGTAACCTAAATTTCATGGGCAACCCTTTTCCTGAGGGTACACAAGCATATTCCCAATTTCTTTCTTTTTTTTTTTTTTTTTCTTTTTTTCCTTTTTAGCATTATCTTATACACTTTAGAGTTCTTTTGAGACATTAGGTTGTATTTTAAGAAAATTTTTACATTTTTCTTTTATTTTGAGACATGTACTTATTTTACAACTCATGGGAATTTTGGGCATGAATGCAATTTATATTATCTTGCTTTCCCTTTTTTTTTTTTTCTTCTTGGATGCATGAAAATCTGAGCTTGAATCTGTCTTGAGTAGTTCCTTAGGCCATAGGAATCATGAGAGAAGCCTTGGTAGGGAAATCACATTCCAAATAGAAAAGGGAATTTGAAACCTTAATGAACCTGCGGTCGTATACACATATATGAGCATGCAGGCGTTAACCATGCATGCAACACCTTTGACAATGCGCACGCATGCCATTAGGCAGAAAAACCCTAACCAACCTCTTTCACTATAAAATAGCCATGGGATGCTTTTAAACCTTTATAGAACGTGTTTTAAGCCCAGGAAACATTTTGTAAGGTCCCCAATGGCAAAATTCAGTCCTTTATAGGTCTCAGCATGGATTAACAAGCTAAATTTAAACTTCAAAGATGCTCTCATCCTTTTTGGTTTCTATTGTATTTCTTTCTTCCATCAAATCAAAGTGAATGAGCCTCTTCTACGTGTAGCCACTGAATTTTGGATCTACTTGACATGGTTTTCAATTTAATGGTGTGGAATTATGCCCCACTCTTGAAGAATTTGGTGCGATTATAGGTAAGTCCAACTTCAATGCTATCATTCTTCCTACTCTCGAGGAAGACCTCTCTAACTTCACACATCAAATTTTGGGGGTTCCTCTAGCTATGGCCAAAAGATGGTGCAATTTTGACAAATTGAACATCCACATGGTCTTCGAATACTTTTCTCAGAAAGATATTCCATTGGTTGGGGTGAAGTGTTCTCATCATCTTAACACTTTTTGCCTTTGCATCCTCGCAAGGTACTTCTTGGTGCATGAAGCACCTCGTGTGGACCCAATAATTCATTAAGTGGTCAACAGTCTAGGGAGGGGAAGCCCACTAGTTATCATCTTAGCTGAAATCCTCAATAGTTTGGATGCTATTCATAGGGAGGAAGTGACATTCTTTACAGGGAGTCCCCTTCTTCTTCAGGTATAATCCTTAACTTTTGCCTAGGTCTTCAACCTAGCTGGATTTCTCTATTTTTTGCATGGATCGCCTTTTGGATTTTAACCCATCAAGGCTCTTTATATCGTCTTGATGAATAACTTAAAGGATTAAACTAGATACTCAAGGATTAAGATGTAGTATTCTTGAAAGTGACAGTTAACATTCATGACTTTATATTACTACAAATATTTTAATGAAAGGGTTGAATGTATAATAAAGTCTTAGGATATAATTTATTAATAAGGCTTAGAATGTAATTATATTTATATAGTGGTATTAAATATAATTATTATTAATTTTGAGCTTGTCAAAAGTGGATAGAAAAGCCCAAAACTCATTGGAGCTAGTGTCTTATTTGTTCTTTTTGGTCCCACTTTAAGACACATACTAAAGCCCAATTGGAATAGCCCAAAAGGCTAGCCCAATTAGATAATCAGTTATATATATAAGGAGAGAAACATACAGAATTTTATGAATGTATGAAAATGGTGTGTATGCGACTGTAAGTCGTTCTCTTATTCTCCCTTGAACATATACATATAAACTAATTGAGAGACCACACTTCTTAGGGATAATTGGAATTGGAGTGAAGATTAAAAGTGTTTCCAAGTACTTCTAATCTTTGATTTGAATTTCACCGCACCAAGGTACTCTTTCTTGTTCATAAATTCTGAAATTTACATAAATTCATTAATTTTCTGTTGTGTGTGTTTTGTATGTGATACAAACTTTGCTTTTCCTACACCAGCTTCATCAAAATGATATGAGTTTTGAGGCATACATGGAGCTTATGGGTCGCTTCAAGGTGACTGACATTTAGTGGATCGTGGAGGGGTGGCATATCTTAAGCATGGTCCATAGTTGTTGCAAGGATCACTGTGTGCCTTTGGTTGGACTTTGTTGCTACTCATACTACTCCACTTGTCAAATTTCAAGGAAATTTAGAGAATTTCAAGGAACTCCTGATGATGAGGTGCCTTCCACACTGAGGTGTTCACCAATAGGATCTTGGGCAGCATTAGTGAAGCTTGGCCACGTTGTAGGGTGACAAAAGACATTGTTCCTCCTCGATACATCTATCCCAATGTGAGGTACAAGCAATGGTTGGAGGATGACATGAAGTGGATTTCGAGGGATGACAAAGCTTACATGAGGACTAGCAAGAAAGCAAGGAGGACTAAGTGACCACTTATGCCCTATATTTTACTTTTTTGCACTTTTATGATTCTCATGTTTTTGTTTTTGAATTTAATGAAGGATTGGAATGTTCCAAATCCCCTATGACAATAATCTTATTATTTTTCAATTTGAGCAATGAGAGAATCCTTTTTTATTATTTTCATTTATTGTCATCTTATTTATTATTTTTCTTTTCTTTTCTTTTTCCTTTTCCTTTACAATGTAATTTTTCCTATGACGTCCCTTCGGGAATTTTTGCCATGCCCATTGTCTTTTCCCCTAAATTTTGCCTAGACTGCCCTTTCTAGTTTTCAATCTAGTAGGGTTCTTTTGCCTTAATTTTTGCCTAGGCTACCCTTTCGGATTTTCAACTTAACAAGATTTTTTTTTCTATATATGTGACATTTCCGAAGTCTATCCATGTTAATCGGGTGAAGGTTCTCTATCCATGTTAAGGTTTCTCAGTTTCACTTTCTTGTCGAATGCTCTAACAATCATTTTTTGGTAGCCATGTGCATGATATTGTGCCCTAGCCCTCTTTTCATCAATCAAAGCTAATTGTTCATATCTTGCCTTAGCCCAATCCTTTAATAGGACCTTGGTTTCCACCAACACTCTCAAGATTGTATCTCCACCTCAATTGGAAGCATCACCTCACTACCATAAACCAAAGAGTAAGGTGTTGCCCCAATTGATGCATGGATATATGTTCTATAACCCCATAAGGCAAATGGAAGCTTCTCAGCCCAATCTTTGCATGTTACTGATAGGCCAAGAATGTATTGACACCTTATGATGAATTAACTAATTAATTAGCCAAGTTAAATAATTAATCCAATTAACATGTAAAATGTGTGGTAGCACAAACAAATCACCAACTAAGTTAATATGCAATAGAAAATAAAGTTGACACGGTGATTTGTTTACAAATGGGGAAAACCTCCAAAGCAAAAAACCCCACCAAGTGATTTAAGGTTACCACTTCCAAGAATTCGCTATTACCACAACAAGTAGCTACAAGTAAAGGAATCTCAGTACCTTATTCCAAGCTACTATTGATCCCTTACCCCAATACATAATTGGATTTGTTCTGTAGTGACAATCGCTCTTTTTCAATGCACAACTCTCAGTACGTGACTAACCAATCCATGTGTGGATCCTAGTACGCAACTTACTCACTAACTTGAGAAAGTTGTTTGCTACAAAGTGTTGATTAAATACATGTTTGTATCGCATACAAAACATATGCAGTAGAAAATTAACATATCTACTTCATTTGCAATCGTTAACATGTACTATGAAAATTTTAGAATTCAAGAACAAGAGAGCTTATCTTGGTGCGGTGAAATTCCAAGAAAAAAAAAAAAGATTAGAAGTACTCGGGAACAACTTTTAATCTTCACTCCAATTCTACTTTACGCCCAAGAAGCGTGGTCTCTCAATCAGTTTTCAAATGGAGAATAATAAAGTGTCTCACGTTCACATACACACCATTTTTCAATAATGTCACACTCTGTCATAAAATTTTGTATGTTTCTCCCTTTGCATCTAATTGATTATCTAATTGGGCTAGCCTTTTGGGCCTTTCCAATTGAGCTTTAGTATGTGGCTTGGAGTGGGACCAAAATGGACTAATAAGACACTAGCTTCAATGAGCCTTGGGCTTTTTTGTCAACTCTTGACAAGTTCAAAGTTACCATTGACTATATTTAATACCATTATATAAATATAGCTGCACTTTAGGCCTTATTTATAAATTATATCCCAAGACTTTATTATACATGGAACTCTTCATAAAATATTCATAATAATACAAAGTCATAAATGCAGACTACTATTTTATAAATTACTACATCTTAATCCTTGAGTACCCGATTTAATCCTTTATGTTATTCATCATATATTTATGAAATCCAATTTCATAAATATATATTTTAGTAACTCCTTACTAAAGTGGTTAGGCCTAACACTCTAAATAACCAAACCTATTAAACTTATCTCAAGGGAATATTTTGTATCTTTGTTAAGAGACTATGATTTTATCTTGAGAATATATGTTCCATCAACACTAAATGTGGCTGCTCAACATACTAAGGTTTTGATCGTGTCTTCAGATCTCACTCCTAATATATCAAAGTAACCTACATTTCATAATCAGGTCCATTATCCTCTCAGGATTAAGAGTTTATGTAAATAGAAATCGTGAGATTTGTTATTCATTTGACAGTCGTTATGAGAATAATAAATCTCACAACGATCCAGTTCAATATGTCTTAACTCTTAAAACATATCAACATACCAACTAGAAGTCTCCACTTCCATAATCAAGGCGAATCATCTTGTTATAAAGAACTATAATTCATTACTAACTACGAACTATAATTCTGAGATTACAAAGAACTTATGATTTATATCTTTTATGACTTTTCATATAAATCACATACTATGCATCTCATGGACTATATGATAATGTCCAATATTCATGTTACCATTATTTTAGATTATAATAAAAGAACTTTAATTACAACATTAAGTGATACATAATGTCATACATAGCATTATACAATAGGATTTAAGGACACACATCTTAACACAAAGTTCTTCAGTTCATTAACACGATGAAGATCACGAAGCTCCTTGGTCACAAAACCCAATGGCGTACAAAATCAGTAGCTTCTTCAAGAGAAAGATGAACTATGACAAATTTTGTCTCTGGTCATAATTTGCATGAACAACACTTTGTCTCACACTTGCGCAACCTTTGACGGCCCTTAAATAATCCTTATATATGTTTAGGGTTTTGAGAAAAGAAAGCCTCAACATGTACACATGGATTAAAGTAAAATTAAATCTGAAAAACTAATTTTCATAAATTTCGATAGATAGGTTATCTATGTTGGGATATATGTCCTTAAATCCTATTGTATGATGCTATGTATTTTATTATGTTAGACATTATGTATGACTTAATGTTTTGGTTAATAAAGTTGTATTAATATTTGAAAATATTGGTAACATGAATATTGGGACATTATCATATAGTCCATGAGATGCATAGTATGTGATTTATGTGATTTAGTCACAGAAGATATAAATCACAAGTTCTTTGTAAACTCAGAATTATAGTTCGTAGTCGGTGATGAAATTGGGCATTTCATCTGCGAACACTATAACATATCAACTAAGATGATTTGTCTTGATCATGGAAATAGAGATTTCTAGTTGATATGTTGATATGTTTTAAGAGTTAAGACATATTGAACTGGACCGGCGTGAGATTTATTATTCTCCTAACGACTGTCAATTGAATAATAAACTCACGACTTATATTTGCATGAACTCTTAATCCTGAGAGGATAATGGACCTGATCATGAAGTGTAGGTTGCTTTGATATATCAGGAGTGAGATCTATGGTTAAGGTCAAAATCTCAGTATGTTGGGCAGCCACATTTAGTGTTGATGGAACATATATTCTCAAGATGGAATTCATAGTCTCTTAACGGAGATATAAAATATTCCCTTGAGATAAGTTTAATGTGTTTGTTATTCAGAGAGTTGGGCCTAACCACTTTAGTAAGGAGTTACAAAGTATATATTTATGGAATTGGATTTCATAAATATATGATGAATAACTTAAAGGATTAAACCGGGTACTCAAGGAATTAAGATGTAGTAATATACAAAGTGGCAGTCTTCTTTCATGACTTTGTATTACTATGAATATTTTATGAAGGGGTTGCATGTATAATAAAGTCTTGGGATATAATTTATTAATAAGGCCTAGAGTGCAACTATATTTATATAGTGGTATTAAATATAGTTAATGGTAACTTTGGACTTGTCAAGAGTTGACAGAAAAGCCCAAGGCCCATTGGAGCTAGTGTCTTATTGGTCCCTTTTGGTCCCACTCCAAGCCACACACTTAAGCCCAATTGGAAAGGCCCAAAAGGCCGGCCCAATTAGATAATCAGTTAGATACAAAGGGAGAAACACACAGAATTTTTTCTGGGAATGTGTAGAGAAATTTGTAGAGATTTTCATAGAGAAAAAAAAGAGAGTGTGAGACACACTTTCATATTCTCCCTTTAGAACTGATTGAGAGACCACACATCTTGGGCGTTAGTGGAATTGGAGTGAAGATTGAAAGTATTCCCAAGTGCTTCCGTTCTTCAAGTTTTGAAATTCACCGCTCCAAGGTACATTCTCTTGTTCTCTAATTCTGAAATTTAAATAGCCCATGTTAACTCTTATGTATGAAGTAGATCCGTTTACATCATTACATTTATTCTTCCGCTGCGCTGTGTAATGATTCCAACAATTGGTATCAGAGCGGTCTTCATTACATATCTGTTTAACATGTTTTTGAGTTTTGGAATTAGTGATAATGATTTCATGTTGTTAGAAAATAGTTTTCTGCATGGTTGTTGAAATCATTGTTTTTGATGAAAACTGTTTTTGATGTTATGATGTTGTTTAATTTTTAGTTTAAGTATGTTAAACTGTTTTTTTAAGGCTATAACATCAATGATATTCAGTTTAGATATCAATTCATGTTCATAATGATCGTATGATAGTAGTTTTGTACATGAAAACGTTGAAAAACTGTTTTTGGAAAATTCTGGAAAATTCAAAATTCGCGAAGCTCGATCGATCGAGAATCTGTCGAGAATCTATCGAGCAAACAGAAAGATTCTCGATCGATCGAGGATCTATCGAGAATCTGTCGAGCTTCGCGGAACTTTTCTAGATCGATCGACAATCTGTCGAGGATCGATCGAGAACTGTTTATCCAAAAAATTTTCTAAGTGTTTTTCCATATATAAAAGATCAAGGCTATGTGTAATTGTATTATGCATGTTTTATATTTAAAAACCTTTATTTTAAAACATCTAGTGGGAGAGAGATACAAGGGTTGGATCTCACGGCCTCCATTGTCGGTTTATTGTAGTGTGATTAAGCACCTCGCTTTGGCGTATATGCCTTACTCCCTTCGGAGGGTGTTTAATTCACGGTACTACAGGTTAAACTTCTTTATGATGAATTATATGTGTTTTTTAGATAAAGAACGACCACGCTTCCGCGGAGTTACTTTATGACTCACATATAATTCAGTCAATGGTGTACACTAGACTAAGTTTAATGTTAATCTCCCTTCGGAGCTATGTCATTATTACTTAGAGGCTAAAGTAGAAACGGCATGTTATTAGTGTTTGATAAGAGTTATCATGATAGCATTAATAATGAGAATAGTTCTCAATCAATCATAGTGTTTATAATTTACTTGCTTCCAAGGAATTTTAAACATGGGATTGGGTTGTCGTTGCATATATTATTTTATGGTTTTATTAAGGTTCCATATTATATGCTAAATTGATAATGTCCAATTTACTTATAATATTCATGTTTATTATTTTCAGATTTGAACATGGCATCTTTTAGCCCACTTGTTTCTATTCTTAATAAAAACAAACTGACTGGATCCAACTATGTTGACTGGAAAAGAAACTTGGACATTGTTTTAACTGCTGAAGAGCACAAATATGTGCTTACTCAACCATGTCCTAGCTTTCCTTCATTAGATGCTCCTCTTGAGGAAAAACAACGATATGATCGTTGGCAGAAATCTAATGAAATGGCCAAGTGCTATATCCTAGCGTCCATCTCAAATGTTCTACAGCATCAAATGCAGGATGTAGAACTAGCTTCGGACATTATGCTAAGTCTGAAGGAGATGTTTGGTGAGCAAGGCCGTTCAGCAAGGCAAGAAACCATGAGGCAAATTTACAATACCAAGATGGCTGAAGGTAGTTCAGTAAGAGAACATTGTCTTACAATGATCTCTAATCTGAATACATTGGAAGTTTTAGGTGCCGACATTGATGGAGAGTCCCAAGTGGACATGATACTCCAGTCACTACCGGAATCATTCAAGGAATTCAGACTGAATTATAATATGAACAAAAAGGTTTATTCTTTGTCTGAATTGATGAATGAGTTAGTGGCGGCGGAAGGCATCCTAGGTACTTCTAGTATTGAAGCCAATGTTGGTGAAGCTTCTACTTCACAACCTAAGTCGAAAGGCAAGGGTAAGAAGAAGAAGAAGGACTTCACTAAGAAAGAGGGTAAGCAAATTGCCTTAGGGGTTGCCGATAAAGGAAAGAAGCTCAAAGGAAAGTGTTTCCATTGTGGTGAGAAAGGACATTGGAAGAGGAATTGTCCAAAGTTTAAAGCTGCCAAGAACAAGGGTATGAATGAAACTTCTTTTTTACTTGAAATATGTTTGGTACAGAATCCCACTGATTCCTGGTGTGTGGATTCAGGTTGTACTAATCATATCTGCAATTCTTTGCAGGGGTTTCAGGAGACCAGAAAGTTGAGTGAAGGAGAATTGTTTCTAACTTTGGCTGATGGGAGCAGAATTCCGGTTGTAGCTGTTGGTGTTGTTCATTTATGCTTTGAGTCTAGGGTTTTAATATTGCAAGACTGTCTGTTTGTACCTAATGTACGTAGGAATTTAATTTCTGCAACTTATTTGGGTAAACAAGGATATTGTGTTATCCTAAAGGACAATGTTGTAATAAAGAAGGATAAAATGTTTATCTGTTCTGGCAATATTGTGGATGGTCTTTATATTTTAACTCCTATTAAGCATGAACTACATAATTCTGAATTAGATACTAACTCACATGTAAAATCATTAAAGAGAAAGTTTCCTTCAAATGATGCATATCTTTGGCACTTGCGTTTAGGTCATATTAATTCAAACAGAATTCAAAGGCTGATCAAAGATGGACTCTTAGAGCCCATGGACTTTGATGAATTTCCAGTTTGTGAATCTTGTTTGGAAGGTAAAATGACCAAACGACCTTTTAATGCAAAAGGTAGAAGAGCCCAAGAGTTGCTTGAATTAGTTCATACGGATGTATGTGGTCTTATGTCAACCCAAGCAAAAGGAGGTTATGAGTATTTCATCACTTTTACGGATGATTACTCAAGATATGGTTATGTGTACCTAATGAGACGGAAATCCGAAGCCTTTGACAAGTTCAAAGAGTTTAGGGCTGAAGTTGAGAATCAATTAGGCAAACACATAAAGGCCATTCGATCTGATCGAGGTGGCGAATACCTTCTTGGGGTTTTCAAGGATTACCTAATTCAAAATGGGATTATATCCCAATTGACTGCACCTGGAACACCTCAACAAAATGGTGTAGCAGAAAGAAGGAATAGGACTCTTTTGGAAATGGTTAGGTCCATGATGAGTTATTCAACTTTACCAATTTCTTTTTGGGGATATGCCTTAGATACAGCAATACATCTTTTGAATTTAGTTCCATCAAAATCTGTCCCCAAAACACCCATGGAATTGTGGAGTGGGCGTAAGCCTAGTATGAGGTATCTCCATATTTGGGGTTGTCCAGCACATGTGCTAAAGGGGAAGCCTGATAAGTTGGAACCAAAGTCGGAAGTATGTTTGCTAGTTGGTTATCCAAAAGAAACTAGGGGTTATTTATTCTATAGTCGAAATGATAACAAAGTTTTTGTTAGTACAAATGCTAAATTTTTGGAAAATGACTATATGAATAATTTTACTCCTGGAAGTAGAGTTGTATTGGCTGAAATGAATGAATCTGTAAATCAACAACCATTGGATAAAACAAAGGAAAAAGTGGTTGTATTAGATACACTACATGATACTACTCATGAAATGTCTAGTACACAAGTGCCTCGTCGTAGTGGGAGAATTGTTCGGCCTCCTGTGAGATTTATAGGTTTAGGAGAAACTTATGAGGCTATCTCAGGAGAGGCTGAATCGGATCCCTACACTTATGAGGAGGCAATGAATGACATAGATGCACATCATTGGGTCCAAGCTATGAAATCTGAATTAGATTCTATGTATTCCAATCAAGTTTGGAGTCTTGTAGAGGCGCCTAACGGCATTAAACCTGTTGGTTGCAAATGGGTTTACAAGAGGAAGAGAGGGATAGATGGGAAGGTTGAAACCTTCAAAGCAAGGCTAGTAGCTAAAGGGTATACACAAAAAGAAGGCATCGATTATGATGAGACCTTTTCGCCAGTAGCCATGCTTAAATCTATCAGGATTCTCTTATCCATTGCTGCTCATTATGATTATGAGATTTGGCAAATGGATGTCAAGACTGCATTTCTAAATGGCAATCTTGAAGAAGAAATCTATATGTTGCAACCAGAAGGTTTCATAGCAAAAAACCAAGTGCATATGGTATGCAAGTTGAATAGGTCCATTTATGGACTTAAGCAAGCATCTAGGTCATGGAACATCAGATTTGATCAAGCAATCAAATCATTTGGTTTTGAGCAAAATCTTGATGAACCATGTGTGTACAAGAGACATCAAGACAAAGTAGTAATGTTCCTAGTGCTTTATGTTGATGACATTCTACTCATTGGAAACGATGTAGGAGTAATGTCATCGGTTAAAGTTTGGTTGTCAAGCCAATTTGATATGAAGGACTTGGGCGAAGCTAACTATATTCTAGGGATCAAGCTTTGGCGAGATCGAAAGAATAGGATGTTAGGTTTGTCACAAGCTGGATATATAGATAAGGTTCTAGAACGGTTTAGCATGCAAAACTCCAAGAAAGGATTACTTCCTTTTAGACATGGAGTTCCTCTGTCTGATGACCAAAGGCCTAAGACTCAAGAGGAAGAAAATACGATGAGACAAGTTCCTTATGCTTCTGCTGTAGGAAGTCTCATGTATGCCATGCTTTGTACTAGGCCGGATATTTGTTATTCAGTTGGCATGGTCAGTCGATATCAATCAAATCCAGGACTTAAACATTGGCAAGCTGTAAAGCATATTCTCAAGTATCTACGGAGAACGAGAAATTATATGCTTGTTTACCATTGTGAGGATTTGATTCCCATTGGCTATACAGATTCAGATTTTCAGTCGGATCTAGATTTCAAAAAATCCACGTCGGGTTGTGTTTTCACCTTGGGAGGTGGAGCCATTAGTTGGAGGAGTGTTAAGCAATCTTGTATTGCGGACTCCACCATGGAAGCAGAATATGTTGCCGCTTGTGAGGCAGCAAAGGAGGCTGTTTGGCTCAAGAAATTCCTTTGTGATCTTGGTGTTATAAGAATTGAGCAAGTTCCTATTACATTGTTTTGTGACAATAGTGGAGCGGTTGCACAATCCAAGGATCCAAGGAATCACAAGAAAGGAAAACACATAGAAAGAAAGTACCACATCATTCGAGACATTGTTGCTCGTGGAGATGTGATTGTAGCAAAGATTGATGGTGCAAAGAATCTAGCGGATCCCTTCACTAAAGCCTTGCCTCAAAGGACTTTCGAGTCACATTTGGAGGAGATGGGAGTTAGATTAGTGCACAATAGTCTTTAGGCCAAGTGGGAGATTGTTGGGATATATGTCCTTAAATCCTATTGTATGATGCTATGTATTTTATTATGTTAGACATTATGTATGACTTAATGTTTTGGTTAATAAAGTTGTATTAATATTTGAAAATATTGGTAACATGAATATTGGGACATTATCATATAGTCCATGAGATGCATAGTATGTGATTTATGTGATTTAGTCACAGAAGATATAAATCACAAGTTCTTTGTAAACTCAGAATTATAGTTCGTAGTCGGTGATGAAATTGGGCATTTCATCTGCGAACACTATAACATATCAACTAAGATGATTTGTCTTGATCATGGAAATAGAGATTTCTAGTTAATATGTTGATATGTTTTAAGAGTTAAGACATATTGAACTGGACCGGAGTGAGATTTATTATTCTCCTAACGACTGTCAATTGAATAATAAACTCACGACTTATATTTGCATGAACTCTTAATCCTGAGAGGATAATGGACCTGATCATGAAGTGTAGGTTGCTTTGATATATCAGGAGTGAGATCTATGGTTAAGGTCAAAATCTCAGTATGTTGGGCAGCCACATTTAGTGTTGATGGAACATATATTCTCAAGATGGAATTCATAGTCTCTTAACGGAGATATAAAATATTCCCTTGAGATAAGTTTAATGTGTTTGTTATTCAGAGAGTTGGGCCTAACCACTTTAGTAAGGAGTTACTAAAGTATATATTTATGGAATTGGATTTCATAAATATATGATGAATAACTTAAAGGATTAAACCGGGTACTCAAGGAATTAAGATGTAGTAATATACAAAGTGGCAGTCTTCTTTCATGACTTTATATTACTATGAATATTTTATGAAGGGGTTGCATGTATAATAAAGTCTTGGGATATAATTTATTAATAAGGCCTAGAGTGCAACTATATTTATATAGTGGTATTAAATATAGTTAATGGTAACTTTGGACTTGTCAAGAGTTGACAGAAAAGCCCAAGGCCCATTGGAGCTAGTGTCTTATTGGTCCCTTTTGGTCCCACTCCAAGCCACACACTTAAGCCCAATTGGAAAGGCCCAAAAGGCCGGCCCAATTAGATAATCAGTTAGATACAAAGGGAGAAACACACAGAATTTTTTCTGGGAATGTGTAGAGAAATTTGTAGAGATTTTCATAGAGAAAAAAAAAGAGAGTGTGAGACACACTTTCATATTCTCCCTTTAGAACTGATTGAGAGACCACACATCTTGGGCGTTAGTGGAATTGGAGTGAAGATTGAAAGTATTCCCAAGTGCTTCCGTTCTTCAAGTTTTGAAATTCACCGCTCCAAGGTACACTCTCTTGTTCTCTAATTCTGAAATTTAAATAGCCCATGTTAACTCTTATGTATGAAGTAGATCCGTTTACATCATTACATTTATTCTTCCGCTGCGCTGTGTAATGATTCCAACAATCTATCGAGCAGTTGTCGAGCATCAGACTAAACTACCTTTTAAACCTTGATAGATGCTATCTTTCAAACTAGCTATTAAGTTTTAAAAGCTAGCACTTCTTCACTTGTTTCTTGGACAGATTTGCATGGCTTCAATACTTGGACTTAAACTCTTGTTCCTTGAAGTATTAAACACATCATAGATCTACCCAATTACAAGTAAAGTAAGTTTAATCAAATAATTAGCCAATTCTAAATGATATATGTTCCTAACATCATTCACCTATGTCTTAACAGTTACTACCATCTTGGCTAGGATATTCTTCACATTTTTATTAGCTACTTCTATGGCTTCATTAGCTTGTGGTCGATACAGTGAAGACTTGTGATACTCAATGCCATATTCTTCCATGATCTTTTGAACTTCACCCTAAAAGTAGGAACTATTATCGGAGATGATCTCTTGGGATACTCCAAACTGACATATAATGTTGTTTTCTAAGAATTGAGCCACATGCTTAGCCTTCAATACAGAGTAGGAGGCTACCTTTACCCACTTGGTGAAATAGTTAATTGTCACCCGAATGTATTCATGCCCATTTGAAGCCTTAGGAGCTATCCTCCCAATCACATCTATGCCTCAAAGTGAGAATGGCCATGGAAAAGTCATGCTATAAAACTCACTATGTGGTACATGGTTCAAGTTGGCATGTGTTTGACAATCATGGCAACTCTTCACATAGTCCACATAATCAGTCTCCACCGTATTCCAATAGTACCCTATCCTTAGAATTTCTTTACTAATATTCTTTCATTCATATGAGGGCCACAAATCCCTTGATGAACTTCTTCCATTACTCTATTTGCTTCTTCCTTCTTCAAGCAACAAAGGTGTACACCATTATAGGACCTTCTTTAGAGTTGTCCTCCATATAGGATGTATTGTGTTGCCATCATCCTAATGGAATGATGTTTTCTCTTGTTAGCACCATCCGAATATGCCCCTAGTTCCAAGAACTTCATGATGTCATAATATCACGGAACTTCCTCTTCCTCTATGGCCATTACTGAAGCTTCGATCTTCCCTTTGTGCACTTCCTCATAAATTTGTTCAATCTTTAAGGGTCATGTCTGTACTCCCTTGGGTATTTCAACCGTGGAGGCCAAAGTAGTTAAGGCATTTGTAAATTGATTTTGAGCTCTAAGGATGACTGTGTACTCAATCTTGTCAAAGGTTTTGGTCAAGTCCTCCAAGTACTATTGATAAGGTTTCAAGTGTTCCTCCTTCGCCTTCCACAACTTTTGCACTTGGGCTATAATCAAAGTTGAATCTCCAAAGGCTTCAGCCTCTTTTACCCTTAATTCTTGAAGAGCTTCCATTCCAACAATACAAGCATCATATTTAGCCATGTTGCTTCAAAGTTCAACTTGATTTCTAAAGGTACAGGAGATCCCTCAAGACCACGAGTACTCCTATTCCATTGCCATATTGGTTCACGACTCTGTCAAAGTACACATTCCATGTCCCTAACTTAACATTCAAAATATTCTCATCTGGAGTCTTCTTTACCATGTTCCCCCTCTATAGGATTCTTGGCACAAAAATCTAACACAACGCTTCCTTTTTCTAGCCATATACTTCAAATCAAATTCTGCCAACAAGATCAACCATCTTGACACTCTTCCACTTAAAGCAGGCTTCTTAAAGAGATACTTCAATTGGTCCATTCTTGCTACCACCTACATTTGGAAGGGTAAAATGATATGCCCCAATTTCGGTACAGCCCAAACAAGTGCAAAGCATGACTTTTCTATGGGAGTCTACCTAGTCTCATAATCATGGAACCTCTTACTCAAGTAGTATACGACCCTCTCATTCTTGTCATCTTCTTCTTATGCTAGCATACTTCCAACTACATCCCCTATGATAGAAAGGTATAGGAGTAAGGGTTTTCCATGTTGGGGAGGCACTAGGATATGTGGGTGGAGGAGGTATTCCTTGATAAGTTCAAAGGATTTTTGGAATTAATCATTCCATGTATGTGGTTCGTTCTTCCTTAGGAGTTGAAGATGGGCTCACAAGTAGAGGTGAGCTTGGCAATGAAACCCCTTTTCTCTTTCTCACTTTTGGGTGGGGGCATCTCTAATATGGCTTTGATCTTGGATGGGTCAACTTCTATTCCTCTATCACTCACTAGGAAGCCTAGCAATATTTCGGTGGTTACTTTGAAGGTACACGTTTGTGGGTTCAGTCTTAGCTTATACACTTTAATCCTCTAGAAGAACTTCCTCAAGTTTACGATGCAGCTTTCTCTATTCTTGGACTTCACTATAATATTATCAACATAGACCTCTACCTCATTATGCATCATATCATGTAACAAGGCTGTGGTCATCCTTTGGTAGGTTGTTCTGGCATTCTTGAGGTCAAATGGTATCACTGTGTAACAATAGATTCCCCACTCAGTAGTGAAAGTGGTTTTGGTCATGTCCTTGGGAGCCATCTTGATTTGGTTGTACCTTGATAAACCATCCATGAAAGACATTAAGGCACTTTTGGCTGTGTTATCTATCAAGACATCAATGTGAGGGAGAGGAAAGTCATTCTTAGGGCATGCCTTATCCAAATCCCTAAAATCCACACCCATCCTTACCTTCCCATCCTTCTTAGGTATGAGCACGACATTAGTTGTCCATTCGGCTTGGTGTACGGGTTTGATGAACCCTACCTTTAATTGCTTTAGTGACTTCCTCTTTGATTTGTAAGAGCCATTTGGTTCACATTCAACTTTTGCTTGATGGGCACCATATGATCATGAGTATCAATGTGATTTTAAGCTATCTTGGGGTCAATTCCAGGCATATCTTCATAGAGCCATGCAAATTCTATGAGGAGTTCTTGAAGATCTTTTCATTCTTTTTCATTTAGAGTTAAGCCAATTTTAATTAAAAGTGGATTCTCATCATTACCCAAATTAATAGTTTCAAGAGTTGGCTCTATAGGTTCAATTTTCTTTTCCAATGGTTTATTAATTTCATTTTCAAACTCATTTGAATAATTTAAGTGTAGAATTTAAATGTTATGGGACATATCAAAGTAAGCCAAATCAGAATTCATCTTAATGAAAATATTGAAAAGTACATTGGAATTTGCATAACAAAATGTTTTCCCCATGTATTCAAAAAACCCAACCAAGTCCAATTATTAATGGGCCCCATAATAGGCATGATGAATTCTGTCTTCTTTCTTCTTCAAGGCTTGCCATTCTTCCCCTCGTCCTTATTCAGCTTAACGAACTAGGCTTCCTTCTTTACAGGTTTCCATACATGCATAGCTTCGATTATGTAAAACAAATCCTCGTCCTTATTAGGGAAGTCTCTCCCCACCTCGTCAAAGAACTAGTCGTCGTCATCCCCACTCCAACAGCTAATCATTTCATCATCTCCTTCTTCTTCTTTGTTTATCACGAGGAATTTCTCGTCATTAGAAGAAGGGTCTATGTCACATTCAAGCATAAAGCGAGCTGGGGTGGCTTAAGTTGTCTCCAGCTTCGAGGTCCATTCTGGCTAATCGTGATCTTCCCACAATCTCGTGTCTTTCGATTCAAAGAAGTCATTGACATGGGCCCTCTTGAAAGTCCATGGTCTAAGAGCATTCTTCAATTATTGCATAAAGTTGGGTAGAAGTAGGCAATCCTTCCCTTTTACCATCATGCGGTTGATGTCTTCTTGAGTCAATTTGCTTTGTCCATGATTAGCCTTGTCATTTTCAGCTTCCTCTCTCTCTATCTCAAAGAGGTGGATTATTATCTTCTTAAGGACTTCAATTTGTGCCTCTGTACACTCAAGCATCTTTTGCATAAGGACCTTCTCACTTGAAGCGTCCATCTTTCCCTCTTGAGGGGTCTTCCTTTTGAATATCTTGCCTTTCATTAGCCTTGGATTGGAGCAATTTTTGAAAAGAAGTCCCATTTCCTTAAGTTCATGTCCCAATTAAAGGATCTTTTTAACTTTTTAGATGTCCTTAGGAAATTCTTAAGTTCATTTTAATGAAGGCCCAATTACAATATCAGTCCTTCCCTCTCATAGATTTTCACCCCTTGTTTCATTGGGCCTTGGTCTACTTACAATAAAGCTCTCGTCTTACTTTCATGAGCTTTGATTAGAATGTACGTAGAAATTCTCAACCCTTTATCTCAAACATGGGCTTACATTGTATTCATCACTTTTGGGCTTTTCATTTTTATTTATCATTTCATTTCATCATTTTTTTTTATATAGCCCTTTAGCTAGAATATATTGTCACCTTCCTCTGAAGTCCATGAAATTCTCATCATTTTGGGCCTAAGCATGTAACAAGAAGGCCTAATATTAGGAGAGTTTGTAAGGTTAAATTTATTCAATCATTTTGTTGGCTTTATTCTATGCCAAATTTGATTGTAATTCAACATTTAGAAACCCTGTATTTAGGTGGAAATCATGTAAGGGTAATGTGTGAGAGAGTGTTAAGAAAAGCTCAAGAGTGTGCATTCAAGAAGAACCTCGTGACTAGTTCGCGACTGGCGAGTCGCCAAAGATGGCACACGTGTGAAGCATACAAGGGGAGCTAAAGGGTCATGTCAGCTGTCGCATTATAAGACAAAACCTCCAGTTGGCTATGCAGTTAGCTCGCGACTCGTTCCAGTCGCAAACTCGAGTTGCTAGAATGCCTTGTTTGGCTGTAACTGACTTTTTGCATTCCATACACACCCTGCTATAAATACTCTTATACCCACGAAATGTAGGGAGCTTCTAGAGGGAATTTTGAGAGAGAAACCCTAGAGAAAAACAAGATTGACTCATCCACAATCTTCATCCTTTGATTCTCCAAATTTCTCTACTCTCACTCTTTCAATTGTTACATCCTTGAGAGGTACATTAGCCAAATCCTTATCTCGCCATACCCATATCTATGAGGAGGCATTTGGTAATTAGGAAGCAGTCAAGAAGGAACTAATTCATTTTGGTTGATGTAATGGGCTTATTGCGAGATTCGGTAAGCTAGAGAAAACGAGGTTCGGCGTAACCCTGTTGGAGCAAGAAGGTTGGAGGGCTTAGGTGCACTAGGTAGATTAGGCTTGGAGGGTCTTCTACTATTCATGTATCCCAACTTTATTCTCTAATGGATTATTGACCGTTTGGAGGGCGGCAGAGAGGTTTTTCGCTAAGGAATTCGGTTTCCTCTTCGATAACATATCATTGTGTTGTCTTTGTTTTTGCATCTCTCTTCCCTTAATCTTTACCTTTTAATTGCTACTATGGTTGTAATTAATTTTGGTTTAGATTGTTTTACCAATTATGTTTTAGCTTATTTTCATATTCCTCACATACATTGTTTGATAATAAGCTTATGTTGATAATTTGTAAATTGGGGGTCTAAAAGGTTCATAGGTGTTTTACACACTTATTGAACTTTCAATTGGTATCAGAGCGGGTGTGCTTGTTATGGTTTAATTACCTAAATGTGATCCTTGACCCCGTTTGAGATGGATTGATCTCAATCTCTCAATGCTCCACCATACTTTGATGGAAGCAACTATGCATTTTGGAAAGTCCACATGAGGGCATTCTTATGTTCAATTAATGAGACTGTTTAGGATGCAGTAGATGTAGGATGGACTAGGTCGGAGGTCGCTAAATCCACATGGGTTAAGGCGGCACTTGTGGTAGCCATTGCAAATAGCAAGGCACTGAATGCTATCTTTTGTGGTGTTTCTCCAAATGAGTTTCACAGGATTTCTCACGTAACAATTGCCAAAGAGGCATGGAAAATATTGGAGATCACCTATGAAGGAACAAAGAAAGTCAAGGAAACTAAGTTGCAGATACTAACCACTCAATTCGAAGAGCTAAAAATGAGTGACGACGAGTCATTCGACTCATTCTATAGCAAGCTGAATGAGGTGATTATTGGCAAGTTCAACTTGGGTGAAAAGACGAAACACTAAAAAATAGTAAGGGAAATCCTTCGGTCATTGCCAAAGAGCTTCCGTGCAAAGTTTACGGCAATTGAAAAAAGCAAGGACCTTGATGATATCAAAGTCTAAGAACTAATTGGCTCACTTCAAACTTATGAGCTGCCGTTGCCATCATAAAAGAAGAGCAAATCCCTTGCTCTAAAGACGATCAATAAGAGGGTGGAAACTCATGACTCATTGGATGAGGATGAGGTTGAGAAGGGAAAATTCTCAATTTTCAGAAAGAAGAAAAAGGAATTCAAGAGGAAAGATGGGAAAGAGGTGTCGAGGAACACAGGCCTCGACAGATGCAGTTGTCGAGGAGGTGACGAGGAACAAAACATCAGACACGAAAAAGAAGCTCGATCGATCCACCAGCTGTCGAAAAGCTATCGAGAGGCCAAGAGATTTCTCAATCAATCCACTAGCTGTCGAGAAGCTATCAAGAGGCCAGGAGATTTCTTGATCGATCCACTAGCTGTCGAGAAGCTATCGAGATTGTGATAAGATGCAATAGAAGAGCTTGACAAATAAGCCAGGTATCGAGAGGTATCGACGAGGTGTCAAGATAGCTTAAAAACAGTTTTTCAAGAAGAGAAAAACACAGATGTGAATACAATCAAACATGCAACTCAACCAAAGATCCAAAAAATATTTTAACCCCTCAAAAACATCTCTCAACAAAAAAAAAAAAAAAAAAGGATTTAGATCCCAAAACACACACATATACACTAAACAAGCCTAACCCATTTTATATTTCAAAAACAAGTTATGACAGTTTAATGAGCATACATCAACACATGTAAACCTTGTGATGACCAAATCATATTGTACCTACACATGTATCAAAAGTACCAAAGAATATTAGGTGTTGTGTGTGAAAAACATCAAAAGATTGCATAAGTGTCTCAATTTTATAACGATGTAAGATATGAGAAAATTTTTTAACTCACACACAATCAAAACTGTTTGATGGGGACTATCACCTTTGAGGTACACCCTATAACTCCCACATCTTCTAGAAAACACGCTTGCAATCATGTTTTAAAACATTTTGATCTTTTTGCTTTTATTTCTTTTCTTATTTTCTTTTATTAAGCAAACCATGCATGGGTATATAAGAGAGAGAAGAAATACCCAATTAGGTTAAGTTTTTGACATTGCACTTTTGTTTTGCCGAAGCATAAAGATGTCATGTCATGATTGGCGGGTAACAGTGGTGAGATGGTGTTGGAAAATCTGGTTTTGTATCTCATACAAAACATATAGCGGAAGCAACAAATAAAGATCTATTTCATTCATGATTAATAACATGCACTATGTAAATTTCAGAATTTAAGAACACGATAACATATCTTAGTGTGGAGAAATTCAATACAAAGATTAGAAGCACTTGGAAACACTTTTAATCTTTACTCCAATTCCATTTTACGCCCAAGATTTGTGGTCTCTTAATCAGTTTCTAAGGGAGCATGAAAGTGTGCCTCACTCTCTCTCTTTTTTTTTTTTCTCTATGCTACTTAAAAAAAAAAAAAATTCAGTATGTTTCTTCCTTTATAACTAACTGATTATCTAATTGGGCTGGCCTATTGGGCCTTTCCAATTGGATTTTAGTGTGTGGCTTAGAGTGGGACCAAAAGGGACTAATAAGACACTAGCTTCAATGGGCCTTGTACTTTTTTCTCAACTCTTGACAAGTCCAAAGTTACCATTAATTATATTTAACACTACTATATAAATATAATTACACTTTTGGCCTTGTTAATAAATTATATCCCAAGACTTTATTATACACACAACCCCTTCATAAAATATTCGTAATAATATAAAGTCACGAATATAGACTGCCACTTTGAAAATTACTACATCTTAATCCTTGAGTAGCTAGTTTAATTCTTTAAAGTTATTCATTATAAATTTATGAAATCCAATTTCATAAATATATACTTTAGTAATTTCTTACCAAAGTGGTTAAGCCTAACTCTTTGAATAACAAAACTCATTAAACTTAACTCAAGGGAATATTTTATATCTTCGTTAAAAGACTATGAATTCCATCTTGAGAATATATGTTCCACCAACACTAAATGTGAATGTCCAACATACTAAGGTTTTGACCGTTACTTTAGATCTCACTCCTGATATATCAAAGCAACCCACACATCATGATTAAGTTCATTATTCTCTCAAGATTAAGAGTTCATGCAAATAGAAGTCGTGAGATTTATTATTCATTTGACAATCGTTAGAAGAATAATAAATCTCACAGCGGTCCAGTTCAATATGTCTTAACTCTTAAAACATATCAACATATCAACTAAAAGTCTCCACTTCTATGATCAAGAAAAATCATCTTAGTTGATACGTTATAGTCTTCACAAATGAAATTCCCAATTTCATCATCGACTATGAACTATAATTTCTAAGTTTACAAAGAACTTGTAATTTATATCTTCTGTAACTTTTCACATAAATCATATACTATGAATCTTATGGACTATATGATAATGTCCCAATATTCATGTTACCATTATTTTAGATAAAAACAAAACAACTTTATTAAACACAACATTAAGTCATTCATAATTTCATATATAGCATCATACAATAGGATGTAAGGGCACACATCCTAACAGTCTCCCACTTGCCCTAAAGACTATTGTGCACTAATCTAACTCCCATTCCCTCTAAATGTGACTCGAAAGTCCTTTGAGGCAAGGCTTTGGTAAAAGGATTTGCTAGATTATTTATACTTTCAATCTTTGCTACCACAACATCTCCGCGAGCAACAATGTCTCGAATGATGTGGTACTTCCTCTCAATGTGCTTTCCTTTCTTGTGATTTCTTGGATCTTTGGATTGTGCCACCACTCTACTATTGTTGCAAAACAGTGTAATGGCAACTTGTTCCATTCTCATAACACCAAGATTAGAAAAGAATTTCTTAAGCTAAATAGCTTCCTTTGCCGCTTCACAAGCAGCAACGTACTCAGCTTCCACGGTGAAGTCCGCAATACAAGATTGCTTAACACTCCTCTAACTTATGGCTCCACCTCCTAAGATGAAAACACATCCTGAAGTGGATTTTCTGAAATCTAGATCCGACTGAAAATCTGAATCTGTATAGCTAATGGGAATCAAATCCTCACTATGGTAAACAAGCATATAATTGCTCGTTCTCCATAGATACTTGAGAATATGCTTTACAGCTTGCTAATATTTTCGTCCTGGATTTGATTGATATTAGTTGACCATGCCAACTGAATAACAGATATCTGGTCTAGCACAAAGCATGACATATATGAGACTTCCCACTACAGAAGCATAAGGAACTTGTCTCATCATATTTTCTTCCTCTTGAGTCTTAGGCCTTTAGTCATCAGACAGAGGAATTCCATGTCTGAAAGAAAGTAATCCTTTCTTGGAGTTTTGCATGCTAAACCGTTCTAGGACCTTATCTATATATCCAGCTTGTGATAAGCCTAACATCTTATTCTTGTGATCTCGCCAAAGCTTGATCCCTAGAATAAAGTTAGCCTCACCCAAGTCCTTCATATCAAATTGGCTTGACAACCAAACTTTAACTGATGACATTACCCCTACATCATTTTCAATGAGTAGAATATCATCAACAGAAAGTAGTAAGAACATTACTACTTTGTCTCGATGTCTTTTGTACATACATGGTTCATCAAGATTTTGTTCAAAACCAAATGACTTGATTGTTAGATCAAATCTGATGTTCCATGACCTAGATGCTTGTTTAAGTTCATAAATGGACCTTTTCAACTTGCATATCATATGCTCTTGGTTCTTTGCTATGAAACCTTCTGGTTGCAACATGTATATTTCTTCTTTAAGATTGCCATTAAAAAATACAGTCTTGATATCCATTTGCCAAATCTCATAATCATAATGAGTAGCAATGGATAAGAGAATTCTGATAGACTTCAACATGGCTACCGGGGAAAAAGTTTCATCATAATTAATACCTTTCTTTTGTGTATACCCTTTCTCCACTAGTTTTGCTATAAAGGTTTCAACCTTTCTATCTATCCCTCTCTTCATCTTGTAAACCCATTTGCAGCCAACACGTTTAATGCCATTAAGCGCCTTTACAAGATCTCATAAATGATTAGAATACATAGAATCCAATTCAGATTTCATGGTTTAGATCCAATGATGTGCATCTATATCATTTATGGCTTCATCATAAGTGTAAGGATCTGATTCAGCCTCTTCAGAGATAGCTTCATAAGTTTCTCCCAAACTTATAAATCTTATAAGAGGCTGAATAATTCTCTGACTACGATGAGGTACCTGTGTACTAGAGACCTCATGAGTAATGTCTTGTGGTGTATCCAAAATAGCCACATCATCCCTAGTTTCATCCATTGGTTGTTCAACTACAGGTTCATTCATTTCGGCCAAGACAACTTTACTTTTAGGATTAAAATTATTCACATAATCATCTTCCAAAAATTTGGCATGGGTGCTAACAAACACTTTGTTATCCTTATGATTATAGAATAAATAACCCTTGATTTCTTTTGAATACCCTAAAAACATGCATACTTCCGTTTTAGCTTCCAACTTATTAGACTTCTCTTTTAACACATGTGCTGAACATCTCCAAATGTGGAGATATTTCATACTAGGCTTGCTCCCACTCCATAATTCCTTGGGTGTGTTGGGAACAGATTTTGATGGAACCAAATTCAAAACATGCATAGCATTTTTTAGTGCATACCCCTAAAAAGAAACTGGTAAAGTTGAGTAACTCATCATGGACCTAACCATTTCCAAAAGAGTCTTATTCCTTCTTTCCGCTACACCATTTTGTTAGGGAATTCCAAGTGCAATCAATTGGGAGACATTCCCATTTTGAATTAGTTAACCCTTGAAATCCCCAAGAAGGTATCCGCCACCTCGATCAGATCAAATGGCCTTTATGCGTTTATCCAATTGATTTTCAACTTCAGCCCTAAACTTTTTGAACTTGTCAAAGGCTTCGGACTTTTGTCTCATTAGGCACACATAACCATATCTTGAGTAATCATCTGTAAAAGTGATGAAAAACTCATAACCTCCTTTTGCTTAAGTTGACATAAGACCACATACATCTGTATGAACTAATTCAAGCAACTTTTGGGCTCTTCTACCTTTTGCATTAAAAGGTTGTTTGGTTATCTTACCTTCCAAACAAGATTCGCAAACTGGAAGTCCATCAAATTCCATGGGCTATAAAGTCCCATCTTTGATTAGTTTATGAATCCTATTTGAATTAATATGACCCAAATGCAAGTGTCATAGATATGCATCACTAGTAGAAGGAAACTTTCTCCTTAATGATTTTACATGAGAGGTACTATCTATTTCAGAATTGTATAATTCATGCATGTCAGGAGTTAAAATATAAAGACCATCCACAATATTTTCATAACAGTTAAAAATTTTATCCTTCTTTATTATAACATTGTCTTTGAGGATAACACAATATCCATGTTTACCTAAGTAAGTTGCAGAAATTAAATTCCTACGAACATTAGATACATACAAAAAGTCTTCCAATATTAAAACTCTAGACTTAAAACATGAATTAAACACTCCAACAGCTTCGTGTCATAGATATCCATCACTAGTAGAAGGAAACTTTCTCTTTAATGATTTTACATGAGAGGTACTATCTATTTCAGAATTGTATAATTCATGCATGTCAGGAGTTAAAATATAAAGACCATCCACAATATTTTCATAACAGTTAAAAATTTTATCCTTTTTTATTATAACATTGTCTTTGAGGATAACACAATATCCATGTTTACCTAAGTAAGTTGCAGAAATTAAATTCCTACGAACATTAGATACATACAAAAAGTCTTCCAATATTAAAACTCTAGACTTAAAACATAAATTAAACACTCCAACAGCTTCGTGTCATAGATATGCATCACTAGTAGAAAGAAACTTTCTCTTTAATGATTTTACATGAGAGGTACTATCTATTTCAGAATTGTATAATTCATGCATGTCAGGAGTTAAAATATAAAGACCATCCATAATATTTTCATAACAGTTAAAAATTTTATCCTTCTTTATTATAACATTTTCTTTGAGGATAACACAACATCCATGTTTACCTAAGTAAGTTGCAGAAATTAAATTCCTACGAACATTAGATACATACAAAAAGTCTTCCAATATTAAAACTCTAGACTTAAAACATAAATTAAACACTCCAACAGCTTCGTGTCATAGATATGCATCACTAGTAGAAGGAAACTTTCTCTTTAATGATTTTACATGAGAGGTACTATCTATTTCAGAATTGTATAATTCATGCATGTCAGGAGTTAAAATATAAAGACCATCCACAATATTTTCATAACAGTTAAAAATTTTATCCTTCTTTATTATAACATTGTCTTTGAGGATAACACAATATCCATGTTTACCTAAGTAAGTTGCAGAAATTAAATTCCTACGAACATTAGATACATACAAAAAGTCTTCCAATATTAAAACTCTAGACTTAAAACATAAATTAAACACTCCAACAGCTTCAACCGTAATCTTGCTCCCATAAGCCAAAGTAAGAAATAGTTCTTCCTTATTCAACTTTCTAGTCTCCTAAAACCCCTGCAAAGAATTGCATATATGATTAGTACAACCTGAATCCACACACTAGGAATCCGTTGGATTCTATACCAAACATATTTCAAGAAGAAATGAACTTTTTATACCCTTATTCTTGGTAGCCTTGAATGTTGGACAATTCCTCTTCCAATGTCCTTTCTCACCACAATGGAAACACTTTCCTTTGATTTTCTTTCCTTTGATTTTCTTTCCTTTGTTGGCAACTCCTAAGGCAATTTGTTTACCATCATTCTTAGTGAAGTCCTTCTTTTTCTTCTTCTTCTTCTTCTTCTTCTTCTTCTTCTTCTTCTTCTTACCCTTGCCTTTTGACTTAGGTTAAGAAGTAGAAGCTTCACCCACATTGGCTTCAACACTAGAAGTATGAAGGATGCCTTCCGTCGCCACTAACTCATTCATTAATTCAGATAAAGAATAAATATTTTTGTTCATATTATAATTGAGTCTAAATTCCTTAAATGATTTCAGTAGTGACTGGAGTATCATATCCACTTGGGATTCTCTATTAATGTCGGATTAGCAATCATCCTAAGACAATGCTCCCTCACTGAACTTCCTGCAGCCATTTTGGTATTATAAATTTGCCTCATAGTTTCTTGTCTTGCAGAACGACCTTATTCACCAAACATTTTCTTCAGACTAAGCATTATGTCTGAAGCTAGTTCTACATCCGGCATTTGATGCTGTAGAATATTTAAGATAGATGCTAGGATATAGCACTTGGCCATCTCATTAGATTTTTGCCAACGATCATATCGCTGTTTTTCCTCAAGAGGAGCATCTAATGAAGGAAAGCTAGGACATGGTTGAGTAAGCACATATTTGTGCTCTTCGGCAGTAAGAACAATGTTCAAATTTCTTTTCCAGTCAACATAGTTGAATCCAATCAATTTGTTTTGGTTAAGAATAGCAACAAATGGGCTAAATGATGCCATGATTTAAATCTGAAAATAATAAACATGAATATAATAAGGAAACTGGACATTATCAATTTAGCATATAAGCATATAATATGGAACCTTAATAAAACCATAAAATAATATATGCAATGACAACTCAATCTATTGAGCCTCGGGGCTCAACAGCTAGAGGTGTCGAGATTCTATTGAGCCTCGGGCTAAACAGCTTCTTAAAGATCGATAGATGCAGCTGTCGAGCTTTAATGACAAGCACTTCTCAACTTGTTTCTTGGACAGACTTTCATGGCTTTAACACTTGAACTTGAAACCTTGTTTCTTGAAGAATTAAAAACATCCTAAATCTATCCAATTACAAGTAAAGTGCATTTTGTCAAAGGATTAGCCAATTGTATAAAAGAATGACATATGTTCTTAACAAGTGAACCACATATGTCCTAACAGGCCCGAGCCGTACGTCAAAACAAAATGTTTTGTCTCTTATTATATTGATTACATTGGCAGAGCTTACGAATCAAAAGAAAGGCATTTGTAGGCATCGCATTTTGTACCCCTTAAGACTCAGGCCCCTGTTTCCTTTTCTTTCACTTCTTTGAAGAGAGTCTTTAGCTCCACAGACTAGTCTTTATCTTCCAAACACTCCCAAACACGTATAGCTTTAGTTACATCTGACAAACTTCTTTTTTGTTGGAAAGGACCCCATCTTCCTCAATCAAAGACTTGTCACAATTATTCTCACTTCAATAGCTGATCTCTCCATCATCATCTTCTTCGTTTTCATCTTTGTCATAGGCTAGCACAAAATACCGAGTAGTGTCGGGAGGTGGGGCCATGTCTCGTTCAATCAAGATGGGAGCAAGGGTGCTTTATATGGTCCCAACTGTCGAGATCCATTCTTGCTAGCCACGATCTTCCTATAATCCTTCACTTTCCATTTCAGAAAAGTTGTTAACATGAGTCCTCATGAAGGTCCATGGTCCAGGAATATGTTCTAGCACTGGAAAAAGTAAGTAGACTATTCCTTCAATCATTGCATGATCAATATCCTCTTGAATCACATGGTTAGACATCATGGCGCATTGGAAAATTGGAAAGAGCCATTGGAAGCATAAGCACATGTCATAAAAAGGTTCTCTTATTTAGATGTTCTTAGGATATCTTTAAGTCCATTTTAATGAAGGCCTAATTTACAACATAACTACCTTTCCTCTCAAGAACCTTACCCCTTGTTTCATGAGAGAATAAAGAAAACGAGCATGAGACTCAACGATGGTGGTATAGTGAGACCGTCGAGTGAGTACATAAGTCATCACTATATTAAGGATCCTTGGAACCTTAGCAAAGTCATGGGTGGTGAAGTTGAGATTATCACCCCATAACATAGGCCGCTTACAAAAGTGTGAGGCTAGCTCGTCTTGAAAGATAGAACGGTGACAATGATGACTAGGATAGTCTGGATGAGCTATCCTGAGGACATGTAGTACATCAGTGATAAGGTTTGGTGTAACTACAATACATGTTCCTCGAAATACTGTAGTAAACTAAGGAATAGAGGTATCAATGGCATGTATGTTGTAGTAAAACTCTTGTATAAACATGCAAGGACATCTACAGGGTTTCTCATAGAAAGATTCTTTACCCCAAGAGCTAAATGCGTTTGGAAAATCAGACAAAACATTATGGCTTTTGAATTGCCCTATTGCAGAAGTTCTCCTTAAAATCCTTTTGGGATTCTAAATCATGGAACTAATCTCTAGAAGGAATAGAAGAAGTAGAGGAAGAACCATAATGAGATATTGGGTTCTTCAAAGGAATGGATTTCTTAGGTGCCATAGCAGGAAATTAAGGGAAAGAGTTAAAGAAAACACAACAAGAAGCTATACTTAGGAAGAAAAAAAAAAAAAAAAAGAATGAAAAGAAATGAGCATTGCATGATAATGCATGAGCATTTTATGTGAAAAAGTAAATTTCATTATGGGCAAAAATCCAATACAAACTACAACACTCACAAGTTTTAATCAAGCACACAACCTAGAATGCATTAAAACATTATTATAAGGCTAGAGATTGCAATGCATGAGCATATGAGATTATTGCAACAAAACCCAACCCAAAATTTTTGACAAAAACACAAAAATCTCAATTTTCCCCAAAAAAGATTTGAAAACCTAGGTTAAAAATGCATGAAATGCATGAAAATGAAGAGAAGAAGAGATTTAGAGCACATACCAATAAATTGGAGCATGGAAAAGGCTGAAATCTTCACAGGAATAAGGGTTTTTGAGAAAAGAAAGGGTTTAGGTAGAGAGAGAAGAGAGAAGTATCGAAATGTTTAAGATGGAAGTGAATTGGGTCAAACCTTGAGTATATATAGAAATAGGTTTCTCGATAGATTGAGCTAGTGTCGAGAAAAAAATCTCAATAGATCAAGAGGTGTCGACAGCAAAAAGACTTCGATGTATTGAGGAGGTGTGGAGAAGGTGTCAAGCAAACCAAGAGTTCAAAAAAAGGCTTATGCATTAAACAATGTGGCAGGAGGTATCAAGAAAACCCAAAATACTTCGATAGAAGAGGCTTGTATCGAGCTAGTATCAAGACTTTTGTCAAGCTTGTATCGAGCATCAGAAAAACATGATTTTTCAAGGGAGAAATGATATGATATGAACGCAAGCAAGATACACACCATACCAAACATCGTATAAGCATGTTAAGCACTCCAAACAACAAAAACTCAAGATCCAAAACACTATACAAGTCTAACCAATTTTATTTTCAAAAAAGGTTAAGATAGTTTAGTAAGCTTATACTACCACATATATTCCTTGTGATGGCCAAATTACAATGTACCTATACAATAGTATCAAGAGTAGCAAAGAATTGCGTGTTGTGTGTGAAATTTTTGCAAGAAAGCACAAGTTTTTCATCATATAAGAATAATGACATAGGAGAATCAAGATTCATTCACACATAATCATAACTTTTTGATGGGGACCATCACCTTTAAGGTACATCATAAAACTCTCACATCTCCTAGAAACATGCTTGCAACCATATATAAAAGCATTTTGATTCTTTTTTCTTTTCATATTCTTTACATATTTTTCTTTTAAGTGTAAAATGTGTTAGGACATATGTGTTTCATTTGTTAGGAACATATGTCATTATTTTATGTAATTGGCTAATCCTTTAACAAAACGCACTTTACTTGTATTTAGGTAGATCTAGGATGTTTTTAATACTTCAAGAAACAAGGTTTCAAGATCAAGTGTTAAAGTCATGCAAGTCTGTCCAAGAAACAAGCTGAAGAAGTGTGTCATTAAAGCTCAACAGCTAGCATCTATCAAGCTTAAGAAGCTGTTCTAGCCTTGTGGCTCGACAGCTTCTCTACAGATGCTATCTGTCGAGGTTTAAGAAAAGCAGAAATTATGATCTGTTTTCTTCCAATCTGTGGATATGTCTTTGGGCCTTCTTTTCTCACAACCCTAGACATATAAAAAGATTATTTCGAGGGCCGTCAAAGAGAACACAAGTTGCACAAGCATTGAGCAAAAGTCTGTTCAAGCAATTTGTGATCGGAGACAAAGTTTGCCCTAGTTCATCTCTATTGTGAAAAAGCTGTTGTGTTTATGCACTATAGGGTTTTGTAACCGAGCATCTTCTTAATCTTCATTGTGTGGATGAATTGAAGAACTTTGCAGCCAACATCTTTCTCAAGTTGGCGATTGAAGTCGTGTACTGGGATCTGTGCAATTGGTTAGCCAAGTGCTGAGAGTCGTGCATCAAAAGGAGAGATTGCCACTATAGAGCAAGTCCAATTGGGTATTGGGATAAGGGTTCAACTGTAGGTTGGTAGAAGGCACTGGGATTTCTTTACGTGTAACCACTTGTTTTTATAATAGTGGATTCTCAGGAGTGTTGACCTTAAAATTACCCAGTGGGGTTTTTGCCTTGGAGGTTTTCCCCATTCGTAAACAAATCTGGGATTTCTTTATATGTAACCGCTTGTTTTTATAATAGTGGATTCTTAGGAGTGGTAACCTTAAAATTATCCAGTGGGGTTTTTGTCTTGGAGGTTTTCCTCATTCGTAAACAAATCACCGTGTCAAATTTATTTTCTGCTGCACTTTAGTTTATTGGTGATTTGTTTGTGCTACCATGCGTTTGCATGTTAAATTGATTAATAAATTAAACTTGGCTAATTAATCAACTTAATCCATCACAAGGGGTCAATAGGTTTTTTAGCCTATCAAAAAGACATGTCATGCATGGGCATATGAGAGAGAAAAAAGAAATACCCAAGTATGTTAGCCAAACGTCTTATTTTTGCTGTACAAGTGCTACACCTTACTGTGCATGACTTTTATGAGTTGCACATAGATGTTTTATGATTAATGAGTTTTATTGGTGAGACTGTTATCTATGCCTTTCACTTAGGATTTTTTAGTCATTCCAATCAAAAATAATGATATAGATATGAACGATAAAAAATTAACCAAATCATACAAATCACACAATGAGCCACAGAGCTCACATTGCTTAGTTATGCATGAAGATGCTCATCCAAGCTATAAATGGTACAAAGTTAAGAAACCATGTTTCAATGGCCATCCAAAGGTACACAAGTACCAATATACACATACACACATTGGTTTTGTACTTTTCAGATTTTCCCATTTTTTTTTATTGAAAGCAATAAACAAAACAAAAAAAATAAGCATATTAAAAAAATAATAAAAACTAGATTGGCTTAAAGCGACAAATGCACACAAGACATGCAAGATAAGTGAATGAATCACTCAGAAGAGTCTTTTTCCTTCTGCACAGGAGAATTTGAGTAAGGAGAAGTTTTCTTTTTCTGAGACCCTGCTTGAGTTAATAAGAGGGAGGATTATACCCATTGAAATTAGATAGAACAAGAACAACTTTTAGAAGTTCTCCAAGAGGAGCCAAAGAATTTTGGAATTTCTTTTGGTTTCCAAATGATGACACGCTATTACTCTTTTGAGTAGCAAGTTGTAAAGTTGTAATTTCCAACTAGTTTGTGTTGGCTCCAATTCCATGCCAAATTTGGTTGTATTTTCTTCAATCATTTCCCTGCATTTATGTGGGTTTATTTGTAAGGGATGAGTATCAGAGATTGGTGAAGAATCAACCTTCAAAGATGAATCACTGCAATTCACGACTAGCTCCCAAAAAAGCTCACGAAAAGAGTAACCCGCGAAAGGCCACATGTGAAGCACATGACTGGAAGCTAAACAGTCATGCAGGTTGTCAAGTTCATGAGTAGTTCGCAAGAAAGGGCATCCCGTGAGATACCTGTGAAACTCTCTGTTTGGCAAAAAGATAAAGTGCTTTACCAAATTCTTTACCCATACTATAAATAACCTTATTACCCACGAATTGTAAGGAGTGTTTTTTAGAGAGAAAACTCTAGCAAACACACTTGAGAGTTAGAGATTGTTATACCCATAATTATCTACACATTTCCATATGGTTTTTCTCTACTCCTACTATTGAGTGTCTTCAAGGTAGTACTGGAGGGCGATTGTTTGAAGGTAGTTCAGGCCTTGAAAGCTAGGGAGCATTGTAATACTTTGTATGGGATATGCATAATCAAGGGGCTTCTATGCAAGCTTGTCATTTTCAGCATGTTAGACGTGAAGGAAATAAGTTGGCTCATGCCTTAGTAAGGAAAGCGGTTTCATACACAGATTTTGATGTATGGGTAGAAAATGTACCTAGTTATTTAGAGGATGTACTCCTTTCTAAGTTTTCTATTTTAGATTAATAATATGGCCTTATTGGTTTCTCAAAAAAAAAAAAAAAAAAAAAAAAAAAAAAAAAACCTCATTGGAGATGTTATGGAGATGATGAAGAACATATCATCATACCTAGCTATCTTCACCCCAAGGTTTGAAAGTAATGTTGGTCGTACCCCTCCTTTTATGGACCTCACCCTAAACACTTGTGTGGTGTAGGTGAAGAAGGGTACTCATGCATGATCACGATCTATGCCCATGCTTTAATTCTTCCAATGTTTTAGGGTCATAGTTCCATGCACCATGGCATATGCATTCTTCTAGAGTCATTGCTTCTGTCCTAGCATGTTTCATTTATAATTCTTTGTTTTTTTGACCTAGTTTTGTTGATCTTACTTTATTGCTTTGTTTTCTAGTGTGCTAAAAAATTCAAAAACCCATAAAAGGTAAAATATCTCAAAAAGTGTGATCGCTTGTGTTGTGTATATCACATGTTGAGTTTGGCCTAGTACCTTCGTACTAATGGCGTAGTGCAATTATAAGCTTAGCTTGTTGTATATATCACATGTTGAGTTTGGCCTAGTAGCTCGTAGTGCAACTAAGAAAAATCATACTCAGAGTCCGATGCTTTCTAGGACCTTTGGCCATTCCGATAAAAAAGGGAGAGTAGATTAGCTTGAGGGGAGTACAACCTAAGAGGAAGTAGTAAAACCTTTGGTTTATTTTTGGTGAAATAAACCAAAAACATAAACCTTTTACAGTTTATGTTTTTATTTACAATTCTTTATTAAAGCTTTCAGTACTTTAGTTTAAAACGTAGTTTCTCTATAGTACTTTGTGCTCCTTGGTTTTAATAGCCGTGTCTTGATGCTTTTAGTGTTCTGTTGCTTCTCGCTATAGTTTCTTTAATGCATCATGTGGTTTGTTGGACATGCAATTAATTTTTGCAATGCTTTGGATGACCATTAAGTTATGCTATATGTTCACATATCTCTTTTTTATCTTGATCGCATTTTACGTATTCTCTATACATGCCTAGTTTTCTACTTGTCACATGCTTAATGAAGTTTATTTGTTATGTGCAAGTGTTTTAGGATACAGTTGTATATGGTCTAAGTGCTTAACAAGTTTTAGATTTAGGTGTGAGTGAGTATTGCCTATGTTCCCAAACTCACGTTTAAGTCTAGAGTCTGTTTAGTGGTTTTGTCATAAAATAACCAAAGGGGAAGATTATAAAGTTGTGATTTCCAACTTTATTCACTAGTGGATCGATTTCGACTTGGAGGGTTGCAGAAAGGTTTTTTACCAAATTATTTGGTTTCTTCTTTGATAACACGTCTTGCTATTATCTTGCGTTTGAATCTCTCTTCCCTACTCTTTAAGCTTTCCTTTTTTTATTCATTGTGGTTGGATATGGCTTAGAGTAGTGTTACCGGTTCATTATGCATATTTACTCTTGTTCCGCACTTTGTTAAGTTAGAGTAAAAGCAATCTAGCTGTAATTTTTAATTTGGGGTCTGAACAAGCTCCAGTGTTTTCATACTAATTTAAGCTTTCAAGGATGTTTCTAGAGAATAAGGTTTTAGGGGGCTATTGTGGGAGGGCCAAGGATCATGGAACCCAGTCCAAGGATAAATTTGCCAACCCAAGCAAATAAAGGCACTTAGGCTCAGAGAACTATGCCCACTTGAGGAGAACTAAAGAGCCAAATGGCAACTAGCACCCCTAAAAAAACCCAAGGATAAGGGAATAGAAGGCAAAGGAAAGGTACAAGGCATGCGAGGGTAGAGGAAGGAAGTTTCCTAAAAAAGACACCTCCCACCTTCACATTCAATTCTCTGCACCAACTTAACTAGTTGCATTAATGAGGAAATGACCCATAAATAGTAACTCCATAGCTCATAGCTCTTTCTACCACCTCTAGAAGGATCCTGGTGGGACAAGCAGCCAAAAAGTTCCCTTGAGATGTATAGATAGAGGGCTGAGATGCAAGGGAATGGACTATATAAGGAAAGGAACCCCCAAAATAAGGGGATGAACATTTTACAAGAAAAAAAGAAACAAGTGTCAAAACTAAAGAGGACCCTATAAAAGAAATACCACCTTTGCCTATCAATAAGAGACCTATCCTCAGACCCACTCAAGGATCAATTTGTACTGAATTGTTGTTCTTTCCATGCCTAGTAGTTACTCTAGTTCCATCAATCTTGGGCTTGTGATTTTCTTTACATTGCAGCTAACTTAGGAATCTACTCTCTTTAGAAAAAATTCATTGTTTTGGGCTTAGCTTGAAGGACTGGGCATCACGATTCTAAGTGGGCTTGGACTTTTCTTTTTGAGTCCTTACAAATCTCTTTAAGATATTCGTTAAAATTTTCAAACTTTTATTGATTCTGACAAATTATCAAGTTGATCATAGATAAATAATCTCATTAAGAAGAAAGTTAAATTTCAAGTATTTTGGACATCAAAATTATATAAAAAATATTAGTTAATGCATTGGATAATAAATAATATCCAATCTATATATAAATATATAAAACCAAAGCCTCTGAAGCTCCCACAATTTTCTACGTCAGCATTTAAATTTTTTTTTCTATTTTTTATATTTGATTTAAAAATAAATCTCTTTTTTTTTTTTTGGCACCAAATACACGTTACAAAACCCGATACCTCTTTAAAACCAAAAAATCTCTCCACTTCTCACACACTAACATCTCCTTCCCCTAAACCTAAAACTCACCCTTTACTTCCTCCAAAATCAAAACCCAAAACTCAGATTCTCCCACCGTCGCTGCCACCGCTATGGATTGCCGCCACCACAGATCACCGCCACTGCATCTTTTGGCTTTCCTCTCTGTAAAGTTGTGATTCACAACTATATTTTATGTTGGCTTTATTCCATGACAAAAAGTGTTGAAATTTCTTTAATTTTGTTCCTTGTATTTTGTGGGATTTTATTGTATTGGGTTTAGTATTAAGTTGGTGAAGAATCGAGCATAAAATGAAGAATCAATCGATTTCATAAGTGTCTCGCTAGAAGCTAACCCGTGAAAGAGCCAAGTGAGAAGCATATGCTGGAAGCTAAAGAGTCGTGCCAGCGTTGAGGATTTCGTGAGTGTCTCACAGGTAAAGCCTTTTCACAAAATACCCGCGAAATTCTCTACCTAGAGAATTTTTAAGTGTGAATTTCTTACCCTTCTCCCATACTATATATACCCTCATTACCCATAAAAGTAATAGAGGCCATTCAGAGTGAAAAACCCTAGATAGGTTTTCAACAACACACACACCCATCTTTTAGAGAGAGAGAGAGAGAGCTACATATCCTTAGTGGGAAATTATCCTAGCCTCTTCTCCTTCCCTCTCCTATTGTCATACCTTGAGAGGAGATTTGTACCCAAACACAACCCATGCCTTTTCAGAGTGTAGAGAGTGTTTTGGAGCTTAGGAAGCTTTGAGGATTTGCCAAAAGAAGCCAGTGAGATTTCGCGGATTCAATTAGGCGTATTATGGGATCCGAAAAGTTAGACAAGACATGGTTCCGAGAAGCCATGTTGGAGTATGAGCTTGGAGGGCTTAGGTACATTGGGTAGATTAGGCTTGGAGGGTCTTTTGCTATTCGTGTATCCCAACTTATTTTCTAATGGATCGATTTACCACTTAGAGGGCAGCGGAGAGGTTTTTCGTCGAGTTCTTCGGTTTTCTCTTCGATAACACATCGCCGTGTTATCTTGTGGTTGCATCTCTCTTCAATTTTCTATTCGATAACACATCGCCATGTTATCTTATGCTTTACTTTTATTGTTTGTTGTACATGTTTATGTACTAGAGTAGTTATAGATTTATTATGCTTCATTTACTATTGTTCCGCACTTTGATTAAGTAAGAGTAAAATCAACCGAGTTGTAAATTATTAATTTGGGGGTTTAAACAAGCTCTTGTATTTTCACACAAATTCAAGCTTTCATTTGGTATCAGAGCAGGTACACTTGTATTGGTTTCATTACTTAAGTGTGATCCTTGATCCCTTGTGTGTTTTGCCATGGATAGTATTTTGTATGCTTGTATGGATGTTGTTGAGTGTAACATGCCATGTGTTTGTGAAAATGCCTCTATGAGTGTGAATCCTCATAATTGTGATGACATGTTACATGAATCGATGGGTATTGTTGAAACTCCAAATGTCAAACTCATGAAGAAAGAGGCTAAGAAGTTTCATAAGAATTTGAGCAAGTTTTGTTGTGAAAAGGATGATTTGATTGCAAAGCTCAATGAATCCAATAAATTGGTTAAAAAGTATAAGAAGCTTGCTAAAAATTATCTTGAAAAACTAAAAGAGTTTGAATGTTTGAACATGGACCTGGATGCTAAATTTGTTTTGTCTAACAAACTAGTTAATGATCGTAAATGTGAAAATGAATCTCTTAAGATGCATGCCAAGTGTTTGATTGTTGAACCTATTGCTAAAAATGAAGAAATTATTTGTTGCAATCATGTTGTGGTGCCCGATTTTGTGCCTAGTGTGAGTTCTACCTCTAAAGACAAATCGGTGTACATTCCTACACACAAAAGAAATCAAAAAGTTGAGAGAAAGGCTCTTAAGCCAAAGCCTCCATTTAGGTTTCAACCTAAGGTTTTGGATGGATCTAAGTTTATTCTAACTTCCCACCATTGCGGTGTAATCGGTCACATAAGACCTCAATGCTCCATGTTGAAGAGAGAACAAAACCATGTTGCTAGATCCCTCCCTAAACATATTGTTTGTCACCATTGTGGTGCATTTGGTCATCTTAGACCTCATTGTTCTAAGTTTCAAAATTTTAAAAGAATCAAAAGAAAAAAGAAAGTTGAGCTTCTTGGAAGTTGTGCTGTGAAAGCTAAATCGGTTTTGGGGGGAAATTGGTAAGTTATTGAAGAAAGTTTTTGATGTTCTTACCTCCTTATCTGTGTGCATCTTTGGTTCTCATTCTTCCAATCCTCATCTCACTTCTCATGAGACAATTATTCCAAACAATCATTCTATTTGGATAAGGAAGGGTTCTAATGGTTGAACTTTTGCTCCTTTGGTCCTTAATCTAATTCTTTCGATTTTTGTAGGATCCTTTATGCATTAGATGCTTTATTGTCATGCATTTGTGCATTATGCATCTCTTTATATGCATTTTCTTGTTTTTGCATTTGATCTTACTTTAATGTCTTTGTTTTTGTGAGTGTAAAAATACAAAAACACATAAAAAGTTAAAAATTCAAAAAGTTTGATCGTATATGTTTGAACACATTTCACATGTGAGTTTGTCCTAGTACCTTTATACTTATGGCATAGTGCATTTACAAGCTTAGCTTGTTTTGTATGCACATCTATCTTTGTGGAAAAAAATCTTGAAATCTATGTGTAATTGTTGTAAATCAATTTTCAAGCTTGTCATGAATGATTAGTCAATAGTCTTGTTGGTCTTGATACATGCATAGACTTGTGCCTATATCTTTTCCCACATTTTTATGTTTTTGCTTTATAGCTCATCAAATGTAAAATCTCAAAAAGAGATATTGACCTATAAAAGCCATCGCACATACTAGTATTTGACCAGGAAAAAGGGAAAGCGACTTATATTGAAATGTATGGTGCCTCAAAAAGCCAAAGGCTTACTCATAAAATTAAAATGTCAAAAATTTCAAGCATTGATCTCAAAATGAGATGTATTGTTCAAAAATGGCCAATGTTATGATTTGTAAAGAAGCCAAATGAAAAGCTTCAAAGATATGTAATCATTTTCTTTTGGGAGATCATATATGTTCATTTCTATAATTGAGATAATCCACTTGACTTAGTACTAGTTGTGTATGACTTGATTGAATTGATTATTGATGCTTCACTCTAGACTAAGGACTATTTCACTTTTGATACACACATACAACACACTAGTTTAATGTTCAATGAATGCCTATTTCATTTGTGTGTTTATACATGTTCAAATGTGATGTATGTGCTCAACCATATGTGGATCAAACCAAAAATATTTTTGTTCTTTTTGTTTGCTTTTGGAACTGATTTGTATCACCCATGTTTTTCAATGTTTTTTTTAGTCGTTTTTGTGTGAAAAACATGTTTTTTGGGTGTTTTCGTGACTTATTTCATATGTAAGTTCAGTCGCGAGTTAAATGATTCAATTCTTGAGTTTTTTAGCTTTGGATAGAGAGTTTCGTGACTGTTTCGTGAATAAGGCTTACCCACAAAATTACCAGTGAAATTTCGCTAGTTAGGTACCAGTGAAAATTAATTTTGCTAGTTAGATACCAGCGAAAATTCCCAGCTTCCCACGAAAATCACTAGATCTGCTTTTTAAAGGGCATTTCGTGGGACATTTGTTTTAAACTTCTTCCATCTTCTCCAAAACCCCTATTTTAATGCTTCAACATCAAAACCCAACTCATTTCATGTATTGTACATTCCATAAACATCTCTAAGGTAATCTTTAACTCTTTTCATCAATTTTGATCCTTAGATTATGTTTTTGGGGGTTTTATGTTCATAGTTGGGATTTTCTCAAATGGGAGTTGGAAAACTTATTTTTTGTCAATCTTTTTTATTGGGTTTTGTTTTAAATGTTAATTTTCTTCGGAAGTTGGCCCCTTGTGGCAAAAATAACATGTATTTAGGTAAGATTTTCATATGTTCATGCATTGTTTAACATACATGTGTCATATGTGCACTCTAAATGTTTGATAAAATCCCCAAATGTCATTTTCTCATTGTTTTAAACTCCGATGAGTACCAAATTTTGGGGATCACCATAATTATTCATGTTTTGATCATTGGTTGTGTGTTTTATACACTTTACCCCTTGAGTGCTTGCTCATGCATTAGTCATGCATCTCACACACACACTAGATGTACCTTGCTGCACACACTCTAACACTTGACATGTTTTTGCATTCACTCATGCTAGTTAAGTCTCTTTAGACCTTTTAGCATATATAACATGTTCTTGTGTCAATGTCAGGCCTTGGTCTATACTTTGTTCCATCATATTTAGCATGTCATGTTCTTTATGCTTTGTAGCATTTTTTTAAGATGTTTTATCTTTTGTTTGAGCTTCATTTTCTCATCATCTTGCACCCCTCATATATCATCATTTACCCTTGTTCATATCTTCTTTTCTTTACCTCCTTCCTCTTGATTCTTTTGTCTATTCGTGACAAAAAGGGGGAGAGTATACCGGAGAGTATACCGGTGTGTATTGTCATTTCTATATGACTCTTATGCACATTCTTAGGGGGAGAAATTCTACCTCATTCAAATTTGTAGGGAGCAAAAGTCATAGAGGAGATGCATATACTAAGGGGGAGAAGACAACTTTTATAAGAAAACCTTGTTTTGTCTTTGTTTAACTTTATGCTTGTTTTTTCGTTGCTTTATGGTTCTTTGAGTTACATTTAGTATCTATACTTTGTTGCTCTCATTGCATCATATTTATGTGTTGGAACACACTTATGCCCTTGTTGGATCTTGTATCCTTAATGTAAATACCTTTTATGTTTTGCATTAGTTGTGTCTTCTTGTGCCCTTGTTGGATCTTGTATCTTTTATGCAATTCCTTTTGTGTTTTGCATTGGTTGTGTGTTGGACATGCATACTTTCTTATCCATTGTGCTTTATTGGTTACATGTTTGGATGATCATTTGCTTTGCTATGTGATCATTTTAGTCATTTCTATATGACTGTTTTGGTGTATGATCAAGTTGCTCATATTTTTTACATCATGTTTACTTGATCGCATTTTACTTGTTACATTATACTTGTCATTTTACCACTTGATTTACCTTAAGGGTCTAATACATTTTACGCAAGTGTTTCAAGTTACAAGTATACATGTTTTAAGTTCATCATAGCTTCTAGATTTAGGTGTAAGCGAGTTTTGCCATTATTTCCAAACTCACGTTTAAGTCTAGAGTCTGTTATATGGTGTTTTGTCACAGAATAGCCAAATGGGAAGATTGTAAAGTTGTGATTTACAGCTATATTATATGTTGGATTTATTCCATGACAAAAAGTGTTGTAATTTCTTTAATTTTGGACCTTGTATTTTTTTGGGATGTTATTGTATTGGGTTTAGTATTAAGTTAGTAAAGAATCGAACATAAAATGAAGAATCAGTGGATTTCGTGAGTGTCTTGCTAGAAGCTAACCCACGAAAGAGCCATGTGAGAAGCACATGCTAGAAGCTAAAGAGTCATGCCAGCCTGGAGGATTTCATGAATGTCTCGCAGATAAGGCCTTCTCGCGAGATACCCACGAAACTCTCTGCTTTGAAGATTTTTAAGTGTGACTTTCTTACCCTTCACCCATACTATATATACCCTCAATACCCACATAAGCAAAAGAGGCCATCTAGAGAGAAAAACCCTAGATAGGTTTTCAACAACACACATACCCATCTTTTAGAGAGAGAGCTACTAATCCTTAGTGAGAAATCATCCTAGCCTCTTCTCCTTCCCTCTCTCATTTCCATACCTTGAGTGGAGATTTGTACCCAAACACAACCCACATCTTTTCAGAGTGTAAAGAGTGTTTTGATAATAGCTTAATTTTGCATATTTATATCATTATTAGAAAGCATTATCATTCTTATTTTGAGTTAATTCATGCATTTTATATTTGGTTTTGGGATAATACTGAATAATCAATTTTGTGCTTAATTGAATTTTATTAAGTGAATTTGTCTTTTGTAGGAGACAAGAATTAAATAAGTGGATTTTTTCAAAGAGGAAAGCTAATTGACTTTAATTTTACAAGGGCCATGATGAAGTTCCAAAAGGCCAACCCAATTAAAATTTAAGTCTAATGGGAGCAAGGAATCAAAGGAAATTTGCACCAAATCCAAGTCCAATTTGGATTAGGATTCCTACCTGGACATCAGTTACTATTTTTTGCATAACTTTCATCTTAGATATCCAATCAAGACGATTCAAGTTGTACTACAAATTTAACTTAAAGGGATACAACTTTGTAGATTACCAAAAGTCTGAATTCTAATGTTAAATGGGCCAAAATCGTTAGTTAAGTGAAACCTAAAAATCTATGATTTTCTCCAAATGGGAATTCAACTTGTAATAGGACTCCTTGACCTATTTAAAGGCTCTTTAGGGCAAAATTCAGAGGATGCTAAGGCTAGTGCTAGGGCTGGGATGTAAAACAGAAAATTGGAGCAAGAGGCAGTGTCGCATGTGGCCTCTATGCAGCTTTCTCTGCTTTATTTGTCTAGTTTAATGTTTAGTATTTTATTCTTGTGTTTTACTTCATTTACCATGAGTAGCTAAATATATAATTAGGGTTGAGGATGAAACCTTGTTAAGAATTATCAGTAATATTTATGTGATTTGATTTTTCCCACAATAATTGTTCTTTAATGATTTAAATTGTTCTTTCTTCATATCAATTGACTAAGATGGGATTTTAGATATGAGTTCAATCATGTTTTTCTCATCATTTAGGATTTATCTTAATTAATTGAATGCTTGGTTTATTATTTCTTGATTTTAAAATTGGATATCTCTTGTGATTTGTTTGGTTACGAATACAATTGTTGATTTGATTTTATACCTAGGAAGCGAAGAAGAGCATGCTTTTGATATTTAAATTGAAGTTTTAATGATAAAATTCTCCATGGTAGCGAGATTGATTTCTAGATTATTATACAGTGGTTGGGAAAAATTAATGATAATATTCTCCATGGTTGCCCAAGTATCATTTGTCAGTGACCTCTAAACGTTCTTTGGAAATTTGGCATTTGATGATTGATGATTTGACTGTTGATAATGTGAGTCATTCTTCCTCCCCCCCCCCCCCCCTCTTTTGTGAGGGATCTTTGGTGCTTAATTAAGGTTTGGTCTTTTCTCATTCTAGGTTCTTTTGTGATCTTTCAGATGTCTTGAGATCCTTGGGCTGGACGTGTGGTGTATGCAAAGTGTGAACGGGCTTTCGAGTTGAATGGTTGTCAGGCATTGTTTGAATGTGGACACGGAAGGTATTGGTATCTTGGTGATCAGGTGTTACCAAGTTTATCATGTGTATCCTTTTACAACAATTCCAATTCCTCCTTGTCCCTCCATCCGGTTAGCTGACCTTCTGACTGATGAAGAGATTGCTTAGGCCTGTGCGGGCTACATTATGCCAAGAACAACAGGAACTTATTCTGAATTTATTCAAACTCATCTGCAAGGTCGCTTGGTTGGCATATCAGTACTTCTTTTCTCTTTTTCTTGAGGTCAAATTTTTAACTGGTACATTTCTTTCCATATTTCTGTTTGGTGACAATATCTGCATGTTGGATTTTCAGGCTCCAACTTCTAAAGGAAAGGAAAAGGGAGATGAAGAGGAAGAGATTCCTTTTCCTCATCATGCGATAGCTTTTCTAGTACTTTCATGGAGACCTATCCCCATTTTCCGGCATGGCAATATGATGTGATGAATCCTGATGGAATGTATAGTTCCATGCCCTTGAATAGGCCAAAGCACATACCGAATGTTCCTTGGCCTGATTTGATGTGTTCTTGAATTTTTAGTTCTTTGACCTTATTTCTTCTTGACTTATTGAGTGGCTCTTAATCGGGCCAATTTGTGCTTCAAGCTGATGTGGATCTTGTGGAGGAAAGCATGCAGTTGATTAGAGGCTTGCAATCATTGGCTCACACTCAATCCTCCTAATATATGCTCAATGATTCGAGCTAGGTATACCATGTTGTTTTTTAAGTATCTCTTGCTTGAACTTTGCTTGATGGTGGAATTAACACCTGATTTTGCTGACTTTTCAGGCACATAGAATGGAAGTTGCTGATGCTACTAGAAGAACTTTAGAGGAAAGGATCAGGAGCCTTGAACTTAAAAATCGTCAATACGATCCTCACTTTTTCTCAAGACAAGAAGGAAATACTAAAGGTGGCTCCTCTAGAGGTGGATCAAGGAGATCCTTAAGCAGGCGAACTTGTAGTCCTAATGATGTATGACTTGTATTTTTAATTTTCCTTCAAAACAAAAGGAACTGTCCTTAGACAATCTTGTATTAATTTCCATGTTTAGTGCTTTGTTCACGGAGTCGCCTTGGATCATGTAGAAACTTTAACTAAGATAATTTTAGAATTCACCTGATGAGGTATTGTAGTATTAATTTAAAATGAATTCCTGGGAATCTTGGTGATGAAAATTTCCTTTTTTATTTAGAAAAAATGATGATGGTATTTTTTTTTTTTTTTAAAAGAAAACTGATGATGGTGTTTTTTTATTTTTTGAAGATAAATGAGCCATGGGCGAATGCCTTTAGTTTAAAAAGGAATGCATTAATTTTGGAAATCTCAATGATGATTTTTTGAAAAAAAAAATGATGATGACTTTTTAAGTCTTTGAAAATGAATGAAACATGGGCAGACACCCCTAGTTTGGAACATAAATCTATGATTCTTTAAAATATTTGATTTGACCAATTTTTGAAAGCAATGATGCAAGTGGTGATTTTTAAAAACAAGTGAGTTAGACATGTCAAAGTGCCCCAGTTTGATAGAAAAAAGAAAAAAAAAATCTTTTTGAGTGTCAAACAATCTAAAAAAGTCCAAGAACACGAAATTGCATGGGTGTATGATGGGGGGCTGCATGCCATTTCGCACGTAAGGAGTGCCATTCGGCACTTTTGGAGTTCCGTTCGGCACTTTAAAAGTGTCGATCAGTACTTTTAGAGTGTCGATGGCACTGGGCCTCATCATGACGTTCACTCCGTGGTGGGCCAACTCCTTACTCTTTTCTAACGCAAGTATCGCATTTTCAGGCTTTTCTTTTATGATCATGAAACACTTTCTTAGTCAGCTACAAACTCTTTGAAACCTATTTCAAACCCAATTAGGAATTGACGTAGCTTATATAAATGAATTCTCCTATGACAATTCTCTGCATAAAGGTTAGCAACAAACAATAGTGACAAGCAAAAGTCATCCATAGCTAGCAATCAAAATTTGGCTCATTCAACAATTCATGATATCAATAGATGGGTTCGTAGCTTTGATTTCAGCACCAAAACCAATTTTACAACCTTCAAACTAGAGGGAATTAAGGCTCTAAGGAATGTCAAAATCAAGTGGGACTTCCTTTGTGCTGCCGTGAAATTCTAGGATCTCGAAGATCATACGTTTCAGTTTAACACTATTGAACTCTGTCCGACAATTGAAGAGTTTTCTGCTATCCTAGGCTATGATCCAAGAAAAAAATTTATTGCGGTTTCTTGTGATCCCGGGCATAAGGAATCATTGTCTAATGCTCTTGATCTTCTAACTTCCACTATTGATAGTGTGATTGCAGGCCATATGGTGAATCTTCGTGCAATTATCTCTCGGCTGATTAACAGATGCACCTATAGAGTGACCAAAAATATGCAGAAAAACTTCGGTTTGGCTTATGCCTCTTGGGAAAGCTTTTGCTTTGCTATGATAGAAGAGATTTCATGGATGCTTAAGCCATGAGTGTTGTGAATCAAATTAAAGATGGTGATAATCTTGTTTCTTTGATCTTGGCAGAAACTCTTCTAGGACTGGATGCTGTATTTCATGATGGAGAAACTCAGAACTTCTTAAAGAGCCCCTTGACTTTGAAGATATGACTGATGGAGCGACTGGACATAATTGCCAAGCCTACCACCAGTAATTATGGGCCTAGCAATTTTCTTAGCAGGGTTGTAATCAAAACAAAGTGCCAAACTGAGAGTGATTAGGTGAAGTTCTTGGACAAGAAATCTAGTACCTCAATTCAATGGGACTATTATTGGTGGAAGTGCCCGCCCCCTCTACTGCGGTCTCCAGAATCATATCACATCTTCTTTGTTGGGTTGTGGAGGGCAACTTTCTACAAGGGAGATGGACTCTTAAGGCAATTCAAATATGAGCAAGGAATGCAGAATGGCAATAGAAGTGGACCTTTCACTCCTGTAGATACAAATCCTACTTCTGTAAAGAACATGCTATTGGGTTTAGAGATGGCTGACTGAGTGGACCAATCTTTTGTCAGGGTACACTTTCATAGGATGACTACAGAATGCTCTAACTAGTTGATAGAGAATATTGTTGACAAGGAAGCTAAGAGGGTTATTATAAGAGAATAGTTTCTTAGAGACAACTAGGAAAGACTCATGAAGACAACAATGAATTCAAAAGAAGGGACAGGAAGGATGAAGCACTCAACACAAAAGAAATCAATGATCAACAAACAAAGTAAAAACTAAAGACAAAGTGACCTCTTTTTTTTTTTTGGCTTTGAACATGTTTATTTATAAGTTGATGTAGAAATTCTTATGTTTAGGAATTATTTAGGGGTTGTAGGTTACGGGTTCAGTGTTGGAAAATCTGGTTTTGTATCTTATACAAAACACACAGCGAAAGCAATAAACATGGATCTATTTTATTCATGATTGATAACATGCACTATGCAAATTTCAGAATTTAAGAACAAGATAGCGTGCCTTGGTGTGGAGAAATTCAAAACAAAGATTAGAAGCACTTGGGAACACTTTTAATCTTCACCCCAATTTCACTTTACGCCCAAGAAGTGTGATCCCTCAATCAGTTTCCAAAGGAGAATGATAGAGTGTCTCACTCTTACATACACACCATTTCACAATGATGTCTCTCTCTTATTTTTTTTCTCTAATAAAAAAATTATGTATGTTTCTCCCTTTATAAATAACTAATTATCTAATTAGGCTGGCCTATTGGGCCTTTTCAATTGGGCTTTAGTGTGTGGCTTGGAGTGGGACCAAAAGGGACCAATAAAACACTAGTTCCAATGGGCCTTGGGCTTTTCCGTCAACTTTTGACAAGTCCAAAGTTACTATTAATTATATTTAATACCACTATATAAATACAATTGCACTCTATGCTTTATTAATAAATTATATCTCAAGACTTTATTGTACACGTAACCCTTTCATAAAATATTCGTAGTAATATAAAGTTATGAATATAGACTGCCATTTTGAAAATTACTATATCTTAATCCTTGAGTACCTAATTCAATCCTTTAAATTATTCATCATATATTTATGAAATCCAATTCAATAAATATATACTTTAGTAACTTCTTACCAAAGTGGTTAGGCCTAATTCTCTGAATAACAAATTCATTAAACTTATCCCAAGGGAATATTTTGTATCTCCGTTAAGAGATTATGAATTCCATCTTGAGAATATATGTTCCATCAATACTAAATGTGGCTGCCCAACATACTGAGGTTTTGACCGTGATTTATTATTCATTTGACAGTCGTTAGGAGAATAATAAATCTCAGAGCGATCTAGTTCAATATGTCTTAACTCTTAAAACATATCAACATATCAACTAAAAGTCTCCACTTTCATGATCAAGACAAATCATCTTAGTTGATACGTTATAGTCTTCGTAGATGAAATGCCCAATTTCATCACCGACTAGGAACTATAAATTCTGAGTTTACAAAGAACTTGTGATTTATATCTTTTATGACTTTTCACATGAATCACATACTATGCATCTCATGGACTATATGATAATGTCTCATATTTATGTTACCATTATTTTAGATAATAGTAAAACATCTTTATTAATCACAATATTAAATCATACACAATGTCATACATAATTTCATACATAATATCATACATAGAATCATACAATACGATTTAAGGGCACTAATCCTAACATTCTGTTTATGGTGTAGGCTTTTGGGGTTTAGTTTTTTATTGTTTGGCTTAGGGTTTGAGTTCTTGTGGTTTAGTGTTTTTTTTTTTTTTTTTTTTTTAATGGTTAGGGTTTGGGTTTCTGGATTTTGTGTAATGACATGATATAATGGAAAGGTTGAATTTTTGGTAATTTTGGTTAATGGGCAAATGGTGGGTTTTGGGAAATTGCAATCAGACCAATGCATGGTTGTCTACGTACCCCCTTTGATAGAAGGATCATGTCATCACATAGTTCATTCATTTTTTTATTTACCTTAATTTTTGCTTAGACCGCCCTTTTGGGTTTTCAACCTAACAAGCTCTTTCACTCTCTTTTTTTTTTCACTCTCCTTTTACGTAGATTGCCCTGTCGGGTTTTCAACCTACCCTTGTTTGTTTTGTTTTTTTTTTTTTTTTTTTTTTTTTTTTTTTTTGCTTTAATTTTTGCCTAGACTGCCCTTTCGAGTTTTCAGCCTAGCGAGCCTTTTTTTTTTTTTAAGCCTAGGAAGGGAAATAGCATAGTTTACAACCACTTCGGATGTGGTGCTTTCAGTCTAGCACCTTAGACATGGTATTTATTCAATTGATCCATGTTGGTTGGCTCAGTGAAGGGGTTTACATCTAAGTCCATTAACCTTACTGCTCCCCCAAAGTATTTTTGTTTGATAATGTATGGGCCTGCCTAATTTTGCTTGAACTTCTCATTTGCATCTTGAACCAGGGCTTAGATTTCTTTCAACACTAGATCTCCCAACTTCAAATCTCTCATTCTTACTTTCTTATCAAAAGTTTTCCTCAGTCTCCTTTGGTATCCCTGAATGTGATTAGGGCTTTAAGTCTTTTCTCATCTAGCATGCATAACTAATCATATCTGCTTTGCAACCAATCTGCCTCAGGTATTTCATTTTCCAGTACTGTCCTTAGTGAATGGACACCCATTTCAATGGGAAGAACTACTTCTATCCCATACACCAATGAAAAAGGAATGGCTCCTATGGAACATTGAATTGATGTTCTATTCCCCCAAAGTGCATAAGGTAATTGCAAGTTCCAGTCCTTGTAATTTTTTGTGCTTTTCTTCAAAATTCGCCCTATATTTGTATTAGCAGCCTCAATTGCCCCATTGGTTTGAGGATAGTAAAGTGAAGACTTGTTGTGTTGAATGTTGAACTGTCGTAGTAGCTTCTCTGTTTCTCCTTTAAAATGTAACCTATTATCAGAGATAATTTCATGTGGTACCCCATATCTACAAATGATGTTGCTCTAAATGAATTGAGTAGCTTTCATTGAATTTAGAACTTTGTATGAGGCAACTTCTACACATTTAGTAAAGTAATCAATGGCTACAAGTATAAATTCATGGCCATTAGATGCAGTTGGATGAATCTTCCCAATAATGTTTATCCCTCATATAGAGAAGGACCAGGGTGATGTCATAGTATGTAGTGGCGTCGGTGGCATATGTTTTAGATATCCAGGGACTTGGCATTGATGAAATTTTTGAACATGAGCTGAACAGTCAGCTTCCATGGTGGTCCAGTAATAGTCTTGGTCATTCTTGTCTTCAGATGGTGGGTATGTTCCATCCTTAATGTACTGTAGGATGTCTGAATACCATTCACCTTCCCCATTCTTTCCCACATCTTCTTTTATTGTCATACATTAGGCTGATTCTTCTTTCTGTTCCAACACTATCAACTTGGCTTCATTTTCTTTGGGCCCATCCATCATGGATGCCATGGTTGCTAAAGCATCTGTAATTTGATTCTGCATCCTTGGCATATACTGATATTGGATCTTGCTGGATTTTGATGCCCACTTTTAAAGACATTCAGATAAGGCATAAGCCTTTCTTCTTTGATCTTCCATTTATTTTGAGAGATTATTAGAGTTGAGTCTTCGTATACCTCCAAATCTTTCACTCCTAGGCCTAAGGCTGCTTGTAAACCCATAATGCAAGCTTCATATTTTGTGGCATTGTTGGTGGTAGGAAATTTAAGTTTGCCAGCAAATGGAATGTGTCCCTTTTGGTGAAATTAAGAGAACTCCAATTCCACTTCCATTTTGATTTGTTGCTCCATCAAAATACATCTTCCATGATTCTACCTCCATCCCCATGATATCTTCATCCGGAAAGTCCCCTTAGATCTCTTCAGCTTCTTCTGGTGAACAATGGGATAAGTGATCGGCAATTGCTCTCCTTTTCATAGATTTCTGAGTCACATACCTAATATCAAATTCCGACAAAAGCAAACCCATTTAGGAGTCTTCCCATCTTGCACGAGTTTTTCCATTAAGTACTTTAAAGGATCCATTCTTGCACTCAACAAAACCTTGTAAGCAAGCATATAATGTTTAAGTTTGCAGGTTGCCCATACAAGTACTACACATGTCTTCTCTAATGGTGAATACTTCTTGATAAGGCAACATCTTCTTACTGATGTAGTAAATTGCATTCTATTTCCTAGTCTCTTCTAGGTATTAAGCAAGTAGAGCCCTCATTGTTGTATTTATAGAGGTGAGATACAACAACAATGGCTTTTCGAGTATTGGTAGGATGGGTATTGGTGGTTTCATCATATAATTCTTGATCTTCTCAAAGCCTTCTCAGCACTGTTCATTCCACACTTTAGGGACTTCATTCTTAAGCAATCTGAAGATTGGTTCATATGTCATGGTGAGTTGAGTTATGAACTTGCTGATGTATTATATTCTCCCTAGAAATCCTCAGATCTCTTTCTCAGTTCGTGGAGGTTTCATCTCTACAATTGCCTTGATTTTGTTAGGATCAACTTCTATTCCTCTTTGGCTTACCATAAACCCTAACAGTTTTTCGAATGTGATTTTGAAAGTGCATTTCTTGGGATTCAATCGTAACTCGTAGAATTGGATTCTTTCAAAGAACTTCCTCAAAGCTAGTATGTGCCCTTCACGATCTTTAGACTTCACTATCATGTCATCAACATAAACTTCTACTTCTTTATGGATCAAATCATGCAACAAAGTGGTGGCTGCACGTTGGTAAGTAGCACCAACACTTTTAAGGCCAAATGACATGACTTTGTAGCAACATGTCCCCCACAATGTAATGAAGGAGGTTTTCTCCATATCTTCTAGAGCCATCTTGATCTAGTTATATCCTGAAAATCCATCTATAAATGATAGCAAAGCATGACCTGCTGTGTTGTTAACCAAGACATCAATGTAAGGCATAAGGAAATCATCTTTCAGGCTGGCCTTGTTTAGACCTCGAAAATCTACACACATTCTGAGCTCTCCATCCTTCCTTGATACTAAAACCACATAAGCTAACCACTCTAGATAGTTGACCACTCTTAAAATATTAGCATTGTACTATTTCTCCACTTCTTCTTTGATCTTGAGAGTCCATTATGAATTCATTCTTCTCAACTTCTGCTTGATTGGCTTCATGGTTGGATCTGTTTGAATGCAGTACTGTATTATATCTACATCGATCCTAGGCATGTCTTCATATGACCAGGCAAAGACCTCCTTGAACTCTGTCAGTAGTGCCACTAATGCATCTTTCTCTGAAGTGGTTAGGATATTGCTCACTTGGATTATTTTGGGTTCATCCGCAGTTCCCAAGTTAATGGGTTGGATTTCTTCTTTTATAGGTTCTAGGTATCCATGTTTTAATTCCTTAGTATTAAGAGTTTCTTTACCAATTTTAGAAATAAAAACATTCATACCTAGCAAATAAGCAGAATCAAAAATCATATTAAAAGGAAAAGAGTTCTCAACAAACTCAATAGACTTAACTAAAGAAGACACAACTAGAAAACTATCACAAATATTCTTAACAGGAACAAAAATACTAGCAGAAATAGACTCAATAGGGACAGAAACAATGTTATTAGCAAGAGTGACTGGCTCAGTGGTCTTGATCTTCTTGGTAAAGTTGACTAACTTAGCGGTCTTGACCTTCTTCACGAAGTCCTCCATGGGGTGGGTGGCTCCCTCCTATACCCAATTTTTCAATTCAGTTGTGACTTCCACAATGGCAGGTGGCTCCTAGTAAGCTTCTTCATCCCTCAACATTAGTACTGCAAGATCTATCTCCATATAATTTGTGGCTTCTTCTTCAACCTCTATATCTGTAGGCTTGTCAGTCACGAAAGCATCCAAGCGGTCTATGCTATCCATCCATTCATCTAACAGGTCGTGCTTGCCTCTATTGCCCAAGTTGGTGGGTTGAGGGAGATGTTGTGACTTGACCCCTTCTATCCTCTAATCGCTACATTCAGCATTCTCAAGTGTCATGATTCTAAGACTGTGGACCATTAGCTTTTGGTCTAGAGCAGCCAACCTAGCATCTATGTCATCCTTCTCTTCAGTATGTGGGGTTGGAGAACTTGGTTCTAAATCATAATATGACCCCAATTCCGGAACCTCTCTTCCATGCTTATCATACCTCAAGCCAGACCTTGAGTTAACATTAGTGATATCACTCCTATCTAAAAGGTGCCCATAGGGATATTCATCATGGTACATTTGATTGGCTTATGCATTATCCTCTCTTGCATTCTCTAACACATTTATCAATTTGTATTGATCACTATCAATGTCATTCCACCTGTTAGCTTCAGCATCGTTTTCAATGTCTTCATCACAATAGTCCACATCACTATCATATTCCTCATAGAATAGGTCTGCATCTTCATCTTCTTTATCACTATGGAGTTCACCCCAATCATCACCACTATAAGGGCTATCATAACTTTTGTTGCTGTTGTCAACACTATTGGTGTTGTTGTCATCATCATCATGTCTACTATCATTGCTACATTGTCACTACTACTATCACTTGAGTCATTGCATTCATCCACATCATTACTAGGGGCTGCTCCCCCTTCCTCATCTTCATCATTGCTGTTTAGTTCATATGGGCTCTTTAATGTATGCTGGCAAGCCTCCCAATATTCCTTTTCTTCTATGTTGCAAATAGGATCTCCAAGAAGCGTAGTCATGGCATCAGGATCTATGTAATAAGCCTAATCAATAGGAATCCAAGTTGTGTATTATTTTTTAATTATGGAGCCTTATTGTGGCAATCAAGTAGTATCTCGAATCCAAGTACCATTGTCTTTGACATAGAATTAAATCTTGGTTCAGGAAATCCCCAATAATGTTGACTCTCTCCAACTTTTACAAACTTCCCATCCAATGTAGGAGTGTGGGGCTTCAAAGGTTATGGAGGACAAGGAAGTCCTTTTGCATTGGCATTGGCTTGAGCCATTTTTCTCACTTCCATCTCTAGCAAATCATTATCAGTAGGCTTATTGCCTAGACCAAAAAGTGGTGTGGCAATAGGGATTGTTGACTCCTGGACAGTTGGCTTTTTCACAATGCCCCCCAAATTCATCCCCACAAGGCATTTCATTTTCCACATCAATGCTATCACATTGTTGTCACCATAAGGAGCAAGTCCATTGGGATTTTCTCAACTTCTTCTTCTTTCTTTTCAAAACCAGGCCTTTCAATCATAAAGCCATCCAAGGTCAATGGCTCTTTCTTAGAATCAATTCATAAATAGGGTTAGGCACAATCAAAGTATCCCCATAGATAGTTACAATAGCTCCTTCATGTGAAAACTAAACCTTTTCATATAGAAAAAAAGGTGCGACCTCTATGTCATGAATCTAGGGTCGCCAAAGGAGTATATTGAAGCATAAGGCTATATTAAGGACCTAAAAATCCACCTTCTTTACCATTGGTCCTATGGTAAGCTCCAATGTTATGGTCCCCAAGAGCTCTCTTTTACTGTTGTCATATGCCCTCATATGTTGATCAGCAGGCACAAAGTCTTTAATGCCGAGGCCTAGGCAACTTGCAGTCTTCAAAGGACACACATTCAAAGTGCTTCCATCATCTATCAAAACCATCGGTATCCTTTTCCCCATGGAATCTACAGTGATATGCAAAGGATCATTATAATGCTTCCCTTTTTTGGTCAAATCCTTGTCAAAATAGTAGATGGCGAGTTCCCTATTTATGGACCCAATCATAGCATTTAGATCCTAGGAGGTTGTAGTTGTAGGGACTTGGATTTGGTTGAGCAGGTCTACTAGGTTTTGACGGTGTTTGTATGAGGCCATAAGGATATGTTGGCTTGTGTCTTTCGTAATTGCTTGAGTACTTCATCTCCCTCGGTAGGTGTTTGTTGGGTAGATCTATTCAAAGCTTCCACTGGATTTTTGGTCTTTAAATGTGGGGGTTTGAAGTGTCTCCCCACTTTGTGATGTGGCCAATTTTTGTTGGATCATAGAGATCGGTGTCTTGGGGTTAAAAGTATCTCCCCCCATTTATGGATGTTTGACTATTTTCTTAGGGTTTGAAGTGTCTCCCCTAATTTGTGCATGTTTGGCAATTCTCGGGTTCTGGTACTTCATTCCATATGTCATATCTTGTAGTTGTAGTAGATGTCCTATCCATTAAGGGCAAGGGGTTTGGAATTGGTCTTAGGTCTAAAGGTTTCAGTAACCCTTTTGCTTTTAGCTTGTCATACACTTGGCTCATGGGCATGTACAAATCATGAAATTCCCTCCTAGGTCTAGTTCCTTGTGGTACTTGCACAGGTGCAATAGATGCAATCAATTGGTAAGGATCATTTTTATGGATGTTGAACATTTCTGCAGCCTTAGATTCTACATTCTTTTTAAACCTTGATGGGTCATCAATCTTTATAGTTCCATTGTTTATAGTTTCCTCAATTTGGGTTCCAGTAGCAATTAAAGCTTTAAAATTGGGAAAGTATTGTGCAAACAACTACTTGTAATATACAGGTAATAAAATTTTTACAACTATGGCTAATTGTTCTTCTTTACTCGGCCAACTCATCATCTACGTGGCCTTAGCTCTTCACTTGGTAATGAAAGTAGAGAAGGATTCTTTCTACTCTTGCTTGGTGGTCTCAAGGTCTCTTCTTATGATGTCCACTTCCATATTGTACTTGTATTGCTTGTGAAACTCTCGGCAGATGTCCTCCCAACTTCTTGCTCTTGCATTATCCAGTTTGACGAACCACCTAAGAGTGGCTCCAGTCAGTGTGTATTGGAACATCTAAGCAAGTACTTTCTCGGTCGTGCCTAAGGGATGCATAGCCCTCATATACATCTTCAAATGAGACTTTGGGCAGCTAGTCCCGTCAAACTTGCCAATGTTGGTATCTAAAACTTGGGAAGCAACCTTGCATTATGGAAAGAAAGAGGGTGTCATAATCCATAAGGCCCTCCATCTTACAGGCTCTTCTAATCATCTCCTCCATTTTATTCATCCTCTCATTGACCTTCTTCTCACTTTCTATAGCTAGTGGATCATGATCAGTTTTGTCCTTCTCTTGATTACTCTTCAAATTTTGAAACTGTTTCATCATACGATTCATGTCTTCCCTCAGCTAGATTTGACTAGCTTAAGTAGCTCTTGGGTGTTCATGGGTCCTTGTGTTTGGGTGTTCTCCTTCTTCTGCCATAGCGTGGGGAGCTTCAAACTTCTTATGGTTTGAACTGTCTTAGAGGTTGAAGATGGGGTTGTGATGTTGCAATAGTGGAGTTTCTTCTATTCTTGACAGCTTCAGTATTGTGATGGGAGTGACGAACTTGGAACTGGAGCTACTGGCTTGAGTGTCGGGCTTAGGTTCTTTTCGTAGCCTTCCTTTGGATCTTAACCAAATTCTCCCCTAATGACAGGCTTGGTTAGGTTAATCAAAGCTAAGACCTCATCCACATCCATCAATTAACCAAAAACACACACATAGCATGCAATGCAATTTTAACTAGGACTGACCTAAGGATATGTTATAAGTCATTACGTTATAGGGTGGGTTTGGTGTTTCATTGTTTCCCATAGTTAAGACGTTACACCTCACAACTTGTAATGTAATAAACATTGCGTTGATCCAAATGACATGCTTTGTCCTTTACAGTTAACAAGAAATGATCCAGTGACTTTAGGCTATGCGTTGGTAAGCTCGCCACTAGGTACCCGAATCTAATGAAAACCAGTGATCCATGGTTACTACCACCACAAAATTGTTGAAAAGGGGTACATACATTGTTGTTTGGATGGCACACACTGACACTTACGGAAAGATTTTAACAAGCAATACAAACAACAAATACCATACACCAAAATATCATACAACATCCCATCAAACATAAATAAGCAAACAAACAACTATATCATGCAAGACTACGCAAAACAAGGGTACACATTTGGTCACTTAAGTCTAATACAAACCTTAGTGCTCAACATCCCCAGTGAAGTAGCCACTATGAAAGACTGCCAAAATTGGGGGGTGCCTCTCAAAAAAGAGATTTGGGTACTTTTTAAGGCATCTCTCTTTTCGGGTAAGTGATGTGGAGTCATCACTTTTTTTTTTTTTTTTTTACAAAAAAATAAGAAAAAAAATAGATATAAAATACATGACTGAATAGTATCCTTCAAATTGATTAAATAAAAAAATACATGTTTAAAAAATTGAAAATTACATGGCTTTGGGTCCTAGTTACAAAATACCAAATAATTACATGACTTTTTGTCCTAGTTACATTCTACCCAAAATAAAAAATAAAGACAAGGCTTAGATCTACCTATCCAAAAACCTAAATTCGGAGGCTAAGTTACAAAATGGAAAGGTATTAGGCACCCATTCCACCCAGATAGAGTCTCTTCTTCTAGAGTCTTATGACTAATGTACCATTTATGCATGCTATGAATGACATTTTGTATATATGAAGACAACTAAATCACACAAATTTATTTATGATTGAATCCTCTTCTTTATTTAAAAAAATTCAGATATGTTTTACTAATAAAAAAATTGATTTCGGTTTGTCAAAAATGCCAGATCTGTTTTGTGATGATAAAAAGAGTGGGTTTTTGGGAGAGAAACTCAAATCTGTTTTGGTGATTTAAAAAAATTGATTGTAGTTCGTAAAAAAATTAGATCTATTTTAACATGTAAAAAAAAATGATTTTAAGTTTGTAAAAGATCAGATTTATTTTGTGTTGATAAAAAAAATGGTTTTTGATAACAAAAAAATCAAATATGTTTTTATATGTTTTTTTAAAATAATAAAAAATATGAAAAAGTTTTTTTTATGAAGAGAATTTCACTCATAACATAAATTTATGCTACATGAACCAAACAAAACAAAACAACCATAAACACAATCATGCTTAATCTTTTTCTTTGTTTCAAAATCTACATATATTAAAGAAAAATCAGATCTGCATCTAAGAACGATACAAATCCCTTTTTGATTTGAGAAAAGTTCAAATCTACATCTAAGAAAGATGCAGATCCGTTTTTAATTAAGAAAAATTCAAATCTACATCTAAGAAAGATGCAGATTTGTATTTTATTAAGAAAAATATCAGATCTACATCTAAGAAAGATGTGAATATGTTTTTTATTTTAAGAAAAACAAATTATTGAAATTAAGAAAGAGATCACAACAATTATATAAATAAAATCAAGATCATGCTTTAACGAAAGAAAGATTTAAAAATCATGTTATGGCTAAAGGTAAACATGCATCATCATAAACAAGAATCATAAAAGAGAAAAAAGAAAAAGAAAAGAAAAAAAAAAAAGAATAGTGTGATTGAAAACAATCTCTTGCATGGAGCACTTTTTGTTCTTAAGAGGATGTTTTTTGTTGAAAAATCACATGTTTGTATCGTATACAAAACATATGCAAGGAAAATTTAACGAATCTACTTCACTCGCAATCGATAACATGTACTATGTAAGTTTTAGAATTTAAGAACAAGAGAGCGTACCTTGGTGTGGTGTATTTCAAAACAAAGATCAAAAGTACTTAGAAACACTTTTAATCTTCACTCCAATTCCACTTTACGCCTAAGAAGTGTGATCTCTCAATCAGTTTCTACAGGAGAAAATTAAAGAATGTCTCACACTCACATACACATCATTTCATGCATCCTAAAATTCTATATATTTCTCCCTTAATATCTAACTGATTATTTAATTGGGCTGGCCTTTTGGGCCTTTCCAATTGGGCTTAAGTGTGTGGCTTGAAGTGGGACCAAAAGGGACTAATAAGACACTATAACTATATTTAATGGGCATTGGGCTTTTCTGTCAACTCTTGACAAGTTCAAAGTTACCATTAACTATATTTAATATCACCATATAAATATAATTACACTCTAAGCCTTACTTGTAAATTATATCCCAAGACTTTATTATACATGCAACCCCTTCATAAAATATTCGTAGTAATATAAAGTTATGAATGCAGACTGTTACTTTGTAAATTACAACATATTATCCTTGAGTACCTGGTTTAATCCTTTAAAGTTATTCAACATATATTTATGAAATCCAATTTTATAAAAATATACTTTAGTAACTTCTTACCAAAGTAGTTAGTCCTAACTCTCTAAATAACTGAACCCATTAAACTTATCTCAAGGGAATATTTTATATCTCCATTAAGAGACTATAAATTCCATTTTTAGAATATATGTTCCATCAACACTAAATGTAGCTGCCCAACATACTGAGGTTTTGACCGTTACTTTAGATCTCACTTCTGATATATCAAAGAAACCTACATTTTGTGATCAGATCCATTATCCTCCGAGGATTAAAAGTTCATGTAAATAGAATTCGTGAGACTTATTATTCATTTGATAGTAGTTATAAGAATAATAAATCTCACAGCGGTCCAGTTCAATATGTCTTAACTCTTAAAACATATCAACTAGAAGTCTCCACTTCCATGATCAAGACAAATCATCTTAGTCGATATGTTATAGTCTTCGTAGATGAAATGCCTAATTTCATCATCAACTATGAACTATAATTCTGAGTTTACAAAGAACTTATGATTTATATCTTTTGTGACTTTTCACATAAATCATATACTATGCATCTCATGGACTATATGATAATGTCCAATATTCATGTTACCATTATTTTAGATAATAATAAAACAACTTTATTAATCACAACATAATGTCATACATAGCATCATACAATAGGACTTAAGGGCACATATCCTAACAGTTTTAGGGTTCCAAGAAATTTATTCAATTATCTTTTAAACCTAAAGACCCTAATTTTAGCAGCAAATATCAGAGAGGATCAGCAAATATGAGCAATTTGAGAGCCTAAAAACATATGCCTCTCAAAGCTCCAAAAAAAAGTCTCTGAATTATGAGATCTAGTATCTATTTATAGAGGCCAGAAGACTCTAAAAATAGCTACAACGTATAGAACGCGAATCGAGACTCATCCTTTTGTGAAAAGATCAAAAAGGATATGCCTTATCGTCACCCAAAAGGAGTTGGGCCAAATCCCAAAAGGGGCCAATTCAGCACTTTTAAACTGTCGTTCGGCACTCCAAAAGTGTTGAATGGTGCTTTTGGACGCTGAATGCACTTTCGTGTTTGGGTGCGTTTTGTACTCTCTTTATAGGGTTTTTTGATCTAGTCCTTGTACCTAGACGTGTTTTCATCCTTAATCTATGATTTTTTTTTTATCACTTTTTTGGATAATTCAGACTTTTTAGGAACAATCATCTTGTAGATAAATGCCTTAAAAATAAATCTTGATAAAATTTAGATTATCCACAATTTTATTGTTATCCAATCATCCCTTTCATTCCTATGCATACAATCCTATTTTAGACATTAATTATCAACCAATCAAAAATTATTTAATTAATTTTAATTGTTTAACCAATCAAAATTAATTTAAATTAATTATGCGTGGTCGACTCTTCCTAGACACAATGCATGCTGATCGTGCAAATTTGATTATATGATATCTTTCAATCTGATGGTTCAATTTAGAAACTGGACACACCATTGTAACCATCAGAATCTTAAGATCATTTTTAAGATATGAAATGAATAAATTAATGCATATAATGCAAGAAAAAATTGGTGCATGTAATGCAAGAACAAATTGATGCATGTAATGCAATCATGATTTTTGAGGTACATGAATGGTCATTTTAATTATCTTCCTTGATTAAATATTGGGTGCAAAATCGAGTATCTACAAGACTCATGATTTGAATTTTTCACAAAAGTAGTGCTTAGTGATGGTGTTACACACTAAGCTGAAATGTAACAAATTCGATTGTGTCTCTTATTGCTGTTAGGATGTGTGCCCTTAAATCCTATTGTATGATGCTATGTGTGACATTATGCATAACTTAATGTTATGATTTATAAAGTTATTTTATTATTATCTAGAATAATGGTAACATAAAAATTTAGACATTATCATATAGTCCATGAGATGCATAGTATGTGATTTATGTGAAAAGTCAAAGAAAATATAAATCACAAGTTCTTTGTAAACTCATAATTATAGTTCGCAGTCAGTGATAAAATTGATCATTTCATCTACAAAGACTATAACATATCAACTAAGATGTTTTATCTTGGCCATGGAAGTGGAGACTTCTAGTAGATATGTTGATATATTTTAAGAGTTAAGACATATTGAACTAGACCGCTGTGAGATTTATTATACTCTTAAAAATTGTCGAATGAATAATAAATCTCATGACTTCTATTTGCATGAACTCTTAATACTGAGAGAATAATGGATCTGATCATGAGATGTAGGTTATTTTAATATATTAAGAGTGAGATCTAAAGTCACGATCAAAACCTCAGTAAGTTGGGCAACCACATTTAGTGTTGATGGAACATATATTCTCAAGATAGAATTCATAATCTCTTAACGAAGATATAAAATATTCCTTTGAAATAAGTTTAATGGGTTTGGTTATTCAGAGTGTTAGGCTTAGCTACTTTAGTAAGGAGATGCTAAAGTATATATTTATAAAATTGGATTTCATAAACATATGATGAATAACTTAAAAGATTAAACTGTGTACTCAAGGATTAAGATGTTGTAATCTTCAAAGTGGCAGTCTACATTCATGACTTTGTATTACTAGAAATATTTTATGAAGGGGTTGCATGTATAATAAAGTGTTAAGATATAATTTATTAATAAAACCTAGAGTACAATTATAATTATATAATGGTATTAAATATAATTGATGGTAACTTTAGAGTTAGTATTTTATTGGTCCCTTTTGGTCCTACTCTAAGCCGCACACTAAAGCCCAATTGAAAAGGCCCAATAGGCCAGCCTAATTAGATAATCAATTAGTTATAAAAGGAGAAACATATAGAATTTTTTATTAGTGAGACATCATTGTGAAATGGTGTGTATATGTGAGTGAAGCCACTCGATTATTCTCCCTTGCAAACTGATTGAGAGACCACACTTCTTGGGTGCAAAGTGGAACTGGAGTGAAGACTAAAAGTGTTCCCAAGTACTTCTAATCTTTTGTTTTGAATTTCATCACACCAAGGTACGCTATCTTGTTCTTGAATTTTGAAATTTACATAGTGCATATTATCAATCATGAATGAAATAGATCCATTTTTGTTGCTTCCACTGTGTGTTTTGTATGAGATACAAAACTAGATTTTCCAACAATTACAACTATCATTGCCCCTAGTGAGTGAGAGTCTGAGTTTAAATTTCCAAATGCTTGATTTTTTCACAAAGTAATGATATTTTTCATTGTTTTTTATTATGTCAGTTATTTAATTTAAAAGAGATTCCATTAAATGACATCATTGTGTTATTTTAGTTTTTTTAAAAGGTGTAGGAGTGGTGAAAAAAGTAGGGGTAAAGGTGGAGATGAAAGAGTATAAGTATGATCAATTAGCTAAAACCCTTGAAATGTTTGGAAACAACATCGCATTTGCCTACAAGCAGTATATCTTTCTTTTCTTTTTGTTTTTTTTTTTGTTTGTTTTTTAAATATTAACATAAATTTGTTAATGTTGGAACTAAAGGATATTAGAGCTAGAGCAGTAAGACACCAAGCTGTAAGTCTATCTATAACTATCCTAAAGTGCTTAGAGTCCATTGTAGTCACAGGCTTGCACAAGAACATTTTGAATGGTGGAAGGCACTTGGAATTATGATGAAAGTAAAGAATTGCAGAATTAGAACCACAAGATAATAATGGTATGGATGCAACAAGAACTGAGTCATTCAAATGTGAACAACGCAACTCCTATTTAAAAATAAAATGAAAGAAAAGAAAAATCTATTTTCTCACTACACTGTTAACATCAAAACCTGAATACAAAAAAAATCCTCTACGTTTGTATATAAACAATACAATTTTAATAATTCAAACACTAACCTAAGCTAATTCTTGCATTGTTGCAGTGGAGACTAGCTTCTGAACTGCTAAACATTCTATTGGAATTTCTAAACTGAAAAGGTATTTTAAATTTATTTTTTCCCTCTTTTAATGATTAAACTTTTGGCACTCTGAAATTTCATGTCAAATAGTTTGTATTTTATATGAATTATGTGAACACTTTATGCTCAGGTAGGCAGCTATTCGATAATATGCCTAAAAGAGATATTAAATCATGTTTGTAATAATATACTTTGTAATTTGTTTAAAATATTGGCTTGGCTATCAGCTGTGATTTAATGATTGCAGGTTATCAGTAAATGTGCACATCATGGCCACTTCATTAGAGGAGGAGGAGTGGCAATAATTGTGCAAAACAGAAGGGAAAAAGGTTTAGATATTTACTCCTTCCAGGTATAACGTTAATTGGTTTCATAGTATTGTTCGTTACATATTTACATGTCCAAAGTTAAATACAAGAAAATCCTATGTGTTTGTATTTAAAATACAATACAATTTCAATAATTGAAAACCTAACCCAAGCTAATTCTTGCATTGTTGCAACAGAGACTAGCTTTGTAATTGATAAACCTTCTATTGGAATTTCAAAAAGTGGAGGTATGTTAAATTTTGATTACCATATGTTAAATTCTTTTTTTACCTCATAATATCTTTTGTACTTAGTAATTTATTTGAATTATTGAACCCTATATGGTCAGGCACATATTTGTTTGACAAAATGCCTAAAAGAGGTATTGTGTCATGTTTAATATTTCACCTCAGTATCTGAGGATGTAACTAACTAGTGCCTATAATCTCTCTCTGATTTGTTTCATTTGTTTCTCTATTATTTTCTCAGGGCTCAAACTCAGACCCTATCCTCTCTCTTTAATCTTAGCCAAATATATCACCACTCTCAATTTTCTTCTGTCGCTGATGTTGCATAAGGTAATGTTTTGTATTCAATTCTTTATTATATAATATTTTCTCACATTTAGTCAGTGTTTTGAGACTTAGACCTATTCTTTTCTTAGTGCTATTTGATTACAATTTAGATGTCATGGAGTCAAACTTAATTTGTGTTGATCAAATTCTTGATTGGTCGATTACAATTATGCTTGATGCTTTATTCATTCTCTAACATAAGAAAAGCTGTAAACTATACTTATCAAAGTTATGTCAATGAATTTATGGTTGCAGGGCTTCTTAGTTGGGGTTCTTTGAATTGTGGTTAGCCCATGATAGGAAACTTGATGGGATTTGGAATACGAATGATTAATTTTTGGGTTTGTGGTTTAGTTGTTGCGTTAGTTAAATTTATATCCCACAAAATTTAGTTAAAATTTCCCTACCAAAATTAAATGCAAATTGGATTTTGGGTTTTGTGTTTTTATGTGGTCTTCTAATATTGTGAGTGATTCCAGGCATATACAACCTACACCAAAGATCAACCTCAGGCAACCTGTTGAGGTAAAAACAAAAACCTATGTTGTTGGGGGCATAACCACATAGATAAATTGTTGTATTTGTTATGTTTGTTTTCATATTTAGTACCACATTTCTGTTTTTCTTTTTTTATTTTCTTTTTTGAGAAAGAAGCTAAATAATATTATTAAAAAAGATCGGCTAAATCAGCATGACATACAGAAAAAAGTTGTGGTGGTATTTCCTTCATCCATACTAAAAAGTTTGATATGTTAATAGCTTGTCTAGCCAAACTATGAGCAACAGAGTTTTGTTTTGCAATATCGGTAGTTCTAGCAATAATAAGCTGTGCAATGTGATATTGGCATCACTATTTTTTACTTTTTTTGGTACCCTTGCAACTTCTTGAAACATACAAATATATATATATATATATATATATATATATATGCATTATTTAATCACACATCCCTATGTTGTGCAATGCTTGAATGAATTTTCTACTTTTATTTGTTATTGGCTAGAGTTTGTGACTTTTTAAAAATAAATGGCAAATATAGTAGGCAAGATCACCATTGAGCAATTGTAGGTAATGAGAGTTTTAGTAGGGATGGCATTAACAGAACAAAATCCTTGGTCCCTTTGTAAGTGTTTGTTTCCTATTAATTTGTATATTTTTGGGATATACTTTTGGTGTTATTGAAATTGTTTTGGATAGTAGTAATTGAAATCGTCTTGGATCTTGATAAAAGCTTATAAGAGTTGGGATTGTTAAATTAGTTTCACCATCCCATTTCAGTTTTCAATTTACTCTTCTACCATATTTTTAGAAATCTACGCATATAGGACGTAAATAAGAAAACTGTAAAGTTAGTACTATTATTCAAATGATTATCAAAATGAAAATGGCATTCACCTTTTTCAAAAGCCAAGAATTTTGTAGGTTTAATCAATATTGTTAGAGATAGTCTTGGTTCTCTCCTATATAGCCTATAGTGAATTAATTCCATGCCAAGACCCATTGTGGATGGCTGCTATGGCTTTGTTGAGAGCTGTTAGGATATATGCCCTTAAATCCTATTGTATGATGATATGTATGACATTATGTATGACTTAATGTTGTGTTTAATAAAATTGTTTATTTTTATCTAAAATAATGGTAACATGAATATTTGGACATTATCATATAGTCCATGAGATGCATAGTATGTGATTTATGTGATTTAGTCACAGAAGATATAAATCACAAGTTCTTTGTAAACTCAGAATTTATAGTTCGTAGTTGGTGATGAAATTGGGCATTTCATCTGCGAAGACTATAACGTATCAACTAAGATGATTTGTCTTGATCATGGAAGTGGTGACTTCTAGTTGATATGTTGATATGTTTTAAGAGTTAAGACATATTGAACTGGACCGCTGTAAGATTTATTATTCTCCTAATGACTGTCAAATGAATAATAAATCTCACGACTTCTATTTGCATGAACTCTTAATCCTGAGAGAATAATGGACCTGATCATGAGGTGTAGATTGCTTTGATATATCAGGAGTGAGATCTAATGTAACGGTCAAAAACTCAGTATGTTGGGCAACCACATTTAGTGTTGATGGAACATATATTCTCAAGATGGAATTCATAATCTCTTAATGGAGATACAAAATATTCCCTTGATATAAGTTTAATAGGTTCAGTTATTCAGAGAATTAGGCCTAACCACTTTGGTAAGAAATTACTAAAGTATATATTTATGAAATTGGATTTCATAAATATATGATGAATAACTTTAAATGATTAAACCGGGTACTCAAGGATAAGATGTAGTAATTTTCAAAGTGGTAGTCTATATTTATGACTTTGTATTACTACGAATATTTTATGAAGGGGTTGCATGTAAAATAAAATCTTGGAATATAATTTATTAATAAGACCTAGAGTGCAATTATATTTATATAGTAGTATTAAATATAATTAATGATAACTTTGGACTTGTCAAGAGTTGACGGAAAAGCCCAAGGCCCATTAGAGCTAGTGTCTTATTGGTCCCTTTTGGTCCCATTCCAAGCCACACATTAAAGCCCAATTGGAAAGGCCCAATAGGCCGGCCCAATTAGATAATCAGTTAGTTATAAAGGGAGAAACATACAGTTTTTTTTTTAAAAAGAGATTTTAAGAAAAGAATCGTAGAGAAAAAGAGAGAGTGTGAGACACACTTTCATTCTCCCTTTGGAAACTGATTGAGAGACCACACATCTTGGGCGCAAAGTGGAATTGAGTGAAGATTAAAAGTTTTCCCAAGTGCTTCTAATATTTGTTTTGAATTTCTCTACACTAAGGTACGCTATCTTGTTCTTAAATTCTAAAATTTACATAATGCATGTTGTCAATCATGAATGAAATAGATCCTTGTTTGTTGCTTCTGCTGTGTGTTTTGTATGAGATACAAAACCAGATTTTAACCAACAAGAGCATCACATTTGCTGGCATTAATTCACTTGCAGGAATCATTCTTTAAGGAAATTTTAGATGTGTTACAACGTATTCATGCTTTTGTGTATTATGCAGAAAATGTATATTATAGGGCAGTTTCTAAACAGTGTAATAAGTTAGACGATGCCTTGGCTAATCATGCCAAGGAGTTAAGGAACCTATACACTTGGAATATTTTCAATAAAATTCTATCACTTTTGATTAATAATAATAATAATAATATATATATATATATATAGTTTAATTTAGTTTTTGTCATTTCTAAAAAATAAAGGTAGGATATTTAACCCAAGGTGAGATTTTATTCCTCAATTTTCTTGTTTCTAAACCCTAGAACTTGCACCTTTTATGGTTTCTAGGCCTTTCCCTTCCCTTTAAAAGACCCAGTTCTTTTATAGCTTCTAGACCTTTTATACTTTAACTCTCTGTTTGTAGTATTTGTCATTCCAACCATAACATCATGAACTACAATGCCTCAAGTCTAGCCTTTGTTTCATATGAACATGTGACTATGATTGTTTTTTTTTTTTTTAATTGTTTATTTCTCTATAGTTTTGATTATTATTTTTTGAATCCGGACCAACCATATTATTAATCATTGATAGAAAGAGTCCATAATCAAAACTACCTCTATAGTTTTGATTATAAATACATTTCCTTTGTAGTTTGCAGGGTTGCTCTGTCACTATATTCTCCCCCAAGATTTTTCCCTTTTATTTTGACATTTATGTTCTTCCATATATTTGGAAGGGAGTTAATTTCTATATGGGCTATGATCATCTTCATTTTATACTTCAGTTTAAATATTATAAGATTTAAGGTTATTTAATCTCAAATTTTTAAAGATTTTAAATGATCGATAATATATATTGTTTGATACTTTTAAAAAGAAATTTGAAATACGAAATCAATTTTCTCTACTTAACTTAAAGAAGGTGACGACGACGATAGATCACACATGTCAATATATATAATGAACACACCTACTCTCTTAGCAAAATATGTCAATACTTATAATTAATTAATCATTAAAACATGTAGCAACCCACTCGGTGCTCTGCATCAAGAAGCGTAGGACAAGTAGCGTTCTGTTTATGGAGCATAACTTCCAATCCAATTTTGATTTCCGATATATTAGTAGACTATTACTTAAATACATTTCGTTGCAATTTTTTATTTTTTTTTATTTTTCTTGGGTGCAGGCATGAAAATAAAATTTAACTCAGGAGTAGTACAATACACCTAGCTAAAGGCATGTGGAATATAACAAATTGCAGCAGACCTTTGACATTTCAACTTGGGTCCAATCCAAAGCAATTAATCATTGTTGGATGGCAAGGGCATTTATGCCTTAGGCTGGCCCATCCACCAACCCATGTGCGTTGTGCCTCCCAGTAAGGCCTGTCCATCCTGACCTGCGACCTGACCCACCTGCCCAAACCATTCGACCCAGATCAAAACTTGCCTGACTGGCGGCAAATTTTCATTTTCATAAACCGAATCCGGCTGATCAGTTGGTGGGTCTTCGCATGAGAAATCGAGTCCAACCGATAAGACCAAACTCTTCCTCTCTCTAGATGCAAATCTAGTCAGATTAGGCCAAATCTAGATGAGATTTGTTTAGATCCAGCCAAATCTCAACAAGATTTGTCGAGGTCTAGTCAGATTTTGATAAAATCTATAAAGATTCAATCAAATTTTGTCAAGATTTGTCGAGATCTGTCAACATCTTCACCACTGACATTGAGATCTCCACCATTGAGATCCGTTGGTTCAAACCCAAAACAAATCATCGCTAATCCTAATCAAAATCGACTCAACTTAAGGATTCTAGTGTTTGGAAACAAGTTAACTTCTCTGCCATCCAAATCTGGCAAGTCGGTTCCAAGTTGGGCATAAACTCAACCCGAACTAACCTATGGACAACCCTACTTCTAGTCCTTGATATGTAAAAGAAATAAGCAGTAGATGTACATAAACGAGGAATTTTAGCGTCCACTTTTGAATTCCATTCTCCCCAACCTATAAAACTCAAAAAGTCGTGCGGGTTATTGACAATTCATCACAATGAGTGAAACTATAATAGTACATTACTACATTTACATAGGCCCATTTGACCATCACAGTTTGACCATCACAGTTCACAGACAACAACGTAACGTGGTAATTTCTTTTTCTTTCTTCTTCTATTTTGTTTCAGTTTTGACAGAGATTACGATAGCATTAGCATGCAGAAGAGGAAAAATAAATAAATTAATAATGAACAGTATGTTTGTAAGCATTGGTTAGCTAAATTGTCATTTGATGAACAGAATGATGGGGAAGAGTCAACTTGATTCCAAATCCAAAATGCTAGCAGACAAAGCACCAAAGCTAAGAATCACTGGCAGCTACTCTAACATCTTCTTCGCCGCACAATACGTGGCTCTTTCTCACATTGGTTTCACTGCTTGTCTAGTTTCTTCAACCTTATAAACACTCAAATTACGAGAATACGAGACTCTCAGTGGTTAACAACGTACAAACAGAAAAAATACTAATAAAATGGAATAATATCATAGATGTGGTAAAGTAAGCATAGTAGCTCACTAATTTAAGAGCTCCTTTGTTTTCTCTGTCTGCACTTGATAGTCTTTTAGTTTTCACAAAACCTTTCTATAACCGGACAAAAAGGTTGCTGGAGAAAGTACTAAAAGATACTGTAAATTTTTCGAAGCTGCGAACATGTACAAGGACTAAAGTCCATCTAACAGTCAACTACTTGAACCTTTTCTATACTGTTAATTTGTATCTTTCTTGTGTTAAAATTATAGATGAATCTTAGTTCTAGAGAATATAAGTTCCCTTCTTGCTTTTCTAAACAGAAGTAGATAATCAAATAACTGCTATTCTCAGTACAATTTTTGTACATAACACCATTTTGTAGGAGTCATAAGCTAAGAAAGGTTCCAGTCAATGGAGCAGGCTTACCTAATTGGTGCGCATCTTCTTGACACAATATATCAAACACCTATGGTTGATTACGCCTTCGATAGAGTGAGGAATTTAAGTGGAGAGTGATTATTTCTAGTTGTCTAGCCCATCCAATTCTTGTAATGAAATAAACTATTTAACATACTTAGAGAAAAGTTCTTTTGCAGTTATATTAAGTCGTTAGGTTACAATAATGTCGTGATTCAAAATTATACTCTCATGAGATTCATTTATCCGATTGTTATATGGATGATTTAGTATTAACAAATACGGAACATATTTTTCAAAAGTAGGACAGAAACATCTCTAAGTCAACTATTCTACTAGTATGAGTCAACGCAACTAATTATTTAATCCATTTTCTAAAGGCACAGATCGTTTTAATCAACGTTAGTGGGATGCATATTGATATGGTGAGTTCCAATTTGATTTAGTTAGCGTTAAAAAAGAAGAGAAAACATGTGAACAATCACAATTTACTTGTTTTGGAAAGTTAAGAGGAACAACTTTAGAGCATAATCAAACTGGAACTTACCAAACGCATCAAACACTACCACTACCAGTACTTGAAGAGATGCCAAAAATGCATACTGGAGACTGTACATTCGATGAGGTCAGAAATACTATTCACTATCTGAGACTAGAGCAACATATCACTGCTGAATTCATAATGAGGCGAGATAAACAACAAAATTTCTGCCACTCAAACAGCAACGACAACAACACATCAATAATAACAATGATTCGAGCACTCGTTAAAAAAGAAGAAAAAAGATCTTTGTACTGTTGCAGTGAAAAGATATGAATCTCTTCTTGTAATTACATTTCTGCTACTTTTCTTGTTCTCAATAGAGAAGCTAAAACCAAGAAGGATCTAAGCAAAGTACATACAAAGATTCTAGCAATATATAGAAAGTGCCATTGTAGTGACTGTAAAATTGTAACTCTCCACTTCTATACACATCATGATCGTCCATTTTCTTGGATCTTCAAAAGAAAGGAATTAAAATACCAAAATACCCCCGGTTTTCCCCCATAAGCTACAAAACTATCAAAATACTTGCGCAAAAATGATGAGAAAAACGAGGGTATTTTGGATATGAGTTTCAACACAAAATCAAAAAGAAAAAAAAATGAAGAAGATGAAAAAAAATGCTAGTAGCTAGTTGTGGAGAGGATCTGGACAACTGGGTACTTTTCTTTTGCTCTCCTCGAATCCATTGTCATGAGTTCTGTTGAGAGCAAAAGTTCTTCCACTGAAATACTTATGGAACAGCTCCACCTTGCTCTTCTTATCAATACTGCCATGGCTGCCAGGAAATATCCGAATTGCCCCAGCTTGGCATGAGTAATCACAGCAGACCCAAATCTGTAACACAGACATAATCAACAGCAACACCAGAGAAGGGGACATGAGTCTCCTGCTACCAGCAAAAGACATTGCCAGAAGACCCACATAAAATCTTTCTTCAAATGTTTAAACACCCTCTTTTCCTTTCTCAAGAAATTTCCCAGCTTTGTGTGTTGACAAAATGAGGCTTGGATCTCTCTCTCTCTCTCTCTGTCTCTCTGTCCAGGGTATGACCTATAAGGAAACAATTGACGGCTATTATGGACATGGGGGGAGAGAGACTGTGTGTGATAGCCTCATGCCCCCCGCAGTGGCCCACGTGATTACAAATTTGCAGTTTATGTTTCCTTGCATATATTTTTTAAAACAAAAATCTACTACTATATTTACTACCATAAAGTACTAAAAGCATAAACAGCATTTTCACTGCCCTGGCCCTTGTTCTCTTATTTAGTTACTGAACTGCCATTAACTACGTAGCATTAGCAAAGCATTGCGTTTGAAATCTGCATGTCGGTGACACAATTAAGGAGTTAGTAGAAAACCAACCCACGCGCCTCCTACATGAGTTTGTTTTGTTCATTATTTTTCTAATCTCACGAATGACTATAATAAGAATAAAGTTTAGTTACAAAATTAGTTGTAGTATTAAACTACAAATTTACTAAATATTTTTTTATTAGAGGTGAATTTTGACAAATCTATTATTGGATTACATCTTTTTCTTATATTCTCCATGTTTGCAAAATTTCAAGAAAATTAAAGATCAATAGTTATATTATCAATAATTTTTTTTTAAATTACAAGTTTTTGTAATTTAAAATTATGCCCAAAATATAAGTTTATAGAACATATAGTGAATAATATTCAATTGACATAAAATTTAACATGTATATTAAGGGTGTAAAAAACATGCAATTCAACAGTTAGATTTTCAAAATATGTTGTAATATTTATTTTATTAAGTGAATTTGTAGCCTTAAGTTACAACCAATTTTGTAGCTAAACTTTGTTCTTATAATAAAGCCTATCTCTTTGAAATTTCATTGCTTTTTAATCCATTATTTTTCTAAACTTAAAAGAGAACTACAATAAAGTTTTTCTCTTTGAATTTCATTGTTTTTCAATGAATCAATGTCCTCGAATAGAATAGAACAATTTTACAACATTATATTTATTACACTTTTTTTTTATAACTATTTTATGTAGTAGATGGTGATTAACTATTTATAACTTTACATAGACTTACTATTTTATTCTCCAAAATTCACAAAAGGGTATGATCCTAATTTTTTTTCCCCTCCTCTGATATACTATCTATTTTGAAATAATCTTTTCCAATATTGTAAAACTATCAACTATACTAGTCGATCCACTTGTCTTTATTCTTAGTAACTTGTATCTGGTTCACAGTTTGTCCCAATCTTTAATAAAGGAAGAGAGATGCAGTAGGTTAACAACCTGTCAAAAAAAAATAGTCACTCTATATGGAATAGAATATGGACCACCGAGCAAAGAGCCAAAGATGCGGAAAAAACACGCGTCATAGGGGCAGGTGTGGCATTACCTAAAATGTCAACAAAAAAAAAAATTTGAATAGATTAAGATCAGACATGCGAGGAAAACAAGGGTTAGCCGAGGAGGCCGGCCGGGAATCTCGCCACGGTGTTGGACTTGAGACATCTTTTGCATGTTAACGTACTTAACAAAAGAAAACGTGTATGATCATCAAGTCCGTACAATCTAGGTATCAAATTTTGATGCAATCCTGTGAATTCCTTGAGAGACCAATTGTCTTTCAACGAGTTGTGATTTTCTAGTGTCCAATCATGAATTTAAAAGGTAGGGTTTGAGGGGTGACTTTGACCCAGTACCAAATTTCAAACCAATAATGGTGTGAATGTGCGAGATCAGCTATAGTATTAGTACTAGTATTTGATGAATCTTCAATAGGCATCCTATGGAATTTTATTGAAATACAAACTAGTTTCGTGGAGATGGATGGGTAGATTTTTAAGTGTTATGGAATAAAGTATAAACTTATGGATTTATTTGGGGGATGAACGAGATTTGCTTTTATATATAATTTCTTCGAATATTATAAAATTGTATATCTCTTCGGTTTTATTGTAAGAGTTACTAAATTGGAAGCTACTTCTGAGTTTTGACACTGTCCTCTTTAGAGGACTAGTATTATGGTGTAAAACTCCTCAGTTGCTATTTTAGCAACCAACGAGTCAAAATCCACCCACATCTATGGGTGAGCCTCTATTTTATTTATTTATTATTAACCATGAATAGCTGGTTTTCATATATGAAGACCAACTGTTCAAATGGATGGAAAAAATATATATTATTTTAACGAGGAAAGAGAGAAAAAAAGGTAGAGAGGAAAGAGTGTACTGGGAGGTGTTTATTCCTTCCCTTTGTACTTTATGACAATTTTCCTTTTCTTCGTCTAATAATGGCTTACGATGATACGTCTCTGCGTCCAGAGATTTTAGACATCTTTAATTTTCTATGAACGTTAGTTTCATAGAGTCATCAACACTCAAATTAGAAAATTCAAATTGCTTTATATACAATAGAGAACTTTGTACATGAAATTTTTTATAGACAGTAGAGAACTTTGTACATAATATCGTCCATAAGACATCACTCATGCTAGTATCTAGTTCCTTTTTAGGGAATTCAAATTGTTTTATATACACAAAAGGACTTTGTTCATGACATCGTTCATAAACAAAGCACATGCTAGTACTCAGTACTTTTTAGGGAATTCAAATGCTAAGAAACATAAAATACTGCTAGAAAACATAACTACTGAAAGATAACATAGATAAACTACTAGTGGTCACTAGTAATCTTTAATCTCGTCCATGTTGACCTTCTTGATAAGTCCTCCTTACTGGTAGTACTTTCTCAAGTGCTCCACATTCCACAGGTGCTCTAGCCTTTATCTATCTAAGGCTTCCAAATAATACGAACCTTGTCTTTTGAAATTGATAACTCTGTATGGTCATTCCCAATTAGGTCCCAATTTTCCATGAGCGAGGTCTTTAATAGCCAGGGACACCCTTTTAGGAAAAGGTCCCTAATGTTGAACTGCCTTAGTTTCACCAACGCGTCATGATGCTTAGTCATTAGGTTCTTGTAACATGCCACCCTCTGTTTTACGTCCATCCTTACCTTGTCAATAAGATCGAGGCTTACACAAAGCTGTTTCTCATTCTCCTCATCCTTGTAGTCGGCCACCTTGTAGCTAGTCAAACCAACCTCTGTGGGTATCACTATATCACTTCCATATGCTAACTTAAAAGGAGTTTCTCTAGTGGGCATCCTTACTATTGTCCTATATGCCCAAAGGATGCTCCGTGAATCATTTGGCCATATCCCTTTTGCCCCCTTAAGCCGAGTCCTGATGATCTTCAAGAATGATCGGTTGCAACTTCAGCCTATCTATTAGCCTGTGGGTGGGAGGGTGAGGAGTAGTGATTCCTGAATCCTAACTGCTCCATGTTAGGTTCTAAGACCTTAGAAACTAATGTATTTGAACTTCAATGTGTAATGTGTTAGCAAACCATGATTAAAACATAAAGTCTAGGTTTAGACTGCTCAAAGTATGTTTTATTGTAAAGTTGGAATCGAGTGATTGCAGAAACTAGTGGACAAATTCTGCAAGGCTCGATCGATCAAAAATTATATTCAATCGATTGAAGATCGTGCAAAATTAATTTTCTATAGAATTTCCAACTTAGCCCAAGCTTGTTTGACGTGTAGGGTTTTATGTTTTACTTCACATATAAAAAGAAAAACCCTAGCTACATTTTAGAGACTTTTTGATGTGCTGTGTATTGAAACTCTTGTGAAATCTAGAGGTATCTGCCTTCTACACACTTAGGGTTATCAAGATCAAGATTGATGTCAAGATCTTGATAATCGTTTCAGTTGCTACATAAAGAACTTAACGAAGATCTAAAATCTTTGAGAGGAGTCTCAGAGTCACAAGTAGGAGAACTTGTGATTACAGTGGATCAAAGAAAGAAGTAGCCTGTGGACTCAGAACTGTCACGTGGCCGTAGTAGTAAGTTTTCTACTCAAGGTAGCAATAGGATGTGAGTAGCCTAAGTTCTATTGTACAAACTTCAATTATTTCATAGTGGATCTATTTTACCTTGAGGATAACTAGGTTAAATCCTCCTCAGGTTTTTACCTGTTTGGTTTCCTAGGTCATTAGATCTTTGTATTCTTTACTTTCCGTATTATATTTGTTTTACACGTATTTATTTAAATTAGTTTCAAATTAACAAAATTGTTAATCAACTTGGCTTAATATTAGGTAAACATATTGTGTTAAGGAGTCTACAACTTTACAAGTAATATCAGAGCGGGTTAGCTCTAGTGTTTAGATCTTTTGATCTAAGAATTAATCCTTGACCCCTACTGTCATGGATTCTTTGAAGTTATTTTTAATAAAAATCCAACTTGTCTACTTTTGGTTTATATGGCTTTTTTCATATGTTAAGTCTTTCCTTGAGTATCTGGGTATAATTGCATGTGATGATAATTATGTATGTTATACTACTTTAACTGCCTTAAAGACACGTGATTCTTGTCTTTGGTATTTGGATAGTGGTTGTTCTAGGAATATGATAGGAAATAAAGCTCTATTTAAGACACTCTTTGAAGGAAAGGTTGGGACAGTCACTTTTGGAGATGAAACAAATTTGTGATCAAAGGCATTGGAACTGTGGACATTCCAGAATTGCCGGTATTTGAAGATGTCTGGTATGTTGATGGGTTGAAGGCCAACTTACTCAGCATCAGTCAGATTTGTGACAATGATTTAAATGTTCTCTTTACCAAGTATGAATGTGAGATGCTTGATGGAGGCAGTGATTGTATATGTATTGGTGTTAGGATAATTGATAATTGTTATGGTATAACACCAAGTATAAGCAACAAGTGTTTTAGTGCAAAGATCAATCAAGTAGACTTATGGCATTAACGGTTGGGGCATGCAAGTCATAAGCAGTTAGAGAAGATCTCCAAGTGTGAAGCAATTATCGGTTTGCCAAAATTTGAAAAGATTGAGAGGTGCATATTGATCTCATGACCTCAGACCTTTGGAGTCCAAGCATCAGTTTGTAAGTGAAATTCAAACCTCAAGACCTTTGGAGTTGTTACATATTGATCTCATGGGTCCTATTAGAGTTCAGAGTTTAGGTGGAAAGAAGTATATTTTAGTTGTAATGGATGATTTCATTAGATATACTTGGGTTGTGCTTTTGAGAGATAAGGCTGAGGCTCATGAAAAGATGATACACTTGTGCAAGAAATTGCAAGTTGACAAGGGTATTGTGATAGCCAAAATTAGAAGTGATCGTGGGAGAGAATTTGAGAACACTAAACTGGCTACCTTCTACAATGATCAAGGCACTTATCAATTGTTCTCTTCACTCAAGACACCACAACATAATGGAATGGTGGAACAAAAGAATAAGGTTATTCAAGAGATGGCTCGTGTGATGCTAAATAACAAGAAGATGCCCAAGTTTCTTTAGGGAGAAGTAGTTAACACTGCATGCCATACACTCAACCGAGTGTATTTCAAACCTGATTCCATATAGAGGAAAGAAGCCTGTTGTCAAATATTTCAAAATATTTGGTAGTGACTGCTATGTTTTGCGTGATAGAGAGAATCTAGAAAAGTTTGATGGAAAGAGTGACAAGGGATATTTTCTGGGATATTCTTCCACCAGTATAGCATATAGAGTGTACAATCTAAGAACTAATACAATCATAGAATCTTCAAATGTGGTGATCAATGATGAAATATCTTCAGAATCTCATTCACAAGACACTCCTCTGGTTCAAGAAAAGACTATGGAGGTTTATGATTCTCTTCATGAGGATTATGTTAGGAAGCATAGTGATGAAGAACTACAATTGATAAATGATGTTGTTGCATAGCCATCAGTTTCAAAATCATCTACACCTACTCATGAAATCCAACAAGAAAAAAATGAGCCTAGTTCTACATCCGAACAAAAACGTACCTCCATAACTTTGGTCAAAGGTCCATCTTCTAGAGTAAAACTAAATCACCCTGTTACAAACATATTGGGTAGTTTGAATGATAACATGAGGTTGAGGCCTAAAGCATTGAATGTAATTACTCACTCATGCTATCTATCCCAATTCTACGCATGAAGAACTTCATCAATTCGTTCAAAATGATGCATGGGAGTTAGTTCCTAGACCAAAGGGAGTGAATATGATAGGAACCAAGTGGATTATTGAGAACAAGTCAGATGAACATGGTACAGTTGTTAAAAACAAATCAAGACTTGTTGTTCAAGGATACACACAAGCAAAAGGGATTGATTTTGATGAGACTTCTGCACTTGTAGCAAGATTGGAATCTAGTAGGATACTCTTGGCCATAACTAGTCATTTGAATTTCAAGTTGTATCAAATTGATATTAAGAGTGCATTTTTGAATGGGATGTTGCAAGAAGATGTGTATGTTGAACAACCAAAAGGTTTTGTTGATCCTCATAGACCGGATGATGTCTACAAGTAAAAGAGAGCACTTTACGGGTTGAAACAAGCTCTTAGGAAATGGAATGATAGATTGATTGCCTATCTCACTGAGCATGGATTCAAGAGGGTTTGCATATTCTACTCTCTTCATACAAAAGGATAAGAATTAATTTGTAGTAGCTCAAATATATGTTGATGATATTATTTTTGGTGCTACTAATGATTCTCTTGCTATGTCTTTTGCTGATGAAATGAAGAAGATGTTTGAAATGAGTATGGTTGGTGAACTAACTTATTTCTTAGGATTACAAGTGAAGCAAACGGATTTTGAAATTTACATCAACTAAGTAAAGTACGCTAGAAATCTTGTCAATAGATTTGGACTTGAAAAAGCTGCATAAGCTAGAACACCTATGGTTGCAAATGCAAAGCTAACCAACGATCCTTTAGGTGAGTCTGTTGATGTTACTCTATATAGAAGCATGGTTGGTTGTCTTTTGTACTTAACTGCCAGTCAACCAAATATTTCTTTCAGTGTTGGTGTATGTTCTAGGTTTCAATCAAATCCTAAGTTTCACATTTGAATGCTGTTAAAAGAATCATAAAATATGTTAGTGGAACTTGTGATTATGGATTGTTTTATAGCAAAGAGTCGAATGTGTCTCTTATTGGATACTCAGATGCAGATTGGGCTAGCAATGCTGAAGATAGAAAAAGCACTACTGGTGGGTTTATTTATGTAGGGGTCAATCTTGTTACTTGGATGAGTAAAAAGAAAAATTTTGTCTCTCTGTCAACTACAGAAGCAAAATATATTGCTGCTAGAAGTTGTTGTTTACAGCTTCTTTGGATGAAAAAGCTTTTAGGTGATTATGAGATATCACAAGACACCATGGTTGTCTAATGTGATAATTCAAGTGCTATCTACTTCTCTAAGAATCCTATTCAACATTCTAAGACTAAGCACATAGAGATTATCTATCACTTTATTAGGGACTTGGTTGAAAGAAAAATTGTGACTCTTGAATATATCCCTACTGAACATCAGAATGCTAACATCTTTACTAAACCTCTTGATAGAAGTAAGTTCAAGACACTTCGTCAAGTGATTAGTGTGATTTTGTGTCCCTAGTCACCTTTAGCACTCATGGTCCTTGCGCTTCATCTCAATACTCATTGTGACCATTCTTCTTTTGCTTTTTTTTTTTTTTTTTTTTCCTTTTTGCTTTTAGGAGTTACATTGCATTACATTCATGCATTTCATAATAGGTTGCTTTTTGTTTTTCCAAAAATAAAAAAATAAAGAGGAAAAAGAAAAGGAAATATGTGTTTTGCATCATATATCTTGGATTTTGTAATCAAGGTTGGCCATAGTATTTTTACATAACATGCTTGTGTACCTTGTTTAGCCCAAATGAGCTTAATTTTACTGCACTTTGCTAGTTTAAGCTATGTAGTGCATGTTGTGTGGGAATTGTTTATAGTTTTTAATCATATAATCATGATTTTGAAGTCTAATGCTTTGATTGCTATGACTAGAATTTAATGAGAAAGGCATAAATAGCCATCTCATCACTATTTACTAGCCAATCATGAACACCTTCGTTCATATCATAAGATTTTGTGCTCGAGAAAGTGTAGCACATGCACAAAAAGAACATCAAGTGTAGCCTCAGATTAATACTCAAATTGGTGTGTACATTATTTGGCTATAATAATTCACAATGAAATAAAATTGGTGTGTACATTATCTAGCTTAAATATTAATTTATCAATGAAATAAAATTGGTGTCTACATTATGTGGCAAAACAAGAAACTTCCATGATTGCAAGCTTGTTTTCTAGGAGATGAGGGAGTTATATGATGTAACTTTTATGTGATATTCACTTTCAAACTTATGTGATGAATCCTATAGAAAATGTGATTGATAACTATGTACTTATCGCCTCACATGTATCTCATGCTTTTACTAGTTGCACACACTACACAAGTTATTCCTTGCTAAACTTAATATATGATATTGTGTGTGAATGTGGTTTGGCCATCCAAGATTATAAGTTCCTTGATTTTAATGCAAAATGAGTTTAATGTTTGAGTTTTGGGGAAAAATTAGTTGAAAAGTTGTTTTTGAAGATTTGGGCTAAACTTAAGTGTTTTTAAAAAACTTTAAAACTCATAATCATGCATTTCATTCATGAAATAAAATGGTTTGAGTGAAATGTGCTTAAATCATGCATTTTCAAAATTTTCAAAAATCAAGATTTTCGATCGATTAAGTCTGTTTTTCGACTGAATGAAAATGCGATAAAAATTTTGGTTTCAATCTGCTGGCTCAATTGGTGTTCAGTTGAAGCTTAATGGATCAAATTTAATTTCGATTGATCGAAGCTAATTTTTGACCGATCGAATTTCGGTCAGTGAGTGTTTTAAAAAAGAGTTCTCTCATGTGTTCTTCATACTATTCAAACATTTTCAAACACTCTTCACACTATTTTTCTCAATTGATCCAATCTAAAGCAATTTTTGTCATTTTCTTCTTAAAATATTTCAAGGGTTTTTGTCTTCAAGCACTAGTAAGTCCTTTTTACCCTTTCTTTTTCATTAAAATCACATTTTTCATGCATTTTCATAGAAAATTTCGAACATAGCATTTTTTGAATTTGTGATAATTTCAAGTGTTTTTAATCAATATTGTTCACTGGGTTTTTGTTGTTAGATGTTGTTCACATGATTCCTATGCATTAATTTGGTTAATTTGGTGTTTTAAGAACAATTGAAATTTCTAGGGCTTGAAACTTTGTGAAATTGGGGTTTTGTTCAATTGGGCAAAAATTGATGAAATTGACTTGTGTTATTGATTGATTATGTCATTTTATGATGTTTTCTAACTAGTGTAATGATTAATTGATCAATTTGGTTTAATTTTTCAAAAACGGTTTTTCAAAATTTAGGGTTTTTGCTCTAAAACTCTGTGTTCAATTCAACTGATGGTTTATGAAGTAAAATTGAACAAATTTCAATGCATTATAGCATGCATCATATGTGCATTCATTACTTGCATCATATAGGTCGTTATTTATTGAGATTTTTGTGCTCTAACCTTCTCTAATGCAATCTGGCCTTGTGTTTCTTTCTTTGTTTTTGCTTTCCTTTTATTGTAATATCTTAGAATCATGGTTAGGAAAACTAGAGCAAATAAGAAAACCACCACCTCTACCCTTGTTTTTTAGAGTGATAGTTTTAGAACTGGAAAAAAAAAAAAAATCTATGAGAAGTTTAACATTTATAGATCTGTTTAGGCTGGGCGTAAGGTGATTCTAGATAAGTTAGATCTGGAGATTTGTAGGAACTTTGAGCATAGGGCTGGTTACCTCTTTTAGATTTCAAGCATCATCCTCCAACTACCTTGATTAGAGAGTTCTATTCTGTTGGGAAATTTAGACCCCGGTTGATAAAATTAACAAGTTTTAAACCCAAGTTGTTAATTAGATTTATTATGTATAAAACTTTTTAAAACAAACAAACATCAATATCATGTCAAAACTAAGTGCAACGGAAAAATAAATAAGACAAGATATGATGACCCAGGAAAACCAATGAAACCAACCAGTTTCACAGTAAAAAGCCTGGGGGGAAACCTTCCCGATAAGCAATTCACTATAGTAAAGAGAAGTTTCAGATCTAGTACAAAACCTTTGTCCCTAGACTCTACAATCCCCGTAGATGAACTCACAACAGAAACCTTCTACTGCTTCAGAACCTCTGAACTTTTCAATATATGAACGCCACCCTTTGATGTATGAATCCCAATACGTGACTAACTTCTTTGCACAAATCCCAGTACGTGACACACTCACCAACTTGAGGAAGAAGAATGTTGGCTACAAAGTTCTTCACTTCATCATCAATGAAGATCAAGAAGCACTTGATTACAAAACCCTAAGGCGCAAAGATGCAGTAGCTTCTTTCAGAGAGAATAAGACTTCAATCACCTTTTGCATATGTTCTCCTTGTATTCTCTTATGTGACGGCCTCAAAAATAAGCCTTATATATGCCTAGGGTTGTGAGAAAAGAAACCCTACACAAATACAAAAGCCTGTCCCAAAAATCAGATCTGGAAATCTGAATTCCTGTAACCTCGATAGATACCTCGATCGATTGGGCAGCTGTCGAGCCTCATTAAACCTCGATAGATACCTTGATAGATAGCTATCTGTCGAGCAACTATCCGCAGGTGTCCAGCAGGTGTCCACCAGGTGTCCACCAAGTGTCCAGCTTTAGTACACACTTTTCTTCACTTGTTTCTTAGTTCAATCTTCATGACTTTAATACTAAACTTGAACAACATGTTCTTTGAAGTATAAAAAACATCATAGATCTACCCAAATACAAGTAAAGTGCGTTTTGTCAAAGGATTAGCCAACTACATAAAAAATATGTCCTTAACATATTCGAACCTTTCTATCCAATCCAATGATTCCAACACTCAGGTTGTGAGGAGTTAGATAAGGGGTGAAGAGTATATCATTACACCCTAGGTAGTGGCCTCTGCTCTTGGTGTATCTTTGGTACAGCAGCTTGTGTATCCTTACACTAAGACCCCTTTACTTGATGACATTATGTCCTTACTCACCGGTAATACCATTAGACGGGGTACTAATCTACGGATCACCTCCCATGTGCTTACTAAGCTCAATTATCTATATTTTCCGGATTTCTTGTCATTCCATCTTGCCTATCTCTCATTTACACCTATTCCTCTCGAGAGATATGCATATTTGTACGCTCTCGTCACTGATGCTCCCATCAGTTTTCCTTCTCTTTTTATTAGCTCTTTAGTTGAGGTTCATATGAGTAGTGCAAAATCTCATGGTCTTTTCGTTCGAGTTTTTATGCATAGGATTTTATTAGACTTAGGTTTAGAGGACTTTCTTGCATCCAAGTCTATCCATATTATTGCTCTCATAGGTGTCACCTTCCTTAGGCAAAAAGCTGCTCAAATGAAAGCTAGCTCTAAATGCCCTAGAGTTGAGTATTCCACAAGTGATGCATCTAGGCCTTCTTCTTCTGGTGATCCTACTGCTAAGGAGTTTGTCAATCCTACCACCACTATTGATCCTCCACCTTTTTCTTCAAGAGTTTCCTCTATTTGGAGTATGTTGGATACTGTCATGACCGTTCAGGTAGTGCAGGGATAGATTTTGTTGGATGTGCTCACGGAGCTTCAGGCTTTGCATGCTGATTTGGCTGGTGCTCGATGGTCTTCTCCACCTTCTCCTTTTGATAATGAGTCCTGATTGCCCTTTGGCAATTCGTCACAAAAAAGGGGAGTACATATTGTATTGTGCATGGAGATAGGGGGAGTTTTTGTTAGATTGTATCTAGGAGCTTCTTAATGTATTTCATTTTTTTTTGGCTCATGATGTATTTGTTTTGGTGATTATGTATTTTCTTTTTATGAGTTGTATATGTCAGGGAGAGACACTATGCTTTATGCTTTGTTTCTTTTATTGTTTATTGTTTCACATATGCTATATTGCCTATTGATTTATATTATGAGTTTATTCATGGTATATGTCTTTTATTTTATGATTTGTGAAATCAAGAATTTATTTTGGTTTACTTGTATTTTCCACACATGTGTTTATCTTTTTATTGAGTGTTTCAAGAATATAAAGGTTAATTCAGTCATGGCTACTGTCTACACTAGCAACTAATAGATAGTAGTTAGGTTGAATTGTGTTTAGGGTATTTTAAATTTAAATAGGCTGTTTATAACTTTGAGTATTTCATTTTTGTGATTTGTTTCATGGATTGCCAATAAGGGGAGATTGTTATGCTCTAAGACCTTAGGGACTAATGTATTAGAACTTCAATGTGTAATGTGTTGGCAAACCATGATCAAAACATAGAGTCTAGGTTTAGGCTTGCTCAAAGTATATTTTATTGTAAAGTTGGAATCGAGTGATTGTGGAAACTAGTGTGATAGGCCATAAATGCGTTGACCCCTTGTGATAAATTAAGTAAAGATTCCGAACCTTCTTCTTGTAACAACTTCCAAGGTTCAAATCTTTTAGACTAGGCTTATTTATTCTTGAGTAGAATGTATTATAGGACATTCAATGTACTCTTGTGATTTTGTCACGGATTGCCAAAGGGGGAGATTGTTAGGGACATATTTTTATGTAATTGGCATATCTTTTGACAAAACGCACTTTACTTGTATTTGGGTAAATCTAAGTAGGTTTAAGATGATCATTACAAGTGGTTAAATTAAAGACATGAAGATTACTCAAGAACTATTCAAGAAAAGTGCAAACTGCAGGTCTCGATACCTCCTCTACAAAATCTCGATCTGTCAAGATTCATTAAAGCTCGACAGATGTCTCGATCGATCGAGCTTACAAAAGTCAGATTATAGCCAGCAACGTTTTTACTCTAAAAGGCTAACTGTTTATAGATTTGTATAATTCTTATTGGACTAGGAAAGCCTAAGGTTTGTGTAAACCTATTTGGAATAGGAGAGCCCATTAAGCTCCTATTTAAAGGAGGTGGAAAAAGAAAAAAAAAATCTAGAGAGCTTCATAAGGTTTTCTTTTTGAAACCCTAGCCTTCTCCTACAAAAGAAAGAGTTCTTGCTGCGTTTCTTGTATGCCTTTGGGTTTTGTAACCAAGCAAAGTCTCTTGCACCAACATTGAAGATCTTATTGGTGTTTCTATGTAAAGCTACTGCAAATCAACTACAACAATCAAAGGGTTGTTGTGGAGTTAATCACGTACTGGGATTCGTGCAAAAGAGTAAGCCATATACTGAGATCCGCGTATCAAATTGGTTAGTTATGTACTGGAAGCCGTGCATCAAAAGGAGAAACTGTCACTACAGAACAAGTCCAATTGGGTATTAGGGTAAGGGTTTAACTGTAGGTTGGTAAGGTACTAGGATTCCTTTACTTGTAACCGTTTGTTATGATAATAGTGGAGTTTCGGGAGTGATGACCTTAAATCACCCGGTGGAGTTTTTGCCGTATAGGTTTTTCCCATTCGTAAACAAATCACCGTATCAATTTTATTTCCGCTACATACTTTAGGTTATTGGTGATTTGTTTGTGTTGCCACACAATTTGCATGTTAACTTGATTAATTAAAAACTTGGCTAATTAATCAATTTAATTCATCACAAGGGGTCAACGCATTTGTGGCTTATCATAAAAGGAGAAACATACATAATTTTTTATAAGAAATTAAGAAAAGGAGAGACATAATTGTGAAATGGTGTGTATGTGTGAGTGAAGCCACTCGATAATCCTCCCTTGGAAACTGATTGAGAGAACACACTTCTTAGACATATAGTGGAATTGAAGTGAAGATTAAAAGTGTTCCCAAGTGCTTCTAATCTTTGTTTTGAATTTCTCCACACCAAGGTACGCTATCTTCTTCTTATATTCTAAAATTTACATAGTGCATGTTGTCAATCATGAATGAAATAGATCCTTATTTGTTGTTTCTGCTGTGTGTTTTGTATGAGATACAAAACCAGTTTTTCCAGCACCTTGTCGAAGCCCTTTGCATTGGCATTCTTTATGAACTTCTTGAACTGTCAAGTGATGTAGGACTTCATTTTAGAATCTTCATCATCAGAAGACTCATCAGTGTCACTGCTCTTGGCCTTCAATGCCATGCTCTTGCTCTTGCTTGACTTCCCGAGCCTAGACAAGCCCAACTCATAGGTCTACAGATTTCTAACAAGCCCTGTCAAAGGAATCTTATCAATATTCTTTAATTCCTCAATGGCGGTGATCTTGGCATGAAAATTCTCGGGCAAAGATCTGAGCACCTTTCTCACAATCTTGGGTTTGGGAATGGTTTCTCCAAAATTGAAAGTTGAGTTCATTATTTCCTTAAGCCTGGTATAGAACTCATCAAATGACTCATCTTCATCTATCTTGATTTCTTTGAAACTAGTAGTAAGCCTCTAACGCTTCGAATCCTTGTCAACCTTGGTTCCTTCATAGGTTTTCTGGAGAATGGTCCACGCCTCCTTTGCAATTTCAATGGAGGAGATCTTCTTAAACTCCTCATTTGTGACTGCACTGAATAAAGAATTCATTGCCCTGCTGTTGAAGTTTGTCGCCTTGATCTTTGGATCATCCCAGTCGACTGACGCTTCCTTCAGCTTGGTCTAGCCTATCTCCATGGCTTATCACACCTTCTATTCTAAGGACTGCAAGAAAGATCTCATGCATACTTGCCAATATGCATAGTTAGTTCCATCAAATAAAAGAGGTACAATAAGTGACTGTCCTCTATCCATGACAAACAGGGGTTAATGGATCTCATAGCAAAGATTAAACTCTAATCAAAGTGTGTCTACTCTAATACCACTTAATAGGCCAAAAATGTATTAACCCCTTATGATGAATCAACCAATTAATTAGCCAAGTTAATTAATTAGCTGTCGAGCCACGACCTTCAGCAAATTTTAAACCTCGATAGATACTAGCTGTCGAGATTTAAAATCTAGCACTTCTTCACTTGATTCTTTGACAGACTTGCATGGGTTTAACACTTAAACTTGAAACCTTGTTTCTTGAAGTATTAAACACATCCTAGATCTACACAAATACAAGTAAAATGCATTTTGTCAAAGGATTAGCCAATACATAGAATGTTGGCATATGTTCCTAACAGCAAATCACATATGTCCTAACATTAAAGAACTAATTTATACACAGATTCTCCAAGTTGAGTCTATAAGCAAAGAGCATATTAGATAAATAGGTCTCTATGAGCTCATTTTCTTTATGGTCTCTATAACAATCTAGGGAGACATCCTCAAATCTTTTGATGAACAGGACAAGATCCTTTCTAGGCCTTTGCTTCATCATCTAAAGGTTTGTGAATGTGATTTTGTTTTCGCCTAGATAGTATTTTGCACAGAATCTCTCCACCATGTCATCCCAAGTCTTGATGGACCAGGCCTTAAGGTGGTGTACCATGTGTATGCTCAATCTACTAAAGACTTGGCAAATTCTCTTAGACATAATTCTTTGTCCCTAGCATAGGGACCCATGATGTGGATGAATCTGCTTACATGCTCCATAGCACTCCCTTTTCTCCTGTCAAAGAGGTGGAACTTTGGGGATTCATACCCTTTGGGATAGGGCTCATCAAGGAGCTTTGCTGGAAAAAGGGGATCCTTGGAGAATTGTTTGGGGATCTCTGAATGCTTTTCTCTTTCTTGCTTAAGAAGAGCACTTACATCTGCTAGGGTAAGGTACTGAGGATTAGCTCCCTCTCCTACTATTGATCCTCCCTCTAGCTGGGCCCTTTCCTCATTGGCCAATGGAGGGATGTTGTCTCTGATCTCCTGGCTCGTTCTTTCTTTTAGTTGGCGGATCTCCTACTATAGATCCTTCATCATCTTTATCATTCAGACCATAGGATCTGTTTCTTCTCTCTCGTTCCTCTACTTAGAGACAACTTCATTTTCTCCTACGGACTCTGATGTCGCAGTTGGTACATTGGTACCTTTGCTACTCCTTAGCCTTTGAGCCATGCTTGCAAAGGGACTACTTCTTCCCTTTTTTTTTCCTAGTCCCTAGTAGAGTCACCTTTTAATGTGGGTTCCTTCTTTGGACAAAGCTCAAGCCCAATAGTCTGAGAGAATCCTAGGCCTCCAAAGGATAGTGTAAATAGTTAGTGGACTAGGCTTGACTCATCGTGGATTTGGTGGGCTATTTACGAGCCAATTAGTGCATAAGACATGGGCTTCACAACACAAATATACGTAAACATATATGTGTGTGTGTGTATATATATATATATAGGCTAAACAAATAACTAAGGAATATCAAAGGAAATAAAGGGGTGAAAATAAAAGAATGTTAGGGATCCTTAAATTAAAGTGAGATTATATTTTTCATTATATCAAGTATTTGAATACATTGAGTCCTGCTTCGTTGGGATGTGCCACAAGGTTCAATAATGTTCAAAAGTCACAGACTTAGATAGTTCTCTTTAGGTTTCTAAGACTTATGAGGTTTGAATCCCTTTGAATCGAAGTGTATCCTCCAATATTTCCGTAGGATCCCTCACAGTATCTCACTCTTTTTACTATATTTCCAACTCACAACTCTCTTTTCTAGTGTATTAGGTGCTTCTTTGCTAAATGCCTTTTGGCTGGAGCTCCAGCCCCTTTTATAGTGCCATTTCTAGGGTTTTTTTCATGCCATTGACCCATTCTTTTGTTCTCTGGATACCAAAACCAATGATATGTCTGCAACATTGGTGGCTGGTCCTCATTGTTTCTCCTTTTGAGGTTTGGAAGCCCAAAAGTCCCCAGCTGACATTCCTCTTATAAGAGATCCCGTTTGAGTAATCCTAGATGATTTTTCCAAGTCAAGGCTTCTTATCCTTTTCCCAAGGACTTTATAAAAGGCATCTCAAAGCTCTGGCTGCTTCACACTTTGTCTCTTTCCTTTAAATAGGCAGATTCTTCATTGCTAATGGAAGGCAGAAAGGCTCCCAGTCACCTTCCTTTTTGGTTCCCCTTTCCTGTTTTACCCAAGGTACTAGGCTCTTTCATCAGGTGATGACTCCTAAGCTACTATTTGTTCCCAAAGCTTTTCTTCTGAATTGTGAGCAACTGATGGGACATGACATCCTTCGTTCCTTGAACCCATGGGCATGCCTCCCTGAGCTGTCCAAATCCTAGCTGGTTTTCTCTGCATTTCCCGAGGATCCCCCCCCCTCTCTAACTCTAGTGAATCCTACTGCCTCCTTGTTAAGCTTCCTTGGGCACCTTCTCTTACTCAAGCCCATGGCCCATGCTTCCCTTTGTGCTTCTTTTTGTTTCCTAACGCCCAATACTTTACTCTTTTCTCTCCATGGGCCGGGCTCCTTGCTTTATATTTTTGAGGGCTAAGCCTTTCTTCCTCATGGGCTGGGCCTCTCTTATTTTTAAGGATCTGGTTCCTTATTATAATTTTGAACCTTAACAGCATGTTGAAAATATTTTAGTGAATAAACAAATGTGATACAAAGATAATAAGACAAACAATTAGTAAAAGTAGAAAATAAAGAAAAGTTTAGAACAATCTCACAATACAATGAAATCACGTTGCAAAACGTTATCTTTAAAAGTTGATTTGTGCCACCCATATTAGAACTTGGTGTGAATGGCTTTCTTGGCCAAACAACTCTTAAGATTAGACTATATCGTCAACCTTCATAATAAATGCAATTCCACTCATGGAGATTTAATAACAACTTTCTAATATCTTTTTTTTAATCTTCTTTTTTACACACACACACACACACACATATAGGGGAAGGAGATAAGATAAGGAAATACACTCACACGCTAATACCAAAACTACATGCGACAGTTAGTGTCGTGGAGCAAGTGATAAATCCCTTCTCAATATAAATATAAATCACACAAACAAAAAATTTTGGAAGAAAGAAAAAACAGTATTTATGTTCTAATGGAGGCGAGAGCCAAGGAAAATTTGATTGGAAAATGTGCTATGAATGGTCTATTAAAAATGCTACTGACCGTAAATGCCCAATTGATTAAAAGAGAGAAAAATATATAAAAACCAAAAGTAAAATTGAACGGATCTCACATGTGTGAGATGAGATGGAATGAGGTGTGTCACATGGATAAAATCGAAGTCCACATTAGACCCAATTCTTATAATATTTTCAAAAGTGAACAATAAACACAATTGTAAGCTCATTCCAAATCATGAGACTCACAACAATATAATAATAATAATAATAATAATAATAATAATAATAATAATAATAATAATAATAATAATAATAATAATAATAATAATAATAATAATAATAATAATAATAATAATAATAATAATAATAATAATAATAATAATAATAATAATAATAATAATAATAATAATAATAATAATAATAATAATAATAATAATAATAATAATAATAATAATAATAATAATAATAATAATAATAATAATAATAATAATAATAATAATAATAATAATAATAATAATAATAATAATAATAATAATAATAATAATAATAATAATAATAATAATAATAATAATAATAATAATAATAATAATAATAATAATAATAATAATAATAATAATAATAATAATAATAATAATAATAATAATAATAATAATAATAATAATAATAATAATAATAATAATAATAATAATAATAATAATAATAATAATAATAATAATAATAATAATAATAATAATAATAATAATAATAATAATAATAATAATAATAATTAATAATAATAATAATAATAATAATAATAATAATAATAATAATAATAATAATAATAATAATAATAATAATAATAATAATAATAATAATAATAATAATAATAATAATAATAATAATAATAATAATAATAATAATAATAATACACACCCACGCCAACAAAGTAGAGACAGTTAGCACATTTTAGGCTACCCAATTGGTAGTATCCTGCAACCTTGAGAAAAATCTTCTGGAAGCTGATTCCGAAGTTTTTCCAGAGCCTTTTTAAATATGAGAATCCTTGAAAAAACTTATGGGAGGCCTTGGAGATATACGAGTTGCTTATCTGAAGCGTGACAGATTGCAACGCAATTTTTAGCTTCTGTTACTTAAGATGGGTCAATAAAGATGCAAACCATTCTCGTCATGAACTGCTACTAGGGTGATATTTGAAGTACCACCAATTCACAGATTCATATCCTATGCAATATCTAGGGTATTGCCTGGTGTGCAATAACACAAATCTCAGCCGTTCAAAGCATCCAATGGCTCCTGTGAAGTGCCAGCTCATCAATCCACGTGAAGTTGAAAAAAGCCCAAACAAGCCGCATCTCATTATTTCAAAAACAATCTCTCCAATAAATTAAAAAATAAAAAATAAACCCCTCTTACTTCTTCAGTCCTCCTTTCCTCTGCTGTCACCGCCACTGCCACCACTACCCTCAGTTTTAGCTCCTTACCCCAACCACATCCGCATGCCCACCTTCATCTTTGCTGTGACTCTTCTCTTTTTCCAGTTGATGAAGTGAACTTTCTTCCTGGAAGTGATTTTTTTTCTTCCCATGGGTTTTGTGAATCTTTGTTTTCTTCGTAAGTGATTTTTTTCCCCAAGATATCCCAAATTTTACTTTTTGATACAAGTTTTTTATTATCTCTATTTATCTTCTCTATCCTTTTTTTTTTTTTTTTTCACCTGGCTTGTGTAATGGAAGATCAAATTAATGCTCAATGAATCAATGAAATTTCCAGATTTGCTTGGGCCTGAAATTTTCTTATTGATGATTTTTTTTTTCCTTTTGATTCCTTTGATATCCATGTATCCATGTTGCTTGGGCTTGAATTTATGTCCTGTTGATCTTATAACTTGTGTTCATTCCTTATGCACTCATATGTTTGATAAAATGCATCAATGATTACTAGCTTTGCACATTTCTTTTATTTGAATTTGGATCATTGAGTTTTCAAACATTATTTTTTAAAAGGAAAGTAATGTTGTTATTCGAAGAAAGTTGAAATTTACCTAAACTTTAAGCAATAGTATTTTCATTGGATCTTGTGAATACCTGTATTGAGTATACTTACAATGAGTGAATAATTTAGTTTCAAAATTTTTATATTTATTGTCTAATTGCTTTGTATCTGTTTTTGTAAACTTCTTGCATTTATTTTGGCCTTTGGAAGTACAAAATATGTGATTGTAAATCTTTGGGTCCAAGATGTAGTAATGTGCTTCAAGTTGCAAAACACAAACATAAATGTACTTTTTAATTGTTAACGAAAAGAGAGCTTGATATGGTTTCTTATTCTGGTGTACAGGGACGAAGTGGCCAAATTTAAGCTACTTTTGCAATTTGTTGATGTGCAATCTTATAAAATTGGTAGAAGGGAATGGAGGTTGTTGAATGCCAAGTGATGAGATTTACTTTCTGCACTGCATAGTTGTCCAAGGCTGTTGGTTTCCAATGATTATACATGTAAATCTTTGATTGTAATATTATTCTAGATAAAATTAATTGAATTATAGTAAGCAATCATTTTCTATAAGAATGATGTGTTTTTTTTCTCAATTGTTGCTCCCTTTGTCTCTATTAACTACTTTCCCCAATAAATATTTGGTCTTGGCCAAGTGATCCCTTAGTCACTATTTTGTTAAGGGATCTTGGTTTTCTTTATACTTTTTGAAGAAGTAATAAAAGTTGGGAGATTTCTTTGTACATGGTTGATGAGAAATATGATATGAAAGTTTGCAACAATTGTATAATTAACAAGCAATCATGCAACTTAATTGAATTACTAGCTAGTTTTCACACTAAAAGAGCTGGTTTTAACACAAAAGAAATTAGGATTGCAACACAAAAGGTTTTATACCAGCAATTACAACATTTAAATTTCAACAACAAGGAATCACAACTACTAAAATTAAGGAAAGAAAACTAGGACTTAAAAACAAGAGACTCAAAAAGAATAACTGGTTAAATTAACCTAACTGAATTAGAAAACGGCTCCGCCTACATGATAGACTTCACATTAAACTGACTTCCATAACTCTCAGAAATGGTTCATAACACGCAACAATAGAACAACTATATAACACCAAAATGATAACAAGGGTCTATACAAAAGGAGCTCAAATCTTGTGTTTTAAATGGTTCACAAAAGTTAATAAACTAATCAAACATTATTTATTCCACGTGGCTGAATATAAATCAACATTACAAGCAATTGAGAAGTATTCTATGAGAATCTACCTAACACTATAAGAGCATCCACAGTGGGCTTGCAATATGCCAAATGCAAGCCATGTTTGGCATTCAAGCCCAAAACACACCTAACAATTGGACGTGTACAACTAAGAAAGGCCAATTTTTTTTGGCATAGTGCTACAATACCATCTCAAAGATGAGATTTGAGATGGTACTGTAGCACTATGCCAAAACACAATACTATATTTTAATCAACTCAAGCCTCTCTCTCTCTCTCTCTCTCTCTCTCTCTCTCTCACCATTGTCAAGCTTCTCTATTTATCTTCGAATCACCAAGCCTTGCTCTTTCTCTCCAAATCACCGAGTTGTTGTCACCCTCTTTCTCACGGTCCAAGCTCTCTCTCATCTCACATCTCTCTTTCTCGTTCAAGGCTTGCACCAAAGCTAGGTTGGGTTCGTGGTTTGATCTAGGCATGGTGGTGGGTTGGGATCGGTTGATGGTGGGTTTGGATCAGTGTGGATCGAGGGGCTGGGTTTGCTGGAGATGGCTTCGATGGCTCCAATGGGTTTGACAAAGGTTTGAATCGGAGAGGGTGGGTTGTTGTGTTTGACAGTGGGTTGTTGTGTCGTGCTTGGTCGGCGAGGTCTGGGTTATGCTTGGTCGGCAAGGTTTGGGTTCTGCGATTTGGTAGGCGTGGGTCACAGCATGGTTTTTTTTAGTATGGGTTTTTGTTTTGGTGGGATTTTGGTGGGCAGTGGGTAGTGGTGGCATGGTGGGCATGGTGGAGGCGCGATGGTGGTGACTGGGCAGTGGAGGCGCGGTGATAGAGGTTGAGGGAAGGTGGAGGAGAAAATTGGAAAAAAATAAAGAATGAAAAATATATTTTATTGTGTAGATATATTATTTTAATGAGTAGAATAGGAAAATAAAAGTTGGAATGTTGGAAATATTGTAAAATGGTATGGTATAATGATAAAGTGACTTTTTGGGATGGTAAAATAGAGTAGAATTGGAATTCTAGCTGTGGATGCTCTAAGATAGCTAAAGCTTATTAAAACCAATCTAAACTAATATTGAAATACATGGGACTTATACTTCATCTTCATCTCCTTATCAAAGTGGATGTGTTTAACTTGATCCCTATCAATATGTCTCTCCAAAAATGTTGCATAATTTGGTCTTGCATGCTTGCTGTGACAAACATGTAACAAATCTGATAGATAACATAAAGAAGATCATCATTGTTTCTTTCTTCTTCAGCAAACCCAACAGAATAGAAGCATCGCATGCCTGCACTACCAAAAAAAAAATTATTATTACAAAGAATGAACCAAAATCTGAAAATTCCAAGTAAGCTTGCAAACTTTAGTTGCATCTAAAAGAAAAAATCTTTAAATTGCAGAGATGAAAATGAGCAATTCTTTCAAGGTTTAACATTTTAATTTATACTATGCAAACATCCAAAAACCGTTTCAAGTTGCATTTTTCAAACACCATTTATGCAAAATTATCAAACATGTAAATAATAATTTTTTTTATAAAAAAAGTTATGCTCTTGCATAAACGTCATTCATGCCAAAGCTTGATATAGTATATTTCCTTTTTCCCCTTCTAAACCCCCTTGCCTAGAATCTCCACACAACTAAACAATACCACCACAAATGACATCACAACACCCATCCATGAAAATTTCCAAGCAAATAAGTGTTTTCACAAAATAATGTTTGAAAACTCGACAATCCAAATTCAAATAAAACAAATGTACAAACTAGTAATCGTTTCTACATTTTATTAAACAGATGGAGTGCATAAGAAATGAACAGAAGTTGAAAAATCAATAGGACATAAATCCTTAAATACCCCATACAAAAATCGTTCAAGATACATCATTTCATCAAAGACTAACCATAATCATCAAAGAGATCAACATGGATACCAAAGGAATCAAAAGAAAAAAAAAATCATCAAGAACACATCTGGCAAAAAATTTTAGGGGCCAAAAAAAGCTGGCAATTTCAAGAAATCAATCTAATTCAATGACTAAGTCTATCAATTTGATCTTCCATTTGTAATTTTACACAGATTCACTGAAGTATTACCATCAAATTCATGAAAATACATAATTACACGATTCAGGTGAAAAGAAAAAAAAAAAAAAAAACTAAGAATAGAGAATAGAAATAGAGATAATAAAAAAACTTGTATTTGGGTAACAAAAAGTAAAATTTGAAATATCTTGGAAAAAAAATTACTTACAAGTTTAGAGGAGAAAGTAAACAAAGATTCACAAATCCCATGAAACAGTTAAAGGTTCGCTTTGTCAACTAGAAAAAGAGGAGAGTCAGAGCAGAGATGAAGGTGGGCATGCAAATGTGGTTTGGGTAAGAAGTAGAAACTGAGGGTGGTGGTGGCGGTGGCGGTGATAGCAGAGGGAGGACTGGAGAAGTGACAGGGTTCTTTTTTTAAAAAAATTTATCAAAGAGATTGTTTTTGAAATAATGAGATGTGACTTGTTAGGGATTTTTTCACCTTCACGCAGATTGATGAGCTGGCACTTCACATGAGCCATTTGATACTTTCAACGGTTGAGATTTGTGTTATTGCACACTGTGCAATACCTAGGGTATTGCATGGGATATGAATCCCCAGTTCACTAGTTGTTTTGATGGTTTGTATGGGGAGAAAACTGGCAATCAACATTAATTTTCAAACATTATAATTAGTAGGTACTGTTTGGAAAGTATATATTTTAGTAACATCTCGACTATTAGAGAGGCGATTTTAAACCTATAAATCGAGTCTCTGGGACTCGATTTCTATATTTTGATCAAATCGGATGTGGCATTTTTTTCACGTGACGACTACTTGGAAATCCAGTCTCTAAGACTCGATTTATATCTTCACTTTGCTTTTCTTATTTTCCTTTTCCTTCTATTTTCTGCATTTCATTTCCTTCTTCTTCTTCTTCTTTTTTCTACAGACCCAGCAGCGCGACCCAGGTCGCATGACCTAGGCGCACTAGGCGAGCACCCAGGCGTGCGACCCAGGGAACGCACCCAGGGCGAGCGACCCAGGCGCGCGACTAGGTGCGCGAACCAAGTGTGGTGAGATTGTTGCGTTTTTGGATTTTTTTTTTTTTTTTTTTTTTTTTTTGTGCTGGGATTTCTGTGTTTCTGGGCTTATGTGCTAAGATTGTTGTGTTTCTGGATTTTTCTGGATTTGTTAATTTTTTTTTTTTTTTTGGTATTTCATTGTGCTGGGATTTTTGTGTTTCTAGGCTTGAACTTGGAAATTTTTTTTAGTTTGTAAATCGAGTCTCTAAGACTCGATTTCTAAGTGGATACTACGTGGCCAATGTGCTGCATCAGACATAATCAGATCATAAAAATTGAGTATTTAAGACTTGATTTTGAGGCTAAAATTGACTCTCTTAAACTCGAGATATTAATAAAAAATATAATTTCTAAACAATACTTACTAATTATAATATTTAAAAATTATTGTTAATTGTCAATTTTCTTCGTCTGTATGGGGCTCAAGCTTTGTCACTCATCCCATTTTCGGGTGAATATCATGTATTAATGGATGTCCTTTTCTTGTTTGTCTTCTCTTTTTGGATGCTTTCTCATGCTTATCTCAAAGCCATAAGTTTTATCTAATTAAAAGAAAAAACAACTATAAGTGTCAAATTATTGTCCTTACATACATTTAAAGAGAGTACGACGTTGTTCAAGGAATTGTCATATCAATGTACAAACCTCTTTTTTTTTTTCTTGAGAAAGATATCAATGTACGAACCTGACATGATTAAGCAAAGAAAACAATATATTCCTTTTTTTTATCGGGCCGTTTATCCGATGAATCCTTACAAGGCATTGCTGATATTGGTAACTTCGGACTAAAATATGCAGTTTCCTATTCTAAAACATAGACTAAAATCGATTGGATTAGTATATTTGAATATTTGTTACGTTTAATTATATGACATGTGAGAGAGAGAGCGAGAGAGAGAGAGAGAGAGAGAGAGAGAGTATACTAGTAGCCCACGTGAATCTACAACAACTGAGGCCACTCGCCATTACATCAAAGTTTGAACTCTAGTGCTAAATTTCGTCTTCGTCCTAGAAAGAGCATTAAAAAGTGGGTTTTGTTTTGATTTGTCTCAGAAAAAGAAAAGGAGCCCACTTTACTCTGAGAATGATCAAAAAGCTTTATCTGAATTTGGATTCTTCACAGGCAATAAAGTTAACTTTTAAACCCCTACTTGGACTTCGTTCTCTCTCTCTCTCTCTCCCTCTCTCTCTCTCCTTTTAGTTACTAAGGGCGTATTTAATACATATATTTAAATAATAATTTTTAATTTTTTAAAAATATGTGTGGGTAAAAAAGTATATAAAAATATAAGTAATATTGTTTAAAAACTGAAAATATGTGTTTAAACTCACGTACTAAACAAGGCCCAATCCATTTTGTGGTTTTCTATCAGAACACTAATTTTTCCTCTTACAATACCCTTTATTTCCTTTACGTTTTCTCCTTGACCTTATTACTCTCTTGGCCTACTTCCTCCTACCCTTTCTTTCTCAGTTGGCCTGTTCCCTTTGTTCTTCTACTCCCTCTCTCTTACTTCCTCCTTCAACAATCAACATCAATGATCATTCTACTATGCAATTCATGGACATGTGCACAATTTTTTTTTTTTCTTCTAGCAGTCTTCCAGGTAGGCTTGAATTAAATTACAAATTTTTTTTCTATAGTCTCTCCTAAAAAATATTATGCAACCATCAAAGAAAATGTATTTCTATCTCCAAATACTTTAGTTTTTTTTTTTTCTTTTGCTTAAAATTATATCACCAAACACAGTCCATTTGGGATCAGCTTATTTTGTTGAAACTGAAAACTTTTCAATGAAAGTATTGTAGATAAAGGTAAAAGTTAAATGAAATAGTACAGTGAGACCCATAAATAGTACCAAAAAATGCAATGAGACCCATAAATAGTAGCAAAAATAAGCTAAATAATAAAATAAGTTGGCAAAATTAATCATGCCAATCAGACACTGCATTGCACAGATACTGGCACAATATGTAGTACGATACTATATGGTGCACATCAATGGACCCATTTACCTTGAGCCCAAAATAGACTAGGCCCATGAACAGTACTAGCATTGGGCCCACCCATGTCATGCCTAACTAGTAAGTGGCCCACAGGTGTCAGCCCACTGCTCGGGAGATTGGTGCATGATACATCTCCATATGCAAGGTCAGTGTGCCGATACTCCTCGGTAATACCATGGTAGGCCAAGAGTGCCTTGGGATACTCCGCTGTCGAGCAAGTTTTGGCGGCCAACACCAATCCCAGTGCTTTTGCCCCCATTCCCAAGAAGCATATTCCTTGTCAGGAATAATCAAATTGGGCCCCACCCACACGAGTGGAACCAGAAATTCATCATGATTCAACCACTATCCTTAAGCTATAAATACTAGATGAAGCGATGAGAGAGAGATGGGTGAGATGATAGAGAGGGAATGCTACTGTAACTGAGCACATACTGGAGATTTGAGAGGAAAAGAGAGAAGCCAATTTTCGAGAGTCCTATTTTAGAACTCACCCAGGAACCACCCTTGGTAGGATACCCAATACCCACTATATAAGTAAATTTTGAGCCCATATACCAGATCTAGTCAGTGGTAGGATATCAGGCACACACAATTGGCGTCGTCTGTGGGAATCTCCTACATAATTGTGGTTCTGTAGAGGTTCAAGTGTTGAGGATGTCCAACCATCACTCAGCAAGCTACGCTAGTAGCAGGTCTGGAAGGTCGTCACGAGGTTCCAGCTAGCGAGAAAGGAGGTATAAGAGAAACGAAGATCAAAGGTATGAACGAGAGGAGGAACGTTCTGGTTCGGGAGAGGGATCGTCACAAACGTACCAATCAGTGTCAGAATTCTCCGAACACGAGTAGCGTAATAGGAGGGATTAGGAGTTTGAACACCTACGCAGGATGGTGAGGGACTTGGAATTAGAAATACGAGGTAGACGCTGATGAAGGAACCGTGATTAGCAAGCTGAAGGATCTGTAAGTGTAGGGGGCAGTCATGGAGAAGCGTCCCGTCAGTCTTGTTCCCATTGGTTTAGGGACAGGTCCTGGGACTACGTTGACAAAGATTTGGCTTCCCTAGAGTGGTGTAGGCCACGAAATGCAGCGTTGGACGCTATGAGTCTAGCATTGCGTAGAGCTGCCTGATCACCGTTCTCGAAAGAGATAGAATGAGCACCAATGCCGAGCAAATTTAACAGACCCCCATTTATTTCTTATGATGGGAAAACAGGTCCTGTTGAGCATGTAAGTCATTACAATCAAATGATGTCTTTGCATAATCAAAATGATGTGTTAATGTGTAAGGTATTCCCCTTGAGTCTCGGGCCCATTGCTCTAAGATGATTCAATGGGCTAAGGAAGGGCTCATTTCACAACTTTGGTGAGTTAATTTAGGAATTCGGGGTCCGGTTTATGACCTATAACTGGGTACCGCAGCTGGTAGACGCACTGCTTTCTATGAGAATGGGGGCCAGGGAGACTCTTCGAAGTTACCCCAGTAGGTATTGGAATTATACAATGAGATTGAATGCGCTAACGAAAAAGTTACTACAAGCACTTTTAGATTAGGCTTACCCGAGGATTCTGAGTTGCGAGAGTCGTTGACAATAAGACCCCTGGAGGATATGAAGCAACTTATAAGGCGTATCGACGAGTATAAGATGTTGGAAGGTGATTAGCAGCAAAGTAAGGGTAAGGCACCAGTCATGTCGCAGTACTCAAAGGAGTCTTGGTAGGGGGGTTTTTAGCTGAGGCCTAGGAAGGACGTAAGAATTCAAGAGCCTAGTGCTCGGGCAAGGGAAGTCAATATGATGTTTAAGGAACCCATACATAAGATTCTGGAATGAATAAAGAACGAGCCATATTTCTGATGGCTGAGTAAAATGGGGGGTGACTCGTCAAGGAGAAACCATAATTTGTATTGTACTTACCACTGAGACAAGGGGCACACCATCGAGCAATGTAGAATTCTAAAAGATCATTCAAAGTAGTTGGTAAGATCAGGGCATTTGAAAGAGTTCATTCTAGAACGTAGGAGTGGTGAAACCGGGTAGACAGCAAGACCTCGTGGAAACACACTCCCACCTCCCTTAGGTGTGATAAAAGTTATTCATGCAACCTCTATGGGCACCTCGGTGACCCGAAGAAGAGGTGTATTGACCGTTGTGTTAGTAGAAAGCCATCGAGAGGAACAACCACCGGGGAAAAGAACGATGTATGCTCGGGAGCTTCTTGCATTTAATGATAAGGACTTGGAGGGGACAACTTAGCCCCATGATGATGCACTAGTAGTCACTGCTAGAATAAACGGTTTTATAGTGAAAGTGGTGTTAGTGGACTAGGGAAGTGAGGCTGAGGTGATGTACCCATATTTTTTTAGAGGGTTGGGTTTGAAGATTGAAGATTTTTCTAAGTATAACACCCTTCTAGTAGGATTTGATGGTCGGATGGTAGTCCTTGATGGTTAGATCTTGCTTCCCATGAACATGGAGGGAAAGGAGGTAATGGTGAATTTCATAGTTGTTAGTTCATTCTCTCCCTATACGACCATTCTCTATAGACCATGGATCCACACTATGGAGGCAATGCCATTTGCTATGCATGTCAAAGTCAAGTTTAGCACTGACCACGGTATTACCACAGTGAGAGGAAATCAGCAGGTAGCAAGACAATGTTTGGTAGTGGCTATAAACCGTGAGGTAAAGCAAAAATATCCTGCCGAGGATGCCTCTTCATAGCAATTTCATGAACCCCGTAGGGAACAAGGGCTGGACAGTGCTAAGGATCTCATTAAGGTAAGTATACTGCCAGATGAAAATAAAAATTTCCAAATAGGAACAAGTATAAAGCATAAGGAGCGAGTGAAAGTGTTGTTGTTTCTAGTTTAGAATCTTGACATTTTTGCTTAAAGTCCATTTGAGGTACCTGTGGTGGATCCAAAATTTATAACCCAAAGACTTCACATAGACCCATTGTACCCACCTAAAAAGAAGAAACTAAGGAGGTTGGCTAAGGAGCATGTTGAAACTATAAAGTAAGAAGTGAAGAAGTTGAAAGAAGCAGGGGTGGTAAACGAAGCTTTTTTCCTAGAATGGCTAGCCAATACCATGGTAGTGAAGAAGAAGAACGATAAATGGAGGATATGTGTGGACTTTACCAACTTGAACAGAGCATGCTTGAAAGATCCTTTCCTGGTACCAAAGATTGATCAGCTGGTGGATGCCACTTATGGACACCCTCGTATGAGTTTTCTGGATGCTTTTCAAGGCTACCATCAGATTGCTCTGGCTACAGAAGATCAAGAGAAAACGTCATTTATTTCTCTTGAAGCCAACTACCATTACATGGTAATGCCGTTTGGCCTAAAGAATGTAGGGGCTACTTATCAAAAGATGATGACTAGGATGTTTAGTAAAAAGATTGGTCATATGGTGGAAGTTAACATTGATGACATGGTAGTAAAGAGTAAGGAGGATCAGGGGCATGTCGTTGACCTTGCAGATATTTTTGAAGTGCTTAGGCGGCACAAATTGCATCTTAATGTTGATAAGTGTGTTTTCAATGTGGTGGCTAGCAAGTTCCTCAACTACATGATTACCCACCAAGGAATAGAAGTGAATCCTGATCAAATAAGTGCCATAGAATGGCTTAAGCCACCAAATGGTATGTTGGCAGCATTGAATCGGTTTGTATCAAAGTTTTTTGATCAGTGCTGGCCATTTTACCAATTGCTGAAGAAGTGGAGAGGCTTTGAGTGGACCGAGGATTGTGCGAAAGCTTTTCAAGACCTAAAAAACTATTTGGTAAGTGCCCCAATATTGTCTGTTCTGGAAGAAGGTGAGGATTTGTATATGTACTTGTCGGTGTCCGAGCATGTAGTGAGCACGATATTGCTGAGAGATCAGAGGGTACAAAAGCCCATCTATTATGTTAGTAAGACGCTAGTTGATATGGAGACAAGATATTTACCCTTAGAGAAATTGGTGTTGGCATTGGTACACGTGACTAGGAAGTTACCTCACTATTTCCAAGCTCATATGGTGTATATGTTAACAGAGCATCCGTTGCAATCCTTACTTAAAAGATCAGACTTCACAAGTTGGATAGCGAAGTTGAGGACTAGGCTTGGTGCATTTGATATACGTTATAAGCCTAGGAGCTCGGTCAAAGTTCAAGTTCTACTGACTTTGTTGCATAATTTACCCCACGAAGGGAGATTGAGATGGTGGGTTACATGGAAACCTGGCTGTGGAAGGTGTTTGTAGACGGTGAGTCCAGCGTGATAGGGGAGCCTAGTATAGATAAAAAAGTGAACATTTCCACTATTTCGTCATTTGAACCATGTTAGATGGATCTGATTGTTGAATTTCTAGTTGATGATCGTCTGCCGAGTGAGGCAAAAGAAGTAGAGAAGATGCGTAAAGTTTCTGCTTGGTTCTGGTTGTCTGAGGATCTTAGGTTATACTAGAGGTCTTTTGGGAATCCTTACTTGTTATGCCTCCATCTCAACAAAGTTGGCGAACTTTTGACCGAGCACCTTGAAGGAATCTGCGATAGTCATATGGGAGGACAATCTTTGGCTCACCAAGCAATGACCCAAGGGTTTTGGTGGCCTAAGATGCAAAAGGACGTTATCAAGTATGTCTAAAATGTGCGAGCAGTGTCAAAAGCACGCCCCATTGATACATCAGCTTGCAGGAAGTTTGAATCTGATTAGTAATACATGGCCATTGGCGCAATGGGGGCTAGACATAATTGGTCGATTTCCCCAAGCTGTGGGAAACCGAAGATTTGTGTTGGTGACGGTGGATTATTTCACCAAATGAGTTGAGGCTGAGGCATTAGCTAACATCCGAGATGTGGATGTCAAAAAGTTCTTGTGGAAAAATATAGTGACCTGGTTTGGGGTGCCAGAGACTCTTATGTCAAACAATGGTCTACAGTTTAATAGAAAGGTTTTTCACAAATACTACAGTGATCTTGGCATTAAGAATCGATATTCAACCCCAGCATACCCCCAGAGTAACGGCCAAGTTGAAGCCACGAATAAAGTAATTGTGAATGGTTTGAAGAAGAGGTTGGAAGGAACTAAGGGGAGGTAGGTCGAGGAATTGCCGAACGTTCTATGAGAATACCTTACTTACTAACGTATGGAGCATAGGCCATTACTTAATAGGTGAGACACCTTACTTACTAACGTATGGAGCATAGGCCGTTATCCCAGTGGAAATAAGCTTATGTAGCGCTAGGGTGTTAGATTTTTCTCTAGCCAAGAATGCAGAGATGATGTGAAGGCAATTGGATTCATTGGAAGAGCACCGAGAAGTAGCAACCGTCTGCCTGGTCGACTATCAACAAAAACTTGCTCGGCTATGTAACAGAGATATGAAGATAAGGGACTTTGTGGCCGGCGATTTGGTCTTACGAAAAGTGGTGGGAAGTGCTCTAGCCGTTAATGCCGGAAAGCTAGCTCTGAACTAGGAGAGATCGTGCAGAGTCACCGCTATAGCTGGATCAGGAGCATACTATCTTAAGGACATGGAAAAAAGACCTCTACCTTGGCCCTAGAATGTTCAGAATTTGAGAAAGTTCTATCATTAATTTTGTAAGGCCTTGACTATGTAAAGCATAATGATGAGGATCATGTACGAACTCCTATGCGAATGATGATGTATGTGTACATAATATGGTTAGGTCCTTGTGTTTTTATTATCTCCTAAGGACAGAAGCCTCAGCTTGGTTTTATCTCGGTCACCAACCAAGCGGAAATCTTACATTCTTAACCATACAAGGACAAAAGCCTCGTCTCGATTCAATCCCAGACACCAACCAGGTGGAAGCCTTATATTTTTGTAATCACTTAAGGACAAAAGCCTCGACTTAGTTCAATCCCGATCGCCAACTAGGTGGAAACCTTACATTTTTAATCACCTAAGGACAGAAGCCTCGGCTCAGTTCGATCTCGATCACCGACCAAGTGGAAACCTTACATTTTTAACCACATAAGGATAGAAGCCTCAGCTCAATTCGATCCTGGTCACTAACCAAATGGAAACTTTATATTTTTTTAATCACCTAAGGACAAAAGCCTCGGCTTAGTTAGATCCCAGTCCCCGACCAGGTATAAACCTTACATTTTTAATCATCTAAAGATAGAAGCCATGGCTCAGTTCGATCTTGGTCACTGACCAAGAAGAGACCTTACATTTTTACTATCTAAGGGTTAAGACCTTTGTTCAGTATGATCACCTAGCATGAGGCAGCCATGCATTTAGGTCACAATTCTATAGTGTTTTAATATAGAAATATAACTAAAGTATCTAGTACCGACTGTACTGCGTATTTACAAATAGGAAGAGAAGAGCGAAATTTAATAAATCAAACACAATAAACCATAATGATGAAGGAGGTTTAGCAAACAAAATGTCAATCTTCCAAACCAAAATAAATTTGTCTTGTCACCACACCCCGGTGACTATAAGTAAACCATGAATAAACGGACATAAAAACAACATAAAAAGAAAGGACAAGCTAAATTTTTTAGGCAGTAGGGTCTTACGGTTGATCTGGCAAGACTGGATTCATAGGCAGTTGAGCATCAAGGTTGGGAAGCTGTTGAACTGCACTTTGCACGGCGTACAAATCGCTAGTAATTTCAAGGTTAATAAGTTTGGCATGGGAATCAATTACCTGCACTAGCTCCCTTTTGCTCTCGGTTTCTTCATCCTCGTCATTAGTGGGGTTTTAAACTAGAGTGGGAGGCTTGGGGGTAAGGAATTTGATTAGGGTATTTAAGGGGAGAATCTTTGGGCACACCCTTGGCCACCAATGCCGCCATCTCCTGGATTGGAACATGACTGGCTCGGCTGAATTTTCGGCATCCGCAAAGCTTGCATTATACCTTTTATCCTCATTGGCCTCCAGGGCGGTCTTTAGCTTGGCAATCTCCTTATCCTTAATTGAATTCAAGCTTTCGGTACTGGCCAAATGGAGCTCTATTCTTTCCAACTTGGCAGCAATCTCTGCCACTTTTTGCTCGACCAATGCATGGGCCCTCTCGGCTACTCTAGCCCTTTCTTTTGCATTCCGAGCTGCTGTGCCTTTCTCCTTTACCGTTACCTCAGCCACCTCTTTAAACGCTTTCTCTTTATTTGCCTCCTCCACCACACTCCTTAGTCGATCTTCCATCATATAAGCCAATTGTGTAGCCTAGCAAGACAGTAAAGATGCATAAGTAAGCACAAAATAAAGAGAGACTGTAAGGTTGAATTTAATCAACCATGTGTTGGATTTTTTTAATGCCAAATTTTTATGTAATTCAGCATGTAAAAACCATGTATTTAAGTGGGAATAATGTAAAGGTTGTGTATGAGAGAGTGTGAAGAAAATCAAGATGTGTGCATTCAAAGGAGTCTTGCGACTGATAAGTCACCAAAGTGGCACACATGTGAAGCATGCAGGGAGTTGAAGGGTCATGATAGCTAGAGCATTACAAGATAAAAAGTATAGTCTAGCTTGGACGTTATCTCTCGACTCAAACACGTGACTCATTCCAGTCGCGAGGCCAAGTTGCCAGAACACCCTGTTGTGATGAAAATTGACTTTTCACATTTCTCTCATATCCTACTATAAATACCCTTATACCCATGAAATGTAATGGGATAGGCCAAAAACGTATTGACCCCTTGTGATGGATTAATTAATTAGTTAGCCAAGTTTAATTAATTAACCAATTTAACATGCAAATGCGTGGTAGCACAAAAAAATCACCAATAAACTAAAGTGCAGCAGAAAATAAATTTGAGACAGTGATTTGTTTACGAATGGGGAAAACCTACACGGCAAAAACTCCACTGGGTGATTTTAAGGTCATCACTCCCGAGAATCTACTATTATCACAAGTAAAGGAATCTCAGTACCTTATACCAACCTACATTTGAACCCTTACCCCAATACCCAATTGGACTTATTTTATAGTGACAATCTCTCTTTTTCAATGCACGGCTCCCAGTACGTGACTAACCAATTGCGCGAATCCTAGCACGTAAATTCAATCACCAACTTGAGAAAGATGTTGGCTGCAAAATTCTTCAGTTCATCCTCACAATGAAGAACAAGAAGATGCTTGGTTACACAGCAGCTTCTTCACAAAGAGATGAACTAGGGCAAACTTTGTTTCCAGTCACAAATTACTTGAACAAACTTTGCTCAATACTTGTGCATCTTGTGTCTATGTTTACGGCCCTTAAGATAATCCTTTTATATGTCTAGGGTTGTGAGAAAAGAAGACCCAAAGACATATCCACGGATTAGAATCAAAACAATACTAAAAAACTGTTTTCCTTAAATCTCGACAACTAGAGGTGTTGAGGTGCTATTGAGCAGTTGTCGAGCCACAGGACTGGAATAGCTTCTTAAAGCTCGATAGATGCAGCTGTTGAGCTTTAATGAAGAACATTTCTCAGCTTGTTTCTTGGATAGTCTTGCATGGCTTTAACACTTGATCTTGAAACAAGATTTCTTGAAGCATTAAACTCATCCTAGATCTACCCAAATACAAGTAAAGTGCGTTTTGTCAAAGGATTAGCTGATTACATAAAAGAATGACATATGTTCATATTAAGTGAACCACATATGTCCTAACAATATCCTCATTTGGCAGTCCGTGACAAAACCACAACAAACAAATTAACATATGAGAAAAGTCATAAATCACTCAACTCATATTCACTTGTTGAATACAATAAAATCTATCCTAACATAAACTCTTGAAAAACTTTGCCAGAAAAGAGTTCATGACAAGTAAACTTTGACAACCTGTATTTCTGATACACTTAAACAAAACTCAACAAGGTATCTTAGTGTGAAACAGAAATAAAAGATTGCATACAAAAATAAGAATCATGTGTATAAAGAGAGAAAAAAAAAACACATGTAGAGATAGGTGAATAATACATACATCATCATATATATATACCACTTGATAAACATCATGTATGTAAAAATGGTCACAAGACCTAGGTACAAGAACAATGTATCTCTAATCAAGAAAGAAAAGAAAAAGATACATGTAATCCATACTACATCCCTTAAAAAAATAAAAAAAAAAACAAACTCTCCCCCTAACAAAATCCCTATATCCTAACTCTCCCCCTAAGAATGACTACTCTCATATCCATCTAAAACTACTACCCTTTTTTGTCACATGTGACAAAGGGCAAGAATGTCAAGTAGACATCTTGTCAGAACTGGAAGAGCTAGCATTTCCATCCTCATCCTCATCATCGCCGGAACCATCATCAAGTGTCTCGGATGCCTCGAGAAGAGGAGAGGGAGATTCCACAAAGCCACCAAGACGAGCAAAAATTGAGCACGAGGCTCTATGATGGAGTTGTAGTGAGAGAGAGGATACAACATAAATGTCATGACCATGTTTAAGAATCTAGGACTTTTAGCAAAAGGTCGACATGATGTAGACTGATGCTCACCCCAATCAACTGGGCGCTCACAAAAGGCTGTGATCATCACGTCTTTGGACACAGTCCATAAACGCTCACAATTAGGGTAGTCAGGATGCACAACCCTCGGAACACAAAGCACATTGGATACCAACTTCGATGTGACTACTATGCGCGTACCTTGAACGCGAGTATGAAAAAGAGATACTGAAGTATCGGTTCCATGCATGTTGGATTAGAACTCTTGAATGAGCATGGAAGGATATGTGACCGGGATGTCACACAGTGACTCCCATTCCCGTTTGTGAATGACATCGGGAAGGTCAGTGTCGGTAAAGTCCAACAAAACAACTTGGCATTCCGAATGAACACCTCATTTAAAGAAGTTTTCCGAGAAGTCTTTTTGGGCTTTCTCATCATGAAACCGAACAGATGAGGGAGTAGGATCAGAAGATAAAAAGGCCCTAGAACGTAGAGGGTTCTAAACCGGAGCAGACTTACGTTTTGGTGCCATTGACACACTAACGTAAACTAGAGAGAGGAGGAAGAAAGAAACACTCAGAAAAGTTCCAGCACAGTTCAAATATAGCAAGTATAATGAAAGGAAAGAGCATATGCATGAAAAATGCATGACCGTGTGACATGCCATATAAAAGATATCATGGGCCCCGCCCAATCCAATCCTACCAGCACACAATCAATTTACACACATCGAAATGCATGATACTACCGTTAATGTGCTTATGAAATGCAATGTACGAGATTTGAAACTCATCTAGGCAAAAACCCATCCCAAATTTTCACAAAAACTCAACAATTTTGGAAAACCCCAAAAAGTTTCCAAAAAAACAAAGAAACTAGGTTTCAAAACATGAAATGCATGTAGAATGAAAGATAAAAGGCTTACCAAGAGAAGAAAATCTTGAAAAAAGCTTGAAGAAACCTTGAGGAAAGAGTTTGAGTGAGAGAAAGTGAAAAAGAGAGGTGAGAAGTCAAAGCTATCGAAAGAGAGATCGAGAGAAATGATGGCTGGATCGCACAGAACCTATATATAGAACTTCAGTAAATCTCGACAGATGAAGGTGTCGAGAGGTGTCGAGAGAAATATGCGTCGACAGATGAAGCTGTCGAGGAAGTGTCGAGGAACCAAACAGCAGACACTCACAAAAGAAGCTCGATCGATCCAAACGGTATGGAGAAGCTATTGAGGGGTTATAAGGTTTCTCTATTGATCTAAAAGCTACCGAGAAGCTATCGAGAGGTCAGGAGGTTTCTCGATCGATCTAGAAGTATCGAGAAGCTATCGAGATTGCGATAAGATGCAACTGAAAAGCTTGACAGATTAACCAGGTATCGAGATGTGTCAAGAAGGTATCGAGATGGCTTAAAAAAACAATTTTTCAAGAAGGGAAAAACACAGATATGTATGCAATCAAACATGCAACTCAGCCAATGATCAAATCAACATTTTGAACTCTCAAAATCATCTCTCAACAACAAAGAGTTAAGCATATGGCTCTCAAAAACACACACACACACACACACTAAACAAGTCTAATCAATTTTATATTTCAAAAACAAGTTAAGACAGTTTAGTGAGCATACATCAACACATATTAAACTTATGATGGCCAAATCACATTGCACCTGCACATGTATCAAAAGTAGCAAAGAATATTGCGTGTTGTGTGTGAAAAACATTGCAAGTTACATAAGTGTCTCAATGTTATGATGATTTGAGATAGGAGAAAATCTTTAACTCACACACAATCATAACTGTTTGATGGGGACTATCACCTTCGAGGTACATCTTATAACTCCTGCATCTCCTAAAAAACACACTTGCAATCATATTTAAAGAATTTTAATCTTTTTGCTTTTATTTTCTTTGCATATTTTCCTTTTATGAAGCAAACCATGCATGGGTATACAAAGGAGAGAAAAGAATTACCCAATTATGTTAAGCTTTTTGACATTGCACTTTGGCTATGCCGAAGCATATAGATGTCATTGACATTGCACTTTTGTTATGCTGAAGCATACAGATGTCATCATCATGATTGGAGGGTAATAGTGGTGAGATGGTTATTTATGCATTTCTCTTAATATTTTCTAGTCCTTCCCGTCAAAAAGAGTGATACGAGTGCTAAGTACAAGAGATCACTCAACCTTACTCATTACAAACAAAGAGCCACAAAGCTCACTTGCTTAGGATGTGTTTAACGCTTCAAGAAACAGTGTTTCAAGATTAAGTGTTGAAGTCATCAAGTCTGTCCAAGAAACAAGCTAGAAAGTGCAAGTTACTAAAGCTCGACGCCTGGTCTCGACACATGCATTTATCAAGCTTTAATAGCTGTTTCAGCCCCGAGACTCGACAGCTTCTCGACAGATCCTCGACACCTCTATCTGTCGAGATTTAAAGGAAACAGATTTTCAGTTCTGTTTTAATTCCAATCGGTGAATGTGTCTTTGGTACTTCTTTTCTCCTATCCCTAGACATATAAAAGGATTTTTTTAAGGGCCGTCAAAGTGATGCAAGTTGCACAAGCCTTGAGTAATTCTTGTTCATGCAATTTGTGATAAAAAGACAAAGTTCATGCCCTAGTTCATCTTTTTGTTAAGAAGTTACTGTGTAATGTGCACCGTAGGGTTTTGTAACCAAGCATCTTCTTGATCTTCATCGTGTGGATAATTTGAAGAACTTTGCAGCCAACAACTCTCTCTCTAGTTGGTGAATTGAAGTCGCGTACTAGGATCCGCGCAATTGGTTAATCACGTACTTGGGAGCCGTGCATCAACAGGAGAAACTGTCACTACAGAACAAGTCCAATTGGGTATTGGGGTAAGGGTTCAACTGTAGGTTGGTAAGGTACTAGGATTCCTTACTTGTAATCGCTTGTTGTGATAATAGTGGAGTTTCGGGAGTGGTGACCTTAAATCACCCGGTGGGGTTTTTGCCGTCAGGTTTTCCCCATTCGTGAATAAATCACCGTGTCTTTTATTTTCTGCTGCATACTTTAGTTTTGGTGATTTGTTTGTGCTGCCACATGATTTTGCATGTTAACTTGATTAATTAATAACTTGGCTAATTAATCACAAGGGGTCAACGCGTTTGTGGCCTATCAGAGAGTTAGCCTTCTTAACCTTAGGGTTTTTAACTTCCTTCCTATCATGCTTAGGGGGTGCTCCTAAGATAGATTTACCCTTGTCTATGTTCTCACTAGCTAATTCAGTTTTAACATTAGTGGTCTCAATTTCAACATTATTGCTAGGAGGAACAGAAATAGTAGCACTAGAAGCAGAAATATTAGAGGAAGAGAAATCATACCCTAAACCTGTTCAATCTGAACCAAATTTTTGAAAGCTGAGCATCTCATCAAGCTTAGCACTTGAAGTCCTTTCCAGCTGAGCTCTGACTTGGTATAGTTTTGCCTCGAGCTTCTTAGTCTTCTCAGCCAAGAAGTTATTTTCAAACCTCAGTACTCCAATAGTTTGATTTTCTTCATCAAACTTTATGGAAAGCTCTTCATGTTCAAGCTCCACATCACTAAGCTTCTTGGTGGTCAGCCTGTACAACTTCTCATACTTTTCTAAGACCTTGTATAACTTAGCATAGGCTGTGTGAATGTCATCTTCATTATCCATCTTCTCAAACTTGGCTTCCACCAATTCCTCTTCTTCATCCACATCTTTAACAATTCCTTCAGTTGGATTAACTGTGGTAGTGAAGGCATTCAAGATTCCATCATCCTCATTGTCGAAATCATCTTCAGGCTCGATGTTGCTTAGCGTAACCGCAAGTGCCTTGCTTTTCCCAATTGTCTTGAGATATGTTGGGCACTCCTGTTTCATGTGTCTGAAGCCTTGGCACCCAAAGCACTTAGGTCCTGTAGGAACAGTGTACTGACCGCCTTCCCTTGCATCTTTCTTCCCTTTGTCTTGGCCCTTGAACTAAGAAAAATTGGATTGCCTGTGCTCCTTGTTAAAGCCTTTTCCATTAGCATTCTTCATAAACTTCTTGAATTGCCTAGTGATATAGGACTTTTTTTTAGAATCTTCATTGTCTAAAGACTCTTCTGTCTCACTGCTCTTGGCCTTCAGTGCCACACTCTTGCTCTCGCGCATCTTTCCGATTCTATACAAACTCAACTCATAGGTCTGTAGACTTCCAACCAACTCTGTTAAAGGAATTTTATCAATATCCTTTGATTCCTCAATAGTGGTGATCTTGGCATGTAATCTTTTAAGCAGAGTTTTGAGCACTTTTCTCACAATCTTGGGTTTCGGGATAGTTTCTCCAAGATTAAAGGCAGAGTTCACTATGTTTTTTAGTTTTGCATAGAACTCATCAAATGACTCATCCTCCTCCATTTTTATCTTTTTGAAGCTTGTAGTGAGCCTTTGAAGCTTCGAATCTTTGACAGCCTTTGTTCTCTCATAGGTTGTCTAGAGGATGGTCCATGCTTCCTTTGCAGTTTCAGTGGAGGATATCTTCTTGAATTCCTGATTTGTGACTGCATTGAACAACGCATTCAATGCCCTGCTGTTGAAGTTTGCCGCCTTGATCTTTGCCTCATCCTAATCGGCCAGCGCTTCCTTTGGCTTGGTCTAGCCAATCTCTACAGCTTGCCACACCTTCTCATCTAGAGACTGCAAAAAAACTCTCATGCGTACCTTCCAGTATACATAGTTATTCTCATCAAATAAAAGAGGGATAATAAGAGATTGTCCTTTATCCATGACAAACAGGGGTCAATGGATCACACACAAGGATTAAGCCCTAATCAGAGTGTGCCTGCTCTGATACCACTTGATAGGCCAAAAAAGTATTGACCTTTTGTGATGGATTAATTAATTAGTTAGCCAAGTTTAATTAATTAACCAATTTAACATGCAAACGCGTGGTAGCACAAACAAATCACCAATAAACTAAAGTGCAACGAAAAATAAATGTAACATGGTGATTTGTTTACGAATGGGAAAAACCTACACGGCAAAAACCCCACTGGGTGATTTTAAGGTCACCACTCCCGAGAATCCACTATTATCACAACCAGCGGTTACAAGTAAAGGAATCTTAGTATCTTATACCAACCTACAGTTGAACCCTTACCCCAATACCCAATTGGACTTGTTCTATAGTGACAATCTCTCTTTTTCAATGCACGGCTCCCAATACGTGACTAACCAATTGGGCGGATCTCAATATGCGACTTCAATCACCAACTTGAGAAAGATGTTGGCTGTAAAGTTCTTCAGTTCATCCTCACAATGAAGAACAAGAAGATGCTTGGTTACAAAATCCTACGGTGCAAAGACATAGTAGCTTCTTCACAAAGAGATGAACTAGGGCAAACTTTGTTTCTAGTCACAAATTGCTTGAACAGACTTTGCTCAATGCTTGTGCTAATTGTGTCTATGTTTACGGCCCTTAAAATAATCTTTTTATATGTTTAAGGTTGTGATAAAAGAAGGCCCAAAGACATATCCACGAATTAGAATCAAAACAGTTCTGAAAATCTGTTTTCTTTAGACCTCAACAGCTAAAGGTGTCGAGGTGCTGTTGAGCAGCTGTCGAGCCACGTGGCTGGAACAATTTCTTAAAGCTCAATAGATGCAACTGTCGAGCCAGCTATCGAGCTTTAATGAAGTGCACTTCTCAGCTTGTTTCTTGGACAGTCTTGCATGGCTTTAACACTTGATCTTGAAACAAGATTTCTTGAAGCATTAAACTCGTCCTAGATCTACCCAAATACAAGTAAAGTGTGTTTTGTCAAAAGATTAGCCAATTACATAAAAGAATGACATATGTTCATATTAAGTGAACCACATATGTCGTAACATAATGTGCTGAAAAAGGAGCCTATTAAGAGGAAAACCCTAAAAGAGGTTTCTACAACACACCCACCCTATTAGAGAGAACTACTCATTCTTAGAGAGAAATCTTTGTAGGCTCTTCTCATTCCCTCTCTCATTGTTATACCAATTGAGAGAAGATTTGTACTCAAACACTACCCACACCCATTTAGAGTATTAAGAGTGGTTTTAGAGCTTGGGAAGTATTGGAAGATGCCAAGGATGGCAGATGCAATATGGAGCTTATTGCGGGATCCAGAAAGCTAGAGAATTCAAGGCTTGGCATAACCTTATTAAAGCAAGAAGCTTGGAAGGCTTAGGTGCATTAGGTAGATTAGGCTTGGAGGGTCTTTTGCTGGCAGAGGAGTGGTTTTTCGCTAAGTTCTTCGATTTCCTTTTCGATAACACATCGCCTTGTTATCCTTGTGTTTGCATCTCTCTTTCTTTACTTTTAACCTTTTAATTAATGCTATGTTTATGATTAACTATGGTTCAGAGTGTTTTACCAATTTGGGTTTAGTTTATATTCATTGTTCCGGACATATATTGTTTGTGTATAAACTTGTGTTGGTAATTTTAATATTGGGGTTCTAAATGTTCATTGGTGTTTTATACGCTTATTGATTTTTTAGAGACATGTGTAAATAAATAGTAGTAAAGACTACGTATCACCACAATGGTTTGCCACTGAAGTCTAACAGCCATTGCTTCATCACTACCGCGGTCAAAGTAATGCACATCATTTGGCAACTACAAGGTCCACCTGAGACTCTGAGCAATCTGACCCCTTTCCCTAACAGCCCAATTCCTTAGACTGGAAGTTACAGGTGTTGGGATTAGTGCCTTTAAATCCTATTGTATGATTTTGTGTATGTTATTATGTATGACATTATGTATGACTTATTTTGTGATTAATAAAGTTATTTTATTATTATCTAAAATAATGGTAACCTAAATATTCGGAAATTATCATATAGTCAATGAGATGCATAGTATGTGATTTACGTGAAAAATCACAGAAGATATAAATCACAAGTTCTTTGTAAACTAAAAATTATAGCTCGTAGTCGATGATGAAATTAGGCATTTCATCTGCGAAGATTATAACATATCAACTAAGATGATTTGTCTTAATCATGGAAATTGAGATTTCTAGTTAGTATGTTAATATGTTTTAAGAGTTAAAACATATTGATCTGAACCGCTGTGAGATTTATTATTCTCCTAACAATTGTCAAATGAATAATAAACTCACGACTTATATTTACATGAACTCTTAAACTTGAGAGGATAATGGACCTAATCATGAAGTGTAGGTTGCTTTGATATATCAAGAGTGAGATCTAAAGTTACGGTCAAAATCTCATGTTGGTTAACCACATTTAGTGTTGATGGAACATATATTCTCAAGATGGAATTCATAGTCTCTTAACAGAGATACAAAATAGTCTTTTGAGATAAGTTTAATAGGTTTGGATTTTTAGAGTATTAGGCCTAACCACTTTAGTAAGGAGTTACTAAAGTATATATTTATGAAATTGGATTTCATAAAAATATAATGAATAACTTTAAAGGATTAAACCTGGTACTCAAGGAATTAAGATATAGTAACTTTCAAAGTGGCAGTTTATATTCATGACTTTGTATTACTGCGAATATTTTATGAAGGGGTTGCATGTACAATAAAGTCTTGGGATATAATTTATAGATAAGGCCTAAAGTGCAACTATCTTCATATAGTGGTATTAAATATAGTTAAAGGTAACTTTGGACTTGTCAAGGTTTGACAGAAAAGCCCCAGGCCCATTGGAGCTAGTGTCTTATTGGTCTCTTTTGGTCCCACTCCAAACCACACACTTAAGCCTAATTGGAAAGGCCCAAAAGGTCAGCTCAATTAGATAATCATTTAGATACAAAGGTAGAAACATACAGAATTTTAAATATATAAAAAAGAAGAACACTATTATGAAGTGGTGTATAAGGAGTGTTACACACTTTGACATTCTCCCTTGAAAAACTGATTGAGAGACCACATATCTTGGGCGTTAGTGGAATTGGAGTGAAGATTGAAAGTGTTCCCTAGTGCTTCTGATCTTCGGTTTTGAAATTCACCACTCCAAGGTACATTCTCTTGTTCTTAAATTCTGAAACTTACATAGTGCATGTTAACATTTATGGATGAAGTAAATCTGTTATTTTTCCGCTGCGTATGTTTTGTATGAGATGCAAACATGTATTTATCCTAACATGAAGAGGCTCGTTACCTAGCATGAATATTGTCTTCCATCCAACAACAGGGAGAGCTAAAGTGGAAGCCATATTAGATCCCACTTGTGCGGAGGGCCGAGTGCTAGTGACTGGCTCTTGTATAGTCACCCCCGCAGTACTTGGGACAGGAGGAATTCTGGGAGGACTGTCCTTGGGTCTCCTTAGGGCCTGATCGGTGGTACAGGACCTCTTTTGGCTTCAAGGGGAAAGAGTAGGAGGAGCTTGTTGCACAGAGGGTTACCCACCATATAGGAAACGGTCAATAGTCATGTTACGGTGGACCACCATTGTTGCACTTGGGTCTTCGGCTTTTGCTTCGGAGGAGTCATTCGATTTGACTTCTACCTGCTTAGCAACATGGCCTCCTTCAACAAGATGCTCAACTAGTATATGCTCGGCGTAGCCATGGAAGAAAGAGTCGACTAATCAGTCCCTCACAAGTACTAAGGAGCCTACCCTAATGAGCCAAGGACCTAGATCCCGAGCTTCATCGACAGTTAAACCTCATGGCAAGAAACCTCGATCCCGAACGTCGATATACAACAGCAAGGGACTACCAACGGTTAAAGCTTTATCCGGGATCTTGGTAATTGGTATATACTGGAATGCACCCAGGGATGAGGTGTGAAGCCCTCAATTGACCATCGTAGTGTACGAATATTTATGATTTAAGCAAAAAATTCAGGTCTCACACGTGCATGGTGTTTAAATCCAGTTTAAATTTTTTACCCTCTACATCGCCACAGACAAAAATAATTAGTATATAAGTAAATATTGGTGCAATCATAAATGTTAGGATGTGTGCCCTTAAATCCTATTGTATGATCTATGTAAGACATTATGTATGACTTAGTGTTATGATTAATAAAGTTGTTTTATTATTATTTAAAATAATGGTAACATGAAGATTGGGACATTATCATATAGTCCATGAGATGCATAGTATGTGATTTATGTGAAAAGTCACAAAAGATATAAATCACAAGTTCTTTGTAAATTCACAAGACTATAATGTAACAACTAAGATGATTTGTCTTAATCATGGAAGTGGAGACTTCTAGTTGATATGTTTCAAAAGTTAAAACACATTGAACAGGACCATTGTGAGATTTATTATTCTCCTAATGATTGTCAAATGAATAATAAACTCACGACTTCTATTTACAGGAACTCTTAATCCTGAGAGGATAATGGACCTGATCCTGAAGTGTAGGTTGCTTTAATATATCAAGAGTGAGATCTAAAGCAACGGTCAAAACCTCAGTATGTTGGGCAGCCACATTTAGTGTTGATGGAATATATATTCTCAAGATGGAATTTATAGTCTCTTAATAGAGATATAAAATATTTCCTTGAGATAAGTTTAATGGGTTTGACTAAAGTATATATTTATGGAATTGAATTTCATAAATATATGATGAATAACTTTAAAGGATTAAACTGGGTACTCAAGGAATTAAGATGTAGTAATTTACAAAATGGCAGTCTACTTTCATGACTTTGTATTACTACAAATATTTTATGAAGGGGTTGCATGTATAATAAAGTCTTGGGATATAATTTATAAATAAGGCCTAGAGTGCAATTATATTTATATAGTGGTATTAAATATTATTAATGATAACTTTAGGCTTGTTAAGAGTTGACAAAAAAGCTCAAGGCCCATTGGAGCTAGTGTCTTATTTGTCCCTTTTGGTCTCACTCTAAGCCATACACTAAAACCCAATTGGAAAGGCTCAAAAGGCCAGCCCAATTAGATAATCAGTTAGATATTAAGGGAGAAATATAAAAAATTTTATATGTGTATGAAATGGTGTTTATGTGAGTGTGAGACACTTTCTAATTCTCCCTTGGAAATTGATTGAGAGACCACATTTCTTAGGTATAAAGTGGAATTAGAGTGAAGATTAAAAGTGTTCCCATGTACTTCTGATCTTTATTTTGAAATTCACTACACCAAGGTACGCTCTCTTGTACTTAAATTCTGAAATTTACATAGCGCATGTTATTGATTGTGAGTGAAGTAGTTCCGTTAAATTTTAGCTGTGTATGTTTTGTATGCGATACAAACATGTAATTTTCCAACAATAAAGAGCTAAAAACAACGTGTATGCAGTATAAATAAATATGTATAAATAAATATTGCACGAATATAATATGAGCGGTACCGACCAACATCTCAGGGTGAAGTCGGGCATGTAAGTTCATTGGTGTGCCAATTGCCGCTCACTTGGACAAACTCCCGCCCCGGGTTTCTGTTAGAATCGGGGAGGCATGATATTAGCCGCACCCGAGTATCTCTAAGTTTAAGGTAGTACCTTAACGTCTGCTTACTGCATAAACTATACATGTAGGAAACCTAATCCTACCCTCTAGAATAGACATTAACAGACAAAAACATCACTTGAGGACACTGCTCAAGGGTGATGTTATCCTTATGATAGTACGCTACTTCTACATTAGAAGGGATGGCAAACTTGGCCCTAAAATTGGCCAAGGTGGCCTCAGTAGTAAGAAGGAGAGAAAATCCCATTTTAACGTTGGAAACCAAAAAGGAAATAGAATAATAGGAAAGGAATGATCAAAAGAACTTATTGTGGCTCTAGAAGGTATGCTCTCGGTGGAGGAATCTATGCTTGGTAGAGGAGGAACTTAGAAAGGATGGGGAGATTAAAAGTTGATTTGACTAATAAATGGTTATTATCTATAGGAGGGGAAGTAATTAATAGAGGTTGGGGCGAGAAAACTTTTCGAATAACCGTCAGGTCATGATTACAATGGGATTTGACAGGCTATCACTGTGTTGCTACCAAGACATAAATTGTTGTCATTTCGCTCATTAATGACTGATGGTTCACATCCCTGAGGAACGATTCAGGTAGTGACGTCAATCCTTGATTCGTTCCTATATTCCAGACACGAATCAAGGGGGGCTATTGTACGGTGCATGGCAATGGGCCCATTTACCTTGAGCCCAAAATAGACTAGGCCCATGAACAGTACTAGCATTGGGCCCACCCCTTGTCATGCCTAACTAGTAAGTAGCCTATAGGTGTCAGCCCACTGCTTGGGAGATTGGTGCACGGTACATCTCAATATGCATGATTAGTGTGCTGATGCTCCTTAGTAATACCTCAGTAGGCCGGGAAAGCCTTGGGATACTCTGCTGGGGAGCAATTTTCGGCGGCCAGCAACAATCCCAATGCTTCTGCCCCCATTACCAAAGAAGCATATTCCTTGTCAGGAATAATCAAATTAGGCCTCACCCACATGAGTGGAACCAGAAAGCCATCACGATTCAGCCACTATCCTTAAGCTATAAATACTAGATGAAGCGATGAGAGCAAGGTGGGTGAGATGATAGAGAGGGAATGCTAGTGTAACTGAGCATATAGCAAAGATTTAAGAGGAAACGAGAGAAGCTAATTTCCGAGAGTCCTATTCTAGAACTCACCTAGGAACTACCCTTGGTAGGATACCCAATACCCAACGTATAAGTAAATTGTGAGCCCATATACTAGATCTAGTTAGTGGTAGGATATCGAGCACGCATAGATACAATACGTAGTATGACGACAGGTCATTTCTTGAAAAATTAAGACACAACACGATGAAGATACGACAATTAATTAATTAATTAATATAATTTTAAGATATATTTTAAAAATGTTTAAGTATAATTCAAGTTTATTTTTAGTTTTAAAAAGTATCATTTTATTTAAAATTTTCTTTCTCTTGTGGCCAATGTGTTATTAATCATAAAGTACAGAAAAGAAAGAAGACAAGTTGTACTATTAGCAGTTTCCCTTTTTTTCTTTTTTTAAGAAGGAAGACGTTGTACTTTTATTAAGTAATTCTAGCTAGATCAGCTTGGATGACATGAATACAATGTGGTGGAACACTCTCCATCCACACAACAAAGTCAGAGATATGCTTAACATACCTAGCTAAACAATGAGCAACCTTATTACCTTCTCTCTTCACATGAGAGTAACATAATTGATTAAACAAACTAGAGCAATGACGCACATCCTTAAGCAAGACTCCACTATAGGACAGCACCTCTAAATTGTCAGCCAACCTTCTCATTAAAATTTGCGAATCCCCCTCTAGGACAACAACTCTAAAACTAATATCTGAAGCAAACTGAAGGGCTTTACATGCAGCTAATGTTTCAACCTCCTCTGCTGAATACACCTGATTGATTTGCTGTGACATTGAGGTAAGAACCTGGCTAGCACTGTCACAGACAACAACACCAATTCCCAATTTTTTCAGCTCTGAAAAATTAGCTCCGTCGAAATTTATCTTCACCGCATCTGCCTGTGGAGGTTGCCAATGAACTTGAGGTTGCGGAGGACGAGCTTGAGGTAAAGGATTTATGTCGAGGAACTCAGCCAAATGGGCTTCACACTCCTGTGCCAATTGCTGCAGATTATAGCAAGGTTGTTGCAGTCGTGTTTTGTTCCTTTGAGTCCATATCGCCCTAGCCATAAATGCAAACAAATCAAACTTGTGGTGCTCCTTAATAATCCAAGAAAGTAACTCCCTAAAATCCAGGAATTGTGTGGACATTCGGCATGCCCACAGCTCAGAGTCCGACCAAATTACATCAAGCGTAGGGCACAACCACAAAGCGTGGAGAGTATGTTCATCAGATTCACGGCATCTGTCACAGTGGGGGTCATCAATGATTGTTCGGCGCATTAAGTTCAGCTTAGTTGGCAGTGAGTTTCGGCAAGCTCTCCATAGAAAATTCTTAACCTTGTTTGGAACATGTAGCGACCAAATTCCTTTTCACAAACTCTTGTCTAGCCCCTCGCCTCCATCCGGAGCTACCAGCTCTGCCTCTTCCTTGAGAAACCGATATCCAGATTTACAAGTGTAGCTTTCATCCCTCGTCCAAGGCCAAAATATGATATCCTCCGACTCAGCTTGTGTAAGGAGTGATTTTATTAATTCAACTTCTTGTGAAGAAAAAAAACCATCAACCATCCCATGATCCCACTGCCTTTTCTCTGCATCTATCAAAATATCCACAGTTGCATCCTCCATTGAAGGGATTGGAGGTGATGACAGCAAAGGTGGATGTTTTCTTGGCAACCAATGATGCTGCCAAATTTTGACAGATTTTCCATTCCCTATCCGCCACCTTGAACCTTTAAGAAGCACATCCCTGCCCTGTAAAATACTTCTCCAAGCATAGGAGGCAGATCTTGAGTCCTTTGCCTCCATGATTGAGCATGTGGGGAAGAATTTTTCCTTGAATACCATATAAAAAAGAGAGTTTGTTTTTTTTAACAATCTCCAAGCTTGTTTTGCCAACAAAGAGTCATTAAATAAAGCCACATCTCTAAACCCCATACCACCCACTGATTTTGAGTTTGTCAACACTTCCCACTTCACCCAATGAACTTTTCTCCGATCTCCATAGTGGCCCCAAAATTTTTTTTTTTTTTATCAAAGCTTCAATTTCATTGCATAACCCCAATGGGAGCTTGAAACAACCCATGGTAAAAGTCAGAATAGCCTAAATGACCGGTTTTAAGAGCACTTCCCTTCCTGCCTGAGACAACAATTTCCCTTCCCAACCTTGCAGCTTTCTCCAAATTTTTTCTTTTATAAAATTAAAGCTCTCTTTTTTTCTCCTCCCCACTAGTGAAGGAAAGCCAAGGTATTTTTCATACCCGGTGATTTCTTGAAGTCCCATAGCTTTTTTGATTTCTTGCTTTAGAGGATCTGGTGTGGCTTTGCTGAAAAAAAAAAAAAAGGTTGTCTTGTTTCTGTTAACTTTCTAACCCGAGGCTTGCTCATAGGAATCCAAGATTTGGAGAACATTTTCACATTCTTCTGGGGTAGCCCTGCAAAACAGAAGACTATCATCTGCGAATAACAGATGGGTTAGTTTGGGTCCTCCTCTACACAATGAAAAACCTTTTATATCACCCCTCCTTGCTACACTATTAATAAGACCATGCAACCCTTCCGTGCATAAAAGAAACAGAAAAAGAGAAAGTGGGTCTCCTTCCCTAATTCCTCGCGAAGGATACACCATCCCTCTCGGTTCTCCATTGATCAAGACTGAATAAGATACTGTCCTAACGCACACCATCATTAGGCCAATCCACCTTTCACAAAAACCCATTTTTCTCATCAGGTTTTCAAGAAAAGACCATTTCACCCGATCATAGGCTTTGGTCATTTCAAGTTTAAGAGCCATAAGGCTATTATCTCTAGATTTATATTTTTTTCATACTATAGAGGGTTTCAAAAGCCACCAGGATATTATCAGTAATAAGACGATCCTTTGTAAAAGGAGATTGGTGTTCAGTGATAATTGTAGGCAGCAACTTCTTTAATCTATTAGCAAGGACTTTTGAAAAAATCTTATACAACACATTGCATATGCTAATAGGGTGATACTCAGTAATATACTCTGGATTTTTTATTTTTGGAATGAGTGCAATAAAGGTATGGTTAACAAGATGAGGCAATGTACCTGAATTTAGCCAAGAAAGGATTGAACTGATAACATCCTGATTCACTATTTGCCAGAAGTGTTGGTAAAACAATGGAGGCATGCCATCAGGGCCAGGGGCCTTAATCGGCGACATTTGTTTCAAAGCTGCTACAACTTCATGTTCCATGAATTCTCCAATTAGCGATTGATTCATCTCTTCAATTATGACTTGTGGTATTTAATCCAATGTAGCAGCCTGAATTTCTAGAGTAGAGGTGGAGAATAAATTTTGGTAGTAAATTAGAATAACAGAGTCAACAACTTTAGGGTTTTGCTGCCAAGAATTATGTTCATCCCTTATACCTCCAATAGTATTTTTCTTATATCTCTGGGTTGCTTTGGTATGAAAGTATTTTATGTTTCTATCACCCTTAGACAACCAAAGGACACGTGACCGTTGCTTCCACATTCGTGCTTCTCTGTCAAGGAGAATGTTTACCTCATGCTTGAGTTCTCTAACCCGAAAATTTAGGCCACTTCTCATTGCTTCCACTTCAGCTTGAACCAAAAACTTCCTCTTCCTTTCTAATTCCAATCTAACATTCCCAAAAATATTCCTGTTCCACCAATCCAAATCTTTCCCACACCTTTCCACCTTTTTAATAATGGCATCTTCATCTACTTCATTGATTGAGGACCACCAAGAAGCTTCAATTGTTTCCCCGCACCAATTGTCTGAAAGCCATATCTCCTCAAATCTGAAGCTCTTTTTCCTTGGTGGAGGTTCTAGGCCTGACAAATTTAGGAATAAAGGAACATGATCGGATGAATCACACTGGAGGTGGTGGACACGTGACCCAGGAAATTTTTGGAACCAAGCATTATTCGCCAAACCTCTATCAAGTCTTTCCCATATTGAACGTCCATCTTCAAAGTGTCTACTCCAAGTGAATTTAGGACCAACAAATCCAAGGTCCATAAATCCACACTCATCTATCACATCTCTAAAAAGCTGCATCTGATTACTGGATCAGATTGCCCCTCCCAATTTTTCATCTTGCCTTGCTAGTTCATTAAAATCCCCCACACAAAGCCATGGGATAGTTGGATGGTGGTTTAAACCGCGTAAACTATCCCAAGCCTCACTTCTTCTTGCTATTTCTGGTTCGCCATAAAAACCTGTAAATCTCCACTCCTGCACAGTATTCTTATCAATACATACATCAATATAATACTTCGAAGAATCTTCAACTGTCAAATTAATTCATGATTTCCAAAAAAGAACAAAACCACCCCCATGACCTTCCTTGGGAACCACCTATTTTTTATCAAAATCAATGTCTTGCATCACTCTGTCTAGCCTTACTTCATCTGTAAGTGTTTCGGCTATAAACACTAGAGAGGGATCTTTTGCCAAGATGATGTCTCCAAGCTCTTTCCCTGTACGTAGGTTCCCAAGCCCACGACAGTTCCAAACAATGAGATTCATGAGTCTTGGCAGGGCTGGTTGCCAACCTTTGCCAATGAAAAAATTAAGACTTCATCCTCCCTTAAAACCTGCTTCTTCTTGCAAGGTAATTCAAAAGGATCACCAATCTGTGAAAAGGCTCTCCTCTCCGTACTTACTTTGTCTACTTTGCCCACCCCCTTGTTTTCTGCATTTTCATGTTTCACATTCTCCGTGTCTTTCCTTACCAATTGGGTCCACTTTCGTTGAAGTTTTTCAGACTTAACTTGCTCATGCTTCTCATGTGACTGACTAATGGCAACTTGGGAAATATTTCCTGATTTGGTTGGGTCATTAATGGGATCAAATTTACTCAGCATCGAATCAATCTCATTTATTCTGACAGCAGCTAAATCGGATGAGGATACGATCCCTTAATTCATGGAGTAATGAATTCTGAAAATTAATGGGCTGATTGAAGAATCATTGATTGGATTTTCACTGCAATCCCTTACGTTATGTGTTACTGTCATGGAGTCCATAGTAATGGCTTCATCCCTTAATTGATGGTGAGTGACGCAACCTGGCTTCTCAAGTTTGTTCATCGGAGTATCCTTCCTTGTTCATCATCAACGGTTCTGCCCTCCCCTCTGTTTCACGATGAGTATTCTTCACAGGCGAGCTCAATTTGGATTTATAAAATCCTGGAACAGAGATAACAGTTTTCCGTGATGGAACAAAAGGTGCAGCTCGAAGAGTTGGACCGAACTGTTTTTGATCGTCAGTTAAGCTGCCTTCACTCTCCAACCAGCAGTCACAGTCCCTATCATCATGTCCTAAACGTCCACACCAGTAACAAATATTGGGGAGACACTCATATTTGAACGATATCCACATGGTTTTACCACTCTCCACAAAAATCACCCGACCACGACACAAAGGCAGTGAGACATCCATCAGCACCCTTATCCTCATGAAGTTGCCCCCTTCAATTTCTGTAGGATTAGAGGAATGAATTACCTGACCAAGAACTTCGCATATTTTTTCAGCAGCTTTGACATTCATAAAACGATACGGCAATCCATGAACTTGCACCCAAAACAATGTCTTATTGAACTTCTTAAATGTTATTTTTTTGTCACTCATTAACTGTCTTGAAAAAAAAATATAAAAATAAACTTGTAGTCTCTTGGCTTCTCTTTTAAAACTACCGTTAGTCTCCTGGTTTCTCGTACAATCACACTATATACTCCATATAAGAGCCATCGGCAGCCGTAACAATAAGAGAGAGAGAGAGGCCGATCTTGGATATAAGGTTGGAGAAAGCAACAATTTGGGCCAATCTAAGCTTAGAGAAGCATCAATGAAGGTGGAGAAGTATCGATCTATTGGGTACAAAGTCGAAGATGCGCCAGTGAGCTTGGGTCTGCACCAATCTAATTATTCTGATTAGTTGGAGCAGAGATACAATGCGATTTGAGGCTTTAAATTTTTTTAGTTTTTTAGTTTTTTTTTTCCTCGATTTTATGGGTAGTTATGTCTTGACCATGTTGTGGCCGTGTCTGAGCCCAGTCTTAATTAAATTATTTTACTTTCTTTCCAGGCATGTACTAGACACGAATGTACGCTTGTTAGTGTGATACTCATTTTGCCACGTGTCAGATATGAGTACGGCGTTTTTTTTCTGTGTGTCCATACTTCTCAGCCAGACATTTGCGGCGATATAATAGATTGTTTAGGCGTAAATACACTTTTAGTCCCTATATTTTGACATTTTTTCATTTTAGTCCCTACATTTTATTTTTACTACTTTTAGTCCCTAAACTAATTAACGCGTACTATTTTCATCCTTTTCGTCAGTCAACCGACGAAAATTGTTGAGGTGGCAGCCGGAAACATTAAAATATTATTAAATATGCCACATCACCATTACACATCAGCATATAAACTTTAAAAAATTAATTTATTAATTTTAACGAAATAATAAAAATAAAAATAGAATTAAAAACTAAAATTCAGAGTGTTCTTCATGTTCTTCATTCTTCATTTTACAACTTATTTTTCATATTCTTCCCAACATCCAAGAACTCAAAAGTATCACAAGAATAGAAATCAAACCCAGATCACTAGGAAAAACAACAAGAAAAAACCCAACCCACCATTGCAACCCAACCACCACCAGCACCTCTGAAATTCCATTTAAACATCAAATCAAACCCCAAAACCCAAACTGAAATTCAAAAACCAAACCCAACCAAATCCAAACCCATAGAACAAATCACAGCCAAATATCCATCATCTGCAACCAACAACAGCAACGGCAACCCACAACAGAAACCCCACATCCACCAACAGCAACAACAACCCACCAACACCAACACCAACCCACAACACACACAAGACCCACAACCCTAACTCTCCATAGTTACAAACCAAAAACCAATCACAAACACCCAAAAAAAAAGAAAACCACCATCAAAAGAAGAAAACAAACATGGAAGACCCAAATAGCGCCGACGCCGAACGCTTACTCGAAATCTTCGAGAAGCTCCTCCAAACCCGAGATCTCACCGGTTCACGCGACTTCGCGATCTTCGTGATCTCACCAATTCACGCTCCTGCAAAATGTTCACGCAACTTCGAGAAGCTCTTGGACGGCTTAGATCAGATCTTGGTCGTCATCAAAATCCTCTTGGCCGTCGAGAAGTGCATGAACAACCACCACGACTGGTACTCGATTCTCCAGCTCGATCGCCGATCAGACGATCAGGAACTCATCAAGAAACAGTACGACGACAACGAGCTTATGACACGGCGCCGACGCCTGGGCCATCCTAAACGACACGGTGAAGAAAGCCCTATACGACAACAACGAGCTTACCCTGTTTTTGATAGTCTATCTCACCTCGGTTTTGCAGGCGAAATTGCCAGTTCGCCTTAACAACGATCAAATACTTCATTTTTGTTTGTTTTTGTGTGTTTAAATTTGAGTTTTTGTTTAGTTCTGGGTTGGTTCTGGTTTGTATTTGTGTTCTTAATGTCTTAATTCTGTTTTTTTTTTTTTTATTTAGTTACAATTGAAAAATTATTTTTTAAAAAAATTAGATGCTGAGGTGGCATATTTAATAATATTTTAATGTTTCCGGCTGCCACCTTAGCAATTTTCGTCGATTGACTGACGGAAAGGACGAAAATAGCACGCATTAATTGATTTAAGGACTAAAAGTGGTAAAAATAAAATGTAGGGACTAAAATGAAAAAATGTCAAAATATAGGGACTAAAAGTGCATTTACGCCGATTGTTTATTAAATTAGATAAGGTCCAATTAATGTTTACCTTTAGAGTACATATTAAGTCATTCATTTTTGATAAAAATTTTTCAAAAATTGAAAAATTTGTCAATACATTTTCAATTCCCAAGAAATTTTTGTCCAAAAATGAATACTTATTGTATGCCCTAAAGACACACATTAGCAAAATCCAATTAGATATTACTAATTAGTAGTCCATGCAATTCTTGGAAAAGTTTAATAATTTTTTTTTATTTTATATTTTATCTAAATTTTAGTTTTAATATATGTAGGTTCTTCTTTTTTAATTGTACCCAGGCCCAATGATGACAAAGGATCATGGGCCTCCAAAGATGGATAATTGATTATTAGTTGGATTGCGTCCAGTTCTCCATGGCTTATTTGGGTCGTTATATGAACTAGTTTGTGCGCAAGTCCAATAGAGCTCCATAAGGCAAAAATACAATTCTCTCCTAACTAATAAAATATCATTATAAGTGTTTTAATGTCATAAAATGACATTTTACTTTTACGAAATGAGTAAAATAATTACTCATAATTTCACGATGACAAAGAGATGAGTAAAAGAATTATTCATAATGTTCATAATGAGAAAGAGATTAAAATAGAATATTTAAGGCTTATCTTTTATTGTGTGAATATTTAAAAAGAGTTCCTTCACTTGGTTCCTCCATAATGATTCTTTGAGAAAAATGTTGCAATAGTTCCTCCACCAATGGTTCCCAGGACGTGAGAAAAATGTTACAGTGTTTCCTCCACCAGCAGATCCCAGGACATGGGAAAGATATTGCAGTGGTTCCTCCACTGGCAGTTCCCAGGACATGAGAAAGATGTAGTGGTTCCTTCACCAGTGATTCATAGGACGTGGGTTCGTGGTTCCTAGAACCATGGGGCCTTTAATTTAGGAACCTGAAAAGCTAGTTCCTTGAACCACAGGATCTTTCTTCATGCTTACTATGCAATGGATTTTTGCCCTTTCCTTTTACATCTGTAGGTCCTGCATTGAATAATTATACAGTACACATATCCTTAAATAATTGTTAGTTCCTCAAATTAAGATATACATTCTAAAGCACATACATATATGTAAATGAAATTCATATAAATGAGTCAGCCACGAGGTTCTTGGCCCTAATTCTTACAGACTTAGCGCTTTTGTACAAGACTTATGAGATTTGGAACTCAAATCCAAGTAGCTTTACTTGGACATTTCCTTCCAAGGTAGTTAAGTGAGGATGATTTTGTGGGAGAGAGTGATATCTGATTTGTGCATATTTTTTGCATATGTTTCTTTGAAGGCTAAGTGCTATTTTGAATGATCTCAAGGATATGGGATGAAGTCCTCCTCCTTGGCTTTCTTATTTTGTTCTTTTTCTCTCCTTTCTCCCATGCCAAACTCTTAAAACTCTAAGAATTATCCTTTTGAACCTCAGCCCCCCTAGGCAAGGATGTCCTTGGTTTGCTAAGTAAAACCATGTCCTCTGACATGAATCTGAAGTAGTTCCTTGGACATAGTTTTAGCTTAGTTTGGAAATTATAACTTAAAAGAGTATTTGACTTTAGCTACAAATAGAAGATGCCTTCTTGGAGAGTCAAAGGAATAGGTGGGATATTCAATGAAATGGGTAACAACTTTGATTGATAAGGGCAACTGAGAGGAAGTTGTGGGAAGATACCATGCACATGGAGGAATTGAGTTAGTTCTTTAATTTATGCATTCCAAGCAAATACATTAACCAAAGGGAAACTTCAAGATCCACCTTTCACCATAAATCACTCCCCTACTGACCAGATCACTTCTCCTTTACTACCAATTCAAAATCCCATGGGCTTGGATCATGTTTTACAAAGATAATACTTTGTTTGCTGGATATTTAATGACTTTTGCTGGGGAATTGAACATACACCTTGGTGTTCCCATGTGTCAATTAAGGTCCTCTTCTAAAGGCTTTAAAAGGACACATCAAGGTCCCAGTGACTTGATGTTGACTTTTCTTGGTTTGGACTTCTCCTAGAAATGGCATAGATTCCTTCTTGCAATAGGCGAGCTTGGAAAGCCTTTGACTATCCTCCCCTTTGGTGCATGTCCTCTGCCCTGACTGAGATCCCTCAGTTCCAACGTTAGGTACTAATAGGCCAAAAACGTATTGTCCCTTTGTAATAGATTAAGTTGATTAATTAGCCAAGTTTAATTAATTAATCAATTTAACATGAAAATGCGTGGTAACACAAATCACCAATAAACTAAAGTGCAGCAAAAAATAAATTGACATGATGATTTGTTTACGAATAGGGAAAACCTCCAAGGCTACACCACCGGGTGAATTTAAGGTCACCACTCCCGAGAATCCATTATTATCACAACAAGCGGTTACAATTAAAGTAATCCCAGTACCTTCTACCAACCTACAGTTGAACCCTTACCCTAATACCCAATTGGACTTGTTCTGTAGTGACAATCTCTCCTTTTGATGCACGGCTCCCAGTACGTGACTAACCAATTACACGGATCCCAGTACGGTATTTCAATCACTAACTTGAGAAAGATGTTGGCTGTAAAGTTCTTTAGTTCATCCTCACAATGAAGAATAAGAAGATGTTTGGTTACAAAACCCTATGGTGCACAAACACAATAGCTTCTTCTCAAAAGAGATGAATTAGGGCAAACTTTGTCTCCGGTCACAAATTGCTTGAACAGTCTTTGCTCAATGTTTGTGCAACTTATGTCTACTTTAACGGCCTTAAAATAATCCTTTTATATGTCTAGGGTTATGAGAAAAGAAGGCCCAAAGACATATCCACGGATTGAAATCAAAACAGATCAGAAAATCTATTTTTCTTAAACCTCAATAGCTAGAGGTGTCAAGATACTATCGAGCAGCTGTCGAGCCACGGGACTGGAACAGCTTCTTAAAACTCGATAGATGAAACTGTTGAGTTTTAATGACAGGCACTTCTTCAGCTTGTTTCTTGAACAGACTTGCATGGCTTTAACACTTGATCTTGAAATCTTATTTCTTGAAGTATTAAAATCATCCTAGATCTACCCAAATATAAGCAAAGTACATTTTGTTAAAGGATTAGCTAATTACATAAAAGAATGACATATGTTCTTAACAAGTGAACCATATATATCCTAACAGGTACTAGATTCAAGGACACCACTTCTCCCTTTCATTTCTCTCTGCGTCTTGATTTCAACAGGACATCTAATAAATATTTCCTTCTTTCAAGGATACATGTGATTAGCTTGTTCCCATACTATCTTCTAGCTCGCCCACATCCTTCTCAGGATTTTATAGACCATCCACGTCCTTCTTAAAATCTTCTAAGCTTTCTCTCAAAGCATTTGCTTCCTAGATGATTGAGATCCCACTCGTGGCCTAAGTTTGGGTCCTCTTCTTTTTTAACAAGCGAACCATATATGTCCTAACAATCTCCCCCTTTGACAATCCATGACAAAACCACATCAACAAACAAATGAACATATGAGAGAAGTCATAAAATACTCAGCTCATACTCACTTGTTGAATACAATAAAATCTATCCTAACATAAACTGTTGAAAAACTTTGCAAGAAAAGAGTTCACAACAAGTAGATTTTGACAACCTGTATTTCTGAAACACTTAAACAAAACACATCAAGACATCTTTGTGTGAAGTAAAAATAATAGATTGCGTACAAAATATAAGAAACTTGTGTATAAAGAAAGAAAGGAAACAACACATGTAGAGATAGGTGAAGAAAAAAAACATCATATATATATATATATATATATTAAAAATAAGCACAATGTATGTAAACATGGCCACAAGACCTAGGTACAAAAACAATGTATCTCCAACAAAGAAAGAAAAGAAAAGATACATGTAATCCTTACTACATCCCTCAAAAACAAACAAACTCTCCCCCTAACAAAAAAAATCCTATATCCTAACTTTCCCCTTAAGAATGACGACTCTCATATCCTAAACTACTCCCTTTTTTTGTTATAAGTGACAAAGTGTAAGAGTGTCAAGTAGACATCTCGTCAGAACTAGAAGAGCTAGCATCTCCATCCTCATCATCATTAGATGTCACGAATGCCTTACGAGGAGGAGAGGGAGACTCTACAAAACCACCAAGGCGAGCCTGCCGTCTAGCAATACGGCCAACACAGGTGTTCACTTGATACAACTCGGTAGAAAGTGTATCAAGACAAGCATCCATGCGCTGAGGCTAGGCCATGATTGTGTCCAAAGTAACCTCCCACTAAAGAAGAGGGAGTAGAGGTAGAAGGAGGAGCTGCTGAGCTGGACAGCCATGAACGAAATTGCGGCTTGCTCCGTTTAATGGTAGCGTACTCAATGGCACACATAACGGAGAAGTGGTTGGATGAGGGAAAAGGAACAAAGAAATGGCATAAAATTCGCTTTATAGCAGAAGGAAAAATGAGCTTATCATGGGTTGCCGTATCCCTATACACATCTATGATAGAAATAATGAAATGTGAAGGAAAATTTATAGAAAGATCCTTAAGAAAGGACAGCAGAAAACAAGAACGAGACTCTGTGATAGAGTTGTAGTGAGAGAGAGGATACAAAACAAAATTCATTACCATATTCAAGAATCTAGGACCTTTAGCAAAAGGCCGACATGGTGTAAACTAACACTTACTCCAATTAGTTGGGCACTCACAGAAAGCAGAGATCATTTCGTCTTTGGACACAATCCATAGACGCTCATAACCGGGGTAGTCAGGATGCACATCCCTCAGAACACGAAGCACATCGAATACCAACTTCGGTGTGACCACTTTGAGCGTACCTCGAATGCAAGTATGAAAGAGAGGTACTGAAGTATTAGTTCCATGCATGTTGGAGTAGAACTCCTAGATAAGCACGGAAGGACAAGTGACTGGGATGTCACACAGTGACTCCCATTCTTGACTATGAATGACATTAGGAAGGTTAGTGTCGGTGAAATTCAACAAAATAACTTGGCGTTCCGAATGAACACCTCATTTAGAGAAGTTCTCCGAGAAGTCTGATTGGGCTTTCTCATCATGGAACTGAACAGAAGAGGGAGTAGGATTAGAGGACGAGGAGGTCTTAGAACGAAAAGGGGTATGAGACAGAACAAACTTACATTTTGGTGCCATTAATGCACTAACGCAAACTAGAGAGAAAGGGGGAAGAAAGAAACACTTAAAAAAATCCCAACACACTCAAATATAACAAGTATATTGAAAGGAAAAAATGTATGCATGAAAAATGCATGAATATGTGACATGCAATATAAAAGAGACATCATAGGCTTCGCCCAATCCAATCCTACCTGAACACAATCAAATTGCACACATTTAAATGCATGATAATATAGTTATAATGCTCATGAAATGCAGTGTATGAGATTTTAAACTCAGTTAGGCAAAAACCCATCCCAAAAATTTCACAAAAACTCAACAATTTTTGAAAAGACCCAAAAATTTTCAAAAACTCAAAACCTAGGTATGAATGCATGAAAAGATTATAAAGAAGGAGAGAAAAAGAGATCATACCAAGTGATTTGAAGCAAGAAAGGTCAAAAATCATGTGGGTTGAAGGTTTTGAGAGAGAAAAGAGTGATTGGGAGATGAACAGGAGCGGACAGATAGAGAGAGATCGAGAGAATAAAGATCAGATTGCGTTTGAACCTTTATATAGACCCTCAGTAAATCTCGACAAATAGAGGTGTCGAGGGGTATCAAGCTAGGTGTTGAGGTAGGTATCGAGAACGCGGGCGTCGACAGATGCAGTTGTCGAGGAGGTGTCGAGGAACAAAACATCAGACACGAAAAAGAAGCTCGATCAATCCACCAGCTGTCAAGAAGCTATCGAGAGGTTAGGAAATTTCTCGATCGATCCACTAGCTGTCTAGAAGCTATCAAGAGGCCAGGAGATTTCTCGATCAATCCACTAGCTATTGAGAGGTGCCGAGATTACGATAGGATGCAATAGAACAACTCGACAAATAAGCCAAGTATTGAGAGGTGTCGAGGAGGTGTCGAATTACTTAAAAACAGTTTTTCAAGAAGGGAAAAACACAGATATGAATGCAATCAAGCATGCAACTCAACCAAAGCTCCAAACAACATTTTAGCCTCTCAAAAACATCTTTCAATACAAAAAATGATAAGAACATAGATCCTAAAACACCCCCACACACACACACACACACACACATACACACACACACACTAAACAAGTCTAACCAATTTTATATTTTAAAAACAAATTAAGACAGTTTAGTGAGCATACATCAACACATATAAATCTTGTGATAGCCAAATCACATTGTACCTACACATGTATCAAGAGTAGCAAAGAATATTGCATGTTGTGTGTGAAAAGCATTGCAAGATTGCATAAGTTTCTCAAAGTTATGATGATTTTAGATATGAGAAAATCATTTTTAACTCACACACAATCATAACTGTTTGATGGGGAGTATCACCTTTGAGGTACATCCTATAACTCCCACATCTCCTAAAAAACACGTTTGCAATCATATTTTAAAGAATTTTGTTCTTTTTGCTTTTATTTTCTTTGCATATTTTTTTTTATTAAGCAAACCATGCATGGGTATATAAAGAGAGAAAAAAAATACCCAATTATGTTAAGCTTTTTAACATTGCACTTTTGTTATGTTGAAGCATATAGATGTCATTGACATTGCGCTTTTGCTGTGCCGAAGAATACAGATGTCATTGTCATGATTGGCAAATAATAGTGGTGAGATGGTTATTTATGCCTTTCTCTTAGGATTTTCTAGTCCTTCCCATCAAAAAGAGTGATACAAGTGATAAGTACAAGAGATCACTTAATCTTATTCATCACAAACAAAGAGCCACAAAGCTCACTTGCTTTGTTGTGCATAAGAATGTTCATCTAAGCTACAAAAGATACAAAGTTTAGAAAACTTTATTTCAATGGCCATTTTAAGGTTTACAAAAACCAATGTACACAAACACACACTGATTTTGTATTTTTCTGAATTTTTCAATTTTTTTCTAATTTTTTTTTTAAACAAAACAAAAAAAATTAAAATTGAAAAACTAACAACCCAAAAACAAGTAAAGCAAAACAAAGCAATGCATAAAACTAGACTGACCCTTTTCCTTTCACACTTTGAAAGAACCTTTTCTTTTTGTAAACCCTTGAACCGGCAGTGACGGGGAAGAATTGATATCGTTCAAGTTTGAAAGGAACATGGGGGCTTTGAGAAGATCTCCGAAAAGGAGCAAACGAGGACCGAAACTGATTCTGGTTTCCCAACGCCATCATACTGTTGCTATTTTGAGTGGCTAACCACTTATAGCAATTTGGTCGAGTATGACCAGCTACTCCATAGTGATGACAGAGATGCTGCTTTTTTTGCTTAGGCCTTTGAGAGTTAGCCTTCTTAGCCCTAGGGTTTTTAGCTTCCTTCTTATCCTGCTTAAGGGGTGCTCCTAAGACAGATTTACCCTTATCTATGTTCTCACTAAGTAATTCAGTTTTAACATTAATGTTCTCCATTTCAACATTATTGCTAGAAAGAACAAAAACAGTAGTACTAGAAGAAGTAATATTTAAGGAAGAAAAATCATACCCTAAACCTGTTCAATCTGAAGCAGATTTCTAAAAACTAAGCATCTCATCAAGCTTAGGGCTTGAAGTCCTTTCCAACTGAGCTCTGACTTGGAATAGTTCTGCCTCAAGCTTCTTAGTCTTCTCAGCCAAGAAGTTATTCTCAAACCTCAGTGTTCCAATAGTTTGATTTGCTTCATCAAACTTTGTGGAAAGCTCTTCACGTTCAAGCTTCACATCACTAAGCTTCTTAGTGGTCAACCTATATAGCTTCTCGTGCTTTTCTGAGACCTTGTATAACTTAGCATAGGCTGTGTGAATGTTATTTTAATCATCCATCTTCTCAAACTTGGATTCCACCAATTCCTCTTCTTCATTCACATCTTCAACAATCCCCTCAGTAGGATTGACTATAGCAGTGAAGGCGTTCAAGATTCCGTCATCCTCATTGTTGCAATCATCTTCAGGTTTGGTGTCACTTAGCGTAACTGCTAGTGTCTTGAGATATGTTGGGCACTCCTGTTTCATGTGTCCGATGCCTTGGCACCCAAAGCACTTAGGTCCTGTAGGAATAGTGTACTGACCGCCATCCCTAGTATCCTTCTTCCCTTTGTCTTAGCTCTTGAATTGAGAAGAACTGGATTGCCTACGGTCCTTGTTGAAGTCTTTCCCATTGGTATTCTTCATAAACTTTTTGAATTTCATGGTGATGTAAGACTTCATCTTAGAATCTTCATCATCTGAAGACTCTTCCATCTCACTGCTCTTGGCCTTCAATGTCATACTCTTGCTCTTGCTAGACTTTCCAATTCTAGACAAACCCAACTCATAAGTCTGTAGATTTCCAACCAGCTCTGTCAAAGGAATTTTATCAATATCCTTTAATTCCTCAATCGCACTGATCTTGGCATGGAATCTTTCGAGCAGAGATCTTAACACATTTCTCACAATCTTGGGTTCTGGAATAGTTTCTCCAAGATTGAATGCCAAGTTTACTATGTCTTTGAGTTTAGCATATAACTCGTCAAACGACTCATCCTCCTCCATCTTTATCTCTTCGAAGCTTGTAATGAGCTTCTGTAGTATCGAATCCTCAACAGCCTTTGTTCCCTTATAGGTTGTCTAGAGGATGGTCCATGCTTCCTTTGTAGTTTCAATGGAGGATATCTTTTCGAACTCCTCATTCATGACTGCTTTGAACAACGCATTTAATGCCCTGCTGTTGAAGTTTGCGACCTTGATCTTAGCCTCATCCCAATCGACTGGCACTTCTTTTGGCTTGGTCTAGTCAATTGCCACACCTTCTCATCTAGAGATTGCAAAAAAGCTCTCATGCGTACCTTCCAATATGCATAGTTAGTCCCATCAAATAAAGAAGGGATAATAAGAGATTGTCCTCTATTCATGACAAACAGGGGTCAATGGATCACAAACAGAGATTAAACCCTAATCAGAGTGTGCCCGCTCTAATACCACTTGATAGACCAAAAAAGTATTGACCTCTTGTGATGGATTAAGTTGATTAATTAGCCAAGTTTAATTAATTAATCAAATTAACATGCAAATGCGTGGTAGCACAAACAAATCACCAATAATCTAAATCACAGCAGAAATAAATTGATACGGTGATTTATTTACAAATTGGGAAAACCTCCAAGGCAAAAACTCCGCCGAGTGATTTTAAGGTTACCACTCCCGAGAATCCATTATTATCACAATAAGCTGTTATAAGTAAAAGAATCCCAGTACCTTCTACCAACCTATAGTTAAACCCTTACCCCAAATACCCAATTGAACTTGTTCTATGGTGACAATCTCTCCTTTTAATGCACGGCTCCTAGTACGTGACTAACCAATTGTGCAGATCCCAGTACATGACTTCAATTACCAACTTGAGAAAGATGTTGGCTTCAAAATTCTTCAGTTCATTCTCACAATAAAGAACAAGAATATGCTTGGTTACAAAACCCTATGGTGCACAAACACAACAGCTTCTTCTCAAATGAGATGAACTAGGGCAAACTTTGTCTCCAGTCACAAATTGCTTAAACAATCTTTGTTCAATACTTGTGCAACTTGCGTTTACTTTGACGGCCTTAAAATAATCCTTTTATATGTCTAGGTTTATGAGAAAAGAAGGCCCAAAGACATATCCACAGATTAGAATCAAAACAGATCAAAAAATCTTTTTTTCTTAAACCTCAATAGCTAGAGGTGTCGAGATACTGTCGAGCCACGAGGTTGGAACAACTTCTTAAAGCTTGATAGATGAAGTTGTTGAGCCAGCTGTCAAGCTTTAATGACAGGCACTTCTTCAGCTTGTTTCTTAAATAGACTTGCATGGCTTTAACACTTGATCTTGAAACCTTGTTTCTTAAAGTATTAAAAACATCCTAGATCTACCCAAATACAAGCAAAGTACATTTTGTCAAAGGATTAGCCAATTACATAAAAGAATGACATATGTTCTTAACAAGTGAACCATATATATCCTAACAGGTACTAGATTCAAGGACACCACTTCTCCCTTTCATTTCTCTCTGCGTCTTGATTTCGACAGGACATCTAATAAATATTTCCTTCTTTCAAGGATACATGTGATTAGCTTGTTCCCATACTATCTTCTAGCTCGCCCACATCCTTCTCAGGATTTTATAGACCATCCACGTCCTTCTCAAAATCTTCTAAGCTTTCTCTCAAAGGATTTGCTTCCTAGATGATTGAGATCCCACTCGTGGCCTAAGTTTGGGTCCTCTTCTTTTTTAATTTTTATTTCTTTTTCCTTCTTTTTGGGTCTTTGGGGCTTCATGGTCCTTCTTAACTTCACGAGCTGAGCCTTTTTTGTTAAGGCCCATGATCTTTCCTTACTTTTCATGAAATGGGCTTCCTTGTCACATTTTGGTCCTCAACAATAAATAATTATTTTAATTATTAATAAGCATTTCATTAATGTTATTATTATTATTATTATTATTATTATTATTATTATTATTATTATTATTATTATTATTATTATTATTATTATATGAACCTATCTACTCTACTAAAAATTCTTAAGTACTCTTGGAGTGTGGAGAAATGGTGTTCCTTCCTCTTACATTTATGGTGAACTTCACCATAAATGTGAGAGGAAGGAACACTATTCTTCGTGTTCCCGAATTACCTAAGATTCTACAATATAAAATTTTTTTCAAGCTATAAAGTTTAATAATTATGGGCATTATTAATAAGAAATTTATTATAATTGTGTTTGTATATTAAACTTTTAGGGAGGTGTTTATAGGGCCCAAATGACATTGGGCCAAAGGCTAAAATGAGCCCAATGCTTGCTTATTATTATTATTTTTTTTTTTAAAAAGCTTCCCTAAAAGGTCCATACCTCAGACCACGGACCAAATGGTTCACTATCATGGATCCGAGGAGAAGTTCACTGAGGACCCTATCAGAAGTCAAGATAATTGTTGAGCTAGCAAAAACAAAACGCTTGCCAAGCTTCCAAGAAAGAATTCTAGAACTTGTAAGATTATCCGAGGACACTTGCTAAAGCTTCTTGATAAATCTATAGTCACCTGCCTGGTACAATCACATTTAATGATGGATAACTGATCAGAACAAAGAAAAAAGCCCTAAAAGTCTCCATTCATCAGGACATCGAGGAAGGAAAAGCCTAATGGGATAGAAAGCTGCCCAACTATATAGGTACAACTCATTTTGGAGAAGAAAACATGGCAAATATGAAGAAGGATAAGGGCAAAGAAAGGAAGGGACGAGAGAAAAAAGAAAGAGAAGTGAGAGAATAGGAGAGGAGTTTGTTTTGAGAAAAAAAGCATATAATACTATTTCAAAAATCTTATGAATACACCTTTTTGACATGGTTTTTACGTATAATTTCATGGTTCTTGTTCAAATCTCCCATTTTCGATTATTAATAACTCATAACATAAATTAATTGTGATCCTAGGCTTGTTTGCCAAGTTGAGCCACACACAAAACTATTTATTTTACCAATTTTTTTAAAAAATAACTTGACAAGATTCTAATGAGGATTTAAATATAAACGATAATTTAAACTCAAGTTATAATATATTAAGATAATGACATGTAAAATTGTGATGTCTCAAAATTTTATGTTACACAATATGATAAGGTCAATCAAAAGTCAAACGCTTTTTTTTTTTTTTTTGAAAAAGAAGTCAAATGTCTTTAATTTTATATAAATTATAAATGTATTAAAAATAATAATATACAAATAATAAAATGATTTATCTTTTGTAATTATAAAAAGTTTGTCCGTGGGTTGACGTGGTTGGGTTTTTGTTCTACCCATTACCCAACCCGACACTTTCAGGTTGGTAAAATCAAAATAAGAACTCATTGCCAATTGTCAAGGGTCGGATATTCAATGATTAGTTGGAGCAAGTCATTTTGGTGTTGATGACGAAGAGCATCAACTGATGGCAAGAAAGGGAAAGTGGCGACAATCTTCACCTATAGATAGTGGCCTTGTAAAGCCAGATCTAAATTATATTTAGCCTCTTAAATCTTGGCTCATGATTGTCGATATAGTATTCCACTATGACCAACAAGATATCCGGCATACAAGGGTTGGGACTGTTATGCCATGGAAACCAATGCCAATGGACAACTAGAGAAATCCATTGTCAAATTACAAATTGAGTTGAGTCAAATTAGATGTCTCATGTTAATGTCTACCTCTAAATCTAATTGGTAGTTGATGAGGCCAAATTCATCAGTTGTTGGATTCATCCAGACAGAGTATGACCAAAAAGCTCTGGAGCCCTGCACAAGAGCAAAGAGTTGTTTTTCTCTCGGAAAGGTCACGGGCATGGTGCCAACCAATGAGCCTCCGATGTGAAAGTCAAATACTGAGTGAGAAGAAATATAAGAGATTAGGTAGAGGTGTAAATTATTTTTGTACATTTGCTTGGTGTTCTGATGTAGTTTATATAGTTATTCGCTTTTCTAGCTGTTAGGCGTCTTCAATAAGGGTGTTTTAATGCAGTGCTTTCAATGTTGTCCCAATAGTTGTATTCTCTTTTACTCTTTGGTTTAGTAATGAAATATGCCTTAAAGTTGTAATTATGTTTTGTTCGTTGTCCAGAGGCTCTTCTGGACATTTAATCCTCGTATTGATGAACATAGGAATATGATGAGTCATTTTATGCTTTTTGTGGCTTCTGAGATTCTGTACCTTCCGCAATTAATGCAATGTGAAGACGTCATGTGTGACGTGGCCATGTGTCATGTGTTGGTTGGACGGGTGTGGGTGCTTCTCTGGATGAGGCTTTTAGTTTTTCCACACCTTTGTTTTCTTTTTGAAGGCATTTATAAACCTCTCTAATTTTTCTTCTTCCTACTCACACCATTTTTTTACAACTCTCTTCTTCTTCGAGCTAGAGCTTTCTAGGCCCCTTTTTCTTCAGGTACAACCCTCTTTAATCCTTCTTTTTCTTTGATTTCTTTTCGATGTGTCAATGGTAGAGTTTTTTGAAGTTAGGAACCTTTGTCCCATTGTCTTTCTTTTTTGCCCACTGTGAGAGACCGGGGAAATTTCCTATCGAAAAAGAGATATTTTTGGAGTGCTTTTTAGCTCACCTCTCTCTTTGGGTATGTGGTATGGAGTTGCCACTTATTTTTTTATGTACATAAAATGAGAAAAATTAAATACAAATTTACATGATTGAATGTTCCATTCATTGATTGAATAAATAAAAAATACAAGTTCAAAAATTTGAACTTTACATGGCTTTGGGTCCTAGTTACAATCTACCCAAAATAAAAATAAAGATAAAACTAGATCTACTTAACCAAAAATCTAAATTCGGGGGCTAGGTTATGGAATGGGAAGGTGTTAGGCACCCATTCCACCCAGACAGAGTCTGGTCTTCTAGACTTTTATGGCCAATGTATCAGTTTAAGCATGTTATGTATGATATGTTGAACATGTGAAAGAAAACACAAAATCATTTATGAGTGTATCCTCTTTTGTTTAGAAGAATTCAGATCTGTTTTGATGATTAGAGAAATTGATTTTGACATAAAAAAATCAAATATGTGGTTTGTATGTGTAAAAAAAAAAAAAAAAAAAATTAAGAAAAAATTCAGATCTGGATTTGTTTAATGAAAAAAAAAAAGTTTTGTGGTTGGTTAAAAATTCAGATCTGTTTTTAAAGGGGTAAAAAAATGGTTTTGAGTTTTGTAAAAGATCAGATCTATTTTTGTGATGATAAAAAAAATGTTTTTTATAATAGAAAAATCATATTTGTTTTTTGTATTTGAAAAAGATATGTTTTTTTATAGAGAGGATCACATTCATAAAATTATTCCATGCTACATGACTCAAACAAAATAAAAAAACAAACGACACTTCATGATCTCTTTCTTTATTTTAAAAATCTGCATGCATTAAAAAATTAGATCTGTATCTAAAGAAGGTACAAAATCTGATTTTATTTTAAGAAAAACTTAGATCTACATCTAAGAAAGATGTAGATCCATTTTTTCTTGAAAAAAAGTCAGATCTACATCCAAAACATATGTAAATCTATTTTGTTTTGAAGAAAAAGAGCTAATTGCATGCAAATCTTTAAAACTAAGAAACAAATTATGGCAACGATAAAAATAAGATCATATTTTCACAATTTACATTAACAAGTCAGCATATGAATGTTTAAAAAAAATAAGAGAGCATGCATCATCATAACTAAAGAAACATAAGAACAAAAGGGTTAGAGAACAACCTCTTGCATGAGCACACTTTGTTCTTGAAATGATGTTTTAGGGTTCAAAGAAATTTGTTCAATTTTCTTTGAAACCTAAAAACCCTAATTTAGGCAGCAACACTCAGAGAAGGGATCAGAAAATATGAGGGATTTGAGAGGCAAAAACATATGCCTCTCAGAGCGTAGCAAAAAGGTGCTGAATTATGAGGTTCAGACTCTATTTAGAGTGGCCAGAAACCCCTAAAAAATAGCTATGGATGACTAAGGTTTGAATCCGAATGCATCCTTTTGCGAAAATGTCGAAAAAGGTGTGCATTATTGTCACCCGAAGGCCGTTGAGCCAAAGCCCATCCAAATGCAATTTGGCACTTTTAGAGTGTCATTCGACACTCCAAATGTGCAAAATTGGCTCTTGGAGGCTGAACGCACTTTCATGTTCAGGTGCCATTTGGACTTCTCTTTTAGGGTTTTTTTGGCCGATCCTTGTATCTAGACGTGTTTTCATCCTCCATCTATGATTTTTTATCTCTTTTTTTTTTATAATTTAGGCTTTTTAGAAAAATTATCTAGAATCAATTATCTTGACCCATTATCTTATGGATAAATCCCTTAAAATAGATCTTGATAAAGTTCAGATTATCCCAAAATTTATTATTATCCAATCATCCCTTTTATTCCTATGCATGCATCTCTATTTTAAACACTAATTATCAACCAATCACAAAATTATTTAATTAATTTTAATTGTTTGACCAATCAATATTAATTTAGGTTAATCATGTGTGGTCGACTCTTCCTAGACACAATGCATATGGACCGTGCAAACTTGATCATGCAATATCTTTCGATCCGATGGTCCGATTTAGAAACTGGAAACACTGTTGCGACCGTTAGAATCTCATGATCATTTTCATAATATGTAATGAATGACACGATGCATGTAATGCAAAGATAAAATGATGTATGTAATGCAAGAACAGAATGATGCATGAAATACAAGAACTGAATGATGCATGAATGATTTTTTTTTTTTTTGTACATGAATGGTCATTCGAGTCATTCGAGTCATTCTCCTTGATTAAATCATGGGTGAAATCGAGTGTCTACACCCACTTAGGGGATTTTCTCAAAACTGTTAGTGATCACCGCTCTCATGTTGGTCTTTTTGTTTCTAGGGATAGTGCATTTAGGCCTGTTTTTACCGATTTGTATTCCCTGTTGCATCATTCTTTAAATTGGTACCACTCACTATGTGAAATGTTGGTGGAGGGAGGAAGGGAGGTTTGTTGTTAGGTCTAATAAGCTGGAGATGGGTTTGTCATCCAGCAATAAAGCTGGGGATATGGAGATATATACTGCGGCTTTAAAGCCCTCTTCTTTGAGGCTTTCCTCTTCCAAACTCTCTTCTTCCATTAAGCCTAGGTCCTTCTATGCCCTAAAATTCTTGTGCAACTTGGATGAAGAGGTGCTTTTTAGATTTAGGGATAGGTTTCAATTTCCAACTGAGACAAAGATTCGTCTCCCTTGTAGGCATGAGAAGGCTTGTGCTTTTGCTCACAACGATGTTTGTTTTTATGAAGCTGCTTTTCTATTTTGTCTTAGATTCCCAATCCGTCCTTTCATAATGGAGCTTTTCCTCTGTCTAAACATTGCACCAGGGCAACTTATGCCGAATTTGTCTAAAGGAATCTAAGTAGTTTGGGTATTATGAAATTGTTCCTTGGGATAGGAAGGCTAGGCTCGTAGTTAATTTCCCTTTGTCCTTTCGACATTGGAATTCTAGGCTTTTCTTCATCTCTAGTAATGGTTGGGAGACTCCTTCGGATAACTTTTGGGGTGACATCCCTAGACTGCTGCATAAGTGGGAGGTTCCAAAACTTGGCGTGTTATTTCTGGAAGAAAGATTTCTTAACTTCTTTTTACTTTGGTTTTCATGGATCTGATCTTCTGATCCTCATCTCACATGTTTTCCTTTCAGTTACTGTCCATTTAAAGTTGAAAAGTAAGTATAGAGAGCATGTCAAAGTAGCTTTTGAGTATGCGAAGACCATCGAAGACTTTGACAATCTTGTTGACCCTTGTACTTTGTATCGTCATTTCTTGGGACCTAAGCCTTTTCCTTACATTTTAAAGTCTTTGTTAAGAAAGGAGCAAAGTAATTATTTATTTTCGAAATCTCTATATTTTCATATATTGTTTGTTTGTTTGTTTAAACCCTTTAAACCAGATTGTTTAACCTATTATATTAACCAAGTGAATACTTAGATTAATTGTTCAGATCTAGATTAAACACAAATAAATCATATCATGCACAAAAGCGGAAAAGTAAATCACACCACGATATGATGACCAAGAAAAACCGATGAAACTAACCATTTCAAGGTAAAAACTTGAGGAGGATTTGACCCAGCTATTCTCAAGGTAAAGTAAATCCACTATAAGAGAATTGAAGTTTTTACAATAAGATTTTACCTTAAATCTATTGCTACCTCATGTAGTAACTTACTAACACGACACGTGCAAGTTTTGAATCCATGGACTCCTTCTCTTCTTGGATTTACACCAACACAAGCCGCCTTGCTCGTGACTTTGAGATCCCACTCAAAAGTTTCAGATAACCCATAGTAATGATCTTGATGGAGCAACTATGTTCTACCAACGCTTTATTGTAGTTTTGGCTCCAGTTCTCACATAGAGTAACACACAAGTCTTCCAAAAGTTTTCAAAACATGGCTAGGGTTTCCCTTTTATATGTGGAGAAGTTTAGATGAAACCCTAAACATTTTTGAAGGCTTGGGCCTGTTTAAAAATTTTGCAGAAAAATTGGACCTGCGATTTTCGATCGGTCAAGCAAGGCAGAACCTCACTTCCTTTTTCTACAATCAGCTAAACTTGAACCTTGAAACAACCACTTTTAAGCATTGCCTAAAGAACTAGACTAGACATGTTTTGTTATCAATTTGCCAGCACATTACAACTATGATTCTAAATATTTAAATCTAAATCTTTGGAACCTAACATTGTTTATTTGTGTTTGATTGTGACTTTTGCCATTGTTCCAAAAATGGTGACCAAAATTAGTCAGGAGATGAACGCTAAGATAAAGGCCAAGAAGAATGAGACTTTATCCAACATCGGCCAGAATAAGGTGTGAGTAATTCAAAAGGAAGTTACTGAGAAAGCTTTGTTTGCTCTTGTTCCACAAGAGCCTAGAGTTATCTCCCTAACAGTCTTTCTTAAAGAATCACTCATCGTTAGAAGAAGTGTAGGAGTGGTGATAAAGGGAAGGATAAGGCTGGGGCGAACGTTTGGTAGGATGTTGTGATGGCCTTGGGGAGAGCTCACAATGTCGTCACCCCTGACGACCTTAAAGAGCTTGCTAGGGTTCCTTCTCATGAAATAGTGAATCCTTACATTCATAAGCTTGTCTATGTACTCTTCGTTTACTTGTGTGTTTCCTTCTTTTGGATTCATTTGCCTTTGTCTTAACATTTATGAATGTCAGGTCTTAGGGGAGACGATTTATATCACCATGGAGTATCTTACCCATGAAGTAAAGGTGGTTTTGGCTAACTCTAAGGTGGAAGCACTTAAGGCTGAAAGTTCCAAGTTGAAGAAAGATCTCATATCAGTGATGGAAGAAAGGAACACTTCCTTGGAGAAGGTCAAGACTTTGGCTAAGAAGCTTAGGCTTAAGAAATTGTTGACAGTGCAAAAGGACGAGCAACTTCAGTCAGCCAATCAGAAGGTCAAGACTATAGTAGCCAAGGCTATGCAGGCATTTCAGCTCACTGAGGAGTACAACAGTGTCTTGTTCAGTTGGTAGTTCAAAGGTTTTAAGCTTCTAAAGAGGTTCTTAACAAAGCATAATCTAGGGGTTGACTTGGAGAGCCTTGATTTTGAGGCCATAGACAAAGAAAAGAAGGCTGGCGAAGCTTTTAAGGCCATAGCTGCTATTGCTGCTGTGAGCAATGCATCCTTGGCTGAGGACGACGCACCTGTACTTGTGGTTGGTGAGGATGCCCCTACAACATGATTTATTTTTTCTCTTTTTCACTTTTATTTTTTTTTATGGCGTCCTACTTGTTTTTGGGCTTGTATATTCAAACAATTTTCTTTCCCTATGTCTTTCGACATTTAAACTTCGATCAATATTTCTTTCCATGCTAGAATTAGTTCTTTCTTCATATTTGTTTGTTTTTCATCTGCTTGGCTTCGATAATTTTTTGCTTCGTACTCTATGTATGCTTGAATCTTGTTTTTCTGCGCAATGTGAAGACTCATGAACTTGTGTGTGCTTTTTGGGTCATCGGATAACTTTTACTCCCCTTAGAGGGGAAACTTGTTCCATTCCTTTTAGAGAACTCGTTCAGTTCTTCATGTGATTCGTATTCTCGTCTTGAGAGTTTATATCATCTAGGTTTGTCATTTATGATTAATGTCCCTTTTCAGTAGGGTTTTATCACTAGCCTTTTCATGTGATTTGTATCATTTTTGTTAAGAATTTTCTCACTGTCTTCGTCATATGATTTGTACCCATTTTGTTAAGGATTTTATCATTGGCCTTGTCATGTGATTTGTATCCTTTTTTGTAAGGATTTTATCACTGGTCTCATCATGTGATTTGTATCTTTTTTTGTAAGGATTTATCATTGGTCTCATCATGTGATTTGTATCCTTTTTGGTAAGGATTTTACCACTACCCTGTTGGTTTTTCTTTGGTACAGTTATTCAAACATGTTTAAGAAGATGGTCCCTGAATAATCCTTTTTATTTGAGCTACTTTAAAAGATATATAATAACTACAAAAGTTTATAAAACATGATCTCATTGGTAATACCTCTTGAGGTGTTCAATATTCCACAGACGAGGTAATTTTCTTCCATTCATGGATTCCAGATGATAGCTTCCTTGTCTTAAGTAATGAATGAACTTGTAGGGGCCTTTCCATGTTGGTCCTAGCTTACCTTGCATTGGATCTTTCGTTGCCAGTGTGACTTTCTGTAGGATGAGATCTCCTATGTCAAATCTTCTAAGCTTCACTCTTTGGCTATAGTAGTTGGTCATCTTAAATTGGAACTTGGCTATTCTTTGGGATGCTTCAGTTCTTACTTCATCTAGGCAATCTAAGTTCATCCTCAGTTGGTTGTTATTGCCTTCTTCATTGAAATATTCCCTTCTCATGTTGGCGACCATGAATTCTATAGGGAATACTACTTCGGTGCCATAAGTGAGGTCGAATGGTTTTTCTCCTATTAGGGTTCTAGTTGTGGTTCTGTAGGCCCATAGAAATCTTGGTAGCTCGTATGGCCAGGCGCCCTTTGCCCCCTCTAGTCAAACTTTTATGATCTTCAACAGTGTTCAAGTAATGATTTCTGTCTGTCTGTTGGCTTGAGGATGACTTGGTGAAGATAATTGGTTCTTGATACCAAGGTTCAAGTAGAACGACCTGAATCCCTAGCTATCGAATTGGCGACCATTATTTGAGATGATCGTCCTTGGTATGCTAAACCTACAAACAATGTTCTTTAATACAAAGTATTGTATTCTTGCCTCTGTGATTGTTGCTAGGGCTTCTGATTCTACCCAATTTGTGAAATAGTCAATCACTACAAGTAGGAACTTCACCTACTTTTTTCCTTGGGGCAAAGGATCTACTATGTCTATTCCTATTGTGCAAACAGCCATGGTCATGTTATGGTCATCATCATCTCCCTTGGTATTCATTGGGCGTTTCCATACCTTTATCATTTGTCTCATTTTTTAGCAAAATCCTTTGCTTCTTTCTACATCGTAGGCCTAAAATAACCAGCCTTAATAATCTTTCCCACTAGAGACTTTGTTCCTAAGTGATCTCTGCATATGCCTTTGTGGACTTCATCTAGGATATACTTAGCTCATCTTGTTCTACACACCTCAAGTAGGGAAGTGAGAAGCCCCTTTTGTAGAGTACATTGTTTAAAATAGTGAACCTGGTGGCTCGCTTCTTAATTTTTCTTGCCTCCTCTGAATCTGATGGAAATTTTCAATCCTTGAGGTACGACGAGATTGGGGTTGTCCAGTTTGTGTTACCTTGTATTGAAAAGGTGTGGAACTCTACGATGCTAGGGAACTTCTGTATCTCTAACTTCAACTCTAGTGTGCTGGTTCCATCTTTTGACGACGCAAATCTAGCCACTTCGTTTGCTTCTGAGTTCTGACTCTGTAGGACTTGTATGAAATTTACCTGCTCCAACTCCCCAATTATTTAGTTCATCAGCTTTAGATACCTTTGCATTCTGTATTCTTATGCTTCATATTCATTGTTAATCTGCCCTATTACTAACTTTGAATCACTTTTCAAGAGTACATGTTTGGCTTCTAGGGATTTCACCACCCTGAGCCCCGTCAGTATCACCTCATACTCTGCTTTGTTATTTGTGGTAAGGAACTGAAGCTGTACTCCAAATTTTAGGATCTCTTTCTCTGGGGAAGTAATGAAGACTCCAACTCCACCCATATTTTGTATTAACAATCCATTCGTGTGAACCATCCATAGTGCAAATATATCCTATGTATTATCATCTTCTGGTAAAGTAAACTCAGCAATAAAATCAGCTAATACCTGGACTTGTATTGTTGTTTGAGGTTTGTACTTAATTTGGAACTGGCTTAGTTCAATTGCTCACTGCACCATTGGTCCTGTTGTTTCTGGTTTGTTCATTACCTTCTTGATTGGTTGGTCTATCATGACTAGAATCGGATCTGTCTCAAAGTATGGATGCAATTTTTAAGAAGTGACGACCAGGGTAAAGGTGATCTTTTCCATGTGTGGGTATTTTGCCTTTGCTCCCTGGAAAGCTTGGCTGACGTAGTGTATTGGGCGTTGAAATTTATGATAGGCCATAAACGCGTTGACCCCTTGTGATTAATTAAATTGATTAATTAGCTGAATTATTAATTAATCAAGTTAACATACAAATTCACGTAGCAGCACAAATAAATCACCAATAATTAAAGTATGCAACAGAAAATAAAAGACACGGTGATTTATTTACAAATGGGAAAAACTTGACTGCAAAAACCCCACCGGTGATTTAAGGTCACCACTCCCGAAACTCCACTATTATCACAACAAGTGATTACAAGCAAAGAATCCAAGTACCTTACCAACCTATAGTTGAACCCTTACCCCAATATCCAATTGGACTTGTTCTGTAGTGACAGTTTCTCCTCTTGATGCACGGCTTCGAGTACATGACTAACCAATTGCGCGGATCCTAGTACGCGACTTCAATTTACCAACTAGAGAGAGAGTTGTTAGCTGCAAAGTTCTTCAAATCATCCACGCGATGAAGATCAAGAAGATGCTTGGTTACAAAACCCTACGGTGCACATTACACAGCAACTTCTTCATAAGAGATGAACTGGGGCATGAACTTTTTCTTTGATCACAAATTGCTTGTACAAGGATTGCTCAATGCTTGTGCAACTTGCATCCCTTTGACAGTCCTTAAAAAAAATCCTTTTATATGTCTAGGGTTAGGAGAAAAGAAGTCCCAAAGACACATTCACGAATTGGAATTAAAACAGAACTGAAAATCTGTTTTCTTTAAATCTCGACAAATAGAGGTGTCGAGGATCTGTCGAGAAGCTGTCAAGCCTTGGGGCTGAAATAGCTTCTAAAGCTTGATAGATGCATGTGTCGAGACCAAGTGTCGAGCTTTAGTAACTTGCACTTTCCACCTTGTTTCTTGGACAGACTTGATGACTTCAACACTTGATCTTGAAACATTGTTTCTTAAAGTGTTAAACACATCATAAACCTACCCAATTACAAGTAAAGTGCGTTTTGTCAAAGGATAAGCCAATTATATAAAATAGTGACATATGTCAACAACTTGAACTACATATGTTCTAACACTTTAGACTCCGCTTGAATCAATGCAGTGCGTACAACTGTAGCTAATATTGTTATATATAGGAATAATTCCTCACCTTCTTTGGATGGACTCAAAAGTGTTAAGTTACTCAGATAATGTTTTAACTCCTAGAATGCTATTTCACAATCATCCGTCCGTACAAAAGCCTACTTAAGAGTCTTGAAGAAGGGTAGACACTTGTCTAATTCCTTGGAGACAAACTTGTTGAGGATCGCAACTCTTCCCGTTAGTTTCTGTACTTCCCTGATAGTTTGGGGTGATGATATCTCTGGTATGGCCTTCACCTTTTCTAGTTTGGCTTCAATTCCTTGTTGTGATACCATAAGCCTAGGACCTTCCTATAGGAAACTCTGAATGTGCACTTCATTGGATTTAACTTCATCTTGTATTGGCTTAGGGTTTCAAAAGTGTCCTTAAGGTTGTCCAGATGGCTTCCTTCTTCTTTAGTCTTGACAAAGCATATTGTCGACATAAACCTCAATGTTCCTTCCAATGTGCTTGCTGAACATCTGGTTCACCAACCTCTAGTAAGTGGCTCTTGCATTTTTTAGCTCAAATGGCATGACCCTATAACACAATAGAGTCCTTGACTGGTGATGAATGTTGTCTTCTCCAAATGTTTCTTTGACATCTAGATTTGCTTGTAACCTAAGAACGCCTCCGTGAATGTCAGGATCTTATGTCCTTCTGTTGAGTTAATGAGCTAGTCAATTCTCGATAATGGGTAGGCACTATTCTAGTTCATGAAATCTACACACATTCTCCATTTCCATTTGTCTTTTTCACCATAACGATGTTGGCCAACCAATCCAGGTAATAAAATTCTCAAATGAAGTTGGCTACCAGTATTTTGTCTACTGTGTCCATTATGGCTCTCTTTCATTCGAGAGCAAAAACATTTCTCCTTTGCTGGAGTGGTTTTCTTTTGGGATTCATATTCAGGTGATGTTGAATAATATCTTTGGATATGTCAGGCATGTCTTCGTGGCTCCAGTCATAGATGTCTAGGTTCTCCTTTAGGAACTTGACGATTTCTCCTTTCATCAAAGGATTGAGGCTCATCCTTAATTTTGTTACCTTCGTCGGTTCCCCTTCTAGCAGCTTAATTGTTTCTAGTACTTCTACTGCTTCTGAATTATTCTCTTTGATCATCCAAGTGTGGTTCTCTTTTGAGGCTAGTCTACCTGGTAGCATTCACGAGCTAAACCTAGTCTCCCTTTATCACTCCTACCCCATGTTCTATTGGGAACTTCACCTTTAGGTAGTATGTTGACGTCGCAACTTTCTAATGGTTGAGTGTGGGTCGTCCTATGATCACATTATAGGACGAGGGACAATTGGCTACCAAAAAATCAAGTTGTTTGGTTACCTAGAGAGGATATGATGAGGGGAGATTCAAATGGACAAAGTTTCTTTAGATCTACCTACAGCTAGTAGAAAGCTGACAGGTGAATTATGTCAACAAAGCTCCCGTTGTCTACCAAAATTCTTCTAGTGTTGAATCCTTCTATCATAAGAACGATAACCAGTGGTCGTCATGAGGTTGCTTCACTCCCTTAGCATCTTCCTCTAAAAAACCATGTCCATGGTTTCTCTTCTTTTGTGATTCGACGGTGGTGCTGTGTGGATTTTATTGACCTATCTTTTTTGTGATTTTTTGAGGGACTTGAAAGATCCCCCTGCAGTTGGGCCTCCATTAATCATCCTTATTTCTACTATATTGCTCTTTGGAAGATCCTGTTATTTTTGTTCCTCCTTGGGATTATGATCTGATCTTTTCTGTTGCTCATGCTTATATCGCCCTAGCGTACCTTTCCTTAAGAATTTCTATAACTTCCTTTTTTGGGTCAGCTTTTCTGTCTATTCTTTTAAGTCTCTACATTCTTCCCTATCTCGATGGAAACGACGATACTTCTTCTTATTACAAGCATTAGGTGAAGAGTTCAGTGGCTTTGGCCATTTAAGCGATTAATCATCCTTAGTCTGCATCAAGATTTTGTCAATAGTCATTACTAGGGATGTGAAATTTACCATCCTTCTAGTCTTATTGTTCTTTGATATGATGGTCTCATGGTTGGACAAATAATCTCTTCTTTCCCTTTTTTTTCCTTTCGAGTATTCTTGAACATTTCTTCTTTCATTTCCCGTGTCCCCCTCTTTGATCACGACTAGAGCATCTTCTACGTTCATGTAGTTTTGAGCCTTCAACAGCATCTATGTCATTGATCTTGAAGGCTTTTTGCCAATGCAACAACAAACTCCTTGGACTTCCCTATTTAATTATTTCACATATGATCTCAATGACTCTCCTTCTTTCTTGATCGTGAGCAAATGATCTGTTGTTCTCTTTTATCGCTGTCCACCAACAAAATGATGTACAAAAGAATTGCACAATTGCTCAAAGTCATAAATGGAAAATTGAGCCAATTTGTTGAACCATATTCGTGCTGCTCCCTTAAAGGTTGTTAGGAAAGACCGACATAAAATTTGGTCTAGGGGTTGTTGAAGGCTCAAGGTCATCTTAAAAGTGGTTATGTGATCTAATTGATCCTTCAAACCTTCATATGACTCAAGTTAGAAAGGTAGAACTTAGGTGGTAAAAGGCACTCCAAGACCTTTGTTATGAAAGGAGAATCAATCCTTTTCACCATTCTGTCCAAATTCTTAATTGTTTTTTCCTTCATTGCATTTTTTAATTCGTCCATCTCCTTTCTTATGCTTTTAAGGAGGTTGTTACTGGCCCCATCAGATGGCTTCATCCTTCTTGAACCATCTCTTATGTGGTTGTTCTCTTCATCTTCATTCCTATTAACTTTGATCCTTGTTGGTGAGTGATTTTCCTTTTGTTGTAGCTACTGTCTCATCCATTGATTATGCTTGGTGAGTTCTTCTATGTTGGCCATAAGCGTTGGAGGGTGTACGGCCAATGCCATTGAATCTTGTGTTATATTAGATTCCATTTGGATAGTGAAAATGCTAGAGCTACATACAAATTAGAGTTTGAAAGTCGTTCCCCATAGGTGGAGTATGACCAAGAAGAGGCCAAATTCATCAATTGTTGGATTCATCCAAACAGAGTATGACCAAGGAGCTCTAGAATCTTGCACAAGAGCAAAGAGTTGTTTTTCTATTGGAAAGGTCATCGGCGTGGTACTAGCCAAAGAACCTCTGATGGCAAAGTCAAATACTGAGTGAGAAGAAATATAAGAGATTATATAGAGGTGCAACTTGTTTCTGTACCTTTGCTTGGTGTTCAGAAGTAGTTTATATAGTTATTCACTTTTCTAGTAGTTGGGGGGTCTTCAATGAGGTTATTAAGGGCTTTAGTAACACTTTTGGGTGTTTTAATGCGGTGCTTTCAATGTTGTCCCTATTAGGATAGTGCCCTTTAAATCCTATTGTATAATGTTATTTATGGCATTATGTATAACATTATATTATGATTAATAAAGTTGTTTATATTGTTATCTAAAATAATGGTAATGTGAATATTTGGGCATTATCATATAGTCCATGAGATGCATAGTAAGTGATTTAGTCACAAAAGATATAAATCACAAGTTCTTTGTAAATTCTGAATTTTAGTTCGTAGTCAGCAATGAAATTGGGCATTTCATTTGCGAAGGTTATAACATATCAACTAAGATGATTTGTCTTGATCATGAAAGTAGAGACTTCTAGTTGATATGTTGATATGTTGATATGTTTTAAGAATTAAGATATATTAAACTGGATCGATGTTAGATTTATTATTCTCTTAATGACCGTCAAATGAATAATAAATCTCATGACTTCTATTTATATCAACTCTTAATTTTGAGAGAATATTGAACCAGATCATGAAGTGTAGGATCTTTGATATATCAGGAGTGAGATCTAAAGTCACGATCAAAACCTCAGTATGTTAGGCAGCCGCATTTAATTCTGATAGAACATATATTCTCAAGATGGAATTCATAATCTCTTAATGGAGATATAAAATATTCTCTTGAGATAAGTTTAATGAGTTTGGTTATTCAAAGTGTTAGGCCTAACCACTTTAATAAGAAGTTACTAAATTATATATTTATGAAATTAGATTTCATAAATATATGATTAACTTAAAGGATTAAACCAGGTACTCAAGGATTAAGATGTAGTAATCTTCAAAGTGGCAATCAACATTCATGACTTTATATTACTATGAGTATTTTATGAAGGGGTTGAATGTATAAAAAAGTCTTAGGATATAATTTGTTAATAAGGCCTAAAGTGCAATTATATTTATATAGTAGTATTAAATATAATTAATGGTAACTTTGGACTTGTCAAGAGTTGACAGGTACACCCAAGACCCATTAGAGCTAAAGTCTTATTTGTTCCCTTTTGGTCTCACTCCGAGCCCCATACTAAAGGCCAACTGGAATGGTCCAAAAGGCTACCTCAATTAGATAATCAGTTATATATAAGGAGAGAAACATACAGAATTTTGTGTAAAATGAAATGATGTGTATGTTTCTCAAGTACCTCAATTAGACCGCTCTTTACCTTGTGTATGTAAAGAGAGTAAGAATAGAAGTACTTGAGAAACTCACATAGTACATGTTAACAAGGTACGCTCTCTTGTTCTTGAATTATGAAATTGGAGTGTAGATTAAAAGTGTTTCCAAGTACTTCTATTCTTTGGTTTTGAATTTCACCGCACCAAGGTACGCTCTCTTGTTCTTGAATTCTAAAATTTACATAGTACATGTTAACAATTGCGAATGAAGTAGATCCGTTAATTTTCCGTTGTGTATATTTTGTATGCAATACAAACTATGTTTTTCCAACAATTGGTATCAGAGCGGTCTTCAATTTTGAATTTCAATAACATTTTTTGTGAGTTTTGGAATCAAATATAGTAATTTCATGATGTTAGAAGATTATACAATCAATTTTTTGCATGGTTATTGAAATTATTATTTGATGAAAACTGATATTGATGTTATGATGCTGTTTATATTTGATATTGTGTTAGATTGAACTTTAAGTGGAATTGAAGTGAAGATTAAAAGTGTTCCAAAGTACTTCTATTCTTTGGTTTTGAATTTTACCGCACCAAAGTACGCTCTCTTGTTCTTGAATTATGAAATTTACAAAGTACATGTTAACAATTGCGAATGAAATAGATCCATTAATTATCCGCTACGTATATTTTGTATGCAATACAAACTATGTTTTTCCAACAATTGGTATCATAGCGGTCTTCAATTTTAAATTTGTATAACATGTTTTGTGAGTTTTGGAATCAAATATAGTTATTTCATGATGTTAGAAGATTATACAATCAATTTTCTGCATGGTTATTGAAATTATTGTTTGATGAAAATTGACATTGATGTTATGATGTTGTTTAAGTTTGATATTAAGTGTGTTAGATTGAACTTTAAGGCTATAGCATGAACGAAATTCAGTTTTTGATTGCAAACTCAATCTATTATGTTCATATTGTTAAGTTATGAGTTTTCTCATAACATTAGTGTTGGTTTATTCCATGACAAAAAGTGTTGTAATTGCATTAATTTATTTCCTTGTATTTTTGTGGGGATTTATTTGTAATGGTTTAGTATTAAGTGGTGAAGATTTGATCAAGACAGCTAAAGTTCACATGAAAAGCACATGCAAGAAGTTGAACAGTAAGGCCAAGTGTCTAGCTCAGTACAGCCTGTCCAGGAGGTTAACTAGCGACTTGCACCAGTTGCGGGTGACCCGCAAAGTTCCCCTGTTTTACTAAAAATTGTGACTTTTTGTATTCCCTTATTACCCATAGAAATGGTAAGGAGCCTATTGATAGAAAAACCTAAAGAGAGGTTTCTACAACACACCCACCTTATTAGAGAGAGAGCTATTCATTCTTAAAGAGAAATTTTTGTAGTCTATTCTCCTTCCTTCTCCCATTTTTATACCCATTGAGAAGATATTTGTACCCAAACACAACCCACTCCCATTTAGAGTGTCGAGAGTGTTTTTGGAGCTTGGGAAACATTGAAAGATGCCAAGGATGGCAAATGCAATATGGAGCTTATTGCGGGATCCAGAAAGCTAAAGAAGACACAGTTAGACTTAACCTTGTTGGAGCAAGAAGCTAAGAGGGCTTAGGTGCATCGGGTAGATTAGGCTTAGAGGGTCTATTGCTATTCATGTATCCCAACTAATTTTCTAGTGGATCATTTTACCGCTTAGAGGGTGAAGGAGAGATTTTTCGTTGAGTTCTTCGATTTCCTCTTCGATAACACGTGCCGGTGCTATTTTTGTATTTGTATTTCTCTTCCCTTACTCTTAAACCATTAATTGCTACTGTGTTTGTAATTAATTATGTGTTAAAGTAGGTTTTCAAATTGGGTATTGCTTATATTTCATATTCCAAACATATATTGTTTGAATATAAGCTTGCTTTGGTTATTTTGAAATTGGGGTCCTAAACATTCACTAGTGTTTTACACACCAAGTGAGATTTCACATATGATGGTATTTTGTTCATGAAAAACCGCTGAAAACTGTTTGGTGAAAATTCTAAAAAATTCGAGTGTTCCTTTTCGATAGATCAACTAGCAATTGAGAGTCAATCGAATTGGACGGAAAGTTTGTGATTTTTTTTGTTAAATTTTCAACCAATCGAGAATTCCCTTCGATCGATTGAATGTTTCTTTTTGATCGATCGAACAAGAATTCAAGATCGATCGAGTCATCCAGAAACTTCAAAATGGATTTGATGAAGATTTCGATTCGATCGAGAAATAACTTTAATCGATCGAATGAATTGAATTTTGAATTTTCACTAAGTGTTTTCACATTTAAAAGTGCAAGGCTATGTGTGATGAGATTACACATGATTTCTAATTAAAAACCTTTCTTTTCAAATATCTTGTGGGAGAGAGATATAAGGGTTGGATCTCATGGCCTCCATTATTGGTTCATTGTAGTGTGGGTAAGCACCTCATCTTGGTGTACATGCCTCATGATCCCAAAGGAGGGTGTTTCCTTCATAGCACTACAAGATTGAACTTACTCACTTAAAGTAGTGTGAACAAGTACCTCGTCTTGGCGTATGTGCCTCGTGATCCCAAAGGAGGGTGTTTTGTTTCATGGTACTACAAGTTTAAATACTATAAGGGAGATGAAATGTGGCTACACATGATTTTAGATAATGGACACTAGACTAAGTGTAATGTTAACCTCTCAAAGGAGCTATGTCATTATTTACTTAGAGGCCAAAGTTAATACGGCATATTATTAGTGCTTGATAAGAGTTATCATGATAGCACTAATAATGAGAAAAGTTCTCAATCAATCATGATGTTTATAATATACTTGCTACCAAGGAATTATAGACATGGATTGAGTTGTCGTTGCATATTTTATGTTATGATTTTATGAATGTTCCATATCATATGTTTATAAGCTAAATTAATAATGTCCAGTTTACTTATAATATTCATGTTTGTTATTTTCATATTTAAATCATGGCATCTTTTAGCCCACTTGTTGCTATTCTTAATCAAAACAAGCTAACTGGATCCTCTATTTTAACTGGAAAAGAAATTTGGATATTATTCTAACTACTGAAGAGCACAAGTATGTGCTTAGTCAACCTTGTCCTAACTTTCCATCATTAGATGCTCATCTTAAGGAAAAACAGTGATATGATTATTCGTAGAAATCTAATGAGATGGTCAAGTGCTATATCCTAGCATCTATTTCAAATGTTCTACAACATCAAATGCAGAATGTAGAACTATCTTTGGATATAATGCTAAATCTGAAGGAGATGTTTGGTGAGCAAGGATGTTCTACAAGGCAAGAAACTATCATGAAAATTTATAATATCAAAATGGCTAAAGGTACTCCAGTAGGGGAGTATTATGTTAGGATGATCTCTCATCTGAATACATTAGAGTTTTTAGGTGCCGACATTAATGGAGAATCCCAAGCAAATATGATACTCCAATCACTACCAAAATCATTCAAGGAATTCAAACTTAATTATAATATGAACAAAAAGATTTATACATTGTCTGTATTAATGAATGAGTTGGTGGCAGCAGAAGGCATTCATCTTTCAACCAGTATTGATGCTAATATGGCTGAAGCTTCTACTTCTCAACCTAAGTTGAAAGACAAGGTTAAAAGAAGAAGAAGAAGAAGAAGAAGAAGAAGAAGGACTTCACCAAGCAAAATGGTAAACAAATTGACTTAGGAGTTGCCAACAAGTGAAAGAAAAAGGACTACACCAAAGGAAAGTGTTTCCATTGTGGCGAGAAACATCATTGGAAAAGATATTGTCAAAAATTTAAAGCTGCCAAGAATAAGGGTATGAAAAGTTCATTCCTTCTTGAAAAATGTTTAGTACAAAACCCCGCAGATTCTTGGTATATGGATTCAGGTTGTACTAATCATATCTGCAATTCTTTGAAGGGGTTCTAGGAGACCAAAAAGCTGAATGAGGGAGAACTGTTTCTAACTTTGGCTGATGGGAGTAGAATTCCAATTGCAGCTGTTGGAGTATTTAATTTATGTTTTGGTTCCAGAGTTAATATTGGAAGACCGTTTGTATGTACCTAATGTTCGTAGGAATTTAATTTCTGCAACTTATTTAGGTAAACATAGATATTGTGTTTTCCTGAAAGACAATGTTGTAATAAAGAAGGATAAAGTGTTTATCTGTTCTGGCAATATTATTGATGGTTTTTATATTTTAACTCCTGATAAGCATGAATAATACAATTCTGAATTAGATAATAACTCTCATGTAAAATCATTAAAGAGAAACCTTCTACTAATGATGCATATCTTTGGCACTTGTGTTTGGGTTATATTAATTCAAATTAATCAAAGATGGACTCTTAGAACCATTGTACTTTGATGTATTTCCAGTTTGTGAATCTTGTTTGGAGGGTAAAATGACCAGAAGACCTTTTAATGCAAAATGTAGAAGAGCCCCAGAGTTACTTGAATTAGTTCATACGGATGTATGTGGTCCTATGTCAACCCAAGCAAAAGGAGGTTATGAGTATTTCATCAATTTTACGGATGATTACTCAAGATATAGTTATGTGTACCTAAGGAGATGGAAGTTCGAAACTTTTGAAAAGTTCAAAGAGTTTAAGGCTGAAGCTAAGAATCAGTTAGGTAAAAACATAAAGGCCATTCGATTTGATCAAGGTGGCGAATACTGTCTTGGGGATTTCAAGGATTACTTAACTAAAATGTGATTGTATCCCAATTGACTGCACCTGGAACTCCCCAACAAAATGATGTAGCAGAGAGAAGGAATAGGACTCTTTTAGAAATGGTTAGATCCATGATGAGTTATTCAACTTTACCAATTTCCTTTTGGGGATATGCACTAAAAACTACAATGCATATTTTAAATTTAATTCCATTAAAATCAGTTCCCAACACACCTAAGGAATTATGGAGCGGGCGCAAGCCTAATATTAAATACCTCCACATTTAGGGATGTCCAGTATATGTATTGAAAGGGAAGTTTGATAAGTCAGAAGCAAAAATAGAAGTATGCATGTTTTTAGGGTATTCAAAGGGAACTAAGGGTTATTTGTTCTATAATCATAAAGATAACAAAGTGTTTGTTAGCACCAATGCCAAATTTTTGGAGGATGATTATGTGAATAATTTTAATCCTAGGAGTAAAGTTGTCTTAGGTGAAAGAGATGAACCTATAATTAAACAACCAATGGATGAAACTAGAGATGATGTGGCTATATTAGATATACTAAAAAATTCTACTCATGAGATGACTAGTACACAAGTGCCTCATCATAGTAGGAGAATTGTTCGGCCACTTATAAGATTATAGGTCTGGGAGAAACTTATGAAGCTATTTCAGAAGAAGTCAAATCTGATCCTTACACTTATGAAGAGGCAATGAAAGATATAGATGCACATCATTGGGTCAAAGCTATGAAATCTGAATTGGATTCTATGTATTCCAATCAAATTTGGGATCTTGTAAAGGGGCCTAATGGCATTAACTTTATTGATTGCAAATGGGTTTACAAGAGGAAGAGAGAGATAGACAGAAGTGTTGAAACCTTTAAAGCAAGACTAACGTCAAAAGAGTATACACAAAAAGAAGGTATTAACTATAAGTAAACTTTTTGCCAATAGCCATGCTTAAATCTATTAGAATTCTCTGATCCATTCCTGCTCATTATGATTATGAAATTTGGCAAATGGATTTCAAGACTGCATTTCTCAATGGCAATCTTGAAGAAGAAATCTATATGATACAACCAGAAGGTTTCATAGCAAAGAACCAAAAGCATATGATATGCAAATTGAAAAGGTCCATTTATGGACTTAAGAAGGCATCTAGACTGTGGAACATCAGATTTGATCAAGTAATCAAGTCTTTTGGTTTTGAACAAAATCTTGATGAACCATGTGTATACAAAAAATATCGAGACAAAGTAATAATGTTCCTAGTACTTTATGTTGCTAATATTCTACTCATTAGAAATGATGTAGGGGTAATGTCATCGGTAAAGATTTGGTTCTTAAACCAATTTTATATGGAAGACTTGTATGAAGCTAACTTTATTCTAGGGATCAAGCTTTGGCGAGATCAAAAGAATAAAATGTTAGGTTTGTCACAAGCTGGATATATAGAAAAGGTTCTAGAACGGCTTAGCATGCAAAACTCCAAGAAATGATTACTGTCTTTTAGACATGGAGTTCCTCTGTCTGATGATCATAGGCTTAAGACTCTTAAGGAAGAAAATATGATGAAACAAGTTCCCTATGCTTTTGTAGTGGGAAGTCGTATGTATGCCATGCTATGTACTAGGCCAGATATCTGTTATTCAGCTAGTATGGTCAGCCGATATCAATCAAATCCAGGACTTAAACATTGGTAAGCTGTAAAGCATATTCTCAAGTATCTAAGGAGAACGAGAGATTATCACACCCACCATTTCAACTCACCTTAACCAAAAACCCATAGCTTTGCCTTCACTACTAATTATGCTTTCCCATTTAACCAAAATCCATAAGCAACCACAAAAAAAAACTCATCCTTCCCAATTCAAAACATGAATCCCATAAAGGTATGAGTTGGTCGTTGCCTTTTCACCACCACCTCCATTGTCAGGAGCTTGGTAAAGACAACTCACAAATCCTTATGCCCTTAAGTTGCCAGGCGTTTTATTCGCTCAAAGGAGAATAAAAAATTCTAGATCCTCTAAAAACCCAATTGGTTGCTGTCATAGGTTTACATTGAGCTAGTAGAGAGAGAAAAAGGTGCTAGGGTATAGAGGAAAACAAGCAATAAAATATTCCATAACCTAAGCTACAATGCTAGTTAATTTTGAATGAGCACCGCATGCATTATGGTTAGTATCTTGCTAGCCACCACCACCACAAGATTCACCACCACCAAACATAGCATATACTCACCACCACTACCACGGCGAGATTGACCTCCGCCATGGTCTGTGAGCATCGCACCACCTAGAGGACTTTTGGCACTAGACCGAAGAGAGAGACTGAGAGTTTGGGGTTGGAAAGAATAACCACCATTCACGGTGGTGGTGACAGAGAGAAAGCAACAAAATCAAAGAAGAGAGAGAGGAGTGGTGGTGTTGATGGAGAGAGAAAAGAACAGAGAGAGAGAGAGAAAGAGAGACATTAAAAAATTATTTTCAAAAAATAGAAACTTCCTATAGTAACGTCTTACATGTAGCTTGATTGTAAAAGAAATTAAAATTGGAAGCCCAAATAATGCATTCCTTTTGTGCTTTGATGCTAAAATAAAGCATATTATGAGTTTTACAACTCTGCATACCAATCCTCTAACACTCTTAATATGATTAAATATTCATCTCCTAACACTGAACTACATCACATTATACATTTGTTTTGGGGGAAAAAATACTGAACTATATGAAGGGTGCCTTTTATTTCAAGACTTGAGAACAATGATCTTTTATATCATGAACACAAAGCATTTTGGGTCACGTATGTTCAAATCAATATACTTTTTTAAGTAAACTACGCTAAACTTCCTCGAGGTTTAGGAAATTGCAGAAACCCCCTCCTACCCGTGGTTATTATTTATATTTGGGTAAATTGCAAATTACCCTTGAAGTTTGGGGTTAACTGGATTATACACCCCAAAGATTTGAAAACTTGATTTTACACCCTGAAGTTTGGTTCCGTTAGCAATTCACCTCTCATGGTTAATTTATACTGTTAAGTGACACATCATTATGTTGATATGTTTTATTTTTGACAAATCAACCTCAAAACTATGTCGTTTTAGTGATAATCAAGAAAAGAGCTGGTATGTCTCAAAACTACGAAGTTTCAAAGGCAAAACTAAAAACAAAAACCTCCCCCTAAACGACACAGTTTGAACCTAAATCCTAAAATCTAAAAACAAAACCTCACATGACAAAAAACTCAGTTCCCACAAACTAAAACCTCATGAGTCACAAACCAATCATACCAGCAGCACTGGTGGAGAAGGCTCCAACAGTGGTGAACCTAGATCCAAATCTCTCTTGCTCCGTTTCACGTGTGAAAAACTTGAAATTTTTTTTTTTTTTTTTTTTTATATTACTCAATTTCTTGGCTATGAAACCGAGCCTAAGCTTGTCAAGCACATGGTGCTTAAATTGTATTCTCTTTTATTTAGTATAAATAATTACTATGACTACGACATATCAGGCTTGATCCAATTTGTTCCATAGGTAAAAGTCCCAACTTGGATTAATGATATGGAAGACAATGAGTATGTCAGTGTTGGTGCTTGATTCGGCCCTACCTTGGAATCAAAGGAAAAGTGTGACAATCATACTAAAGTTGTTCTGGCCGACCCTCCTGATTGTTGTAGCACACCCAAAAATAATGTATTCTCAGTTGAACTATCCATATCATGTTCCACCATTTCATTCTATGGAGATTTACATGCAGAGATTCACTGCTTAGTCTAGGTTTGAGACTAGGTTCACATGTGAAACAGAGCAAGAGAGGTTTGTGTCTTGGTTCACCACCATTGGAGCCTTCTCCGCCGGTGCTGCTGGGATGATTGGTTTGTGACTTGTGAAATTTTAGTTTGTGGTAATTGAGTTTTTTGTCATCTGAGGTTTTGTTTTCAAATTTTGAAATTTTGGCTGAAACTGTCGTTTAGAAGGGGGGGGGGGGTTTGTTTTAAGTTTAGCCTTGAAACTACTTAGTTTTGATGCATGTCAACATTATGATGTGTCAAAAATAAATCATATTAGCATGATAATGTGTCACTTAACAGCAAAAATTATCTGTGGGAGTAAATTACTAATAAAACCAAACTTCAAGAGGTAAAATCAAGCTTTCGAAATTTTGATTTGTAAAATTCAATCAATCCAAACTTCAGGAGTGTAATTTACAATTTACCCTTTATATTTTAGTTTTTTATAAAAAAAAAAACAATCTCGTATAACCAATCTAGTTAGTAGACATTATTTTGAAATTATTCTAGATGAGAATTTAGTTGACAAATATGTATTTCAAATTCATTTGTAATAAACATAGACGATCATAACTTCATGTGGGATTATTTGTTCATTAATCAAAATCTTAAGGGGTGGAATGTCATTTTTTAAAATAAGAGGGAGTTTTTTATATTTCCCCAAGCCTCAAGGAAGCTTATTGTAATTTATGGTATTTTCATGGGGTGGAGGTGTGGGGGGTATGTTCAAGAAACAACGAGCATAGGTTCAGTAAGTAACTAGAGATATTTGCTAGTTTCTAATATGTTTATTTTCTAGAAAGGCCATAAAAAAACATTTACCATTATATAAGTAGAAGGCATTAGTAACAGGCGTATTACAATCATAGCACTGCATATCCATACAACATCAACATGCAAAACTTAGATGCCATCTGGTCTCATCAGTTGATATTCTATGCATACCCAGTCATTCCAACAGCTGAGCTTGCACGATTTGTTTTGCGAGCCACCTGAGTAGTTGCCTTGGTGAAGTACATGTAGTAATACACATTGAGAATCATTGTTGCAACCACAAATACAGCACCAGCAATAAAGACACCTTTCCTCAATGTTTCACATGAGAAGTTTTGAGCATAAATCATAGACCGATACTTGGTGTGGTAAGCATTCCTCGTTGCACCAGCAATTAAACATGCTTCCGCAACCAGAAAAGTCACCCTGCAGATGCATAAAATGAAAATTAGCCCATCTTTGTAATCAATATATTATGTTTGCCAGAAATTTATTCTATAGAGGGGTACAGAAGAGTCAAAATATCCCATAGAGAGAGAGAGAGAGAGAAAGAGACGCCAACCATAAAGCTCTTTCACATGACATAATGATATGGAATTTCTATACCCTGACAAGGCACGTGGTGAATTGCAAAGGTCATCAGTTTCAAAAATTAGAAATGAAACTCGTCCAACAAGAAAATGCATGGGCACAGGCGCACGCGCGCACACATATATATTTATATATATAGTTAATAGTATGAATAAAGCACACTTCCCAGAATAAGAGAGCAAGTACTTATGATAACATTCCATGATTTAAGAGCGCACACCACCAAATGGAGGTGGAAGGGGGTGTCACAGAAACAGACAGACAGATATAAATCAGCAAAAATTTATCAAGACATCAAATGCAGTGATCAAACAATACAAAAGAGGCAAATAGATGATGCGCAGTGTAAATTAGTACTGCTTGTGATGAATGGTCTATATTGATTGTTAATACAACAATGTTGTTAAATGGTGAAGAAAATGTAACTAGGTCAACCAGAATTCTCACCATGATGAGACAAAATAAATGATAGACCAGGCTCGACTCCCACCAGGAGCTAAAGGTATCCCAAAACACATGCACTTTGTCACACCCATAAGTAGAGATTCGCCAGAAAGAAGGAACAAGAAAGCACCAACTCCATATCCAGTTGCAACGTCTGAGTTGTAAACACAGTAACTTTCGTTCGTTCGAGGATCTACTTCTATATGGCCCTGTTGTGAAGAAAGATAATTGCCTGAATGCTATATCTGAGCTTAATGAAAAGCATGCATGATTATCCACAAGCATAAAAAATCAGCACATGATTCCCACTAATGTCAAACAAAAGCATAGTTTGTGATTTTAAATATGAGGGAAAGTTCCCTTTTCTTTTCTTTTTTTTCCATTTGTTGTTTTATTTTATTAAGTACAGCAGGTTACATGTGATCCCTCACTGTGAGGGAAACATAGGGATTCAAAAAACAGAAAAGGATAAATATAAACATTAATATTTATCTTTTCCAATAGTTTGTGCCTGTACATTGCTAAACTGCAAGGGAGTTGTAGGTAATCACTGAACCGTACGAGTATGACATGTTGCAATGAGTAAGATCATAAGGCAGCTTTACTTTGTTGCTAGTCTATAGAGCATGTAGAAATGCCAGAATGCTTCCATTCTTGACTTACAAATCCTCAAAAAGATAATCATCAAAGAAATGCCCATTTCTGTCCTTTATTTTTACTGAATAAATATTTTTACTAATAACTCTGTATACAGTACATATTTTACACCTGTAATAACTAATAAGCATTATATACTGCCACTAATTGCAAAGTCTCTTTAACAGTTTGATGATGCTATGTCACCATTTGATACATACTTCTATCAATCACTAGGAAGGAAGCAAGCAATGTATGTGTAGGCCATTAATAGAAGATGATAATTATAAGCGCTCCATCTACATCTTGAATAAATATGTGAAATTAGAAAGAAGACAATGAAATAAAGTAGAGAGAGAGAGAGAGAGAGAGAGAGAGAAGGAATTAAAGTGATTCGGCCTAATAGCCTACGTCAACAACAAAAAGCCCTTGATTGCTATATCTTTACAATTAAGCTCTATATATGTCACAATGAACCCCTAGTAGGATATTTACAGTAGCCTAAATCCTAGACTAATACATATTACAAGGCTTGCAATACAAGTAGAACTAGGATTTCTTGTACACAACGTAGGAATGGACTTGAGCCTTGACTAGGATTGTGCCTTGGTAGTTAAACTCAAGATTTGGAGACAACTTGATTTTGGAGGAAGAAAAGAATAAGACAGACCTTGAAGAAAAGCATGACTACGTGGACCAAATAAACTCCAGATTACACACCAAAATGTGACCAAACATACAATGATTGAGGCTTGAATGATGAGTACAACACATATTATACTGGTGGAGGACATTTATCAAAGGCGTGGTTTGAAATACCCAGCTCGACAATGATAAAGATGAGTGGCCGTAAATAAAGCCAATAAAGGCTGTCGATCATAGGTGTAGTCTAAGTAACATGGCATGAATATGATAAAGACACATGACCACAAAGAAACCCAATAAAGGAGGCTATCGATTAGAATGGTGCGTGACACTCAACCAAGATGGCTGAAGATGCATGATTATAAGAAAGTTGAAATTGCTGAGATCATCTTGAGAGACAATATCATATCTGAGAAAGTCGCGTATGAGGTGTCCAGCTGTTGTCCACAAGAAGGAAAAAATTGAGGTGATCCTGCAAAGTGGCTGGAAAAGATAGTGAAAGATAAAAACTTGATCTTGCAATTTGAAGATATAAACTAATAGAGGCCACAAAATCCTGACATTGATAATGATAACACATGGTCTATAGATATTATAAAGATTTAGAGGAACCATTGGTCTTGCACTGTTCACAGCAAATGAAAATGTAAAAACCCAACACATAGTAGTAAAGGCTACTCCAAATTACAAGTTGGGCATATGAAGTTGGTTGCCCTGCATAAGATGAGTGACAGACTAGAGCCCAACAATAATTAATGAGGTACACTGGTATGTCCTAGTCGCCAAATGGGGAATGATGATTTGGATGGCTTCTGACTTCAGTTGTATTAACTATTTAACAAGCAAGTTTCCAATATCATGGCCCACCTATCTGACCATGCTAGCCACTGAAACAAGGGAGTGAAATTTCTAACACAAGTTCTGCCCCTTGGCCCTTAATGAGTGAAAGTGATGGTGGAGGATCAAAAGAGCTGTGTAGAAAGAAACAAACTTTCCATAGAAAGATGCAATGGTGTGGCGAGCTTCCTGGTGCGAAGATTGTAACAGGCTAAAGGCACACAGAGAGAAAACACTGTGGAACCCGCGGAGGAGGATATTCGTTATGTGCTTGAGCTTGTTGCCCATCAACTTGAAGAGCTTCTTGAAGACCGTAGTGGTCTCATATTCTTGCCAAGAGCTTCTCAAAGACACCGATATGACTAGTCCATATTTTGGCAACGCAATGGACCAAATCAGAAGACTTTTCTAGACCAAGAATTGTGATCCAAAAGTTTAATTTTTTTTACAATATAGGTATTTCTTTATAAATATTTAAAGGTTATATGAAAAATAAATAGAAGTTGCCCCCCGCTTGCAATAGAATGAAATAATTAGACAGTAAGTTTTGTGAGTAAATAGTGGAACCCCTAATTTTAGCTCAATTTCAAACCCTATTAATGCGTTTAAATCATTCAACATTGATAATGTATGCTATTTGGTTGAAATTTTCCATTCTCAAGATTTTATCAAGAAAAAAAAAAGAAAAAAAAGCTCATATGAGACTTCAGTTATAATATGATTTTGATTTGTCAAACATGGATGAAATGTTGCGAACAATTTATATATTAAAAAGGATATTATGTATAATTTTGTTATAAAAATAATAATTGATGTAGTTTATTACATTAAGTATTATTGTCAAGCATGACTTTGATGGAAGATACTACATTCGTTTTTTTTTTTTTTTTTTTTTTCTTTCTTTTTGGTTCTTTATGTATTTTTTTTTTAATAAATAACAGAATTGTATTAAACTAAACAAAACAAAACAAAAGCCTAGGTACACCGGGGGTGAACATGGAAAACAATACATCAAACACATAAATTACAAAGATCAAGCATTTCTAAAAAATTAGAACAAGGGAAAAGATTAAAGGAAGAACTCCACTCTAGCAAGGTATGAAGAAGAAGAGATTTAAGATCTGAAAAAGACCATTCCTTCTCTTCAAAACATCTTGAGTTCTGTTCTCACCAAATACACCATAGGACACAATGCGGGACAGCCCTCCATAAATCAATGCTCTGATGCCCACCGAAGGAACCTTGCCAACTCGAAAATAAATCAGAGACACCAAGTGGCATAATCCATTAAAGACCAAATAGAGCCCACACCATAGACCATAATTCATATGCAATAGGACAATGAAGAAGAAGATGGTTCACCGATTCCCCACTCTTTTTACACATATAGCACCAATCTACAACTGTGACACCCTTATACCATAAATTTTCAATAGTCAAAATCTTACCTAATGAGGTAGTCCACAAGAAGAAAGCAACCCTAAGAGGGACCTTTGAACGCCACATAGGTTTCCAAGGGAAGGAAAAGTCAAGAGTAGAGGAAAGGGAGAGATAGAACTCACTCACTTTAAAATTCTTATTCCTAGTTGGTTTCCAACATAGTTTGTCCTAACCTTCACCATTAAGGGGCATTGAATTGATAAGATCTAGAAAAGTGTAAAAATGCTTTGTTTCCCAATCTTGGGGAGCTCTAGAAAAGAGAAGCTCCCAGTGAGGCCTCTGGTTAGGAAAGTGCATAACATCAGCAATAGAAGACTCCTTATTACAACTAATATCATAGAGTTCCGAAAAAGCCTCCTGGAGAGTACAGCTCCCACACCACACATGATGCCAAAATTTAATTCTATCACCAACACCAACCTTGAATTGAATGGATTTTGAAAAGACTGGCCAGCCTCATCTCATGGTTCTTCAAAGACTAACACCATAAGGATTAGAGACTTCTTTTGTATACCAACCTCCCCAATCATTCCCACATGTAAACTCAATAACTCGCCTCCAGAGATAGGTAGTCTCTCTTCCATATCTCCACAACCATTTCCCCAACAAAGCTTGATTGAAGGCTCTCAAATTTCTAATACCCAAACCGCCAGAATGCAAGGGAGAACAAACCTGGGCCCATTTTACTAGTCGGAATTTAGGAGAATCATCTATCCCACCCCATAGAAAATTCCTTTGAGAGCTCCTGGGCCCATTTTACTAGTCGGAATTTAGGAGAATCATCTATCCCACCCCATAGAAAATTTCTTTGAAGCCTCTCAATACGAATAGCAATATCCACAGGAATAGGGAAGAGAGATAGGAAATAAGGTGGCAAACTTGAGAGAGTGCTTTTGATTAAGGTAGTCTTACCACCTTTTGATAAGTATAGTCGCTTCCAACTCGTAAATCTTCGCTCCATTCTTTCTAGGATAGAGTTCCAAATTGCCCTGTCCTTGAATTTAGCACCTAAAGGCAGACCCAAGTAAGTCATTGGCAAAGATGACTGTCTACAACCCAGCAATGCCACAAGCTCCCCCATATTAGTCACCTCTCCAACTAGAACTAATTCTGACTTAGCCAGGTTAATGTGCAACCCTGACACCGCCTCAAAAGAGGCTAAAATCTCCCGCAAACAATCAATCTGACTTGCTGAGGCATCACAGAAAATTGAAGTGTCATCCACAAAGAGTAGATGGGTCACCATGAGGGGGGTATTAGACCTGGTACCAACAGTGGAACCCGATATGTGCGCAGCCAGAACCGCACCATCCAACAAACAGCTTAATACCTCCATAACAAAAGCAAATAGGAGCGGAGAGAGAGGATCTCCTTGGCGTAGCCCCCTAGAGCTCCCAAAGAAATCCTTAGGGGAACCATTTATCAAAATAAAAAATCTCACTGTGGAGATACAAAACAGAATCCACTTTCTCCATTTCTCAAAGAATCCACAACGCTTCAACATATATATTAGAAAATCTCAGCTGACATGATCAAAAGCTCTCTCCACATCTTACTTACATAAAACCCCAGGTATCCTTGCCTTGAGCCTACTATCCAAACATTCATTAGCAATTAAGTCAGAATCTAGGATTTGTCTATCCAAAACAAAAGCATTTTGAGACAGAGATAATTCCAGTAATCACCCTTCTCAGCCTATTAGCTAGCAACTTGAAAATGACTTTATAAATACTGCCCACTAGACTAATAGGTCTAAAGTCTCTCACACTGACAGCATCTACTTTCTTAGGAATGAGAGCAATGAAAGTTGCATTAAGGCTTTTCTCAAAGACAGCTTGTGAATGGAAGTTTGCAAGAACCTCCATAATATCAAGTTTTAAATAGTCCCAACAAGCCTTAAAGAAAGCCATTGAGAAACCATCGGGTCCCGAAGATTTGTCGCCATTAAAACCTTGGATGACACCATATACCTCCTCTTCCTCAAATGGTCTATCTAACCAAGTAGCTTCCTCCTCAGAAATCATAGAGAATTCCACTTCATCTAGCATAGGTCTTTGGCCCTCATCCTCTGAGTACAATTGCTTGTAGAAATGAGAGATGCAAGCTGATATTGTATTTGGATCCGATGTCAATTCACTTTCCACCAAAAGATTGTCTATAGAATTAAATCTTCGGTGGGAGTTTGCTGTTCTATGAAAGAACTTAGTGTTTCTATCCCCCTCTCGAATCCAAAGGGCCCTACATTTTTGCCTCTAACATATTTCAACCATAAGGGTTACCTTTTCAAGATCAATGCGAAGCCGATCTTTTTACAAAGTCTCATCATACGATAAAGGATGACTATCTTCCAGCAAGTCAAGCACTTCCAAGGTTCTTCCATAACTTATTCATCTTATCCTCCACATTGGCAAATTCTTCTACATTCCATTTCTTTAAATCTAGTTTCAAAGCTTTCAATTTGCTTGCAAATCAAAAGCTAGGGGAACCTTGAAAATGATAGGACTCCCACCAAGTTCTCACTTCCTCCACAACACCCTCTGCCTTTAACCACATTCTCGAAACGAAAAGGGCGGCGGCCTCTATGAAAATTTTCCCCTTCTAAAAGTACTGGAAAGTGATCTGAAAGTAATCTATGCAATCTTTTTTGACGAATATTAGGAAAGTGCTCTTCCAAATCAAAAGAGCGAAGAAACCTGTCAAGCCTAGACCGCGAAGCCACTGCTTTAGAATTGGACCAAGTGAAAGTACCACCCTCTAATGGTAAATCAATAAGATTGTGATCAAAAATGAAATTTGAAAAATCAAGCATGGCTAATGAGAAAGAGTCTACACCAAGTCGCTCCGAAGGAAATCGCACTACATATACACCAACTACGAATTCCAGCCAGCTCTTCCCAAAGCAGTCGCCTGTCACGATCAGAGTTTGGTCCATATAAACCAATGAAAGCCCATACAAAATGATCTACCACATTCTTAAATTTGCATGAGACAGAAAACCTTCCCACTGCTTCGTCAATTTTCCACCATCCTTCTATCCCACATCACCAAAACATCCCCCCCCCCCCCCGCGGGAGCACCTATAGAACCCAAATAAAGCCAATCCGTTGACAACCCCACAAGCTCCGAATCTCTCTCCTTGTTATCAATTCCATTTTTGTTTCTAGAAGACAACTAATGTCTGCACCCCAACCTCTGATCATATTCCGAATTTGAAGTCTTTTTTCACAATCATTCAGCCCCCTAACATTCCAGGAGATAATTTTCAGGTTCATTTAGGCACCACAAAATCCTGTTCCCCACTGGCATTTCCTACCAAATCAGAATTATTCTCAAAGTTCCAAGAGTTTAGCAGACTTTTCAACTCCCAATGCCCTTTAGAACTTGTCTTAAGCTCTCTCATCTGAGATCATATTACCTGTATTTTAGCTTTCTTCCTAGCCTCCAAGGCTAAAAAAATCCTAGTAATTTCTGCTTCAAAGCCTTCCAAGGAAGTACCCACAGATTTCCCAAAGGCTTTAATTCATTTCTCAACCCAAGGTGATAATTGGGTGGAAGAATCTGCCACTTCTGCAAGTGGAGCAACTGGGTTAGCCATGGCCAAAGGTTGAACAACCTGGTTCTTTAAAGTTTTCCCAATTTACAAGATCCCCATCAGAGTCCCCCAATTCACAATCTGACCCTGATACAACGAAAACATTATCCAAAGCACCATCACAATCTGCCTAACTAACAATATACCCTTCGTCCTTGAAAGTGTTGTTACCCTATCCCACAGCTCCCTCGAGATCAGAAAAATCCAACATGCTCCTAGGTGAGTGGTAAAGTGAGAGGAATAGCAATTTGCCTCCCTCCACGAAGCTCTAAGACCCATTTCTCTGAATTACCCTAGGTGTGGTCCAAATCCTCAACGAAATTCTTAATGGAGAGGGGAGGCTCAACATGACAATCCTCAGCAGTAACTAGCACCGAAGCAACAGGCGAATTGGACGGCATAGCACTGGTCACTACAGTAGTGCTCGATTGAGAATTGCCATTGGTCAACGGTGTAGGATTGATGCCCGACACAGACCCAAATACTAAAGAATCAGCCCGTGGTGGAGAAGAACTGCTGCAGTTGGAGGTGGGGCTGTTCTTCACTTGGGAAGTGGTGCTGTTAATGATGGTAGTCATCGATGGAGGAGTGGGACAGTTCTTCATTGGAGGCGAGAGGACGATGTTGGACAACGGAAGGGAAGTGGCATCCTTGATGATGGTGGATGTCGGAGACATATCAGCATCGTTACTAGTGGTGCTCCTCGGTGGGTTAAGTGCCGTTGGTGGTGATGATAGATGGAGGATGCATGAAGGGGGAGATGAGCTTCATCGGCATCATGTCGGTGGTCTGATGAGAGTGGGTGGCTTTTGGATTAGAACTAACGAGTTGCTGTTAGACGGGTTGGGCTTTAGGATCAGGTTTGGGAGCCCAGTTATAGGTGTATATGTTACGGCCCTTGAAATTGTTGGGCCTCATTCCATGGCTAATATGATTGGAGCCCACATCTTTAATAAAAGAAGAAACTATAGCCCACTGCCCCTCTTTCCCACGCTCCACACGTAAAGAGATCTCTAGAGTCAGCAAATCTCTTTTGGCAATCACATCAATATTAGACACAATATCTACCCCAAATTGTGCCGTATCTTTCCCAGAAAAACTCTTGCCTTTATCACGATATGGGTTACTAGGAATTGAAGATTTCAAATTTTGAAAGACCGTACTTTTGTCCTTGCCTTTAGCTGTTGCACCGCCGTGATTATGAGGTCTACCAACCGCCACTGCCGCATCAGCCTTTGGTGCACTCAAGGAAACTTGGTTTTAAAATTTTCCTCAGGTTCAGGCCAAAGCCGTGCCAGCCACTACCCAACCTTCCCTCAGGTATCACTATGTTACCCTTCCATCAACCATGAAGAAGTTTAGAAACCATTAAAAACGTGCCATGGGCATTGGACCCCAGTTGAAGGATGAAAACCATGTCACTCTCTCTCATCGTTCTTGCATAGTGACCAGGTGATCGCTTTAAAATTAATTCCTCCAAGTGGAACAAAAATCGATTTGCACTCTCCTTCCTAGAGATGGTCATACCCATTGGGTAATGAATATTCAACCCGACCCAATCCAAATGTTCCGGGTAATAGCCGGTTCTTCATGGGTAGAGCTTAACCGGGTAGGGTATGGATATTACTCGAATTTTTCGAGTAGGGTATGGATATTATCCAAACCCGACCCGTTTAAAAAAAAAAAAAACTAAATCTCTCTCACCGTCACTACACTCTCTCTGGCATTAAGATTAGAAGGGTTGTAATGGACAATCTCAGTGGCGAGATGAGAGGCCATCGCCTTGAGCATTTCCCATCAAATCCTCGAGCAATTCAAACTTCTGGGCAACCTCGGCCATGTCTGAAGCTCGAACTTGGTAACCCAACATAGCTAAGAGCTTGTCCATGCCACCATCTTGTTGTAGTTCCTCTTCCCAACACATCTTGGCTCTTCCAGTACTTGAGCTGCCAATCACGGATGAGTCAGGCAAGGGTTGGAGATCTCGCTAATCAAAACCCTCGTCAATCTCGCCGACCTTGAAATCCGTCGACATCGCTCCATTCTCGCCGACCTCGAAATCATGGAAAAGATGAGAGAGGGTTGTAGGAGGAAGAGAAAGGGTTGAAGAGGAAGAAGAGGGAGAGAGAGAGAAGGGCAATCACTGTAATTTTGACGAAAGCCGGGGTTTTAACCACATCGTTAAGCCTTGTCGTCGTCGTCATGACTCAACTTCCCTTTATCACTTTGTTTGTTTCTTGAGAAACTGTGGGAAAAAAAAAACAGATATGAATAGAAACGGTGCGGTAGTGAAGAGAGAGAGTGAGAATTTAAGGATAAAAAGACAAAAATGGAATTGATGAAGAAGATGCTGAATTTGGATTTATATTTAAAAAAAAAAAAAGTTTCGGGTTTCAGGTAGGGTATGGATATCCATGGATAATATATTCGGGTAAGATTCAAGTATGGGTACAAATGGGTATTGATATTCGGGTATCTATAGACAAACTTTTCGGGTAAGGTATGGGTATACCCGATCCAAACCCTACCCATGGCCATCCCTACTCCTTCCCCATAAAAACAGGGCGCATTGAGGTATGGCCTCTCTCATAGATCCATAATAAGAAATAAGAACCCCCTTCCTCAACAGAAAACTCAAACATTTTGGATTCAATGAAGAAAAATGTGGAACCACCCATTGCGAATAGGAAGAAAGCAGCAGCTACCAAACTAGGAAGAAAGCACGAAATCTAAAGCAGCAGCAATCAAACTATGAAGAAAGTACAAAATCTATGGTTAATTCAAGGTAGCCAGGTCTTTTTTCCATTGCAGGAATATAAAAAAGAATACACTTGAGGATCAGGAGAATAAAGAAAAAATTGCAACAAAGTTTGATGTCCTTATATTGTAGAAGTTAGAATGAATCTCTATATCTGCCTAAATGAAGAGCCTAAACGAAGTAATGAATAGACTTTGCATTCATTAACAAACTTTTAAGCAGCTAATGTCAGTACGATGACAGCAATGAAACTCCAATTGAGAACCAAAATGACTTTAAATTTAATAGAAAGCAAGCTAGGCAGTGAAAAGTTACTCATCCAAAAGAGAATCATAGACCAATCCGTAAAATATACAATATAAATAATAATAAAAAATTAAAAAAATGTACTTTTTCCCTACCCAGCAAAGCAATAGTAGAATTCCTAAAGAAAAAAATGAGACACAAAACCCTACTGCAGGAATAAAACATTAAAAAAAATTAAAAAACAAAACAAAAACAATAAACTTATAGATCTCAATCATCCATGTAAAAAAATCTCAGAAACCCAATAACCCATTAATTAAACAAACATCAAAGGCCCAAGAGAAGGGAAAAAAACAATTAATTTAGAGAGAAAAGTAGCAATGAGAAGAACCCCAACTGGAATCACATCTGAAAAAGTGAAAAACTTTGAAAGTGAGAGTTAAAAGAAGATACTTACAACGCTTCTTCGTCTCTCAGCAGCAATGGAGAAGCCAAAGGCCACTAAGCTTAGAACAACCACCAAAACGTGCACCAGGGTCGAGCCCTTCCCTTCTCCCATCCCTTCTTCCAAACTAGAACTAGATAGAGAGCACAATCTCAAGAGAGAGAGTTTAAGCAAGTGAGCTAGTACTGATTTACTGAAGGGGTTTTGAGAGAGAACAGTCAGAACTTTACTAAACTTTTTGTACGTAGTGGAGTCGAAAGCAGTGAAAGGTTGTGTTGAAGAGGAAAAAAGTGGAATCTTAGACCAACTCGCTGAGACAGAGCGTTGTACACAGGCGTAGAGATATATAGTCATACAGATACAGCGGTATGGAAGTGTTGGACACGCAGAAAGAGAAGCGTGAGTGTTTTAGCATGAACACACGACGAGACTGGTTAAAAGAGGTCGTTGGCTACTATGAAATCATTCCTTTGAGGGTCTCTCTGATGATGTATCAAAATTCAAAATAGAGAGCTATTTTCATGAACCAAAACAAATGATCGGGTATAAAATTTTAAAACGGGGATACAATTTTGGTCTTATTTTTATTTTAGTTTCTACGTTTTTATTTTATTATTTTTAGTCTTTAAAATAAAAAATGAGTTCCATTTTGATCTTTATTATGACTCACTTAACATAAATATCTTATGCGACAAACAGAGTGCACTGTTAACATAGTAAATATTGATGTATCCATCAAAATAATATTAAAAAGTACCACGTGATGAATAAAATAATATTAAAAATACCACATCAGCATCTAAATTTTTTTAAAAATAATTTTATTAATTTTGACTAAATAAAAAAACAACAGAATTAAAATTTAAAAAATACGTTGATGAAACAAGAGCTTCATCAGGTGAAAAAAGATGAGTCTAGACGGAATCAAACCTGTATTTCCTCTTTAGAGCAGTGAATGGGCTGGCAGAGAGATCTGAAGATGTGGCCACCGGTGTGGTGCCTGCCAAAACACTTCCGATGCTTAAGTTAGTTTTCTGGAAATTATGCTTAGAATGATAAAGAATGGATGTGTTACGGTGTGTTTTTCTTACCTCCTGGCTGGAGTTTTTGGAGGGTTTATATATCCCTCTTTGGCCTTCTAGCCGTTATAGTATTTACTGCAGTTTTAATGCTGTCTTAAGTAACGCCTTCCACTTAATGGCAAGACTTCAATTCTTCTTCAACGGGACGCACAGCTGTTTTATACAGCCTGGGGTATTATTGATGATATTAAACGTTCCTGCCGCTTTCGCCCGTTCCTGCACCTCCTATCGTCAGTACAGGCTATCTTCGTCTCTCATAATTTGTTCGTTTGTAATACTTTCGTCGTCAGCATTCATTTCGTCAGTCCTATCAACTGCCCCCCGGGTTCCTTGATCGTCATGACGTGTCGCGACGATCATGGAAGGTGAAAAGTTGGCAGGTGACTCTTGGAGTTTCGTGCCGCATTAAATGCATGGTGGTGGCGCCGTACTGATCGTGGCCACGTGGCATGCTTCAGTTGGTGAAATTAATGCCCCCATCATTTGGCCTTTCGTTTTTCCCGCGGTGTCTCTTCAGTTTCTGTGCTCTTTTGGTTTTTAACTTCCCTTCTTTGCTTTCTTTTAAAAGTATTTTTATTGCTCTGGGTTTTTCTTCTCCTTTGGTCTTTGCACTTTTTTCCGGAGACTCTCCTTCTCAAACCGACGCAGCGTGTGGTGGTGCGGTGGCGCTTCTGTTCTCTAAGGTATTTCCTTTCTCAACTTCTGGTTTTGCTTTCCTTTTCTTTTTTTCCGCGATTTGTCTGATTTTTGTTTCCTTTTCTCTCTTTTCTTGTTTATGTATGTGGGGGTTTCTGCTTACATTGTTCTTTTTAGATTTTGATGGTTTGTGGTTTCGAGGTTAGGATAGCTTGTCCTTCAGTTTCTTTCTTATTTGCGCGCTTGGGGGGAATTTTAGGTAGCTCTCCGTGTTCAAAGGGTTTTGTTTGCGAGGGTACTTGCCTAGGGGTTGTATTGACTGATTTGCTATTTTTGCTTCGTCAGTCTGTAGATTGGTATAGGGGTAAGGAAAGGGTGCCAGGAATCATGTCTGATGTTAGATCTAGCGAGTTGGAGACTGGGCTTTCGTCCAGTGACGATCTAGTGGGAGGAGACACAGCCGTTTCAAGTCTTAGAGAAGTTAGGGCTTTTCACGCCCTTGGGGAGGAGTGTGGTCTTGACGCTGAAACACTAGGGAGGTTTAGGGATAGGTTCCAATTTCCAGAACGGGTGAGGCTTCGTTTACCAAGAGTAGATGGCCGGGCCTGTAGCTTTTTCCCGGGGGAGGTCTGTTTCTATGAAGCGGCCTTTTTGTGTGGGTTGAGATTTCCCGTCCATCCCTTTTTGATGAAGATGTTGGATTACTTTGGCATAGCTCCTGGACAGCTTATGCCTAATTCTTGGAGAATAGTGGTGAGTTGTATGGGTATTTGGATGGCAGCTGTAGACGGAGACATGCTCAAAATTGACGAGCTTGTCCATTTGTACCGTCTGAAATCGTCTAGAGAATACGGGTACTATAAACTAGTGCCTTGGGAGAGAAAAAATAGGATTATCAAGGGATTGCCTTCGTCTTTCAAGTACTGGAAGTCCCGATTTTTCTTTGTGTCGGGGGACGAGTTTGAGACCCCCTCGAGTGAGACTTGGGGTGATCTCCCGAGATTACGCCGTCAGTGGGGAAACCCGTCCTTAGGTGCGTCAATATCTATCTCCGTCCGTTAAGTTCTTTCCTGCTCACTGTCGCAATTGATGACGCTTTCATTGTTCGTTTTTTTGCAGTGACGAAACGACCAAAGCTAAAAAGTCGGTACAAGGAGAGAGTACGAAAAGCCATTGAATACGCGCAGACGGTTGAGGATTGGGACGATCTTGTGGATCCCAGAACTCTTGCTTTCTACTGTTTGGGGCCAGAGCCTTCCTCTTTCGTCCTCCGTAACATCGAGATTGAAGAAAAGAAAAATAAGTATTTGGTTCATGAGTAGAGATTGTCCTTCTTCGTCTTTGTTTACATAATCTCCATTTTTTTTTTTTTTTTTTTTGCAGAGATGACTACGAGATTTAACAAAGATTTGTACGCCAAGATTAAATCGAAGAAAAATGAGCCCCTGTCAAATTTGGGGAGGAAAGGAGTTCGAGTGAAAGACTCTTCTGCTTCCCTAGCAGTCCAGGTTACTCCCGTCACTTCTGGAGTGGAGGTGACGAGGACGGTCTCCCCCTCTACGTCGATCGAGGAGCTTCCTACTCCTGTTTCTAAGAGGCCACGTTTAGAGACGGCAAAGGATAAGGTTGCTTCTTTCTCGTCACCTATCTGGGACGATGAAAGTCTGGCGGTTGAGAGGGCACATAGGGCCGTGGCCGCAGACGACCTGAAGGTTCTTACTGGAGTGCCTTTCAATAGTATCGCGAGCCGCCATGTGCAGAAAATTGTTCAGGTAAAACCTTAAGGCGAGGTGGTTTTGGGATTCTTTTTGAAACTTCGCGTGCTGACGGCCTTACTTTTTGTTTCAGGTGTTGGGGGAGAGCTTACACATTACCTCGGAGTATCTAACCCAGGAGGCTAAGGCGGCTTCCCTTGCATCGAGAGTTGAGGTTCTGGAGGCAAAGAACTCCGGTTTGAAGAAAGAATTGATTCAATCAATGGGGGAAGCCAACGAGTTAAAGGAGAAGATGAAGGGTTTGAACGACGACCTGAGGGCCGAGCGTCAGTTGACCCTTGAGAAGGACGAGCAGCTCCTGGCATTTAAGGAGAAACTGAAGACCATAGTGGCTCGGTCCGTCGAGGCGTTCCAGACCACTGACGAGTACAACACCGTTCTGCTCAGTTGGTACTTCAAAGGGTTCAAGCTCCTGAGGAGGTACCTCGTCAAGCACCCTTCGGGAGTGGATCTAGAGAACCTCGACTTCGAGGAGATTGATCAAGAGATGGCTGTGGACGAGGCTGCTCAATCTTCTTCCGCTCAACCTGATACTTCTAGGAATGCCTTAGCCGACGAACCTGCTCCTGATGATGCTACTCCTCCTGCTGATCGCTGAATAAGATTCTCCCGCTTGTTGTCTTTTTTTATTTTTATTTTTTTTTATTTTTAGCTCCACTCTTGAAACAGCTTGTCTTTCTTGAACAATTTTTTGTATAATGGTTTGGCCCAGTGTTTATGGGTCTAAAAACAATGGAATTTGCCTTCGATTTTTGGGCTCTAATTAGATACACTTGTTTCTTTTCTGCATATTCGTGACTTAGTTATTTTCGATGCTTTCTTCTTTACTTGCTTCATTCGTCTATTATATTCTTCAGTAACTGATATCCGTTGAAGCGGAATTTTCAATCTCTTATAGTCGTCAGTAACTTGTTAGTCAATTTTTGAGATTCAATGTCTCTTATAATCGTCAGTAACTTACATCCGTCAAGGCGGAATCTTGTTACTTAGTCGAATTTTGAGATTCAATGTCTCTTATAATTGTCAGTAACTTACATCCGTCAAGGCGGAATCTTGTTACTTAGTCGAATTTTGAGATTCATTGTCTCTTATAATCGTTAGTAACATACATCCGTCAAGGCGGAATCTTGTTACTTAGTCGAATTTTGAGATTCAATGTCTCTTATAATCGTCAGTAACTTACATCCGTCAAGGCGGAATCTTGTTACTTAGTCGAATTTTAAGATTCAATGTCTCTTATAATCGTCAGTAACATACATCCGTCAAGGCGGAATCTTGTTACTTAGTCAAATTTTGAGATCGTTTGAAGTTTTTAATTGAGAAAACCTGCGGACGCAGAAATATTAGCACAAAATATCTTCATTAATTTGAAATGCACTTATTGGTTACATTCATTGGTGGTACTTCTTCAAATGCTCAATATTCCATGGCCTCGGAAGTTTCTGCCCGTTCAAGGTTTCCAGGTGATAGCTCCCTTGTCTAGAGTAGTGAGTGACTCGGTAGGGCCCTTCCCATGTAGGACCTAGCTTCCCCTGTGCTGAATCTCTTGTGGCTGTACTGACCTTGAGTAGGATGAGGTTACCTATTTCGAGTCGTCTAAGCTTCACCCTCTTATTGTAGTATTCTTCCATCTTCCGCTGGTACTTGGTCATTTTGCTGGATGCTTGGTCTCTTACTTCGTCGAGACAGTCAAGATTGACCCTGAGTTGATCGTCGTTACCTTCTTCGTGGAATACCTCGCATCTGAAACTAGTGATTCCTATCTCGACCGGAATCACGGCTTTGGTGCCATAGGTGAGTCTGAAAGGTGTTTCCCCCGTCGGGGTTCTTGCAGTGGTTCTGTAGGCCCACAACATGTTAGGTAGTTCGTCTGGCCATGCGCCCTTCGCGTCGTCCAACTTGGTTTTTATGATATTCAGCAATGTCCAGTTCGTCACCTCTGTTTGTCCATTGGCTTGTGGGTGCCCTAGGGACGAGAACTTGTTCTTGATGCCCAACCCTGCTGAGCAGAAGTCTTTGAAGCCTTGGCTATTAAACTGTCGGCCGTTGTCTGATATTATCGTCATTGGTATCCCGAACCTACACAATATGTTTCTCCACACGAAACTTCGAATCCGTGACTCCGTGATGGTTGCTACTGCTTCTGCCTCTACCCACTTGGTGAAGTAATCAATCGCGACCAATAAGAATTTTACCTGACCTTTGCCTTGTGGTACTGTCTGAGGGTGGTGAACGTTTCCTTTAAATCTTCGAGATGGGACAGCTCCTCCTTGCTCTTGACGAGCATGTCGTCCACGTATACCTCCATATTTCTGCCGATCTAATTTCTGAACATTTTGTTGACTAATCTTTGGTAAGTGGCTCCAACATTCTTCAGCCCGAAGGGCATCACTTTGTAGCAGTAAAGCCCCCTGCTTGTGACGAAGGCGATTTTTTCTTGATCTTCTTCAGCCATCTTGATCTGGTTGTACTCGGAGAACGCGTCCATGAACGTCAGTAGCTTGTTTCCGATCATCGAGTCTACCAGCTGGTCTATCCTTGGGAGGGGGAAACTATCCTTCGGGCACGCCTTATTCAGATCTGTGAAATCCACGCACATTCTCCATGTTCCATTCGCTTTCTTGACCAGGACGACGTTGGCGAGCCACTCCGGATAGTGTACCTCTCGAATAAAACCTGCTGCCAAGAGCTTAGCGACCTCGTCCGTCACTGCCTGGTCCCGTTCTGGAGCAAAGGTTCTGCGTCTCTGGTGGACGGGTTTCCTTTCCGGGTTCACCCTTAGCTCATGCTGGATAACTTCTAGGGATATGCCTGGCATATCTTCGTGGCTCCATGCGAAAACATCTAAGTTTTCCCTGAGTAAGTTGACGAGTTTGGCCTTCATCTCAGGGCTTAGCATTTTTCCCACTTTCGTTGTTTTGGTTGTTTCTTCGACGGCCAATTCCACTGTCTCTAGTGCTTCTTCCCCCTCTTCTTCCTTTTTTTCTTCCTTTTCTTCTATGGTCCACGTGTGGTTTTCCCGGGCAGCTAATACTGCCTGATAGCACTCTCGTGCTAAAACTTGATCTCCTCTTACCTCGCCAACTCCCTCGTCTGTTGGGAACTTCACTTTTAAACAATAAGTGGACATCGCTGCCCTCCATTTATTGAGCGTTGGTCTTCCTACAATAGCGTTATAGGATGAAGGGCAATCGACCACTAAGAAATCTAGTTGACGGGTCAACTGTCTTGGGTAGGTCCCGATTGTAACCGTAAGCGTCACTATGCCCTTTGGATACATCCGATCTCCGCTGAAACTGACAAGTGGGGAGTCAAAAGGGCGCGGCCTTTTTAGGTCTAACTTTAATTGCTAGAACACGGGGAGGTAGATAATATCTGCAGAGCTGCCGTTGTCCACGAGGATCCTTCTGGTGTTGTACCCCTCTAGAGTTAACATTATAACCAGAGGATCATTATGTGGTTGTTTCACCCCCCATGCATCTGCTTCATTGAAGGACATATCTTGGTCAGTCCTCCTTTGCTTGACTGGAGGTACCATGTGGACGCTGTTTATTTGCCTCTGGCACGCCTTCTTGAGGGACCTGAAAGATCCGCCGGCAAAGGGTCCTCCTGCGATGGTTGCTATCTCACCGATCACATTCTGTGCTGGTTGGGCTTGGCGATCGTCATTTCTTACCGACGATTCTTGCGGGTTTCTGCTTCCATCTCTTGGTCTGCTGGATTCTCCCTTTTCACATACTTCTGCAGTTTCCCCTTCCGTATCAGCTCCTCAATTTGCTCCTTAAGATCCCGGCAATCCTCCGTGTAATGGCCGTGATCCTTATGGAATCGATAGTACTTGTTTTTATCACGGACATTAGGTGATGAATGCAATGGCCGGGGCCATTTCAGGTGGTGCTCGTCCTTAATTTACGACAAAATCTTGTCAACTGGCATAATTAAGGGGGTAAACTTCACCGTTCTGGGACCTTTGTCTTCTTTCCTCCTATTACCGTTATTAGATTGACGATCATATCTCTCTCTCTTCTGCCCTCTTCGTTCAGTGTCCCTTATCCCGATGTCTCCCTGCCTCGTCGCTCCCCCTATGGCCGCGAGTGCATCTTCGGCATTCATGTATTTTTACACCTTCAAGAGCATTTCGGCCATCGTCTTTGGGGGATTCTTAGCAAGTGATGCTACGAGGTCCCGAGATCTTAACCCTGCCTTGAAAGCCATCAGCTGCACTTTATCGTCAGCTTCGTCCACCTCCAAGGTTTCTCGTGTGAAGCGTTTTACGTACGACCTCAATGTCTTTTTCTCCCCCTGCCTGATAGTGAGTAAATAGTCTGCTGGCTTCTTCAGTCGCTGTCCCCCAATGAAGTGTCTCAGGAAGGCACCGCTCAGCTGCTCGAAGTTATCCATGGACGATGTTGGAAGCTTGGCGAACCATTCCCTAGCCGCTCCTTTGAGAGTGGTGGGGAAGGAACGACACAATATCTCATCTGGGGGCTGCTGGAGGCCTAATGTTGTTTTGAACGTGTTGAGGTGATCTTGAGGGTCCCTCAATCCGTCGAACTGTTCGAGCTGGGGTAAACGAAACTTGGGCAGGACTGGATGCTCGAGGACCGCTGCAGTGAAGGGCGAATCGGTGGCTCTTATCATCCTGTCCATACTCCGGTCCGCTTTTTCTTTGATGGCATTTCGTAGTTCGTTCATCTCTTTCCTCATCTCTTTTAAGACGTCCGAACTTTGTTCGTCAGGGGTGTAGGGTCTAAGGGCACTGACTCTCCTATGACTATCTCCTTCGTTTTTCGGGCCGCCCCTAGATTGACTTTCTTCCTGCTGAAGTTGCTGGAGTTGTACCTTCATTTCCTAATTCTGCTTGGTGAGTTCTTCAACAGTGGCCACAAGGGCCTGGATTTGCTGGGCCAAGCAGGTGGGATCTTGATTCGATTCCATCTGACTGTAGGAATTGGTGGGATCACTTCTCTAAGTATGAATATAGAAATGTGAATTTTTCCCACAGACGGCCCCAAACTGATGAAACAAGAGCTTCGTCAGGTGAGAAAAGATGAGTCTAGACGGAATCAAACCTGTATTTCCTCTTTAGAGCAGTGAATGGGCTGGCAGAGAGATCTGAAGATGTGGCCACCGGTGTGGTGCCTGCCAAAACACCTCCGATGCTTAAGTTAGTTTTCTGGAAATTATGCTTAGAATGATAAAGAATGGATGTGTTACGGTGTGTTTTTCTTACCTCCTGGCTGGAGTTTTTAGAGGGTTTATATATCCCTCTTTGGCCTTCTAGCCGTTGTAGTATTTACTACAGTTTTAATGTTGTCTTAAGTAACGCCTTCCACTTAATGGCAAGACTTCAATTCTTCTTCAACGGGACGCACAGCTGTTTTATACAACCTAGGGTATTATTGATGATATTAAACGTTCCTGCCGCTTTCGCCCGTTCCTGCACCTCCTATCGTCAGTACAGGCTATCTTCGTCTCTCATAATTTGTTCGTCTGTAATGCTTTCGTCGTCAGCATTCATTTCGTCAGTCCTATCATACGTAAATCTAGATCTGGTTTTATCTTCAACAAAAACACTAACCCAAATTTGAATATAAGATGAACACAAAATGTTATTTAACTTTCATTTTCTTTCCTCTCCTCTGTGCCAAAGCTCCATGGCCACTATGGCCGAAGCTTCCTCCACCTAACTAAATCTCTCTACCACCCAAACTAAATCTCACACACTTTGAACACTTGAGACCCAAAACTTGATTTGAGTCCATCTCTCTTTGGACCTTGGCTTCTCTCTCTTTTATCCAAAACGAGGCACAACCTCCCTATTCCACCCTAGAATTTAGCCAACACCACCACGAGGGTGGCTTCCTTTTATGAGCTCACAAGACTCTCGTCCTAAGCCTAAAACCAACAAACACTCTCTCTAAACCCGAATCTCTTTACTCCCAAACCCAGAAGCTACTCTCCGATCTACAAGCTAAGAGCATCTTGAACGGAGCTTGATCCACAAAAATGAGATGTGGAGGTTAAAGGCCTCACGGATCTGCCAAGAATTGTGGCCATGGTGGTTTGTGGACCTACACGCAATGGTGTGTGAACAAGTGTGTGCAAAACAAAGTATGCATGTAACATGTGCAATAACACGCACAACCAGATCGGGATGGTTAGGTTAGATGGCTATGCCACATCGGTGGAGGTGGAGAGAAAGGGTTGTGTTGGTTAGGTTTGATGGCTATGCCAGATTGGTGGAGGTGGAGATCATGGTGGCTGGGTCAGATCAGTGGTGTTGGTTCAATATTTTTGGGTTGCATGTGGTGGGTAGATCTGGGTTTTCTGGGTCTGGATCTGGATCAGCTAGGTCCATAAGTGGGTTTAAAGAGAGGCTGAGATGTTTTGCTTTGTGTTGGTATGGTTGTGTTGGGTTTGTGTAGATATGGTTGAGGGATTGAGTTGGGTTTATTCAATTTTGCGGGTATTTTGTTAATGATTGTATTGATTTAATTTTCAAATTTGAATCTATTTTTTCTTTTGGATAATTTGGTTTGTGTATATATATGGATTGATTTTGTTTTGTACAATATTCTTTTATGATTTTTTTGGGTTTGTGCTCGTGTGTTCTTGATAGGTTTGTATTATTTTTTTGGGTTTGTTTAATTTTCTGGGTTTGTATGATTTTCTGGATTTTACGTGGCATTTATTTTGAGAGTAAATAGTTTATGTTTGATATTGTGTTCTTTGTGTTTGTTATCTTTTGTTAATGTTTAAACTTGAGTTTGTGTTTGGTTCTGGGTTTGTGCTCTTATGCTCTTGTGTTGATGTTTAAATCTGTGATCATGTTCTTGTGTGTTCTTGTTCAAAATGAATTAGATCTAAATTTTTGTATTTTATTGTTTTTAATTCTCTTTTTTCTTTTTTTATTTTGTTAAAATTGATTAATAAATTTCTAAAAAGGCGGGAAACCATGTGGCATGAGTGATGAGTGCCACAGTAGATTTTTTATAATTTTTTAATTCCTCCGTCAGCTACCTCAGATATTTCTGTTTGTTGACTGACGGACGAAAATATTACGAGTTAATTGATTTAGGGACTAAAAGTTGTGAAATAAAAAATGTAGAGATCAAAATGGAAAAATGTCAAAATGTAGGGACTAAAGTTCATTTTTCATCCCTAAATTATTGAAAAGTTCATATTTTGTCCTTAAACTATTGAAAATCTTTTATTTATGTCCTTAAATTTTACTAAAAGTTTGTTTTTCATCCTAAACTATTGAAAATTTTCTTTTTTCATCGTTATTTTTTGTCTCTATACTATTCAAAAAACTCTTTACAAAGTTTCAGGGTGAAAAAAAAAAAAAAAAACTTTTTAAAGTTTAGGGACGAAAAACAAACTTTTAGTAAAGTTTAAGAACCAAAATAATATTTTACCCTTTTCAAAATGATAATATGAATAATTCTATGAGACCGAAGATTCTGAAACTTTCACAATTTTTCACGTTAACACAATATTTAAATAAAATTATTTTGTTTAGTCCAAATTTAACAACGAGTGAAACTCTACTATTTAACAAATCCAACTTAAACTCAAACTCAAACTCATCATTATCATTTTTTTTAACAAAATTATTTTTGTTTAATCAAAACTTGACAAAAAGTGAAATTCTATCGCTCTAATAAGTCCAACTTAAATACAAACTCAAATGTTGATAATTTATATAAAAACAAAAATTCTAATAGGACACAAAAAACAGAGACTCATGCTAAAAATAGGACACAAAAAAAGATAAAAGGCTCACGTTGAAAAAAAAAACTAGCAATTACCATCTTAAAACCATAAACTTAACTTCACTTTAGAATTAAAAAAAAAAAAAACAGAGGCTAATGTAAAAATAAAAAAATAAAAATGCAAGTTATCTGATTCAACTTTCTTCTTTGGTTAATGAATTTTATGTCAAATTTGTTTATATTGTTATTATTAATAAAATTTCAGTTCAACATATGTGGATATTTATTTATATTGTTATTAATAAATTTTATCTTTTATGTCGAATCTTTTATTCACTTTCTGTCACGCCTCCGAACCCAATTATAAAGATAGGCACGTGACAACTGCCGCACGCTTATAAAATAAGCACCCTACAAGTGTGCAAGGCCTTTTTAGCAACTAAAATTTATCCTAAAAAATTAAATCAAATAAATCCAAAATACCTCAATAATTTCTTTATGAATAGATCTCCAAAAATTTAATAGGAACAAAATCCAAACTTCATGTACATAATGCCAATTGGCCAATAAATATAAAACTATTAGAAGACCATCCAATCCCAAAATCATTGAGCTCCTTTTTTCTGCTCACAACACAACATCAAAACTTCCAAAACTTGCTATTCTTCACAATCTGAATCTAGAGGGGAAAAAGAGGGCGAGTTGACAACTTAATAAGTAACCAAAATCCTAATAAATTCTATCAAGCAATAGATCTGTAAAGTATAAGATGTAATATGTGTTTTCAAAAGTTATAATATACTATGTGTTTTAAAATTAATTGAAGAAGTTTCATAGTCTTAAAATAATAAGTTGCACATAGATCATATACTTTAATCATATATCATAGATAGTTTAGAAAATAGTCAATTTTTCATATATCAAAAACTATAACTTATAATAGGTTCCAAAAACACATAAGTAGTTTTTATGACTCAAAATAGTTTAAATACTCAACATTTCCAAAATCACATATGAGTTTTAAGGACTCAAAACAGTTCAATATTCATACGTAATTCATATCTTAACAATCTTATGACTATCGTCTCACTATATCCCCATGACTAGGTATCAGCGTACCAATGAATAACCCTCATTGGCTGGATATTAGAGTACCAATGAATAGGTATCAGAATACCAATAAATAACCCTCATTGGCTAAGAATCAAAGTACTAATGAATAACCCATATTGGTTTGGGTTTCAGAGTACTAATGAATAACCCTCATTGGCTGGGTATCAAAGTACCAATGAATAATCCACATTGGTTTGGGTATTAGAGTACCAATGAATGACCCCCATTGACTGGGTATCAAAATCAATTCATAGTCAGATTGTCCATAATCATATATATCAAATCATAATTCAAACCAACAAATATATAAAATTCAAATACATATATATAATCATATATTTAGTATTTAAATATATTTGTGATATTTCTATATTCTTTACTTTAAATCAAAATAGCCAAAAAAAAATTTAATAAAATAAATCTTATATTCAATGCTCATATATATTTCTAAAAATTATTTATTCTTTACTTTGAATCAATATATCTAAAAATAGGTAAATAAAATACATCATATATTCAGTAATCAGATATGTTTGTGATAATTCCTTACTTGAAATTAGTAATACAATAGAAATAAAAATGTAACAAATGTAAACAATTTTCGTAGTTAAAATATGCAAAATAAAACCAATTAGGATAAGGTTACTTACCTAAATCCAAAGCCTTTTCAAAATACTTGCAGTTTCCCAAGACCAATCCAAGGTAAACAAGACTACCAAACCTAATATAGATTGGCTTTTTACCAGCTGCAAGCCATTCCACTAGTGAATCGGGGGGTTGATAATTTGATGCAAGGTCATGAAAACAAAATCCAACAACATCAATGTTAGGTCCCCAATCTTTTGGTTTGGCAACTAGATGAGGACTCCATATGTATCCATAGGGTATATCGAGGGAAAGCTATAGGATCCGTTAAGATATGTAACTGGTCTTAACTTTAGCTTTTTCTTCCTAAACTCATTAATCATGTCTCGTATTCTGAGCCAAATTAATGCATCAACAATTTGATAAGAAAGTCTATATCCAATTTGTTGCCTAACATGAGATAGAGGGAGGGGGAATTCACTAGTAGGCATCCATGGCATTGTGAAAAAATATATGAAGTGGTACTTTTAGAGCCTCAGTAACATGAGTGTGTCCATATGCTGAGGGATTGGCAATTATTGCATTGGCTTTGAATGGAATATTGGTATCAGGGTCAGGATCATGGCATGCAGGAAGTAAAGAGTATATAATGTCCTTGATTTGATTTCTCTAGATTGATATTTTTAAAGGCCCAGATGGTAAGAACCATTTATTCTTGACCATATAACCATCAAGAACTTTTGGATCTCCACCTAAAGGAAAGAACTCCAACCTAGCGGTCAAGATGAAATCTTTGAATTTAGCATGAGTTGCTAGTCTAACCTTGTGGCCGTGCTTCTGCAAACATTTTCCAATGGCAACAAAGGGTTGTACATCTCCTCGTGTTCCAACAATAAGCATCACAATTTGCAGCATATGTATATCTTGAACCTCAGTTGTGTCTACAAGTTCTGCATCAGCCGCTTCATTGTAAACAACTCCAATACCAAAATCAAGAACTTGAGGGGGGGGGGGGGTGTGGACGGCAACTACTCTTAGAAATCTTTAGGCGAGAAAAAAAAAAGCCAAAAAATCCTTAGGGTGGCTTTACATGATAAAATTAGGGTATAAATATTGCTAACTTCAATATTAGAATTACTAAGTTACCGCTAAAAAAAATCTCCTTTTATTTATTTATTTTGGAACTGGGTGTTACAATCTCCCCCACTTATAAGAATTCAGTCCTCTGAATTCATCACAAGAGGAATGAATTTATCACGCTTCCATTACGCTACTCTAAAGCCACAATCGTATTGGTCTATCCAAATTTATCACCCATCACCATAATAAGAGCAATTAAACTATGAAGAACTCCTTTTTGATGCCTATCACTCAACCCAAATTACAATATAATTCACCTCCATAGTGAATATAAATTTCAAAACCCACATGTTCAAGTAAACCCAGTAAAAACAATAGTTTCCTCAATAAGTAATCTCCAATAATTCTAAATGGTGAAGGAGCCTCCAAGGTTGTGATAAAATAAAACTTCAATCAAAGTCTACCGTAAATCATTATGCTCTAACATCCCATTGAGTTGTATATTACTTCCACTTAAATATAAGTTCAAAACTATTTTACAACATATGCATAGACCTTTCCTTTCTCAAAATTTGTAAAATAAAAATTTCCAAAGCAAATGGAGCCATGATGCTTCTGCTGCATAATACAATACCACTATAAAATCTCTTACTCAATTACCCATGGTTTATGAACAACCATATTACGAAGAATATATGATTCTTTAAAGATATACATATCTCTAGTCTAAATAACTCTCTAAGTTTCTTTCAATATGAATAAAAGTTCCAAGGTCCATTTGTTTAGATTAAACTGATTTTCCATCAATATTTAATTTCAACAAAATTCCAAGGCCTAAGTAGTCTCCAAAAATTACAACAAGGAAAATCCACAATTTTGAGATTTACCATAGACCATTGAATGCTAGCATCCATTTAATTCTATACCTCAAAATTAAGTAGTGTATCCGAAGCTCCATTTTCTCATAAGTTCAAAACTCATTTACAATATGTGTATATCTTTTCTTCCTCGAGTTTTGTAAAATAGAAATTCCAAAGTCTCCATAAATAATCTATTGAGCATTGATATAAGGGTCTGTCATTGAACATCTATCTTAATCATAAATTATCTTCGCAAATAAGCAACATTTATTCACCTTTAACCTCTAGATGATACTTGGCTAGAACTTATTGAAGGTTGGATTCCTCATAAATATATTTCCTATTATGAAATCATAATCTCTAAGTGTACATCATCTAGAAGGGAATAGTCCATGAAGAATCTCAAACCGCTTTATTATTATTATTTTTTTTTACCTTCCAAATAATTTTGTCCTTGTAGCCTAGAAGTTAGAGTACAATGCAATTTATAATTATTAACCATCTGCCAATATAAAACAAAAGGTACCAGAATTGGTTATAATTCAAATTGTAATAGTCTCTCAAAACAAACTCTCTTGCCACCAAAATCCATCAATATCCAATCAAAATATGGTTCACTAATCCAATTTTATAATACCACAAACATTGCTTTCTACACACTTCATGTTCTATTGAGTCAATCAATTATATCTTATTAGCTAAAATCAAAGAATTACATTTCTAGCATCAAAACTTATTCCCCAGAATATTAAACAATCTTCCAAGTCCATAGAAAAGAAATTGAGGAACTCAATCTTTTAAGCAACAAAATTGTCTCAAAAACATTTAAGGACTACCTCACACATAAATTAGGCTATGGTAATCCATGTAGGTCAACCTTAACAAGAACAATGATCCAAAGGAAGTCGGTCCTTATCATTAGAATCCAAGGAAGTCCACTGATATATTACTGGATTCTTTAAATACCCTCCGAATTATATAATAATATATAATATAATGTGAACTACAATGACCACAAATTGATTTTCCTTCACACTACGAACCTTTTGTTAATTTCCTAACTCCATATAAACTAAAATCAAGAAATCGTAGCTCTAACATCAAACCTTAACAACTAAATAAAGTTTTGCAATTTCCAATTCCCTAAAAGCACTCCAAATTCTATATAGGACATATAGTAACTATCATTCAATAATTAGACCTATGAGAATCCTCTACAGATCAAACTAATCTCAGGTAGGTCAATTATATTAAGTAAAACTATCAAATGAGTTTATAGAAGATCAGTCACAAAATAGCAAGAAGATTTCCTTTGCTTGTTCTTTTCTCGCTCTCTTTTCCTTTTTAATAAGATGAAGAAGTCTTAATAACCAATTTGATCAATTACAAAATTTTCAAGAGTAAAATACACCCACTTAATACTAGTATAAGAACATAAAAGTATAACAATTAAAATCCTCCTTTTTGTTTCATAAGTCATGTAGGTATAACCCAAGAGACATAAATATCAAATCCTTCATATATGACCTAACAAATCATCATATGATGGAACCTCACTTACACTTCTCATTAAGTCATCAAAAGAACACTATCTATGACCTAATAACCTTCATAAACAATAACTAGAATTGTAATGCCTAGGGCATAGATTTAATTCTAAATCAAAACCTAGCATAAAGTCTACAAGATCATAACCTAAGCTTTGATACCATTAAAATTGTCACGCCCCGAACCCAACTATAAAGATAGGCACGTGACAACTGCCGTAAGCGGGGATCCTAGCATTTTACCCGTACTTTAAAAATATTTGGCAATATGCCCTTATTTCTAAACTATTTAGGTTCGTGCCCTTATTTTGAAACTTGATTGGTTTAAAATCGAGTTATGCACGATTAAACCTAAAAAAAAAAAAATTGCATGGAACTCGAGTTTAGGAAGCTCGAGTTCCATAAAAACGCCGCTATAGGTTTTATAAATCGCAGCTAAAGGTTTGGGGTGATCAAACTTTAAAAAATTATTTGCATGGAACTCAAGTCTACGAAGCTCGAGTTCCATAGAAACGCCGCTATAGGTCTCATAAAACGCAGCTATAGGTTTGGGGTGATCAAACTTTTAAAAAATTTTGAATGGAACTCGACTTCCTGGAACTTGAGTTCCATATAAAATGCCACTATAGGTCTTATAAAATGCAACTATAGCTATGGAATTTGAGATTTGTGAACAGGAGTTCTATGCAATTTTTTTTTTTTAGTTTGATCACCCCATACTCGAGTTTTTACCAATCGAGTTTTTTAATAGAAACTCGATTTTCATAAAATCGAGTTTCGAAACAAGGGCACGAACCTATATAGTTTCAAAACAGGGGCATATTGCCAAATATTTTTAAAAATAAGGGTAAAAGGCTAGAATTCCCTAAAGTAAGCACCCTACAAGTGTGCAAGACTTTCTTAGCAACTAAAATTTATCCTAAAAAATTAAATCAAATAAATCCAAAATACCTCAATAATTTCTTTATGAATAGATCTCCAATAATTTTATAGGAACAAAATCCAAACTTCATGTACATAATGCCAATTGGCCAATAAATATAAAACTATTAGAAGACCATCCAATCCCAAAATCATTGAGCTTCTTTTTACTGCTCACAACACAACATCAAAACTTTTAAAACTTGCTATTCTTCACAATCTAAAACTGGAGGGGAAAAAGGGGGTGAGCTGACAACTCAATAAGTAACCAAAATCCTAAAAAGTTCCATCAAGCAATAGATTTGTAAAGTATAAGATGTAATATGTGTTTTCAAAAGTTGTAATATACTATGTTTTTTCAAATTAATTGAAGAAGTTTCATAGTCTTAAAATAATAAGTTGCACATAGATCACATACTTTAATCATATATCATAGATGGTTTAGAAAATAGTCAATTTTTCATATATCAAAAGCTATAACTTACGATAGGTTCCAAAAACACAGAAGCAGTTTTAGTGACTCAAAATAGTTTAAATACTCAACATATCCAAAATCATATATGAGTTTTAAGGACTCAAAACAGTTCAATATTCAAACGTAATTCATATTTTAACAATCTTATGACTATGGTCACGCTATATTCCCGTGACTGGGTATCAGAGTGCTAATGAATAACCCCCCTTGGTTGGGTATTAAAGTACCAATGAATAACTCTCATTGGTTTAGGTATCAGAATACCAATGAATAACCTCATTGGTTGGATATCAGAGTACCATTAAATAACCCCCATTGGTTTTGGCATTAGAGTACCAATGAATAATCTCCATTGGTTTTGGGTATCAAAGTACCAATGAATGACTCCCATTGGCTAGGTATCAGAATCAATTCATTGTCAGATTGTCCATAATCATATATATCAAATCATAGTTCAAACCAAAAAATATATCTCATTCAAATACATATATATAATCATATATTAAATATTTAAATATATTTGGAATATTTCTATATTCTTTACTTTAAATCAAAATAGCCAAAAAAAAAAACAATTAAATAAAATAAATCTTATATTCAATGCTCTCATATATTTGAAAATTCTTTATTCTTTAATTTGAATCAGTATAGCTAAAAATAGTTAAATAAAATACATCATATATTCAGTAATCAGATATGTTTGTGATAATTTTTTACTTGAAATCAGTAATACAATAGAAATAAAAATGTAACAACTGTAAACAATTTTCGTAGTTAAAATATGCAAAATAAAACCAATTAGGATAAGGTTACTTACCTCAATGCAAAGCCTATTCAAAATCCTTGTAGTTTCCTAAGACCAATCCAATGTAAACAAGACTACCAAATCCAATATAGATTGACTTTTTATCAGCTGCAAGCCATTCCACTAGTGAATCTGGGGTTGATAATTTGACGCAAGGTCAAGAAAACAAAATCCAACAACATCAATGTTAGGTCCCCAATCTTTTGGTTTGGCAACTAGATGAGGACTTCATATGTACCCATAGGGTATATCGGGGGGAGAGCTATAAGATCCGTTGAGATATGTAACTGGTCTTTACTTTAGCTTTTTTCTTCCTAAACTCATTGATCATGTCTCGTATTCTAAGCCAAATTAATGCATCAACAATTTGATAAGAAAGTCTATTTCCAATTTGTTGCCTAACACGAGATAAAGGGTGGGGGAATTCATTAGTAGGCGTCCATGGCATTGTGAAAAATATATGAAGTGGTACTTTTAAAGCCTCAGCAACATGAGTGTGTCCATATGCTGGGGGATTGGCAATTATTGCATTGGCTTTAAATGGAATATTGGTAGCGGGGAAGTAAAGAGCATATAATGTCCTTGATTTGATTTCTTTGGATTGATATTTCTGAAGGCCCAGATGGTAAGAAACCTTTATTCTTGACCATATAACTAGCAAGAACTTTTGGATCTCCACCTAAAGGAAAGAACTCCAACCCAGTAGTCAAGACGAAATCTTTGAAATTAGCATGAGTTACTACTCTAACCTTGTGGCCATGCTCCTGCAAACATTTTCCTCGTGTTCCAGCAATAAGCATCACAATTTGTAGCGGGGGTATATCTTGAACCGTAGTTGTGTCTACAGATTTTGCATCAATCACTTCCTTATTAGCAACTCCAGTACCAAAATCAAGAGCTTGGGGGGGGGGGGGGGCGGTGGATGGCAACTCCTCTTAGAAATCTTTAGGTGAGAAAAAAAAAGCCAAAAAATCCTTAGGGTGGCTAGGGTTTACATGATAAAATTAGGGTATAAATATTGCTAACTTCAATATCAGAATTATTGAGTTACCCCTAAAAAAGATCTCCTTTTTATATATTTATTTTGGAACCGGGTATTACACTTTCATATATGCTTGAGATTTTCTTTCTATCTTTTTCTTTCGTTATGTTTAGAATTGATTTTCTTTTGAGTATTTGAGTTAATCTCCATATTTATATTGACATTATTTTTGTGGGTTTGGTTTTTAGGTTGAAATTTCTACTAATTAAAAGCTCTTACAATTTTAACATCAGCACACTATTTAAAAATAAAAAATAAACCATTATCATTTTTTTAAATAAAATTATTATTTTTAGTCCAAATTTAACAAGGAGCAAAACCCTATCTCTTTAACAAGTCTAACTTAAACTCTAACTCTCTCAAGCCTTTTAATTTTGGTTGACCTCTCCACAATTTAACACATCAGTACTTTTTATTTATAATTTTTGCATCTAATTTAATTTTTTAAATTAAAAAAGGACGTGGTATAAAACTACACGCTATTATACTACTACGAAAACATAAAACCCTACTACTAAAAACGTGGTACTAAACCTATGTAGGGCTTCTTTGATTTCGTATTCCCGTCTGCAAATTTGTCCAACGTTTGTACTATATCCAGAAAGAAGAAGACAATTGCTTAAACGGCCAAAATGGACATTTGCCTCTTTCGCCCAAAACAAGTAGCAAAATGCCCCGGTTTTAAAACTATCTAGCAAAAAGCTCCTATTTTGAAACTCAATTTAATAAAAATCAAGTCACTTACAAAATGTCTTGAGTTCCATGTAATTTTTTTTTTTTTAACTTTTTGCATATAACTCAATTTTCTAAAAATTGAGTTTTTTATTGAAATTTGATTTTTAGAAAATCAAGTTTAAAATAAAGGCATATGGCTAAATTGTTTTAGAACAAGAGCATTTTGCTACTTGTTTTGGGTAAAAGGGGCAAATGCCCATTTTGGCCTTACTTAAACAGACTCTTGCATGATACTTGTGTGTACACTAATGCTATTAATGCCTTAATGGACTTTCACGTATGTTTGAAGAACTCATCAACCATTCTAGCCATTAAACCTCGTATAATCTAATCTAAAGAATAAAAAATCGATTGTTTAATGGTTCTTCATGTTTTTCTTTTTTTGTTTTCGTTTTGATTTTGCAGGTTTCCTAAGAACACAACCTAGCAGGTAAGAGAATTAGTAGTTGTTTTACAACTACAAACCTTTTTTTTTGATAACATACAACTACAAACCTTGATCTTGGAATGTGATTTTTTTTTTCATATGAGTTTTTCTAATTCTTTGTAGTAATTGTTTTCATCTAATTTTTTTATGTAAGTATTGAATTTTGTTTTTAAAAATAATCTTTTAAACTAAAATTTTTACTTATCAATTTATGTTAGTGTAGAGACTCAATTTTGCACCCATGATTTAATTAAAGAAGATGACTAGAACAACCATCCATGTACCCCATATATCATGATTGCATTATATGAATTAATTTGTTCATTGCATAGCATAAAAATGATCTTGAGATTCTAACGGTTGTGACGGTATGCTTGGTTTCCAAATTGAACCGTCGGATCGATAGATATCGCATGATCAAGTTTGCACAGTCAGCATGCATTGTATCTAGGTAGAGTCGACCACGTATGATTAGTTTAAAAAAATTCTAGTTGGTCATACAATTAAAATTAATTGCATAGTTTTGTGATTGGTTGTTAGTTAGTGTCAAAACTAGGATTGCTTGCATGGGATTAAAGGGGATAATTGGATAACAATAAAATTGTGGATAATCTGAACTTTATCAAGATTTATATTGGAGTATTTATCTATAAGATAATTGTTGCTGAAATGACCTGAATTATCCAGAAAAGAAATAAAAACCTTAGAATACGAATTGAAAACACGTTTAAGTGCAAGGCCTGACTTAAGAAAACCAAAATGTTAGGACATATGTGATTGATGTTAAGAACATATGTCAAAATTTTATGTAATTGGTTAATCCTTTGATAAAACACACTTTACTTGTATTTGGATAGATCTAGGATGTGTTTAATTCTTCAAAAAATATTGTTTCAAGTTCAAGTGTTAAAGCCATGTAAGTTTTTCTAAGAATCAAGTGAAGAAGTACTGGATTTTAAATCTCGATAGCTAGTATCTATCGAGGTGTAAAAGTTGCTAAAGCTTATAGCTCGACAGCTAGCTCGATAAATGGCTATCTATTGAGGTTTATGAAACTCAGTTTTTCAAGACTATTTTTCATCCAATCCGTGAGTATGTGATTGCACTTTCTTTTTTCATAACCCTAAAAATATATAAGGATTATTTTAGAGGCTGTCTAGGGTTGTACAAGTATTTAGCAAAGTCTTGTTCATGCAAATTGTGACCGGAGATATTTGCCCTAGTTCAACTTGACGAAGCTGCTATGTTTGTACACCATAGGGTTTTGTGACCAAGCAATTTTATGATCTTTATCATGTGATGATCAGAAGAACTTTGCAGCCAACATCTTTCTTAAGTTGGTAATTAAGTCGCGTACCGAAATCCGTGCATCTTTTAGTTAGTCACGTATTGGGAGCCGTGCAATATAAGGAGAAATTATCACTACAGAACAAGTCCAATTGGGTTTGGAGTAAGGGTTCAATTGTAGGTTGGTATAAGGTACTGAGATTCTTTTACTTGTAATCGCTTGTTTTGATAATAGTTGATTCTCGGGAGTGGTGACATTAAAATCACCTGGTAGGGTTTTTGCCGTATAGGTTTTCTCCATTCGTAAATAAATCACTGTGTCATTTAATTTTCGCTGCATATTTAGTTATTTGGTGATTGTTTGTGATATCATGCTTATTGCATGTAATTGAACTTAATTAATTCATTTGGCTAATTAATTGGTTAATTTATCACAAGGGGTCAATATGTGTTTGGCTTATCAAGTGGTATCAGAGCAGGCACACTTTAATTAGGATTCAATCTTTGCTATAAGATCCATTACCCTTGTTGTCATAGCTGCCATTGGCAAAAAAAGATCTCTTATTTCAAATACATATTGTTTTCTAATCTTTATTTAATTGAGTGTTTCAGAAAATGCAAGTTTAAAAGTTATTTGAAAGCCATCATGATGATGATTGGAAAAGATCTTAACATGACAAAGAAGAAACTAGACTGCCTTAGGCTGAGAATGTGTAGAGGATTTCATTTGAGAAGGCTGAAGGTTAAAGGTCTTGGTTGTAAATGGCAGATGAAAGAGAACACCATTCCTACAGACATCTCTCAATTAGCTCACTCTCTCATGCTTAACGTAGAAGGTTCTATTCTCCAAAGGAAAATGCCTTGTGCTGGACGAATCTGGAAAGAGACTCATAAGTGATGTTCACACTTTAGACAATCATTATGGTCTGGTACTTGATGTTGATATTGTATGCAATAGTATTCATTTGCCAAACGAAGATCTATGGCACTAAAGAATGGAACATGCTAGTTACAAACATCTCTCAATTGTATCTACGCATGAATCAGTGTTAGGGATGCCAAAACTCAGTAGAGTGGACAATGTTGTGTGTGGACTGTGCTAGCTTGGGAATCAAACAAAAGCTAAACATCCAAGTATTCAGACATCTGCTACATCTATACCATTGGAGCTACTACATATGGATCTTATGGGTCCAACTCAAATCAAGTTTCTTAGGGGAAAGAGATATATCATGGTTGTGATAAATGACATCACTAGGTACTCTTGGGTTATTCTTCTAAGATCCAAGTCAGATACTCCTGAGCACATCCAAGCCTTGTGCACAAGATTGCAAAATGAGAAGAGTTTAAAGGTTGATTGAACTTGAAGTGATCATGGGAAAGAATTCGAAAACTTATCTATGGAGTCCTGTTGCACTAGATTGGGTATATCTCAAGAATTCTCTACTCTTATTACTCCTCAGCAAAATGGTGTAGTAGAAAGGAAGAATAGGGTTATTTAGGATATGGCTAGGGCCATGTTGCACAACAAGGGTGTGGCTAGAAACTTGTGGGGAGAAGCCATCAACACTGCATGTCATATGGTTAACAGGGTATATTTCAAACCTGGTACCAAAAAGACTCACTATAAGCTAAGGAAAGGAAGGAAGCTAAATGTCAAGTATTTCAGAATCTTTGAAAGTACTTGCTTCATTCTCAAGGATATAGAGAATGTGGAAAAATTTGACTCTCGAAGTGATGAAAGAATATTTTTGGGATACTCTTCCACAAGCAAGGCTTATCGGGTATACAACAAGAGAACCAAGAAAGTGATGGAAACTATAAATGTTGTTATCTATGAAGCTTCGAAGTCCTGTTCTAAGAATGTTAGTGAGGAAATTTCCAAAGAAATTCTTCCTCTCAAGCCCAAGGATATTCAAGAACCTGTTGATCAAGAGCCTACCTCTCCTGGTACTCCCAGTACTCCAAGTGTTGCAAAAGGTTCAGCAGACAAATTTGCCTCACCTAAATCTAAGTCTCATAAAGAGAAAGGACCTTCCTCTAGAATTCAGTTGAATCATCCTCTTGAAACTATTATGGAAAATATGAATGAACTTACACAAAGGAAACGCACAGTTGATAAATGTGTTGCTAATTTTGTGTCTTATTCTTGCTATTTGTCGTAGGTTGAACCTACCAAGGTTGAGGAAGCACTTCAGGATGAAAGCTGGGTAGAGGATATGCATGATGAACTACTTCAATTTCAAAGGAATGATGTCTGGAAGCTAGTGCCTAAATCAGAAGGTAAGTACATTATCGTCACAAAGTGGATTTTTGGCAATAAGACTGATGAGGAGGGCAATATAATTCGCAATAAGGCTCGTCTTGTGGCTCAAGGATACTCATAAATGGAAGGAATGGAATATGATGAGACATTTGCTCCAGTAGCTCACATGGAGTCCATTAGGATTCTTCTAGTCCTAACATGACATTTGAAATTCAAATTTTACCAAATGGATGTCAAGACTGCCTTCTTAAATGGGTTCCTTAAAGAAGATGTCTATGTGGCTCAACCAAAAGAATTCATTGATCCCCATTTTCTGGATCATGTGTTGTACCTTAAAAAGGCACTCTATGGTTTGAAGCAAGCCCCTAGAGCTTAGTATGATCGGCTCACACAATACTTGGTGTCACATGGGTTCACAATAGAGGAAAGGCTAATTAAACTCTCTTCATTAAAAGGGAGGACGGAGAGTTGATAGTTGCTCAAGTCTATGTTAATGATATCATCTTTGGGTCAACAAAGGATGAACTTACTCATGGTTTTGCTAAACTCATGCAGGCTGAGTTCGAGGTGAGCATGATTGGAGAATTAAATCACTTCCTTGGATTGCAAATCCATCAACAAGGGATAGGTATATTCATATCTCAATTTAAATATATTAAAAATCTTGTGAAAAAGTTTGGTTTGGAATCTGCTAATTCTATTAAAACCCCTATGAGTCCTAATGTAAAACTTACTATTGATGTCTTGGGAAAAAGTGTTGATCCATCTCTCTATAGAAGCACGATAGGTAGTCTTTTGTACCTTACTGCTACTAGACCTGACATTAGTTATAGTGTAGGAGTGTGTGCTAGATATCAAGCTAATCCTAAAGAGTCCCATATGACTACTTTGAAGAGAATCATAAAGTATGTCAAAATCACTGTCGACTTTGGTGTGTGGTACAACAAAGACATAAATGATGTCTTGGCCGGGTATTCGAATGCTATTGGGTTGGGAATGCTGATGATGGGAAGAGTACTTCTGGGGGTTGTTTTTTTGTGGGTAATAATCTTGTCTCCTAGATGAGCAAAAAGCAGAATTCCATCTCTTTATCCACTCAAAGGCTGAATACATCGTTGCTGGTAGTTGTTGCACCTAACTTCTATGGATGCAAAAACTCCTCTGTGACTATGGTATTTGTCAAGAGCACCTCACTATCTATTGTGACAATACCAGTGCCATGAATATCTCTAAGAATCCGATTCAACATTCTCGAACCAAACACATAGAGATTTGACATCACTTCATTCGTGAGCTTGTTATAGATGGTACCCTTACTCTTGAGTTCATTCACACTAATGACTAGAAGGCTGATCTGTTCATCAAATCTCTTGATAGCAAACAATTTGAATTCCTTCGTCAAAACATCGTTGTTATCTCCATGGAATAATCCTCTCTTCTTCTCCTTTTCTTCATGCATTTGCATCTAATTTTTATGCATTTTTTTTTACATGCTTTTGTTTGGTTGTTTTTTAGCTTTGTTTTTATTTTGATTTTCATTCATAAAAAAAAAAAAAAAAAAAAATTGAAAGATAAAAAAAATACAAAAATAATGTGTGTTTGTGTGTATTGGTACTTGTGTACCTTGAATGACCAACAAAACAAAGTTTTCTAAACTTTGTATCTTTTGTAACTTAGATAAGCATCTTTATGCACAACTAAACAAGTGAGCTTTGTGGCTCTTGTTTGTGACAAGTGAGGTTAAGTAATCTTTTGTACTTAACACTTGTATCACTCTTTTTGATTGGAAAGACTAGAAAATCTTAAGAGAAAGGTATAAATAACCATCTCACCACTGTTGCCTGCCAATCATGAAATGACATTGGTATGTTTTGGTATAGTAAAAGTGCAATGTCAAATAGCTAACATAATTGGGTATTTCTTTTCTTTCTATTATATACCCATATATAATATGCTTAATAAAAAAAAAATATGCAAAGAAAAATAAAAACAAAAATATCAAAATGCTTTAAAACATGATTGCAGACATGTATTCTAGGAGATGTAGGAGTTATAAGATGTACCATGAAGGTGATTAGTCCCCATCAAACAGTTATGACATTGTGTGAGTTATTGAATTACTCATATCTCAAATCATCATAAAATAGATACACTTATGCAATCTTGCAATATTTTCACATACAACACGCAATATTCTTTGCTACTTTTGATACATGTATAGGTACAATGTGATTTGGCCATCACAAGGTTTACTCGTGTTGATGTATACTCGCTAAACTGTTTTAATTTGTTTTTAAAATATAAAATTGGTTAGACTTGTTTAGTGTGTTTTGGATCTAAATGCATGACATTTTTTTTTCTTGATTAAGAGATGACTTTGAGATCTTAAAATGTTGTTTGGATCCTTGGTTGAGTAGCATGCTTGATTGCATTCATAATTTTGTTTTTCTCTTCCTTGAAAAACTATTTTTCAACTATCTCAATAGCTCTCAACAGCTAGGCTATCTATCGAGACCCTTCAGCTTTTCTTTATTGCATTCTCGATAGCTCTCAATAGCTAGCTCAATCAATTGAGAAAATTTCTGTCTCATCGATAGCTTCTTGATAGCTACCTCAATCCATTGAGCTTTATTGTTGAAATAGTCTCATCAGATCCTCGATAGTTGGTTCGATAGCTAAAAAGCATGTTTTTAAACCTCGATAGCTTCTTGATAGCTCTCTATCGATCGAGGTTTATGCAATTCCTATATAAACACCTCGCGATTTTCAGATCCATTCTCCTCGATTTCTCTCTACTGCTTTGAGTATTTTCAACTCCTAAACACCTCTCACTCACTTCAAACTTCATTCTCAAGCTTTCTTCAACCTTAATCTTACTTTTCTTCACTGGTAAGGTCTTTAATCCCTCTCTTCATCATGAATTTCATATGTTTGACCTAACTTTTGAGATTTTTGGAAAGTTTTAAGATTTTTCAAAATCAATGAACTTTTTGCTCAATTTTTGGGATGGGTTTTGTCCAAAATGATCTTTAAACATCATGCATTGCATAACATGTACATTATAACAACTAATGTTTAACCCGCGCAATGCACGGGATCGTTTTAGATATTAATGACTTTATTTAATAACGTAGTATATTTAAGCATATAGTGTTCAATACTTAAAACTATATACATTGGAGTACTTCTTCATGGGATATAACTTGTTCCAACCATTTCAATTAAATGTCAGCCTAAGGAGTCCCTTGAGTCCATCTTGCATTGCCCTAGAACTTCTCTCAACCAAAAGTAAAAGGAAGTATATACTGTCATTCAAATAATTATTCATCAACGACAAATAAATTGTGATAATAAGAACACTAATTGATGGTGACTTTGCTTTTTTCAAGTTTTAAAATATCTCTTTTTCTTGGCACATTATTTAATTGTATACCATAGTTGCTTATGCAAGAGACTTGTTAGGTAAGTTGGATTGTCATACTTTTTTTAAGTTTGGGAATTTCTAGTTGGTCCATACATGGAGGGGGAAGTGGGCTTACATTGTATGTCTTCATTTTTTCTATACTTTGTTTAATAGATATTATATTAGACACTTTCAAAATTAAGTGTGTCTAATATAAATTTCAGCTTCATGGTAAAGCAATAAACCAAACATAAGGATGATCAACACATACACACACACCTTTTTTCCAATTCTAATAATTGCAGTTAAATAATTAATTAGAATTGCTTACTATACCAGTCACAATTGCTAATTAAACATTATATAAGAAGCTCACTTTGGTCTTGGTGATGTAGAGATATAGAACCAAAATAGGGTGAGTTACTCATTAGAATGCATGGTCTCAAATCTCCTTATTTTCCCAATATCAATATTCACGTAAAAGAAAAAAGGAGTTCATAAGGCATGCCAAAACATTAGTATTTTACAGATCCAGTCAATTCTTCCACCAAAGGGAATATGGAACAACATTCACCTAGGTTTATGATTTGCAGAATATGATGCTCGTGCTACATTGAAGCATAAATGCATTGCTCATTTTTCCCACAACCAAACCATTAAAATTAGGAGAATTTTTGTTTCAATCATCTTTTGGTCACAACATGAATTGAATCACATAAAAACAACACCTAGCCTATTAAAATTAAAACTTGGAAACTCATTCAGCCACAAAGTCTCCATAAAATTTTGGACTAATAATGGGAATTAGACAAACTTAATCCATGCTATGCAATATTGAAAAAACATAAAACTTAATTAGTTATGCTTATAAAAACTTAAGCTCTATCTATGGGAAAAAATGTTAGGAAAGTAAGATCAATGAGCCATATATGTGTTCTCTACAATTTGTTAATATAATAAAATGGATGTCCTCCCTTAAGCTCATTACTACCCAAATGCTACAATCCATTAAAAATCCAGCATTATTAAATTCTAATTAAAATAAGAATAAAGATTTGTAAATTCTTGGCACTAACCAACTAATAAAACATCTCCTTAATTTGCATGTGTCACACATTTGGCGCATGTAACTCCAATATAAATTGCATGTCCATCTTAACAATCTTTGCAAAGGTAGAAATTTTTAGACGGAGGTAGGGGAAATTTGGTTCAAGGATTTCTTCAAATGCTATTGAGGAATTGAGAAAGGAAAGAGAAAAACAGCCCAGCAAACCTCACTTTGTCACCACTAGTAAAGAGTACTTTGGACTCAACAATTGCGTTGACAGCTTCTGAATAGTCAAAGCAGACATTGAAACCAGTTTGGCCACATGTGACATTGGAATTGTAATTGTACTGTAGCCCTCCATAGAAACAACATTAAACCATTAATGAAAATGAGAGAATGAAATTTGGAAGTCATATGTATGGCATAATTAACTTAGCTGCTATAACATTAGTGCTTGTGTGAAGTTGACTTGAACTTGCAAAAGTGAGTAAGAAATTTTATCAAACACATGGTTTGCTTGTTCCAAATGGGAATGAGATGAATGTTTTGCAACATGAATCCACCCAAAAATTACACCTAAGACAAAATAAGCACAACTAAGTAAAAGCACCGTGGGATTGCAACCAACTACTTGAGCAGTTGAGCCTATATATAAAGGTATTATATAGAGCAACTAATGATCATGGAGATGTACCAGCGCTTGAAAATTTTTAAATGTAATGTGACATGTTTTCATCATTGTACCCACATGATGCAAGACCAAGTTGTAAATTATAGAAACGGTGTGAGTCAGTAAATATCTTAACCAATAAATAAATCAAAGCAAAACATACAAACTACTCTGATTAGGAAAAAAAAAAAAACCATTACCAAACTGCAGAAAAAATGAATAAACAAAGTTAGTTAGCACCTCTTTAGATACAGAAGAAGGTTTTGATATTCATTGCCTGATGGCTGTTCCTCCTTCAGTTTAGTATTTTGTAACACAACCAATAAAGTTGAAGATTTGATTTTTGGAGCTTGTGTTTCCTTAAACATGCAAACCACAAACTCAGTACCTGGAATAAAAAAAAATGATTTGAAAGAAACAGAGAGACAAAGAGAAAAAGAAAAAGGTAAAAAGAAAACAAACTTCCCTATTATTTATTTATTTTTTTTATAAACTTCATTTTTTTTTATTGTTTTAGGACATTATAAAATCCATCTTAATTTGTGTTTATACATGAAATATATTCAAATGAAACATAATGAGGAAAATATAAAGCACCTTATCACCATTATAGGATTCTTATTGTAACTCCCCAATTTACATTGCAAAGAGGACAATTAATTCCAAGAATACAAAGTTGAACAAAAAATATATCTTGAGGTAGGGGGGAGAAAAAAAGAGACCCCATAAAACCAATCCTTATATTATACTTGCACTGGTTGAAACTAAAAATTGGTCCCTCAAGATCAAATGTCCAAGCCTATGTAAGTACAAAGAAAGTGGCTATGGTAGGCCTAACCAAGTCTTCTATTATAGAATATTCTCAATACCAATCATTAAAAGATAAGAGCTGGTACCAATAGAAATTTGCATTGCCTTGCTCTTTCCTTGAGCTGTGTACATTTGGTTTTCAATTTCTTGATGCTTCCTACCATTGTCCTTTTCCATCAACTCCTATTTCATTAGGATCTTGATAAATTTGCACTTTTCTCAATTTCACCAATATTCATTTTCTTATTTGTCTCTAAGTAGCAATTAAGACCTAGCAAAATTAAAAAAAAAATTCACAAAAAAATAGCATTAGCTTAAAACATAAAATGATGCATTGAGTTGCACTCTATAAAACTCAAAGGATTATTATATCATAAATTATCCAATTTGTTGGTCACTAATTGGGTGCAGGTGCAAACACATGCATATCAAGAATTGGGTATAAGGTTGTAACGTTGAATGCTCATAGGACACCAAGACTAAACTGGATCAAAACATAGTTCTAATGTTATCCATTTAAAAATAGTTAATTTGTTAATAATATGCATATCAAGAATCAAGAATATATATACATTGATTTTGGAGTGAGCATTGTTCTAAGAAAATAACCTAGAACAAATGGATTGTGGATGAGATTTTTAGAGACTTTTCCTAAATACACCATCTCTAAGTAAATGGTAAAATTTATAAATATTTGACCCAATAGAATAACATCCCAAAACAATAAAGGAAGATATCCTTCTACTTCACTCTTGTAGACAACATCCATCCTATATAGCATCTTGTGAAAGACAACATGGCATTCCATCCAACCTTTAAAAGGAAACAAAAAGCAGGCATGTACGAAAGAAAGAACAAAAAGTTTTAGTTATTAAAAATGTGCGCTAAACACTTGGTACCAATTATCATTGTTCAAATACATTTAAAAAAAAAAAAATCATCCACTCCATTGTTCATCATTGCTAGTTTCTCCCCATTTAAATTTCATCATTCAACCATTAACACAGCTAGCAAATGTCAGCATAGTATAGTTCACACTTGCCATTAAGGTGCACATATGTTGCTAATTCTGAATCTGGACACTCAAAGTCATGTAATGAGTCTGCCCCCACCTAAATATTTCAAAACATATTGATCTACCTTAATTGAGTGCCACACTACTTATTTAATATGAAAAACAACTTAAACATAAGGTTATATGCAATAGCAACATGAATTTATATGCAAAATTCAGTGAAATTAAGATTAGTGAACAATGTTCCAAAATAATTCAACAGTATGAGTGATAGAAACTAACAATAAAATAGATACAAAGATACCCAAGAATTTATGTATTTGGGTTTCGTCACACATTCAAACATTTATTCGAATACAAAAACAATATATATATATATATATATATATAGTTTTTTAGGATAGAGAAACCAAATAGTGATTGTCAGTCTTCCAAGGAGAGAAAAAGAGATTGGCATAAAAAAATAGACATATTTGCATACTCCTCTCTCTAGAAATCATAGTATGAACACTTGATATGCTTGATCAACATATTTCTTGATGTATTAAACCCAACTTAGAACTACCCAATTACAAGTAAAGTGCATTTTGTCAAAGGATTAGTCAATTACATAAAATATGACCCTAACAATTTCCCTTTTTGGAAATCCATGACAAAACCTCAAGTATAATTATGATAGAAGTATCAAGCGACAATCTCCATAACTATCACAAAAGCCAAAATTACATAAGCCTAATAACTACAATGATCTCTTGAAAAACTTTGCAAGAAAAGAGAGCATGGCATGAAAGACTTGCAACCTATCTTATCTGAAATACTTAAACAAAATTCATCAAGGCATCAAGTGTGAAACATAGACAAGTTGTACAAAAGAAAAGACGTGTATAAAGAGAGAAAAGAAAAAACACATGTAAGATAGAGGTGAAACAACATACATCATCATAAATGTAGAGAGAAGAAATACAATAATGTATATAAAGGTCACAAAACCAGGGTACATGAAGTGAGAAAGATACATCAAAACCAACTCTCTCCCTAACTAGTCTATCCCTATGCAAGCTTTCCCCCTAACATCATAACTACTCTTATATACAAAACTACTTCTCCTTTTTGTCATGAATGGCAAAGGGTGAATCACTAAGACAACCATCTCATCATCAGTCTCAGAGCTAGACGCATCATCTATTGGAAAAGCACATGGAATAACATATTTGTATCTTATACAAATACACGCAGCAGAATATGAATGGATCTACTTCATTCATGATTGATAACAAGAGAGCGTACCTTGGTGTGGTGAAATTCAAAACAAAAGATCAGAAGTACTTGTGAACACTTTTAATCTTCACTCAAATTCCACTTTAAGGCCAAAAAGTGCAGTCTCTCAATCAGTTTTCAAGGGAGAATAAAAGAGTGGCTTTGACTCACATACATACCATTTCACAATGATGTCTTTCTTTATTAAAATTCTGTATGTTTCTCCCTTTGTATCTAACTAATTATCTAATTGGGATAGCCTTTCGGGCCTTTCCAATTGGATTTTAGTGTGTGGCTTGGAGTGGGAACAAATAAGACTCTAGTTCCAATGGGTCTTGGGGCTTTTCTGTCAAATCTTGACAAGTCCAAAATTACCATTAATTATATTTAATACCATTATATAAATATAATTGCACTCTAGGCCTTATTTATCAATTATATTCCAAGACTTTATTGTACATGCAACCCCTTCATAAAATATTTATAGTAATACAAAGTCATGAATGTAGACTGCCACTTTGAAAATTACTACATTTTAATCCTTGGGTACTCGGTTTAATCCTTAATGTCATTCATAATATATTTATGAAATCCAATTTCATAAATATATACTTTAATAACTCCTTACTAAAGTGGTTAGGCTCAACACTTTAAATAACCAAATTCATTAAACTAATCTCAAGAGAATATTTTGTATCTCCGTTAAGAGATTATAAATTTCATCTTAAGAATATATGTTTCATCAACACTAAATGTGGTTGTCCAACATACTGAGGTTTTGATCATTCCTTTAGATCTCACTCCTAATATATCAAAGCAACCTACACCTCATGATCAAATCCACTATTCTCTCAGTAAGAGTTCATGCAAATAGAAATCATGAGATTTATTATTCATTTGATAGTCGTTAGGAAAATAATAAATCTCATTGCGGTCCAGTTTAATGTCTTAATTCTTAAAACATATCAACTAGAAGTCTACACTTCCATGATCAAAACAAATCATCTTAGTTGATATGTTATAGTCTTCACAAATGAAAGACCTAATTTCTTTACCGACTACAAACTACAATTTTGATTTTACAAAGAACTTGTGATCTATATCTTCTGTGACTAAATCACATACTATGCATCTCATGGACTATATGATAATGTCCAATATTCATGTTACCATTATTTTAGATAATAATAAAACAACTTAATTAATTATAACATTAAGTCATACATAATGTCATACATAGCATCATACAATAGGATTTAAGGGCACTAATCCTAATAATCTCCCACTTGCCCTAAAGATTATTGTGCACTAATCTAACTCCCACTCCCTCCAAATATGACTCAAAAGTCCTTTGGGGCAAAACTTTAGTAAAGGGATCTGCTAGATTACTTGGGCTATCAATCTTTGCTACTACAACATCTCCTCGAGCAACACTGTCTCGAATAATATGGTATTTTCTTTCAATGTGTTTTCCTTTCTTGTGATTCCTTGGATTGAGCAATTGCTCCACTATTATCACAAAACAATGTGATAGAAACTTGCTCCATTCTCACAACACCAAGAACAAAAAGGAATTTCTTGAACCGAACAGCTTCCTTTGCTGCTTCACAAGCAGCAACATGTTCAACTTCCATGGTGGAGTTAGGCAATACATGATTGCTTAACACTCCTCTAACTTATGACTCCACCTCCTAAGGTGAACACACAACCTCAAGTGGACTTTTTAAAATCAAGATCTGATTGAAAATCTGAATCTGTATAACCAGTAGGTATCAAATCCTCACTATGGTAAACAAGCATATAATTTCTCATTCTCCTTAGATACTTGAGAATATGCTTTACAGCTTGCCAATGTTTAAGTCCTGGATTTGATTGATATCGACTGACCATGCCAATTGAATAATAGATATCTGGTCTAGTATAAAGCATGACATACATGAGACTTCTCACTACAGAAGCACAAGGAACTTGTCTCATCATATTTTCTTTCTCAAGAGTCTTAGGCCTTTGGTCATCAAATAGAGGAACTCCATATTTAAAAGGAAGTAATCATTTCTTAGAGTTTTGCAAGCTAAACCATTCTAGAACCTTATCTTTATATCTAGTTTGTGATAAACCTAACATCTTATTCTTGTAATTTTGTCAAAGCTTGATCCTAAGAATAAAGTTAGCTTCACTTAAGTCCTTCATATCAAATTTGCTTGACAACCAAACTTTTACTGATGACATTTTCCCCATATCATTTTCAATGAGTAGAATATCATCAATATAATTCACTAGGAACATGACTACTTTATCTCTATGTCTTTTGTACACACATGGTTCATCAAGATTTTGTTCAAAACCAAATGACTTGGTTGCTTGATCAAATATGATGTTCCATGACCTAGATGCTTGCTTAAGTCCAAAAATGAACATTTTTAACTTTCATACCATATGCTCTTGGTTCTTTGCTATGAAACCTTCTGATTGCACCATATAGATTTCTTCTTAAAGATTGCCATTAAGAAATGCAGTTTTGACATCCATTTGTCAAATCTCATAATCATAATGAGTAGTAATAGATAAGAAAATTTTAATAGATTTAAGCATGGCTACTAGCGAAAATGTTTCATCATAATCAATACCTTCTTTTTGAGTATACCCTTTCACTATTAGTCTTGCTTTAAAGGTTTCAATCTTTCCATCTATCCCTTTCTTCCTCTTGTAAACCCATTTGCAACCAACAAGTTTAATGCCATTAGGCGCTTTTACAAGATCCCAAACTTGACTGGAATTACATAGAATCTAATTCAGATTTCATAGCTTAGACCCAATGATGTGCATCTATATCATTCATCGCATCTTCATAAGTGTAGGGATCCGATTCAGCCTCTTCTGAGATAGCTTCATAAGTTTTTCCCAAACCTATGAATCTTATAGAAGGTCGAATAATTCTCCCACTACGACGAGGCACCTATGTGTTTGTTAAAATCTTGTTTCGTATCTCATACAAAACACACAGCGGAAGCAACAAATAAGGATCTATTTCATTCATGATTGACAACATGCACTCTATAAATTTCAGAATTTAAGAACAAGATAGCATACCTTGGTATGGAGAATTTCAAAACAAAGATTAGAAGCACTTGGGAAAACTTTTAATCTTCACTCCAATTCCACTTTACGCCCAAGATGTGTGGTCTCTCAATCAGTTTCCAAAGGGAGAATGAAAGTGTGTCTCACACTCTCTCTTTTTCTCTACGAAAAATCGCATTAAAAAATTCTGTATGTTTCTCCCTTTATAACTAACTGATTATCTAATTGGGCCGGCCTATTGGGCCTTTCCAATTGGGCTTTAGTGTGTGGCTTGGAATGGGACCAAAAGGGACCAATAAGACACTAGCTCCAATGGGCCTTGGGCTTTTCCGTCAACTCTTGACAAGTCCAAAGTTACCATTAATTATATTTAATACCACTATATAAATATAATTGCACTTTAGGCCTTGTTAATAAATTATATCCCAAGACTTTATTTTACACGCAACCCCTTCATAAAATATTCGTAGTAATACAAAGTCATAAATATAGACTGCCACTTTGTAAATTACTACATCTTATCCTTGAGTACCCGGTTTAATCCTTTAAAGTTATTCATCATATATTTATGAAATCCAATTTCATAAATATATACTTTAGTAATTTCTTACCAAAGTGGTTAGGCCTAACTCTCTGAATAACCAAACACATTAAACTTATCTCAAGGGAATATTTTATATCTCCGTTAAGAGACTATGAATTCTATCTTGAGAATATATGTTCCATCAACATTAAATGTGGTTGCCCAACATACTGAGGTTTTGACCGTTACTTTAGATCTCACTCCTGATATATCAAAACAACCTACACCTCATGATCAAGTCCATTATTCTCTCAGGATTAAGAGTTCATGCAAATAGAAGTCGTGAGATTTATTATTCATTTGACAGTCGTTAGGAGAATAATAAATCTCACAGCGGTCCAGTTCAATATGTCTTAACTCTTAAAACATATCAACATATCAACTAGAAGTCACCACTTCCATGATCAAGACAAATCATCTTAGTTGATACGTTATAGTCTTCGCAGATGAAATGCCCAATTTCATCACCGACTACGAACTATAAATTCTGAGTTTACAAAGAACTTGTGATTTATATCTTCTGTGACTTTTCACATAAATCACATACTATGCATCTCATGGACTATATGATAATGTCCAAATATTCATGTTACCATTATTTTAGATAAAAATAAACAACTTTATTAAACACAACATTAAGTCATACATAATGTCATACATAGCATCATACAATAGGATTTAAGGGCATATATCCTAACACTATGTACTAGTCATCTCATGAGTAACATCTTGTAGTGTATTTAATACATCCACATCATCCCTAGTTTCATGCATTGGTTGTTTAATTGCAGGTTCATCTATTTTAGCCAAGACTTTACTTCTAAGATAAAAACTATTCACATAATCATCCTCCAAAAACTTGGCAATGGTGCTAACAAACACTTTGTTATCTTTATGATTATAGAATAAATAACCCTTAGTTTCCTTTGAATATCCTAAAAACATGCATACTTCTGTTTTTGCTTCCAACTAATCAGACTTCCCTTTCAACACATATGCTGAACATCCCCAAATGTGGAGGTATCTCATACTAGACTTGTGTCCACTCTACAATTCCTTGGGAGTGTTGGGAACAAATTTTGATGGAATTAAATTCAAAATATGCATTGTAGTTTTTAGTGCATATCCCCAAAAAGAAACTAGTAAAGTTGAGTAACTCATCATTGACCTAACCATTACTAAAAGAGTCTTATTCCTTCTTTCTGCTACACCATTCTATTGGGGAGTTCCAGGTGCAGTTAATTGGGACACAATCCCATTTCGAATTAAGTAGTCCTTGAAATCCCTAAGAAGGTATTCGCCACCTCGATCAGATTGAATGACCTTTATGCGTTTAACTAATTAATTCTCAACTTCAACCCTAAACTCTTTGAACTTTTCAAAGGCTTCAGACTTCTATCTCAATAGGTACACGAAACTATATCTTGAGCAATCATCAGTAAAAGTGATGAAGTACTCATAACCTCCTTTTGCTTGGGTTGACATAAGACCACATACATCTGAATGTACTAGTTATAGCAACTCTTGGACTCTTCTACCTTTTGTATTAAAAGGTCGTTTGGTCATTTTACCTTCTAAACAAGATTCATAAACTAGAAAATCATCAAAATCCATGGGCCCTAAAAGTCTATCTTTGATCCTTTGAATTCTGTTTCAATTAATATGACCCAAACGCAAGTGCCAAAGATATGCATCACTTGTAGAAAGAAACTTTCTCTTTAATGATTTCACATGAGAGTTATTATCTAATTCAGAATTGTATAATTCATGTTTATCTGTAGTTAAAATATAGAGATCATCTATAGTATTGCTAGAACAAATAAACATTTTATCCTTCTTTATTACAACATTGTCTTTCAAGATAACATAATATCCATGTTTACCTAAGTAAGTTGTAGAAATTAAATTCTTACGAACATTAGGTACATACAAACAGTCTTCCAATATTAAAACTTTAGATTCAAAATATAAATTAAACACTCCAATAGCTACAACTAGAATCCTACTCCCATCAGCCAAGGTAAGAAACATTTCTCCTTCATTCAGTTTTATGGTCTCTTGAAACCCCTGCAAAGAATTGCAGATATGATTAGTACAACCTGAATCCACACACCAGGAATCCTTGGGATTCTGTACTAAACATGTTTCAAGAAGAAATGTATTTTTCATACCCTTATTCTTGGTAGCCTTAAATATTGGATAATTCCTCTTCCAATATCCTTTCTCACCATAATGGAAACACTTTCCTTTGGTTTTCTTTCCTTTGTTAGCAACTCCTAAGGCAACTTGTTTACCATGTTGCTTGGCGAACTCCTTCTTCTTCTTCTTTTTACCCTTGCCTTTCGACTTAGGTTGAGAAGTAGAAGCTTCAGCCATATTAGCATCAACACTAGTGGTACTAAGGATGCCTTCTGCTGCTACCAACTTATTCATCAATTCAGACAATAAATAGACCTTTTTGTTCATATTATAGTTAAGTCTGAATTCCTTGAATGATTCTAGTTGTGACTGGAGTATCATATCCATTTGGGATGATCTCTAAAGCTTCCAATGTATTCAGATTAGAGATCATCCTAAGACAATGCTCCCTCACTGAAGTACCTTCAACCATTTTGGTATTATAAATTTGTCTCATAGTTTATTGCCTTGCAGAACGGCCTTACTCACCAAACATCTCCTTCAGACTTAGCATTATGTCTGAAACTAGTTCTACATCCTGTATTTGATATTGTAGAACATTTTAAATAGATGCTAGGATATAGCACTTAATTATCTCATTAAATTTCTGCCAATGATCATATCGCTATTTTCCTCAAGAAGAGCATCTAATGATGGAAATCTAGGACATGGTTGAGTAAGCACATGTTTGTGCTCTTCATTAGTAAGAACAATGTCCAAATTTCTTTTCCAGTTAACATAGTTGGATCCAGTCAGTTTTTTTTATTAAGAATTACAACAAATGGGCTAAATGATGCCATGATTCTAAATCTAAAAATAACAAACATGAATATAATAAGTAAACTACACATTATCAATTTAGCATAAAAAGATATAGTATGAAACCTTAATAAAACCATAATATAAAATATGCAACGACAACCCAATCCCATGTCTATAATTCCTTAGTAGCAAGTATATTATAAACACTATGAACTATCCTCATTATTAGTGCTATCATGATAACTCTTATCAAACACTTATAATATGCCGTATTACCCTTAACCTCTAAGTAATAATGACATAACTCTTTTGGGAAGTTAACATTACACTTAGTCTAGTGTACACCATTATCTAGAATCACGTGTAGTCACATTTCATCTCCTTTTATACTGCTTAAACTAGTAGTACAGTGGAACAAAACATCCTCATTTCGGATCGCGAGGCATATATGCCAAGACAAGGTGCTTGTCCACACTATTTTAAATGGGTAAGTTCAATCTTGTAGTACTATGAAGTAAACACCCTCCTTTAGGATCGCGAGGCATATACGCCAAGACGAGTTGCTTACCCCACACTACTATGAACCGATAACGGAGGCCGTAAGATCCAACCCTTGTATCTCTCTCCAACTAGATATTTTAAATTAAAGGTTTTTAATTAGAAACATGTGTAATCTTATCACACATAGCCTTGCACTTTTAAAGTGTGAAAACACTTAAGTGAAAATTCAAAAAAAAACAGTGCATTCACGAATTTTCAGCTCAATTCGATTGATTCTTGATTGCTATTCAATCAGTTGAAAAAGTGAATTTGGTTGATCTAAAAAATTCTCGATTTATCGAAAATATAAAGAAATTTCTGTCCAATTCGATTGGTAGTCGAATGGTATTTCAATCAGTCGAAAATTTTCAATTGGTACTTGATTGCTATTTCGATCAGTCAAAAAAATGAAGAAATAGCTTATGTCCAATTCAATTGCTACTTCGATCAGTCTAAAAAATTCGATCGGTACTCGATTGCTGTTCGATTGTTGTTCGATTAGTCTAAAATCGCGTAACCAACTTTTTCAGCAATTTTCATTTAAGCGTTTTTTACATTTCCAAAGAACAAAACACATTCTTAATGATAAAAAACGATGAGATTGAGATTAAAACTTGAATTTCATTGTTGTTAAAGTGTTAAAATTCAATTTTACATGGTTAAATTCAAATTTAAACAAAATCATAACATTAAAATCAGTTTTATCAAACAATAGTTTCAAAACTAAAATATACAGAAAAATGACTGCAAAATTTTCACAACTATGAAAATAGGTTTCTTTGATTCTAAAACTCATTGAACACGTTATACAAATATGAGATTGAAGACCGGTCTAATACCAATATTGTTCTAAAAACACATGGAATAACAAATTTGTATCTCATACAAATACACGCAGCGGAATATGAACGGATCTACTTCATTCATGATTGATAACATGTACTATGTAAATTTCAGAATTCAAGAACAAGAGAGCGTAACTTGTTGTGGTGAAATTCAAAACAAAAGATCAGAAGTACTTGGGAATACTTTTAATCTTCACTCCAATTTCACTTTACGCCTAAGAAGTGTGGTCTCTCAATCAGTTTCAAAGGGAGAAAAAGAGAGTGGCTTTCACTCACACACATACCATTTCACAATGATGTCTCTCTTTTTTAATATTCTATATGTTTCTCCCTTTGTATCTAACTAATTATCTAATTGAGCTGGCCTTTTGGGCCTTTCCAATTAGGCTTTAGTGTGTGGCTTGGAGTGGGACCAAAAGGGAACAAATAAGACTCTAGCTCCAATGGGCCTTGGGCTTTTCTGTTAACTCTTGACAAGTCCAAAGTTACCATTAATTATATTTAATACCACTATATAAATATAATTGCACTCTAGGTCTTATTTATAACTTATATCTTAAGACTTTATTATACATACAACCCCTTCATAAAATATTTGTAGTAATACAAAGTTATGAAAACAGACTGCCACTTTGAAGATTACTACATTTTAATCTTTGAGGTCCCAATTTAATCCTTATGTTATTCATCATATATTTATGAAATCCAATTTCATAAATATATACTTTAGTAACTTCTTACTAAAGTGGTTAGGCCTAACACTCTGAATAATTTAACCCATTAAACTTACCTCAAAGAAATATTTTGTACCTCTGTTAAAAGATTATGAATTCTATCTTGAGAATATATGTTCCATTAACACTAGATGTAGCTGCCCAACATACTGAGGTTTTGATCGCTCTTTTACATCTCACTCTTGATATATCAAAGCAACCTACACTCATAATCAGGTCCATTATTCTTTTTGGATTAAAAGTTCATGCAAATAGAAGTCATGAGATTTATTATTCATTTTATAGTCGTTAGGAGAATAATAAATCTCACAGCAGTCCAATTCAGTATGTCTTAACTCTTAAAACATATCAATATATCAATTAGAAGTCTCCACTTCCATGATTAAGACAATTAATCTTAGTTGATATGTTATAGTCTTCGCAGATAAAAGGCCCAATTTCATCACTGACTACGAACTACAGTTTTGGGTTTATAAAGAACTAGTGATCTATATTTTCTGTGATTAAATCACATAAATCACATATTATGTATCTCATGTACCATATGATAATGTCCAATATTCATGTTACCATTATTTTAGATAATAATAAAACAACTTTATTAATCACAAAATTAAGTCATACATAATGTCATATACAATACGATTTAAGGGAACTAATCCTAACATCATCATCATTTCCACCATCCGAAGAAGACTTCTCAATAGGCTTGGGTGAGGGAGAAGGAGCAAAACCACCAAGGTAAGACTGGTGGAGTAATGCGACCAATCCTAGTGTTCATTTGACACATCTCATGGAAAGATGGTCAAGGCGACTACCAAAATTAGCATGTATGAGTTGAAGTTGATCCATAATGGTAGCAAGAGAGACCTCTGCTTTAGAAGAAGAAGAAGATGGAGCAGCAGAAGAAAAGGTTTGAGAAGAGGGGCAGCATCGTTATAGTAAACTCCATATGAGGCCATTTGGCAGCTAGCTGTGCATCATTCCTTCAAATAGATTCCTTGTTGATGGCATCCATGGAGTAAAAGAGAGAAGAAGGAGGAATAGTGATATGCAAGTGTGTGAGGATGTGTGTGATAATTGAAGAAAAGATGAGCTTATCATGTGTAGCAGTGTCTCAAAAGTTATATATCATAGATTCTATCATATGTGATAATAAAAATCTATAGAAAGATCCTCCATAAGAGAGAGAAGAAAACAAGCATGAGGCTCAGTGATAGTGTTATAGTGTGACATGTGAGAATAAAAGTCATCACCATACTAAGGATCCTTGGACCCTTAGCAAACTCAATTGTACAGAAATTTAGAGTTTCTCCCCACACCATGGTTTTCTCACAAAATAGTGAGGCCATCTCGTCTCGAGGGATAGACTAAAGATGAGTATGACTAAGGTAGTTCGGATGTTCTACCCTAAAATGCGTAGCACATTGGAAATGTGCTATGGAGTGACTACTATACCATAGTAAACTTAGGCACAGAGGTATTTATTGCATGCATATTAGAGTAGAACTCATATATGAACACACTGGGACCCTTCTAGGGTATTTTACATAGAGAAGCCCAACCCTGAGAGCTAAACGCACTGGGAAGATGAGTGTCTGGAAAATTAGAAAGAATGACCTTGCATTCCAAATGAATCACCCAGTCAGTGAAGTTCTCATAGAAGTCTTTTTGGGACTTCTCATCATGGAAGCTAACAAAATCAGGAACAGAGGGAGAAGTAGAAGAAGTAGAAGAAGAACCACGATGTGAGATCGAGTTCTTGGAAGGAACATATTTCTTGGGTGCCATAGTCTAGAAACTAAAAGAGAAGAAAGGAAAAAGGAACACAGCAGAAGAAAAAATGCTCAAGAAAGAAAGAAGAAAGAGGTGCAATGCATGAACATGTTACGTGGAAAAAAATTGCATCATGGGCAAAAACCCAATCCAAACTACAACACTTACATTGTTTAATCAAGCACATAATCTAGAATGCATGAAAACATGATTATAATCCTAGAAAATACAATGTCTGAGCATGTGAGATCATATTAGCAACACCCAACCCAAAATTTTGACAAAACCACAAAAACCCCAAAATTTTCAACAAAAACAAAACCTAGGTAAAAAATGCATGAAATGTGAGAAAGATGAAGAGAAGATGAGATTAAGACCAAATACCGAAGGAATCAAGCTTAGAGAAGGCCGAAATTTAGTAGGAAAGAAGGTATTTTGTGAAAAGAGGGTTTGGATTGAGAGAGAAGAGGGAGAGTGACAGGCCACAAATGCGTTGACCCCTTGTGATAATTAGATTAATTAAATTAGCCCAGTTATTAATTAATCAAATTAACATGCAATCACGTGGCAGCACAAACAAATCACCAAACTAAGTTAAGCAGCGGAAAATAAATAACACGGTGATTTGTTCACGAATGGGGAAAATCTTACGGCAAAAACCCCACCGGGTGATTTAAGGTCACCACTCCCGAAACTCCATTATTATCACAACAAGCAGTTACAAGTAAGGAATCCCAGTACCTCACCAACCTACAGTTGAACTCTTACCCCAATATCCAATTGGACTTGTTCTGTAGTGACAATTTCTCCAGTTTAATGCACGGTTCCCAGTACGTGACTAACCAATGTGATGCGCGGATCCCAGTACGCGTCTTACTCCTTTGCACGAATCCAAGTACGTGACTCACTCACCAACTTGAGGAAGAAAGAATGTTGGCTGCAAAGTTCTTCAAATCATCAGAGATGAACTAGGGCACGAACTTTGTCTCACAGATCACAATTTGCATGAACAACGAGTTCTCAGAGAAGATGCAACTTGTATCTTGTGATTCCCCTTTTGACGGCCCTTAAAATAATCCTTTTATATGTCTAGGGTTAGGAGAAAAGAAGTCCCAAAGACATGCTCACGGATTAGACTTGAAACAGACTTGGAATTCTGTTTTCTTTAATTCTCGATAGATAGAGGTATCGAGAGGTATCGAGACAGCTGTCGAGGCTCGGGCTAAACAGCTTCTTTAAATCTCGATAGATGTATCTGTCGAGGTATCTATCGAGCTTTAAAATCTTGCACTTCCTTGCTTGTTTCTTGGACAGACTTCGACGGCTTCAACACTTAATCTTGAACCACAGTTTCTTGAAGTGTTTAACACATCCTAGATCTACCCAATTACAAGTAAAGTGCGTTTTGTCTAAGGATAAGCCAATTACATAAAATAGCGACATAAGTTCACAGACTTGAACTACATATGTCCTAACAGAGAGATCGAGATATTTGAGTTTGAGCAAAATAGGGTCAAACCTCAGCTATATATAGAAAAACATAGCACAATAGATCGAGAAGTTATTGAGAACAAAAAGTCAATATGGAGAGGTATCAACGGCAAAAGATTCTCGATAGATCGAGGAGGTATCGAGCATTTATTGAGTAGACGGAGACTTTAAAGAATTGGCTCGATGGATTGAGTTATCTATCGAAAGGAATCAAGAACAAACCTAAAAATCTCAATAGAAGAGACATGTATCAAGATTGTATTGAGCTTCTATTGAGGAGGTGTCGGGCATTTATCGAGAAGCTTGAGACAAGGTTATTCAAGGAGGAAAAATAACACAAGATGAATGCAATCAAGATAGACACCAAAACAAGCAACTAGGAAGCATGTTAAGCACTCAAACACATCATTAACTCTAGATGCAAAGCATTCTTAGATCAAAACACAGTAAACAAGTCTAACCAATTTTATTTTCAAAAACAAGTTTAGACAGTATAGTGAGCATATACTACCACATATATTCTTTGTGATGGTCAAATCACATTGTACTTGTACAATAGTATCAAGAGTAGCAAAGGGTACGCGTGTTGTGTGTGAGACTTTTGCAAGAAAGCATAAGTAATTCATTCTATGAAGAGTTGTGATATAAGAAGATCAATTACATCCACACACAATCATAACCGTTTGATAGGGTCTATCACCTTTGAGGTACATCATATAAATCCCACATTTCCTAGAAACACTCTTGCAACCATTTTAAAAGAATTTTGATTCTTTTAACTTTTCATGTTCTTTGCATATTTTTCTTTTAAGCATATCATGCATGGGAATATAGGAGAGAGAAGAGAAATACCCAATTATGTAAGCCAAACATCCTATTTTTAAGGTGCAAGTGCTATACCTTACTGACCAAGGCTTTTATGAATTGCATATAGATGTTTTATGATTGACGAGTTCGAGTGGTGAGATGGTTATTTATGCATTTCTCTTAGGATTTTTTAATCCTTCCCGTCAAAAAGAGTGATAAAGATATGAATGATAGAAGATCAACCAAAACATACAAATCACATAAACGAGCCATATAGCTGACATTGTTTAGTTGTGCATAAAGAAGCTCATCTAAGTAACAAGTGATACAAACTTGAGAAACTTTGTTTCAAAGGCCATCCAAGGCATACAAGTACCAATATACACAAACACACATTGTTTTTATTTTTTTTTCCTTTTTTTAAATTTTATTAAAGCAATAAACAAAACAAATAGACAAATAGAAAAAAAACTAGGCTGACTCAAAAAAAAAAAAAAAACATGCAAGAAGAGCATAAAGTGACATAATCACTTGTAATCTTTTTCCTTCCAAATAGGAGACCTAGATGGAGAACTTTTCTTTTGCATAAACCTTTGTTCAGATGGATAAGAAGGAGAGTTAAATCTATTGAAGTTTGAGAGTAACATGACAGCCTTAAGAAGTTCTCCAAGAGGAGCTAAAGAAAGTTGAAGTTGATTTTGGCTACCAAAAGATGACACACTATTGCTTTGTTGAGTGGCTAGCGACTTCTAGCAATTTGGACGAGTGTATCCCGATGCTCCACAGTAATGGTAGAAGTGTGGCTTCTTTGGTTGAGACTTCTTGTTGGTAGAGTAATGATCATTCTGCTTAGTCTCTTTCTTAACTACCTTAGGGGGTGCTCCTAGAATGGATTTTCCCTTATCAGGTTTACCCCATTCACATTTTTCAATTTTAGAATTAGTTTCCTCAAAGTTATCATTATTAGTAGGAGGGATAAAAATGACTATATTTAAAGCATTAGATGAGGTACTGCAAGAAGAGAAAGAATGATCATACCCGATACCTGTTTTGTTAGATATAGCTTTTTGAAACTTGAGCATTTCATCTAGCTCGGCATTTGAAATCCTTTCCAATTGAGCTATTACTGGAAAAAATTCTACATCTATTTTCTTGGTCTTTTCAGCCAAAAAGTTGTTTTCAAACCACAATGCTCTGATGGTTTGATTAGCTTCATCAACCTTGGTGGAGATTACCTCTCATTCCAACTCCACTTCACTCAGCTTCCTTGTAGCTAACCTATAAAGCTTCTCATGCTTCTCAAAAACCTTGTACAATTTAGAGTAGGCAGTGTGGTTTTCATTTTGTTCATCCATCTTCTCAAACTTGGATTCCATTAGCTTTTCTTCCTCATCAACCAATTCTACTGCTTCCATAGGAGAATCAATGGTAGCTGTGAAAGCACTCAAAATTCCTTCTTGATCACTATCTTCAGAATCTACCTCTGGTTCTGTATCACTTAAAGTGGTAGCTAGGGCTTTGCTCTTGCCAATGGATTTGAGATACGTAGGACTTTCTTGTTTCATATGTTCATACCTTTGACATCCATAGCACTTTGGCCCAGCAGGAATTCTACTGTTTTTTCTAGTATCTTTAACTTGTCTCATAACTTTGTCTTAGGACTTGAACTGAGAGAATCCAGATTGTTTGTGATCCTTATCACTTGCCCTGAAATTCGCATCCTTGATGAACTTCTTGAATTGTCTAGTGATGTATGATTTGAGCTTAGTATCCTCATCTTCAGATGATTCATCTTTTTCATCACTTTTGACCTTCAATGCCATGCTCTTGCTTTTGCTCCCCTTGCTTACCCTTACTAAACCTAGTTCATAGGTTTGCAGATTTCAAATTAGTTATATGAAAGGAATAGTATCAATGTCCTTTGATTCTTCTATGGTAGTGATCTTAGCATGAAATTTCTCTAGAAGAGATTTGAGAATCTTTTGACAATCTTGGGCTTTGAAATCTATTTTCCAAGATTAATAGTAAATTCACTATGTCTTTGAGCTTGGTATGGAATTAGTCAAATGACTCATCATCATCCATCCTTATTTCCTTAAAGCTAGTAGTGAGCCTTTGGAGTTTGAAGTTTTTAATAGCTTTTGTGCCCTCGTAGGTATTCTGAAGAATAGTTTATGCTTTCTTTGTACTATTAGTGGTGGAGATCTTCTTGAATTCCTTATTGGTCATAGTGCTAAACATGGCATTTAATACTCTATTGTTAAAATTTGCAACTTTGATCCTAGTATCATCCCATGATGTTGGTGGATCATCAGGTTTAATCCAACCCACTTCAACTGCTAGCCAAACTTTCTTATCTAAAGACTGCAAAAAGGCCCCAGGCATACTTTCTAGTATGCATTGTTAGTATCATCAAATAAAGGAGGAATACTCAGGGATTTCCTATGATCCATAACAACAAGAGTCAATGGATCACATAACAAAGATTAAAACCTAATTAGAGTGTGCCAGCTCTGATACCACTTGTTGGGATAAGATAACTTGACCTTAGTTAATTAATTCAATTACCCAAGTTGAATAATTAGGTTAAATTGCGTGCAAATCGTGGAGGCACCAACAAATCACCCAAAATACTAAATGCAACAGAAAATATATTAGACATAGTGATTTGTTGACAAATGGGGAAAACCTCTCGCAAGACAAATCTCACCGAGTGATTTTAAGGTCACCACTCTCAAGAATCCACTAATCAACAATCAAGAGGTTACAAGTAAAAGGAATCTTACCACTACCTCGGCCTATCTCGAAATACCAACTTACAGTTGAATCTTTGCTCCAATACCCAACTGGACTTATTCTTGTAGTGGCATTATTTCTCTTGATGCACAAATCTCCAATTTGTGACTAAGCCTTTTGCACGGATCCCAATACATGACTAACTCTAGCAAGTTGAATAGATGTTGTTAGTTGCAAAGTTCCTCACTTCATCAATAAACACTTGGTTACAAAATCCTATGGTGAATAAACATAGTAGCTTCTCATAGAGAAAAATAAACTCTTGGTCTCTGTATCCATGTGTGACGGCTCTTAAAATAAGCCTTATATATGTTTAGGGTTGTGAGAAAAGAAATCCTAAACAAATACATAAGCCTTATATATGTTTAGGGTTGCGAGAAAAGAAATCATAAACAAATACATAAGCTTGGGCCGAATTTCGAATTTGGAAATCTGAAAATCGTAATTCTCGATAGATTGAGCTTCTATCGAGCCATCTGTCGAGCTTCTCATATAGTCTTGATAGCAATATCTATCAAGCTCTCTATGAAGCCTTAATGAAAAATATTTTTTTTCACTTGTTTCTTGGATTAATCTTCGTGTCTTTAATACAAAAACTTGATATGCTTGAAGAACATATTTCTTGATGTATTCAACCTAACTTAGATCTATCCAATTACAAGTAAAGTGCATTTTGTCAAAGGATTAGCCATTTACATAAAATATGACCCTAACATACTCCTTACATCAACATTTTGTTTGTTTTGTTGAAGGATTAATCAAGATGCTTATTTATTATTTTATTTTCTCTCCATCTTAGAGTTATGTGCAAGTGCGGTTCATATGGGTCAAAGAAGTATAAACCTAGAAGATAAAATTCTACTTGAATTGTTATTAGGAATTTTTAGTTTCTAGGTTTTGTTACTTTTTAATTTTTCAATTACGTGGCACTCTCCATATCTATGTAAAGAGGTCAATTTTTTCTTTTAAGCCTTTGTGTTTTTCTTGGTTTTATTTTTTCTTGGGATTTATTAGTTTTGAAAGGATAATTGTAATGTTTTCTTGGATAAGGTTGCAAAAATATTTTAATGCTCCTATAAAGCTTACATTTTTTTTCTTCAGAAAGAAGTTTATGACTGCACGGGTAGTTCCTTTCCAGTTGTAGTTACATTGAGGTTTTTAATCTGTTCTCTTCTATTAATGTTTCCTAAATGTGGGTTGAAAATTGGATTCTTATTGTTTTGTCGACAGGGATTTAACATTCTATTGTTTGGGTTATTTGAAACTGTAGATTCTCTGTATATGTGTAAAACTCATAATACGTTACATAAATCCTACGATTTGAACAATTCAGAAATTGCAAGACTAGAATAGCTAGGTATTTACCAGTCTTCTCTTTTATTTTATACTGTTTCTTGCATATTTATTATTAATATGTTTCTAGAAAAAATTTGAAAATGGAATTTGATTACATATTTATTGGTTTTGATATAGGAAAATTGTTTTTTAAGTTGAGGCTGTTTTTCTTTTCATTTGTGGTTGAGATTTGCATTTTGACTCACCAACTGAAGTTTTTGGTTGGTACAAATTTGCAAGGATTCAGTTTAAAAATTTTAAAGCTGAGATTGTCATTTTTTACTTCTTTATGATGTTTTGTATTTTCTAAATTTTGAATTTTTTTTCAGGTTCCTTCTTAGGTGATTTTTCTAAATTAAATTCTAAATTTCCAATAAATCTCTACCAATTCTGACTTTCTAAAGATATCATTCAATTTACCACCTAAGCAAGAGTGAATGAGTGATTTGTTGTCCCTTTTATACATCAATCTATTTAGTCCATAACTTAAGAGTCACAAAGTTCTCCAAATGGAAAACTATTGTTTAGAGGAAGTTCAAAATATAGAGAACCAATCATGAGAGCAGCTCTGCATTGGCTACAAGTTAGGAATGCTATGTGATATATTGGACTAGCCAGGATTGAACCACTGGTGTTGTTATCCGAGAACTGAATCTCTGTGGTGAGCATCACCCTTTTTGCCATGAGGGTATAATCAGATGCATGTGTGTGTTTGCATGCGTGCGCACCTATGTGTGGCAAGGGCTTGTTGTAAAACACAGGTCAATCTTAGTCCCTAGCTAAACTCATTTCTATTGTGTATGATACTTGGTTGGGGTTGACACTGCTTAGATACCATAAATATGTAAATGATGGTTCTACTAGATTACAATCTTTTGCTCAAATTCTAATAGAGCACAAAATTCATGCACGTTTGATCTTTTAACCATAACTAGCCAGCCCTCACAAACCATGATAGTCCTCATTGACCGGAGACATATTGTGAACTTCAAGCTTAATGAGTCTCTCTCTTTGTTTGATGAATAGATTTCATTACACAAAAAATACTTAAAACACCTAATAAATAGTACTAAGTTCAATTTTTTCCCTAAAGAAAAATGAACTTTTTTCCCTAAAGAAAAATGAACTTTTTTCCTTTTGTACTAAGTGAGATGTTGCCTCTTAATTGTTTCTTAAATCATTCTTTTTTATTTTATTTTTCTTTGTTAGGTGAATAAATTTCATCACTCAACATATACCTAATGATAGTAACAAAACTTTTTCAAAAAAAAAGAAAGAGAGTAAAGAACTAACCATTGAAAATATCAGTATGAATACCCGGCTACTGCATTATTTGAAAAAAGAAAGAAAGAAAAAACAAATGTTCAATGCATTGTGCAACTCCTAGACCTAGCATTCTTTTAGAACTCAGACCATATGAAGAAGTTAATTACTTAATATTTGAAAACCCATTTAAGTAGGATGGAATTTATCATTTCTATTGGGCTAATAGTAAGCTAAGATTGATGGTGTCCTTAATTTCAAAAAAGAAATCTAATTCTTTACAGAAATAAAATTTCATTAATTTTTAATTTTTAAAACCAAAATAAAAATTTTCAGGCATTCAAGTGATAAATAACATTTTTGTGGTACCTTATATTAGATTAACCCCCATATTTCCTTCCCTCATTATCTACCTAACTCCCCCTCCCCCCCCAAAAAAAGAAGCAAATGAGCTTAAATATTTTTGTGGTTAATCTATTATTTAGTTTGTTTATATATATATATATATATATATGTATGTATTTATGCACATATGTGTATGAATCTTAGTGCTTGAGAAAACAAAAAGTGTAGGAATTTCCATCTTGGGTAGAGTATCAATTGAATTTTTCGATTCAGATGATGAGCAATTGAAGTGGAAAGTGAATGTTCCAAATGAACGTACCAAAACATTTGAGGAGAATCCATCAAGAAAAATATCTCAACATATTGCAATTTACACATGAATTAAGATGTTAGAATGCTTCAATTTGTATCCTTTAGCAAAGGGTGTGATTCACTTAGAAAATTTGATTTTATGCTTTTAATCATTTGTTTTATGAGTTACTACACAAGGGGAAATGTACTATCAACTTCTATTTTTTAATCTGTAGGCTTTTCATACTTTCAATTTATAAAATTTTTGCATAATTGTTAATGGTTTCTTAAAAAAAAAAAAAAAAAAAAAAAAAAAAAAAGAACTCTTTGTAATAGCCAAAACTACATTACACCTACAAATGCTTTAGGTGTGAAATTTTTTATGGTGGCATTTATAATTGCTAACAACATGTTCTAATTGATGTTACATGTTTCATATCAAAAGCAACATGAAGAGATAAACCCATGCATTGCACGAGTTAGTGATTAGTATATATAAAAAACTGAAACCTTTGACTTTTTATTGATCTTTCCAAAACTTGCCACATTGTTATCATTTTTTAAAACAAAATTATTTTTGTTTAGCCTAGACTTAACAAGGAATAAAATTTTATCTCTCTAATAAGTCCAACTTCAACTCAATCTCAAACATTGATAATTTATCTCCAAATTTGCGAGGTTAATCATGAACACTATAAAAGAGGTGCAAACCCCAGTATTTTTTTTTTCAAAAGCCAAGTAGAGGTATAAGCAGATCTTCTGTTATTTTCTTCTCCTCTATTTTGTTAAAAAAAAAAATTATTTTATGTTTTTTTTATGTATTTTTCAAAAATTAATTTTTGTACATAAACCATCATACTCTCTATAGCCATTTTTTACAAGATAAAAATTTTTGCAATAATTGAAATTTGAGATTGTTGCTATTGCATATGTCTTTGTTTCACCTCACGATATGAAAGTATGTTAAATTCTTGGGCAGAGAGCTTATATACAATATATTAAGAGGAGTTATGACTTTCATTATCTCAACGTGGGCTCCTGCTCAACATTATTAGCGTGGGCCACATGCTGATAAGGTTCATTTAAAGTTTAAACCCGTAAAAATTTATTGCTTTTTGGGTTTGTGTACTTTTTCTTTTTTCTTATATTTCTCTTTTGAATAGTTATATATTTCTTGAATTATTTCAATAGCTTATTCTTTAATTATATATCTATTTTGGCATTTTGAAGTTTTAACATATGAATTTGTGTAGTCATATACACACACACACACACACACACACAAACGCATATATTATCTATAATTTGTAGGCTCTAAATCTTTTGAATCTTTTCAATAGTTATAGCCATGGATTATTCTTTTGATTGTAACCTATCTTGCTCTTATATTTCTCTATTATTTAGTCATATATATTTTGTTTGTTTCAATAATTTCTAAGTAGTGAATCATTTGATTCTTTAATATTTTTTAGTCTTTTAGAGGTTTTAATATTTGAATTTTTGAGTTATTTTTTTACAGTATCTGTTAGGACATATGTGTTTCAAGGTGTTTTCAACATACGCCATTCCTTTATGTAATTGGCTTATCCTTTGACAAAATGCACTCAGCTTGTATTTGGGTAGCTCTAGGATGATTTTAATACTTCAAGAAACAAGGTTTCAAGATCAAGTGTTAAAGTTATGCAAGTTGTCCAAGATTCAAGTTGAAGAAGCGTCAGATTTTAAATCTCGACACCTGGCTCTACAACTGGATCTATCGAGTTTTAAGAAGTTGTTCAACCCCGAGGCTCGACAGCTGCTCGACAGCACCTCGACACCTCTAGCTGTCAAGATTTAAGAAAAATAGATTCTAAGTTCCGTTTTGATTTCAATCCGTACATATGACTTTGGGACTTCTTTTCTTCTAACCCTAGACATATAAAAGGATTATTTTAAGGACCGTCAATTGGTACACAAGTTGCACAAGCATTGAAAAACCTTTGTTCAAGTAATTTGTTACCTAAGACAAAGTTCATGCCCTAGTTCATCTCTCTTGGGAAGAAGTTGCTGTGTAATGTGCACCGTAGGATTTTGTAACCAAGCATCTTCTTGATCTTCATCGTGTGGATGAATTGAAGAACTTTGCAACCAATAACTCTCTCTAGTTGGTGATTGAAGTCGCATACTGGGATCCGCGCATTTGGTTAGTCACGTACTTGGGAGCCGTGCATCAAAAGTAGAAATTATCACTACAGAACAAGTCCAATCGGGTATTGGGGTAAGGGTTCAATTGTAGGTTGGTAAGGTATTTAGGATTCCTTTACTTGTAACTGCTTATTGTGATAAAGTGGAATTTCGGGAGTGGTCTTTTCCCTATTCGTAAACAAATCACCGCGTCAATTTATTTTTCATTGTGTACTTTAGTTTATTGGTGATTTGTTTGTGCTATCACGCTATTCGTATGTTAATTTGATTAATTAATAACTTGGCTAATTAATTAATTAAATTCATCACAAGGGGTTAACGCGTTTGTGGCCTATCAAGTGGTATCAAAGTAGGCACAGTCTGATTAGGATTTAATCCTTATGTGTGATCCATTGACCCCTGTTTGTCATGGATAGAGGTCATTCTCTTATCACACCTCCACTGTTTGATGATACTAACTATGCATATTGGAAAGTACACATGAGAGCATTCTTGCAATCATTAGATGAGAAAGTGTGACAAGCTGTGGAGATAGGCTGGACCAAGCCTATAGAAGTACCAGCCGATTAGGATGATGCTAAGATCAAGGCGAAAAATTTCAACAACAGAGCACTAAATGCCTTATTCAGTACGGTCACTAATGAGGAGTTCAAGAAGATTTCCTCCACTGAAACTGCTAAGGAAGCATGGACCATTCTCTAGAGAACCTATGAGGGAACACAGGCTGTCAAGGATTCGAAGCTACAGAGGCTCATTACGAGCTTCGAAGAAATTAAGATGGAGGTGGACGAGTCATTCGATGAGTTCTATGCCAAGATCAAAGACATAGTGAACTCAGCTTTCAATCTTGGGGAAACCATTCTTGAACCTAAGATCGTAAGAAAAGTGCTCAGATCTCTGCCCGAGAGATTCCATATCAAGATCATAGCGATAGAGGAATCAAAGGATATTGACAAGATTCCTCTGACAGAGCTGGTTGGTAATCTACAAACTTATGAGCTAGGGTTGACAAGAATGGGCAAGTCAAGTAAAGGCAAGAGCATGGCACTGTAGGCCAAGAACAGTGAGACAGATGAGTCTTCAGACGATGAAGATTCTAAGATGAAGTCCTACATTATTAGGCAATTCAAAAAATTCATGAAAATGCCAATGGAAAAGGCTTTGACAAGGACCGTAGGTAATCCAGTTCTTCTCAGTTTAAGAGCCAAGATAAAGGGAAGAAGGATACTAGAGATGACAGTCAATACACTGTTCTCGCTGGACCAAAATGCTTTGGATGTCAAGGTTTCGGTCACATGAAACAAGAGTGTCTCACATATCTCAAGAGCATTGGGAAGAGCAAGGCACTTACTGCTACCTTGAGCGACACTAAGCCCGAGGATGATTCCTACAATGATGGTGACAAAATTTTGAATGCCTTCACTACCACTGTTAATCCTACTGAAGGGATTGTTGAAGATGTAAATGAAGAAAAAGGGTTGGTAGATGCTAAGTTTGAAATGATGGATGATTAAGATGATATCCATACTGCCTATGAGAAACTATACAAGCTTTCTAAGAAGCATGAGAAACTCTATAGGCTGGCCACCAAGAAGCTTAGTGATATGGAACTTGACCGTGAAGAGCTTTCCACTGAGTTTGATGAAGCAAATCAGACAATTGGGGCGTTGAGATTCGAGAACAATTTCCTGGCTGAGAAGATCAAGAAGCTTGAAGCAGAACTGTTTCAAGTTAGAGCTCAATTGGAAAGGACATCAAGTGCAAAGCTGGACGAGATGCTCAACATTCAAAAATTTGCTTCTGATCAAACAGGATTGGGGTATGAATTCTCTTCCTCTAATACTCCTTTTGCTAGTACCACTGTTTTTAATCCTCCTGCTAATGACATTAAAATTGAGAACATTAATGTTAAAGCTGAATTAGCTAGTGAGAACCTAGACAAGGGTAAGTCCATCTTAGGAGCACCCCCTAAGCTTGAGAAGAACGAAACTAAAAACCCTAAGACTAAGAAGGCTAACTCTCAAAAGTCTATACAGAAGAAGCAGCATCTCTGTCATCATTATGGTATTGCCGGTCATACTCGACCAAATTGCTATAAGTGGTAAGCCACTCAACAGAGCAATGGCATGTAGCATCTGGGAACCATAATCAACTTCAATCCTCTCTTGCACCTCTTCGAGATCTTCTCAAAGCCCTTATGTTCCTTTTGAACTTGAACGATTTCAATCCTTCCCCCTCATCACCAGTTCAAGGGTTTGCAAAAAGGAAAGATTCTTCTAAGGTGTGGAAGAAAAATAGTTAAGTGATTTTTTTCACGTTTTCTCTCACTCCCCCCTTCTTGTTTTTGTTTGCATTACTTGTGTGTGTTGCTTTATTGTTTTGAGTCAGTCTAGTTTTATGCATTATTTTGCTTTGTTTAACATGTTTTTGTTTTTGTTTTTTTTTTTTTCAGTTTATGTTTTATTTTTGCTTTTCAAATAAAAATAAAAAAAAATTGAAAAATTGAAAAATACAAAAATAGTGTGTATGTGTACATTGGTTCTTGTGAACATTAAAATGGCCATTGAAACAAAGTTATCTAAATTTTGTATCTCTTGTAACTTAGATGAGCATCTTTATGCACAACTAAGCAAGTGAGCTTTCTAGCTCTTTGTTTGTGATGAGTAAGGTTAAGTAATCTCTCGTACTTAACACTCGTATCACTCGTTTTGACGGGTAGGACTAGAAAATCCTAAGAGAAAGGCATAAACAACCATCTCACCACTGTTACTCGCCAATCATGAAATGACATCTGTATGCTTTGGCATAGCAAAAGTGCAATGTCAAAAAGCTTAACATTTTTAGGTATTTCTTTTTTCTCTTATATGCCCATGTATAATATGCTTAATAAAAGAAAAATATGCAAAGAAAATAAAAGTTAAAAAGATCAAAATGCTTTAAAATATGATTGCAAGCGTGTTTTTTAGGAGATGTAGGAGTTATAGGATGTACCTCGAAGATGATAATCCACATCAAACAGTTATGATTGTGTGTGAGTTAAAGAAATTTTCTCATATCTCAAATCGTCATAACTTTGAGACACTTATGCAATCTTGCGATGTTTTCACACACAACATGCAATATTCTTTGTTATTTTTGATACATGTGCAGGTATAATGTGATTTGGCCATCACAAGGTTTACATATATTGATGTATGCTCACTAAACTGTCTTGACTTATTTTTGAAATATAAAATTGGTTAGACTTGTTTAGTGTATGTGTGTGTTTTGGGATCCATGTGCTTAAAACTATTGTTGAGATATGTTTTTGAGAGCTTAATATGCTGATTGGATCATTGGTTGAGTTGAATGCTTGAATGCATTCATATCTGTGTTTTTCTCTTCTCGAAAAACTGTTTTGAAAGCTGGCTCAACACCTTCACGACATCTCCTCGACACCTGGCTGTCTGTCGAGCTTCTTAGCTTTTTCTTTTTGTAATCTCGACAGCTTTTCAACACCTGGTGGATCGATCGAGGAATTTTCTGTCCTCTCGAGAGCTTCTCGACAGCTGGTGGATTGATCAAGCTTCCTTTTTGTGTCTTTGTGTTGTTTCTCAACACCTGCATCTGTCGACGTTGTTTTTCTCAACACCTACCTCGACAGATGTCTCGACACCTCTCGATACTTGCATCTGTCGAGAATTACTGAACCTGTATATATAGGTTCTACATGATCCGTTTCTCATTTCTCTCGATCTCTCTCTCTCGATACCTTTGAGTTTGCTCCTCCCAAACCTCTCTCACTCACTCCAAACCTCTTCCCAAAGGTTTCTTCAAGGTTCCTTCAAGTTTTCTTCACTTGGTAAGCTTCTAATCTCCTTCATTTACATACATTTCATGTTTTGAAACCTAGATTTTGCGGTTCTTGAAAATTTTGGGTTTTTCGAAATTGATGAGTTTTTGTTGCAATTTTTGGGATGAGTTTTGTAGATTTGATCTTAAAAATCCATGCATTACATCACATTAGCATTCTAACAATATATTCATGCATTTAGATGTGTGCAAACTTGTTGTGTGCTGATAGGTTTGGATTGGGCTAAGCCCATGAAGTTTTTTTCTTTGTTGCATGTCACATGTTCATGCATTCCCCATGCATACGTTCTCTTTTCAATATACTTGTTATATTTGAATTGCTTTGAGACTTTTCTGAATGTTTCTTTCTTTCTCCCTCTCTCTATGTTACGTTAGTAGTGTCTATGGCACCAAAACGTAAGTCCATTCCGTCCTAGAACCTTCTTCATTCTAGGGAATCTTTGTCTTCTGATTCTACTCCTTCCTCTATTCGGTTCCATGATGACAAAGCCCAACAGGACTTCTCAGAGAACTTTTCTAAATAAGGTGTTCATTCGGAACGCCAAGTTATTCTGACAGACTTTGTCGACACCGACCTACTTGATGTCATTCACAGTCAGGGTTGGGAGTCACTATGTGATGTCCTGGTCACTTGTCCTTCCCTGCTGATACAAGAGTTTTACTCCAACATGTATGGAATTGATTCTTTAGTACCTCTCTTTCACACTCGCGTTCGAGGTACGCGCATATTAGTCACACCAGAGTTAGTTTCTGATGTGCTTCATGTTCCAAGGGTTACGCATCCTGACTACCTCGGTAGTGAGCGTCTACAGACTGTGTCCAAAGATGAGATAATGTCTGCTTTTTGTAAGCGCCCTTCTGATTGAGGTGAGTGTCAGTTTACACCATGTCGGCCTTTTGTTAAAGGTCCTCGTTTCATGAACATGGTGATGATTTTTGTTCTGCACCCACTCTCTCACTATAACTCCATCACAGAGCCTCGTGCCCGGTTTTTGTTGTCTCTTTTAGAGCACTTCACTATAGACTTTCCTACCTACTTCATTTTCTCTATCATAGATGTCTATAGGGATACGGCTACCCATGATAAGCTCATCTTTCCTTCTGCTATCACGAGGATTTTACACCACTTCTCTGTCCTTTTTTCTATGTCTGACCCCTTCCATGTCATGGTTGTCATAGACGCCGCTACCGTAAAACGTAGTGAGGTGCAGTTTAGGTCGCGACGGACGGATTCAGCAGCTCCTTCCTCCCCTTCAACTCCATCTAGGTCTGCTTGAGCCACATCTGCTCCCTCCTCTTCCTTGAGCGATGTGTCACTACGAGACATCATGGCCCAGTTTCAGCGCATGGATGCTTGCCTCGATACACTCTCTATAGATTTGTATCAAGTGAATGTTCGTGTTGGTCGCATTGCTCGGCGATAGGCGACCATGGGCGGTTTTGCTTCTGAGGCTTCTCTTCCACCTCCTCATGTGGCTTCTAAGTCTGAGGATGATGATGGTGATGACGATGATGCTTTGGATGGTGATGATGGAGATGCTAGCTCTACCGATGAGATGTCTATTTGACACTCTACCCTTTATCACTCGTGAAAAAAAGATGGAGTAGTTTTGGGTTATGAGAGTAGTCATTCTTAGGGGGAGAGCTTGTATAGGACATTTTTTATAGAGGGAGTGTTGCTGTTTTAAGGGATGTAGTAAGGACTATATGTATCTTTTCTTTTCTTTCTTTTTGGAGATACTTTGTTCTTGTACCTTAGGTCTTATGACCATTGTTAGGATAAAGGTATTAGGGTAAAAATTGTCACTACATAACAAGTCCAATTGGGTATTAGGGTAAGAGTTCAACTGTAGGTTGGTAAGGTACTTGAGATTCTTTTACTTGTAACCGCTTGTTGTGATAATAGTGAAATTTCGAGAGTGGTGACCTTAAAATCACATGGTGGGATTTTTGCCATGTAGGTTTTCCCCCATTCGTAAACAAATCATCGTGTCAATTTATTTTCCACTGCATACCTTAGTTTATTGGTGATTTGTTTGTGCTACCATGCTATTTGCATGTTAATTTGATTAATTAATAACTTGGCTAATTAATTAATTTAATTCATCACAAGGGGTCAACGCGTTTGTGGCCTATCAGTATCTAAAATTGTCTGACAAATTTTTTGTAAGCCATTGCATGTTTAAGCAATGACTTCTTCATCAAATTGTAACACAAATTGAAGTCATACAAGAGCAAACCATACAATAGTGTAGTTTCTTAATCAATTTAAGTTTCTTTTTTAAATTATTTTAGTTTACTTCACTAATAGGTAGGTTTCCATACATTGTAAGAGTTCGTGACTAGTAGTTAATATAAAGGTTCTCCTCCTAAACTGTCTCGTACTGGATGCTTTTTTTTTTTCTTTTTTTCTTTTTTCCTTTTTGGTAAACGTCAATGTTATTTAACAAGAGGACAAAACACAACAGTCAACCTTATAAGTGTCCATAAGGACATTCAAAAGACTGTGATTATCAAAAGAAAAGAACTAAACAGAGTTAATGAAGAGCTTTACAGCCATATGAGTGACTGCATTAAAAAATCTCTTGAGCCAATTAAGAAGACAAAAATTAAAGGACTCCTTGATAACAAAGATGTTACTAATAATACTACTAATGACCCCATTAGGATGGAAAAGTAGGGTCGTGTGCGCATCAAAACAAGCTTTAGAATCTCCTTCAAAGATAATCATGTCCTAATTTTCATCTTTGGCAAGCTGTGTAGCCCATAAAATGGCAGATGCTTCTGCTTGGAGCACGGAGCAAAGTTGGTGGTTCTTGGCCCAAAGCTTTACTGCCACTCCATTGTCATTATTGGCAACTACTACTAGCGCTGTTGAGGTTGGGGAGGTGGCAGCATCCACGTTCAACTTGAGCCATCTGCGATGTGGAAGTTGCCAGCCACAACTTAGGGTTAGAGGGGGGTTCTTTGGAGGCAATGTGATCGTGCTTAGTGATTTAAATTCAGCTAGTTTGCGGTTGAAGCTTATGATGGAGGTAGCTGGGTTTGGAGGGATGCCTGAGAAAATAAGATGGTTTCTTGTGCTTCATACTTCATCCAGCACTAGCACCATAATTAAGGTAATGCTTTAATGGTTCTCTAGAAGATCAGAAGCCTTGGGGTGTTCTTGAATCATCTTGATCAAGCTTACGCTTGTGGAGATAAAGTGTTCTTCAGGCTTGAGCCCCCAGCAGCAAGCAAAACAGATGCTTTTAGTGAATGTGCAGCTAATGAAGAGGTGGGTGGTGGATTCAATATCATGATTGCAAAAAAAATATCCTAGATTTTGGATGGGCATTTTCCTCAGTAGGTTCTCATATGTGGGTAAGGCATTGGACCTGATTCTCCATAGAAGCATTTTAATGTGCTCCAAGGCTTTGAACTTCCAAAGTTTCATCCACTTGATGTTTGGGCCAGGAATTGTGGTTATATGGTCTGTTGAGATGCTATAAGCTAACTTGATAGAGAAATCGCCTTTGGGAGTAGGTGTCCAGATGAGTGTATCAAGTCTTGGCCTTGATGGGATAGGGATGGAAAGGATAGCTTGGGCTGATTGGGCTTCAAAGATATGGGCGATCAAGCTTGCATTCCATGCGTGCAGGTCATGGTCAATCAGTTGAGATACTCAAAGGCTGTTCCATACATCAACCAAGGAACCATCACCAATTTGGTAGCAAGCATCCTTTGCAATAATGTTTTTGGCGCCCTTAATGGCCCTTCATATAGGAGAGCAAATCTTCAGTTTGTTTGTGAACAACCAGTTTTGCTTGACTTTGTATTTCGCTCTAAGGATTGACATGTAAAGGCTGTCACGCTTTGAGGTGATCATCTAGGTAAGCTTTGCAAGGAGGGCGATATTGATATCTACAGCTTTTTTGAAACCTAATCCTCCTTGAGCTTGGGACAACATAATTTATCACACGATGTCAAGGCCAATAATTTGCCTTCTTGGTTCTTTGGTTTCCACCAAAATTTCCTGGTTAAGGCATCCAACTTGTCACAAATGCTTCCTGGGACTTTGAACAAGGACATAGTGTAATTGGGGAGATTTTGGGCCACTAAGGTGATTAAGGTGCTTCTGCCTGCCCTAGAAAGGGTTTTACCTCTCCAACCCAAGAGCCTGACTTCAAGTTTTCTTTGGAGGTACTTGAAATCTTTGGAGGGAGATTAGGACATAAATAGTGGGGCTCTTAGGTAGATGGAATCTTTCTTGAGGCTTTTCATTTAGAAGATCTGTTTGATAGCCCTTATTGATTGCCTTTAAGTATGCTTAGAGAGATATATACTAGATTTTTTTGATGCTTTGGCCATACCACCTGCAGTACTTGTCTAGGCAATAGTTTAATGTTGTTGCTTCTTTTCTAGTTGCCTTGGAGAATAACACAATGTCGTCAACATACATGACATGTGTGATGGCTGGCCGATTGATGTTGAAGAGGACTTCTTTGGCTAGAATGAACACATTTCATGAGAGGGGGTCGCCCTGCCTAATGCATTTGCTTGGTTTGAACTAATCTAATTTCCCTCCATTAATAAGAATTTCAAAAGACAGTGGATACACAAGCCATGATCTAGGATGTGAAGATCTCACTAAAGTCGAATTTAAGCAACACTTATTTAAGGAAGCTCCAATTCAATCTATTGTAGGCCTTTTGAAGGTCCAATTTGATAGCCATCAAGCCAGACTTCATCTTTCTGTTCATGAAACTGTGAACCATCTCTTGAACTATTTCTTGATTCTTCGCTATCCATCTTTCGGGGATAAAAGCTGATTGGGTTGGGGAGATGAGTTTGTGGAGGAGAGGTAGCTTGGATATGATTTTTCATACTACATTGCATAGGTTGATAGGTCTAAAGTTGTTAATGGTGGAAGGGCTTTGGGGCTTGGGGATGAGAACTATAATCGAGCTGTTTATCTCCTTAGGCATGGAACCCTCCACAAAGAAGGAGGTGACTGCTTAAGTGATTTCTTTCCCCACCACATCCCAATATCTCTCGTAGAAAATGGCAAGGAACCCGTTCAGGCCAGGGGCTTTCTGGTCTTCCATGTTAAATAATGTACTCTTGATTTGTTCAAGAATGGCAATTGAGGAAAGGAGGATGTTTTTGGATTCAGAGATGGTGGGAAGGATGAAGTTTTCTAAATTAGTTGGGAATGAGACCTCCTCCTTTTTGAAAAGCTTTAAACGGTTAAACCCATCCTAGAAAGGTTTGAAGGACCCAGAATTGGAGCCACAATCAGGTCTAATGTTATGCATACAGTGAGATCGTGGGTTGGGGATGCATGTAGTACTTCCACGTTTTTTGTCCTATTCTTTAGTGTGTCCAAATTTGGTGAGTTTGGTACTCATACTGCCAGCTGGTTCGGTATAGGTGGGGTGGTATAGAGTGTGAGAGACTGGATCATTTGGTGCTCCCAATCAAAATTGAAAGGCATCGGCACCTCTCTTTTGGGGTTATTTAGGGTCGCCACTTATTTTATAAGAAAACTATACAAAAGAGTACAAATTATCTTAAATAATACAAATTCTCATTAATTTGAATGAATTACAATTTGATAAAAAGAACTGTACATAGCTTTGTTTCCTAGCTTACAATCTAATAAAAAAAGGTTACAAGGTTTAGTTTTCTGGTTACAATCTATCAAAAGAAAAGATAAAGCACTATTCTTACGAACCAAAATCTATGGTTTGAGGGTCAAGTTACAAAATGAAGAGGTGTTAGACACCTATTCTGCCCAAACAGAGTCCGATCTTCTAGTTAAACAATGACATACAATAGATTATGAAATGTAACATGTTATGCAAGTTGTTTAGATCTATGGAAAAAATGTTATTTTAAAGACTTCAAATATGTATACTCTTCTATGTAAAGAAACCAGATTTGATATTTAATATGGAAAAAAAATGTTAAAAAATAGATCTGGTACCAATTTTTATAAATAAATAAAAAAAGATTTTTGATGACAAAGTGGAGATTTGGATTCTATTCAATTTTGGTGAGAAAAACCTAGATCTAATTTTAGGTATGAATAAGATGATTTTTAATGAAAATTTGAGATTTGATTTTTATTGATAAAAAAGGATGAGTTTTAAAGAAAAAATTTCAAATCTGATTTTTAATTATGAAAAAGAATGAGTTTTAAAGAAAGAATTTCACATCTAATTTTTAATTATGAAAAAGAATGAGTATTAAAGCAAGAATTTCAAATTTAATTTTTTTTAATTATGAAACAAAATGAGTTTTAAAGAAAGAATTTTCGATTTGAATTTTTATTACGAAATAGAATGAGTTTTAGAGAAAATTTTTCAGATCTAAAGCTTTTATTAACAAAGAACCATAGATCTAAGATTATATCATGAACATCTTAAATCTATATAATCAAGTATGTGAATCATATAATCATTACATTTTTTTATCATGAAACAAAGATTCAAAATAAAATAAAATAATATCATAAATTATTGTTCGCAAGTTAACATGGAAAGTATAGCTAGATACACATGCCAAAACAAACACTCAAACATGCACATTAATAAAATAGTAAAAGTGATACTTGCATCAATTGCACGAACAAATTCTACAGGGGGAATTGCTTTACACTTAGAGAGAGTGAATCTCTCTAAGTCCTAAAGAATTATCACTTAACAAGAAAGAAAACCTTAAAGTTAGACTTCCAAAGTTTCTTTATGTTAAGGGCCAAAAGGGTGTTGAATTTTAGATTTTCTCTTCTATTTATAGAGGTGTGTATGCTTAAAAAATAAGTTAGGGTTGTTTAGAAAATCAACAGATATGAATTAGGTCAAGTTTTATCCCTCAAAAATTGAACCTGATATGCCTAACCTGAGCTAAACGAATTTGGGCCAAATTTTCATCCTGTGCCAATCGGCACTTCCCAAGTGCCGATCGGCACTATTGAAGTGCCAATTGGCACTCATCAGTGCTCAACCCAGTTTCCCTTCCTTGTATGTTTTGGCCTCTTTTTTTGGCATTTTTCAAGACCGGGATGTTGGGATTAATGCTGCCATGTATGACATTTTGTTCTATGTAATAAATTTATTTTATTATTATCTAAAATAATGGTAACATCAATATTTGGACATTATTAGATAGTCCATGAGATACATAGTATGTGATTTATGTGATTTAGTCACAGAATATATAAATCCAAGTTATTTGTAAATTCAGAATTTTAGTTCGTAGTCGGTGATGAAATTGGGTAATTCATCTGCGAAGACTATAACATATCAATTAAGATGATTTGTCTTGATCATGGAAGTTGAGACTTCTAGTTGATATATTGATATATTTTAATTATTAAGATATATTGAACTGGACCACTGTGAGAGTTATTATTCTACTAACGATTGTCAAATAAATAATAAATCTCACGACTTCTATTTATGTGAACTTTTACTCCTGAGAGAATAATGGACTTGATCATGAAATGTAGGTTACTTTGATATATCAAGAGTGAAATCTAAAGTCACGATCAAAACTTCAGTATGTTGGGCTGCCACATTTAATGTTGAAGGAACATATATTCTCAAAATGGAATTCATAATCTCTTAACGGAGATATAAAATATTCCCTTGAGATAAACTTAATAGGTTTGGTTATTCAGAGTGTTAGGCCGAACCACTTTTGTAAGAAGTTACTAAAGTATATATTTATGAAATTGGATTTCATAAATATATAATGAATAACTTAAAGGAATAAACTAGGTACCCAAGGATTAAGATGTAGTAATCTTCAAAGTGACAGTCAACATTTAGAACTTTGTATTACTACGAATATTTTAATGAAAGGGTTGAATGTACAAAAGAGTCTTGGGATATAATTTATTAATAAGGCCCAAAGTGCAATTATATTTATATAGTAGTATTAAATATAATTAAAGGTAATTTTGGGGATGTCCAACACATGTTAAAAGGGAAGTCTGATAAGTTGGAAGCAAAAACAGAAGTATGCATGTTTTTAGGGTATTCAAAGGAAACTAAGGGCTATTTATTCTATAATCATAAAGATAACAAAGTGTTTGTGAGCACCAATGCCAAATTTTTGGAAGATGATTATGTGAATAATTTTAATCCTAGAAGCAAAGTTGTTTTGGTTGAAATAGATGAACTTGTAATTGAACAACCAATGGATAACTAGGGATGATGTGGCTGTATTAGATACACCATAAGATTCTACTCATGAGATGACTAGTACATAGATGCCTCTTTGTAATAGGAGAATTGTTCGGCCACCTATAAGATTTATAGGTCTGGAAGAAACTTATGAAGCTATTTCAGAAGAGGCTGAATCTGATCCATACACTTATGAAGAGGCAATGAAAAATATAGATGCACATCATTGGGTCAAACCTATAAAATCTGAATTGGATTCTATGTATTCCAAACAAGTTTGGGATCTTGTAAAGACACCTAACGGCATTAAACCTGTTGATTGCAAATGAGTTTACAAGAGAAAGAGAGGGATAGATGGAAAGGTTGAAACCTATAAGGCAAGACTAATGGTGAAAGGGTATATACAAAAGGAAGGTATTAACCGTGAGGAAACTTTTTCAGCTAGTAGCCAGGCTTAAATCTATCATAATTCTCTTATTTATTGCTGCTCATTATGATTATGAGATTTGGCAAATGGATGTTAAGACTACATTTCTTAATGATAATCTTGAAGAAGATATCTATATGATGCAACAGAAAAGTTTCGTAGTAAAGAACCAAGAGCATATAATATGCAAGTTGAAAAGGTCCATTTATGGACTTAAGTAAGCATCTAGATTATGGAACATCAAATTTGATCAAGCAATCAAGTCATTTGGTTTTGAACAAAATCTAGATGAACCGTGTGTGTAAAAAAGACATCAAGATAAAGTAGTAATGTTCCTAGTGATTTATGTTGATGATATTCTACTCATTGGAAATGATGTAGTGGTAATGTCATCAGCAAAGATTTGATTTTCAAGCCAATTTGATATGAAGGACTTAGGTGATGCTAAATATATTCTAGGGATCAAGATTTGGCGAGATCAAAAGAATGGAATTTTAGGTTTATCACAAGCTGGGTATATAGATAAGATTCTAGAACGGTTTAGCATGCAAAATTCCAAAAGAGGATTACTCCCTTTCAGACATGGACTTCCTTTGTCTAATGATCAAAGACCTAAGAATCTTGAGGAAGAAAATATAATGAAAGAAATTCCCTATGCTTCTACAGTGGGAAGTCTCATGTATGCCATGCTTTGTACTAGACCAGATATTTGTTATTCAGTTGGTATGGTCAGCCGATATCAATCAAATCCAGGACTTAAACATTGGCAAGCTGTAAAGTATATTCTCAAGTATCTAAGGAAAACGAGAGATTATATGCTTGTTTACCGATGTGAGGATTTGATACCTATTGGTTATAGAGATTTTGATTTTCAGTCAGATCTTGATTTCAGAAAGTCCACTTCAGGTTGTGTGTTCACCTTAGGTGGTGGAGCCATAAGTTGGAGGAGTGTTAAGAAATCTTGCATTGCCAATTCCACCATGGAAGCTGAATATGTTGCTGCTTATGAAGCAGCAAAGGAAGCTCTTTGGCTTAAGAAATACCTTTCTGATCTTAGTGTTGTGAAAATGGAGCAAGTTCCTATCACATTGTTCTGCGACAAAAGTGAAGCAGTTACCCAATCCAAGGATCCAAGAAATCATAAAAAAGGAAAGCATCTTGAAAGAAAGTACCACACTATTTGAGACATTGTTGCTCGAGGAGATGTACAAGAAGCAAAAAAAAAAAAAGTGCAAATAATCTAGCAGATCCCTTTACCAAAGCCTTGCCCCAAAAGACTTTTGAGTCACATTTGGAGGGAATGAGAGTTAGATTAGTGCACAATAATATTTAGGGCAAGTGGGAGATTGTTGGGATTAGCACCCTAAAATCCTATTGTATGCCATGTACGACATTATGTTCTATGTAATAAACTTATTTTATTATTATCTAAAATAATGGTAACATGAATATTTGGACATTATCAAATAGTCCATGAGATGCATAGTATGTGATTTATGTGTTTTAGTCACAGAAGATATAAATCACAAATTCTTTGTAAACTTAGAATTTTAGTTCGTAGTTGGTGATGAAATTGGGTATTTCATCTGCGAAGACTATAACATATTAACTAAGATGATCTTTCTTGATCATGGAAGTGGAGACTTCTAGTTGAGATGTTGATATGTTTTAAGTGTTAAGACATATTGAACTAGACCACTATGAGATTTATTATTCTACTAACAACTGTCAAATGAATAATAAATCTCACGACTTCTATTTACATGAACTCCCAATCCTGAGAGAATAATGAACCTGATCATGAAATGTAAGTGGCTTTGATATATCAGGATTGAGATCTAAAGTTACGATGAAAACCTCAATATGTTGGGTAGCAATATTTAATTTTGAAGAAACAAATATTCTTAAGATGAAATTCACAATCTCTTAATGAAGATATAAAATATTTCCTTGAGATAAGTTTAATGGGTTTGGTTATTCAGAGTATTAGGCCTAACCACTTTCGTAAGAAGTTACTAAAGTATATATTTATAAAATTGGATTTTATAAATATATAATGAATAACTTAAAGGATTAAACCGGGTACTCAAGGATTAAGATGTAGTAATCTTTAAAGTGGCAGTCAACATTCATAACTTTGTATTACTATGAATATTTTAATGAATTGGTTGAATGTACAATAAAGTGTTGGGATTTAATATATTAATAAGGCCTAGAGTGCAATTATATTTATATGGTGGTATTAAATATAATTAATGGTAATTTTGGGCTTGTCAAGAGTAGATAGAAAGGCCCAAAACCCATTGGAGCTAGTGTCTTATTTGTCCCTTTTAGTCCCACTCCAAGACACATACTAAAGCCTATTGGAATGGCTCAAAAGGCTAGCCCAATTAGATAATCAGTTTTATATAATGAGAGAAACGTACAAAATTTTGCAATGAATGAAAATGGTGTGTATGTGAGTGTAAGCCACTCTCTTATTCTCCCTCGAACACATACGTATAAACTGATTAAGCGACCACACTTCTTGGGCATAAGTGGAATTAGAGTGAAGATTAAAAGTGTTCCTAAGTACTTCTAATCTTTGGTTTTGAATTTCACCACACCAAGGCATGCTCTCTTGTTCTTAAATTATGAAATTTACATGGTACATGGTATTAATTGCGAATAAAGTAGATCTGTTAATTTTCCGCGTAACCATTTTATTAGAGTAATCATTTTATTCCTATGCAACCAAACTCATTTTTACTCAAAATCATCAACCGATCACATACATTTATTAAATTAATTTTAATTATTAACCAATCAAAATTAAATTCAATTAATCATACATGATCAATTTCGCCCAATAAATGCATGTAGACCATGAAAACTTGATCAGGTTACATCTTTCAATCTGATGGTTTGATTTGGGAAACAGGCATATTGTCACAATCGTTAGAATTTCAAGATCATTTTTATGATATGTGATGAACGATTTAATGCATGAAATGTAATTATGATTTTTTGGGTACTTAGACAGACCATTTAAATTGTCTTCCAAGATTAAATTATGAGTGCAAAATTGAGTTTCTACATAGAGATTGGTTAGTGTGTTTTTAGGACAAGTTGATGATGTGGCAATTTTAACAGAGTCGGCTTTCCTCTTTGAGGCAGTTGTAGGATCAACATCGCCATTGTCACTAAAGCCCGTGTCGTGAATACTAGAAGGGAGGTCATCATTGTCGATCTACAGCCATTGGCCTACTACCTTGAACAAGCATCCATGATCAATGTTGAGCCAAAAAGGGTTAGCTTGGCATTATCTCTCCTCATGGCCAATAATGCCACAGTTGAAGAAAACATCAGCATACTTTTCATACTTCAAACCACCCAAAGATCCCATCTTTTAGCTCGAGGAAGGAAGATGCTGAGGATCAGCGAGCTGGAGGTGGGGATGTCAACCTGGACTTCAGAATATTTCCTCCGAACTCCTTCTGCATTAGCAGCAGATTCGATGTCCATAACAAAGCCCACACTCTCCCCTATCCTCTTAAGGTTGTCAAAGGAAAGCTAGAGGGAAGGAAGTCCTTGCACATTGGACCCAAAAGGTGGTTGTGGAGAAGACCATTTCTTTCCAGGACAACTATGGGCTCCATGCTTTAAGTATGAGGTGGCCGCCCCCGATGGATGAAGGTCTACGACTGAGCGCTAAACATGAAAAGTTGTTTTTCAAGCCACTTAACTTCTAGGTGATGGGTCGAGTTCCATGCTTTGGTAACAACTTCCTTAACATTTATGTTGGCAATGGCTTTTGAGGTTATGAGCTTACCGATGAGTTGCAGGTGGGTGGGTCTGGTGAATCTTGGTTTGGAGGAGATCTAGTCTTGATCCTAGATTGGAGAGTTTTTTTGTACTAAGAATCATATTTAGGTTGCCATTAGGACTCGAGATGGGGGATGAGAACCTTAACTGAGGGGTTAGAAGGGGGGCATGGAGACGAGCTCATGGGTAGGAGAGAAGGTGAGAGCTACGAGAGCACAAAGAAAGACTAACCTCTTATTGGATGCCTCATACAAAAAAAAAAATATTTACAATCCCATCAAACTAATATAAGATATACGGAAAAGGCAAATGAGGCTTGGACTATGGAGTATATCCATTAGTCAAAAACTAGTATTTTATTTTATCTATCTATCTATCTATATATATATAATCAAAGCCTCTAAAGTTCCCACAATTTTTCACATCAGCACAATATTTAAAAAATTAAAATTAAAAACTCTTTTTAGTAAAAAACAAAATGGATACTTATTTAAAAAAACAAAAAACAAAACAAAACCTAGCTTAACCCAACTCCTCTCTTTCAAACCTTACGCATTCAAATTTCAGATGCTCTCTCTTCCCTTCCAATTCTGTGTTTCCTTCTCCTTTGACAAGTTCAGCCGCTCTCTTTTTCTTTCTTAAAACCAAAAACCATTAATTTCTTTTTCCATCAATGGCAGAGTGAGAAAGAGATCTAAAGGCCGCCACCATGCAAACCATCACCCCACCTTCAGCCTAGCCTCCACCTATATACCACTGGAACCGCTACAGTGCAAGTATTTTTAAAACAAGAGAAATTGGTGTTAAATATAATCCAAGTTTTGTTATTTTGGGTTGAATGTCTTTGATTTAGGTATATGGGCTATTGGGTTGGTGGTTTTTAATTTAGGCATTTGGGTTATTTCAATATTGGCTTCTTTTGAATTGTATATACCAATTGATTTTTCTTATTGATTTTATTGAACTTTGGTTTATGAATGTGATTCAAATTTGAGAAAGTTTTTAGTTGAAATTTCAAATACAATAGGTTTGGATAGATTAGTGGTTGATTAGAGTTTAAATTTCGTGTTTTTGATGACCAAGTTTATGGATACCCAGATTTGTTTTTACTTTTTATGGATAACTAAGTTTGTGATTTTTTACAGATATTTTTGGGTTTAGTATGTTTATAGATGAACGAGTTTGTGATTTTTTTAGGGATATTTTTGGGTTTTGCATGTTGGATTATATTCTCAAAATTTTTATTAAGCTTCTATTTAGGTGTTGAGGAGAGAAAAACAGTGAAGCATAAGTAAATGGAAGCTCTTTTTAGATACATTGGTGAATTGTGAGTTTTGCTTTGTTAATTAATTTGTCAATTATGGATTATTTTATAGGTTTTGGTAGATAATTTGTCAATTGTGGAATGGACTATAGCTTTGCTGTTATTTTTTTCTAATAAATGTTTCCTTAATATTCTTTCTACTACAAGTACTTGCTACTGTATGAGTCCATATCTTGAGCAGGAAAATTAAAGAAGAAATCCAAACCTTTATGAGATTTTTTACCCCAGTTATGTGTTGGATAATTTTGTGATTTTGAAATTTATGCTGATAAGTTTGTTTTGTATTCTAGAGTTGATTGAATTGTAGTTTTAGCTGTGTTTCTTTTTGTATCTGTAATTGAGTTTGTGCACACACTTTTATAAGTCTTTGGGTTTGGAACTTTGTAACTGAGTTTAGTAATGTGTTTTAGTAAAAGTTCTTGCTTATCAAATATATATTTGACTTTTGACAATAATATTTTTTGAAGTGAGTCACATCTTCAATCTTTTAAATAGATATTAAAATGGTGATAATCAATTTAATTTTTTTTTTTTTTTTGTGTGGAAACTGAGCTATGGGTTTGAATTTGTTTAGTGGATACTGAGTGAAATTGGTGTGGAGTACATTGGTTCTGGTGGATTTATCAGCTTGCTTTCATCACACAACATTCTTGATAATCTTAGTGAAATTGGTGTGGAGTACGTTGAGGTTAGACATTTATTACATTGTTTACATTGTGTGTAGCAACACAATCTAAATTTTATATGTTGAGGATGCTATGCTACCCTAGCCTATTATGTGTCTAAGATTACTTCATTAGGCAGGGTGAATGCTACCCCTGTAGTGCAGCACACACATCATATTAGGATCTATAACTTTTCCCAAGTCAGATATAATATTGGATATAATTTATCGAATTTGCTTTTTGTGGAGTAATCTCTCTCTCTCTCTCTCTCTCTCTCTCTCTCTCTCTCTCTCTCTCTCTCTCTCTCTCTCTCTCTCTTGGAAATGATATGCACCATTTATAAGGTCAGCCTTTTTATTATGACTCAGTGCAAATCACAAACCCCATGTAGCTATAGGTATTATGACAATGTACAACAATGGAGATGACAATGGGAGAGAGATTTTCCAAAGATTATATCGAAATTTTATTGTTTAATAGATTTTGGTGATTATTTTTGGAACCAATTCTTTTTATGTAAATAATTATATTAGAGAAAACTTATTATTGTCACTATCTAGAATAATTTGTGCATCATGTTTATTAAAGAGCTTAATTGAGATCATAAATAAAACTATCTTTCTAATATATATGTGAAGACTCTTGGGTATCAGAGTCATAATTTCAAACCCATTGCTAAGGAGAGCTTAGTGGTTCAACAAGCCCTGGTGGTTAGTCAGCTAATTGATTCCATAAGTTTCATAAAAATCTATACTACACTACACTGTTTCAAACTTTCTGCACTGCACTATTTCTCTTTTATTAATTTTTCTTGAATGTTGTCTGAAAATTGAATTCTTACTGTTTTGCAAGTAGGTATTTGGCATCTTGTTATCTGGGTTATTTAGTAAAACAACTACAAGACGAGGACCTTCAGTTTGTTACCTAGATTCTTAATGTTTTGCAGGTAGGGATTTTCAATTCAGTTTTTTTGGATTTAATTTTGTGAATTCTTATCTGGGTTCATGTATGGCTGCCAATGCCTGAATTCAGTTTTGATTTTGAAATTTATGCTAATGTTAAGGGTATTCCTGTTTTTGTTTTGTATTTTAGATTTGACTGAATTGTAGTTTAAATGAGTCTTTGGGTTTGGAACAGTTCTTGCTTATCACATAATTTAGCTTTGTCACTTCAAGCATCATGGAAGGTTAATTGATAGCAGATGCACAAGATCAATTTTCACATCATGTATACCCTCTTATTTGTTGTTCTCTGAGTTGATCTTTCTCATCAACCAGTGGGAAGTCTTCCTTCTCAGTAGTAAATAACATATTTGATTCTTCACCAGGTTGACTTTTACGTTTGAAGTTTGTACTGTGTGTACTACAAAAAAAGATACAAAAAGAGTAATTATTTTACATCAATTTGGTTTGTATTACTTAATAGATGCAATTAGGCTGACACAAACGGATTTTGCTATTGACAGCTTAGGTGACATGGGGGAGGCATTACTTATTTGAATGGCAGTGCTTCTGCTCTATCCTTGTAGATACTATTTCATGTGATAGAGATCAATAATGATTATTCTAATGAAGCCATAAATGTCATCGCCGAAAATTCTATTAATTTTGGGTAAACATACTCAGCAAATATCTTCTTAACTAAATCAATATCATTAGGAAACAAGCATGATGGGACATATTCCTAGATTGGCATATGAAGTTCATACATAACCCATTTTGGTCCTTAATTGTATCTTATTATGAAGAAAAATCACTCACTTTGGACTAGCCCTCTCTGTGCTTTGACTCTGCATTCATAAACTAGAAAAATGAGAATTGTATGAGGCTAAGATATAGCTCACTTGAGTCACTTCTTTGCATAAAATATAGATTAAAGCTTCTCAGATTATGGAAGAATCTGTTAGGACATATTTGGTTCACTTGTTAAGAACATATGTCATTCTTTTATGTAATTGTCTAATCCTTTGACAAAACGCGCTTTGCTTGTATTTGGGTAGATCTAGGATGTTTTTAATACTTCAAGAAATAAGGTTTCAAGATCAAATGTTAAAGTCATGCAAGTCTATTCAAGAAACAAGCTGAAGAAGTGATTGTCATTAAAGCTCGACAGCTGGCTCGACAGCTTCATTTATCGAGCTTTAAGAAGCTGTTCCAGCCCCATGACTTAACAGCTGCTCGACAGCATCTCGACACCTCTAGCTATCGAGGTTTAAGAAAAACAGATTTTCTGATCTGTTTTGATTCAAATCTGTGGATATGTCTTTAGGCCTTCTTTTCTCATAACCCTAGACATATAAAAGGATTATTTTAAGGGTTGTCAAAGTAGACACAAGTTGCACAAGCATTGAAAAAAAACTGTTTAAGCAATTTGTGACCAGAGACAAAGTTTGCCATAGTTCATCTCTTTTGAGAAAAAGCTGTTGTGATTGTGCACCATAGGGTTTTATAACCAAGCATCTTCTTGTTTTTCATTATGAGGATGAACTGAAGAACTTTGCAACCAACATTTTTTTCAAGTTGGTGATTGAAGTCGCATACTGGGATCTGCGCAATTGGTTAGTCACATTCTGGGAACCACTCATCAAAAGGAGAGATTGTCATTACAGAACAAGTCCAATCGAGTATCGAGGTAAGGGTTCAACTGTAGGTTGGTAGAAGGTACTAGGATTCATTTACTTGTAACCACTTGTTGTGATAATAGTGGATTCTCGGGAGTGGTGACCTTAAAATCACCCAGTGAGGTTTTTGCCTTGGAGGTTTTCTCCATTTGTAAAAAAATCACTGTGTCAATTTATTTTCCGCTGCACTTTAGTTTATTGGTGATTTGTTTATGCTACCAAGCATTTGCATGTTAAATTGATTAATTAATTAAACTTGGTTAATTAATCAACTTAATCCATCACAAGAGGTCAATACGTTTTTGGCCTATCAAGTGGTATTAGAGCGGGCACACTTTGATTAGGGTTTAATCTCTGTTTGTGATCCATTGACCCTTGTTTGTCATGTATAGAGGGCAATCTCTTATTATCTCTCCTTTATTTAGTGAGACTAATTATGCATACTGGAAGGTATGCATAAGAACTTTTTTTGCAGTTTCTAGATGAGAAGGTGTAGCAAACTATAGAGATTGGCTAGACCAAGCCAAAAGAAGCGCCGGCCGATTGGGATGAGGCTAAGATCAAGGTGACAAACTTCAATAGCAAGGCATTGAATGCGTTGTTCAGTGCAGTCACAAATGAGGAGTTCAAGAAGATTTCCTCCACTGAAACTACAAAGGAAGCATGGACCATCCTCCAGACAACCTATAAGGGAACAAAGGCTGTCAAGGATTCAAAGCTATAGAGGCTCACTACAAGTTTCGAATAAATAAAGATGAAGGAGGATGAGTCGTTTGACAAGTTCTATACTAAACTCAAAGACATAGTAAACTCGGCATTCAATCTTGGAGAAACTATTCAAGAACCCAAGATTGTGAGAAAGGTGCTAAGATCTCTACTCGAAAGATTTCATGCCAAGATCACTGCGATTGAGGAATCAAAGGATATTGCTAAAATTCCTTTGACAGAGTTGGTTGGAAATCTACAGACCTATGAGTTGGGTTTGTCTAGAATTAGAAAGTCTAGCAAAAGCAAGAGTATGGCACTGAAGGCCAAGATCAGTGAGACGAAAGAGTCTTCAGACGATGAAGATTCTAAGATGAAGTCCTACATCACTAGACAATTCAAGAAGTTTATGAAGAATGCCAATAGGAAAGACTTCAACAAGGACCTTAGGCAATCTAGTTCTTCTCAGTTCAAGGGCCAAGACAAAGGGAAGAAGGATACTAGGGATGGCGGTCAATACACTGTTCCTATAGGACCTAAGTGCTTTGGGTGCCAAGGCTTCGGACACATGAAACAGGACTGCCCAATATATCTCAAGACAATTGGGAAAAGGAAGGCACTTACTATTACGTTAAGCGACACCGAACCTGAAGATGATTTCGACAATGAGGATGACGGAACCTTGAACCTTCACTGCCACAGTCAATCCTACTAGGGGGATTATTGAAGATGTGGATGAAGAAGAGGAATTGGTGGAATCCAAGTTTAAGAAGATGGATGATCAAGATGACATTCACACAGCCTATGCTAAGTTATACAAGGTCTTAGAAAAGCACGAGAAGCTGTGTAGGTTGACCACCAAGAAGCTTAGTGATGTGGAGCTTCAACGTGAAAAGCTTTCCAAAAGGTTTGATGAAGAAAATCAAACTATTGGAGCATTGAGGTTTGAGAATAAATTCTTGGCTAAGAAGACTAAGAAGCTTGAGGCAGAACTATTCCAATTCAACCTCAGTTGGAATGGACTTTAAGCGCTAAGCTCGATAAGATGCTTAGTTTTCAGAAATAGGTTTAAGGAATGATTTTTCTTCCTCAAATGTTACTTCTTCTAGTACTACTGTTTTTGTTCCTTCTAGCAATAATGTTGAAATTGAAAACACTAATGTTAAAACTGAATTAGCTAGTGAAAACATAGATAAGGGTAAATCTATCTTAGGTGCACCTCCTAAACAGGATAAGAAGGAAGTTAAAAACCCTAGGGCTAAGAAGGCTAACTCTCGAAGGCCTAAGCAAAAGAAGTAGCATTTCTGCCATCATTGTGGAGTAGCTGGTCATACTTGACCAAATTGCTATAAGTAGTTAGCCACTCAAAATAGCAACAGCATGATGGTGTCGAGAAACCAGAATCAGTTTCCATCCTCGTTTGCTCCTTTCAGAGATCTTCTCAAAGCCCTCATATTCCTTTCAACCTTGAACGATATCAACTCTTCCCCCTCACCGCCAGTTCAAAGGTTTACGAAAAGGAAAAGTTCTTCAAAGGCATGAAAGGAAAAGGGTTCCAAGTGATTCAATCACTTTTTCTCTCTCTCTCCATCTTTCTTTTTTTTTTTTTTTTTGGCATTACTTGTGTGTTTTGCTTTAATGTTTTGAGTCAGTCTAGTTTTATGCATTGCTTTGTTTTGCTTTACTTGTTTTTGGGTTGTTGGTTTTTCAATTTTAATTTTTTTGTTTTGTTTCAAAAATAAAAACAAAAAAAAATTTGAGAAATTCAGAAAAATACAAAAATAGTGTGTGTTTGTGTATATTGGTTCTTGTGAATCTTAAAATGGCCATTGAAATAGAGTTTTCTAAACTTTGTATCTTTTGTAACTTAGATGAGCTTCCTTATGCACAACTAAGGAAGTGAGCTTTGTGGCTCTTTGTTTGTGATGAATAAGATTCAGTGATCTTTTGTACTTAACACTCGTATCACTTTTTTTTTTTTACAGGGAAGAACTAGAAAATCCTAAGAGAAAGGCATAAATAACCATATTACCATTGTTACCCATCAATCATGACAATGACATCTGTATGCTTCAGCATAACAAAAGTGCAACGTCAAAAGCTTAACATAATTGGGTATTTCTTTTCTTTCTTTTATATACACATGCATGGTTTGCTTAATAAAAAAAATATGCAAAGAAAATAAAAGTAAAAAGAATAAAATGTTTTAAAATATGATTGCAAGCGTGTTTTCTAGGAGATGTGGGAGTTATAGGATATACCTCGAAGGTGATAGTCCCCATCAAACAGTTGTGATTGTGTGTGAGTTAAAAGTGGTTTTCTCATATCAATAATTGTCATAACTTTGAGAAACTTATGCAATCTTGCAATGTTTTTCACACACAACGCGCAATATTCTTTGCTACTCTTGATACATGTGCAGGTACAATCTAATTTGGCCATCACAAGGTTTACATGTGTTGATATATGCTCACTAAACTGTCTTAACTTGTTTTTGAAATATAAAATTGGTTAGACTTGTTTAGTGTGTGTGTGTGTGTTTTGGGATCTATATTCTTATCATTTTTTTGTATTGAAAGATGTTTTTGAGAGGTTAAAATGTTGTTTGGATCTTTGGTTGAGTTGCATACTTGATTGCATTCATATCTCTATTTTTGCCTTCTTGAAAAATTGTTTTTAAACAATCTCGACACCTCCTCAACACCTCTTGATACCTGGCTTATCTGTCGATCTCTTCTATTGCATCTTATCACAATCTCGACACCTCCTCAACACCTCTTGATACCTGGCTTATCTGTCGATCTCTTCTATTGCATCTTATCACAATCTCGACACCTCTCAATAGCTTGTGGATCGATCGAGAAATCTCTTGGCCTCTCGATAGCTTCTCGATAGTTGGTGGATCGATCGAGAAATCTCTTGGCCTTTCGATAGCTTCTCTACAACTGGTGGATTGATCAAGCTTCTTGATAAGCCACAAATGTGTTGACCCCTTATGATTAATTAAGTTGATTAATTAGCCAAGTTTTTAATTAATCAAGTTAACATGCAAATTGCATGGTAGTACAAAAAAATCACCAATAAACTAAAGTATGCAGCGGAAAATAAATTGACACGGTGATTTTTTTATGAATGGGGAAAACCTACACGACAAAAACCCCACCGAGTGATTTAATGTCACCACTCTCGAAACTCCACTATTATCACAATAAGCGGTTACAAGTAAAGGAATTTCAGTACCTTACCAACCTACAGTTGAACCCTTACCCCAATACCCAATTGGATTTGTTCTGTAGTGATAGATTCTCCTTTTGATGCACAACTCCCAGTACGTGACTAACCAATTACGCGGTTCCCAGTACGCGACTTTAATTCACCAACTAGAGAGAGTTATTGGCTGCAAAGTTCTTCAATTCATCCACACGATGAAGATCAAGAAGATGCTTAGTTACAAAACCCTACGGTGCACATTACACAGTAACTTCTTCACAAGAGAGATGAACTAGGGTATGAACTTTGTCTCGGATCACAAATTGTATAATAAGGATTTCTCAATGCTTGTGCAACTTGTGTACTTATGCATCCTTCGACGACCCTTAAAATAATCCTTTTATATGTCTAGGGTTAGGAGAAAAGAAGTCTCAAAGACACATTCACGGATTGGAATCAAAACAGAACTTAGAATCTGTTTTCCATAAATCTCAATAGATAGAGGTGTTGAGGATCTGTCAAGAAGCTATCGAGCCTCGGGGCTGAAACAGTTTCTAAAGCTCGATAGATGCATGTGTCGAGACTAGGTATCGAGCTTTAGTAACTTGCACTTTCCAGATTGTTTCTTGGACAAACTTGATGACTTCAACACTTGATCTTAAAACACAGCTTCTTAAAGCATTAAACACATCCTAATTCTACCCAATTACAAGAAAAGTGCATTTTGTCAAAGGATAAGCCAATTACATAAAACAATGACATATGTTTAAAACAACTTGAACCGCATATGTTCTAATAATCTCCCTCTTTGGCAATCCATGACAAAACCACAACAAACAAATGAAGATATGAGAGAAGTCATAAATCACTCAACTCATATTCACATATTCACTTGTTGAATACAATAAAATCTATTCTAACACAAACTCTTAAAAAACTTTGTAAGAAGAGAGTTTATGGCAAGTAGACTTTGACAACCTGTATTTCTGAAACACTTTTAAATAAAACACATCAAGGCATCTTTGTGTGAAGCAGAAATAATAAATTTCATAAAAATAAAAGAAACATGTGTATAAAGACAGAAAAGAAATAACACATGGAAAGGTAGGTGAAAGAAACATACATCAACATATATATATCAAGAAATAAGCACAATGTATGTCAATAAATGGTCACAAGACTGGGGTACATGAACAATGTATCTCTATAAGAAGGAAAAGAAAAGAAATACATATAATCCTCACTACATCCCTCATATCAACACTCCTCCTATCAAAAATGTCCTACACAAGCTCTCCCCCTAAGAATGACTACTCTCATAACCCAAAACTACTCCCCCTTTTTGTCACGAGTGACAAAGGGTAGAGTGTCAAGTAGACATCTCATCAAAAGAGCTAGCATCTCCATCATCATCATCCGAAGCATCACCATCATCATCCTCAGTCTTAGAAGCCACATGAGGAGGTGGAGGAGAAGCCTCAGAAGCAAAGCCGCCTAAGGTCGCCTGTCACCTAGCAATGCAACAAACCTGAACGTTCACCTGATACAACTCCGTAGAGAGCATATCGAGGCGAGCATCCATGCGCTGAAGCTGCGCCATGATGTCTCCAAGTCACACATCGCTCGAGGAAGAGGAAGGAGCAGATGTGGCTCTAGCAAATCTAGATGAAGCCGGACTAGAGGAATGAGCTGCAGAATTCGTCTGTCTCAACCTAAACTACGTCTCATTACATTTTACGGTAGCAGCGTCTACGGCAGACATGACATGGAAGGGGTCGGACGAGGGAAAAGGGATGGAGAAATGACGTAGAATTCTCGTGATAGCAGAAGGGAAAATGAGCTTATCACGGGTAGCCATATCCCTATAGACATCTATGATAGAGAAGATGAAGTGTAAAGAAAAGTCTATAGTGAGGTGCTCTAAAAGAGATAACAAAAATCGAGCACGAGGCTCTGTGATGGAGTTGTAGTGAGAGAGTGGGTGCAAAACAAAAGTCATCACCATGTTCAAGAAACGAAGACCTTTAGCAAAAGGCCGACATGGTATGTACTGATGCTCACCCCAATTAGACGAGTGCTCACAAAACGCAGAAATGATCTCGTCTTTGGACATAGTCCATAAACGCTCACAATCGGGGTAATCAGGATGATCAACCCTCGGAACATGAAGAACCTTGGAGACCAACTTTGGAGTGACTACAAAGCGCATACCTCAAACACGAGAATGAAAGAGAGGCACTGAAGAATCAATCTTATGGATGTTGGAGTAAAATTCTTGAATCAGCACAGAAGGACAAGTGACCAAGACGTCACACAGTGACTCCAAACCCCGACTGTGAATGACATCGGGTAGGTCGGTATCGGCAAAGTTTGCCAGAACAACTTGGCGTTCCGAATGAACCCCTCGTTTAGAAAAATTCTCCGAAAAGTCCTGTTGGGCTTTCTCATCACGGAACCAAATAGAAAGAGGAGTAGGATTAGAAGATGAAGAGCCCCTAGAACGAAGAGGGTTCTATGACAGAATGGATTTATGTTTAGGTGCCATAGACACTACTAACACAAATAGAAAGAGAGGGAGAAAGAGAGAAACAAACAGAAAAGTCCCAAAACAGTTTAATTTATGACAAGTATATTGAAAAGAAAAGAATGTATGCATGGGAAATGCATGAACATGTGACATGTAAAATGAACAACATCATGGGCTCAGCCCAATCCAATCCTACCAGCACAAAACAAGATTGCACACATCTAAATGCATGAAAATATTGTTAGAATGCTAATGTGATGCAATGCATGTAGTTTTTAAGAACGAATCTTCAAAGACTATCCTAAAATTTCAACAAAAACTCAACAATTTTGAAAAACCCCAAAACTTTTCAAAGAACCCCAAAACCTAGGTTTTAAAACATGAAATGCATGAAGAATGAGAGATAAGAAGCTTACCAAGTGAAGAAAAACTTGAAGAAAGCTTGAAGGATCCTTAGGAAGAGGCTTGGAGTAAGTGAGAGAGGTTTTGGGAGAGAAAACACAAAGGTATCAAGAGAGAGACCGAGAGAAATGAGAGAAAAATCACGAAGAAACAATATATACACCTTCTGTAAATCTCGACAAATGCAACTATCGAGGAAAGGTGTCGGGAAAGGAAGATCAAACACCAAAAGAGTCTTGATCGATCCACCAGTTGTCGAGAAGCTATCGAGAGGACAGAAAGTTTCTCGATCGATCCACTAGGTATCGAGAAGTTGTCGAGATTGCGATAAGAAAAAGATGAGAAGCTCGACAGACAGCCAGGTATTTAGGAGGTGTCAAGGAGGTGTTAAGCTTGCTTTAAAAAGCAGTTTTTCAAGAGAAGAAAAACACAGACATGAATGCAATCACGCATGCAACTCAACCAATGATCCCAAGTAACACATTAAACTCTCAAAATCATTTCTCAACAACAATTTTAAGCACAAGGATCCCAAAACACACACACACACTAAACAAGTTTAACCAATTTTATATTTCAAAAAATAAGTTAAGACAGTTTAGTGAGCATACATTAACGCATGTAAACCTTGTGATGGCCAAATCACATTGTACCTGCACATGTATCAAGAATAGCAAAGAATATTGCGTGTTATGTGTGAAAAACATCGCAAGATTGCATAAGTGTCTTAAAGTTATGACGATTTGAGATATGAGAAAATCACTTTAACTCACACACAATCATAATTGTTTAATGGGGGCTATCACCTTCGAGGTACATCCTATAACTCCTACATCTCCTAAAAAACACGCTTGCAATCATATTTTAAAGCATTTTTAATCTTTTTGCTTTTATTTCTTTGCATATTTTCTTTTATTGAGCATATCATTCATGGGCATATAAGTGAGAAAAAAATACCCAATTATGTTAAGCCTTTTGACATTGCACTTTTGCTATGCCAAAGCATACAGATGTCATTTCATGATTGGCAAGTAACAGTGGTGAGATGGTTATTTATGCATTTCTCTAAGGATTTTCTAGTCCTACTCGTCAAAAAGAGTGATACAAGTGTTAAGTACAAGAGATCACTTAACCTTACTCATCACAAACAAAGAGCTACAAAGCTCACTTGCTTAGTTGTGCATAAGGATGAACATCTAAGCTACAGGAGATACAAAATTTAGAAAACTCTGTTTCAATGGCCATTTTAAGGTTCACAAGAACCAATGTACGCAAACACACACTGTTTTTGTATTTTTCAGTTTTTCAATTTTTTTTTTATTTTTATCAGAAAAGCAAAATAAAACAAAAAATTGAAAACACACAAACAAAAACATGTTAAAGAAAGCAAAACAATGCATACAACTAGACTGACTTAAAACAATAAAGCAACACACAAGAAATGCAAAAACAACAAAAACAGGGAGAGAGAGAAAAAGTGAACCAAATCACTTAGAACCCTTTTCCTTCCACACCTTGGAAGAACCTTTCCTTTTTGCCAACCCTTGAACCGGTGATGAGGGGGAAGAATTGAAACCGTTCAAGTTCAAAAGGAACATGAGGGCTTTAAGAATATCTCCAAGAGGAGCAAGAAAGGTCTGAAGCTGATTCTGGTTCCCAGATGCTATCATGCCATTGCTTTGTTGAGTGGATAACCACTTGTAGCAATTTGGTCGAGTATGACTAGCAACACCATAATGATAACAGAGATGCTGTTTCTTCTGTTTAGTCTTTTGAGAGATAGCCTTCTTAGTCCTAAGGTTTCTCTTTTCCCTCTTCTCAAGCTTAAGGGGTGCTCCTAAGATGGAGTTACCCTTGTCTAAGTTCTCACTTGCTAATTTAGTTTTAACATCTTTATCCTCAATTTTAATGTTATTAGCAAGAGAAACAAAAATAGTAGTACTAGCAGAAGGAGTATTAGAGAGAGAGAATGCATACCCCAATCCTGCACAATCCAAAGTAGATTTCTGAACGCTGAGCATCTCATCCAGCTTTGCAGTTGACGTCCTCTCCAATTGTGCTCTAACTTGAAACAGCTCCGCTTCAAGCTTCTTGGTCTTCTCAGCCAAGAAATTGTTCTCGAACCTCAGTGCCCCAATGGTCAGATTTGCTTCATCAACCTTCATGGAAAGCTCCACAAGGTCAAGTTGCACATCATTGAGCTTCTTAGTGGCCAGCCTATATCATTTCCCATGCTTCTCAGAAAGCTTGTACAGTTTCTCATAGGCGGTATGGATATCATCTTGATCATCCATAGTTTCAAACTTAGCATCCACCAATTCTTTTTCTTCATCTACTTCTTTAGTAATCCCTTCAGTAGGATTTACAGAGGCAGTGAAGGCATTCAAGATTCCATCATCTTCATTGTCAGAATTATCCTCGGGCTCAATGTCGCTCAAGGTAGTAGCTAGTGCCTTACTCTTTCCAATGCTCTTGAGGTACGTAGGACACTCTTGTTTTATGTGTCCGAAATCTTGACACCTGAAACATTTCAGTCCAATGGGAACAGTGTACTGACCACCATCCCTTGTATCCTTCTTCCCTTTATCTGGGCTTAATTGAGAAGAACTGGATTGCCTACGGTCCTTGTTGAAACCCTTTCCATTGGAATTCTTCATAAATTTCTTGAATTTCCTAGTAATATAGGACTTCATCTTAGAATCTTCATCATCTGAAGACTTATCTGTATCACTGCTCTTGGCCTTTAGTGCCATGCTCTTGCCTTTGCTTGACTTGCCCATTCTAGTCAACCCTAACTCGTAGGTTTGCAAATTGCCAACCAGCTCAGTCAGAGGAATCTTGTCAATATCCTTTGATTCCTCTATCGTTGTGATCTTAGCATGGAATCTCTTGGGCAGAGATCTGAGCACTTTTCTCACTATCTTAGGTTCAGGAATGGTTTCCCCAAAATTGAAAGTTGAGTTTACTATGTCTTTGAGCTTTGCATAGAATTCATTGAATGACTCATCCTCCTCCATCTTAATTTCTTCAAAACTTGTAGTGAGCCTCAGTAGCTTTGAATCCTTAACAGCCTTGGTCCACTCATAGATTGTCTAGAGAATGGTCCATTCTTCCTTAGCAGTTTCCGTGGAGGAGGAAATCTTCTTGAACTCCTCGTTTGTGACCGCACTAAATAGGGCATTCAATGCTCTGCTGTTGAAATTTGCCACCTTGATCTTGGCATCATCCCAATCGGCCGACACTTCTGTAGGCTTGGTCTAGCCTATCTTCACAGCTTGCCACACCTTCTCATCCAGTGACTGCAAGAAAGCTCTTATGCGTACTTTTCCGTATGCATAGTTAGTACCATCAAACAATAGAGGTATAATTAGAGACTGACTTCTATCCATTACAAACAAGGGTCAATGGATCACACACAAGGATTAAACCCTAATCACAGTGTGCCTACTCTGATACCACTTGATAGGCCACAAATGCGTTAACCCCTTGTGATTAATTAAGTTGATTAATTAGCCAAGTTTTTAATTGATCAAGTTAACATGCAAATTGTGTGGTAGCATAAAAAAATCACCAATAAACTAAAGTATGCAGGGGATAATAAATTGACACGGTGATTTGTTTGCGAATGGGGAAAACTTACTTGACAAAAACTCCATCAAGTGATTTAAGGTCACCACTCCCGAAACTCCACTATTATCACAACAAGCAGTTACAAGTAAAGGAATCCCAATACCTTACCAGCCTACAGTTGAACCCTTATCCCAATACCTAATTGGACTTGTTCTGTAGTGACAGTTTCTCCTTTTGATGCACGGCTCCCAGTACATGACTAACCAATTGCGCGGATCCCAGTACCCGACTTCAATTCACCAACTAGAGAGAGTTGTTGGCTGCAAAGTTTTTCAATTCATTAACATGATGAAGATCAAGAAGATGCTTGGTTACAAAACCCTACAGTGCACATTACACAACAACTTCTTCACAAGAGAGATGAACTAGGGCATGAACTTTGTCTCGGATCACAAATTGCTTAAATAAGGATTTCTCAATGCTTGTGCAACTTGTGTACTTGTGCATCCTTCAACGGCCCTTAAAATAATCCTTTTATATGTCTAGGGTTAGGAGAAAAGAAGTCCCAAAGACACATTCATGGATTGGAATCAAAACAGAACTTAGAATTTGTTTTCCATAAATCCCAATAGATAGAGGTGTCGAGGATCTATCGAGAAGCTGTCGAGCCTCGGGGCTGAAACAACTTCTAAAGCTCGATAGATGCATATGTCGAGACTAGGTGTCAAGCTTTAGTAACTTGCACTTTCCAGCTTGTTTCTTGGACAGACTTGATGACTTTAACACTTGATCTTAAAACACAGTTTCTTGAAGCGTTAAACACATCCTAATTCTACCCAATTACAAGTAAAGTGTGTTTTGTCAAAGGATAAGCCAATTACATAAAACAATGACATATGTTCAAAATAACTTGAACCACATATGTCCTGACACTTTTTTTTTGTGTCTAATGTTTTATTCCTCGACAGCTGCATCTGTCGACGCCTGTGTTCTCGACACCTAGCTCGATGCCTCTCAACACCTCTATCTGTCGAGATTTACTAAGGTTCTATATAAAGGTTCAAATGCAATCTGATCTTCATTCTCTCGATCTGTCCGCGCCTGTTCATCTCCCAATCACTCTTTTCTCTCTCAAAACCTTTAACCCACATGATTTTCAGCCTTTCTTGCATCAAATCACTTGGTGTGATCTCTTTTTCCTTCTTCATGATCTTTTTATGCATTCATACCTAGGTTTTGAGTTTTTGAAAATTTTTGGGGCTTTTCAAAAATTGTTGAGTTTTTATGAAATTTTAGGGATGGATTTTTGCCTAACCGAGTTTCAAATCTCATACACTGCATTCCATGAGCATTATAACTGTATTATCAAGCATTTAGATGTGTGCAATTTGATTGTGTGCTGGTAGGATTGGATTGGGCAGAGCCTATGATGTCTCTTTTATATTGCATGTCATATATTCATGCATTTTTCATGCATACGTTCCTTCCTTTCAATATACTTGCTATATTTGAATGTGTTAGGATTTTTTTGAGAGTTTCTTTCTTCCCCATCTCTCTCTAGTTTGCGTTAGTGCGTCAATGGCACCAAAACGTAAGTCTGCTCCATCCTAGAATCCTTTTCATTCTAGGACCTCCTCGTCCTCTAATCCTACTTCCCTCTTCTGTTCGGTTCTGTGATGAGAAAGCCTAATCGAACTTCTTGGAGAACTTCTCTAAACGAGATGTTCAATCAAAATGCCAAGTTATTTTGTTGGATTTCGCCGACACTGACCTTCCCAATGTCATTCACAGTCGGGAATGGGAGTCACTGTGTGACATCCCGGTCACTTTTCCTTTCGTGCTTATCCAAGAGTTCTACTGCAACATGCATGGAATTGATACTTTAGTACCTCTCTTTCATACTCGCATTCAAGGTACACACATAGTGGTCACACCGGAGTTGGAATCTGATGTGCTTCGTGTTTCGAGGGTTATGCATCCTGACTACCCGGGTTGTGAGCGTCTACGGACTGTGTCCAAAGACGAGATGATCTTTGCTTTCTGTGAGTGCCCATCTAATTGAGGTGAGTGTTAGTTTACACCATGCCAGCCTTTTGCCAAAGGTCCTAGATTTTTGAACATAGTAATGACTTTTGTTTTGTATCCTTTCTCTCACTACAACTCTATCACAGAGTCTCATGCTCGTTTTCTACTGTCCCTTCTTAAGGATCTTTCTATAGACTTTCCTTCACATTTCATTCTTTCTATCATAGATGTGTATAGAGATACGATGACTCGAGATAAGCTCATCTTTCCTTCTGCTATCACGTGGATTTTGTCATTTTTTCGTTCCTTTTCCCTCATCCGACCACTTCTCCATTATATGTGTCATTGACTACGCTACCGTTAAATGAAGAGAGGCACAGTTTCATTCGAGGCGGTCCGGTTTAGTAGCTCCTCCTTCTACCTCCGCTCCTTTTACCTTCACTCCCTTTTCTTCAGCCAGAGGTGTGACTTTGGATGTGATCATGGCACAGCTTCAGCGCATGGATGCTCGTCTTGATCCACTTTCTACGGAGTTGTATCGAGTGAACACTCGTGTTGGCTGTATTACTAAACGACAGGCTTACCTTAGGAGTTTTGTGGAGTCTCCCTCTTCTCCTCCCGAGGCATCCATGGCATCTGATGATGATGGTTCCGATGACGATGATGATGATGATGATGAGAATGGAGATGCTAGCTCTTCCAGTTCTAACGAGATGTTTACTTAACACTCTTACCTTTTGTCACTCGTGACAAAAAGGAGGAGTAGTTTTGGATATAAGAGTCGTCATTCTTAGGGGGAGAGTTAGGATATAGGTTTTCTTTTTTAGGGGGAGAGTTTGCTTGCTTTTTAGGGATGTAGTGAGGATGACATGTATCTTTTCTTTTCTTTCTTTGTTGGAGATACATTGTTCTTGTACCTAGGTCTTGTGACCATGTTTATATACATTGTGCTTATCTTTGATATATATATATATATATATGATGTATGTTTTCTTCACCTATCTCAACATGTGTTGTTTTTTTTCTTTCTTTATACACATGTTTCTTATATTTTGTACGCAATCTATTATTGCTGCTTCACACAAAGATGCCTTAATGAGTTTTGTTTAAGTGTTTCAAAAATACAGGTTGTTAAAATCTACTTGTCATGAACTCTCTTCTTGCAAAATTTTTCAAGAGTTTATGTTATGATAGATTTTATTGTATTCAACAAGTGAGTATGAGTTGAGTATTTTATGAGTTCTCTCATATGTTCATTTGTTTGTTGTTGTCGTTTTGTCACGGATTGCCAAAGGGGGAAATTGTTAGGATATATGTGGTTCACTTGTTAAGAACATATGTCATTCTTTTATGTAATTGGCTAATCCTTTAACGAAACGTATTTTGCTTGTATTTGGGTAGATCTAGGATGTTTTTAATACATCAAGAAATAAGGTTCCAAGATCAAGTGTTAAAGTCATGCAAGTCTGTTCAATAATAAGCTGAAGAAGCACCTATCATTAAAGCTTGACAGCTGACTCGACAGCTTCATCTATCGAGCTTTAAGAAGCTGTTCCAGCCCCGTGGCTTAACAGCTACTTGACAACATCTCAACACCTCTAGCTGTCAAGGTTTAAGAAAAACAGATTTTCTGATCTGTTTTGATTCCAATCCGTGAATATGTCTTTGGGCCTTCTTTTCTCATAACCTTAGACATATAAAAGGATTATTTTAAAGGCCGTCAAAGTAGACCCAAGTTGCACAAGCATTGAGCAAAGACTAATCAAGCAATTTGTGACTGGAGACAAAATTTGCCCTAGTTCATCTCTTTTGAGAAGAAGCTACTGTGTTCGTGCACCATAAGGTTTTGTAACCAAGCATCTTCTTGTTCTTCATTGTGGGGATGAACTGAAGAAATTTACAGCCAACATCTTTCTCAAATTGGTGATTGAAGTCACGTACTGGAATCCGCACAATTGGTTAGTCACGTACTGGGAGCCGTGCATCAAAAGGAGAGATTGTCACTACAGAACAAGTTCAATTTGGTATTGGGGTAAAGGTTCAAATGTAGGTTGGTAGAGGGTACTGAGATTCCTTTACTTGTAACCACTTGTTGTGATGATAGTGAATTTTCGGGAATGGTGACCTTAAAATCACCTGGTAGGGCTTTCCCCATTCGTGAACAAATCACCATGTCAATTTATTTTCTGCTGCACTTTAGTTTATTGGTGATTTATTTCTGTTATAAAAAATTTGCATGTTAAATTGATTAATTAATTAAACTTGGCTAATTAATCAACTTAATCCATCATAAGGGGTCAATACGTTTTTGGCCTATCAGAATCTAAGGCATTTGAACGCACACCAAGGCATCCATGCCACAAGCAACATCAAAGAAGATTCAGAAGTATAGAAGCTCTGCTGAAATCAAGCCCTGAAACTTCCAAGAACTTCAACCTTGAATACGAAGAACATTGGAAGCAGAATCAATACTTAAAGCCTTCAAAGACTTCAAGAAACTACACATTGGTGAAGCTCTACGAATTCAAGCCTCCAAAGCCCCCGAAAACCTTTCGTCATAAACCTTCGAATACGAAGAACATTCAAAGAGAAATCATCCAAATCATCTTTCTATATCTCAAAGTTCATTGGAATCAAGCTCAAAAACCTCCAAAAACCTCAAAAAATCACAAATCATTAAAACTCTACGGATTCAAGCCTCTAAAGCACCAATGAACTTCCACCACAAACCTTCAAAAAAGAAGAACGCATGAAGAACACGAAGAACGTGAAGAACAAAGAATTTCTAACAAGCTCATAGCCAGAGATTTATTGTAACTCCATTTCAAAGATCTTTGATCCATTCCTCAGCCAAGTTGAAGGATATCTTGTGTTCGAATGAAATTCACATCACCACAATTCCAATCAACAAATCTTTCAAGGAGATTGAATCAAGAGATCACTCTTTTGTAAACACAAAGAATTGTACCACATATCCATCAATACAAATTCTCATTTGTGACATTATTTTACTCGTTTGAGAAATTTAGTCGCACCATAAATTCTGGCACGCCTAGTGAGACATCTCTACCTCTCATCTCATTCTCCTTCAAAGAAAAAAATCTTCATCATCTTTCTACCAAACTCAATGGCCTCCAGCAAGAACATTCAAGCTTCAACAATAGCTATTTCAATTAGACTTGGTATGGCTACCACCAACAACTGCATTGGTGCAATCAATTGCAGTCAACCTAAAGCTTATAATCAACTTCAATCTCAATCAACCAAGGAAGCCAAGGTCTAGACAATAATCTCCTTAAACCCTCATATAAGAAACAAGGTCATAAAAAGGACATCTCCACCTTGGAACACCTCAAGCATGGGGGAAAATCCCCTTCTTCCTTTACTAGAAGTTGGTCGCATGATTTCTCTCCCATCAAAAGGAACCCAAAAAATGAGATTTCATGTGCTCACTTCAATTCACTTCCTTCTCCATCATCTTTGTAAGTTGTGTTAGTCATGATGACTAACACCTCTACCATGGAAGAAAAGATGGCTGACATGGAGCAAAAGGTCATCCTTCTCACAAAAGCACTTGAAGATAAGGACCTCTGAACCATAACTCTAATGAATAAACTTGAAATACAAGTTCTTGGCGAATCAAGCCATGATCCTAAGTTCCCATTTGGCTTCACTTCTACAAAAGATGACAAAGGGAAAGAAAATCAAGACATTCCTCAATGGGAACAATCTACTTCAGTTGCTTCATTATCAGTTCAACAATTACAAGACATGATAACAAATACCATTTGAGCACAATATGGAGGTTCTTCTACAAGTTCTCTGATATATTCAAAACCCTACGCAAAGTGAATCAACAACATGAGAATCCCAAATGGGTATCAACCCCCCAAGTTCATAAAATTTGATGGCAAAGGAAACCCTAAACAACATGTTGCTCACTTTGTAGAAACTTGTGAGAGCGCAGGGACTCAAAGAGGCCTCCTTGTAAAGCAATTTGTTAGTTTGCTCAAGGGAAATGCCTTTGATTGGTATACAGACTTAGAACCTGAGTTAATTGACAATTGGGAACAACTTGAACGAGAATTTCTTGATTGATTTTATAGCACGCGTTGCATGGTTAGCATGATGGAGCTTACTAATACCAAGCAATGGGAAAATAAGCCAATGGTCAATTATATCAATCGATGGCATTCTTTGAGCTTGGATTGCAAGGATAGACTTTCTAAAATATCTGCTGTAGAGATGTGCATCCAAGGCAGGCATTGGGGACTTCTTTACATCCTTCAAGGGATAAAGCCCCGAACATTTGAAAAGTTAGCAACTCGTATGCATGACATGGAGTCGAGCATTGCTAGCCATGGAAATACAAACCCTCCAATACCTGAGGAAAGGAGAATAGAAGTAAGGAGGAATGACAGGAATGACAGGAATGCAAAAGGGAATCTCAAAGACCCTGCGGCTGTTAACACTATCATAGTTAAGGTTCCAAAAAGAGGAGCAAAGGCAAATGAAAAACAACTTGAAGGATGGAAAAAGAACAAGGTATGTCATCTAACTTTTAAAGAACGTGAGAAAAAAGCATATCTGTTCCCTGATGAAGATGTGCCAAAAATCTTAGATCAACTATTACAATTGAAGCTAATTGAATTACCAGAATGCAAGTGGCCAGAAGACATGGGAAAGTTGATGACCCTAACTTCTTCAAATATCATCGCATCATTTGCCACCCAATCCAAAATTTCTTCGTCTTCAAGGAAAAAATCATGAAGCTTGCCAAAGAAAACAAGATTAAGCTAGACCTTGATGAAGTTGTCGAGTTAAACCATGTGACCATTGCTTGCAAATGTACTTCCAACTTTCAAGCAGGGGGTAGACACCAACAAGGCTTGCAAATTGATTGGAAATGATGGCATAAGGATCAGCCCCATCAATGGGAAATTCCTCAAATGCTTCTATACTTGAAAATCGAGGATTGCTCCTCGGTAAGAGTTTAAACTGCCCACTACAGTACTACAAGGATACATGATATCTTTCCATTACCTTTGAAAGTGTACCAATAAAGAGAAATCAATCTCCCTATATGTCACCAATAGCGAGTGTGGCATAATGGTTGGATGCCCTTGTCACCCTTGAGGCCGAGGTCCCAGGTTCAATTAGTGGGTGATACCCACTATTGTGCAATTGGTGCCCATAAAATGCTGTGGGACGTAGGGCGATGATTACACACGTGAGCCTGCCTTTGTGTGTAAAAAAAACAAACAAAAAAATCATCAAAATCATTAAAAAAAAAAAAAAGAATCATAAAAAGAATCATTAAAAAAAATCTGTTGAACTATGTAATGACTTGATCCCTCTCTAGGGTACGTAGGTAGCTTAGCACTTTTAACTAAGTTTAGTCACATGAAAAGAATAAAGATTGTCAATCTAGCTTGAAGAGTTTTCCAACGGTCATCAATATGCTTTTAAGGTTCCTTTGGTTGGCAAGGCATTGCTTAAAGATAGCTAGTTGCTCAATAGGATGATCAAAGATTGTTGTAGTCAAAGATAAAGAGTAAATGAAGTCTGCCATGGCATTGCCCCTCTTCTGTGGACATCCTTCCATGTCTCTAAAGTATGCTTTGCATCATTTATCTCCTAGGGGCATCTTCTTGTACCTTGCAAGTCTATGCTACATCGTCTCTCTTTTAGGTTATGCCACTTCACAACTCTAAAATTTGAACCACATCATCTCCCTTCTGAGTGATGTTGTTTCACATCATGTCTCTAAAATCTAGACAACGTCACTTTCCCCCAACATCTGAAGTTGGTGTTGCGTCATCTCTCCTCTAAAGGCATGTTTGTGCAATGTCAAAGTCTTGGTAGCAGTCTTCTTGAAACTTCAAGGTTTTGTTGGCATCTTCGAAATCTTAATTAGAACTTCTTGCATCTTTAAAGTGATGTTGGCCTCTCTGAAATCTTGATGTTTAGCTATAGTGCTATGTACCCTCAATGTTTGAAATATGTTGCATTTGAAAATTGGTGCTAATGCAACTTCATTATAAAGGCCAATGTTAGTGCAACTTTAGTGTTAGTGCAAGTGTCAATATGGCTTTATGGAAAAAATAAGTGTTGGCGCAACTGCAGTGCAAGTGAAGTGTTGACGTGGCTTCATGCTGAAAAGACTTCATTAAAAAAGACAAGTGTAAATATTGCTTCAGTAGACAAAGTAATGGTGATGCTCAATGCAAATACAAGAGTTGGCGCAGTTTCATAACAAAGATAAGTGGTGACGCGACTTCGATGCAAAGAAAGATATGGATGCAGCCTCAATGCAAATGTAAACTTTGTGCGGCTTCATGATAAGAACAATTGGTGTGGCTACATTGCAAAGACAAGTGTGGAACACTTTCATGCAAAAAAAAGTGCTAGCATAGTTCCATTAACGACCTGTACTAGTATTGCTTCATTGCCAACACCAGAGCCAATATAACTTCAAAGACAAGTACTGGCAATAGCATTGTTGCCTAGATGAATATCCTTATGGAAATGTAGTTGCAAAGACAAATATCACTAAAAGATTGTTGTTGCAAGGAAAGAATGTGACAACATGAAGGCATACGTCATTGCAAGAACATTTCTATCAATGAAATACAAAGCCACCAAATGAAGGCAAACACTTCTATAAGAATGTCAGTGTAAAGTTTGATGTCAAAATCTAAAGACCAAGGAAACTATTGATAGGCCACAAACGTATTAACCCCTTGTGATGGATTAAATTATTAATTAGTCAAGTTATTAATTAACCAAATTAACATGCAAAACATGTGGTAGCACAAACAAATCACCAATTAAACTAAGTATGCAGCGAAAATTAAATGACACAATGATTTGTTTATGAATGGGGAAAACTTACACGGCAAAAAACCCCACTAGGTGATTTTAAGGTCACCACTCCCGAAATTCCACTATTATCATAACAAGCGGTTACAAGTAAAGGAATCCCAAATACCTTTCTAACCTACAGTTAAACCCTTACCCCAATACCCAATTGGACTTGTTTTATAGTGACAATTTCTCACTTCAATGCACGGCTCCCAAGTACGTGACTAATCAATTTTGCGAATCCCAATATGTGACTTCAATCACCAACTAGAGAAGATTGTTGGCTGCAAAGTTTTTCAATTCATCCACACGATGAAGATCACGAAGATGCTTGGTTACAAAACCCTACGGTGCACATTACATAGCAATTTCTTCAAAGAGAGATAAACTAAGGAAAGAACTTTGTCTCCAGTCACAACTTGCTTGAATAAAGATTTCTCAATGCTTATGCAACTTGTGAACTCTTTGACGGCCCTTAAAATAATCCTTTTATATGTCTAGGGTTAAGAGAAAAGAAGGCCCAAAAACACATCCACGGATTCCAAGAAAATCATATCAAGATTTTGAAATTCTTAATTCTCGACAGATAGAAGCTGTTGAGCACCTGTCGAGAAGCTGTCAAGCCACGAGGCTAGAACAGCTCTTTAAACCTCGACATATGCTAGTTGTCGAGCTAGCTTTCGAGCTTTAATGAACTTACACTTTTCAGCTTGTTTCTTGGACAGACTTGATGACTTCAACACTTGATCTTGAAATACAGTTTCTTGAAGCATTAAACACATCCTAAATCTACCCAATTACAAGTAAAGTGTGTTTTGTCAAAGGATTAGCCAATTATATAAAAGAATGGCATATGTTCTAAACAAGTGAAACACATATGTCCTAGCAATCTCCTCCTTTGGCAATCCGTGACAAAACCACAATAAACAAATGAACATATGAGAGAAGTCATAAATCACTCAACTCATATTCACTTGTTGAATAGAATAAAATCTATCCTAACACAAACTCTTGAAAAACTTTGCAAGAAAAGAGTTTATGGCAAGTAGACTTTAACAACCTGTATTTCTGAAACACTTTAAACAAAACTTATCAAGGCATCTTAGTGTGAAACAGAAATAATAGATTGCATACAAGTAATAAGAATCATGTGTATAAAGATAGAAAAGAAACAACAAATGCAAGGATTGGTGAAAGAAACATACATCAACATATAAAGAGAATAAGTCCAATGTATGTCATAAATGGTCACAAGACCTCATGTACAAGAAAAATTGTATCTAAAGTAGAGAAAAGAAAAAGATACATGTAATCCTCACTACATCCCTCAAAATAACAATGCTCCCCCTATCAAAAATGTCCTATACAAGCTCTCCCCCTAAGTATGACTACTCTCATAACCTAAAACTACTCCCCTTTTTTGTCACGAGTGACAAAGGGTAGAGTGTCAAGTAGACATCTCATCGGTAGAGCTAGCATCTCCATCATCATCATCCGAAGTATCATCATCATCACCATCATCATCCTCAGACTTAGAAGCCACAAGAGGTGGTAGAGGAGAAACCTCAAGAGCAAAACTACCCATAGTCGCCTGTCACCAAGCAATGCGACCAACTCGAACATTCACCTGATACAACTCTGTAGAGAGCGTATCTAGGCAAGTATCCATGCCCTAAAGCTACGCCATGATGTCTCCTAATGACACATCGCTCGAAGAAGAAAAGGGAGTAAATGTGGCTCGAGCAAATCTAGATGGAGCCGGAAGGGAGGAATGAGCTGCTGAAACCATCTGTCGCGACCTAAACTACGCTTTACTATGTTTTAGTGTAGTAGCGTCTATGGCACACATGACATGGAAGGGGTCAGACACGGGAAAAGGGACAAAAAGTAGCATAAAATCCTTGTGATAGTGGAAGGAAAGATGACCTTCATCCGGGTAGCTATACCCCTATAGACATCTATGATAGAAAAAATAAAATGTGAAGGAAATTCTATTGAGAGATGCTCAAGAAGAGACAACAAAAACTGAGCATGAGGCTCTGTGATAGAGTTATAGTGAGAAAGTGGGTGCAAAACAAAAGTCATCACTATGTTCATAAAACGAGGACCTTCAGCAAAAGGCCGACATGGTGTAAACTAATGCTTACCCCAATTAGAAGGGCGCTCACAGAAAGTGGTGATCATCTCGTCTTTGGACATAGTCCTCAGATGCTCACAACTTGGGTAGTCAAGATGCTCTATCCTAAGAACCCGAAGCACATCCGCAACAAGTTGCGATGTGACAAAAAAGCATGTACCTCGAACGCGAGTGAAAAATAGAGGTACAGAAGGATCAATTCCATACATGTTGGAGTAAAACTCCTAAATCAGCACGGAAGGACAAGTGACCGGAACATCACATAGTGACTCTCAACCTTAACTGTGAAAGACATTGGGTAGGTTAGTGTCGGCGAAGTCTGCCAAAATAACTTGGCGTTTTGAATGAACACCTTGTTTAGAAAAGTTCTCCAAGAAGTCCTTTTGGGAATCCTCATCACGGAACCGAACAGAGAGGGAGTAGGATCAGAAGACAAAGAGGCCCTAGAACGAAGAGGATTCTGGAACGGAGTGGACTTACGTTTTGGTACCATAGACACTACTAACGTAAACAGAAAGAGAGGGGGGAAGAAAGAAAAACTCAAAAAAGTCCCAAAACAATTCACATATAACAAGTATATTGAACAAAGAGACCGTGTGCATAGGAAATGCATGAACATGTGACATGCAATATAAAAAGCATCATGGGCTCAGCCTAAGCCAAACCTACTAGAACACAAACAGTTTGCACTCATCTAAATGCATGAGAATACTGTTAAAATGTTAATGTGATGCAATGCATGGAGTTTTTAAGATCAAATCTACAAACCCATCCAAAAATTGCAACAACAATAACTCATCAATTTTGAAAAACTATAAATTTTTTCAAAAACCCCAAAAACTAGGTTTCAAAACATGAAATGCATGTAAATGAAGGAGATTAGAAGCTTACCAAGTGAAGGAAAGCTTGAAAAAGCTTGAAGAAACCTTAGGTAGAGGTTTAGAGTGAGAGAGAGAGAGGTTTGGAAGGTGAAGAAACAGAGCTATCGAGAGGGAGAGATCAAGAGAAATAAGAAACCGGATCGCATAAAACCTTTATATAGATGTTCAGTAAATCTCAACAGATACAGGTGTCAAGTCATCTGTCAAGGAAGGTGTTGAGAAAAACAATGTCGATAGATAGAGCTAACGAGAAGGTGTCGAGGAACAAAGAAAAGACACGAGAATAGAAGCTCGATCGATCCACCAGCTTTCAAGAAGCTATCGAGAAGACAGAAGTTTTCTCGATCAATCCACCAGGTATTGGGAAGCTATTGAGATTGCGATAAGAAAAAACTAAGAAGCTCGACAGGCAGCCAGGTATCGAAGAGGTGTCGAGGAGGTGTCGAGCCAGCTTTTAAAAGCAATTTTTCGAGAAGAGAAAAACACAGACATAAATGCAATCACTCATGCAATGTTAACGGCTTCTCCCCACAAATTTCTAGCCACATCCTTACTGTGCAACATGGCTCTTCCCATCTCCTGAATAACCCTGTTTTTTCTTTCTACTACACCATTCTGCTGAGGAGTAATAGGAGCAGAGAATTATTGAGATATACCTGATCTTGTGCAAAAGGACTCCATATACGAGTTCTCGAATTCTTTACTATGGTCACTTCGAATTCGATCAATTTTGAGGCTCTTTTCATTCTGCAGTTTTATGCACAAAGTTTCAATGTGCTCAGGAGCATCAGACTTGGATCGTAGAAGAATAGCCCAAGTGTACCTAGTGAAGTCATCTACCACAACCATCATGTATCTCTTACCTCCAAGACACTCAGTTCTAGTTGGACCCATAAGATCCAAATGTAGTAGCTCCAATGGTCTAGATGTAGCTGATGTCTGAGTGCCCAGATGCTTAGCTTTCATTTGTTTCCTAAGCTGACATGGTCCACATACCACATTGCTCATTCTACTAAGCTTTGGTATTCCTAAAACTGATTCATGCTTAGATACAATAAAAAGATGTTTGTAACTAGCATGTCTCATCCATTGATGCCATAGATCTTCATTTGGCAACTGAATGCTATTGCACACAATATCAGCATCAGGAACCAATCCATAACAGTTGTCTAGAGTGCGAACACCACTTATGAGTTTCTTTCTAGACTCATCCATTACAAGACAATTTCCCTTGGAGAATAGCACCATGAAGTCTTGATCACATATCTGACTTATACTCAGCAGGTTCAGCCTCAGGCCTTCCATATATAGAACATTTGCAATGTCTGGTAGTCCAGGTAGAGAGATAATTCCTTTTCCTTTTATCTGTGATTTGCTCCCATCACCAAAAGTGACATTGCCACCTTTCTTAGACTCGAAGACCTTGAAGAGAGATCGGTTTCTAGTCATGTGTCTTGAGCAACCGCTGTCAAGGTACCACAAGTACGTGTCCATAACTTTAAATGCGGACTTCATCATAAAACACACTTCGTGCTTAGATGACAGATCAGTGGGAATGGTGTTTTCTTCCATCTGCCTTTTTCGAGCTAGACCTTTAATTTTCACTCTTCTCAGACAAACTCCTTGCACATTTTCATTCTAAGACAGTCTAATTTCTTTTTGTTCAAGCTGAGTTTTTTTTTCAATAGTCATCACACGAGAATTCAAATAACTTTTAGACCTGTATTTTCTGAGACACTCAAACAAATAGAGATTAGAAAAACAAAATGTATTTGAAAACAAAGATCTCTTCAAGCCGATTACAGCCATGAAAATATGGGTCAATGGATCACACAGCTAAGATTATAACTAATCAGAGTATGTCTACCCTGATACCACTTGATAGGCTACAAACGTATTGACTTCTTGTGATGGATTAAATTATTAATTAGTCAAGCTATTAATTAACCAAATTAACATACAAAGCATGTGATAGCACAAACAAATCACCAATTAAACTAAGTATGCAGTAGAAATTAAATGACACAGTGATTTGTTTACGAATGGGGAAAACCTACATGGCAGAAAACCCCACTAGGTGATTTTAAGGTCACCACTCCCAAATTTCCACTATTATCACAACAAACAGTTACAAGTAAAGGAATCTCAAGTACCTTACCAACCTACGTTGAACCCTTATCTCAATACTCAATTGGACTTGTTCTGTAATGACAATTTCTCCTTTCAATGCACGGCTCCCAAGTACATGGCTAACCAATTGAGCGGATCCTAGTACACAACTTCAATCACCAACTAGAGAAGATTGTTGGCTGCAAAATTCTTCAATTCATCTACACGATGAAGCTCACGAAGATGCTTGGTTACAAAACCCTACGGTGCACATTACACAGCAACGTCTTCACAAGAGAGATGAACTAGGGCATGAACTAGGGCAAGAACTTTGTCTCCGATCACAACTTGCTTGAACAAGGATTTCTTAATACTTGTGCAACTTGTGGACTCTTTGACGGCCCTTAAATAATCCTTTTATATGTCTAGGGTTAAGAGAAAAGAAGGTCCAAAGACACATCTACAGATTCCAAGAAAATCATATCAGGATTTTGAAATTCTTAATTCTCTACAAATAGAAGCTGTCGAGCACTTGTCGAAAAGCTGTTGAGCCACGGGGCTAGAAAATCTCTTCAAACCTCGGCACATGCTAGTTGTTGAGCTAGCTATCGAGTTTTAATGAACTTGCACCTTTTAACTTGTTTCTTGGACAGACTTGATGACTTCAACACTTGATCTTGAAACACAGTTTCTTGAAGCATTAAACGCATCCTAAATCTATCCAATTATAAGTAAAGTGCATTTTGTCAAAGGATTAGCCAATTACATAAAAGAATGACATATGTTCTAAACAAGTGAAACACATATTTCCTAACAACTATGCTGCAAAACAAAAACAAGCAACAAAGAACTTGTTAGAAGAAAATCTCATGGCACGTCTTAAAAAAAATCAACAAAGAGAGAGTTTCAATTTTAATCTCTAGCCAACAAGTTAGGAAAAAAAAGACGTGAACAAAAGCAAGAGAAGAAAGCTGAAGGTTGAGCATGTGCCTCAGTGATGAAGGAAAGCAATAGCACGCCTTTATATAGAAAACTTTTGAAATAACAGACAAGAAAAATGAAGAAAGTCAACATGGATGAGTAGAACTCCCGTTTATTGCTATGAACAAAATTTTTTTCAGTAGGACTTCTTTGTCCAAGTTTTACTTAAGTGTACAATTTGAAAAATATTACTTTTGTTAGGTGCCTGAAGAAGTCGTCCTTCCTGTGTAAATAGAAAATTTGAATGGAATAGAATTTGTTTTCCAAATACAACTAAATGACTATAATCTTAAGTATGGATGGGAATTCTACACTTTTTAGAAAGTTTTTGAATCTTTTGAAAATACTAACAAAGCAATTTCGCTTGATAAAATATCAGAAGTACGTATTTTTTAATATAGCAAAATTACAAATTAGATATTTAATTTGTTTATGTTGTAACAAATTTATCACAAGCTAACACATCATGTTACCAAGTCCACAAAGTACGGCTAATTACAAAGCATCATATACTGTTACTAGAAATTTGCCAAGTTTCATTAAGGTAAAAACATGAAAAGTATGCAAAATGCTGCGTGTAAGCGATGACATAAGCAGTCCAACACGTGTAACGATGACATAAGCAATCTAGCGCGTGTAAGTGATAACATAGGCGGGTCAATCAAGCTTTGACATATGTCACCAATCAGACTCTGCCACGTGTCACTCATACACCTCCTAACTCTTATAAATAGAAGCCTTCCTAAGGCATTTGAACATACACCAAGGCATCCATGCCACAAGTAGCATCAAAGAAGATTCAAAAGTATAGAAGCTCTGCTGGAATCAAGCCCTGAAGCCTCTAGGAATTTCAAGAACTTCAACCTCGAATACAAAGAACATTCGAAGCAGAATCATCCAAACTACCTGCCAAGATCTTATGTTTGCTGAAATCAAGCCCTAAAGCCTTCAGAAACTTCAAGAAACTACACATTGGTGAAGCTCTACGGATTCAAGCCTCCAAAGCCCCAAAGAACTTCCGTCATAAACCTTCGAATACGAAAAACATTCAAAGAGAAATCATCCAAATCATCTTCCTAATTGTCAAAATTCACTAAAATCAAGCTCAAAAACCTCCAGAAACCTCAACAAATCACAAATCAGCAAAGCTCTACAGATTCAAGCCTCTAAAGCACCAAAGAACTTTTACCACAAACCTTCAAAAAAGAAGAACACATAAAGAACACAAAGAACGTGAAGAACAAAAAATTTCTAACAGGCTCATAGCCAATGATTCATTGTAATTCCGTTTCAAAGATCTTCGATCCATTCCTTAGCTAAATTCAAGGATATCTTATGTTTAAATCAAAATCACATCACCACAATTCCAAGCAACAAATCTTTCAAAGAGATCGAATCAGGGGATCACTATTTTGTAAACATAGAGAATTGTACCACATATTCATCAATACAAATTTGCATTTGTGATACTATTTTACTTGTTTGATTTATTTCAAACCAAGAAATTTAGTCGCACCACACTTACATCAGTGATACTTCAAATGAATGTAGTAGCAACTTATCAAGTGAACAAGGTCGCGATTCTACAAAGTTTCAAAAAGTTGATGTTCAAAGCAATGTGCAACTCGCTCCAATATCTGTACTCAAGGAAAACAAAAGGACATATTCAATGACTATTACAAAGCAACAAAGGAAGAAGATACCAAAAACACTTTTTATAGTTTTTTTTTTTAATTTATTTGAAATATTGATTAAGTAGTTCTTTAAATTTGTGTTTCATACATTTTGTGGATAATTGAGGATGTTAAAGATTTAATTCTTCATATTATTTTAAACTTAAGTTTGATTTCTATTTTTCATTACATAATTTAATGTTTCATATCAAAGATAGGAAATTATAAGACTAGAATTCTAATGTACAATCAAAGAAGAAGAGAAAAAGAATAGTTTATATATTTATACACAATAGCTTTTTTCCTGTGTATCGCATGGGTTAACGATTAATTTTTTATATTTAGCTATCCAATTTTTTATAATACACATCAACATTTTTTTCTCATTATATTTTTTTTTTCTTAAAGAATAATGTTATGCTCGTAATATTTTCACAACAAAACTTAAATAATTAGTGGTTTTAGTTCTAGTTTAGGTCCACCACTAAAATTGTAGTTTTGCCATTCTTGCATGCATCGCCTACAATGGTCACTTACTAGGGATGAGACCGCCTTCAAGCTCGAAGACAATGAGAAATTGGGTTTGAGCTTACCCCTTTTTTGGTATTTTGTTGTTGAATTTGATGACTTGGTGTTTCAATCAGTTCATTGGGGTGCTTTGATTTTATCTTAGGTACTATGGTTACAGTGGCTCTCCCAATCTAGAGAATCTTTGTAGCAAAATAAAGATTTTGGCCAGTAAAAGTTAACTTTTAGGTTGTGTTTGGATGGCAACATTTGGATTTGGATTTGGATTTGGATTTGAAATTCATTGATTTGAAATCCATTGAATTAAAAATTCCTTGTTGGGTGTGTTTAAGCAATGAAGAATTTAAAATCTATCATTTAAAATTTCATTGTTCGAATACCTAAATTTGGATTTGGATTTGGATTTAAGATCAATAAAATACATTTTTAATTATTATTTTTCTTAATCCTTCTACATTTTAATTTTAAATACATGAGGTAATATTGATAATTCAATTGACAATTATGATGACTAAATATTTTTAGTCATAGCCGACTAAAAAAATATCTTGCCAACTATTGACAACTAAAATGTTTTATATCAACTAGAAAGGACACCCAAATGCTTGGTTTTTTTTCACAACATTCAAAATCTCAAACTAAAAATTATTTTATAGTTATTAACAACTAGAAAGTTATATATCATGAGAACAAATTAATGGGGACTAAGTAGAAGTCGTATCTAGTTCTTCTTATCATCATCATGTGAAAGACTTTTCCAAAACCTAAAGTCCTCTGCACCACCATGCATTAACTTCTCAACTATTTTCAATATTTCAAGCCGCATGAGTCTAGACACTTTTGAAACCATTGCATGTATATCTCTTCACTAGAAGGTTGTGGTTGCTCTTGATTTTTCTTTGTGGAAATGTGCTTTTATAAATGAACATACTTTTTAAGAGATGAACCAATATCTACAACAAATGGGAGAATTCACCTTATTTTCTCCTTCCTTAGCTATAACAAATAAAGAAAAAATACCCAATTGTAGACTTCAACAAATCTCAAATGACAATAGATTTTATTGGACCTAAACAAGATATGGTCATGCATATCCATGTACCATATTTAGGACCTGATTCACAAGTTATAAAAAATCAATTACTGCAGTGCATATGTTAAAATTATATTTTCCACAACTTAAACCAATAGTGGAAAATATAATCTTCCAACTGACACAACCTCTATCTAAAGGATGAACTCCAAAGAACATTTTTGCAAAATCCACTTCAAAGATAGTTCATAGAAGCATTTCATCAAATACATAATTTGCATTACAAACCCACAAAAAAAATAAAATAAAATAAAGACGCACCCAATGGGGAGTGTCCACTTTTGTGGAATGCAGGTTCAATAAGTCCTACACTTTATAGATGCCAAGCAATAGGGACAACATATGTGTCTATGTAAGAAGGACCCGGGTGGAGGTGTTGGTGCTCTAATTGAGGAATTTAATTGTGAGGAGCAGCTGTTTGCTGCAATGTGTGAAACACTACATTAGTACCATCCCAGCTTTCACAAATTGGGTATTTTAGCTCTATGGAAGGGCTGCTGTGCAATGGTGCAAAGGAAGTTTTCATATCCAATTAACCAAAACATATAAAGCACAAAAAGAAGAAGAAGATGAATATAATCAAATACCAATGCCCTCTCTTCTTACAACCCATTATAGAACAATATAAGCCAAGGGAACCCACTTTCTCTTAAAATATAACACTGCAGTGGAAAATGAAATAGAGGGTGCCATTGTGGTTACTGTGATAATATTGCTACATTAATGAGTGTGGAGATTGTACGTGGCGTTGCTAGTGGCTTGCTTTCCATGTAATCTGGGTCTTTTGGATTGCGAGTGTAATAGTAATACTGTCAATTTATTTTGGTTGTCTCACATCCTTAGTGAGCCACAAGCCTGATGGAACATTGTAGCAATTAGAGGGTTGTTTATTGACAAACAAGGTCAAGTATTCATGGACTCACAGATCATCTTTCTTGTTCATGTAGAGCCTGACCTTAATAATGATATTTGTTGGGGAAATTATTTTGCCATTAATAAGTTCTTCATGTGATCCTCCTATGCACGTTCATAGCTTTGTGATATTGTTCATCGATTATTAAGTATAAGCCAAGGGAACCCACTTAAAAAGGTTGACAGAGCCTTCTTCTCCCTACAAAAATTAGTAAGCAGCCACCAAGCACAAGAAAAACGTATTTTCACATTGCCTTATACCAATCAAATCCAAACTCTCAACTCTCTTTTTTTCGGTGTGCATTTGCACTTCCACTGCCACTACCCTTTGGGCATAACAGAGTAAAAGTACCACCTAAACAACTCATAGCTCATAGAGGCATTTAATCAAACACGAAATTTGCATTTCAAACCCACAAATGAAAACGGAAATAGAAAGTAAAGAGAAGCCCACAAACAAATCAGACGTTGAGACAGACAAACCTGAAGTTGCCGCAAGAAATAGATAGAGAAGAAGATCTTGTTAGTTGTCTCTAGGAAAAACGAGAGAGAGACACAAGTCAAGAGAGAAATAGAGAACAAACGTGTGTGAGAGAATTCCAAATTCCACTGTGTAAGAGGGCATTTGAAATCCATGGATTTGGGCCTATCAAATTTTGATTGGATTTGGGGTCAAACCGAAATCCATTTCTTTTAACTTACCCAAACAAAGAATTTGGATTTGGCCCAACTCAAATCTAAATTCAAATCCAAATCCATGATATCCAAACAGCCACTAGAGCTTTGTTTTTCAGATTGGAACTCCAAAAATTAGAGAAATAAAGTTTTGTATTGTGTGTTGGAGACATTCGTATTAGAAGTATTTTGGGATACAAGAATTGGATTTATTGAATGATATAAAAAAGAATCAGATAAATATTTTTAATTTTATACTGAAATACAATTTTGGCCTTTAAAGTTCGGGATTATTTTTATTTTGGCCTTTAAGTTATTATTTTGGCCCTTCATGTTTGATTTCATTTTCATGTTAGCTCCTATTCATTTCCATTAGTAATCTAACCATCCATACAATGGCAGAGCCACGTTGGGGTGGGGGTCAAGCCCCCCTAGCCCTTGGAATTCACCATTAGAACTAGTCAAAAAAATTATAAATTTCATGCAAATTTATTCACTGCCCCACACGCCCTGCCCCGCCCCGCCCTGCCCCGCCCCGCCCCGCCCTACCCCAAATTTGAGAATTATACCTCATCTATGAGGACATACTTAGCAGCTCTGATTCTCAACTTCCTAGCTGTGTCTATGTCTTCTGGAAGCCTTCCATCTTTGATATAAACTATTATTGGAGTTATCCAATTTCCTTCTCCTTCAATTTGTTGTACTTCTGGAAGATATATGGCATATATTGGACTTGGTCGTGGTCGTCCATTGCTCCCCCCGCAGAAGCTGCTTTTGCCAAAACATCCGCTTCCATGTTCTCCTCCCTTGGGAATTGAATAAAAATGGCTTCTTTGAATCTTTTGACGAGTCGCTTCACTTTGTTGAGGTACTTATTCATCCGGTCTTCCTTGGCTTCACACATCCCATTTACTTGATTAATGATCAACTAAGAATCTCCTTGAACGACTACTAACTCCGCCCCCAAGGACTTAGCTAATTCTAATCCTTTGAGAAGAGCTTCGTATTCAGCTTCATTGTTAGTAATTTGATATTGTAGACGTGCTGCGTATTTCAACTTATTTCCTTCTGGGGACTTGAGTATAACTCCAATCCCCCTTACATATAATGTGGACGAGCCATTTACATTGATGACCCACCTTTGAGCTCCTTCCTTTTTGTCTAGCTCGTCCTGACTGGGAGTAAACTCCGCAATGAAATCTGGCAATGCTTGTGCTTTTATCGCACTTCTTGGTTGGTACTTGACATCAAACTCATTAAACTCTACGACCCATTGGATTAGTCATCCTGCGGCTTCCAACTTGTTCATTGCCTTCTTTAGTGGGTGATCTGTCAAGACATTGATGACATGAGCCTGAAAGTAATGCCTCAGCTTCCTAAAAGTCGTGACCAAAGCAAAGGCTAGCTTTTCCATCATTGGATATCATCCTTCCGCTCCTTTTAGCGCCCAGCTCGTATAGTAAACCGATTTATGTATCCTCCCTTCTTCTCTAATTAATGCCAAGCTCACTGTGTGTGGGGAAATTGCTAAATACAAATATAATTCTTCGACTGGTATGAACGGGCTTAGCAGGGGAGGAGTAGTGAGGTAGGTCTTGAGGTCTTGGAAGGCCTTCTAGCACTCATCTGTCCACTCAAATGCCTTCTTTAGAACTTTAAAGAATGGTAAACATTTGTCAGTAGCCTTTAAAACAAACCTGTTAAGGGCAGCAATTCGTCCGGTAAGTGATTGGACTTCCTTGATATTCTTTGGTGGCTCCATGTTCAGTATTTCTTGGATTTTATCGGGATTCGCTTCAAAGCCCCTATGTGAAACCATGAACCCAAGAAACTTACCTAGCAAAACTCTGAAGGCACACTTACTTGGATTCAACTTCATGTTATACCGTCTAAAGGTATCAAAGGTCTCCTGAAGGTAGTCTAGATGCTTTTCCACGTCCAAGCTCTTTACCAACGTATCATCCACATAAACTTCCACATTTCGTCCAATCTGTGGATGAAACATATGGTTAACCAGCCTTTGATAAGTTTCCCCCGCATTTTTCAAACCGAAGGGCATCATCTTGTAGCAAAACAAGCCTTGGCTGGTGATGAAGGATGTCTTCTCTTGATCTATCTCATCCATTTTTATTTGGTTGTAGCCTGAAAAAGTTTCCATGAAACTTAGCAATTTATGGCCCGCAGTCGAGTCCACCAGTTGGTCAATGCATGGTAATGGATAGCTATCCTTGGGGCAAGCCCAGTTTAGATCAATGAAGTCCACGCACATCCTCCATTTACCATTAGCCTTCTTGACCATTACCACATTAGCCAACCAGTCCAAGTAATAAACTTCCTGAATGAATTTTACCATGGTCAGCTTCTGGACTTCCTCCTTAATGGCATTGTCTCGTTCAGGAGCGAAAATTCTTTTCTTCTGACATACCAGCTTGGAAGAAGGATACACGTTCAGATTGTAGGTAATGACACTTGGGCCAATGCCTGGCATGTCCTCATGAGTCCATGCGAATACATCAAAGCTCTCCTTTAAAAATTGCACCAGGTCTTGCTTCATTTTCTTCTCCATGCTTGTCCCAATTCTAGTAAACTTTTCGAGGTTGCTCTCGTCTAAAGGAATGTCTTCCAGCTTTTCCGTGGGTTCTACAGTGATCCTTCTCTTGTTTATGTTCATCATCTGTACATGCTCGTCCATAGCCAACATGGCGAGATAACACTCTCTGGTGGCTAATTGGTCTCCTTGAACTTGACCCACCCCATACTTAGTTGGGAACCTGACAGACAAATGGTAGGTAGATGTTACCATCTTCCAACTATTTAAAGCCAGTCTTCCAATGATAGCGTTGTATGACAACTTACAATCAACAACAATGAAGTTTACTTCTTTAGCTATTTGCTGGGGGTATGCTCCTACCACCACAAGTAACGTAATGGTACCTACTAGTTTCACTTTCATCCCTCCAAATCCTACCAAGGGCGAGTTTACTAGGCGAAGCTGATCTCGTCCAAGTTTCATTTGTTGGAAGGCGAGGTAATACAAGATGTCCGCTGAACTGCTATTGTCTACTAACACTCTTTTAATCGTATAGTCAGCAATGAGCAAGGTGATGACAAGCAAATCGTCATGTGGGTGGTGGACTCTTTCAGCATCATCGTCTATGAATGTAATGGCTTGTTCGTCTGTTCCTCTCGTCCTTGGAGATTTTCCAGGCAATTGGACATTTTGAACCACCTTTAGGTAAGTCTTTCTTGACTTGGAAGATTATCTTGTCAAAGTTCCGTCTATAATAACTCTTATTTCTCCAAGTGGGGGTCGTGACGACTCTTTTACCTTCGCCTTCAACTTCTCATCCTTGTTACCTCATCCAAGAAAATTTCTCAATTTTCCTTGTTTGATGAGATTCTCTATATGTTGCTTCAAATCTAAACACTCGTCCGTGTCGTGCCCGTGGTCTCTATGGAAGTGGCAATACTTGTTCCTATTGTGCTTGTTGGAATCTCCTTTCATTTTCTCTGGCCACTTCAAGGATGGGTCATCCTTGATTTGCATAAGCACTTGTTCAAGCGGCATATTCAAGGGCATATACTGCTGACTCCTTACTGAAGAACTTGCCTTTTTTTTATCTCTATCCTTCTTCTCCCCTACCTAAGCTTTCTTTGGACAAGGACCCTGCTTGGGATGGCACGGGAGGTTTGCTTCCATGCACTCTGCTCTCCTCCTCTTCTTGGCTATGATTGCATCCTCCATATTCATGAAGTTTTGGGCTAAATGAACGAGTTCAGCCATGGTTTATGGCTCTTGCTCATAAAGCTTATGAATGAATAAATCAGAATTAACTCCATTGTGGAAGGCTGCCAATAACAACTTGTCATCCATCTTGTCCACTGTCAGGTCTTCCCTGTCGAACCGAGTAATGAAGGAGCACAAGCTTTCATTTTCCCCTTACTCTATGGTTAACAGGCTGGACAAGGAACGCTTATGCCGTTGTCATCCAATAAAATTGTTAATCGAATAACTTACTTAATTCTTCGAACGAATTCACAGTGTTTGGAGGTATCTTACTGAACCACACTCACGTTGGACCCTTGAGGGTGATAGGGAAAACCTTACATATAATCTCGTCCAGAACCCCCTGGAGGTGCATGGTAGTCTTGAAGGTGGCGATATGATCACACGGGTCACACGTTCCATCATATGAATCCAAAGATAGCATCTTGAACTTTAGAGGCAAAGGGTGACTATTAATGGAAGTGGTGAAAAGGGAGTCTGTTCGATGAACTAAATCATCTACGGGATTTACCCTTCTCATATTCTTCCTTATCTCATCCATAGCCTTCCTCATTTGGTCCATCTCTCTTTCCAAATGTGGCACCCTTTGCGAAGTGGTTCCCCTCGACTGGTTCTCAGGCTCAGCATTCTCTCCTCTATCTTCTTGACTTTGGGCTTATCCTCCCGTGTGTTTTTCGTGGTGTTGCCTCTTTAAACTAATCTCCCTAGTCAATTCTCGATTTTGATGGGTTAGTTCTGCCATGGACTATATGTGTTCGATGGAAGGCGACTACGCGATAGGCACTGACTAACAGTCACGGTGGGGATTACTTGAAGCATCCCTACTTTCCTAATGGCCTGGGCTAGTGGCCCTTGATCTTGTCCAAACCATATAGCCTTTCGTTGAAGAAAGGTAAATTGCAAAAACAATCAACTCCTCCCCACAAATGACACCAACTGATGATGCGAGGAAAATCAGTAGGCTGGATACTTCGGGCTTCAAAGGACTAGCTATTGATTTAAAGCCCTGAAAAAAGAACACATAATCAAAGGTGACCAGGGTGGACCAGCCAAGAACCCTCCAATGCCAAAGTTAGTTTCTTTCTCGAATTCTATAGAGTTCCAACTTTATAAGAGTTATGTATATACCAAAAAACTTGCCTTTGTTCGATGAGGTTGAGTCCTTATATACCAAGTCTCAGGGCAGTTACTCGATTTGTAACTTCCCCAATGTTTGTGGAAACTTTAACTTCCGTCAACCGTCATAGGGGTTTAGAATATTTAATCTTATCTTCTGTAACTGCCACAAGAAGTTAAGTTAGAGGTTAGCGAAAAAATCTTGCTAATGTCACCAGTTAATACCATGTGGTCCAATTCATGAGATTGGATAAAGAAATCCACATCTGGGAATTACCTAAGGATCAGGGAGTCGTCCTAGGATTTTCTAGATGGATGGCTTCTACACCCTTGGACGACTGTCCTAAAAGAGGCGACCTCCCACTGTTGGGGATAGTTGTTCTGTTATGGACGATCCTTATGGATGAGTTCACTTATGGACGATCCATATAAACGAGTTAAAGTACATTTTTTGCTCACCATCACTGCAATGGACTGTATATGTTGGATGGAAGGAAACTGCACGACAGGCGCTGACTGACGATCATAGTGGGGATTACTTGAAGCATCCCTACTTTCCTGATGGCCTGGGCTAGTGGCCCCTGATCTTGTCCAAACCATACAGCCTTTCGTAGAAGAAACATAAATTGCAAAAACAATTAACTCCTCCCCACAAACAGTGCCAACTGATGATGCAAGGAAAATCAGTAGGCTAGATGCTTCGAGTTTTAAAGGACTAGCGATTTATTTAAAGGCCTGAAAAAAGAACACACGATCAAAGGTGACCGGGGTGAATCGGCCAAGAACCCTCTGATGCCAAAGTTAGTTTCTTTCTCCAATTCTATAGAGTTCCAACTTTATAGGAGTTATGTATTTACCAAAAAACTTGCCTTTGTTTGATGAGGATGAGTCCTTATATACCAAGGCTCGGGGCAGTTCCTGAGTTTGTAACTTCCCCAATGTTTGTGGAAGCTTTAACTTCTGTCTACTGTCATAGGAGTTTAGAATATTTAATCTTATATTCTATAACTGCCATGGGAATTTAAGTTAGAGGTTAGCGAGAAAATCTTGCTAATGTCACCAGTTAATACCACGTGGTCCGATTCATGAGATTGGGTAAAGAAATCCACATCTGGGAATTACCTAAGGATCGGGGAGTCGTCCTAGGATTTCCAGACGGATGGCTTCTGTACCCTTGGATGATCATCCTAAGAGGGGCGACCTCCCACTGTTGGGGATAGTTGTTCTGTTATGGACGATCCTTATGGACGAGTTCACGTATGGACGATCCCTATGGATGAGTTGAAGTATATCTTTTACTCATCATCACTGTTAATCCAAGAAGAGAAGGAGTCTATCGATTCGGAGCTTGCACGTGGTCGTGTCAATAAGTTACTACATGAAAGAGCATTAGATTTAGGGTTAAATCTTTTGTAAAAACTTCGATTCTCTTATAGTGGATTTGGTTTACCTTGAGGATAGCTAGGTTAAATCCTCCCCAGGTTTTTACCATGAAATGGGTTAGTTTCATTGGTTTTCCTAGGTAATCATATCATGGTATTATTTACTTTTCTTCAACTTTGCATGATATGATTTTTTTTTAACCTAGATCTGAAAATTAATCTAAGTAATCACTCGGTTAATATATCAGGTTAAATAATCTGGTTTAAGGGGTTTAAAAAAACTCTTAAAGGGAAGCTATTTAACGAATTAATAACTTCATTTTGCTTATGTATTAATAACTTTTCTTAAGTCATATATGAATGACGAATTGGTTATGTATCAATAACTTCATTTTTAAGTCATGTATAAATGACGATGCTATTATGTACTAAAATCTTTTCTTAAGTCATGTATGCATGACGAAGTTGTTATGTATTAATAATTTTAATTGAGTCATTTATGAATGACAGTTTTATTTTGTATTAATAACTTTTCTCATGCATGAATGGTGTTTGTTAATACGTATTAATACTTTTTCTACACCATGTATCAACGACAACTTGGCCAATAGTTTGTAATGGAAGAATCTCCTACACATAATTCTTGAATAGTGCTTCTGCTTATGTTTCATTGATAAAGAGAAATATCCTTCATCTATGGAAGACAAACAATAATAAAAAGGGAAAATACATCTAAGTAAAAGTAAGTATTTTGAAATACTTAGGGATTCTTGCTGATAGTATCTAATTAAGTGTTCTATGTTCCATAGACAAGGTAGTTCTTGGTCGACCATGGTCTTCAGGTAGTATGATCCTTCTCTAGAATGGTGAATGACTTGGTAGGGTCCTTCCTAGACTAGACCTAACTTCCCTTGGGACTAGGCCTTTGTTGCCTTTGAGACTTTTCTAAGGACGAAATCACCTATGTTGAATCTTCTCACCTTCACCTTCTTGTTTTAGTGTCTGGCCATTACTCCCTTTTACTTTTCTATGATAGGACACAAATGCGTTGACCTCTTGTGATGAATTAGATTGATTAATTAGCCAAGTTATTAATTAATCAAATTATCATGCAAACAACGTGGTAGCACAAACAAATCACCAATAACTAAAGTATGCAATGGAAATAAAATTGACACGGTGATTTGTTTACGAATGGGGAAAACTTGACGGCAAAAACCCCACCGGGTGATTTAAGGTCACCACTCCTGAAACTCCATTATTATCACAACAAGCGGTTACAAGTAAGGAATCCCAAGTACCTTACCAACCTACAGCTGAACCCTTACCTCAATACCCAATTGGACTTATTCTGTAGTGACAGTTTCTCCTTTTGATGCACGGTTCCCAAGTATGTGACTAACCAATTACTCGAATCCCAGTATGCAGCTTCAATTCACCAACTAGAAAGAGAGTTGTTGGCTGCAAAGTTCTTCAATTCATCCACACGATGAAGATTAAGAAGATGCTTGGTTACAAAACCCTACGGTGCACATTACACAGCAATTTCTTCACAAGAGATGAACTAGGGCATGAACTTTGTCTTAGGTCACAAATTACATGAACAATAATTTCTCAATACTTGTGCAACTTGCATCACTTTGACGGCCCTTAAAACAATCCTTTTATATGTCTAGGGTTAGGAGAAAAGAAGTCCCAAAGACACATTCACGGATTGGAATCAAAACAGAACTGAAAATCTATTTTCCTTAAATCTCGACAGATAGAGGTGTCAAGGATCTGTCGAGAAGCTGTCAAGCCTCTGGACTGAAACAGCTTCTAAAGCTCGATAGAAGCATATGTCGAGACTAGGTGTCGAGCTTTAGTAACTTGCACTTTCAAGCTTGTTCCTTGGACAGACTTGATGACTTCAACACTTGATCTTGAAACACAGTTTCTTGAAGTATTAAACACATCCTAAATCTACCCAATTACAAGTAAAGTGCGTTTTGTCAAAGGATAAGCCAATGACATAAAATAATGACATATGTTTGAAACCACTTGAACCACATATGTCCTAACAATCTCCCCATTTGACAATCTGTGACAAAACCACAACAAATAAATGAAGATATGAGAGAAGTCATAAATCACTCAACTTATATTCACTTGTTGAATACAATAAAATCTATCCTAACACAAACTCTAGAAAAACTTTGCATGAAGAGAGTTTATGGCAAGTAGACTTTGACAACTTATATTTCTAAAACACTTTTAAACAAAACACATCAAGGCATCTTTGTGTGAAGCAGAAATAATAGATTGCATACAAGTAAAAGAAAAATGTGTATAAAGACAGAAAAGAAACAACACATGGAAAGATAGGTGAAAGAAACATACATCAACATATATATATATATATATATCAAGAAGTAAGCACAATGTATGTCAATAAATGGTCATAAGATCGGGGTACATGATCACTGTATCTCTAAAAGAAAGAAAAGAAAAGAAAAGAAATACATGTAATCCTCACTACATCCCTCATATCAACACTCCCCCTATCAAAAATGTCCTATACAAGCTCTCCCCCTAAGAATGACTACTCTCATAACCCAAAACTACTCCCCCTTTTTGTCACGAGTAACAAAGGGTAGAGTGTCAAGTAAACATCTTATCTGAAGAGCTCACATCTCCATCATCATCATTTGAAGCATCATCATCATCATCACCGTCATCATCACCGTCATCATCCTCAGTCTCAAAAGCTACACGAGGAGGTGGAGGAGAGGCCTCAGAAGCAAAGCCGCCCAAGGTCGCCTATCGCCTGGAAATACGACCAATACGAACATTGACCTAAAACAATTTCGTAAAGAGTGTATCGAGGCGAGCATCCATGCGCTAAAGCTGCGCCATGATGTCCCCAAAAGTGACGTCGCTCGAAGAAGAGGAAAGAACAGAAGTCGCTCGAGCAGATCGGGATGGAGCTGGACGGGAGGAAGGAACTGCAGAATCCGACTGTCTTGACCTAAATTGTGCCTCACTACGTTTTACGGTAGCGGCGTCTATGGCAGATATGACATGAAAAGGGTTGGACGATGGAAAGGGGATGGAAAAACGGCGAAGAATCCTCGTGATAGCAGAAGGGAAAATAAGCTTATCATGGGTAGTCGTATCTCTATATACATCTATGATAGAGAAGATGAAGTGTGAAGGGAAGTCTATAGTAAGATGCTCTAGAAGAGACAACAAAAATTGAACACGAAGCTCTATGATAGAGTTGTAGTAAAAGAGAGGGTGGAAAACAAATATCATCACCATGTTAAGGAAATGAGGACCTTTAGCAAAAGGCCTACATGGTGTGTACTGATGATCTCCCCAGTCAGAGGGGAGCTCATAGAATGCAGAGATCATCTCGTCTTTGGACACAGTCCATAGATACTCACATCCGAGGTAATCAGGATGATCCACCCTTGGAATGTGAAGAACCTCGAAAACCAGCTTCGGAGTGACAGCAAAGCACGTACCTCGAATGCAAGAATGAAAGAGAGGTACTGAAGAATCTATCCCGTGGATGTTGGAGTAAAACTCCTATATCAACACAATAGGACAAGTGACCGGGACGTCACACAGTGACTCTCAAGCCCGACTGTGAATGACATCGGGTAGGTCAATGTCGGCAAAGTTTACCAAGATAACTTGGCGTTCTGAATGAACACCTCCTTTAGAAAAGTTCTCCGAGAAATCCTGTTAGGCTTTCTCATCACGGAACCGGACAGACATAGGAGTGGAATCAGAAGAAGAAGATCCCCGAGGACGCAGAGGGTTCTGGGATGGAATGGATTTATGCTTAGGTGCATAGACACTACTAACGCAAACATAGAAAGAGGGAAAGAGAGAAACACACAAAAAAGTCCCAAAAAAGTTCCAAAAAAGTTCAATATAGGAAGAGTATATTGAAAAGAAAGAACGTATGCATGGGAAATGTATGAACATGTGACATACAACATAAAAAATATCATGGGCTCAGCCCAATCCAATCCTACCAGCACACAAGCAGAAAACACATATATTAATGCATGAAAATATTGTTAGAATGCTAATGTGATGCAATGCATGTAGTTTTAAAGATCAAATCTATAAAACCTACCCAAAATTTTCAATAAACACTTATCAAATTTGAAAAACCCCAAAATTTTTCAAAAACCCCAAAACTTAGGTTTTAAAGCATGAAATGCATGAAGAATGAAAGGATTGAAGCTTACCAAGTGAGGAAGATCTTGAGTAAAGCTTGAAGAATCCTTAGGAAGGGGTTTGGAGTGAGTGAGAGAGGTTTTGGGAAAGAGAACAGTAAAGTATCAAGAGAGAGATCAAGCGAAATGAAAGAAATATCGCGAGAAACCAATATATAGACCTTCAGTAATTCTCGACATATGAAGGTATCAAGAGGTTTCGAGACAGCTATCGAGGTAGGTATCAAAAAAGTGAACTTCAACAGATACAGCTATCGAGAACAGGTGTCGAGAAAGGAAGATCAAACACAAAAGAATCTCGATCGATCTAGAAGCTGTCGAGAAGCTATTGAGCAAACAGAAAGTTCCTCGATCGATCCACCAGGTGTCGAGAATGTGTCGAGACTACGATAAGAAAAAGCTAAAAAGCTCGACAGACAACTAGGTGTCGAGAAGGTATCGAGGAGGTGTCGAGCTTGCCTTAAAAAGCAGTTTTTCAAGAGAGGAAAAACACAGACATGAATACAATCATGCATGCAATTCAACCAATGATCCAAGCAACATATTAAGCTCTCAAAATTATCTCTCAATAATAATTTAAAGCACATGGATCCCAAAATGCACACACACACTAAACAAGTCTAACCAATTTTATATTTCAAAAAATAGTTAAGACAGTTTAGTGAGCATACATTAACGCATGTAAACCTTGTGATGGCCAAATCACATTATACCTACACATGTATCAAGAATAGCAAAGAATATTGCGTGTTGTGTGTGAAAACATCGCAAGGTTGCATAAGTGTCTCAATGTTATGACGATTTGAGATATGAGAAAATCACTTTAACTCACACACAATCATTACTGCTTGATGAAGACTATCACCTTCGAGGTACATCCTATAACTTCCACATCTCTTAGAAAACACGCTTGCAATCATATTTTAAAGCATTTTGATCTTTTTGCTTTTTATTTCTTTGCATATTTTCTTTTATTAAGCATATCATGTATGGGTATATAGGAGAAAGAAAAGAAGTACCCAATTATGTTAAGCTTTTGACATTGCACTTTTGCTATGCCGAAACACACATATGTCATTGACATTACACTTTTGCTATGCCGAAGCATACAGATGTCATATCATGATTGGTGGGTAACAGTGGTGAGATGGTTATTTATGCCTTTCTCTTAGGATTTTCTAGTTCTATCCGTCAAAAAGAGTGATACGAGTGTTAAGTACAAGAAATCACTTAACCTTACTCATCACAAACAATGAGCTGCAAAGCTTACTTGCTTAGTTGTGCATAAGAATGCTCATCTAAGCTACAAAAGATACAAAGTTTAGAAAACTCTGTTTCAATGGCCATTTTAAGGTTCACAAGAACCAATGTACACAAGCACACATTGTTTTTGTATTTTTCAATTTTTCAATTTTTTTTTATTTTAATCAGAAAAGCAAAAAGTAAAACACAAAACTGAAAACACACAAACAAAAACATAAAAAAAAAAATGCATAAACCTAGACTGACTCAAAACAGTAAAGCAACACACAAGTAATGCAAAAACAATAAAACGGGGAGAGAGAAGAAGTGAACGAAATCACTTAGAACCCTTTTCCTTCCATGCCCTGGAAGAACCTTTCCTTTTTGTCAACCCTTGAACCGGTGATGAGAGGGAAGAATTTAAATCGTTCAAGTTCGAAAGGAACATGAGGGCTTTGAGAATATCTCCAAGAGGAGTAAGAGAGGTCTGAAGCTAATTCTGATTCCCAGATGCTATCATGCCATTGCTTTATTGAGTGGCTAGCCACTTGTAGCAATTTGGTCGAGTATGACGGGCAACACCACAATGATAAAAAAGATGCTGCTTCTTCTGTTTAGGCTTTTGAGAGATAGCCTTCTTAGTCCTAGGGTTTCTAGTTTCCCTCTTCTTAAGCTTAAGGGGTGCTCCTTGGATGGATTTACCCTTTTCTAAGTTCTCACTTGCTAATTCAGTTTTAACATCTTTATCCTCAATTTTAATGTTATTAGCAGGAGGAACAAAAACAATAATACTAGCAAAAGGAGTATTAGAGAGAGAGAATTCGTACCCGAATCTTGTATGGTCCGAAGAAGATTTCTGAACACTTAACATCTCATTCAGCTTTGCACTTGATGTCCTCTCCAATTGTGCTCTAACTTGAAACAGCTTCACTTCAAGCTTCTTGGTCTTCTCAGCCAGGAAATTGTTCTCGAACCTTAGTGCCCCAATGGTCTGATTTGCTTTATCAACCTTAGTGGAAAGCTCCTCACGGTCAAGTTCCACATCACTGAGCTTCTTGGTGGCCAATTTATAGAGTTTCTAATGCTTCTCAGAAAGCTTGTACAGTTTCTCATAGGCGGTATGGATATCATCTTGATCATCCATAGTCTCAAACTTAGCATCCACCAATTCATTTTCTTTATCTACTTCTTTAGTAATCCCATCAGTAGGATTAATAGTGGCAGTGAAGGCATTCAAGATTCCATCATCTTCATTATCGGAATCATCCTTGGGCTTAGTGTCGCTCAAGGTAGCAGCAAGTGCTTTGCTCTTCCCAATGCTCTTGAGATATGTTAGACACTCTTGTTTCATGTGTCTGAAGCCTTGACACCCGAAGCATTTCGTTCCAGTGGGAATAATGTATTGACTGCCATCTCTGGTATCCTTCTTCCCTTTATCTGGGCTCTTGAACTGAAAAGAATTGGATTGCCTACGGTCCTTGTTGAAACCCTTTCCATTTGCATTCTTCATAAATTTCTTGAATTGTCTAGTAATGTAGGACTTCATCTTAGAATCTTCATCGTCTGAAGACTCATCTGTATCACTGCTCTTGGCCTTTAATGCCATACTCTTGCTTTTGTTTGACTTGCCCATTCTAGTCAACCCTAGCTCGTAGGTTTGCAAATTTTCAACCAGCTCAATCAGAGGAATCTTATCAATATCCTTCGATTCCTCTATCACCGTGATCTTAGCATGGAATCTCTCGGGCAGAGATCTGAGCAATTTTCTCACTATCTTGGGTTCAGGAATGGTTTCCCCAAGATTGAAAGCTGAGTTTACTATGTCTTTGAGCTTTGCATAGAACTCATCAAATGACTCATCCTCCTCCATCTTAATTTCTTCGAAGCTTGTAGTGAACCTCTGTAGCTTCGAGTCCTTGACAGCCTTGGTTCCCTCATAGGTTGTCTGGAGAATGGTTCATGCTTCCTTAGCAGTTTTCGTGGAGGAAACTTTCTTGAACTCCTCATTGGTAACCGCACTGAATAAGGCATTCAATGCTCTGCTGTTAAAATTTGCTGCCTTGATCTTGGCATCATCCCAATCGACCGACGCTTCTGTAGGCTTGGTCCAGCCTATCTCCACAACTTGCCACACCTTCTCCTCTGAAGGCAAGAAAGCTCTCATGCGTACTTTCCAATATGCATAGTTAGTACCATCAAACAATGGAGGTATAATAAGTGACTGACCTCTATCCATGACAAACAGGGGTCAATGGATCATACACAAGGATTAAATCCTAATCAGAGTGTGCCTGCTCTGATACCACTTGATAGGCCACAAATGCTTTGACCCCTTGTGATGAATTAAATTGATTAATTAGCCAAGTTATTAATTAATCAAATTATCATGCAAACAACGTGGTAGCACAAACAAATCACCAATAACTAAAGTATGCAGCGGAAATAAAATTGACATGGTGATTTGTTTACGAATGGGAAAAACCTGGCGGCAAAAACCCCACCGGGTGATTTAAGGTCACCACTTCCGAAACTTCACTATTATCACAACAAGCGATTACAAGCAAGGAATCCCAAGTACCTTACCAACCTACAATTGAACCCTTATCCCAATACCAAATTAGGCTTGTTCTGTAGTGATAGTTTCTCATTTTGATGCATGGCTCCCAAGTACGTGACTAACCAATTGCGCGGATCCCAGTACGGGCTTCAATTCACCAACTAGAGAGAGAGTTGTTGGATGCAAATTTCTTCAATTCATCCACACGATGTAGATCAAGAAGATGCTTGGTTACAAAAACCTACGGTGCACATTATACAGCAACTTCTTCACAAGAGATGAACTAGGGCATGAACTTTGTCTTAGGTCACAAATTGCATTAACAATAATTTCTCAATGCTTGTGCAACTTGCGTCACTTTGACAACCCTTAAAACAATCATTTTATATGTCTAGGGTTAGGAGAAAAGAAGTCCCAAAGGCACATTCACAAATTGGAATCAAAACAGAATTGAAAATTTGTTTTCCTTAAATCTCGACAAATAGAGGTGTCGAGGATCTGTCGAGAAGTTGTCGAGTCTCGGGGCTAAAACAACTTCTAAAACTCAATAGATACATGTGTCGAGACTAGGTGTCGAGATTTAGTAACTTGCAATTTCAAGCTTGTTCCTTGGACAGACTTGATGACTTCAACACTTGATCTTGAAACATAGTTTCTTGAAGTGTTAAACACATCCTAAATCTACCCAATTATAAGTAAAGTGCGTTTTGTCAAAGGATAAGCCAATTACATAAAATAATGACATATGTTTGAAACCACTTGAACCATATATGTCCTAACATTCCATCCACTTCATAGCTTCGTTTCTCACCTTATTGATCATATCCAATTCTTGGTGGTTCCTCTGCTCTTCTTACACCTTAATCTAAATGTTCATCAATCCTTCTTCCATTGGTATGATGGCTTAAATTCCAAACGTCAATCTGAATGGTGTTTCTCCTATTGGCACTCTTGTGGTCATCCTGTATGTCAATAAAATGTTAGGCAACTTTTCTAGCCATGCACCCTTTCCCCCCTCATGCCGAGTTTTGATAATTTAGAGTAGGCTTCTGTTCGTCACTTCAGTTTGACCATTAGCCTGAGGGTGTCTTGAAGAATAGTAGTGGTTCTTGATGCCTAAATCTTGGCAAAATTTTTGAAACTTAGGATTGTCAAACTGCTTCCCATTGTCTAATATGATTACGTTTGGAATGTCAAATCTACAAATTATGTTCTTCCATACAACACTAGTGATCTTGGCTTCTATGATCATCACTGCTGGCTCAGCTTTCACCCATTTCTTGAAATAATCGATTGCAACAATGAGGAACTTGTACTACTTCTTTTTGTTAGGATGTGTACCCTTAAATCCTATTGTATGATGCTATGTATGACTTAGTGTTGTGATTAATAAAATTTTTTTATTATTATCTAAAATAATGGTAACATGAATATTGGAATATTATCATATAGTACATGAGATGCATAGTATGTGATTTATGTGATTTACTAACAAAAAATATAAATCACCAGTTCTTTATAAACTCAGAGTTGTAGTTCGCAGTCAGTGATGAAATTAGGCATTTCATCTACGAAGACTATAATGTATCAACTAAGATGATTTTTCTTAATTATGGAAATCGAGATTTCTAGTTGGTATGTTGATATGTTTTATGAGTTAAAGCATATTGAACTGGACCGCTGTGAGATTTATTATTCTCCTAACGATTGTCAAATGAAAAATAAATCTCACGACTTCTATTTGCATGAACTCTTAATCCTGAGAGAATAATGGACCTAATCATGACGTGTAGGTTGCTTTGATATATCGGGAGTGAGATCTAAAGTATCGGTCAAAATCTCAGTATTTTGGACAGCCACATTTAGTGTTGATAGAAGATATATTCTCAAGATGGAATTTGTAGTCTCTTAATGGAGATATAAAATATTCCCTTGAGATAAGTTTGATAGGTTCAGTTATTCAGAGAGTTAGGCCTAACCTCTTTGGTAAGAAGTTACTAAATTATATATTTATGAAATTGGATTTCATAAATATATGATGAATAACTTTAAAGGATTAAACCGGGTACTCAAGGAATTAAGATATAGTAATTTACAAAGTGACAGTCTACTTTTATGGTTTTGTATTACTACGAATATTTTATGAAAGGGTTACATGTATAATAAAGTCTTGAGATATAATTTATAAATAAAGCCTAGAGTGCAATTATATTTATATAGTGGTATTAAATATGATTAATGGTAACTTTGGACTTGTCAAGAGGTCACAGAAAAGACCAAAGCCCATTGGAGCTAGTGTCTTATTGATCTCTTTTGGTTCCACTCCAAGCTACACACTAAAACCCAATTGGAAAGGCCTAATAGGCCAGCCCAATTAGATAATCAGTTAGTTATAAAGGGAGAAACATACAGAATTTTATGTATGTATATGAAATGGTGTGTATGTAAATGTGAGACAGTCTCTAATTCTCCCTTGGAAACTGATTGAGAGACCACACTTCTTTGGCGTAAAGTAAAATTGGAGTGAAAATTAAAAGTGTTCCCAAGTACTTCTGACCTTTGTTTTGAAATTCACCACACCAAGGTACTCTCTCTTATTCTTAAATTCTAAAACTTATATTGTGCATGTTATCGATTGCGAATGAAGTAAATCGTTAAATTTTCGCTGCGTATGTTTTGTATGCAATACAAACATGTGATTTTCCAACAATTGGTATCAAAGTGGTCTTCATTTTTGAATCTGTATAACATGTTTAGTGAGTTTTAGAATTAAAGAAAACTATTTTCATAGTTGTGAAAATTTTGCAGTCATTTTTCTGCATATTATAGTTTTTGAAACTATTGTTTGATTAAAACTGATTTTGATGTTATGATGTTATTTAAGTTTGATTTTAACCATGTAAAATTGAATTTTAATACTTTAACATTAATGAAATTCTAGTTTTAATCTTAATCTCATCGTTTTTTATCATTAAGAATGTGTTTTGTTCATTGGAAACGTCAAAAACGGCTAAAAGAAAAATGGTTGTTTCTGGACATTTTCGCGATTGGAGAGTCGTGAGATGAATCACGAGTGAGTCGTGAGAGCTTCTGGATAAACTCGCGACTGGGGTCTCACAACTGGGCGAGTCGCCAAAATGAGTAGCCAAAACTCGCGACTGGGGTTTTGCTACTGGGCAAGTAGCCAAAACGAGTAGCCAAAACTCACTACTCACAAGGGTAGCCAAAAATTCTGACACCTATTTTTTACATGTATAAAGAGTAAGGCTATGGTTTTATTAGTTTATGTATGTATTAAACAATGAAAAACCTTTCATTTAAAACATCTAGTGGGAGAGAGGTACAAGGGTTGGATCTCATGGCCTCCATTGTCGGTTTATAGTAGTGTGATTAAACACCTCGCCTTGGCATATATGCCTTGCTCCCTTCGGAGGGTGTTTAATTTATGGAACTACATATTAAACTTCTTAATGATGGATAATATGTGTTTTTACATTAAGAGGGATCACGCTACCGTGGAGTTACTTATGACTCACATAAAATTCAGTCAATGGTGTACACTAGACTAAGTTTAATGTTAACCTCCCTTCGGAGCTATGTCATTATTACTTAGAGGCTAAAGGAAATATGGCATGTTATTAGTGTTTGATAAGAGTTATCATGATAGCATTAATAATGAGAATAATTCTCAATCAATCATAGTGTTTATAATTTACTTGCTTCCAAGGAATTTTGAACATGGGATTGGGATGTCATTGCATATATTATATTATAATTTTATTAAGATTCTATATTATATGTTTGTATGCTAAATTGATAATGTCCAGTTTGCTTATTATGTTCATGTTATTATTTTCAGATTTTATCATGGCATCATTTAGCCCACTTGTTACTATTCTTAATAAAAACAAACTAATTGGATCCAATTATGCTGACTGGAAAAAAAAAATTTGGACATTTTTCTTACAGCTGAAGAGCACAAATATGTGTTTACTCAACCATTTCCTAACTTTCCTTCATTAGATGCTCCTCTTGAGGAAAACAGCGATATGATCATTGGCAAAAATCTAATGAGATGGCTAAGTGCTATATCCTAGCATCTATCTCAAATGTTCTACAGCATCAAATGCAGGATGCAGAATTAGCTTTAGATATAATGCTAAGTCTGAAGGAGATGTTTGGTGAGCAAGGCCATTCTGTAAGGCAAGAAACTTGAGGCAAATTTACAATACCACAATGGCTGAAGCTAGTTTAGTGAGTGAGCATTGTCTTACAATGATCTCTAATATGAATACATTAGAAATTTTAGGTGCCGATATTGATGGAGAATCCTAAGTGGATATGATACTCCAATCACTACCGGAATCATTCAAGGAATTCAAACTCAATTATAATATGAATAAAAAGATTTTTTTCTTTTTCTGAATTGATAAATGAATTGGTAGCGGCAGAAGGCATCCTTGGTATTTCTAGTTGTTAGGACATACGTGGTTCACTTGTTAAGAACATATGTCATTCTTTTATGTAATTGGTTAATTCTTTGACAAAACGCACTTTGCTTGTATTTGGGTAGATCTAGGATGTTTTTAATACTTCAAGAAACAAGGTTTCAAAATCAAGTGTTAAAACCGTGCAAGTCTGTCCAAGATTCAAGCTGAAGAAGTGTCTGTCATTAAAGCTCAACAGCTAGCATGTTGAGGTTTAAGAAAAACAAAATTTCAGACCTGTTTTGATTCCAATCTGCGGATATGTCTTTGGGCCTTCTTTTCCCACAACCCTAGACATATAAAATGATTATTTTAAGGGCCGTATCTGGTTACACACAGTAGAGAGCACAAGTTGCAAAAGCTATTTATGACCGGAGACAAAGTATGCCCTAGTTCATCTCTTTTGTGAAGAAGCTGCTGTGTTTGTGCACCGTTGGATTTTGTAATCAAGCATCTTCTTGTTCTTCATTGTTAGGATGAACTAAAGAACTTTGCAGCCAACATCTTTCTCAAGTTGGTGATTGAAGTCGCATACTGAGATCTACGTAATTGGTTAATCACGTACTGAAAGCCGTGCATCAAAAGGAGAGATTGTCTCTACAGAAGAAGTTCAATTGGATATTGGGATAAGGGTTCAACTGCAGGTTGATACAAAGTACTGGGATTCCTTTACTTGTAACCGCTTGTTTTGATAATAGTGGATTCTCGGGAGTGGTGACCTTAAAATCACCTGGTGGGGTTTTTGCCGTAGAGGTTTTTCCCATTCGTAAACAAATCACAGTGTCAATTTATTTTCCCCTACACATTAGTATATTGGTGATTTGTTTGTGCTACCACGCGTTTGCATGTTAAATTAATTAATTAATTTAACTTGACTAATTAATCAAATTAATCCATCACAAGGGGACAAATATTTTTTGGCCTATCAAGTGATATCAGAGTAGGTGCACTCTGATTAGAGTTTAATTTTTGTGTGTAATCCATTGACCCCTGTTGTCATGGCTATAACCGACTTGAAGAGATCTCTATTTTCAAATACATCTTGTTTTTCTAATCTCTATTTGTTTGAGCGTTTCAAAAAATACAAGTCTAAAAGTTATTTGAATTCTCTTATGATGATCATTGGAAAAGATCTCAGTGTAACTAAGAACAAACTAGACAATCTCAGAATGAAAATGTGCACAAGTTTTCATCTGAGAAGAGTAAAAATCAAAGGCTTAACTCGTAAAAGGCAGATGAGAGAAAGCACCATTCCCACTAATCTGTCATCTAAGCATGAAGTGTGTTTTATGATGAAGTCCGCATTTAAAGTTATAGACACGTGTTTGTAGTACCTTAACAGCTGTTGCTCAAGACACATGACTGAAGATCGATCCCTTTTTAAGGTTTTTGAGTCTAAGAAAGGTGGCAATGTCACTTTTGGTGATGGAAGCAAATCTCAAATTAAAGGGAAGGGAATTATCTCTTTACTTAGACTGCCGGACATTGCAAATGTTCTATATGTAGAAGGTCTAAGGGTAAACCTTTTAATTATAAGTCAGATACATGATCAAGACTTCATGGTACTATTCTCCAAGGGAAAGTGTCTTGCCATGGATGAGTCTAGAAAAAAACTCATAAGTGGTGTTCACACTCTTGACAACTGTTATAGATTGGTTCCAAATGCTGATATTGTGTGCAACAGCATTCATTTGCCAAATGAAGATCTATGGCATCAACAGATGGGACATGCTAGTTACCAACATCTCTCTATTGTATCTAAGCATGAATCAGTTTTGGGGATACCGAAGCTAAGTAGAATGAGCAATGTGGTGTGTGTGGACCATGTTAGTTTGGGAAACAAAAGAAAGCTAAGCATCCGTGCACTCAGAAATCAGCTACATCTATACCATCTAAGCTTCTACATCTAGATCTTATAGGTCTAACTAGAACCGAGTCTCTTGGTGGTAAGAGATACATTGTGGTTGTAGTAGACGACTTCACTAGGTACACTTGGTTCATTCTCCCACGATCCAAGTTTGATGCTCCTAAGCACATTGAAACTTTGTGCACATGATTGCAAAATGAAAAGAACCTGAAAATTGATCAAATTCAAAGTGACCATGGTAAAGAATTTGAGAACTCATATATGGAGTCCCTTTGTACAAGATCAAGTATATCTCAAGAATTCTCTGCTCCTATTACTCCTCAGCAAAATGGTGTAGTAGAAAGGAAGAACAGGGTTATTCAGGAGATGGCCAGAGCCATGTTGCACAATAAGGATATGGCTAGAAACTTGTAGGGAAAAGCGATTAACACTGCATGTCATACTGTTAATCATGGTTTTAAAAACCGAACCGTAGATCAAACCGGATTTTTCAAAATTTTCGGTTTTTGACCGGTTTTTCCCGGTTTTTGACCGGTTTTCCGGTTTTTGACCGGTTATTAACCGGTTTTGAGAGGTTTGACCGGACCGAACATGACCGGTTTTTTCGGTTGAACCGGTCGGACCGGCCGGTCCGATCTGGTTTTTAAAACAGTGCTGTTAATAGGGTGTACTTCAAACCCGGCACCAAAAAGACTCCATATGAGTTATGGAAAGAAAGGAAGCCAAATGTAAAGTATTTTAGAATATTTGGAAGTACTTGCTTCATCCTTAAAGATAAAAAGAATGTGGAAAAGTTTGACTCTAGAAGTGATGAAGGAATATTTCTGGGATACTCCTCTACAAGTAAGGCTTATCGGGTATACAACAAAAGGACCATGAAGGTAATGGAAAAAGAGAATGTTGTTATTGATGAATCTGTAGATTCCAGTTCTGAGAAAAGCATTGAGGAACTTGCCAAAGAAATTCTTCCTCCTGAGTCAAAGGAAGTTCAAGAAATCATTAAACAAGACCCAATATCTCCAAGTACTCCATGCACTGCTAGTGTCATGGAAGATTCTGTGAATATACCCATTTCACCAGATTCTGAACCCCATGACGAGAAAGGACCTTCCTCTAGGGTTAAGCTAAGCCATCCTCCAGAAGTTATTGTGGGAAACATGAATGAACTCACATTAAGGAAACGAGCAGTTGATAAATGTGTTGCTAACTTTGTGTCTTATTCGTGTTATTTGTCATAGGTTGAACCCACTAAAGTTAAGGAAGCTTTTCAGGATGAAAGTTAGGTTGAAGCAATGCATGATAAACTGCTTCAGTTTCAGAGGAATGATGTCTGGACTTTAGTACCTAGACCAGAGGGTGTGCACATCATCGGCACAAAGTGGATATTCTGCAATAAGACTGATAAGAAAGGCAATGTGATTCCCAACAAGGCTCGGCTTGTAGCTCAGGGATACTCACAAATGGAAGGAGTAGACTATGATGAAACATTTGCCCTAGTTGCCTGTATGGAGTCCATCAGAATTCTCCTTGCCTTAGCCTGCCAGTTAAAGTTCAAGTTTTATCAGATGGACGTAAAGGTTGCTTTCTTGAATAGGCTACTTAAAGAAGATGTCTATGTGGCTCAACTAAAAGGTTTCATTGATCCATACTTTTTAGATCATGTGATGTATCTCAAGAATGCACTTTATGGGCTGAAGCAAGCACCTAGAGCTTGGTATGATCGACTTACACAATACTTGGTGTCACATGGGTTCACAAGAGGAAAGGCTAATCAGACTCTCTTCATCAAGAAGGAAGATGGTGAGCTGATATTTACTCAAGTCTACATTGATGACATCATCTTTGGATTGAATAAGGATGAACTTGCTCATGGCTTCTCAAAACTTATGCAAGCCGAGTTCGAGATGAGCATGATTGGAGAGCTGACTCACTTGTTTGGATTGCAAATTCGTCAACAAGATTCAGGTATATTTCTATCTCAATCTAAATATGCTAAGAATCTTGTGAAAAAGTTTGGTTTAGAATCTGCTAGTTCTGTTAGAACCCTTATGAGCCTAAATGTTAAACTCACTGTTGACTTGTTAGGTAAAAGTGTTGACTCACCTCTATATAGAAGCATGATAAGTAGTCTTCTTTACCTCACTGCTAGTAGACCTGACATTAGTTACAATGTTGGAGTGTCTGCTCGATGTCAGGCTAATCCCAAAGAGTCTTATATGACTGCTTTAAAAAGAATTATAAAGTATGTCAAAACCACTATTGATTTTGGTGTGTGGTACAGCAAGGACACTAATGATGTCTTAACTAGGTACTCTGACGCTGATTGGGCTGGAAATATTGATGATAGAACGAGTTCATTGGGGGGTTGTTTTTATGTAGGTAGTAATCATGTCTCCTAGATGAGCAAAAAGCAAAACTCCATCTCTTTAGCCACTGCAGAGGCTGAGTACATTGCTACCGGTAGCTATTGCACCCAACTCTTATGGATGCAAAAACTCTTTCATGATTATGATATTTGTCAAGAATATCTCACCATCTATTGTGACAATACCAGTGCCATCAACATCTCTAAGAATTCGGTTCAACATTCTCAAACCAAACACATAGAAATTTGACATCACTTCATTAGGGAGCTTGTCGAAGATGGTACTCTTAATCTTGAGTTTATTCACACCGATGATCAGAAGGCTGACCTGTTCACCAAACCTCTAGACAACAAACGTTTTGAATTCCTTCGTCAAAACATTGGTGTTATCTCCATGGATTGATCTTCTTCTCTTCTTTCTCTTCCTCGTGCATTTGCATCTAGTTTTATGCATTGCTTTGTTTTGTCTTACATGTTTTTGGTTGTTAGTTTGTTAGTTTTAATTATTTTGTTTTGTTTCAAAAATAAAAATTTGTAAAATTCATAAAAATACAAAAACAGTATGTGTATATGTACATTGGTTCTTGTGAACTTTAAAATGGCCATTGAAACAAAGTTTTCTAAATTTTTTAACTTTTTTAGCTTAGATGATCATCTCTATGCACAACTAAGCAACTGAGTTTTGTGGCTCTTTGTTTGTGATGAGTAAGGTTGTTAGGACATATGTAGCTCATGTTGTTGACATATGTCACTATTTTATGTAATTGGCTTATCCTTTGACAAAATGCACTTTACTTGAAATTTGGTAGATTAGGATGTGTTTAACGCATTAAGAAACAGTATTTCAAGAGTGAGTGTTGAAGTCATCAAGTCTGTCCAAGAAACAAGCTGGAAAGTGCAAGTTACTAAAGCTCGACACCTAGTCTCGATACATGTATCTATCGAGCTTTAGAAGCTATTTCAGCCTCGAGGCTCGACAACTTCTCGACAGATCCTCGAAACCTCTATCTGTCGAGATTTAAAGAAAACAGATTTTCAGTTCTGTTTTAATTCCAATCCGTGAATGTGTCTTTGGGACTTCTTTTCTCCTAATCCTAGACATATAAAAGGATTGTTTTAAGGGCCGTCATAGATGATGCAAGTTGCACAAGCATTGAGTAATTCTTGTTCATGCAATTTGTGATCAAGGACAAAGTTCATGCCTTAGTTCATCTCTTGTGAAGAAGTCGCTGTGTAATGTGCACCATAGGGTTTTGTAACCAAGCATCTTCTTGATCTTCATCGTGTGGATGATTTGAAGAACTTTGCAGCCAACATCTCTCTCTAGTTGGTGAAGTGTACTAGGATCCGTGCAATTGGTTAGTCACGTACTCGGAGCCGTGCATTAAAAGGAGAAACTGTCACTACAGAACAAGTCCAATTGGGTATTGGGGTAAGGGTTCAACTGTAGGTTGGTAAGGTACTCGAATTCCTTACTTGTAATCGCTTTTTGTGATAATAGTGGAGTTTCGGGAGTGGTGACCTTAAATCACCTGGTGGAGTTTTTGCCGTCAGGTTTTCCCCATTCGTAAACAAATTACCGTGTCTTTTATTTTTCGCTACATACTTTAGTATTGGTGATTTGTTAGTGTTGCCACGTGATTTTGCATGTTAACTTGATTAATTAATAACTTGGCTAATTAATAAATTTAATTAATCACAAGGGGTCAACGCGTTTATGGCCTATCAAGTGGTATCAGAGCAGCACACTTTGATTAGGGTTTAATCCTTGTGTGTGATCCATTGACCCCTATTTTCATGGATAGAGGTCAGTCTCTTAATTAAAGAGATCTGTGTTATCAAATACATCTTGTTTTTCTAATCTCTATTTCTTTGAGTGTCTTTGAAAACACAAGTCTAAAAGTTATTTGATTTCCTCTATGATGATTATTGGAAAGGATCTCAATTTATACAAGCAAGAACTAGACTGTCTTAAAATCAAAATGTGCAAAGGAGTTTGTCTGAACAGAGCTAAAATTAAAGGCCTAGCTCGAAAAAAGCAGATGAGAGAAAATACTATTCCCACTAATTTGTCATCTAAGCACGAGGTGTGTTTTATGATGAAGTCCGCCTTTAAAGTGATGGACACGTGCTTGTAGTACCTTGACAGTGGTTGCTCAAGACACATGACTGGAGATCGATCCTTCTTCAAAGTCTTCGAGTCTAAGAAATGTGGAAATGTCACTTTTGGTGATGGAAGCAAATCACAGATAAAAGGGAAAGGAATCATCTCTCTACCTGGACTACCGGACATCGCAAATGTTCTCTATGTGGACAGCCTAAGAGTGAACCTTCTGAGTATAAGTCAAATATGTGATCAAGACTTCATGGTGCTATTCTCCAAAGAAAAATGTCTTGTTATGGATGAGTCTGGAAAGAAACTCATAAGTGGTGTTCGTACTCTAGACAATTGTTATGGATTGGTGCTTTTATGCTGATATTGTATGCAATAGTATTCGATTGCCAAATGAAGATCTGTATGCTTTAACATAGCAAAAGTGCAATGTCAATGACATCTGTATACTTCAGCATAGTAAAAGTGCAATGTCAAAAAGCTTAACGTAAATGGGTATTTCTTTTCTCTCTCTTGTATACCCATGCATGATTTGCTTGATAAAATAAAATATGCAAAGAAAATAAAAGTAAAAAGAACAAAATGCTTTAAAACATGATTGCAAGCATGCTTTCTAGGAGATGTGGGAGTTATAGGATGTACCTCAAAGGTGATAGTCTCCATCAAATAGTTATGATTGTGTGTGAGTTAAAGTGATTTTCTCATATCTCAAATTGTCATAACATAGAGATACTTGTACAATCTTGCGTTGTTTTTCACACACAACACGCAATATTCTTTGCTATTCTTGATACATGTGCAGGTACAATGTGATTTGGCCATCACAAGGTTTACATGTATTGATGTATATTCACTAAACTGTTTTAACTTGTTTTTGAAATATAAAATTGGTTAGACTTGTTGTGTGTGTGTGTGTGTGTGTGTGTGTGTGTGTGTGTATGTGTGTGTTTGGGATCTAAATGCTTATCATTTTTATTGATGAGAGATGATTTTGAGAGTTCAAAATGTTGTTTGGATCATCGGTTGAGTTGCATGTGTGATTGCATTCATATCTATGTTTTTCCTTTCCTGAAAAACTGTTTTTATGCAATCTTAACACCTCCTCGACACTTGGCTTATCTGTCGAGCTCTTTTGTTGCATCTTATCACAATTTTGACACCTCTCAATTGCTAGGTGGATCAATCGAGAAATCTTCTGTCCCCTCGATAGCTCCTCGATCCATCGAGCTTCTATTATGGACATCTCTGGACACCTCTCGATAGCTGCATCTATCGACGCTTGTGTTCTCAACACCTATCTCGACACCTGTCTCAATACCTCTTGACACCTCTATCTATCGAGATTTACTAAGGTTCTATATATATGTACAAACACGATATGGACTTCATTCTCTCGATCTATCCGCATCTGTTCACCTCCCAAATCACTCTCTCTCACCCCAAACCTCTTTCCCAAGCATCTTTCAAGCTTTCTCGAGTTTTTCTTCACTTGTTAAGTTTCTAATCTTTCATTTACATGCATTTCATGTTTTGAAACCTAAGTGTTGGGGTTTTAGGAAAATTTTTGGGTTTTTCAAAATTGTGGAGTCTTTGTTAAAATTTTTGGGATGGATTTTTACATAAATGAGTTTTAAATCTCATACATTGCATTCCATGAGCATTATAACTGTATTATCATACATTAAGATGTGTGCAATTTGATTGTGTGCTGGTAGGATTGGATTGGGCTAAGCCCATGATATCTTTTTTTTCATGCATTTTTTATGCATACGTTCTTTCCTTTCAATATACTTGTTATATTTGAAATGTGTTGGGACTTTCTGGGTGTTTCTTTCTTCCCCCTTTCTCTCTAGTTTGCGTTAGTGTGCCAATGGCACCGAAACGTAAGTCTGCTCCGTACCAGAACCCTCTTCGTTCTAGGGCCTCTTTGTCCACTAATCTTACTCCTTCTTCTATTTAGTTCCATAATGAGGAAGCCTAAAAGGACTTCTCAAAGAACTTCTCCAAACGAGGTGTTCATTTGGAACGCCAAGTTATTTTGTCAGATTTTGCCGACATTGACCTTCCCATTGTGATTCACCAATAGGGAATGGGAGTCACTTTGTGACATCCCGGTCACTTGTCCTTCCGTGCTTATCCAAGAGTTCTACTCCAACATGCATAGAACTGATACTTCAATACCTCTCTTTCATACTCGCGTTCGAGGTACGCGCATAGTGGTCACACCAAAGTTGGTATCCGATGTGCTCTATGTTCCGAGAGTTGTACAACCTGACTACCCCAATTGTGAGCGTCTGCAAACTATGTCCAAAGACAAGATGATCTTTGTCTTCTATGAGTGCCCAATTGATTAAGGTGATCGTCAGTTTACATCATATCGGCCTTTTGCTAAAGGTCCTAGATTCTTGAACATAGTGATGACTTTTGTTTGTATCCTCTCTCTTACTACAACTCTATCACAAAGTCTCATGCTCGTTTTTGTTGTCCCTTCTTGAGGATCCTTCTATAGATTTTCCTTTACATTTCATTATTTCTATCATAGATGTGTATAGGGATACGGCGACCTGTGATAAGCTCATCTTCCTTCAACTATCACGCAGATTTTATGCCTTTTTCTGTTCCTTTTCCCTTATCCGACCACTTCTCGATTATGTGTGCCATTGACTACACTACCGTTAAATAGAGCGAGGCGCAGTTTTGTTCAAGGCGGTCCGATTTAGCAGCTCCTCCCACTCTTCAGGTCCTTCTACCTCCGCTCATTCTACTTCAGTGGGAGGTATGACTTTAGATGAGATCATGGCGCAGCTTCAGCGCATGGATGCTCACCTTGATACACTTTCTACTAAGTTGTATCAGGTGAACACCCATGTTGGCTGTATTACTAGACGGCAGGCTCGCCTTGGTGGTTTTATGGAGTCTCCCTCTCCTCCTCTTGAAGCATCCGAGACATCTAATAGTGGTTCCGGTGACGATGATGATGATGAGGATGGAGATGCTAGCTCTTCCAATTCTGATGAGATGTCTACTTGATACTCTTACCCTTTATCACTCATGACAAAAATATTAGGATTAGTGCCCTTAAATCCTATTGTATAATGCTATGTATAACATTATGTATGACTTAATGTTGTGTTTAATAAAGTTATTTTATTATTATCTAAAATAATAGTCACATGAATATTGGGACATTATCATATAGTCCATGAGATGCATAGTATGTAATTTATGTGAAAAGTCATAGAAGATATAAATCACAAGTTCTTTGTAAACTCAAAAGTGTAGTTTGTAGTCGGTGATGAAATTGGGCATTTCATCTGCGAAGATTATAACATATCAACTAAGATGATTTGTCATGATCATGAAAATGGAGATTTCTAGTTGATATGTTGATATGTTTTAAGAATTAAGATATATTAAACTGGACCACTGCGAAATTTATTATTCTTCTAACAACTGTCAAATGAATAATAAACTTATAACTTATATTTACATGAACTCTTATTCCTGAAAGGATAATGGACCTGATCATGAAGTGTAGGTTACTTTGATATATTAAGAGTGAGATTTATAGTTACGGTCAAAGCCTCAGTATGTTGGGCAACCACATTTAGTGTTGATGGAACATATATTCTCAAGATGGAATTCATAATCTCTTAACGGAGATATAAAATATTCCTTTGAAATAAGTTTAATGAGTTTGGTTATTCAGAAAATTAGGCCTAATCACTTTAGTAAAGAGTTACTAAAATATATATTTATAGAATTGGATTTCATAAATATATGATGAATAATTTTAAAGGATTAAACCGGGTACTCAAGGAATTAAGATGTAGTAATCTACAAAGTGACAGTCTTCTTTCATGACTTTGTATTACTACGAATATTTTATGAAGGGGTTGTATGTACAATAAAGTCTTGGGATATAATTTATAAATAAGGCCTAGAGTACAACTATATTTTTATAGTGGTATTAACTATAGTTAATGGTAACTTTGGACTTGTCAAGAATTGACAGAAAAGCCTAAAGCCCATTGGAGCTAGTGTCTTATTGGTCCCTTTTGGTCCCACTCCAAGCCACACACTTAAGCTCAATTGGAAAGGCCTAAAAGACCAGCCCAATTAGATAATCAGTTAGATACAAAGGGAGAAATATACAGAATTTTCTGTAGAAAACAATAAGAACACTATTGTGAAGTGGCGTAAAAAGTGTTAAACACTTTGACATTCTCCCTTTTGGAAAATTGATTGAAAGACCACACATCTTGGGCGTTAGTAAAATTGGAGTGAAGATTAAAAGTATTCTCAAGTGCTTTTGATCTTCGATTTTGAAATTCACCGCTCCAAGGTACACTCTCTTGTTCTATATTCTGAAACTTACATAGTGTATGTTAACATTTATGAATGAAGTAGATCCATTATTTTTTCAACTGTGTATGTGTTGTATGCGATACAAGCATGTTACTTTCTATCAAAAAAGGGGGACTAGTTTTGGATATGAGAGTATTCATTCTTTGGGGGAGAATTAGGATATAGGAGATTTTTGATATATTTGTTAGAGGGAGTGTTTTGTTTTTTTTTTTTTAGGGATGTTGTAAGGATTACTTGTATCTTTTTCTTTTCTTTCTTTGTTGGAGATACATTGTTCTTGTACCTAGGTCTTGTGACCATTTTTACATACATGATACTTATCTTACATACATGATACTTATCTTACATTTTCACCTATCTCTACATGTGTTGTTTCTTTTCTATCTTTATACACATGATTCTTATATTTTGTATGCAATCTATTATTTCTGCTTCACACAAAGATGCCTTAATGTGTTTTGTTTAAAGTGTTTTAGAAATACAAGTTGTCAAAGTCTACTTGTCATAAACTCTCTTCTTACAAAGTTTTTCAAGATTTTGTGTTAGGATAGATTTTATTGTATTCAACAAGTGAGCATGAGTTGAGTGCTTTATGACTTCTCGCATATACTCATTTGTTTGTTGTGGTTTTGTCATGAATTGCCGAAAGGGGAGATTGTTAGGACATATGTGGTTCACTTGTTAAGAACATATGTCATTCTTTTATGTAATTTGCTAATCCTTTGACAAAACGTACTTTGCTTGTATTTGGGTAGATCTAGGATATTTTTAATACTTCAAGAAACAAGATTTCAAGATCAAGTGTTAAAACTGTGCAAGTCTGTCCAATATTCAAGCTGAAGAAGTGCCTGTCATTAAAGCTTGACAGCTAGCATCTATCGAGCTTAAAAGGCTATTCCAACCTCATGGCTTGACAGCTTCTCGACACCTCTATCTGTCGAGATTTAAGAAAAATAGAATTTCAGATCTATTTTGATTCAATCCGTCGATATGTCTTTGGGCCTTATTTTCCTCACGGCCCTAGACATATAAAACGATTATTTTAAAGGTCATATCTGGTTACACACAATGGAGAGCGCAAGTTGCAAAAGCTATTTGTGGCCAGAGACAAAGTTTGCCCTAGTTCATCTCTTTTGTGAAGAAGCTACTGTGTTTGTGCACCATAGGGTTTTGTAACCCAGCATCTTCTTGTTCTTCATTATGAAGATGAACTAAAGAACTTTGCAGCCAACATCTTTCTCAAGTTGGTGATTGAAGTCACGTACTGGAATCCGCACAATTGGTTAGTCACATACTGGGAGCCATGCATCAAAAGGAGAGATTGTCACTACAGAACAAGTCCAATTAGGTATTGGGGTAAGGGTTCAAATGTAGGTTGGTAGAAGGTAATGGGATTCTTTTACTTGTAACCGCTTGTTTTGATAATAGTGGATTCTTAGGAGTGGTAACCTTAAAATCACCCAGTGGGGTTTTTGCCTTAGAGGTTTTCCCCATTTGTAAACAAATCACTGTGTCAATTTATTATCCACCGCACTTTAGTTTATTGGTGACTTGTTTGTGCTACCACGTGTTTGCATGTTAAATTGATTAATTAATTAAACTTGACTAATTAATTAAATTAATCTGTCACAAGGGGTCAATACGTTTTTGGCCTATTAGTAGTGTTGAAGTCAATATGAGTGAAACTTCTACTCCTCAACCTAAGTTGAAAGGCAATGGTAAGAAAAAGAAGAAGAATGACTTCACGAAGAAAGATGGTAAAGAAATCACCTTAGAAGCTTCCGACAAAATAAAAAATATCAAAGGAAAGTGTTTCTATTGTGGTGAGAAAGGACATTGGAAGAGAAAATGTCCAAAATTTAAGGCTGCCAATAATAAGGGTATGAAAAGTTCATTCCTCCTTGAAATATGTTTGGTACAAAATCTCACAGATTCCTAGTGTGTGAATTCAGATTATACTAATCATATCTGCAATTTTTTGCAGGAGTTCTAGGAGACTAGAAAGTTTAATGAAGGGGAATTGTTTCTTACTTTGGCTGATAGGAGTTGGATTCCGATTATGGCTGTTTGAGTGTTTAATTTATGTTTTGAGTCTAGGGTTTTAATATTGGAAGGCTGTCTATATGTACCCAATTATGTTAAGCTTTTTGACATTGCACTTTTACTAGGCCGAAGCATACAGATGTCATTGACATTGCACTTTTACTATGCCAAAGCATACAAATGTCATTATCATGATTGGCGGGTAATAATGGTGAGATGGTTATTTTTGCCTTTCTCTTAAGATTTTCTAGTCCTTCCCGTCAAAAAGAGTGATATGAGTGTTAAATACAAGAGATTAGTTAACCTTACTCATCACAAACAAAGAGCCACAAAGCTCACTTGTTTAGTTGTGCATAGAGATGCTCATCTAAGTTACAAATGATACAAAGTTTAGAAAATTCTGTCTCAATGGCCATTCCAAGGTTCACAAGAACCGATGTACACAAAACACACATTGTTTTTGTATTTTTCTGATTTTTCATTTTTTTTTAAACAAAAAAAAAATAACTAAAAATAAAAAAACTAATAAACAAAAACATGTAAAGCAAAACAAAACAATGCATAAAAACTAGGCTGACTCAAAACATTAAAGTAAAACACCCAAGAAATGCAAAAAACCAAAAAAAAAAAAAAAAGTGATTGAATCACTAGGAACCATTTTCCTTCCATACCTTGGAAGCACCTTTCCTTTTTGAGAACCTTTCCTTTTTGCTAACCCTTGAACTGGCGGTGAGAGGGAAGAATTGATACTGTTCAAGTTCAAAAGGAACATGAGAGCTTTAAGAAGATCTCCGAAAAGACCAAACGAGGACGGAAACTGTTCTGGTTTCTCGATGCCAATATGTTGTTGCTATTTTGAGTGGCTAACCATTTATAGCAATTTGGTCGAGTATGACCAGCTACTCTACAGTGATGACAAAAATGCTACTTCTTTTATTTAGACCTTTGAGAGTTAGCCTTCTTAGCCTTAGGGTTTTTAACTTCCTTCTTATCATGCTTAAGGGGTGCTCCTAAAATAGATTTACCCTTATCTGTATTCTCACTAGCTAATTCAGTTTTAACATTAGTGGTCTCATTTTCAATATTATTGCTAGAAGAAACAAATACAGTAGCACTTGAAGAAGAAATATTAGACGGAGAGAAATCATACCCTAAACCTGTTCGATCTGAAGCAGATTTTTGAAAGCTGAGCATCTTATCAAGCTTAGCACTTGAAGTCCTTTCCAGCTGAGCTCTGACTTGGAATAGTTCTACCTCAAGCTTTTTAGTCTTCTCAGCCAAGAAGTTTTTTTCAAACCTCAGTGCTTTAATAGTTTGATTTGCTTCATCAAACTTTGTGGAAAGCTCTTCATGTTCAAGCTCCACATCACTAAGCTTCTTGGTGGTCAGCCTGTACAACTTCTCATGCTTTTCTGAGACCTTGTATAACCTAGCATAAGCTGTGTGAATGTCATCTTCATCATCCACCTTCTCAAACTTGGCTTCCACCAATTCCTCTTCTTCATCCACATCTTCAACAATCCCTTCAGTAGGATTAACTGTGGCAGTGAAGGCATTCAAAATTCTGTCATCCTCATTGTCGGAATGATCTTCAAGCTCGATGTCGCTTAGCATAACTGCAAGTGCCTTGCTTTTTCCAATCATCTTAAGATATGTTGGGCACTCCTGTTTTATATGTCCGAAACCATGGCACCCAAAGCACTTAGGTCTTGTAGGAACAGTGTACTGACCGCCTTCCCTTGCATCTTTCTTCCCTTTGTCTTGGTCCTTGAACTGAGAAAAACTGGATTGCCTACGATCCTTGTTAAAGCCTTTTCCATTGGCATTCTTTATAAACTTCTTAAATTGCCTAGTGATGTAGGACTTCATCTTAGAATCTTCATCGTCTGAAGAATCTTCTATCTCACTGCTCTTGGCCTTCAATGCCATACTCTTGCTCTTGCTCGTCTTTTCAATTCTAGACAAACCCAACTCATAGGTCTACAGATTTCCAACCAACTCTGTTAAAAGAATTTTATCAATATCCTTTGATTCCTCAATAGCGATGATCTTGGCATGGAATCTTTCGGGCAGAGATTTGAGCACTTTTCTCACAATCTTGGGTTCTGGGATAATTTCTCCAAGATTAAAGGCAGAGTTCACTATGACTTTGAGTTTTGCATAAAACTCATCAAACGACTCATCCTCCTCCATTTTTATCTCTTCGAAGCTTTTAGTGAGCCTTTGAAGTTTCGAATCCTTGACAGCCTTTATTCCCTCATAGATTGTCTAGAGGATGGTCCATGCTTCCTTTGCAGTTTTAATGGAGGATATCTTCTTGAATTCCTCATTTGTGACTGCACTGAACAACGCATTCAATGCCCTGCTATTGAAGTTTACTACCTTAATCTTTGCCTTATCCTAATTGGCCGGCACTTCCTTTGGCTTGGTCCAGCCAATCTCTACAGCTTGCCACACCTTCTCATCTAGAGATTGCAAAAAGGCTCCCATGCGTACCTTCCAGTATGCATAGTTAGTCTCATCAAATAGAGGAGGGATAATAAAAGATTGTCCTCTATCCATGACAAATAGGGGTTAATGGATCACACACAAGGATTAAGCCCTAATCAGAGTGTGCCTGCTCTGATACCACTTGATAGGCCAAAAACGTATTGACCCCTTATGATGGATTAATTAATTAGTTAGCCAATTTTAATTAATTAACCAATTTAACATGCAAACGCGTGGTAGCACAATCAAATCACCAATAAACAAAAGTGCAGCGGAAAATAAATTTGACACGATGATTTGTTTACGAATGGGGAAAACCTATATAGTAAAAACCCCATCGGGTGATTTTAAGGTCACCACTCCCAAGAATTCACTATTATCATAACAAGCGGTTACAAGTAAAGGAATCTCAGTACCTTATACTAACCTACAGTTGAACCCTTACCCCAATACTCAACTAGACTTGTTTCTGTAGTGACAATCTCTCCTTTTCAATGCACGGCTCCCAGTATATGACTAACCAATTGCGCGGATCCCAGTACACGACTTTAATCACCAACTGGAGAAAGATGTTAGCTACAAAGTTCTTCAGTTCATCCTCACAATTAAGAACAAGAAGATGCTTGGTTACAAAACCCTACGGTGTAAAAACACAATAGCTTCTTCACAAAGAGATCAACTAGGGTAAACTTTGTTTCTGGTCACAAATTACTCGAACAGACTTTGCTTTATGCTTATGCAACTTGTGTCTATGTTTATGGCCCTTAAAATAATCCTTTTATATGTCAAGGTTGTGAGAAAATAAGGCCCAAAGACATATCCACGGATTAGAATCAAAATAGTACTGAAAAACTGTTTTCCTTAAATCGCGATAGCTAGAGGTGTCGAGGTGCTGCCGAGAAGCTGTCGAGCCATGAGGCTAGAACAGCTTCTTAAAGCTCGATAGATGCGGCTATCAAGCCAACTATTGAGCTTTAATGAAGAGCACTTCTCAGCTTGTTTCTTGGACAGTCTTGCATGGCTTTAACACTTGATCTTGAAACAAGATTTCTTGAAGCATTAAACTCATCCTGAATCTATCCAAATACAAGTAAAATGCATTTTGTAAAAGGATTAGCCAATTAAATAAAAGAATGACATATGTTCATATTAAGTGAACTGCATATGTCCTAACAAATTTGATATGAAGGACTTGGGGTGAGGCTAACTTTTTTTTAGGGATTAAGCTTTGGTAAGATAGCGAGAATAAGATGTTAGGTTTGTCACAAGCTGGATATATAGATAAAGTTCTAGAATGGTTTAGCATGCAAAACTCTTATAAAGGATTGCTTCCTTTCAGGCATGGAGTTCCTCTATCTGATGACCAAAGGCCTAAGACTCAAAAGGAAGAAAATATGATGAGACAAGTTCCTTATGCTTCTGCAGTAGGAAGTCTCATGTATGCCATGCTTTGTACTAGACTAGATATCTGTTATTCAGTTGGCATGGTCAGCCGATATCAATCAAATCTAGAACCAAAATATTGGCAAGCTGTAAAGCATATCCTCAAGTATCTAAGGAGAACGAGAGATTATATGCTTGTTTACCATTGTGAGGATTAGATTCCCATTGGCTATATAAATTCATATTTTTAGTCAAATCTTGATTTCAAAAAATCCACTTCAAGTTGTGTATTCACCTTAGGAGGTGGAGCCATAAATTGAAGGAGCGTTAAGCAATCTTGTATTGCAGACTCCACTATGGAAGCTAAATATGTTACTGCTTGTGAAGCAGCAAAAGAAGTAGTTTGGCTCAAGAAATTCCTTTTTGATCTTGGTGTTGTAAGAATTAAGCAAGTTCCTATTACATTGTTCTGCGACAATATTGGAGCGGTTGCACAATCTAAGAATCCAAGGAATCACAAGAAAGGAAAGCACACAGAAAAAAAGTACCACATCATTCGAGACATTGTTGCTCGTGGAGATGTAGTAGTAGCAAAGATTGAAAGTGCAAAGAATCTAGCGAATCCTTTTACCAAAACCTTGCCCCAAACGACTTTTGAGTCACATTTGGAGGAAATGAAAGTTGGATTAGTGCACAATAGTCTTTAGGGCAAGTGGGAGATTATTAAGATATGCGCCCTTAAATCCTATTATATGATGTTATATATGACATTATGTATAACTTAGTATTGTGAATAATAAAGTTATTTTATTATTATCTAAAATAATGATAACATGAATATTAGGACATTATCATATAGTCCATGAGATGCATAGTATGTGATTTATGTGATTTAGTTATAGAAGATATAATTCACAAGTTCTTTGTAAACTCATAGTTGTAGTTCGTAGTCGATGATGAAATTAGGTATTTCATCTGTGAAGACTATAAGGTATCAACTAAGATAATTTGTCTTGATCATGGAAATGGAGATTTCTACTTGGTATGTTGATATGTTTTAAGAGTTAAAACATATTGAATTGGACCGCTTTGGGATATATTGTTCTCCTAACGACTGTCAAATGAATAATAAATCCCACAATTTCTATTTGCATGAACTCTTAATCCTGAGAGAATAATGGACCTGATCATGAGGTGTAGGTTGCTTTGATATATTAGGAGTGAAATCTAAAGTAACGGTAAAAACCTCAGTATATTGGGCAGCCACATTTAGTGTTGATGGAACATATATTTTCTAGATGGAATTCGTAGTCTTTTAATAGAGATATAAAATATTCCCTTGAGATAAGTTTAATGGGTTCATTTATTCAGAGAATTAGGCCTAACAACACTGGTAAGAAGTTACTAAAGTATATATTTATGAAATTGAATTTCATAAATATATGATGAATAACTTTAAGGGATTAAACCAGTTACTTAAGGAATTAAGATGTAGTAATTTACAAAGTGACAGTCTACTTTCATGATTTTGTATTATTACAAATATTTTTATGAAGGGGTTGTATGTATAATAAAGTCTTGGAATATAATTTGTAAAAAAGGCCTAGAATACAATTATATTTATATAGTGGTATTAAACATAATTAATGGTAATTTTGAACTTGTCAAGAGTTTACAGAAAAACCCAAGGCCCATTAGAGCTAGTGTCTTATTGGTCCCTTTTGGTTCCACTCCAAGCCACACACTAAAACCCAATTGAAATTCACTACACCATAGTACTCTCTCTTGCTCTTAAATTCTGAAACTTACATAGTGCATGTTATCAATTGTAAATGAAGCAAATCCGTTAAATTTCCGCTGCGTATGTTTTGTATGCAATACAAATATGTAATTTTTCAACACCTTCCTTTAAGGAGTGGTCCATTATGTTGATCCTCCATTAGGCGAAAGGCCATGGAGCGGTTATTGGCATCATTGGCTCACCTAGTCGCATTTGGACGTTCGCGAAGCATTGGCATTGGTCGTAGGCTTTGACGAGGTCGTGTGCATCCTTCTATAGCATTGTCCAGTAATAACCTACTCTGAGTGCTTTTCTCGCCAGAGATTTCGCTCCTTCTTGGATGCTACAAATTCCTTCGTGTATCTCTCAAAGTACATAGTTGGCCTTCGCCTTGTTAGCATAATGGAGATAAATGAGGGAGTGTCCTCATCTGTATAAGGCATCTTCAATAATGACGAAGCGAGCAGCTCTGATCTGTACCTTCTGCTCTTCATTCCTGTCTTCTAGAAGCTATCCTTCTTTCAAGTAATAGACGATAGAAGTCATCCATTCGTCTTGTTCTTGTATCTTCACCACCTTTTCTCCCTCCATACTAAGTTATCCCCTTGTTTCCATGCATAACTCAGGAGATATACCATGTTCATTTGACGAGACTAGTCATGCTAAGAAATCAGCTTCAGCATTCTTTGCACAAGAGATTTGTTGGAAATCGGCACTGTCGAATTATTATAGAAGTTCTTAAAAAATCTTCAAATACTTCTACATTCTTTCTTCCTTCACTTCATAATCTCCTTTTACCTAGCCAATTACAAGCTGAGCATTGGCTTGTACAATGAGGGCCTCAAGTACCCTTGCAAGACTCAATCTTATTAAAAGTGCTTCATACTCGACTTCATTGTTGGTTGCTAGAAACTGCAATCTAACCGCGTACTGCAGGATTTCTCTTGGTGATATGAGGACCACACCTGCTCCTCCGGCTTTCTTAGTTGCAAACCCATCTATCTAGACTGTCCATGTCCTCTTTTGGCGCTCTTCTCCTTCTTGAGGGTAAGTGAATTGTGTAGTGAAATCAACAAGAAGCTGGACTTTGATTGCTACCCAAGGTCGATATTCAATATCAACTGGCCAAACTTTATAGCCCATTGGACGAGGCGCCCTGCTGCATCTATCTTGTTCATCGTCTTTCTTATTAGTTAGTCAGTCATGAAGACGATGGAATGTGCCTAAAAGTAGTGGCGCAGTTTTCTGGAGGTGACTACTAAAGCAAAGGTGATCTTCTCTAGCCTTGGGTAATTCACTTTAGGTCCTTAGAATCCTTGGCTAGTATAATACATTGACCTCTGCCCATCTTCCTTTTCCCTTATCAATGCTGAGCTTATTGCCATATTGGATACTGACAAATAGAGATGTAACTTCCCTCTTGTTACTAAAGGGCTTAACAATAGTGGCTATGTTAGGTATTCTTTTAGCTTCGTCAGGGATTCTTCACATTCGTCAGCCCACTGAAGGGCCTTCTTCAAGACTTTGAAAAAGGGTAGGCACTTGTCTATCGCTTGAAAGACGAATCTATTCAAGGCTGCAACTTTTTTAGTTAAACTCTGTACTTCCTTCACTATCTTTGGGGACTTTATCTCCATTATTGCTACTTCCTTCACTGTCTTTGGGGACTTTATCCCCATTATTGCCTTTATCTTGTCTGGATTATCCTCTATGGCTCGTTGAGATATCATGAATCCCAAGAACCTCCCTAATGAAACAATAAAAACATACTTTATTGGGTTCAGCTTCATTTTATACTTACATAGTGTGTCAAAGGTCTCCCTTAGGTCGTCCAGGTGATTTGCTTCATCGTTACTCTTCACCAGCATATCATCTACATATACTTCCACATTTCTTCCTATCTGATCTGAGAGCATGCAGTTCACCAACCTCTAGTATGTGGCCTTAGCATTCTTCAGTCCGAAAGTCATCACCATGTAACAGTGTAACCCTTAGCAAGTGATGAATATAGTCTTCTCTTGATCTTCTTCATCCATCATGATCTGATTGTAGCTGGAAAAGGTGTCCATGAAGCTTAAGAGTTTATGTCCGGCTGTTAAATCTACCAGATGGTCGATCCTGGGTAAGGGGAAGCTATCCTTTGGGCATGCCTTGTTAAGATTTGTAAACTCGACACACATTCCCCACTTTCCGTTGTTCTTCTTTACCATCACTACATTGGCTAGCCACTCATGGTAGAACACTTCCCTTATGAAACCTACCTATAGGAATTTCTTAACCTCTTCTGTTATCGTCTTATTACATGCAAGAGCAAATATCCTTCATCTCTGCTACACTAGTCTACACTCTGGATTAACATTGAGATGATGCTAGATGACTCCTCTGTTGAATCTTGGCATATCCAAGTGCTTCCAAGAGAAAACATCCTGGTTCTCTCTTAGGAAGTTTATTATCTTCATCTTCTTTGAGGCTGAAAGTGCTGAACCTATCTTCAGGACTTTGGATAGATCTCCAAAGACAACCTCAACTTCTTATGGCACTTTTGATGGTTTGGGGACTGGTTAAAGTTCGTCTATCATCCACTTGTGGTTTTCCCCTGATGTTAGGGCAGCTTGATAGCATTCTCTTAGAAGGACTTGGTCTCCTCTGATTTCCCCTATACTGTGGACCGTAGGGAACTTCACCTTCAAATAATAGGTAGACGTTGCTACTTTCAAATTGGTGAGTGTTAGTTGTCCAAGGATGACGTTGTGCGTCAATGGGCAATCTACCACAAGGAAATCAACCTCCTTGGAGACTTGTGCTACATTAGTGCCCTCAATTAAGGTTAGCTTAATGCCTTTGGGAATAACCATGCCCCCGGTGAAACTTACCAATGGGGAGGTGAATGGTCAAAGCCTTTCTTTGCTCAACTTCATTTATTAGAAGGCTGGCAGATAGATGATGTCTGCTGAGTTTTCATTGTCTACCAGCACCCGATGCATGTTGAATTCTTCCATCTTAAGCATTATAACTAGTAGATCTTTATGGGGCTGTCTAACGCCACGAGCGTCCTTCTTGAAAAAGACGATATCCAGTTAGCTATATCTAGGCGCTTTTGAAGGTGGGAACCGCGAGCGTACGCTGTTCACTTCTCTGGTTCCCTGTACTTGTGATCCCTTTATCATCTATATGGCTCCATTTTTCATACAAACTGCAGCAATTTTCCCTAACAAATTAGGGGTCCTTTAGATGCCAACATTCATTAGTGTGATGCCCATGGTCTTGGTGGAATCTACAGTATTTGCTTTTGTCTCTTACTTCTGCTAGAGGGCAAATGGGTCTGGGCCATTACAAAGAAGGTTTGTCTTTTATCTACAACAATACTTACTCGATGGGAATCACTAGGGAAATGAAGCTAGTAAAATTAGGTCTTCAATCTGGGAGGTTCTTCTTTTTGTCCAATGCATGTCCAATACCCCGTGTTTCCTTCTTCCTATCAAGGTTGTGGCTAGTTCCTTCGTATCTTTTCCTTTTGATTGTCACTCTTTTAGCAGTCACTGCGTCCTCTACATTCATATACTTCTGGGCCTTGTGAAGTAATTTTGCTACTATTTTCGGCAACCTTTTGGTGATTGAAAAGAAGAAATCCCCTAGTAGCAACCCTGCTTGGAAGGTCGTTAGGATGACTTGATCTCCCATTCACCTGCAGCAATTCTTTATTAAAGCGTGTCACATATTGCCTTAGTGATTCTCTCTCTACTTAGCGTATGTTAAGAATGTCCAGTTGGCTTCTTGTATCGTTGTCCTCCAATGAAATGACAAACAAAGCCTTTGCTGAGTTGGTCGAAGTTCGCAATGGTGCCTAAAGGTAGCTTGCCAAACCACACCTTGGCTATGCCCTTCAGCATTACTGGGAAGGCCCTACACGTTACATCTTCTGGGGTCATCTGCAAAAGCATCAAAGTTTTGAACGACTCAATGTGATCCAAGGGATCTCTTGAGCAATCAAAAGATTCCAATTGGGGAAGGCAAAACGTTGGTGGGAGTGGACGGTTCAACACTTCTAAGGTTAATGGTGAATCCGTATTTCAAATCATTTCATTTAAGTTCTCTACAACGTCTTTTATTACATTCCTGAGCTCCTCCATTTCCCTCCTCATACTTCGAAGCTTACTCTCCATTCTGGACGAGTTTTCTTCTGACGCTCTCATCCTCTTATTGGCCTGGCTATCCGATCCTTCCTAATTATGGTTTCCTTCAATCCTCTGATGCTCGTCTTCATTCTGATTCTCCATGGTCCTCTATCATTCCTCATTATAGGATTTAGCAGCTCTCCTTAGTTCTTCATTCTGCAAGTCACTTCTTCCAAGCTAGCTGTCATGCTTTGAATTTGCTGGGCAGCTTGTTTGGCATCCATCTCGTGCTACGAGGTTCTCTTTTGTCACTTAGGGAAGATGGGTTGAATGATCAGCGTTTCTCATAGACAGCACTAAACTGATGATGCGAAAAATCACCAAATTGAGGACCTCATCTCACTGGATGGACGAATCTCATGGTTGGTCGTGTCTCTGGTGAAAACGTACAAAAAGCTTGGAAAAGAAGAGTAATACATTGGTGTTGTGTTTGCCAAAAAAACTTTGATGCTTAAGTCAAAAAAGGAGAAAATTGTTTAGAGAGAAATTGATTCGGAGTGGTTTTTAGGTCAGTTTTTTTGTGTACCTTTGGATCATCTTGTTCCTCTCTTTTATAATTGTTTCCTATCTTAATGGATAATGAATCCCAGTATTTATGAGCAACGGCTAGTATGTCATCAATGGGAGCTTTGAAGTACACAGCTCACTTGTTACCGTTAATCCGTTTGTTACATTTCATCATCAACGCACGCAATAAATATGTAACGCTTGCTTGGATCATCATTATTGGGAATGGAAGATTATTAGACACTCCCGGAGTACCATAAATGCATACTCCCTCTTCTCACATGAATGATGGGTCCCACCATGAATTTAATTAGTGGGACCCAATATTCATGTGAGATGAAGGAGTACGCATTTATGGTATTCCGAGAATACACAATAATTTTCCATTGGAAATGACAATCCCATGTTATTTTTTGACTCATCAACAATATCATTAATTCTTTTTTAATGCTATAGTAACAAAATTTTCTACAATATATTTACAAACCATTAAAGTAGCAAGTTCTTATTAGTTCGCATCTGGAACTACCACTTACAAACTTTTTATATAATAATAAGTCAATAACCACTAACTACATCAACAATTTATAAAAACGTTTGTGATTCTAGCATTTTCATCATGTTAAAGGCTATAAAAAATTTATAGATCTAAAGTCTAAAACAAAATATACAAGCCTAGAAGATGTGAGGATGGAACTATCAAATGTGAGAAAAAAAAATAAAAAAATTACTAAATGTGACAAAAGAACTGTCACATGTAATGTTAGAAAGAACTATCACATGTGATATTGGAACTACATAATGTAAGGATAAAATCGTCAAATATGAGAAAAAACTAAAAAAACCACTAAATATGATAAAAAAATTAGCAAGTTACCTATTAGTGAATATTCGTACCCTTTATTTTTAGGTACATAAAATTATCCCTAAATTGATACTTATTTTTCCTTTCGTACTTCTGCATCAATGATTTGCCCAAAAATAGAAAGAAGAAAGGCTGCCAACAAAACCTGTAAAATGAGAGTTTATAGTGGTATTTTGATGACTATGCAAGTTAGGGCAAGAGTCTACTACATCATCATCTATCTGGTAGACCAGTTCAGCACTTCATTGATTGACAGCTTGGTGGTGGCGATGAGAACAAAGGAAAGGCGTCAATGAGGTGAGGACGCAAAAGTGGAGGAAGATGGGAAAGTAGATGTACCAACATGTGTTGGGCCAGCTTAAACCAAGAGGGAGCCCATATCTGCCTTGCTCAAAGGGAATCAATCAATCTGGTCGGCATGGGGACCTCATTTGTCGTTCACGGTGGTGGCCTGACAGACGGTGCCACGGCATTCATAAAATAAAATAATAAATGTATTGTTGATGGGATTTTTTACGGAGCATTTCCGATATTTAATTGGTGTCTGCATCAAAATTATTATCTTTATCTTAACGTATTTTACTTTATGATTTATAACTGAAAACGTTATTTAAAATCATATTTCAAGTTTTAAAAATACGGAAATCATGTTTTCAGCTATAAATCACAATATGTTTTGTAAAACAAACAGTTACCACTAAAACATTAGTGTAAAAAAAGGCAATACTGTTTTTTCTTTTTTTCTTTTAAGATAACATTTGGAGGGTTAGCTTCTTATTGAACTTGGAGGGTTAGCTTAGGCCCAATCATCAAGGGAAGTTAATATGTGCTTTACATTTTGCAGTAATTAGATGCCATAATTCTAATTATTAGACCCAGAAAAGTTATCTAAAGGTTATGGATACATATATGATATATCATGGCAATTATGTCATTATGGTTAAATTGGCTTTTGCTTCTGAAACATCACACTTTTTTACACCCTCTTTCGAATGAAGTACCACCAGATTAAAGTAACATCCAAACTTTTTTTTTTAGACAACTTTGTTTTTTTCTTGAACTTAATAAAATCAACATCCCAATATTATACTATATAGTTATCAATTCACTTTTTTTTTGTTTTGTTGGGGGGGGGGGGGGAATCAATTTGACCACAGATCACTTATCAAAAATAAAAAGAAAAAAATTGATTACAGATCTAAGGTACTGAACACCTCAGACCCAGTTGAACAAGAATAATAGATTCGTCCAAGTGGTTCATGAATCATGATTTCACGAAAAGAGAGAACCAGTTCCTGACAAATTAACGCATTTTAGAACCATATCTCCTAACCCTACATATGTTCCTTTAGCTTCCTTTTTAAAAATTAAAAAAATAAAAAGGAAAAACAAAATAAAAATCTAAAAAAAAAAATTTACAACTTCTCCATCGTATAAAATTCCGTCGGACTGAAACGATTCGTTTTGAATTTTTTTTTTTTTGGGTTCTACTGTGCCGGCAATGTTTCATGCCGCCACGTGGGATCTGAGAAATCTGACGAATCGAAATAGACATCGGAATACTCGAACAGCCCGTTAAACTCCACGTACGCGTTACTATTGTTATAACCATCACCAGTTCCCAACTCGAACGAGTCAAAACTTGGGATCTGGTCCTCAAACCCCCAAAACTCGCCGATTCCAGACGAGTCAGACGAGACTCGGATCAACTCAGTCTCCACCACGTTCTTAACCTCCTCGCTCGAAGAAGGTGGAAGGCCAAGCTCGTCGTCGGAAGCCTCAAAAAGGTACCCAAGATCCGGCTGAGACTCGCTGGAATCTGACGTGAGGTCAACCACCGGCACCGGCGAAGAAGATATCTCTTCCTCGAAACTCTTCATGAGCGAGTCAAGCTCTTGAATCGTGGGATTGGGATCCGAGTCGTCGAGAAAATCAAGAAGGTTTTCTCTGAGGCGCTTCACCTCGGGTGAGTCTAACTCGGACGACTCAACCGAGCCATCTCGTACCCGCTTCTTGTTATTGTGGTCTTCAACAAAGGTGGACATTGTGAGAAAGTAGAATTGAAGATAAAAAAACAAAGGATTGGATTGGGTAGACACGAATAATAATAATATGTGAGGAAGTGGTGGTGAGATGTGGTAAAGCAAAGAAGATTGTTATATAGGGGGACAATGTAGAGAGAGAAAGTTAGAGAGAGAAAGAGAGAGAGATGAAGGCGCGTGGGGATCGAATACTTAGGCCATCACGGACGTCTTGCCTCTTTATTTGTTTTTTTCCACTACTTTTTTTTTTTTTTTTCCGTTTTCTGATTTCGTGTCGGGCTTCTAATTTTATTCTTATTAAACTGCTTTGAATTTGGTCTTCAAGTCCGCTTTAGTGGATTTGGGGCCCACATGCTTAGTCAATCACGGCCTAAACTTTCCTCTTATTTTATCTTTTTTTCCTCTTAAATCTTTCTTGTTTTTGGCTCTTTCTTTTGGCTCGGCTCGGCTGAGAAGGTTGTCTTGGGGGTAGTGTTTTTTATAAGAAAAAAGTTTTGCTATGACCATTGAAGACACCATTCGAATATAATTTTGGTTTTATAAACGGTCATCACTTTTTTAAATTATCATAGGTAAGAGAAGATTCCTCCAAACACAATTTAGTCCTAATTATCATAAGTCTTTATTTTTTAAAATGAATCATTGTCTATTTCTTTGTGCTAAAATACAAATTACAATTATTAATTAGTCCAAAGTTCAATTTAGTCCTAATTTTTGTTTCAACCAAATAATTTTCTTTCAAATTCAATTCAGTATTTTTGCCCCTTCTAATATAATATGTTGTTAAGTTTCTTTATAAAACAAAATTGTTTTGCTTGTGATCAAACTTCATAACAATGTTATTTTAGGACTACTTAATGATAAGGACAAAGCTTGGTTTCAAATTAGTTTGAAGTTATCTTTTTTAAACCTAATATTATGCAATGTTTTTTAATACTATATGTAAGGACCAAAGATCCTGTCTCCTAGGCCCTCTCAAAATAGTGAGTTTGCAAAGTTTAGCTGATGCCCAAATCAATATATTTGTTAGAGAGGGAATCAAAATAAAGGAGGAATGCCTTGTTTAATAAAATATATAAATCAATACATTAACATATGTATGCTCGAGGAGGCCAAAGTTCCTCAAATAAAAGTACTGTTCATGTTATTCTCTCTATGATCTTTTTACAATGCTCCCTCTCTTATTTCCGACCCCCCACTATTTGATAAACTTCTTCTCCTTATATGCTTTCCCTTTCTCCACATCTTGGTCGTCCATTACTTCATAACCAACCTCCTCTCACGACACCTGTCCCCTTTTCCATTTGAAGAACGCGGTGGTAGGAGTCTACTTAGCTATGACTTACACTGTTCAGATCACTTCCTCATTAATGCAGCTGACAAAGCTATTACCCACTATTTAATGCAACCAAGAGGCTAGATGAGGGCATTCAATGCAGAAACCACAAGCTACCCCAAACTAGAAACTTTCCCCTTAACCTTTGGTTCCCACTTTGTATGACCTAGAGTACTTTTGATTCATCTTTACACTGTTCAGATCACTTCCTCATTAATGCAGCTGACAAAGCTATTACCCACTATTTAATGCAACCAAATGGCTAGATGAGGGCATTCAATGCAGAGACCACAAGCTACCCCAAACTAGAAACTTTCCCCTTGACCTTTGGTTCCCAATTTGTATGACCTAGAGTATTTTTTATTCATCTTTACACCTCCCCAAGCAACCCTCCTCCTCAGGCCCGTGGCCCGTGGCATTATCACCTCACACTGCGACTCTTAAACTTCATCCTCAGTCTTCGGGCCCCCACACTCTATATATAAACAAGTTATGTAAGTTTTTTTTTTCTTTTTTTCTTTTTTTGAGAGAGTTTCAACTTATATAAGTAAAACTACAAATTAATGATCTTTTCAGTCACCACATCATAGTTGGAGTAATATAGTTCCAAATCAATTTGGAAACAAACTTTTTCCTAACAAAGATTAATTTCAAGTGGAAAAAAGAACTAGGGTTGTCCAAGAAATCTAACAAACGAACCCACTCAAGTGACTCGATTGGAACCGATCCAATTCAATGGCTATGGTGGTAGGCAGTGGGTGGGCAACTTTAGAATTTGATTCCGACAGATTGAGTATCAGTTTCTCTCCTCCAACACTCGAACAAACCAACTCGATTGAAAACCTAACCAAACACTAGTGAAATTTCAATTAGATTTCATAAGATCTCGCCAAATTTGGTGATTTTTCCACTAGATCTACATAAGGTTCAGCTAATCCATTGATAGATCTTGCTAGATTTGGTAAGACTTCCATTGGATCCGACAAGATCTCATTTGATCTTCACCGTTATTCTGTCAAAATCACAATCACCACCAGCTCTCTCAGTTTTGACCAAAACTAATCCAATCGTGGAACAACTAACTTAATTCGACCTGTTAAAATTATCGATCAGCGATATGCCCTCCGTTCTATCACCTGTCAGAATAAAGTCAAGTTTGGGTAGAGCCTGAACTTAATTTGAGTTGACCTATAGACAACCCTTAAAAGTGCTACATTGAATAAAAGTTAAAGTTATAAAATTTAAATGAATAAATTAAATATTATTTAAATTGAATTTTTGGTAAAATTAGAGGGTTTTTTTTTTTTTTTTTGTTAATGAAGGTCGATAGACATTGTGGTAGTTGGTGACTTGGGAGTCGTTTGTTTGGTAGGAAAATAAGTAAGGGTATTTTGGTCAAATTAGGCTCGTACTTTATAGAAATGGATGGATCAGATAAATTAAGATGGGATCGACAGGGTGGGGGAGATCATTTTTCCATAAAAGGATTAGGTTGACGAAAGTTGTAGGTAATTGATTGCGCATTACTCCGAATATCTTTTATGGGGGGGGGCTGGTGATGATGATGATAGGCACTCACTGTACCTGAAACTGAAAGGATAGATTTATGGTAAGTGGTGTCACATGAACGAATATTATATTGCACATTTAAAACCTTTCTAACGTCTACTTTCCAAAATCTGACAGATATTGTCATATGAAAGCAAATCACCCAGCTCATTGTATTTCCTTCAGTTCATTATTTATTTCCCAAATTTAAAACAACTCCTTTCTTTTAGTATTCCTCAGCTGATAACTCCTTCACAATAAATACCATGAAAAATTATATATATATATATATATATTTAGAGCACATTTGATATACAATAATAAATACTATAATAGAATAGCTATTACACAAGAATAATCATCAATTGTTTGGTTGTGTTTTTATAAATAGCTATTTCTTAGTAAAAGTTATTCTTTAAAATAAAGAATATCTATTCTTTCTCAATATGGTTGTAATTGTTATTCCTTAATCTACATAATTAACTATTAAAACAAAAATGGGATAAGAGAATAATAAGTTCAACAAATGAGTCCGAATTCAGTAAGGATGTCCTCATATTTTACACCATCCAATAAAAGACTACTACATCAACATTTTACTTAAAATTCAATACATTCTACCACATCTAGTAACATCTTAATAAACTTCTAATTTGGCTGCATTTTTATTCTTAAATATGTGATAAGATGATATGATATATTAAGATTGAATGGGCAAAATATGAGTTTTACACATCTTTACATAATTTAATCTCTTTACTAAATTAATATAAAATTTCAGTTGTTATAAACATAATAATTTTCACCTTTTTACTATTAATGCTATAACTAAATGAGAAAATTGAGAATCTTATAAAACCCCTTTATCTACATTTTTTTTTTTTTCAAAAACGAAAAACTATAAATCCTTTGTTTTAAACTGAATGTTTCCCTTTCTGCTATAGCCACATCGTGTCATATTCTTTTTTAAAAAAAATTAGTAATTAAAATTTAAAATAAAAAATCAAATACATAACAACTATGAAGCATAAAGAAAAATACTTGTAAACACAAGAAGAGGTGATAAGATTTGATGGTCAAGAATGGTTAAAATGTGATAACTTTTGATATTTTTTATTGATAATTTATAAAGATAGAGAGATTGAAAAATATATGAATCATAGGATAAAAGCGTTGTGGATGAAGAGGAAAAGTGCATGAGTTTTGTATGATAATAAAAAACCAATTAATTAAGAAGAAAAATTTTATAAGATTGATATACAACCAGTTAAGCTCTATGGTACTTGTGAGGATAAAAGAACCAAGTAGGAGTTTTGAGCCGTGGGTCATGTCCAAGGATGCCAAGGAGCCCGAGGATGGTCAAATAGTAAGATAAGCATGTGAGTTAATGAGCCAAGGACAAGGACAAATAATTACAAACAAGTGTTGTCTCTCGAGAAGCCAAACTTTCTCGGGAGGCGTTGTAAAGGGTCGAAACCTGGTCGCCTAGAAATTACTATGCAAGAGGCAACCATATTTTTGAGGATGAGCTTCGGAGAAAATAGTCAACAGTGAACTAAAAATATCTGAGAAGAAGACTGCTATCATCACATTAAATATTCTGCACCTAACCAGCTGATTGCATTTATGTAGAAATGACACTTGAACAGTGATATTTAGCCTTACAGTTACACACAAAGTTTCTAGGATGTCTCTGATGGGACAAACATCCAAGAGATCACTTATACAATCTACAGGTGGATGGTTGGGATTGAAAAAGAGTAGGACTATATAAAGAAAAGGCCCCCATGAGAAACAGGGCAGGTAATCACTGGAAAAACAAACAAAACTGAGAGAGAATACCTTGTACTTAGAAAAAACTTGAGTATATACAAGAACCACTTATCCTCGGACTTGACTGAGGAGTGCCATTATCATGCTGTATATTTCTTATTGGTTTAATCTCCTCGGACTTGATCGATGAGTGCCATTACCATATTGTATTTTTCTTATTGTTTTAATTTCCTTCAATTGAGGCCCATATTTGGTTTGTTGAAACGTTCTTTCTTGCAAGGTCCACTCTCTAATAAATATATTGTATTGGGCTTGTTGGACTTTCCTTAACTACTCACAAGTGAAGGGTCCTTACAGTACCGAATGTTAGGCTATCAAAAAACAACACATCTATAAAATGAGTGTAGCTGAAATAATAATGTTAAGATTTTTAAGTGGAAATACAAAAAAAAAGATATAATTGAAAATGACAAAATCCACTTAAAGATTGGTGTAGTCCAAATCGCTATTGATAAAAAGATGTGGAATATTCGGTTGAAATGGTTTGGTCATGTTCATGTAATAGCAATTAATGTACCAATAATAAAAAAGTGAGTTGATTGAAGCTAAGAAAACAAAAGTAGATAGGGAAAAATTAAAAATAACATTAGTAGAAATAATTAAAAATACCTTGTTAATCAAAGAAGTAACATAAAATATTGATTTTAGATGAACATAATGAAAAAAAAATTACATGCGGCCAACATTAGGGATTCATAATTGATTCCATAATATTAAAGACTAAGGGCTAGTTTAGAATGAAGGAAAAAAGAGAGAGAATAAAGTAAAATTAGCTATAAATAAACTAATTTTAGATTAATTTTATACAACTTTACTTTATCTCGTTCATTTTCTCAATTCCCGTAAGGTTTTGTATTGGTCGGTGTTGTCGTACTCGACTGTTTTATTTTCCTGAATTTGAAGGTACAGCGCGAAGGCTCTAGCTCTGAACAAACGGACAAGTTACCCATGTTTTAGATATTTTGGTTGGAATTTGAAACGGTGAAGAAATGAGGAAAGACAAAAATCAATTGTGCTTACCTGATCCGGACCAAGGGAAAAAAATAGTGCATAGTGGAACTGTTTTTTTTTTTTTTTTTTTTTTGATGGGGGAATAGAGGAACTGTTACCTCTAACAAGAAAGCAAATTAAAATCTAAGCAAATTTGTTCTTACATCCCTATCTTATCTGATGTCATTTCTCCACATTTTATCTATGGGAATTGTGGATCAACAGAATATACCAAAAGACGCGGGCAGGTAAGAATTTTTAGGTTGGCTATTCTTTCCTATGCGTGAAGATTGGATGGGACTAGAATATCTCCTATGCGTGTATAATTTATGAAAAGTGCAAAAAGGTATATCAATTTTGCGGTTCTCTTATATGAACACGACAACACAGTATTTTAAAAGTTAACACGTTAATATATAATACATAAAAGAATATCACGTGTAAAAGCAGGTTTTGGATCATAAGCCTAAAAGATAAAAAGATTAAGTTCAAAGAACCCAATTCAAAGAATTTAAAGAAAGGGAACTAAAGACTAGACTTCAATGAATTGAATAACGCTCCCAATGAATTAAAAATAGTAAGAAAGCAAAGAAAAATAAATTTTATGCAAAGAAATCCTTCCTCGGCAAAGTTTAAAAAGAGTAGTTATTGGATATATTTCTTTTAGACTTGAGTACAATTACCGTTCTCAGTGTTACAGTGTTTTTTTTTTCTTTTCTTTCTACAAATTTTCAGATGCCCCCATATAATGGTGTCTTTCTTCATTATATTCCCTTCTTTTGCTTTATCTCCACCCTCCACGTGTAAGTCAAGTTTCTTACTTTGATTTTTGTCCTATCAGCACTTTTTTGAAGTTCTTTAGAGTAGCTGTAAGACTGAATATCTCTGTTCAAGTATCACCTCCACATTAATGCGGCCAGCCAGAGAGTTAGCTGTAGAGCCTTTAATGCTGCAGTAACAGTTTTTTCTTAGATATTTCTTAACTTCCCTTTGTCTTATTCCCTCTTGATATTTATCCTTACTAATAGAATTGTCCGGAGTATTGCCCTTGACAGCAAATCAAACCTTTTGACCTTTGCGTTGCCAAACCAAAGAGGCATTTTTCCTAGGACTATCTTCCCAAACCCTCATGGCCAAAACCTTCCATAATTCATTGATTTGTACTTCTTCACTAACATCTATTTGTTCTCGGACTACTAAATGTTCTCGAACAAGGCCCACAGCCCAATATACATTCCTGGTCTTTCTATCCCTACATCATGTGATCAAGAATGCTTTAGTTTAATGAGCATTTTTTATGAAGATTTTTGGGATTTGAATTTCCCATTGTTGTTGTTTCTATTATATTTATTGAGGGGAGCTGCAGTATGTCACATATTTCCCTCCTTTTTTTTGTCTTTCTTTTTTTTTTTTTCCTGTTTTAGACTTCTTTTTTTAAGAGACTTTGATTAGTCTGTAAGGTAAATAAAATGAGTGTATAATCTATAATTGGTAAAGTATAAGTAATATATTAAATAAAATTTTATTTTTTGCTAAATATATTTTCCTTTTTATGGTAGGAAACAAGTTAATGGTCAAAGACATCTATGCTTGTAGTTAACATCTTAAAACATATAATACATCTCTCTCCTTGGTGATTCATTACTTATATTTTTGGTTTACTTAACCCTTTTTTTTTTGTTGTACTTGGAATATTGTTGAAAGTTAAAAAACTTATTCAACTTAATTTTTATGTCATTTTTTAAAAGTCAAAACAAATAAATTTAAGTTACAATGTTACATAAGTGCCTGTCTAATGTAATTAATTTATTCTAAATTTTAGTTAATTTTTTTTACAGTGTTTTGTTAGTAATGTTTAAGTTATTTTTTCCCTTGATGATTTAGTAATGCTTAGTTCTTTATAACAAGTATGCTTAGGAGCGCATGCAAGTTGAGTTCAATCATATCCTCTCCATAATAGCACATGATCGGATTGTATTAAGTCTTAGAACATTCTCATCAGGTGTGCCAAATGCCAAATATTTGGCATTTGGTACACCAAACACCAAAAATAGAACATCATGAGGTGTCTTAAATATCTCAAAATTTTTAGGCGTGCTACAGTACACTCTCAAATATGAGAGCGTACGGACAGATGTGTTATAAGTTTTAATATTGTTTTATTCTCTTTTCTCTCTCTTCTCTCATCACTTTCTTCTTTTCTCTTCTCTCTCCGTCAAACTCTATCTCTTCCCTCTCAGTCCTCCCTGCTCAAGATCTCTCTCATCTTTGATCGAGATATCTTGCCGCTTCACCTCGCCGCCGACCTCCCACGGTAGGTCTCTCATTTCTACTCTCCCTATCACTTTCTATCTCTTCCCTCTCCTCCCTGCTCAAGATAGCTCAAGATCTCTCGCCGCCAACCTCCACAGCCCTCACCGCTAACCTCCACAGCCTTCCTCGCTGACCTTCAGATCTCTTAATCAGGTCGTAGGTGTGAGATTTGGGATGGGTTTTGATGTGTGGGTTTTGGGTCATTGATCGATCGATTGGGTTAGGATTTTGGGTCGGTGGTGGTGTCGTGGTTGTGGCGGTGGTTGATTGAGTTTTGGGCCGGCGATATTTGTGGCAGTAGTGGGCGGCGGTGTTTGTGGCTGTAGTGGGCCGGCTGTTTTTGTTGAAGATTTTGAGTTTTTTTTCTCTCTCTCTCTCTCTCTCTCTCTTTTGTTGAGGTTTTTGGATTTAGAATTTGTTGGAGATCCAGTGATTGTGATTGTAGTTTGTGGCGGTTGATTTACCGTTGCCGTTGGTGGTTAGTTTATGGCGGTTTTGAGTTGATATATTATTTAATGAGTTGGATATATTATTTTAATGTATAGGATTGAAAATTAGAAGATGTGATAAATGATGAATTGTAAAATGGTATATTTATATAATAAAGTAGGCTTTTGGTGTGTTAAAATGACATTTTTTTTTATAAGATAGTTGATGAGAATGCTCTTAGAGCCCATAAGATATTCTAAAAATATGTCATTTTAACACATCAAAAAGACCACTTTATTATTTTAACACATCATTTTACAATATACCTTACATCATTCTATTCTATATATTAAAATAATATATGCAATACATTAAAATAATATTTTCTTAAAATTCGTCTTAATACAAAACAGTAGCCACCTAGTAGGCAACAGCCACTGCCCACCGCTACCAACCAACAACCACAACCTCCGCTCACAACCCAAAACATAATTCAAAACAAAACCAAGCAAATCCAGCCAAATACCCCAAACAAATCCATTTGCAAAAACATTAACCACTACTGCAAAAATTCCAACCACCATCATCGTACAACAACAATCACAACCTAAAACCCATGAACCCAATTTGAAAAATTACCCAAGACCCACCAGTGTGAGTGGCCAAAACAACACAACCCAACCACCACTAGACTACCACAACCCAATCACCGTCACAATCAATCCCACCCAATCAACCCACAAACTAAAAACCAAAAAAATAAAACCCAAAAAACCAATCAACCCCACCATTGTTGGTGACGACAAAGGGTGAGGATAAGGCTAATCAAGTGGCAACATATGTGGAGGAGTGGACGGTGATTTCTACGTTTTGTTTTTGTGATCTACAGCCCGATGAGATGGCGGCAAGGTGGAGGAGAGGCTAGTGGTTTGGTGGCAGAATTAGCAGCGTATTCTAGAGAGAGGAAGAAAGGCTAGAGTGAGAGTGAGTGATGAAGGGAGGAGAGGCAGCTGGGTTAGAAAGGAAGAGAGGAGAGAGGATAGAGGAGAGGTTATGATAAAGAAAAGCAATAGGGAAGAGAGAGAAATTAAGGTCAGAAAGGAGAGAGAGTTTAATAAAAAAAATTTACAATATGTGAACAATACCATCTCAAAATTGAGAATGTACTATTCACTCATGCTGAAATGTTTAGAATTTGAAGCACTTGATGGGGAAGCTTTTTTGGTATTTGGTGTGTCTAATGTCAAATATTTGACATTTGACACACTTGATGGGAATGCTCTTAAAAATCCACACTTGCTGTCAATTGGTGAAGTATGCAGTGTTCATGGATAAGCCATTCAATTTTTTTTTTTTTGCTGAATAAAAAAAAAAAAAAGGAAAGCTACGGTATAGGCCTATCCACCTCATGCCATGTGACAATAATGAGTAATATCACGTGTACCACATGGGTTTTACTGGGGCTATCACTTGAACTGGTCTTCTTTAGGTGCTGAGACAAGAACTCCTATCATCAAGCCACACCCTATGTGGAGACAAGCCATTAATTAGCTAGTCGATTTGGTTAAACCTGTTTTTACCCCATTGATATGTTGGGAAAACACATGGAAAATACAGTTTTGTATCTCATACAAAAACACGCAGCGGAAATAAATAGATCTACTTCATTTATATAAGATAATATGCAACATCTGAATTTTAGAAACAAGGAACAAGAAGGCGTATCTTGATGTAGCGAAATTCAAAACTTAGGAAAACTTTTAATCTTCACTCCAACTCCATAACGTGCTCAAAATGTGTGGTTTTTCAATCAGTTTTATGCATACTTGTTCAAGAGAATAACCAAGTGTCCTGAGAAAAAACTTAATGTTTCTCTTTTAATTATACGTATATATTTCTGCACTTGGTAGTTGTTTTATTTAATAACTTTTATTAAATAAATAACTGATTATTTAATTGGGTTATCCTTTTGGGCTAGCCCAATTGGGTTTTAGTGTATGGCTTGGAGTGAGACCAAAAGGAACAAATATAGCTCTAACTTTAATGGGATTTGGACTTATCTCTCAACTCTTGACTAGCTCAAAGTTACCATTAATTATATTTAATACCACTATATAAATATAATTACATTCTAAGTCTTATTAATAAATTATATCCTAAGACTTTATTATCTAAACATTTAACCATTTATGAAAATATTCGTAGTAATACAAAGTCATAATGTGTAACTGTCACTTTGAAAATTACTACCTATTGATGCTTGACTATTTGGATTAATCCTTTAAGTTATTCATATATATTTTATAAAATCTAATTTCATAAAATATAAATTTTAGTAACTCTTTACTGAAGTGGTTAGATTTAAAACTCTAAATAACCAAACTCGTTAAAATTATCTCAAAAGAATATATTATATCTCTATAAAGAGAATATGAATTCCATTTTGAAAATATGTGTTCTTTCAACATTATGTGTGGTTGCCCAACATACTGATGTTTTGACCATTTGTTTAGATTTCACTCTTAACATATTAAAGTAACCTACATTTCATGATCAAGTTCACTATTCCCTTAGAATTGAGAGTTTATATAAATGAAAGTCGTGAGATTTATTATTCATCCGATAGTTGTTAATAGAATAATAAACTCACAACGGTCTAGTTTAATATCTTATACACTTAAAACATATTAACATATTAACTAGAAGTTTTCACTTCCATGATCAAGACAAATCGTCTTAATCGACATGTTATAATCTTTGCAGATGAAATGCCAAGTTTCATCACCGACTACAAACTAAAATTTTGAGTTTACAAAAAACTTGTAATCTATATCACTTACTATGCATTTCAAGGACTATATGATAATATCCAAATATTCATGTTACCATTATTTTAGATAATAATAAAACAATTTTATTACATATAGCATAATGTCATACATAGCATACAATAGGATTTTAAGACACTAATCCTAACATGATAATGGTATATAGGGCAAAGATTTCACCAAAGTTGATGGAGATCTCATTAGATTGATGAAAATCTCATTGCCACTAATGATATTATTGAGCCTAGACCTTTTGCATCTTTAATTAATCCACTGCTTGGATTGATCAACTTCTGGTTCAAATGGACTCGGATTGAACGGGTTTGTGATTATGGGGTTTGGTTCATGTTGGGGTTTTTTTTCTTTTAATCTTATTAGGCTATTCCTGCAATAAATTTTTATTTTTTTTAGATTTTAAAATCTAGGCAAAAATGCAAAACTGACCCTCTAACTTTCAGTCTTTTTCATTTTAGTCCTCTAACTTTCAGTTTTGTCATTTCAGTCCTCTAACTTTCAATTGTTGTCAATTTGGTACTTCGTTAAACCCCAGTTATGTCCTGCCTTTAATTGAGCCAAAACGACGTCGTTTTGTTTTGTTTTTGTTTTTTTTTTTTAAATTTTTTAAAATTTTTTTATAATAAATAAATTTTGGAATTAAAAGAAAAAAAACTGAAATTAAAAAAATTTCTTTTATTATCTCTCTCTCTCTCTCCTTGACAGCACGATCGACAGTGCTCGGATCGAATTCTGACCAGTGAAATAAAACCCAAAAATCTCTCCATCTCTCTCCAATTTCAATTCCTCCCAAAAAAAAAAAAAAAAAAACCCACAAGCTTTTTGCTTTTTCTGCAAGAATTCGATACCAAAAGCAAAACACAAAGTTCGTTCTCCGCTGTCGATTGCATTCGTCCCCAAAAAAAACACTAGGGTTTTTATCGCCGTCGTAATAATCACCTGGATTATTTTTCTATTTTGTTTCGTCGCCGATTCAGGTTCTGTGTTTTTTCTCAAATTCCTATCCATTTTCTCAAATTCACTACCTTTCTTCGGCAGAGATATCAGTGGGCCATAGCTCCAAACACACCAAAGACGAAGCCAAAGTTGATGTTGATGCACCCACCACCAAATTTGAACTCGACCCACCACTGGTATTCAACTCGGCTACAGAGAACGACGATGAAGATGTTGAAGACAATCACGATGAAGGCGTTTCATCCTCCTCGGTGGTGTTTAGATTAATTAGATAAGTGTTTTGAAACTGTAAAGAAGAAGAAGAAAGAGTTGTTTAGGAATGAGAGAAATGAAAAAAGTGAGTCCCAGTGTAATTGTTTCCCCAATTTCTCTAAGTTAGGGATTTGGGTGTGGAATGACTCCTTAGTTTTGACCGAGTAAATGTTTTTTTTTTTTTTTCCTTTTTCTTTAATATCATTTTTTTTAAATTTTCTTTTAATTTTGAAATTTATTTTTTTTGAAAAAAGCCAAAATGACGTTGTTTTGGTTCAATTAATGGCAGGACATAATTGGGATTTAACTGAGTACCAAATTGACAACAACTGAAAGTTAGAGTACTGAAATGACAAAACTGAAAGTTAGAGGACTGAAATGAAAAATACTGAAAGTTAGAGGGTCAATTTTGCATTGTTGCCTAGAATCTATAAACTCCATTTGGCCGTCGTGGCACTTTATTACCCAACTCACATTGTACAACATCTTTATTCAATTATTCTTCTTGCAAGCATGCAGAGCACTTGACAATCAAGGGCTCGTTTGCTGATGTAGTTTTAATAACGTTATTTGTATTTTTTAGAAATATGTGTAAGTAAAAAAATGTATAAAAATACGTATAATGTTATTTAAACATTGAAAACTATTGTTTAAACTCACCAAGCAAACAGCCCTCGACAGATTCAAACCACTTGATACTTTTTTTTTTTTGGGTTGAGAAATAGACTACTTGACACTTTTCTCTGAGTATGCATTTGGGTTTTGCATTTTTTTTTTTTTTGGATAGCACCTCTTGCACTGTTTATTGTCCATGAACAATATATTTAGGCTTATGAACAATGCTAAACATGTGAACAATAACTTTTATTATTATTATTATTATTATTATTTTTATTGTTTTTAATTTTTAATTTTCAATAAAATAAGCGGTATCCAAACGGACAATCAATTACTCACTTATATATATATATATATATATATATATATATATATAGGTTCGGTTAATGTGTGCCCTAAGGGCACACATTAACCCATCTATTTTTGAAAAAATTTTCTCAAAAATTGAAAAAATTATTAAAACTTTTTCAATTTTTTAAAAAAATTTTTTAAAAATGATAAATTAAGACACACATTAATAAAGTCCATATATGTATATATATATATATATATTTAATACCACGCACTTTGTTGTTCAAACGGTAAAAACTAAAAAGTCTTTTATATTTTATGCCGGAGTGGGCGACAACCTGATCCAAAGTCCCCTCGTTTGTACCTATTCACCGTACTATTTCAACATTGTCGGAAACCCCTGCAATACGATACCTTTTCTTTTCATTCACATTTATTTATTTTTTATGTGGGTCGGCATAGGATACGATACCTATTCCAGATCCCCTCACATTTCTTTCACACTAGTGGACCCACCAATATAGTGTACCTTTCCTGGTCCCAGAGCCGAAAGGAGAGAGAGAGAGAGAGAGGCCTCAGCTCAGCTGGGTCGAGCAGGATCCAGAAGCAACGATCAAAACATTGCATTGATTACACACCTCCCACTTGACATGTCCCACTCAGTCTAACGTAGCCAAGCCGCTGTTTCGACGGTCTGATTTGGTTGTCGTGTCAGCTGGTAACGTTGCCAGGTCCAACAATTAAATGCCAAATTTGTCAACTTGACCTTCCTTGCACGTTTCCACGTGTCAATCTTTCTAGATTACTACTACTACTATTATTTCTTCTCTTTAGGCGCCGAAGCTGATTTTTCTTTTTATTTATTTTATTAAAAAAATAAACATTGAGATCTAGAAAGGTTGATACGTTTTCCAAAGTGGGGCCACGTGTGTAGTGGTGGATGTTAAAAGCAATCACATGATGCAGGGGATGGTTAGGACATGTTATTGATGTCTTGGTTTTCACGAGGAGCATGGTGGGTGTGGACCGTACATTGCAAAATAAATCAACAACATCCATTGGGTTAAAAAATCAACAACATCCATTTCTAGACTCTACTTACTATCTTAAAAAAAAAATAGCCTGCAATTTTATGATTTATTTATAAAATATATTTTCACTTTTTTTTATTAAATTAAGATATCGATCAATATTTAATGTGCTTCATAATTAAATTAATTTTTTTTATTCAATTATTAAAAGTTTTATCAGTTAAATTAGTTTTTTTATTAGATATAAATTTTAACAAATTTGCCGTTATATTATATTTTTTTCCTTGTATTCTTAATATTTGAAAATTAAAAAAAAAATACCAGATTCAAAAAGGAAAATTAAAAAAAATACTATCTTTAAAAGAGCCTACAATTCTATAATTTTATTTATAAAGTTTTCACCATTCTTATCATCAAATCAAGACACCAATCAATATTTGGTGTATACTATAATTGAATCCTAAATTTTTTATTCAATTATAAAAAATTTTACTAGTTAAATTAATCTTTTTTTTTAGATGTAAGTTTTAACAAATCCATCGTTAAGTTATATATATATATATATATTTGTATTCTTCATATTTGGAAAAAAAATTTAAAATAAAAAATTAATAACTATTTCATTAATTAAATGTTTAAATTTTTATAATATAAAATTATGCATAAAAATTAAAATTTTGAATTGATTTAAAAACATTTAATTGACACAAAGTTTGATATCCATGTTTATAATATAAAAAATATACAATTCAACAGTTAAATTATCAAAATATGTATCAATATTAATTTTTTTTATTAGAAACTGTAGCTATCGATTACAATTAAGTTTTTTTTGAAAATCTGATTACAATTAAGTTTATAGTAAAATTTTATCCAAAAAAATCACGGTTTAAATGATTAAATCCCTATTCTAACTTAGTTGATGGAGAAATTTTGGTAGTGCAATTTTTGTATCCTAATATTTGTTACAATTCGAACACGACCAATTATTTGGAAGTTACAAGAAGAAAGTTGTGGGTTTGCACGAAAGTAACTGTGACAATCAAAGTGAAAAGAATCGAAGGATTTGAGCTTGAAATCTAGAATCCGATGCAAATTAGTAAAAGAGTAGATTTAATCGAACGGTTGAGAGAATGAAATCAAAGATGTGTAGTGGAGATGAGTTTAATACTTTTGACTACATGTTAAAGTTATGTCCAAAATGGAATAATAAAAAGCTCAGTAGACATGTGGGAGCAGCTAGGGCCGTACCTAGGTATGAGATCCAATGGGCGATTCCCGAGAAGTACCGTTTGAGATAGTTTAAGAAGCCAAAATGACTGATTGGTGGGAACGTGTCACGGGCTAGGATAGTAGGATTACTTTACCTCCTCAATCTGTTAAAAAATCTTAATTCTCAACCACACCTTTGCCCAGGTCAAGACTCAGATATGCAGAGCTTTTTTTTTTTTTTTTTTTTCTTTGCTTTATTATTATGTTTGCTGTACTGTCAGCTTTGATATTTCCGTCTAAACACTAGTCCGCGCTTTACATGCCACGAGAGAGACCACGTTTTTTGAATAAATCCACGGTTTGAAGGGAAAGTGACTAATAAAACTTTTGTTTTTTTTGCCTATGGGGGTCTGACGCTAGCAACTTAAAATTTTGCAATAAAAAAGAAGGAAGAAAATGTGGTATCTAAAAACTCCACCAATTGATTACAATTTGATAATTGCTAATTCCTATTAAGTTGAATATGAATTGTTTCAAAGGGTTTTACGGGTTTGATGTTCTTACCTCCACTCATCAGAGTCCGGCCCTGTGCCATTATAGTGGCTTTCAAATACAAAGCATGAACCACGTTTTGTGAATATTTCCATAATGGTGAATAATGGAAATTATTGTTTTGCAATAAAAAAAAATGGTGCTGTATCATGTGTGGTCGGTGACATAACACTAGGAATGACAATTCGTATTTTCGTGTTGAGTTTGTGTTGTGTTATTTCATGAGTATTTAATTATATAAGCAAACACTAACATGACATATTTATTAAACAGGTTAAGATTCTTAAATCTTAACACAACCTATTTATTAAACACGTTAGTCGTGTCGATTTGTTCATCAAAATAAAAAAAATATTTTTAATATAAAATTTAGAATTAACGAGTAACTATATCATAAATAATTATTTAAAACTAAAACATATTTCAATATCACAAATAATCAATTACAATATATCAAAAAAAATAAATCATAACAACTAATAGTTTTAGGGTTTTGAATGGTATATTGGTAAAATGTTATTTAATTAAACGGATTCCATGAGTTGAATACTAACTCATCAGGTGAAATGTTATTTAATTTTGATTAAATTTTTTCTAAATTTTGACTCTTAATATATATATTGTAAAGATACAAATTGCGCTTGGTTGAAGCTACGTTTTCAGACCAGCTCAATGGGCCTTAGACAATGAATTTATAGAGAGTGGACTTCTAATTTAGGGTTTTGAGCTGTAGATAACACAATAATTGGATTCATTTACAGAACACCAGCGTACATGGCATATATGGGTGGAATCTCATTTGATATATTAATGCCCAGGACAATACTTAGCATTTTCTTACAAGTTTTTTCTCTCCCCCTCTCCTTTCTTCCTCCTTTTCCTTTTATAGGCCTGCATCTACTTCTCGTTTCTTCCATGTGTAGTCCAGGTGTCTTTTTTGGATACTTGTCCCATCATCCCTCCTTATTAAAGTCTTTGGCGGTGAGGGTAAGGTTCAATTTCAATATTCAGGCGTCACTTCCTTATTAATGCGGCCAGAGAGGTAGGTATGGTGCCTTCAATGCAGTGGTAGCAGCTTTTTCCTTGATATTTGTTTACTACTTCTCTTTATCCCTTAATCCCGTTCTCTCAGTCGCTTCGTCCGAGGTCCTCAATACGGATATCCTTGAACCGCCGGATCATTAATACTGTCCTCGGCAGCACGCCGCCGAGGATAAGGTCATCCTCGGACGTCATGTTCTCCAGTGTTCTGCTCATGCATGGCACCTTTCTTCGTAGCGTGACTTCGTAGGCCAAATTTATTATGTCCTTGGACCATTTCATGATGCTGGATTGGACTTCCTTTCTTGTGAGAGCCCTTGGGCCGGCCCAGTACGCATTTTGGGCCCAATGGTACTACAATAGCCCCTCGAAACCCTTATTTCTACCTTACTGAGAGGAATGAGGGTTTCGACAAAAACATGCGACGTGATCCGTTTCTGACGCTTCGATCTGCAGAACGCGCGTCAATTAAATATGGCGGCTCCTGTTCCCCACGTCCAACCGCACGATGCTCATCCAACGGGTGGACGCATTTTGAGGGGACAGGCGGGAGGCTTCCCGCTTTACGCCTTTCCATGAAATAAATATTGTCATTTCAAAGGTTTCTTGTTCATTTCAGAGTCTGTACACCGAATTTAGTCTTTCCTGCAATCTACACGCGTCTCCATACCCTTTCAGTCCTAAGCCGAGGTGACATAGTTGCTTTGAAGTAAGTTTTCCTACTCTGTTTTCATTATTGCTGTTCATTCTTTCTCATCATTCTCCTTATTTCTGTCCTTGGCCCATTAAATTCCCTAATTCCACCATAGTATCCTCTCTTTAGTTTTAGAAAATGGGTAGGTTCGCATCCTTAGTAGATACCCCCGAAAAAATAAAGACATTTAAAACCAAATACAGAATTCCTCCGGGAGTTTCCGTTAAACACTGTAAGCAGGGGAAGTGGCACGCTGATAGGGACACCGGTGAGGTGGTGATTCCTATGATAGCGTTCCTAGAGAGGGGAATGAGAATCCCCATGATGCCTATCACTAGGAACTATCTTAGAACAGCTAGGTTATCTCCCCCGCAATGTGCCCCAAACATGTTTAGGATTTTAGGCGCCGTAGATGTCCTAAACGAGAGACTAGGGTTAGGACTCACTCACCATGAGGTGAATTGGGTGTACAACCTTCATCGTTTGAAAGGGCACACATACTACCTGAATTCTAGGCACCCTGAAGTCAGGTTGATTCAATGCCTTCTCCACTCTAACAAGGGTTTGGACAAAGACTTCCTGATACTGTCCGAGGAGTGGCATGACGATCTCCCCTGTCCGACGAGGGAGGGGGAACCTGGTGAGTTTTCGTGTAGCGTCAGCCCTAATTCTCTTCCTTTCTCTTTTGTTATTTTCTTATGGTTGTGTTTTTCTTTGTCTTGCTTTTAACATTTCATTTTTTGAACACATGTGTAGATCGCCGCGCGCTTACTCGTCGTGCTCACCTCGTTGATTTTGCTCGTTTGGACAAAATCCTAAAAGCTGAGGTGTTTGTCCACTCGGACGGTCAACTTCGAGCGGCGCATCGCATTCTCGGATACGAACCCATCTCAACTGCTTTCCAAGTGCCCAAGTGCGTCATAAAGGAGAAGGACTAGCAGCTGCCGAGGATCAATGCAGCGATTGAAGGCTTTCTGTTGCCAGCTGGCACTCCTGTACCTCAGGGCGTTTTGATCGCCGAGCTCGTGAGGGTCGTCCCGAGAGCCCCTCATTTAGCCACATCCTCGGCTCGATCTAGGTTGGGTGAAGGTTCCTCTTCTCAACCAATTGCAAAGGAAGAAGAAGAAGAAGAAGAAAACGAAGAAGAAGAGGAAGAAGAAGAAGAAGAAAGAAAAGAAGAAGTCGTTAAGCTTTTGGATTCAGAAGAGGAATTCGAAGCTTTTGACCGACTTCTATCGCCCAGGAACCCATCTCCTGTCGTCGGCTCGCCGTCCATCACATCCTCGGACGATGACGACCAACCGTTAATCAGAATGGGCATCCAGCGCAGACCCAAGCCCAGTCTCAAGGACGTATTAAAAGGTCAAGCTGGAGTGCAGGAGCTTCCTAAGGTGCCTCCAGTAAAACCTAAGGACAAGGGCACCGAGAAGGTTCCTTCAATTAAACTCACCCTTCCCCCTTCAACTCAAACTGAACATCCTGACCCAGTTGATCATAAGAGAAAAAGGGATCAGCACAAGGGGAAAGAGATAATTGAAGGGACCAAAGACCTCCCCACCAAAGAGGTAGAGCTGGAGAGGGGAGGAAAGCATGCTCGTCATGCCCATACAAGGTCGGAGAGACGAATTGACCCTCCGGTAGCCTTCCATGCGCCCATTTGGGCTCCCCAAATGAACGTAGACGATCAGGCAGTCACCGCTGATGCGTCTATTAGGGGATCCGATGAGAGCACAGCTGCATGCATCGCCGATGCGTTAGAACAAGCACTTCTACTACCCAAGGACATGGGCGAGCTACGAAGGATGAAGGATCAAAACGTCTTCATGATCCTCAAGAAAGAGTTAGCTATGGTAAGAATTTCAATTGATTGTTTCTTGGTATCCATGCTTTTCATTATTGCACTTGCTGTTGTTATTTTTTTGTTTGACATTAACTGTGCTATTTACTAACAATGTTTGTACGTAGGCTGTCCAATCTGCACATAGGGCAGAGGAGATCGCCGCTAACTCGTATAAGGCATTAAGGGATGAAGAGGTGAGGCTGGATCATGCCAAAAAGATATTGGAGTTTAAGGACAAAAAGCTACAGGAGATGGCAACTAGCCTGGGCAAGGCGAAAAGCGAGAGGTCAGGTTTGGAGGCCCAGCTGAGGACTACTACTAGGCAGGCCGAGGATCAGAGGTTGCAGCTCAAGCGTGCCAATCAAGACCTTGCCTCGGCCAAAAAGTTAGTAGAGGATCTTAAGAGGGATCTTACAACATCCGAGGAAGCTAAGCAGGAGGCTCTTAAGGCCAAGGAGGAGGCACTCGTCAAGGCACAAGAAGCCGAGGCGATGGTTGACGAGGCTGAGCAAAGCGGTTATGAGGTGGGGGTGGCAGAAACCACTGACACATTCAAAGCCCAAGTGCTAGAGGTTTGTAGGGATTATTGCCTCCAGGTGTGGAAGGAAGCCCTCTCCCAAGCCGGGGTTGATGCTTCCTCTCCCCTATGGAAGGTGGAGAATGCCTACATCCCTCCTGCCATCCGGGTGGCCACCTCTAGCTCAGCTAAGGATGATACCAACTCTTCCTCAGCCGGGACACAAATGGAAAAAGCTGCTGCTGGTAATGCTGCTCCTGTTGCCCAAATTGAAGATGCACAGCCTCCTCTCGCCCCCAAGGAGTTGCTCCCCAACCCTAAGGTTGGCGGGACTATGGAGTTAGTTCTGGCAACCCTGCCCATTAAGCCAAAGGAAATGGTTGGGGGGTCCTCGGCCTCGGTGGTGGCTCCTGCCGATTCAAAAGACCAGATCCAGCCCAAGTTGTGATGGCCTTTGGAATTTTGTTGCCGCTTTCTCTTGCTTTCTTTTACTTCTTCTTTTTTGTAATTCCCTTTTTGGATCGTTGATGTATTTAAATTATATTTCGTGTAATGAGAATGACTTTTAGCTTGAATTGCTATTTTGTATTTATTAACAATGAGCAGATTCTTCTATCACTATTGACTTAGTTTAGTCAAAAGATAACTTGAACTTGTTGTGCGCATTAACAGCATCTTATCAATAACCGAATAAATATAAAGGAAAAATGGGTAAATTACATACTTGCAAATGCTTTAAGTGATGGTCACAAATTTTTGTACATACTTGCAAACGAGTAAGACACAAAGAGGCAATATATTAGTGTGAAATCCGTTTGATTAGGACTTGCTTAAAAACTATCTTCATAACAATATATTAAGAGGAAAAGTACCAACATTTCTGATATACTCCACACTTGAACTAGAGTTGGTACAAGCATTGTGCGTAACACTTAGTAACAAATAAAATCATATGAAACTCATATTTAAGATACTTATTGCAAGTACATACCTGTTTCTATAGCATGCGTAGGTGCTTTGCAAGGAACCTATGAAACCCAATCCTTGTCTCTACAATTGCCTTTGGGGCTCCGAAGTAACTTTAATTTTGTTTTAGATTAAGGCAGAGGATCCTAGGATCCGACGTAACCTTATTTTTATTTTTAAACTAAGGTAGAGGATCCGAGGATCCGGCGTAACCTTATTTTTACTTTTAAACTAAGGTAGAGGATCCGTGGACCCGGCGTAACCTTATTTTTACTTTTAAACTAAGGTAGAGGATCCGTGGACCCGGCGTAACCTTATTTTTACTTTTAAATTAAGGTAAAGGATCCGAGGACCCGGCGTAACCTTATTTTTACTTTTAAATTAAGGTAGAGGATCCGAGGACCCGGCGTAACCTTATTTTTACTTTTAAATTAAGGTAGAGGATTCGAGGACCCGGCGTAACCTTATTTTTACTTTTATATTAAGGTAGAGGATCCGGCGTAACCTTGTTTTTAATTTTAAATTAAGGTAGAGGATCCGAGGACCCGGCGTAACCTTGTTTTTACTTTTAAATTAAGGTAGAGGATCCGAGGACCCAGCGTAACCTTGTTTTTACTTTTAAATTAAGGTAGAGAATCCGAGGACCTGGCGTAACCTTATTTTTACTTTTAAATTAAGGTAGAGGATTCAAGGACCCGGCGTAACCTTATTTTTGAACTAAGGTAGAGGATCTGAGGACTCGGCTTAACCTTATTTTCATTTTAGAACAAGGTAGAGGATCCGAGGACCCGGCGTAACCTTACATATAATAGTATAAATAGCATAATAGCGATAAGATTAGAATGACAAAAGTGCTTTTTGTTAATAATAATATCGTCGCAAATTACTTACATTCCAGGGATGGGGCACAACTTTTTCATTTAAGTCTGCAAGGTAATAAGCTCCTATTCCGGCTATTGCCGTAATGCGATACGGTCCTTCCCAATTTGGTCCAAATTTTCCCCACGCCGGATTTTTGGTATTACCCATTACTTTCCTCAGCACTAAGTCTCCAAGGGCGAGTGGCCTCGAGTTTACATTCGAATCATATCCCTGCTTCAGTTTTTGTTGATAGTAAGCCAAATGAATCATGGCAATCTCTCTCCTTTCCTCAACCAAATCTAGGCCCCTTTCTAATAGCCTATCATTACTTTTCGGAGTGAAGGAACTTGTTCTCATTGTTGGAAAGCCAGTTTCCAAAGGGATAACAGCCTCGGCGCCATAAGTCATTGAGAATGGTGTCTCTCCTGTTGATCGGCGGGGGGTGGTCCGATATGTCTATAGAACATGAGGCAATTCCTCCACCCACCTTCCTTTGGCATCATCCAGCCTCTTCTTAAGTCCGTTCACAATAACTTTGTTGACTGCCTCGGCCTGCCCGTTTCTTTACGGATAACCTGGGGTGAAATACCTATTGGTTATGCCGAGGTCACAGCAATACCGCCTGAATGCTTTGCTATCAAACTGCAAACCATTGTCTGAAATGAGAGTATGAGGGATTCCAAATCAAGTGACAATGTTCTTCCACACAAATTTCTTCACATCGACATCCCTAATATTTGCTAGGGGCTCGGCTTCCACCTACTTGGTAAAATAGTCAGTGCCGACAACTAGCCATCTTTTGTTTCCAGGTGCCTTTGGGAAGGGACCTACAATGTCCAAACCCCACTGTGCGAAAGGCCAAGGGCTCGTCAGAGGATTGAGCACCCCCCCAGACTGATGAATGTTTGGTGCGAACCTTTGACACTGATTACACTTCTGCACATAACTTTGAGCCTCTCGTTGCATATTGGGCCACCAATACCCTTGTGTTAGAGCTCGGTGAGCTAAGGACCTTCCCCCCATATGACTCCCACAGATTCCTTCGTGTAACTCTTCCAGAAGCAGTTTTGTCGCCTCAGGATGTATGCACAACAGGTATGGGCCAGAGAAGGATCGTTTATAGAGTTTGTGATCTTCGGCCAACCAAAACCGCGATGCTTTCCTACGTATTTTGTCAGCTTTGACCTTTTCCTCGGGCAGAACATCATCCTTAAGGAAGGATACAATGGGGTCCATCCAACTAGGCCCCACCCTGATCTGGTGAACCCGGATAACACTTCCAATCATTTTCGAGGGTTTGGGTAAGTCCTCAACTAGGATAATCCGGGGCAGTCCTTGTGCCAACGAAGTGGCAAGAGTTGCTAGAGAGTCAGCATGCGCATTGTTACTTCTGGGGATGTGAGATAAAGTAAAGGATTCGAATTTGCGTTGCACAACCTTGACTTGACTCAAGTAGTCCTGCATCCTCGGATCCCTGGCCTCTACTTTTCCATCCACTTGACCCACAACAAGTTACGAGTCCAAGAACACTTGCACGGCCTTTCCCCCCAATTTTTGAACCATATCCATCCCTTTCAGCAAAGCCTCATACTCGGCCTCATTATTGGTAGCTGAGAATCCCAATCTCAACGACTTTTCCAGTGCAAGACCCTTTGGGGTTAAAATTACCAAACCCACCCTGGATCCTCTTTGATTGGCAGCCCCATCAATGTAAACAGTCCACACCGTGAGACCTTCGCATGTAACCATACCAACTGATTTTTCATCAATGTCCCTGTTAATGACACTATCTTCTATTGTGGGCTCAACAAATTTCGCAACCAGATCAGCTAGCACTTAACCCTTTATTGATGTGCGGGGCATGTACTTGATGTCAAAAGAGCCCAAGATGGTTCCCCATTTTGCGATCCTGCTCATATAATCCGCACTCTGGAGTATAGCTTTGAGGGGAAGCTGAGTCAGAACAACCACTGTATGAGACTGGAAATAATGGGGGAGCTTACGTGTACCATGCACTACGGCCAGGATTGCCTTCTCTAATGGTGGATAACGCACCTCGGCTTCATGCAAGGACTTACTCACATAGTACACCGGCTTCTGTACATCCCCGTCGACCCTTATCAGCACCAAACTAACGGCATGGGCTGCGTTTGCAATATATGCAAATAGGACTTCATCAACTTCGGGCCGAGACATGATAGGAGGATGTGAAAGATATTCTTTAAGTTGCTGAAAGGCAACAGCACACTCCTCTGACCATTCAAACTCTTTCCACTTGTTTAATAATTGGAAAAATGGTCTGCACCGATCAGCAGATCTTGAGATAAATCGGTTGAGGGCAGCGGTCATCCCAGTCAACCTCTGCACCTCCTTTGGATTCCGAGGCGGCTGTAAGTTATTGATGGCCTTGACTTAAGTGGAGTTGACCTCAATTCCTTTATGTGTCACCATGTAGCCTAGAAATTTTCCAGCTTCTACTCCAAAGGAACATTTGGATGCGTTAAGACGTAACTTATGCTCTCTCAGCGTTTGGAAGGTGTTATTCAGGTCTGGTATATGAGCCGAGATAGTTTTACTCTTAACCACCATATCATCGACGTACACCTCAATCATTTTTCCCAGCTATGATTCAAGCCGATAGTGGTAGTTTCTCGTAGGTGTGACAAAGGCTGTCTTCTCCTGGTCTTCTGAAGCTAGGGGTATTTGATGGTAACCTTGGAAAGCATCTAAAAAACTCATCTGAGGATGCCCTTCAGTAGCATCAACCAATTGATCTATGCGGGGCATTGGAAATGAATCCTCTGGACAAGCCTTATTTAAGTCTGTAAAGTCCACACATACCCTCCACTTTCCATTCTTCTTTTTCACTACCACAGTGTGTGCCAACCACTCTGGGTAAAATACCTCCTTAATTGCCTCTGCCTTTTTAAGTTTCAGTACCTCTTCCTTAACGGCGTCGGCGTGCTCTTTAGATGAGCACCGAGGTGGTTGCCTTCGTGGCACTGCGGCTGGACTAACGTTGAGGTGATGGCAAATGAATCCCGGATCAACCCCTGGAGCTTCGTAAGCGTCCCATGCAAACACATCGATGTTCTGTTTCAAAAACGTAACTAGATCTTCCTTCTCCTGTAAGGGCAACTGACTTCCTATCTGGAAGAATTTCTCCATATCTTTTGCAATAACAACCCTCTCCAAGTCCTCACATCCAGGCTCTTCAGCCTCAGCCACATCTGGTTTGGCCGAGGACGTTAGTTGCTATAAACTCCTCTCGGCTAAGGCCTGGGACTCCTGTTTTTCTTGACGTATAATTGCTGCCATAATGCATTGTCTTGCCATTGACTGGCTGCCAATTATTTCTTCGACTCCATCTTCATACAGGAATTTCACCTTAACATGTAGAGTTGACGATACAGCACCTAAGGCATGCAGCCATGGCCTTGCCACTACGGCCGTGTAGGGGGAATAGGCGTCTACCACGATAAAATCTACATCCACCACCACTGGCCCTAACTGCACAGGTAGTCAGATCAACCCCTTCGGAATGACAGCCTTCCCTTCAAAGCTTATCAACGGTGAGTCATAAGCCGTGAGATCCTCAGGTTTCAAGTTAAGGCCCTTGAACAAATCCGGGTACATGATGTCAGCCCCACTCCCCTGATCAACCATCACTCTCTTCACGTCGTAACCCCCTATTCTTAGCATGATGACTAATGCATCATCATGCGGCTGGATAGTGCCAACCTTATCCTCCTCAGAAAATCCCAAAACTGGTGGAGGATTCCTCTTAATCCTCTTCGGCTCAGAGTCGAGGTCCTCGGCAGAGGGGTGCAGCACTGACATTACTCTGGTAGGGCAAGACCCGGTTCGACCTGGTGCAGCAAATATGACATTGATCGTGCCCAAAGGAGGTCTTGAAATGTTACTGCCTTGATTCATGGAGCCAGATTGTGTGCCTTGTTCATTAGGCCGATTCATAAATTGCCTTAACTTTCCTTCTTTGACCAGTTGATCCAGATAATTCCATAAATTCCTGCACTTTTCAATAGTGTGACCTCTATCTTGGTGGTAATTACAATAGAGGTTCTGGTTACGTTTTGTAGGGTCTCCTATCATTCTGTTGGGTCACCTGAAATATGGTTCACGACAAATCTTCTCCAACACCTGCTGTATCGGCTCACAAAACACAGCGTTCACTGTATGAGGAGTAGCCGATCTAGAATGGCCAGTAAAATCCCTCCTTGGCCATTTGCTATTGTATTTGTCTGTCTTGAAATCTCTGCTCTCCTGAGGGGTAACTTTCATTTTTCCTTTGCTTTGTTGCTGATTCTCCTCTACTCGCTTATACTCATCAATACGATCCATAAGCCGTCGGACAGTCTTTACAAGTTTCTTGGTCAAAGATTTTCTTAAATCATGTTCAACTGGAAGGCCGCCCTTAAAAGTATTGACTGCTACTTCATCAAAGTCACCGTCGATCTCATTGAACACTTCCCAGTATCTATCCGAGTATGTTTTTAATGTCTCATCCTCCCTCATGGTTATGGATAGCAACGAGTCCAGGGGCCTAGGTACTCTGCTGCACGTAACAAAGCGGGACCCAAATGCCATCGTAAGTTCCATGTAGGAATCAATGGAGTCTGCTTTTAAACCGTTGAACCATCTCATCGCAACAGGTCCTAGGCTTGAGGGGAATACTTTGCACATCAGGGTTTCATTCTGCGAATAGACCGCCATGCGTTGGTTAAAATGGCTTACGTGCTCCACCGGGTCTATTTTGCCATTATAAATGGTGAAGTTTGGTTGCGTGAAACGACGGGGAAGCTTTCCTCTCTCGATACGATGTGTGAAAGGTGACTTGGAGAGCTGATGTAATGCCTTCCCCATAGCGTCACTTCCTAAACCCCTGAGAAGAGATTTCTTGCTCGTCCTATCGTGAGGACTTCCCTCTTGGTATGAGAAAGTCTCACTAGGAGGAGTTCTCGACCTCGGCTTATAGCCACTGCTCTGGGAGTCGTCCGAGGAAGGGTTAGATATAGAAGGCGTCCGTTTTCGTTTGGCTTGGCGTAGCTTTCTCTTGAGCTGATCGATTTCCCTCTGCATGGCCCTAGTACCTCTTTCGTTAGAGCCCCTGCTTCCACCCCATGAATAATCACCGGCGGTTCGCCCTGTGTGTACACTGCCTTCTCGATCTCCCATCTGTTCCAGCTGTTGAAAAGGATCTTGGTGTTGAGATCCTAAAGATTCTGCACGGACTGGACCGGAACCCACCATCGTGTTATCTGCGCCTAAACACAAGATTTCCCACAGACGGCGCCAATTGTAAGGACACAAATTGCGCTTGGTTGAAGCTACGTTTTCAGACCAGCTCAATGGGCCTTAGACAATGAATTTATAGAGAGTGGGCTTCTAATCTAGGGTTTTGAGCGGTAGATAACACAAGAATTGGATTCATTTACAGAACACCAGCGTACATGGCATATATGGGTGGAATCTCATTTGATATATTAATGCCCAGGACAATACTTAGCATTTTCTTACAAGTTTTTTCTCTCCCCCTCTCCTTTCTTCCTCCTTTTCCTTTTATAGGCATGCATCTGCTTCTCCTTTCTTCCACATGTAGTCCAGGTGTCTTTTTTGGATATTTGTCCCATCATCCCTCCTTACTAAAGTCTCTGGCGGTGAGGGTAAGGTTCAATTTCAATATTCAGGCGTCACTTCCTTATTAATGCGGCCAAAGAGGTAGGTATGGTGCCTTCAATGCGGTGGTAGCAGCTTTTTCCTTGATATTTGTTTTCTACTTCTCTTTATCCCTTAATCCCGTTCTCTCAGTCGCTTCGTTCGAGGTCCTCAATACGGATATCCTTGAACCGCCGGATCATTAATACTGTCCTCGGCAGCACGCCGCCGAGGATAAGGTCATCCTCGGACGTCATGTTCTCCAATGTTCTGCTCATGCATGGCACCTTTCTTCATCGCGTGACTTCGTAGGCCAAATTTATCATGTCCTCGGACCATTTCATGATGCTGGATTGGACTTCCTTTCTTGTGAGAGCCCTTGGGCCGGCCCAGTATGCATTTTGGGCCCAATGGTACTACATATATATATATATATATATATATTAAGTTTTTTCTATTTTACGTAAAAATTATGAAAATTATTGATTTTTTTTTTTATGTTGAAATCCTTATCATACAATCGTCACATGAAAAACTTGAATATCATATTTTATTTTCATGTCTTTTTTTTTTTTTGAAAAGCTAAACCACAATTTTGGCCCTTAAAGTTTTGGGTTATATTTATTTTTAGCATTTATGTTTCAAAAATTTTATTTTAACCATTTATATTTAATTTCGTTTTCATATTAGCCATGTTGTCTAATTGTATTAGTAGTCTAACTATTCATAATATTTTTCTTTCTTCCTAAAGCAATGAAAGTCTTGTATTTCATAACATTTTAAAGTTAGTGTGTGTGTATATATATATTTTATGAAATAATTAAACATGAAAGAAACTTAACAGTTAAATTACTAACGGAAATGAACAGCAGGACCAATATGAAAGCGAAATCAAATATGATGAGCCAATATAAATGTTTTGAAACATAAATAGATAAAATGAAAAAGAAAAATCTCAAATTGTAATTACCAAAGAATATTTTAGTTTTAGTTTTTTTTAAAAAAAAAAAAATTCAAAAGGAAATATATTGTTATCTTATTATATATATAAGTACCTTTCTTTTTAGCTAAGAATATAAGAGTACCAATTAAATACCTAGGTGCTATACTACATAATAAGCAGCGTTAGAAAACACCACTCAGATCTATGAGATGCAAACAACAGAAAAGAAAGAGTAGAAAAAAATTATCTCATAGATTTAAATGTTTCACCCAAAAACCAAGGCTATGTTCACAAGTTTGTTGTAATTTTATTACGACAGCGACCACAAGAGTTACATGAATTATTATGATATATATATATATATATATATATATATAAGGGCACGATTTGCTCCTAAATCCCTAATGAAGGGTCAATGGTCCAAAGAACCCAAATCAATGAATTTGTTAGAGAGTGGGTTTAAAGATAAACTTTCAATGAGTTAAGTGAATAGTAGTCACAGTAGGTTAGTTATTGTTAATAAGAATAAAACAAACAGCTTTGAGCAAGAAATTTTTCTCCTTGGTCAAGTCCAAGGATGGTTTGTTTTTATATATTTCTCTAAAACTTATAAAAAATTACAGTTCATGAATCTACAATGATTTTTCCTTAGATTTTCTAATCATCCCCACTGTAATGGGGGTTTTCTCCTTTATATTCCCCTTCCTTCCTTCATCTTAACCCTCCACGTGTAGATCAAATTGCTGAATTTGATATTTATCCGATCAGTACCTTCCTGAAATCTTTGTGGGTAACTAAAAGGTTGAATGTTACTGTTCATACATGTAAAGTTGTAATTTACAATTATTTTTTATTGGCTTTAATTCCGTGCCAAATTTGATTGTAATTTTGTTCGATCTTTAATACGCTGTATTTATTGTGGGATTTTATTGTAAGGGTTGTGTGATAAAGAGAGAGAGAGTGTGAAGACTTAAGCATTTGAAGATAGAAGAATTCTCGCGGGTAGCTCGCGACTAAGCATCCTGCAAAGTGATGCATGTGCCTTGCACATGATTAGAATGCGAAGAGTCATGACAGATGGTGACAGCTGATTTTCGCATGTGTCTTGCGGGTAAGGCCCTCCCGCGAGATACCCGCGAAACAGTTTGTTTTACTATTTTGTCTTATTTGCTTCACTACATCCTCATACACATTATATATACCATCATTACTCACATATTGAGTAGAGAGCTTTTCAAAAGAGAAAACCCTAGCCTCAAACCCTTGAGAGCGTGAGATTTCCATACCCATAATTCTCTACACCATCCATTGTGGTTTTCCTCTACTCCTACCTCTCCATTTATAAATCCTTGAGAGGTTGATAGCCCAAACACTTACCATACCCATACTGAGTGTCCAGTGAGTTTTTTGATGCTGCTCGGAAGCATTGGAAGAAACCAAGTTTTGGCGGATGCAATCGGGTGCATTGTGAGATCCGGAAAGTTAGACAAGACACGGTTCTGAAAAGACTTATTGGAGTAGGAACTTGGAGGGCTTAGGTGCACTGGGTAGACTATACTTGGAGGGTCTTTTGCTATTCATGTATCCCAACTTATTGTCTAGTGGATTGATTTACCGCTTGGAGGGCGGCAGAGAGGTTTTCGTCGAGTTTTTTGGTTTCCTCTTCAATAACACATTGGAGTGTTATTTTGTGTTTGCATCTCTCTTTCCTACTCTTTTAGCTTTCATTTTATTGTTGTGCTTTAATGAATATGGCTTAGAGTAGTTGAATTGTTTGTTCGCTCGCATTTACTCTATTCTGCACTTAATTTAAGTTAGAGTAAAATCAATTGAGCCTTAATCTTTTAATTTGGGGTCTAAATAGCTTTTGTGTTTTTAAGACAAATCCGATCTTTCAATTGGTATCAGAGTGGGTGCACTTGTTGTAGTTTCATTACCTAAGTGCGATTCAAGACCCTTTTTGTAATGGATCGGTCACAATCTCTCAATGCTCCACCATTCTTTGATGGGAGCAACTATGCCTTTTGGAAAGTCTGTATGAGGGCATTCATTTATTTTATAGATGAGTCTGTATGGGATTCCATTGAGAATGGGCATGTTAGACCCACAACAGCTAAGTCCAAATGGGATAAGGCAGCACTTGCTTTGGCAAATGCCAATAGCAAAGCAATTAACACTATATTTTGTGGTGTGTCTACTGATGAATTTCACAGAATATCGCATGTGAAGAACGCCAAGGAAGTTTAGACGATTCTTGAGACTACCTACAAAGGTACCAAGAAAGTCAAGGACACAATACTCCAAATGCTTACCACTTGATTTGAAGAACTTAAGATGAGTGACGATGAGTCATTTGATTCATTCTATGGGAAGCTCAACGAAATCGTGATTGCCAAGCTCAATCTCGATGAAAAGATTGAGGATGCAAAGGTGGTGAGAAAGATCTCGAGGTCCTTACCAGAGAGCTATTGTGCGAAGGTTACTGCTATAGAAGAAAGCAAAGATTTAGATGAGATTAAGATTCAAGAGTTAATTGGATCTCTTCAAACATATGAACCTAGACTGCCTTCTCATAAGCCAAGAAAATCACTTGCACTCAAAACCATCAATGAGAGGATGGAAGACTCTTCCGAAGAAGATGATGTGGAGAAAGAAGTAGCATTCCTTGCACAAAACTTACGAAAATTTCTGAAGATGAAGAACGGTGGGAAGTCCTTTAGCAAAGGAAAGTTCTCATCATTCAAAGGTGGTAGAAAGGAGTTCAAGAAGAAAGATGGGAAGGACTCTCAATCCTCCCAAGGAGTTGTGTGCTTTGAATGCAATGACCATGGACATATCAAGAAAGAATTTCCTAATTACTTGAGAGGGAAGGGTAAGGTGTTTGCCACTACTTTTTGCGACTCTGAAAGCTTAAATTCAGACACGAAAGAAGAGTGTGACAGTGATGGGAACTATTGGGCTTTCTTGACAATTACCTCCATTGAATCTAAGGATGATTTGAGCAATTTGGTAAATGAACTTGGTGAGCATTTCAAGGGTGAAGAAGTTGAAGAATTGGAAGATGAAGATGAATGCCAAAATGAAGGAGAGAGCAACCTTCAAGAAGCATATGATTCTTTGCTATAAGATTGTGGAAAATATGCCAAGGTTGCGAACCATGCTGTGAGAAAGATGAAGAAGATTGAAGAAGAGCATAAGTGTACTCTTGTGCAACTTAAAGAGGTAAAATGTGAAGTAGAAGGACTCAAGGGAGAGCTAGTTTAAGCTTACTCTAAGATCAAGTTTATAAAACTTGAAATAATCCAAGCTAATGTCAAGGTTAAGCGTATCTCCACCAAGAAACTTGACAGTGTGTTGTTCTCACAAAAATCTTCACATGACAAGATTGGTTTGGGTTATATTAGAGAAGGAAGCTCCAGCAGTGAACCGAAGAAAGAAGTAAGGTTTGTATCAGCCAAGAGTATTAAGGAACTTAAAGAAGTGACGCTTGAGACTAAGACCTCTGCTGCTGAGAAGAGAACCATTGGTGTAAGACCAAAAGATAAAGGGAAGTCATTACCTAAAAATTAAAGGGGCCATCAAGTGAAGCATGTGTGTCATCATTATGGCGTTCAAGAGCACACAAGACCTAACTGTTTCAAGTTTCATGCACTTAAGAAAGCCGATTCCATGCATGGCCAAGAAAGTTCAAAGAAGAAACCAAAGGGAACACAATCTAAGGGAGAAAATGAAGGACATCCTATCAGAGACGTCATGAAAATGCTGAAGAACATTTCTCTATGCCTTGCTAGTTTCTCTTCGAGGTTGGAAGGCTATGTTGGTCGTGCACCTCCATTTAAGGCTCTCACCTAAAACACTCGAAAAGTGTGGGTGAAGAAGGGTACCCATGCATGATTATTTCCTATGTCCACGATTTAATTCTTTCAATGTTTAGGGTCATAGGTTCATGCATCATGTCTTACAAAATCTTCTTGTGTCATTGCTTCCGTTTCATAGCATGTTTCTTTTGCTAGCTACTTTTTGTTTTTGCTTTTGTTGATCTTGCTTTCGTTGATCTTGCTTTTGTTGATCTTACTTTTCTTGTTATGTTTTTTAGTGTGTTGAAAAATTCAAAAACTCATAAAATTTGAAAAATTTTCAAAAGTTTGATCGTTTGTGTTGTGTATATCACATGTAAGTTTGGCCTAGTACTTTTGTACTAATGGCGTAGTGCATTTATGAGCCTAGCTTGTTTTGTATGTACATCTATCTTTGTGGAAAAATCTTGAAATCTATGTGTGATTGTTGTAAATCGATCTTCAAGCTTGTTATGAATGATTAGTCAATAGTCTTGTTGTTCTTGATACATGCATAGACTTGTGCCTATATCGTTTCCCACGTTTTTATGTTTTTGTTTAAAGAGCTCAACAAATGTAAATCTCAAAATGAAAAGAGATATTGAGTTGCAAAAGCCGTCGCACATACTAGTATTTGACTAGGAAAAAGGGAAAGTGACTTGTATTAAAATGTATGGTGCCTCAAAAAGCCAAAGGCTTACTTACAAAGTTGAAATATAAAAATTTCAGGCATCGATCTCAAAATGAGATGTATTTTGTTCAAAATGATCAAATGATATGATTTGTAAAGAAGCCAAATGAAAAGTTTCAAAGATATGTAATTAATTTATTGTGGGAGATCATATATGCTCATTTCTATAATTGAGATAGTCCACTTGACCTAGTACTAGTTGTAGATGACTTGATTGAATTGATCATTGAAGCTTCACTCTATACTAAGGACTATTCCACATTTGATACTCACACACAACATACAAGACTTTGTTCAATGAATGTGTATTTTATTTGTATGATTGTACATGATCAAATGTGATGTGTATACTTAATTGCTTGCCGATCAAACCCAAAAATATTTTTGAGTATTTTATATGTTTTTGAAAGTGTTTTTTATACTTTCGTGTGTTAAGTTTTTGTTCAAAATGCATTTTTGTGTTTTTCTTCAAAAACTGGTTCAGAAGCATTTTTGCGAGTAGCTCGCGACTTAGAACTTCTCTTGAAAAGTGCTTAAGGGAAATTAAATAGTCACATTTTCATATAGAGAGTCTTGCTATTGTCTCGTGAGTATTTCGCAACTAAACCCTTCTTGCGAAATGTTTTTAGGCAAAAGCTGGAAATTTTTCAATTTCATACAGAGGCTATCGTGACTGTCTTGAGATTGTGTCGCTACTAACAGCTTCTCGCGAAAGCTTCTATGTGTCTCACGACTAATATTACGACTACCTAACCTGCGAAAAATGCGTGTTTCTAGTTTTTATGTAGCAGCCGTGACATTTTTTTTTCAATTACTTCATTTCCCTCACTTTGCCTCTCTTGAACCCCTCTCAACCCAAATCTTACTTTCACTTAAACCCCATCATTTTCAAGCAAAATCTCTTCAAGGTATGTTTTTCTAAACATTGTTTTCACTTCTGTCTTAGATTTTTGTAGATTTTAGCTTAGGGTTTTAAAATTGGGGATTTTTGAAAAATGGGTTGGGGTTCTTATTTTTGTGAAAATTTCTTCAAATTTAGATCGGGCTGAGTCCTATTTGTTGTGTTTGTATCTGTGTTGGCCCTTTGTGGCATTCTAAACATGTATTGAGGTAGATTTCATCCTGTTCATGCATTATTCATAAGTGTTGCTCATTGTTGCATGTTAGGTGTTTGAGAGATTGTCCTAGTGACATCCTTGTGTTGTTTTGGACTCAAATGAGTTCCAATACTTGGGTTTTCTATTGATTGAACATGTTTAACATGTTTTGATCAATGGGTGTGTGTTTTACACACTGTACCCACTTTGTGCCTCACAATGCCATGCCGTGCATCCTTTAGGCACACCCCATGCACCTCATGCTACACTCACATGCATCAGCATATGCACACACATGCACAGTCACTTTCTTCATGCATTATGCTTCTGTGTACATGTTTTTAACAATTATAGCATGCTGTTTTAAGTTTGTTTGCTCTGTTTTAAGTTTGTTATGTTTTGTTTTAAGTTGTTTTTACTTCTGTTTTAGACTAACTTGAATCTAATAAAGTTTTATGGTCTATTTTGTGATTCTGTTTTCTTTTTTGTGCACTTATGTCTGCTTGTGCAGATGTCACCCTTCAAGAAATTAGCTATCAAAGGGGGAAGTAGCAAAGGAAAAGAACCAGTGATAGATCTTGACAGTTTTACCCCGAAGACAAAGAGAACCAGATCTTCAATAAGGCTTTATGATGTTGACAAATTCAGGTCATATGTTGCATCACAAGATTATGAGAAATATTTCAAGGATGCCCCCTTGTTGGTTGAAAGAGTAGTTGACCAAGCTTCTCTCCTCGATATGAGCATTCCAAAATGGCTTGCTACAAAGGATTGGAATTTCCTTTTGTTAAGTTTTGATGAACCATACGAGAATATGGTGAAAGAATTCTATGCAAATGCCATTATTGAGGGAGATGAGCTGAAATGTTGGGTTAAAGGAAAGAATTTCACAATAACTCCCACTTATCTTGCTGACATTCTACGCATCAACCAGCCTATGTTTCCGAAGTCCTCGATGTATGATGAGTTAGATCTCGAGCAGGATTTTCTTTGGGAAACTCTAGGAAAGAACTTGGAATTCTCTTCCAATGGAAAAGCGATGAGTGTTGCATCACTAGCACTCGAATTGAGGCTGCTCACATCAATCATGTTCCATAACCTCTATCCTCTCTCAAGTACTGGGTACATGAATCTTGGTCGGGCTATATTTCTCTATGACTTGGTCCATGATGAGGAGATTGACATTTGTTCTCATATCTTCCACATCTTACGCAAGACAGCTGAGAGGATTGCCTCACGGGACTACCTTCCCTTTAGTTGCCTTATCTCAAAAATTCTGAAGCTGAAAGGTGTTCACCCGTTGGAAGATGAGAGACCATACCCACGACCTAATCCAATCAGGGCGCATTCTCTCAATGCCAACATTAGTCACACCCAGAAGGCAACAAAGCAAGAGAGTAATGCTCCTCATGCTAGTTCAAGCTCTAGCTCTCATGCTCTTGATGAGAAATTAAACATCATTATGTCATCCATTCAAGACATCAGCACCAAGCTATTCAGACTTGCATCTATCATGCACTCTCATCATATTCACTTCGACACGAAGTTCACTTCTCTTCAAACTCAATTGGATCAAATTCAAAGGAAACTAGAAGAAGATGCCGACTAACTCCTTTGGCCATTCCGGTCAAAAAGGGGGAGAAAATTTTGAAAGGGAGTAGCACATTTTGAGGAGGAGCATAGTGAAACATAGTGTAGCACATGCACTTTATAGACATATTGGTTAATTTTTGGTGGTTTAGTTGTTTACTTTCTTTTGCCATAGTCTAGAACACTTTTATTTACATTGCTTTCTTTTAAAGCTTTAAGTACTTTGTTTTAAATTCAGTTTAATATTCAGTACTTTGTGTTTATCTTATTGCTTAGTAGCATTTTTTTTTGTACTTTTAGTTTATCTTGAGTACTACACTCTTGTGCCCTTGTTGGATCTTGTATCCTTAATGTGAATACTTTGGTAATTTGCATTGGTTGAGTGTTTTGGACATGCAATTGATTCTTGCTTTGCACTTAATTGCATTGCGTGTTCCGATGATCGTTTACTAGTTAAATGATCATTGTAGTCATTCTGTAATGACTGTTGCTGTATGATCAAGTTATGCTTCACTGTTTATATCATGATGTTTATCTTGATCGCATTAGACTTGCTCCTATACATTCCTTGTAATCAACTTGTCATAAGCTTAATGAAAGTTTTGTTTGTGTGCGAGTGTTTCAGGATATAGGTGTATTCGTGCAAGTATTTCACAACTTCTAGATTAGGTGTGAGTGAGTTTTGCCATTGTTCCCAAACTCACGCGTTTAAGTCTAGAGTTTGTTACGAAATAGCCAAAGGGAGAAATTGTAAAGTTGTGATTCACAACTATTTTATGTTGGCTTTGATTCTGTGCCAAATTTGATTGTAATTTTGTTCAATCTTTTATGCCCTGTATTTATTGTGTGATTTTATTGTAAGGGTTGTGTGATAGAAAGAGAGAGTGTGAAGACTCAAGCATTTGAAGACAGAAGAATTCTGGAGGTCAGCGAGCGACTAAGCATCTCACAAAGTGGTGCATGTGCCTTGCACATGATTGGAATGCGAAGAGTCATGACAGATGGTGACAGATGGTTTTCGCGAGTGTCTCGCGGGTAAGGCCTTCCCTCGAGATACCCGCGAAATAGTCTGTTTTGCTATTTTGCTATTTTGTCCTATTTACTCCAATACATCCTCATATACATTATATATACCATCATTACCCACATATTGAGTAGAGAGCTTTTTAGAAGAGAAAACCATAGCCTCATAATCTTGAGAGTGTGAGATTGTCATGCCCATAATTCTCTACACCATCCATTGTGGTTTTTCTCTACTCCTACCTCTCCATTTCTAAATCCTTGAGAGGTTGATAGCCCAAACACTTACCATCTCCATATTAAGTGTCTAGTGAGTTTTTTGGTGCTATTGGAAAGCATTGGAAGAAGCCAAACTTTGGCCGATACAATTGGGCGCATTGCGGGATCCTGAAAACTAGACAAGACACGGTTTTGATAAGCCTTGTTGGAGTAGGAGCTTGGAGGGCTTAGGTGCACTAGGTAGACTAGGCTTGGAGGGTCTTTTGCCATTCGTGTATCCCAACTTATTGTCTAGTGGATCGATTTACCGCTTAGAGGGTGGCGAAGAGGTGTTTCGTTGAGTTCTTTGGTTTCCTCTTCAATAACACATTGGAGTGTTATCTTGTGTTTGCATCTCTCTTCCCTACTCTTTTAACTTTCATTTTACTGCTGTGCTTTAATGAATATGGCTTAGAGTAGTCGTATTGTTTGTTCATTCTCATTTACTCTATTTTGCACTTAGTTTAAGTTAGAGTAAAATCAACCGAATCGTAATCTTTTAATTTGGGGTCTAAACAGCTGTTGTGTTTTTAACACAAATCTGAGCTTTCAATACAAAATTACAATTCTTGAGTCTACAGTGGATTTTACTTAGATTTTCTAATCATCCCCACTGTAATGGGGTTTTTCTCTTTTATATTCCCCTTTCTACCTTCATCTCAGCCCTCCACGTGTAGATCAAATTGCTAAATTTGATACTTATCCAATCAATACCTTTCTGAAATCTTTGTGGGTAGTTGTAAGGCTAAATGTTACTGTTCAGATATCACCTCCACATTGATACGGCCAGGGAGTTAGCTGCAGAGTATTCAATGCAGTGGTAGCAGCTTCCTTTTCAGATATTTCCTAACTCTCTTTTGTCTTATCCCTATTTGATATTTATCCTTGCCAGTACGATTGCTTGTTGCCTTGTTCTTGATGAAGGGTCGGACCTTTGACCTCTACTCTGTTTAGCCGAGGAGGTACTTCTCCTCGGACCATTTCCAACTCCTTATGACCAGGCTTCTCCTACGGCCCATTAACCTATATGCCTTTATTAGTATTTACCTGTTCTCGGGCTATCTGATGTTTTCGGGCACGGCCCATGGCCCAATACCTATATCTGGGCCCTCCATCCCTACAATATATATATATATATATATATATATATATATATATCCTCATTCTAGATCTTCTAATATCACACTTGCGACCATTGCTCCCACTTAGATCCAATTTCACTCTAGTTATTAAGAATTAGGAAACTTGACACAAATCTATGGGATACAAAGAACAAAGAGTAGAGAATATCAACACGCAAACATAAAAGCACAGATTTACACAATTCACCCAAAATCAAAGACTATATCCCTAGGATTATTACCAATCTATTACGATGATTACAACAAGAGTTATATGCATCAATAGTGTATACATACATACATATATATATATATATCCAATTATTTAGGTTACATATTTGAAAATTACACAAAAGGAGTAAAAGGCAATCGAATTATATTTAAGGTGTTTAAAGATAAAAAATATCCACGATAAAGATTATATGATCTAACTATTGTATATCCCATAACATGTCGAATAACTAAAAGAAATGATAACTCCCATAAAAAAGAAGAAAAAAAAAAAAAAAGAAAGAAAAGAAAAAAAAAATAAAAAGAAGAAAAAGAAAGATTGCATGTTGTCAAAATAAACCATGCAATACCGTTAACTTTCATTCACAACAATTTACTTTCTTTTACACACACACACATATATATATGTCAGGTAATTATAGAATATTCTAATAGTATCATAAATATATACTTTTTTCTCCCGCATAATAATAAGTTTTACTAATTAAATTTATGGTAAAACCTACAAGTTTTTTATTTTTTGAAAAACAAACACACACACATAAGGGAAAGGAAAATGAGTTCTAATTCAAAGGCACACCATAACTCAATGAGACCTACATTTATAGTGCCACTGCAATATTCTATAATTTTCCATATGTGGAATAGTCGTCCTTTAATTCTTCTCTATCTTTTTAGTAATTTTATATTTGACTCATATTAAAAGTTTAAAACCCGCTATCTTCGTTCAATCCTGAATAATATTATATGCAAAAGTAGGGCTTAACGTTATGCATGATGCAAAGTTGCAGACACAATTTTGCAAATATTTTATGCTCAACTAGGCCGCCTAATGATTTTCATTTTTCATTGTCAATGGCTGGCCTGCAAGCATTCATTTTCATAGAGACTGCGACCAAAAATGAAGTTTATTTTCTAATATTTTTCCCCATTAACTACGGTTTCGCTTCATATAGTGGCGTAGGACAGCACCCAACCTTGAACCAAAATCAAAAATTGAGGTCTAATTGTACGAAACCATCCAAACCATCCCAAATTATGAGATATTTGTAGCTTCCATCCTAAATCATGAAGACTTGTAGACTCCACTATAGTTGACCAAATTTTATGAAGGAAAATAGTTGCGGCACACACCTATATTCAGTGCAATCTCTATATGTGTGCAAAGGTGTGTAACAAGTAATGTGTAATAAACTTTCCTCTTTTATAAATTACATCTCATAACTTGATTTATCGATAAAATTAATAGTCACATGTAAATTATGTAATCATAAAAATTTAACACATTAATTGGTTGCAAGGGTAAAAAAAAAACAGTTTCAACCCTTGATGGTCATGTGACTTGTGAGATGATTGTTAATTTTGATAGTCAATCACATTATGTGATGCAATTGGCAAAATTTATTATAATTGTAAATTTTTATAGTTTAAAGGGTAAAGTACAAGTCTCTATCCATGGAATATCCCAATAGTGTTGTTGGGATGGTGGGATCTACCAAAGTTGATCTACTCCCATCCTTTGGTGATATGTGATCGCTACCGATACAAAACACCCATTTTATTTTATGCCAAGTGTGTTTGTGGAAAACATAAAAGATAGAAGAAAATAGAATGTGATAGAAAAAAAAAGAGGAAAAAAAAAAAAAAAGAGATCAGCAAAGGTGAATTGAGAAGTTCACATCAGATTCAACTAACTACTGGTTGGATGGATCCCGGTCATTCATTTACACTCCATCTTTATTATATTAGAAGTAATACCTCTACAACATTTTCACAACAAATCTTAGGTTATAAGTTGTTACATGCTCTAATTTGAACTACCACTAAAATTACTTATTTAGCTACCAATAACATCTTCCCACTTAAAATTTGTTGTGAAAATATGGTAGATATATCATTTCTCCTATTTTATTCACTTTAAAGAGGTCAATGTGAGCTGCTTTATTGGTCATATGATGGACCATTCAATTCAAACACAAGGGCAGAAGATTTTCTGTCCTTAAAAAAAAAAAAAAATTTAGGATAAATTTTTTAAGAATTTTTAAGATAACTCAGCAAAGAACAAAATGGAATTATGTTAGGGTTAAGAGGACCACTACTATTGGTCATCCCATGGACCATTCAATTTGGATGATCCTAATCTTCTAAGGGTAATTAATTTCCTTTCATTTGATAAGCAAACCAATTCATTTACCCCAAAAATATAATTGACCCTCTTAAGAATTCAATTGATGCAAGTAGGAGGATTTTGTAAAAAATTCGCCTGACCCACTCGCACGCCCAACTTGCTCCGACTTACGGCAAACCACACAGGCTTCTTATGTGAGTTAGTGTGGGTTGGATGGTTCTAATTGTCAAATTAGGGTTTGTTTGGTATCTGCTTCTTTTGCTGAAACTAAATTTTTTTTGTTAAAAATACTGTAAATAAAGATAAAAGTTGGTTGAAATAGAATAGTGAGACCCATGAATAGTATCAAAAAGTGCAGTGGAGCTCATGAATAGTAGCAAATATAAGCTGAATAGTAAAATAAGCTAATTTTTTAATTTGAAGCCAAATGGTCACTTAGTGGGTTGCTTTGACTTGCCAGTTGAGATTTTTTAAGCCCATCAAGAATTGACCTACATGCCTACAATTATAAGTAAGCATATTAAAGACACACACATACACAAAGACTAGAGGATGCAAAAAGGAAATGCGTGGAAGAGTGCTAAGTATTCTATGGACACATCAAACTAATCCCAACTGATCCTTTTGTAATGATTTTGGGTATAGAGGCTGTTATACATTTAGTAGTCGAATTATGAGTTTGAATGTAATGACTGACTTCTTTCTTGAGACCTTAACCTAATCAAGGAGAGAATAGAGCAGGCCATAACTACACTTGACAACCATCAAAACTCAAAAGCAACTAAGGAAAGGGTAATGCCGGAGGAATCATTACCGCAAGGCATAGAGGGGGAGGTCATAAGCGCCTATACCGTAAAATAGATTTTTTCTAGAATGAAAAAGACATATATGGTAGAATCATAACCACATAATAAGTGTTAGTTTAATCATGGTTTGTATCTCATAAAAAACATACGCAGCGGAAAATAAGCGGATCAACTTCATTCACAATTGATAGCATGCACTATGTAAATTTTAGAATTCAAGAACAAGAGAGTGTACCTTGGTGTGGTGGATTTCAAAACAAAGATTGAGAGCACTTAGGAATACTTTTAATCTTCACTCCAATTCTACTTTACGCCCAAGAAGTGTGGTCTCTCAATTAGTTTTCAAGGGAGAAGAATAGAGTGACTTTACCTCTTACATACACACTATTTTTTTTATTCACACATCCATAATTCTGTATGTTTCTCCCTCTATAACTAACTGATTATCTAATTGGGCTGACCTATTGGGCATTTCCAATTGGACTTTAGTGTGTGGTTTGGAGTGGGATTAAAAGGGACCAATAAGACACCAGCTCCAATGGGCCTTGGGCTTTTCTGTCAACTCTTGACAAGTCCAAAATTACCATTAATTATATTTAATACCGCTATATAAATATAATTGCACTCTAGGCCTTATTTATAAATTATATCCCAAGATTTTATTATACATGCAACCATTTCATAAAATATTCGTAGTAATACAAAGTCATGAATGTAGACTGTCACTTTGTAAATGACTACATCTTAATTCATTGAGTACCTGGTTTAATTCTTTAATTTTATTCAATATATATTTATAAAATCCAATTCCATAAATATATACTTTAGCAACTCATTACTAAAGTGGTTAGGCCTAACTCTCTGAATAAACAAACCTATTAAACTTATCTCAAGGGAATATTTTATATCTCCGTTAAGAGACTATGAATTCCATCTTGAGAATATATGTTCCATTAACATTAAATGTGACTGCCCAACATACTGAGGTTTTGATCGTGACTTTAGATCTCACTCCTGTTATATCAAAGTAACTTACACTTCATGATCAGGTCCATTATTCTCTTAGGATTAAGAGTGCATGTGAATAGAAGTCGTGAGTTTATTATTCATTTGACAGTCGTTAGGAGAATAATAAATCTCACAGCGGTCTAGTTTAAAACATATCAACATACCAACTAGAAATCTCTATTTCCATGATCAAGACAAATTATCTTAGTTGATATGTTATAGTTTTCGCAGATGAAATGTCCAATTTTATCACTGATTACGAACTAAAATTTTGAGTTTACAATGAACTTGTGATCTATATCTTCTGTGACTAAATCACATAGATCATATACTATGCATCTTATGGACTATATGATAATGTCCAAATATTCATGTTACCATTATTTTAGATAATAATAAAACAACGTTATTAATCACAACATTAAGTCATACATAGCACTATACAATAGGATTTAATGGCACACATGCTAACAATCTCCCACTTGTCCTAAAGACTATTGTGCACTAATCTAACTCCCATCTCCTCCAAATGTGACTCGAAAGTCCTTTGAGGCAAGACTTTGGTAAAGGGATCCGCTAGATTCTTCGCACTATCAATCTTTGCTACAACAACATCTCCATGAGTAACAATGTCTAGAATGATGTGGTACTTTCTCTCTATGTGCTTTCCTTTCTTGTAATTCCTTGGATTGTGCAACTACTCTACTATTGTCGCAGAACAATGTGATGGGAACTTGCTCCATTCTTACAACACCAAGATCCGAAAGGAATTTCTTAAGCCAAACAGCTTCCTTTGCTGCTTCATAAGTAGCAATATACTCAGCTTCCATAGTGGAGTCAGCAATACAAGATTTCTTAACACTCCTCCAATTTATGGCTCCACCTCCTAAGGTAAAAACACATCCTGAAGTGGATTTTCTGAAATCTAAATCCAATTGAAAATTTGAATTTGTATAGCCAATTGGAATCAAATCCTCACATCGATAAACAAGCATATAATCTCTCGTTCTCCTTAGGTACTTGAGAATATGCTTTATAACTTACCAATGTTTTGGTCATGGATTTGATTGATATCAGCTGACCATGCCAATTGAATAACAAATATCCGGCCTAGTACAAAGCATGGCGTACATGAGGCTTCCCACTGTGGAAGCATAGGAAATTTGTTTCATCATGTTTTCTTCCTCAAGAGTCTTAGGCCTTTGGTCATTAGACAAAGGAACTCCATGTCTAAAAGGAAGTAATCCTCTTTTGGAGTTTTGCATGCTAAACCGTTCTAGAACCTTATCTATATATCCAGCTTGTGACAAACCTAACATCCTATTCTTCTGATCTCGCCAAAGCTTAATCCCTAGAATATAATTAGCTTCACCCAAGTCCTTCATATCACATTGGCATGATAACCAAACTTTAACCGATGACATTATCCCTATATCATTTCCAATGAGTAGAATATCATCTACATAAAGTACTAGAAACATTACTACTTTGTCTTGATTTCTTTTGTACACACATGGTTCATCTAGATTTTTTTTCAAAACCAAATGACTTGATTACTTGATCAAATCTAATGTTCCATGACCTAGATGCTTGTTTAAGTTCATAAATGGATCTTTTCAACTTGCATACCATATGCTCTTGGTTCTTGTTATGAAACCTTCCGGTTGCAACATATAGATTTCTTCCTCAAGATTACCATTAAGAAATGCAGTCTTGACATCCATTTGCCAAATCTCATAATCATAATGAGCAGCAATGGATAAGAGAATTCTGATAGATTTAAGCATGGCTACTAGCTAAAAAATTTCATCATAGTCAATACATTCTTTTTGTGTATACCCTTTCGCCACTAGTATTGCTTTAAAGGTTTCAACCTTTCCATTTATCCCTCTCTTCCTCTTGTAAACCCATTTACAACCAACAGGTTTAATGTCGTTAGATACTTTTACAATATCCCAAACTTGATTGGAATACATAGAATCTAATTCGGATTTCATAGCTTGGACCCAATGATGTGCATCTATATCATTTTTTACCTCCTCATAAGTGTAGGGATCCGATTTAGCCTCTTTTGAGATAGCTTCATAAGTTTCTCCCAAACTCATAAATCTCACTGGTGGTCGAACAATTCTCCCACTACGATGAGGCACCTGTGCACTAGACATCTCATGAGTAGTATCTTGTGGTGTATCTAATGCAGCCACATCATCCCTAGTTTTATCCATTGGTCGTTTAATTACAAGTTCATCAATTTCAGCCAAAACAACTTTACTCCTAGGATTAAAGCTATTCACATAATCATCTTCCAAAAATTTGGCATGGGTACTAACAAAAACTTTGTTATCCTTAAGATTATAGAATAAATAACCCGTAGTTTCCTTTGAATACCCTAAAAATATGCACACTTCAATTTTAGCTTCCAACTTATTAGCCTTCCCTTTCAACACATGTGCAGGTCATCCTAAAATGTGGAGATATTTCATACTAGGCTTGTGCCCACTCCACAATTCCTTGGGTGTATTAGAAATAGATTTTGATGGAACCAAATTCAAAATATGCATTGTAGTTTGTAGTGCATATCCCCAAAAAGAAACTGGTAAAGTTGAGTAACTCATCATGGACCTAACCATTTCCAAAAGAGTCCTATTCCTTCTCTTCGCTACATCATTTTGTTGGGGAGTTCCAGGTGTAGTCAATTGGGATACAATCCCATTTTGAATTAGGTAATCCTTGAAATCCTCAAGAAGGTATTCGCCACCACGATCAGATTGAATGGCCTTTATGTGTTTACCTAATTGATTCTCAACTTCAGCCTTAAACTCTTTGAACTTTTCAAAGGCTTTGGACTTCCGTCTCATTAGGTACACATAACCATATCTTGAGTAATCATTTGTAAAAGTGATGAAGTACTCATAAACTCCTTTTGCCTAGGTTGACATAGGACCATATACATCTGTATGAATTAATTCAAGCAATTCTTGGGCTGTTCTACTTCTTGCATTAAAAGGTCATTTTGACATTTTACCCTCCAAACAAGATTCACAAACTGAAAAATCATCAAAGTCCATGGGCTGTAAAAGTCCATCTTTGATTAGTCTTTGAATCCTAGTTGAATTTATATGACCCAAACGCAAGTGCCAAAGATATGCATCACTAGTAAAAGGAAACTTTCTCTTTAATGATTTTACATGAGAGCTACTATCTAATTCAGAATTGTATAATTCATGCTTCTCAGGAGTTAAAATATAAAGACCATCCACAATATTGCCAGAATAGATTAATATTTTATCTTTCTTTATTACAATATTGTCTTTCAAGATAACACAATATTGATGTTTATCTAAATAAGTGGCAGAAATTTAATTCCTACGAACATTAGGTAATTACAAACAGTCTTCCAATATTAAAACTCTAGAACTAAAACAAAAATTAAACACTCTAATAGCTACAACTGGAATTCTACTCCCATCCGCTAAGGTAAGAAACAATTCCCCTTCATACAGCTCTCTAGTCTCCCCGAACTCCTGCAAAGAATTGCAGATATGATTAGTACAACCTGAATCCACACACCAGGAATCTGTGGAATTTTGTACCAAACATATTTCAAGAAGGGATATGCTTTTCATACCCTTATTCTTGGCAGTTTTGAAAATTGGACAATTCCTTTTCCAATGACCCTTCTCACCATAATGGAAACACTTTCCTTTATTGACAATTTCTAAGGCAATTTGTTTACCATCCTGTTTGGTGAAGTCCTTTTTCTTCTTCTTTTTACCCTTGCCTTTCGACTTAGGTTAAGAAGTAGAAGCTTCACCCATATTCGCTTCAACACTAGAAGTACCAAGGATGCCTTCCGCCCTCATTAACTCATTCATTAATTCAGACAAAGAATAAATCTTTTTGTTCATATTGTAATTGAGTTGAATTCCTTCAATGATTCCGGTAGTGACTGGAGTATCATATCCACTTGGGATTCTCCATCAATGTTAGCACCTAAAACTTTCAACGTATTTAGATTAGAGATCATTGTAAGACAATGCTTTCTCACTGCACTACCTTCAGCCATTTTGGCATTATAAATTTGCCTCATGGTTTCTTGCCTTGGTGAATGGCCATGCTCACCAAACATCTCCTTCAGATTTAGCATGATGTCCGAAGCTAGTTCTACATCCTGCATTTGATTCTTTAGAACATTTGACATAGATGCTAGTATTTAGCACTTGGTCATTTCATTAGATTTTTGCCAACGGTTATATCGCTGTTTTTCCTCAAAAGGAGCATCTAATGAAGGAAAGTTAAGACATGGTTGAGTAAGCACATACTTGTGCTCTTCAGTAGTAATAATAATGTCCAAATTTCTTTTCCAATCAACATAGTTGGATCCAGTCAGTTTATTTTGATTAAGAATAGCAACAAGTGGGCAAAATGATGCCATGATAAAATTTGAAAATAATAAACATGAATATAATAAGTAAACTAGACATTATCTATTTAGCAGATAAGCACATAATATGGAACTTTAATAAAACCATAATATAATATATGCAACGACAATCCAATCCAATCCAATCCCATGTCTATAATTCCTTGGTAGCAAGTTTATTATAAACACTATGATTGATTGAGAACTATTCTCATTATTAGTGCTATCATGATAACTCTTATCAAACTCTAATAATATGCCGTATTACCTTTGGCCTCTAAGTAATAATGACATAGCTTCTTTGGAAGGTTAATATTATACTTAGTTTAGTGTACACCATTATCTAGAATTATGTGTAGCCACATTTCATCTCCTTTTATAGTGTTTAAACTTGTAGTACTATGGAACAAAACACCCTTCTATGGGATCGCAAGGCATATAAGCCAAGATGAGGTGTTTGTTCACACTACTTTAAATGAGTAAGTTCAATCTTGTAGTACTATGAAGTAAACACCCTCCTTTGGGATCGCGAGGTATATACGCCAAGATGAGGTGCTTACCCCACACAACTTTGAACCGATAATGGAGGCCGTGTGATCCAACCCCTGTATCTCTCTCCCACTAGATATTTTAAAATAAAGGTTTTTATTTGGAAATCATGTGTAATCTAATTACACACAGCCTTGCGCTTTTCAAACTTGAAAACACTTAGAAAAGTTCAAAATTTCCTTCTTTCAATTGATCAAATGTGCCCCTCGATCGGTCGAAAAAATTAAAAAATTCGAACCTGACTGTTTGCCTAGCTCAATTTGTATTCGATCGCTGCTCAATCGATCGAAAAATTAAATTCGATCGATCAACTAGCAATTGGGTATCAATCAAATCGAGCAGATTGGCCACCAACTCATTCGATCGATTGAAAGCAATTTTCGATTGATCAAAACTCGTGAGCTTCGAATTTCCCGAATTTTTCCTGAAGCGTTTTCAACGGTTTTTCATCAACGAACAACCACCATATGAACATAATAGACAGAGATTGATATCTAAACTAATTTCCATTGATGTTAAAGCCTTAAAGTTCAAATTAACACACTTAAATTCAAATTTAAACAATATCATAACATCAAAATCAGTTTTTATCAAACCATAGTTTCAACCACCTTGCAGAAATTTAATTAAATAACTTTCTAACATCATGAAACTATCATTCTTGATTCCAAAACTCATAAAACATGTTATGCAAATTGGAAATTGAAGACCGCTCTGATACTAATTGTTATTTTAATCATGGTTTATATCTTATACAAAACATACGCAGCGGAAGATAAATGAATCTACTTCATTCACAATTGATAACATGCACTATGTAAACTTCAGAACTCAAGAACAAGAGAGCGTACCTTGGTGTGGTGGATTACAAAACAAAGATCGGGAGCACTTAGGAATACTTTTAATCTTTATTTCAATTCCACTTTACGCCCAAGAAGTGTGGTCTCTCAATCAGTTTCCAAGGGAGAAGAATAGAGCGACTTTACCTCTTACATACACACAAGTTTTTTTATTCACACATCCAAAATTCTGTATGTTTCTCCCTTTATAACTAACTGATTATCTAATTGGGCTAGCCTATTGGGCCTTTCCAATTGGACTTTAGTGTGTGGCTTGGAGTGGGACCAAAAGGGACTAATAAGACACTAGCTCCAATGAGGTCTTGGGCTTTCTGTCAACTCTTGACAAGTCCAAAGTTACCATTAATTATATTTAATACCACTATATAAATATAATTGCACTCTAGGCCTTAATTATAAATTATATCCCAAGACTTTATTATACATGCAACTCCTTCATAAAATATTCGTAGTAATACAAAGTCATGAATGTAGACTGCCACTTTGTAAATTACATTTTAATTCCATGAGTACCCGGTTTAATCCTTTAATATTATTCAACATATATTTATGAAATCTAATTCCATAAATATATACTTTAGTAACTCCTTAGTAAATTGGTTAGGCTTAACTCTCTGAATAACCAAACCCATTAACCTTATCTCAAGGGAATATTTTATATCTCTGTTAAGAGACTATGAATTTCATCTTGAGAATATATGTTCCATCAATACTAAATGTGGCTGCCCAACATATTGAGGTTTTGATCATGATTTTAGATCTCACTCCTGATATATCAAAGCAACCTACACCTTATAATCAGATCCATTATCCTCTCAGGATTAAGAGTTCATGTAAATAAAAGTCGTGAGTTTATTATTCATTTGATAGTCTTTAGGAGAATAATAAATCTCATAGCAGTTCAGTTCAATATGTCTTAACTCTTAAAACATATCAACTAGAAATCTCCATTTCCATGATCAAGGCAATTCATCTTAGTGAATATGTTATAGTCTTCGCAGATGAAATGCCCAATTTCATCACTGACTACGAACTAAAATTCTAAGTTTACAAAGAACTTGTTATCTATATCTTCTGTGACTAAATCAAATAAATCACATACTATGCATCTTATGGACTATATGATAATGTCCAAATATTCATGTTATTATTATTTTAGATAATGATAAAATAACTTTATTAATCACAACATTAAGTTATACATAATGTCATATATAGCATCATACAATAGGATTTAAGGGCATACATCCTAACAATACAACCCTCTCGAAATGCATACATTTGTCTCATACACTATGGGGATGGTGAGAAAAGATATATTTTACATCCCAGAGGGGCTATAATTGGAGATACCATTGTTTCTGGTACAGAAGTTCCTATAAAAATGGGAAATGCCCTACCTTTGAGTGCGGTTTGAACTATTGATTTACGTAATTGGAAGTAACCAATTAGGTTTACAACGAAACCTAGAAATACAAGAGCGTTCAAACAAGACATTTTAACCTAGGTGACTTTGTCTTAAGGAAAATAATTTTCCAATACAAAGAAGCTGATAGACATGAAATTATGCCTAAATTAGGATTGAAAGTGTTTGACCTCGAGAGACTAGACAGAAGCCTTGGTTTAAAAACTTCTAGAACATTCTCTCTAAATAAAAATCAGATTTTATTGATTAGAGAAAATGAATACAAGCAACTGAGTTATAATACATTGTACCTAATCTTATATATACACTGTCTAAGCAAGCAAAGAAAACAGAAAAACTAACTTCCTTATTTTGGAGGGAAAAGCAGTTACAAGAAAAATCCTATCTATGTATTACATGTGGAGCTCAATCACTAATTGCCTTTTAACTTCCTAAACCATGTGGCATTAGCTGTTTAAAGGAATGGATGAACTGTTCACAATATGGCATTGCTTCAATAAACTCTAATAACTCCTTGCTAGCCCAAATTGACTTTGCCACTACTACTTGATGATTGCTCCTCTCCTTTGTAACTTGAACTTTGTTATGATGATTTGGATTTTCCTTTTCAATTTCAACACTCCCCCTAAAGATCAAATCTCTTGCTTCTTGCTTCTGTATAACACACTCAGGATATTAAATACTATGAGCAAAGCTATTGCTGATGCCTAACCTTTTAACCAACCCCAAAAAATTATCGACCCCAAGTGCCTTAGTGAAGACATCTGCCAGTTAATTCTTGGTTGACACATAGAAGATCTTAACTGCCCCATCCAGAATTCTTTTTCTCACTATATGAAAATCTACCTCAATTTGTTTTGATTTTTCATGAAAAACTAGATTAGCAGCAATGTGCAAAGCTGCCTGATTATCACAGTACATCAAGACAGGTTTATTATGCAAAACATGTTAGTCCCTTAATAAGTATAATAACCAAGTAACTTCACATGTTGTTATTGCCATGGATCTATACACTGCTTCAGTAGAGGATCTCAAGACTACACTTTGTTTCTTTGACCTCTAGGAAATGAGAGCATCCCTAAGAACACACAATACCCAGTGAGAGACATTTTGGTGTCATGGAATCCTGCCCAGTCTACATCACAAAATGTTTTTAGTTGTAAATCATAATCCATAGGAAAGAAAACTCCTTGTCTCGGTGTGCCCTTGATATACTGCAAAATTCTAGTTGTTGCTTTAATATGTGGCACTCTAGGTTGTGCCAAAAATTGGCTAAGCCTGTGCACAACATATGTAATGTCTAGCCTACTCAAAGTCAAATACATTAACTTTCCTATAAGCCTCTTGTACTGACTAGAATCTCTTAACAACTCTCCTTCACCTTTGGATGACTTCAATTGTTGTTCCATAGGTGATTTAATAGGTTTACATCCAATCATTCTTGTTTCTTTAAAACTTTAAGAGCATACTTTCTCTGATTTAGAGTAATCCCTTTCTCATTTCTTGCAATTTCCAGCCCTAAGAAGTATTTGAGAGAGCCAAGATCCTTGATCCCAAACTTCTTATCTAACACTAACTTCAGGGATGCAACACAAGCTGGATCATTGCCTGTGATGATCATATCATCAACATACATTAGTAATGAAGTGAATAATTTCCTCGTAGACACTTGATTTTACATCCCTAATTTAGTTTTGAAAGATGACTAAAATAACCATTTCAAATACCCAAAAAATCATAGTTGCATTACATGCATTAAATCATTTATTATGTATCATAAAAATGATCTCGAGATTCTAAAGGTCTCAACGGTATGCCTGATTCCCAAATTGGATCGTCAGATTGAAAGATAGTACAAGATCAAATGTTCATAGTCTGCATGCATTGTGTGGGGGTGAAACTGATCACGTGTAATTAATTGGAATTAATTTTGATTGGTTAAAAAATTATAATTAATTAAATAATTATGTGATTGGTTGTTGGTTTTTGTCAAAAATAAGCTTGGTTGCATAGGAATAAAATGGATATTCAGTTAGCAAGGGAATTGTTGATAATTAAGTCTTTTAAAAATATTTATCTATTAGATAATTATTGTTTTAAGGACCTGATTATCAAAATAAAAGGGATTTATTTTGGAATACAAGTTAAAAACATGTCTAGGTGCAGTTTCCAACCCGAGAAATCCCTAAAAGAGAGTCTAGATTGAACCAAAGTTAGCAATTGGGCTCATCAGTTGAGAGGGCCAATTGGCGTTCTAGGAGTGCTGATCAGCACTTCCTCAAGGCCTGGCCTGGAAATGTTTTGATCAAGATAAAACGCATCAATTTCAAATTTTTAGATATAAAAATTTGACCGAATTCATATTCGATCCAATCCAGCGAATTTTTTAAGCACTAAACCTCTATAAATAGGGAACTAAAATAAGAAATTTGAACCCCCTTTTTTTGACTTCTTTCTTCCCTTACGTTAGAGAAGTTTTGGAAGCTTTGCTTTAGGAGTTTCTTTTCTATTAAGAGGCTTCACTTAAATCCTTAGACATACTTTCTTTGATCTCTAGGATAGTTCTCCGCTAGTGGATTAAGTTAATGCAAGTATAATTCTAACTTTGTTTCCATAACTTGCTTTCATATATGCTTTATTTTACATGTATGTGATGTTGTTTCTGTTATTTTTCGATAAACTATGTTTATCATATGTTATTACATGTTCTCCTTCGCTTTCCAAAAATTTTCACATTATTAATTGATGAGAATGCCTAGATCTAGGGTTGAATTTTTCCTTAAGATTTTAGATTTGCACTTTTTTCTTTGTGTTTCTCTTAATACTAAAATTAAATCTGCAATTTTTCTCCATGTTTTTCAAAATTAGAATCAGATTTGCATTTTTCTCTATGATTTTTCCAAACGAAAACCAGATCTGTATTTTATTTAAAAATTCTGATCAATATTTTATTTATAAAATACGATCTATATTTTGTTTATAAAATCTGATTTGCATTTTTCCAAATAAAAATTTGCCCTATTTTTAACAAAAAAACCAGATTTGCATTTTTCCAAATAAAAATTTGACTCCTGTTTTAAAAGTAAAAACTAGATCCGCTTTTCTTTCATCGAAAATCGGTGTTTAAAAAAAAAAAAGATTGTTTGTCCCCACATTTAAAAATCCAAACCAGATCTGAATTTTTATGAAAAGTTCATTCTTTTTCTTCTATGAAAACTCAAAATTAAAATTTTCATCAAAAATACCCATCAAATCTTTTCACACAAAAAAAAAATGGTAGATCTAAGGTTTTTAAATAGCATTTTAACCCTAGGTCTAGGATCTGATATGGTATGCGTTGTACATCATTTGACATTTTTTTTTATGGATATTTAATGGTCATTTAAAGTCTTGAAGGCGAGACTTTGTTTGAGCAAGGTGGGTGCCTAACACCTTCCCATTTTGTAACTTAACCCTCGAACCTTATAATTTTAGGTTGGTAGATTTAGTGTCTTATTTTTATTTGGATAGAATGTATCTAGAAAACAAAGTTGTGTATTTTTCCTTTTTTATTAGATTGTACCTAAGAACCAAAGCAATGTAAAGTTCTTTCTACCAAGATGTAATTGTTTCCAATCAATAAAGATGCATATTATGCAAGATATATTGTAAATTGTGAAGTTTTCTTATTTTACTTATAAAGTAAGTGGTGACTCCATAGAATCTTGAAAAAGGAAGATGCCGATACCTACGCCTTTTTTTGAAAGCACCCAAGTTTTTTGGTCTCTTATAGTTCCCTTGGTGTACACAAAAAGTAAATAACCTGCTTGAGACTATGTGAAACCAAGTTGCAGGAATGTAGTTGAAAGTTTTGCATACCACTGCCTAGAGGCTTGCCCTAAGCCATAGAGAGACTTAACCAATTTACAAACCAAAAGAGTGGTTGTCGGAGTGGCAGATGAGGAAACAAACTCCTTACTGTGAAAACCAGGCGGCAAGCTCATATAGACCTTTTCATCAAGATTTCCATGAAGAAAGGCATTATTGATGTTAGGATTAGTGTCCTTAAATCCTATTGTTTGATGCTATGTATAACATTATGCATGACTTCATGTTGTGTTTAATAAAGTTTTTTTTTTATTATCTAAAATAATGGTGACATGAATATTGAGACATTATCATATAGTCTATGAGATGCATAGTATGTGATTTATGTGAAAAGTCACAGAAGATATAAATCACAAATTTTTTGTAAACTCAGAATTTTAGTTCGTAGTCGGTGGTGAAGTTGGGCATTTCATTTACGAAGACTATAACATATCAAGTAAGATGATTTGTCTTGATCATGGAAATGGAGATTTCTAGTTGGTATGTGATATGTTTTAAGAGTTAAAACATATTGAACTGGACCGCTGTGAGTTTATTATTCTCCTAACAACTGTCAAATGAATGATAAACTCACGACATATATTTACATGAACTCTTAATCTTAGAGGGTAATGAACCTGATCATGAAATGCAGGTTGCTTTGGTATATCAGGAGTGAGATCTACAGTTACGGTCAAAACCTCATTATGTTGGGAAACCACATTTAGTGTTGATGGAACATATATTCTCAAGATGGATTTCATAGTCTCTTAACATAGATACAAAATATTCCATTAAGATAAGTTTAACGGGTTTGTTTATTCAGAGAGTTAGGCCTAACCAATTTAGTAAGAAGTTACTAAAGTACATATTTATGGAATTGGATTTCATAAATATATGATGAATAACTTAAAGGATTAAACCTGGTACTCAAGGAACTAAGATGTAGTAATCTACAAAGTGGCAGTCTACATTCATGATTTTGTATTACTACGAATATTTTATGAAGGAGCTGCATGTACAATAAAGTCTTAGGATATAGTTTATAAATAAGGCCTAGAGTGCAACTATATTTATATAGTGGTATTATATATAGTTAATGGTAACTTTGAACTTGTCAAGAGTTGACAGAAAAGCCAAAGGCCTATTGGAGCTAGTGTCTTATTGGTCCCTTTTGGTCCCACTCCAAGCCACACACTTAAGCTCAATTGGAAAGGCCTAAAAGGCCAGTCCAATTAGATAATTAGTTAGATACAAATGGAGAAACATACAGAATTTTTCGCAGAGATATTTTTACAAGAATACTATTGTGAAATGGTGTGTAAGAAGTGTTAGACAGTTTAACATTCTCCCTTTGGAAAACTGATTGAGAGACCATGCATCTTGGGCGTTAATGAAATTGGAGTGAAGATTAAAAGTATTCCCAAGTGCTTTTGATCTTCGATTTTGAAATCCATCACACCAAGGTACATTCTCTTGTTCTTAAATTCTGAAACTTACATAGTGCATGTTAACATTTATGTATGAAGTAGATTCGTTTATTTTTGGCTGCGCATGTTTTGTCTAAGATACATGCATGCATATTTCCATCAAATGTTATTAGAGCGGTCTTCACTTTTATATCTGTTTAACATGTTTTGAGTTCTGGAATTGGTGACAATAGTTTCAAGTTGTTAGAAATTAGTTTTATGCATGGTTGTTGAAATTATTGTTTGATAAAAACTGATATTGATGTTATGATGTTGTTTAATTTTGAGTTTAAGTATGTTAAACTAAAGTTTTAGGCTATAGCATCAATGAAATTTAGTTTTGATATCAATTTCTATCCATTAGTATCATATGATAGTTGTTTTGTTCATGAAAACATTACAAAAATTGGCTTTAAAAATTTTGGAAAATTTGAAATTCATGACGCTCGATCGATCGAGCATCTATCGAGCATCGATCGAGCTGACAGAAGTTTTCTCGATCGATCGAGGATCTGTCAAGCATCGATTAAGCTTCGTGGAATGTTTCTCGATCGATCGAGGATCTGTCGAGGATTGATCAGGCATCTAGAACTTTTCTCGATCGATCGAGATACATTCTCGATCGATTGATCAAGATGCATTCTTGATCGATTGATTGAGGTCTGGGAATCCATAATTTTCCTAAAGTGTTTTTTACATATATAAAGAGCAAGCCTATGTGTAATTTGTTTACACATGTTTTAAACTAAAAACCTTTAATTTAAAACATATAGTGGAAGAGAGATACAATGGTTGGATCTCACGGCCTCCATTGTTGGTTCATAGTAGTGTGAAATACATACTTTGTCTTTGCCTTGAGCTTAGCATTCCATGCGGAGAGTATTTATTTCATGGTTCTACAAGATTGAATTTCTTGGGTTATAGTGGTTTAATGAAACACCTTGTCTTAGCCTTGAGCTTTGAATTCCATGCGGAGGGTGTTTTTATTATGGTACTACAAAATGAGTCTGTTAAAGGGATGAAATGTGGCTACATATGATTCTAGACAATGGTATACACTAGACTAAGTATTATAGTATCCTCTATGCTGAGTTCTTACTATTATTACTTAGAGGCTATATGTAAAACGGCATATTATTAGTGTTTGATAAAAGTTATCATGATAGCATGAGTAATAAAAATAGTTCTCAATCAATCATAGTATTTAATGTTCACTTTATGTTGAGGAATATTGGATATGGGATTGGGTTGTCGTTGCATATATTATGTTATGGTTTTATTAAGTTTCCATACTATATGTTTTTATGCTAAATTGAAAATATACAGTTTACTTATTTTATTCAAGTTAATTATTTTCAGATTTGAACATGGCATCATTTAGCCCACTTATTTCTATTCTTAATCAAAACAAATTGACTGGATCCAACTATGTTGACTGGAAAAGAAATTTGGACATTGTTCTTACAGCTGAAGAGTAAAAATATGTGCTTACTCAACCATGTCCTAGCTTTCCTTCATTAGATGCTCCTCTTGAGGAAAAACAACGATGTGATCATTGGTAGAAATCTAATGAAATGGCCAAGTGCTATATCCTAGCCTCCATCTCAAATGTTCTACAGTATCAAATGCCGGATGAAGAACTAGTTTTGGACATTATGCTAAGTCTAAAGGAGATGTTTGGTGAGCAAGGCCATTCTGCAAAGCAAGAAACCATGAGAAAAATTTATAATATCAAAATGGCTGAAGATAGTTCAGTGAGAGAGCATTGTCTTACAATGATTTCTAATCTGAATATATTGGAAGTTTTAGGTGCCGACATCGATGGAGAATCGCAAGTGGATATGATACTCCAGTTACTACTAGAATCATTCAAGAAATTCAGACTTAATTATAACATGAACGAAAAGATTAATTCTTTGTCTGAATTAATGAATGAGTTGGTGGCGGCAGAAGGCATCTTGGTACTTCTACTGTTGAAGCAAATGTAGGTGAAGCTTCTACTTCCCAACCTAAGTCGAAAGGCAAGGATAAGAAGAAGAAGAAGAAGAAGAAGAAGAAGAAGAAGAAGAAGAAGAAGAAGAAAGACTTCACTAAGTAAGAGGGTAGACAAATTGCCTTAGGGGTTGTCGATAAAGGAAAGTGTTTCCATTGTGGTCAGAAAGGACATTGGAAGAGGAATTGTCCAAAGTTTAAAGCTGCCAAGAATAAGGGTACAAAAAGTTCCTTTCTTCTTGAAATATGTTTGGTACATAATCCCACAGATTCCTGGTGTGTGGATTCAAGTTGTATTAATCATATCTGTAATTCTTTGCAGGGGTTTCAAGAGACCAGAAAGCTGAATGAAGGAGAATTTTTTCTTACTTTGGCTGATGGGAGCAGGATTCCGGTTGTAGCTGTTTGTGTTGTTAATTTGTGCTTTGAGTCTAGGGTTTTAATATTGAAAGACTGTCTTTATGTACCTAATGTTTGTAGGAATTTAATTTTTGCAACTTATTTAGGTAAAGATGGATATTGTGTTATCCTTAAAGACAATGTTGTAATAAAGAAGGGTAAAGTGTTTATCTGTTTTGGCAATATTGTTGATGGTCTTTATATTTTAACTCCTGATAAGCATGAATTATACAATTCTGAATTAGATAATAATTCGCATGTGAAATCATTAAAGAGAAAGTTTCCTTCTACTAGTGAATCATATCTTTGGCACTTGCGTTTGGGTCATATTAATTCAAATAGAATTCAAAGACTTATCAAAGATAGACTCTTAAGGCTCATGAACTTTGATGAATTTCCTGTTTGCAAATTTTGTTTAGAAGGTAAAATGACCAAATGACCTTTTAATGCAAAAGGTAGAAGATCCCAAGATTTGCTAGAACTAGTACATTCAGATGTATGTAGTCCTATGTTAATCTAAGCAAGAGGTGGCTATGAGTATTTCATTACTTTCACTGATGATTACTCTAGATATGGTTATGTGTACCTAATGAAACGGAAGTCCGATGCCTTTGAAAAGTTCAAAGAGTTTAGAGCTGAAGTTAAAAATCAATTGGGTAAGCACATAAAGGCCATTCGATCAGATCGAGGTAGCAAATACCTTTTTGGAGATTTCAAGGATTACTTGATTGAAAATGGGATTATATCCCATTTGAATGCACCTAGAACTCCACAAAAAAATGGTGCAGCAGAAAGAAGGAATAGGACTCTTTTAGATATGGTTAGATCCATGATGAGTTATTTGACTCTACCAATTTCCTTCTGGGGATATGTCTTAAATACTGCATTTGGTACCTTCGAAGTCTGTTCCTAAAATACCTGAAGAGTTGTGAAATGGGCGTAAGCCTAGTATGTGACATCTCCATATTTGGGGTTGTCCAGCATAGGTGTTGAAAGGAAAGTCTGACAAGTTACAGTCTAAAACAGAAGTGGTTTTCTTTGTAGGGTATCCAAAAGGAACTGTTGGAGATTTATTCTATAGTCATAAGGATAATAAAGTGTTTGTTAGCACAAATGTCAAATTCTTAGAAAATAACTATATGAATAATTTTACTCCAAGAAGTAGAGTTGTCTTGGCTGAAATGAATGAACCTGTAGTTAAACAACCAATGTATGAAATTAGGGATGATGTGGTTGTATTAGATATACCACAAGATACTACTCATGAGATGTCTAGTACACAAGTGCCTCGTCGTAGTGGGAGAATTGTTCGGCCTCCTATAAGATTCATAGGTTTGGGAGAAACTTATGAAGTTATTTCAGAAGAGGCTGAATTGGATCCCTACATTTTATGAGGAGGCAATAAATGATATAGATGCACATCATTGGGTCCAAGCTATGAAATTTGAATTAGATTCTATGTATTCAAATGAAGTTTGGGATCTTGTAGAGGCACCTAGTGGCATTAAACTTGTTGGTTGCAAATGAGTTTACAAGAGAAAGAGAGGGATAGATGGAAAGGTTGAAACCTTTAAATCAAGGCCAATAGTGAAAGGGTATACACAAAAAGAAGGAATTGATCATGATGAAACTTTTTCACCAGTTTCCATGCTTAAATCTGTCAGAATTCTCTTATCCATTGCTGCTCATTATGATTATGAGATTTGGCAAATGGATGTCAAGATTGCATTTCTTAATGGCAATCTTGAGGAAGAAATCTATATGTTGCAACTAGAAGGTTTCATAGCAAAAAACCAAGAACATATGGTATGCAAGTTGAAAAGGTCCATTTCTGGACTTAAGTAACATCTAGGTCATGGAACATTATATTGGATCAAGAAACCAAATCATTTGGTTTTGAACAAAATCTTGATGAAACATGTGTGTACAAGAGACATAAAGACAAAGTAGTAATGTTCCTAGTGCTTTATGTTGATGATATTCTACTTATTGGAAATGATGTAGGAGTAATGTCATCAGTAAAAGTTTGGTTGTCAAGCCAATTTGATATGAAAAACTTGGGCGAAGCTAACTATATTCTGGGGATCAAGCTTTGGTGAGATCGAAAGAATAGGATGCTAGGTTCGTCACAAGCTGGATATATAGATAAGGTTCTAGAACAGTTTAGCATGCAAAACTCCAAGAAAGGATCACTTTATTTTAGACATTGAGTTCCTCTGTCTGATGACCAAAGGCCTAAGACTCAAGAGGAAGAAAACATGATGAGACAAGTTCCTTATGCTTCTGCAGTAGGAAGTCTCATGTATGCCAAGCTTTGTACTAGACTGGATATTTGTTATTCAGTTGGTAGGGTTAGCCGATATCAATCAAATCTAGAATCAAAACATTAGCAAGCTGTAAAGCATATTTTCAAGTATCTACGGAGAATGACAAATTATATTCTTGTTTACCGGTGTGAGGATTTAATTCCCATTGGCGACTCAAATTCAGATTTTCAATTGAATCTAGATTTCAGAAAATCCACGTCAGGTTGTGTATTCACCTTCGGAGGTGGAGCCATAAGTTGGAGGAGTGTTAAGAAATCTTGTATTGCATACTCAACCATGGAAGCTAAATATGTTACTGCTTGTGAAGCGGCAACGAAGGCTGTTTGGCTCAAGAAATTCCTTTCTGATCTTGGTGTTGTGAGAATTGAGCAAGTTCCTATTATATTGTTTTGCGACAATAGTGGAGTGGTTGCACAATCCAAGGATCTAAGGAATCACAAGAAAGGAAAGCACATAGAAAGAAAGTACCACATCATTCGAGACATTATTGCTCGTGGAGATGTGGTTGTAGCAAAGATTGACAGTTCAAAGAATCTAGCTGATCCCTTTACCAAAGCCTTGCCCCAAAGGACATTTGAGTCACATTTGGAGGAAATGGGAGTTAGATTAGTGCACAATAGTCTTTAGTGCAAGTGGGAGATTGTTAGGATTAGTGTCCTTAAATCCTATTGTATGATGCTATGTATGACATTATGAATGACTTAATGTTGTGTTTAATAAAGTTGTTTTATTATTATCTAAAATAATGAGGACATGAATATTGAGACATTATCATATAGTCCATAAGATGCATAGTATGTGATTTATGTGAAAAGTCACAGTAGATATAAATCACAAGTTCTTTGTAAACTCAGAATTTTAGTTCGTAGTTGGTGATGAAGTTGGGCATTTCATCTGCGAAGACTATAACATATCAACTAAGATGATTTGTCTTGATCATGGAAATGGAGATTTCTAGTTGGTATGTTGATATGTTTTAAGAGTTAAAACATATTGAACTGGATCGCTGTGAGTTTATTATTCTCTTAACAACTGTCGAATGAATAACAAACTCACGACTTATATTTACATGAACTCTTAATTCTGAGAGGGTAATGGACCTGATCATGAAGTGTAGGTTGCTTTGATATATCAAGAGTGAGATCTATAGTTACGGTCAAAACCTCAGTATGTTGAGCAACTACATTTAGTGTTGATGGAACATATATTCTAAAGATGGAATTCATAGTCTCTTAACGGAGATACAAAATATTCCCTTAAGATAAGGTTAATGGGTTTGATTATTCAGAGAGTTAAGCCTAACCACTTTAGTAAGAAGTTACTAAAGTATATATTTATGGAATTGGATTTCATATATATATGATGAATAACTTAAAGGATTAAACCGGGTACTCAAGGAACTAAGATGTAGTAATCTACAAAGTGGCAGTCTACATTCATGACTTTGTATTATTATGAATATTTTATGAAGGGGTTGCATGTACAATAAAGTCTTGGGATAAAATTTATTAATAAGGTCTAGAGTGCAACTATATTTATATAGTGGTATTAAATATATTTAATGGTAACTTTGGACTTGTCAAGAGTTGACAGAAAAGCCCAAGGCCCATTGGAGCTAGTGTCTTACTGGTTTCTTTTTGTCTCACTTCAAGCCACGTGCTTAAGCCCAATTGAAAAGGCCCAAAAGGCCAGCCTAATTAGATAATCAATTAGATACAAAGGGAGAAATATACAGAATTTTTCGCAAAGATTTTTTTTGCAAGAACGCTATTATGAAATGGCGTGTAAGAAGTGTTAGACACTTTAACATTCTCCGTTTGGAAAACTGATTTAGAGACCACACATCTTGGGCGTTAGTGGAATTGGAGTGAAGATTAAAAGTATTTCCAAGTGCTTATGATCTTCGGTTTTGAAATCCCTCGCACCAAGGTACACTTTCTTGTTCTTAAATTCTGAAACTTACATAGTGCATGTTTACATTTATGTATGAAGTAGATCCATTTATTTTCCGCTGCACATGTTTTATATGCAATACATGCATGCATATTTCCATCAATTGATATCCAACTGATGCAAAGGACAACCCTTGGTAGGCAAGGGCAAGCAATACTCGAATTGAAACAGTTTTGGCCATAAGTGAAAGGTTTCTAGAAAATCAAGACTCTTTCTCTATGTATAGCCTTTGGTAGTTAACCTGGCCTTATACCTCTCTACAGTGCCATCAGGGTTGAGCTTCACTTTATAAACCCATTCACATCCAATGGGTGTCTTACCCGGAGGTAAAGAAGTAGGCTCCCAAGTATGGTTCTTCTCTAGTGCCTGAAGCTTTGTCCATGGCCTCTCTCCAGATAGGATCCTTAACAGCATGAATGAAATGCTAAGGTTCTTGATGACAAGAACTAAGCCATAACATAGGACTGGTAATTGGGATCCAAATAAGTGTAGCTAAGAGAATTAGCAATGTCATAAGGAGCACCAGAAATGTGATCTACAGGAGCTGAAGTGTGAGCAGTAGCACAAGAATAGTCTTGTAAGTAAACAAGTGGTTTATGAGTCCTAGTAGATTTTCTGGTAGGTGTAGGTGGTATTGTTGCAGGTAAGGTAGAATCTGATGATGGTAGAGGGACTGGAGCAGTGGTTAGTGAATCATCAGTAGCATAGGAAGCAATAGGTATGATTGGACTTATGGGCAAATTTGGACTAGAATCATGACTAGAAGAAGCAAAAGAAAGGGAATTAACTGTAGTAGGAACATAATGATTAGAAACAATAAAAGGACTATAAATATTAGGTATGCTAACAAGAGCGACAAAGTTGTCTTTACAAACTCTGGAAGAAGCAAGAGCATCAATTTCAAAAGTAGAAATGAAAGGATCTAAAAGGCCAGACTCAGTAGTAGCAAAAAGAAATGTATCTTCATGGAAAACTACATCCCTGGATACAAAAATTGTATTAGTGGACATATCTAGAACCTTGTAACCTTTCACTCCAAAAGGATATCCTCAAAAAACACACATTTTTGCTCTAAGTACAAATTTGGACCTGTTATGAGAAAGAGTAGAAGCATAACACAAACAGCCAAACACTCTTAAATGAGAGTAACTATGAACACGACTAAAAAGAATCTCCAAAGGAGTTTTGTGAGATAAGACTGAGGTTGGGACTCTATTATTCATATACACCACAGCAAGAACACAATGCCCCTAAAGTTGTAATGGCAAATGAGATTGAAACTTGAGAGCTCTTACAACATTCAAGATGCATTGATGCTTCCTTTCTACAACAACATTCTATTGAGGAGTTTCAACACAACTGAGCTGATGCAAAATCCATCTTTGAGCAAAGAAATCTCTCTTTATAAATTCAGTGCCATTATCAGTTTTCATAGTTTTCACCTTTCTAGAAAATTGTGTTTCCACCATTGTGCAAAATTGGTCAAAACTGAATTGTGTTTGGGACTTATTTTTTAGCAAATAAACCTAGGTACATCTAGAACAGTCATCCATAATTATCAAAAATACTTGCAACCATTAATAGTAGAAACAGAAAAAGGACCCCATAAGTCACAATGAATCAAATCAAAACATTCATTGGAAATATGAGAACTAGCATTGAAAGGTAATCGTTTTTGTTTGGCAAGAGGATGGATATCATAATGGAAATTGTTATTAGAATTGATAAGAGGTACATTATTGTTCTTCATCAAAGCCACTTTGGAATTTGACAAGTGCCCCAAATGAGAATGCCATACATGTGGTTGAACACTAATTACAGAATGAACAGCAAAAAAAGGAGGTAAAGTTAACTTGCTCTCTTCAAGTAGATAAAGACCATTGCATTCCTTACCTAGATCAATCGTGCTCTAGAGATTAAGGTCCTGGATAAAACATAGATTTTCAAAGAAGATGAGACAACAAAAAATAGATTTGGCTAATTGACTAACTAATATAAGGTTGAAACTAAAAGAAAGAAAACAAAGAAAATTGTAAGGAATGAGTTTTTTTTTTGAGATTTTGCCAGTCCCTATGTGTGTGACCAAAGGAGTTTCACCATTAGGAAGATTTGAATGTGTGTTTAAGGTAGCAGTGATGGATGTGAAACAAGATACATAATGTATCATGTGGTCTGTGGTCCCAGTATCTATAACCCAATCAGTGGCACTAAAACTTTCTTTGTTAACAGTATTGGCTGAGAAAATTAAATGTTTTAAAGTAGGTTTGAAAGACAAGTTAGGGATGATACCTTACATGGTGTTGATGAAATTGGCTTGTGACTATGAAGAGGTGGAAGCCATACCAGCAACAGCAGTCACGCCAGAAACTCTAGAGACCATACTAGAAACTCCATCACCAGTGCTTACATTGGCAGCATGATGACCATCACAAAGATTTGTTCTAGTGTTAAGAAAAGCTAGTAACTGCTCACATTGGGCCTTAGAAATAGGACATTGAGTCGATGTGATTGAAGAATTCTCAGCAACAATGCTTTGGTTGGAAGAAACTTAATTAGCATTGGCATTTGACCTTCCTTTAGGCTTGTATCCAAGTGGATACCCATGCAGTTTATAGCACTTATATATAGTGTGCCCAAGCATGTTGCAGTGAGTGCACAAAGGCCCCTCTTTCTTGTTGCCTCCCTTGTTCGAATTGGAATTCCTAGAATTACCTTTGGAATTAGCATACATCACAACAGAGTTAGGTTGTGCTAAGAAAGAACCTCCATGTCCAATATTCTTGTGTGATACCTTTTGAAGAACTAATGCATACACCTTGCTAATTGAAGGAAAAGGCTTAGACATGAGAATTTGACTTCAAAGAGTCTCAAAGTTCTCATTGAGCCCTATCAGGAACCTCATGACATAAGCTTTGTCATGTGAAGCACTCAGAGTTTTTATAGTTCCATAAGAACACTCTAAAAGTGGCTCATAATTGAGCAATTGATCCCAATGCTGCTTGAACCTAGTGAAATAATCTGTTACAGACATCTAATTTTGAGAGATATGAGAGATCTCCCTTTGTAGATTGTAGATCTTGGGACCATTGCCCTGAGAGAAAAGGTTCTTTAACTCAATTCACGTCTCTCTTGCTATTTTGCAGTACATGATGCATCTAGAAACATCTATGTGCACAGAATTGATCAGTTAAGAGAGAACCATTGTGTTGCAGCTTTACCAATCCTCATACAAAGGTGAATCAAGATCTGGCATTGGAATTTTTCTATTCTCAAATCTAATCTTTTTCTTGGCAGTGAGAGCCAAAACCTTAGCTCTAGACCATGAATGATAGTTCTTCATCCCAAGCAATGGTTGCATAACCAAAATATTGCTTGGACTCTCGCTATAAATGAGATAGAAAGGATTGGAAGGGATAGACTCAGTATTAGAATTCGAGCCTGGTTGTGTAGACTGATTGTTAGAGGAATCATAGTGGTTGCTTGCTTTAGGAGCCGCCATTGTTGAGCTTCTTAAGCTTTAATGCTCTGATACCATGTAAAAAATTCTAGAACACTCTCTCTAAATAAAACACAGATTTTATTGATTAGAGAAATTGAATACAAGCAATTGAGTTTTAATACATAGCATCTAATCCTATATGTACACTATCTAAGCAAGCAAAGAAAACTGAAAAACTAACTTCCCTATTTTGGAAGGAAAAGCAATTACAAGAAAATCCTATCTGGGTAGTACATGTGGAGCTCAATCACTAATTGCCTTCTAACTTCCAAAACCACGCGGCATCAGCTATTCAAAGGAATGGATGAACTGTTCATGGTATGACACTGCTTCAATCAGTTCTAACAACTCCTTGCTAGCCCAAATTGACTTTGCTACTACTGCTTGATCATTGCTCCTCTCCATTGTAACTTGAACTTTGCTATAATGCTTTGGATTTTCGTTTTCAATTTCAACACTTGGAAAATTTGCATCCTTAGGAAATTTTGTCCACTAGTAATGATGTTAGTCATCACTTTATTTTGAGCCCTATGAATTTTTCATAGTTTTTCCAAAGAAACCAAGGTGACCAAGGATATATTTTTAACAATTTGAATATGGGAACTTACCCAAGACTAATTTTCGTCGATATAATTGAGAATTAAATCCCGAAGCAAAATTATAGTCAACTGAGGTTTGAGCACATAGGTTTTTGTAAAGAGCTTAAAAATGGTAACTTGATCAATTTAGTACTGAACCCTATAGTTGACAAAGCCTAACCAAGTTTTGATTGAGTTTTAACAAAATTTCAACCATTTGGTTGAATAAGGAGATGAGGGGGAAAAGAAAAGAGAAGAATGAATTTTTCTTTCATGTGTTTGGTTTGCAATAAGAAAGGAAATGAAAAAAAAATGTGTTTTTTTTTTTTTTAAATTTTTTTATGCCCAAATAAATGTGAAAGATGCAGGAAAATTATGGACAAGTAGGCCCTAATTTTTGAAAAACTATTGCTGTAGACACTTGATTTTGCACCAATAATTTAATTTTGGAAGATGACTAAAATGACTTGTTTTTTCGTTTAGACTCCTTACACTAGATTGTTTAACCTAATATATTAACTAAGTGATTACTTAGATTAATTATTCAAATCTAGGTTAAATAAAAATAAATTATATCATGTAAAGATGCAGAAAAGTAAATAAAACCCCGATATGATGACCTAGGAAAACCGATGAAACGAATTGTTTCAAGGTAAAAACCTCGAGATGATTTGACCTAACTATCTTTAAGGTAAAGTAAATCCATTATAAGAGAATTGAAGTTTTTACAATCAGATTTAACCCTAAATCTATTACTACCTTATGTAGTAACTTACTGACACGACCATGTGCAAGCTCTAAATCTACTAACTTATTCTCTTCTTGGATTTACATCAACATAAGCTGCCTTACATGTGACTTTGAGATCCCACTCAAAGGTTTCAGATCACCTTCAATAATGACCTTGATGCAGCAACTGTGTTATACCAACATTTGATTGTGTTGGGAAATTTAGATCCTGGTTGAAAGAATTAACAAGTTTTTAACCCAAGTTATTAATTAGGTGTATTATGAATAAAACTTGTTAAAACAAACAAACATCAATATCATGTCAAAATCATATGTAGTGGAAAAATAAATAAGACAAGATAGGAAAACCAATGAAACTAACCTATTTCACAGTAAAAAACCTGGGGGGAAACAATCTCGAAAAGCAATTCACTATAGTAAAGAGAAGTTTCAGATCTAGTACAAAACCTTTGTCCCTAGACTCTACAATCCTCGTAGATGAACTTACAATAGAAACCTTCTACCGCTTCAGAACCTTTGAATTCTTCAATATATGAACGTCACCCTTTTATGCATGGATCCCAGTACGTGACTCACTCCTTTACACAAATTCCAGTATGTGACTCACTCACCAACTTGAGGAAGAAGAATGTTGGCTGCAAAGTTTTTCACTTCATCAACAATGAAGATCAAGAAGCACTTGGTTACAAAACCCTAAGGCATAAAGGCGTAGTAGCTTCTTTCAGAGAGAATAAGGCTTCGGTCACCTTTTGCATATGTTTTCCTTATATTTTCTCTTGTCTGACGGCCTCTAAAATAAGCCTTATATATGTCTAGGATTGTGAGAAAAAAACCCTACACAAGTACATAAACATGGGCCGAAAATTAGATCTGAAAATTTAGATTCCCGTAATCTCGATAGATAGCTATCTGTCGACCAGCTGTCCGCAGGTGTCCAGCAGGTGTCTAGCAGGTGTCTAGCTATCTGTCCAGCTATCTGTCCAGCTTTAGTGAACACTTTTTCTTCACTTGTTTCTTGGTCCAATCTTCATGGCTTTAATACTAGACTTGAACAACATATTCTTTGAAGTATTAAACACATCCTAGATCTACCCAAATACAATTAAAGTGCATTTTGTCAAAAGATTAGCAAACTACATAAAATTTGTCCTTAACAGATTGTAGTTTTAGCTCCGGTAGATTCTTGTTTAGTTAGAAGGTACAAAACCTCTCAAAGCTCACAAAGAGTAACACACAAGTCTTCCAAAAGTCTTCAAAACGTGGCTAGGTGTTTCCTTTTATATGTGGAGAAGTTTAGATGAAACCCTAAACATGGCCAGTTTAAAATTCTGCAGAAAAAATTGGACTTGTGACTTTCAATTGGTCAAGCCTAATTCTCAATCGGTCAAGCAAGGCAGACCAACACTTTTTTTTTTTTTTACAATCAGCTAGACTTGAACCTTGAAACAGCCACTTTTAAGTATTGTTTAAAAACCTAGACTAGACATGTTTTGTTTTCAGTTTGCCAACACATTACAAAAATGATTCTAAATATTTATATCTAAATCTTTAGAACCCAACAAGACCATTTCAAGTACCCAAAAATCATAGCTGCATTTCATGTGTTAAATCCTTCATCACTTATAACAAAAAATGATCTTGAGATTCTAACGTTTGCGACAATATGCCCGATTTCCAAATCGGACTGTTGGATTGAAAGATATCACAAGATCAAGTTTTCATGGTCTGCATGCATTGTATGAGGGTGAAGCTTGTTGGGGACATATTTTTGTGTAATTGGCATATCTTTTGACAAATCACACTTTACTTGTTTTTGGGTAAATCTAAGTAGGTTCAAGATGATCATTACAAGTGGTTAAATTGAAGACATGAAGATTACTCAAGAACTACTCAAGAAAAGTGCAAACGGCAGGTCTCGATACCTCCTCGACAGAATCTCGATCTGTCGAGATTTATTAAAGCTCGACAGATGCCTGGATCGATCGAGCTTACGGGAATCAGATTATAGCCGGCAACGTTTTTATTCTAAAAGGCTAATTGTTTATGGGTTTGTATAATTCTTATTGGACTAGGAAAATCCAAGGTTTGTGTAAACCTATTTGGAATAGGAGAGCCCTTTAAGCTCCTATTTAAAGGAGGTTAAAAAAAAAAAAACCTAACCCTAGAGAGCTTCATAAGGTTTTCTTTTTGAAACCCTAGCCTCCTCCTACAGAAGAAAGAGTTCTTATGTGTTTCTTTACTGTTTTGAGTCAGTCAGTTTTATGCATTGTTTTGCTTTCTTTAGCTTGTTTTTGTTTGTGTGTTTTCAGTTTTGTGTTTTATTTTTGCTTTTCTGATAAAATAAAATCAAAAAAATTGAAAAATTGAAAAATACAAAAACAGTGTGTGTTTGTGTGCATTGGTTCATGTGAACTTTTAAAATGGCTATTGAAATAGAGTTTTCTAAACTTTATATCACCTGTAACTTAGATGAGCACTCTTCTGCACAACTAAGCAAGTGAGCTTTGTAGCTTTTTGTTTGTAATGAGTAAGATTAAGTGATCTCTTCTACTTAACACTCGTATCACTCTTTTTGATGGGTAAGACTAGAAAATCCTAAGAGAAAGGCATAAATAACTATCTCACCACTGTTACTCGCCAACCATCATATGACATCTGTTTGCTTCGGCATAGCAAAAGTGCAATGTCAATGACATCCGTATGCTTCGGCATAGCAAAAGTGCAATGTCAAAAGCTTAACATAATTGGGTATTTCTTTTCTTTCTCTTGTATGCCCATGTATGATATGCTTAATAAAAGAAAATATGTTAAGATATAAAAAGCAAAAAGATCAAAATGCTTTAAAATATGGTTGCAAGCGTGTTTTCTAGGAGATGTGGGAGTTATATGATGTACCTCGAAGGTGATAGTCCCCATCAAATAGTTATGATTGTGTGAGAGTTAAAGTGATTTTCTCATATCTCAAATCATCATAACATTGAGACACTTATGCAATCTTGCAATGTTTTCACACACAACACGCAATACTCTTTGCTATTTTTGATACATGTGCATGTACAATGTGATTTGGCCATCACAAGATTTACATGCGTTAATGCTCACTAAATTGTCTTAACTTATTTTTGAAATATAAAATTGGTTAGACTTGTTTAGTGTGTGTGTGTGTTTTGGGATCCATGTGCTTTTAATTTGTTGTTGAGAGATGTTTTTGAGAGCTTAATATGTTGATTGGATCTTTGGGTGAGTTGCATGCGGGATTGCATTCACATCTGTGTTTTTCTCTTCTTGAAAAACTGCTTTTAAGCCATCTCGACACCTCTCGATACCTGGCTTATCTGTCGAGATCTTCAGTTGCATCTTATCGCAATCTCGACACCTCTCGATAGCTAGGTGGATCGATCGAGGAAGTTTCTGTCTGCTCGATAGATCCTCAATACCTTCTCGATCCATTGAGGTTGTCTCGATAGCTTCTCGACACCTCTCGATCGATCGAGATACCCTTGTATGCATTTCATCTTTCTTTGTTTTGCATTTTTTTCCCTTTGTGTCCATAAGAATCTTGTTTTTCTTTCTCTTGTAGGTCTACGGTTCCTTGTTCTCCTCGTTCCCTCTATATCTGTTTTCTGTCTTTCTCCGGTCAAGTATTTTGGCTTTTCATACCCTTTGTCAATCGTGTCAAAAAGGGGGAGAAATTTGAGTTTTGTATGTCATTCCTCAAGGGGAGTAATAGACTTAGGGGGAGAACTTCATGTTAAAGGGAAGAAAGTTTTTGTTGTAACTAACTTAGAGGGAGAGTTAGTTTGATACACATTGATATTGATATGTTTTTTTGTGTTGTGTATCTTTTGGTTTTGTAACCATTTTTACATACATGATGCTTATCTAGTGGTATATGTGATGATGTATATGCTTCACTCTTTATTTCACTCTTTATCTCACATGTGTTGTTTGTTTTCTCTTTTTATACACATGTTTCTTGTTTATTCAACTTGTCATTATTTTCCATAAGGTACCTTGATGTGTTTTGTTTAGTGCCTTTCAGGAAAGACAAATTAAAGCCAAGTCAAGATTCCGAACCTTCTTCTTGCAGCAACTTCCAAGGTTCAAATCTTTTAGACTAGGCTTATTTATTCTTGAGTAGAATGTATTCTAGGACATTCAATGTACTCTTATGGTTTTGTTATGGATTGCCAAAAGGGGAGATTGTTGGGGACATATTTTTATGTAATTGGCATATCCTTTGACAAAACGCACTTTACTTGTTTTTGGGTAAATCTAAGTAGGTTCAAGATGATCATTACAAGTGGTTAAATTGAAGACATGAAGATTACTCAAGAACTGCTCAAGAAAAGTGCAAACTGCAGGTCTTGATACCTCCTCGACAGAATCTCGATCTGTCGAGATTCATTAAAGCTCGATAGATGCCTGGATCGATCGAGCTTACGGGAATTAGATTATAGCCAGCAACGTTTTTATACTAAAAGGCTAATTGTTTATGGGTTTGTATAATTCTTATTGGACTAGGGAAACCGAAGGTTTGTGTAAACCTATTTGGAATAGGAGAGGCCTTTAAGCTCCTATTTAAAGGAGGTGGAAAAAGAAAAACCTAACCTTAGAGAGCTTCATAAGGTTTTCTTTTTGAAACCCTAGCCTCCCCCTACAGAAGAAAGAGTTCTTGCTGCGTTTCTTGTACGCCTTTGGATTTTGTAACCAAGCAAAGTCTCTTGCACCAACATTGAAGATCTAATTGGCGTTTCTATGTGAAGCTGCTGCAAATCAACTACAACTATCAAAGGGTTGCTGTGGAGTTAGTCACATACTTGGATTCGTGTAAAGGAGTAAGCCGCGTACTGGGATCCGCGCATCAAATTGGTTAGTCACGTACTTAGGAGTCGTGCATCAAAAGGAGAAACTGTCACTACAGAACAAGTCCAATTGGGTATTGGGGTAAGGGTTCAAATGTAGGTTTGTAAGGTACTTGGGATTCCTTGCTTATAATTGCTTGTTGTGATAATAGTGAAGTTTCGGGAGTGGTGACCTTAAATCACCTGGTGGGGTTTTTGCCGTCAGGTTTTCCCCATTCGTAAACAAATCACCGTGTCATTTATTTTCCGTTGCATAACTTAGTTTTGGTGATTTGTTTGTGCTGCCACGTGATTTTGCATGTTAACTTGATTAATTAATAACTTGGCTAATTAATCAATTTAATTTATCACAAGGGGTCAACGTGTTTGTGGCTTGTCAAAGCTGATCACGTGTGGTTAAATGAAGTTAATTTTGATTGGTTAAACAATTTAAATTAATTAAATAATTTATGTTATTGGCTATTAGTTTTTATCGGAAAGAAGTTTGGTTGCATCGGAATAAAATGGATAATCAGAAAACAAGGGAATTGTTGATAATTATGTCTTTTTAGAGTATTTATCTTTCAAATAATAATTATTTTAAGGACATGATTATCAAAATAAAAGGGATTTATCTTAGAACACGAGTTGAAAATATGTCCAGGTACAATTCTCGACTTAGAAAACCCCTAAAAAATAGTCCAGGTCGAACCAAAGTTGAAAATTGGGTTTGACACTTGAGAGTGCCAATCAGGAATCTTGGAGTGCTGATCAGCACATGGCAAGTGCTGATCGGCACTTCCCTAGTGCTGATTGGTACAGCTTTGAGGCGTAGCCTAGGATTTGTTAGATCAAGCTAAAACACATCCATTTCGATTTTTTAGGGATAAAAATTCAAACTAATTGGTATATGATCCAACCTAGCTTATTTTCTAAGCACCAAACTTCTATAAATAGGGAATTAAAATAAAAAAATTCTGGCCTCTCTCTCCCTTTACGTTAAAGAAATGTTGGATGCTTTGCTTTAAGAATTTCTTTTTTGTTAAGTAAAATGAGATCTGCATTTTTCTCCATGTTTTTCAAAACTAAAATTAGATCTTCAATATTCTCCATGATTTTCAAAAATAAAATATAGTCTAAATTTTTTATTTATATTTTGTTTGTAAAATCTTATTTGTATTTTGTTTCCAAAATCTGATTTGTATTTTGTTTACAAATTTGATTTGTATTTTGTTTATAAAATTCTAATTTGTAAATTGTTTATAAAATCTAGTCTTTTTTTTTTTAATAGAGAATTTGATCTGTATTTTTTTTTATTTTATAAAATCTATTCTACAGTTTTCAAAATAAAAATTCGACCTTTTTTTATTTTATTTATTTTTAATGAAAAACCAGATCTGTATTGTTTTTCATAAGAAGACTTATATCTTCATTAATTTTTTTTTTCTCTCACATTTAAAAATCCAAACCAAGTCTGAATTTTTAATAAAAATTCATTCTTTTCTTTCATGGAAACTTGGATTTAAATTTTTCACCAAGCATTCTCACCAACTTTTTTACACAAAATAAAGTGTAGATCTATGGTTCTCAAACAACATTTTAACCATAGGTCTAGGTTTTGACATGACATTTGTTGTACGTTATTTGACATTTTGAATATGGGTATCTAAAAGGTCATTTAAAGTCTAGAAGACCAGACTCTGTTTGGGCAAGGTGGGTGCCTGATACCTTCCCATCTTATAACCTAGCCCCCAAACCATAGAATTTCAAGTTGGTAGATTTAGTGTCTTATTTTATTTTGGGTGGATTGTAACTAGGAAGCAAGGCTTTGTATTTTTTTTACTAGATTGTATCAAGGAGTCATAGCAATGTACAGTTCTTTCTACCATGATGTAATTATTTCCAATTAATAAGAATACATACTATTCAAGATATATTATAGTTTGTAAAATTTTCATATTTTACTTATAAGATAAATGGCAACTCTATATGATCTTGAAAAGGGAAAGTGTAGATGCCTAAACCCTTTTTTGAGAGCACCCCAAAGTTTCCCAGTCTCTCATAGTGGTGACTCCACTAGGGATGTCAAGGGCTAAGATTCACATTAGACTTTAAATGACCAATTAAATACTCTTGTTTTTGTATGATTTTTTTGTTTGGTTGGCATTGCCTGTCTTCTATTGTTTGTATGATATTCTATTTGAAATTGCCATGTTGGTTGTTAAAAGCTTTCCTTAATTGTCATTGTGTGTGCTATAAAACAACAAATATGCATGTAACCATCTCAACATATGGTGGCGGTATCCATGGATCACCGATCTTCATTTGATTTGGGTACCCAGTGGAGAACTTACCAACTTGTTAAAAGTCAACCAATGTAATGTTCATTACATTACAAGTTGGGAGGTGTAACGCCCTCGCTATACGAAACAATGCAACAACAAACTAATCCTACAATGTAATGACTTAGAACCTATCCTTAGGCCGGTCTATGTTAAAATTGCATTGCATTCTGTGGAGAACTTACCAACTTGTAGTCCAAAGTCAACCAATGTAATGTTCATTACATTACAAGTTGGGAGGTGTAATGCCCTCGCTATGGGAAACAATACAACAACAAACCAATCCTACAATGTAATTACTTAGAACCTATCCTTAGGCCAGTCTATGTTAAATTGCATTGCATTCTGTGTGTGTTTGTCTGGTTGAGTAGATTGACATAGACGGGGACCTAGCTTTGTTTGACCCAACCAAGCCTTTTCTTAGGGGAGAATTTGGTCAAGATCAGAGGGAAGACTCCCAAGGGGATCCAAGAACGATTGTCAAGCCAGAAGTTCTTGTTCCAAGCCTATCACAGTGCTGAAACCCTTGTGTATAGAAGGCATGCCACAATTACAAAACCACAACTCTATGTTTGACTAAGCCAAAAGAAATCTGAAGACTATAGCACGATGGTAGAGGGAGAGGAACACCAAAACATTGAAGATCAAATGAGCACTCAGGAACTACTAAACACTATGGTGGCAAGCCAAATCCAATTAAGGGAAGATATGAACCTCATAGTACAACAGTTTAAGAATCTAAAGGGTAGTCAAGAGGAAAACAAGACTGATCAGACTTCCTTTATCTCCGAGAGTGAGTAGAAGATTGACGAGAAGATAAGTAAGATGGAGGGGATGATCAAATGGGCATTGTAAGAGATCGGGCAAATCAGGTGCTCTCAAAAAAGAGATTTGGGTGCTTTTTCAAGGCTTCTCTCTTTTTGGGTAAGTGGTGTGGAGTTGCCACTTATTTTTTATACAAAAAATAAGAAAAAATTAAATACAACTTTACATGACTAAATTGTTCCATTCTCATTGCTTGAGTAAAAATAAATACAAGTTTGATAAATTGAAGATGACATGGCTTTGGGTCATAGTTACAAACTACCAAAAATATATGCCTTTTTGTCCTAGTTACAAACTACCCAAAATAAAAATGAAGATAAAGCCTAGGTCTACCTATCCAAAGACACTAAATTTGGAGGCTAGGATATGGAATGGGAATGTGTTAGGCACGCATTTTGCCCATATAGACTTTGGTCTTCTAGACCTTTGTGACCTATTTACCCCTTTTATGCATGATATGATGACATGTTGTACATATGAAGAAAACTAAATCACATAAATTTATTTATGAATGCATCCTTTTCTTTGTTAAAAATTCAAATATTTGTTGTGATGTGTATAAAAATTAGAATTGGGTTTAGAAAAATCAGATCTATTTTGTATATGTAAGACAAATAGTTTTTGGAGAGAAAAATTCAGATTTGTGTTTATTAAATTAAACAAAGTCTTTTTTTTAAAAAAAAAAAGATCAGATATGTTTTTAAGAACTAAAAATGGTTTATGTGTAAAAAAATCAGATATGTTTTTACATGTAAAAAAAAAAGATTTTTTCTTTTAAGAAGAGGAATTTATTCATGAAATAAATCTATGCTACATGCACTAAATAGACAAACAAAACTATTCATTATCCTTTTTTATTTCCTAAATTTGCTATGTTAAAAAAAAAAAAATTAGATCTACATCTATGGAAAACATAGATCAGTTTTTTTTATAAGAAACTTTCAAATTTGTATCTAAGGAAGATACAAACCCGTTTTTCCTTGAGAAAATTCACATCTACATCTAATGTAGATGCAAATCAGTTTTTGATTTGGGAAAAATTCAGATCTACATTTAATGAATATGAAAATTAGTTTTTGTTTTGAGAAAAATCTAGATCTACATCTAATGAAGATGTAAATCTGTTTTTGATTAAGAAAAAATTTAGATTTACATCTAATGAAGATGCAAATTAGTTTTTGATTAAGAAAAATTTAGATCTGCATCTAACGAAGATGCATATCCATTTTTTGTTTTGGGAAAAAGAAGTGATAACATGAAGATTTTTGAAACTAAGAAAGAGATCATAACAATAATAAAAGGAATCAAGAACATGTTTCAACAAAATAAAACAACAATTCATGATATGAATATTTCAAACAACTAAACTGAAAGAAATATACATGCATCATCGCAAGAAGAGAATCACAAGAAAAAAGGGTTAATAAGAAACAACCTCTTGCATGGAGCACTCTTCTTCTTGAGAGGATATTTTAGGGTTCAAAGAAATTTATGCAACTATCTTTGAAACCTAAAAACCCTAGTTTTTAAGAGAGAATATCAGAAAGGGGAGTAAAAAATATGAGAATTTTGAGAGTGTAAAAACGAGTCTCTCTCCCCTAGAAAAAAATGTGTGCTGAATTTTGAGATCTAGTCCCTATTTATAGAGGCTAGGATACTTAAAATATAAGCAAAGACAATCAGAATACGAATCAGGACGTGACATTCTGCGAAAAAGTCAAAAATGATGTGTTTTATCGTCACCCGAAGAGCATCAGGCCAAAGCCCTTATAGGTGCCATTTGGCACTTTTGTATGCCAATCATGCTTTTGAGTTTAGCTGTGTTGTGGACTCCTTTTTTAGGTTTTCTTGAGCCGGCCCTTGCACTTAGACGTGTTTTCAATCCGTATTCTGAGATTTTTTTTCTCCTTTTTAGATAAGTTAGGTCTTTTCAGCAAAAATTATCTTATAGATTGTAAAGTTTTTAAACCCCCTAAACACAACCAAATAACCTAGTTATTTGACCAAGTGATTTACTTAGGTAAATTATGCAGATCTAGGTTAACACATATAAATCATATCATTGAGATAGTGTGGAAAAATAAATAACACAAGGTAAAACGAATAAATAAATAACCTAGCTACCCTCAAGGTAAAACGAATCCACTATGAAAGAATTGAAGTTTACATAATAGCGACTTAAACCACTAACATCTTATTGCTACCTTGAGTAGGAAACTTACTACCATGACCACGTGATAGCTTCGAGTCCACGAACTACTTCTTTCTTAGATTCTCAACAAGTACAAGCACTCCTGCTTGTGTATCTTTAAGCTCTTAATGCAGCAATTGAATGATCATCAAGTTCTTGACATAATATTGAATCTTAATAACCCTAAGTATATGTGAAGGCAAACACCTCTAGATCTCATAAGAGATTCACATACACCACATAAACAACAACTGCAACAACCTTTAAAACGTCACTAGGGTTTACCCTTTTATACCTAGGGCAAAACGTAAAAGCCTACACGTCAAACCGGGCTTGGGTTGAGTTGGAAAAATTTTGCAAAAAAACATTTTGCACGAGCTTTGATCGATCGAGTATAATTTTTGATCAATTGAGCCAGACAGATGTACATAGTAAATCCTGCAGTGCGCTCGATTCCAACTTTACACACAAACATACTTTGAGCAAGTCTAAAAATAAGACTAAACGTTTTGATCATGGTTTGCTAACATTACGAAATGAAGTTCTAATACATTAAACCAAAAGAATTAGAACCCAACAACCTCCCCCTATGGCAATCTATGACAAAAAACAAATTAAACAAAGTGCTCAAAGTTACAAAAGCATCCCATTACAAAACATTGCCCAACAAAAAACAAATTCAACCTAACTACAATCTATCAGTTGCAAGTGTAGACAAGTAGCATGACTGAATCAACCTGTATATTCCTATAACACTTAACAAACACATAAACGCATGTGTGAAAAATACAAATAAACAAAATAAATTCTTGATTTCACATAATCATAAACTACAAGACATATATCATGAATAACCTTATAAATATAAATCAATAAACAATGTAGCACAATGTGAAACAAGAAACAGAAATAAACATATCATAATATCCTCCCCTATCATAGACAACCCAAAAAAAAAAAAAATGTAAGAACATGGTGAGTCACCTAGATACAATCTACATCTCTATAGCACCAAAACAACAAAAAAAATAATCGCCCCCTATCAGCAAAAACTCCTATCCTATCCATGTACTCTCCTTTTTTGTGACGAATTACCAAAGGGCACTCACTCATCATCAAAAAGAGGTGATGGAGGTGACTGCCTAAAACTCGCCAAATCTGTTCTCAAAGCCAAAAGCTTGGTAAGCACGTCCACCAAAAGCTGACCATGAGCTGCCTGAATGGTCATGACAGTATCCAAATCATGACGAATGCTAGAAACATCTGAAGTAGATGGCGGAGGAGTAGCAGCATCAATCGAATCGACATAATCATCAATTTCTAGATCACCTATAGAAGGAGGAGGAGGAAGAGGATGAGGTGCACCAGAGGAAAGAACAAACCATGAGAAACAGAACTGCTCCTATGAATCTCAATCAAAGAAGGAATGAAAAGATGAGGAAAACTCATAGAAGCATCCGTGATAAGTGCATACAAAAATGCACATCGCTTCAAAGGAATAGTGTGCAGGTGAGAGATAGGCCAGATGGAATGACTCAAAATCCAGAAAAAGAGATAATGAATCTTGGTCAACTCGTGAGAAGTGATCCAAGGATCAGAACCCCACTGGATAGAAGACTCAGTAAGATATGACATAATGTCATCAAGGGGTATAGACTCATTGCAAGGATAAATAGGATGCGAAACCAAAGGCACCCCAAGAGCAGCAGCCACTACTAAAGGAGTAATGGTGTGCTCTTCACCCTGTATCCAACTCCTCACTTAGGTGTTGGAATCATGGGAATGGATTGAGAGGTTCGAGTAGAACTCCCTAATCAAGGTAGCCAAAGGGGGATATAAAATGTACAACAAAGAAAGTCAACCCCTACTCTCAAAGTTTCTCCGAATCTCATCATCTAACTCATTTAACACTACTTTCCGCTCAGCCCACACAGACCTAAGACTGTTCTGCTTCTTATACGTCTCTTGGTTTTTCTCACTCAGAAATATCTCATTGTCAAAGGTAGGGGCAGAAGAAGAGGAGGATTTCCTATTTGCTCTAGTATTCCTACTCATAATGCTAAGGATCAAAAGACAAACTCAAAAGAGAAAGAGAAAGAAAACAAAAAACCAAGGGCAGACTGCAAGTTAGCACCAAAAACAATATAGAAAATAACAATTTATATGATGCATGAACAATATCAACAAATGATGTATGCTCTAATGCAGTGAGAATAAGTTCAATTTCACTTTAAAATTACAAAATTGGCTTAAGCATAGAGTTTATATAAAAAACCCCAAAATTTTGAAAACCCACTTTCAAACAATTTATCAAATTGATCAATTGATAATTACAAAATATAGATACCAAAATATAATGACCAAATCAATCAAGCAAACAAGCCAATTTCATCAATTTATGCTCAATTGAACAAAATCCTCAATTCGGGTAGTTTCAAGCCCTAGAAAAGTCAAGTTTTCCTAATTCAACAAATTCATCAAATTAATTCAACAAATTCATCAAATTAATTCAACAAATTCATCAAATTAAACCACAAAGATCAGTTTAACATCCCATAACAAAAACCCAAGGATCAATTTTGAAAGAATTGATTGAAAACACCAAAAACCCCAATTTTCATAGGTTTGAAATTCTCCCCAAAAATGCATGAAACATGAAAATAAATGAAAAAGGAGGGGTAAAATAGTCTTACCGGCCTTAGAGGACAAAAACCTTACAAAAAGTTGGAGGAAAAACGACAAAAAATCAACTTTGAATCTGGACCGATCGAAGAGAGAGAGAGCAAAAAGTTTTGGAATGTTTTGAAAAAGTGAAGAACACGTGAAACGCTAAAATTTTTTAAAAAACCTTCTGAACGATTTTTGATTGATCAAAAAATAGGTTCGATTCATCGAAAATTACATTTGATTGATCCAGCAACAATCAAGCATCGATCGAAACAGACAAATTCAAACCAAAATTTTAATCGCATTTTCGATTGATCGAAAAACACACTCGATTGATCGAAAAACTAGATTTTTTTTTTTTTTTTGTTGAAAAAAAGACCATTTTAATGTAGAAACTCCTTAAAGCATAGTATTTTATGAATAAAATACATGAGTATGAGATGAAAAGTTTTTCAAAAACCCTCGAATTCAACCCTCATTATCCAAAAGTAAGATTTCCAATCAAATTTTCCTCAAAAACTCTTTAAACACATTTTGCATCAAAATCAAGATTCTTTCAATCTTGGATGACCACAACAAAATCACACACAATAACATGTACCAAGTTTAGTGAAGAGTAACTTTTGAAGTGTGTGCAACTAGTAAAAGCTTGAGATACATGTGAGGTGATAAGTAGATAGTAATCAATCACAATTTCTGCAAAATTCATCACATAAATTTAAAAGAGACTATCATTTAAAGAGTTACAGCATATAACTCCCACATTTCCTAGAATAAAAGCTTGCAATCATGTAAGTTTCTGGAATTTGTCTCATAATGTACACACCAATTTTATTTGATTTGAAACTTATTAAAATAGCCAAGATAATGTACACACCAATTTTAGCATTTAAACCGAGGCTACACTTTATGTTCTTTTTGTGCATGTGCTATACTTTCTCAAGCATAAAATTTTAAGATATGCACTAAGGTGTTCATGATTGGCTAGTAAACAGTGGTGAGATGGTTATTTATGCCTTTCTCAATAAGATCAAGTCCAACAATAAAAAACATGTGATTTCAAAATTAAGATTGTGTGATCAAGAACTATAAACATCTTCTCACACAACATGCACTACAAAGCTCAAACTAGTAAAGTGCAATAAATAAGCTTATCCAAGCTAAAGAAGGTACATAGACATGTTATGTAAAAACAAATTGGCCAACCTTGATTTCAAATCCAAGAAAAATGATGCAAAACATGTTTTGCTTTCCTTTTCCCATTTTTTTTATTTTGAAAAGAAACAACAAAGACAAACTTAGAATGAAATGCATGAATGTTATACAATGCAAATCCTAAAAAAAAACAAAAACCAAAGCAACAAAAGTAGAATGGTCATAAAGAAAAAAGCAATAAAGCATAAGGACCATGTTAAAAAGACTTAATTAGATTGAGCCTTTTGCATCCAAAACTTTTTAGATGCAACTTTAGCATTGGAGTTATTATTCTGATTAGAATGATGAGCAACTCTAGGATTGGAATAAAGGTTTAAAGCCTTTACCAACTCATCAATAAATACCATAGGATCTTGTGCTTGAGACACAGGTACTTTTGGCTTATTTTCTCCCTTAGTAGTTAGCAACTTGCAATAGTTTGGACAAATGTGCCCAGACTTTCCACAAAAATGACAAACCTTTGTAGGTCTATCATGCAACTTGCCCTTAGGAGGATTAGGAGTCTTAGATTTAGATTCTTGAAGATCAACCCTAATTTTCCTAGGAGGTGTAATTTTTACAGATTTGACAACCTCACTCATGGGGGGTTTAAAAGAAGGAACAAAGTTTGTGGACTGAGTTTCAGGCTCAAAGATGCTTTTTACAAAACCTAAACCAGTTTTGTTTGAGGGAGACTTTTGAACACTTAGCATGTGCTCAAGTTTGGAGCTTGTAGACCTATTAGTTTGTTCTCTAGCAACGAATAGTTCAAGTTCCAAATTCTTAACTTTATCTAGCAAAAACATGTTCTCAGTCTTCACATTATTCAACAATTCATTAGCATCAAATAGTTTTACAAGCAGATTTTTTTTTTATCAAGTTCAAGAGATGCCTCTTTCTTTAAGCCTAAATCAACACTCATAGCATCCTTTGTAGCAACTTTGTAAAGTTTATTATAGGCTTCTTGCAAATCTGCATCCTCAGAGAGTTCCCCATCAGAAGGGTTCTCCTCAATAACAACACTTTCATCTACTACATCAGTAGCAGTGAAAGTAATGAAGTTTCCATCCTCATCACTACCAGAATCATTGTCAGAAACTTCATCACCATTAAGGGTTACAGCCATAGGCTTACCCTTAGCCCTCAAGAATGTTGGAAATTCAGATTTCACATAACCGTACCCTTGACAACCAAAACATTGTTGACCCATAGAATTATTAGAAGGTTGAACTATTTTCTCTTTGGATTTTTTAGTGTTATTCAACTTACTGGGATCATTCCTCCTAAAATTTCTAGGTTCAGCATTGTTTTTACCTCTTTTCCTTTTGTTATTGTTCCTAAGAAAGTTTCTAAAATTCTTGGCAAGATAGGCAATCTCTATAGCAGAGAGTTCATTATCCAATCCATTGACATCAATATCATTAATAGACTTAAGAGCCATTGATTTGGATTTGCTTGTCTTAGGTAGGTCTAACTCATAGGACTGAAGAGATCCTACAAGTTCATTAGCAGGGATGGAGTCCACATCCTTGCTTTTAGTGATGGTAGTTACTTTGGGTTTAAAATCCTTAGTCAAAGATCTAAGAATCTTCCTAACAATTTTAGGTTGGTCATAGATTTCACCCAAATTATAAATAGAATTAACAATATCATTAAGCTTAGCATAGAATTCATCAAAAATTTCATCATCAAACATCCTAATGCTTTCAAATCTAGTTGTTAACTACTGCAACTTATTGATTTCAATTGCCTTTATGCCTTTATGCCTTCATGCACAGTTTGGAGAATATTCCAAGCAGTATGAGCAACTTCAACATTTGAGATTCTCTTGAATTACTCCATAGAAACAGTATTAAAAATAGCATTCATGACTTTGCTATTAAAAGTGGCTGCTTCTTTATAAGAAGTTTGCAACTTACTAACTGGAGTAGTGGGCTTCTCCCATCTGTACTCAACAGAATTTCAGACTCTTTCATTAATGGATTTCAGGAATGCTTTCATCTTTACTTTCCAGTAAGCATACTTGTTCCCATTAAAGTAAGGTGGGATCACAAGAGAGTGACTGTGTTCCATGACAACAGGGGTCAAGAATCAACTCTTAGATCAAAGGATCTAAACACAAGAGCTAACCCACTCTGATACCACTTGTAAAGTTTTTAGACCCCTTAAACACAACCAGATTAACCTAGTTATTTAGCCAAGTGATTAACTTAGGTAAATTATGCAGATCTAGGTTAACACATAAATCATATCATTGAAACAGTGCGAAATAATAAATAACATAACGATATGATAGCCTAGGAAAACCAAACTAGTAAAAAACCTCGGGAGGATTTAACCTAGCTATCCTCAAGGTAAAGCAAATCCACTATGAAAAAATTGAAGTTTACACAATAGCGACTTAGACCACTAACATCTTATTGCTACCTCGAGTAGGAAACTTACTATCATGACCATGTGATAGCTCTAAGTCCACGGACAACTTCTTTCATAGATTCTCAGCAAGTACAACCACTCCTGCTTGTGTATCTTTAAGCTCTTAATGTAGCAACTGAATGATCATCAAGTTCTTGACATAATCTTGATTCTTGGTAACCCTAACTATATGTGAAGGTAAGCACCTTTAGATCTCACAAGAGATTCACATAGACCGCATAAACAACAACTATAATAACCTTTAAAACATGGTTAGGGTTTACCCTTTTATACCTAGGCAAAACATAAAACCCTACACGTCAAACCGGCTTGGGCTGAGTTGGAAAAATTCTACAGAAAAGCAATCTGCATGTGCTTCGATCAATCGAGTCTAATTTTTGATTAATCAAGCTAGGCAGATTTACACAGTAAATCCTACAGTGCACTCGATTCCAACTTTACACACAAACATATTTTAAGCAAGTCTAAAAACAAGACTAAACATTTTGATCATGGTTTTCTAACATTACAAAATGAAGTTCTAATACATTTAAACCTAAAGACTTAGAACCCAACATAGATAAATACTCTAAAAATCTTGATAAAGTCTGGATTATTTACAAATTTTTTGTTATCCAATTATCTCCTTTTATTCCCATGCCAGCAATCCTATTTTTGACACTAATTATTAAACAATCACAAAATTATTTAATTAATTTTAATTGTTTAACCAATCAGAATTAATTTAAATTAATCATGTGTGCTTGACTTTATCTAGACATAATGCATGCTGACCGTGCAAACTTGATCATGCGATATCTTTCGATCTAACGGTTCGATTTGGAAACCGAGCATGCTGTCGCGACCGTTAGAACCTCAAGATCATTTTTATGATATGCAATAAACAAATTCATGTAATGAAATCACAAATTTTGGGGATACGATTGGTCGCTCTAGTCATCTTCCTTGATTAAATAATAGGTGCAAAATCGAGTGTCTACAGAATGCCCTTCATTGACAGAGCTTGGAAAGTGAATGCCAATGTAAAACAAAGACACTGATTCTAGCGACCATGGTTTAATTGAGGATTCATTTTCAACTATTACTAGTCCTCGAACCTAAAACTTTGGAACATAGAACTAGTACTTTACCTTTTGAAAAGAAATGACAATTATGAACACTTGACCTCGTTGATAGCTGATGAACTTTGAAATGAATCTTGATAACTGGGTGACAGAGAGGCTTTTCTATCTCAGTCTTGAATGTGGTGTGTTGACCAAGTGGCTTGTCAACCTTAATGTTGAAGAAAGGTAACCAAGGGGCTTTTCAACCTCGAAACCGGAGTTGTGGTGACCAAAAGGCTTTTCAACCTTGATCTAAGCTGTGGCGACGAAGGGGCTTGTCATCCTCGATCTAAACTGTGGTGAATAAGGGGCTTGTCAACCTCGATCTTGAAGAAAGGTAACCAAGGGGCTTTTCAACCTCGAAATCGGAGTTGTGGAGACCAAGGGGCTTGTCAACCTCGATTTTGAAAGTTGCAATGTTGATCAAAGGGCGTTTCTATTTCAATCTTGATTGTTGAAATGTTGACTAAAGGGCTTTTCTACTTCGATCCAGAATGCTGGAACATCGATCAAAGGGCTTTTTAACTTCAATCTAGACTATTGGAACATCGATCAAAGGGCTTTTCAACTTTAATGTGGACTGCTAAAACATCGATCAAAGGGCTTTTCAACTTTAATCTGGACTGCTGGAACATCGATCAAAGGGCTTTTCAACTTTAATCTGAATGCTAAAATGGCGATCAAAGGGCTTTTCTAGTTCAATCTTGATCTTGATTGTTGAGATGTTGATCAAATGGCTTTTCTACTTTGATCTGGCTTGCTAGAATGTTGATCAAAGGGTTTTTCTACTTCGATTCGGCTTGTCGCCTGTAAAAACTCAAAATTTGAGATTAGACTTTAAATGATGAGTGCTTTGTTGTCACACTGTTTTCGAGATGTGTGATCTTCATTTGATCCTTCTTGATTTGAATTTTTGTCATTTTCTTAGCAAGAAACTTTGATGGATTTTTGTAGTTCTTTGAAAAAGATTTGATCTTTGAAATTTGAAACTTGGAATTTTGAAAGATTGAAACTTGAAATTTTGAAAATTTGGAACTTGGAATTTTGCGATTTGAAAATTAAAATCTGAAATTTAGAACTTGAAACTTGAGACTTTGAAAAATTTGAACTTGAAATTTTGGAATTTGAAATTTTGAAAGATTTGATACTTGAAATTTTGAAAGTTTGAAACTTGAACTTTGGAAGATTGAAATTTGGAATATGGGATTAAAAAGAAATTTTAATTGAAAATTCGAGATTTGGAGTTTTGAAAATTTGGCATTTGAAAGTGAATTTTTTATCCCTAATCTGCTCCAAGAATTTTATTTTCTATCTTTTTTTGTCTTGAAATCAATATGACCCTGCTCTTTTCATGATGATGATTTTTTTAGAGGGAAAAGAAAATAAAAGAAGAAAAGAAAAAGACAGAGAAGATTTTTTTATTAGGGTTGACTAAGTCAACTTAGTTTGATTGAGTTTACTTAGGAACTTTTAGGTTTTGGATTTAAGATTTAGGTTTTGGATTTTGTGGAATGGCATGGTTTAATGGAATGGTTGAAATGTTAATTTTTTTTAATAGGCCAATGGTGGGTTTGGGGGAGATTGTGACTGGGCCAATGCATGGTTGCCTACGCACCTCCTTGGTAGAAGGATTAGGTCATCACGTAGTTAATTGATTTTTTTATTTGCCTTAATTTTTGCCTAAGCTACCCTTTCGGGTTTTCAACCTACCCCTTTTTTGTTTGTTTGTTTTTTTGTTGTTGTTTTTTTTTTCTTGCCAGGCCTAGGAAGGGGAATAACATAATTTACAACCACTTTAGACGTGGTGTTTTCAGACTACCACCTTAGACGTGGTATTTCTTCAATTGGTCCATATTGGTTGGTTCTGTAAAAGGGTTTGCATCTAAGTCCATTAGCCTTACTGCTCCCCCAGAGTATATCTGCTTGATAATGTATGGACTTGCCCAATTTTGCTTGAACTTCCCATTTGCTTCTTGAACCGTGGCTCGGATCTCTCTAAACATTAAATCCCCTAAAATCAAATCTCTAGTTCTTACTTGTTTTTCAAAAGCTTTCCTAAGCCTTCTTTGATATCCCTGAATGTGATATGATGCCTTCAGTATTTTTTCATCTAACGTGCATAATTGGTCATATCTACTTTGTAACTGATTTGCTTTAGGTATTTCACTTTGTAGTGTTGCCCTTAATGAACGGACACCATTTTCAATAGGAAGGATTGCTTCCATCCCATACACTAATGAATAAGGAGTGGAACTTGTGGAACATCAAATAGATGTTCTATACCCCTAGAGTGCATAGGGTAAGTATAGGTGCCAGTCCTTGTAATTTTTTGTGCTCTTCTTTAAGATTCATCCTATATTTTTGTTTGTAGCCTCAACCGCTCCATTAGTTTAAGGACGATAAGGTGTAGACTAGTGGTGTTGAATGTTAAATTGTCGTACCAGCTTTTCTGTTTCTCCCTTGAAATGTAGCCCATTGTTAGAGATAATTTCATATGGTACCCCATATCTGAAAGTGATATTGGTCTAGATGAATTGGGCACCTTTCTTTGAATTCAAAACCTTGTATGAGATAGCTTCTACCCATTTAGTGAAGTAATCAATAGTAACAGGTATAAATTCATGGCCATTGGATGCAGTTGGATGAATCTTTCCAATAATATCTACCCCCTATGCAGAGTACGGCCAGGGTGATGTCATAGTATGTTATGGCAAGGGTGGCATATGCTTCAGATCTTCATGGACTTGGCATTGATGACATTTTCGAACATGAGCTGCATAGTCAGCTTTTATAATGGTCTAGTAATAGCCTTGTCTCATTATCTTCTTGGACAGCATGTGTGCATTCATATGTGGCCCATAGCTAGATTCATGAACCTCTTCAATTATTTGTTGTGCTTCCTTGGTAGTTACACAAAAGAGATGAATTCCATCATATGATCTTCTGTAAAGTCTTTCACCGTAGATAATGTAATTAGTGGATAGCCTTATGATGGTCAATTGGTCATTCTTGTCTGCAGATGATGGGTATGTCCCATCCTTGAGGTATTGTAAGATGTCTAAATACCATTCACCTTCCCTATTCTTTCCCTTATCTTCTTCTATTGTCATGCAATAAGCTAGTTTCTCTTTTTGTTTCACCACTGTCGGTCTTATTTCGTCATATTTAGGTCCATCCATCATGGATGCCATCATTGCTAAAGCATTTGCAATTTGATTCTGCATCCTTGGCACATATTGGTATTGGACCTTGTTAAATTTTGAGGCTTACTTCTGAAGACATTTGTGATAAGGCATCAACATTTCTTCCTTGATCTTTCACCGTAGATAATGTAATTAGTGGATAGCCTTATGATGGTCAATTGGTCATTCTTGTCTGCAGATGATGGGTATGTCCCATCCTTGAGGTATTGTAAGATGTCTAAATACCATTCACCTTCCCTATTCTTTCCCTTATCTTCTTCTATTGTCATGCAATAAGCTAGTTTCTCTTTTTGTTTCACCACTATCGGTCTTATTTCGTCATATTTAGGTCCATCCATCATGGATGCCATCATTGCTAAAGCATTTGCAATTTGATTCTGCATCCTTGGCACATATTGGTATTGGACCTTGTTAAATTTTGAGGCTTACTTCTGAAGACATTTGTGATAAGGCATCAACATTTCTTCCTTGATCTTCCATTTATTCTAAATCTAAGAGATTTGATAGACCAATAATGTATTGACCCCTTGTGATGAATTAATTGATTAATTAGCCAAGTTTATTAATTAATCAAATTAACATGCAAACTCGTGGTAATATAACAAATCATCAATTAATTAAGGTATGTAGTGGAAAAATAAATTGACATGGTGATTTGTTTACGAATGGGGAAACCTATACGACAAAAACTCCACCGGGTGATTTCAAGGTCACCACTCCTGAGAATTCACTATTATCACAACAAGTGGTTACAAGTAAAGAAATCCCAGTACCTTATAACAACCTACAATTGAACCCTTATCCCAATACCCAATTGGACTTGTTCTGTAGTGACAATCTTTCCTTTCCATGCACGGCTTCCAGTACGTGGCTAACTAATTGCACGGATTCTAGTACACGACTTCAATCACCAGCTAGAGAAGGTTGTTGGCTGTAAAGTTCTTCAGTTCATCACACGATGAAGTTCAAGAAGCTCCTTGGTCACAAAACCCTACAGCACACAAACACAGCAGCTTCTTCACAAGAAAGATGAACTAGGGCAAACTTTGGTCACAATTTGCATGAAAAACTTTGCTCAACACTTGTGCAACTTGTGTCACCTTTGATGACCCTTAAAATAATCTTTTTATATATCTAGGGTTGTGAGAAAAGAAAGCCTAAACATACAATCATGGATTGGATGAAAAACAGACCAGAAATTCCGAGTTTCAAAAACCTCGACAGATACTCTATCTATCGAGCTGCTGTCGAGCCACGGGCTAGAATAACTCTTTAAGGGTTGATAGATGCTAGCTGTCTAGCTTTAATGGACAACGCTTTTCACACTTGAATCTTGGACAGACTTGCATGGCTTTAATACTTGGACTTGAACTCTTGTTCCTTGAAGTATTAAACACATCCTAGATTTACCCAATTACAAGTAAAGTGTGTTTTGTCAAAGAATTAGCCAATTTCCTAACATTGAATCACATATTTCCTAACAAGATTATTAAAGCCGAATCTCTATATACTTTTAACTCTTTCACCCCAAGCCCTAGTGCTGTTCGTAAGCCCATGATATAGGCTTCGTACTCAGTGGCATTTTTGGTGGCCAGAAAGTTAAGTCTACCAAAAAATTGGGTGTGTGTCCCTTTTGGAGAGATTAAGAGAACTCCAATGCCACTTTTGATCAATTGCTCCATTAAAATATATCTTCCATGATTCTATCTTAATCCCCATGATATCCTTATCCGAAAATTGTCCTTGGATCTCTTCAGCATCTTCTGGTGAACAATGGGCTAAGTGATCAATAATTGCTTTCCCCTTTACAGATTTCTAGGTCACATACTTAATATTAAATTCTGACAAAAGCAAGACCCATTTAGCTGTCTTCCCATCTTACACAAGTTTTTCCAATACGTACTTCATAGGATCTATTATTTCAATCAACAAAACCTTATAAGCAAGCATATAATTTCTGAGTTTGCGGGTTTCCTATACAAGTTCTATGCATGTCTTCTCTAAAGGTGAATAGCATCATCTTCTTGTTGATGTAGTATATTGCATTCTTTTTTCTAGTTTCCTCTAGGTATTGAGCAAGTAGAGCCCTCATTGCTATATCTGTAGTGGTGAGATAATTCTTGATCTTCTCAAAGGCTTCTTGGCATTGTTCATTCCACACTAGAGGAACTTCTTTCTTGAGTAATTGAAAAATTGGTTCAAATGTCATGGTGAGCTGAGCTATGAAACTGCTGATGTACCCGTATCCTCCCCAAAAATCCTTGGATCTCCTTCTCAGTTTTTGAAGGCTTCATACCTACAATTGAATTGATTTTGTTAGGATCAACTTTTATTTTCCTCTGGCTTTCCATGAATCCCAGTGGCTTGCCGAATGTGACTTTAAATGTGCACTTCTTTGGATTCAACCACAACTTGTAGAACCGAATTCTTTCAAAGAACTTTCTCAAAGTCGGTATATGCCCTTCACGGTCCTTAGACTTCACTATCATATCATCAACATAAACTTCTACTTCTTTGTGGATAAAATCATGCAACAAAGTGGTGGCTGCACGTTGGTAAGTAGCACCAGCATTTTTAAAGCCAAATGACATGACCTTGTAGCAATATGTCCCCTATGGTGGAATGAAGGAGGTTTTCTCCATATCTTCTAGAGCCATCTTAATTTGGTTGTACCCTAAAAAACCATCCATGAATGATACCAAGGCGTGACCTATTGTGTTGTCAACCAGGATGTGAATGTGAGGCAAAGGAAAGTCATCTTTTGGACTGGCCTTATCCAGATCTCGAAAGTCTATGCATATTCTCACCTTCCCATTTTTCATTGGTACCAAAACCACATTAGCTAACCACTTTGGATAGTTGATCACTTTTAGGAATTCTGCATTATACAATTTCTCGACTTCTTCCTTAATCTTGAGAGTCCATTCTGGCTTGATTTTTCTCAACTTTTGTTTGACTGTCTTCATGGTTGGATTTGTTGGAATGCAATGCTGTACTATATTTCTATCAATCCTAGACATGTCTTTGTACAACCAAGCAAAGACCTCTTTAAATTTTGTCAGTAGTGCCATTAATGCATCTTGCTCTGAAGTAGTTAAGGTAATGCCCACATGTATTATTTTAGGTTCATCATCAGTTTCTAGGTTAATGGGTTGGGTTTCTTTTTTAATGGGTTGTAGGTGTCCTTGTTTTAATTCCTTATTATTAAGATTTCCTTTACCAATTTTAGAAATAAAAACGTTTAAAGCCAATAAATAAGTAGAATAAAAAATCACATTATAAGGAGAAAAGTTATTAACAGACTCAACAGACTTAATAGACTTAACTAAATTAGACAATTGGAATACTATCACAAATAAACTTAATTGGAATAGAAATACTAGCAGAAATAGACTCCAAAGGGACAGAAACAATGTTCTTGGTAGTGGTGACTAGCTTGACTGTCTTGATCTTCTTGGTAAGAGTGACTGACTTGACGGTCTTGATCTTCTTCACAGAGTCCTCTATGGGGTGGGCGGCTCCCTCCCATGCCCAGTTCTTTAACTTACAAGTGGCTTCAATGATGGTAGGTGGATCCCAGTAAGTTCCTTTTTTCCTCAGCATCACCACTGTGGGATCTTCATCCAAGTGCTCTATGCTGTCCATCCACTAATCAAACAAATTATGCTTCCATTTGTTTAAGTGAGTGTGTTGAGGAAGATGCTTTGACTCACCCCCTTCAATCCTTTCATTGTTACATTTAGCATTCTTAAGTGTTAGGATTCTGAGAGTGTAGACCATCAGTTTTTGGTCTAAAGCAGCTAATCTAGCATCTATATCATCCTCTTCTTCAATATGAAGGGTGGGTGAGCCAGGTTTTGAATCGTAATATGACCCCAACTCTATAATCTCTCTACCATGCTTGTCATATCGAGAACTAGATCTTGAACTATCATTAGTAATAAAGCTCCAATTTGAGGGACGCCCATAAAAGTAATCATCATTGGGTTTTCCAAACTCCTCTCTTAGATTTATCAGCCTGTATTGGTCACTATCAGTGTCACTCCACCTATTAGCTTCAGCTTCATCTTCAATATCTTCATCATATTAGTCCACATCATCATCATATTCTTTATAGTAAAGATCTACCTCTTCATCTTCTCTATCATTAGGGGGTTTACTATAGTCATTGCCACTATATTGGTTATCATAATCTTTGCTGCTGTTGCTCTCACTGTTACTGTTATTGTCATCATCATCATGTTAATTGTCACTGCTGTTGCTGTCACTACTACTATTACTCTCAGCATCACTTCCTTCATCATTATCACTAGGGGCTACTCCCTTTTCCTCATTTTCATCATTGGATCTTAGTTCATATGGGCTCTTCAATGCATGCTGGCAAGCCTCCCAGTACTCTTCTTCTTCTATATTACAAATAGCATCTCTAAGGGGTGTATTCATGGCATCAGGGTCCATATAATCAGCCCAGTTAGTAGGAACCCAAGTTGTATCTTCCTTCTTTAATTATAGAACCTTGTTGTTGCAATCAAGTAGTAATTCAGACCCAAGCACTACTATCCTTATCACTGGATCAAATCTCGGTTCAGGGAATCCTTAATAGTGTTGACTTTCCCTAGCTTTGTCAAAGTTCCTGTTCAATGTAAAAGTATAGGGCCTTAAGGGTTTTGGGGGACAAGGAAGTCTCTTTGCTTTAGCTCTGGCTCAGGCCATCTTTTTCAATTCCATCTCTAATAAATCATCATTAGTAGGATTATAGTCTAGCCTAAAAGGTGGAGTGGCAGTGGGAATCATCAGGTCTTGAATAGTATGCTTTTTCACGGTTCTCCCCAAGTTCATACATGGAAGGTAATTCATTTTCCTTATCATTGCTACCACATTGTTGTTGTTGTAGAGAGCAAAGTCCATTAGGATTTTCTCCACTTCTTCTTCACTTCTTTTAAAACTAGGCCTTTTAATATCAAAGCCATCCAAGGTTAATGGCTCTTTCTTGGAATCGACACCAAAAATAGGCTTAGGCACTGTCAAAGTATCACCATATATGGTCACAATAGCTCTTTCATGTGGAAGTCGAACCTTTTGGTATAGAGAGGAAGGTACGACCTCTATGTCGTGGATACATGGTCGCCCAAGGAGCATATTAAAACATGAGGCTATGTTAGGGACTTGAAATTTGACCTTCTTGACCATCGGTCATATAGTGAGCTCTAATGTTATGGTTCCCAATACCTCTCTTCTACTATTGTCTTATGCCCTCACATGCTGATCAGTAGGCACAAAGTCTACAATGCTCAAACGCAAGTAACTTGCAGTCTTTAAAAGACATATATTTAAAGCACTTCCATCATTTATCAAAACCATTGGTATCCTCTTCCCCTTGGCATCTACAGTGATGTACAATGGGTCATTGTGGCGCTTCCCCTTCTTGGTCAGATCCTTGTCTAAATAGGAAATAATGAGTTCGCTATTTGTAAACCTAATTATAGCATTTGAATCTTGGGAAGTTGTGGTTGTAGGGACTTGGATTTGGTTGAGAAGGTCTACTAGGTTTTGGAGGTGTTTGTTTGAGGCCATGAGTAAACCCCATAAGGATATGTTAGTTTGTGTCTTTTGTAGTTGCTTGAGTACCTCATCTTCTTCAGCGAGTGTTTGTTGGGTAGATTTGTTCAAGGGTTCTACCAGGTTGTTTGTCTCCAAATGTGGGGGTTTGAAGTGTCTCCCCCCCTTATAATGTGGGCAATTTTCGTTGGGTCGTTAGGATTGGTATCTTGGGGTTTGAAGTGTCTCCCCCCATTTGTAGGTGTTTGGTCATTTGATTGGGGTTGAAGTGTCTCCCTCCATTTGTAGGTGTTGAGTAGTTCTTGGTTTCTAGTACCTCCTCTCTCCATATGTCATATCTTGTGTTGGTGGTGGGTGTCCTATCCATTAGTTCTTCCTATGTCATCATAAAGCATTCGAGTAGGTCAAAGATTAGGTTAGATGGGTCTTCTTTACTTTCTTCTTTGGTTATCAGGAAATTAATCCTTGGTCCTTTCCCAAAATTGTGATTAGGTAAGGGATTATTAGTGATTTTAGGCCTTGTAGGTGGTACAATCACCTAGTTGTCTATTAAGTCTTGAATTGCATGATGAAGGCTAGAAAAATTGTCAGTGTTATGGCTAGGGCCTTGGAGGTAGGCGCATCTCTTATTCACATCAAACCTTGAAGGTAATGGGTTTGGAATGGGTCTTGGGTCTAAGGGTTTTAGTAACCTTTCTGCTTTCAACTTCTCAAACACTTGACTCATAGGCATATACAACTCGTGAAACTCCTTCCTAGGTCTATGCCCCTGTGATACTTGTACGGGTGCAATCAGTTGATAAGGATCATTTTTATGGATATTAGAAATTTTTGCAGCCTTAGAATTAGATCCTAGATTCTTTTTAAACCTCGATGCTTTATCATTCTTTATGGTGCCATTATTTATTGCATCCTCAATTTAGGTTCTAGCAGCAATCAAAGCTTTAGAATTAGGAAAGTATTGGGAAAGCAAGTACTTATGGTATATAGGTAATAAATTCTTTACAACCATAGCTAACTATTCTTCTTCACTTGGCCTATTTATTATCTGTGCTGCCTTGGCTCTCTACTTGGTAATGAAGGTAGAGAAGGATTCTTTCGACTTTTGCTTAGTGGTCTTAAGATCTCTCCTTGTTATGTCCACTTCTATATTATACTTGTATTGCTTGTGAAACTTTCGGCAGATGTCCTCCCAACTTCTTGCTCTAGCATCATCTAGGTTGAGAAACCACCTAAGAGCGGCCCTGGTTCGAATGTTTTGGAACATTTGAGCAAGTACTTCTTCAGTCGCACCTAGGGGCTGCATAGCCCTCATATACATCTTCAGATGGGACCTTGGGCAATCTGTCCCATCAAACTTGTCCAAGGTTGGCATCTTGAAATTGGGAGGCAATCTCACTTTAGGGAAAAGTGAGAGAGACTCGTAGTCCATAAGGTCTTCCATCTTACGAGCTCTTCTAATCATCTCTTCCATTTTGTTCATTCTTTTGTGATCTTATTCTCATTTTCTATGGTTGGTGGATCATGGTCAGTTTTGTTCTCCTCTTGGTTATTCTTAAAACTTTGAACCTGTTGCACCAGACAGTTCATGTCCACCCTCAGCTAGATTTGACTAGCTAAGATGGTGTTGAGTAGCTCTTAAGTGCTCATGGGTTCCTCGGTGTTTGGATGTTCTCCCTCTTCGGCCACTGTGTTTGGGGCTTCAAGCTTCTTGTGGCTTGAATTGTCTTTTAGGTTGAAGATGGGATTGTGATGTTGCAATAGCGCTTACGGGCTTCAGTATTGTAATGGGAGTAATGGGCTTGGAACTGGAGCTACTGGCTTGGGTGTCGGCCTTTGGTTCTCTTTGCAGCCTTCCTTAAGATCTTGACCAAATTCTCCCCTAATGATAGGCTTGGTTGGGTTAATCAAAGCAAACTCCCCATTTATATCAATCAAGCAACCACACATAATATGTAATGCAATTTTACCAAGGACCGGCCTAAGGGTAGGTTCTAAGTCATTACATTGTAGGGTGGGTTTGTTGTTTCATTGTTTCCTATAGCTAGGATGTTACACCTCCCAACTTGTAATGTAATGAACATTGCGTTGGTCCAAATAGCATGGTATGTCCTTTACAGTCAATAGGAAATGATCTAGTGACTTTAGGCTATGAGTTGGTAAGTTCACCATTGGGTACCCAAATCTAATGAAGACCGGTGATCCATGGTTACTATCACCACATATTGTTGAAAGGGGTACATACATATTTGTTTGTTTGGCACACACTATGACAATTATGGAAAGCTTTTAACAAACAATACATACAACAAAATATTATACAACATCCCAAAAAATATAGGGCAAATATAAATAAATGAACGAACAATAATATCATGCAAGACCATGCAAAACAAGGGTACACATTTAGTTACTTAAGTCTAACACAAAACTTAGCCCTTGACATCCCCAGCAGAGCCTCTACTGTGAGAGACTGGAGAAATAAGGTGCTCTCAAAAAAGAGATTCGGGTGCTTTTTCATGACACCTCTCTTTTTGGGTAAGTGGTGTGGAGTCACCACTTATTTTTTATACAAAATATAAGAGAAAATTAAATACAACTATACATGACTGAATTGTTCCATTCTAATTGATTGAGTAAAAGTAAATACAAGTTTGATAAATTGAAGATTACATGGCTTTGGGTCTTAGCTACAAACTACCAAAAATACATAGCTTTGGGTCCTAGTTACAAACTACCCAAAATACATGCCTTTTTGTCCTAGTTACAAACTACCCAAAATAAAAATGAAGATAAAGCCTAGGTCTACCTATCCAAAGACACTAAATTCGAAGGTTAAGTTACAGAATGGGAAGGTGTTAGACACCCATTCCACCCAGACAGAGTCTAGTCTTCTAGAGTCTTGTGTCCTATGTACCCCTTTTATGCATGATATGAATGACATGTTGTAAATATGAACAAAACTAAATCACATAAATTTATTTATGAATGCAACCTCTTCTTTGTTAAAAATTCAGATCTATGTTGTGATGTGTATAAAAAATAGAATTGGGTTTAGAAAAATCAGATTTGTTTTCGTATATGTAAGAAAAATAGTTTTTGGAGAGAAAAATTTAGATCTGTGTTTATTAAATTAAATAAAGTCATTTGTTTTTTTAAAAAGGATCAAATCTATTTTTAAGAACTAAAAATGGTTTATGTGCAAAAAAAATCAGATTTGTTTTGTGATAATAATAAAAAATCAAATTTGAATATTGAAAAAAATCAGATCTGTTTTTATATCTAAAAAAAAGATTTTTTCTTTTGAGAAGAGGAATTTATTCATGAAATAAATCTATGCTACATGCACTAAACATACAAACAAAAATATTCATGATCATTTTTTATCTAAGGAAGATACAAACCCGTTTCTTATTGAGAAAATTCAGATTTGCATTTAATGAAGATGCAAATCAGTTTTTGATTTGGGAAAAATTCAGATTTGCATCTAATAAAGATCCAAATCAGTTTTTGATTTGAGAAAAATCTAGATTTGCATCTGATGAAGATGCAAATCTATTTTTGATGAAGAAAAAAATTCAGATTTACATCTAACGAAGATGCAAAGCAGATTTTGATTACGAAAAATTCAGAGCTACATCTAATGAAGATGCAAATCCATTTTTTGTTTTAGGAAAAAGATGTGATAACATGCAGATTTTTGAAACTAAGAAAGAGATCATAACAATAATAAAAAGAATCAAGAACATGCTTCAACAAAATAAATTAACAATTCATGATATGAATATCTGAAACAACTAAACTGAAAGAAATATATAAACATGCATCATCACAAGAAGAGTAACATAAGAAAAAAGGGTTAATAAGAAACATCCTCTTGCATGGAGCACTCTTCTTCTTGAAGGGATATTTTAGGGTTGAAAGAAATTTATGCAATTATCTTTGAAACCTAAAAGCCTAGTTTTTAAGAGAGAATATTAGAATGGGGAGTCAGAAATATGAGAATTTTGAGAGTGTAAAAAAGTTTCTCTCTCCCCCAGAAAAAATGTGCGCTGAATTTTGAGATCTAGTCCCTATTTATAGAGGCTGGGATGCTTAAAAAAATAAGCAAAGATGATTAGAATGCAAATCGGGATGCATCTTTTTCAAAAAAAGTCAAAAAGGATGTGTTCTATCGTCAACTGAAGAGCATCGGGCCAAAGCCCTTATAGGTGCCATTTGGCACATTGAAACTGCTGATTGGCACTCCAAAAGTGCCGCATGGCACTTTTGGATGCCAATCACGCTTTCGAGTTTGGGTGCGTTTTGGACTTCTTTTTAAGGTTTTCTTGAGCCGGGCCTTGCACTTAGATGTGTTTTCAATCCGTATTCTAAGATTTTTATCTCTTTTCTGGATAATTTAGGTTTTTTCAGCAACAATTATCTTGTAGATCAATACTCTAAAAATCTTGATAATGTCTGATTATCTACAATTTTATTGTTATCCAGTTATCTCATTTTATTCCTATGCAAGCAATCTTAATTTTGACACTAATTATCAACCAATCACAAAATTATTTAATTAATTTTAATTATTTAACCAATCAGAATTAATTAGAATTAATCATGCGTAGTTGACTACCTAGACACAATCAATGCTGACTCTGCAAACTTGATCATGCGATATCTTTCAAGATCATTTTTATGATATGCAATGAACAAATGCATGTAATGCAACCATGAATTTTGGGGATACAATTGGTTACTTTAGTCATTATTCCTGATTAAATCATGGGTGCAAAATCAAGTGTCTATAGGCGTGAAGGATGGAAGATCTCATGGATTATCAGTCGCTCTCTCTTTTATCAGACGGAAGATTACCTCCAAAGTTCAAGATGCCAGTTTTGGACAAGTTCGATGGCACTGGCTACTCCAAATTCCACATAAAGATGTACTTGAGGGCTATGTAGCCTTTGGAAACTACTAAGGAAATGCTGGCACAAATGTTCCAAAACACCTTGATTGGAGCCGTTTTCAGGTAGTTCCTCAACATGGAGGATAATGGAGCTTGAAACTGGGAAGACATTTGTAGAGAGTTCCATAACCAGTATATGTACAATATAGAGGTGGAAGTGATAAGGAGAGACTTGGAGACCACCAAGCAAGAGATAAAGGAGCCCTTTTCTGCCTTCATTACCAAATGGAGGTCCAAAGTTTCTCTGATGATGAAGAGGCCAAATGAAGAAGAGCAATTAGACATGGTTGTAAAAAGCTTGTTACCTGTATACCATAAATATTTGTTTGCTTAGTACTTTCCAAATTTTAAAGCTTTAATAGCTGCTGGTACTTAGATTGAGGATGCACCTAAATTTAAAAGGAATTTTGGGCATTCTATCTCTAAAATTGCATAAGTATTTAACATATATAAAATTGATTCATACAAGTAGCTATTGATTACTTCATTAAATGGATGGAAGCCGCCTTGTATAGGGTATTGAACTGAAAGAAAGTTGCTTAGTTTATCCACACCAAGATCATTTGTTGATATGGGATACTGCATGAAATTATCTTTGATAACGGGATTCATTTCAAAGGAGAAATAGAGAAGTTACTTCGAGAATCCAATATTCAGCACCACAAATCCTCACTGTACCATCCTCAAACAAATGGAGTAGCAGAGGCTGCAAACAAAAACATAGGGTGGATTTTGAAGAAGAGCACAAAGAACTACAAGGATTGGAATTTACGATTACCCTATGCACTTTGGGGGTACAGGGCATCAATTTGGTGATCCATAGGAGCCATTCCGTATTCATTAGTGTATGGGATAAAGGCAATCCTTTCCCATTGAAATGGGTGATCTTTCATTGAGATCAGTATTGGAGAGTAAAATCCCCGAAGTAGATTGGTTGTAGAGTAGGTATGACCAGTTATGCATGATGGATGAAAAGAGGCTTAAGGCCTTGTATCACATTCAAGGTTACCAAAGGAGACATAGAAAAGCCTTTGACAAGAAAGTGAAAGTTAGAGATTTGATAATAGTAGACCAGTGTTGAAGGAGAATCGAGCCCCAGCTCAACAAAATGATTGGGAAATTTTTAAGCAGAATTAGGCAGGTTCATATATCATCAAGTAGACATACTTTGGGGGAGCAGTAAGGTTGATGGACTTAGATGCAAACCATTTCATTGAGACAACTAATATGGATCAATTGAAGAAAACCACGTATGAGATGGTAGTATGAAGAATGGCCACGTCTAAAGTGGTTGTAAATTAGGTCATTTTCTTTCCTAGGTTTGGTGGTAAAAAAAAAAAAAAAATTGACCTACTATGTTGAAAACCCAAAAGGATGGTGTAGGCAAAAATTAAGGCTAAAATAATTTTAGATTGAAAACTCGAAAGGGCGATTTATGCAAGAGAAGAGAGAAAAAAAAGAGAGTGTGAGAGCCTGCTAGGTTGAAAACCCGAAAGGGCGGCCTAGGGAAAAATTAAGGCAAATAAAATGAACTACATGATGCCCTGATCCTTTCACCAAAGAGGTACGTAGGCAACCATATATTGGTCCGGTCACAACTTACCTAAACCAACCATTCACCCATCAAGCATTTAAGAAAAAATTTGCCAAGATTCAACCATTCCATTAACACAAACCATGCCATTACATAAACCTTAAAAACAAACATAAGCCCTAAACAAAGCAAACCCTAAACAGAACCCTAAAGCTGAAAGTCCTAAATAATTTCTAAAGCTAAAAATTTCAAACTGATTTATTAAATAAACATGTTCAAAGCCAAAAAAAGAAAAAGAAAAAAGAATGAGGACTTCTGCTTTTTCTTCTTTGATTGCTTGTTAGTTCCATCTGTAGCAATTCACTTGTTGTCTCTATCCCTCCTTTTGAACCTATCGTTGTTATCCTCTTGCTCGCTTTTACTATCATCAAGAAACTGTTTTCTTATAAAAGCCATGTCAGTTTCTTTATCCCTAATCTTGCCCACTAGTCAGTTAGAGTATTCTACAGTCATTTTGCGAAATTAAACCTTAATAAAAGATTGATCTACTCGATTAGCCATGTCCAAGCCCATCAGCACATTCCTTATAAAAGTAGGAAATGTGTCCACAGGAACAAAATGCTTTCTTCCTTTATCGCCAGGCATCCCTTGCTTATACTGGAAATGTCTTAAGAGTTTATCAGCCTTATAGAAAGTCGACCTCCTTAAGCCAACCAAAAAGATATGATTTGATCCTGGAGACTGTAACAAAGGGAAAGGGCACTTCCCCCAATAACAATCCCAGCAAATTGACATATTGGATTTCTTGTCCAAAAATTTCACCTAATCACTTTCAGGTTGACACTTGGTTTTGAGGACAGCCTTACTAGGGATATTACTAGGACCACAATTGGCAACAGTGGGTGTAGCTATCATGTCCAGACTTTCCATCAACCATATCTGTAAAGTCAAGGTACTTTTGAGGAATTGTTGTGATTCTCCACCATGAAATACAAAGTCCAACCCTAAAAGAGTTTCTGCTAAGATCAAAGAAGCAGGATTTTCACCATCCCTAACTTGACTAATAATTCTTATGGCTCGAGCATCTACAAAGCCAGGTCTTCTAGAACAAAGTAAGAATTCTCCCAAAAAGTAAAGAGCTAAACCAAAATTTTTCTACATGTTGTCAAACACACCATGAGTACGTTTATCAATAAGCGTTGTAACAACTGCATGAAGATTTGCCATGTGGCCTTCAATTAAGCTACTGGTAACTAAAGTAGAAAGGCCTATGGTGTCAGATAAAATCTCCCTATGCATGGGATCACAGGAAACTGCTACATACTTTTTTGCCAAACTCATAACCTAGAATAGTAGAAAAATCTTCAATTGTAGGACAAAGTTCAACAATGTTAAACCGGAATACATGGTCTTTAATATCACATAACTTCACGGTGGCATGGAGAAAATCCCACTTGATCTTGACATTCCTTGGAGCTTGGATCCCCTCTAGCTTGAAGGTAGTGAAATTGTTCTTGGTAACAAAATCAAAGCTATGAACCCCTTTATTAATATCATGTGTGATTGAATGAGGAAGATTTTGATTGTTGGCCATGAATGGTTCTTGTATATGATTGATGTTTCTTGATAACTCTGATGCAGATATGTTTGTAGGTTTAATGCTAAAATAGGTTCTCTTAATCTCTAACCATGTTTAAATAAGTTTAGAGAGTTTGAAGTGTAGTAGGAAAGTGTTTCATAGTCCAAAATGGATAAAATATTTTTCAAAAAAAAAAAAAAAATGAAGAAAACACGTCAAAAAAATGTGAAAAGTCATGGCAAAATTAGGTGTGCCAATCGGCACTCCCTAAGTGTCGATTGGTACTCCAACAGTGCTGAATGGTACTCAACCTTATCATAGTTGTATTGAGTTATTTTGTGTTTTTGGGAACTTTGTTGGTTCATTTTGGCTCCATTTTTCACTCCAAAAAGTGGTTGTGCAATAAAACTTCTCAAAAATTCACATTCATTGTCAAACTGGGGCATTCTGTCATGCCTCCTTCATTTTACAAAAAAAAAAAAAAAAAAAAAAGTCATCATCATCATTTGTTTCAAAAGAAAAAAGAGGAAATTAAGTACTCAAAAAATTTTCAAAACCATGCATTCATTTTCTAAACTAGGGGTATTCGGCTATGCCTTATTCCCCTTTCTAAAACAAACCAAATCATTCATCTTTTTTCCAGAAGAAAATTTTTTTTCCCTAAAAAATTATCATGCAAAGATTTCCAAACTAGGGGCATTCGACCATGCCTCATTTAGGTGAGCACAATTATATCAACAGTGGTCAGATAAGTTCAAATTGTACACTACAAAGCTTCATCATGTAAATTCTAAACTTGTTTCATCTCTAGCAAAGCTAAAGTCATCTAAGATAAGGTGCGAAAGGTGGAAATTAATACAAATTTTTTGACAAAGGAATATTTTGTCTCTTGTAGGAAAATTAAAACACAAGTCAAGCCTCATTCAAACTTCGAGTTTGCCTATAAGAAGATCTTTAAGATCCACCCCTAGAGGAACCACCCTCTGTGTCTCCTTCTCGCTCTTGACTTGCATAAAACCAAGATTCCGGTTGCCTATTATGAAAGTCAAGGTTTCTAATTCTTTCTTCCAAATATCTTGTGTTGGCCTCAGCGTTCGCCATTCGATTACTTTGCAAATTCATCAAAGATAGGCGTTAAGATTCATGAATATCGAACAAAAGACAGTATGGTGTCATCTTTTACCCAAGTTACTTCATTGAGAACATATTAGGAAGATTGCACGTGTACCACCAGCTGAAAGCCTCCAATCATTCGCATGCTTTCCTCCATGAGATCAACACCTACATGGAGCATAAGGACACAAGTTCAGAAATTGTTGGATAGACAGAGAATGAGATGAGAGATTACAGGGTCCAAGGGACATTCGGGGTATATTCCGATCGGTCTAGATCCACAAAGTTGTAAGATTCATTAGAATTCATTATCTCATATTGCCATAGTGGAAAATTGGATATGTCTCCCTGAAAGAAGCAGCCCACTAACATTGCTAGGAGAAGGACTTTCTGCCCTTGAAGATAAAGCCCAAAAGATAAAACATTCAGACATTTTCACAAAAGAAAAAAATGATGCAAGTCATGATGATAATTAATTTGGAAAAGAAAAAAGTTCACCAATGCTCTTGAGATGTTAGCTAAGCAACCCCGTAAGTGAGCCTCGACAAATTGAAGGTAGACTCTCGGTATCCCATAAATGATAAGGCCAATTTGAGCATGAGCTATTTCTTTATTAGTTAGAAGGTTTGCCAATCGGATATAAGGGCAAGGATGGACATGAATCATTTCAGGAGGGTACACGTGTTGAACCAAAGCTAGCACCTGGTTTCTAAGATATCGGTACCTCCTATGGCCACATTCGAACAAGACTTGATGCTCATTAAACTCTTGAGCCCATGCACATTCATCATGCTTTTCACATCCAAGCCAAGGGTCTAAGGACATCTGAACATCACAAAGAACCCAAAGTGAAAAGAATAGCCATACCCAAAAAAAAAAAAAAAAAAAAAAAAAAAAAAAAAAAAAAAAAACTAAACTAGACTTCACAAAAACTAAAAGAACTCACCTCCTCGGTGTCTAAGCCGTCAATCACTATTTGCCAAGCCTGCAAAGAACACTTGGGGGGTGTTGACAGATGACACTTAGGCAGCCAGCGAAGAAACCTTAGAAACATATCATCAACATCTTCCAAAAGTTGTGGACCAACACCAAAATATTCATCCATCTAGACTTGAAAAAAAAAAGATCAACACACATCAACAACAATGCAAATAACCTTTGCAAAATATACATCCAACCAAGAACTTAAATCTCACTTGCCAAACAAATAGTGCGCCTCCTAAGCTTGAAAGACTACTCTGAGAAAGCTGAGTCATAAAGTGTGAGAGGGTTGCATAAAGCCATGCCGCCTGAATCGTAATTTTTAATCTGATTGATATCCCTCAAACTAAAAACAAAAGAAATGAAACCTTGCCAATCATCATGATATCCACAAAAATACCTTGTTCCAAAAAAATTTACCCCAAAATCCCAACAAATAGATAAAGATGCCCCTCACAAAATTAGCGACACCCAAATGCCGTTTCACAAATTTATATTCTACGACATCCTAACAGTACCCCAATCAAACCAAAAAAAAAAAAAAAACCCTTCGTCTTCATAAAACATTCAACAATGACCCAAACATTTACACAAAATTTTTGTTCCATATCCGTGAAAAATAATGCACAAACACCTACACCAAAAATTTCCATACCCATAAAAAATAAGCTTACCCAATTTTGTCTACACATCAAATTCCTATAATCAATCAAAATTTGTCCAACAATGTCCAAAATCATATCCAACACAAAGCCCAACCAATGACTAACATTGTCCAAACTTGACGATACCAAACAACACAACAATTCAAAAATGCCCAAAAAGAATCAACATGTCCTCACAATAATTTCCATCTAGATCATATAACATCCAAAGACTCCCACAAGAGCAAATGACAACAAATAAGGACAATGTCTCATCATAAATTTCCCAACAAAATAAGAAATCAACAAATTTACAAACAAAAACAAAAAAAAAAAGCTCACCTTGAAATTTTTGTTGGATGGGTGTGGAGCATGAAAGCTTGGGTCTTAAAGAAGTCCCTCTTCATCATTCCATTCTATTGATGGATGATACTTCTTCCCATTAAATGTATGAAACTAAGGTGGTCCAGGAGGAAATTTCATGGAAGGGGGGGGGGGGGGGGAAGAAAAATTGAAATGGGTTATAAAAAATGGGTTTTTCAAAGAGGCACAAAAATTCAAAGATCTAAAGAAATATTCAAAGGAATGGTAGACATCAAGTTTAGAAGCTTGGAGAAGTGATTTTCTAAGCAAGAAATGGTGTGGGAAAAGAGAAAATGCAAGAGGCATGGAGCTTGGAATAGTAACAATGGAGGAAGAGGAAGTGGGAAGAAGAAGAAAGAAAAGATGATGGAGCAAAAAAAAAAATAAAATAAAAAGGGGCCAAAATTTTGGCCCTCTCATTGTCCCTTTTTACTTAAGTTGCTGAGTCAACTCAGGTTTGACAGAGTTGACATGGTCAAACTTGAGTTAACTCATAAAAAAAAATTGAAAAAATGAATGAAAGAAAAAAAATGAATTAATAAAAAGAATGATGAATGAAAAAAGAAAGAAGAAAAAAGAAAATGATGAAATGAAAAAAAAAAGAGAAAAAATAAAAAAATGAATGAATGAAAAAAAGATGGAGGTGAATGAAATAAAAAAATGAATGAAATGAAAAAAATTTTAAAGAGAAATTTTTTTTAAAAAAATTGTTCTTCAAAATTTTTTAGAAATGTTTTCAAAATTTGTGGCGTCAATTGTGTTGGTAAAAGAGAAGAAGAGAAAAGTAAAGAGAAGTAAATTAAAAAAAAGAAGGGGGGAAAAAGGAAAAAAGAAAAAAAGTATTTCACAAGGAATAAAGTTGATCATGTGAAACAGAAAGGAATGGAGGACTCCCTAAGCTGAGTGAATAAAGTCTCAATCATCAAAATACTAATTTGATTTTTTTTTTTACAAATTCATAAATTGGGCGAATAAAGTTTTCTGTCGGCTTCTAGATTGGGTGAATATTGTTCTTGGTCACGCCATTCTAGATTAGGTGAATAGAGTTCTCAATCATTCCAAGATAGATTGGGCAAATAGAGTTTTTAGTCTACTTTTAGATTGAACAAATACAGTTTTTGGTCACCTTATTCCAGATTGGGTTAATAGAGTTCTCAACCATTCCAAGTTAGATTGAGGGAATAAAGTTATCATCGGCTTCGAGATCGAACGAATATAGTTCCTAGTTACCATATCTTCGATCGGGCAAATAGAGTTCTTAGATCGGGCAAACAGATTCAAATTGAAGACCGCTCTAATACCATTTGATGGAAAATACATGCTTGCATCACATACAAAACATACACAGCAAAAAATTAACGGATCTACTTCATTCGCAATTGATAACATGTACTATGTAAATTTTAAAATTGTAGAACAAGAGAGCGTATTTTGGTGTGGTGAAAATCATAACCAAAATCAGTAATACTTGGAAATACTTTTAATCTTCACTCCAATTCCACTTTACGCCCAAGAAGTGTGGTCTCTGAATCAGTTTTTTCAAAGGGAGAATGATAGAGTGTTTCACTCTTACATACACACCATTTCACAATAATGTCTCTCTTTTTCATACATATAAATTCTGTATATTTCTCTCCTTATAATTGATTATCTATTTGGGCTAGCTTTTTGGGACTTTCCATTTGGGCTTTAGTATGTGGCTTGGAATGGGACCAAAAAGGACCAATAAGACACTAGCTCCAATGGGCCTTGGGCTTTTTTGTCAACTCTTGACAAGTCCAAAGTTACCATTAACTATATTTAATTCCACTATGTAAATACAATTGCACTCTAGACCTTATTAATAAATTATATCCCAAGACTTTATTCTACATGCAACCACTTCATGAAATATTTGTAGTGATACACAGTCATGAATGTAGACTATCACTTTGTAAATTAATACATCTTATTCTTAAGTACCCAGTTTAATCCTTGAAAGTTATTCATCATATATTTATGAAATCCAATTTCATAAATATATACTTTGGTAACTTCTTACCAAAGTGGTTAGGCCTAACTCTCTGAATAATTGAATCCATTAAACTTATCTCAAGGGAATATTTTATATCTCCATTAAGAGACTATGAATTCCATCTTGAGAATATATGTTCCATCAACACTAAATGTGGCTTCCCACCATACTATGCTTTAGACCGTTATTTTAGATCTCAAACCTGATATATCAAAGCAACCCACATTTCATGATCAGGTCTATTATCCTCTCAGAATTAAGAGTTCATGTAAATGAAGTCATGAGATTTATTATTCATTTGACAATCGTTAGGAGAATAATAAATCTCATTACGGTCTAGTTCAATATGTCTTAACTCTTAAAACATATCAATATATCAACTAGAGGTCTCCGCTTCTAAGATCAAGACAAATCATCTTAGTTAATATGTTATAGTCTTCGCAGATGAAATGCCAAATTTCATCACTGACTACGAGCTACAATTCTGAGTTTACAGAGAACTTGTGATTTATATTTTCTGTGACTTTTCATATAAATCACGTACTATGCATCTCATGGACTATATGATAATGTCCAATATTCATGTTACCATTATTTTAGATTATAATAAAACAACTTTATTAATACAACATTAAGTTATACATAATGTCATACATAGTATCATACAATAGGAATTAAAGGGCACTAATCCTAACAATGTTCCTAACACATTCAAGATATATTATAGCTTGTAAAGTTTTCTTATTTTACTTAAAAGTGGCGACTTCATATGATCCTGAAAAGGGAAGGTGTTGATGCCTAAACCCTTTTCTAAGAGCACCTCAAAATTTCCTAGTCTCTCACAATTGTCTACCTTCAAATCTGCCCAAATTTTGTGGATTGCAAATCCATGGGCTCAGGGAAATGGTTTTTACCATTTTGTTTTCTTCCATGCTAACCAAATAAGGGAAAAGACTACCTTTCTTATCGTCTCTTATCTTCTTCTCTCGTCCAGCTTATCCAAATACATTGTAAAATCGGACCACAGACAAGAAAGATATTGCAAAAACAATGCAGAAATGATCAAAACACTTGGTATAGTTTGCCACTTGGAATTTGGGCTAAAAATATGGTTTTGAGGTTATGTTCATGGTAAAAAGATGGCTTCCAAATAGGTTGAGTTGGGTTCGGGTTTAAGCCTATTAGGTCAAGTTAAAATTAGATACAGATAAAAAAACATATAAGATTAAAACAAATTGCTATTCCTATTACTCATACCATTTTCTTGTGTGGGTTTTGATGGATTAGCTGATTTGGGTCCAATTTCGTCAGGCGTAATTGCATCATCAATATAAAAAAATGGTTTGCATCCCAACATTTTGCTCTTCCTAGTTCACCATTAGCTTTATCAATTAAATGCCCATTAGAATTAAGAATTCCTTCTTATTCACCTTCAGAAATTACTTTATTTATTAATTTATTAGGTTATGGGTTAGCAATAAAATTAAAGCCCAAATGATGTTGATATGAAATAAGTTCACAGATGATTATTGATCCATGTACCAAATAACTGTTAGAATTATTGCTAAATAATTAAATTTATTATTGTCTATCATTTTAAACTTCTAAGAAAAAAGGTTTTTGGAATAATTAATAATTTATCAATAACATCATTATTATTTTTGCTTATTAAAAAAAAGGTAAAAAAACCACTCCAATATGAGTGAATGAGTCATATTTATTTTTGGAAAAAGAAAAAGAAATGGAAAACAATTGAAAAGTTTTGTATTTTACCATGCATATGCTAGGAAATTGTCTAAAATGTTGTTCTTGGGTTTCCTTGCTTTGTAATAAAATGTTGTTCTTTTGAGTGAAAGGAAAGTTTATTTCTTATTAAAGAATTAATGTATTCATTGTCTGCCAACAAAGAATTTGAAGGTGTTGGCCCAAGGGTGCCCGTGGGGAGAGGAGAAAAATAATAGAATTGGGCATCAAATCAAGAGAAAAAATGGATTTTTTCTTGGGAGATAACTCAAGGAGAGAGACTACAAGGTTTGGATTTTGTTGATGTTAGGACATATGTGGAACCTATTATGAACATATGTCATTTAAAATTGACTAATCATTTTACAAAACACATTTTACTTGTATATAGGTAGATCTAGGATGGTTCAAGTCTTCAAGCAACATATTGTTCAAGTCAAGAGTTAAAACTAGGCAAATCTATTCAAGAATTAAGTGAAGAATTGCTGTATTTTGAAGATCAATAGATAGCTTGACAAATTGTATTTATCGAGGTTTAAAAGGAGTTTTAGCCCAATGCTTGATAGTAGCTTGGCAGATAACTTATCTATCGAGATTTACGAAAATCAGAGTTCTAGATAAGTTTTTCACGCATATCCAAGCTATTTATGTAGGGTTTATTTTCTCACAACTCTATACATATATAAGGATTACTTTAAGGGCCGTCTAAGGTGACTCAACTTGATGCAAAGTGATTATTCACTCAAATTGTGACTGGAGACAACTTGCCCTAGTTCATCTTTCTCTTGAAGAAGTTGCTGCATTTGTACGCCGTAGGGTTTTGTAACCAAGGTGCTTCTTGATCTTTATCTTGTGGATGAACTGAAGAACTTTGCAGTCAATGTCTTTCTTAAGTTGGTGTGTAAGCCGCGTACTGGGATCTGCCCATCAATTGGTTAGTCACGTACTGGGAGTCATGCATTGAAAGGAGAGATTGTCATTACATTGCAAGTCCAATTGTGCATTAGGGTAATGGTTCAACTGTAGGTTAGTATAAGGTATTGAGATTCCTTTATTTGTAACCGCTTGTTTTGATAATGATGGATTCTTAAGTGTGGTGACTTTAAATTCATCTGGTGGGGTTTTGCCTCGATAGTTTTCCCCATTCGTAAGCAAATTACCCGTGTCAAATTTATTTTACGCTACATTTAACTTAGTTGATGATTTGTTTGTGCTACCACGCTTATTGCATGTTAAATTGACTTAATTAATTTACTTGGCTAATTAATTGGTTAATTTACCAAAGGGCCAATACTTTCTTGGCCTATCAGTTGACAATGTTTTTTGCCCAACTCAAAAATTAATTGGAATATGTTTTGTTTGATGTTGCAAAGTGAAGAACAAAGAAGACATCACAATGAGTGTGAAAAGAAGAAAAAGAAACAGCAGTGAGCACGATTCTGGTATGAGAGAATAAAGAAAGAAAAAGGGTTTTTTCTTTATTTGTGAGACATGCACAAAGAAGATAAATATTATAATTGATTTTTTAATGGTGGATTGATGGCCAAAATGGGCAAATGCCCATTTTGCGTAAAATATACAGTGTTCTGCTCCCTTTCCTAAACTAATTAAGGAAATGCTCCTCTTTTGAAACTCAATTTTCTAAAAATCTAGTTTCAATTTAAAACTTGATTTTTAGACAATCGAGTTATAACAAACTGAAAATTAAAAAAAAAAAAAAATTGCTGGAACTCGAGCTCCATGAACTCGTGTTCCATGCAATTTTTTAAAACCCTATAGTGGCGTTTTAAAACATGCAAGTTTTTAAGTCTGATCACTCCATAGGGAGCCCTATAGTGGCGTTTTAAAACATGCAAGGTTTTTTCTTAAGTCTGATTGCTCCATAGGGAGCCCTATAGTGGCGTTTTAAACACTTATAGCGGCGTTTTTTTTGAAATTCGAGTTCCCTGAACTCAAGTTCAATGTAAATTTTTTTTTTACCTATAGCTGCAGTTCATGGAGGCTTATAGTGGCATTTTTTTTTTATGGAACTTAAGTTCCCTGTAATTTTTTTTTTTTTTTAAGTTTAATCACCCCATACTCGATTTTCTACAAATTGAGTTTTACATTGAAACTCGATTCTGAGAACATCGAGTTACAAAAGAGGGACATTCCCTAATTAGTTTGAAAAAGGGGCCAGAATGCTGTATATTTTGCGCGAAATGGACATTTGCCCATTTTCCCCATAGATTGATTCCAAGTTTGTCGTGTGACTTTTTCCTTTTAAGGAGAAAAAGTTTTCTACGTAAATCTTTATATTTTTGTTTGTGATCAATATATTAGCTTGGTGATTATAATTTTTTAAGATTGATTAAAATTTAATTGATTTCCTGAATTCACACTTGGGACCCAACAACATAATGGTCAGTCATTTGTCAGACAATTACAGTGAAACACGCTCAACACGCGCCAGGTTCAAGTGGACAACTTCATTATGTATCTTTCTAAACTATATGTAGGTTCCAATATTCTAATTCCTTGTTACGGGGAACACTCTTTTTTGGTTCTTCTAGTTTTACTTTATGAAAAAATATTTGGTAATATGATGACTTTAGCCTACAGACATTGACATTTCTATACGGGAGGACTTGCTCGCGGTCCATATATTCACATTTTCTGCGTGATTTACTTGGCTTGCAAGGAATTACGAATCACATCTAACTAGTGGAAAACAATTTCCCCATGTCATAATTGTACGCAGTGGGCCAAAATGTGCTGGCTGCCTCCACCATTTTGAATAAAGAAATTTCCTATAAAGCAATTCCTACCCATCTTCCTGCTAGCCAACTTTTAACTTAGTATTATTCTTATGAATGACTTACTACATGTTTTTTACTATCGAATATCTTTCCGTTATAACCACTTCTTTGGCCCCTAACTTGGTTTGAATTAGAAGTTCTGGAGTCAATTTTGATCCAACAATGAATTGGGGTTTGGATGAAAGAGGTTGAATTTTTGGCCAGGATAAAAGAGTCAATTTTGATCATTTATTTTTTTCGTTATAAAAATCTAAATAAATTTGTGCGCGTAAAAAACAAACACTTTGATGGAAGTGTTTACACAGATGACTTACACAATTAATTTTTAAGAACTGAAGGATAAAAAATCTACAATGGGAGATCTAAACAACTGATTACTAAGCGATTAGGAACAAAATGGTTACTTATTGATATAGAAACTGCGTTCTCTAGGAACAAAAGGTTGGATTGAAAACTAAAATCTCTTAAGTCCTATTATGTTTGTCTCTTTCTTATTTCTCCAAGTCCTCTCTTTATTTCTCTGAACCCCCTTTCCTGCCGCACACCCCCCTTTTATAGATACCTTTCCCCTCCTTATCTCCCCAACTGGCCTGCATCTAGCTGGATTCAAGGATGCTTGTCCCATCACCCCTTTGCTCTACCATTCGATTATCATGAAACATGACTTTTGGGGTTGTTTTTATTGCTGTACCATTCGAATGGACAACTTCAGGCAGCTTATCTCATCCTCGGCTATACTCTAGTATATCAAAGCTTTTAGAACGTCGCGAAGGCAATCAAGTAGAAGGATCCGTTGCTTCCTTTAATTGATGTTTAGGTCAAGGGGTGCATTGTGTCTCCCACAAAGATAGCGCATCAAACAGAAAGAAGAAGGTGTAGCAACTCTCCACCTTTTTTCACTCCAGCAGATGTCAAGGTAATGGTAACTGTTCCTGCTGAACGCCGACATAGGAGAAGAAGAAAAAGAATGGGCAACTCCTCCTTATAGAGTCCCCATATCAGGTCTCGACCGCTCTTCCTATTGAAGGGACTTCAGTTAAGATGTCCAACCAAAAGGCCAAGGTCAGCCTCAGCCAAATTTTAGTGACACCCCTTGCAGCTCAAGCCCAGAACCCACCCATTGCACAAGTCTAGGCTCATTCTGCTCCACCTATGCCACAGGTTGTCTTAGCACCTACTGCCCTACCTCGAGCATCATGGGGTGGGAGAAAGCGTCAAAGGGGTGAAAGAGGAAGTTAAGGGCTTGCGGTGATGGCCTTTGTGATGTATTTGGGCAATTTATTGTGCTAGGTTGTTCTTGTATTTGAGCTTTCATATTGTGTGTAAGTTTTGTCACGAATTGCCAAAGGGGGAGATTGTTAGGTTTTAAAAGTTTAGAACAATTGGCAAACCATGAACACAAACTTGTCTAGATATAGATCCTAGAGTTTATAGGTATTATTAGACAATGCTCAAGATGATACAAGGCAAGATTTAAGAACATACAAGCTGCAGAAAGAAGAATTCAAAATCTGCCTGTTTCGATCGATCGAAAGACAATCTTGACCGATCGAAACACATATCTGTAGAATTTTAAGTTTGGCCCAACAGCAATTCAAGTCCATTAAGGATTAGGGTTTCAGATCTACTTCCTCTAGTATATAAAGGAAACGCTAAGCACATTTTTGTGAGTTCTTAGAGGTGTTTACCTTTATACACATACATAGAGCTATCAAGATCAAGATTTGCATCAAGAACTTGATGATGAATTCAATTGCTGCATAAAGAACTTTCAAGAAGATCTAAAATCTTTGAGAGGTGTCTCAAAGTTACAAGTAGGAGAACTTGTGGTTGCAGCAAATCAAGGAAAGAAGTAGTCCGTGGATTCAAAGCTTGCATGTGGTTGTGTCATTAAGTTCTACATGTAGTAGCAATAGGATAATAGTAGTCTAAGGCTTATTGTAAACTTCGATTCTCTATAGTGGATTTGCTTTTTACCTTGAGGATAGCTAGGTTAAATCCTCCCTAGGTGTTTTAATGGTTTGGTTTTCTTGAGTCATCATATGGTTATGGTATTTACTTTTCCACTGCTTTGCATGATATGATTGTTTTGTTTTAACCTAAAGTTAAATAATAAACCTAAGTATTCACTTGATTAATTAGTTAGGTTAAAAAAATTTAGTTTACAGGGATCTAAAACCTAACAGAAACCTAAAGAAGGAAGATCATCAAATGGGCTCTGTGGAGTAACTGGGCCCAACTATTCATCAGATCAGACCTAGCACAATCAAGATAGTCCAAATAGTGAAATTGAGGAAGACGGCTAGCCTGAGAAGCCCGATGGGAAAACACTCCTTAGGAGATGGGAGACAAACCACTAAGGTTATAAGGTTAAAGGTCGAGGAAGGAAGTAAAGACGTGCAAGTAATGAGATAAGGAAACTTCCAGATAAAGCACCTATCACGTCCATATTTAATACACTGGACTAACTTAGCTTGCCGCATTAATGGTAAAATAACCCTTGAATAGTGTCCCCACAGCCTACATCCTACTCTACGACCACCAGCAAAGCAATGATGGAACAAGTATCCAAGGAAGGATTAACAACCATCCAAATGGAGGGCTTGGATGCAATCCCAGTAGCTATATATAATAAGGAAGGTCCTCTTAAAAGTGGGATCAAGGGATAAAAGAAGGAAGAAATAGAAAAGAGAGAGAGAAATTAAGAACTGTGCAATCGAGAGCTATATATATATATATATATATATATCCAAAAGAACTGTTGCTCCCCCGGCCAAATCGAGGAAGAACTTGAATAAGAATCTTTGCCTTTTTTCGATTATTCTCTACTTAAACTATTGTTTTAGCCAAATTCCTTTCTTTAAATTGCTAGGTAAAGCTATTGGGCCTTGAAGGGTTGGCCCTAATAATCCACCTCTACAAATTAATTGTATTAGACATCCATTCCAGCCCAGTCTTATCTTAGTTGGGCCTAGATCATTTGTTTTGCCCCCTATAATTGGCACCGTCTATAGGAAGGTGACATTAAATCCATACTCATAGATTTGAGTGATTAAGAAATGGCAAACTCAAGAAGAAGTAGAGTTATTCCTCAAAGCGAAGGACAAGAGTCAGTAGGATCCAAGCATAGGGATGTGTTTGTGAATTTGGAGTGTAGAAGGGATGGAGCTCTAGCTTAATCTCCACGCATAAGGGCTACACCTATTTACTAAACTCATGTAAGTCAATTCACTTTTGTCCTCGAGGCACATTCCAAGGGACCAAGAGATGCATGATCTCAAAGTGGAAGTCTGTCACATGCAGTAGCGGCTTCGTCAAAGGGTACATATAAGGGAGCCTAGAAGTATCTCACTAACCCACGTTCTAGCTCTAGAGATGAATGGAGATATAGAAGGAGAACAACGTGCCTGTGGAGTGGGTATTGGTTAAATACATGTTTGTATCACATATAAAACGTACATAGCAGAAAATTAACAGATCTACTTCATTCGCAATTGATAACATGCATTATGTAAATTTTAGAATTTAAGACAAAGAAAGCGTACCTTGAAACAATGAATTTCGAAAACAAAGATCAGAAGCACTTGAGAACACTTTTAATGTTCACTCAAATTCCATTTTATGTCCAAGAAGTGTGGTCTTTCAATCAGTTTTCCAAGGTAGAATAAGAGAGTGTCTCATACTCCTATACACACCATTTCACAATAGTGTCTCACACTCATCAAATTCTGTATATTTTTCCCTTTGTATCTAACTTATTATCTAATTGGGCTGGCCTTTTGGGCCTTTCCAATTGGGCTTTAATGTGTGGCCCGGAGTTGGACCAATAAGACACTAGGTCCAATGGGCGTTGGGCTTTTCTATCAACTCTTGACAAGTCCAAAGTTACCATTAACTATATTTAATACCACTATATAAATATAGTTTCACTCTAGGCTTTATTTATATATTATATCCCAAGACTTTATTGTACATGAAACCCCTTTATAAAATATTCATAATAATACAAAGTTATAAATGTAGACTGCCACTTTGTAAATTACTACATCTTAATCCTTGAGTACCTGGTTTAATCTTCTACGTTATTTATCATATATTTATGAAATCTAAGTTCATAAATATATACTTTAGTAACTCCTTACTAAAGTGGTTAGGCCTAACACTCTGAATAACCAAACCCAATAAACTTATCTCTAGAGAATATTTTGTATCTCCGTTAAGAGACCATGAATTTCATCTTGAGAATATATGTTCCATCAACACTAAATATGGCTGCATAACATATTGAGGTTTTGACCGTGACTTTAGATCTCACTCCTAATATATCAAAGCCACCAACATTTCATGATCAGGTCCATTATCCTCTCAGGATTAAGAGTTCATGTAAATAGAAGTTGTAAGATTTATTATTCAATTGACAGTTGTTAGGAGAATAATAAATCTCACAACAATCTAGTTCAATATGTCTTAACTCTTAAAACACATCAACACATCAACTAGAAGTCTCCACTTCCATGATTAAGATAAATCATCTTAGTTGACATGTTATAGTCTTTGTAGATGAAATGCCTAATTTCATCACCGACTACAAACTAAAATTCTAAGTTTATAAAGAACTTGTGATTTATATCTTCTGTGACTTTTCATATAAATCACATACTATGCATCTCACGGACTATATGATAATGTCCAAATATTCATGTTACTATTATTTTAGATAATAATAAAACAACTTTATTAATCACAACATTAAGTCATACATAGCATCATACAATAGGATTTAAGGGCATACATCCTAACAATCTCCCCTTGCCCTAAAGACTATTGTGCACTAATCTAACTCCCATTCCCTCCAAATGTGACTCAAAAGTCCTTTAGGGCAAGGCTTTGGAAAGGGATCTACTAAATTTCTTGCATTATTAATCTTTGCTACTGCAACATCTCCTCAAGCAATAGTGTCTCGAATAATGTGGTACGTTCTTTCAATGTGCTTTACGTTCTTTCAATGTGCTTTCCTTTCTTGTGATTCCTTAAATCCTTGGATTAAGCAACAGCCCCACTACTATCACTGAATAATGTGATAGGAACTTACTCCATTCTCACAACACCAAGATTAGAAAGAAATTTCTTGAGCCAAACAGCTTCATTTGCCATTTCACAAGCAGCAACATATTCAGCTTCCATGGTGGAGTTGGCACTACAAGATTTCTTAACACTCCTTCAACTAATGGCTCCACTTCCCAAGGTGAACACACAACCTAAAGTGGACTTTCTGAAATTAGGATCTAATTAAAAATCTGAATCTGTACAGCCGATGGGTATCAAATCCTCACTATGGTAAACAAGTATATAATCTCTCGTCCTTCTTAGATACTTAAGAATATGCTTTACAGCTTGCCAATATTTAAGTCCTGGATTAGATTGATATCGACTAGCCATGCCAACTAAATGACAGATATCCAACCTAGTACATAGCATGTTATACATGAGATGTCCTACTGCAGAAGCATAAAGAACTAGTCTCATCATATTTTCTTCCTCAAGAGTCTTAGCCTTTTGGTCATCAGACAGAGGAACTCCATGTCTAAAAGGAAGTAATCATTTTTTGGAGTTTTGCATGCTAAACCGTTTTAGAACCTTATTTATGTATCCATCTTGTGATAAACCTAACATATTATTCTTGCGGTCTCACCAAAGCTTGATCCTTAGAATAAAGATAGTTTCACCCAAATTTTTCATATCAAATTGGCTTGATAGCCAAACATTTACTGATGACATTACCTTTACATAATTCCCAATGAGTAGAATATCATCAACATAAAGCACTAGGAACATTACTACTTTGTCTCAATGTTTTTTGTACACACATAGTTTATCAAGATTTTGTTCAAAACCAAATGACTTGATTGCCTGATCAAATCTGATGTTCTATGATCTAGATGCTTTCTTAAGTCCATAAATGGACCTTCTCAATTTGCATACCATATACTCTTGGTTCTTTGCTATGAAACCTTTTGGTTGCATCATATAGATTTCTTCTTCAAAATTGCCATTAAAAAATGCAGTCTGGACATCCATCTGTCAAATCTCATAATCATAATCAACAACAATAAATAAGATAATTTTGATAGATTTAAGCATGGCTACTAGTAAAAAAGTTTCATCATAATCAATACCTTCTTTTTGTGTATACCCTTTCACCACTAGTCTTGCTTTAAGGTTTCAACCTTTCCATCTGTCTCTCTCTTCATCTTGTAATACCATTTGCAACCAACATGTTTAATATCGTTAGGCACTCTTACAAGATCCTAAACTTGATTGGAATACATAGAATATAATTTAGATTCCATAGCTTGGACCCAATGATGTGTATCTATATCATTCATTGCCTCCTCATAAGTGTAGGGATCTGATTCAGCCTCTTTTGAGATAGCTTCATAAGTTTTTCCCAAACCTATAAATCTTAAAGGAGGCCAAACAATTCTACCACTACGACGAGGCACCTGGTACTAGTCATCTCATGAGTAATATTTTGTAGTATATCTAATATAGCCACATCATCCCTAGTTTCATCGATTGGTGGTTCAACTACAGGTTCATTCATTTCAGCCAAAACAACTCTACTTCTAAAAGTATAATCATTCATATAGTCATTTTCCAAGAATTTGACATTTGTGCTAACAAACACTTTATTATCCTTATGACTATAGAATAAACAACCAACACTTCCTTTTGGATACCCTACAAAGAATACCACTTTTATTTTAGACTGTAACTTGTCATACTTTCCTTTCAACACATGTGCTGGACAACCCTAAATATGGAGATGTCTCATACTAGGCCTACGCCAAATCCATAACTCTACAGGTGTTTTATGAACAGACTTCGAAGGTACTAAATTCAGAAGATACATTGCAGTGCTTAAGGTATATCCCAAAAGGAGATTAGTAGAGTCGAATAACTCAACATGGATCTAACCATATCTAAAAGAGTCCTATTCCTTCTTTCTACTACACCATTTTGTTGTGGAGTTCTAAGTGTAGTCAATTGAGATATAGTCTCATTTTTAGTCAAGTAATCCTTGAAATCCCCAAGCCGGTATTCGCCACCTCGATCAAATCAAATGGCCTTTATGCATTTACCTAATTGATTCTTAACTTCAGCCCTAAACTCTTTGAACTTTTCAAAAGTTTCAGACTTTCGTTTCATTAAGTACACATAACCAACCCTAGAGTAATCATCAGTGAAGGTAATGAATGTTAGGATGTGTGCCCTTAAATCCTATTGTATGATGCTATGTGTGACATTATGTATGATTTAATGTTGTGTTTAATAAAGTTGTTTTATTTTTATCTAAAATAATGGTAACATGAATATTTGGACATTATCATATAGTCCATGAGATGCATAGTATGTGATTTATGTGATTTAGTCACAGAAGATATAAATCATAAGTTCTTTGTAAACTCAGAATTTATAGTTCGTAGTCGATGATGAAATTGGGCATTTCATCTGTGAAGAGTATAACGTATCAACTAAGACGATTTGTCTTGATCATGGAAGTGGAGACTTCTAGTTGATATGTTGATATGTTTTAAGAGTTAAGACATATTGAATTGGACCGCTGTGAGATTTATTATTTTCCTAATGACTGTCAAATGAATAATAAATCTCATAACTTCTATTTACATGAACTCTTAATCCTAAGAGAATAATGGACCTGATCATGACGTGTAGGTTGCTTTGATATATTAGGAGTGAGATCTAAAGTAACGATTTAAACCTCAGTATATTGGGCAGCCACATTTAGTGTTGATGGAACATATATTCTCAAGATGAAATTCATAGTCTCTTAACGGAGATGCAAAATATTCCCTTGAGATAAGTTTAATGGGTTCAGTTATTCAGAGAGTTAAGGCTAACCACTTTGGTAAGAAATTACTAAAGTATATATTTATGAAATTGGATTTCATAAATATATGATGAATAACTTTAAAGGATTAAACCGGGTACTCAAGGATAAGATGTAGTAATTTTCAAAATGGCAGTCTATATTCATGACTTTGTATTACTACGAATATTTTATGAAGGGGTTGCGTGTACAATAAAGTCTTGGGATATAATTTATTATTAAGGCCTAGAGTGCAATTATATTTATATAGTGGTATTAAATATAATTAATAGTAACTTTGGACTTGTCAAGAGTTGATGGAAAAGCCCAAGACCCACTGGAGCTAGTGTCTTATTGGTCCCTTTTGGTCCCACTCCAAGCCACAGACTAAAGCCCAATTAGAAAGGCCCAATAGGCAAGCCCAATTAGATAATCAGTTGATTATAAAGGGAGAAACATACAGAATTTTTTTTTTTAAAGAAAAAGAAGCGTAGAGAAAAAGATAAAAAAGAGAGAGTGTAAGACACACTTTCATTCTCCCTTTGGAAACTAATTGAGAGGACACACATCTTGGGCGTAAAGTGGAATTGGAGTGAAGATTAAAAGTGTTCCCAAGTGTTTCTAATCTTTGTTTTGAATTTCTCTACACCAAGGTATGCTATCTTGTTCTTAAATTCTGAAATTTACATAGTGCATATTGTCAATCATGAATGAAATAGATCCTTATTTGTTGCTTTCGCTATGTGTTTTGTATGAGATACATAACCATATTTTTATCCAACAATGAAATACTCATAGCCACCTCTTGCTTGGGTTGACATAGGACCACACATATCTGATTGTACTAGTTCTAGCAACTCTTGGGCTCTTCTACCATTTGCATTAAAAAGTCATTGGTTATTTTACCCTCCAAACAAGATTCACAAATTGGAAAACCATCAAAGTCCATGGGCCCTAAGAGTCCATTTTTGATCTTTGAATTCTGTTTAAATTAATATGACCCAATTGTAAGTGCCAAAGATATGCATCACTTGTAGAAAGAAACTTTCACTTTAATGATTTTACATGAGAGTTGTTATCTAATTCAGAATTTTGTAATTCATGCTTATTAGGAGTTAAAATATAAAGACGATTTATAATATTGCTACAATAGATAAACATTTTATCATTCTTTATTACAACATTGTCTTACAGGATAACACAATATCCATGTTCAGTAAATAAGTTGCAGAAATTAAATTCTTATGAACATTAGGTACATATAGACAATCTTCCAATATTAAAAATCTAGATTCAAAACATAAATTAAACACTCCAACAGTTATAACTAGAATCTTGCTCCCATCAACCAATGTAAGAAGCATTTCTCATTCATTCAACTTTTTGGTCTCCTAGAACCCTTGCAAAGAATTGCAGATATAATTTGTACAACCTGAATCCACACACCAAGAATCCTTGGGATTCTATACTAAACATATTTCAAGAAGGAATGTACTTTTCATACCCTTATTCTTGGTAGCTTTAAATATTGGACAATTCCTCTTCCAATGAACTTTCTCAACATAATAGAAACACTTTCCTTTGGTTTTCTTTCCTTTTTCGGCAACTCCTGAATACATGTTTGTCTCGCATACTACGGAATGGAAAATTAACGGATCTACTTCATTCGTAATTAATAACATGCACTATGTAAATTTCAGAATATAAGACCAAAAGAGCGTACCTTGAAGCAGTAAATTTCAAAAACAAAGATCAGAAGCACTTAGGAACACTTTTAATCGTCACTCCAATTCCACTTTATACCCAAGAAGTGTGGACTCTCAATCAGTTTTCCAAGGGAGAATAAGAGAGTGTCTCACATTCACATACACAGTATTTCACAATAGTGTCTCACACTCATCAAATTTTGTACATTTTTCCCTTTGTATCTAACTGATTATCTAATTGGGCTAGCCTATTGGGCCTTTCCAATTGGGCTTTAGTGTGTAGCTTGTAGTGGGATCAAAATGTACCAATAAGACACTAGCTCCAATGAGCCTTGGGCTTTTCTGTCAACTCTTGACAAGTCTAAAGTTACCATTAATTATATTTAATACCACTATATAAATATAGTTGCACTCTAGGCTGTATTTATAAATTATATCCCAAGACTTTATAGTACATGCAACTTTTTCATAAAATATTCGTAATAATACAAAGTCATGAATGTAAACTGCCACTTTGTAAATTACTACATCTTAATCCTTGAGTGCCTGGTTTAATCCTCTACGTTATTCATCATATATTTATGAAATCCAATTTCATAAATATATACTTTAGTAACTCCTTACTAAAGTGGTTAGGCCTAATATTTTGAATAATTAAACCCATTAAACTTATCTCAAGGGAATATTTTATATCTCCGTTAAGAGATCATGAATTCCATCTTGAGAATATATATTCCATCAACACTAAATGTGGCTGTCCAACATACTGAGATTTTGATTATGACTTTTGATCTCACTCCTGATATATCAAGGCTACCTACATTTCATGATTAGGTCTATTATCCTCTCAGGATTAAGAGTTCATGTAAACAGAAGTCGTGAGATTTATTATTCAATTGACAGTTATTAACAGAATAATAAATCTCACTGCGGTTCAGTTCAATATGTCTTAACTGTTAAAATATATCAACATATCAACTAGAAGTCTCCACTTCTATGATTAAGACAAATAATCTTAGTTGACATATTATAGTCTTCATAGATGAAATGCCCAATTTCATCACCGACTACAAACTAAAATTCTGAGTTTATAAAGAACTAGTGATTTATATCTTCTTTAACTTTTCACATAAATCATATACTATGCATCTGACAGACTATATGATAATGTCCAAATATTCATGTTACCATTATTTTAGATAATAAAAAAATTACTTTATTAATTACAACATTAAGTCATACATAATGTCATGCATAGCATCATATAATAGGATTTAAGGACATGCATCTTAACTGTGGGATTCATGCAACACCCTCTCGTCTGGTAGGGGGAGAGAGGCATCCTTGTAGAAGGCATAGAAGGCCTCCCCATGAAACTTGGGGGGTGATGCCATAAGTAAGGTCTTGCAATAGATTTTTAGGTCCCCCTATTTCTGGCTGTATTAAGGATGTCGTGTTGCCCCATCGTTTTACGCAGCTAGCATTCGTCATTTACAATGAAAAAACAGACCCAGTGGAACATGTAAGCCATTTCAACTAGAGGAAGGCTATTCACTCCAGAAACAAGGCCCTCATGTGCAAGGTCTTCCAGTTGAGCCTCGGCCCCACAGCCATGAGATGCTTTAATAGGCTGGAGGAGGGGTCCATAAGGTCATATGAGGAGTTAACGAGGGTGTTCGATGCTAGATTTGTTATGTTTGGTATGGTCCTCAAACCTTTGTACTCCCTACTTTCTATGGCAACAAGGGAGGGAAAGTCCTTGAAAACATATCCAAACAGATATTGGGAACTCTTCAAAGAGATTGGTGGAGATTTTGATGATATGGCAGTAAAACCTTTAAAATAGGGCTCGCCATGAATTTGGACTTATGAAAATCCTTTACTATGAAGTCTGCTTGAGATGTGTACCAATTAATGGACAAAATAGGGGAGCATAAAAGGGTGGAAGATGACCAATTTTAGGGTAAAGGAAAGGCGAAGGTCTTCACACCTGAGAGAAGAGACCCTTAGGCTGATATTTTTGGCCCCAATAGGCCAAGAAGGGATTTTTTCAATCAAGCACCCCAAAATAATACACAAGTAGTGAATTTCATATTAAAAAACCTATGTACCGGGTCCTGGTAAAGATAAAAAAACGAGTCGTATTTCAAGTGGCTGAACAAGATGGGGGGACCCCACTAAGCAAAACCAGAGTCTATATTGCCAGTATCATCAAGACCAAAGTTATACAATTGAAGATTGTAGGACACTATGTGATTTTTTGAATTAGTTGGTTAAAGTTGGAAAGCTAAAGCAATTCATGCACCAACCATCCAGACGAGGAGAGCAATTGGTCTACAAAGGGATTTAGCACCATGCCTACCCTTCGGGACCATCAATGTTATTTTTGCTATTCTAAGAAGGGAGGCTGGCCCTTCATCTAGCATAAAGACCGCTTTTCCATAGCTAACAATTAGAGATGAGTATAGGGAGTCCAAAAGGAGAAAGAGCGAAGAGAGACCCATCTTGGGCTTCTCCAAGGTTAATAACATGGGCACCTACCAGCCACATGATGATGCTCTCGTGGTCATGCTCTGAATTAGGGTTTCGACATGAAAAGAGTGATGGTGGATCAAAGAAGTAGGGTTGTGGTCATATATCTAGACTTATACAAGGGGCAAGGGTTGAAGCTTGAGGATCTCAGTAGGTACGATGTCCCTTTAGTTGGATTCGAAGGAATGAGAGTTATCCCTAGGGGGATGATCAAGTTGCTAGTGTAGACAGGAAATGAGGTAGGGGAAGCCCCACTTTATAGCAATCTAACAACTGGTGAGACTGGGGCTTTAGATGAGGCAGGGGAAGCCAACATACAGTGAAAAAAGTTGGAGAAAGTGGTCCTCAGGGTGGATGAAGAGAAATATTTCCAAGTGGGGGCACAACTACCATTAGCCGAGAAGACTCAATTACTAGCCTACCAAAGGAATAACCTGGATGTTTTTGCAAGAAGCACATATGAAGCCTCGGGGGTCGATTGGATTTTATGTACCATCACCTTAATGTGAACCCAGTAGAAATACTGAGGAAGCAATAACCTTGACAATCCTCTAGGGAGCAAGTGGATGTAGTGAAATAAGAAGTTAATAAGCTGAAAGGATCAGGGGCTATTAAAGAAGTCTTTTATCTTGAATGGCTGGCCAATATTGTTATGGTCAAGAAGAAAACAAGCAAATGGAGATTGTGTGTAGACTTTACCGACCTTAATAAGGCCTGTCCAAAAGATCCCTTTTCGATCCTATTGATCGATTAGCTTGTTGATGCAAGCTTTGGTCATCCTTAGATGAGCTTCCTAGATGCATTATAGGGTTATCAATAGATCCCATTAGCATTGATCAACCAGGAAAAAACTGCTTTCCTTACCCTAACTGGAAACTATCATTATCGAGTAATGCCATTTGATGTTAAGAATGCTGGGTCCATCTACCAAAGGATGGTGATAAGAATCTTTAAAGCTCAATTGGGTAAAAATGTGAAGGCCTACAAAGATGAGATGGTGGTGAAGACCAAGGAAGTATCTCGGCACCTGGAGACTTGGATGAAGTCTTCTAAGTTTTGAAAAAGCACAAGCTATGCTTGAACGCCTCTAAATGTTCCTTCAGGGTGGGACCCAAAAAATTCTTGGGGTATGTGATTACCCACCAAGGAATAGAGGTTAAACCCAATCTGATCAAAGCCATCCACAATTTGCATCCACCTTGGAATCTGTAGGAGGTACAGCGCCTCACCAAAATGACAACTGCTCTGAACAGATTCATCTCTCGGTTGGCTGATCAATGTAAACCATTCTTTCAATTGCTACATGAATGGAAGGACTTTGAATGATCTAAAGAGTGCAACATAGCTTTCGAGAAGCAGAAGAAGTACCTGGCACACCTTTCAATCTTGTCCAGACCCGAGAAAGAGGAAGTCTTGTACACTTATGTATCAGCCATTACCCATGTAGTAAGCCCTGTTCTAGTTCAAATAGAGGAGGGAGTGCAAAATCTCATCTACTATGTGAGTAAGTCCTTCCAAGAAGTGAAAGCCCGTTATCTCCTTTTAGATAAGGCTATCTTAGCCATTATACACGCCGTGAAGAAGCTCTCTCACTACTTCTAGGCCTACACCGTCATCATCCCACCTAGCTGACTTTGCAAGTTTTACTCTAGAAGTTGGATTTCACTAGGAGAGTGGCAAAATGGGGGACCATATTTGGAGCATTTGACATCAAGTATCTTCCTCAGACAACCATAAAAGGTCAAGTTCTGGCTAACTTGGGGTCTAAATTCACTGAAGAAGCAGGTGTGGGCACCAAAGTGGAGTCGCCACCTAGTTTTTGCAATGGTCTAGGAACCATATATATAGCATTCTGTCAAGGAAGGAACTTTTGATCTTACTACCAGATAGATGAGTTCGAAGTTTAGGTACGTTCTTGGGAAGGTGTTGGCACCCCAAATAGCCCAACCCTAAGGTTAGACTCCCGTCATTGTTCCTTACGTCTTAACCTCACTAAAAACATGTTCTATACTTGTATTCTAGCTCACACACACACTAGCAAACATCTAAGCATAAAACATGGCATCATTAATCCCTAAACACATACATATCTACCTTTAAACAAAAGAGAGCCAAAACCCAAATGCATATGATAAACCCTAGCATGTGAAACCCTATCATACATCTTAAAACAAGGTAGCAACCCAATCATGGTAGCAAAGCATCATGAAAATTACAAAATCATGTGAAGCATACAATTGGACATAAAACAAGCATTCAAATGACATACATCATCAAATGCATGTTCATACCAATGCATGACTTACCTTTACTTACCTTGCAGTAACTCAACACCTATGGCATTAATGCATGGACATGTGAATGAATGGCATGGCATTAAAACTAAGAAACCCTAATCTAAACATATGATAGAAAATAAACAAACAAATATGTGAAACAAAAACATTGGAAGTGTAAAAGCGCAGAAAAGGACCTAAACAGGACTACATGTGAAAGCAGAAGCAAAAGAAACAAATAAAAAATAAGGTTTCTAACCAACGGCTCATGCATGCAAGAATAGGCCTGCGTACGAATAATCAAGCCTACGTACGTAAGTCCTTGCCCAGAAAACCTAATAACACAAAAACTAGTTAGAACCTCAAAATGGAATTTCTAACAACCTAACATGCATTTTAAGCATACAAAAACATAAATTTAATCTAGAAAAGCATATTAAAACATACTCTAACAAACAAACAAAGCAAACAATAAGATTTAAAAGAAAAAAATGAAGGAAAGGAAAAAGAAAAGTTTAGACTAGATACCTCACACAAAAGCTTTCCAAGCTTGATTTTGATCGCTCGCCTTAGTCAAGTCTATTCATAAACCAATAAGAAAGTGATTAGCAACGTTAAACTAAAAGGATTGGGGTCAGAGAAGGTCCCAATCAAATAAAATTGACTTGAGGGTGTTTTGTGAAATACTCCCTTTTGATTCACTACTTTCTAGTAAATCTTAGGTTTTTCCCATAGGATTTCTATGTGCTTTGAAAATGTACCGTGTATGGCTTTATATAGTGGAAAAAATAGGGTTTCGAATGGCTCCCAGATGATGTGGGTTTCCTTCCAAATCTCAGACATTATTGCAGAAAACTTGCCTTTTTTATGTTCTTGAACTCTAGCTGCATACGTAGGAATGTGCCTTCGCACACATGCTTTGGCCCACGTATGTATGCCGCTACCCACGCATGTGGGCCGAGGGACTCTTTGGTCATTTTATTTGCAAAAATAGATTTTTGCTCATTTAAAATGTTATATTTTCCATTTTAACACTCCTAAGTCAATTTGATATCTGATTAGGCTCTAAATTGGCCTTGAGTCTTAGAGTTTGAGCATCATTGGAGAATAAGGGCTCGAGTCGTAATGGGTACAAAATGCGGTGTCTATAGATGCCCATTTTTTGATTCATGAGCTTTGCTAATGGAATCAAAAGAATAAAAGACAAAAAATTTTGTTTCGATGTACAACTTGTGCCCAACTAACACACACGATAGACATCACGTATACATAGGGCGGGGTGCAACTCAGGAGAGTTGCATAGGATCCGTATGTCCGAAGTCCTACCTTTGTTGTTGGGGAAATAAGCAATGACAGGTTCACTATCCCTCCTAGAACCTGTTTTGCCACTTGCAAGCAAATGGCAAGTGGCTTACTATCCTGTTTCTATAATGTCCATCCAAGGCTCTTGCCTCAAACTTCTCAGAGTGACTTACTCATCTTCTCTTCTTCACTTCTTTCTCTACCTTTTTTTGGTGAGGCTCTTGCGTTAGGTTAACCTTAGTCTCTTTCTCTACCTCTATATCTACCTTTTTCTACCATGCCTGTATCTTTAATTCTCAAGCATATGTGAACGAATAGTCTTAATTGCTGGATACACTAGGGGTGGTGAAACCTCACTAAGGAGTAGGTATGCATAAGAAGGAATCTTTTGCCTTTTTCATGACTTACATGGGGGTGAGAAACTCACTGAGGAGTAGTAGAAATGGACTCGCTAAGGAGTAGTATAGATGTGTGATTCACTAGGAAGAATCTTTTGCTTCCTTCATGGCATGCTAAGGACTTTGAGGAAAAATCTTCTACTTCCTCACCATGGATACTTTAGGTGTACGCGATTCAATAGGGAAGAATCTTTTGCATTCTTTATGATATGATGAGGACTTTGAGAAAGAATTTTCTACTTCCTCACTGGGGATTTTTTAAGTGTATTTAATTTAATGAGGAAGAATCTTCTGCTTCCTTACTAGGGGTTTTTTTAAATAAGCTTAGGTCCATTGGGAAGAATCCTCTGCCACCTCCATGAGGATGATGTTCTAGATATGCTTGATTCATTGGGGAAAAGTCTTCTGCTTCCTTTACTGCTCACTAGGGAGTCCTCCTACGTTCTTTCCTCTAATGCATTTCACCTTACCTGTTGGAGCGGGGTAGTGAGATTGATGGGGCCTTCACCATTAACCTACCAGCCAGAGAATCACATTTCCATGGATGAATTTGTAAGTTTTTCAAACTTTTCTCATTTTTCAAGTTTCTCTTTGATCTTCTGCTTTGATGTGTTTTTGGCCATGTAAAAGCTTGGGTTTTCTCTTAGGATGGGTTTAGAAAAAAACCTAACACATTAGAAAGGGTAGGAATATGTTTAGGATTGATTTTGGGTGATATATACTGGAAAATGTCTAAGGACTATTCCTATCCGTGCTTCTATGTACGTGGGCTCGAGCCTGTGTACGCAACTTGTTTTCATGCATATCTAGGTCTTCTTGTATACATAGGTCTTTTCTTGACACTTTGCCTACATGGGGATGGGCTTGCATACACGGGTCCTATTTGTGTATATGGGCTTTGTCCCATATACGTGAGACATTTGGCAGAAGCCTTACTTTGCCTATTTTCACTTCTATATGCAACTGTTTCACTTCTTTTACCGTCTTCATCCCCTTATGCTGGTCGGGGAAGCACCGACAAGGTGGTGGAGTCATACAACCTTCTCATACCTAAAACTAGGGCCTACATTCGGGAAGCGAGCTTCAAGCATATCATTGGCCTTCTTATGGAAAGGTCCGTAAGTGCTACCCTAGTGCAATGCCTTATTGAGAGGTGGTGGGATACTACTCACACCTTTCATATTGTTGAGTGAGAGATGGTAGTGACTCTTTATGACTTCTACCGCATGACAAGTCTTAACTTCGAAGGGGCCATCATCAACTTGGATAGTATGTCGGGCCTCTAACTGGGTCTTGACATGTTGGGGAGGAATTACTCTATCGAGACCATCCATTACTTCGACTTGGTGATTACATGATTCTCCTACAAAGGACTACAGAAGAGCGAGTCTGTATGGCTAGGTCTTTCCTTCTACACTTGTTGGGAGCTTACCTCTTCACCAATGGTGAGCAGATGGTGTCCTTAAGGTGGTTGTCCTTCTTTCAAGACTTTAGAGATGCATGGAGGGCCAACTAGGGGCAAGCATGTCTCACCTATCTTTACTCCACCCTCGACACTCTCAGCCGAGCCACCTTGCGATAGCTTATAAGGCCTTGAAAACTCCCTTAGGTTAGTTATCTTTCTATTTCTTGCATTTTCATTTGTAGCTTGTAGTCTAGCAAATTGTATTATCTTGCAACCTGTCATCTTGTAAATTGTACTATCTTATATTTAACTTGTGGCTTGTGCTTCTTTGTGCAATGGCAGATTGTTAGGAATAGCCTTATAACCCCAAGCACCGATCTAAGTCTTAGGGAGTTCCCTTGAGTGAGGGCCCACCTTGTTGATTTAACTTTGGATGAGGTAAGTTTAAGAGCTTTAGTTATTCATGCTTCTTCATGCATTTCCCTTAGGATACCCTTCTTCTAATCGTGTGTCATTATAGGTTAACTGGACTCCATGGGCCAGCCGGCCCCTTCCTGCTTCTCCGAACTTGGAGCCTACCGCCCTTATTGCTTCAAAGATTACTCGGCCTTTTGATTACTTGGTAGAAAGGGTGCCATCTTTCTAGGGAGAATAAGTGCTTGCTCCATAGTGTTGGCCATATAGCCAGCCCTCACCTTAGAAAAGTCCCTCATAGAAGCATCCAAGGGAAGGGGGGCACCGTTTAGTGCCAACTCCGGATTCTAGTCGGGAACCCATGGTCGGCTTAGACAATGAAACCGAGGAAGATAGCCTGCCCAAGGGGCAAACACTCCTCGGGAGACTGGAGGCAAACCACCAAGGCCATAGGGATAAAGGCCAAGGAAGGAAGTAGAGACATGCAAGCAATGAAAGGAGGAAACTTCTAGATAAAGCACCTATTACCTCCACATTTAATGCATTGTACCAACTCAGCCTACTGCATTAATGGTAAAATTACCCCTGAATGGTGCCACCACAGCCTGCATCCTACTCTACCACCACTAACAAAGCAACGATGGGACAAGTATCCAAGGATGGATCAACGACCATCCAATTGGAGGGCCTGGATACAATCCTAGCAGCTATATATAGTATAGAAGATCCTTTTTGATCCTCTTGAAAGGGCGATCAAGGGATAAAGCTATTGAGGCTTGAAGGGTTAGCCTTGATAATTCACCTTTACAAATTAATTATATTGGACATCTATTACAACCCAATCTTATCTTAATTAGGCCCAAATCATCTGTTTCACCCTTTACAATGTTAGCTTGATGGGATTCTAATGATTCAATGGAAGTGAATCATAAACACATAACAAAACTCATAAAAATGGTATCATTTTAAAAGGAAAGATTTAAAAGTAACTCTATGTAAAAGTGACCCTTTATCTTCTTATGAAAAGATGAATGTTTTCTTTGGAAAACGTCATTAATTTTTGGGTTTTTTTTTTTAAACAAGGGTTAAACTTTGGGAAAATAATTTTCTTAAAAAAGAGGTTTCTTTTGTTTCTTTTATTAAAAAAAAAAAAAAGGTTTTGATGGGAATTCATTAAAAGGCAACAATTTTAAGTGAGCAAAGTTTTGAGATAGTAAGAACAAAAGAACTTTTATGAACCTTTAAAGAAACAAAATTTAATGGTTTAAAGCCATTTTAAAATCTCGTTTTATTTTTCGGAAAAAGGATTCCCATGCCTTTTTAGAAAGAACAAATCAAGATTAAAATCTAGACCATTCAAATGGTTTGCTTTTGAAAAGGGTTTCCATAGGTTTTATAAAATAGGAAAAAATTTAAGAGATAAAGCCCATGGTTTTTTGTCCATTTAAATACAAAAAAAACAAATCCCAAATTTTATGTTATGAAATAATAACAAAAGGAAAAGAATTTTTAAAGGGAATTCAAAACAAAGGAAGAACAAACTTGTTTTTAGGAAAAGAATTTTTAGAATCCCAAGTTAGGATCACAATCATTTAAGACAAAAATTGGTTTTAAGAAATGGTTTCCATGGTTTTCTTATGAAGAAAAAGGGCTTTTTTAAAATAAAAAATTCACAGTTTTATTCATCTTTTAAGGTAGAAAACTTTAATTTCTTAGTTTGAAAAGGTAAGGATTTTGAAAATGGCATTGATTTATAGTTCAAATGATGCCCCATTGGAAGGCTTTTTGAAAGTGTTAGGACATATGTTCTTCACTTGTAAGGAACAAGTCATTATTTTATGTAATTGGCTAATCCTTTGACAAAACGCACTTGTATTTAGGTAGATCTAGGATGTTTTTAATACTTCAAGAAACAAGGTTTCAAGATCAAGTGCCAAAGCTATACAAGTCTGTCCAAGAAACAAGTTTGAAGAAGTGCCTATCATTAAAGCTCGACAGCTATCTTGATAGCTAGCATCTATTGAGCTTAAGAAGCTGTTATAGCCCCGTGGCTCGACAGCTGCTCGACAACTTCTTAACAAATGCTATCTGTCGAGGTTTAAGAAAAGAAGAAATTCTGATTTGTTTTCTTCCAATCCGTGGATATGTCTTTGGGCCTTCTTTTCTCATAACCCTGGACATATAAAAAGATTATTTTAAGGGTCGTCAAAGAGAAGACAAGTTGCACAAGCATTGAGAAAAAGTTCATTAAAGTAATTTAGGACCAGAGACAAAGTTTACCCTAGTTCATCTCTATTGTGAAGAAGTTGCTGTGTTTGTGCACCATAGGGTTTTGTAACTGAGCATCTTCTTGATCTTCATCGTGTGGATGAACTGAAGAACTTTGCGGCCAACATCTTTCTCAAGTTAGTGATTGAAGTCACGTGCTGGGATCTGTGCAATTGGTTAGTCACGTATTGGGAGCCGTATATCAAAAGGAAAGATTGTCACTACAAAACAAGTCCAATTGGGTATTGGGGTAAGGGTTCAACTATAGGTTGGTAGAAGATACTAGTATTCCTTTACTTGTAACCGCTTATTTTGATAATAGTGGATTCTTAGGAGTGGTGACCTTAAAATCACCCAGTGGGGTTTTAGCGTTAGAGGTTTTCCCCATTCGTAAACGAATCACCATGTCAAATTTATTTTCCGCTGCACTTTAGTTTATTGGTGATTTGTTTGTGCTACCACGAGTTTGCATGTTAAATTGATTAATTAATTAAACTTGACTAATTAATCAACTTAATTCATCACAAGGGGTCATTACGTTTTTGGCCTATCAAGTGGTATCAGAGCAGGCACACTCTGATTAGTTTAATCTTTATGTGTGATCCATTGACCCCTATTTGCCATGGATAGAGGACAATATCTTATTATACCTCATTTATTTGATGGAACTAACTATGCATACTAGAAAGTACACATGAGAGCTTTTTTATAGTCTCTAGATGAGAAGGTGTGGCAACCTTTAGAGATTGGCTAGACCATGCCAATGGAAGTGTTAGCTAATTGGGATGAAGCAAAGATCAAGGCGGAAAACTTTAACAGCAGGGCATTGAATGCCTTATTCAGTGCAGTCACTAATGAGGAGTTCAAGAAGATATCCTCCACTGAAACTGCAAAGAAAGCTTGGACCATCCTCTAGACAACCTATGAGGGAATAAAGGCTGTAACAAATTCGAAGCTACAGAGGCTCACCACAAGGTTCAAAGAAATTAAGATGGAGGAGGATGAGTCATTTGATGAGTTCTATGCCAAACTCAAGAACATAGTGAACTCTGCTTTTAATCTTGGAGAAATCATTCCAGAACCTAAGATTGTGAGAAAAGTGCTCAGATCTTTACTCGAAAGATTCCATGCCAAGATCACTGCTATTGAGGAATCAAAGGATATTGATAAAATTCCTTTGACAGAACTGGCTGGAAATTTACAGACCTATGAGTTGGCTTTGTCCAGAATCGGGAAGTATAGCAAGAGCAAGAGCAAGAGCAAGAGCATGGCATTAAAGGCCAAGAGCAGTGAGACGGAAGAGTCTTCAGACGATGAAGATTCTAAGATGAAGTCCTACATCACTAGGTAATTCAAGAAGTTTATGAAGAATGCCAAAGGAGAAGGGGTTTGACAAGGATCGTAGGCAATCCAGTTCTTTTCAATTCAAGGGCCAAGATAAAGGGAGAAGGATGTTAGGGATGCCGAACAGTAAATTGTTCCTACGGGACCTAAGTGCTTTGGGTGCAAAGGCTTCGGACACATGAAATAGGAGTGCCCAACATATCTCAAGACAATTGGGAAAAGTAAGGCCTTTGTTGTTACGCTAAGTGACACCGAGCTTGAAGATGATTCCGACAATGAGGATGACGGAATCTTGAATGCCTTCACTGCCACAGTCAATTCTACTAAGGGGATTATTGAAGATGTGGATAAAGAAGAAGAATTGGTGGAGTCCAAATTTGAGAAGATGGATGAACAAGATGACATCCACATAGCCTATGCTAAATTATACAAGGTCTCAGAAAAGCATGAGAAATTGTATAGGTTGACCACTAAGAAGCTCAGTGATATGGAGCTTGAGCGTGAAAAGCTTTCCACGAAGTTTGAAAATAACTTCTTGGCTGAAAAGATCAAGAAGCTTGAGGCAGAACTATTCCAAGTTTGAGCTCAGCTGGAAAGGACGTCAAGTGCTAAGCTCGATGAAAAGCTTAGTCTTCAAAAATCTACTTTCGATTAAACCGGTTTAGGGTATGATCTCTCTTCTTCTAATATTACTTCTTCTAGTACTACTGTTTTTGTTCCTCCTAGCAATAATGTTGAAATTGAGAACACTAACATCAAAACTGAATAAGCTAGTGAGAACATAGACAATGGTAAATCTATCTTAGGACCACTCCCTAAGCAAGATAAGAAAGAAGTTAAAAACCCTAGGGCTAAGAAGGCTAACTCTCAAAAGCCTAAATAGAAGAAGCAGCATCTCTGTCATCACTGTGGAACACTTAACCAAATTGCTATAAGTGGTTAGCCACTCAAAATAGCAACAGCATGATGGCATCGGAAAACTAGAATCAGTTTCCATCCTCCTTTGCTCCATTCAGAGATCTTCTCAAAGCCCTCATGTTCCTTTCAAACTTGAACGGTCTTAATTCTTCCCTTTCACTGCCGATTCAAGGGTTTGCAAAAAGGAAAAGTTCTTCCAGGGTGTGGAAGGAAATGGGTTCCAAGTGGTTCTATCACTTTTTCTCTCTCCCTATCTGCTTTTGATTGCATTACTTGTGTGTTTGCTTTCTTATTTTGAGTCAGTCTAGTTTTATGCATTTCTTTGTTTTGCTTTACATGTTTTTGATTGTCAGTTTTCAGTTTTATTTATTTTGTTTTTGTTTTTGGAAAAAAATTGAAAAATTCAGAAAAATATGAAAACAGTGTGTGTCTGTGTACATTGGTTCTTGTGAACCTAAAAATGGTCATTGAAATAGAGTTCTATAAACTTTGTATCATTTGTAACTTAGATGAGCATCCTTATGCATAACTAAGCAAGCGAGCTTTGTGGCTCTTTGTTTGTGATGAGTAAGATTAAGTAATCTCTTGTACTTAACACTCGTATCACTCTTTTTGATGGGAATGATTAGAAAATTCTAAGAGAAAGGCATAAATAACCATCTCACTACTGTTACCCGCCAATCATGATATGACATCTGTATGCTTCGGCATAGCAAAAGTGCAATGTCAAAAAACTTAACATAATTGGGTATTTCTTTTCTCTCTTTTGTATACCCATGCATGATTTGCTTAGTAAAAAATATATAAAGAAAATAAAAGCAAAAAGAACAAAATGCTTTAAAATATGATTGCAAGCGTGTTTTCTAGGGGATGTGGGAGTTATAGGATGTACCTCGAAGGTGATAGTCCCTATCAAACAGTTATGACTGTGAGTGAGTTAAAGTGATTTTCTCATATCTCAAATCGTCGTAACATAGAAACACTTATGCAATCTTGTGATGTTTTCACACACAACGTGCAAAATTCTTTACTATTTTTTGATACATGTGTAGGTACAATGTGATTTGGCCATCACAAGGTTTACATGTGTTAATGTATGCTCACTAAACTGTCTTGACTTGTTTTTGAAATATAAAATTGGTTAGACTTGTTTAGTGTGTGTTTTTTTTGGGATCAATGTGCTTAAAATTATTGTTGATAGATGATTTTGAGAACTTAAAATGTTGCTTGGATCCTTGGTTGAATTGCGTGCTTGATTGCATTCATATCTATGTTTTTACTCTTCTTGTAAAACTATTTGTAAGCACTCTCAACAATTCCTCAAAACTAGGCTATCTGTTGAGCTCTTAAGCTGTTTGTTATTACAATCTCGGTAGCCTCTTAACAGCTAGGTGGATCGATCGAGATTTCTTCTGGATCCTCGATAGTTTCTCGATAGCTAGGTTTGTTGATCGAGATTTCTCCTAACCTCTCGATAGCTGGTGGATTGATCATGCTTCTTTTATTCGTGTCTGATGTTTTGTTTCTCTACACCTCCTCGATAGTTGCATCTGTCGACGCCTATTTGCTCGACACCTCCCTCGACACATGTCTCGATACCTCTCGACACTTTCATATATCAAGATTTACTGACCTTCTATATAAAGGATCAGCGTGCCTCGTCTCTCACTTTTCTTGATCTCTCTCTCGACAAATCCACCCTTACACCTCCCAAATCACTCTCTCACACCCTAAACCTCTTTCCCAAGTATCTTTCAAGCTTTCTTAAGTTTTTCTTCACTTGGTAAGTTTCTAATCTTTCATTTACATGCATTTCATGTTTTTGAAACCTAAGTTTTGGGGTTTTTGGAAATTTTTTTGGGCTTTTCAAAATTAAGGAGTCTTTGTTGAAATTTTGGGATGGGTTTTTGCCTAAATGAGTTTCAAATCTCATACATTGCATCACACAAGCATCATAACAGTATTATCATGCATTTAGATGTGTGCAATTTAATTGTGTGCTTGTAGGATTGGATTGGGCTAAGCCCATGATGCCTTTTATATTTCATGTCACATATTCATGCATTTCCCATGCATACGTACCTCACTTGCGTTCGAGGTACGCGTATTGTTGTCACACCGGAGTTGGTATCTGATGTGCACTGTGTCCCGAGGGTAGACTTTCCTGACTATCCCAGTTGTGAGCGTCTGAGGGCCGTGTCTAAGGATGAGCTTAAATCTGTGTTTTGTGAGCATCCCTTCGAGTGGGGTGATCGCCAGTTCACTTACTATTTGGGCTTCGCAAAAGGCCCTTGGTTTTTGAACATGGTTATGACCTTTGTACTCCATCCTCTCTCTCACTATAACTTTATCATCGAGCCTCGGGCTCGATTTTTTTGTCCTTTCTTAAGCATCTCAATATATATTTCCCTTCTCATTTCATTCTTTCTATATTAGATGTTCATCAGGATTCATCGTGCCGTGATAGCATTGATTTAGGATTAAATAAAACCCCATGAAAATTGAAAACCTATTAATTGATAACATCTTTCCATCTGCTATCACGAGGATCTTATGTCATTTTTTTGTTCCCTTTCCAGTGTCCGACCCTTTTTCTTTCCTGTGTGTTATAGACACTGCTACGGTTAAACGTAGTGAGGCGTAGTTTCGGTCGCGACAGATTGGGTCAGCTGCTCCTCCTACTCGTTTGGCTCCATACTGATTTGCTCCATCCATATCCGCTCCCTCTTCTTCTATGGGCAATGTGACTCTCAGAGACATCATGGCGCAGCTTCAGCGCATGGATGCTCACCTTGATACATTCTCTACCAAGCTGTATCAGGTGAACATTCGTGTCGATCATATTGCACGGCAGCAATAGGTCATGGGTGGCTTCCTTCCTAAGGCTTCTACTCCACCTCCTCTAGTGGGTTCTTCTTCTAAGGCTAATAATGATGATGATAGTGGTGATGATGATGGAGATACTAACTCTACTGATGAGATGACTACTTAACACTCTTACCCTATGTCACTTGTGACAAAAAGGGGAAGTAGTTTTACTACGAGAGTAGTCATTCTTAGGGAGAGAGTTAGTATAGGACCATTTTGTTAGGGGAAGTGTTGATATCTTGAAGGGCGTAGTGAGGATTTCTTGTATCTTTCTTTTCTTTCTTTTAAAGATACATTGTTATTGTACTTTAGGTCTTGTGACTACTTTTTTTTACATACATTCTACTTATTATCTTTATATGTTGATGTATGTTTTTTTCACCTACCCTTACATGTGTTGTTTCTTTTCTCTCTCTATGCACATGCTTCTTATTATTTGTATGCAATCTATTATTTTTGCTGCACACAAAGATGCCTTGATGTGTTTTGTTTAAAGTGTTTCAGAAATACAGATTGTCAAAGTCTACTTGTTATGATCACTCTTCTTGTAAAGTTTTTCAAGAGTTTGTGTTAGGATAGATTTTATTGTACTTAACAAGTGAGTATGAGTTGAGCATTTTATGACTTCTCTCATATGTTCATTTCTTTGTTGTGGTTTTGTTATGGATTGCTAAAGGGGGAGATTGTTAAGACATATGTGTTTTCACTTGTTAGGAAAATATGTCATTATTTTATGTAATTGGCTAATCCTTTGACAAAACGCACTTTACTTATATTTGGGTAGATCTAGGATGTTTTTAATACTTCAAGAAACAACGTTTTAAGATCAAGTGTTAAAGCCATGCAAGTCTGTCCAAAAAACAAGCTGAAGAATTGCCTGTCATTAAAGCTTGATAGCTATCTCGATAGCTAGCATCTATCAAGCTTAATAAGCTGTTACAGCCCTGTGGCTCGATTGCTTCTCGACAGATGCTATCTGTCGAGGTTTAAGAAAAGCAGAAATTCTGTTCTGTTTTCTTCCAATCCGTGGATATGTCTTTGGGCCTTCTATTCTCATAACCCTAGACATATAAAAGGATTATTTTAAGGGTCATCAAAGAAAAGACAAGTTGCACAAGCATTAAGTAAAAGTCTATTCAAGCAATTTGTAACTGGAGACAAAGTTTGCCCTAGTTCACCTCTATTATGAAGAAGTTACTGTGTTTATGCACCATAGGGTTTTGTAACCGAGCATCTTCTTGATCTTCATCATGTGGATGAACTGAAGAACTTTGCAACCACCATCTTTCTCAAGTTGGTGATTGAAGTCGCATACTAGGATCTGTGCAATTGGTTAGTCACGTATTGGGAGCCGTACATCAAAAGGAGAGAATATCACTACAAAACAAGTCCAATTGGGTATTGGGGTAAGGATTTAACTGTAGGTTGGTAGAAGGTACTGAGATTCTTTTACTTGTAACTGCTTATTTAATAATAGTGGATTCTTAGGAGTGGTGACCTTAAAATCACCCAGTGGGGTTTTTGCCTTGGAGGTTTTTCCCATTTGTAAATAAATCGTTGTGTCAAATTTATTTTTCGTTGCACTTTAGTTTATTGGTAATTTTTTTGTGCTACCATGTGTTTGCATGTTAAATTGATTAATTAATTAAACTTGGCTAATGAATCAACTTAATTCATCACAATGGGTCAATATGTTTTTGGCCTATCAGAAAGAGACTTAAATTTTTATTGGAAAAGACCTATTTTAAGAAAATGGATGGCTATTTTAGCCTTTTTCATCTTTTGAAAACACATTTTGTTTGTGATTTGTTACCCAAGTTTATTGGTGATTTTTTTGTGCTACCACACGTTTGCATGTTAAATTGATTAATTAATTAAACTTGGCTAATTAATCAACTTAATTCATCACAAGGGGTCAATACGTGTTTGGCCTATCAGAAAGAGACTTAAATTTTAATTGGAAAAGACCTATTTTAAGAAAATGGATGGCCATTGGAGCCTTTTTCATCTTTTGAAAACACATTTTTAGAGGTTTGTTACCCAAGCTTCTCATTGCTTGGTAATCTAGGGTTCATGGTGCTAGCTATAAAGCTAGCCCTTACACCCTTGTACCCATGAGAATGATAATAAGGAAAATAAAGAAAGCTTAAAGGTAAAAGACGTGAATTGAAAGCAAGGAAGAACATAATTTAAAGAACTTAAATATAAAGGAAATTTATAAGCAAGAACATAAATTGAAGGACCTAAACTAAAACTCTTTTTTAAAATAAAAATTAAAAAGAAAAAATCTCCCTCAAATAAATCCCAAAATATGTAATAGCCAAACATGTGGACTCCTTCCCATGATGGGAAATGGAGGTCTTGTGATCCCCCATTTCAACTGATCCTACCCCAATTCTTGGAAGTATTCCCACGTTACATGCTTGGACTTATGATTTATTTGAGGAAAACCCACCTATGTTAAATCTTCATTTTCCCTCTAAGGTTGGCCATGCGCGAGGCTATTCCTCCACATGCGTCTAGTTAGGAATATGAAGGTTTATGAAAGGTATTGGATTAATTTAAAAATGGAATAATTTAAAGGATTAAATCTCTTTCTTTTTAAATGAAATCTCCCTTAGATAAACCCTAAACATGTAATAGTCAACCTTGTCAACTCCCTCCTATAGTAGCAAATGGAGGTCTCAGGATCCCCTCTTTCGAGTGATTTTACCCCAATTTCCAAAAGGAATTCCCCGTTACATTCTTGGAAACAAGTTTAATGATTCATTTAAGAAAAACTCACCTATGTTAAATCTTCATTTTCCCACTCAGGTTGGCTGTGCACAAGGCTATTGCTCCACATGTTGTCTAGTTAGGAATATGAAAGTTCACCAAAGGTGTTAGGTTGATTTCTTCCTTTAAATCCAAGGGGTTTAAAGAGAGAAAACAACAAAGTAAAAGAAAAGGGAAGAGAAAAAACAACAAATTAAAAAGACATGAATATAACAAGATTGGAACAAAAAGAGCATAAATGTAAAGAGACATAAATCTAAAGGCATAACACAATATAAAGAAGAGTAAAAAAACTTGAAAAGAAATTTTTATAGATGTAAATAGTATTTACAACATAAAAAAGGAAGTTGATGAAGCTAGAGGAGGAGCTACACCATCCTACATTTTAGAAAGGGTTTTAGAAGCTAACCTATAGGTCTTTGAAGAAGAAAGTGAAGGTAAAAGGGGCTAGAGTTTCTGGTTTAGATGAGTTTTTTGAGGAAGAGAGAGAAGAAAGATCTAGAGAAAAACCTAAAGAAAATGAGGGGTATATTTTTGGCATTTTTGTGCCTAAATTTCTAAGAGGTAAGGGTTCTTATACAAAAATTAGGAATGAGGAAGGAACCAAGTCTTAGTTGCCTGGTGAGAAGGGCAGCTAAAGGGGTGTGTCCCTTCCACATCATCTGATCTTATCCTTTTATCCATTCATTTTCATGTTTTTCTATTTCTTAGTTTTTTTTTTCTTTTTTCTAACTTTGATTTTGGGCTACTATTTGGACGTTTTTGAGAGATTTCTTCAAAAATTGGTGTCCCTAGAAAGGTCTGGATGTCTAGTTTCATTATGCTTTAACCTCATGCAAAAGGGAGGTGATCATTGTTTTAAAAGACCGGATTGGACCTATCAGTCTGACCAGTTGAACTGAGAACCAACCACCAGTCCAGTCCCAAAAAAACCCCCCAATAACCAATTAAAACTGGCCAAAACCAATCAAAATCGGGTTAAATTGGGAATATGAGTCAAATCCGATTTTGCCCCCGGTCCCATTTTTAAAACCATGGGGGTGATGCAATGTAGAAAACTTAATAACACTATTCTTGAAAAATTCATTTCTACAAATCTGAAGAACATATAGTCAAGCCCTTTTTAGAGAAGGTAGCTAATCCATTATGCTTCAATATAGTCTAGGTAGATAGCACCAGTTATAGATAGATTGGTATAATATTTTATGCAAAAATGTCCCAAAAACAACCCTTTTCCTAAAAAATAGTACATTTAATTAGGTTTTTGTATTGTTTTCATAATATTATATCGTTTTGAAGGGAATTTCATGATCTTTAAGATATATAAAATTTTACTTCGATTGGACGGTCGAGTCAAAAAGTCAACATTTTGACTAATCTCAATTAAGATTAGTCAATGTCGATCAAACTTAGCAAAAAATCGGAAGCTTGAATTTTTAGTACTCACGAATCATTAAAATGATTAAGCCAAGGCCTGATTGGAATAAAGAAGATTTTTTCATGTAATTCCCAATTTTCTTACATTTTAAAAAGCACGGTTCTCACTTTTTAGGGCTTAAAATGACATTCTGGTATGCTAACTAAGGCTAGACAAAATACTGTATCAACAAATTCATGGACCACTTCACCCCTTTTTGTGGATTCATGGACTTTTCCAAAAAGAATTCATGGTTATACAAAATAGGCTAATTAAATCATTTGGGCTATTGAAGGTTTTGAAGCTCATGCATGTACGAGTGAAGGGAGAGTAGCGCTATGGGGAGCCATGACCCCCTTGACTTTTCAAAAATCATTCATTCCTCTCATATTTTTGGTAAAAAAAAAAAATGTAACTTTAAATATAAATTTAAATAATGGCTATGTATGCCATATTTTGTTCGACCTTGATTTGCGTGCTGAACCTTGGAAATTCCAAAAATATCATTTTCTCACCAAGGGATCATAGGAACATCTAGATCATCATGGTTCAACTCATTTGGGTGTTAGAATACTTAAGGTGCCATTTCAAGTAAAAATAACCAAAATGCCTCTAATCAAACCAAGGTTGACTGATGGTCAAAATTGGTCAAAACCATACCAAAACAACATTTTTTATTATTCTATGCCAAATCCAAGCTTATTGGAGCTTTTTATCAACTTTAACCAATTTTGACCCGAAGTTGACTCCTAGCAGCGACCAAAAATCTAATTTTGATCCAACCATTGGAACAGTTTGAAATTGCCACCATTGCAAAGAATATTTAATTCCATTTCCGATGACAACTCATAAGTCAAAATCGGAGTTAAAACAGTTGAGATATCTTGAAAATCATGTTGAGTGCATCATCTCACTTCTAGAAGCCATAAATTTTGCTTGGACTGTTTGATTTTCGAAATGTCAAGTGATCTGGAAACTAGAAAGTCCAATGATACTAAGATCAAATCAATCAGAGTAGGGAAAGACCTTCATATGATCAATTGAAATTAGAACTAGAAAGTTGGAGAAAAAGACAAGATTGCTGACGTAAGCAAAAGTGAACCGGCATGCACTAAAGTGCACATCGGTAAATAAAAAAATAATAATAAACAAATAAACAAACAAATTTTTGGACAGTCAGAATAATTTCTAGAGCATTCTTCTCTCTCTTTTCTTCTAAATTCTCTCCCAAACACACACAAAACAAAATCTTGATACTCCCATCTTCAAAAATTAAGAGGTAATGTTCTTGCTTCCATCTCCTTTTCCTTGGTCTATCTACCTTGGTTTTGAGGTTTTAGGGGGGGGGGGGTGTAGATGTAGCTTTTTAGCTGCAATCTACACCAATCTTCTTTTTAGCTCTTTATTGCTTTCTTTTAAATTCCTAGCACATTTTATTGCTTTCCTAGCATGTTTTATTGCTTTGATGTTGTTGGCCTAGCCTTCTTGGGCTAGGGCATGTCTAAATTTCTTGCTTATGTCTTTTGCCATGTTTATGTGTTTAATTGCCTTGTTTGGATGCTATGTTTAAGTGCTTTATAGCTTTAAATATTGTTTGTTCATGCCTTTTTCTTGTGTCTTGGTTTTGGGTAGGGTATAGATCTAGATCTATTGGTCTAGGCCTATATCCAAACACCCAAGTTCAATAAAAGGTTTGGATAAGTTTCCTTTTTGAATGTTCTTTTCTTTGTTTGATATTTTTACATGTCTTTGTGCGTTCCTTTTCTCAAATTTGTCTCTGTGATGCTATGTTTTGCTTGCTTCCATGCTTAGAACCATGCTTCCATCTTTAGATCCATGCTTGCAGGCTTACTTCTAGCTTCCTACATCTTTGCCTTGCTTCACATGCTTTGTTTCCCTTCTTGGTATGTGTTTGTCGGCCTTCTACGCCTCTTTGTTTTGCTTGGTTGCAGTCTTCCCCTTTTGTGGCTTGTTTGGGTGCAACCATATGGGAGAGATCGCATCTTGATGATGTTGGCACGCTTGTTTCTTGCCCCTCTCTCCCTTGCTTAGCTTTGCTTGTTAGAGCTTCTCTTGTTAGCCTTGTTTGTGCCCTATAAGAAGATTAGCTCTTATCCTTGTGTGATAACATGCTTAGCCTTGTCTTTTGTGCCTTTTGGCCTTGCTTTATGTTATCTTTTATGGTCTCCTAGCTTTAGTTGCATCTTCGCATATTTTTTAACATGTTCATGCACTATCTTTGCTTGTTTGTCAGTGTCATCAAGCATCATTGCTACCATTGATTTTGTGTGGGTTCAAACTCGTCTTTATACATGAAATCCTGAGTCCTGTTTAGGAGCTTTGCTTGATGGCACATGTGTCATCCGCACTCCAATCTAATGGATCTATGGACACCAAATCCAAACCCCCATTTGTCCCTTAAGGATACCTTCTCTTTTTTTTTTCTTGTTTGATAAAATGCTTTCTTTGATTTTTGCTTATTCACATGTTCACTCTGTTTGCTAACATGCTTGTTTGTTCCCATTGTGCTCGCTTGCTTGCATGTCCCTTTCTTTTGCTCCTATGCCTGTTTGCTGGCTTTGTGTTCTATTTTTTTGTTGCATGTATGCACGGAGCATGGGCACATCTTCTAAATGCAAGCAAAATGGAAAAGATTGTAGATTAGGGAGTGTAGTCCTTCTGAGAGGTCCTTTCTTTCCTAAACCTTTTTTTTTTTTTTTAGAACCATGTCTAGTAGCTTTCTTAGACTAGGATTCCCTTTGCTTGTATCTTGCTTTGGTCACACCCTCTGTTTGTGGAAATGTATGCTTTTCTTTCCCGCTTTATGTGTTTGCATTTTGCATTATGTAGGGGTTTGGGTTGTTGAAAAGGTAGCCATGCACTTTGGATGATGGACATACATGGTTAGAAGGTCAACCCCCTCCAAATCATGGATGCTTTTAACCTTGGAGTGTGGGTAAGCGTTCAAGGCTTGTGCTATAGATGCATATTCATGCTACATTGTGCGCATGACCTACAACGTGAGTGATTGCCTGTATCCATCTCAACTGGTGACATTAGTTTTCCTTTGTATGAGACATGCATCCTATGATTAATACTTTGGTGAGCCTTTCACCTTAGTATAAACATACTGACGCATGCCATAGACACAGGAATGAAATCCTGCCGGTGGGCCATAATGCACCAAACACAAAAATTTGCCAAATTTTTTTCATGAAAATGTGGCATCTTCTTGCCATATTCTCACAATGAAAACTTGGTGAGAATAGTGTTTTATGTGCTATCATCACTTAACCTGAACTGCTGCTGAATTTCTGCCGCAAAAATAAGGCAAAATGCTGCTGAATTTTCATAATGAAAATTTGGCAATAGTTCAAATGTGATAGCAAAGCATCGATAAAGGCCACAGTAATTTCCCAAGTCAAACCTTAAAGCCCAATTCTTTTAAAGCCTTGAAAGTTAATGCCAATAGCTTGTTTTTAACTAGCAATGATTAAAAATTAAGAATTTACCAAAACAAAAGATTGTCTCATGACAGGCGTTATGGGGTGCCTAACATCTTCTCCACACATAACTAGACTTCTGAACTCAAGAATCAAGATTTTTTACCATCCAATTAGATTAGGAGAAATGACATTTTTCTTAGCCTAGAACTGGTTATAAAATCAAATAAAGTCAGGTAACCAATCACCCAATGATTGGTGGCAACTTCACTACCTTTGGTAAAAATCAATTAAAAACAACTTAATTTAGTCACACCCTAGATGTTCCTTTTTTTAGAAACATAATAAATGTTTTTTTAATTAAAAAAAACATAATAAATGTTGAATTCATAGGGTTTTTTTTTTTTCTTTTTTTTTGGAAAGGATTGATTTTAAAGTTAGGAGTTAAAAATCTTTTAGTATTTATTAGTGTTATATGTGTACTTTGTTTATGTTTTTTTTTATTTTTTCTTGTGAGGGGGATGTGTACTTTGTTATATGTAAGAAATAAGCCTTTGTTAAATCATGTTAGAGCACTAATCTCATCTCTGACGTCCCAAATGTTATTTTAACACAAAAAACTTACTTTTTTCCATTTTAACATTACACTCTACATCAAATATTCTATTCTTCCATACAACATATTAAAATAATACATACAAAATTTTAAAAAACTCCTACAATATTAAGAAACAAATAAATAATAAATCCAAAACACAAAACCACCCACATTCCACAACCACCCACCACTACCCGAATCCCACGACCACCCATAATCAACCATCCACCATAATTGCAACCCAAAATCAACACAACCACCACCAACCAATGTACCCACAACCACCACACACTACAAGGAAAACGGGCTACTGCGGCGGACCAGACGCGCTGCTAAAGCCTAAAAAAGTGCCGCTAAAGGTACATATGACCAATAGCAGTGGGTGCTATTGCGGCGGGCGGTCCCGTCAGTGTTCCAGTGCCACTATAGGTATATTGCGGCGGTCACTAAAAGCACCGCTATACATGTACCTTTTAGCGGTGGGTGAAGGTTTATTGCGGTGGGCAAAAAACCTCCACTATACGAGTGTAGAATTCGTGCCAATTGACTTTTAGTGGCGGGTCATGTCCACCACTATTGGTGTCTACCTTTAGCGGCGGGCAGACGACGCCGCTATAAGCAATCATTCAAAATGGACTAATTGCACTTTTAGCGGCGGGTCATGCCCGCCGCTGAAGGTAGACACCAATAACGGCGGGCAGACGGCGCCACTATAGGCAATCAATCAAAATGGACAAATTGCACTTTTAGCGGTAGGTAGAAACGCCGCTATAGGTTTCACCTATAGCGACAGTCAATAAGCGCCACTATAGGGCTTCATGTACAACGTACCCTATGTACCTTTTAGCGACGGTTGTGCCCGCCGCTATAAGCGTTTTGTTTTTTTGAAATTTGGCTATAGCAGCATTTTTATAAATGCAGCTATAGTTCTTTTTTATTTTTTATTTTCCTGGCTAGATGGTAATGAAGAATCCCTAATACTAATTACCGTTAGATTAGCATATTCAAAGAAGATATTTTCTTTCTAAGACTATGTATCACATAAACTAACTACAACAACAATGTACCACAACTTCTTATACACTACTTTTTGTCAAAGGCACATAATGTATTCCATTCATGTCTTCCTAACTGTGGCTGCTAGTATGCATATCAAAAAGTGTATCCAGATGCAAGAATGCTATATTGATTACATTATTTTCGTAACACCAACAAGAAGTAAACTAAACATAACTTAGTAGTGATTTCTTCTTAATTCTATATATTATATATATCTTTTTTTTTTCTTTTTCTTGCACGAAACAATATTAAGTTTTTGTAAATTGAAGTCAAAGTGATTGAAAGATGAAACTCAAGTTCCACATTGACCATGAATGAAAGAGAAAAAGCCACACATATAATAAGAAACTTTCTATTTTTATTTCTTAAGAGTTTCAGACATACTAATATATTAGCACCATATTCTCTAGACTAGCCAAAATAAATTTATAATCTGCTCATGTTTGGGAAACAAACAAATCTACCACATACCCATCTCTTGGCTTGAGAAAATCAAGTTTAAAATTTTCAATACCTTTGTATGATGGACATCCCCATGGTGGTGCTAAAAACACTATGTCCCCCCAAAAAAAAGAAGAAATAATTAGAATATTAAACTAAACAATATTAAAAGAAGAATATTTTCCATCTCAAGTTAAATTATTAACTTTAATGCAACATTATCAAACATGTAATTATAGTTTAATTTACTACCTCAACTTGATAACTAAATCAAGTTCTAATATCATATTATGTAGATTTTGTTAGATTCTAAAATGCTTCCAAGAATATTAGTGTGTTTAAATTAGGGTAAAAAAAGGAGAAAGTTTAGAGACACATAAAATTTAACATCTGATAATAAGGTAAATTTGAGAAATAAGAAATAATTGACAAATGAGCACCTATGCTTGTTTTTAATCAACACCAAGCAAGAAAGCCCTATTTTCAATCATCAAAAATAAAAACCAAACCACTAGGAAAATTTCCATGGAAATTTTATTAATCAAGCAAACTTCTATTATCTCCATTGGAGTATTGCAGTGTGCTTATATTGACTACTATGACTTAACACAATATTTAATTGACTTAAAAAAGCCCAATTATTGTATCACAAAAATAACCTTGACTCTAGAAAATTGAATAAAAAAAAATACGAATAACCTAATTAACTAATATGACCTAAAATAAAATCAAGTGGAACAATAAAAAATATATAATTAACTTCTTAAACTATATAATATAAATTAAAATAAAATTGGCAGATGGACATGCTTAATATATAGTATATAATATATAATCAAGTGGACAAAATGCTGTGTAGCTACAAAGTTTCCCAAAAGCAAAATAAATATTCCAGTACTAGCAAATAAATAACCATTGACCTCAAGAGAAGATAGCCCACCCAAGGATCCACGGCAGGTAAATCCAAACACTTTTTTAACTTTATGAGCAATTTGGCATCATATATCTCACGTACAAATGATCTGCATTTATAAAAGTCAAATTTCTATGAGTCATAAATGGCCCATTTTATATTTGCTCATGACTAAACCCAAATTACTATATGGAAAAATTTATAAGCATACCTCAACAAAAGTAAAGAACAACTATTTATGGTCAATTAATCAAAGCTATTATGAACTTAAGTCACAATAGTGAGATAAGAGATGAGTGCACTTTGTTACCTCCATTGCTTGCAAGCCAAACTCCTCCACCAGCCGTCAACCTCTTTACCTTTTTTGCCCATTTCGTGTCCTACCCTCTGTAGCAGCTCTAGGAATTTTTTTCAATGAGTCATTAAAAAAATTAAATTGAACACAATTTAATAAAAAGAAAACTTAAATATATCAAGATATCGACAAAAAAAAATCAAACAAAAATGCATGAAGCTTTAGAATTCCTTCTACAAGTTTTGATATTTTGAAATCATTGCAAAATATGTCATTATCAATTGTCATTATTTTTTGTCAATACGGAAAGGTATAAACATTTTATATACACACACATATCTTCTTCTTCTTTTTTGAAAAATCCCTAACTCCACCCTAATTTTTTTTTGTTGTTGTTTGAAGGTAACTGATCAAGTGTACTAGAATATAATAGGGTATACCCTAAATAGAATCATTTATAGCCCAATTAGCCTAAAATGAATTGAAATGGACTGAAAAGGACCAAATAGATCAAACTAGACCGGATGGACCGCAGTGAACCTAATAGACCAAAATGGACCAAAAGTACCTAAGAGACCAAAGTGGACTGAATAGGCCAAAATGGACCAAATATTCTAAATTGGACCAAAGTGGTTGAATTGGTCCGAATAGACAAAATGAACCCAATGGACCGAATAGAGTGTAAAATCAAGTGTAAAATTTTCAATAACTAATAGTTCTTGTATGCTTTCAAGTATATTAATATGAGAGTCAAAGAGTCAACCCTAGGAAATCTCATTTATATTTCTTGGTATACTAGTGTTAATAAGGTTAATGGTATTTTCTAAGTACTTAGAAAATAGGATTATAATTTCCAAAGTTGTTATTCCAATGATATTAAGTCTGGTTCCAAATTTCTTGTAGAAGGCTAAGGCTTGGTTTTGATTACTTAATGTTGTCTAGGCTATCAAGAGTTCAATGCTAGTTTCATTGTTCTCTCAATAATAAAGCATTGAAAAAGTACCGAACCTTTATTATATGGTTTATAGGAGAATCTTCCCCAACTACCCAGCACAATCATTACATCCCATGGGGAATTCCATTAAGTTAAAGACATTTTTGCAATCCTACCAAGAAAATCAAAATGCTCCCTGTCAACAGAACAATTAACAACAATAAGAATCCAAGTTTCAACCAACATAAACTTTAGGAAACTTGCATCAAATACCAATTATCCTAACCAAAAGTCACATATCCAAGTCAAAAAATTTATTATAGCCATCAGTAGCAACCCAAAGATGAGAAAAGAGACACTTATTAAATTGGGCTATAAAAAAAAAAACCAAACAACACCCAATTTGAACAGCCATGTAGAGAAGAAACATTTGATGATTGCTACAAAAAATCATGAGCTAAAGCTAAAAGTTCAATCCAAAAGTCCTCCATAAAACAGGAATAAAGTATGGAAAAAACAGATAGATGAAGTCTGACTTATCTCTAATTCCAACAATACTACAATGCCATACAAACATATTTTTCAGCAACTTTAATTGAAAATGAATTTCATTGCTACAGTGCACGGATAAGAAAAAAAAAAAATTTCAATTTCATTGAGACATTTTGTCAAACACTTAGGGTGATGGGGAGGATTTTAACAAAACAGACATTAAATTTTTACCAAACCTTTAATAGCCTTAATATTGTTCACATTTATTTCTTCTCCAGTACAATTCCAGCAACAAATGAAGCATCAAATTAATAAACTTTGCACACATTTGTTAACAGTAATAGAACAATTGAATGATTCCATGGCACAGGGAAAAAAAAACTATTGGCTAACTTTGTTCCTTTTCAAAAAATTTACCAAAAACAAAATAAATAAGTAACTTTCAATATACTAAAAGACAAGGAAAAGTTAAAAACTTTTAGAAAGCTTCTGTAAACGTTCAACAGCAAAATCATAACCCAATTCTTATTTTTTAATAATAAAGAAACTTTCACACAATACAGAGAGAGAGAGAAAGACAAAAACTTAAAACAAAGCTTTTACAATTTTGTGTGATCTTTTTCTATAATATCTCAGTTAAATGTTTGTATATATATATGTGTAGATATAAATAAAAAAGAAAAGCCTCATTTTTCTTTCACTACTTTTCATTCTTTGAAGGGCTTTTTGTCTTCCACTTCCAACTTCTTCTTCTTCTTCCTTCATTTTCGGAGATGGGTTTTTTCTGAACTTCAAGAATTTGACAAGTCGACCCAGGATGCTATCTGGGTCACCGTGGTTTTGGTGGTTGTAGTGGGTGTGGGGGGGGGGGGGGGTAGCAGCAGAGATGGGAAAATGGTGAGAGAGAGAAAAAAAAATAGGAGAGAGGAGCGGCTGGGAATAAAATGGAAGGGGGGCGGCAGGAGTGAAATTAGAAGTTATAAATATGCTAGGGTTATAAATGCTAGGGTTTTAATGGTTTTAAAAATTAAAAAACTCAAAAATGATCACTCGAAGGCTCGAACAAGAGAGCACTTAGCCGTTACACTCACACCAAACCACTAAGCTACAGACTTTGATACGGTTTAGAGTTACATCAAAATATATATATGTGTGTGTGTGTGTGTGTTGGTACTGGTCGGATGAAAAAAAAAAGGATTTTTTAATTACTTTAGAATTAGGATTAAAAAAATAATTATAATTTTTTTAATTAGACCTCACATTAGATTTTATATATATATATATAAGACTCACTTTAGATTTCAATAAAAAGAAAAAGAAAAAAGAAAGACTCACGTCGAAAAAAAAAAAAAAAACACTTTAGGATGAAGGAAAAGAGAGAGAGAGACTCCTTTTAGGATTTTCTCACTATTTAGTTTTTAAAAAGACCACACGTTAGAATTTTTTTTTTTTTTTTAAAGGACTCACTTTAGGTTTAAACAAAGATGAGCAATAAAGATAAAATTATTTGATAATTAAATATTTAAGGGCAAAGTGTCTCCTCATCCAAGCTCTTAGACAGCCCTTAAATTCCTTACACTCACTCCCAATATCCTCAAAATTAAACCCATAACAATATTGACAGGCCACAAACGCGTTGACCCCTTGTGATAAATTACGTTGATTAATTAGCCAAGTTATTAATTAATCAATTTAACATGCAATATCACGTGGCAGCACAAACAAATCACCAAAACTGAGTTATGCAGCGGAAAATAAAGAACACGGTGATTTGTTCACGAATGGGGAAAACCCTTACGGCAAAAACCACACCGGATGATTTAAGGTCACCACTCCCGAAACTCCACTATTATCACAACAAGCAGTTACAAGTAAGGAATCCCAGTACCTCACCAACCTACAGTTGAACTCTTACCCCAATACCCAATTGGACTTGTTCTGTAGTGACAGTTTCTCCTTTCAATGCACGGCTCCCAAGTACGTGACTAACCAAATGCGCGGATCCCAGTACGTGACTTCAATTACCAACTATGGAGAGAGAGAGTTGGCTGCAAAGTTCTTCAAATCATCAAGGATGAACTAGGGCACGAACTTTGTCTGTCAGATCACAAATTGCATGAACAACAAGTTCTCAAAGAATGTGCAACTTGTTTTCTTTGATCTCTGCTTTGACGGCCCTTAAAATAATCCTTTTATATGTCTAGGGTTAGGAGAAAAGAAGTCCCAAAGACACACTCACGGATTGGACTTGAAACAGACCTGGAAATCTGTTTTCTTTAATTCTCGACAGATAGAGGTGTCGAGAGGTGTCGAGATAGCTGTCGAGGCTCGGGCAAAACAGCTCCTTTAAAGCTCGATAGATGTATCTGTCGAGGTATGTGTCGAGCTTTAAAATCTTGCACTTCCCAGCTTGTTTCTTGGACAGACTTTGACGGCTTCAACACTTAACCTTGAACCACTGTTCCTTGAAGTGTTAAACTCATCCTAAATCTACCCAATTACAAGTAAAGTGCATTTTGTCTAAGGATAAGCCAATTACATAAAATAGTGACATATGTTCACAGACTTGAACCACATATGTCCTAACAAATATAAAATATCAGCTCCTCCCTTCCCCATTGCCATGGTGTCCAAATTCCAAAGTCAAGCACCAAGTCACTGAAAGATCACCCACCCACTTCTCACCACATATTTAAAGCCAAATTGAATCAACCACATATTTGAGGATCTAAAATCAACCTAACAAGATATTGAAGAAGCCAAAATCAAAAAGAAAAACTATAAATTGAAAGAGACTCTAATCAGCAAGTACTAGCAATTAGCTAAACGCAACCAAAAAAAATACAAATTAGCAGGAATTCCGGAGAAGTACAACTTAGCAGAGACATATTAAGAACTTGAGACTTTGCATAGAGAAGAAAAAAGTTGGAAATTAATAACAAAAATATACAGGTGATTTAGTCCTTGAAAGCAAAACTAAAATCGGACATTTAGTTTTTTAGGAACTACAAACAATCCCTTTAAACTTCAATTACTAAAATCAACAGTTTAATTTACACTAACCATTGAACTACAACATACATAGGGATAGGGTTAGGGTTAGGGTTCACAAATGAAGAATGATAAAAAAAATTAAAAAAAAAAAAAAAAGGAAAAGAAAGAAACCAAGCCTATAGATTTTTCACCTTCAATGAATGGTGTGTACATATAGAATATAGATTAAGTAAATATTACATGCATTGGAACCTTTGGATCCTGTTGTTACTGACGGAGAAAGAAAAGTTCACCATTTAATTTATTAGTTTATACTTAGAAAACTATAAGGTTTCATAATTTGAAACCTCCTTGAAACTATATGGTTTTTTTAAAAAAAAATTAATTTCACCTTAAATCTTACAACTTACGATGACATTACACTACTTAATCTTAGCGCCAACAACCCAACAAAAACATAAAGAAGTGTTCAACCAATTTATGTGAATTAAGAGTGCAAATATTTATTGTATAACATTCCCAGTCTTTATTATTACCTTACGTAAAAGTAAAAATTACCCTAAGACTTCCCTTGTACAAAACTCTCACTAGAGATATGACTTACCAAGATCAACAAACAAGGCTTACAAACTTCTCTCAAATACATAGAATACAATGTTTTCTCTCACAACACACTTTATTTTTCCCATTTCACAGATTATTGACACTCTAAACAGTTTAATTGAAGATGATATGGAAAAAATAACAGGCAATAGATAGTTACCAACTTTGATGCACTGATACGGCATTTTTGCTGTATGATTAACTTTTTTTATATAAAAAACATAATGACTAAAAAAATTTATCCTTTAAAAAATCTATGTTAATATTTAATAAATAAAATATAGTTGAAATATATTTTTTGAGTTAATTAGATAAAATAATTTTTATTTATTAACTTATAAAATTAGATTTGACTGTCCTTTTACTAACTTAACTATGAAGTGGACTATTTAATATTTATAATAAACCCCTAGTTCTTACCATGTCATAGTTGTCTCCTTGCAATTTGCAATCGAAAAATTATTCAATTGGACGTACTCTACCATTTGATCTTTAAACTCATCTTTTATGCGTTACTTTAAATTACAAAAACTTGAATTTCAACAATTGATTGATGACATAGCTATTAATATTTGATCACTTTGAAATTTTTTAAGCATGAAAAATATATGGAGATAATGTAATCTAACGGTAGATTTGTCAAAATTCACATTAAATTAAGAAATATAGGGTTAGGTTCAAGTTAAACTTGATGTAGCTCTAAAAAATGTTACACTAACCAATAACTTATTGTTGAAATCATATTTTCAAAATCCAACCGTTGGATCACATTTTCTATATGTTCTTAACATGCATGCCAATTTTCATGCCAATTGGATGTAATTTACTATTTGATCTTTAAACTCATATTTTATGTGTTACTTTAAACTACAAAAACTTGAATTTAAACAATTGATTGATGGCATGACTATTAATCTTTGATCACCTTGAAATTTTTTAAGCATGAAAAATATATGGAGATAATGTAATGTAACGATAGATTTGTCAAAATTCACATTGAATTAAGAAATATAAGGTTAGGTTCAAGTTACACTTGATGTAGCTCTAAAAAATGTTACACTAACCAATAACTTATTGTTGAATGCATATTTTAAAAATCCAACCGTTGGATCACATTTTCTATATGTTCTTAACATGCATGCCAATTTTCATGCCAATTGGATGTAATTTACTATTTGATCTTTAAACTCATATTTTATGCGTTACTTTAAACAACAAAAACTTGAATTTAAACAATTGATTGATGACATGGCTATTAATCTTTGATCACCATGAAATTTTTTAAGCATGAAAAATATATGGAGATAATGTAATCTAACGATAGATTTGTCAAAATTCACATTGAATTAAGAAATATAGGGTTAGGTTCAAGTTACACTTGATGTAGCTCTAAAAAATGTTACACTAACCAATAATCTATTGTTGAATGCATATTTTGAAAATCCAACCGTTGGATCACATTTTCTATATGTTCTTAACATGCATGCCAACTTTCATGCCAATTGGATGCAATTTACCATTTGCTCTTTAAACTCATCTTTTATACGTTACTTTAAACTACAAAAACTTGAATTTAAACAATTGATTGATGACATGGCCATTAATCTTTGATCAGCTTGAAATTTTTTAAGAATGAAAAATATATGGAGATAATGTAATCTAACGGTAGATTTATCAAAATTCACATTGAATTAAGAAATATAGGGTTAGGTTCAAGTTACACTTGATGTTGCTCTAAAAAATGTTATACTAACCAATAACTTATTGTTGAATGCATATTTTGAAAATCCAACCGTTGGATCACATTTTCTATATGTTCTTAACATGCATGCCAATTTTCGTGCCAATTAGATGTAATTTACCATTTGACCTTTAAACTCATCTTTTATGCGTTACTTTAAACTACAAAAACTTGAATTTAAACAATTGATTGATGACATGATTATTAATCTTTGATCACCTTAAAATTTTTTAAACATGAAAAATATATGGAGATAATGTAATCTAACGATAGATTTGTCAAAATTCACATTGAATTAAGAAATATAGAGTTGAGTTCAAGGTACACTTGATGTAATTCTAAAAAATGTTATACTAACCAATAACTTATTGTTGAATGCATATTTTGAAAATCCAACCGTTGGATCGCATTTCCTATATGTTCTTAACATGCATGCCAATTTTCATGCCAATTGGATGTAATTTACCATTTGATCTTTAAACTCATCTTTTATGCATTACTTTAAACTACAAAATCTTGAATTTGAACAACTGATTGATGACATGGCTATTAATCTTTGATCACCTTGAAATTTTTTAAGCATGAAACATATATGGAGATAATGTAATCTAACGGTAGATTTGTCAAAATTCGCATTAAATTAAGAAATATAGGGTTAGGTAAAAGTTACATTTGATGTAACTCTAAAAAATGTTACACTAACCAATAAGTTATTGTTGAATTCATATTTTGAAAATCCAACCGTTGGATCACATTTTCTATATGTTCTTAACATGCATGCCAATTTTCATGCCAATCGGATGTAATTTATCATTTGATCTTTAGACTCATCTTTTATGCGTTGCTTTAAACTACAAAAACTTGAATTTAAACAATTGATTGATGACATGACTATTAATATTTGATCACCATGAAATTTTTGAAGCATTAAAAATATATGAAGATAATGTAATCTAACGGTAGATTTGTCAAAATTCACATCGAATTAAGAAATATAGGGTTGGGTTCAAGTTACACTTGATGTAATTCTAAAAAATGTTACAGCAAGAAATAGCTTATTGTTGAATTCATATTTTGAAAATCCAACCGTTGGATTACATTTTCTTTATGTTCTTAACATGCATGCCAATTTTCATGTCAATCGGATGTAATTTACCATTTTATTTTTATACTCATCTTTTATACGTTATTTTAAACTACAAAAACTTGAATTCAAACAATTGATCGATGACGTGGCTATTAATCTTTGATCACTTTGAAATTTTTTAAGCATGAAAAATATATGAAGATAATGTAATCTAACGGTAAATTTGTCAAAATTCACATTGAATGAAGAAATATAGGGTTGGGTTCAAGTTATATCTGATGTAATTCTAAAAAATGTTACACCAACTAATAACTTATTATTGAATTTATATTTTGAAAATCCAACCGTTGGATTACATATTCTATATGTTATTAACGTGCATGCCAATCGGGTGTAATTTAAATTTTGATCTTTAAACTCATCTTTTATGTGTTATTGTAAACTGCAAAAACTTGATTTTATACAAAAACCTTACCTATAGCGGCGGTCACAAAAACGCCGCAATAGATCTTATCTATAGTGGTGGGCCAAAAGCACCCCGCAATAGGCTACATATAGCGGCAGTTTTTGCATCCGCCGTAATAGGCCCGCTGCAATTTCAAGGTCTATTACGGCGGGTCAATGACCCGCTGCTATATCTAAGCTAAAGGCCGCTAAAGTAGGTCTATTACGGCAGGTCACTGGCTTGCTGCAATAGCACGCTGCAATATACTAGATCTATTGCGGCGGGCCGAAAAAGTGCCGCAATAGGTGAGCTATAGCGGCAGTTTTCGCACCCGCCGCAATAGGCCAGTTTTTTTTGTAGTGATAACCCATAAAATTTAGCCACTACAACCCATAAAATTTAGCCCACAACCATAACCCCACAACAACAACCCCAAAAACTACCACTACAAACACCACCAACCGCTGCACTCACAACTACTACAACCCATAAAAATCATCTTACACCACACGAAAAAACCCGTAGCAACAAGCCAAAAAAACTACCACCACAATCAACACAATAACCACTAACATAGCCCATCTTCAGCAGTTTGATCTTCCACTCGCACATTGATCAATATTGACATGGTAGGAATATGATAACATGAACTTGGGTGGAGCCTATTGAGACAGAGCCAATGCAAGGTGGCATGGTGGACGACATGCAACGTCAGCGACATGACTAAGAATGAGAAGGAGAGAGCAAGAAAGGGAACCATACAAGAGAGGGTGTGCGTGAGAGGAGAGATTGGAGTAAAAATAAATAAATAACTTTGATTGGTGAGGGAGGCAAAGAGGAGAAGGAAGAGATAAAGGGACAACAAGCGGAGAAGAGAGGAAGGGTAAGGAGAGGAAGCGAGAGAAAAAAGGTGTGAAAGAATAAAATATATGAGGGGCAAATAAAAAATAATAAATTTTTTTATAACTTGGCTACAATGTCGTTCTATTATTAGAACGGCACTATAGCATGTTCTAAAAATATATGGCATTTAAACATCTCATGCAGCATGTATTTTAGTGTTTGGTGTGCTAGTGCATTTAGCACACCTGATATTAGTGACATATTTTGTTTGTAGATTATTCTTTGAATTTAATTTATTTTGTCTATGTATATTTAGCTTGACCCTTGAAGAAATTTTTGCAGCAACTGCATGCACATGTATTGATTTTTTTTTTTTTTGGGATAATCGCATGCACGTGTATTGAAAGACAAAGGCACTAGACCAATTTGAATACGAAGGAGGTTTTAATCAAGTGCCATGGAGTATCATAGAGTAATTCTTAGTACTCCTGAAATACAAAAAATAGTGTTCCATCCTCTCACATTCATGATGAGATCCACTTCAAAAGTATTTAAGAAGTTTCCTCTATATCAAGATTGAAAGCTCCTTAACATCAGCACCACGACAACATTGATTCATATTTTACATCAGGTTTTACTAATGTATGTCCTAAGGGCATAAGTTAGTAAATTAACCATTTTTGGAAACTTTTATGAAAAAAAATGAAAAAGTAACTAACTAATTTGACAACTTTTTCAATTTTTCATAAAAAGTTTCCTATTATAGACAGTTAATGTATGCCCTAAGGGCATACATTAACCGGACCCTTCTACGTCTAAGATCACTTTCTTTGTAAAAGGTACATACTAGCCATCATTTTTGTTAGGTTTGGACCAATAAATTATCTCATAAAATCATATGACAGGTCTTCTAGGAATTATATTTTTTCAGCCGGTTGTCTGGTAGAAAGTCACCGTTCACAAAGATAAGGATTAAGGACATTTGCTTCCACCAAACAATAATAAAAATAAAGGCAAATTACAACTTATCCACTTGTTGCTTGGCCAAAATATAAGTTGTCTACTTGTGGTTTTGAATTTGACACTTTACCTACCTGAGGTTAATTTAGTTAAAGTTTCGTAACCTATTTATATTAAAAACATGGCTAAATATGTAATTTTGCTCCACTTTTATGTCCCTCTTCTCCAAAAACACAAAAATATAAAAGTACATGATCAAATAAAATCAAAAAGAATCTAGCAGAACACTTGCATTATGAAATTTTAAACTACAGGTAGATTACTTAAATTTTGGTCAAACCTCAGTTAGGTAAAGTGTCAAATTTTAAATTACAGGTAAGCAACTAAAATTTTGGTCAAACCACAAGTAGGTAAATTGTAATTTACCCTAATAATAATGAGGACCTTAGCTACTATTATTACACATGTATTATTTGGCTCTAAAAATCAAATTGGCGTTATCTTATCTTAGTGAAATCTTATTTCTGTCTTCATCTCATATTTGTAATTTACATTTCTATTCTTTTGCTCTCTCAAAGTTATTTTTCATACTCAAAAGTTAAAATGTATAAATTTTTCACTTCTTCCCAACACCTAATCATATATACAAACCCAAATATATCAATAAGCTAAATTACATTTTAACTCCACATTTTAGCTGGCATTCAAATTAGTCTATAATTGTAAAAGTTTCAAATTATTCTATGGAGTTTGAGACTGCTCAGAATCAAATCTTATAGTTTTTGCTTATTTCAAATCTCATCCTAAACCTTCAAAATCTTATTCAGATGTGATTTAGAGTTTGATTTTGGTTTTAATTGGAATGTTTAAATTGATATAATTTAAAAGTTTGTATTAATTCAAAGGGCGTTTCAAATTAAACTCTATAATAGTAAATGTTTCAAATCAATCTTTAATGCTTAACTTTGTTATACACTAATTCTTATAGTTTTGCTAATTTCAAATTTAACACTAAACTTTTAAAATTTAAATCGTATCAATTTAAATCTTACACTTTCCATATTTGAGTTGGGGTTTGATTTTGGATTTAATTGGAGGTTTCATAATCATATCAATACATTTTAAAAAAAAATTGATAATTTGATAGTTATAACGAGATAGGGGAATTTGAACCATAAGTGTTATGGACCCACCATAAGGTGCCAACAAGTTAACTTACAATACCCTTATATGGATACAAATTTAAAAATTCAATGTTCAATTTAAAATGACCAAAACTATAAGGTTTTATTTGTAACAAATTAACAATCTCTAACTTTAGGTTTGAATTTGAAACTACACTACTTAATTTAAAACCACTCTTAAGATATAGAGTTTAAAATGTAATTTTCCCATTTTTATATCTTCAAAGTTTTCATTATATAAAGAATTTTAAAGATGTTAGGACATATGTGATTCATGTTAGGAATATATGTCATTTAAAATTGGCTAATCCTTTGACAAAACACACTCTACTTGTAATTTGGTAGATCTAGAATATATTTAATACTTTAAGGAATAAGGTTTCAAGTCTAAGTGTTAAAGCCATGCAAATCTATCCAAGAAACAAATGAAGAAGTGCTGGATTTTTAAAGCTCGATAGCGATGTCGACAAATAGCATCTATCGAGGTTTAAAAGGTTGCTTTAGCTCGATGCTCGACAGCTATTCAATAGATACCCTATCTATCAACATTTATGAAAATCAGTTTTTCAAATCTGATTGCACTCTAATTTGTGTGTACATGTTTATGTTTTCTTTTCTCACAACCCTAAACATATATAAAGATTATTTTAAGGGTCGTCAAAAGTTGTATAGTTGCACAAGTGTGAATCAAAGTTTTGTTCATGCATATTGTGACCGGAGATAGAATTTGCCCAAATTTATCTTTCTTTTGAAGAAGCTACTGCGTTTGTATGTCGTTGGGTTTTGTGACCAAGGAGCTTTGTGATCTTTATTGAGTTGATAAATTGAAGAACTTTGCAACCAACATCTTTCTCAAGTTAGTGATTAAGTCACGTACTGAGATCCGCACATCTATTGGTTAGTGGTTAGTCACATACTGGGAGTCGTGCATTGAAAATGGGAGATTGTCACTAAAAACCAAGTCCAATTGTGTATTGGGGTAAGAGTTCAACTGTAGATTGGTATAAGGTACTGGGATTCCTTTACTTGTAATCGCTTGTTGTGATAATTGTTAATTCTCGAGAGTGGTAACCTTAAATTCAACCGGTGAGATTTTTGCCTTGGAGGTTTTCCCCATTCATAAACAAATCACTTGTGTCAAATTTGTTTTCTATTGCATTTAATTTAGTTGGTTAGTTGGTGATTTGTTTGTGCTGCCACGCGTTTTGCATGTTAATTAAATTAATTAAGGCGAAAACCACATTGTCATGCCTACATTTTTAGGTGATTTCCACTTTGGTTTCTATTTTTTATTTTCACCTCTTTTTGTCTCTATCCTGGAAAACGCATCTTGTTTTTGTCCTTGCCGTTACATCAGAGATGGAAAAGTCCTAGATGGCAGACAAAACTATTAAAATCATAATAAAAAATTTATTTTAGCACTAAAAAATGCCACATCAACACCTAAATTAAAAAAATTAATTTATTAATTTTAACTAAATAAAAAAAATTAAAAACAAAAAATTACATGAATTGAGATCTAAGTGTGTCGTGAACAAGAACAACAATAATACAAAACCAGATCTAAGAACACAAACCCAAAAATTAAAAATAAAAATAAAAAAACCAGAAAACAAAATCATCAAACCTAGTAAACAAACCAATCTCCAACAAACCCATAAACTTATATTTTCTTAAGAAACAAAAAAAAAAAAAAAAAACCCAAAAATTTAGCTCAAATACAAATTTTTTTTCTTGTTCTTCTTCCCTAGATCCACCACTACTGAACCCCAATCCATCACAACCAAACCCTAAAACCAATTTCAACCATAGTGAGTCAATGGATGAACTGCACCACCAGGAACCGGGGTTTTTGCGGTATCGTCCTTGATTGAATTCTCAAGATTACAGAATATGAATATCGTCGCCTCGCTGAGGCGGGACTGAGCGGTGTTGTTCTGGGAGGCTACCTTGATGGTGGCTGGTGGCGGTGAATGGTGAGGAAGGAAACCACAGCCACCACCATCGATCTGAGTTTCACAACACACACAAGGGGGAGATGTCATGTTGCCCATCGTTTTCTTCGATCCATGTTGCTCACCAAGCATCGAAACCTCTATGATCAAAACCCCGAAGAGGGATAAGCAGATCTACTCGCCGTTGGTCGATGAGGGAGAAACCGAACCATCGTCAGCCACATCTCAGCCTCTCTCTCTCTCTCTCTGTCTAAACCCAGATCATCTTTTATTCTCTCTTCTCTCCTTTCTAGTTAGCCCCCAAGTGATTCCCTTATCCACTGCAATTCTTAGAAGTTGGCTGAAGCTGTCGATAAAGTGATGGTCATTGATTTTGGTCCCAGATAACTCACTCACTCACACACACACACACACACACACTCTCTCTCTCTCTTTCTCAGGATCATTCCTAGAAGTTTTTTTTTCTTCGAGACAAAGTTCATGCCCTAGTTCATCTCTTGTGAAGAAGTTGCTGTGTAATATGCACTGTAGGGTTTTGTAACCAAGCATCTTCTTGGTCTTCATAGTGTAGATGAATTGAAGAACTTTGCAGCCAACAACTCTCTCTCCTTAGTTGGTGATTGAAATTGCGTACTGGGATCTACGCAAATTGGTTAGTCACGTACTGGGAGCCATGCATCAAAAGGAGAACTGTCACTACAGAACAAGTCCAATTGGGTATTGGGGAAAGGGTTCAACTATAGGTTGGTAAGGTACTTAGATTCCTTTACTTGTAACCACTTATTGTGACAATAGTGGAGTTTCGGAAGTGGTGACCTTAAATCACCCAATGGGATTTTTGCCGTGTAGGTTTTCCCCATTCGTAAACAAATTACCGTGTCATTTAATTTCGGCTGCATACTTTAGTTTATTGGTGATTTGTTTGTGCTACCATGCGATTTGCATGTTAACTTGATTAATTAAAAACTTGGCTAATTAATCAACTTAATTTATCACAAGGGGTCAACGCGTTTGTGACCTATCAAGTGGTATCAGAGCAGGCACACTCTGATTAGGGTTTAATCCTTGTGTGTGATCCATCGACCCCTATTTTTCATGGATAGAAGTCGGTCTCTTATTATACCTCCACTGTTTGATGGTACTAACTATTCATACTGGAAGGTATGCATGAGAGCTTTCTTGCAGTCACTAAATGAGAAGGTGTGGCAAGCTGTGGAAATAGGCTGGACCAAGCCTACAGAAGTGCCGGCTGATTGAGATGATGCCAAGATCAAGGCGGCTCATTTCAACAGCAGAGTATTGAATGCCCTATTCAATGTGGTCACTGATGAGGAGTTCAAGAAGATTTCCTCCACTAAAACTGCTATGGAAGCATGGACCATTCTCCAGACAACCTATGAGGGAACAAAGGCTGTCAAGGATTCAAAGCTATAGAGGCTCACTACAAGCTTCGAAGAAATTAAGATGGAGAAGGATGAGTCATTCGATGAGTTTTATGCCAAGCTCAAAGACATAGTGAACTCAGCTTTCAATCTTGGGGAAACTATTCCTGAACCCAAGATGGTTAGAAAAGTGTTCAGATCTCTGCCTGAGAGATTCCATGCCAAGATCACGGCAATAGAGGAATCAAAGGATATTGACAAGATTCCTTTGACTGAGTTGGTTGGTAATCTGCAAATCTATGAGCTAGGGTTGACAAGGATTGGCAAGTCAAGTAAAGGCAAGAGTATGGCACTGAAGGCCAAGAGTAGTGACACAGATGAGTCCTCAAACGATGAAGATTCAAAGATGAAGTCCTACATTACTAGGCAATTCAAGAAATTCATGAAAAATGCCAATGGAAAAGGCTTCAACAGGAATCGTAGGCAATCCAGTTCTTCTTAATTCAACAGCCTAAATAAAGGGAAGAATGATACTAGGGATGGCGGTCAGTACACTGTTCCCACTAGAACTAAGTGTTTAGGGTGTCAAGGTTTCGGTCACATGAAACAAGAGTCTCCTACATATCTTAAGAGCATTGAGAAGAGCAAGGCACTTGGTACTACATTGAGCGACACTGAGCCCGAGGATGACTCTAACAATGAAGATGACAGAATTTTGAATGCCTTCACTGCCATTGTTAATCCTACTGAAGGGATTTTTGAAGAAGTAGATTAAGGAAAAGAGTTGGTGGATGATAAGTTTAAAACTATGGATGACCAAGATGATATCCATACTGACTATAAGAAACTATACAAGCTTTCTGAGAAGCATGAGAAACTCTATAGGCTGGCCACTAAGAAGCTTAGTGATGTGGAACTCGACCTTAAGGAGCTTTTCACTAAGTTTGATGAAGCAAATCAGACTATTGGGACACTGAGATTCGAGAATAATTTCTTGGCTGAGAAGACCAAGAAGCTTGAAGCAGAGCTGTTTCAAGTTAGAGCACAATTGGAGAGGACATCAAGTGCAAAGCTGGATGAGATGCTCAGCATTCAGAAATCTACTTCAGATTAAACAGGATTGGGGTATGAATTCTCTTCCTCTAATACTCCTTCTGCTAGTACTACTATTTTTGTTCCTCCTGCTAATAACATTAAAGTTGAGAACAATGATGTTAAAATTGAATTTGCTAGTGAGAACCTAGACAAGGGTGAGTCCATGTTAGGAGCATCCCATAAGCTTGAGAAGAAGGAAACTAAAAACCCTAAGACTAAGAAGGCTAACTCTTAAAAGCCTAAACAGAAGAAGTAGCATCTCTGTCATTATTATGGTATTGCCGGTCATACTCGACCAAATTGCTATAAGTGGTTAGCCACTCAACAGAGCAATGGCATGATAGCATCTGGGAACCAGAATCAGCTACAAACCTCTCTTGCTCCTCTTGAAAATCTTCTCAAAGCCCTCATGTTCCTTTCAAACTTGAACGGTTTCAATCCTTCCCCCTCATCACCGGTCTAAGGATTTGCAAAAAGGAAAGGTGCTTCCAAGGTGTGGAAGGAAAAGGGTTCTAAGTGATTTTTTTTTCACCTTTCTCTCTCTCCCTCCCTTCTTGTTTTTGTGTTTGCATTACTTGTGTGTGCTGCTTTACTTTTTTAAGTCAGTCTAGTTTTATATATTGTTTTGCTTTGTTTAACATGTTTTTGTTTATTTGTTTTCAGTTTTATGTTTTATTTTTTTGCTTTTTAGATAAAAATAAAAATAAAAATTGAAAAAAATACAAAAATAGTGTGTGTTTGTGTACATTGGTTCTTGTGAACCTTAAAATGGCCATTGAAACAGAGTTTTCTAAATTTTGTATCTCTTATAGCTTAGATGAGCATCCTTATGCACAACTAAGCAAATGAGTTTTGTGGCTCTTTGTTTGTGATGAGTAAGGTTAAGTGATCTCTTGTACTTAACACTCATATCACTCTTTTTGACGGGTAGGATTAAAAAATCCTAAGAGAAAGGCATAAATAACCATCTCACCATTGTTACCTACCAATCATGAAATGACATTCGTATGCTTCGACATAGCAAAAGTGCAATGTCAAAAAGCTTAACACAATTGGGTAATCTAATATATGCCTATGCATGATGTGCTTAATAAAAGAAAATATGCAAAGAAATAAAAGCAAAAAGAATAAAATGCTTTAAAATATGATTGCAAGCGTATTTTCTAGGAGATGTGGGAGTTATAAGATGTACCTCAAAGGTGATAGTCCCCATCAAATAGTTATGATTGTGTGTGAGTTAAAGTGATTTTCTCATATCTCAAATTGTCATAACTTTGAGATACTTATGCAATCTTGCGATATTTTTCATGCACAACATGCAATATTCTTTACTACTCTTGATACATGTGCAGGTACAATGTGATTTGGCCATCATAAGGTTTACATGTGTTAATGTATGCTCACTAAACTGTTTTAACTTATTTTTGAAATATAAAATTGGTTAGACGTGTTTACTGTGTGTGTGTGCTTTGGGATCCATGTGCTTAAAATTGTTATTAAGAGATATTTTGAGAGCTTAACATGTTGATTGGATCATTGGTTGAGTTGCATGCATGATTGCATTTATATCTGTGTTTTTCGCTTTTCAAAAAACTACTTTTTAAAGCCAGCTCGACACCTCCTCGACACCTCCTCGATACATGGTTGTCTGTTGAGCTTCTCAGCTTTTTCTTATCACAATCTCGACAGCTTCCCGATACCTAGTGGATCAATCAAGGAAGTTTTTGTCTCCTCGATAGCTTCTTGACAGCTTGTGGATCGATCGAGATTCTTTTTGTGTCTGATCCTTGATCCTCGACACCTCCTCGATAGCTGTATCTGTCGAAGTTGTGTTTCTCGACACCTACCTTGATAGATGTCTCGACACCTCTCGATACCTACATCTATCGAGAATTACTGAAGCTGTTTAAATAGGTTCTGCACGATCCTTTCTCTCATTTCTCTTGATCTCTCTCTTGATACCTTTGTGTTCTCTCTTCCAAACCCTCTCTCACTCACTCCAAACCTCTTCCCAAAGGTTTCTTCAAGCTTCCTTCACATTTTCCTATCTTGGTAAGCTTCCTATCTCATCATTCTTCATGCATTTCATGTTTTAAAACCTAGGTTTTGGTTTTTTTTTGAAAAATTTTGGGGGTTTTCAAAATTGATAAGTGTTTGTTGCAATTTTTGGGATGAGTTTTGTAGATTTAATCTTAAAAACTCTATGTATTACATCACATTAGCATTTTAAAAATATTTTCATGCATTTAGATGTGTGTTATCTGATTGTGTGCTGATAGGTTTGGATTGGGCTGAGCCCATGATGTTTTTTTTATGTTGAATGTCACATGTTCATGCATTTCCCACGCATACGTGTTTTCTTTTCAATATACTTGTTATAGTTGAATTGCTTTGGGACTTTTCTGAGTATTTTTCTCTTTCTCCCTCTCCTTCTATTTACGTTAGTAGTGTCTATGGCACCAAAACGTAAGTCCATTCCGTCCCAGAACCCTCTTCGCTCTAGGGGCTCTTCGTCTTCTGATCCTACTCTCTCTTTTGTTCGGTTCCGTAATGAGAATGCCCAACAGAACTTCTCGGAGAACTTTTCTAAATGAGGTGTTCATTTAGAATGCCAAGTTATTCTGGCAAACTTTACCGACACCGACCTACCCGATGTCATTCACATTCGGGGTTGGGAGTCACTGTGTGACGTCCTGGTCACTTGTCCTTCCGTGCTGATACAAGAGTTTTACTCCAACATGCATGGAATTGATTCTTCAGTACCTCTCTTTCACACTCGTGTTTGAGGTACGCGCATTGTAGTCACTCCGAAGTTGGTTTTCGAAGTGCTTCATGTTCCAAGGGTTGCTCATCCTGACTACCCTGGTTGTGAGCGTTTATGGACTGTGTCCAAAGACGAGATGATGTTTACCTTCTGTGAGCGCCCTTCTGATTGGGGTGAGTGTCAGTTCACACCATGTAGGCCTTTTGCTAAAGGTCCTCGTTTCTTGAACATAGTGATGACATTTGTTTTGCACCCTCTCTCTCACTATAACTCCATCATAGAGCCTTGTGCTCGGTTTTTGTTGTCTCTTTTAGAGCACCTCACTATAGACTTTCATTCACACTTCATCTTCTCTATCATAGATGTCTATAGGAATACGACTATCCATGATAAGCTCATCTTTCCTTCTACTATCATGAGGATTCTACGCCATTTCTTCATCCCCTTTCCTTCTTCCGACTCCTTCCATGTCATGGCTGCCATAGATGCCACTACCGTTAAACGTAGTGAGGCACAGTTTAGGTCAAGACAGACGGATTCAGTAGCTCCTTCCTCCCATCCAGCTCCATCTCGATCTGCTCGAGTCACATCTGCTCCCTCCTCTTCCTCAAGCGATGTGTCATTAGGAGACATCATGGTGCAGCTTCAGTGCATGGATGCTCGCCTCGATACACTCTATACAGAGTTGTATCAGGTGAATGTTCGTGTTGGTCACATTGCTCAGTGACAGGCGACCATGGGCGGTTTTGCTTCTGAGGCTTCTTCTCCACCACCTCCTGTGGCTTCTGAGTTTGAGGATGATGATGGTGATGACGATGATGTTTCGAATGATGATGATGGAGATACTAACTCTACCGATAAGATGTCTACTTGACACTCTACCCTTTGTCACTCTTGACAAAAAGGGGGAGTAGTTTTGGGTTATAAGAAGTAGTCATTCTTAGGGGGAGAGCTTATATAGGATATTTTTTTGATAGGGGGAGTGTTGTTATGAGAGATGTAGTGAGGATTACATGTATTTATTTTCTTTTCTTTTTTTTGGAGATACAGTGTTCTTATACCTTAGGTCTTATGACCATTATTTACATACATTGTGTTTATCCTTGATCTACATATATATTGATGTATGTTTGTTTCATCTACCTATACATGTGTTGTTTCTTTTCTATCTTTATACACATACTTCTTATATCTGTATTCAATCTATTATTTCTGCTTCACACAAAGATGCCTTGATGTGTTTTGTTTAAAAGTGTTTCAGAAATACAGGTTGTCAAAGTCTACTTGCCATAAATTCTATTCTTGCAAAGTTTTTCAAGATTTTGTAATAGGATAGATTTTATTGTAATTAAAAAGTGAATATGAGTTGAGTGATTTATGACTTCTCTCATAAGTTCATGTGTTTGTTGTGGTTTTGTCACAGATTGTGAAAGGGGGCAATTGTTAGGACATATGTGTTTCAAGGTGTTTTGAACATATGTCATCATTTTATGTAATTGGCTTATCCTTTGACGAAACGCACTTTACTTGTAATTGGGTAGATTTAGGACATGTTTAACGCTTCAAGAAACTGTGTTTCAAGATCAAGTGTTGAAGTCATCAAGTTTGTCCAAGAAACAAGTTGGAAAGTGCAAGTTCATTAAAGCTCGACACATGCATCTATCGAGTTTTAAGAAGATGTTTAGCCCCGAGGCTCGACAGCACCTCAACACCTCTAGCTGTTGAGATTTAAGAAAAACAGATTCTAAATTCTGTTTTGATTCTAATCCGTACATGTGTCTTTGGGACTTCTTTTCTTCTAAGCCTAGACATATAAAAGGATTATTTTAAGGATCGTCAAGATATACAAGTTGCACAAGCATTGAGAAATCCTTGTTGATGCAATTTGTGACCTGAGACAAAGTTCATGCCCTAGTTCATCTCTTGTGAAGAAGTTGCTGTGTAATATGTACCGTAGGGTTTTGTAACCACACATCTTCTTGATCTTCATCGTGTGGATGAATTGAAGAACTTTGCAGCCAACAACTCTCTCTCTAGTTGCTGATTGAAGTCACGTATTGGGATCCGTGCAAATTGGTTAGTCACGTACTGGGAGCCGTGCATCAAAAAGAGAAACTGTCACTACCACAAGTCCAATTGGGTATTGGGGTAAGGATTCAACTGTAGGTTGGTAAGGTACTTGGATTCCTTTACTTGTAACCACTTGTTGTGATAATAGTGGAGTTTTGGGAGTGGTGACCTTAAATCACCCGGTGAGGTTTTTGCCGTGTAGGTTTTCCCCATTCGTAAATAAATCATCGTGTCATTTAATTTCTGTCGCATACGTTAGTTTATTGGTGATTTATTTGTGCTACCACACGATTTGCATGTTAACTTGATTAATTAAAAACTTGGCTAATTAATCGACTTAATTTATCACAATGGGTCAACGAGTTTGTGGCCTATCAAACGGCAGGGACAAAAACGAGACGCGTTTTTCAGGATAGGGATTAAAGCAGTGAAAATAAAATATAGGGACCAAAGTGAGAATTGCCTAAAAATATAGGGACGAAAATTTTTTTTTCGCCATTAATTAATTAATTTGGCAAAATTAATTGATTAATTTATCACAAGGGGTCAATATATTATTGGCCTATCAAAAGATAATGACATTAAAAGTTACAATATCATTTTTCTCTTTTTTTAAGGAAGGAGATGGAGGAGGCAAGTTAAACCTTGAACTCCACATGGGTAGCTACCAATCGGCCTACAAGCTAATGGGCATTATTACTTCAATATAATTGCTCACAATTTTTTCGAAGAGAGAGTATCAATATTCGAGTAGAAACCATTTTATTCTACAAAAAGCATTCTACCTTATACTTCATCAAATGTTAAAAGAGATTCAATTAAAATCCCTAAAGATCAATAAAATTTATTTAAATTATAATTAGCACCTTCCTATCTAAATAAGGACAAAGTTGTGTTCAAAACTGGTGGTATAAAAGAATCTCCACCAAAACTAAAAGGTGGAGACTCATAAAACCATTAACTTATACTTATTTAAGCAAGTCACATTGCTTAATACTTAAAAGTAAACATTGATGTTAAGCAATTTCAAACCGCATGGTCCACCCAGTCCTTTGTCGGTCTCCACTCCCCACCGCCCACCCCACTTTAGCCTTTTATTTTATTTATTAAAATTTGCAAACGTAACAAATACTCCATGTGAGTACTATTACACTTTACATAAATGAGAGAAAGACGCAATAACGAACAAAGTTTCTCTCCAAACTAACGTGGAGAGAAACTCTCCAAACTTATCATATATATATATATATATATATATATATATATATTTTAATGAATTTTAAAAATTTAATTGTTGAATTTCATCTTCTTTATGTTCTTAATATGCATATTAAATTTTGTTCAAATAAGATTTTATTTACTATTTGATCAATAAATTTATTTTTTATACACAATTTTATATTACAACAACTTGAATTTTTAACATTTATTTCATGACATAACAATTTATTTTTTGTCTTCTTGAAATTTTACAAGCATGAAGAATATAACAAGAACATGCAATCTAATGATTAGATTTTTAAATTTCACACTCAATATAAAAACATATAATAAATTTAAATAATTTCTCCTCAAATTAGTTTGAAGAAAAACTTTATATTATAGTATGTAAAAAAAACAAAAGGCACACCAGGTACACCCTGGCACTGCAACAAAAAAAACAGTAGAGTAAGAAAATACTAGAATTGCGGGAGAGAGGAATGTAACATGCAACCTGTGGGCCAGACCAAATCATGAAATTATTATTATTATTCAAAATTGAGACACGTGTTGGTCTAGCTTTACTGCAAAATGGAAGGTAAAATGAGACAAAAGTTCCTTTGATAACATTGTTTTAATAACATTGTTTATATTTTTTAAAAATATGTATGGGTAAAAAATTGTGTGAAAATACATACAATATTGTTTAAAAATTAAAAACATGTGTTTAAACTCTTATAGCTCCAAATTTTATGAGTAGATGGAATCGGGCACCTTTTTTTTTTTCGTTCTCACTCTCTTTGCTCTCAGCATCTCTAACGTCAATCACACAGAAATTATGGTTCATGGGCGCACCTCCTATGGTTGTGTTATGGTGCTCCCGGAGTTTTGCGTCTGCTAGCTGTCCATATATATCTGCTCTTTACTTCTTCAACCTTGGCCACATTTGAAAACTTTGCGCCTGCCAAAACACTCACTTGTCTTGGCTCTTTATACTAGGGAAAGCGAAAGCAATGAAAAGCAGTTTAAATTATTGAAAGAAAATTATACTCACTACTACTGATTATTTTCTAGGATAAACCTTGTTTAAGATGATCGATGGTATGGAATATCTTTATTATTGTTATTATTATTTTAAATCATCAGTTAGTTATTGTAGGTATTTTTTCAAGATATTATTTGTTTCAGAACATATTATCATGAACTTTATTCTGTCAAATATTTTATTAACAAAAAGATGATAAGGAAGTACTACTAATAACTAGATTTTAGCTCGTGATCGGAAAGAGAAATTGATATCCCACGTGTGTGTGTATATATATATATATAACCAAAACTTTTGAAGCTCCTACATTCTTACACATCAGTATTATTTTTTTAAAAAAAAACTAAAACCCTTAAGTATTTCTACCTAAAACAATTCCGATAAAATTTACTCTCTTCAACTCCTAAATAGATGCTGATACAAAAACCTATTTCTCAGTCTCTGACTTTTTGTCTCTCCTTCAAGCGCAAACACAAACTCAGCCCAACAAACACTACTAGACCCATACGCGGGAACCCAAAAATGGAAAACCTAGACTCGGAGCTTTCTATCTTCCCCGGTGACGATAAGCTTCAATTGAAGAAAGTGAAAGTAAACCTAACATCAAACTGTTGGAACAGCTACAGGTAAAATCTTTTGTATTAATTTTGGGTGTTTAATAGGATTTAGGTTCAGCTATTTTGTTTGGTTTTGATTTAAAATATTGGTTTATATTTTGTTTTGATTTAGAATTGGTTATTATCAATACTTGAAACCCTAATATAGGTTCTCCCTCAATTTTGGTTCCTTTCAATATATCAAATTTTACTACAAGATTGGGGATATGGGTCTTGGCAACAGAATCAACCCCACATTACAGCGTATTGAGTTTGAGTCTAAAAGCGTGACCTGCACATTAAGCAATCTAGGTTGGATTATAAATTATCATGGGGTGGGATTGTGGAAACATCTGTGCTAATCTGAAATTTCAGCTTTTACTAAATGAAGTAGGCTTGATTTGATCACAGCAAGATAGAGAGGTGTTCATTGTCAAGGATGCCTAAGCATGTGTTTTTGGATTATGAATCTTTTGATATGGTGTGGTGGGTAAAGGTCACAGATTCAAAGATATACCAGTAATTGATTTGCATTTCCCTTTTAAAAAATAAATTTTGTTTTTAATTTTATGATGGGTTATGGAATTAAAAGAAAATGCGAAGAAGAAAAAGTAGATTTCACATGTTTTTTATGTTTTGCAAAGTATGTCATGCTGGAATTTTTTTTTGTTTTCAATAACTTGTATTTATTTTGAGGGACAAAATAGGTGATGGACACAGTTGACATAAATTGTTGTGCTAAGAGGTGTTGGATCTTATTGGTTAGATCAAATTGAAAAGTCTTTAGCCCTCTAGTTATATCTAGGAGTATTTAACCCTTTGTGGGAGGAAAAGTGCATAATTTTATTAAATAAATTTAAGGCCTATACTTATTAGAAATGTGGCAATCATGACAGGTTTGGATGCTTTAGTTTTGAATTAGTGAAGAGGATTTAACAAGCCATTTGAATCTGTAAATCACTATGATAGAAGGAAGCTTCAGAGTAAGTTTTAGGATAATCTGATAGAAAACTTTTCATCCTTACTGAAACAGTGAAATGGCTGTTTACCTAATTTTTCTAGTAAAATATAGCGATTATTTACTTTTTTGTTGATGGGTTGGTTTGATTTTCTTTAAACTTTGTATTACATGTTGATATTGGTAACATAAATGTGCATACATATGTTTTGTTTGAAACATAATTTCCAATTAGCTTTTGTATAGCAGACAGTTTAGCCTCACTATAAAAATTGCTCATGTGTCTTGAACTGAGTAGAATTTATTTAATTCAACAACCTACTTATTTAAGATAAATGTTAATTTAATTTAAAAGTTCCACTTATTATGCGAAGAGCAGCAGCTTTTGTATTTAAATCTTTTTGAGATTAGTGTGGAGCATTTCAATTAAAAAGAAGCTTGGATTTGCCACAAACCAAAAAATAGATTAATACATAAATAAAAAATTTTGGCTAAAAGAAGCTTTTGTGTTTTGATTTTCCTAATCATAAAAATTGGCTTTGTCATAACTAAACAAGCATATCTTATAACAAATTGATGACATTTAATTGAATACTCATTGTTCATGAAAGTAGTAAATAATGAACTTTTTCTGTGATCATGAAGAACCAAGTAAGGGTTTCCACCAGGTATATAAAATTTGTTAACCCTGACAAACTTTAGCAATTTGGGAAAACCTTTTACATTTTGGTAATTATAAATAAACAGTAAAAAAATGTGAATACGAATTTGAAATTCAATTAATTTGTATTGATATTATTCTTGGTTTACAAAGTTAGAATTCAATTTACGTTTGTAAAATTACCATCAAAGTTTGATAATTTGACTTTTCATTGTATTGTGGTTCATCTATTTGATTTTTAAATAGTTTTTATGTTTGTATTTGTGATTAAAATGAGTCTGGATGCTATAATGGGTCATAAGTTGTACTCACAACCTATCCAAGCATCAACAATAGCAACAATGACAATGACACCAAGGTACTCTAAAGTCTCTATCCTTGACTTGGCTATGTTTTTAAAATACTTTTGCAATCACTTTGGTCTTGCACATCTACTTCTCTATTTGGTAACCAAATTTGGTTTTATTTGTGGAACTAAATTTCAGTTTCTTTGTTATTTGTATATATTAGTATATATTATATCTTGAGGTTGTTTAGTCATATTATCTTAAATCATAATTGCAAATTGTTCATGAAATCCTTGATTTGAAAGGAATTGTCTTAGAGTGGTTTGTAAGTAGATTTTAATACGGTAGAAACATAAAGTCAAATTTCCATTTTAAATGTTGGTTGCATCAATCTTGATGCTAGAGTTTAAATTGGTGAATGGTCATTGCCTAATACTGCCAAGTAAAATAGATATGGCACCTAGTTTTTGCTATAGGGAATTTTAAACTTTGGTCTATGTTATATAACCTAACTTATGGTCATCCTTTTCTATATCTCACAAATGACATATTTTTCTTTGAAGTGATTGGCATTATTAAAAGGCCTTGACAAAAGAAAGTTAGTTGTTGCACATCATGCTGAATGTCTCACATATTATCAATATCTTTTGGAGCTTCAAGAAAATTGGGAACATGTTAGAAAATTTTCCTTCCTGTTTCAATTCTGCATTTACGTACTTTAATATTTACACTCATTTTTAGGCATTGTATTTCATAATCTTCACTTGATTATTTTACCTCAATGAAAGAGCTAGCAAGATGCTCTAAAATATTGGCACCTGAAAAGCTCAAAATTCCATTTTTGACAATTTTGAGTCCAACCTTAGGAACAAACTCTGGCAGCCATGGTACAACTCCACCGTGCAGGTTAACCCTATCCTCTACGAACATTCCTGTGCATCGCACAGGTTAACGACTAGTTTTATATAAATGGATACTAAACATCATTTTTTTAATGAATCGACTGAAGGCTAACTCTCCCGTTTAATGAACGTGAAAATGGAATTTATACTCGAATGTTAACTTTTCTCCTAATTTTTGAACTGAGAAATATTTGGGAGTAGAGTACTCTAAAAACTCTAAAAAAAAAAAAATTTGATCGCTCTCTAAGTCTCTCAATTGAGCTTTTTTGTCCTTTTCTCTGTACAAGTTTCCTTGTCCCCTCTAGTTACTAATGACTGGTAGGGTCTATGCATACCATTGTCCTCCACCTCCTTTCCCCATATTTCTCACTACTGGTACCTAAATATTCCATGGATTCTCTTGACGGTTTATGGAACAAACTCTCCCTGTCAAAAGCCGAAGAAATAGGAGTATCATATCCAAAGGATGAAATCTCTCTCAGATATATTCTGGCAACAAAATTCTTAACCAAGCAAGTGGTTAACATCGAGTCGGTAGCCCGAACGTTCTGCCTGCTATGGAGATCAGAAAAAGAAGTTCAGATCAATGACATGGGAAATAATATCCTCTTCTTCAAATTTGAAGACGAATACGATCTCGACAGAGTCATTAAGCACAAGCCTTGGACATACGACAAACACCTTGCGGTGTTTGAAAGGGTAGTGGAAAATGTCTGGATCTCAGCACTAGAATTCAAATACACCACTTTTTAGATCCAGATTCACGACTTATTGATCCATTGCTTAAACCCTGAGACTCGGGATTCTATTGGGAACTCTCTGGGGACTCTTTTCCATATGACTGACTCAGAAGAAGAAGGAGGGAAGGGAAGCATGAATCTGGTTGGAAGGAAAAGTTATCTCCAAACCTCTCCAAACCTTTTAGCTGAGTCCGCAAAATCTAGTTGGAAGGAAAAGTCATAGGATAGGCGGCTTTGAGATATGAACGGCTTCCAAATTTCTGCTATTGGTGTGGCTTGGTCTCCCATGATGATTGAGATTGCGAAAAATGGCTTAGAAGCAAAGGTTCCCTACAAAAGATCAACATTTTGGCAACTAGATGAGAGCAGAAGTCGTACTATCCACTAGAAAAACATCCATCATTTTCACAGGCTTTAAACCCAAATATCATAGGTCAGCCCTACTACAAAAACAAACTCCACAAATAGGCATGCCAGTGATGACAGACATCCAAACCATAATTTCCGATGAAGAGGCAAAGAAGACAACCGTTTCAGAACGTTAGTGACAATAGGCATCATTAATGACAATAATTACAGGGAATCGTTACAAGCAAATCATTAGGAAGCCATTAAGGAAACGATTACAAAGTCAAATATCGATACCCTCTATCCTCGGATATTGGCATTTATTCCTATAATGGCACTATTAATGAGGTGTCCGAAATTAGCAAGGGCCCAGTCCAACCAAGTCAACTAGCCATACGGACTGCTGAGCCAGAAATAAAGCCCATTCTGAAAACAAAAGGTTCACAGAACTCAAAACCATCAAATTCCACTTGGGTGATAATAACCCGATCTAAAAAAGAAGGCCCACAAGAGGTATTAACGTTGGAGGCAAAACCTAGAAGAGCACCTTTACACCATGAAGACAATAGACCTATGAAGAGGTAAGTAGTAAAGGATGAAGAAAAACCGGAGCAAACCAAAACGGTGGAGGCTGGCACCCAGACCCTCCAGTCACATGAATTGCCTAAGCTGGAACTACCGTGGCTTGGGGTAGGCACGTGCAGTTCTTAAACTCACTAAGATGGTGAAGACACAATCCCCCACTATCATATTCCTAATGGAAACAAGATCAAAATGTTGGGATTAGTGTCCTCAAATCCTATTGTATGATGCTATGTACGTTATTATGTATGACATTATGTATGACTTAATGTTGTGTTTAATAAAGTTATTTTATTATTATCTAAAATAATGGTGATATGAATATTGAGACATTATCATATAGTCCATGAGATGCATAGCATGTGATTTATGTGAAAAGTCACAGAAGATATAAATCACAAGTTCTTTGTAAACTTAGAATTTTAGTTCGTAGTCGATGATGAAGTTAGGCATTTCATCTACGAAGATTATAACATATCAACTAAGATGATTTGTCTTGATCATGGAAATGGAGATTTCTAGTTGGTATGTTGATATGTTTTAAGAGTTAAAACATATTGAACTAGACCGATGTGAAATTTATTATTCTCCTAACGACTGTCAAATGAATAATAAACTCACGACTTATATTTATATGAACTCTTAATCCTAAGAGGATAATGGACCTGATCATGAAGTGTAGGTTGCTTTGATATATCAAGGAGTGAGATCTATAGTTATGGTCAAAATCTCAGTATGTTGAACAACTACATTTAGTATTGATGGAACATATATTCTCAAGATGGAATTCATAGTCTCTTAACGGAGATACAAAATATTTCCTTGAGATAAGTTTAATAGGTTTAGTTATTCAGAGAGTTAGGCTTAACCACTTTAGTAAGAAGTTACTAAAGTATATATTTATGGAATTGAATTTTATAAATATATGATGAATAACTTTAAAGGATTAAACCAAGTACTCAAGGAATTAAGATGTAGCAATCTATAAAGTGGCGGTCTTCTTTCATGACTTTGTATTACTACAAATATTCTATGAAGGGGTTGCATGTACAATAAAGTCTTGGGATATAATTTATTAACAAGGCCTAGAGTGCAACTATATTTATATAGTGGTATTAAATATAGCTAATGGTAACTTTAGACTTGTCAAGATTTGACAGAAAAGCCCAAGGCCCATTGAAGTTAGTGTCTTATTAGTCCCTTTTGGTCTCATTACAAGCCACACACTTAAGCCCAATTGGAAAGGCCCAAAAGGCCAGCCTAATTAGATAATCAGTTAGACTCAAAGGGAGAAACATACAAAATTTTTTGTAAGAGAATTTTGTAAGAACACTATTGTGAAATGGTGTGTATGAAAGTGTAAGACACTTTGACATTCTCCCTTTGGAAAACTGATAGAGAGACCACACATCTTAGACGTTAGTGGAATTGGAGTGAAGATTGAAAGTGTTCCCAAGTGCTTCTGATCTTCAGTTTTGAAATTCACTGCTCCAAGATACACTCTCTTGTTCTCAAATTATGAAACTTACATAGTACTTGTTAACATTTATGAATGAAGTAGATCCGTTATTTTTTCGTTGCATATGTTTTGTATACGATAAAAACATGTATTTTTTCCATAAAATGGTATCAGAGCGGTCTGCACTTTCATATCTTTTTATCATGTTTTGAGTTTTGGAATTGATGACAATATTTTCATGTTTTTAGAAATTTATTTTTCTGCATGGTTGTTGAAATTATTGTTTGATAAAAACTGATATTAATGTTATGATGTTGTTTAATTTTTAGTTTATGTATGTTAAATTGAACTTTAAGGCTATAGCATTAGTGAAATTCAGTTTTGATATCAATTTCTGTCCATTAGTATCATATGATGGTTGTTTTGTTCATGAAAACATTAAAAAACTGTCTTTTAAAAATTCTGGAAAATTCAAATTTTGCGACGCTCAATCAATCGAGAATCTGTCGAGCATTGATAGAGCTGACAGAAGTTTTCTTGATCGATCGAGCACCTAGAACTTTTCTCGATCAATTGAGGTACATTCCCAATCGATCGAGGACTGGAGATTCAGAATTTTTCTAAGTGTTATATATATATATATATATATATATATAAAGAGCAAGGATATGTGTAATCAGTTTACGCATGTTTTAAATGAAAAAAACCTTTATTTTAAAACATCTAGTGGGAGAGAGATACAAGGGTTGGATCTCACGGCCTCCATTGTCAGTTTATAATAGTGTGATTAAGCAGCTCGCCTTGGCGTATATGCCTTGCTCCCTTCGAAGGGTGTTTAATTCATGATACTACAGATTAAACTTCTTATTGATGGATAATATGTGCTTTTACATTAAGGACGACCACGCTACAGTGGAGTTCCTTAATGACTCACATAGAATTCAGTCAGTGGTGTACACTAGATTAAGTATAATGTTAACCTCCCTTCGAAGTTATGTCATTATTACTTAGAGGCTAAAGGAAAAACGACATATTATTAGTGTTTGATAAGAGTTATCATGATAACACTAATAATGAGAATAGTTCTCAATCAATCATAGTGTTTATAATTTACTTGCTTCCAAGGAATTTTAGACATAGGATTGGGTTGTGGCTGCATATATTATTTCATGGTTTTATTAAGGTTCCATATTATATATGCTAAATTGATAATGTACAGTTTACTTATTATATTCATGTTTATTATTTTCATATTTGAACATGGCATCATTTAGCCCACTTTTTTCTATTTTTAATCAAAACATACTGACTGGATCCAACTATGTTGACTGGAATAAAAATTTGGACATTGTTTTAACTGCTGAAGTGCACAAATATGTGCTTACTCAGCCATGTCCTAACTTTCCTTCATTAGATGCCCCCCTTGAGGAAAAATAACAATATGATCATTGGCAAAAATCCAATAAGATGGCTAGGTGCTATATCCTAGCATCTATCTCAAATGTTCTATAGCATCAAATGTAGGATGTAGAACTAGTTTCGGACATTATGCTAAGTTTGAAAGAGATGTTTGGTGAGAATGGCTGTTCAGCAAGGCAAGAAACCATGAGGCAAATTTATAATACCAAAATGGCTGAAGGAAGTTCAGTGAGGGAGCATTGTCTTAGGATGATCTCTAATCTGAACACATTGGAAGTTTTAGGTGCCGACATTGATGGAGAATTCCAAGTGGATATGATACTCCAGTCACTACCAAGATCATTCAAATAATTTAGACTTAATTACAATATGAACAAAAGATTTATTCTTTGTTTGAATTAATGAATGATTTAGTGGCGGCAGAAGGCATCTTTGGTACTTCCAGTGTTGAAGCCAATGTGGGTGAAGCTTCTACTTCTCAATCTAAGTCGAAAGGCAAGGGTAAGAAATTGAAGAAGAAGGACTTCACTAAGCAAGAGGGTATGTAAATTGCCTTAGGAGTTTTCAACAAAGGAAGGAAGAATAAAGGAAAGTGTTTCCATTGTGGTGAGAAAGGACATTGGAAGAGGAATTGTCCAAAGTTCAAAGCTGCCAAGAACATGGGTATGAAAAGTTCCTTTCTTCTTGAAATATGTTTGGTATAGAATCCCATGGATTCCTGGTGTGTGGATTCAGGTTGTATTAGTCACATCTGCAATTCTTTGCAGTAGTTTCAGGAGACCAGAAAACTTAATGAAGGGGAATTGTTTTTTACTTTGGCTGATGGGAGTAGAATTCCTATTGTAGCTGTTAGTGTTGTTAATTTGTGCTTTGAGTCTAGGGTTTTAATATTGGAAGATTGTCTATTTGTACCTAGTGGTCGTAGGAATTTAATTTCTGCAACTTACTTAGGTAAACATGGGTATGGTATTATCCTGAAAGACAATGTTGTAATAAAGAAGGATAAAATGTTTATCTATTCTAGCAATATTGTGGATGGTCTTTATATTTTAACTCCTAATAATCATGAATTATACAATTCTGAATTAGATAGTAATTCACATGTAAAATCATTAAAGAGAAAGTTTCCTTCTAATGATGCATATCTTTGGTACTTGCGTTTGGGTCATATTAATTCAAATAGGATTCAAAGACTAATCAAAGATGGACTTTTACAGCCCATGGACTTTGATGAGTTTCTAGTTTGTGAATCCTATTTGGATGGTAAAATGACCAAATGACCTTTTACTTCAAAAGTTAGAAGAGCCCAAAAGTTGCTTGAATTAGTTCATACGAATGTATGTGGTCCTATGTCAACCCAAGTAAAAAGAGGTTATGAGTACTTCAACACTTTTATGAATGATTACTCAGAATATGGTTATATGTACCTAATGAAATAGAAGTCCAAAGCTTTTGAAAAGTTCAAAGCTTTTGAAAAGTTCAAAGAGTTTAGGGCTGAAGTTGAGAATCAATTAGGTAAACGCATAAAGGCCATTCGATCTAATCGAGGTGGTGAATACCTTCTTGGGGATTTCAAGGATTACCTAATTCAGAATGGGACTGTATCCCAATTGACTGCACCTGGAACTCCTCAACAAAATGATGTAGCGGAGAGAAGGAATATGACTCTTTTGGAAATGGTTAGGTCCATAATGAGTTACTCAACTTTACCAATTTCTTTTTAAGGGTATGCCTTAGATACAACAATACATCTTTTGAATTTAGTTCCATCAAAATCTATTCCCAAAACACCCATGGAATTGTGGAGTGGGTGTAAGCCTAGTATGAGATATCTCCACATTTGGAGTTGTCCAGCACATATGCTAAAGGGGAAGCCTGATAGTTGGAACCAAAATCAGAAGTATGTTTGCTTATAAGTTATCCAAAAGAAACTAGGGGTTATTTATTCTATAGTCGAAACGATAACAAAGTTTTTGTTAGTACAAATGCTAAATTTTTGGAAATGACTATGTGAATAATTTTACTCCTAGAGTAGAGTTGTCCTGGTTGAAATGAATGAACATGTAGTTAAACAACCAATGTATGAAACTAGGAATGATGTGACTGTATTTGATACACCATAAGATACTACTCATGAGATGTCTAGTACACAGATGCCTCGTCGTAGTGGGATAATTGTTCAGCCTCCTATGAGATTTATAGGTTTGGGAGAAACTTATGAAACTATCTTAGAAGAGGCTGAATCAAATCCTTATACTTATGATGAAGCAATAAATGATATAGATGCACATCATTGGGTCCAAAATATGGTCAACCGATATAAATCAAATCTAGGACCTAAACATTGGCAAGCTGTAAAGTATATTCTCAAGTATCTACAGAGAATGAGAAATTATATGCTTATATACCAGTGTGAGGATTTAATTCCCATTAGCTATATAGATTCAAATTTTCAGTCGGATCTAGATTTCAAAATCCACGTCGGGTTGTGTATTCACCTTGGGAGGTGGAGCCATAAGTTGGAAGACTGTTGAGAAATCTTGTATTGCTGACTCCACCATGGAAGCCAAATATGTTACTGCTTGTGAGGTGGCAAAGGAGGCTATTTGGCTCAAGAAATTCCTTTTTGATCTTGGTGTTGTGAGAATTAAGCAAGTTCCTATTACATTGTTTTGTGACAATAGTGGAGCGGTTGCACAATCCAAGGATCTAAGGAATCACAAGAAAGAAAAGCACATAGAAAGAAGGTACCACAACATTCGAGACATAGTTGCTCGTGGAGATGTGGTTGTTGCAAAGATTGATAGTGCAAAGAATCTAACAGATCCTTTTACCAAAGGCTTGCCGCAAAGGACTTTCCAGTCACATTTGGAGGAGATAGGAGTTAGATTAGTGCACAATAGTCTTTAGGGCAAGTGGGAGATTGTTGGGATTAGTGCCCTTAAATCCTATTGTATGATGCTATGTATGTTATTATGTATGACATTATGTATGACTTAATGTTTTGTTTAATAAAATTGTTTTATTATTATCTAAAATAATGATGACATGAATATTGAGACATTATCATATAGTCCATGAGATGCATAGTATGTGATTTATGTGAAAAAACATAGAAGATATAAATCACAAGTTCTTTGTAAACTCAGAATTTTAGTTCTTAGTCAGTGATGAAGTTGGGCATTTCATCTATAAAGACTATAACATATCAGCTAAGATGATTTGTCTTGATCATAGAAATGCAGATTTCTAGTTGGTATGTTGATATGTTTTAAGAGTTAAAACAAATTGAATTGAACCGCTATGAGATTTATTATTCTCCCAACGACTGTCAAATGAATAATAAACTCACAACATATATTTACATGAACTCTTAATCTTGAGAGGATAATGGACTTGATCATGAAGTATAGGTTGCTTTGATATATCAGGGGTGAGATCTATAGTTATGGTCAAAACCTCAGTATGGTGGGCAACCACATTTAGTGTTGATGGAGCATATATTCCCCAGATGGAATTCATTTCCTTGAGATAAGTTTAATGGGCTTGATTATTCAGAGAATTAAGCCTAACCACTTTAATAAGAAGTTACTCAAGTATATATTTTTGGAATTGGATTTCATAAATATATTATGAACAACTTTAAAGGATTAAATCGGGTACTTAATGAATTAAGATGTGGTAATCTACAAAGTGGCAGTCTTTTTTCATGACTTTGTGTTACTACGAATATTTTATGAAGGGGTTGCTTGTACAATAAAGTCTTAGGATATAATTTATTAATAAGGTCTACTGTGCAGCTATATTTATATAGTGGTATTAAATATAGTTAATGGTAACTTTGGACTTGTTAAGAGTTAACAGAAAAGCTCAAGGCGATTTAGAGCTAGTATCTTATTGGTCCCTTTTGATCCCACTACAAGCCACACACTTAAGCCCAATTGGAAAGGCCCAAAAGGCTAGCCCAATTAAATAATCAGTTAGATTCAAAGGGAGATACATACATAATTTTTTGTAAGTGAATTTTGTAAGAACACTATTGTGAAGTGGTGTGTATGAAAGTGTAAGACACTTTGACATTCTCCCTTTGGAAAACTGATAGAGAGACCACACATTTGGGCGTTAGTGGAATTAAAGTGAAGATTGAAAGTGTTCCTAAGTGCTTCTGATCTCTAGTTTTGAAATTTACCGTTCTAAGGTACACTCTCTTGTTCTCAAAGTCTGAGACTTACATAGTACGTGTTAATATTTATGAATGAAGTAGATCCGTTATTTTTCTGTTGTGTATATTTTGTATGCGATATAAACATGTATTTTTTCCATCACAAAAGAAAGCTTCCTCAAAAATGTTTGGTCCAAGCATAGCTTGGACAATATGCACATAGTACCAAGACTCAACATAGGGGGTAAGTTAGCCTTATACTGAAAAAGAGGGATTGATTTACACATCTTGGAATCGTCACCATTGTACATTGACGCAGTAGTTAACCTAGGTGTGGATGACACTTGGCGGTTCACGAGTTTTTACAAAAACCTGGTAACCACCAATCGGGAACACTCTTGGGCACTGCTAAAACATCTAAGTCTCAAAATGAATCTTCCCTGGCTATGCATTGGTGATTTTAACAAAATAACTAGAGCTGAAGAAAATATGGGTGGTGCACCACAGAAAGAAAGGCAGATGGTGGATTTCAAAGAGGCATTAGATTGTGGTTTTCGTGATTTAGGCTATGTGGGTGCACTTTTTACTTGGTGAAACAATCGATATGAGGCTGAGGTGACATGGATTAGGCTTGAAAGAGGGGTGGCTACCATACCTTCATCCCAAATGTTTCCATCAGTTCGCGTGCATCACATCTCAGGCTTCTTCTCTGATCACTGCCCATTGTGGATTTGCTTGAACAATGAGAATGCAAGATTCTATAGAAAAGGAAAGCCTTTTCATTTTGAGGTGGTGTGGATGAAAGATGTAGGGTGTGAAGGGGTAGTGAAAAATGCCTGGGGAAGACATGCACTGGGTAATCCAATGGAAAGACTTGTTAGGAAAGTAGACATATGTCGCTCTTCGTTATAGACCTGGAGTAAGTTATCTTTCGAGAATATATGACCATTACAACAACAGAAGAAAAAACTCCTGGCCCAAGCAGAAGCTTTATCTATGTCTAGTATCAACCATGATCAAGTCAGAATCGTAAGGAAGGAGGTCTATGATCTAATGGTGAAAGAAGACTGTTAATGGCATCGAAGATCATGAGTGGAATGGCTGAAAGCAGGGGACCTCAATGCGAGTTACTTCCACATTCAGGAAAACTAAAGAAACAGGAGAAACTACATCTCAAAATTGGTTCTAGATGATGGGTTGTCGGTAGAGGAGGAGGAAAACATTAGAAAGGCTTTAACTGACCACTTCAACAAACTTTTACAATCCACAGCCACTTCCAACTTTGATCCAATATTACAAGTGATAGAGGCGAAGGTGACAGATCAGATGAATGAGGAGCTAACTAAAGTTTTCACAGCATATGAAGTTGAACAAGCCCTAAAACAAATGAAGGCTTTAACTACCCCAAGTCCGGACGGTATGCCCCCTCTTCTATAAAACTTATTGGAATACTGTTGATCCCAATGTAGTTGATGCTGCCTTATCTGTTCTTAACACTAGAATTATGCCATCAAACATAAACCACACATTTATATCCCTCATCAGTAAAGTAAAATCTCCTGAAAGCCCAAAAGATTTTTGCCCCATTAGCCTTTGTAATTTTATATATAAAATGATTTCAAAAGCTATTTCCAATCGCCTAAAAAAAGTCCTACCTAAACTAATCTCAGAATCCCAAAGTGCATTCATGTCTGATCGCGTCATCACCGATAATATCCTAGTAGCATTTGAAACTCTCCACCACCTCAAAAATAAAAGAAAAGGAAAAATTGGATTCATGGCACTAAAACTAGACATGAGTAAGGCATACGATAGAGTCGAACGAGATTACCTTGAAAAAGTAATGGAAAATATAGGGTTTACAATTAAATGGATATCTCTAACCAAGTGTTGTATTCGCTCAACTTCTTTTTCTATAATGCTTAATGGGGAACCTCATGGTTTGATCCACCCTAGTAGAGGACTCTGCCAAGGAGATCCTCTATCACCTTACTTATTTTTGATATGTGCAGAGGGCCTTCACTCCCTAATAAAACAGGCTAAGCATTCGGGAAAGATACGTGGGGCCTCTTTATGCAAAGATGGGCCAAAAGTTCACACCTATTTTTTGCTGACGATAGTTTGGTTTTTTGTAAAGCAAATGAACAAGAGTGCAGATCAATGTTGGATATCCTTGATATGTACCAGCAAGCCCCAGGCTAACAGATTAATCAAGGCAAAATGCAGCTCTTCTTCAGCACAAATACAAATCACAATGCCAAGGAAAGAATAAAAGAAATGCTTGGGGTGGCAGTAGTAACTCAATATGAAAAGTATTTGGGACTTCCCTCCTTTGTGGAGCGAGGGAAAAAGCAAAGTTTTGGTTATCTAAGGGAAAGAATTTGGCATAAAATACAGGGGTGGAAAGAGAAACTTTTATCCTAAGCAGGCTGCGAAGTCCTTATCAAAGCAGTCCTACAAGCCATGCCAACGTTTACAATGGGTTGCTTTAAAATACCTAAGAGTCTATACAAAGATATTGAAGCAATGATTTGTAAATTTTGGTGGGGATACAAAGGAGACAAAAGGAAAATTCATTGGGTTGCTTGGAATAAGCTTTGTCTACCAAAGAACCAAGGAGGTTTGAGCTTCAAGGATATTGAAAATTTTAATCTAGAAATGCTGGGAAAACAACTATGGCACCTCATTCATAACCCCAAGTCCCTTTTTCACAAATTTTCAAAGCAAAATTTTTTCCAAACTACTCAGTGATGGATATTGAGGTGAAAACTAATGGGTCATATGCATGGCAAAGCATAGTGAAAGCTGGTAAGTGTATACGTATAGGGGCAATATGGCGCATTGGAGATGCAAGAATGGTTCGGATCCATGGGGACAAGTGGTTTCCTACCAAACACTCAAGTAGTATTGTCTCACCATAAAAAAATTTTCCCAGTGATGCGTGAGTGTGTGCACTTATTGACAAAAAAGGGCCAAACTGGATATTAGACAGGGTTCAGGATGACTTCCTCCCTCTCAAAGCTCAAGTTGTCCTAAGCATTCCACTAAGCTTGCGAAGGGGAAAAGACACTTATTTGGGTAGAAACTGACTCTGGAAAATAGTCCATGAAGAGTGCATACAAGCTCCTGCCAACACATGCAATGTCACTTGTACCTGGTACTTCCGACCCAATGGCAAACAACACATCCTGAAGCAATATATGGACCTTGAATGTGCCTAATAAATTCAAACACTTTATTTGGCATGCCTTCCGTGAGTCTCTGCCAACAACAAAGAATCAATTGATAAGGAAGATCACTTAGAATTCTATCTATGAGAGATGCCAAAGTGAAACAGAGGATATAGTCCACGCAATATGGGGTTGCCAACCGCTTAAATAAATCTAGTTGGAAGAGCAGTGTTTTAGGAATTAGCTAACATCTCATTTTGTGCATTTCAAGGATTTATGGACAGGTGTGTTAAATTATAAGAAACACAACCTAGCTGAACACTGTGCCTATGTCGCATGGAGTATTTGGAGCAATCGCAATGCGGCACGAATGAACAACACCCACGTACCCCTGTCAATGATATATCAAGACATGTTAGAAAGACTCCAAGAATCCCAATCTGCCCAGGACCTTCTGGCCATTTCGGTCCTACCAACAAAACCAGTCCATTGGATACCTCCTCAGTGCCCCACCCTTAATGTAAATTTTGACAGTGCCATATTCCACAACTCTCAAATGGTAGGTATCGGAGTGGCAATACGAGATGAATCAGGTATGGTAGTTGGTGTGTTATCGGAAACAATACCTCTGCCACACATTGTAGACGTTGTTGAAGCTCTAGCGTGTTGAAGAGTGGTGTCTTTTTCCAAGGAACTTAAAATCAAGTCTGTGATAGTGGAAGGGGACTCTGAAAAGGTCATAAAGGCCATAAATATGGACCCATCGTGTCTGGCACCCTTTGGTCATATCATAAAATATTTGCAAAGCATGGCATTGTATTTTGAGTTTATCTCCTTTTCTCACGAAAGACATATAGGGAATGGTGTAGCTAACAAACTTGCTAAGCTAGCAAAGTTCTCCCCTGCCCCACGTAGTTGGTTTCATGACATCCCCAGTGATGTAACCCAACCTGTACTCAGTGACAGAAGTTTCTGTAGATTTAATGAAAATTATGGTCTGGTTTCTCAAAAAAAAAAAAAAAAAAAAAAATTGGTATGCCACTACAAAAAACGCGTTTTTAAGCCGCGTTTTTTACCTGTGTTTTACAAAAACGCAGCTATAGGGTGAGCTTTGAACCGCGTTTGTAGAAAACGTAGCTCCACCTTGGACATATAGCTGCGTTTTAAAAACGCGGCTATAGACCTCCCCTGAAGTTGCGTTTTCTGATGTTGAGGTTGCATTTAAGTGAGTAGGACTTAAGTCGCGTTTTTAAAAATGCAGCTCTCCACCCTATTTTTGCAATTTTTTTTTTCTTCAGTATCTTTGGAGCTGCGTTTAACTTTAATTAAACGCAGCTTAAACATGTTTGGAGTTGCGTTTAATTAAACGCGGCTTAGGTTTAGTATAAATTTAAAAAAAAAAAAAAAAAAAAACCCTAAACTACTCTCTGATCTCTAACCCAATCTCTCACCTTTTCTCTCAGTCTCTCCCTTTGACTTCCAAACCCTTAATCTCGATGTGCCGCCACCGACAAAGCCTATCCTGCCGTCAATCTGCTAACTATTCAAGGTATATCTCTCTCAATGTTTCCTTCTCTTCTCTCTCACTTTGGTCGGTGGTTTTGGGGTGGTCTATGATGGTGGGGTGGGTTGTTGGAATGGGTTTGATTTACAGTGGGTTCTGATGGTGTTGCTGTTGTGGTGGGGTGGGTTGTTGCCGTGATGGTATCATATGACTCACTTTTAACCCTATCTCTCTTCTCATTCTCTTCAGTCTTCATCACGTATAAACATAGCCTCCTCTTATGCTCAGCCTCTCTCTCATTCAGAAACACACAGCTTCTCTCACGCAACCACCAAGGATGCCACCATCAATTTCACTTCCCCAGCTCGGCCCTTTCTCCCCTTCGTCCAGCCTTCCCTCCGCCTATACCCCTTGCCCTTTGCTGAGCTTCTCCCCTTCGCCCAGCGCCGTCTCTTCTCTCCCCTACGCCCAAATCGAAGCCTCTTTCGTTAGGTCCATGGATTTCTTTGGGTAAGGTTTTGGTTTGGGTTAGGTTTTGGTTTGGGTTAGGTTTGGGGTAAGGTTCGGTTTTGGGTTATGGTTTGGTTTTAGGTATTGCGTATTTATCGAAGAAGGGAGTGCTCTTCACAGGATCGACAATGAAGCGTTTTGGTTCATCGATTGGTAGGTCCGTTTCTTAACTTTTCTTTCATTTTGAATTCACAAATAGTTGCATACTTGTGATTGTTTCTTCTTGTTCTTTATGCTTTAACTTCGTGTCTGATCAAATTTATCATAAGAAAAAAAAGAAGGAAAAGATTGGTGATAGTGCAACACAAAGCTGTTAATTTTGATTTGTTGTGTTATAAGAAGTTTATTTGATTTGTTGTTAATTTTGCATTTAAGAAACCGACCAATTGTTTATACACTAATGAAACTTAGTTCTCTCAATGAGCATTTTCTTTTTTGGGGTGAAAGAATGGATAACATAGTGATCAGATTTTGTTATGTACTTAGAAAACTCATTGTCTCGTTTTATAATCTCATCTTCTTGGTGATTTGGGTGCTTTGTAGGAGTGTCTTAATAAGTAGGCTGTCTCATTATCTAGTTATGGACTCACAAAGTGCCTTACCGTTGTACGCTAGTATCATAGAAGGGGACATTGATATTGACTCACCTTTTTTGGATGTATCCCAAAATAATCCTATGCTTGTTTCTAATTCTTCACCTGAAGTTGAGACCATCACCACTAATAAAGGGAAACGGGGTGGGTATTGGTGGCTGTGTCTGGTGTTTTAGTCTTGGCAGTTAATTTCTGTTCAATAGTACTACAACCGTTGGATGGAGAAATGGCCCACCCTTCAACACCTATCTCTGGCTTCTCTTGAGGTAATTATTAATAATTAGTAATTTGGGTTTTGTTTGTTTGGTCTAATTAGAATTTATTATTTGGTGGTTCTGCTTTGATTTTTACTCTATTGGATTGCTTGAATTGGCCGGGATTTATGTGGATAGATAATGGTACAGTGTTCTGAACTCTAGAGTGATTTGACTTGAGTCACAACAAAATATTTCTAATTTTATTGTAAGCGTTTTCTTGAGAGTAAAGTAAAGTTTCCATAGTTTTCATTTATCATGTATTACTTCAATTTCACTGTTACAATCTAACACGCCAAGTCCAAAAAAATTGGTATAATTTATTCTTCGGTCATACTATACACAAAAACAGCCAGAACCTACCACTAAAAAAAAAAAAAAACAGCCAGAACCTTGATATCAAGTTTGTTAAATAGCTTTCCTCAGCAAATAAAAATAGTTTGTTAAATAGAATGTGTCCCTGTAGTTTTAGTTTTAGGGTGTAAGAGTTTGGACACTAACCAAATGGTATCAACCATTCACCTCTTGTAGCTATTGATACTCACAAATGAATAGAAAGCACTGTTGTTTTCACAAACAAATTACTATCGGATTGACAGAAAAAGATATGCACAATGATACATGTTATTGCACTTGTAATAACTCAAAAGATATTATGCCTTTGTCCCCATTCCCTGTGTGTGTGTTGTTCTGTTTACTTTCCTTCTCAAAAAAAAAAAATAACTCAAAAGATATGATTTGCCTAGCCCAACCAAAAAAAGGGTCTCTCTCAATTGGCCTTTTTGTCTACTTTCCTTTCGCTGATAACCTCCACTCACTGATATCACCACAGAATATGTTATCCTCATTTAGGCATCAAAGGAGAGAAACGTAATATTGAATTACCTAGAATGAGAAGATGTAGATAAAAGGCATGATATCAGCTAAATATGTCTTTTCATGCCAATTGTCAGCATAGACCACATTGGTGAATTAGACCTTTTCTTCTTAACTAATTGGGGCCAAAGAATTGAGGTCAAAGTAAGCATTGTGCAAGGCGCTTGTCGCTTATTTAGAAGTCTTCAAATCGAAAGCAAGGAACTATGAAATTAGAGAAAGCAAGAAAATATAACAATCAAATAAATAAAACTTTCTTCATACAAATGCATTTTTTAGCTGCCGTAGCATGTGAACTTTTTTCTAGATAATACATGGAAAACTAATAAATGAAACACAGATTGGAGTTGAACCCTTCTTATTTGGAGATGTTTTCTAGAAGCCCTTTCTCACAACAAACAGGTATTGATCAGAGCTTCAGTTTCAACAATAGAAGATGCCAAAACACAAAATAGAAACATCTTTTTAGAAGGTAAACAAGTTAGACATGCACCAACATAATGAAAAAGGAAAAAAAGAAGAGCAATTTCATGACTCGATTACCATGTGTAGCAACATATATAGATAGACATCTTGAAGAAAGAAAGATGTATAATGAGTTTATGAGAGTTTGTCCTCAATGGCCAATTCCTCAATCATATTGCCTTGGTTGAAGTGATTGAAGGTTTGGATTTCAGCACACTTGTTAGGCAGTATAATGGGGCCAAGACCTTTCTCAAGTGAGCGTTTTCTCAAAGTGAAGTGGGCATTTTCTTGTAGCTTTGCTCTGGGGGGAAGATGTGTACAATGTCTTTTTTTTTTTTTTAAATGGTAATATGGTATTATAATGGCACAACTTTAGCAATACACTAGTTTGTATCTATATACACATGCGTTCCTGTGTGGGCATGCACCATGCATTTTAGATAACATGTGATGTAGATTTTTATTTTTAGCAGAAGATGCATCCATATTATTCCATTTTTATGTGCGTGCATTGGTGCATGCGTGTGTGCCTTACTATGGATGTATTCGTGTGCACACACTGGATAAAATTAATTCAAATTTTATTTATATTTTTTAGGGGAGACATTCAACAGCATATTATTCGATTTTAGTCGTACCCATTCTGTCTGTGTAGATGTGGGTGTGATTGTATTTGCATCTACCTCAACTTAGATCTATAAAAATTTCAGTATTGGTAATACAGGTTTTTATACTTATTTAATTGAAGTGTTTTCCTTTCATAAGAGTAGGACTGGCAGTGGCAGGATAAGTGCTTGTGGAGGTAATGGATATGGCGGTGGCGGTGGTGGTGGCGGTGGTGGAAGAGTTTCAGTTAATGTTTTCAGCAAGCATTATGACCCAGAAATTTTTGTGCATGGTGAGGCTCACTATGTTCTTTGGCTATGGTTAGCTCCCTTTATATTTTCTTGATAAGTAATTATTAGAATTGAAGGGAAACCTCATGTACCCGGTACACTGGATGAGTACATTACAACAAAAAAGAAAAAGAATGATGCAGCAAGAAAAACTTAGAGCTGAAGTAGTTCTGATTATGTGCTTATTGAGCTGTTAACAAAATTGGTATAGAGCTTAAAATTTAAACAAAAGTAGAAGAAGTTGTAGTCTTGAAGGAAAGCAGTCTTAAAAAAAAAAAAAACTTTATATTTTAATATTATAAGTAATTGAAGACATTTATTGACGAGAGAAAGGAAAAAAAAAGTGCTCCCCATGTACAAAGGAAGTTACTTGGGAAACTAAAATATATCATCTAAAAGTTGAATATACCTAAAAATTCCTTCGAACTATGGACTCCCTTCTTCTCTTGCACATGCATCACCAGCAATATGCACGTGGAATTGTGTTTGTAACAGTTAGTGGAGGTTCATTTGGTTGTTTTGATTCCTTCTCACTGAGTTTATCAATAAGGTCATTGACAAGTGACAACAAACTAGATTGAAAGAGATCTGGCCCTTTTCGCTTTTTTGATGTTTTTTAAATCTATGTTTTTAACATTTTCAGTAAGTTAATGCAATGATACATTGCTCTTTCCAATGAACTCCCACAGGATTGCTGAGAGGCTTCATAGCAGATTATGGTGTGCCATTGATGGTTGTAGTTTGTACAGCTATTTCCTATCTACTAGCTGGAAGTGTTCCAAAAGGAATCCCAAGACGACTCTTCAGTCCAAATCCATGGTCACCAGGTGCATATGAGAATTGGATTGTCATTAAGGTACGTGATTCTGGAAAATTGTATATTTATATGCCCTTTAGCTTGATATATTTGTTCCCTTTATAATATTTATAGTTAGAAGAGTATGTTAAATGGCTTAACCTAAAACTGACAGGACATGTTAAATGTGTTGGTTCTCTATATAGTTGGGGCTTTCATTCCTGCAACAATGATTGCAGTGCTCTACTACTTTGACCACAGTGTGGCTTCTCAACTTGCCTACCAGAAAGAGTTCAATTTGAGAAAACCCCCTTCTTTCCATTATGATTTACTTCTTTTGGGGTTCATGGTATGCAAATGCCCTTCTTGTGTATTACATTTTTTTTCTTCCAGTTCTCTATTATGCAATTGCAAATTACAGCACTTAGTACCCACTTGCCTCATTTTATGGCATCAGTCACTCCTTGCATTTGTCTTGCCTGATTGGCTCAAGTTGTTAATAACTTGACTATATTTCAGTATAGACTGTAAAGCCACAAACTAACTACATGGTAGAATGAACTAACCTTTCACTTTTGTTTTTTAATTGAAGAAGGGGCAAACAAAAAATTGCAATGTCAAAATTGTTCTGTGTAAGTTTTCACATGGTTGGGAACTGTTGAGTGTTGGCAATTTTTTTTTTCCATATGTTGAGTGTTTTGGGCAAGAATTATAGATTTAGCAACAAAAAAAATAGGGGAAAAAAACTTATAGCCACGTTTTTAAAATCGCGGCTATAGAAAATCCCAATGTAATGGGCTTTAGCGTGTTTGTAAACGCAGCCCAAAGATGGCATATAGCTGCGTTTTAGAAAACGCAGCTACAGGTCTAAGCCTATACCCGTGTTCTAAACGCAGCCCAAGCCGGGTTTATAGCCACGTTTTCTTCAAAACGCAGCTATAGGTCTCGTATGCACGTGAAAAAACGCAGCTATAGGGTGAGTTGAAGTCGCATTTTTAAAAAAGCAGCTTCAGTTCTCGCAAGGGCTATTGTCACACAGGATAGGCCTCGTTTGAAAACATGGTTTTGAAAAACGCAACTATAGCCTATAGCTGCATTTTTAGAGCCTATAGCTGCATTTTTAGGGTCTATAGCTGCGTTTGAAAAACACAGCTATAGCCCTCGTTTTTTGTAGTGTGCGTGTATGTCGACCATTTAATGTGCACATTTTCAGTTTTTAAACAATATTACATGCATTTTTAAACACTTTTTTCACCCACACGTATTCAAAAAACTACAAACAACGTTACTCAAACGCTTCTACCAAACGAGCCCTAAATATTTCTATGGCTCAGCTCAAGCCTTTGATCTTTGACTTTCAAGTGCTAGTTTAATTTATATTTCATTGGTATTACATTGATAAATATAACTTCATGATGTTTTTAGGCCACAATATAAAGATCAAAATGCTAGTGAAAGATTGTTATAAAAGTGAAATATGGGATCCATTAAGATTTCTTTTAATTATACAATATATATTTAAAATTAAAGTTTACGCTAGACAAAAATGATTTTTATTTACATGGTTTAAATAGGACTCTATCAAAACAGGACAATATGAATAATGAGTCGAGTTAGGTTGATTGTGGGTCAAAAATAGGTTAGTACAAAATTGACTTATTTATTAATCATGTCGAAGCACCAACACATTATACAAACCCATCTATACAAAACACTAACCCGCCAAAAAATATAAACCATGTTGTGTATCTTAGTGTTGAGAAAAATATGAGAAATTATTGCATACACCTACTTTATTACACTTTCCTCTTTTATTAATGTAAGTCATATATGCATAATCTACATGTGAGAGATTCATTCTTATATAATTCAATCTTTCAATTGAATAATTTCATCACCACAAATAGAGTTATTTATGTCCAATAGATTTATGTCAGTATCAAATCAACTATATATGGAAAGAGATGATATGTTCCACCACTGGATGTGAGTTTGGAAATTATAGAAAAAAAAAATCTTTTTGCTTTGTGTTTCAAGATTTTTTGCAATGATTTACCTTTTAGTTTTTTAACACATTTATTATAAAATTTATCAAAAATTATTTTTAATAAATACTATACAAATAAACTATTAAAAATAAAAAATAAAATTCTTAAACGAATAATTATACTGTAATACATGCAGCCTTCTCACAATAGGTAGATTCGACACATTTTTGAACCCACCTGATGTGAGAGTTCACTGTATATATTCAAAAAGAGAGATAATTAGTAATTACTCCTAAAGACGGAACCAAATCAAATTGCTCATATTTGTTCCCTACTTTTTCGTGCTCGAAAAAGTGGATTGTCCATACCCACATATTTAAACTAATGATCGTTAGATGAATCTGGGAGCCGAAACGTGTTCAACAATAGTTTTTATAGAGACAAAGATTGAAGACGGAAAAAGAGAAAGGACGGTAGGCAAGCACTCAGATATATAAAAACACGTTGAATTTGGTTTTGTAAATTATTGAGACGAAGAATAAAAGAAAGAAAAGCGATTTTTAGTGAGTTTTCTGTTTCATTCACTGTTGATCAATTAAGAAAGGACAATTGCATTCTCTCTCTAAAAGAGAGAGAGAGAGAGACGACTAACGATCCAAATAAATCCCTTTTGTCCATATCAGCACACATTGGACGAAGGAGAGCGCCATTCAACGTACATTCAATGTGAAATTGTTTCATGCCAATAAATGCAGGCGATCTACCCATTGGAGAGGATATCAAATCACCTCAATAAACCACCCAAAGACGTTACAAGAGGGCATTCAAGCCACCCTTGAATACCACCAACGGCTAGAAGAGAAAGCCCTATATATATACAATTTCAAATCCTAACAAAAGGCACTCTCACTCATTTTCACACATACTAAGATTAAGCTCTTGCCATTACTACTGCTCTTGTCTTCATTGAACTTTGCCATTGGAGGCTCAATGGCTAGCACCACACCAGTGACCACTCAAGCAAAGCTTTCTTTTTGCTCTCATGCAGGACCGCTGACGAGCTTGAGCTGCATTCTATTTGGACGATCAATTCGACTGATAATTTTGGCATCATCAATTTAGTGCCGTTTGTGAAAAACAACTTCAAACCTTGGTATGAAAACGTGACTCTACCCTTTCTAATATCTAGATGGAGTCTGGCACACCTCAAGATTCGGTAGCACTAGGCCTGCAGGTTTAAACACTCACAACCAATATAGAAGAGCTCAACAGGCAAAACCAAGAGATGAGATTGCAGCTGTAACAAGAGGAGAATCGTGAAGGTAATAGGAATGAGGAAGAGGAGAACATCAACATAAAGATGACTCAAGGAAGACAGATCCGTCTGATGGGGTGAGCAACGACCTCCTCAGAAGCATGCGAAAAGAGATGGGCGAGCTAAAGAATTCGATGAGGGAAAAGACGGATAAGAACATAGATGGTACGGTCAAAAGGACTGATTCCCCCTTTACCACAAAGGTCTTGGGATATCCCTTGCCACCAAATTTTTTTCTCCCCCAACTTCAGTCATTTGACAGCTTAAGGGACCCTTTGCATCACATAACCACCTTCAAAATGACTCTGAGGTTGCAGCAGACTCCCGATGAGATTTTGTGCAAATCCTTCCCCACTACCCTTAAGGGGGCCGTAAGAATATAGTTCAGTAAACTCGCTCAATCGTCTATAGACAACTTCGACCAGCTCAGTAATTCTTTCATGTGCCACTTCATTAGCGGTCAATGACAGAAGAAGCCAACAAATCACCTACTTACAATGAAGCAAGAAGAAGGGGAATCATTGTGATCATATGTGAAAAGGTTTAACAGGGAGGTGTTGGAAGTAGACAAAGTTGAAGACAAAATGCAACTGACCACATTCAAAGCTGGGTTAAAATCCAAAGAATTTGTTATCGCCCTTGCGAAGAGTCCTCTAGGATCAATGGCAGAAATGCTGTTAAAAACCTAGAAATACATGAACGTGGAAGACACTTTGGCCGCAATTAAATAAGGGGACGTAAGGAAAGACAAAAGGAGCATTCGCTAAGACCCGAAAGGGAAGAAAAGAGAAAGAGGAGATCATTTTTCCAGTCGTGACAGCATCAAAAGGAGAGACGACAAAGCCTCGAGGATGGTAAAATTCACACCCTTAGTAATGCCTATTAACAAAATATTGATGCAAATTAAGGACGACCACTCCCTCAAGTGGCGAAAGCCACTCCACTCATCACCTAGTGTTCGTGACAAGAAGAAGTATTGTCGTCTACACAAAGATCATGGGCATTATACAAAGGATTGTAGGGACTTAAAAATGTAAATAGAAGAGCTGATTTGAAAAAGGAAGCTACAAAAGTTCGTGAAGAAAGATGTGTCAGGATAGTATAAGCACGACACATGAGCAAGATCAAAGGAAAAGCCTCGGGACGAGGACCAGCCACAAGACCGTCCAAGGAATGCCGTAGGAGAAATAAGGATGATCAACAGAGGCCCCACTGCAGGAGGGTCGTTCAAGTCCCTCAAAAAGTCTCAACAAAGACAAGTTAATAGCGTCCATACGGTGGCCCCGTCTAAGCACCAAAGAAGGGAAAATCTGGATATGGTCTTCTCAGAGGAAGATACCTGAGGAGTGAAGCAGCTACATGACGACCCCTTAGTCAACAGAGGAGTAAGGATGATCAACGGAGGCCCCATCATAAGAGGGTCGTTCAAGTCCTTCAAAAAGTCTAAGCAAAGACAAGTTAATAGCGTCCATATGGTGCCCCCGTCTAGCACCAAAAAGGGGAAAATCTAGATATGGTCTTCTTAAAGGAAGATGTTTGAGGAATGAAGCAACCACATGACGACCCCCTGGTCATCATGCTTATGATAGAAGGGTTCAACACCAGTTGAGTCTTGGTGGATAATAGGAGCTCAGCTGAAATCATTTACCTTTCCACCTTTCAGTAGCTGAAGGTGGACTTGAAGAAGTTTCGTCCATTTGAGTCCTCGCCTCGTTAGTTTCAGTGGGGATAAGGTGTACCTAAAGGAGATAGTAACAATGATGGTCACAGCAGGCTCGTTCCCCTTTCAGACAACTAAGTAACTTAACTTCCTAGTAATTGACTGCCTTTCGTCCTACAATGTCATCATAGGAAGACCCTCCTTTAACCGGTAGAAAGAAACTACATCCATTTATTACCTGAAGGTGAAGTTTCCAACGAAACATAGGGTTGGAGAAATAAAGGGAGACCAAGTTTTGGCCCAAGAATGTTATCAGGTGGTGTTGGCTCAAAGGAAAACCATACTTGGATGATCGAGAAAAAGACATCGGAAGTCATGGAGGCCCTAGAGACAATCGAGTTGGTGGAAGGAGAACTGATAAAGGTAACCAAGGTAAAAACGAATCTAGCTATCTTAATGAGGGAAAAAAATATAGGTTTTTTGAAAGAAAAACTGGACGTTTTGCATGGAGCCATGAGGATATGCTTGGCATATTGGCAAACATCATCCAGCATCATCTAAATGTGAATCCTGAAAGAAAACCAGTCTAGAAAAGGAGGGTTTTCGCCGTTGATCAAAACAAAGCAATCATGGACGAAGTGGACAAGTTGCTTACCGCCTATTTCATCCAAGAAGTGTATTACCCGGATTGGTTGGCTAATGTTGTCATGGTAAATATGACAAATGAAAAATGGAGAATATGCGTGGATTTCACGGGCCTGAATAGTGCATGCCCCAAGGACAGCTTCGCCATACCTAGGATCAACCAGCTTGTTGATTCAATAGCAGGACATAAACTCCTTACACTCATGGACACCTTTTCAGACTACAATCAAATCCAGATGTCAGAGAAGTATAGACCCTGCATTTTGAACCCCTTATGACTCAGACCCTCGTTCCCCAATGATGCTCAAACTCTAAGACCCAATGCCAGTTTAACGCTCAATCAGATATCAAATTGACTTGAGGAGTGTTAAAATGAAAAATATAACATTTTAAATGAGCAAAAATCTTTTTTTGGAAATAAGACCAAAGTGACCCTCGGCCCACAAATGTGGGCAGTCGCCTGTATACATGAGCTAAAGTATGCGTACGCAAGCACACTCTTGCTTACGCAGCTAGGTTTTTAGAAATATATAAAATGCAAGTTTTCTGTAATAATGGCTGAGGTTTGGATTGAATCCCACATCGTCTAGGAGCCGTTCCAAACCTCATTTTTTTCCATTATAAAAAACCTTACATTGTACATTTTCAAAACACATAGAAATCCCACAGGAAAAATACAAGACTTACTAAAAAATAGTGAATCAAAAGGAAGTTTTTCTCAAAACCACCTCAAGTCAATTTTGTTTGATTAAGACCTTTTCTGGCCCCAATCGTTTTAGTTTAACGTTGCTAATCACTTTTTTATTGGTTTATGAATAGACTTGATTGAGGGGAACGGTCAAAATCAAGCTTGAAGGGCTTTTCTTTGAGGTATTAGTTTCAAACCTTTCTTTTTCTTTTCTTTCTTTTCTACTTTTAAGTCTTTTGGTTTGCTTTATCTTTTTTGTTATAATATGTTTCAATATGCTTGCCTAGATTAGGTTTATGTTTTTGTATGCTTAAAATGCATGTTATGTTGTTAGAATTTCCATTTTAAGGTTTTGCCTCGCTTTTGTGTTTTTAGGCTTGATTATTCACACGCAAGCTTCTTCTTGCATGCACAAGACTGTGCTCAAAATCCCTAATTTTTTTTTCTTCGGCTTTCACATGTTTATTCTATTTAGTTTCTTTTCACATGTTTCATGCTTCATAATTTTCCGTTTGCTTTGTTCACATGCTTGTTTGTCTTTAACATGTTAAATTAGGCTTGCCTTGTTTAAGATGCCATGTACATGAATTCACATTCTCATACATGATGACATCGGTGCTGTGTTGCTGCAAGGTAAGTAATGGTAAGTCATGCATTCATATGAACATGCATCTTTTGTGATAAATATGTTTGTATGAAGTTTGATCTTGAATATAAACATTTATATGATCTTATGATTGCCATCATTGAGTTTTTGCCTTGATTTATTGTTGCCTTTGTTTAAGATGAATGGTATGATAGGGTTTCACATGCCAAGGTTTTCCTTTTTTTGTGCATGTGAGTTTAGCTCTTTGTTAAGGATAGATGTGTATGTGTTTAAGGATAATAATGTCATGTTGTATGCTTAGATGTATGCTAGTGTGTGTGAGAGAGTATAGATACAAGTGTTGAACATGTTTTTAATGAGGTTAAGAGGTAAGACACAATGATGGGAGGCCAACCTTTAGGTTAGGCAATCTTGGCTATCTAACACCTTCCTAAGAACGTACCTAAACTTTGAACTTATATCTCTGATTGTAAGATTAAAACGTCCTTCCTCAAGAGGATGCTATATATATGGTTCCTAAACCTTTGCAAAAACTAGGTGTGTTGTGTCCACAAGGAGGATCAGGAGAAAACAACCTTCATAACCAATCAAGGACTTTATTTCTATAGGGTTATGCCTTTTGAATTGAAAAATGCATGGGCCACATACTAGAGGCTAGTAAATTAAATGTTCAGTAAACAGATCTAGAGAAACATGGAGGTCTATGTCAATGATATGCTCATCAAGATCAAGGAAGAAGAGAGCCATTTGGACGACCTCAAAGAGACCTTTGAAACACTAAGGTAGTACAAGATGAAGTTAAACCCGACTAAATGTGCCTTCTGAGTTTCCTCGGGAAGATTCCTCGGCTTCATGGTATCATAAAGAGGGATAGAAACTAACCTAGAAAAGGTAAAAACTATCCTCAAGATGTCTTCACCAAATACCATCAAGGAAGTACAGAAACTCACAGGAAGGATTGTAGCCCTTAATGGGTTTATCTCTAAAGCCACAGATAAGTGTCTTCATTTTATCAAACTCTGAAACAAGTTTTCACATGAACGGACAAGTGTGAAGCAACGTTCAAAGAACTGAAGCACTATTTGAGCAACGCTACACTCCTAAGTTTGTCTAAGGAAGGCGAGGATCTCTTATACCTGGCAGTATCCACAATTGCGGTGAGTATGGCGTTAATCTAAGAATAGCATAGGGTACAGTGCCCAATGTACTATATCAACCAAGCTTTCCAAGGAGCCAAAGCTAGGTACCCACACATGGAGAAGATGACAATTTTCCCTAATCATATCTTCCTGAAAGCTTCGCCCATATTTTCATGTGAATCCCATCCTAGTAATGATGGACCAACTAATCAAGAATGCAATCAACAAAATCAAGGTGGCAGGACAAATGGTACAATGTGCTAATGAGCTTAGCTAATTCAACGTAAAGTACAAGCCTCGAACAACCATGAAAGCCCAAGTGTTAGTTAACTTCATCACGGAGTTCACCACACTTGAAAGGAAATCCAAAACAAGTTAGCCTTATGGATGATACATACAAATGGCTTGTCAATACAAAAGATGGGAGGGGTGAGCATCATCATCTCTACCCTCGAGGGGACACCTTGAAATATGGAGTTCAGCTTCAATTCCCTGCAACCAATAACGAGGCCGAATACGAGGCAATACTGACAGGGCTCAGAGTTGCATAAGGGTTAGGAGCCAAGAATGGGCTCTTGAAAAGTGATTCAAGGCTCGTTGTAGGGTAGATCAATGGGGAATTTGAAGCAAAAGAAAATAGGATGCGAAAGTACCTAAAGTTAACAAACTAGCTAATACGAGAGTTTGAACGGGTAAACTTTGTGCAAATCCCACGAGATCAGAATTTAGAGGCTGATGAAGTAGCCAGATATACATCATCAGAAGATAAGACAAGTTTGCCAATCCTAAAACTGGAAATGCAAATATCCCCTAGCATCAAATAATTTCAAACCTTTTTGATACATGATCACACCTGCTGGATGAGCCCAATCGTGTTCTACCTCAGGGACGGGTAATTACCCTTTGATTCAGGTGAAGCAAGAAAAATCAAGAGACATGCTACCAGATTTACGATCCTAAATAGTGTGCTCTAAAAGAGAGGATTTTCACTACCTTACCTGAGGTGCGTTGAAAAGGATGAGTCCAAGTATATCCTGGAGGAAGTCCATGAAAGGATATATAGGGATCATATGGGTGTAAGGTCTTTGGTAGGGAAAATAATAAGGGCAGGCTATTTTTAACCCACAATGCAAAAGGAGGCAAAGGAGTTAGTCAAGAAATGTGACAAGTGCCAAGGTACGAAAACGTTCAGCGACTGCCAGGGGAAAAGATGACAGCCATAACTTCACCTTGGCCATTTGCCTAGTGGGGGATCAACATTTTGGGTCATTTACCATAGGGTAGGAAACATGTCGAATTCCTGTTCGTGGCAATTGATTACTTCATGAAATTGGTAGAAGTAAAGGCATTGGCAACAATCAAAGAAGCGAAGATCCAAAACTTCGTGTGCAAGAACATCGTGTGCAGGTTCGGAATACCCAAGACGATCATTTCTGATAATGGTCATCAGTTTGATAGCCAAGGTTTCCGCTCTTTCTGTTCGAACATTAGCATCAAAAACAAATTCTCTTCATCAGGACATCTTCAAGCCGATGGGCAAATAGAAGTGAAGAATCGAACATTGTTTAAGATCATCAAAGCTTGACTAGAGGGGGAAAAGGGGGCATGGCACAATGAACTACCAAGTGTCTTATGGGCCTATCGAACCATAGCTAGAACCCCAATAGGAGAGACACTGTTCAACCTCGCATACTACATGGAAGCTGTAATCTCTGTCAAGGTAGAGTCACTAGCTTAAGAAGGAAGTATTTTAGAGAAAACGGTAACGACGACCAATTAAAGTTGAACCTAGACTGCTTGGACGAAGTAAGAGACAAAGCATCTTAGAGAGTAGCCAAGTACTAGTAGAAGATGACCAGATATTACAACCAGAGGGTAAAACTTAAGAGATTCAGCATTGGAGGCCTCGTCCTATGAAAGGTGACATCAGCAATCAAAGATTGAGCACAAGGCAAGCTAGGGCCAACATGGGAAGGCCCATATAGAGTCGTCCATTACTCGAGACAAGGGAGTTATTACCTGGTAAGGTTGGACGAAAAGAAGCTGCCCCATCTATGGAACTTTGAACACCTAAAAAGGTATTATCAATAGGAGTCAAAATTCTTTTGTAAATGATTAACAATTTTTTGTGATGTGAAAGCAAATTAATAAATGTACTATTCAGTAATTCTCATTGCGAATGCGTTCAAATAAATGTCTGAAACAAAATTGGCAAGTGATAAAATTCCCAAATCTAAGGGATGTAAATCACATGACGAAGCAAAAGTGATAAAATTATAAAATTCCTTAAGTAGATGTAAATCACATGGCAAGGCCATGTGATAAAATTCCTTAAATGGATGTAAATCACATGGCAAGGTCAAAGTGATAAAATTCCTTAAATGGATGTAAATCACATGGGAAGGCCAAAGTGATAAAATCCCTAAATGGATGTAAGTCACTTGATGAAGCCATGTGGTAAAATTCCTTAAATGGATGTAAATCACATGCCAAGACCAAACTGATAAAATTCTCTAAACAGATGTAAATCACTTGATGAAGCCAACGTGATAAAATTCCCTAACAGATGTAAATCACTTGATGAAGCAAAAGTAATAAAATTCCCTAGACGGATCTAAATCGCATGACGAAGGCCAGTAATGGGAGTCACTAAGCAAAAAGACATTCTCTTTTTCAGTAAGGCTAAATAATAAGGCAAGCACGGAATACCTAAAAATGCTCGCAAGCCATTTAATTAAGCCAGAGATGTGAAATCAAGTGACGATGGCAAGTGATTTGCGGACATTCATGCAAGCAAAAGAAAAGGTAGACATATGCAAGAAAGGTAAAATGAGATTTAAGCATTAAAAATTATCTAATATTGTTCAAAAGCTCAAAAACATGTAAGGCACCACCAAAAACAGAAGAAGAAGAGGGAATAAAGGTTGTAAAAGCTAGTCAGGCATCAAGAACTTCACCCTTATTATGCCTCAGAGCCTTACCTTCAGGCTCAGCTGGATTTTCATCGTTCATAGCAACAGTCTAGGCTGCTTCATTGGCATCCATCTCCTTATCAATGGACTCAAAGTCCAGGTTCTCCAAGTCCACCTCCGGATTGTGCTTCACTAGATACCTCCTCAACAGTTTAAAGCCCTTGTAGTACCAGCTAAACAGAACAATATTATACTCTTCAGTAAGCTGGAATGCTTGGACGGCCTTGGCAGCAAGGGTCTTAATCTTCTGGTTGGCCGACTGGAGTTATTCGTCCTTCTACACCTTCAGAAGCTTCTTAAATTTTAGCTCCTCGGCCAGAGCCTTGATATTCTCCTTAGCAGCATTACTATCATCCATTGCTATTTTAAGGTCCTTTCTTAAACAAGAACCCTCGGCCTCCAGTGCCTTTACCTTAGAACCAGCCATAACGACCTTCTACTTGTGAGCCAAATACTCTAAGGTGAAGTGAATCGTCTCTCCTAGCACCTGACAATCACCTCTATTATGATGGAAGTGATACCCAAAATAGAAAGTACGAACGGCAAATGCCTATCTAGACGAGCTTATAGATGTGGCGATTCACCATTTCATGGGAAGGTACCCCTGAAATCTCCTTTAACTCCTCGGCCATGACAACATTGTGAGCCCTCGTCAAGGCCGTCCCGGCATCATCCCAAATGCTGGCCCCAACCTTCTCCTTCCCTTTATCTCTACTCCGACATATTTTTAGACAAAGAGTAATTTCCTCAAGAGAGATAGCAGGAGAGGTAGTCCGGGTCTCAGTAAGCATAGGAGTGGATAAGGTCTTCTCGATGGCCCCCTTTTGGACGACTCAAACTTGCCTTTAGCCAATGCTAAAAAGCAGCTTGTTTTTCTTCGCTTTCAGTTGGGCATACATCTCTTGATTGAATTTTGTTGTCCTCTTTAAAAAAATAGCCTGAAGAGAGCTGAAAGGATCCAGTCCTGAGGAACTTACTTTTCTCATCCCTTCGTATGGCCCACAGAACGAAATGAGAAGGCTTAGGACCTAGGTAGTAACGAGCTAAAGTTCAAGGATCAATGATTTCGTCAAAGTCCTCAATGGCTTCCTGGATGCACCCCTTGAACTTACCCTTGAGCTTTGGGCACTTCTTAACTGCAAAAAAAAAATAAATAAATAAAAAATAAAAAAGGAGGAGGGCAAAAACCAAGTAAGGATAGTGAAAGATTTCTCACGAAAAAATGACGCACCAAGTTAAGGGGTCTCCCACCTATGAAGCAGCCATTGGTTTTCACATACTCAATGGCTTCCTAGACGTGCCCCTTGAACTTATCCTTGAGTTTTGGGCACTTCTTAATTGCATAAAAAAAAGGAGGAGAGTCAAAACCAAGTAAGGATGACCAAAATGATTAGTGAAATATTTCTCACAAAAGATGATGCACCAAGTTGAGGGGTCTTCCACCTATGGAGCAGCCATTGGTCTTCACGTACTCAATGGCTTCCTAGACGCGCCCCTTAAACTTACCCTTAAGATTTGGGCACTTCTTAACCGCAAAAAAAAAAAAAAAAAAAAAAAAAAAAAAAAAAAAAAAAAAAAAAAAAAAGGATAAGGGTCAAAACCAAGTAAGGACGACCAAAATGATTAGTGAAAGATTTCTCATGAAAAGATGACACACCAAGTTGAGGGGTCTCCCACCTATGGAGCAACCTAGGAACCTCACCCTAAAAATCGTCAAAAAATGTCTCCCAACCATCACCTGACACAAAGAATTACCTAGAGTTCCAATAGCGGAAGGATAAAGGAAGATCAATGATATACCGAGATTTCTTGTCCCAAGGTACGAGCTCATAATACCCGAACTCCTTTGATTCATTCAAACGATATAGGTGAACGAACTCATCCAACCTGATCATATCCCTATCGATAACAGTTGTCCATATTTCAATACAACTAATGACGATCCTCCACAAGTTTAACATAAGTTGCCTAGGAGCTATATTCAAATAATGGAGAAGTTCCATCATAAAAGGATGGACGGAAAATTGGAGGCCGCACAAAAAAGAGGCCTCATAAAAACATACTTCACCGTGGACGAAGGCACAAGATTTTTCACCCAAACGGGGAAGACGGACCCTAGTCTCATTAGGGAATTGAAAGCTATCCCTAAACCTACTAAGAGTTTCCTCACTTAAAAAGTGCTCCTCCTTGAGAGTGTGGAAGGACCTGGGTGGTTTTGAAATAGAAGGTTGGGAAGATGAAGGCACTGAAGCAGCAGTATCTGTCTTGGCCCCAACAGTGTCACCGCTAGATGAGTGACCCATTTCTAAATCACTCGATCTAACCTCAGACCCCATCCTTTCCTCCATAGGCATCCCTTGCAAAGACTAAAACCAATTCAACGATTGATGCAAAAAAGGGTAAAAATCAGCCAAAATCAAATCTAAATTACTATCCCTCAAAGCAAAGCCCTCAATTTGGAGACAACAACCACTAGAAGAACTAAGAAAGGCTCTTAAGCAAGAAAATAAGAATGAAACGGAAGGGGAAAAACATCTAACTTCAAAATAATCAACCATTAATCAAAATGAGGGGAAAATAAATTTTCTCAAAACAGAAAAAAAAAAAAAAGGAGAAAAGGCCGCACCTGAGAAGTAGGGAAATCAAGCTTAAATTAGGAAAAACATAAGACAAAGAAGAGTAGAATGAAAGAGATGAAGAAGAAGTTTAAAAAGCTCCCTCAAAAAATGGAAACCGCAGGAAGCTCAAGAGTTTCCTTGAAAAAAATGTTACTACCAATCAATCAAAACGTGACACTGGCCACAACACACACAGTGCCATCACGTTGCAATAAGTGCAAAAGGGGACGGAATCTCAAAAATCATAACCAACAAATAATAACCCTTCGCATTCCTAAGATCATCGTTACTCGTAACAACAATAACAAAATAAGGGGCAACTGATGAACCAAATAAATCCCTTCATCCATATAAGCCCATACTAGACAAAGGAGATAGCCATTAAACGTACATTCAATGAGAAACGTTGCACGCCAATGAATGCATGAGATATAGTTATTGGAGAGGACATCTAATCACCTCCTTAAAACCACCCAAAGATGTTACAAGAGGGCATTCAAGGCTCCCTTGAATGCCACCAACAACTAGAAGAGAAAGCCCTATATATATATATATATATATTATTATTATTAGAATATGTGCCCTTTAAATCCTATTGTATAATGCTATGTATGACATTATATATGATATTATGTTATGATTAATAAAGTTGTTTTGTTATTATCTAAAATAATGGTAACATGAATATTTGGACATTATCATATAGTCCATGATATTCATAGTATGTGATTTATGTGATTTAGTCACAGAAGATATAAATCACAAATTCTTTGTAAACTTAGAATTTTAGTTTGTAGTCGGTGATGAAATTGGGCATTTCATCTGCGAAAACTATAACATATCAACTAAGATAATTTGTCTTGATCATAGAAGTGGAGACTTCTAGTTGATATGTTGATACGTTTTAAGAGTTAAAACATATTAAACTGGACCGCTATGAGATTTATTATTCTACTAATGACTGTCAAATGAATAATAAATCTCACGACTTCTATGTACATGAACTCTCAATCCTGAAAGAATAATAAACCTAATCATGAAGTGTATAGGTTGCTTTGATATATCAGGAGTGAGATCTTAAGTCACGATCAAAATCTTAGTATGTTGGGCAGCCACATTTAATGTTGATGGAACATATATTCTCAAGATGGAATTCATAATCTCTTAACAGAGATACAAAATATTCCCTTAAGATACGCTTAATGGGTTTGGTTATTCAGAATGTTAGGCCTAACTACTTTAGTAAGAAGTTACTCAATTATATATTTATGAAATTGGATTTCATAAATATATGATGAATAACTTAAATGATTAAACTAGGTACTCAAGGATTAAGATGTAGTAATCTTCAAAGTGGCGGTCAAAATTCTGTCAACTCTTAACAAGTTCAAAGTTACCATTAATTATATTTAATACCACTATATAAATATAATTGTACTCTAGGCCTTATTAATAAATTATATCCTAGGTCATGAATGGACAGATAAACCCAAGACCCATTGGAGCTAAGGTCTTATTCGTTCCCTTTTGGCCCCATTCCAAGCCACATACTAAAACCCAATTGGAATGGCCCAAAAGGCTATAGAATTTTGTGTGGAATGAAATGGTATGTATGTGAGTGTAAGTCACTATCTTATTCTCCCTTGGACACATACGTGTAAATTGATTGAGAGACCACACTTCTTGGGCATAAGTGAAATTGGAGTGAAGATTAAAAGTATTCCCAAGTACTTTTAATTTTTGGTTTTGAATTTCTCACACAAGGTATGCACTCTTGTTCTCAAAATTCTGAAATTTACATTAGTACATGTTATCTATTGCCAATGAAGTAGATCCGTTGATTTTTCGATGTGTATGATTTGTATGCAATACAAACTATATTTTTCATGCAATACAAACTATGTTTTTCCCAACAATTGGTATTAGAGTAGTCTTTAATTTCAAATTTGTATAACATGTTTTGTGAGTTTTGGAATCAAAGATAGTAATTTCATGATGTTAGAAGATTCTACAATCAATTTTCTACATGGTTATTGAAATTATTATTTAATAAAAACTGATATTGATGTTATGATGTTGTTTAAGATTGATATTAAATATGTTAGATTGAACTTTAAAGCTATAGCATCAATAGAATTCAGTTTTGATCTTAATCTCTTTCTGATGTGATCAAGAAACTATGTTTTGTTCAAGTGAAATGTCAAAAACGGTTACCAGAAAAATTTGAAAAAATTCAGTTTCATGAGTTTCGATCGATCAAGAATCACTTTCGATCAATCGAATGTTCTTTTTCAATCGATTGAGTAGTGATCGAGAATCGATCGAGTCAACCCAAGACTTTGTGATGAAGTTTTTCAATTTTTCGATCGATCGAGAATTCCTTTCAATCGATCGGATTTGCTTTTTCGATCTATCGAATAGGAACAGAGAACCGATCGAGTTATCCAGAAACTTTGGACTAGATTTGATGAAGATTCGATCGATTGAGAAATATCTTCGACCGATCGAAATGAACTGTTTTTCAAATTTCACTAAGTGTTAAAACATAGATGAAGTGCAAGGCTATGTGTGATGAGATTATACATGATTTCTAATTAAAAATATTTCTTTTCAAATATCTAGTGGGAGAGAGATACAAGGGTTGGATCTCACGACCTCCATTATCAGTTCATAGTAGTGTGGGTAAGCACCTCGTCTTGGAGTATATGCCTCGCAATCTCAAAGGAGGGTGTTTACTTCATAGTACTACAAGATTAAATTTACCCGTTTAAAGTAATATGAATAAGCACCTTGTCTTGGCGTATATGCCTCGCAATCCCAAAAGATGGTGTTTTGTTTCATGGCTACACATGATTCTAGATAATGATGTACACTAGACTAAATGTAATGTTAACCTCCCAAAGGAGCTATGTCGTTATAACTTGAGACTAAAGTTAATATGACATATTATTAGTGTATAATAAGAGTTATCATGATAACACTAATAATGAGAATGGTTCTTAATAAATCATGATGTTTATAATATACTTACTACCAAGGAATTATAGACAAGGATTGGGTTGTCATTGCATATTTTATATTATGGTTTTATTAAGGTTCCATAATATATGCTTATATACTAAATTGGTAATGTCCGGTTTACTTATTATATTTATTGTTGTTATTTTCAGATTTAAATCATAGCATCTTTTAGGCCACTTGTTGCTATTCTTAATCAAAACAAACTAATTGGAACCAACTATGTTGGCTAGAAAAGAAATTTGGACATTGTTCTTATTGCTGAAGAGCACAAGTATGTGCTTAGTCAACCTTGTCCTAACTTTCCATCATTAGATGCTCTTCTTAAGGAAAGACAGTGAATTAAACATTGGCAGAAATTTAATGAGATGGCCAAATGCTATATTCTAGCATTTATTTACAATGTTCCACAGCATCAAATGCAGGATGTAGAACTAGCTTCGGACATAATGTTAAGTCTAAAGGAGATTTTTGGTGAGTAAGGCTGTTCTGCTAGGCAAGAAACTATGAGGTAGATTTATAATACCAAATTAGTTAAAGGTACTTCAGTAAGGGAGCATTGTCTTAGGATGATCTCTCATCTGAATACATTGGAGGTTTTAGGTGCCGATATTGATGGAGAATTCCAAACGGATATGATACTCCGATCACTACCAGATCATTCAAGGAATTCTGACTAATTATAACATGAACAAAAAGATTTATATATTTTCTGAATTAATGAATGAATTGGTAGCAGCAGAAGACATTTTTGGTACATCTAGTGTTGATGCTAATATGGTTGAAGCTTCTTCTTCTCAATTTAAGTCGAAAGGCAAGGGTAAAAAGAAAAAGAAGAAGACTTCACCAAGCAAGATGTACAATGGAAATAAAAAGGACTACGCCAAAGGAAAGTGTTTCCATTGTGGCGAGAAAGGTCATTGGAAAAGGAATTGTCCAAAATTTAAAGCTGCCAAGAATATGGGTATGAAAAGTTCATTCCTTCTTGAAACATGCTTAATACAGAATCTCACGGATTCCTAGTATGTGGATTCAAGTTGTACTAATCATATTTGCAATTCTTTGCAGGGGTTCCAAGAGACTAGAAACCTGAATGAAGGGGAAATGTTTCTTACTTTGGCTGATGGGAGTAAAATTCTACTTGTAGTTGTTAAAATATTTAATTTGTGTTTTGATTCTAGACTTTTAATATTGGAAGACTGTTTGTATGTACCTAATGTTTGTAGGAATTTAATTTCTGCAACTTATTTAAGAAGACATGGATATTATGTTATCTTGAAGGACAATGTTGTCATAAAGAATAGAGTGTTTATCTATTTTGGCAATGTTGTTGATGGTCTTTATATTTTAACTTCTGATAAGCATGAATTATACAATTCTGAATTAGATAATAACTCTCATGTAAAATCATTAAAGTGAAAGTTTTCTTCTACTAATGATGCACATCTTTGGCACTTACGTTTGGGTCATATTAATTCAAGTATAATTCAAAGAGTAATAAAAGATGGACTCTTAGAGCCATTGGACTTTGATGGATTTCCAATTTGAGAATCTTGTTTGGAGGGTAAAATGACCAAAAGACCTTTTAATGAAAAAGGTAGAAGAGCCTAAAAGTTGCTCGAATTAGTTCATACGGATGTATGTGGTCCTATGTCAACCCAAGCAAAAGGAGGTTATGAGTATTTCATCACTTATACAGATGATTACTCAATATATGGTTATGTGTACCTAATGAGATGGAAGTCTGAAGCCTTTGAAAAGTTCAAAGAGTTTAGGGCTGAAGTTAAGAATTAATTAGATAAACGTATAAATGCCATTTGATCTAATCAAGGTGGTAAATACCTTCTTGGAAATTTCAAGGATTACTTAACTCAAAATGGGATTGTATCCGAATTGACTGCACCTGTAACTCCCCAACAAAATGGTGTAATAGAGAGAAGGAACATGATTCTTTTAGAAATGGTTAGATCCATGATGAGTTATTCAACTTTTCCAATTTCCTTTTAGGGATATGCACTAAAAACTGAAATGCATATTTTAAATTTAGTTCCGTCAAAATCAATTCCTAACACACTTAAGGAATTGTGGAGTGGGCACAAGCCTAATATGAAATACCTCCACATTTGGGGATGTCTAGCACATGTGTTGAAAGAGAAGTCTAATAAGTTGGAAGCAAAAATAGAAGTATGCATGTTTTTAAGGTATTCAAAGGAAACTAAGGGTTATTTATTCTATAACAATAAAGATAGCAAAGTGTTTGTTAGCACCAATGCCTAATTTTTGGAGGATGATTATATGAATAATTTTAATTCTTGAAGTAAATTTGTCGTGGTTGAAATAGATGAACTTGTAATTGAACAACCAATGGATGAAAATAGTGATGATGTGGCTGTATTAGATACACCACAAGATTCTACTCATGAGATGACTAGTACACAGGTGTCTCGTCCTAGTGGGAGAATTGTTCGGCCACCTATAAGGTTTCTAAGTCTGGGAGAAACTTATGAAGCTATTCTAGAAGAGGTTGAATTTGATCCTTACACTTATGAAGAGGCAATGAAAGATATAGATGCACATCATTGGGTCAAAGCTATGAAATTTGAATTGGATTCTATGTTAACTAAAAGTCTCCACTTCCATGATTAAGATAAATCATCTTAGTTGATATGTTATAGTCTTCGTAGATGAAATGCTCAATTTCATCACCGATTGCAAACTAAAATTTTGAGTTTACAAAGAACTTGTGATTTATATCTTCTGTGACTAAATCACATAAATCACATACTATGTATCTTATGAACTATATGATAATATTCAAATATTCATGTTACCATTATTTTAGATAATAGCAAAAAAAATTTATTAATCATAACATAATACCATACATAACATCATACAATAGGATTTAAAGGGCACATATCCTATTCTTTTGATCTCGCCAAAGCTTGATCCCTAGAATAAAGTTAGCTTCGCCCAAGTCCTTCATGTCAAATTGGCTTGACAACCAAACCTTTACTGATGACATAACCCCTACATCATTTCTAATGAGTAAAATATCATCAATATAAAGCACTAGGAACATTACTACCTTATCTCGATGTTTTTTGTACTCACATGGTTCATCAAGATTGTCATTAAGAAATGTAGTTTTGACATCTGTTTGCCAAATCTCATAATCATAAATTCTAATTTGGTTGCCGCTTGCAACAAAATTGAAACTAGGTTACAATACTTTGTACCACTTGGGTGGGTAACGCATAACATCTATGAATTTAAAAGTTATGGATTCGAGTAATAACAAGTTCTATTAATACCAAAGTAGTCGCACACTATAACACAACGATTACATTACATTACATTTTTACACTATACTTATAAAATTTCGAGATGATTATAGATCAATAAATATATTAATTATAAAATTTATAAAGTTCATGCTTTTGTTTTTTAAAATGTTATACAAAAAATGAGTTTATTAAATGGATAATAAATATCTAATTAACATTAAATTTGATTTTCATGTTAAGAATAATATTTTTCTAATCTAATATTAAAAATTCTGAATTATTGATCCAATATTTATTGAATAACCTAGCATCATAAATAGTACCAAAATTATTTTTTAGTACTATTTATGAGTTTTACTATATTATTTCAGCTAACTTTTACTTTTATTTATAATATTTTTAACAAATATTTTTTAATTTTAACTAAATAAATTGTTTCTAAACGAACACTTAACTTAATCTTTTTTTTTTTTTCCCTTTTTTAAGTCAAGGATAGAACAGTTTTTTTTTTTTTTTTTTTTCCCTGCTTTTAAAGGATAGAACAGTTATGCAATGATAAAAGAAATTATCACACAGGATTATGAGCATGGGATATATTTCTCTCCTACTCCTGCCCATTGCTAGGTCTTGATTGACGGAAGAAAGAGCAACCCGAGAAAGGGCGTTGACCCCAGAATTGGCTTCCAGAGCATACTAATAAACAAATTAACTCATCTTTATTTACGTGTCTACTCTCCTGATTCCTCCAACAACTAGCCAAAACACCAGGACAGCTCTTCAAAGTTGCGTGCATATGATTTCCTTCCCAAATGATACGTGGCCTCTACATTCGGCTGAGATCTAGCCCCAGCTGGATACAACTAAATATTTTATCTAGGGACTAGGATCATAGTACGATCTGATGTCGATGGATTTTCATGCTTCCTCGTTGGATTTAATGATTAGTTTTCAATTTACGAGCATTTGCCGACCGGGGGGGGGGGGGAACCAAAATTCAACTGATGGCAATATATATAAGTATAAGCTAAATATTTTTTTAATAATAATAAAAGTTTCAATTCCTTTTTTTTTTAATTTTATTTTATAATATGATAATTGTGAGTGAATAATTTAAACACTAAATGTCCCCATTAAAAATGTTAAGAATTAAAAATTAGTTGAATTATAAATTTTTTTTATAAAACTTTATTTGAAGGTAAATTTAGAATGCAACTATTTTTAAAAATGTTAAGAATTAAAAATTAGTTGAATTATAAATTTTTTTTATAAAACTTTTTTGGGTTTGTTTTTGGGTTTGTTGTAAGAACATGATATTCTACTTGAACAAATTGTGATTTGAAATAGGGATGGAAAAATTGTGCTTTCAATTTTCAAAAGCATTTGGCAAGGACGAAAGTTCCCTAACTCTCTTGTGTAAGAAGGGAATGGATCCCTATCAACCTTAATAGGGCGTCTAGCCCAAAAACTAAAGATGAAGAAGAACTCCATCTTCCAGTTCCTATTTGAAATGACTAAGGACTTTATTAGCCTATAGTCTCTCTCTCTAGTTGTGAACTGATAGAAGCCAAGGAATTGGTTAATCTCGGAGGGTTTATAGTAGAAGAGGAACTCGTCCACAGTAAGAGGATGATCCCCCTCAAACACCTCCCTCCACAAAGCTTGCATAGCAACAATTAGCCTCCATGCGTTGGGGTTGAAATGACATAAACCTAAACCTAATCTAATAAACAACTCTCTGGCAAAGGCATTAAGGGGCAACCTCAAACCCCCCAAGAGGTAAGCCTCATAAATGCCTATGCCAAAATAGGGTTGACAACACCACTCCTCACGCATGGGTAACCTGGAATTCAAATCTTCAGGAATTTGGTGCCAAGTCTTAAGGACACCTAGTTTTTTCTCGTCTATCTTAGAGGCGATCCCAATAGCACAACTATAAACTATCTCAGCCTCGTCTTGGACAGTGGACGAGGGAGCACTTGTACCAGCCCCAAACCTGGACTCAGCCGTCGTCCTAAGTTCTTCCTAAAGAACCTTTAAGGGAACCCCAAGGACACCCGATGTATACTCATCTGTGGTGTTTCTCCCACTGCTGCTATTGCAACCACTGCTACTACTACCACTAAAACCGCTAAAATTGCTAGGATCATAATACTTGTTTATAGCCTTATCAATGCTATTGCTAGATGAAGAAAGGACAACCTCAAACATTCTTTAAGAAAACTTAAAAGTCGAGGACGAGGATGGAGAAAATGCCTGGATCTAGACGAAGGGAGACTACAGACACGGGAAACTTCTAGACGAGGCGTTAAGACGAGGGATGTCAAAGAAGAAAATTTCAAGAATATGAAGGGTAGCGGGGGAATTCTACTATTTATAGGCAGAAAACTTTAGTATCCGAAGCGACACGACTAGCCAAAAAGTGACACGTGGCATGTTCCTCGAAAAATGAATCAACGTGACCAGCCACCAATTAGATCATGTTGCGTGGCGCACCTAACCACTAACATAGATACACACATCCAAAGGACGGCATCAGCTTATACGTTTCCCTAGACAACCCATGGACATGGGGGCAACTAATGGGTATAATAAAATACACTAACTCCAAGATCATCCATGATGGTCGTCTAGGACAAGGACGGGAAAGCGAACATTGTAAAACCCTCGTCTGTGACAAGCTCGTCCGTGCCGGAAGCACTTGGATGACCTCCATACTTTCCGAATGAGTTTCTCTATACAGACCCAAGACGAACTCCATGTGCCTATTTTGGAGCATAAGTAAAAATTAAGGTTCATTACTACAAAACCGCTCCTGATGATAGTTATAGAAAATAAGGCCAAACAATTTAGCTTTCATGGCAGTTATGGAAGTTAACTCCAAAATTTTCGACCTCCCCAATAATAGGAGAAGTTATTAAGCAGGTAACAGCTTCAAGTGTTATATAAAGCGTTCCTCCACACCAAAGTAAAGGGGAGTTTTTTTTTTTTTTTTTTATAAACATTTTCCTTAAAGATTGGAATTCCAGAAACTAAGAGAAATACTGACTTAAACATCAGAGGGTTCTTGACCGGTCTTCCCTGGTCACCTTTGATTGTGTTTTCTTCCTTTTAGGTTTTCCAAGTGTTTTTCTCACCATTGAAGTTCGAAGCATTCAGTCTACTGATTTTAACATGTAACATCACTCAATATGTTGGGCAACCACATTTAGCGTTGATGGAACATATGTTCTCAAGATGGAATTCATAGTCTCTTAACGGTAATACAAAATATTTCCTTGAGATAAGTTTAATAAGTTCAGTTATTTAGAGAGTTAGGCCTAACCACTTCAGTAAGGAGTTACTAAAGGATATATTTATGGAATTGGATTTCATAAATATATTATGAATAACTTTAAAAGATATATTTATGGAATTGGATTTCATAAATATCTGAATATATCCAAGCCACACACTTAAAATATATCCAGATTTGATTTTTGGTTTAAGAAAACAATGGATTTTTGAAAATAAATCCAGATTTGATTTTTGTTTAAAGAAAACAAAGGAGATTTGAAAAATAAATTTAGATCTGATTTTTGGTTTAAGAAAACAAAGGAGATTTGAAAAATAAATTTAGATTTGATTTTTGTTTTTACATATATAAACATATCTAATATTTAGTGATATGCATTACATAACTACATGAATAAAACACATATATAAACAGACATTCATCATGTAACCATTAGAAGAAAACTCAAAACAAATAGACGAAAGAACATGATAGAAAAGGCATGAAAATTGAATTAGTTTCATGGAGATGTAAATAAGAAGATGGAAACCTTCCTGCATCGATGTATCAATGAATATTGCAAGGAAATGGGGAAATCACTTTAGATTTTGAGAGAGGAAAAGGCTCTCTAAATCCTAAAAAAAGTGTACTTAACAAAAAGGGAAGTCTTAAAGTTGAATTTCCAAAATTTGTTTTACGTCAAGTGTAGAGGGGTGCTGATTTCTTATTTTAATTTTGTATTTATAGAGGTGTTGTGCTTAGAAATCAAGCTAGGGTTTCTTCGAAAGTCAACTTGCATGTTAGATTGAATTTTATCCCTAAAAAATCAAATATGATGTGTTTTAGCTTGTTCTGAAAACTTTTGGGCCAAGCCTCAAAGTTGTGCCAATCGGCACTCCTAGAGTTCTATTGGAATTCTTGAGTGTTGGGCCCTTTCTCCTCTTTTGGTTCAATGTGGATTCTTTTTTAGGGGTTTGATAAGTCAGGAGTAGCACTTGGACGTATTTTAAACTCGTATTCCTAAGTATATCCCTTTTAATTTGATAATCAGGTCCTTAAAATAATAATAATAATTTTTTAAAAAACTCAATTATCAACAACTCCCTTATTATCTAATTATCCAATTTATTCCTATGCAACGAAGCTTATTTTTGATCAAATCCAACATCCAATCACATAAATTACTTAATTAATTTTAATTGATGACCAATCAGAATTAATTTCAATTAATCACACATGACTAGCTTCACTCACATAAAATGCATGCAAACTGTGAAAACATGACATATGATGATGATTTAATGCACGAAATGCAATTTTGATATTTGGGTATTTAGAATGGTCGTTTTAGTCTACTTTCAAGATTAAATTACAGGTGCAAATTAAGTGTCTATGGAATGGCCTGCATTGACAGAGCATGAAAAGCGAATGTCAACATAAAAACAAAGACATGAATTTTTGCAACCATGATTTAATTGAATTTGATTTTCAAATATTTCCTAGCCCTAGAATCTAGAACCTTAGGACGTAGAACTTGTGTTTTATTATCTTAAAAAAAATGAGAAATGTTGACATCTAAAATGCTTTATTATTGATGAACTTGGGTAGAGGCAGGAACGCCAATGTTTGAGAATCATATTTGCTTAATATAATGGAGTGATTGGGAATTCTATCTGCTCAATTTGGAGGAATGATTGAGAACTCTATCCGCTCAATTGGGAAATCTTGGGACGATCTAGAACAATATACACTCGATCTGGTAGGATACTTGAGAACTCTATCTGCTCAATTTGGAAATCTAGAGATGGTTGAGAACTATATCCGCTCAATTTGATAGGACAATTGAGAACTCTATTTGAACAACACCTAAGTACAGTATCTAAGACTTAAGTATAGTACTTAGGTCTTGTTTTTTAGGTTCCCCTCTAGAGATTCTGCCACATAGATTTTTCTCATGTGATGAAAGTGTATTTTTCAGTTAAGTAGCCACATAGTTGAATCTTAAGAAAAGAACCTAAAAAAAGCACTAAAAGTACTTTACTTAAGTTTTGTCTATATATACATGGACACATGTTGATTAATTGCCAATGTAATAAATAATTAAGAAGAGAGAATGCACTTTTGTCTTATTTTCACATGACGTAGGTACCAAATCATGTTGGCTGATGAGACTTATAATGTGATAATGACTGCAATGTCCTTATTATCCGTCGGCAGCCGCTTCCTAAAAAAAAAAAAAATCACATCTTATTAAAAAAAAAGTCACATCTTAAAAACAACTTGACATCATCATAAAACAAACATATTATAAATATCTATGAAAATAGTTATGTTAGTTCAAAGCAAAATAAATAAATAAATAAAATTATAATCTTATATTAAGAACTCCACTAGACCATGGAGAATAGTGTTTCCCTCTTACATTCATGATGGAGATCATTCATTAAATTCATGGTGAGGTTTACTATAAATGTGAGAGAAGATAGCACAATTTCTCCGTTCTCTAAAAATACCCAAGAATTTTATGTAAATAACAAGAAGGTTATTTTTTATATATTGAAAGAGTGATTCATTATCAATTAATTTTTAGGAGTAATTCATCAAATTGGTTAGATATTAAGTAATAATATTTAGGCGATCGAAAAATAATAAATAAATAAAAGTAATATATTCAAGATAATTATTTATTTATAAAATAGTATCTCAAGTAGCAGCTAGCTTAAGATTCCATTTACTAGCCTCATGAATAGTTTCTCAAAAGGTTTGAGTTAAGTAAAAGAAGATTCAGGGCCTACAGGTCGTGAACTGTTTTCCCAGAGACCAATTATGGATTTTCAGTCAAAAAGCAAAAGTTCAAATGGGAATATGTGTTATCAAAATATTTCCAGTGATTACCCAATCATATTAATATCCATTATATATATATATATATATATCCATTTTCTAATTATTATGGTTTTTAGGTTAGAATTAATACAAGTATATTATCAAGTCAATATCAAATTTATTATCAACCTTAAAAATATCATGTCTTGGCTTGAACTTGAACCGACTCCCTAGTTTTGTATACTAAAAATATGGGTACAAAATAATAATCTTGCTAAACTACCTATGAAAAGGCAACTTAGATTTTATTGGTAGTGGTTATAAAAAAAATAAAATAAAATAAAAAATTATTAGTAGCAATTGATGATGCAAAAAATTGTCAATTGAACTCCTCGTCGACTTCGTCCAGAGACGAACCTACAATGAGATATGAAATAGAGAGATATGGATACACCGGCATTTTTCTAACACCCTCCAATGATTAAGTTAGAATGAGATTCAATTGAAGTATATTGCAAAAGAATTCAACTTGAGAATAGTTTTTGGAGGGAGAGTTGTATGTAGCTTTGCCTTTGGTTTGTGTGGGTTTTTATAGCCCTTATTTTCATTGTTTGAATGAATATCTAAATTCATGAGATATGGAGCCGTCGATATTAATGACTAGCTTTTATTGTTTGCTAATGGCTATTTGTCCATTGATGCACGTACAGTACTCCTTAGCTGTCTCAGACATTGAATGTCTTTTATGGCTTCATCCATCATTGATGTCCGTACATTACGCATTACATTAAATAGCGTTTAACTCGTCCGTCAAGAGATGAACAATATTAATAATTCATCAATAATGAATGCAGAGGCGTAATAGACTTCAATGGTCTTCTGCCCATTGGTCCCTCGGTTACGTTTTTTCTTGTCTGGGGCGTTAACCATGACTCATGTCATTTATGGGGAACTCATTTAATGTATGCTATATTCGTTCATCACATGGACAAAGCTGGCTTGATGGACAAATGTAGTCTTCTCTTCTTTTGGATGAGGGTGATTTTTCTCCTCATCAGCAATGATTTATCTGGGCTTAAATAGGCTATGTAGTTACATAAAATGTGTTCAATGCAATTTATTCTAAAAACCAATTCTATTTCTTAATTAAAGAATTTGACTTGGATTTTCCTTTTGGAGATTCATCCTATTCTTTAATTGAGAAATCAGATTTGGATTTTTTTTAGAAAACCATTCCTAAAAAAAAAAAAAATCAAATCCGAATTTCATAGTCAAAAAATTCATTTTGCTTCTTAATAAATTTGAAACTTCCAGTAAAAAATTTTTCTTTACATAAATAAAAATTCAGATGTGATTTTTCCTTGCATAAATACAATAGATCTAGTATTTTGCACATTAGCCAACTTTAGATCTAGGAATATTGACACAATAATTTGCATGTCACATTTTTAATAGGTGTTTAAAAGGTCATTTAAAAGTCTAGAAGACCAGACTTTGTCTAGGCAAGATAGGTGCCTAACACCTTCCTATCTTGTAACCTAGTTCTCTAATTTGAGAATCTTTGGTTCGCAGAAGAGCGTCTTTTTTTTTTTTTTTTTTACTAGATTGTAATTAGTAAACAAAACCCTGTAAAGTTCTTTTTATAAAGCTATAATTATTTCCAATTAATGGGAATGTGTATTATTCAAGATATGTTGTAATTTGTATACTATTCTTATTTTACTTATAAAATAAGTGGAAACTCCATATGATCCTAAAAAGGGAAGGTGTCATTGCCTAAACCCTTTGCTAAGAGCCAGTCTGGTCTCTCACAGGTTTATGACCTCTTCTCTTAGGGTTTCCTGACCCATTTACTCTACCTTTACCTCTTATTACATTCATGGGCCTGCTAGTTATCATTCCTGCCACGTTGGCCATTTGAATTTATTACCTTACATTTACCACTTATACTTCTTTTTCCACTCATTTTCATTATTTTTAGGTTTCTTCTACCATTGGGCCTTTTGTCAAAAATGGGCATAAACATTTAGCCCCCTGAGCATGTGGATTGCACCTACAATTCACATGCAAATACTTTTGCAGTTTTCTTTCGTGGGTTTTTTGAATAGTGACCCCTATCTCATTCACTATACTACTATGAACAGGCTTGTTTTTTCAAATTTCCCAATTTATCAGTTATTTTGAAACACCTCCTTTGCTTCATTTAATGTGATACCTTTTTTGATGGTTGGTCCATCACTTCCCTTCCTAGTGTTCTTATTTGTCTTGACCTCTTCCCTTTCTTTTCATTACTTTTACTTTTCTCACAACCCTCTTTCTTCCCTTCCTCCCTTCTCCGTTTCATCTTCTCCAAGTTCTTTTACCCATCACTCTCACCACATAATCTACCATCCATGTCGCCAGCAAAGAGTGAAGGTTTTTCCCGCCATAAGAGAAACGAGATTGTTGTTGATGACCCACCTGTTGAGGCCCAGAAAGACAAAGCGGCTTCCCATTCCAAATCGAATTGTTCAAAGAAGGAGGAAGGGAGTCGCGACCCTAGCAGTGAATGACCTCCTCTCATTGACCCTTGGTACGATATCCACTCATACTTCCTTGTGTTGCCCAATGACAATTCGCCTCCTCTATTAGGCAGTGTTTGGCTATCCCTAGAATGGCGCGATTACGATATTTCTTGGGCTCCATTGGCTTCCTCCATCCCTGATCTTACTATTCATTAGGAGACTTCTTACTCGTGCCCATACTCTTTGAATTCGGGTTGGGAACATCACTTGGTCGGAAGGAATGGATTGACAAGGAGCTTTCCAATATAGATTTCATGGGTGCGTTACAGCGGGCCAGCATGTTGAAGGCTATAGTTTCTTCTTGGGGTCCATCTAACTACCACGACTTGTTCAATCTCCGCCATTTAGTTTACCAGTGGTGTAGCGCCACTCACACCTTTTTCTTTCCATATGGTGAGATCATCGTGACTTTGGAGGATGTGGCTGACTAGTTGTTGCTCCCTATTCTCGGTGACACAGACCCTTGTGACATTCAACTTTCTACCAAGGAGGAGGCCATGGAGGATGAGTTGAGGAAGGGGCTTAAGGGGAACACAAAGCTCTCTCATTGGATTGGGACTTTCTCAAACGCTTCCACCGCCGCTCGCCATGTCACCTTCATCACGTTCTAGCTTTGTAATTTTGGTTTTGGTTTGCACCCACATTATGTTGTGAAGGTCATTTATTTCAGTTAGCCATAAAGATTTTTGCCAGATTGAGTTTGCCATTTTCCCCTCTGTTTTTGGACCATCTATATGTATAGTTGGATATTTTGCAAAGCGATAAGAGGCAGGCAAGCTCCTACCACATAGGTACTTCATTTGTTCATTATACCTACTGCAACACCTTTTTTGGGAGTTCTGTGCGAGGCATTTGGCTAAGTGCAAGCCAATTCGCCATGCCAAGGAGAAAATCCTGTCTTGTCCTAGAGTGATTACAAACTTTTGTGGGAGGTTTGTTACCTAGTTTTTGTTGGCATATCATTGGATTGGATTGGATTGAAACCCTTTGGTTATCTTGCTATGGAGTTTTTTGATAAGGAGATAGGCTTTTGTGGAGGTTTGTAGGGATTTCAGCACTGAGTATACTTGTGATAATTCTACGATGAGGCTTTTATGGCCACTGCTTAGACGACTACCCCATTAGTAGCCTACGGCAAGAGAAGTATCACTTACTTGGTTGCCACTGATGCTAGGTGGCCGCCTTACTTAGATAACAAGGGTATCCAGTATATGCATTATTTTGCCCATAGAGTGAAGAGGCAGTTTAGGCTTGACCGGGACATAGCCGATCACTTTATGTTAGTTTTGGAAACTACAACTTCAGTCCGTCCCTTCCTACACCCTAGTGACTTTGAGTTTTGGAGCAAGATTTTCACAATAGTCATCATCCCCAGTTCCTAAAAAGTGGTCCTTTGCATTGCCTAAATGCATGGTTGCTAGCAAGTAGTTATGACTTCATTCAATAAGGAGTTATTAGGTGGTCGTGGGTTCTCCCTTGTTCCTTTTGAAGGTTTGCATGCCATCATTTTCTTGAACCCTTGACTACTCCTCCCTAATAGATCTGTGATTGCCTATGCTAGGAAGCAAAGTAGGTCTGCTATATTTGAGTGGAGGGATAGAGAGCAAGGTTGGTTTTGATATGTAGGTGAGTTTCTCCGTGGTTAGGATAAGAAGCTAAAAGTGGTGAACCTTCCTACATCAACGAAGAAGGGCTCGGCTTCTAAGTCTACCAAGCCCAAGCCTGCCAAAAAGGGTGGAGATATCTCTAAGGCTTGTTTAGATTTACTCCTCTACAAGGGAGGTCTTCCTCCCACTGGCAACATATTCCTTGAGAGTACGCCTCCTCCGTTCCACTAAGAGGTCTACTATAGCCCAGACTAGGCCTCCCACACCAAGGCAGTCTTCAGATGCTCCTCTTTCCAATGGGACCTGTGGCAGAAAGAGGAAGACATCTCCCCCAGCCCCATCTGCCACTACCAAAAAGAGAGTATGTTATCTCTAATTTCCCTATGCCACTACTGAAATTAGAGTATGTTATCTCTAATTTTCTATCTTCTTTATTTTAGTTATTTGGTGTGCTTTCCTATGACTAACCATATGCATACATCTCACTTTTCTTTGGCAATCCAAGCATAAAGAGGACACTTCTACTACTCACCCCATATTGCTTGATGAGCTCGAGGCTGAGATATATTTCTTCCCCTGCCTTGCTTTTCCTTATTCATGCAAGTATTTCTCATTTCCTTTGGCTTACTTACCCTCCTATCCATTTCGTTGTTATTTTTTTAGATTGATATTGAGCTAGTTTCTGTCTAGCACCCCACGAGCAAGGGGGATCCTATTGTTGCTGACATTTATATGAAGGTCTTCTTTAAGGGTGCTAACATTGTTGCTAAGGCCATGGCTATTGTTACCAAGGAGGTTTCTTCTAAGGTCCTAATTCCTTCTTCTGGGCCTATTCCTACTAAGGAGGGTACTTTTGCTTAGGAAGGCATCATTGGGGAGTCTGCCCCTATTTCTACTCCTCAAAAAGGAGCCACTCCCCTGGTGATGACTCAAGTCGAGAGCGCTGCTCCTGTTACTCCTTCACCCGTTATTTCTACCGGCAACCTTTTTGCTGCCCATTCATGGGCCATCAAGGATGGATCCTCATTTGTTGTCACCTAATCTTCCATTTCTATCTCTGCAACCCGGGGGCTTGACTAAGACTTATCCTCTGATGAGGGATTCGAGGAGGTCCTTGAGGATTTTGATGATGAGCCAATTTTGAAGACATGGGTTTTTGATTCTGATGATGAGCATAGGGTTAAGGATTTGGATACACATCTTCAATCTCTATTGTATCAGTTAGGATGTGTGCCCTTAAATCTTATTGTATGAAGCTATGTATGACATTATGTATGACTTAATGTTGTGATTAATTAAGTTATTTTATTATTATCTAAAATGATGGTAACATGAATATTTGGACATTGTCATATAGTTCATAAGATGCATAGTATGTGATTTATATGATTTACTCACAGAAGATATAAATCACAAATTCTTTGTAAACTCAAAATTTTATTTCGTAGTCAGTGATGAAATTGGGCATTTCATCTACGAAGACTATAACATATCAACTAAGATGATTTATCTTGATCATGGAAATGGAGATTTCTAGTTAGTATGTTGATATGTTTTAAGAGTTAAAACATATTGAACAGGACCACTGTGAGGTTTATTATTCTCCTAATGACTGTCAAATGAATAATAAACTCACGACTTCTATTTACATGAACTCTCAATCCTAAGAGGATAATGGACTTGATCATGAGGTGTAGGTTACTTTAATATATCAGAAGTAAGATCTAAAGTCACAATCAAAACCTCAGTATGTTGGGCAGCCACATTTAGAGTTGACGGAACATATATTCTCAAGATGGAATTCATAATCTCTTAACGGAGATATAAAATATTCCCTTGAGATAAGTTTAATAGGTTTGGTTATTTAGAGTGTTAGGCCTAATCACTTTAGTAAGGAGTTACTAAAGCATATATTTATGGAATTGGATTTCATAAATATATATGAATAACATAAAGGATTAAATCGGGTACTCAAGGAATTAAGATGTAGTAATTTACAAAGTGGCATTCTACAGTCATGACTTTGTCTTACTATGAATACTTTATGAAGGGGTTGCATGTATAATAAAATCTTGAGATATAATTTATAAATAAGGCCTAGAATACAATTATATTTATATAGTGGTATTAAATATAATTAATGGTAATTTTGGACTTGTCAAGAGTTGACAGAAAAGCCCAAGGCCCATTAGAGTTAGTGTCTTATTAGTCCCTTTTGGTCCCACTCCAAGCCACACACTAAAACCCAATTGGAAAGGCCCAATAGGCCAGCCCAATTAGATAATCAGTTAATTATAAAGGAAGAAACATATAGTATTTTGGATGAGTGAATAAAAATAGTGTGCATGTTAGACTGAAAGTCACTCTATTCTTCTCCCTTGAAAACTAATTGAGAGACCACACTTCTTGGGCATAAAGTGGAATTGCAGTGATGATTAAAATTATTCCCAAGTGCTTTCGATTTTTGTTTTGAAATCCACCACATCAAGGTACGCTCTCTTGTTCTTGAATTCTAAAGCTTACATAGTGCATGTTATCAATTGCGAATGAAGTAGATCTGTTAATTTTTCCCCTGCGTATATTTTGTATGTGATACAAACCATGATTAAACCTACAATTGGTATTAGAGCAGTCTTTAATTTCGAATTGTATAACATGTTTTGTGAGTTTTGGAATCAAGAATCATAGTTTCATGATGTTAGAAGTTATGCAATTGAATTTCTACATGGTTGATTGAAATTATGTTTTGATGAAAACTGAAATTGATGTTGTTATGTTGTTTAAATTTGAATTTAAGTATGTTAAATTGAACTTTAAGGCTATAGCATCAATGGAATTCAGTTTTGATATCAATGTATGTTTATCATGTTCATATGTTGGTTGTTTGTTCATAAAAAACTGTTGAAAATGCTTCAGGAAAAATTCTAGAAATTCAAAGTTCACGAGTTTCAATCGATCGAAAATTGCTTTCGATCGATCGAGTGAATTGGTGGCCATTTTGCTTGATTTGATTGATACCCGATTGCTAGTCAATCGATTGAATTTAATTTTTCAATCGATCGGGTAGCGATCGAATACCGATCAAGCTAGGCAGACAGTCAGCTTTGAACTTTTTAATTTTTTTGACCGATCGAGGGGCACATTCGATCGATCGAAAGAAGGAAATTTTGAATTTTTCTAAGTGTTTTCAAGTTTTAAAAGTGTAAGGCTGTGTGTGATTAAATTACACATGATTTCCAAATAAAAACCTTTATTTTAAAATATCTAATAGGAGAGAGATACAAGGGTTGGATCTCACGGCCTCCATTATCGGTTCAAAGTAGTGTGGGGTAAGCACCTCGTCTTAGAGTATATGTTTCGCGATTCCAAAAGAGGGTGTCTACTTCATAGTACTACAAGATTGAACTTACTTGTTTAAAGTAGTCTAGACAAGAACCTCATCTTGGCGTATATGCCTCACGATCCCAAAGGAGGGTGTTTTGTTCTATGGTACTACAAGTTTAAACACTATAAAGGGAGATGAAATGTGGCTACACATGACTCTAGATAATAGTGTACACTACATTAAGTGTAATGTTAACCTCCTAAAGGAGTTATGTCATTATCACTTAGAGGCCAAAGGTAATACGATATATTATTAGTGTTTGATAAGAGTTATCATGATAGCACTAATAATGAGAATAGTTCTCAATCAATCATAGTGTTTATAATAAACTTGCTACCAAGGAATTATAGACATGGGATTGGGTTGTTGTTGCATATACTATATTATGGTTTTATTAAGGTTTCATACTATATGCTTATATGCTACATTGATAATGTCCAGTTTGCTTATTATATTCATGTTTATTATTTTCAGATCTTATCATGGCATCTTTTAGCCCACTTGTTGCTATTCTTAATCAAAGCAAACTGACTGGATCCAACTATGTTGATTGGAAAAGAAATTTGGACATTGTTTTTACAGCTGAAAAGCACAAGTATGTGCTTACTAAACCATGTCCTAGCTTTCCTTCATTAGATGCTCTTCTTGAGAAAAAACAACGATATGATCGTTGGTAGAAATCTAATGAGATGGCCAAGTGCTATATCCTAGCATTTATCTCAAATGTTCTACATCATCAAATGCAAGATGTAGAACTAGCTTCGGACATTATGCTAAGTCTAAAGGAGATGTTTGGTGAGTAAGGCCGTTCTGCAAGGTAAGAAACTATAAGGTAGATTTATAATACCAAAATGGCTGAAGGAACTTCAGTTAGAGAGCATTTCCTTAGGATGATCTCTAATCTGAACACATTAGAAGTTTTAGGTACGATATTGATGGAGAATCTCAAGTGGATATGATACTCCAGTCACTACTAGAATCATTCAAGGAATTCAGATTGAATTATAATATGAACAAAAAGGTTTATTCATTGTCTGAATTGATGAATGAGTTGGTGGCGGAGAAAGGCATCGTTGGTACTTCTAATGTTAAAGCCAATGTGGGTGAAGCTTCTACTTCTCAACCTAAGTTGAAAGGCAAGGGTAAGAAGAAGAAGAAGAAGAAGAAGAAGAAGGACTTCACTAAGTAGGATGGTAAACAAATTTCCTTGGGAGTTGCCAACAAAGGAAATAAGACCAAAGAAAAGTGTTTCCATTGTGGTGAGAAAGGGCATTGGAAGAGGAATTGTCCAATTTTCATAGTTGCCAAGTATAAGGGTATGAAAAACACATTCCTTCTTGAAATATGTTTGGTATAGAGTCCCACAGAGTCCTGGTGTGTGGATCCAGGTTGTACTAATCATATCTGCAATTCTTTGCAGGGGTTCCAGGAGACCAGAAAGCTGAATGAAGGGGGAATGTTTTTTACCTTACCTGATGGAAGCAAAATTCCAATTGTAGCTATTGGAGTGTTTAATTTATGTTTTGATTCTAGAATTATGATATTGAAAGACTGTTTGTATGTACCTAATGTTCGTAGGAATTTAATTTCTACAACTTATTTAGGTAAACATGGATATTGTGTTATCCTGAAAGCCAATGTTGTAATAAAGAAGAATAAAATGTTTATCTGTTCTGGCAATATTGTGGATGATCTTTATATTTTAAATCCTGATAAGCATGAATTATACAATTTTGAATTAGATAGTAGCTCTCATGTAAAATCATTAAAGAGAAAGTTTCCTTCTACTAATGATGCATATCTTTGGCACTTGCGTTTGGGTCATATTAATTCAAATAGGATTCAAAGACTAATCAAAGATGGACTTTTACAGTCCATGGACTTTGATGAACTTCGGGTTTGTGAATCTTGTTTGGAGGGTAAAATGACAAAACGACATTTTAATGCAAAAGGGAGAAGAGCCCAAGAATTGCTTGAATTAGTTCATATGGATGTATGTGGTCCTATTCAACCCTAGCAAAATGAGGTTATGAGTATTTCATCACTTTTACGGATGATTACTCAAGATATGGTTATGTGTAACTAATGAGAAGTAAGTTCGAAGCCTTTGAAAAGTTCAAAGAGTTTAGGACTGAAGTTGAAAATCAATTGGGTAAACGCATAATGGTCATTCATTTTGATCAAGGTGGCGAATATCTTCTTGAGGATTTCAAGGATTATCTAATTCAAAATGGGATTGTATCCCAATTGACTGCACCTGGAACTCTCCAACAAAATGGTGTAGCGGAGAAAAGGAATAAGACTCTTTTGGAAATGGTTAGGTCCATGATGAATTACTCAACTTTACCAGTTTCCTTTTGGGGATATGCTCTAAAAACTGCAATGCATATTTTGAATTTAGTTCCATCAAAATTTGTTCCTAACACACCTAAGGAATTGTGAAATGGGTGCAAGCCTAGTATGAAATATCTCCACATTTGGGGATGTCCTGCACATGTATTGAAAGGGAAGTCTGATAAGTTGGAAACTAAAATGGAAGTATGTATGTTTTTAGGATATTCAAAGGAAACCAAGGGTTATTTATTTTATAATCATAAGGATAACAAAGTGTTTGTTAGCCACCATGTCAAATTTTTGGAAGATGATTATGTGAATAATTTTAATCCTAGGAGTAAAGTTGTTTTGGCTGAAATAGATGAACCTGTAGTTGAACAACCAATGGATGAAACTGGGGATGATATGACTGTATTAGATACACCACAAGATACTACTCATGAGATGTCTAGTACACAGGTGCCTCGTCGTAGTGGGAGAATTGTTCGACCTCCTGTGAGATTTATAGGTTTAGGAGAAACTTATGAAGCTATCTAAGAAGAGACTGAATTGGATCCCTACACTTATGAGGAGGCAATAAATGATATAGATGCACATCATTGGGTCTAAGCAATGAAATCTGAATTAAATTCTATGTATTCCAATCAAGTTTGGGATCTTGTAAAGGCGTCTAACGGCATTAAACCTATTGATTGTAAATGGGTTTACAAGAGGAAGAGGGGGATAAATGGAAAGGTTGAAACCTTTAAAGCAAAACTAGTGGCGAAAGGGTATACACAAAAAGAAGGTATTGACTATGATGAAACTTTTTCCCTAGTAGCCATGTTTAAATCTATCAGAATTCTCTTGTCCATTGCAACTCATTATGATTATGAGATTTGGCAAATGTATGTCAAGACTACATTTCTTAATGGCAATCCTGAAGAAGAAATCTTTATGTTGCAACCGGAAGGTTTCATAGCAAAGAACCAAGAGCATATGGTATGCAGATTGAAAAGATCCATTTATAGACTTAAGCAAGCATCTAGGTTATGAAACATTAGATTTGATCAAGCAATCAAGTCATTTGGTTTTTTACAAAAGCTAGATGAACCATGTGTATTCAAAAGACATTGAGACAAACTAGTGATGTTTCTTATGCTTTATGTAGATGATATTCTACTCATTGGAAATGATGTAGGGCTGATGTCATTGGTTAAAATTTGGTTGTCAAGCAAATTTGATATGAAGGACTTGGGTGAAGCTAACTATATTCTAGAGTTTAAGGTTTGGCGATATCGCAAGAATAAGATGTTAGGTTTGTCACAAGTTGAAAATTCTAGGCTGGATATTTGATATTCAGTTGACATTGTCAGCCGATATCAATCAAATCCAGGACCAAAACATTGGCAAGCTGTAAAGCATATTCTTAAGTATCTTAGAAGAATGAGAGACTATATGCTTGTTTATCGATGTGAGGATTGGATACCCAGATTCAGATTTTCAGTCAGATCTTGATTTCAGAAAATCCACTTCAGGTTGTTTTTTCACCTTGGGAGGTGGAACCATAAGTTGGAGGAGTATTAAGCAATCTTGTATTGCTGACCGCACCATGGAAGCTGAGTATGTTGCTACTTATGAAGCGGTAAAGGAGGCAGTTTGGCTTAATAAATTCCTTTCTGATCTTGGTGTTGTGAGAATTGTGCAAGTTCCTATCACATTGTTCTGCGACAATAGTGGAGCGGTTGCACAATCTAAGGATCCAAGGAATCACAAGAAAGGAAAGCACATAGAGAGAAAGTACCACATCATTCGAGAAATTGTTGCTTGTGGAAATGTTGTAGTAGCAAAGATTGATAGTGCAAAGAATCTAGTGGATCCCTTTACCAAAGCTTTGCCTCAAACGATTTTCGAGTCACATTTGGAGGGAATGAGAGTTAGATTAGTGCACAATAGTCTTTAGGGTAAATAGGGATATGTGCCCTTAAATCCTATTGTATGATGCTATGTATGACATTATATACGACTTAATGTTGTGATTAATAAAGTTATTTTATTGTTATCTAAAATAATGGTAACATGAATATTTGGACATTAGCATATAGTCCATGGAATGCATAGTATGTGATTTTTGTGATTTATACACAGAAAATATAAATAACAAATTCTTTGTAAATTCAGAATTTTAGTTCGTAGTCGGTGATGAAATTGGGCATTTTATCTGTGAAGACTATAACATATCAACTGAGATGATTTGTCTTGATTATGTAAATGAAGATTTCTAGTTGGTATGTTGATATGTTTTAAAAGTTAAAACCTATTGAACTGGACCGCTGTGAGGTTTATTATTCTCCTAATGATTGTCAAATGAATAATAAACTCATGACTTCTATTTACATGAACTCTTAATCCTGAGAGGATAATGGACCTAATCATGGTGTAGGTTGCTTTGATATAGTAAGAGTGAGATCTAAAGTTACGATCAAAACCTCAGTATGTTGGGTAGCCACATTTAGTGTTGGTAGAACATATATTCTCAAGATGAAATTCATAGTCTCTTAACCGAGATATAAAATATTCCCTTGAGATAAATTTAATGGGTTTGGTTATTCAGAGTGTTAGGCTTAACCACTTTAGTAAAGAGTTACTAAAGCATATATTTATGGAATTGGATTTCATAAATATATGATGAATAACATAAAGGATTAAACCGGGTACTCAAGGAATTAAGATGTAGTAATTTACAAAGTAGCAGTCTACATTCATGACTTTGTATTATTATGAATATTTTATGAAGGGGTTGCATGTATAATAAAATCTTGGGATATAATTTATAAATAAGGCCTAGAGTGCAATTATATTTATATAGTGGTATTAAATATAATTAATGGTAATTTTGGACTTGTAAAGAGTTGACAGAAAAGCCCAAGGCCCATTAGAGCTAGTGTCTTATTGGTCCCTTTTGGTCCCACTTCAAGCCACACACTAAAGCCCAATTGGAAAGGCTCAATAGACCAGCCCAATTAGATAATCAGTTAGTTATAAAGGGAGGAACATATAGAATTTTGGATGAGTGAATAAAAATAGTGTGTATGTAAGAGTGAAAGTCACTCTATTCCTCTCCCTTGGAAACTAATTGAGAGACCACACTTCTTGGGTGTAAAGTGGAATTGGAGTGAAGATTAAAAGTATTCCCAAGTGCATCCGATCTTTGTTTTGAAATTCACCACACCAAGGTACGCTCTCTTGTTCTTGAATTCTAAAGTTTACATAGTGCATGTTATCGATTGCGAATGAAGTAGATCCGTTAATTTTTTTGCTGCATATGTTTTGTATACAATACAAACCATGATTAAACCTACAGTATCTTCTTTTTCTTCTCTTCCTGTCATTTCCTTGTGCATTATTTTATTTGCCCTGTATGTTGTCCTTGTCATGCAATCACAAATACTCTTGAGGAACCCAAGGTTGTAGCAATTTTTGTGGAGCCCACAGCCCCTATTCCTGCCGGTCCCAAAAATTCCCTTTCTTTCTCTTTCCTTTGTATTCTTCCTCTTCTGTGTTTATGTCCACCTTTCCTCTTTATTTCCGCACTCGAAGCTCATGTGATGCTTGTTTTTAGGTTTGTTGCTTGCTGAGGGGACTTCAGGTGCTATGTATAAGGCAAAAAGCAGTTCTATCACTATTCTTGACCCTATGAGCACTACCTTCTTTATTTGCTTCGACCAAGGGAAGATGAACAATCTTGATCCAACAGACTTCTAGGGCACTGGGCCTCCCTATGTGGACTTCCATGGAAACCGGGTACTTGAGGACTATGTGGGGCCACCTAGAGGCAGTTTATCGTAGCCATGGGGACTTTAAGTAGTGGTTCCCTCTTGGCCATTTTGATAGGGAGCACTTCCTTAAGTTGCTACGATGCATGATGATTGATATCAAGCACAACTTTGTGGACACCATTTCTACCAAGAGAATTTTACAGTGGAGGGTTATGGTTCAGAAGTTGATTTGCGTTGATTTTGATGTAGGATTTCTATTGAAGCACTTACGAGAGATTGCTTTACTCTTCTTCATGCGGAAGGTTCAATCTGCTATTGATGCTATTGACACCCATCTTGAGAGTCTGCAAAAGGAGGTAGCGGACTTGGCCACTTGTCCTGTGCGTCTTCTCTCTGGTGTGACTGCCTCTGACCACTTTAGGGTGAGACCCTTATTTCTAGCCTTTAACTGTTTACTATGTACTTAGCCACTTATTATTTATGTAGATTTTCATCTTTTTCATTTCTTTATTCCTTTTGTGATACACTTAATTTTCTTAGCACTTATAACTATTTGATAAGTCTAGTATGACTTATACAATTTAGTCTGTAATCTATTACTACATCTGCTACTGCACTTATTATGCTTTATGATACTGTGTATTTATGCTAATACCACATGTATGGCTTTCATTACTTTCTACTTTTTTCCATAATTACAAAGAAAAGAACAAAAACAAAATACATTACTTTCTTGTGACATAGCATTCCTTGCAAGGGTGGTCACTTAGAGGAAGTTCAAAACAAGGAAGAAAAGAGAAAAATTACATAGCATTTCCTACATGTAATAATGCCTGAACCATTTTCCATTGATGGGATCTTGAGATCTTTTCCATCCATTTGGCTAAGCGATAATATGCAATCACATTAGCCTTCCTTACCACAAAGGATCCTTCCCACTTTGGCGAGAACTTAGACGATCTTGCCAATCCTCTTTTGACATGGTCTGCTATTCTTAACACTAGCTGACCTTCTATGAATACCCTTTCCTTTGTGGTTCTAATATAAGCCTCAATCATCTTCTGCCTATATCTACGGCCGCGTTCTTAGGCTTCTTCCCTTCTCTCTCGTCTAACCCCTCCAAATCCTCGCACCTTTTTGCCATGAAAACCTCATTCTCCTTTTCTTTTTGTTGCATCTGCATGACCCTCAAAAAGGGTATCATCAATTCTACTAGGCAAACAACTTCTATGCCATATACTAAGGAGAAAGGAGAGAATCCTATGGCAAAATTCGGTGAACTTCGGTAAGCCCACAACTTGTTTGCTAAGTGCATTACCTAGCCTCCATTATACTCTTGGCTTATCTTGCTGATAATTTTAATGAGGTTCTTGTTCATTACTTTAACTTACTCGTTTCCCTGTGGGTAATAGGGTGATGATCGATGATGCTTTACCAATTAAAACTCCAACATCTTTCTAACTTCCTTATTCACGAAAGGTGTGCCATTGTCACTTATAATTTTGTAGGGTGCTCTAAAATGTGCAATTATATTCTCTTTGATAAAGTTTGCCATAGCTCCTTCAATGGCTTTGCATAGTATGGCCTCTGCCCACTTGGTTAAGTATTTTGTTGCCACTAGGATCCAAAAATACCCGTTTGAAGGCGGGTTGATTGGCCCCACCAAATTAAGCCTCCATATGTGTAAAGGCCATAGGGTAATCATACTTTTCAAGTTCTATAGGTGGGTATGGATCAGATTGGCTTGCACCTGGAAGCCATGACACTTCTTCACAAATTCTGTTACATCCTTCTTCATAGTGGGCCAATAGTAGGCCATCCGCAAGATGCATCGGTACAGCTTCTTCCTTGGTGCTCTATGTACTCACCTGAGTGTATTTCCTTTAGCATTTCCCATGCCTCTTTTGGCCCTAGACATCGTAGTGGGTCCCTGTCATACCCTTTCTTGAACAGAACTCCTTTGTGTAAGAAGTAGGAGGCTACCAATTTTCTAAGCTTGTACCTATCTTCATACTTCTACAATAAGATTCCCTTGCCAAATATCCCACAAATGGGCTTCTTTAATCCTTTATAGTGAATACGGTATAGCTCTCTTCTTAGTCAATGAACAAATGATAAGCTTCACACTAGCTTTGGATTTGATCCGCTTCCCTATTCATGTTCGGCCAATAAAAACCCACTCTTTGCAGCTTCGACAAGCTAACTTCCTTACAAAACCCACAAGTTCTGTTGTGCACTTCCTCCAATTTTCTTTGAGCCTCTTTGGGCCCCATACATCTCAACAAGATTCCTCCTGGCATCTGCGGTACAGCTCTCCTTTCATCAAGATGTAATCTTTCACAGCCTTCAGCTCTGCTACATCTTTGTCCTTTAATAAGGATTCCTTGATGAGAGCCCTCCAATCTTTCTCACATATCTCCTTTTCGGGGAACTTTTCTTTGAGTATTTCAATTGTAGACTCCTTTCACTTCTTAACCTCCATTGTGGTGCTGCTTTCTTCAAAGGCTATCTGCAAGCCCAACGCAGCCAATGCGTTTGCGAATCTATTTTCGCTCCTCTAGGTATGCTCGATCTCAAACGTGTAGAACATTTCTTCCACCCTCTAGGCTAGCGTCCTATAGGGGGCCAAGGTTGGCTCTTTCAAGGAAAAGCCTCCTCCCACTTGGCAAACCACTAGGTTGGAATCACCCACTACTCTCAGATGTCGGATCCCCATTTCAAGGGTTGTTGCCAATCCTATCAGGTATGCCTCATATTCTGTTGTATTGTTTGAGCATGGAAATTCTAATTTGAATGATAGTGTTGTGGTCCCCCCGTCCCTATGATAGAGGACCACTCCAACTGTGAAAGACCGTGCCCCAAACCCTTTTTTGGTGTTAGGCCAAATTCACGTGAATAGGTGGAGTTGTGTTATTGTCTCTTAAAATGAAGGTCCAATTGATTATATTTTTCCCTTTAGATTAAGGGTTTTACAATGGATTTACCACTTATTTATATTTATGGATTAAATAAGAAAGCCATAATTGAAAAACTCTTCATTTTACATTGATCATAGGAAATTACATGGCTTTAGTCCTAGATACAATCTAAGAAAATGTAAATGGCTTTGTTTTCTAGTCATAATCTAGAGATTGAAAATTACATGGACAAGCAATTGATCTACTACCCCTTGATCTAAGCTCAGAGGCTATGTTATGAGATGGGAAGGTATTAGGCACCCATCTTGCTCAGGATCTTCTAGACTATGGTGGCCAACATTCATATCATATAATCCAATATGTTATCAATCAATTTGCATGTTGAATTTAAAAAGTGTGCATGTGATATCCTAGATTCAAGTATTTGAGAGAATTATGAAACAAACATTGATTTTCATATTTTTTTTTATGTGGATTTAAGATCAAAGCTAGTGTTATGCGTGAACATGTGATGAACAACCAAGAACATGTGAAGAACACATATGAACATTTAAGAACATTCAAACATTTTCAAGGAATTTAAATAAACACTAGCATGCCCTAATCCTAATCTCTTCATAATAGTATTTAAAACAAGTTAGGGAAAGGGATTATACCTGCATGCAAGATCCACACGGTGAATAAGGAGACTCTTGATGGAAGTCCTAAGGGTGGAATAGAATAGAAGAACTAGGAAAGGGAGGATGAGTCTTAAGAAGATTAAGATATGACAAGACTCCTGTACTTCACTAGAACTCAAGAGAGGAAAAGAGAAGGGAGGGGGGTTTTGCATGCCTTAGAATGGAGCAGAGGAGGGGTTTATATAGTAATAGTGGAAAAAATATGAATGAAAGGTCATTTAATGAGGGTAAATAAAGGATAAAAAAGAATCATGAACTTAGACCCTATTTCAGACTTTAGGGAAAGTTGGTGCATCAAATATAGAGATTGATGGGAGTGATGAGCTAGCAAAATTTGGTTTTACCCATAGCTATGCAGAGCCAATGATGATTAAAGGTCATTTATTAGAAAGTAATTTCAGCACAATTAACATCAATAAGTTCTAAATTAGTTTCCAATTAACATTAATAGGCTCCAAGAACTTCCATTACAGACTTAATTTGTTCCAAATTTATCCTAATTAAAAAGATAATTAGAGAAATTACTCATTGAATAATTCATGTTTAACTATCTAATTAATTAAAAATCTACAACCTTACCAGAAGATGTAGTCTCAGCCAATCAAATTATGACATGTCATTAATCACAAATTGATTATAATTATAACCAATTGGAATTAATTGTTCATAATCACATATAGTCGGCCTCAATTTGTGATAGTGCATCTCGGCCATTAAAACTTCATTTGACGATAACTTTAAATCTAATGGTCTAATTAGGGCTTATGACAAGCAGATTTTGTCGGTACAACATCACGATCATTTTGATGAAATGAAATTAATGATCTAGTGCCACAATTAAGATGCATACTTCCAAAGTGAAATTACCCTTTTACCCTTAATTTGAGGTTAAATGCGAGTTACAAAAGGAGGTGTCAACAAAATGCCCCTCATTAACAAAGCTTGAAAAGTGAATGCCAATGTATGAAAAAAAAAACACCAAACTTTGGAATCAGTATTTAATTATGGTGAATGTATGACGAATGCATATCAAAATGCGGACTGACATGTAGTGGATCAAAATGTGGATCAAATCTCAAGGGAAATTGCCTACATACCTCATGGTGAGAGGATCAAGTCCAAACGTAATTTATGCATGCAACCTTTTTTTATTGACAAAAAAATGAGTACAAAACATCCTTACCAAAGGTCAAGACAGAATGAGGATTTCGGTTGTGCTTCCTAGAGGACCAAAGATCTTGAATTTTGAACGTGCTTCCCAGAGATCCATGGAATTAACTTTTGGACGTGCTTTCCCGAAGGTCCAATGGACTTGATGTTTGGACATGCTTCCCAGAGGTCCGATGGATTTGAATTTTGCACATGCCTCCATGAGATTCGAAGATTTTGAAGCTCGAATGTGCTTCGTAGAGGTCCGATAGATTTCTTGTAGGGCGTTATTCATGCCAATGTGTATAGGTCTTGTACCCTAGTTCCAGCAAAATAAATATTTTCAATTAATAACAGAGATATTCATTTAAAAGAATTGGACAAACTTCGCCAATGCCCCTAGTTTGGGACATCTTCCATGCTTGGATGAATGCTGAGTGTTGGATAGTTAACTTGACGATGCGACCTCTGGGGAAGATGGAAGGAGATCATAGTCCGCCATTTCTTCTGGAGATTTTTCATTTGAAGATGTGTTTTGCAGATTTGAATATTCTTAATGAAGATTTGTTCATAGAAATATTGCCTTTGAAATATGGAGATTTTCCCTTAAAGATTCATTCTGGAGATTTTTCCATTGATGTTTTCAAAATTTTTAATGAAGATTTGTCCATTGGAGATTTTTCCTCTGAATATTTGTGGGTTTTTTTTTTTTTTTTTCTTGAAGATTTATTCATTGGAGATTTTTCTTTGAAAAATTGAGATTTTTTTCTTGAAGAGTTATCTTGAAGATTTATCCTTTGAATGCTTGAAAATTTTTAAAGAAGATATATTCATGGGGATTATTCCTTTGAAATATGGAGAGTTTTTTCCTTGAATATTCACTTTGGAGATTTTTCCATTGCACTTTTGAAAAACATTAATGAAGATTTGTTCATAGGTGATTTTTCCTTGAAAAATATTTTGGAGATTTTTCCTTTGATGATTTGATTATTTTTAATGAAGATTCATTCATTGGAGATTTTACCTTTTGAAGATTTGTTCATGGAGATCTTTCCTTTAAAAATAGTTTTGGAGATTTTTTCTTTGATGATTTGAATATTTTTAATGAAGATTTATTCGTTGGAGATTTTTCCTTTGAAAAATGGAGATTTTTCATGGAGTTTCCTTTTGAAGAATTGTTCATGGAGAATTTTCCTTGAAGATTTATTCCTGAGATTTTTCCATAGAAGTTTTGAAAATTTTTAATGAAGATTTGTTCATTGAATATTTTTCCTTAAAAAATAGTTTTGGAGATTTTTCCTTTGAAAATGAAGATTTGTTCATTATCAAAAGGTGAAGAAGATGAAGATGAAGATGGATGGACTGGAAGTGATGAAGATTTGTTCAGGATGATTTTTTTTTTTTTTTTGAAAGACTTATACTTTGAATGAGAATAACTTTGGCTAGAAGTTGATTCAGATTGCTGGATAAGTCCTTGCTTAATTCCTGCAAATAGATACTTTCAATTAGCACTGGAGTTGTTCATTGAAATGAATTGGAAGTACCTAGCCAATGATCTTAGTTTGGGGCATATTCCATGCTTGGATGGAAGCTGAGTTGATTTGATGTTATGACCCTCGGGGAACATAAAAGCAAATCTCAGTCTACCATCCTTGGACCCTAGAAAATGGCTTTCTTTCTCTAGCTTGTTAGAAACTAGTTATCATGAAAACATTTTCAGCCATTACCCTTAGTGTGGACATGCTAGAAAAAGAGGGGGGGGGGGGTTGATGCTTCAAATGAAAGCACACTTTCATACAAGAAGGACATATCCAAATACAATATAAATAGACCAACACCCCTACTTTTAGAATGCTTAAACCAAAACAAATGAGCTTGAACTAACATGCACCCAAACAATTTGTCAAATTGTTTTGAATTTGTTCCCCAAGATTGTTTGGGTGATTAGGGCCAGGTTTTTGAAAGGCTGTTTATGTACCTCTCTCATAGAGGATCAGGTCAAGACATAGTTCAAGAGAATTGGATTTTGGAAAAGAATGATTTTTTTTTTTTTTGGAAATGAGATTTTTTTTTCTTTTTCTTTTTTTGTTCTCTTTTTGAAAAATTATCCTTTTTCCTTTTTTTATGAATAAGGGGTGATCCTTTGAACAACTATTTTCATAAACCATGATGTTATAAGCCAAACTAATCTCTTTGATTAGGAAGGATCGAGATCATTAAACTCATGTAATCAAATTTGCCTATTTCTTTTGAATACTATCTGATTAAGTCTCCAAAGGCAATCAAGAAATGAAATGTGGTAATATTTAGGAATCACATTGTTGGGTGCAAATAAGGAGAGTGCTCCAAGTTTGAAAGTTCTTTTGAGTCATTTGAGGATTTGAAATTTTTTTGCCTCGCACATATCATCCATTGGGGTTTGATAATTTTAAGTATTTTTCCTTTTTAATTTAAGTGAAAATAATATTAGAGTTTAAGATGTGCCTAGAACTAGCAAGACTTCAAGGAGGTGTTTACTCATGGGTTGTAATGTGGTTTGGGTTATGAAATGAAAGATAGAAAAGGCTCAAATTCCCTATTATATTTCCCCCACGTTTGAATTACTCAAAAATCAAGTATTAAAGGAGCCTTCAATGGTCACTTGTAATCAACATTTTTTTTAAGCACATTCCTCTTGAATCATGACTCTAGACTTTCATCTTGTAAAATCCTTTTCTTTTAGATTACATCTTCAAGTTTTCAATTTGCTAGGATTTTACCATTTTTTTTTTCTTTTTCTTCTTTTCTTTGGTCCTAAATTTTTCCTAGGCTGCCCTTTTGGATTTTTAGCTTAGTGGGATTTCTTTTTTCTTTTCTTCCCTTTTTGGCCCTAGCTTTTGCCTAGACTGCCTTTTTAGGTTTTCAGCCTAGCAACTTTTTTTTTGGTCTTTCATCTCTTGTTTGAATAAAATTTTGGGGGCCTTTTGCCTTCCTTGTTTTTCTCAACTTCCTGCATATTTAGTTATTTTAATGCACTCTTTAGACTTCTTTCTTGCCTCGATGCACTTGCACCTTTTTTTGCTTGATGAATCTTTCCTTTTTTTTTTTTTTTTTGATAAACTTTGTTTTAGATGAATCTCGTATTCCTCTTGGCATGATAAATTTTAGGCTCTTCAAACTTGATACACAGTTTTCTTCTCTCACATTGATGGAGTTTTATTTCTGTTTCCTTGATTGAGTGAAACCTTATTTTTCTTTGATGATCTCTTATCTTTTAGCTTATGAGTTCTCTACTTTTCTTCCATGTCTTCTAGGAGAGCTTTATCAATTAGCTTTAAAGGTACAAGGTTGAGTCCTCCTCGACATGAGATTTAAGTATGCATTACTTGATTTTTCCCACCCTAAGTTTAGATTTTAGTGGGTTCATGCAAAAAAAGTCTAAATGCTTAAAGGCTCAAATGGGCTAGCAATTAATAATGAACATTCTAGGTAATAGAAAACAATTTGGTTTAACCAAAGCTGACCTCCTAGTCCTAGTAATGCTTGCTTGTAGGCATAGTGACTCAAGCTCTTTTAATAAATTCATCTTAAAAGAAAAAGTATGAATGCTCTAATGTTGTGAAACAAAAGCATTTTGAAAATTGGATCGAATGCATGGATTCTTGGGATTTTCAAATGGATGGATTCTTTTTTATTGCCTTTTAAGACCATTTCTTCTTATATTCTAAGTCAAGTAGAAAAAATCTTTACATGGATCAAATGAAATTAATCATTCCTTGGTACAAGTTGATTGCTTAAACCTTTAAACATCAAGATTTAGAAAAAAAAAATTGTCCAAGGGATCCTCATGTACCATTTTAAAAAGGAGACTTTATTTTTATTTTTCTAAATCTTGAAATCCTTGAAAGAAAAAAATTGGGCCTTTTAGAACAGTCACTAGGAAGTTCAAGGCCCCTAGTTCAAAGAAATATATATATATATATATATATATGTGTGTGTGTGTGTGTGTGTGTGTGTGCATAACCAAATGTGCATTATTGGGCTCAAAATCTATTTATATCGTGGGCTTAGGATTTCCTACTATGCGTGATCCTGTGCTCAGTAACCCAAATGATCTTTAGTTTCTACAAGCTCTCCTCTGCAAGGTTGCTTTCCTTTCTTTCTTAGTTTCCTCACTCTTCTCTATTAGTCCTCTCTTCCCAATTTTCCCAACCCCTCTTCTTCTCATCCTAGTCTCTTATTTATAGTGTAAGGTTAATGGGAATGTCATGACTATTCTTAAATATTCATGGAGATGGTGGTCCAATTCCATTGTTTCGAAATGGATGTTTATTGGGAGTGGCAGTAGTGGCATTGGAAATGGTTCCCACCTCCTATAGGTTTTTCGGTGGCAATATTCCCCAAAGTCCTACCGGGCAGCCGTGACGTGTACCCCGAGCAATCACATTCCCATCAGAGACGCAGTTGATCGAGATCATAGGCTCAATGTGCCTTGGGTCAAGCACCGCGGCATGAGGCTCGGGCCTAAGGTTTTATGGGCCTAGGGCCTTACCTCGTATAAGGAGATGTTGGTTTAAACATGTTTGTATCGCATACAAAACACACGAAGCAGAAAATTAATTGATCAACTTCATTCGCAATTGATAACATGCACAATGTAAACTTCAGAATTCAAGAACAAGAGAGCATACCTTAGTGTGGTGGATTTCAAAACAAAGATCAGAAGCACTTAAGAATACTTTTAATCTTCACTCCAATTCTACTTTACGCCCAAGAAGTGTGGTCTCTCAATCAGTTTCTAAGGGAGAATGATAAGTGTCTCACACTCACATTACAATAGTGTCACTTTTTCATCCATTAAAAATTTCTATATGTTTCTCCCTTAATATCTAACTGGGCAGGCCTTTGGGGCCTTTCCAATTGGGCTTAAGTGTGTGGCATGGAGTGGGACCAAAAGGAACTAGTAAGACACTAGCTCCTATGGGCCTTGGACTTTTCTGTCAACTCTTGACAAGTCCAAAGTTACCATTAACTATATTTAATACCACTATATAAATATAGTTGCACTCTAGGCCTTATTTTTAATTATATCCTAAGACTTTATTGTACATGCAACCCCTTCATAAAATATTTGTAGTAATACAGAGTCATAAATTTAGACTGCCACTTTGTAATTTATTACATTTTAATTCCTTGAGTACCCGGTTTAATCCTTTATGTTATTTATCATATATTTATGAAATTCAATTCCAAAAATATATACTTTAGTAACTCCTTTCTAAAGTGGTTAGGCCTAACATTCTAAATAATCAAACCCATTAAACTTATCTTAAGGGAATATTTTGTATCTCCGTTAAGAGACTATAAATTCCATCTTGAGAATATATGTTCTATCAACACTAAATGTGGCTGCCCAACATACTAAGATTTTGATCATGACTTTAAATCTTATTCTTGATATATCAAAGCAATCTACACTTTATGATCAGGTCCATTATTCTCTTAGGATTAAGAGTTCATGCAGATAGAAGTAGTGAGATTTATTATTCATTTGACAGTTGTTAGGAGAATAATAAATCTCATAGCGATTCAGTTCAATATGTCTTAACTCTTAAAACATATCAGCATACCAATTAGAAATCTCCATTTTCATGAACAAGACAAATCATCTTAGTTGATATGTTATAGTCTTTGCAGATGAAATGCCCAATTTCATCACTGACTACGAACTATAATTCTGAGTTTACAAAGAACTTGTGATTTATATCTTCAGTGACTAAATCACATAAATCACATACTATGCATCTCATGGACTATATGATAATGTCCCAATATTCATGTTACCATTATTTTAGAAAATAATAAAACAACTTTATTAATCATAACATAAAGTTATTCATAATGTCATACATAGTATCATACAATAGAATTTAAGGGCACACATCCTAACAATCTCCCACTTGCCCTAAAGACTATTGTGCACTAATCTAACTCCCATTTCCTCCAAATGTGACTTGAAAGTCCTTTGAGGCAAGGCTTTGGTAAAGGGATCCGCTAGATTCTTTGCACTATTAATCTGTGCTACTACAACATCTCCACGAGTAACAATGTCTCGAATGATGTGGTACTTTCTCTCTATGTGCTTTTCTTTCTTGTGATTCCTTGGATCCTTAGATTGTGCAACCGCTCCATTATTGTTACAGAACAATGTGATAGGAATTTGCTCAATTCTCACAACACCAAGATCAGAATGGTATTTCTTGAGTCAAACAGCTTCCTTTACCGCTTCACAAGCAGCAACATACTCAGCTTCTATGGTGGAGTTGACAATACAAGATTGCTTAACACTCCTTCAACTTACGGCTCCACCTCCCAAGGTGAAAAAATAGCCTGAAGTGGACTTTCTGAAATATAGATCTGACTGAAAATCTAAATCTGTATAGTTAATGGGTATCAAATCCTCACATCGATAAACAAGCATATAATCTCTCGTTCTCCTTAGATACTTGAGAATATGCTTTACAGCTTGCAAATGTTTTGGTCTTGGATTTGATTGATATTAACTGACCATGCCAACTGAATGACAAATATTTTGCCTAGTACATTGCATGGCCTACATGAGACTTCCCATTACAGAAGCATAAGAAACTTGTCTCATCGTATATTCTTCCTCAAGAGTCTTAGGCCTTTGGTCATCAGATAGAGGAACTCTATGTCTGAAAGGAAGTAATCCTTTCTTGGAGTTTTGTATGATAAACCATTCTAGGACCTTATCTATATACCTAGCGTGTGATAAGCCTAACATCTTATTCTTGTTATCTCGCTAAAGCTTGATCCCTAGAATAAAGTTAGGCTCACTTAAGTCTTTCATATCAAATTGGCTTGACAACCAAAGTTTTAGTGATGACATTACCCCTACATCATTTTCAATCAATAGAATATCATCAACATAAAGCACTAGGAACATTACTACTTTATTATTAAGAAATGTAGTGTTGACATCCATTTGCCAAATCTCATAATCATGATGAGCTGCAGTGGATAAGAGAATTCTGATAGATTTAAGTATGTCTATTGGCGAAAAAGTTTCATCATAGTCAATACCTTCTTTTTGTATATACCCTTTCGCTATTAGTCTTGCTTTAAAGGATTCAACATTTTCATCTATCACTCTCTTCCTCTTGTAAACCCATTTGCAACCAATAGATTTAATGTTGTTAGGCGCCTTTACAAGATCCCAAATTTGATTGGAATGCATAGAATCTAATTTAGATTTCATAGCTTGGACCCAATGATGTGCATCTATATCATTCATTGCCTCCTCATAAGTGTAGAGACCTGATTCAGCTTATTCTGAGATAGCTTCATAAGTTTCTCCCAAACCTATAAATCTCACAAGAGTTCGTACAATTCTCCTACTACGACGAGGCATCTGTGTACTAGAAATCTCATAAGTAGTATCTTGTGGTGTATCGAATACAACCGCATCATCCCTAGTTTCATCCATTGGTTGTCAACTATAGGTTCATCTATTTCAGCCAAAACAACTTTACTCCTAGGATTGAAATTATTCACATAATCATCTTCCAAAAATTTGGCATTGGTACTAACAAACACTTTGTTGTCCTTATGATTATAGAATAAATAACCCTTGGTTTCCGTTGAATACCCTAAAAACATGCATACTTCCATTTTAGATTCCAACTTATCAGACTTCTCTTTCAACACATGTGCAAGACATTCCCAAATGTGGAGATATTTCATATTAGGCTTACGCCTACTCCACAATTCATTGGGTGTGTGTTAGGAACAGATTTTGATGGAACCAAATTCAAAATATGCATTACAGTTTGTAGTGCATATCCCCAAAAAGAAACTGGTAAAGTTGAGTAACTCATCATAGACCTAACCATTTCCAAAAGAGTTCTATTCCTTCTTTCCGCTACACAATTTTGTTAAGAAATTCCAAGTGCAGTCAATTGGGATACAATCCCATTTTGAATTAGATAATCCTTGAAATCCCTAAGAAGATATTCATCACCTCAATTAGATCGAATGACCTTTATGCGTTTACCCAATTGATTTTCAACTTTAGCCCTAAACTCTTTGAACTTTTCAAAGGCTTCGGACTTCCGTCTCATTAGGTACACATAACCATATCTTGAGTAATCATCCGTGAGAGTGACGAAGTACGCATAACCTCCTTTTGCTTGGGTTGACATAGGACCACATACAATCGTATGAACTAATTCAAGCAACTCTTGGGCTCTTCTACCTTTAGCTTTAAAAGGTCGTTTTGTCATTTTACCCTCCAAACAAGATTCACAAACTGGAAATTCACAAATTGGAAATTCATCAAAGTCCATGGGTTGTAAGAGTCCATCTTTGATCAATCTTTGAATCCTATTTGAATTAAAATGACACAAATGTAAGTGCCAAAGATATGCATCATTAGAAGAAGAAAACTTTCTCTTTAATGATTTTACATGAGAGTTATTATCTAATTCAGAATTGTATAATTCATGCTTATCAGGAGTTAAAATATAATGACCATTCACAATATTGCCAAAACAAATAAACATTTTATCCTTCTTTATTACAACATTATCTTTTAAGATAACACAATATCCATGTTTACCTAAATAAGTTGTAGAAATTAAATTCCTACGAACATTAAGTACATACAAACAGTCTTTCAATATCAGAACTCTAGACTCAAAACATAAATTAAACACTCCAACAGTTACAATCGGAATTCTGCTCCCATCTGCTAAGGTAAGAAACAACTCCCCTTCATTCAGCTTTCTAGTCTCTTGGAACACCTGCAAAGAATTGCAGATATGATTAGTACAACTTGAATCCACACACTAGGAATTTGTGGGGTTCTGTACCAAACATATTTTAAGAAGGAATGTGCTTTTCATATCCTTATTCTTGGCAGCCTTAAAAATTGGACAATTCCTCTTCCAATGACCTTTTTTGCCATAATGGAAACACTTTCCTTTGGCCTTCTTTCCTTTGTTGGCAACTCCCAAGGAAATTTGTTTACCATCCTGCTTGGTGAAGTCCTTCTTCTTTTTCTTCTTCTTCTTACCCTTGCCTTTCAACTTAGGTTGAGAAGTAAAAGTTTCACCCACATTGGCCTCAATACTAGAAGAACCAAGGATGCCTTTTGCCGCTACCAACTCATTCATCAATTCAGACAATGAATAAACCTTTTTGTTCATATTGTAGTACAGTCTGGATTCCTTGAATGATTTCGGTAGTGATTGGGGTATCATATCCACTTGGGATTCTCCATCAATATCAGCACCTAAAACTTCCAATGTATTTAGATTAGAGGTCATTCTAAGACAATACTCTCTAACTGAAGTGCCTTCAGCCATTTTGGTATTATAAATCTGCCTCATAGTTTTTTGCCTTGTAGAACAGCCTTGCTCACTAAACATCTTCTTCAGACTTAGCATAATGTCCGAAGCTAGTTTTACATCCTGCATTTGATGCTATAGAACATTCGAGATAGATGCTAGGATATAGCACTTGGCCATCTCATTAGATTTCTGTCAACAATCATATCGTTGTTTTTCCTCAAAAGGAGCATCTAATGAAGGAAAGCTAGGACATAGTTGAGTAAGCACATACTTGTGCTTTTCAGTAGTAAGAACAATATCCAAATTTCTTTTCCAATCAACATAGTTGAATCCAGTCAGTTTGTTTTGATTAAAAATAGCAACAAGTGGGCTAAAAGATGCCATGATAAAATCTGAAAATAATAAACATGAATATAATAAGTAAGTTGGGCATTATCAATTTAGAATATAAGCATATAATATGGAACCTTAATAAAACTATAATATAATATATGCAACGATAACCCAATCCTATGTCTATAATTCCTTGGTAGCACGTTTATTATAAACACTATGATTGATTGAAAACTATTCTCTTTATTAGTGCTATCATGATAACTCTTATCAAATAATAATAATATGCCGTATTATCTTTGGCCTCTAAGTAATAATGACATAGCTCCTTTGAGAGGTTAACATTACACTTAGTCTAGTGTACACCATTATCTAGAATTATGTGTAGCCACATTTCACCTCCCTTTATAGTGTTTAAACTTGTAGAACCATGGAACAAAACACCCTCCTTTGGGATCGCGAGGCATATACGCTAAGACGAGATGCTTGGCCACACTACTTTAAACGAGCAAGTTCAATCTTGTAATACTATGAAGTAAACACCCTCCTTTGGGATCGCGAGGCATATACGCCAAGATAAGGTGCTTACCTCACACTACTACGAATCGATAATGGAGGCCGAGAGATGCAACTCTTGTGTCTCTCTCCCACTAGATAGTTTAAAATAAAGGTTTTTATTTAGAAAACATGTGTAATCAAATCACACACAGCCTTACACTTTTAAAATTTGAAAACACTTAGAAAAAATTCTAAATTCCTAGTTTTCGATCGATTGAATGTACCTTCGATCGGTCGAAAAAATTAAAAAATTTGTAAAGTCATAAAGTCCATGTTCCCATTGAACAGCTCGAAGCTCAAGCCCAAGCAATCGAGCCAGAAGCAGCCAAGGCTGAACAAGACGCAGATATGGTGACCAGGTGAAAGATGACTGCTGATTGATTCCTACCTAGAAGAAACAGCAGGTTACCAATCATGCCAAGAAGAAACAGTGGGTTACTGATCAACCAATCAAGATTCTAAGTAGTGCTCCTTCAAAGACCCCTCCCAAAATAATGAGCAGGATCACTATCTGAGAGTTGGCGGGTGACGTCCAGCCAACTCCCCAGATTGGCATTGACATGGCGTCCTCATTTCGGCCCGAGGCAAGTTGGCAGCACACCTTCAAACTCGACGACGGGCCTCTGCCAATGTTTGCTAGCTAGCCTAAGGACCTAGGCCTAAGGTCAAGGGGGACGGGTGGCCTAGAGCTTGGTGCACGGCCTGCTATTGCCCGAGGACGTTTACTTCTTCTCGGAGGGGGACGAAGAATCCCTCGCTAGGTGGTTATAGTGGCACACTATAGTGGTAATCTTCTTTCTCATTTACTTTAATGCATGCATGTTCTTTTGACCTTCATACTGACCGTTAGTGCAATATCAGGCCACGCAATTGACCTACGTTCTTTACGTGAGGCTAAAGGAGCTCACCGAGGATGTTGAATGAGAGAAGGCTCTAAAGGATGTCACTACTGCCATTACAAAGGAAAAGGGTAAAGTTGCTGAGGCTGTCGAGTAGAAGGCTCGGTCTTCGGAGAAAGCCCGATTGGTGGCAGAGAGAAAATTGGCCGAGGTAGAGGACAAGTTGAGGGAGGTCAAGCTTAAACTAGTGGTGGTGGCCAGCCTAACCTAGCCCAAGCTGATGCTATGGCTGATCTAAAGATGGCCCTTGAAGCCTATGCGGATAAGTGGTATGATAAGGGCTTCACGGACGTTGAGAACTTCATGGAGCTTGTTGTATATGAAGCTCGAGTTCATGGGTTCGGGGAGGGATGGCTGGCAGCCCTTTAAGCAATGGGGGTACCCAAAGACTCCCCCTTAAGGAATCAAGAACAGATCCCATACCCAGCTCCTTCCCCCCGTCCAAAGTCAAGCCGGTGCTACTGACGAAGAAGATACCCCCAGTATAAGGGAGCTAGTCCAAGCGATTGAACGGGACTAAAGGTGCACAAGTCTAGCAACCACCAACCGAGGACATTCCAGGCTAGCAAGTTGATGATGCAACTCATGTCCCTCCCACCGATCTTGCTGTTTGATAATTATGTTTTTAGCTTGCTTTTATTTTCTATCCATTTTACTTTTCTTTTATTTATTCAATTTGCCTAAAGTCACCTGGTTGCGGTGACAGAACAATGATTCACTCTTAATTTAATCAGCTTTATATTCCTACAGTCACCAGGTTGTGGTGACAACATTTTTTTAATTTCTATTCGTTTGCTTCATTTGATCCAGGTATGGTGACCGGACATTTGTTTCGACTAGACTTGTGTATGATTACCTCATTGCTATTTAGTTGTTCGTTTGCCTTTGTTCGGTGATTAAAACTACTCACTTGTTTCTAATAGGATAGGTTGTATCTTTACATACATAATGACCTGACCGATCTGGAAGAAGTTGTTTATACCTTAAGAGTTGACTTTCTGATATCAAGAACTAAATTTGATATATGCTGACTTAATGAAGATGAAAGTTCGGTGATTGAGCCTAGCCGAGGACAGAGTTTCCCTTTGTTAGGAGAATTTAGTGTAAGTTCCTTACTTCCCCGATGATTAAGGCTTGACCCAGGAGATTAGTTTTTGTTCCTAAAAAAAAAAATTGAATGCAAGGTTTCTACCCTTTAGATCGAATCTGAAATTAGGTTTCCACCTGTCCGGTGATAGAGATCGAACTGGGGACAAATTTTTGTCCTTAGATAAAATCTGAAACTAGGTTTCCACATATCCGGTGATGGAGATCAAACCAAGAACAGGTTTCCATCCTTAGATAAAATTTGAAACTAGGTTTCCACTTGTCCGGTGATGGAGATCGAACCAGGGATAGGTTTTTGTCCTTAGATAAAGTCTGAAACTAGGTTTCTACCTGTCCAGTGATGGAAATCAAAACAGGAACAGGTTTCCATCCTTAGATAAAATTTGAAACTAGGTTTCCATCTATCTGATGATGGAGATCAAATCGGGGACTGGTTTCTGTCCTTAGAAAAAAATCTGAAACTAGGTTCCCACCTGTCTGGTGATGGAGATCGAACAGAGAATAGGTTTCTATCCTTAGATAAAATTTGAAACTAGGTTTCCACCTGTCCAATGATGGAGATTGAACTAGGAACAGTTTTCTGTCCTTACGATGATTAGACTCAATTCCCCTCACGTTCGTTGATCTGGTTAATGAATTAACAAACAATGGTATTATGGGTACAGATAAACCTACCTGGATAAACATCACCTTCGTATTAATTTACTACATGCACATACAACATTATACTAAATCCTTGTCACCGCGTATTGACAATTAGGGGTAAAATTTCTTCAGATTGTGGGCATATCCACTTAGCTTGGCCATTGCTCAGTGGATATGTAGGAGTGGAATACCGGTTTGTGATGCCGAGACTGCCACAAAACTCGTGAAAGGTTTTGCTGTCGAATTGCCACCCATTATTTGATATTAGAGACTCTGGAACCCTGAACCTTGTCATTATATTTTTCCATACAAGCTTCTTAACATCCACATCCCAGATGTTCTCCAACATTTCAGCCTCAGCCCACTTGGTGAAATAATCAACGACTACTAAAACGAACCTTCAGTTCCTTGTAGCTTGGGGGAATAGACCAATGATATCTAGCCCCCATTGAGTAAAGGGCCAAGGGCTACCAATGGGATTTAAGTTCCCCACCAGTTGGTGGATCAACGGGGTGTGCTTCTGACGCCGCTCACATCTCCGTGCATACTCGGCAACATCCCTTATGCATTTGGTGTGCTAATGAACGTCCTCCCACATGGCTGCTGCACACTCCTTTATGTAGCTTGGCAAGGAGTTCTTTAATCTTGCTGGGGTGTAAACACTGTAGGTAGGGCCCCTTAAAAGAACTTCAATACAACTTACGATCAGCTGACAACCAATACCGAGTAGTTGTTCGGCGTACTTTTCGGCTTCCTTTCATCCAACATGGTTCAGCTGCTATCACATATGAAACACCTACCCCCCATTGATGCTCAGTTCTGCTACTAATTCTACTTTTATCAATTGAGGAATCTCTTCGGTTGATGATGACGCCAATGTGATCTAAGAGTCAGCGTGCCGATTCTGCCCCCTAGGTACCTGAACCACTCTAACTTTCAGGAAGCGGTCCATAATTTGTCTCACTGTCCATAAGTACTCCACCATTCGGGGATCCTTGGCCTCGAAGTTCCCATGTACCTTATTGACTACCAACCGAGAGTCCGAGTAGGCCTTTACTTCTTTACCGCCTAGGTCAGACACAACTCTTAGTCCGGCCTGTAGGGCCTCATACTCAGCTTCGTTATTAGAGGCCTTAAAACCTAACTTAAAGGAATGCTCCAATTTTATTCCTTCTGGGTGATGACTACTATTCCAACTTTGACCCCTAAAGCGTTGGACGCACCATCCACAAATACCTTCCACGGGATTACTTCTATAGAGCAAATGATCTCCCCCTCCCCTTGGGGAAAACTCTGCAACAAGATCAGCGAGGACTTGACCCTTCATCGAGCTTCTAGGCCTGTACCTAATGTTAAAAGAGCCCAGCCGAGTTCCCCACTTAGCTATTCTTCCCGTGAAATTAGATCTTCTCAACAACGATCGTAAAGGATACTCAGTCATTACATAAACGGTATGAGCCTGAAAGTAGTGGGGTAGCTTCCTCATGGCATGGACTAATTCCAGCACTAACTTTTCTAAAGGCAAATACCTTGTCTCGGCATCTACTATGGTCTTTCTAATATAGTATATAGGCTGCTACACTCCCTGATCTCTAAGCAGCATGGCACTGACAGCATGCTTAGACACTGAGAGATACATGTATTTGTCCTCCCCAGGTTCTGGGGCTGTCAGCTTAGAGGCCCACGTTAAATATCCCTTCAAGCCTTGGAAAGCCCTTTCACACTCTTCATTCTATTGGAATCCCTTCCCTTTTTTTAGAAATTGATAGAATGGATGGCATCGATCGACGAATTTGGAAATAAACCGGTTAAGGGCACTAACATACCAGTCAGTACTTGAATTTCCTTCGGATTTCTCGGTGGTTTGAGGAGTTCTACTACTACAATCTTGTCAGGGTTGACTTCTATTCCTTGGATACTGATCAAATATCCTAGGAACTTGCTGGCCCCCATTTCGAAAGCATACTTGTCGGCATTGAGGCGTAGCTTGTGCCGTCGAAGTACTTTGAACACCTCTTTGAGGTCACCATTATGCTGAGTTTCCTGTTTTCTTTTTACCACCATATCATCAATGTAAACCTCAACTGTGTGCCTAATCTTGTCTCTGAACATTCTCGTCATCATTCGTTGATATGTGGCTCTAGCATTCTTTAACCGAAACGGCATCACGGTATAATGGTAGTTAGCATCAGGGGAAATGAATGCCGTCTTCTCCTGATCCTCGACAGCTAGGGTGATTTGATGATAACTATGAAAAGTGTCCAGAAAACTCATCCTCGTGTGTCAATAGGTGGCATCTACTAGCTAATCAATCTTTGCCATAGGAAATGGATCCTTTGGACATGCTCAGTTAAGGTCAGTGAAATCAACACAAACCCTCCATTTTCCATTTTTCTTTTCACCACCATGGTACTCACAAGCCAATCTAGAAAAAATATCTCCTTTACAGTCCCAATTTCCTTCAACTTCTTAACCTCTTGCCTGATAGCATCGACATGCTCTTTAGCCAATCTCCTTGACCTCTACTTCTTGGGAGGGTACAAAGGGTCCACATCGAGTTCATGAACTATGAACTCGGGGTCTACCCCAGGCACCTCGTACGGGCTCCAAGAAAATACGTCCACATTCTACACAAAAAATAGCAGCATTGCCACCCTATCCTCATCCTTTATACTTGCTCCTATCTGGAAAATTTTATCATAGTTCGGTAGTAACCTTACCTTTACTAGTTCCTCGGCACCATGAGCCCCCTTGTCCTCCTGGGACCTTAGTAATTTCTATAATGGAACCTCCTCAGCTAACTCCTTCTACCTGATTTCCCAGTTAATGGCTGCCACCAAGCACTGCCTGGCCACTTGCTGACTTCCCTATCTATGGTAATACCCTGCTCAGTCTGAAATTTGACTTTCACATGCAGTGTGGATGGAATTACCCCCATTGCATGAATCTAAGGCCTTCCAAGAATTGCTGTGTACGGTGAAAATGAGGCGACCACTATGAACGTCACCATTACCTCCTTGCTTTCCATGTTCACGGGAAGTGAAATCTACCCTTCTAGGATCACCATCTAGCCATTGTTTTAGTGAGATCCTCGTTTTTCAACCCTAGCCCCTTGAATAGGTTGGGATACATCATTTCAGCACCATTTCCTTGATCTATCAATATCCTCTTCACTATGAAGCCATTTATTCGGGTGGTGACCACTAGAGCATTGTCGTGTGGCTGGATCATTCCTTCTAGATCATCATTGACGAAGGCAATGGGCTCTCGAGTGAGCTTCTACTTCTTTTTGGACGGTTTTTTTTTCCTAGGAAACCTTCCGTCAGGACCACAGTCAACACCCCTTTCCTTTTGGACACCATAGAACCCTTTGAAGCAACATGAATGACCTCTATCACTCCCAACAGGGGTATGAGAGGATTTCCTCGAGGCTGAGCCCCTTGTTTGGCATCTTCATTCCTCAGGTCTACCACAAACTCTTTCAAGTATCTCTCTTTTACCAGCTGCTCTTGATGGTCTTTCAGCCCTTTGGATTGCTTAGTGGTGTGCCCCTTGTCCTTATGGTAAGTACAGTATAGGTTTTGGTTTCTCCTTGACTGGTTGCCTCCCATCTTATTCGGCCATCAAATGTATGGCTCATTTTTTATCCGATCCACGATTCTATGTGCCAGCTCTTTGAACGTCACGTTTACCTCACCCACCTATGTTGTTGGCTCCCAAATCCTCAGATCCTTTCAGGGCCTTGATTGAAAGCCCCCTTGCCGAGGTTGGTTTACGATTAGAGCTTTGGCCTTGTTTTGCTACCGGTCGTCCTCCAACCTTTTTTATTCCTCAATGCACCTCATCAACTGCCTCATATCCTCTAGTGGCCTCCTCATCAACGAGTATCATAGTTTTGAATCCTCAGGCAACCCTAACCGAAAGGTACTCGCTGCGATTTTCTCATTACCTCTACCAATTTCGTTATACAGTTCCCAATATCAGTTAGCATAACTGCGGAGGGCTTCCCCTGCCCCTATCTTCATCGATAGTAATGCATCTATAGGTTATGGAACTCGGCTGCATGTCACGAACTGGACACCAAACTCTTGAATCAACTCGGAAAAACTGTGTATCGAGCCTTTTCTCAACCCATTGAACCGCCTCCAAGTAGTGGGAACAATACTCGAAGGAAATACCTTACACTTCAATGCGTCATTTTAAGTGCGTAAAGACATCATTTGAATGTAATGGCTTACATGTTCCACTAGGTCCGTCTTCCCATCGTAAGAATTAAACGGTGACCGTGTAAATTTGCTCGACATAGGTGCTCATTCAATGCCCCTTAAAAATGGTGATCGGGCAGGTTGGAGTAATGCACGACCCATAACATCCATGGTGGCATTTCAGTGTTGTCGTTCCTCGAGGGAAATCAAGTCCCAGTCTACATACTCTCGGGTGCGATCCTAGTGTCGATAAGATCCGGACAGGTGGGACCCAGCCTTATAATGACCTCTCACACTAACCGACCCTTCTCCTCGCTCTTTATGGTCCCTTCTTTGGTGCCTACCTCTTGCTTCAAACTCTAAATCCCTCACCAACCCACATAAACGCTTAAGCTCCTTATCCCTTCGCTCAAGCTCTTCATCCCTTTTGTTGAAATGATTGTGCCCTGAAGCATCGGACATTGTTCGGTGCATTTGAAATGACCCTTCTCCAAGGCTAGACTGCCCTTCTTCCTCATGCTCCCTATCTTTGCATCCCTTTTGCCTTCTTTCCCACTAGGTGGATCCCTAAGAAAACCTCCACGAGCCACTCTCAGCATAACTCCCTGATTGACCTCTAGACATTTTCCCGTTCACGTCCTGGCAGAACCACAACTTTGCAAGAGGGCCCCACAGTGGGCGCCAATTGTACGCACCCAAATGTGCGTTATTGGGCTCACAATCTATTTGTATCGTGGGCTTCGGATTTCCTACTATGGGTGATCCTGTGCTTAGTAACCCAAATGATCTCCAGTTTCTGCAAGTCCTCCTCTACAAGGTTGCTTTCCTTTCTTTCTTAGTTTCCTCGCTCTTCTCTATTAGTCCTCTCTTCCCAATTTTCCCAACCCCTCTTTTTCTCATCCTAGTCTCTTATTTATAGTGCAAGGTTAGTGGGAACGTCATGGTTATTCCTGATTATTAGTGGAAATGGGGGTTTAATTACATTGTTTCAAAGTGGATGTTTGTTGGGAGTGGTAGTAGTGGCATTGGAACTAGTTCCCACCTCCTATAGGAGGTTCGGTGGCGATATTCCCTAAGGTCCTATCAAGCAGTCGAGACGTGTACCCCAAGCAATCACGTTCCCATCTAAGACGCAGTTGACCAAGATCACTGGCCCAATGTGTCTTGGGTCAAGTACAATGGCACAAGGCTCGGGCCTATGGTTTTGTGGGCCTAGGGCCTTACCTCGTATAAGGGATTAGGCCAAGAACCGTTCCATAGGGCCAAGGTCGGAGGCCCAAAGGGCTCGGGGATCCCATACAGTACAATATATATATATATATATATATATATATTTGAAAATGACTCAAGGGCCTAATGCCCCTAGTCCAAAGACTTTTTTTTTTTATTTGAATTTTTTTCTTTTTTGGAAAGATTTGGAAATCTTGATTTTTATTTTTTTGGTTTTTTATTTTTTATTTTTTTTGGATATATATACATGAACAAAGTATAACTAATACTAAATGAAACTTTAGAATCAAAGAAATATAGGAATATGGAACAAACAAACTTTAAGTTTAACCATGATATTACAAACCTAATGAGGAGTGTGGCAACGTTGGGCCACTTGCTTCTTGGTCCATTTAGGATGCTTGTGACTTAATATACATGACCTTGACTATGATGAAAGGGCTTAGGCATGCACTTGAAAGGCATGCATCTCGTGAGCTTTTGGCCTTTGATGTTGATCATGTCTATACACCTTCAATAGGCTCAAGTGTTGGGCTTAGACTCATTTGAGAAATAATATGGCTTCCATGCCAATTAGAGTTCAATCATAGGCTTTTTGGTTTAAGTTTATTCTTAGCATATATGGTTCAAACAATTATGATAGGCCCAAGCTTTGGACATGAGCTTCTTTTGGTTCAAATAATGGCCAAACACATGCATAATGCAATGCAATTTACATGAACTGACCTAAGGGTAGGTTTCATGGGATTTTACAACATGGGTAGAAGGTAGATTAAAGGTCCCCACAAGCTATGGCATTGTACAACCTAACTTGTGATGCTAGGAGTGTCGCGTAGGTCTGAGTACTATAGTTTGTCGCTAAAAACCACCATGGTATAACCATGATGATCCTTGTCATGGTGGGTGGTAGGTTCACTATTGGCTATGTGAGTCTTAAGAAGACCACAATCCATGGCTAATACTATCGGGCTTCCATGCTAGCACACAAATAAAATAAATTTCATTTGAGCAAATGATGCATGACATGTAATATAATGACATATTAAATTCAAAAAAGCAATAAACAAACAATGACATGATTGGCCACCATAACCTGATTAAAGCTTAGCTTTCAATATCCCCAGTGGAGTCGCCACTGTGAGAGACCACGCCCCTAGCCTTGGTTTTTTGGTGTTAGGTCAAACCAACATGAATGGGTGGATTCGTGTTATTGCCTCTCAAAATTGAGGTTCGACTGATTATATTTTCCCTTCTAGATTAAAGGTTTTACAATGGAGTTGCCACTTATTTAATTGTTGGAATAAATTAGAAAACCATAAGTGAAAATTTCTTCATTTTATTGATTTGAAATTGAATTATAATTGATCATAGGAAATTACATGACTTTGGTCCTTATACAATCTAAGAAAAGTATATGGCTATGTTTCCTAGTTACAATCTAGAGATTGAAAATTACATGGATAAGTAGTTTATCTATTAACCCTTGATCTAAGCTCGGAGGCCATGTTACAAGATGGGAAGGTGTGAAGCACCCATCATGCCTAATAAAACCGGTCTTCTAGACTATGATGACAAGCATTCATATCATATCATCCAATATGTTATAAATCAATTTGCATGTTGAATTTAATGTGTGTGCATGTGATATCCTAGATTCAAGGATTTGAGAGAATTATGAAACAGACATGTTTTTCATATTTTTAATGTGGATTTAAGATCAAAGCTAGTGTCATGCATGAATATATGATGAACAATCAAGAACATGTGAAGAACGCATATGAACATTTAAGAACATTCAAACATATTCAAGGAATTTAAATAAACACTAGCATGCTCTAATCCTAATCTTAGTATAATAATATTTAAAATAAGTTAGGGAAAGGGATTATGCCTGGATGCAATATCCATACAGTGGAGGAGGAGACTCTTGATGGAGGTCCTAAGGGTGGAGTAGAAAAGAAGAACTTGGAGAGGGATAGTGAGTCCCACTTAATACCTTTGAGTCTTAAGAAGACTAAGATATAACAAGACTACTCTACTTTACTAGAACTCAAGAGAAGAGAAGAGGGGGATTTTGTGAGCCTTGGAATGGAGGAAGGAGGTATTTATATAGTAGTAGTGGAAAAAATATGAATGGAATGTAATTTAATGAAGGTTGAAAAAGGGTAAAAAAGAATCATGAACCTAGACCGTATTTCAGACTTTAAGGAAAGCTGGTGCATTAAATGTAGAGATTCATAAGAGTGATAAGCAATCAAAATTCGGTTTTTCCCGTAGCTATTAAGAAAGCCTGCAAAGCCAAATTCAAAAAATCATATCTTACTCAATTCTGATCAGAATTGTCTTGTTCTTAAACTCAAATTGAAGTCCTAGATGTCTAGTTTCTAAAAATATGAACTTCCCTCACAAATTCAAAATATTCTAAGAGATATCAACGAAATGGTGAGCAGAGGTCATTTGTTAGAAAATAATTTCAGCACAATTGACATTAATAGGTCACAAATTAGTTTCCAATTAACATTAATAGGCTCCAATCACTTCCATTTTGGACTTAATTAGTTCCAAATTTACCCTACTTAAAAGATAATTACACAAATTACTCATTGAATAATTAATGTTTGACTATCTAATTAATTAAGTGTCTATAACCTTACCAATGAAATTATGACATGTCATTAATCTCAAATTGATTATAATTATAACCAATTGGAATCAATTGTTCATAATCACATATAGTCGGACTCAATTTATGATAGTGCATCTTGGTCATTAAAACTTGATTTGACGATAACTTTCAATCTAATGGTCTAATTAGATCTTATGACCAGTCAATTTGATCTCTACAACATCAAGATCATTTTGATGAAATGAAATTAAGGATCTAATGGTTACAATTAAGATGCCTATTTTCAAGGTGAAATTACCCTTTTACCCTCCATGTGAGGTTAAATGCGGGTTACAACATCGAGTGTCAATGCCAGTACCTCTTGAACTTGTCATAAAGGAGCCCTCGAACTTCATGACCCATTAATCTGCTATTATCTCTGCTATAGCCACTTCTCCGAGCACCCCATCATCCAATAGGAACTCATCTTCTACAGGAAATTAGGTCAATAAATCTGTTATAGCCTAGCTTTTTACTACTTTGGGTGTGCCTGCTTTGGGATATTCTGCCAGACAAAATAGGCTGTCAGAGAAGTTCCTTTATCGCCTGAGACTTTGTCATAAGATGTACCTTGAAGGCCAAGAAGTAATGACATAGCCTCTGCGACACGTAGACAATTGCTAAGCACCCCCTTTCTGCCCGAGGATAGCATGTCTCAGCTTCTCTTAAAATGCAGCTTACATAATACACTAGCTACTTAATGCCGCCTCCATCCTCCTGGGCTATCAAGGCCTTAATGGCAAAATGGCTTAAAGCCAAGTAGAGCAATAGTGGTTTTCTACGAATTGAGGCCTACACTGTTGGTAGATACATCACAATTTGTTGTAGGTTTTGGAAAGCTTTGTGCTGTTCGCTTACCCATTCAAAACTCTGTCCTTTCTTCAACAACTTCATAAAGGCTGAAGTGATTGATGCTAGGCCCAGTATGAACCTTCTAATGTAGGAGACTTTGGCGAAAAAGCTCTTCAATTATTTAAGGGTGCTTGGTGGCTTCATGGTTGCTATCGTCGTGACTTTGGCTTGATTTACATCTACCCCTCTATTGTGGACCAAGAAACCTAAAAACTTCCTAGTAAAGACCCCAAAAGCACACTTCAATGGGGTCATTCTTAGTTTGAAAAGCCTGCATCTTTCGAACACCTTTCTCAATACTTTGACGTGATCCTCTTGCTTCCTTGACTTTACCATAATGTCGTCCATATAGTTCTCCATTTCACAATGCATAATGTCGTGGAATATTGCGGTCATGGTGCATCGATAAGTTGCGATCGCATTTTTTAGACCAAAGGGCCTTACCGTGTAATAGAAATTCCCAATAGTTGTTTTGAAAGCGATCTTCTCTGCGTCTCTAGGTGCCATTTGAATTTGGTTGTAGCCACTGAACTCGTCCATGAAGGAGAACATGGTGTGTCCAACAGCAAAATCTATTAGTAGATCCATGTTAGGCAATGGGAACTCGTGCTTAGGCCAGGTTCGATTGAGGTATCTAAAATCCATCCAACATCAGATCTGCCCATTCTTCTTCTTCACAAGTATAATATTGGATATCCACCTTAGGTGTTGGATTGGCTTGATAAATCGTACCACAAGCAACTTTTATACCTCTTGTATTATTTGTTTCTCCACATCAGTGTGGAACACTCTAGCTAGCTGGGCCACTTGCCTGGTCCCTCGCTCCATGTTAAGCGTTTGTACCACAAGACTTGGGTCCAACTCAGGAATCTCAATGTACTCCTATGCAAAAATATCCTCGAACTCTTTCAACAATTAAATTAGATCTAAGTTTTCTACTTCTGACAACTTCAAACTTTTCTTATTATTATGCCCAAGTCTACTTTTTATAACTTTTCTTCAGTCGTCACTTGCGTTTCTTCTTTGGTTACTGTCTTTTCCACATCATTCTCTTCTTCTGAACCTTCTTGGGCCATACAGAATATTAGAGCCCTATGTTGGGCTCTCCTCTAGGATTCCCTTGCACACTACAAGTGAGCCTCACGCACCTTCATAATTTGAACACTATTCAGTCGTCAGGTGTTTTAACCCTAATGCAACACAGGAAACTGCTTAATTCTGTGGTTGGCGCCTCCTTCCACTTTCTTATTGTGCTAGCTACTCTCTCAAATCAGGTTCTGGGTCATTTTCGACATCCTCCCACCTAGGAATAAAAGTGCCCAATGGCTTGGACACCGAGCTTTCCCCTAATAGGGCCCATTCATCATAAAACATGGTCTCCACCAAATGGGCTTCTGCTTGCTCAAAATGAGACGGGTTTCCTGTAATCCATATCATTCTACCATGGAGTCTTCCTTTCACACATTGGTGGTACGTTGATGGGATAAGACAATGCTCATGCAACCATGGTCATCCTAGTAGTACATGGTACGAGACCTTTGTCTTTACTACATGGAAGCAGGCCACGAAGGCTATTGGGCCTACTTTTAGCCAAAGCTATATGTATCCAGCAATGTACTCACCTTTTCCCTCAAACCCTGTTACTTCCATGGGGTATTCGTGAATCTTGTTTTCCAATATTCTTGCTGCTTGCAACGTGCTAAGTGTGATGAGGTTTACCGTAGCGCCTCTATCCACTAGGGCTTACTTGATAGGAATCTGATTTATAGAGGCTGCCAAATAGAGTGGTCTTCTATGATTTAGGTAGCCCACCTCCATGTCCTCATCACTAAAAGTGATTTCGTTAGCATCTTCCTCCTCTCCTAGATCAACTCAAATAACTACCGCTACTAACCCCTTCCCCTTCTGATTAGGGAGTGGGTATCTCTGAACTGGGTCAACTCGAGAGTCCATTCTTTAATCCTACAATGGACCAATCTACAGAGCACCTAGCATTTTGCGGTAGCATGCTGCACATAGTTATACAGCTACCAGAAATGCAAGTCTCTTCGCTTATCTTTAATGGACTCTTTGGAAACGTGATTGGGCTTAAAGACCCCATCTGCAATCCACTTGTCCAAGAGTATGTCAAATTCCTTAGGTGTCCATGGTATGGGTGGATGGTTTTTGTACTCCCTCTTATCTAGCTTCCTTCTTTTCTCACTTGTGGACATTGTCATGGCTTGTGGAGTGGACTTTCAATCCTTTGGTATCTCTAAGATAGGTCTGACTGACTGGGTCGTCTTTCTGGCTTTCTTCAATAGTTGAGTGAGCTAGAAAATCTCAAAAATTTTAAAGACAGCTTAGTACTCCATGATCATGTTTCCCATACACATCTCCACCAGTGTCCTTTCTTCATAATGGTCATAGCAGTCAAAGGCTATGTTTTTGAACCTCTTGATGTATTCCATGAGGTCTTCACCATTCCTCTATTTAGTGCCTTACAAGGTTGCAAGTGTTACTGTTTCTTCTCCATGAAAGTATTTACTGCAAAAAAACATCCACCATGTTATCTAATGTGGGGATGGATCTTGGCTTCAAACTAGTACACCAAATGTACACGCGGTCACACAAGGATTTGAAGAACTCTTGTAGGCATAGGTCCTTATCTACTGCATAAGGACCCAAGGTGTCTACAAATCTGCTCACATGTTCAATGGCACTCCCCTTTCTGCCATTATACTGAGAAAAATTTGGGGGCTTATATCTGCTAGGATATGGCTTGCAAAGTAGTCTTATTGGGTATTGTGGCCTCCTTGAATAAAATCACTCCTTGAGCACTTTAGCCTTTTCTCGTTCTAGTAATGCTGCTATGTCAACCATTATTATGAAGCATTGTTCCGCATTTTGAGGGCCTCCACCCTCAGGGGTTTCTTCTTTGTCCACTACATTCTCAGGAATGTGTTGACTACCCTTTTCTTTAGTCTTCTCCACCTTTAGTTGGCACATTTCCTCCATCACCTACCTCTGGGAATACTGCATTGATTGTAGTACCTTGATGAAAAAGTTGGTGTTGTCTGCGGGGTTTCTTTGTTGTGGTTGTAGCTCAACCCCCACTCTGTTGGTGCCCATCGCCTAGTTAGGAAGGCACAGAGTGGCTGGCCATGACTCTGCCTACGATGGCACAACACTTATGTTCTGTGTTTTCTTTGATCTTGGGGGCATGGCTAGCGAAGGAATTGCCTGTCCTTCCCTGTCTGTTTCCCAACTCCCTAACGGAGTCACCAATTTAATGTGGGGGCCTTTTTACGTTAATGGGTTTGAGCCCATTTGCTACATGAAGGCCTGTGAGTTAGTGGTTAAGGAAGTCAAGAACAACCCCTTGGGAATTATACCGTAGGCTAGCTTATGCACAAGCCAACCATGCCGAATGTTGAGATAGCTCGGGAATGGTATGGCAAGCTGGGCATAATAGGTATAGTCATGGCAGGATAACTATCACAACTAGCATAACAAAGAATACTACAGATACCGCAGATAAAATAAAAATGGTTACAACAAAACAACTGATACAACAAATAGAGAAAGGATGTTACAGTAGAATAATTAATAACTTGAAAAACACTACAATAGAATGAATAAAAGCAGAAATTTCAAATAAAATAAAATATTTCGAAGTGGGAGGATAACTATGATTCTAAATGAGTGTGATAATGTTAGCTTGCTTTTCCAAACCTGGGTCATTCAACAAGAGCAAGGCCAAAAAGGAAACCAAACGCCAACATGGGTAACCTCATTACAAGTGTCTACCATTAAAGTTACTCGTGTTGGAGAAATAGTGGTCTACTCATGCATGCCTTTATTTCTGCTGTATTTTCTCCCTTCCTTTTTATTTTACCACTTAGTTTTTTTTTTTTTTTTTGTTCTCTGGTTCTTAGTTCTTTCTTACTCTTTTCTCCTTCAGTCCTTCCTTTCATGATTACCTCTCTCCCTTTTTATACTGCTTGATTTTGTGGGATTTCTCCATTTCATCCTTAAGGATCCACCAACCATTTTTGGTTCTTTGTGAGAATATCTCCAGATTGCCCACTAACTCATTGGTTGTCCAGCCACTACCTCTGTTCAAAGCATGCTTATTACACCACTTCCCATCCCCAAACAAAATTCCATGTTTTGTTTCTCTCCTCTCTCAATTTTTACCTCCTTCAATGGATAAGGATTAGGCTACCTCACCACCTACCTCTATGACATGCATCAAGTGGTCTCATCCCTTTGCTTGACTCTTTTGGGTGAAATGCCATCCCGAAAAGGGATTTCCTTAAAAGAAGCCTTGACAGGAACCTCAGAATAGACCCTTTTTTCTCCCCACCACCAAACCATACCCTCTGAATTTCTTAACTAAGGGCCCACCTCCCTTGTATTGGTTAGGTGCAAGTAAGTGGTGCTCCAACCCTTGTGTGAGCTCCATTATCCTCTACGTTTATCTTCTTTTACTCCCACGCCATTCATGCTGTTCTTGCCTTGTCTCATTCTGCTGCATGTGTTGGGCTTATGCTTATCTGCCATGGTGTGGAGGGTGCATGGGCTTTTAGACTTGTATTGCTTCCTTTCCTTTCCTTTCCTTTCCTATAGATTGGGTATTGTCTGGGTAGAAGTTTCTGCCCTTCTAGCCCAATGGGCTTCTAGTTTTGCTGTTCATTTTCCTGTTAAGCCCATGAGCCTACTAGCTGTCATTCCTACCATGTCGGCCCTTAGATTTTATTACCTCCTCTCTTGGGCTTCCCCAACCCATTTACTTTATCTTTACCTTTTATTACACCTATAGGCCTATTCGCTGTCATTCTTATCATGTTCGCCCATTAGGTTTAGTACCTTTTTTCTTGGGCTTCCTTGGTCTATTTACTTTATCTTTATCTCTTATTGTGCCCGTGGGCTTGTTGGCTGTCATTCCTACCACATTGGCCCATTGGGTTTATGACCTCTTCTCTTGGGCTTTTCCAGCCTATTTACTCTACCTTTACCTCCTATTGTATTCATGAGCCTGTTGGTTGTCATTCCTGCCACACTGACCCACTGAATTTATTACCTTACTTTTACCACTTACACTCATTTTTCCTCTTATTTTCCTTATTGTTGGGCTTCTTCTGCCATTGGGCATTTTGTCAAAAATGGGCATGAACACCACTTAATGGGACAGGGCATTGTTGGGCTTTTCATCGATAGTGGGCAAGAGCTCTTGAATTCTAAAACATAATCCATAGTAGCTCAGTTTGTCAAGAGGTAAAGTTGGTTTACCTACCTAGAGTTGGTTGCATCTTTGCCAAACTAAAGAAACCAACATAGCAATACATGATGATGCAATATGATGCAATCATCTACTAACAAAGACGAACACAAAACACTATTGTTTCTTACTATATTAGAGCAGTAGCATCAACTTATGCAAAAATTTATGTCTCTTTTAGTATAATAATATTTTTTTATTTTTTTATTTTATATACTCACATCAGATTATTTATTTTACACTACATTTGATCAAAATACTATTTCCTTATCAATTTATTATTATTATTATTATCTCAAATCATCTCCCTTTTTTTCAACCAAAAATCACTGCTCTTAATTTACATAATTTCTAAAACATTCATTTGCATAGCTACAGTAATTGTGTAAATTTTTCCAATCAACCCCAAAATACACCCACATCAATCTATGTATCATTGTACAAAAATTCATTTGTACTATAATAATTGTGTAAATTTGCAAAAATACATTTGTGCTATAGTAATTGTGTATATTTACACAACTACTATAGCACAAATATATTTTTGCACAATGATACATAGACTGATATTGGTTTATTTTGGGGTTGATTGGACAAATTTATGGTCTTATGTATGTTACAATTGATGTAAATGCAGTTACAATAAAATCAATGTAAAATCTTAGGGTGGTCCATATATAAAATTGTAAAATACACACACACACACACACACACACACACACATATATATATATATATTTCTCAAGACTAGGGGCTCGGGCTCCCTTGGATCCCACCTATTTCCATCCTTAGTCAGATGGTACTAGAAAAAATAAGTAGTTAATATAATGTTATTGTATAAATGTATATCTCAACATATTGTACTCATTTGATTTTTGGTCTTAAATAAGCCACAAAGTAAGCTTCAACACGACTAAGGGTTTTTATTGTATATATTTTATGGGTCTAATTAATGTATGTGTTGAGAGCATTCATTAATCATCTATTTTTGGAAACTTTTTATGTGAAATTTAAAAAGCGTTGAAAAAGAGTTAGTTCTTTTTTCATTTTTTTTTTATAATTTTTTTTTAAAAATGGTTTATTATTGGATCCCTAAAGGCATCTATCAATAAAACTCGTATTTTCTGTCTTTCTCTATCATTCAATTAGTAGAAGTAATCAATTTCAATAATTTTTTGTGCTGACTTGTGCTATTGTTGAACTGTAGTGAACCGTGAAATGACAAAACAACCAGTAAAACTTATGACGTGGCAAATATAGTGGATCGAAGATATATGCCAGCATGCTTCAGATTCCACTCCCTAGTACCTTGAACCCAAACCTTTTCTTTTTTATTTTTAGGATTTTTTTTTATTTTTTTATTTATACATTAGACACTACACAGGATATTATTCTTAGTTTATCGGCTATACCAGGTTTGCATTTTGAATTGTGACATCATTTCTGATTCTTTTAAGGCTTCGTTTGGTTTGATTGGGTGAAAATAGAGAGAATGGAAAAGAAAGAGAGGAAAATAAGGTGGAAAATAGAATCTTCTCTTGTTTGGTTCAGGAGAGAAAACAAAAGAGAAATAAAATGGTATGGAAAATAATCCCTCCAGACTCACATAGTTTTGTCCACCCAATTTGGGAGGAAAAGTGAGGAAAAAAGATGATGTGAGTAATAAATTACACAAATATCCTCACTTGTATTGCACTCATCTATCCCTCTCACTTTCCCACTGACTTTGACCTAATTAACATTTTGCCTCTTCACCCTTATCTCTTTTTTAGTATCTTCATAGCACAGCAATGCAAACTCTTTTTTTTTTTTTTGCCTTGTCCTCATTCTATTGTTTCTTGTCCTCATTATATTCCTCATTAATCTATTGTTTCTTGTTGATTTTTTTTGTTTTTGTTTTGTATGACATTCAATTTGTTTCGTATGCCATTCAATTTTTATATTATTTAATGAGTGTAAATATATATATATATATTTTTTATATATTATATAACAAGGACATAATAATTAATTTATTTAAACTACCTTTTTCATCCTCCCATTTTTCTCTCCAACCAAACAAAAAAGTTTTCCACCTTCCCACTTTTCTACCCCTCTAACTAAACACACATGAGGGAAAACCAAATTTTTTCTATCCGTTCACTTTTTCATCCTCCTACTAATTTTTCACCTTCTCACTTTTTTATTTTTCCAACTAAACGGACCCTGAATCTTTAGCCAATAATAATAATGAAGTAAAGTTCAGTTAGTCCATAAGTCCTTATCACCAAATCACATATCATCAGTAATAAGTTACACTTCACATAATAATAATAATAATAATAATAATAATAATAATAATAATAATAATATGTTACACAAGTTGAGGAAAAAGTTAAAAAGTGACAATGACTTCTCTGTCCAACCCTATTACCCACCATTATTATTATTATTATTATTTTTGAAGTAATTACCCACCATTATTTGTGTTTAATTTTCAACAAAGATTAATCCTAAACATATAGTCTTAAACATCATACTCGTGGCCATACACGTGTATAATAGAAAATCTTACGAGGACAGGTTACATTAAATAATTACTGCGTTCAAATTTTCAGTCCACAGAGCTTATAAATAAGAGGGTTTGCCACTTTGGGGTGCCATTGTAGTACTAGAACACTAAGAAGATGGTGGAGAAAGGGAACCATGGAAGAAGGGAAAAAGGAGGGTGGGTCACAATGCCCTTCATCTTTGGTAAGCTTTCGCAGCACTCATACAACAAACTTTATTTTCTCTTTTGCTTCTTTTGTTTTATGAGGATATACTAGTTTTGATGATGATTTTTTTGTTTTTGTTTTGGTGTGTGTGTATGTAGCAAACGAGATTTGTGAGAAGTTGGCTGTGGTAGGATTTAGTACTAATATGATTAAGTACTTAACAACACAGCTGCATATGCCTGTAACCAAAGCAGCTAACACCCTCACCAACTTTGGAGGGACTGCAAGCTTGACACCTTTGCTTGGGGCCTTTATCTCTGATGCATTTGTTGGTCGGTTCTGGACCATAACAGTTGCTTCCATCGTATACCAAATAGTAAGGACTCTCTCTCTCTCTCTCTAAAAAGAAGTTGAGGTGTAAATATGACATACATCAAGGATGTCCCTATAAAATGTTGAGGTGCTACCAATAATATCCGTGTGATTATATGGAGTGATAAAGAGAGTAACAAAGAATATCACTGTTGTGTAAACAAATATTTAAATGAGTAAGTATTACACAATACCTAAAGAACATTTTATATTTTGTTTTCCTTCTTTTGGAAAAAAGATCATAAATTCTCCATTTTTATATCACGTTCCTTATTTTGACACTGCAAAATGGTTTTTATAAATCTACAGAAATAGAAAAAGAATTTTTAGAAATTCATTTGATTATCCAATCAACTAATTAAGGTAAAAAGCCATAGAATTGCCTACTTAATTGAAGAAATTTAAGTGGTTTTCCTTAAAGATTATCCAAACAACAAACAAAATTTTAGACAATATAGATAAGTTTTATAACAGTCTTTTTTTTTTTTTTTTTTTTTTTTTTTTTTTAAATTTTATGAAAGTTCTATAACAGTCTTGATTCTCTAGTATGCATTAGCTGTTTGGCATACTAGTATACTGCTTCTAACATGTAAGTAACTAGCACCATTAAAAAAATTACTAACCCCATAAATATTATACTCCCAAACCAGAATACTTGCATCAAAATTTTAGTTCAATTACTTATTGTCAAGTCTTAAATTTACTGTGCTAATAATAAAAAATATATGATAAAAGGGGAATACGTTATCTTTTTTCTCCCCTTCCTTTCTTGTGTTAACTTCACCTAAGCAAGGAGTTTGTTTTCCTCCTAATTTGGAAAATATATGCGTAGGGCATGATTAGCTTAACACTCTCAGCAGTACTGCCACAACTTAGGCCACCCCCATGTAAAGGTGATCAAGTCTGTAGAGAAGCCGATGCCGGACAGGAGGCAATCCTATACCTATCTCTCCTACTAGGAGCCCTAGGATCTGGTGGGATCCGACCCTGTGTAGTGGCATTCGGGGCAGATCAGTTTGATGAGACGGATCCTAAGCAAAACGCCAAGACATGGACTTTTTTCAACTGGTACTATTTTGTCATGGGGGCATCCATACTAGTGGCTGTGACCGTTCTTGTTTATATTCAAGATAACGTTGGATGGGGTTGGGGCCTTGGCATTCCCACCATCGCTATGTTAATTTCAGTTATTACTTTTATTATCGGGTACCCGCTTTACCGGAACTTGGATCCAGTTGGGAGTCCTTTTACCCGGTTGGTACAAGTGATTGTGGCCGCCTACAAGAAGAGAAAGCTGCCTATGGTTTGTGATCCTAAATTATTATACCAAAATGACGAGCTTGATGCCTCAATTTCTTTGGCAGGGAAACTTGTTCACACTAAGCACATGAAGTAAGTGCCAGTTTCTATCTCCCAAAAGTTACATCAATTAAGGAGGGTTATCTAATTTGGAAATTAGTTGCATCCAAGGGCACTATAGAATTTGGTACTTGCTAGGCTATTGCATTGCATGTAGTTGCTACATAAACTTTGCACGCGGCTTTTGAAACCTTTCGCCCCCAACTCTTCTTAAAACAAAAGAAATTTCCCTCTTGCATCTATCAACTCTAAAAACAGTGTACAAGCAATCCTTGTATGTACCCATTAACTTAATTAGGAATATGATTCTCTCTGTATTATTCGAAATAGAAAAAGTACATCTCAAGATTAATATTTTAATTCTGGATTTAATAGTACTATATAAATTATCACATCATTTAAATTATTAAATAACTTTTCGGTTTTTCTATCTTTGAATTTCTAATATGTAATATGAACACCTTTCTTCCTTCCCCACCACCATTCGTTGATAGATTTAATTTAGCTAAAAATCCTTCCCTCACTTATCTACCTAGTGTCTCTTAAAGACACTATGGTCACGAAGTATAATATATGTGTGACATTATCCTCATCCTATATTTTAATCTTTAATTGCAATAACATATGAATATGAGAAAAAATTTCCATGTATAGGGTGCATGTATTCCCCCTCACATATGGAATGGGTTCACCGACCCTATGTGAAAGAAAGATACATACAACTGATGCATGTAATATCATCTCATGAATGTGATCAATAATTATCTTTATATATGATTAATAGAAACAACATTTTCCTTTTTCACACTAATAGAGAGACAGAAAAGTGATGAATCAGCTAGTATCTTGCATAATAATGGTAAGTTTTAGAAAGTTATTCATCCATTGAACATTGATGGAAATCTGATTTCTCTTTTTGAGAAATAAGGAAACAAAATCAATTATTTGAAGTACATCAAATAAAAAGAAACATCAAAACATATTCACCTAAAATTTTACTCCTACGTTTAAGGGTTTTTTTTGGCTGAAAACTTGCATATTTATTTTCACAAAACTAAGTCATCCTGGTAAACATTTTTTTTTAATAAGTAGTAAACATGAATAATTTTACAAAAAAGAAATTGACCCATGAAAAAGGATTTCCCTTTGTATGACCCACATCATTGTCATGCAATAGGAAACAACTTGGCATTGCTTTATGTTGGTAACGAAAAATTTTACCTCAACTCTCATTCTTATTATTATTATTATTTGTTAATTTCCTTTTTGTCTTGGTATGTTTGGAATCAATAGAGATCACGGATCACCAATTCGGTGGTTGCATTATCATCGTCTATTATGGGGAGACAATTATCATATATGGCTGTCATTAACTGGAAGCCCACGGACGACTCAATCATTGTCCATGGAATGTGGGGGCCGCATTCTTAGAACATGTTGAGCAGCGTGCCACCTTTTTTTTATTAACATGTTGATCAGCACCACATACTATATTTCTATCATATCATATACGGTAACCTTTTAGCTAAGCAACAAAAGTCCGAGTGTCCTCTCTCCTTTAGCAAATGATAAGAGTCGTCCCTACTTATTGCCTAATTTCCATGTCTCATCCATTGGAAAAGTTTCTTTTCTCTCCCTCTTTCTTCCTTTATATTTTTCTGTCTTCTCTTACATATATTATATTTGTTTTATTTCCTGTTTTGTTTGAGGTTTAAGAGATTGTACCCCAACTGATTCTCAATATATATATATATATATATATATGTATATATACCCCAACTAAATTAGTAAGTTTTAAAACATAATATTTTTCATAATTTTTTTACAAAAGATTTATACATAATAAAAGTAATATTGAGATAGATACAACCAAAATAATATAGTCCAATCAAAATAGGAATATACAATTAGTGTGAAAAACATCATGTCCATACATTATTCTTACAAAATATGTCACCTTTTTTGCGATGGAGTTACCAAATTAATACAGTACTAAGTTGCATACTATTTATAGAAAAATATGTAGCTTTTTAGTTCTTTTAGCTTAAAAGCCCAATGGGCTTCCTTGGGGTCATTATTAGGCCCCCTATTTTCAGCCCATGAGAGACCCACCCAGATATTGTCACAGACGACACTGCTGAAGCTAGAATTGAACTAATTTCTAGCATGTACATGCTTATTATTGCAGGTTCCTTGACAAGGCAGCTATTGTTACAGAAGAAGACAACCTCAAATCTGGGCAAGCACCAAACTTTTGGAGATTGAACACTGTTCATAGAGTGGAAGAATTAAAATCAGTGATCCGAATGGGTCCTATATGGGCTGCAGGCATCCTTCTCATTACAGCCTATGCACAACAAAGCACATTCTCACTTCTACAAGCCGAAACCATGAATCGGCACATCACAAAATCCTTCCAAATTCCTGCTGGCTCCATGACTGTCTTCGCCTATGTCACCATGCTCATCACAATCGCATTTTATGACCGTCTTTTCATTCCCTTAGCTCGCAAATTCACCGGGCTTGACCGTGGCATCACCTTCTTGCATCGTATGGGAATTGGGTTTGTTATCTCCATACTGGCCACTCTAGTTGCTGGGTTCATGGAAGTGAAGCGTAAAAATGTGGCTTTAGCACACGGGCTCATCGATCAGCCTCATCCTGCTATCCCTATATCAGTATTTTGGCTTGTACCACAGTACTGCCTTCATGGGATTGCTGAAGCTTTCATGTCCATAGGACATCTTGAGTTTTTCTACGACCAGGCACCAGAAAGCATGAGGAGCACTGCTATGGCATTGTTTTGGTTGGCTATTTCATTTGGGAATTATGTCAGCTCGCTACTGGTTTGCGTAGTGCACAAGTTTAGTGCTGGGCCTAATGGATCAAACTGGCTTCGGAATGACAATATGAGTAAGGGAAAGTTGGAATATTTTTACTGGCTACTCACATTGTTGCAAGTCGTCAATCTTATTTACTACTTGTATTGCGCCAAAATATATACATTTAAGCCTGTTCAGGTGCATGGGAAAGAAAGTGGTACTTCTGAAGAAGATGGAGTCGAGCTTGCAAACCGGGTTTAATTGCAGCTTTAGGCACAGTTGGGGTTCAATACAGACCTTTTTTGTAGCTTCACTCCTAAATAACCATGCTTGTATGGAAAATAAGGGGAATATACTGTTCAATAATGTGAATGTAAAATAAAGATAGAATTAAGGTGTCAATTAATTGTTGGATAAATACATGTTTATATCACATATAAAACATACACAATGAAAAATAAACGGATCTACTTCATTCGCAATTGATAGCATGTATTATATAAATTTCAGAATTTAAAAACAAAAAAGCGTACCTTGAAGTGGTGAATTTCAAAACAAAGATCAGAAGCACTTGGGAACACTTTTAATCTTCACTTCAATTCCACTAACGATCAAGAAATGTGGTCTCTCAATCGGTTCAAGGGAGAATAAAAGAGTGACATTTTTTTCACACATACACACCATTTCGCAATAGTGTTACACACACAATAATATTCTCTACGTTTCTCCCTTTATATCTAATTGATTATCTAATTGGATTGGCCTTTTGGGCATTTTCAATTGGGCTTTAATATGTGTCTTGGAGTGGAACCAAAAGGGACTAATAAGACACTAGCTACAATCGGCCTTGAGCTTTTCTGTCAACTCTTGACAAGTCCAAAGTTACCATTAACTATATTTAATATCACTATATAAATATAGTTGCACTCTAAGCCTTATTTATAAATTATATCCCAAGACTTTATTATATATGCAACTTATTCATAAAATATTCGTAGTAATACAAATTCATAAACATAGACTGTCACTTTGTAAATTACTACATCTTAATTCTTTGACTACCCGGTTTAATCTTTTAATGTTATTTATCATATATTTATGAAATTTAATTCATAAATATATACTTTAGTAACTCTTTACTAAAATGGTTAGGCCTAATGCTCTGAATAATCAAACCCATTAAATTTATCTCAAGGGAATATTTTATATCTCTATTAAAAGATTATGAATTCCATTTTGAGAATATACGTTCCATCAACACTAAATGTAGCTGCCCAGTATGCTGAGGTTTTGATCATTGACTTTAAATCTCACTTATGATATATCAAACCAACCTACATCTTATGATCAGGTCTAATATTCTCAAGATTAAGAGTTCATGTAAATATCAGTCGTGAAATTTAATATTCATTTGACAGTCGCTAAGAGAATAATAAATCTCAAAGCGGTCCGGTTCAATATATCTTAATTCTTAAAACATATCAACATACCAACTAGAAATCTCCATTTCCATAATCAAGACAAATTATCTTAGTTGATATGTTATAGTCTTCACAGATAAAATGCCCAATTTCATCACCGACTACGAACTATAATTCTGGGTTTACAAAGAACTTGTGATCTATATCTTTGTTTACTAAATCACATACTATGCATCTCATGGACTTTATGATAATGTCTCAATATTCATGTTACCATTGTTTTAGATAATAATAAAACAACTTTATTAATCACAACATTAAGTCATACATAATGTCATACACAATTTCATACAATAGGATTTAAGGGCACCAATCCTAACAATCTCCCACTTACCCTAAAGACTATTATGCACTAATCTAACTCTCATTCCCTCCAAATGTGATTCAAAAGTCCTTTAGGGCAAGGCTTTGGTAAAGGGATCTGCTAAATTCTTTGCACTATCAATCTTTGCTACTACTGCATCTTCACAAGCAACAATGTCTCGAATGATGTGGTACTTTCTCTCTATGTGTTTTCCTTTCTTGTGGTTTCTTGGATCCTTGGATTGTGTAACCGCTCCACTATTGTCACAGAACAATATGATAGGAACTTGCTTAATTCTCACAACAGCAAGATTAGAAAGAAATTTCTTGAGTCAAACAGCTTCCTTTGCCGCTTCACAAGTTGCAATATATTCAGCTTCCATGGTGGAGTCGGCAATATAAGATTGCTTAACACTCCTCCAACTTATGGCTTCACCTTCCAAGGTAAACACACAATCTAAAGTGGACTTTTTGAAATCAAGATTTGATTGAAAATTTGAATTTGTATAGCCAATGGGGATCAAATCTTCACTATGGTAAACAAGCATATAATTTCTCGTTCTCCTTAGATACTCGAGAATATGTTTTACAGCTTGTCAATGTTTAAGTCCTGGATTTGGTTGATATCGACTGACTATGCCAATTGAATAACAGATATCCGGTCTAGTACATAGCATGGCATACATGAAACTTTCCACTATAGAAGCATAAGGAATTTGTATCATTGTATTTTCTTCCTCAAAAGTCTTAGGCCTTTGATCATTAGATATAGGAACTCCATGTCTAAAAGGAAGTAATCATTTCTTGGAGTTTTGCATGATAAACCGTTCTAAAACCTTATCTATATATCTAGGTTGTAATAAACATAACATCCTATTCTTTTGATCTTGCCAAAGCTTGATCCCTAGAATATAGTTAGTTTCACCCAAGTCCTTCATATCAAATTGGCTTGACAACCAAACATTTACTAATGACATTACCCCTACATCATTTCCAACGAGTAGAATATCATTAACATAAAGTACTAAGCACATTATTGCTTTATCTCGTTGTCTTTTGAACACACATGGTTCATCTAGATTTTGTTCAAAATCAAAGGACTTGATCGCTTGATCAAATCTAATGTTCTATAACCTTGTTGCATGCTTAAGTCCATAAATGGACATTTTCAACTTGCATCCTTTATACTATTGGTTCTTTGCTATGAAACCTTCTGGTTGTATCATATAGATTTCTTCTTCAAGATTGCCATTAAGAAATGCAGTCTTGACATTCATTTGTCAAATCTCATAATCATAATGAGCAGCAATGGATATTGTGGTGTATCTAATATAGCCATATCATCCATAGTATCATCCATTGGTTGTTCAACTACAGGTTTATCCATTTCAGCCAAAACAACTTTACAAAATTAAAATTATGCACATAATCGTCCTCCAAAAATTTGGCATGTGTACTAACAAACATTTTATTATCTTTATGATTACAGAATAAACAACCATTTGTTTCCTTTGAATACCCTAAAAATATGCATATTTTTGCTTTTGATTCCAACTTATCAAACTTCCCTTTCAACACATGTGCTTGACATCCCCAAATATGGAGATATTTCATACTAGGTTTGCGCCCACTCCATAATTCCTTAAGTGTGTTGGGAACAGATTTTGATAGAACTAAATTCAAAATATGCATTGTAGTTATTAGTGCATATCCCCAAAAAGAAACTGGTAAAGTTGAGTAACTCATCATGGACCTAACCATTTCCAAAAGAGCCTTATTCCTTCTTTATGCTACACCATTTTGTTGGGGGGTTCCAGGTGCAATCAATTGGGAGACAATCCTATTTTGAATTAGGTAATCCTTGAAATCCTCAAGAAGGTATTCGCCACCTCAATTAGATTGAATGGTCTTTATGCGTTTACCCAATTGATTCTCAACTTCAGCCCTAAACTCTTTGAACTTTTCAAAGGCTTCGGACCTTCGTCTCATTAGGTACACAAAATCATATCTTGAGTAATCATCTAAGAAAGTAATGAAGTACTCATAACCTCCTTTTACTTGGGTTGACATAGGACCACATACATCAATATAAACTAATTCAAGCAATTTTTGGGCTCTTCTAACTTTGGCATTAAAACGTCGTTTAGTCATTTTACCTTCTAAACAAGATTCATAAACTGGAAATCCACCAAAGTCCATGTACTTTAAGAGTCCATCTTTGATTAGTCTTTGAATCCTATTTGAATTAATATGACTCAAACGCAAGTACCAAAGATATGCATCATTAGTAGAAGGAAACTTTCTGTTTAATGATTTTACTTGAGAGTTATTATCTAATTCAGAATTGTATAATTCATGCTTATCAGGAGTTAAAATATAAAGACCATCCACAATATTGCCAGAACAGATAAACATTTTATCCTTCTTTATTACAACATTGTCTTTCAGGATAATAAAATATCCATGTTTACCTAAACAAGTTGCAGAAATTAAATTCATACGAACATTAGGTACATACAAACAGTCTTCCAGTATTAAAACTCTAGAATTAAAACATAAATTAAACACTCCAACAGCTATAACTAGAATCCTGCTCCCATCAGCCAAGGTAAGAAGCATATCCCCTTCATTCAGCTTTCTGGTCTCTTGGAACCCTGGTAGTGAATTGCAGATATGATTAGTACAACTTGAATCCACACATTGGGAATTCGTGGGATTTTGTACCAAAGATATTTCAAGAAAGAATGTATATTTCATACCCGTATTCTTGGCAGGTTTGAAAATTGGACAATTCCTCTTTCAATGTCCTTTCTCACCACAATAGAAACACTTTCCTTTGATTTTCTTTCTTTTGTTGGCAACTTCTAAGGCAATTTGTTTACTATCTTGCTTGGTGAAGTCCTTCTTCTTCTTCTTCTTCTTCTTCTTCTTCTTCTTCTTTTTCTTCTTCTTCTTCTTCTTCTTCTTCTTCTTCTTCTTCTTCTTATTATTATTATTATTATTATTATTATTATTATTATTATTATTATTATTATTATTATTATTATTACCCTTGCCTTTTGACTTAGGTTGAGAAGTAGAAGTTTCACCCATATTGGCTTCAACATTAGAAGTACCAAGGATACCTTCCGCCACCACCAACTCATTCATTAATTCAGACAATGGATAAACCTTTTTTTTTTCATATTATAATTAAGAATGATTCTGGTAGTGACTAAAGTATTATATCCACTTGGGATTCTCTATCAATATTGGCACCTAAAACTTCCAATGTATTCAGATTAGAGATCATCCTAAGACAATGCTCCCTCACTGAAGTATATTCAGCCATTTTGGTATTATAAATCTGCCTCATGTTTCTTCCCTTGTAGAATGGCCTTGCTCACCAAACATCTCCTTCAGACTTAGCATAATGTTCGAAGCTAGTTCTACATCCTACATTTTATGTTATAGAACATTTGAAATAGATGCTAGGATATAGCACTTGGTCATCTCATTAGATTTCTGCCAATGATCATATCGTTGTTTTTCCTCAGAATGAGTATCTAATGATGGAAATCTAGGACATGCTTAAGTAAGCACATATTTGTGCTCTTTAGCTATAAGAACAATATCTAAATTTCTTTTCCAGTCAATATAATTGGATCCAGTCAGTTTGTTTTGATTAAGAATAGCAACAAGTGAGCTAAATGATGCCATGATTCAAATATAAAAGTAACAAACATGAATATAATAAGTAAACCGGACATTATCAATTTAACATATAAACATATAGTATGAAACTTTAATAAAACCATAATATAATATATGCAACAACAAATCAATCCCATGTTTATAATTCCCTGGTAGCAAGTTTATTATAAACACTATGATTGATTAAGAACTATTCTCATTATTATTGCAATCATGATAACTCTTATCAAACACTAATAATATGTCGTATTACCTTTAGCCTCTAAGTAATAGTGGGAGGTTAACATTACAATTAGTTTAGTGTACACCATTATCTAGAATCATGTGTAGCCACATTTTATCTCCATTTTTAGTGTTTAAACTTGTAGTACCATGGAACAAAACACCCTCTTTTAGGATCGTGAAGCATATACGCCAAGACGAGGTGCTTACCCCGCACTACTTTGAACCGAAAATGGAGGTCCTGAGATCTAACCTTTGTAACTCTCTCCCACTAGATATTTTAAATTAAAGGTTTTTATTTATAAATCACATATAATCTAAACACACATAGCCTTACACTTTTAAAACTTGAAAACACTTAGAAAAATTCAGAATTATCCTTCTTTCAATCGATTGAATGTGCCCCTCGATCGGTCGAAAAAATTGAAAAATTCATACCTGAAAATCTACCTGGCTCGATTGCTTCTCGATCGATCGAAAATTAAAATTTGATCAATCGACTAGCAATTGGGTACCAATCGAGTCAAACAGATTGACCACTATTTCACTCAATTGATTGAAAGCAATTTTTGATCGATTGAAATACGTGAAACTCGAATTTCCAGAATTTTTCTAAGGCATTTTTCAATGGTTTTTCATGAACAAACAACCATCATATGATCATAATAGATAGAGATTGATATCAAAATTGAATTCCATTGATGTTATAGTCTTAAAGTTCAATTTAACATACTTAAAGTCAAACTTAAACATCATAATATCAATATCAAACAAGAATTCCATAACCATGTAGAAAATTAAATATATAATCTTCTAACAACATGAAACTATTGTTTCTGATTCCAAAACTCACAAAACATGTTATACAAATTCGAAATTGAAGATCGCTCTAATACCAATTGTTAGATAAATACATGTTTATATTGCATACAAAACATACGCAACGGAAAATAAACGGATCTACTTCATTCATAATTGAAAACATACACTACGTAAATTTCATAATTTAAGCATAAGAAAGCATACCTTGAAGCGGTGAATTTTAAAACAAAGATCAGAAGTACTTGGGAACACTTTTAATCTTCACTCCAGTTCCACTAATGCCCAAGAAGTGTGGTCTCTCAATCAGTTCAAGGGAGAATAAAAGATTGGCATTTTTCACACATACACACCATTTCACAATAGTGTCACACACACACAATAATATTTTGTATATTTCTCTCTTTGTATCTAACTGATTATGTAATTGGGTTTTAGTATGTGGCTTGGAGTGAGATCTAAAAAGACCAATAAGACACTAACTCCAATAGGTGTTGGGCTTTTCTGTCTACTTTTGACAAGTTCAAAGTTACCATTAACTATATTTAATATCACTATATAAATATAGTAGTACTCTAAGCCCTATTTATAAATTATATTCCAAGACTTTATTATACATGCAATCCCTTCATAAAATATTCGTAGTAGTACAAATTCATGAATATAGACTATCACTTAGTAAATTACTACATGTTAATTCCTTAAGTATCTGGTTTAATTATTTAATGTTATTCATCATATATTTATGAAATCCAATTTCATAAATATATACTTTAACAACTCCTTACTAAAGTGGTTAGACCTAACACTCTGAATAACCAAACTCATTAAACTTATCTCAAGGAAATATTTTATATCTTCATTCAGAGACTATGAATTTCATCTTGAGAATATATATTTCATCAACACTAAACGTGGTTGCCTAACATACTGAGGTTTTGATCATTGACTTTAGATCTCACTCCTGATATATCAAAGCAACCTACACCTCATGATCAGATCCATTATTCTCTCAGGATTAAAAGTTCATGTAAATATAAGTCGTGAGATTTATTATTCATTTGAGAGTGTTAGGAGAATAATAAATCTCACAGTGGTTCAGTTCAATATGTCTTAACTCTTAAAATATATCAACATACCAACTAGAAATCCCCATTTCCATGATCAAGACAAATCATCTTAATTGATATGTTATAGTTGTCGCAGATCAAATGCCCAATTTCATCACTGACTACGATCTAAAATTTTGAGCTTACAAAGAACTTGTGATCTATATCTTCTGTGATTAAATCACATAGATCACATACTATGCACTCATAGATTATATGATAATGTCTTAATATTTATGTTACCATTATTTTAGATAATAATAAAAAAACTTTATTAATCACAACATTAAGTCATACATAATGTCATACATAGTATCATACAATAGGATTTAAGAGCACCAATCCTAACATTAATATCACTATATAAAAAAGAAGAGTAGTGCTATATAGTCACAAATTATTATACAAACAATTGTATAGATTGTTGATATGATAAATCCTTAATTGTTCTTTTTTTTAATGGCAATTAGGTAATGGGTGAAGCCAAAGGAAAATTATAGAAAATTTCAAGAGTACAACTGACAGGCCACAAACGCGTTGACCCCTTGTGATAATTTAGATTAATTAAATTAGCCCAGTTATTAATTAATCAAATTAACATGCAAATTTACGTGGCAGCACAAACAAATCACCGAAACTAAATTATGCAGCGGAAAATAAATAACACCGTGATTTGTTCACGAATGGGGAAAACCCTAAGGCAAAAACCCCACCGGGTGATTTAAGGTCACCACTCCCGAAACTCCACTATTATCACAACGAGCAGTTACAAGTAAGGAATCCCAGTACCTCACCAACCTACAGTTGAACTCTTACCCCAATACCCAATTGGACTCGTTCTGTAGTGACAATTTCTCCAGTTCAATGCACGGCTCCCAGTACGTGACTAACCAATGTGATGCGCGGATCCCAGTACGCGTCTTACTCCTTTGCACGAATCCCAGTACGTGACTCACTCACCAACTTGAGAAAGAAAGAATGTTGGCTGCAAAGTTCTTCAAATCATCAGAGATGAACTAGGGCACGAACTTTTCTCACAGATCACAATTTGCATGAAGAGAGAAGATGCAACTTGTATCTTGTGATTTCTGCTTATTCACTTGTGCAGCTCTTTTACGGCCCTTAAAATAATCCTTTTATATGTCTAGGGTTAGGAGAAAAGAAGTCCCAAAGACACACACACGGATTGGACTTGAAACAGACTTGGAATTCTGTTTTCTTTAATTCTCGACAGATAGAGGTGTCGAGAGGTGTCGAGACAGCTGTCGAGGCTCGGGCTAAACAGCTTCTTTAAATCTCGATAAATGTATCTGTCGAGGTTATCTATCGAGCTTTAAAATCTTGCACTTCCTTGCTTGTATCTTGGACAGACTTTGACGGCCAACACTTAAACTTGAACCACTGTTTCTTGAAGTGTTTAACCCATCCTAGATCTACCCAATTACAAGTAAAGTGCGTTTTGTCTAAGGATAAGCCAATTACATAAAATAGCGACATATGTTCACAAGTTTGAACAACTACATATGTCCTAACAATCTCCCCCTTTGGCAATCCGTGACAAAACCACAACATACAAATGAAGATATGAGAGAAGTCATAAATCACTCAACTCATATTCACTTGTTACATACAGTAAAATCTATCCTAACACAAACTCTTGAAAAACTTTGCAAGAAGAGAGTTTATGGCAAGAAGACTTTGACAACCTGTATTTCTGAAACACTTATAAACAAAACACATCAAGGCATCTTTGTGTGAAACAGAAATAATAGATTGCATACAAGTAAAGAAACATGTGTATAAAGACAGAAAAGAAACAACACATGAAAGGTAGGTGAAAGAAACATACATCATCATATATAAGAAGAATATAAGTACAATGTATGGTAGAACATGATCAAAGTATCTCTAAAAGATAAGGAAAGAAAAGAAATACATCTGATCATCTCACTACATCCCTCAAAGCACACTCCCCCTAACAAAAATGTCCTATGTCCTATGCTAACACTCCCCCTAAGTATGACTACTCTCATACAAAACTACTCCCCCTTTTTGTCACGAGTGACAAAGGGTAGAGTGTCAAGTAGACATCTCATCCGATGAGTCAGCATCTCCATCATCATCATCGTCGGAAGCATCATCATCATCGCCATCATCATCAGCCTCGGTCTCAGACGACGCATGAGGTGGCGGAGGAGAAGCCTCTGATGCAAAGCCGCCCATGGTCGCCTGTCGCCTAGCGATGCGGCCAACACGGACATTCACCTGATACAACTCAGTGGTGAGTGTATCGAGGCGAGCGTCCATGCGCTGTAACAGCGTCATGACGTCTCCCAGTGTGACCTCGCTCGTAGAAGAAGAGGTAGATGCTCGAGCGGATCTGGAGGTGGTCGGACGGGTGGAAGGAGGTGCAGCATCCGGCTGTCGCGATCTGAACTGTGCCTCGCTACGTTTTACGGTAGCGGCGTCTATGGCAGACATGACATGATAATGATCGGACGTAGGGAAGGGAATGGAAAAACGACCCAAAATCCTCGTGATAGCGGAAGGGAAAATGAGCTTATCACGGGTGGCCGTATCTCTATAGACATCGATAATAGAAAAGATGAGGTGAGAAGGAAAGTCTATAGAGAGATCCTCAAGGAGGGACAACAAGAACCGAGCACGAGGCTCTGTGATCGAGTTGTAGTGAGACAGTGGGTGCAAAACAAAGGTCATCACCATGTTAAGAAATCTAGGACCTTTAGCAAAAGGTCGACATGGTGTGTACATGTGATCTCCCCAAAGGGTAGGACGTTCACAGAACGCCGAGATCATCTCGTCTTTGGACACAGTCCAGAGACGCTCACAACTAGGGTAATCGGGATGATCCACCCTAGGGACATGGAGTACTTCAGAGACAAGCTCTGGGGTGACACAGAAGCGCGTACCTCGAACGCTAGAGAAGAAGGAAGGTACTGACGAATCAATCCCGTGGATGTTGGAGTAAAACTCCTGAATCAGCACGAGAGGAGACGTGACCGGGACGTCACACAGTAACTCCCATCCCCGAGTGTGAATGACATCGGGAAGGTCAGTGTCGGCAAAGTCTGCCAAGACGACGTGGCGTTCCGAATGAACACCGCGTTTAGAAAAGTTCTCCGAGAAATCCTTATGGGCTTTCTCATCACGGAACCGAACAGACACAGGGGTAGAATCAGAAGAAGACTGCCCCTTAGAACGCATGGGGTTCCTAGGAGGAATAGACTTACGTTTAGGAGCCATAGACGCTACTAACGTAAACATAGAAGAGGGGAAAGAAGAGACAAACAGAAAAGTCCCAAACAATTCAATATTGGCAGAAAGAAATATTGAAATGAAAAGAACGTATGCATGAAAATGCATGAGCATGTGACATGCAACTCAAAACACATCATGGGCTCAGCCCAATCCAAACCTAACAGCACACAATAGGAAGGCACACATCTAAATGCATGAAAATACAATTAGAATGCTAATGTGATGCAATGCATGTGGTTTTGAAGATCAGAACTCGAAAACCAACCCAAAAATTTCAGAAAAATCCCGACAATTTTGAAAACTCCCAAAAATTTTCAAAAAAAAACACAAACCTAGGGTTTTGAAAACAATGCAATGCATGAAATGAGAGATAAAAGGCTTACCAAATGATGAAGAAAGTGAAGAAACACTTGAGAAAGCCTTGAGAGAGGTTTGGAGGGAGAGGGAAAAGATTTTGAGAGAGATCCAAGTGTTTTCGAGCGAGAGAGATCGAGAGAAGTGATTTCAAAATCGCGAAGGACCCTTATATAGAATCTCAGTAAATCTCGACAGATGCAGGTATCGAGATCTGTCGAGGTAGCTGTCGAGGTAAGCTGTCGAGAAATGCTCGTGGACAGATGAAGCTATCGAGGTTAGCTATCGAGGAAGAAGAAACAAGCATGTGGTGACCTCGATCGATCCAGAAGCTATCGAGGAGCTATCGAGCAAACAGAAAGTTTCTCGATCGATCCAGCTGCTATCGAGGTATCTGTCGAGACTGCGATAAGAATGAGTCTAGGGATCTCGACAGATGGCTATGTGTCGAGAGGTATCGAGGAGGTGTCGAGATGCCTTTCAAAGCAGTTTTTCAAAGAGGAAAAACACAGACATGAATGCAATCATGCATGCAACTCAACCAAGGATACAACCAACACATTAAGCTCTCAAAAACATCTCTCAACAAGAAATATGATGCACATGTATCTCAAAACACGCACACACACATTAAACAAGTCTAACCAATTTTATCTTTCAAAAACGAGTTAAGACAGTTTAATGAGCACACATTAACGCATGTCAACCTTGTGATGGCCAAATCACATTGTACCTGCACATGTATCAAGAATAGCAAAGAGTATTGCGTGTTGTGTGTGAAAACATCGCAAGATTGCATAAGTGTCTCAATGTTATGACGATTTGAGATATGAGAAAATCACTTTAACTCACACACAATCATAACTGCTCGATGGGGACTATCACCTTTGAGGTACATCCTATAACTCCCACATCTCCTAGAAAACACGCTTGCAATCATATTTTAAAGCATTTTTAATCTTTTTGCTTATTATTTCTTTGCATATTTTCTTTTAACAAGCATATCATGCATGGGCATACAAGAGAAAGAAAAGAATTACCCAATGATGTTAAGCTTGTGACACTGCACTTTTGCTATGCCGAAGCATACAGGTGTCCTTGACATTGCACTTTTGCTATGCCGAAGCATACAGATGTCATTGACATTGCACTTTTGCTATGCCGAAGCATACAGATGTCATATTATGATTGGCGAGTAACAGTGGTGAGATGGTTATTTATGCCTTTCTCTTAGGATTTTCTAGTTCACCCGTCAAAAAGAGTGATACGAGTGTTAAGAAGAAGAGATCACTTAACCTTACTCATCACAAACAAAGAGCTACAGAGCTCACTCGCTTAGTTGTGCAGAAGAGTGCTCATCTAAGCTATAGATGACACAAAGTTTAGAAAACTCTGTTTCAATGGCCATTACAAAAGTTCACATGAACTGATGCACACAAACACACACTGTTTTTGTATTTTTCATTTTTTCAATTTTTTTTTATTTTTATAAGAGAAGCAAAAATAAAACACAAAACTGAAAACACACAAACAAAAACATGTAAAGCAAAACAATGCATAAAACTAGACTGACTCAAAACAGTAAAGAAACACACAAGTAATGCAACACACAAAATAGAGAGAGAAGAAGAAGTGACTAAAATCACTTGGAACCCTTTGGCTTCCACACCTTGGAAGATCCTTTCCTTTTGGTTGACTCTTGAGCCGGTATAGGGGAGAAGAATATGAACCGTTCAAGTTTGAAAGGAACATGAGGGCTTTTAGAATGTCTCCAAGAGGAGCGAGAGAAGACTGGAGCTGATTCTGGCTCCCAGATGCTATAGCGCCATTGCTCTGTTGAGTGGCAAGCCACTTGTAGCAATTTGGTCGAGTGTGACCGCCGAGACCACAATGATAACAGAGATGCGACTTCTTATGTTTGGCCTTTTGAGAGTTATCCTTCTTATTCCTAGGGTGTCTAGCTTCCCTTTTCTCAATTTTAGGGGGTGCTCCTAGGATGGATTTGTCCTTGCCTATGTTCTCACTAGCTAAATCAGTTTTAACATTATTTTCCTCAGTTTTAATGTTATCAGCCGGTGGAACAAAAACAGTAGTACTAGCAGAAGGAGTATTAGAGATAGAGAATTCATACCCCAATCCAGTACGATCTGAAGAGTATCTCTGAGCACTCAGCATCTCGTCCAGTTTAGCACTTGACGTCCTCTCCAGTTGTGCCCTGACTTGAAACAGCTCTGCTTCAAGCTTCTTGGTCCTCTCAGCCAAGAAATTGTTCTCGAACCTCAGTGCTCCAATGGTTTGATTCGCTTGATCAACCTTTGTGGACAGTTCCTCACGGTCAAGTTCCACATCACTGAGTTTCTTGGTGGCCAGCCTATAGAGCTTCTCATGCTTTTCCGAGAGCTTGTATAGCTTCTCATAGGCAGTGTGGATATCATCTTGATCATCCATGATCTCACACTTGGATTCCACCAACTCTTCTTCTTCATCCGCTTTCTCGGTAACCCCATCAGTAGGATTAACAGTGGCAGTGAAGGCATTCAAGATTCCGTCGTCCTCATCCTCGGAATCATCCTCTGGCTCTGTGTCGCTTAAGGTAACAGCAAGTGCCTCGCTTTTCCCTATGCTCTTTAAGTACGTAGGACACTCTTGTTTCATGTGTCCAAAGCCTTGACACCCAAAGCACTTTGGTCCTGTGGGAACAGTGTACTGACCGCCATCCTTGACATCCTTCTTCATTTTATCCGGATTCTTGAATTGTGAAGAACTGGATTGTCTGCGGTCTCTGTTGAAGCCCTTTCCGTTGGCATTCTTCATGAACTTCTTGAACTGCCTTGTGATGTAGGACTTCATCTTGGAATCTTCATCATCTGACGAGTCATCCGTGTCACTGCTTTTGGCCTTCAGTGCCAAACTCTTGCCCTTACTTGACTTGCCTAACCTAGTCAGCCCTAACTCATAGGTTTGCAAGTTTCCAACTAGCTCAGTCAAAGGAATTCTGTCAATATCCTTTGATTCTTCAATTGCCGTGATCTTTGCATGGAATCTTTCCGGCAACGATCTGAGCACCTTCTTACAATCTTGGGTTCTGGGATGGTTTCCCCAAGATTGAAGGCTGAGTTCACTATGTCCTTCAGCTTGGCATAGAACTCATCAAACGACTCATCCTCCTCCATTTTAATCTCTTCAAAGCGTGTGGTGAGCCTTTGTAGCTTTGAATCTTTGACAGCCTTGGTGCCCTCATAGGTTGTCTGGAGGATAGTCCATGCTTCCTTCGCAGTTTCAGTTGAGGAAATTTTCTTAAACTCCTCATTGGTGACTGCACTGAATAGGGCATTCAATGCTCTGCTGTTGAAGTTAGCCGCCTTGATCTTTGCATCATCCCATTCGGCTGGCGCTTCTGTAGGCTTGGTCCAGCCTATCTCCACAGCTTGCCACACTTTCTCATCTAAAGACTGCAAGAAAGCTCTCATGCGTACTTTCCAGTATGCATAGTTAGTGCCATCAAATAAAGGAGGTATAATTAAAGATTGTCCTCTATCCATGACAGCAGGGGTCAATGGATCACACACAGTAGATTAAACCCTAATCAGAGTGTGCTTGCTCTGATACCACTTGACAGGCCACAAACGCGTTGACCCCTTGTGATAATTTAGATTAATTAAATTAGCCCAGTTATTAATTAATCAAATTAACATGCAAATTTACGTGGCAGCACAAACAAATCACCGAAACTAAATTATGCAGCGGAAAATAAATAACACGGTGATTTGTTGACGAATGGGGAAAACCCTAAGGCAAAAACCCCACCGGGTGATTTAAGGTCACCACTTCCGAAACTCCACTATTATCACAACGAGCAGTTACAAGTAAGGAATCCCAGTACCTCACCAACCTACAGTTGAACTCTTACCCCAATACCCAATTGGACTCGTTCTGTAGTGACAATTTCTCCAGTTCAATGCATGGCTCCCAGTACGTGACTAACCAATGTGATGCGCGGATCCCAGTACGCGTCTTACTCCTTTGCACGAATCCCAGTACGTGACTCACTCACCAACTTGAGAAAGAAAGAATGTTGGCTGCAAAGTTCTTCAAATCATCAGAGATGAACTAGGGCACGAACTTTTCTCACAGATCACAATTTGCATGAAGAGAGAAGATGCAACTTGTATCTTGTGATTTCTGCTTATTCACTTGTGCAGCTCTTTTACGGCCCTTAAAATAATCCTTTTATATGTCTAGGGTTAGGAAAAAGAAGTCCCAAAGACACACACACGGATTGGACTTGAAACAGACTTGGAATTCTGTTTTCTTTAATTCTCGACAGATAGAGGTGTCGAGAGGTGTCGAGACAGCTGTCGAGGCTCGGGCTAAACAGCTTCTTTAAATCTCGATAGATGTATCTGTCGAGGTTATCTATCGAGCTTTAAAATCTTGCACTTCCTTGCTTGTATCTTGGACAGACTTTGACGGCTTCAACACTTAAACTTGAACCACTGTTTCTTGAAGTGTTTAACCCATCCTAGATCTACCCAATTACAAGTAAAGTGCGTTTTGTCTAAGGATAAGCCAATTGCATAAAATAGCGACATATGTTCACAAGTTTGAACAACTACATATGTCCTAACAACAACAAATCCATACTCATTCTTCTCACATGAAAAATGTGTTTCACTATAATTTTAATTAGTGAAATTCACTATTCTATGAGATGAGAAAGTACACATTTTTTTTTTGAGGCAATTATTATCTTTCGCTACACCCTTTTCGCTATCATCATTTTTTTAAAGAAACAAACGTACACGAGAGAGAGAGAATGGGATTCTAGCACAAAAGCAAATCACAAAGTCCAGTTAAAAGTTATCAAAACTCTTAAAAGGAATGTGGAGTAAGTTATCATTGAGAAGGAAATCAATGTTCTTGAATAAAATATGGGGAGGCCAAGCTGAAACTCAACGTTGGGCTTTAAGATGATACCTAAAGGCTTTCGGTGTAGTGATAGACTTATCCAAAAAAGAAATAATGGATGCGCCTTAGCAAGAATAGCATTAAGGCCCAATAAAACACTTTATGATGGTTGACTAATAGATTAGTAGTTCTGTTACAACAATGCAAGAAAATAAAATTCTCCAGCAAGAAGGTAAAATTAAACCGATGGTCCAGCAATCAATTATGGAACAAATTTAAGAACGTGTTCACTTCAAAAAGTTCTTGTGTGTCTCGATCAAGGTGGTCCAAGGTACTTTCTGCTACTACTATGTCAATATAAGGAGAAAATTTCATTGTTACAAACACATTATATCTTTCAATGGAAAAGCAAAAACTAAAGACCAAAGGTTCCATGGTGAGAAGTAGGGTTTATTTAGCATGATATAAAGGGAGAGAAAGAGACTCCAGCACAGTGTAGCAGATGTTAAACCAAGATTCTTAGTGAATGTAGGATAAGTGTGGGGTATTATAGGCTATTTTGAGTGAATGGGTGTGTGAGTTCGTAGTAAAATGGAGGGAAATTTAAGAAAGTGTTCACTTCAAAAAGTTCTTATGCATCTCGGTCAAGGTGGTCCAAGGTACTTTCTGCTACCACTATGTCAATATGAGGAGAAAATTTCATTGTTACAAGCACATTATATCTTTCAATGGAAAAGCAAAAAGTAAAGACCAAAGGTTCCATGGTGAGAAGAAATGGGTTATTTAGCATGATATGAAGGGAGAGAGAGAGACTCCAGCATAGTGCAATAGATGTTAAACCAAGATTCTTAGGGAATGTAGGATAAGTGTAGGGTATTATAGGCTATTTTGAGTGAATGGGTGTGTGAGGTTGTAGTAAAATGGAGGGAAATAATGATGAGACTAAGTCTTTAGTGGGGGAGAAGGTTAGTTATGACTGATTAAGGAACATTTATGGACTTAGGATTTGTAGAAAAGGAAAAAGGAATGTTTGAGGTTAGGTGAGTGTGGGCTTTTAGGGACTGAGAGAGATCATTTATAAGTTGGGGAAACTAATCTACAAGCTGAAATATGGCAAAGTGACAAGAATAACAAAAATTTCAGGGAGGTTGGTGTGTGTGTTGATGGAGTTGATGTGATTACCCTTTTATAATGGAGTTTAGCGAGTGATTAGCAAGAATCCAAAAACATAGGGCTGATCAACAAGAATAGGGGCAGACTGCACATCCTAGGATTTGGCTATAAATGGTAGATTTTCTTTTGGGCTACCTTGCTTCTTTGGGCAATATCAAACATGAGTGAATATTTAGGTAATCTTGCATTAAATGCTAATTTTTTGCATTTATGGATTTGATTTGCTGAGATTTGAGTAACTTGGTCATGGCTTCCTTCCGCTGGAACTAGAGCTTAGAGGAAGATGATGAAATTCCATTATCTATTAGACTTTAGTTGCTAGTACAACCTTTCACTGTTCACGCAGGGGAGACAGTGGTAGAAAGTTGATGGGACAGCCTTTAGTTTAGTCTTAGAGATTTGGTTGTCCCTTCAGAAATTCTCTAGCTGAAACTTGGTCAAGGATGGACAAGAGAGAAGCTGTCTAGCTGGTTCATTCCTTTGCTTTGGGTTGCCTTGGCTAGAACTTCAGGTTGGGCTTGTTTACATGGGCTAAACACTTTGGCTAGGCTGTGTTTGTGCTCTCTTCATTTGGGCTTTTTTCTTCTTTCATCACACCTTAGGTCCTACAAAATGGGTAGCAATGGCACATATTGCCATGGCTTTTTATCCCTCATTGACTTTTTATTGTTAGTAGATATTAAATGTGTTTTGGACTTCGATAGGTATTTTTAATGGGTTTTTGGATAATGATTTGTAATATTTAAAAAATAATAGTGTAAGCTTGACTATTCCTAAATGCCTTGTAAATAATATTTACTATTTCTAAAATGATGAATTCCATGATTTTTTAAGATTAGCATAGGCAATGTTAATAAATTCGAGCAAGACCCAATAATCAATTCATAATTTTAATGATGAGCTTGTAGGATGAATGACTATTATAGAATTATGAATAGTGACCGTGGAATCAAATGATCATAATTTCCCACGAGTTTAGGAAATCGATAAGTAGTTATGAGTACTCAAGCTTTTAAAACAATTGCAGTTATGGGCATAGGTAATTTAATAATATGATATTTCCCTAATATTAAAAATATTGGGTTTTTTACTAAATAGTGCAAATATGAATTGGGCTTTTAAATATCGCCAATGAAAACTAGGTTTTTTATTTTTATTTTTATGTTGCTAGTGAGGACTAGGTTTTTAATACTGCCAATGAGAATTGGACTTTTTGATATTGGTAGTGAGAACTAGACTTTTGATATTGCTAGTGAGAACTAAGCATTTAATACTGTCAATGGCCTTTTTGATATTACCAGTGAGAACTGGGCTTTGATATTACTAGTGAGAATTAGGCTTTTAATATTGCTAATGAAAATTGAGCTTTTTGCTAGATAATTCGCCATGGACTTGAATCATGGTTATTTATCATAGAATTTGAACCCTTTCAATAAAATAATTTGGGGATGAGTCTGAATTATAGGCCTCACGAAATATTAGGTCTTATAAAATTGTATATTTTTTGTCCAATTTAGTGGTGGTATTTAAATAAAAATAGTTGTAAAATATATGTACCCTAATAATTATAGTACGCACAATACACTCTCTTAAACAATGTATGACAATTACTTTTTTTTTTTAGTAACAAATACACATAATAAAAAAAGACAGAGGTTTTAACACAAATGCACACCTTTTCACAATCATCATTTACATTGTGATAGAATTACATCTTTTGCACAATATTTATTATAAAATCTGTTAGCTTCAACAATCATGTTGACGCAACAACTACAAACAAAAACAAAAAAGCAAAAATCAACCGTTTTTTTTTTAATTATCATGTTATTAACACATGCATCCAATTGAAAAAATAAAATTTTTAAAATAACTATTATATGTCCATTTAACCAAACAAGAATATATAACAGAACAAAAAATGAATGAAATAATAAATTAAATACATATTTTTAGGGTCATAATTTATGTTATTGACTAATCCTTTAACAAAATACACTTTACTTGTAATTGGGTAGATCTAAACTAGGTTTAATACAACAAGAAATATGTTGTTCAAGCATATCAAGTGTTCGTATTAAAGACATGAAGATTGATTCAAAAAACAAGTGAAGAAAAACTGTTTCATTAAGTCTCGACAGATAGCTCAACAATATTGCTATCGAGACTAAATGAAAAGCTCAAAAAAAGGCTCGATAGAAGCTCAATCTATCAAGAATTATGATTTTTTTATTTTCAGATTTGAAATTCAGCCTAAGCTTATGTTTTTGTTAGGGTTTCTTTTCTCACAATCCTAGACATATATAAGACTTATTTTAAGAGATACACAAACATAGAGACCAAGAGCTTTATTTTCTCTATGAGAAGCTACAACGTTTGTACGCCATTGGCTTTTATAACCAAGTGCTTCCTGATCTTCATTGTTGCTGAAGTGAAAAACTTTGCAACCAGCAACATTCATTCAAGTTGCCAAAATTAGTCACGTACTGGGATCCGTGCGAAAGGGTTAGTCATAGAATGAAGATTTTTACATCAAGGGAATGAAGGCTACTACAAGATCAAGTCCAATTAGGTATTGGAGCAAAGGTTCAACTGTAGATTGGTATTTTAGGATAGACCAGGGTACTTATAAGATTCCTTATACTTGTAATTACTTGATTGTTATCGATTCTTAGGAGTAGTGACCTTAAAATTACCCAGTGGGGTTTTTGTTTTGCAAGAGGTTTTTCCCTTTTTTCAACAAATCATCGTGTCAATTTAATTTTCATTGCATTTAGTTTAATTGGTGATTTATTGGTGCCTTCACAATTTGAGGAATTCAAGAAGATCTCCTCCACTAACAATGCAAAGGAAACATACACTATTCTTTAGAATACCTACGAGAGCACAAAAGCTGTTAAAAACTCCATACTCCAAAGGCTCACTACCAATTTTGAGGAAATAATGATGGATGATGATGAGTCATTCAATGAATTCTATGCCAAGCTTAAGGAAATAATGAATTCAACATTTAATCTTGCAGAACAAATTCCAAAGCCCAAGACTTTCAGAAAGATTCTCAGATCTCTCTTAGAGAGATTTCATACCGAGATCACTATCATAGAAGAATCAAAGGATCTTGACTCTATTCCTTTGACATAATTGATTGAGAATTTGCAAACCTATGAACTAGGATTAGTAAGGGTTGGCAAGGGTAGTAAAAGCAAGAACATGGCTTTGAAGGCTAAGAATGATGATAACGATGAATCATCTGAAGATAAGGACACTAAGTTCAAATCAAATATTACTAGACAATTCAAGAAGTTCATCAAGAATGTGAATGTCAATGCAAACAATCTGGATTTTCTTAGTTAAAGTCCCAAGACAAAGGCAAGAGATAATTCAAAGATGCTGGACAAAGCAATAATGTTCCTGTTGGGCCAAAGTGCCATGGATGTCAAGGATATGGACACATGAAGCAAGAATGTCTCACATATCTCATATCCATTGTCAAGAGCAAAGCCCTAGCTGCCACCTTGAGTGATACCAAATTAGAGGCAAATTTTGATGATAGTGATTAAGAAGGAATAGTGAGCATTTTCATAGCTACCATTAAGTCTCTTGAGGAAGTAGTAGAACTGGTTGATAACAAAGAAGAGCTAATGGAATCCAAGTTTAAGAAGATGGATGAACAAGATGACATTGCCTATTCTATGTCATACAAAGTTTCCGAGAAGCATAAGATGCTTTATAGATTGGCTACATGGTAGCTAAGTGAAGTGGAGTTGGAACGAGAGGAATTTTCCACCAAGGTTGATGAAGCTAAACAAACCACCACAGTGGTAAGGTTTGGAAACAACTTTCTTGCTAAAAAGACCAAGAAACTGGATGCAGAATTGTTTCAAGTAAGAGCACAATTGGAAAGGACCTCAAGAGCCAAGCTAGATGAAATGCTCAACTTCCAGAATTCTGCATCTGACAAAACAAGTCTCAGGTATGATCATTCTCTCTCTTCTTGCAGTAACTCTTCCAATGCTTTAAATAGAGTCATTATTGTCCCCCCTGCTAATAATGATAACTGTGAGGTAACTAAACCTAAACTGAAAATGTGAGTGACTATAAAAAAGATAAGGGAAATCCATTCTAGGAGCACCCCTTAAGGTTGTTAAGAAAGAGACTAAGCAGAGTCTCAACCAAAGAAGCCACATTTCAGCCATTACTGTGGAGCATCTAAGCACACTCGTCCAAATTGCTATAAGTGGCTAGCCACTCAAAAAAGCAATAGTGTGTCATCCTTTGGGAGCTAAAATCAACTCCAACTCTCTTTGGCCCCAATTGAAGAACTTCTTAAGGCTGTCATGTTACTTCAAACTTCAATGGATTCAACTCTCCTTCTTATCCATCTGGAAGGAAAAAGATTTCAAGTAATTCTTTCCATTTCTTGGTCTCATGCATGGTTATTTGTTGTGGTTTGAGTCAGTCTAGTTTTTTATTTTGTGTGTGTTTGTTTTAGTACTTTGTTTTATGTTTCTTTTCAATTAAAAAAAACAAAAAATTAAAAAAAAAATACAAAAACAATGTGTGTATCTGTATAATGGTACTTGCGTACCTTGGATGGCCTTTGAAAAAAAATTTCTCAACTTTGTATCACTTATAGATTATATGAGCATCTTTACGCACAACTAAGCAATGTGAGCTTTGTGGCTTGTTTATGTGATTTTTATGATTTAGTTGATCTTTTATCATGCATATTTGTATCACTCTTTTTGATGGGAATGACTAAAAAATACTAAGAAAAATGCATAAATACCATCTCACCATTAAAACTCGTTGTGAGAGATTGGGACTTTGTGGTGCTCTCAAAGCAAAGGAGAAACTATCGGCACCTCTCCTTTGGGGTTATGTGGAATCACCACTTATTTTTTATTACAAAAAAAAAAAAAAAAGAAAAAAAGAGAATTATACAATTCACATGTCTAAAATACATCAAGTTTCATTAATTGAACATATGAGTACAATTTGGTAGAATATCGTTATAAGGCTCTGGTCCTAAATACAATCTATGTAAAAAAAAAAAAAAAACAATACAAAACTTTGGTTCTAATACAATCTACGAAAAATAAAGATAAAGCACTATTCTACAAACTAAGACCTAAGGTTTAGGGCCTAGGTTACAAAATGAGAAGGTATTAGGCACTCATTCTACCCAGTCAGAGTCTGGTCTTCTAGACTCTAAATGAGCATTAAATACTCATATTCAAAATGTTAAATGATATGCAACAAATGCCATGTCAAATTCTTAATATAGGGTTAAAATACCATTTAAGGACCTTAGATCTGCAACCTTGTTTTGTATGAAAAAAATTTGATGAGAATGCTTGATGAAAAGTTTAGATCTGAATTGCCATAAAAAAAAAAATAAAAAATAAAAAAAAAAAAAGAATTTTTAATAAAAGTTCAGACCTAGTTTTATATATATAAATGTCAGAGAAAACAAATTTCTTATGAAAATGTAAATTTTTTTATGAAAAATACAGATATGGTTTTGTTAAAAAAAAAAAAAACAAAGATCAGATTTTTTATTAAAAAATACAAATCAGATTTTTATTAAAAATGCAGACCAGATTTTTATTAAAAATATACAGATCGGATTTTTCTAAAAAATATACAAATCAGCTTTTTGTAAAAAAATACAGATAAGTTTTTGTGAAAAGAAAATACAGATTAGATTTTTATTAAAAATACAGATAAGATTTTTGTAAAGAAATACAGATCAGATTCTTATTAAAAATACAGATCAGTTTTTAATGAAAAAAAATACGGATCAGATTTTTGTAAAAAATAAAGATAATTTTTTTATGAAAAAAATACCGATCAGATTTTTATTTATAATAGAGATTAGTTTTTTATGAAAAAAAAATGCATATAATATTTTTGTAAAAAATATAGATCAGTTTTTTATGAAAAAAATACTAATCAGATTTTTGTAAAAAAAAAAAGAAAAAAGACCAAAATTTTTTTTTTTTTGAAAAACATGGAGAAAAATACAAATATGGTTTTAGTTTTGAGAAAAATATAAATTGAAATTATATGAAAAATACAGATCTGGTTTTAGTTTTGAAAAACATAGATTGAATTTATATGAAAAATACAAATCTTGGTTTAGTCTAGAAAACAAATGAAACTTTTGTGATAGATTTTCTTGCAAATCTAAAATCTTAAGAAGAAATTTAAACCTAGATCTATGCATGTTAATCAATCAACACATTGAAATTTAAACTAATCATGTGAATTTTTCAAAAGCAAAAAGAAAGCATGCAATAACATATTAAAAACATGGCTATCCATACAAGAAGAAAAGACATATTCATAGAAGATGAAGCAGAGAAGGGAGCATGTTTATGGAAGTAAAATAAAAACAAAATCATGTTTTTGGAAAGTAAAGTAAGAACATACCTGCATGACTGTATTCTACAAGAGGGGATTATTTTAGAAATCAAGGAGAATGAATCTCTTTGAGATCTAAAATATGGTCACTTAATAGAAAAGAAATTCCTAAAAGAAAGCTTCTAGAGTTTCTTTAACATAAAAAGGGGAGAGAGGGGTGCTAATTTCTTATTTATTTCTCTATTTATAGAGGGTTTGTGCTTAGAAAATACGCGAGATCTATTCAAATACGAATTAGGTCGAATTTGTATCCCTAAAAATTTGAATCTGATGTGTTTTAGCTTGATCTAAAAGTTTCTGGGCCACATTTGGAACCCCTGCCAAGTGCTATTTGGCATTTGCCTAGTGCCAATTGGCACTCTTGAGTGCTCAGCCTAGTTTTCTCTTTTGGTTCATTTTGGACTCTGTTTTAGAGATTTTTTGAATCGAGAATTGCACTTGGACATATTTTCAACTCATATTCCAAAATAAATCCCTTTAAATTTGATAATCAAGTCCTTAAAATAACAATTATCTGAAGATAATTATTTTTAAAAAAGCTTAATTATCAACAACTCCCTTATTATCTGATTATCCAGTTTATTCCCATGCAACCAAGCTTATCTCTAATCAAATCCAATAGCCAATCAAATAAGTTGCTTAATTAATTTTAATTGTTGACCAATTACAATTAATTTTAAGTAATCATAGGTGATCAGCTTCGCCCACATACAATGCATGCAGACCGTGAAAACTTGATCTTGTGATATCTTTCAATCTGACGATCTGATTTGGGCATTGGGCATATTGTTGCAATTATTAGAGTCTCAAGATCATTTTTATGATATGTGATGGATGATTTAATGCATGAAATACAATTATGATTTTTGGGTATCTAGAATGATCATTTTAGTCATATTCCAAAATTAAATTATAGGTGCTAAATTGAGTGTCTACAAAATGCCCCTCCTTGACAGAGCTTGGAAAGCGAATTTCAATGTAAGACAAAGACACTAATTTTTCTAACCATGATTGAATCATGGTTGATATTTCAAATATTTCCTAACCCTAGAACCTAGAACCTTGGGACATAGAACTAGTATTTTATTGTCTTACAAAAAATGAGAAATGTTGACATCTAGTCTGCTTGATGATTGATGAACCTATGTAGAGGCTTGAATGTCAATGTTTGAGAACCATATCTGCTTTATCTGAAACTTAGGTGACTGAGAACTCTATCGGCTCATTCTGGTGGAATGATTAAGAACTTTATCCACTCAATCTAGTGGAATGATTGGAAACTCTATTCGCTCAATCCGGAAATCTTGGGGCAACCGAGAAATATATTCGTTCGATCTAGTAGGATGATTGAGAACTCTATCCTTTCAATCTGCAAATATGGGGCAACTGAGAACTATATCCGCTCAATCTAGAAATCTTGGGACGACCAAGAACTATATCTGCTCTGGTGGAGACTGAGAACTATATTTGCTCAATCTAGAATTTTGGAGGTGACTAAGAATTATATTTGCTCAATCTGGAAATTTGGAGGCAATTGAGAACTATATTTGCTCAATCTGAAAATCTAGAGGCGACTGAGAACTATATCCGTTCAATCTAGAAATCTTGGGGCAACCGAGAACTATATCCGCTTAATCTGGTAGGACAATTGAGAACTTTATCCGCTCAATCTGCAAATATAGGCGACTGAAAACTATATTCGCTTAATCTGAATTTTCTTGCAATGGACAAAAAAATTCAAATTAGATTTTGATGATTGAGACTTTATCCTCTAAATTTTTTGGGGATGTGGAATTTTCCTCTCCTTTTTGTTTCACCAATATAATCAATTTTATCCTTGTGAAATTCCTTCTCTTTCTTGGAAAATCTCTCCCCCTTTTTTTTTTTGAAAGTCTGACCACTTAATCTTTTGAAATCCTTGAGGCATTTTAAAAATTTTGAAAACAAATTTCCTTATATTCTCTAATTTTCCTTGTGAAATCTCTCTCCTTTTTTTTTTTTTTTTTTTGAATCATTCATTTGAAAAAGTCTTTTTTTTTTTTTTTTGTTGAAGAGATTGATGCCATAAATTTTGGAAACAATTTTGAAAAATCTTAAAAACCATTTTTTTTCTTTCTTTCATCCTTTTTTCCAAAAATAAAAAACCTCTTCTCATCATTTTCTCTTTTTGAAAATGATCGAGAATTCTAAAAAAAAAAAAAAATTGAAAGCAAATTTCCACTACTTTCTTTTCATTTTCTTTTTTTCCTTTTTTTTGGGATAATTTAACTCAAGTTTGACTGACAGTCAACTCAGTTAAACTTGAGTTGACTCTACAACTCAAAGAAAAAGGCCAATTTTGGCCCGCTTTTATTTTTATTGGTCTCTCTCTCTCCTTTTTTTTTTTTTTTTTTTCATGCTTAAACTTCCTTTTCCTCCATTGTTACTATTCCAAGCTCCATTCTCCTTGCATTTTCTCTCCTTCCACACCATTTATTTCTTAGAAAATCACTTCTCTAAACTTCCAAACTTGATTTTTATCATCCCCTTAAATATTTCTTTAGATCCTTAAGTTTTTATACATCTTTGAAAAACCCATTTTTGAAACCTATTTTCAAACCTTCATCATTTATCTTCCATGGCATTTCCTCCTGGACCACCCAAGTTCCTTACATATTATGGGAAGAGGTATGACCCATTAATAGAATGGAATAATGAGGAGGGACTCCTTCACGGCCCAATCAATCATGCTCCATACCCATCCAACAAGGACTTCAAGGTGAGTTCATTTTTTTTTTTTTTTGGTTAATTTGTTGATTTCTTGCTTCGTTGAGAAATTTATGGCGGGCATTGTTATTTTTCTTGTCATTTGCTCTTGTAGGAATTCTTGGATGTTGTATGATTTGGGTGAAATATTATTGTGTGCAGGCATGTCGATTTGTTTTTTGGGCATTTTTGAATTGTTAAGTTGTTTGATATTGTCATGTTTGGACAATGTTCGTGATTTGTGGAGCTTTGCATTGTATGTGGCTTTGGACATTGTTGGATGAATTTTGATTTTTTTTGGTTTTTAATGGGTATGAAATTATGAGAATTTGATGTGTAGACATGATTGAGTAAATTCATTTTTGATGGGTATGGAAATTCTTGTTTGGATGTTTAGGCATTATTTTTCATGGGTACGGTTTTTTTGGGTTGGATGTATGTTTGGGACATTGTTGAATGAATTTATGTAGATGAAGATTTTTTTTTTTTTTAACTATTGATTGGGGCATCGTTAGATGAATTTATGGATATCGAAGATTTTTTTTAAACTGTTGTTGGGATGTCTTTGAATTTTAATTTTGTGAAATTGTTTGTTTGACACAACAACATTTTGGCGTGGCTAATTTCTTTTATGAGAGGCATTTTCATTTGGTTGCTGGGATTTTTGAACGGACATTCTTGGAATAGGGAATTTTTGTGGATATCATGATGATTGACAATTTTTTTTAGGTTGATTATATTTCTCAGAAGAGGCATTTTTTGTTTATTGTATAATCTCAAAAGCTGGGGTAGTATTTAGCTGCTAACACAAAGGTGTGACGTGCTATCACCAGACATTAGAAATGTCATCAATGGAGCCAGCTTTGAGACATTTTTCCAAGCTATTTGGAATCACGACACCACTGAGTACAAATATCTTCAATTGCTTGTTGCATTGTCTAAGGAATTCTAGGACACCACCAGTACCTTCCACTTTCTAGGCATTGGTGAGGTGATGTTGACACCTTACAATTTCTCAACCATTACTGGCTTAAAATTGGGTGGGGAAAGAATTGAAGGTCATGACACCATTTCACCAATGGAAGTTAAGACTTATTTAGGTGTGAATCCTCATAGAGTTAGTGGTAGGAATGAATCCTTCATGTGACTCTTTTCTAACATTGATAAGTGTAAGAGTGTGGAAATTGGCACTCATATGTTTATGCTTCTTTTCATTGGGACCCTTTTATGTCCTGACATAGGAGGCACAGTGAGTTTATATTATTTGTGGAGCATGAGGGACATCAACTGGATCAAAGATTATGATTGGGGTGGCATGACTTATGCTACTCTCTTACACTTTATGACTCAGTTATCCTAATGTAGTCTTTCAAGCTTAAAAGGTGCACCATTTGTTTGGAAGGTAAATTTAAATTCTTGTTCGGGTATATTTGCAAAGGTTATTTGTGTTATTGACATTTGATGATTTTTTTTTAGGTTTAGATGTATGAGTATTTCGGGGGTGGGCCACAACTTTTGGAAGATGTTGCTAATGTATTTTCGAGGTTTTTTCTTTGGATGCCTAGGTATTGTTTGTCGATGCTCCTCAAGCATTCTTTGCAAGCTTGGCAGATAGTGATTGACGGTTTAGATGCCACGGATGTGAGTTTTATTTTTTGAATTTGTTCATTGGTAAAAGCTTGATTTGATTTTGTGTGTGGGTATGTCTTCTCTTTTCATTTTTGGCTCTTTGTGATGTTTAGATGGTGTTGGACCCTTAGGCTAGATGCGAGGATTATGTTGAATGTGCATGGGCTCGGGATTTGAATGAGCATTAGGTCTTGTTTGAATGTGGCCGTGGTAGATACTAGTATCTCAGAGATTGTGTGCTTCCATTAGTTCAACATATGTACCCTCCTAAAGTGATCCCTACTCATCCTTGTTCTTCAATTTGGTTGGCCCACCTTCTAACCAATGAAGAAATAGCTTGTGCAAGGGTTGGCCGCACTGTTTCTAGGATACCGGGGACTATCTTGAGTTCATCAAGACTCATCTGTAGGGTCACTTAGTTGATAACTTAGGAGCATTGGTGTGCTTCTTCTCTTTCCAGATTAATTTGTATCATAATCTGTATCATCTTAGTCATTTCGTCATTTGTTAAAGTGTTTGAATGTTGCATCTTCAGGCTTCATATCATAGAGTTAGGACTCCTCCTCCTAGCAATGTTGGTGGTCCTCGTGCTTCTTTTGTAGAGACATATCCCAATTTTCTGACATGGGAATATGAGAGAATGATTCCAGATGGGTCTTACAGCTTGGTGGATCAAAACTGGCTGGAATATACTTTGAATGTTCCTTGGATTGGCCTAGTATATTTCTAAACCTTTGGCCTTTTATCTTAAGTGCATTGTCTGTTTGGCTTTTTTGAATTTGAGGCCTTATGTTCCAGGTTGGCATTGACCTTATGGAGGAAAGCATGAGGATGATTGGATGCTTACAGTACGTTGGACGCACCCAATCGTCTCAATATGTTCTCAATGAAGTGAACTAGGTAAGAGATGATACTCCCCTACTAACTTTTTGCTTGAAATTCATAGCAATGGACTTAACACCTGTCTTTGATGACATTTCAGAATAATCGGATGGTAAGTGTTGAAGCTAAGGATTTTGGAAGAAAGAATCAGGAACCTCGAGTTTCAGGATAGGCGACAAGAACCTCAACCTTATACCAATCAAGAGCAACAAGGGAACACATAGGGTGGTCCTTCTAGAGGTGGGCCTAGAAGATCTTTCTGCTAGTGGACTCGAAGTCCAAATGATGCAAGACTATATTTTTATTTTCCTACAAGAAACAAAATATCTCTTGGTCAGATAATTTGTATTAATTTTCAGCACTAGCTCTTTGACTTTAGACGACTTTGGTCTTGCAAGGATTTAGATGAGATAAGTTTAGAGTGCGCCTGATGAAGCATTGCCAAATACCCCTAGTTTAAAAATTTATGCCTTATGATATCTTTTAATTTTGAGAAAAAAGATTTCTTTTAGAAAAAGAGATGATTGATTTTTTTAAGAAAATGGATGAGGCATGGCCGAATGCCCCTAGTTTGGAAAATTGATGCGTGATTTTTGAAAATCTTGATTTATTTTTTTTTTTTAAACAATTGATGATTATGATGATCCTTTTTTTTTTTTCTTTTGAAAAATGAATGAGGTGTGGCCGAATGCCCTTAGTTTGACAATCAATGTAAATTTTGAAAAATTTTATTGTAAATGACCCTTCAATGGAGCAAAATTTGAGCAAAACTGGATCACCAACAAAAATCTTGATTTATTTTTTTTGAAACAATTGATGATTATGATGATCCTTTAAAAAAAAAAAAAAATGAATGAGGCGTGGCCGAATGCCCCTAGTTTGACAATCAATGTAAATTTTAAAATCTTTTATTGTAAATGAACCTTCAATGGAGCAAAATTTGAGCAAAACTAGATCACCAACACAAAACTGGGCAAAGCTACAATTGCTAGGATGATGTGCCAATCGGCACCGTTAAGTGTCGATTGACACTTTATAAGTGCCGATTGGTAGTCTTGAAGTGCCGTTTGGCGCTTCTCAAGTGTCTATTGGCACATCTTGAGCCTTGTAAATTTGTCGTGTTTTTACATGTTTTCAACTTTTTTTCTAGGACAAATGGTAGCATATAAACTGGAAATTGATCATGATTATTGAGTAGATGAAAGTTCCATTTCCACCCTTGCAATAAATTTCTTTTCATAAGCAAATTAGTAATCAGTTATTTCAAAAATGTTTTGGGCCAATGTCCCTAGTTTAGACATGCTTGCACTAAAAATTGATGATATGCTTGCATAGAAAAATTGATGACATGTTTGATGCAAAACAAATTCTCCTAGCCTAAAATTTAAACAAATAAATGTTTTGATTTCGAAAAAAAAATTAGGAAAATTTTGGATGATCGTGACTAGGCCTTTGAAAAGGCTGCCTACATACCTCTCTCATAGAAGATTAGGTCTACACGTAGTTCGAAAAAAGGTTTTGAAATATGAATTTCTATTTGAAAAGAAAATTTTGAAATGGCTTTTTTTGGAAAGGGATTTAATGTAGAATGAGTTTTTCTTTTTCTTTTTTTTTTGAAAAATTCTTTCTTTTTTAAAATGATCAAAAGGAGATCCTTTGAACAATCTCTTTTCAACATCCCTTTGGCTAGGAAGGATTTGAAATCATTAAAAAAATGTAATCAAATTTGTTTCTTTATTTTGAAAATTTTCAGATTATGTCCCTAAAGACAATCAAAGAAATGTAATGTGGAAATTCTTGGAAATCACATATGTTGGGACATAAGCAAGAAAGGGAAAAATCTAAAGTTTGAAGATTTGAAACTTTTTGAGAATTTGGAAATTTTGTTCTTTTGAGAGTCATTTTTTGTTGGAAGCAAACAAAGTGAGTATTTCAAACTTAAAGAATTTTTTTTCAAGTTACTTGGGAATTTTTGAAATTTTGTCTTTGGAAGATATCAGCTAGTGGGGCTTGATAATCTTGAATAATTTTCCTTTTTAATCCATGAGAAAATATTATCAGAGCTAAAGGTGTGTCTACAATCAGCAAAACTGCAAAGAGGTCTTTTTTCAAAGGTTGTAATGTAGGCCAGGTTCAGGATATTGAAAGGAAGGATATAAAATGCTTAAAACCCTTGTGATATTTCCCTAAGTATGCAACACTTTAAATTCAAGCATTGGAAGGGTTTACGACATCTTCCATCATTGACTTGTGCTAAAATCCTTGTCATGTTCATCATCTTCTCATTGGTCTTCATTGGTTCCTTTCATTTTGTCTTGAATTTATTTTCGCTTGACAAATTTCTCTTTTGGGTCATCTCGGTATACCATCTTGTGGTAGATCACTCACTCTCATTTTTGTTTCCCATTTTTTTTTCGCCCTAATTTTACCTAGACCACCGTTTCGGTTTTCAACCTAGCAAGCTTTTTTTCTTTATTGTTTTTTTTGGTCCTTAATTTTTGCCTAGACCACCCTTTTAGGTTTTCAGCTTAACAGGCTTTCAACTGAATTTTTTTTGTTTCTTTCAATTTGACAGACTTTCATCTTTCCTGGGATGAATTTTCATTTCTCTTTGATGTCCTTTTATCTTTTCTATGGCACTTTCATTTTTCTTGACTTGACTGAACATATTTTTTGATGAAATGTATCTTACTTTTTTCTTTTCCTCATCTTTCTCCATTTGATTCAATTTCTTTTCTTGATGAATCTTCATTTTTTCCTCATCCCTCTCAACTCGAATGATTTTTTTTATGGAATCTCATTTCTCTTGTGTCTTTTGATAAACCATTTTTCTTTCATCTTAATAGAAATTCCTACACTCTATTCCTTTCCATTTTTTTTGAAGTCTTTTCTAGCTTGATGACAGTCTCTCTTTCTCATAGTTTGATGCTTTCCCAAAACCTTATTTGTCCTTGATGGATTTTCTTCTTTCCTAGCTTGATGGAGTGAATTATCATCTTTCTTTAATGAATTCTTTTTTCTGAACTTGATGAACTCTTCATCTTTTTCTTCTTTTGAACCTATCCCTTTGTCTTCATTGAGGACCTTACGAAGTGGTACTGAAACCATAAGGTCAACACTTCCTCATCTTGATATTTAAGCATGCATACTTAATTTTTCCACCCAAGATTTAAGTTTTTAGTGGGTTCATTGAAAAACAAGCTAACTGTTTAAAGGCTAAGTTGGCTAGCAATGGATAATTATTGTAATGGGTGTCAAGGAATAATGTGGGTTACCAAAGATGGCCTCCTATCCCTAGTGATGCTTACTTGTTATCACAATGACTTAAACTCTTTTAATAAGTTATTCTTGGAATAAGGGTTCAAATGCTTCAATGATATGACAAAATTTTAAGAGATTGGGATTAAGTGTATGAATCGATGAATTTCTTTTATTGCCTTTTAGGACCTTTTCTTTTCATATTTTGAATGTTTAGCAAAAGTCCTTACATGGATTGAATGAAGTTATATCCTTCTTTGGAATAAATTGATTGGTAGAGCAATTAATCATCATGATTTGGAAAAAGTTTTGTCAAAATGAATCTTCTTGTATTCTCTGAAAAGAGGACTTTCGAGTCTTTGAAAGAATAAAAAAGGTTTTTAGAAAAAGGTTATGAGAAAGGGTTTTTAGAACAAAGGTTACTTGGAAGGCGAATGCCCCTAGTCTAGAGATTTTTTTTTTTTTTTTAATTTATATATGAAAAACCAAATTCATCAGACACAACATGAGTTTTATTGAACCAAAGACCAACAAGAAGGCAACTCCTAAGTAAACAATAAGATCAAAGAGCCAATCTAAAATTTTGTAACATAAAAATCAAGCAAAGTCTAGGTAGGTGGCTAATGAAGGTGGAGTGATGACTTGTCTTCAATTAGATTTTGAATGGCATGCTTTAAGTTATCACACTCATCAGTTGTGTGGCTCTCCCCTTGATGATATTTGCAATGAGCATCAAGGTTGTAGCCTCTATGCATGGGATGCGGTATTGGCATAGGATCCAATGGCTTCAGGTAATACCTTGGCTTGCAGTATTCCCAAAGTTTCACTCAAAGTCATGTGTAAATTTGAAAAATTTCTTTAACGCCTAAAATTGTTGATCGATGATTTGATTGCACCGTTATTGATGAGGTATAAAATTGCCTCCCTGGAGATTAAGTCCATTGACACGTTCTTGTTGATTGGGGAGGACAGTTGGAAAGACAACTCATTGAAATCCCTAGCTCTTTTTTTTTTTTTTTTTTTTTAGGAATTGAAAGTGTGGGATCTCTTCGGGTTCTAGTGAATCATCCTTGCACAAGGTAGAGAGCATAGCTTGATTGACTAAGTTGACTTGTAATAAAAAATGGGCTATCCAGGAGATTTGGGCTAGCTCTTCATTTGTCTTCTTTAGATCTTCCAAGATGGAGGTGAGAACATCTTCAATTCTTTCTTGACTCATTAGGCTTTGTGAGTGGCCGAAAAATTTGGGGTGCTCTCAAAAAGAGATTTAGGTGCTTTAAGGCACCTCTCTTTTGAGTTGTGGTATGGAGTCGCCACTTATTTTTTTTATAAAAAAAAACAACAAAAAAGATAAATACCATTACATACTCAAAATACACCAAATGTCATTGATTGAATAAAAAAAGTGCAATTTGGTAGATTAACCTCACAAGGCTTTGGTCCTAGTTACAATCTATGCCAAAAAAATACAAAGTTTTGGTCCTAGTTACAATCTACCAAAATCAAAGACAAAACATTAATCTACTAACCAAGATGTCAAGAGTCCAAGGGCTCCCTCAAGAGATCCATGTTGTCCAAGTTACAAAGAGATCCAAGTGTCCAAGAGCTTCCCCAAGAAGTCCACATTGTCAGAAGCCAAGCTTTTCCTTGCAATGCATTTCCTTGTATTGTTAAAAGCCATTGTTGGAGTCGATGAACCCAATGTTGCAAAAGCAAATATTGTACAAGCATGTAATCAAAAGGAGGGTCCTTCTTGCATTGTCTAGCATGTCGTGAGTGTTTTGGTTACTTGCCAATCTTGTGCATTAATCTTGCATCACATTAGAAACTCACCATGATAAATACCCGATCTAGGGTGCAAAGCCAAATTTTCCTGAAAATGGTAGATGCATGTTAAATAGCAAAGGCATAAACTAACTAGATTTTATTGTTGTGTTTCCACATTGTCAAACTCACCTTGTTTCTTCCACCTCCTATTCTTTCTCCGGGTCAAAAGATTGGTAAAAAGAAACAGTCTAATCTACCACCACATTGTGATCCCATTGTCACTAGGTCTCGTGCAAGAGAGATGTCTACTAGTGGTACTTCTCCCCACGAGGAAAATGCTTAGGAAATTACTCTTCAAAAAGAGCAAATGTCAGAAGCGATGCGTATGTTGTAACAACTGGTTGTAGGAGGAGGACAAAACTCCTCTATTCATAGTTAGGGAGGTCCTTGAATTGAGAATGAAAACCAGCCCCCACAAGGATAGGATTAGGGCCACAATATATTGCCCCAGGGCCATGACCAAGAAACAAATCTTTCTAAGGACAAGAACCTCAAATCTGGGATTGGCCAAGTTAAGATCCAAGTGGAAACTCTAGCTGAGAAGCTTTGTATCATGGAGGGCCCCAGCGCCCATGGAAGTGTCGATCTAGATAGTCTGACCAACTTCCCTCAGGTCATTATGCCTCCTAAGTTCAAGGAACCGGAGTTCGTCAAGTTTGATGGTATTGGAGACCCTTGAGCTCACTTGCGCATGTTCTGTAGGAAGATGGCTCCCTATGGGGATAATCACCCTCTGCTTTGCCAGATTTTTCCTGATAGTTTGACCGGCCCCGTGGCCATATTGTATGTGAGATTGGAAAAGATCTCTAACTAGAGGGAAGTGGCAAACTCTTTCCTGGAATACTACCGATTCAACACCAAGATAGCTCCTAACCGCACGGTCATTATGAGAACAAAGAAGAAGAGTGGGGAATGTTTTCAAGAATATACCCAGAAGTGGCGTGAGCTAGCCGCACAAGTGCAACCCTCCATGATGTAAAATGAGATGATCAAATGGTTCATTGAAAACCTCAAGCCTCCTTACTATCAGGAGATGATCAGCACCCAAGTCACTCATTTTGCTAGCCCCATCCTTATTAGGGAGAACATTGATGAGGGTATTAAGAGCAAGAAGATCATGGAGCCCGAATCCTTGAGTTTCATGGTTAAACGACAAGTTAAGAAAATGACCGGCCGCAAGACTAAGGAAGCCGATGTGTACATGGTCGACAATGCATTAGAAAGGCTCAGGGGTATTACTTTTGCTCATGCAACTCTAGTGGCTAGACCTTGTCAGCAACAGGCTCAGTCTACTCAAGCACCTAACTGAGCATTTAATCAGAGAGGAAGGCCAGACCCACCTTGTCCCCTTAGGAGAGAAAACTAGAAGTACACTCCGTTACCAATACCCATGGCAAATCTCTATGCTTACCTGCTGGAAAGGAAGCTAGTGACCCTGATGTTTTCTAGGCCTAGAGAAGGCCCTTCATCACCTAGCTTTGATCAGTCCAAAAAGTACGAACACCATTTTGGGGCTGAAAGGGCATACCTTGGAAGAATGCTACCACTTGAAAGACTGTGTCTAAGATCTCATTAACAACAAGTTGATACAGTTCGATAATACAGTTGCTCCAAACATCATCACAACCTTTTGCCTCCACATTAGGAAGGGAGTGTAAATGCCATCATCACAGTGGAAGAAAGGGTCCTAGATTTCTCCTCGTTGTCATTCCCATTGATGGCCATGCTCCAAGCCTTGGTCCAAGAGAGCCACCTTGATCTTAAGGGTATGGGAACCCCAGGAATTGATTGGGGAATTTGCTCATTCTATGACTGTGGAGACAAGTACGCCCTATTTGATGGTAAAGTTCTCCGAGCATTGATTTATAGTCTAGTAGACCATGGTATTATCTGGATCGAAAGAGAAATTGTCGAAGAGATAATTGCATGGCATCCAACCTATGTCGTCTAGCTACCTAGTCAGGAACTAATTACAATGCTATATCAGTTGGGTTAAGGAAAGATTAGGACGAATATATACAGAAATGCCTTGGTAAGGTTACTTTAGCACCTCCCTCTTCGGTAGTCATTGAGGAGATCATAGAATCACCTTTGGATTTAGAGTTATCAGATTCTAGAAAAGGGTAGGCCTTGCCGGCCATCAAGGGATTCACTTTTCTAGCTCTAATAGTGCTTGCAATCGTAGGGCCAACTTCATCATTAATTCAGGAGGGAACCGCCATTGTCTCTACCATTCGAGGTTTCAATCCTCATATTCTACCAAAGCCTACCTCAAGAATCTCTAGGGTATCCAGCTCAAAAGCCCTTGAAGCCATTCTGCCAAGTTCGGTGGTCATTAATCCAAAAATGTTCTCCGTAGCACCCAATTTGCAAACTCAGGAGGGTGTTATCATTCACATGCCAAAGTTATTCCTTTATGCAGATAGCCATCATGTCCCATGGAAATACGATGTGTCCTTAATCTCCATCCATATCGAAAAAGATGAGGTCTGCTCCAACATCTCTTCAGGTCTATCTAGCTTTCTAGGAGTGGTTGCTGCTATACTCATGAGGAGCTTGAAAAGAGAAGGAAAGAGATTGGGATCTCTGGTATCTCGCCACACTCTAAACTCAACAGAAAACAACTTCTGGTCATCCTTATAATAAAGAGGGAAGTCAATGCTCGACTTGCACACCTCCTAGAAATTTGAGGCATGCCCTATCACTACTACATTAATATCTATGAGCCTGTACTCGCCAGTGACAACCAAGAGATCACTAAGTCAAGGGATATGTTAGATACCCCCGAACTGCCGCATGGCCATGCCTCGAAATATACCCTGTGCACCCTAGATACCCACAGGAGAATACCAAGTAAGCTGACGCAATGGGTCCACCCTTGCCATCTAGTGATACCCCACTTGACCCTTCAAGGTAGAGCACTCACCAGAAGGAGAACGACAAGTTGACAACTCCTAACGATGAAGGAAATAGCATCGTACCAACAAAGGCCATCGGGAAGGCCTGACACCGATAGGATGTCCACCGCTCCTTTAAGTCCACAAAGTCATCTCAGTAGCCAACAGGGCACTCCAATGGGCATAACCGATCATACATAAAATCAAAGGACATGCTCCCTCCTATCCCACTGCCATACCAAGTCAACGCCTCCACGACGGGCCTATTCAAGCCTAACAAATCAATGAGTCTCTTGCAGTGGCATAGGTGTATCGGTGGAACAAACATAGTGCACAGAAGGGTAGAAAGAGAAAAAAAATGATCATACTCCTCCAAGGTGGGCACAAGATCAACATCCCTAAAGGTGACACATCTCAAGATGGCATCCCAACAAGAAGTAATGACCTCCAACAAACGCCAATCTAGTGTGGTGTGGAGAAGAGTAGTAGCATCTCCAAGAAGTCGCTAGATAAATGCCCGATCACTGCAAGAAAAGGAGCTTAACCACCTCCTAAGCTTTTTCTCATAATAAGACTCCTTCTTAAGCTTAACCAAAGTTTCATAGGAGTGAGCACTAAGAGCAGTCATGAATGGATCCTGCTAAATTTGATGATCTGATGCAAATCTATATGAAAAATGATGAAAAATAGTGTTTTCTACATGTTTTAGGTGAAGAAAAGGGTAGAAGAAGACCCCAAAAAATCACAAATTAGAATGAGTTAAAACTAGGTTGAAACCCAGCTTTTATGCATAAAATTCGAGGCAGTGCACCTACAAGGGTCGCCGACCCTCGACAAGCATGCCAGGGTTTTTCAACCCCCCAGGCACAAACCCCTATGAATTTTGACCACTAACCCCATGTTTGGAATGTTTTTGACCACCTTGGCACAAAGATTCCTTTGATTTAGCACTCGCCGTAGTGCGCAGTCAGCCCAGCAGTGAACCGACTAGTAAAAAATTCTCTCTCATGAAATTAAGATTGCAAAAATCCTACACTAGGGCAGTTTACCTTTGTATGTCTTGTTCAGCATTTCCAAACATCTTGAACCTCAATTTTCTAAGCCCAGTTTAAGGGTCGATTTAGCCCCGGTAATTAGAGCTCATAACAGGAAGACACTAGAACCCGTTCTCAGCCATCCGACAGCTTTTTTAACTTATTTGGAGGACAGAGGGAGTCATTTCTTATGATGTTTCCCCAAGAAGCCCGTCTTTGAATTATTAGCCCATCCAGGCAATAACAAGAGCGATCAGTGCATACCACCTCATGGCCTGTGTAAGGAGATCTTATTTAGAATGTCCGCATTCATTACCAGCATTTGGTATGGTCTATGAAGTCAAGACCATTTTTAGCCAATCCATAGGCTAGGAACCTGGAAAACCCTAAACTGGGGCAGTTTATTTTGCGCGGTTTTGTCCACTTTGTGCTAATCATTATGCAAGAACGGGTCTGTTCCTTCAAGAAATTCTCCTCTCACATTAAGAACCGCACAAAACCTACACTGAGGAAGTTTTATTTTGTACGATCTCTTCCTTTTCTGTCTCCCTCACTGGATTGATCACTATTAGATTGAATCGGTAAACCCGTGAGGATACGGTGCGATGCAAGTGCTACCAATATCGCACATTTAAAGCCCTTTAAAAGGCGATTTTTAGAATTACACATGTAAGTCCTTCTAAGAGGCATTGTTTCTTGCAAACTACAGCAGCCCTTTAAAAGGCAACATCTAGAGTCATACATCAGTAGCCTACTTAGAGCCATTGTTTCACACATATAGCAGCAACCCTTTTAAAGGCAACATCCAGGACATACATCAATAGCCTACTTAGAGGAGACATCCAGAATTGTACATGTAAGCCCTACCAAAAGGCATTGTCTTTCACATACATTAACAGCCCCCTCAAAGGAGATTTCCTATAACTATGCATGTAAGTCCTAATCAGAGGCATTGTCTTTCACATACATCAGTAGCCCTCTCAAAGGCTATTTCCTAATGTCATACAGTAGCCCTCTCAAATGTGATTTATTTAGAGCTATGCATGTAAGTCCTAATTAGAGGCATTGTCTTTCACATACATTAGCAGTCCTCTCAAAGGCAATTTCCTAAAGTCATACAACAGCCCTCTCAAAGACGATTACTTATAATATGCATGTAAGTCCAAATCAGAGGCATTATTTTTCACTTATATCAATAGCCCTCTTAAAGGTAATTTTTCTAAAGTCATACATCATCCCTTTCAAGCGTAGTTTCCAGAATCATACATATAAGTCCTAACAAGAGGCATTGTTTTATACATACATCATGAAGTAAAAAGATAATATCATACGTCATGGCCCACTATGGGGCAATATAACACACACATGTCCAGGCCTATCAAGAGGAGATGTATAATATACATACATAGCAAGCCCACCATGGGGAAATGTCTACAAAATACATGGAAGGTACATAAAAGCCCATGGAGGGGCTATATCATTCTACAACAGGAAGCCCCACTGGAAATAGTGCGAGACTCAGAGGAGACAAATTGTCTCCACTAAGCTCCATCTCCTAGACCGGGTTTCCATAGGGATCTTAGCGGTGGGCCAGATGTCATTACCCCCGCGGTCAAAATGGCTCTACAAAACTCGAGTCGCCTGCTCACCCCTAGAAACGGTCTTATCGCTAGAAGAAGAGTCCCCAGGGGATGCAGCATGAATGGGGGCCTTCCCCCAATCTCCTCTAGATCTTATCCACCGTGACATAATCTTTAACACAACCAAAAATTCAGACACGAGTGGTAAGCCTATGAAACAAATGACAATATAGATGAACTAACACTGTTTCCTAAACATGTTGTGTAGGTTCATGTTAAACATATGTTCTCGCTTGAAAACAAACATTTACAAGGGTTCTACAGTGGGTTATCATGGCTGAGCCATAAGTTCGCATCTTATTTTGGAGATTATCTCGGCCCGCACCATATGTTCCTATAGTAGGTTATTATGGCCACGCCACAAGCTCGCATCTTATTTGGAGATTATCTCGGCAGCATCCTACATCTCCAGCCATCATAGTTATTAACTTCCTAAAGAATTTTCGAATTCCTGATCAACAATGGGTTATCATGGCCACATTGTAAGCTCGCATCTTATTCGGAGATTATCTCGGCCGCATCATACATCTCCACCCATCATAGTTATCAAGTTCCTAAAGAAGTTTCGAGTTGTTGAACTAAAGTGGGATATCGTGGCCATGTTGTAAGATCGCATCTTATTTGGAGATTATCCCGGCTGCACCGTACATCTCCAGCCATCACAGTTATCAAGTTCCTAAAGAAGTTCCGAGTTCCTGATCTACAGTGGGTTATCGCAGCCGCGCTGTAAGCATGCATCTTATTTGGAAATTATCTTGGCCACCCCGTATGCCTCTAGCCATCATAGTTATCAAGTTCCCAAAGAAGTTCCAAGATCCTGGTTTACAATGGGTTATTGTGGCCATGCCGAAACCTCGCATCTTACTTGGAGATTATCTCAGTTGCGTCGTACGTCTCCAGCCATCATAGTTACCAAGTTCCTAAACAAAGTTTTGAGTTCCTAATCTACAGTGGGTTATCGCAGCTACGCCGTAAACTCGCATCTTATTTGGATATTATCCTAGCTGCGTGGTACGTCTCCAGCCATCATAGTTATCAAGTTCCTAAAGAAGTTCTTTGTTCCTGATCTACAGTGGTTTATCGCAGCTATGCCGTAAGCTCACATCTCATTTAGAGATTATCTTGGCCACGCCGTATGACTCCAGCTATCACAGTTATCAAGTTCCTAAAAGAAGTTCTGAGTTCTTGATCTACAGTAGGTTCTTGACTCCAGCCATAAGCTCACTTCTTATTTGAAGATTGTCTTGTCTGCACTGTGCGTCTCTGGCCACCACAGTTATCAAGCTCCAAAAAAAGATCCAAGTTCCAGATCTACAGCAGGTTATTGCGGCCATGCCGTAAGCTCGCATCTTACTTGGAGATTATCTCGGCTGTTTCGTACGTTGCCAGCCATCACAATTATCAAGTTCCTAAAAAATACTTCCAGTTCCTAATCTACAACAGGTCATCGCAGCCGCACAGGAAGCTTGCATCTTATTTAAAGATCATCTCAATCGTGCCATAAGTCTCTAGCCATCACAGTTATTGAGTTCCTAAAGAAGTTTAATTCCTAATCTATAATGGGTTATTACAGCCAAGCCGTAAGCTTGGATCTTATTTTGAGATTATCTCGGCCGCACCATACATCTTTAGCCATCACTGTTATCAAGTTCCTAAAAGAAGTTCAGAGCTCTTGATCTGCAGTGGGTTATCGCGGCCGCACCATATGTCTCAAGCCAACACAGTTATGAATTTCGTAAAAAAATTTCCGAGTTCCTAATCATTAGTTGGTTATCGCAGCCGCACCATAAGCTTGCATCTTATTTGAAGATTATCTCGGCCGCACCATACGTCTCCAGCTATCGTAGTTGTCAAGTTCCTAAAAGAAGTTCCAAGTTCTTGATCTATAGTGGGTTATCGTGGCCGCACTGTAAGCTCGTATCTTATTTGGAGATTATCTCGACCACGCTGTGCGTCTCCAGCCATCACAGTTATCAAGGTCCTAAAAGAGGTATCGAGTTCCTGATCTATAATGGGTTACTGCGATCATGCCGTAAGCTCGCATCTTATATAAAGAATATCTCATCCGCACTGTATGACTCCAGTCATCAGAGCTATCAAGTTCCTAAAAGAAGTTTTGAGTTCTTGATCTACAGTGGGTTATCACTGCCATGCCATAAGCTCACATCTTACCTGGAGATTATCACTGCCGCGTCGTACGTCGCCAGCCATCACAATAATCAAGTTCCTAAAAAATGATTATAGTTCCTAATCTACAATGGGTCATTGCAGCCACGTAGTAAGCTCGCACCTTATTTGATGATCATCTTGGCCACGCCATACGGCTCTAGCCATCACAGTTATAAAGTTCCTAAAGAGGTTTCAAGATCCTGATCTATAGTGGGTTATCACGGATATGATGTAATCTCTCATCTTTAGAGATTATCCTAGCCGTGTCGTACGTCTCCTACCTTCACAGTTATAAAGTTCCTAAAGATGTTTTGAATTCTTGATCTACAGTGGGTTACTGCTGTCGCGCCGTAAGCTCGCATCTTATATAGAGATTATCTCGTCCACACCATACAACTCCAGCCATCAAAGCTATCAAGTTCCTAAAAAAGTTTCGAGTTCCTGATCAACAGTGGGTTATCGCGGCCACGTCGTAAGCTTGCATCTTATTTGGATATTATCTTGTCCACGTCATGCGCTTCTATCCATCACAGTTATCAAGTTCCTAAACGAAGTTTTGAGTTCGTAATCTATAGTGGGTTATCGTAGCCGCTCTGAAAGCTCACATCTTATTTGGAGATTATCCCAACTACACCATACATCTCTTGCCATCACAGTTACAAAGTTCCTAAAGAAGTTTCGAATTCTTGATCTACAATGAATTATCATGGCCGCGCCGTAAGATCGCATCTTATTTAGAGATTATCTCGGCCGAGCTGTGCGTCTTTAGCCATCAAAGTTATCAAGTTCCTAAAAGAAGTTCAGAGTTCCTGATCTACAGTGGGTTACTACAGTCGAGCCGTAAACTCGCGACTTATTTAGAGATTACTTCAGCTGCACCGTACAACTCTAGCCATCAGAGTTATCAAGTTCCTAAAAAAATATTCGAGTTCCTAATCTACAGTGGGGTGTCGTAGTAACACAAAGTCATGAAAGAAGACTGCTACCTTGTAGATTACTACATCTTAATTCCTTGAGTACCCAGTCTAATCCTTTAAGTTTTTCATCATATATTTATGAAATTCAATTCCATAAATATATACTTTAGTAACTCACTACTAAAGTGGTTAGGCCTAACCCTCTAAATAACCAAACCCATTAAACTTATCTCAAGGGAATATTTTGAATCTTCGTTAAGAGACTATGAATTCCATCTTGAGAATATATGTTCCATTAACACTAAATTTGGCTGCCCAACATAATGAGATTTTGAACGTAACTATAGACCTGACTCCTGATATTTCAAAGCAACCTACACTTCATGATTAGGTCCATTATCCTTTCAAGATTAAGAATTCATGCAAATATAAGTCGTGAGATTTATTATTCAATTGACAGTCGTTAGTAGAATAATAAATCTTATAGCGGTCCAGTTTAATATGTCTTAACTCTTAAAATATATCAACATACCAATTAGAAATCTCAATTTCCATGATCAAGACGAATCATCTTAGTTGATATGTTATTGTTTTCACAGATGGCATGCCCAATTTCATCATTGACTACGAACTACAATTCTAAGTTTACAAAGAACTTGTGATTTATATCTTTTGTGACTTTTCACATAAATCACATACTATACATCTCATGGACTATATGATAGTGTTTCAATATTCATTGTACCATTATTTTAGATAATAATAAAACAACTTTATTAAACATAACATTAAGTTATATATAATGTCATACATAGCATCATACAGTAGGATTTAAGGGCACTAACCCTAACAATCTCCCACTTACCCTAAAGACTATTGTGCATTAATCTAACTCTCATCTCCTCCAAATGTGACTTGAAAGTCCTTTGGGGCAAGGCTTTGGTAAAGGGATCCGCTAGATTCTTGGCACCATCAATCTTTTCTACAATCACATCTCCACGAGCAACAATGTCTCGTATGATGTGATACTTTCTCTTAATGTGCTTTCCTTTCTTGTGATTCCTTGGATCTTTGGATTGTGCAACTGCTCCACTATTGTCGTAGAATAATGTAATAGAAACTTGCTCAATTCTCATAATACCAAGATCAGAAAGGAATTTCTTGAGCCAAACAACCTCCTTTGTGGCCTCACAAGCAGCAACATATTTGGCTTCCATGGTGGAGTTGACAATGCAAGATTGCTTAACACTCCTCCAACTTATGGCTCCACCTCCCAAGGTGAATACACAACCCGACGTGGATTTTTTGAAATCCAGATTCGATTGAAAATCTGAATTTGTATAGCCAATGGGAACCAAATCCTCACAACGGTAAACAAGCATATAATCTCTCGTTCTCCTTAGATACTTAAGACTATGCTTTACAGCTTACCAATATTTTGGTCGTGGATTTGATTGATATCGACTGACCATGCCAATTGAATAACAAATATCCAGTCTAGTACAAAGCATGGCATACATGAGACTTCCCACAACAGAAGTATAAGGAACTTGTCTCATTATGTTTTCTTCCTCTAGAGTCTTAGGCCTTTGGTCATTAGACAGAGGAACTCCATGTCTAAAAGGAAGTAATCCTTTCTTGGAGTTTTGCATGCTAAACCATTCTAGAACCTTATCTATATATCCAGTTTATGACAAGCCTAACTTCTTATTCTTACGATCTCGCCAAAGCTTGATCCTTGGAATATAGTTAGCTTCGCCCAAGTCCTTCATATCAAATTGGCTTGACAACCAAACTTTAAACGATGACATTACTCCTACATCATTTTCAATGAGTAGAATATCATCAATATAAAGCACCAGGAACATTACTACTTTGTTTCTATGTCTTTTGTACACACATGGTTCATCAAGATTTTGTTCAAAACCAAATGACTTGATTGCTTGATCAAATATGATGTTCCATGACCTAGATGCTTGCTTATGTCCATAAATGAACCTTTTCAACTTGCATAACATATGCTCTTGGTACTTTGCTATGAAACCTGCCGGTTGCAACATATAAATTTCTTCCTCAAGATTGCCATTAAGAAATGCAGTCTTTACATCCATTTGCCAAATCTCATAATCATAATGAGCAGCAATGGATAAGAGAATTCTGATAGATTTAAGCAGGGCTACTAGCGAAAAGTTTCATCATAGTCAATGCCCTCTTTTTGTGTATACCCTTTCGCCACCAATCTTGATTTAAAAGTTTTAACCTTTCCATCTATCCCTCTCTTTCTCTTGTAAACCCATTTGCAACCAATAGGTTTAATGCTGTTAGAAGCCTCTACAAGATCCTAAACTTGATTGGAATACATGGAATCTAATTTAGATTTCATAGCATTGACCCAATGATGTCCATTTATATCATTTATTGCTTCATCATAAGTGTAAGGATCTGATTCAGCCTCTTCTGAGATAGCTTCATAAGTTTCTCCCAAACCTATAAATCTCACAGGAGGCCGAACAATTCTCCCACTACGACGAGGGACCTGTTTACTAGACATGTCATGAGTAGTATCTTGTGGTGTATCTAATACAACCACATCATCCCTAGTTCCAAACATTGGTTGTTAAACTACAGGTTCATTCATTTCAGCCAACACAACTCTACTTCTAGGAGTAAAATTATTCATATAGTCATTTTCCAAGAATTTAACATTTGTGCTAATAAACACTTTATTATCCTTATGACTATGGAATAAACCTCCAACTTGTTCTTTTTGGATTCCCTACAAAGAAAACAATTTCTGTTTTAGACTGTAACTTGTCAGACTTTCCTTTTAACACATGTGCTAGATAACCCCAAATGTGGAGATGTCTCATATTAGGCTTACGCCCATTCCACAACTCTATAGGTGTTTTAGGAACAGACTTCAAAGGTACCAAATTCAGAAGATACAGTGCAGTATTTAAGGCATATCCCTGAAAAGAAATTGGTAGAGTCGAATAGCTCATCATGGATCTAACCATACCTAAAAGAGTCCAATTTCTTCTTTCTACTACACCATTTTGTTGTGGAGTTCTAGGTGCAGTGAACTGGGATATAATCCCATTTTCAGTCAAGTAATCCTTGAAATCTCCAAGAAGGTATTCGTCTCCTCGATCAGATCGAATGGCCTTTATGTGTCTACCCAATTGATTTTCAACTTCAGCCCTAAACTCTTTGAACTTTTCAAAACTTCAGACTTCTGTTTGATTAGCTACACATAACCAAATCTAGAGTAATCATCCGTCAAAGTAATGAAATACTCATAGCCACCTCTTGCTTGGTTTACATAGGACCACATACATCTGAATGTATTAGTTCTAGCAAATCTTGGGCTCTTCTACCTTTTGCATTAAAAGGTCATTTGTTCATTTTACCTTCCAAACAAGATTTGCAAACAGAAAATTCATCAAAGTCCATGGGCCCTAAGAGTCCATCTTTGATAAGTCTTTGAATTTTATTTGAATTAATATGACCCAAACGCAAGTACCAAAGATATGCTTCACTAGTAGAAGGAAAATTTCTCTTTAATGGTTTCACATGTGAATTATTATCTAATTCAGAATTATATAATTCGTGCTTATTAGGAGTTAAAATATAAAGACCATCAACAATATTGCTAGAACAGATAAACACTTTACCCTTCTTTATTAGGTACAAATAGACAGTCTTTCAATATTAAAACCCTAGACTTAAAGCACAAATTAACAATACCAACAGCTACAATTGGAATCTTGCTCCCATCAGCCATAGTAAGAAACAATTCCCCTTCATTCAGCTTTCTAGTCTCCTGAAACCCCTGCAAAGAATTGCAGATATAATTAGTACAACCTGAATCCATATACCAGGAATTCGTGGGATTCTGTACCAAACATATTTCAAGAAGAAAGGAACTTTTCATACCCTTTTTTTTGGCAGCTTTGAACTTTGGACAATTCCTCTCCTAATGCCCTTTCTTACCACAATGGAAACACTTTCCTTTGGTCTTCTTTCCTTTGTCGGTAATCCCTAAGGCAATTTGCTTACCCTCTTGCTTAGTGAAGTCCTTCTTCTTCTTTTTCTTACCTTTGCCTTTCGACTTAGGTTGAGAAGTAGAAGCGTCACCCACATTGGCTTCAACACTAGAAGTACCAAGGATGCCTTCTGCCGCTACCAATTCGTTAATCAATTCAGACAAAGAATAAACCTTTTTATTCATATTATAATTCAGTCTGAATTCCTTAAATGATTCCGGTAGTGGCTGGAGTATCATATCCACTTCGGATTCTCCATCAATGTCGGCACCAAAAACTTCTAATGTATTCAGATTAGAGATCATTGTAAGACAATGCTCCCATACTGAAGTACCTTTAGCCAGTTTGGTATTATAAATTTGCCTCATAGTTTCTTGCCTTGCTGAACGGCCTTGCTCACCAAATATCTCCTTCAGACTTAACATAATGTCCGAAGCTTGTTCTACATCCTACATTTGATGCTGTAGAACATTTGAGATAGATGCTAGGATATAGTACTTGGTTATCTCATTAGATTTTTGCTGACGATCATATCGCTGTTTTTCCTCAAGAGGAGCATCTAATGAAGGAAAGCTAGGACATGGTTGAGTAAGCATATATTTGTGCTCTTTAGTAGTTAAAACAATGTCCAAATTTCTTTTTCAGTCAACATAGTTGGATCCAGTCAGTTTGTTTTGATTAAGAATAGAAACAAGTGGGCTAGATGATGCCATGTTCAAATCTGAAAATAATAAACATGAATATAATAAGTAAACTGGACATTATCAATTTAGCATATAAACATATAATATGGAACCTTAATAAAATCATAATATAATATATGCAACGACAACCCAATCCTATATCCAATATTCCTCAGCATAGAGTGAACATTAAATACTATGATTGATTGAGAACTATTCTCATTACTAATGCTATCATGGTAACTCTTATCAAACACTAATAATATTACATTTTACATTTAGCCTCAAAGTAAAAATAATAAGAACTCAACATAGAGGATACTATAATACTTAGTCTAGTGTATACCATTGTCTAGAATCATGTGTATACCATTGGAGATTATCTCATCCGCGCCATGCGTCTCCAACCATCATAGTTACCAAGTTCCTAAAAGAAGTTTTGAGTTCCTAATTCACAATGGGTCGTCATAGCCATGCCATAAGCTCGCATCTTATTTAGAGAATATCTTGGCTACAATGTACATCTCTAGCCATCACAATTATAAAGTTCCTAATGAAGTTTCAATGGCCTGATCTACTGTGGGTTATTACAGCCGCGTCGTAACTTTGCATCTTATTTGGAGATTTTCCTGGCCGCACTATACGTCTCCATCCATCACAATTATAAAGTTTCAAAAGATGTTTAGAATTCAAGATCTATAATGGGTTATCATAGTCACGCCGTAAGCTCGCATCTCATTAGGAGATTATCTCATCCATGCCATGCGTCTCCAACAGTTACAAATATCAAGTTCTTGAAAGAAGTTCCGAGTTCCTTACATATAGTGGGTTATTGTAGCTGCACCATTAAGCTCACATCTTATTTGGAGATTATCTCGACCGCGCCGTCTGTCACAAGCCATCACAGTTATCAAGTTCCTAAATGAAGTTTTGAATTCCTAATCTACCGTGGGTTATGGAAGCCACGCCGTAAGCTTGCATCTTATTTGGAGAGTATCTCTACCGCGCCGTATGTCTGAAGCCAACATAGCTATGAAGTTCCTAAAAGAAGTTTTGTGTTCTTAATAATTAGTGGGTTATCATGGCCACGCCGTAAGCTCGCGTCTTATTTGGAGATTATCCTAGCCGCATTGTACGTCTCCTACCATCACGGTTATAAAGTTCCTAAAGATGTTTCGAATTCCTGATCTACAATGAATTATCGCGGGAGTGCGGTAAGCTTGCATCTTATTTAGAGATTATCTCAGCCGCACCATGTGTCTCTAGCCATCACAGTTATCAAGTTCCTAAAAGAAGTTTTGAGTTCTTGATCTATAGTGGGTTACTGCGGTTGCACTGTAAGCTCACATCTTATTTAGGGACTATCTCAGCCGCACCATATGACTCCAACCATCAGAGTTATCAAGTTCCAAAAAACAATATTTGAGTTCCTAATATACAGTGGGTTATTGCAGCCGCGCCATAAGTTCGCATCTTATTTGGAGATTATCTCGGCCGTGCCGTACATCTCCAGCCATCACAATTATCAAGTTCCTAAAAAAGTTCCAAGTTCCTGATCTACAGTAGGTTATTACGGTCACACCATGAGCTCGCATCTTATTTGGAGACTATCTAGTCCACCCCATGCGTGTTTAGCCATCATAGTTATCAAGTTCCTTAAAGAAGTTTTGTGTTCATAATCCACAATAGGTCGTCACAGCTGTGTCGTGAGCTCGCATCTTATTTGGAGATTATCTCGGCCGCACCATTCATCTCCAGCCATCACATTTATAAAGGTCCTAAAGATGTTTCGAATTCCAGATCCACATTGGGTTATCGCAGCCGCACCATAAGCTCGCATCTTATCTGGAGATTATCTCGTCTACGCCGTGCGTCTCCAGCCGTCACAGTTATCGAGTTCCTAAAAGAAGTTTCGAGTTCCTTATCTACAGTGGGTTATCACAGCTGCATCGTCAGCTCACATCTAATTTGGATATTATCTTGGCCGCACCGTACATCACCAGCCATCATAATGATAAAGTTCCTAATGATGTTTTGAATTTCTGATCTACATTTGGTTATTGCAGCCGCGTCATAAGGTCGCATCTTATTTAAAGATTGTCTCGTCCGCGCCATGGGTCTTTAGCCATCTCAGTTATCAAGTTCCTAAATGATGTTTTGAATTCCTGATTTATAGTGGGTAATGGAAACCGCTCTGTAACCTCGCACCTTATTTGGAGATTATCTCAATTGCGTCGTGCATCTCCATCCATCATAGTTATCAAGTTCCTAAAAGAAATTTGAGTTCTTGATCTATGGTTGGTTATCACAGCCGCACAAGAAGGTTGCATCTTATTTGGAGATTATCTCGGTCGTGCCATATGTCTCCAGCCATCACCATTATGAAGTTCCTCAAAAAGTTCCGAGTTCTTGATCTATAGTGGGTTATTGCGGCCGTGCCATAAGCTTACATCTTATTTGGAGATCACCTCGGCCGTGTCGTACATCTCCAGCCATCACAGTTATAAAGCTTCAAAAGAAGTTTCGAATCCCTGATCTACAATGGGTTGTCATGGCCGCTCCGTAAGCTCGCGCCTTATTAGTAGATTATCTCGACCGCGCCTCGCTTCTCAAGCCATCACAGTTATAAAGCTCCTAAAGAAGTTTCGAATTCGTGATCTACAGTGGGTTATTGCAGCCACGCCGTAGACTCACATATTATTTGGAGATTATCTCGGCTGAGCCATACTTCTCCAACCATCATAGTTATAAAGCCTCAAAAGAAGTTTCGAATCCCTGATCAACAATGGGTTGTCACGGCCGCTCCGTAAGCTCGCGCCTTATTAGGAGATTATCTCAACCGCGCCTCGCTTCTCAAGCCATCATAGTTATAAAGCTCCTAAAGAAGTTTCGAATTCGTGATCTACAGTGGGTTATTGCAACCACGCCGTAGACTCACATATTATTTGGAGATTATCTCGGCTGCGCCATACTTCTCCAACCATCACAGTTATAAAGCTTCAAATGTTAGGATGTGTGCCCTTAAATCCTATTGTATGATGTTATATATGACATTAGGTATGACTTAATGTTATGATTGATAAAGTTGTTTTATTATTATTTAAAATAATGGTAACATGAATATTTGGAAATTATGATATAGTCCATGAGATGCATAGCATGTGATTTATGTGAAAAGTCATAGAAGATATAAATCACAAGTTCTTTGTAAACTCAGAATTTATCGTTCGTAGTTGGTGATGAAATTGGGCATTTCATCTGTGAAGAGTATAACGTATCAACTACGATGATTTGTCTTTATCATGGAAGTGAAGACTTCTGGTTGATATGTTTTAAGAGTTAAGACATATTGAACTAGATTGTTGTGAGCTTTATTATTCTCCTAACGACTGTCAAATGAATAATAAATCTCACGACTTCTATTTGCATGAACTCTTAATTCTAAGAAAATAATGGACCTGATCATGAGGTGTAGGTTGCTTTGATATATCAGGAATGAGATCTAAAGTAACGGTCAAAGCCTCAGTATGTTGGGCAAGCACATTTAGTGTTGATGGAACATATATTCTCAAGTTGGAATTTATAACCTTTTAACAAAGATATAAAATATTCCCTTCAGATAAGTTTAATGAGTTCAATTATTCAGAGAGTTAGGCCTAACCACTTTGGTAAGAAATTACTAAAGTATATATTTATGAAATTGGATTTCATAAATATATAATGAATAACTTTAAAGGATTAAACCGAGTACTCAAGGATAAGATGTAGTAATTTACAAAGTGGCAGTCTACATTCCTGACTTTGTATTACTACGAATATTTTATGAAGTGGTTGCATGTATAATAAATTTTTGGGATATAATTTACTAATAAGGCATAAAGTGCAATTATATTTATATAGTGATATTAAATATAATTAAATGGTAACTTTGGACTTGTCAAGAGATGATAGAAAAGCCCAAGGCCTATTGGAGCTAGTGTCTTATTGGTCTATTTTGGTCCCACTACAAACCACACACTAAAGCCCAATTGGAAAGGCCCAGTAAGCCAACCCAATTAGATAATTAGTTATTTACAAAGGGAGAAACGTACAGAATTTTATATAAGAGAATAAAAAAAGAGAGACATCATTGTGAAATGGTGTGCATGTGTGAGTGAAGGCATTCGATAATTCTCCCTTGGAAACTAATTGAGAGATGACACTTCTTGGGTGTAAAGTGGAATTGGAGTGAAGATTAAAAGTGTTCTCAAGTGCTTCTAATCTTTGTTTTGAATTTCTCCACATCAAGGTACGGTATCTTGTTCTTAAATTCTGAAATTTACATTATGCATGTTGTCAATCATGAATGAAATAGATCCTTATTTGTTGCTTCCACTATCTGTTTTGTATGAGATACAAAACTAGTTTTTCTAACATCAAAAGACATTTTGAATCCCAGATCTACAATGGGTTATCGTGTTTTATTAGGAGATTATCTCGACCTCGCTGCGCTTCTCCACTAGTCATATTTATCAAGTTCCTAAAAGAAGTTCCATGTTTCTAGTGTAGAGTGGGTTATTGTAGCTGCGCCATAAGCTCGCATCTTATTTGGAGATTATCTCGGCCGCATCATACTTCTCAAGCCATCACAATTATAAAGCTCCTAAAGAAGTTTTGAATTCCTAATCTATAGTGGGTTATTGCAGTAGCGTCATACACTCGTGTATTATTCGGAGATTATCTCGGCTACGTCTTAAGTCTCCAGCCACCATAGTTATAAAGCTCCTAAATAAGCTTCTAATTCCTGATCTACAGTGGGTTATCATGGTCGCACCGTAAACTTGCATCTTATTTAGTGATTCTCTCGCTCGCGTCGTATGTCTCATGCCATCACAGTTATCATGTTCCTAAAAAAATTCTAAGTTCCAAATCTACATTGGGATATCGTCGCCGCTCCGTAAGCTCGCATCTTTTTTAGAGATTATCTCGACCGCGCCGTACGTCTACAGCCATAACAGTTATCAAGTTCCTAAAAAATGTTCCAAGTTCCTAATCTACATTGGGATATTGCGACCGCAACGTATGCTCGCAACTTGTTTGGAGATAATCACAGCCGCGCTGTACATCTCCACCCTTCAAAGTTATAGAGTTCCTAATGCTCCTAAGGAAGTTTTGAATTCCTGATCTACAATGGGTTATCACGGCCACACTGTATGCTCGCATCTAATTTGGAGATTGTCTCGACCGTACCGCACTTCTCCACCCATCATAGTTATCAATTTCCTAAAAGAAGTACCGAGATTTTGATGTATAGTGGGTTATTGTTGCTGCTACTTAAGTTTGCATCTTATTTGGAGATTATCCCGACCGCGTCATACTTCTCTAGCCATCACAGTTATCATGTTCCTAAAAAATGTTCCAAGTTCCTAACTATAGTGCGTTATTGCAATCACGCCATATGCTTGCATCTTATTTGGAGATAATCACGGCCGCGCCACAAGTCTCTAACCTTCAAAATTATAAAGTTCTTAATGAAGTTTTGAGTTCCTGATCTATAGTGGGTTACCACGGCCATGCTATAAGTTCACTTCATATTTGGAGATTATCTCGGCCATGCCGTACGTCTCCATCCATCATAGCTATCAAGTTCCCAAAAAAAGTAGTGAGTTCCTAATCTACAATGGGTTATCGCGGCCGCATTGTAAGCTCACATCTTATTTGGAGATTATCTCGACCGCGCTGTACATCTCCAGCCATCACAGTTATAAAGCTCCTAAAGAAGTTTGGAATTCTTAAGCTACAGTGGGTTATCACAACCGCGCCGTATAGTCGCATATTATTTAAAGACTATCTTGGTTGCTCCGTACATCTCCAGCCATCACAGTTGTAAAGCTCCTAAAGAAGTTTCAAATTCCTAATCTACAATGGGTTATCGCGGCCGCACTGTAAGCTCGCATCTTATTTTGAGATTATCTCGACCTCGCCGCACTTCTCCACCCCTCATAGTTATCAAGATCCTAAAAGAAGTTCCTTATTTCTGTGTACAATGCACTATCGTGGCAGAATATGCTCGCATCTTATATGGAGATTATCTCGGCCACGTCATACTTCTCAAGCCATCACAGTTATAAAGCTCCTAAAGAAGTTTCAAATTCCTGATCTACAAAGGGTTATGGCAGCCGCGCTGTATACTTGCACATTATTTGGTGATTTTCTCGGCAGCGCCGTATTTCTCCAGCCATCACAGTTATAAAGCTCCTAACGAAGTTTTGAATTCCTGATCTATAATGGGTTATCACGGCCGCGCCGTAAGTTCTCATCTTATTTGAAGATTATCTTAACTGCGCCGCGCTTCTCCACCCCTCATAGTTATCAAGTTCCTAAATGAAGTTCCATGTTTCTGTGTACAGTGGGTTATCGTGGAAGAGCCATATGCTCACATCTTATTTGGAGATTATCTCGAACATGTCGTGCTTTTCAAGCCATCATAGTTATTAAGCTCTTAAAGAAGTTTTGAATTCCTGATCCATAGTGGATTATGGCAGCTGCGCCGTGTACAAATATTATTTGTTGATTATCTCGGCAGTGCCGTACTTCTCTAGCTATCATAGTTATAAAGCTCCTAAAAAAGTTTCGAATTCTTGACAGCGCCGCGCTTTTCCGCCCCTCATAATTATCAAGTTCCTAAAAGAAGTTCCTTGTTTCTGTGTACAGTGGGTTATCGTGGCAAAGCCATATGCTCGCATCTTATTTGGAGATCTATAGTCGGCCGCATCGTACTTCTCAAGCCATCACAGTTATAAAGCTCCTAAAGAAGTTTTGAATTCCGGATCTACAATGGGTTATCGCAGCCGCACCGTAAGCACTCATTTTATTTGGAGATAATCTCGACCGCCCCACTCTTTTCCACCCATCATAGTTAACAAGTTCCTAAAAGAGGTTCCATGTTTCTGGTGTACAGTGGGTTATCGTGGATGCGCCATAGGCTTGCATCTTATTTGGAGATTATCTCAGTTGCATCGTACTTCTCAAGCCATCACAGTTATAAAGCATCTAAAGAAGCTTTGAATTCCTGATCTACAGTGGGTTATCATGGCCACACCATAAGCTCGCATCTTATTTGGAGATTATCTCGGCCGCACCATGCGTCTCTAGCTATCACAGTTGTCAAGTTCCAAAAAGAAGTTCTGAGTTCTTGATCTATAATGGGTTACCGCGGTCGCGTCGTAAGCTCACATCTTATTTAGGGATTATCTCGGCCGCACCATATGACTCCATCCATCAAAGTTATCAAGTTCCTAAAACAATATTCGAGTTCCTAATCTACAGTGGGTTATCACAAACGCACCGTAAGCTCAAATCTTATTTGGAGATTATCTCGGCCACGTCATACGTCCCCAGCCATCACTATTTTCAAGTTCCTAAAAATAGTCCGAGTTCTTGATCTACAGCGGGTTATTGCGGCAACACCATGAGCTCGCATCTTATTTGGAGATTATCTCGTCCACACCATGCGTGTCCAGCCATCACAGTTATCAAGTTCCTAAAAGAAGTTTCATGTTCATAATCCACAGTGGGTCATCACAGTCGTGTTGTGAGCTCGCACCTTAATTGGAGATTATCTTGGCTGCCTCATACATCTCCAGCCATCACAGTTGTAAAGCTTCTAAAGAAGTTTCGAATTCCTGATCTACAATGGGTTATCGCGGCCGTGCCGCAAGCTCACATCTTATTTGGAGATTATCTCGACCACGCCGCACTTCTCCACCCCTTATAGTTATCAAGTTCCTAAAAGAAGTTACTTGTTTCTGTGTATAGTGGGTTATTGTGGTAGAGCTGTATGCTCGCATCTTATTTGGAGATTATCTTAGCCGCGTTGTACTTCTCAAGCAATCGTAGTTATAAAGCTCCAAAAGAAGTTTCCAATTCCTGATCCACAGTGGGTTATGGCAGCCGTGTCGTATACTCACATATTATTTGGAGATTATCTCGGCTGTGCCGCAGTTCTCCAGCCATCACAATTATAAAGCCCCTAAAGAATTTTCGAATTCCTGATCTACAATGGGTTATTGCGGCCTCGCCGTATGCTCTCATCTTATTTGGTGATTATGTCGACCGCACTGCGCTTCTCCACCCCTCATAGTTATCAAGTTCCTAAAAGAAGTTCCATGTTTCTAGTGTACAGTGGGTTATCGTGGCTATCCCGTAGGCCCGCATCTTATTTGGAGATTTTCTCGGTCGCGTCATACTTCTCAAGCCATCATAGTTATAAAGCTCCTAAAGAAGTTTTGAATTCATGATCTACAGTGGGTTACAGGCGCGTCGTATAGTCGCATATTATTCGAAGATTATCTCGGTTGCACCGTACATCTCCAGCCATCACAGTTATAAAGCTCCTAAAGAAGCTCTGAATTCCTGATCTATAGTAGGTTATCATGGCCGCATAGTAAGCTTGCTTCTTATTTGGAGATTATCTCGGCCGCACCATGCATCTCTAGCCATCACATTTATCAAGTTCCTAAAAGAAGTTCTGAGTTCTTGATCTATAGTGGGTTACTGCGGTCACATCGTAAGCTCACATCTTATTTGGGGATTATCTCAGCCGCACCATATGACTCTAGCCATCTGAGTTATCAAGTTCCTAAAAAAATATATGAGTTCCTAATCTACAATGGGTTATCGCAGCGCGACGTAAGCTCTCATCTTATTTGGAGATTATCTCAACCGCGTCGTACGTCTCCAACCATCACAGTTATCAAGTTCCAAAAAAAGGTCCGAGTTCCTGATCTACAGCGGGTTATTGCAGCCGCACCGTGAGCTTGCATCTTATTTGGAGATTATCTCATCCACGTAGTGCTTGTCTAGCCATCACAGTTATCAAGTTCCTAAAAGAAGTTTCATGTTCATAATCCACAGTGGGTCATCACAACTGTGCTATGAGCTCGTATCTTATTTGGAGATTATCTCGGCCGCACCGTATGTCTCCAACCATCACATTTATAAAGCTCCTAAAGAAGTTTCGAATTCCTGATCTACAGTGGGTTATCGTAGCCGTGCTGTATACTTACATATTATTCAAAGATTATCTCGGCTAAGTCATACGTCTCTAGCCATCATAGTTATAAAGCTCCTAAAGAAGCTTCTGAGTTCTTAATCTACATTGGGATATCGTGGCCGCTCCGCAAGCTCGCATCTTATTTAGAGATTATCTCGGTCGTGTCGTATGTCTCCTGCCATAGTAGTTATCAAGTTCCTAAAACATGTTCCAAGTTCTTGATCTACATTTGGATATCACAACCATGCTGTATGCTCGCAAATTGTTTGGAGATAGTCATAGCCACACCAAACGTTTCCACCCTTCAAAGTTATAGAGTTCCTAAAGCTCCTAAAGAAGTTTCGAATTCCTGATCTATAATGGCTTATTGCAACCACTCTGTAAGCTCGCATCTTATTTGGAGATTATGTCAACCGTACCGCACTTCTCCAGCCCTCATAGTTATCAAGTTCCTAAAAGAAGTTCCATGTTTCTGGTGTACAGTAGGTTATAGTGGTTGCGCTGTAGGCTTGCATCTTATTTGGAAATTATCTCGGCCGCGTCGTACTTCTCTAGCCATCATAGTTATCATGTTCCTAGAAAAATTTCCCAGTTCCTAATCTACAGTGGGTTATCGTAGCTGCACCGTATGCTCGCATCTTATTTGGAGATTATCTCGGTTACGCCATACATCTTCAGCCATCACGATTATCAAGTTCCTAAAAAATGTTCCAAGTTCCTGATCTATAGTGCATTATCGCAGTCGCATCTTATTTAGAGATAATCATGGCCATGCCATACGTCTCCAACCTTCACAATTGTAAATTTCCTAAATAAGTTTCGAGTTCTTGATCTACAGTGGGTTATTGCATTCGTGGCTTAAGTTCATTTCTTATTTGGAGATTATCTCGGCCATGTCGTATGTCTCCATCCATCATAGCTATCAAGTTCCTAAAAAAAGTAACGAGTTCCTGATCTACAATGGGTTATCATGGCTGCGTTGTTAGCTCACATCTTATTTGGAGATTTTCTCGGCCGTGCCGTACGTCTCCATCGATCAAAGTTATAAAGCTCCTAAATAAGTGTCAAATTCCTGAGCTACAGTGGGTTATCGCAGCCACGTCGTATACTCGCATATTATTTGGAGATTATCATGGCAGCGCCGTACTTCTCTAGCCATCACAGTTATAAAGCTCCTAAAGAAGTTTCGAATTCCTGATCTACAATGGGTTATCGTGGCCGCCCCGTAAGCTCGCATCTTATTAGGAGACTATCTTGACTGCACCGCGCTTCTCCACCCCTCATAGTTATCGAGTTCCTAAAAGAATTTCCTTGTTTCTAGAGTACAGTGGGTTATAGTGGCCGCGCTTCTCCACCACTTATAGTTATTAAGTTCCTAAAAGAAGTTCCTTGTTTCTTATGTACATTGGGTTATCGTGGTAGCACTGTAAGCTCGCATCTTATTTAGAGATTATCTCAGCCGCGTCGTACTCCTCAAGCCATCACAGTTATCATGTTCCTAAAAAAATCCCAGATCCTAATCAACAATGGGTTATCGCAGCCACAAAGTAAGCTCACATCTTATTTGGAGATTATCTCGGCCACGCAGTACATCCCCAACCATCACATTTATCAGAATCCTAAAAAAAGTTCCAGGTACCTGATCTACAGTGGGTTATCGCAGCCACGCCGTATGCTTGCATCTTATTTGGAGATAATCACGGCCGTACCATGACTCTAACCTTCATAGTTATAAAGATCCTAAAGAAGTTTCAAGTTCCAGATCTGCACAAGGTTATCGCAGCCGCACCATAGGCTCACATATTATTTAGAGATTATCTCGGGCTAGCTATACGTCTTTAGACATCAAAGTTATCAAGTTCCTTAAAAAAAATTTGAGTTCCTAATCTACTGTGGCTTATCGTGGCCGCTCTGTATGCTCACATCTTGTTTAGAGATTATCTCAGTAGCGTCATACGTCTCCTGCCATCACAATTATCAAGTTCATAAAAAAAGTTCTGAGTTCCTGATCCATGTTAGGTTATCGTAGCCGCATCGTATGCACGCATCTTAGTTGAAGATAATCACGGCTACGTCGTACGTCTCCAACCTTTACAGTTAAAGAGTTCCTAAAGAACTCTCGAGTTCCTGATCTACGGTCGGTTAATCGCGGCCACGCCATAAGCTCGCATCTTATTTGGAGATTAGCTAGGTCACGTCGTACGTCTCCAGCCATCACTATTATAAAGCTTCTAAAGAAGTTTCAAATTCTTGATCTTTAATGGGTTATCACGGTCATGTCATAAGCTCGCATCTTATTTAGAGATTATCTCGACCGCGCCACACTTCACCACCCATCACAGTTATCAAGTTCCTGAAAAAATTTTGAGTTCCTAATCTACAGTGAGTTATTTTTTCCAAGCTATAAGCTTGCATCTTATTTGGAGATTATCTTGGCCGCACCATACGTCTCCAACCATCACAATTATAAACCTCTTAAAGAAGTTTTGAATTCCTAATCTACAGTGGGTTATCATGGCTGTACCGTAAGCTTACATCTTATTTAGTTATTATCTTGGATGCGTCGTACGTATCATTCCATCACAATTATCAAGTTCCTAAAAATATTTCGAGTTCCTAATCTACATTGGGATATCACAGCCGCTCTGTAAGCTTGCATATTATTTAGAGAATATCTTAGTCGCGTCATACATCTCCTACCATCACAGTTATCAAGTTCCTAAAAAAAGTTCCGAGTTCCTGATTTATAGTGCGTTATTACAACTGCGGGATTTGCTTGCATCTTATTTGGAGATAATCACGGCCGCGCCATATGTATCCAGCCTTCACAATTATAAAGTTCCTAAAGAAGTTTCGAGTTCTTGATCTACAGTGGGTTATCGCGGCCATGCCGTAAGTTCACATCTTATTTGGAGGTTATCTCGGCCATGCCGTATGACTCCATCTAACATAGCTATCAAGTTCCTAAAAACAGCCTCAAGTTCCTAATCTACAGTGGGTTATTGCAGCCGCGCAGTATGCTCGCATCTTATTTTGAGATTATCTCGACAACGCCGTGCTTCTCCACCCATCATAGTTATCAAGTTCCTGAAAGAAGTTCCATGTTTCTGGTGTATAGTGGGTTATGGTGGCTGCACTATAAGCTCGAATCTTATTTGGTGATTATCTCGGCCGTGTCACACTTCTCCAGCCATTACAGTTAGCATGTTCCTAAAAAAAGTTCCTAGTTCCTAATCTGTAGTGGGTTATTGTAGCCACGCCATAAGCTCGCATCTTATTTGGAGATTATCTCGGCCATGCATTACATCTCTAGCCATCACAATTATCAAGCTCCTAAAAAAAGTTCCAAGTTCCTGATCTACAGTGTGTTATCGTATCTGTGCCGTATGCTTGCATCTTATATGGAGGTAATAACGACCGCACCATACGTCTTCAACCTTCAAAGTTATAAAGTTCCTCTTGAAGTTTTGAGGCACCATAAGCTCGCATATTATTTGGAGATTATCCTGGGCTCGTCGTACATCTCCAGACATCATAGTTATCAAGTTCCTAAAAAAAGTTCCAAGTTCCTAATCTATAGTGGGTTATCGTGGCCGCTCCGTATGCTCACATCTTATTTAGAGATTATCTCAGTGGCGCGGTATGTCTCCTGCCATCACAGTTATTAAGTTCCTAAAAAAAGTTTCGAGTTCCTGATTTACATTGGGTTATCGCAGCCGTGCTGTAAGCTCGCATCTTATTTGGAGATAATCACGGCCTCGTTGTACGTCTTCATCCTTCACGGTTATAAAGTTTCAAAAGAACTTTTGAGTTCCTAATCTATAGTCGGTTATCGTGGCTGCACCGTAAGGTAGCATCTTATTTAGTGATTCTCTTGGTCGCGCCTTATGTCTCATGCAATCACAGTTATCAAGTACCTAAAAAAATCTTGAGCCCCTAATCTACATTGGGAAATGATGGCCACTCCGTAAGCTTACAACTTGTTTGGAGATTATCTCGGCCACGCCGTACGTCTCTTGCCATCACAATTATCAAGTTTCTAAAAATAGTATCGAGTTCCTGATCTACATTGGGTTATCGCAGCCGGGCTGTAAGATCACATCTTATTTGGTGATAATCACGGCCACGATGTACGTCTTTAGCCTTCATAGTTGTAGAGTTGCTAAAGAACTTTTGAGTTCCTGATCTACAGTTGGTTAATCGCGGACGCGCCGTAAGTTCACATCTTATTTACAGATTATCTCGGCCATACCGTACATCTCCATCCATTATAGCTATCAAGTTCCTAAAAAATGTTTGGTAATCTGAATCTATAGTGGGTTATCTCGGCCTCGTTGTACGTCTCCAGCCATCACAGTTATAAAGCTCCAAAAGAAGTTTTGAATTCCTGATCTACAATAGGATATCGTGGCCGTGTCGTAAGCTCGCTTCTATTTGTAGATTATCTCGGTCGCACAATACGTCTCCAGCCTTCACATTTATAAAGCTCCTAAAGAAGTTTCGAATTCCAGATCTATAGTGGGTTCTTGGGGCTACACTGTAAGCTCGCATCTTATTTAGTGATTCTATCAGCCGCACCGTACATCTCATGCCATCACATTTATCAAGTTCCTAAAAAAATTTTGAGTTCCTAATCTACATTGGGATATTGTGGCCGCTCCGTAAGCTTACAACTTTTATAGAGAATATCTTGGCCACATCGTATGTCTTGTGCCATCATAGCTATCAAGTTCCTAAAAAAAGTTCCAAGTTCCTGATTATTGCAGCTATGCCGTATGCTGGCATCTTATTTGGAGATAATCACAGTAGCGCCGTATGTATCCAGCCTTCACAGTTATAAAGTTCCTAAAGAAGTTTCGAGTTCTTGATCTACAGTGGATTATCATGGCCACGCCGTAAGTTCACATCTTATTTGGAGATAATATCGGCCATGCCATATGTCTCCTTCTACCATAGCTATCAAGTTCCTAAAAAAAGCCTTGAGTTCCTAATCTATAGTGGGTTATCGCGGCCGCGCCGTATGCTCGCATCTTATTTAGAGATTATCTCGGCCGCATCGTACGTCTCCTGCCATCATAGTTATCAAGTTCCTAAAAAATGTTCCGAGTTCCTAATCTACGTTGGGATATCACAGCCACGCCATATGCTCACATCTTATTTGGAGATAATCACGGCCATGCCGTACGTGTCCACCCTTCACAGTTATAGAGTTCCTAAAGCTCCTAAAGAAGTTTCAAATTCCTGATCTACAATGGGTTATCGCGGCCGTGCCATAGGCTCACATCTTATTTGGAGATTGTCTCGAGCACCGCGCTTCTCCACCTGTCATAGTTATCAAGTCCCTAAAAGAAGTGCTGAGATTCTGGTGTACAGTGGGTTATCGTGGCCGCGTCGTAAGTTTGCATCTTATTTGGAGATTATCTTGGCCGCCCCATACATTTCCAACCTTCACAGTTGTAAAGTTCCTAAAGAAGTTGCGAGTTCCTGATCTATAGTAGATTATCGCAGCCGCGCAGTAAGCTCGCATATTATTTGGAGATTATCTCGGGCTCCCCGTACATCTCCAAACATCAAAGTTATCATGTTCCTTAAAAAAGTTCCAAGTTCCTAATCTACAGTGGGTTTTCGTGGCCACTCCATATGCTCGCATCTTATTTAGAGATTATCTCGACAATGCCATACATCTCCTGCCATCACAGTTATCACGTTCCTAAAAAAAGTTCTGAGTTCTTGATCTACATTGGGTTATCGCAGCCGCGCCGTATGCTCGCATCCTTTTTGGAGATAGTCACGGCCGCATCGTATGTCTCCATCCTTTAGAGTTATAGAATTCCTAAAGAACTTTTGAGTTCTAATCTACAGTCAATTATCGCGGCCGCGTCGTAAGCTCACATCTTATTTGGAGATTATCTCAACCACGTTGTACGTCTCCATCCATCATAGCTATCAAGTTCCTAAAAAAGTTTCGTGTTCCTGATCTACATTGTGTTATTGCAGCCGCGCCGTAAGCTCACATCGTATTTGGAGATTATCTCAGCCGCGCTGTACATCTCCTGCCTTAACAGTTATAAAGCTCCTAAAGAAGTTTCAAATTCCTAGTCTACAAGTTGAACCCGCACCACCAATGAGGATGCAATCAATGATGTAGTTCCCCAAACATCATCAATTGTCAATTCTAGGCCTCAAATTAAGTTCAATAAACTCCACATGCCTATGAGTCAATTGTTTGAAAAGCTCAAACTTGAAGGGTATCTTGGCCCACTTGAACCTTGACCTCCTCCAAGCCCACTACCTAAAGATTACAAGTCACATGGGTTATACAAATATAAATTCAAGGCTTATAAATTCAAGGCTTCAGTTTACTTATAAATTCAAGGCTTCAGTTTTAGCTTGTGGAACTTCATTACCAACTTGAAAAAGTCTTTTTAGTTTAGTGAAATGTACTTGACTTGTATTAGAAAATGCAATTTTGAATCTAGTTTCAAAATTGAGACCTTGTAAATTATAAAAGTTCACATGACCATTTTTGGTTTAAACTCAACCAGATGTTCTCGGCCTCACGTGTTGAAACTAGTTGGAGTCAAAATTTATCTTTTCAAGGATTATTAAGTTGAACCCCATTTATACTCTTGGTTTTATATATGAACTATAATTTAAAAAGATTCCTAATTTGCTTTTAACTTGAACTTGGAGATTGTGGCCTTGCTTCCATTTTGGGTTAGAATTTAATTTTCTTTAAGGTTTTAGGAATGACTAGTTAGCTAGTCCTTGTTTGAGCTTACATATTGATATATATGTGCTTATACTCAACCTACTTTGACATCGAAGTCAAATAACTTTTACGTTGAATCCACCTTTGAAATATAGTGAGTGAATTCTGTGTTATAACTGGGTGCGTGCTTTGTGATCCTTTTAGTTTAAAGGTTTATGCAAAAAAAAAAAAAAAAAATGTTGATGTCAATGATTGCTCAGTTTTGTTTTGAGACACATAATTATGGGTTTAATTTCGGGGACGAAATTCTTTCAAGGGGGGAAAAATGTAACACCCCAATTGTTAAGTGTAATTTGGAGGAAGCTTGAGGGGCAAATTGGTAATTTACTCATGAGATATTTTTGGGGCAAATTGGTAATTAAACCTATCAACATAAGTCAGCCCCCTCCCCCTTTCTTCCTCATTTCACGTTGATATCTCCCTCCTCCTTGACCGGCTGCCTTTCTCTCTGCTTCTCTATTTTCCTATCTCACTCACCCACCGAAGCCTACACACATACACACTCTAGCCCCTCTATTTCTCTCACTCCCTCACCGGTAAACCAGCCGTCCATCACCACTTTCAGCGGATTTCACCGGAGAATCCCATTGGAAACCCCATACATGCCACTCTCTCAAACATTAAAGATAAAACTCTTAATTGTTTTGTAGCTTTTCAAGTTTTTGTAAAATTTCTTTCTAATCTAAGCTATATGAGTGGTATACATGTGATTGAGTACATGGGTTTTTGATTTGGTGGATTTATTTGTTAAATGGTTAAGGGCTTTTACATATGATGATCATTTGGGGTTTCTTCATGGTAAAAAAACTTGGATTCCTTGATCAAATCGTGAGCTGATTTTGTGGAAGTTTAGGGTTGATTTTTGGAAGTGTGTTTTTGCATATCTAGTGTTTGATGAGTTGTTTATATGAGATTTTGGGTTTGATTCCTTGTTTTTAATATGCTTTAAATCTGGTGGTTTTAATGTGAGTAAATTCTCAAATGAATTTGGCTAGTTTTACAACTATAACAATTTTCCAAAGCTGTCATGACAGAGTTGAGTCAGGCGCAATGCATGATTTTTTAATAAATTATAGAAAAAATTGTTTTGGGCTGAATTTTCTGTGGTACATTGTATACATATAGGGGAATGTTCCCTTAAAGTTTTGAATTAATCGGATAACTTTTCATTGACTAAACAATTTTTACAAAATGGCTGCCCTGCTATGTACTGAATCTGAAAGCAAGACTGAAACACTGAGAAATTGTGGAATTAATTCCAAACCTTGGTTGCATTCATAGTTGTTATCATGTGCTAAAACATGTAGCTTTGAGATTAATCAAGTTTGAAAGTTTTTGGCATAGTGTTAAGATTATATTAATTTTATTTTGAAATTGTAAATCTGTACCCAACAGATTTGAGTAAGTTGCATTACGTGATTTTTAATAAATTATAAAAAAAAAATCATTTTAAGCCTAATTTTTGGTGGTACATACTACACATATAAGAGCTTGTTTCTATTTAATTTCAAGTTGATTGGATATCTTTTCATGGACCAAACGGATTTTACAAAAGGGCTGACCTGTTGTGTAGTGAATCTGAAAGTATGACAAGTATGTTGGGATTTTGTGGAATTTACCTGAAACCTTTGTTGAGTGGGTTGGCTTGTAAATTCTTACATTTTCTTCGACGCGTGTTTCACTTAGTTAACTTCAACATTAGTTTGGTTTAATCTCTTGCAAGTGTATTATAAGGCTTTGGTTGTGTTGTAATCCTATGAGTTTCATATATGCTTGTTTGGTTCCCTTTTTGATAGGGGTACTTGTCTTGGGCTGGTCAAGCTAGGATTTAAGGCCTTAGGTTTGATTTTTGAGGGAATCCCTTCTGATTTATGGAGACATATTTGATAGCGTAACTTTGTAGTACGCCTTGTTATTAATAGGTTTAATACTTGCGTTTCTAGGTTCCAAGGTACTTGGTGATGGAACTAGTAACTTGATTAGTTGAACGTGGTGCTCGGTTGAGGTAAATTTGGAATGGACCGCTGAGGTAAGTAGCATTTTAATGGGATTTTTGGAAAATAATCACATTGCATATTTGTTGTTTTTGGGTTAAACACACTTTTGGAAACTACCTATGGAAATTATATTTTCCCTAAAAGCTATTGTGTCGTAACCTTAATATATATATATATATATATATATATATATATATATATGATTATATATATGAAAATGCATTATATTTGATATTGCATTTGGGGAAATGCATGAATTGTTGATATGGAATAATGAGCATCTTTTATATAATCTTTGATAAGGAAATCATGGATTTTATGGTATATTAGAAAATTAAAGATGCTTATCTTGTCATGCTATGTGAGAAATTGATAGAAAATCTTTTTGACAAGAATGGAGTTGAAAACCTTACAAATATTGTGGAAGTTAGATTATTTAAGGTTTTCTAAAACTATCTAGATATAAACTGTATTTGAAAGGAAATGTCTACTGTGAGCTTTATGTAGTTTTAACACCAAGCCATGTGTGATTTCCCAATGATCACCCGATTTGGTTTTCGTAGTCTTTGTGACAACGGAATCAAATCCAGGTCAGTGCCTTTTCACTTTGGATGACGCGTTTTTCCCTACTGCCCATGGGGGGAAGAGGTTCCTTAATTATGTGTGGGTGAGGCTGCTGTCCATAGGGCCAAGAGACCACATGCAAGAGAGGGCCTATATGACTCACTCTTTCTGCTGCCCATGGGGGGTGAGAAAAACCTTGAGGGTATGGGTGAGGCTGCTGTCCATGGGGCCAAGAGTCTGCATACCAGAGAGGACAATATCATGCCAGTTGTGAATGGGTGAATCCCCTGACCAGTCTATGTGGTAGTATAGTATATTTGTGATAAAATTATCGTACGTTAGATTTTATGGCTTTGGAAATTATATTGTTAGTGCTCACAGATTATTATATGTAGTTTCATGGTATTATTTTGAGAAACTTTAGGTTTCATCATTTAATCATTCTTGTTACATTATTATTGAAAAAGATCTTGCAGTATTCAATTAGCATTTTCCCAAACTAAAATATATTTTGCAAACTATTTATAATCATGAAATTTGCATTTCCCTCACCCCCATTAATTATGCTACTTACTGGGCTTTAGCTCATCCCACTCTCCAACAGTTTTTCAGATAAATTTGCTATACCTCGAGCATGGAGTTTGTTTTATTGGTGGTGATTGGAGCATTATACTGATTGAGAGATTTATGCTATGATTGGTTGGTGACTCAACTTTCTGAATTTATTGAGGTCATAGCTAATTCTATCAAAGGCTAGGCTTTTGAGGTTTGTTAGTCTTGGGCATGGTAGACATAGATTCTATCGTTGAGGTTGCCTAATCTAGGAAGGATTGTGACTTGATGTTGATCCATTTGGAGTTTTGGAATCTCGTGTATATTTGGAGACATTATTTGTAATTTTTATTGTTTGTAAATGTGTTATAGAGCTCTGACTTGTAATATGGAGATTTTAATATGGTTATTTATCCTTATCATGTGTTGAGGAAAAAAAATCTCCTACGTTCTCGCTCTTAATGGTTCTTCTCTCACGCTTTGGACACTTTTGAGTTTGGGGCGTGACAATAAAACTACAAGTCTACAAGACAATTCGACAAAAAAAAAAATATCCAAGACTAAGGGTTATACATGGATTTAGATTGAAATAGATTTATCCATAAAAGAGTAGATGGATTAAAAGGTATGCAATTAAATGTCACTTAAAGCCCACAAAGGGAGATGTCTAGGTACAAAAAACAACGGTCAAATTAAAATTTAGACTACTTTTCAAATCCTTACAGTTTTGCCAAAAACAAAAAAAACTCCTGTTGGTGGAGTACTTTCAATCTTCTCTTCATCAAGTTGACGGGCGCCACCCTCGACAAGCTTGATTTGGCTTTCAGTAGGAGCTGGGTCTTCATCCCCATGGGGGTCGTCGATGGCAAACAAATCATTCGTACTCTTGGAATGGATGGATTGAACCAAGGTCTGTGCTTGGATGTTAATAATGACATGGGACACATCCAAATTAGAATATGAAGTCTTATCCTGACAGAGGGCATCATCAAAACCTTCAACAAATGAGCTACCCAGCTCTATCAAGAGGGCATGGGTCACGATACTCACATTTCACCTCCTCTTTAGCCTGACGGAGCTGATCTTTGGTGTCTGTAATTTCTTTTTCCTTATCTTCTAGGACCTACCTCAGTTGCTCCATCTGCTTGTCAAGCTTCCCCCTAACTTGCTCCGAGTAAGCAAATTTTTTCTCCATACCCGTATTCCAGGCCCTCAGTCCATTCAACTCGTCCTCCGTCGCGTTAGCCTTTTTCCTAAGATGGTCCAGGGCCGTCTCGTGGTTTAATCAACGGCCCACTAATCCCTTCATCAACAATATCGCCAAAAAGCAAGGAAGTTAATAATAAGGTAAAAAAGTAATAATAATAATAATAAAAAGGGGGGAGGGGGGAGACAAATATGTGTTACCTGAGCAATGGTAAAAAGACCTGTCTCTCCTATCGCCTCAGTAGCATGGTTGCCAAGATCCTCATAGTCGCCAGTTGTAATGATGGACAAGAGCTTCTCCAATGCGTACTCTGAATCCTCACGAAGGAGGACGGGTGGCTTCTCACTAATGGTGGTAGGACCCTTCATGAAACCTTTGCCTTTTCCTGGCCCGAGGGGAGTGACCGTTCTCTCAGCTTCAGCTTCAGCTTCAAGCCCTACGACGGGCTCAGGGGCGATTTTAGGTCTCTTAGGAGGACGGTCGAATTTCTCTGGCTGCTTCCTTTTAGAATACGCAACGGCTGAACCCATCCCCTTAGAGGGTTGGTCACCTTCCTACTTCTTTTTGGCGGCTTGCTATTTGATAAAGGCCCTTCTTGTGGTGCTGTCCATTTCTACAAAAGTGGACGTACATACAGCCTTGCTTTAAAAAAGAATAATAATAATAATAATAATAATAATAATAATAATAATAATAATAATAATAAATAAATTAAATTAGAAGAATTAGGTGACGGACTTACGTTTGTGAACTCAAGCATCGTAGCAACGGGTAGCTACAATGGGTTCAAGACAGTCACAATAACCAAAGAGTGTGTCTAGGGTGACCAACTTAGCCCACATCCTCTCTTCTAGATTTTTCTTGTTAATGATTTTCTCCATGAAGCTCCACTGCTCAAGTGAGACCTGTGGACGATCCAGAGCTGCAAAAGAAGAAGGTTGCGGTAACATGTTAATAGTAAAACAAGGCATGAATATGTACATGTGCAAAACTGGACAGGTGTATACCAGACGAGGGCATTATGGCCCATGTTGTGTCGATGGGCATATAATCGTCATCACCTGGACGACACATCCACTCATCCCCTTCTATGAAAAAATACCGACTCTTTTAGTTCCTATTAGAATCAGGGGTATCACACACGAACCTCAACAACGGGCTCTTGGGCACAAAGCTATACATACCCCTCAATTGTGTAATCTCAGTTGGATGGTAGCAATGAAAGAATTCCTCCACTGTCAACCTTCGCGCTCCATCAGACATGGCCCCGTACATGACCTCCATGCCAAGAAAGACTCTCCAGGCGTTTGGGGAGATTTGTGTGACGGCCAAACCTAGATATTGGAGGGGGTAACGGTGGAGTGAACTTAAGGGAAATCTAAGCCCTGCCTTTAGCATCTACTCATAAACCCCAACACCTTCAACACCCTTATAGTGACATTTCTCTAACTTATAGGGTAGACGGAGAGAAATGTTGTCAAGTATTTGGTACTTGGCCCTAATTGTTTTGAAGTGAGATTCTTTGACCGTGGACCTAAAACCATTAACATTCCACAAGGGTAGCATTATAAACTCCCTAAATCCGTCGAGGCCAATGACGGATTGGATTGGATTGAGGGATCAACGCTGTCTAAGCAGTCACTAGAGTTATCCTCTGGTCTATCTATATCCAAACCCTCATCATCTAAGGAAGGAGAAAAGGTGGACGGATTCCTCTCTTCACTTGAAGTGTCAGGGTCTTTCTGACCTGACGGGAATCCTTCATCGTAACCTACCCCATCGCAGACAAATGAATGGTTACTCGACATACTAGACATCTGTCATCTATACATGACGATAAACCCTAAGACTGACAGATCTAGGATAGACGATGCTAGTACAAAAGTTTAAAAAGAAAAAGTTCTTCAATGAAAGGAGAAGAGTACATACTGGTCAAAATTGAACAGCACAAAAGGATAGACGACGAATGAACTAGCTAAACAGTATGATTGTCTAACAAGGGCAACGGTGATGCTCTGATCTCAAGATTCTATGAAAAGCAAAGAATGAGGGGGTGGAAAAACAGGTTTATATAGAGGAAAAGGCATGGAATACGAAGGGGCACTTCGTTTTGAGTCATAAGCTATTGAGTGAACGCCACGTGTCCAACATTATTAATAACCCTTAGCCAGCCTGTCATGATAGGTCTAGTTCCTAAGGAATAGATAGACTATCACTCCACTGGTCCATCCACTTTGAGGTCACGGACCCAAGAAGTGAGGGGGTAGCTGAAAAGGGTAAAAAAGTAAATGATAGATACATTTGAATGAACATGACGGTATTAGGCAGGTAGGCTAATAGAGGACAGGTCCAAGTTGCACGGACACTCAGTGGATTGATTTGAAGGCCACGTGGTATTCATCTGGTTTGACTAATCTCTAAAGACTCCTAAATGGAAATAACTTACATCTCACGATAAACTCTAAGAGTCCCAAAATGAATAGAATTCTAACTAAGAAAGATTCTGTAATATACGCCTATTAATGTTGATCTTCCTTATAAGGAAAAGCCTTCATGTGCAAGAAACGGACGTTGATTCTACACCACTATAAAAACCCCAAGACCTTCATAAAATAAGGTACACATTATTCATCCCAACTCTGACACTCTAGAGTTGTGTAAAGTTCTAACTTGACCTTTAGAGGGTATTTGGCTTGCACCACACCGGTGCTCTCTATTGGGTCAACTCTTATTGTATTGTGCAGGTACTGTTTCAAGCATGTGAGGACCGTGTGACTAACTGGTGGTTTTTCATCATCATCACATAGGTACTAGTAGGCCGTGATGATCTCATTTCAACCTGAGTTTTTGGGTAGCTGTGAGTTCTCCCTCTTTCCTCCTGATGGCCTTCACACAGTTATTTTTGCCAATCCTCAATTGCTTCTTCCCACCAAGTCTGTGGTGGCATATTTGAGTGGGGTGCAGAGGAGAAAGGGTGGTTCTGGTATGCTAGTGACTTTCCCACAGGTTGGGAGAAGAGAGTAAATGTGAAAAACCTATCCATGCCCATGAAGAAGGGTTCTGTGCCTCGGTCCGCCAAGCCTAAGTCTGTCAAGAAGGGTGATGACTCTTCTGAGACTTGTTCGAATATTGTGTCTTTTAAAGGCGGCCTTCCTCCTATAGATAACATAATCTTGGAGAGTTCTCGTCCCCTTTTTGCTCGTACCCGTTCCATCAAGCGCCCTACTGTAGACAAGTCTAGGCCCACTGCTCCGCGGCCATCTGCTGATGCTACTCCTTCTAGCAGGACCTGAGGCAACAAGAGTAAGACATCTCTTTCTCCTACGTCTACCACTACCGAAAGGAGAGTATTTTATCTCTAATTTCACTTCCTTTTTTATACAGCTTTTCTACAAGTAACCTCATATGCTTGACTTATTTCCTTCCTTTTATCTTTTTTTTTTTTTTTTTTTTTTTTTTTTTTTTTTTTTTTTTTTTTTTTTTTTGTAGTCTAAGCATAGGGATGACATGTTTGCCACCCGCTTGATATTGCTTGATGAGCCCGAGGTGGAGGTATGTCTTTCTCTCTTCCTTTATATATGTGTTCCTATTGCCATATGTCATCATCATGTTCTCTGTTTCTCTTTCCTCTTTTCTTCATATATATACATACATTTGCATCACCACTTATCATGTGTTCCCTTCTCCCTTATTTTCTTTTGTGTCTTATATTCTTCAGGCTGACCCGAGCCCATCTTTATCTATCACCCCATGATTGAGGAAGTTTCTGCTACCGTAGGCACACCCATGGAGGGCTTCTTTTGATGGGGCCAATGCGATGGCTGAGGCCATGGCTGCTGCTGCTGCTGCTGCTACATAGGGGATTCCTGCCAAGACTCATATCCCTTCAACCGTGCCTGTGCCTATAAATAAGGGTGCCCGGACCAAGAGGGTCAATGAGTCTGTTCCCATTCCTACCAAGACTCCTACTCCCCTAAAGGGAGTTACTCTTTTGCCTGCTCCTAGCCTGAGATTGCCTCTCCTACTACACCTCTTGTCATCTCGACGAGCAATCCCTAGCGGCTTTGTCTTAGGTTGTGAAGGATGGCTCCTCTCTGGTGGTTACTCCTTCGTCCATCCCTAGCTTTGCCACTTGTGGGCTTGATGCAAACTTGTCTTCTAAGAAAGTTCTTGAGGATTTTGATGATGAGCCTACCATGAAGAAGAGGATCTCTAATTCTGATGAGGAGGAGGGTGATGAGCATAGGGTCGAGGCTATGGGTACGTACTCCCTTGTACTTATTTTTTTTTCACCCTTTATTGTTGCCATCTTCTTCCCTTCTCTCCTTTTTTTTTTTTTTTTTTTTTTTTTTTTTTTTTGTATCTACATGACTTCCTAATGCAATCTCCATTTATTTCTACGTATTCATTCTTCTAATTCATAGATCCCCAAGGAGTCTGAGATTGCAGTAGACATAGCGATGCCTACAGCCCTTCTCTTGCTGCACCTGCAACACCTATTTCTACCTTATCTTCAGCACTTGTTTTTGTCATACCATCAACACCTATTTCTGCCATACCTATAGTACTAGTTTCTGCTACTCCCATAGCCCCCATTCTCGTGGGTTTTGGTAAGTTTTCTTTCCTCCATCCTCTTCCTTGTCTTTGTTATAAATTCGCCCCCTTCACTTCATGGATTCCTTATACCGCATTTCCTGTCTTCTTTCAGGTCCAATCCCTATTGTCCCTTCCCAGTTTGAGGTGGGTAGCAGTTCTGCCACGGTTCCCGATCTTGTGAGCGAGGCTACGACCTTCTTCACTCGCTTTGATCAGCCGAAGGTTAATATCCTTGATCCTGCAAACTTCTAGCCTGATGTGATCTGCTACCTTTAGTATAAGTTGTCCTTTTACAAACACTCTTTTTTTAGTCATCCTGCCATAAGTTTCAGCCGTCCTTTGTCTATATTTGCAGCTGCGTTCTTGAGCCTCTTCTTATTTCTCGTCCAGCCCTTCTAAGTCTTCGCACCTTTCTGCTGCAAAAACTTCCTTCTCTCTACTTTCTTCCGCATTTACATGACTTTCAGAAAAGGATTCATTACTTCTATGGGGCTCATCACCTCTGTTCCGTAGACCAAAGATAAGGGTGAAAACCCTGTGGCTGATTTTAATGAGTTTTGGTAAGCCCAAGGGTGTGCATTCCCTATCCTCCAATGCTCATCTTGTTGATAATCTTTATGAGGATCTTGTTTGTCATCTCTGCTTGCCCATTCCCTTAAAGGTAATAGGGTGATGACTGGTGGTGTTTGATCTGGTAGAATTCTAGCATTTTTCTGACCTCATTATTGACAAAGGGTGTGCCATTATCATTGATGATCTTGTGGGGTACTCTGAACCTAACAATTATGTTTTCCTTGATAAAATTTGCCACTGCCCCTCTTGTGGCCTTACGAAATGGAGCCATTTTGGTCCACTTAGTAAAGTACTCCGTAGCCGCCAAGATCCATATGTACCTATGTGATGGTGGATTAACTAGCCTATCAAATCAAGCCATAAGTGTGGAAGGGCCATGGGGCAACTATACTGTGTAAGTTCTGCAGGTGAGTGTTGATCAGGTTCGCTTGCACTTGGTAAGTGTGACATTTCTTCACAAATTTTGTCATGTCTCTCTTCATGATGGGCCAATAATAACCAATCTGTAGCAGACATCTGTACAACTTTTTCTTCCCTTGGTGCTCCCCACACTCTCTAGGGTGTACCTCCTTTATCATCTCACTTGCTTCCTCAGGACCCGAACATTACAATGGGTCTCCATTATACCCTTTCTTGAAAAGGACTCCATCATGCAAAAAGTAACGTGTTGCCAATCTCTTGAGCTTGTATCTTTCATCGTGCTTCTGTGGCAGGATATCTTCTATCAAGTACTGTACAAATGGGTTCCTCCAGTCTTCACCGATGAAGACAACATAGCTTTCCTCTTTGTCTGTCGTAAGCTGGCAGGCCTCGCATTAGGTCTGGACTTGGTCTGTGTCCTTACCCATGGTTGGCCAATAAAATCCTGCCATTTGGAGTCTGCATTAAAGGTTGACTTCTCCGCAGGACCCGCAGGTTCTGTCATGTACTTCTTTCAACTTTATTTGGGCCTCCTTTTTCCCTACACATCTCGACAGGACCCCCTAGCATCCTGCGATATAATTCTCATTTTACCAAGGCATAGTCTCTCAAAGCCTTCAATTCTGTCATGTCTCCTTCTTTCATCAAAGCTTCTTTTATGGGACTCCTCTAATCTTCTTCACATTTTTCTTCTTGGAACCTCTCCTTTAGTACCTCAATAATGGACTCCTTCCACTTGCTGACTCCTATCTTGGTGCTGCTTCCTTCAAAAACTACTTGTGACCCTAAGCGGCCAACGCATCTACATACCGATTTTCGCTCCTAAGAGCATGGTCTATCTTAAATGTTAAGAACTTTTCCTCTATCTTCTAGGCCATTGTTCTGTACGGGGCTAAGCCTAGTTCCTTCAAAAAAAAGCTCCCTTTGGTCTAGTAGACCACTAGGTTTGAATCGCCCATCACTTTTAAATGCTTGACCCCCCCATTTTGAGGGTCGTAGCTAGCCCTATGAGATAAGCCTCATATTCTGCGATATTATTTAAGCATGGGAATTCCAACTTGAATGAAAGTGCAATAGCCTCATCCTCTTATGATACAGTACTATTCCCATGCCTTCTAAGTGGGCAGTTGAGGATCCATCAAACTTCATTACCCACTGCTCTTTGACTTCTTCTGCAATAACTACCTCCCCTGGAACCTCATCATCTAGCGGGAATTCCTCCTCTCTTGGGAATTGTCCCAACAAGTCTACTATAGCTTGGCTCTTCACTGCTGTGGGCGTTCCCACCTTCAGATCATACTGGGACAACTGTAGTAGCTACTAGGATATCCTGCTAGAGAGAATTGGCTGTCGCAACAAAACTTTAACTATGTGAGACATAGTTATCAATCATACCTCATATGCTAGGAAGTAATGGCGTAGCCTTTATAAAGCATATACTATTGCCAGGCATGCTCTTTCTGCTCTTGGGTAGCAAGTGTCAGCATCTTTTAGAGCGTGGCTGATGTAGTAAACTAGTTGCTCAACACCACTCCCATCCTCTTAGGTAATCAATGCGCCTATGGCATATGAGTTGGTGCCTAAGTAAAGCAGTAATGGCTTTTTACAGATTGGGGCTTGTATTGTAGGAAGCTTTATCATAATTTACAGTAACCTCTTAAAGGCTGCCTGCTACGCTTCCCCCCACTCAAAGCTTTTCCCTTTCTTAAGTAATCTAGTGAAGGCCAAAATGATTGACACTAAACCAGGGATAAATCTCCGAATGTACGAGAATTTCCCCAAGAAACTCTTCAACTCTTTCACCAAGGCAAATGGCTTTATGGTGGCTATGACCGTGGCCTTAGTTGGGTCTACATCTATTCCCCTGCTATGAACCAAGAAACCCAGAAACATCCTAGAAGATACTCCAAATGCACACTTGAGGGGATTCATTCTCAATTTGAAAGCCTTACACCTTTTGAACACTCACCTTCTCATCTTTTGACTTCATTTCTATGTCATCCACATAGTCTTCCAACTTACGGTGCATCATGTCGTGAAATATGGCCATCATGGTATGTTGGTAAGTTGTGCCTGCATGTTTTAACCCAAAAGGCATCACGGTATAGTAAAAGTTGCCCATGGATGTACTAAAAGCAGTTTTCTCTGCATCCTTTGGCTTCATTCTGATCTGGTTATACCCACTGAACCCGTCCATGAATGAAAGCATGGCATTCCCTACTGCAGAGTCTATTAACAAGACCATATTCGGCAGCAGGAACTCATCTTTTGGGCAAACTTTGTTGGGATTTCTAAAATCTACACAACACCTTATCTACCCATGCTTCTTCTTTACCGACACAATGTTGCACAACCAACATGGATACTAGATGGGCTTAATGAAACCTGCAGTCAGTAGCTTCTGCACCTCTTTTACTATTTGCTCTTCTATTTTAGTATGGAATACCCTGACAAACTGAGCCACTGGCTTAGCCTCAGGATCCACATTCAACGTGTGTACCACCAGCCCAGGATCCAATCCGAGCATTTTGCTATAATCCTATACGAAAACATCCTTAAATTATTTCAACAACAGTATCAATTCTAACTTTTCTTTTTCTAAAAGTTTTGAACTAATTGATATGGGTCTTAATTCCCGTGGATTATTCCCCAAGTCAATTCCTTCCAATCTTTCTTGTGCTATAACTTGTACATCATTTTCTGATGTAACTCCCTCATCTTTCTCCGTATCACTTTCGGCTTCCGAACCTTCTTAAGCCTCACAACACACCAAACTCTTATGCTATAGTTCTTGCCTGGGGCTCGCTTATGCATCACATGTGGGCCCTGGGCATCTTCATAATTTGTAGATAATTCTTCCATCAGGGGCCCGAACCTTGACCCATTGCAATGCGTCAACTGCCTCCAAAATGGGTGCTTCTTTCCTTTTCTTCTTTTGCGACAATAGTTTCCTTAGATTGGGCTCTGGGTCATCTTGGATTTCTTCCCACCTAGGCACAAAGGTGCCCTGTGGCTTTGATATCGAGCTTTCCTTAGCTGGTGCCCATGTAGAACATAGTTTCTACTAGATGAGCATCTGCTTGTTTGAAGGGTGACAAGTTTGCCGCTATTCGTATCATTCTACCATTCAACATTTCTTTCTCACACTAATGATAATTAGAGAGGACCAATCAGTGCTTATGCGGCCATGGTCTCCCCAATAGCACGTGGTATGAAACCTCTGTTTTCACCACATGGAAGCAAGCCAAAGAGGCTATTGGCCCCCCCTTCAACCACAGCTGAATGTGCCTTGTGGTGTATTCGCCTCTTCCCCCAAATCCTGTTACTTCCAGCGGACATCCCTGAATCTTTCTTTTTGAAATTCTTGCTACTTGCAAAGTGCTCAGTGGGATCAAATTCACAAAGGCACAAAGCTCTCTTAATAGGGATTTGATTTATGGATAACGCTAAGTAAAGAGGCCTTCTATGATCCGAGTACCCTATCTCCATATCTTTCTCACTAAAAGTGATTTCACTTGCTTCCTGCAAGAGGGCTCTATCATCTATGACTTTTGCTGTTAAACATTCTATTCCTGCCCCAGAGGAAATGCTTACTAGGGCTTCTGTAGCTATTCTTCGCTCATTTACCATGAACCCCAATTAGTCAAACAAGTTCTTAAACTTGGAACTTTTCTGCAAGGTGGTAATTGCTGCGGTAGGCAGGGCTGGACATTCCTCATCATCATCCCTTGGATCTGGGCAATGACAACTTCTACTACGCCCTTCCCTTTGTGGTTTGGGAGTGGGTTTCTTTGAACTTCTAGCTAGGACACTTTAGAGTCCCTTCCTTGATTCTTTAGTGGAATAGTTTGCGGAGCGGCCAATATTTTGTAATAGGATGTTACACATAATAGTGAAAGTGGTAGAAGCGTGGGTCCCTCAGCTCTTCTTCTATGTGCTCTCTAGAAAGCTATGTCTGTTATCCATTTATCTAAGAGCATGTCCAACTCTTTCGGGGTACATGGTAGTGGCGGTGGGGTGTCGCACTCCCTTCTGTTAGCTTTCCTCTTCCTTTCGCCAATGGCTATTGTCATAGCCTATAAAGCATTCCTTTTGTTGAAACTTGGCCTTACTAATTGAGTAGTCTTCCTGGCTTTCTGCAATAATTGCACAAACTGGGAGATTTCCAAATTCTCCAGGATAGCTTTGTACTCCCTGATCATGTTTACCACACATTTCTACCAATGTTTTTTCTTTGCAATGATCATAGCAATCGAGTGCTATGTCTCTGAAACTTTTGATGTATTCCATTAAATCTTTGCCGCTTCTTTGCTTAGTTCCTTGTAAAGTTGCAAGCGTTACTGTTTCTTCTCCATGTAAATACTTAGTACAAAATACATCCACCATGTTATCCCACTTTGGGATTGGCTCTGGTTTTTGATCGATGTACTAAGTGTACGCACGGTCACACAAGGATTCAAAAAATTCCTAAAGGCATAAGTCCTTATATGCCGCATAAGGGCCAAGTGTATCAATGAACTGGCTCACATGCTCGACAAAAATTCCCTTTCTACCATCATATTGTGCAAAAACTCATGATTCATACCTCTCGGGTATGGCTTGTTGAGTATTCTCAGTGGGTAAGGAGGTCTCCTTGTGTAAAACATTTCTGTAGATACTTTGGCCCTCTCTTGTTCCAAGAGAGCTGCTACTTCTGCCATAGTGATGAAATGCTATTCTAAGTTCTACAGAGCACTTCCAACTAGGGTTTCCTTTTTGTCTGTAGCATGCCCTTGGTCATGCTAGTTTCCTTTTTCCTTCATCTTGTCCATCTTCAGTTGGCGAATTTCTTCCATTATTTGCTATTACGAGTGTTGTAGTGACTACAACATTTCGACAAAAGCATTGGCATTGTCCGTGAGGACCCTCTACTGTTGCTAAGGTTCAACCTCCACTCCATTGGCACCTTCCGCCTAGTTAGGCTTGTGCTGGTGAGGCGTTGTTAGTCTCGACTCTACCTGTGAGGGCACAGTACTCATGTTTCGTCTAGGGGGCATAGCTTGCGAGGGCTTCTGTCTACTTTCCCTGTCTTTTTCAAGACTCTTCAACAGAGTCGCCAATTCAAATGTGGTGGGCCTTTTTGAGATGGTGGGTTGGGCTTCCTCCTGCCACATTAAGGCCCAAAGGTTCTGTGTAGGAGAGTCAGGACCGACCTAATTGCAACTCACCTCAAACCGACTTGTGTACAAATTAGGGCCCTATTATTAATGCCTTGGTCACGTGCTTATGGCAGATGAGATTGTTGCAAGAGAGTTATGGCAGGCAAGTAAAATATAATAACAATAAAGTAAAAGTGATTACTGTTAGTCAGATGAATTCCCAAAAAATAAATTAAAGAGCTGTATGGCCATAACGATGAAATAGAATGACAATAATGAAGATGAGATAACACCAGTATTTAATCAATAAGAAAACAAAGTAGAAAAAGTTAGTCTGCCGAGCTAGGTTGCCTTACGGAGGTAAGACCAAAGAGGGAACCACTTCCTCAATATGGGTAACCTCACAGGAGAAGCCTACCATGGAGATTACCAACTATAGACACTCGATTTTGCACCTTTGATTTAATCAAGGAAGATGACTGGAATGACCATCTGTGTACCCAAAAAAATCTTGATTGCATTACATGCATCAGTTTGTTCTTGCATTACATGCATCAATTTGTTCTTACATTGCATGCATCAGTTTATTCATTGCATATCATATATAATGATCTTAAATTATAACGATCGCAACGGTGTGCTTGGTTTCTAAATCGAACCATCAGACCAAAAGATATTGCATGATCAAGTTTGCATGGTCAACATGCATTGTGTCTAGGAAAAGTCGACCACACACTATTAATCTAAATTAATTTTGATTGGTTTAACAATTAATATTAATTAAATAATTTTGTGATTGGTTGATAATCGGTGTCTAAAATAGGATTGCATGCATAGGAATAAATGGGATGATTGGATAAAAATAAAATTATGGATAATCTAAATTTTATCAAGGTTTGATTTATCTACAAGATAATTTTTCCTAAAAAGCTTGAATTATCCAGAGAAGAGATAAAAATAATTGATTAAGGATGAAAACACGTCTAGATACAAAGTCCAAATCAAAAAACCCTAGAAAGAGAGTCCAAAACGCACCCGAACACGAAAGTGCATTCGGCATCCATAGTACCATTCTACACTTTTGGAGTGCCGAATTGGCCTCTTTTAGCCATTGGCCCAATTCCCTTCGGGTGACAATAAGGCACACATCGAACCTAATTTTTAGAGTTTTCTGGCCTCTATAAATAAGTATTGGATCTCATAATTCAAGGACTTTTTTTTTGGTGCTCTGAGAGGCATATGTTTTTAGACTCTCCAAGTGCTTATATTTGCTGATCCTCTCTAATACTTGCTGCCAAAATTAGAGTTTTTAGGTTTCAAAGATAATTGAATAAATTTTTTTGAACCCTAAAACATCCTCTCAAGACTAAGGAGTGCTTATGCAAGAGATTGTTTTCAATCACTCTATTCTCTTTTATGCTTCTTGTTTATAATGATGCATGTCTTCTTTTATTCTTAATATGAATGTTAATCATTGCTTAAATGATCTTGATTTGTTATAATCTCTTTCTTAATTTCAATAATTTGCATATAACCAATTCTTTTTCTTAATTAAATACAGATCTGCATCTTTCTTAGATGTAGATCTGAATTTTTCTTAAAATAAAAACAGATTTGCATCTTTATTAGATATAGATTTGAATTTTTCTCAAATCAAAAATGGATTTGTATCATTCTTAGGTACAAATCTGATTTTTCTTTAATATATGCAGATTTTGAAACAAAGAAGAAGATTAAACATGATTATGCACGATTGTATTCATGATTGTTTGTTTTATTTAGTTCATGTATAATAAATTTATGTTATGAATGAAATTATTTTTGTAAAAAGTCTTTTCCATATTTTTTTAACCAATAAAAAATAGATCTGATTTTTTCTTTTATCAAAAGCCTTTTTTTTTTTTATCATTATAAAAAAAATCTGATCTTTTACCAAGTTAAAACCATTTTTTTTTTCTTCTCAAAAACAGATTTAATTTTTCTAAACAAAAACCAAATTCGTTATCCCTAAAAATAGATCTGAATTTTTTGTGTATATACAACATCTCATTCATAACATGCATAACTGGTACATTGGTCACAAGAGTCTAAGAGACCAAACTCTGTCTAGGTGAAATGAGTGCCTAACACCGTCCCATTCAATAACCTAGCCTCCGAATCTAGTTCTTTTGGATAGGTAGATCCATGCCTTATCATTATTTTTTATTTTGGGTAGAACGTAACTAGGGCAAAAAGCCATGTAATTATTTAGTAGTTTGTAACTAGGACCCAAAGCCATGTAATTTTCAAATTTTCAATTATGTATTTTATCATTCAATCAATGTGAAGAAAAATTTAGTCATATATTTTATATTTGTCTTTTTTCATATTTTTTTTGTATAAAAAATAAGTGGCGACTCCACACCACATGCCCAAAAGGAGAGATGTCCTAAAAAAGCACTCCAAAAATCTCTTTTTTTTTAGAGGCACTTTTGGGCGAGGTCTCTCACAGTGGCGACTCCGCTGGGGATGTCGAGCGATAAGATTTGTATTAGACTTAAGTGACCAAATGTGTACTATTGTTTTGCATGGTTTTGCATGACCTAGTTGTTTGTTTGTTTATTTATGTTTGATGGGATATTGTATGATATTTTGGTGTATGGTATTTGTTGTATGTATTGCTTGTTAAAATCTTTCCCTAACTGTCATAGTGTGTGCCATTCAAACAATAATGTATGCACTCCTTTTTAACAATTTTTTTGTTATAGTAACCATGGATCATTAGTCTTCATTAGATTCGAGTACCCAATGGCAAACTCACCAACTCATAGCCCATGGTCACTGGATCATTTCCTGTTGACTGTAAAGGATAGACCATGTCATTCAGACCAACACAATGGTCATTACATTATTAGTTAGGAGGTGTAACGTCCTAGCTATGGGAAGCAATGAAACAACAAACTCACCCTACAACATAATGACTTAAGACCTATCCTTAGGTCTGTCTTAGTTAAAATTACATTGCATGCTATGTGTGTTTGTTTTGGTTGATTGAATGATGTGGATGGGGTCTTAGCTTTAATTAACCTGACCACGCCTGTCATTAGGAGGGAATTTGGTCAAGATCTAAAGGAATGCTACAAAGAGAACCTAAGCCTGACACTCAAGCCAATAGCTCCAGTTCCAAGCCTGTCACTCCCAACACAATACTGAAGTCGTTAAGCATAAAAGAAACTCCATTGCTGCAACATCACAACCCCATCTTTGACCTCCAAGATAGTTCAAGCCACAAGAAGTTTGAAGCTCCCTACACTATGGCAAAAGAAGGAGAACACCCAAACACAGAGGAACCCATGAACACCCAAGAGCTACTCAACACTATGGTAGCAAGTCAAATCTAGTTGAGGGAAGACATGAACCGTATGATGCAACAGCTTCAAAATTTGAAGCGTAATCAAGAGAAGGACAAGATTGATCATGATCCACTAGCTATAGAGAGTGAGAAGAAGATCAACGATAGGATGAATAAAATGGAGGAGACAATTAGAAAAGCCCATAAGATGGATTATGATATCCTCTCACTTTTCCCCAATGCAAGGCTACCTCCCAAATTCAAAATGCCAACCTTGGACAAGTTTGATGGGATCGGCTGCCCGAAGTCTCATTTAAAGATGTATATAAGGGCTATGCAGCCGTTAGGCACAACTGAGGAAGTACTTGCTCAGATGTTTCAAAACACACTAGCAAGAGCCGCTCTTAGGTGGTTCCTAAACCTGGATGATACAAGAGCAAGAAGTTGGGAAGACAATTGCCGAGAGTTTCACAAGCAATACAAGTACAATATGGAAGTGGACATCACAAGAAGAGACCTCGAGACTACAAAGCAAGAACCAAAATAATCCTTCTCTACTTTCATTACCAAATGGAGAGCCAAGGCTGCACAAATGATGAGTAGGCCGAGTGAGAAAGAACATTTAGCCATGGTTGTAAAGAATTTATTACCTGTATATATCAAGTACTTATTTGCACAATACTTTCCTAATTTTAAAGCTTTAATTGCTGCTGGAACCCAAATTGAGGATGCTATAAAAAATGGAACTATAAAGATTGATGACCCACCAAGGTTTAAAAAGAATGTAGGATCTAAGGTTGTAAAAATTTCCAACATCCATAAAAGTGATCATTATCAATTGATTGCACCTATTGCACCTGTGCAAGATCTAAGGTTGCAAAAATTTCCAACATCCATAAAAGTGATCATTATCAATTGATTGCACCTATTGCACCTGTGCAAGTATCACAAGGGCCTAGATCCAAGGGGGAATTTCATGAGTTGAACATGCCCATGAGCCAAGTGTATGACAAGCTAAAAGCAAAAGTGTTACTGAAACCTTTAGACCCAAGACCAATCCCAAACCCTTGCCCTTAAAGTTTGATGTGAATAAAAGATGTGCTTACCACCAAGGCCATGGTCATGACACTGACCGTTGTTTTGCCCTTCGTCATGCAATTCAAGACCTAATAGATAGCAAGGTGATTGTGCTACCTACAAGGCCTAGCATCACTAATAATCCCTTGCCTAATCACAATTTTGGGAAAGGACCAAGGATTAATTTCTTGATGATCAGAGAGCAAAATAAGGGAGACTCATCCGACTTGATTTATGACCTACCCGAATGCTTAATGATGACATGGAAGAATTAATGGATAGGACATCTACCACAATCACAAGATATGACATATGGAATGAAGTATCAAAACCTGAGAATTGCCAAACACCCATAAATAGGGAGAGACACTTCAAACCCTAATCAAATTATCCAACATCTACAAATGGGGAGAGACACTTCAAACCCCAAATAAACAACCAAATACCCACAAATGAAGGGAGACACTTAAAACCCCAAATAAACAACCAAATACCCACAAATGGAGAGAGACACTTCAAACCCCAAATAAACAACCAAATACCTATAAATGGGGAGAAACACTTCAAACCCCAAATAAATAACCAAACACCCACAAATAGGAGGAGACACTTCAAACCCCAAGACACCGATCCCCATGATTCAACAAAAATTGCCCATATCACAATGGGGGAGACACTTCAAACCCCCACATTTTGAGTCCGATAGCCCGGTAGAAGCCCTGAACAGATCTACCCAACAAACACCTGTCGAAGAAGATGAAGTCCTCAAGCAACTACAGAAGACACAAGCTAGCATATCCTTATAGAGTTTACTCATAGCCTCATAAAAACACCGTTAAAACCTAATAGACCTGCTCAACCAAATCCAAGTCCCTACAACTACAACCTCCTAAGATCTAAATGCTATGATTGAGTCTATCAATAGGGAACTCACCATCTCCTATTCTAACAAGGATTTGGCTAAGAAGGGGAAGCACCACAACAACCCTTTGCATATCACTATGAATTCCATGGGGAGGAGGATACTGATGGTTTTGATAAATGATGGAAGCACTTTGCATGTTTGTCCTTCGAAGACTGCAAGTTGCATGGGCCTTAGCATTGAAGATTTTATGCCTACTGATCAACATGTGAGGGCATATGACAACTGTAGAAGAGAGGGCTTGGGGACCATAACATTGGAGCTTACCATAGGACCAATGGTTAAGAAGGTGGATTTTCAAGTCCTTAGTATAGCCACATGCTTCAACATGCTCCTTAGGCGACCCTAGATCCATGACATAGAGGCTGTACCTTCTTCTCTATATCAAAAGGTTCAGTTTCCACATGAAGGAGCTATTGTGACCATCTGTGGGGATACTTTAACTATGCCTAAGCCTATTTATGGTATTTATTCTAAGAAAGAGCCATTGACCTTGGGTGGCTTTGTGATTGAAAAGTCTAGTTTTGAAAAGAGAGAAGAAGAAGTTGAGAAGATCCTAATGGACTTTGCTCCTTATGGTAACAACAATGTGGTAGCAATGATGAGGAGAATGAACTACCTTTTAGGGATGAATTTTGGGAGAACTATGAAGAAGCCAACTGTTCAGGACTTAACAATCCCTATTGCCATACCACCTTTTGGGCTAGGCTATAAACCCACTAATGATGATTTGTTAGTGATGGAAGTGAGAAAGATGGCCTAAGCTAAAGCTAAAGCAAAAGCAAAAGGACTTCCTTATCCTCCAGAACCTATGAAGCCCTACACTCCTACGTTGAATGGGAAGTTTGTAAAAGCCAGAGAGAGTCAATGTTATAGGGGATTCCCTAAACCGAGATTTGATCCTATGACAAAGATGATGATACCTGGATTCGAGATACTACTTGACTGCCACAACAAGGCTCCAGAATTGAAAAAAGAAGACACAACTTGGGTTCTTTCTGCTTGGGCCAATAACATGGATCCTGATGCCATGGCTATGCTTCTTAGAGATCCTATTTGCAACATATAAGATTGGGAGGCTTGCTAGCATCCATTAAAAATCCCATATGAACTAAAAGCCAATGATGAAGATGAGGAAGGGGGAGCAGCCTCTAGTAATGATGAGGATGAAAGCAACGACAAGAGTGATAGTAGTAGTGACAGCAGCAGCAATGATAGTGGACATGATGATGACAACAGCTCCGATAACGATGACAACAGTAGCAAAAGTTATGATAGCCAGTACAGTGGTGATGATTGGGGTGAAACCCTAATGATAGAGAATATGAAGATGTAGACCTATTCTATGAGAAATATGATAGTGATGTGGACTATTATGATGAAGACATTGAAGACGATGCCGAAGCTAACAGGTGGAGCGATACTGATAGTGATCAATACATACTGATAAATGGTGTTAGAGAATGCAAGAGAGGAGAATGCACAAGCCAATCAAATGTACCATGATGAATATCCCTATGGGCAACTTTTAGATTGGAGTGATATCACTAATCTTAGCTCAAGGTCTAGCCCTAAGTATAACAAGCATGGAAGAGAAGTTCCAGAATTGGGGTCGTATTATGATTCAGAATCAATTTCACCAACCTCACATACTGAAGAGGAAGATGAGATAAATGCCCGCTCTAGACCAAACGCTAATGGTCCATAGTCTCAAAATCATGACACTTGAGAGTATTAAACATAGTAATCAGAGCATCTCCCTCAACCCACCAACCTGGGCAACAGAGGTAAGCACGACTTGTTTGATGAATGGATGGATAACATAAAGCGCCTGGATACTTTTGTGATCGACAAACCTACAGACATGGAGATTGAAGAAGAAGCTACATATTATATGGATATAGATCCTGCAGTACTGATGCTAAGGGAAGAAGGAGTTTACTAGGAGCCAATTGCCATTATGGAAGCCACGACCAAGTTAAAGAACTGGGCATAGGAGGGAGCCGCCCACCCCATGGAAGACTTTGTGAGGAAGATCAAGACCATCAAGTTAGTCACTTTTTCCAAGAGAATCAAGACCGCCGAGCCAGTCACCACTGCCAAAAACATTGTTTCTGTCCTTATTGAGTCTAGTTCTACTAATATTTTTGTTCTTGTTAAGTCTGTTTGTGATAGTATTCTTGTTGAGTTTACTTTAGTTGAGTCCGTTGAGTCTATTGAGAACTCTTTTCCTTTTAATATGATTTTTGATTCTGCTTATTTGCTGGTTTTGAATGTTTATATTTCTAAAATTGGTAAAAAAACTATTAATAATAAGGAACCAAAATATGGATACCTAGAACCTATAAAAGAAGATGCCCAACTCATTAACCTGGGAACTAAGGATGAGCCCAAAATAATCCAAGTGGGCAATACCATAACTACTTCAGAGAAAGATGCATTAGTGGCACTGCTGATAGAGTTCAAAGAAGTCTTTGCCTAGTCATATGAAGACATGCTTGGGATTGATACAGATATAGGACAACACTACATTCCAATAGATCCAACCACAAAGCCAGTTAAGCAAAAGTTGAGAAGAATAAAGCCAGAGTGTACTCTCAAGATCAAGGAAGAAGTGTAGAAACAGTACAATGATGGGTTCCTAAGAGTGGTCAACTATCCAGAGTGGTTAGCTAATGTGGTTCCAGTACCAAAGAAGGATGGAAAGGTCAAGCTATGTGTAGATTTTAGATCTGAATAATGCCAGCCTGAAAGATGACTTCCCTTTGCCTCACATTAACATCCTGGTTAACAACACGGCAGGACATGCTTTGCTAATTTTATGGACGGATTTTCAAGATACAACCAAATTAAGATGGCTCTAGAAGATATGAAGAAAACCTCCTTTATTACACCGTGGGGGACATACTACTGCCAGGTCATGCCATTTGGCCTTAAAAATGATAGTGCTACTTATCAACGTGTACCCACCATTTTGTTGCATGATTTGGTCCACAAAGAAGTGGAAGTTTATGTTAATGACATGATAGTGAAATCCAAAGACTGTGAAGGGCACATACCAGCTTTGAGGAAGTTCTTTGAAAGAATCTGGATCTACAAGTTATGATTGAATCCCAAGAAATGCACTTTCGGAGTCACATCTAGAAAACTGTTGGGGTTTATGGTAAGCCAAAGAGGAATAAAATTTGCCTCTGAAAAAATCAAGGCAATTGTAGAAATGAAGCATCCAATAACTGAGAAGGAGATTCGAGGGTTTCTAAGGAGGATACAGTACATCAGCAGTTTCATAGCCCAGCCCACCATGACATGTGTACCAATCTTCAGACTGCTTAAGAATGAAGTTCCTACAGTGTGGAATGAATAGTGCCAAGAAGCCTTTAAGAAGATCAAGAGTATTTGATGAGACCACCAATACGTGTCCCACCAGAACCCGAAAAGTCATTGTTGTTGTATCTCACCAATACAGATACAGCAATAAGGGCTCTACTTGCTTAATACCTAAAAGAGACCAGAAAGGAGAATGCGATTTACTACGTTCGCAAGAAGATGTTTCCTTATGAAGAAAAGTACTCACCATTGGAGAAGACATGCATAGCACTTGTTTGGGCAACCCACAAACTCAGACATTATATGCTTGCTTAAAAGGTTTTGTTGATTGCAAGAATAGATCCTTTGAAGTACTTAATGGAAAAACCCGTGCAAGATGGGAAGACTGCTAAATGGGTCTTGCTTTTGTCAAAATTTGATATTAAATATGTGACTCAGAAATCTGTGAAGAGGAGAGCAATTGCCGATCACTTAGCCCATTGTTCACCAGAAGAAGCCGAAGAGATTCAAGGAGATTTTCCAGATAAAGATATTATGGGGATTGAGGTAGAATCATGGAAGATGTATTTTGATGGAGCAATAGAAGTGGAATTGTAGTTCTCTTAATTTCACCAAAAGGGACACACATTCCATTTTCTGGCAGACTTAACATTCCTACCACCAACAATGCCACAGAATATGAAGCTTGCATTACGGGTCTACAAGCAGCCTTAGGCATAAGAGTGAAGGAGTTGGAGGTATACGAAGACTCAACCCTGATAATCTCCCAGATTCAAAATAAATGGAAGATCAAAGAAGAAAGGTTGGTGCCTTATCATGAATATCTTCAGAAGTGGGCATCAAAATTCAAAAAGATCCAATATTAGTATGTGTTAAGGATGCAGAATCAAATTGCAGATCTTTTAGCAACCATGGCATCGATGATGAATGGGTCGAAGGAAGATGAAGCCAGGCCGATAATGTTGGAACAAAAAGAAGAACCAGCCTATTGCATAACGATAGAAGAAGATGAAGAAAAGAATGGGAAAGACGAATGGTATTCAGACATCTTACAATATCTCAAGGATGGAATATAACCGAAGTCTGCAAACAAGAATGATCAGTTAACCATCCGGAGGTTGTCTACTAATTACATTATTTGTGGTGAAAGGCTTTACAGAAGATCATATAATAGAATTCATCTCCTTTGTGTAACCGCTAAGGAGGCACAACAGATAATTGAAGAGGTTCATGAATCAAGTTATGAGCCACATATGAATGAACACATGCTATCAAGGAAGATAATGAGACAAGGCTATTATTGGACCACTATGGAAGCTGACTGTGCGGCTCATGTTCAAAAATGTCATCAATGCCAAGTTCATGGAGATTTGAAACACATGTCATCCATGCCACTATGTACTATGACATCACCCTAGCCCTTTTCTACATGGGGGATAGACATTATATGGAAGGTTCACCCAATTACATCCAATGGCCATGAATTCATACTTGGAGCCATTGATTATTTCACCAAATGGGTGAAAGCTGCCTAATACAAGGTTCTGAACTCAAATAAAGTTGCTCAATTCATCCAGACCAATATCATCTGTAGATATGGGGTACCACATGAAATTATCTCTGACAATTGGTTGTATTTCAATGGAGAAACAGAGAAGCTACTACAATAGTTCAATATTTAGCACCACAAGTCTTCACCTTACCGTCCTCAGACTAACGGAGCAATTGAGGCTGCTAATAAAAATATAGGGTGAATATTGAAGAAAAGCACAAATAACTACGAAGACTAGCACCTACAATTGCCCTATACACTCTGGGGGTATAGAACATTAACCCAATCTTCCACAGGAGCCACTCCTTATTCATTGTACGGATGGAAGCAGTCCTTCCCATTGAAATGGGTGTTCGTTCACTAAGGACAGTATTGAAAAGTGAAATACCTGAGGCAAATTGGTTGCAAAGCAGATATGACCAGTTATGCATGCTGGATGAGAAAAGACTCAAAGCCCTATATCACATTTAGGGATACCAAAGGACACTTAGGAAAGCTTTTAATGAGAAAGTAAGAATAAGAGATTTGAAGTTGGGAAATCTAGTGTTGAAAGAAATCCGAGCCCCGGTTCAAGATGCAAATGGAAAGTTTAAGAAAAACTAGGCAAGCCCAAACATTATCAAGCAAATATACTCTGGGGGAGCAGTAAGGTTGACGGACTTAGATGCAAACCCTTTCACTGAGCCAACCAACATGGATCAATTGAAGAAGTACCACGTCTGAAGTGGTTGTAAATTATGTTATTTCCCTTCCTAGGTTTGATAAAAATAAAATAAAATAAAAAAAAAAAAAAAAAAAAAGAAGCTTGCTAGGCTGAAAACCTAAAAGGGCGATCTAGGCAAAAATTAGAGCAACAAAAAAAAAAGAATAATAAAAAAGGGTAGGTTGAAAACCCGAAAGGGCAACCTACATAAAAAGAGAGTGAAAAAAAAAGTGTGAGACAGCTTGCTAGGTTGAAAACCCAAAAGGGCGACCTAGGAAAAAATTAAGGCTTTGCCCATTAACCAAAATTACCAAAAAAAAAAAAAAAAAAAAAAAAAAACCCCAAAAGCCTACACCATAAACAGAACCCCTAACCTACAAACCCTAAATAATTCCTAAACCCAAGAATTTTTACATCAACTTTAAAATAAACATGCTCAAAGCCAAAAAAATAAAAAGGTCACTTTGTCTTCGGTCTTTTCCTTTTTTGTTGATCATTGATTTCTTTTGTGTTAGGTGCTTCATCCTCCCTGTCCCTTCTTTTGAATTCATAGTTGTCTTCATCGAGTCTTTCTCAGTTGTCTCTAAGAAACTATTCTCTCATAGCAATCCTCTCAACTTCCTTGTCAACAATTTTGTCTATCAATTAGTTAAAGTATGTAGTCATCCTGTGAAAGTGAACCAAGTAAGGGAATCATTGACAAGAATTCTTTCACCACCCAGCCCCAAACCAGTGATAACAGAGAAGTCATAAGGTGTCAATATTACCTTCCCAATACCTAGAAAGTGGAAGGGACATGTATTGTTCCAGAAGCTATCTGCCAAGGTGAGAAGTAACTGGAGATCTTTGTATTCATGTGTCTCATGATTTAACAAAGCTTTGAAGAGAGTGCCAAAGCTTGCTTCATTGATGATGATTTTGATGCTAGGAGACAATGTTGCCCATGCACTTTTTAACATTTGGAGACTTCCTCAACTCTTGAGGCTCTACAATACAAAAGTTTATCTCATCAATTTCCATGACCAAAATACATGTCCAAAACAAATTTCCATGACCAAACCCACATCACAGCAAAAAAAAACCAATGCCCCACCAAAATTTCACTACAATCAAAATTCTTCACATATCCATACGCAACTACCAAATTTTTTTCCAAAGCCATGAAAAAAAACTTCTACACTTCCAAAATAGCAAAAAAAAATTCCCACAAGCTCATGCCCATGCACAAATAAATTCCAACATGGCCAATGTCCTAATTACAAAAATTTTCTAAGAACCAACATCACATGCCCAACAAAATTTGTCATAATCAAAATTTCATGCCCATAAAATTTTTCTCATGCCCAAAAATTTTTCATACCCACAAAATTTTGCCATGACCATGAAACAAAGTTTACACATGCCAATAAACTTTTTCCATATATATCATGAATGCATTCATATAAGCCTACCACAAATTTTCCACAATACCAGTACTCCCAAAATCCAAACCAAAATTCATCCAACAACATCACAATCTACCTACATATTCAAAATTCCATAAGCCACCAACATTGTCCAAATTGCACCATGATGATAAAAAAATAAAATAAAATAAAATAAAACTTCAAGAATGTCCAAATCCATTTTCCACATAACCAATCACACAATGCCCCAAATTTCAAATAACCAAATGACAATATCTCCCCATGAAACTTTCAATGAAGCATGCAACAACATTTTCCCAAGCAAAGAAACCAAAGAAAAACTCACCTTGGTGTCTACATGACAATATGGAGCATGGGTCCTAGGGTCTTGAAGAAGGCCATCCTCATCACACCAATCAAATGTTGGATCATATTTCTTACCATGAAAAGTAAGAAAAGAATTTCCCTTGGAAGAAAAAGTCATCTTGATGAAAAGAAAAATGGGTTTAGAAAATGGGTTTCACCAAAAATGGGTGTGTGGTGAAAATTCTCAAAACACAAGGATCTAAAGAAATATTGATGAAGATGGATGAGGGAAGGCAGAGAAGCTTATAAAAGTATTTTTTGTGAGAAGAAATGGTGAGATGAAGAAGGAAAATCAAGGGGAAGAAGAAGGTGAATAGTGACAATGGAGGAAGAAAAGTTGATGAAGGATGAAGCAAAAAGAAAAAAGAGAGAGAGACAAGGAAGTAGGGGGCCAAAATTCAGCCCAAGAACTGAGTCAACTCAATCAAACTAAGTTAACTCAGTCAAACCCAAAAAAAAAAAAAATTTCAAAGTCAAAGTTTTCCAAGTATCTTTTAAACTCCAAATTTTCAATTCAAAATCTTCACCCCCCAAGTAAAAAGAAAGGGGAAAGCCAAAAAAAAAATAAAAAACCAACTTTCTCAATGCCAAAATTTTTAAATTCAAATCTCTAGTTTTCAAATTTTCAAGAAAAAAAATTCAAACCCCAAATTTTATGATCAAAATTTCAAGCCTTAATTTTCAAACTCCAAATATCAAAATTTTAGATTTCAAATTCCAAATTTCAAGTCAAAATTCTCCAAGTTTCAAAGTCTCAATGACAATTTCAAAACTTCCAAGTTTCAAAAATCAAATGTTTCTCATAAATAGGATCTCTTGTCAATTAAACTTTTCTTGATAAAGTTCAAATCAAGAAGGGGTAAATGAAAATCACACATCTCTAAAACAGTGGGACCACAAAGCACTCATCAGTTAGAGACCGATTCCAAATTTTGACTTTTGCAGGCAACAACTTGGTTTCAAGGATGAGAAGCCCTTAATTTCCTTAGTCAAGATTAGATTCATTGGTCGCAGGGACCTACGTATCCAAGATCAAGACGCGGTCACAGACATTACCTCAGTCGAGATCAAATTCATTGGTCGCAGGAACCTACGTATCCAAGATCAAGATCGTGGTCGCAGACATTACCTCAATCAAGATCAGATTCATTGGTTGCAGGAACCTACGTATCCAATATCAAGATCGTGATCGCAGACATTACCTCAGTCAAGATCAAATTCATTGGTCGCAAGAACCTTCGTATCCAAGATCAAGATAGTGGTCGTAAACATTTCCTCAATCAAGATTAGATTCATTGGTCGTAGGAACCTACGTATCCAAGATCAACAACGTGGTCGCAAACATTACCTCAGTCAAGATCAAATTCCTTGGTCGCAGGAACCTATGTATCCAAGATCAAGATCGTGATTGCAGATGTTATCTCAATCAAAATCAGATTCATTGGTCTCAAGAACCTACATATCCAATATCAATATCGTAGTCGCAGACGTTAACTCAGTCAAGATCAGCTTCATTGGTCACAAGAACCTATGTATCTAAGATCAATATTGTGGTCACAGACATCACCTCAGTCAAGATCAAATTCATTGGTTGCAGGAATCTACATATCCAAGATTAATATCGTGGTCGTAGACATTTTATTCGTCAAGAACAAGATCACAGATAGTTCCTTCGTCAAGATCGAGGTCGTAGACATTTCTTTCATCAATATCTAGGTAGTGAAGCCCCTTGGTCGCAGATAGATCTAGTTCCAAGGTTGAGAAAGACCTTGGTTACCTTAATTAAGATCGTGGTCGCAGACAACTCCCATTTCAAGGTTAAGAAGCCCCTTGGTCACAGACAATTCCATTTTCAACATCAACATTGAAAAGTGTCTTGGTCACCCCACTTGTCAAGAATCATTTCCAGAGTCATCAACTACCAGCTAAGTCAAGTATTTGCATTTTTTGTCAAAAGATAAGGCACTAGTTCTATGTTCTGAACTTTTAGGTTTAAAGGCTAGGTAATCATTTTAAATTCAACCTCAATTAAATCATGGTGGCTAAAATCTGTGTCTTTGTTTCACATTGGCATTCGCTTTCCAAGCTCTGCTAATGAAGGGCATTCTATAGACACTCAGTTTCGCACCCATGATTTAATCAAGGAAGATGACTGGAATGACCATCCGTGTACCTAAAAAAATCATGATTGCATTACATGCATCAATTTGTTCTTGCATTGCATGCACCAGTTTATTCAATGCATATCATAAAAATGATCTTGAGATTCTAACGGTCCCAATGGTCTGTCCGGTTTCTAAATCGAACCATCAGACTAAAAGATATCGCATGATCAAGTTTGCGCGGTCAACATGCATTGTGTCTAGGAAGAGTCGACCACACACGATTAATTTAAATTAATTATAATTGGTTAAATAATTAAAATTAATTAAATAATTTTGTGATTGGTTGATAATTAGTGTCTAAAATAGGATTGAATGCATATGAATAGAAGGGATGATTGGATAACAATAAAATTGTGGATAATCTAAATTTTATCAAGATTTGATTTATCTACAAGATAATTGTTCCTACTTGCCTCTTTGGCAAATTCTTACTTGCTTTCTATTTCTCATATTGCCCATGAGTTTATTACTTCTCTTTTTGGGCTCGCTTAGGCCCACATGCTTTCTTTGAGGCCCATTTGCTATTTTCTAAGCCTGTGATCCATTATTTCTGCCATCCAGGCTCAATAGTTCTTCTTCCCAATTTACTAACTCTTTTTCCTCCCATATTGTTGGGCTTCTTCCTGCTATTGGGCCTCTTTCCAAAATGAGCATGAACAACTATATAACTCTTTTTTTTTCTTTTCTTTTCTTAATGAATACATATTGTGTAAGATTAAGGTTTTTATATAATAATAAAAAAAATCAAATATAATTCTAGTAATGGAAGATGATAGATAACTATATAACTCTTTTTCTTTTCTTTTCATTTCTTTTTTCTGAGAAAAAAAAGTGTTCAGGGAGTTTGCATAATAGATATTAAGCTTTAAAGCTTAAGTACTCACCATTGTATATATAAATGCAAAAACCTTGAATTCAATAATTATAAACAATCCAAAAATAATAATTGAAAGCAGATTTAGGTGGTAACCTTAATTCAATAGTCGAAAACAGTCCAAATTACTAAACTTTAAAAAATGAAAGTGGAGAAACTCACATGATAAATTAACTTTTCTCTTTGAAAGATAGGGAGGAGACACCAAAACTTGGGCAAGTTTCACCTTACAAAAGAAAAAAAGGGTTTATATATACACAAAAACTTCAATAATTTTTTTAATAAAAAAACTAAAAGTTAAAACCTTGGCAATAAGTTTGCATTGATAATTGAAAATAACTTTCAAGATATGATGAGAATTGAGAAGTAAATAACTTCACATCGATATGATGAGAATTGAAAAGTAAAAAATGTTATAATAATTAAACAAAAACCTAATCAATTTGATTATAATAAAAATAATCAAAAAACTATTCAATTTGATTATAATAAAAAAAAAAATCATAGTATACAAATACATACCTTTGCAGGTGTTGTAGATAGAAGAATGGAAGACTAAACCAAGAAACCATACAATACATTGGAGAATGAAAAAAACACCTAATAACCGTATATATATACACTCCACCTAAAAGGAAACGAAGTAAAAAATCAAATACCCTAAACTTCTTGAAGTCTATGTTAATATAGAGTTTTTAAGAAACTAGATTGCAAAAAAAATTTAGATAACAACAAAAAATTAAATATTACACTTGATATATATCACCATATGCGACATACCATTATGCTTGCTATTCAAACTCATTAATTAACGTCATTTCAAAAAAAAAAAAAACTCATTAATTTATGTAGGACTCTAATTCTATCGTTTAAACATTTTTTTTATGGGACATTTAAAATTTTTATAAGAAATAAAATAAAATAAAAAATAAAAAAACCTAATTTCATATCATATGTATCAAACTTTTCTTCTACATGTCAAAAGTAGAGTTTAAAGTTTTTATATTAAAAGAAAGCTGAAGTAGCCGTGTGTCTTTCTAAATTTTTTTTTCCCCTTAAGAGAAGTGTATTTCTATCCAAAGAAGAGATTGATATATTATTATTAAATTATAAGTTTTTGTGTTCATCAAAATCTTTCCTTCTTTTTAGCATTATGCGTCCAATACGGCTGGGTTTACTTGAGTGTCCAATATCCATTTAGAAATTATAGGAGAAAAAAAATTATATATATTTTCTCCCCAAATCTAAAAATTTAAGAAAATTTTTGCCATTTGGTTAATCACTTGGCACAACCACAGCTTCTAAGCTTAACTTTAATTACATAGTATATGATATAGATTAGATAGGAGATTATGCTTATCTTTTATTTAAACCTAACCTTAAATACTAGAAAGGCTTCAAAAAAAAAAAATACTAGAAATAACATGAACTCATTCTAAAATCCTAGAGAAATTATTCATTGCTCAATACTACATGTCAAACATTCATTTAATTATGTTCTAACAGAAATTATTGCTTTATCACAAGAAACTAGAAAGTACTTGTATATGATACCATTCATGAGTGTTCACTGAGCTCATCTGTGACACACTCTGAAGCTCAACACAATAATAATTTTTTAATATTATCGCCACATAATGTGGAAATGAAAAGCAGCAGATCAATTAAAGTACAATATGCTAATGAAAATCCAAAGTCTAGCCTGAAATTGAAGAATGGATACCAATACGTTATTCCCTGGAAGTAAGTTTTTCATAATTAAATGAGAAAAATGCTCTAACATCTCTTAAACTATATAGTGGCTATTACACCCTTTTAAACTTTTATTTCAACCGCTTTCAAGGAAAAGGAAAAAAAAAACTTTTATTTCAACCAACTTACTTCATGGACTCTACACTTACGTGGAATAGATACTTTTGTCACTCTTCTATTAAATAAAACTAACAATAAACTCATGTGGCCCGCACAGAAAGTAAAAAAATAACTTAAAATAAAGTAAAATAAACCAAAGCATTCGATGAAAGATAGAAACTTGGGGTTCAGGTTAATTTGAGAGAGAGAGAGAGAGAGAGAGAGAGAGAGAGAAAGAGAGAGAGAGGATCTCTCAATGGAGCCGCATCATCCCTTCCTCCCATTCTCACAATTGTCCCATCCCCAACAACTCCGACAACCCCACGTCGCCAAAATTTTGACACCCTCCACCAAACTACAAAGTATTTCTCATAGATGTGAAGATAACCACAAAAGGGTAGGAAAAATAAATCCCAAAGAGAATCATCCAGATTTTGTGTGAAGTGCCCAACAACCATTTCCAAATTACATGATTAATGTTATTCTGCACATTCTAATGAGACAAAATTATAGTAGACATTTTAATGACAAAACTCAAATGGAAAAAATCCTCCATAGCCAAAACTTCATCTCCTCAATATCGGTGTTGTATGGCCGAGATAAATCTAACAATAATGAGAGTAGATCAAGTTGAATCAGTGAGTGTAAATTGTATAGTTACTGATTTGTGGACCCAAAATTTCACACCACCACAAATACCACCATATCCATCAACCAAAAATCGTGAGGGTAGCCACCAAACACCACTAACTGCCTAATAACTCTGACATACCCAACCCCAACCCCACTCCTCCAATGGTCAGCAACATAAAAATAAAAATAATAATAAAAATAAAAACTAGATCAGCAACTTGATTGAGAGATATCCTCTCTCTCTTTCTCTCTCTAAAAATTGAACTCCAACTTTTCTCTCTCTCTCTCTCTCTCAATCAGATGCTTTGGTGTTTGTTTTCTTTCATGTGTGTGCCACTGTTAGGATGTGTGCCCTTAAATCCTATTGTATGATGTCATGCATGACATTATATATGACTTAATGTTATGATTAATAAAGTTGTTTTATTATTACCTAAAATAATGGTAACATAAATATTTGGACATTATCATATAGTCCATGAGATGCATAGTATGTGATTTATGTGAAAAGTCACAGAAGATATAAATCACAAATTCTTTATAAACTCAGAATTATAGTACGTAGTCAATGATGAAATTGAGCATTTCATCTATGAAGGCTATAACATATCAACTATGATGATTTGTCTTGATCATGGAAGTAGAAATTTCTAGTTGGTATGTCCACATGTTTTAAGAGTTGAGACATATTGAACTGAACCGCTGTAAGATTTATTATACTCTTAACGACATTCAAATGAATAATAAATCTCTCTTCTATTTACATGAACACTTAATCCTAAGAGGATAATGGACCTAATCATGAAATATAAGTTGCTGTGATATATCAAGAGTGAGATCTAAAGTCGAGATCTAAAGTCACGATCAAAAACTCAATATGTTGGGAAGTCACATTTAGTGTTGATGGAACATATATTCTCAAGATAGAATCCATTATCTCTTAACGGAGATATAAAATATTCCACGGAGATATAAAATATTCCCTTGAGATAAGTTTAATGGGTTTGTTTATTCAGAGTGTTAGGCCTAACCACTTTAGTAAGGAGATACTAAAGTATATATTTATGAAATTAGATTTCATAAATATATGATGAATAACTTAAAGGATTAAACCGAGTACTCAAGGATTAAGATGTAGTAATCTTCAAAGTGGCAATCTACATTCATGGCTTTGTATTACTACGAATATTTTATGAAAGGGTTGTATGTATAATAAAGTCTTGGGATATAATTTATTAATAAAGCTTAAAGTGCAATTATATTTATATAGTGGTGCTAAATATAATTAATAGTAACTTTGGATTTGTCAAGAGTTGACAGAAAAGCCCAAGGTCTATTGGAGCTAGTGTCTTATTGGTCCCTTTTGGTCCCACTCCAAGCCACACACTAAAGCCCAATTGGAAATACCTAATAGGCCAGCCCAATTAGATAATCAGTTAGTTATAAAGGAAGAAACATACATAATTTTTTTATAAGAAAAAGAGAGACATCATTGTGAAATGGTGTATATGTATGAGTGAAGCCACTCGATTATTCTCCCTTAGAAACTGATTGAGAGACCACACTTCTTGGGTGTAAAGTGGAATTGGAGTGAAGATTAAAAATTTTCCCAAGTACTTCTAATCTTTTGTTTTGAATTTAACCACACCAAGGTACGCTATCTTATTCTTAAATTCTGAAATTTACATAGTGCATGTTATCAATCATGAATGAAATAAATCCTTATTTGTTGCTTCCGCTATGTATTTTGTATGAGATACAAAACCAGTATTTTCCAACAATTGGTATCAGAGCCAGATTTTCGTATCATGATTGCTTAGCATGTGATTGTTTTTTAGAATTTAAGAAAACCGTTATCTTGGTGTTTTAATTTTTTGCAATAAGACAATTATACATATATGCGCCAAGCCATTGCAATTAAGAACGGATGTAATATAGCCAAGATGTCCATTCATAGAAAGTAGTTATTGTCCATTGACAATAACTACTCTCAAGGGTAGTTATTGAAGTGGAGTCATGTCTTAATTGGAACCATGCAAAACAACTAGAAGTTTATGGCCTAGAAGATATAGTTATTGAATGTAAATTCAATAACTGTCATGTGCATGGACCGAGTTATTGCACCGCTTGGCTATATTAAGACCATTGAACGTTATTGCTTTGAATGGACTTATTGGTTTATTTAATGGTGTTGTGTTCTAATAGTTATGGCCAAGGATATATGTATATTGTATAATTTCGGTGGACCTATGTGGCAAATTCGTTTTGCCATTAGCATGCTTCTGTGTATATCTTTATTATAAACCCTTTTGATTTTGGTAGACATGCATGCATGAATGAATAGTTTTCATTCTTGAATGATAAGCATGCAGATGTTAGTCTAGTGATATATATATATATATATATATATATATAAAATGGCAGTATAAGAAGAATGATGATGTTCTTACCAGATGCTGGTATGTTAAATGGTGGGATAAGTTTGGATATGTTCAACATATTATTGACACTGTTTCCAGACCATTACCCAGGAAACTTTCCCCTGCTCTTCAGGATAGGAAAATTGATTCTCCTTCTTCTTCCAGCAAACCTATAAAAAACATCTCTCCTTTTGATGATTTAAGTAAGGAAGCTCTTTGTATTCTCCTTGAAAGAAAAATTAAAGAAGAAGCTGCTGCCTCTAAAAGCTCAGATGAGGGTTCTATTTTTGCAAGCCCTTATTTCCCTCATCCCCAGCCATTTCCCAAAGAGTGGTTCAGTCGTGATGAATATTATGATGAAGAAGAAAATACTCCTGATCTAGGAGCAAAATAATTGAAAGTAATTGTAAATGAAAGTAAGGCGGTAGAACCAGCCAAGCAGTTATATAAACTGCTTGGCTGGCTCTGCCGCCTCCTTTTACTATTATCAGTTGTGCTTCCCATATCTGCTACTTGGTCTCCCTCCCTTTATGGTATCAGAGCCATTCTTTCCTTGGCCGCCGGTAGAGTTGTTGTGTTTCCCTGTTTTTTCTGTATCTGTCTGACCTTGTGACCCTCCATTGTTGTGTCGATCTTGCCGTCGTTGGCGCCACCGTAGTCGTAAAGTGAATTCCCGAGTCCGAATAGTAAGGCCCGTGTAAGCCGAGAGAGAGGCGTTGAGGGCTTAAGAGGAAAAAGGGTTGATTGCGGTATGTGTTACGAAATGCAACGGTTGCGAGAAAAACATGATAATTGAGTGTTATAACTAGGATAGTTATAGAAAAAATGTGGAGATCCAATTCCTCTATTAGCTCCAGGACTGTTGTCCTCCTGATATTATGAATGAAGAAGATCATACTGTAGAAAAGTGTGAATACCCTGATTTTAGAAAATGGAACATACCTAAAGTTTCTACTAAATCTGTTTACGAACTTGGATGGTCTGAAAATACTGTTTTCTCTGAATATAGAGTTAGAATTGTTGAACAAACTTTTTCTATTTCTAAGTTTCATGAAAAATGCTGTTTATTTTCCAGAAAAGATATTAACAGTTATATGACTAAGAAAGTTAAATATTTACACATTGGACTTGTTCAAGTGGCTGTTAAACCTTTAACAAGAAAATGTATCAATGCTTCTATGCTTATATGTTTACGTGATGCTAGATTTAGACAATTTAATGATAGTATTCTTGGCATGATTACTGCTTCTTTGTATGATGGTCCTATTTACTTTGATTGTTATCCTGATCTTGCCATTGCTTTAGATGATCCTAATATTGTTAAAGCTTTAACTTTGAACATATTAACATCTGGTTATGATATGGATGATGGTAGTAGACCTTTTGCTCTTATTTACCGTATTTACTATCGTTTGCTTGGTTCTCAATTAACTCATTGTTCTAAAGATAGAGATCCTGCTGGTAATACTATGTTAATTCAATGTTCCACTCCTGATGCACGAATTCGTGTTCCTAAAATTATTAAATGGGAAGACATTACTCTTCCTAAAGAATGGACTTTGGAAAATGAAACACCTCCTGTTAAAATTGTTAAACCCGTTTTTGATGAACTTAATCTTACTCATATTCAACAATTTACTGATGGCACTGTTAAAATACGTTTTGATGATGATACATGTTTATCTCAAAACAAGCCTTTGAGAATCAACGAAGGAAGACATTCCTTTGCTGGATCTGAAAGTCTTGCTAAAAGAGATCATGAAATCGATGAGTTTTTGAAAAAGAATTTTCGAAAACAAGATTTAAAGCTAAAAGGAGTTGCTAGCAACAATTCCCAAGTTAGCAATGCTTTTTATTCAACCAAAACTGATTTTCCTCCTGATGATATTCAAAATACTAATGATAATGATGATGCAAAATCTGATGCTCCTTCTGCTAATGATTTTCCACCTATTGAAACCCCTATTTTTCATAATCACCTCCGAGTTCTTACTAGACTCGAACCTTTTGAATATGATATGGTTTTTTTATATAATGAATTTATGTTGTTAAAAAACCGGCCAAAAAGGAAATATTACCAAGATACTTTTGATCAGTCTGAAAAGGACAGAGTCAAAAGAAAATGGAAAGAAAAAATGGTTGAAGAAAGAAAACATATTTTGTTTTTTGATTATCTTGAAAATTATTATGTTTCCAAAAATGATGTTCATACTAATTATTTAAATGTCATTCAAAAATCTAATTTTGTTAAACCGGACAAAACCGTTATTCGGTCTAGTCACCCTCCTCTTGAAACTGTTTTGATTACTTGCCAAAGTGCTGATACGAAAGTTGAAGTCAAAGCTTCTCCTTTCAAAATTGCTGATGATAAAACCTCTGTTTCTGCTATTATTGAACAAAACAATTTTGCTAATGAATCTTTGCATATCATTGGTCTACAGCTTGACCGTATTGAAGAAAAAATTGTTCAAAAAACTGTTACTCCAAAACCTGAGATTCCTTTGATTGATTTGAGCGATCAAAGACAAAAAATTAATTTCAAAACTTCTCAGAGTAAAACTGTTGACTTAGTTGCTTCCCAAAATTCAACTCTTGACAAAGTTGAAAAAATGCTTTCTGATTTAAAAGTTAAAACCGAGCAGGCTTCTGCATCTAAAAGTGCTGCTTGTGCTATTTCAAGAAATGAAAAAGAACCTGTTTTTGAAGAAACAACAAATTCTGAATCATCTTCTCATGTTTCTTATGAAAATGTTTTTGATGATTTGCAACCAGAAATTAAAAGATTTATTGGAAAACCCAACTCCATGTCTTTTACAAAAAACTGGTATCCAAAACCTACTCCTCCTGATATGCAGTTTGAAGAAAGATCTTTTCAAACTCAATTTTCTGTTTCTGCTGATAAAATGTATGAATGGAATATTGATGGTTTGTCTGAACAAGAAATTATTAACAAACTTGCTCACATGTCTATGGTTGGTTTTGCATACATGAATAATCATAATGATCTTGATCATCCTGATGTTGTTAACTTGCTTGTCACTGGATTTTCTAGTACTCTTCGCGGTTGGTGGGATAAACATCTCACAGAAGAATCCAGAGAACTTATTAAACATTCTGTTAAAAAAGATGATGATGGTATGCCTATTTTTGATGAAGATATTGGACGAGGTATTCCTGATGGTGTCAATACCTTGGTCTATACTATTCTTAAACATTTTGTTGGTACTCCATCAAATATTTCATCTCCCATTTTTTATTATCTGAATAATTTGAAATGTCCTACTATGTCTGATTATAGATGGTACCAAGAAGTCTTTCTCTCTAGGGTTATGCTTCGGAATGATTACCAAAAAGCTTACTGGAAAGAGAAGTTTATTGATGGCCTTCCTCCTATCTTTGCTCATAAGGTAAAACAAGAACTGATGGGTAAAAGTGATTCTATTGATTATGATAATCTAACCTATGGTGATATTTTCAGTACTATTAAAAAACTTGGTATTAACATGTGTAATGATGAAAAATATTTACGGCAACAATTAAAAAATAAGGAAAAAGCTAAATATGAAATGGGTAATTTCTGTGAACAGTATGGTTTACCTCCTATTGCCCCTTCTAGGCAAAAAGGAAAAAGTAAACATGATAATGTTTACAAAAGTTATTCCCATAAAAAGCATAAAAGATACCGTTTTGTTAAACCCAATGATTATTATTCTTCTGAAAAGAAACCTGCATTTAGAAAATATGTTAAACAAAGATCAGGTAAAGGTAAGTGCTTTAACTGTGGCAAATTTGGCCATTTCAGTAAAGACTGTACCCAAAAGCCTGGTAAACTGAAAAACAAATTAAAAATGTTAAACATTAATGATAATGATCAAAATGAGCTGTTTCAGATCCTTGAATATGCTGTTTCAAGTGAGTCATTTGAAGAGGATTTCTCCTCCTCATCAGATTCGTCCTATCAGTCTTGTGATTCTTCTGAAACTCCTAATATTAGATTTAGATGTAAAGGATCTTGTTGTAATGCTATGAAATCCCTTAATGTGTTAACCAAAGAAAAAGAACAAGAACATTTGCTATTAACCGCTATTGCTAAAATTGAAAACTCTATGCTTCAGAAAGAACTCCTTGATAAGTTTAAACAAAACTTAACAAGATACAAAATTGTTAAAAAACCCAAAACTCCTGTTAACCTTGAAGAAACTTTGGAATGATTTAATAAAAATAAATCCAAAGAAATAACTGTTAATGATCTTCAAAAAGAAATAAAAAATGTTAAACAAGAGATAATCCAATTAAAAAATAATGTTAAAAATATTAAAAAAGATAATATTGATCTTAAACAAGAATTGTTGATCCTTAAAATTGACAAAAATTTGGATAAAAATCTGTCTGATAATGATGAGCACCAAGATGGAGAAGGATCTTCTCAACAAACTCCTCCTTCTGGTAATGTTTCTGATAACCTGATTACTTGGAATGATAATCAGGTTGCTCTTGTTAAACATATGATGCCTCCAAAATGGTTTACTAAAGTTAGAATTGTTGTTTCACATGATTATGCTTTTGATACTATTGCCATGATTGATTCTGGTGCTGATGTTAATTGCATTCAAGAAGGTTTGATCCCTTCTAAATATTTTGAAAAATCAACTGAATGATTGGTTTCTGCTAATGGCACACAAATGAAAATTAAATATGAATTCAACAATGCTCATGTTTGCCATTCTGATGTTTGTTTTAAGATACCTTCTGTGCTTGTTAAAAATATGACTGATAAAGTGATACTTGGATTGCCTTTCATTGCTTCTTTGTATCCCTTTCTTGTTGAACATGATGGAATTACTACTGATCCCTTTGGGCAAAAGGTGAAATTCAAATTTTTTTCAAAAAAATGCTGATAATGATGTCTTTAATCTTATTCATGCTAAAGTCAAGCATCTTAATTTCCTTGAACAAGAAATTAAGTACAAAAAAATTGTTGAACAGCTTTCTGATAAATTATTACAATCTAAAATTGATAATTTTCAGAAAATCTTGATGAATGATGTTTATTCTGATATCCCTAATGCTTTTTGGCATAGGAAGAAACATATTGTTGATCTGCCTTACGTCAAAGAATTTAGTGAGAAAAATATTCCCACTAAAACTCGACCTATTCAAATGAATGCTGAAACTGTTGAATTCTGTAAAAATGAAATAAATGATTTGCTTAAGAAAAAACTGATTAGGAATAGCAAGTTCCCTTGGTCTTGTGTTACTTCCCATAGCCAAAATTATACTCCCTGTAATCCTCCCAACAATTTCCAAAGACCCTATTCATCTCAAATTCCTTTTGACTATTCTTGTCCTGCACAACATATATATGTACCAATATATTTAAATGATGTATTTAAAGCAAAACTTTTCAAAGGTTTTAAAGCTTCTTTCCTTGCCCAGTAGGAGAAAGAAAATATTCAAAGTGATTTGTTAAACCAAAAGTTTTTGTTGAGAATAGATTGTAAAAGTGCTAAATATGTTATTTAAAAAGATGTTAAGAATATTGCTTCAAAACATACTTTTGCCAGATGGCATGCTATTTTAAGTGCTTTTGATTTCACTATTTATCCCAAAATAGTGTCCCCAATTTTCTCACTCATGAATTCCTGCAGAATTCTAATGGCGAGTAGAAGATCTAAAGACAAAAACCCTGTTGAACCTCAAAAACTGCTAGTCAAAAAAGAACCAGTCTCTTCTTCCGAAATTGTTAACCATTTTACCCCCTTAGGAACAATTCCTAAGCCAAACTACTCTTCTGTTTTGGCCTCAGCCTACGATGCTTATGCTTTGACCCCTGTTCACCAACCAGTCACGACTATTTACCCCAAGAAAGCCAATACTGCCCAGTATGTTAAAAAACAATATTTCCAAAATATGTTTTTTATTGAACCAAATAGGTCTACAATTAGGAACCCCCTCCAAATTGCCAGATCTTATTTCCCTCCATTGTTCCATTAGATTCCAGAACATTTTGATAAAAAACTAGAATACTATTCTGAGATTTTAAGACAGGAAGATGCTGTATTGATCAAAAAAATTTATAATCTCACCGATAAATCCAAAATTATTTACCACAGTGTTTACGTTAAGAACTTCATTTCTGAAAGAGAATGGGGCCCCTCCCCTGCCTTTTTAAGAAGGTTGACAAGATCCTCTGTTCCATACTCCTATTATGATTATATTACTGCTTGGTTCCGATTCATGCTTCACCAGAATGAAACAATGACTCATTCATGGTCTGTTAACTTTGACAAAGAGTTTGATGCTGGCACTACTTTACCTCTCTGGTTCAACAAATGGTGGGCTCAGTTTGGTCCTATTACTGATATTTTTTCTGAACCATTATTAACTGCTTATAGATCTTTTGAAAGCAATTTCAGGACCGATGCTCATAATGCCAAATTCCCTACTCTCCTCCATTTTGTTAAACAGTTTAGAGTTCCCTGGATTTTAAAATGGCAATATGAGAAGAATGATGATGTTCTTACCAGGTGTTGGTATGTTAAATGGTGGGATAAGTTTGGATATGTTCAACATATTATTGACACTGTTTCCAGACCATTACCCAGGAAACTTTCCCTTGCTTTTCAGGATAGGAAAATTGATTCTCCTTCTTCTTCCAGGAAACCTATAAAAAGCAGCTCTCCTTTTGATGATTTAAGTAAGGAAGCTCTTTGTATTCTCCTTGAAAGAAAAATTAAAGAAGAAGCTGCTGCCTCTAAAAGCTCAGATGAGGGTTCTATTTCTGCAAGCCCTTATTTCCCTCATCTCCAGCCATTTCCCAAAGAGTGGTTCAGTCGTGATGAAGATTATGATGAAGAAGAAGATACTCCTGATCTAAGAGCAAATTGATTCCCTATTTGCCTAGCTTGCACAAAAGTCACTATTGATTTACCTGGTGATGATTCTCCTATTGACTGCTTTTGGCACTCCACGCCAAGATACTTTTGGCTCCTGAAAAGGCGCTCCCAATGCTTTCTACTATTTTTGATGCCCCTCACGGGTCCTAATATGAATAGTAAAAATGTCACTATTCACTTTTACTATTCATGTCACTATTCACTTTTACTATTCACTGCTTTATTTGCCTATTTAAGGAGGGTTGCCCCTTATTGTTAAACTCAGAATTTCTCTTTGTGTAAGAATTCCACTTTGTAAGCTTACTTCAGAGTTGTCTGAGAGCTACCTTTAGGACTTCTTTAGTGACTCCTAAACACTTAGAGATTCTCACTACTTCCCACAAAACTTGTAACTAGATTAGTGACTAGCCTTCAAGCCTTGTACTACTATCCCTGTTGATCACTGTAATCTTGTAACTACTACTACTGCTGTAAGTGTTTTGAACTACTTTCAATAAACACTTCTCTTTTCAATACTTTGATTATTTTGATAAAACTGCTTGGCTGGCTCTGCTGCCATTATCAGTTTCAATTACATTTTGATATAACTGCTTGGCTAGTTTTACTGCCTTACTTTCATTTACAATTACTTTCAATTATTTTGATATAACTGCTTAGCTGGCTCTGCCACCTCCTTTTACTATTATCAGTTGTGCTTCCCATATCTGCTACTTGGTCCCCTTCCCTTTATGGTATATATATATATATATATATTTATGATCAAATAGTATATTAATGCTAGGATTATGAAATTTATTCCTAATGAGATTAGGATTATTTTTTCAAGGGTTTCTAGCATTATTATGGTTCTTGATCTTAAAAACCTTTAATTTAAAATATCTAGTGAGAGAGAGATACAAGGGTTGGATCTCACAGCCTCCATTGTTGGTTTATAGTAGTATGATTAAGCACCTCGCCTTCGCATATATGCCTTGCTCCCTTCGGAGGGTGTTTAATTCATGGGACTACAGAATAAGCTTTTTAATGATGGATGATATGTGTTTTTACATTAAAGACGACCATGCTACCATGGAGTTACTTAATGACTCACATAAAATTCAGTCAATGATGTACACTAGACTAAGTTTAATGTTAACCTCCCTTTGAAGCTATGTCATTATTACTTAGAGGCTAAAGGAAGTATGGCATGTTATAATGTTTGATAAGAATTATCATGATAATACTAATAATGAGAATAGTTCTCAATCAATCATAGTGTTTATAATTTACTTGCTTCCAAGGAATTTTAAACATGGGATTGGGATGTCGTTGCATATTTTATATTATGGTTTTATTAAGGTTCCATACTATATGTTTGTATGCTAAATTGATAATGTCCAGTTTACTTATTATATTCATGTCTATTATTTTCAAATTTAAATCATGGTATCATTTAGCCCACTTGTTGCTATTCTTAACCCAACAAATTGACTGGATCCAACTATGTTGACTGGTAAAAAAATGTGGACATTAATCTTATTGCTGAAGAGCACAATTATGTGCTTACTCAACCATGTCCTAGCTTTCCATCATTAGATGCTCCTCTTGAGGAAAAACAACGATATGATCGTTGGTAGAAATCTAATGAGATGGCCAAGTGTTGTATCCTATCATCTATTTCAAATGTTCTACAGCATCAAATGTAGGATGTAGAACTAGCTTCGAGCATTATGCTAAGTTTGAATGAGATGTTTAGTGAGCAAAGCCGTTCTGCAAGGCAAGAAATTATGAGGCAGATTTATAATACCAAAATGGCTGAAGATACTTCGGTGAGGGAGCATTTTCTTAGGATGATCTCTAATCTGAATACATTGGAAGTGTTAGGTGCCAATATTAATGGAGAATCCCAAGTGGATATGATACTCTAGTTACTACCGGAATCATTCAAGGAATTTAGACTTAACTATAATATGAACAAAAAGATTTATTCTTTGTCTGAATTGATGAATGAATTGGTAGCAGCGGAACACATCCTTGGTACTTCTAGTATTAAAGCTAATGTTGGTGAAGCTTATACTTCTCAACCTAAGTCGAAAGGCAAAGGTAAGAAGAAGAAGAAGAAGAAGAAGAAGGACTTCACCAAGCAAGATGGTAAACAAATTGTCTTAGGAGTTGCCAATAAAGGAAAGAAAACCAAAGGAAAATATTTCCATTATGGTGAGAAAGGACATTGGAAGAGGAATTGTCCAATTTTCATAGCTACTAAGAATAAGGGTATGAAAAGTTCATTCTTTCTTGAAATATGTTTGGTATAGAATCCCACAGATTCTTGGTGTGTGGATTCAGGTTGTACTAATCATATCTGCAATACTTTGCAGGGGTTCTAGGAGACCAGAAGCTGAATGAAGGGGAATTATTTCTTACTTTGGCTGATGGGAGCAGGATTGCGATTGTGGTTGTTGGAGTGTTTAATTTATTCTTTAATTCTAGAGTTTTAATATTGGAAGACTGTCTATATGTACCTAATGTTCGAAGGAATTTAATTTCTGCAACTTATTTAAGTAAACATGGATATTGTGTTATCCTGAAAGACAATGTTGTAATAAAGAAAGAAAAAATGTTTATTTGTTCTGGTAATATTGTGGATGGTCTTTATATTTTTACTCCTGATAAGCATGAATTATACAATTATGAATTAGATAATAGCTCTCATGTAAAATCATTGAAGAGAAAGTTTCCTTCTACTAGTGATGCATATCATTGGCACTTGCGTTTGGGTCATATTAATTTAAATAGGATTCAAAGACTAATCAAAAATGGACTTTTACAGCCCATGGACTTTGATGGATTTCCAATTTACGAATCTTATTTGAAAGGTAAAATGACCAAACGACCTTTTAATACAAAAGGTAGAAGAGCTCAAGAGTTGCTTGAATTAGTTCATACAGATGTATGTTGTCCTATGTCAACCCAAGCAAAAGGAGTTTATAAGTACTTCATCACTTTTATGGATGATTGCTCAAGATATGGTTATGTGTACCTAATGAGACGAAAATCTAAAGCCTTTGAAAAGTTCAAAGAGTTTAAGGCTGAAGTTGAGAATCAATTAGGTAAACACAGAAAGGCCATTCAATTTGATCGAGATGGTGAATATCTTCTTGGGGATTTCAAGGATTACCTAATTCAGAATAGGATTGTATCCCAATTGACTGCACCTAGAACTCCTCAACAAAATGGTGTAGTGAAGAGAAGGAATAGGACTCTTTTGGAAGTGGTTAAGTCCATGATAAGTTGCTCAACTTTATTAATTTCTTTTTGGGGGTATGCCTTAGATACAGCAATACATCTTTTGAATTTAGTTCCATCAAAATGTATTCCCAAAACACCCATGGAATTGTGGAGTATGCGTAAGCCTAGTATGAGATATCTCCACATTTGGGGTTGTCCAGCACAAATGCTAAAAGGGAAGCCTGATAAGTTGGAACCAAAATCAAAAGTATGTTTGCTTATGGGTTATCCAAAAGAAACTAGGTGTTATTTATTCTATAGTCGAAATGATAACAAAGTTTTTGTTAGTACAAATGCTAAATTTTTGGAAAATGACTATATGAATAATTTAACTCCTAGAAATAGAGTTGTTTTGGCTAAAATGAATGAACCTATAATAGAACAAGCAATGCATGAAACTAGGGATAATGTGGGTACGTTAAATACATCACAAGACATTACTCATGAGATGACTAGTACACAGGCACCTCGTCGCAATGGAAAAATTGTTCGGCCTTCTATAAGATTTACAAGATTGGGAGAAACTTATGAAGCTATCCCAAAAGCGGCTGAATCATATCACTACACTTATAAAGAGGCAATGAATGATATAAATGCACATTATTGGGTCTAAGCTATGAAATCTGAATTGGATTCTATGTATTTCAATCATGAATGGGATCTTGTAAAGGCACCTAACGGCATTAAACCTGTTGGTTGCAAATGGGTTTACAAGAGGAAGAGAGGGATAGATGGAAAGGTTGAAACCTTTAAAGCAAGGCTGGTGGCAAAAAGGGTACGCACAAAAAGAAGGCATTGACTATGATGAAACTTTTTTGCGACTAGCCATGCTTAAATCTATCAGAATTATCTTATCCATTGCTGCTCATTATGATTATGAGATTTGACAAATGGATGTCAAAACTGCATTTCTTAATGGCAATCTTGAAAAAGAAATTTATATGATGATGCAACCGGAAGGTTTCATAGCAAAGAACCAAGAGCATATGATATGCAAGTTGAATAGGTCCATTTATGGACTTAAGCAAGCATCTAGGCCATGGAACATTAGATTTGATTAAGCAATCAAATCATTTGGTTTTGAACTAAATCTTGATGAACCATATGTGTACAAAAGACACCGAGACAAAGTAGTAATGTTCCTAGTGCTTTATATTGATGATATTCTAGTCATTGGAAATGATGTAGGGGTAATGTCATCGATAAAGGTTTGGTTGTCAAGCCAATTTGAAATGAAGGACTTGGGTGAAGCTAACTTTATTCTAGGGATCAAGTTTTGGCGAGCATTGCCCGCCACTTATGAAATGACATCTGTATGCTTCAGCATAGCAAAAGTGTAATGTCAAAAACTTAACATCATTGGGTATTATCTTTTTTCTTTTATAAGCCCATGCACGGTATGCTTAAAAGGAAATATGCAAAGAAAAAACTCAAAATGCTTTATATATGATTGTGAGCGTGTCTTCTAGGAGATGTGGAAATTGTAGGATATACCTCAAAAGTAATAGTCCCCATCAATTAGTTATGATGGTGTGTAAGTTGAATTGATTTTCTCATATCTCAAATCATCATAACATGTAGACACTTATGCAATTTTGCAATGTTTTCACACACAACAGGAAATATTCTTAGCTACTTTTAATACATGTGCAGGTAAAATGTGATTTACCCATCACAAGAAATACATGTGTTAATGTATGCTCACTAAACTGTCTTGACTTGTTTTTAAAATATAAAATTGGTTAGACTTGTTTAGTGTGTGTGTGTAAGTTTTGGATCTTAATGCTTGTTAGTTTTCTTGTTGAGAGATGTTTTTGAGAGTTTAAAATGTTGATTGGATCCTTGGTTAAGTAGCATGCTTAATTGCATTCATTTCTATGTTTTTTTCTCTTCTTTGAAAAAAACTGTTTTTGCTCATCTCGACAGTTTCTCGATATCTCTCGACAGCTAATCTATCTATTGAGCCTTTTGATCTTTCTTTCTCAATAAAAGTTAACGCAATCTCAATCCATCGAAATTTTTGATAATTTGTCTCGATAGATGCTTGATAGCTTCTCAATCCATCGAGGTCACTTTGCTGTGGACAGCTCTCGATAGCACCTCGATAGTTTCATCTGTCAAGATTTAATGCTCGATAACTTCTTGGCATCTCTCGACCCATCGAGCTTTGTGTTTTCTATATATAGCTCAACAAGAATTTTTCTCTCATTTCTCTCTGATTTCTCTCCATAGAAAAACCTCTCTCTCTCTCTCTCTCTCTCTCTCTCTCTCTCTCTCTCTCTCTCTCTCCCAAACATTTCTCACTCAAACTCTTCATCTTCCCCACTTGGATTTCGGTCTAATCCTTGCTTTTTCCCTCTAGTATGATCTCTTTTCTCTCATTAATCATGCATTTCACACCTTTTAACCTAAACTTTTGGGGTTTTTGAAAATTTTTGAGGTTTTCCAAAATTGATGAAGTTTTTGTGAAATTTTTAGGATGGGTTTTCGTTTAGATGATCCTATATGTTCATGCATTGCATTACATTTTCATTTTACCAATGTTTCATGCATTATAGATGTGTTTTATATATGTTGAAATCATGTGTGCTGGTAGGATAGAATTGGGCTGAGCCCATGATGTATTTATTGTTGCATGTCACATGTTCATGCATACGTATCATTCTTTTTCTATCTTTGATATTAACTGTGTTTAGTACTTTTCTACGTCTCTCTCTCTCTCTCTCTCTCTCTCTCTCTCTCTCTCTCTCTCTTTTGGGTAGTCTACGCAATGGCACCAAAGCACAAGTCTACTCCATCCTAAAACCCTCTTCGTTCCAGGGCATCATCTTCTTCCTCTATTGATCCTACCCCCTCTCATGTCAGGTTTCGTGATAATAAAGCCCATAAGGACTTTTTGACAAACTTTTCTCAACACAACATTCATTTAGAACGCCAAGTCCTCCTTTCAGATTTTTTCAATACTGACCTTCCCACTATCATCTACAGTAAAGGTTGGGAGTCCCTTTGTGACATCCCGGTCACTTGTCCCTCCATGATTATACAGGAGTTTTACTCCAACATGCACGGATTTGATTATTCTGTACCTCATTTCATCACTCATGTTTAAGGTATGTCCATTGTAGTCACTCCGGATTTTATATCCTAGGTACTACACGTTCCGAGGGTAGCGCATCCTGATTATCCCGGTTGCTGTTGTCTTAAGACTGTGTTTAAAGACGAGCTCATGTCTCTATTCTGTGAGACACCTTCTTCATGGGGTGAACGTCAAAACACCTTATGCTCGACCTTTGCTAAAGGTCCAAGGTTCCTAAATATGGTGATGACATTTGTTTTACATCCCTTGTCTCACTATAATTCTATTACTAAGCCTCATGCTCGATTTTTGTTGTCCCTCCTTAAGAGGCTTACCATAGACTTTCCCTCTCACTTCATACTCTCCTTTATAGATGTCTATAAAAATATGGTGACCTATGATAAGCTTATTTTGCCTTCTGCTATCACGTGGGTTCTTTGCCATGCATCTATCTCCTATCTTGAGTCTCCTCACTTCTCTGTCATGTGTGTCATTGATGCAGCAACCGTTAGACGGAACAATGCCCAGCTTGGACTGAAGCAGCCACAGACGAGATGGCGACTCCTCTAGCTTCTTTGGCTCCATCTTCATCCACCACTTCTTCTTCTGTGGGTGGTGTGACCCTCAAGGCGATCAAAGCTCAACTTCAGTGCATAGATGCTCGCCTCGACACTTTCAGTGATGAGTTGTGTCAGGTGAACACCTGTGTCAGTCGTATTGTAGGACGACAGGCTCGCCTTGGTGGCTTTGTATAATCTCCCTCTCCTTCTCCAGTGGCGTCTGATGACGATGACGATGGTGGTGACTCTGATGGTGATGGTGACTCTAATGGTGATGGTGATGAGGATAAGGCTTCTAGCTCTTCTGGTGATAAGGAGATGACTGCTTCTCAGTGACTTACCCTTTGTCATTCGTGACGAAAAGGGAAAGTAGTTTTGGGTATGAGAGTAGTCATGTACTTAGGGGGAGAGTTAATATAGGAGATATTTTTGTTAGGGGGAGTGCTTTTTTGGTTTTAAGGGATGTAGTAAGGACTTTTTGTATCTTTTCTTTTCTTTCTATTTTAGATACATCATTCTTGCATTATGATAGCAAACCTTGTACTCTTATTGATATATATATTGAGGTTGTTATTACATTCTTTCACCTATCTTTATGTGTTATTTTTGATGCTGAACTAAAAATCAGACTATCTCTAGTTCGTCCATATAGTCATCCAACACCAAATGGGTCATCCAAGACCAGAAGCGTCATCCAAAACTAGAAGGGTCATCCATGACCAAAAGGATCGTCCAAGACCAGAAAGATCGTCCAAGACCAGAAAGGTCGTCTAAGACCAGTATGGTCATCCAAGTTCGGAAAGGTCTTCCAAGACTAAAAGGGTCATCCAAAACCAGAACGGTCATCCAAGACCAGAAAGATCGTCCAAGTCCAGAATGATCGTCCAAAACCAGATAGTCATCTAAGACTGAAAGGGTCGTCCAAGACCAAAAAGGTCGTCCAAGACCAGAAAGGTCGTCCAAGACCAGAAGAGTCGTCCAAGACCAGAAAGGTCATCCAAGACCGGAAAGTAGTCCAAGACCAGAAAGTTCGTCCAAAACAAGAAGAGTCGTCCAAGACCAGAACGATCGTCCAAGACCAGAAAGATCGTCCAAGATCGGAAGGGTCGTCTAAGACCAAAAGGGTCCTCTAAGACCAGAAAGGTTATCCAAGACCAAAAGGGTCATCCATGAGAGTCGTCCAGAGCAGAAAGGTTATCCTAACATAAGAAGACCGTCTATATTAAGACGGTCGTCCATGGACTTGAGGGTTGTCCAAGTGAAAAAGTGTTTGGATGACCCCTTAACACTTAGGAACTTGTAATTCGGACCACATATTACCGAATCCTTGTTCATCGCTATTAAGCACTCAACTTCCAATGGTAGTTGTAAGGATAAGATTGAACATTCTAACTTCCATAGTAGTTATGGAAGTTAATTTTGAACCTTCTAACTTCCATAAATATTGGGGAAGTTACTAGATAAGAAACCGCTCCAAGAATTCACTATATAAGGGCTCTCCACATCAAATAAAGGTAAGTTTTTACTAATCCTAAAAAGTTAGAATTCTTGAGTTCTAGAGAAAAAAACTAACTTAAGTATTGTAGGGTTCTTGGCCGGTTCACCCCGGTCACCTTTGATCTTGTGTTTCTTTCTTTTCAAGCCTTTTAAGTAATCACTAGCCCATTGAAGCCCGGGGCATTCAATCTACTGATTTTCTGTGCATCATCGGTAGGTGCCGTTTGTGGGAAAGATTAAATTTGCATTTTTCAAATCATCTTTCTTTGACAAAAGGCTACATGGTTCGGACAAGATCAATGGCCACTAGTCTAGGCCACCAGGAGAGTAGGAATGCTTCTAGTCATCCTAACTATGATAGCCAGTCAACACCTATCATGTAGCCGCCTTCCATCCAATAAATGCAATCCATGGCAACCGCCATGGCAGAGTTAACCCGTCAGAACCAAGAGTTGACTAGGGAGATTAATCTAAAGAGACAACGTCCTGAAGGATGTGTGGAGGGACAAGCCCAGAGTCAAGAAGATAGAGCGAGAATCATTCAAAGGGAATCATTTCACATAGGGTACCACACTTAGAGAATGAGATGGATCAAATGAGGAAAGCCATGGACAAGATAAGGGAGAACATGAGAAGCACGAGTCACGTTGATGATTTAGTTCATTGAACTGATTCCCCTTTCATGGCTTTCATCAATAGTCATCCCCTGCCTTCTAAGTTTAAGATGCCTTCATTGATTCATATGAAGAAACGCGCGACCCATGTGATCACATAGCAATTTTCAAGACCACAATGCACCTTCAAGGAGTTCCAGATGAGATAATGTGTAGGGCCTTCTCAACCACCCTTAAGGGACCAGCATGAGTATGGTGTTAAGATTTGTGCCCTTAAATCTTATTGTATGATGCTATGTCTAATACTATGTATGACACTATGTATGACACTATGTCTAATATTAATAACATGAATATTGGACATTATCATATAGTCCATGAACTGCATAGTATATGATTTATGTAAAAAGTCACAGAAGATATAAATCACAAGTTCTTTGTAAACTCAAAAATTTAATTCGTAGTTAGTGATGAAATTGAGCATTTCATTTGCGAAGAATATAACATATCAACTACGATGATTTGTCTTGATCATGGAAGTGGAGATTCTAGTTGGTATGTTGATATGTTTTAAGAATTAAGACATATTGAACTAGACCACTGTAAGATTTATTATTCTTCTAATGACTGTCAATTGAATATTAAATCTCACGATTTATATTTACATGAACTCTTAATCCTGAGAGAATAATAGACTTAATCATGAAGTATAGATTGCTTTGATATATCAGGAGTGAGATCTAAAGTTACGGTCAAAATCTCGGTATGTTGGGCATCCACATTTAGTGTTGATGGAACATATATTCTCAAGATGGAATTCATAATCTCTTAATGGAGATACAAAATTTTTCCTTGAAATAAGTTTAATGGGTTTGTTATTCAGAATGTTAGGCCTAACTACTTTAGTAAATAGTTACTAAAGTATATATTTATGAAATTAGATTTCATAAATATATGATGAATAACTTAAAGGATTAAACCGAGTACTCAAGGATTAAGATGTAGTAATCTACAAAGTGGCAGTCTACATTTATGACTTTGTATTACTACAAATATTTTATGAAGCGGTTGTATGTACAATAAAGTCTTGGAATATAATTTATTAATAAGGCCTAGTATGCAACTATATTTATATAGTGGTATTAATATAGTTAATGGTAACTTTAGACTTGTCAAGAGTTGATAGATAAGCCCAAGGCTCATTGGAGCTAGTGTCTTATTGGTCCCTTTTGGTCTCACTCCAAGCCATATATTAAAGCCCAATTAGAAAGACCCAAAAGGCTAGACTAATTAAATAATCAGTTATAAGGAGAGAAACACACAAATTTTTAAAAGAACATAAAATGGTGTATATGTGGGTGTTAGACACTCTCTCATTCTCCCTTCAACAAATTCATAGAAACTGATTGAGAGACCACACTTGTTGAGCATTAGTAAAATTGGAGTGAAGATTAAAAGTGTTCCCAAATACTTTTAATCTTTGTTTTGAAATTCATCACACCAAGGTACACTATCTTGTTCTTATATTCTGAAATTTACATAGTACATGTTATCAATTGCGAATGAAGTAGATCTATTAATTTTCCACTGCGTATGTTTTGTATGCGATACAAACATGTAATTTTCCATCACGTGGCTCAGTAAAACACCACCGAATATTGTTGGTTTTTTTGAAGAGTTGAGTAAATTGTTCATTAAAAACTTTATTGGAGGACAAAGGCATAAATGCTCCTCATCCAGCCTGTTGACTATAGAACAAGGAAAAAATGAGAACTTGCGGTCCTTCATCACTCGCTTCAATAAGAAAGCCCTGATGGTAGACGAGATGGATGACAAGTTGCTATTGGAAGCCTTCCACAATAAAGTTAGTTCGAATTTATTCATCCATAAGCTTTATGACCAGGAACCGCAAACCATGGCTGAACTCGTCCATTCAGCCCAAAGCTTCATGAATGCAGAGGATGCAATCATTACCAAGAAAAGGAAAAGAGCAGAGCGAATGGAAGCTGATCTCCCATGTCATCCTAACTAAGGCCCTCATCTAAAGAAGGCCCAAACGAGAGAGAAGAAAAACAATAGGAAGGCAGGTTCGTCTTCAGGAAGGAGTCAGCATTACACGCCTTTAAATGTTCCACTTGTTCAAGTGCTTATACAAATCAAGGATGAACCATCCTTGAAGTGGCTAGAGAATATGAAAGGAGATCCTAATAAGTGCAATAAGAACAAATATTGCTGCTTCCACAGGGACCACAAGCATGACACGAACGACTGCTATGACTTAAAATAGCAAATAGAGAATCTTATAAAGTAGGGAAAGTTATGGAATTTTCTTGGATGAGATCATAAAGATGAAAAGTCGAAAGGAAAGGTAGAAAAGCCATCACTGCCCCCACTTAGAGAAATAAGAGTTATTGCAGGAAGAACTTCAACAGGTCAATCTTCCAAGTTAAGAAAGACATACCTAAAGGTGGTGCAAAACGTCCAACTCTCTGGATGACCACCAAGGACGAGAGGGGCAGACAAGGAGAATGAAGAGAAAATTCATCTTAACCTTGATCTAATAGATGAGGTAAGGATTGATGCAAAGCAGAAGACAGCAAGATATAAAAATCTTATGGTTAGACAATATGATGCAATGGTGCAACCTAAGCGTTTCAACATTGGGAGCCTCCTCCTAAAAAAGGTCTCTTAGGCAACTAAAAACCCAATTCATGGAAAATTGGGGCCTAATTGGGAAGGACCCTACAGGGTTATCAATTGCAAAAGACAAAGATCATTCTACTTGGAAGCCTTGGATGGATGGAAGCTAGAGCACCCTTGGAATGTTGAACATCTAAGAAGATACTATCAATGAAGGATCAGCCTGGACGAGCATCATCATGGACAAAGTTGGAGCTATTTGTTACTTCCCTCATATTTATTGCTAGTACTACATGTTTTTAACAATTTAATTCCACAAAAAGTGCATTAATTTCTAACTTTTGCACTATCTATGGATGAATTTGTGATGGACAAAGTCATGGACTTAGTTTGTTTGTACATAAGTATTTTTAATTCTCTAAAGGCACTAGCTTCTAAGCATGTGCTATGCTTGTGGATGATGTTTATGTTTTGTATATACAGTTTGGATTCCCAATGTCTATAATGTTGTGTGAATTCCTAATTTTCATGTTGTTTTCATTCAAATTAATCCACAAGAAGGCTAAAAGCTCAAGACAAGTAAAATCTCTAGACGCAGGGATGTAACATCCATAAGCTTTCCTTAAAATAAGGATAAAGCAAAGAAAAATAAATCTAAGGTATATTCGTCTAATCAATGGACGAGGTAAAACCTAAGGTATATTCGTCTAACCAATGGATGAGGAAAAATGTGCAGGTAAAATTATTCAAAATCCATGGATGAATTTGACCAGCCAAACAGTCTAATCTTTGGACGAGTAAATGCTGGCAACATCTTGCCCAAAGATGAGTAAAGGACTGTCTAGCCTATGGACGAGGGATAATGCAAGCTATAAGTCAAATCTATGGAGAATAAAGCTAGCAAAAGAAATACCATTCATAAACGAGTTATACTTGTAAAATTTAAAGAATGGTAAAGTGTTGAACATAAAAAATTATTCTAACATGGACGAGCTAAATGTCTTCATGAGTGGACGGACCACACCTAAAAACCATAAAATAAAAAAAAATAAAAAAAACATGTACGATGTAAACAAAGGAAATTCGTTCATATAGTTAAGACAAGATAAAATGTCTTATAAGTGGACAGACCACACTTAAAACCATAGAAATAACATAGACAATGTAAACAAGGAAAAATTCATTCATACATAAAGCATATGACTTGCTCAACACCAAATGAAGAATGAAAATGGAAGTAAATATTCATTTATAGAACATAAAAAGAGTAGACGACCATCATCCAAAAACCCTTAAATTGTGCATGCCAATAAAGGCAGTTGTATCTGTTATCATACCTCCATACATTTGGACAAGAAGATTGTTCTTAGATAAAACTTAAAATAAAACCCAAAAAAAAGGGGCCATGAACAATATATAAAAACAAAGTTAAATTGAAGATTACTTTGATAAACCACTGGGGGCATCCCCAAACTTTGGATCGTCCTTGGAAGGCTCAATAGAGGCATCATCCATGATATTTACATCCTTAGAGCTCGTCTGAAGCAAAGAACTCTTAGCAGCAGTTGGAACGGTGAAGACATTAAAGTCCATCTCAAGATAGGCTTCCTTAGCATCGAAGTGAAAGTCCTCATAGCCAGTAGCATATTGCTCATCTAGACGCCTAGTGAACTCACAGACGTTTTGAAGGCTTCGATTGCTTCGTCCTTTGCTTTCTCTAAGGACAAGGATAACTCTTGGCATTTTCCTTCAAGACAAAGCTTGTCCTCTAGCTCCTTGTTCTTTTTGGCCAGAACCTTAACATCGTCATACAACTCCTTGGCCTGCTAGGACGCAACATAAAACTTTGTCAACACTTAACATAGGGATGGATGAGGAAGAGTTAGAAATTTTCTCTTAAAAAGATAAAATCAACAAAGAAAATGCATGGCCTTTGTCTAACACCAAGGTAGGAGGAGCCTCAACAAGAGTTGAAGGATGAGACTCGCAAGAAGGTCTACCAACAAAAGGATGAAGAGCTTCAGTCTGGACAGCTGAAGGAGGAACTTCAAAAGGGACCAAGTTCACAGCCAAATTGTCCAAGTATGTCGTCGCATATTTGGATTTGTGGGCCTTGGACGAAGGGGTCTTAGAAGGGGCCTTGTCAGTTCTGACCTTCAGATGTCGATGACTAGGAAGGCTTCCAAGGTCCACATCTCTACAGATACCCTTCCTCTTCCGAGCATGAGGTTAGACGGTGGGCTCTGGATGACCAAAGGAACTGGTTTGTCTTAGAGGACTTGGACTTCCTCCTCCTCCTCAGTCCCACTGGTAACATTCTTACCCTTATTCTCCTTCATGGTGGCTAGCCCTATAATGGAGAAAGCATGAATAATTAGAAGACTAAAAAAAAAAAATTGGAAGACAACTCTTACTTCTACGAGTAGTCTCCTCGTGAATGGGATTCTCCTCAATGGGCTCAAGACGACACAGCGTTGCCAAATTATTGAAGGACTTATTAAGTTAATTGCAAGCTCTTTCTATAGTCATCTAAGTATGGATGAGTAACAACTGCATGGACGAGAAGAATTGTTAGACGAGGGAAAGAGCAAATGAAAGACAAGGTAAACTTCAAAGAAAACATACCCTCAAGATGAAGACGACCTAAAGCATTGGTAAAAGGAGGGAAGGGAGTTCTATTTACATCAATTGGGTCCCCAGCCCAATTTCTAAAGATGAAGAAAAATTCCGTCTTCCATAACCTATCAAAAGAACTACAGCCCCTAATCAAGTATAAATGACATATTCCTCCTCGCCTTGAGAAGGAGTCTTGGACGATTCAGCCCTCTTGGATGAGCTAGCCCTAGAACTGGAAGTTGCCCTCCGCCTCGTCTCTTCCTGGAAGACCTCCAAAGGAACTCTAGGAACCCCAGATGAATAATGCTCGTCTTGGAAACTAGAGCTACTACTACCATTGGACTCGTCCTGATACTCGTTTATCTCTCTCACAGCACTACCACTAGACAAAGACAAGATAGGAAAAATACAGAATTTCTAAGGCAAACCAAAGGAAGAAGAAAAAGAAGAAGTACTTGACGAAAGCCTAAGGACAAGGATGACTAGACAAGGCTCCTGGACGAGATGGGAGAGGAAAATATTAGAAAAATGAGAGGGCAAGAAAGAGATTGTACCTATTTAGAGGCTCTAAGGAGGGTCAACAGGTTGACGTGAACCAACTAGAAGCTGACACGTGGCAATCTCCACGGTAAATGAATCAACATGATAGGTTAGTCAATGAGATCATGACACTTAGCACAATCTGAGGCGTCGAAAACCAACCACAACAGTGACACCACGTGGCATGCCAATTGACCAATGAAACATCAACACGTGTCAGAAATGAACAGTGAACAAGAATTTTGCTACAGTGACTAAGACGACTCTTGGACCAAGGGGGCAACTAATGGTGAACTAAAAATTGAACTATCTCCAGTTCGTCCATAAAATCATTTAGGACCAAAAAGGTCATCCAAGACCAGAAGGGTCATCCAAAACCAGAAGGGTCCTTCAAGACGGAAAAGGTCGCCCAAGACCAGAAAGGTCATCCAAGACCAGAACAGTCGTCTAAGACCAGAAGGGTCATCCAAGACTGGAAGGGTCATCCAAGACCGAAAGGGTCGTCCAAGACCAAAAGGGCTGTCCAAGACCAGAAGGTTCATCCAAGACCAGAAAGTTCGTCTAAAACCAAAAGGGTTGTCTAAGACCAAAAAGGTCATCCAAGACCTAAAGGGTTGTCCAAGACTAAAGGGTTGTCCAAGACCAGAAAGGTCCTCGAAGACCGGAAGGGTCGTTTAAGACCAGAAAGGTCATTTAAGACTGGAAGATTCGTCCAAAACCAGGAAGGTTGTCCAAGACCGGAAGGGTTGCCCAATACCAGAGGGGTCCTCCAAGACCAGAAAGGTTATTCAAAACCAAAAGGGTCATCCATAAGAGTCATCCAAAGTAGAAAGGTCATCCTAACATAAGAAGGCCATCTATATTAAGATGGTCGTCCATGGACATGAGGGTCGTCCATGTGGAAAAGCGCTTGGACAACCCCCCAACACTTAGGAACTTGTAATTCGGACCACATGTTATCGAATCCTTGTTCATTGATATTAAGTGCTCAACTTCCAATGGTAGTTGTAAAGGATAAGATTGAACATTCTAACTCTATAGCAGCTATGGATGTTAAGTCTGAACCTTCTAACTTCCACAAATATTAGGGAAGTTACTAGACAAGTAACCGCTCCAAGAATTCACTATATAAGGACTCATCTACATTAAATAAAGGTAAGTTTTCACTACTCCTAAAAAGTTGAAATTCTTAAGTTCTAGAGAAAAAAACTAACTTAAGCATTGGAGGGTTCTTGGCCGATTCACCCAGGTCACCTTTGATCTTGTGTTTCTTTCTTTTCAAGCCTTCCAAGCAATCACTGGCCCATTAAAGCCCGGAGCATTCATCCTACTGATTTTGTATGCATCCTCAATTTCTTTTCTCTCTTTATGCACGTGCTTCTTATTATTGTATGCAATCTTTTATTTTTGTTTCACATTAAGATACCGTGATGAGTTTTGTTTAATGTGTTTCAAAAATACAAGTTGTCAAAGTCTTTCTTGCCATGAACTCTCTTCTTGCAAAATTTTTCAAGAGTTTGTGTTAGGATTAGATTTTATTGTATTCAACAAATAAGTATAAGTTGAGTAATTCATAACTTCTCTCATATTTCATCTGTTTGTTGTGGTTTTGTCATGAATTGCCAACAAGGGAAGACTGTTAGGACATATGTAAATAATGTTAAGAACTGTGTCATTTAGAATTGGCTAATCCTTTGACAAAATGTACTTTACTTGTAATTGTGTAGATCTAGGATGGTTTAAGTCTTTAAAAAACATGTTGTTTAAGTCAAGAATTAAAACCATGCAAATCTGTTCAAGAAATAGGTAAAGAAGTGTTGTATTTTAAAGCTCGACAGCTAGCTCAACAGATGGCATCTATCGAGATTTAAAAGGCAATTTTAGCCCGATACTCTACAGCTGCTCGATAGACAACCTATCTATCGAGATTTACAAAAATTAGTTTTTCAAATTTGATTTCACAAATATCCATGTGTATGTGTTTAGACTTTCTTTTCTCACAACCATAAACATATATAAAAATTATTTTAAGGGTCATCTCAGTTGATGCAAGTGAATGCAAAGGTTTTATTCAAGCATATTATGACCGGAGACATATGCCCTAATTCATCTTTCTCTTGAAGAAGCTGCTACGTTTGTACGCCGTAGGGTTTTGTAACCAAGAAGTTTCTTGATCTTCATTTTGTTGATGGACTGAAGAACTTTGCAGCCAACATCCTTCTCAAGTTGGTGTGTTAGTCACGTACGGGGATTCGTGCAAAGGAGTAAGCCGCTTACTGAGATCTACGCATCGATTGGTTATTCATGTACTAGGAGTCATGCATTGAAAATGAGAGATTGTCACTACAAAACAAGTCCAGTTGTATATTGGAGTAAGGGTTTAACTGTAGGTTGGTATAAGGTACTGGGATTTCTTTACTTGTAACTGCTTGCTGTGATAATAGTGGATTCTAGGGAGCGGTGACCTTAAAATCATCCAGTGGAGTTTTTGCCTTGGAGAATTTCCCCATTCGTAAACAACACTGTGTCAACTTTATTTTCCGCTGCATTTAACTTAGTTGGTGATTTGTTTGTGCTACCACACTTATTACATATTAATTGAATTAATTAATTAACTTGGCTAATTAATTGATTAATTTATCACAATGGGTTAATACATTTTTGGCCTATCATATAATACACAAAATGATTTCTTGTAATTATTAAATTAAAAAAAATTACTTATTATCAATTAAAATTAACATATTGTTCCATCCACAGTTGATTTTTAAAATTTAAAAAAAATAAAAACAAAACCCATTGTTTGTTAAAAAAAATATACAAATAAGATGTAAAAAAAAAAAAAAAAACAACAACAATGATATAATTGAGGAAAGGAAATTTTGGTGGTTTTTCACTGCCCCTCTCCTCCCGCATTTTCTCTCCTATTATCTCTCTAAATTGGAAAAATAAGATTTTGGTGGATTAGGAGAAAAAATACTTGGACTTCACCAAAATTCCCTCACATTTCCCCTAAACAACCATCTTTTCCACTTTCTCTCCTATTTTCTACTCTCCTTTATCTATCCCTCTAAAAATTACCACAAATTAACAGGCAAAGAGATTAGGTCAATTGATGAATTAGCCCCTGCTTTACTAAAGTCTAAACCCGACCTGTGAATACTTCTAATAATCACAATTAACTCGGGGAAAAAGCCATAAAAAAAAAACTGGGGGAAAAAGAAAATTAAAGTAACAAGTTAGAAAATTGTATGGGCCAAGAGGACCAGGGTCCAGTAGTCAAGCAAGCCCTGCAAAATTTGGGCCGGGGAGATGATGGCCCACGATCATGACAGGGATGGACGGAGGCGGAGCGCAATTGGTGTGGGAAAGCTATATAGACCAGAGATTGACTTTTCGTTTCGTATATCATAATCTGTGTTTGTATCAAACAGAGAGAGAGAGAGAGAGAGAGAGAGAGAGAAGAAGGTTCTTTTTCCTTAGGCAGAGCGCATCCGTAGCGAAACTTCAAACCATCACATTCCTACCACTCCGCACGTCTTTCCAATAGTTTTAGAGAGAACCTAAGCAAAGCAACCAAATTGTTGAATTTTTTATTTTTTTTTTAATTTTTTGGCGTGTGGGGTCGCAATAATAACGCATTAACCTTTAACTTATTTGATAATATTCAAATTCGATTCCTATTTAGCTATCGTAGTCCTACTTTAATAAAAATCAAAATCCCCGAAGAGAAGAGAAGAGAAGAGCCTTACCAAAAAAAAAGAGAAGAGAAGAGACAGAGTAGTGGTGCGTTGCTGCTGAAACCAAAATAGAATAAGAATCAAATACATATTATGCATACAACAAGAAGCAATAGTTTAATTTATATACCAAGTCGTCTTAATTTGTATTTACAGCATTTTCCAGCAAATTAAAGAAAAGAAAAGAGGCGATGGATACGTACAGGCACGGCAATAATGCATGCGGCATGACGACGCCTCTATCGGCTATGGCGGAGGCATTCGAGGAGCTGCTCGAGATTTCAAAAGCAAACGAGAAAGGCTCCGAAGAAGAGATGAGGTTGGACACTTTCTGCGACGCCTGCTCTTTCGTCTCTGTTCTTTTTGGTTGCCTTGGCCTCGCTTTCAAGTTCGCCGAGTTGGAATACGTCTCCAAGGTTGCTTCCCTTCTATCCTATAGCCACTCTCTTTTTCTTTTTTTACCCAAAACCAAAATGAGTTTATGTTGATTTCAGTTGTTTTTTAATCAATGGAAGCGAAACATTTTTTAACTTTTTTAATGTTATGATTATGTAAACGGAAAAGAATCTAAACACAAAATATATCTTCTTCTTGCTTGGATTGTGATTATAAGGGAAGCAGTTATTTTTTTTTTTCCAGAATTTAACATTTTGATCATGCTTTGATTTGGGTCATCAAATGCATGATTTTTCAAAGCAAAAAATAATTCTTGTTTTACTTTTGGAGGAGGAGTTTACTTATAGTATCAGTTACTCGAATAGAAATAAGATGGTAGACAACAAGGTGGAATGTTATAAGCTTCTATTTTATCTCTTTTTATCATTTTTTTTTTAAAGATTGTATTTTTATTATTAGGAACTGAGTTAAATACTAAATAGTTAAGGGTGGGATATATTGTTAGGCTTGTTTTTGAATAAATCATATCTAGTTTTTCTTTACTAATCAATATATAGCTTGAATAATGAGGGTGAAAAATCTTATTATTGAGTGAAATTTCACTTTACAGGTTGGTTTCCTCAACAAAAGCGAAATGCATATCTCCTATGTTGTAATTCTGCCATTTGTGAGGTGCCACAAATAACACATTTCGAGGATGCTTCCATTTTGAACATCGAATAGATAATGTCTTCATAGATAGACTCAAAGCAAAGCTTCTTTCAATTTGGAAATAGAGAAATTACTCTAAGTTTGCTAAAGATCATGAACATTGAAACAGAACATCCTTTCTATACTTTGTTATATGTTGGACACATGAAAATTTTAATAAGCTTACAATTTAATTGAAACTATTTCATGTAAATAATAAGGTTCACACATTTATAAATTTCCAGGACAACACTATGTCATATTTGCTCTGTGATTTATTCATTTTGAGAGAGAGAGAGAGAGAGAGCATGTGTTTGTGTGTGTGTGTCTGGTATTGTGTGTTAAGGGTAGTTTTAAAGCCATGATAGGCAGTCTTCGTATTCTTTAGTGACTTTCTAAGATTTTTGACGGTCATGGATGAGGTAATACTAGTTTTTGATTGCCATGGTCATTTTTCATCTTCCATTGTTAAATTCATGCCACTAGAGAATAAGGGTTTTGTAGAATTGTAGTTGTTATAAATGCCTCTATTTCTCTGTAAGCCTTCAAGCCTGCCTTCTAAATTCTATATTTCTTATATTATTTACATGTACTGCTCCTAATGCCCTCTAATTTGTAAATACTTCATGATTGCATTCAATTGGACTTCCTGAATCTAATTCTCCCATTGATATGTTCAGGTACGTGATCTTAAGGAAGCATCAAGGACATATGACACTATAGAAGATATACTTGAGCTTGATGTTGCAAATGACACGGTAAAGACACCCGGAAGCCTTTCACGTAATTTACGACGAGTAAGACAGGGTCTTGACCTCATCAGAGCTTTGTTTGAACAATTTTTGGCAACGGAGTAAGTTCCACCTCTTCATGATTGCATCTTTATTTTATTTTATTTTTTTACATAGACTTGAATAAGACACAGCATCAATTTGTGATTCATCTATTACTAAACAATCTGTTATGAAAACTTTGTTTGGAAGTTGAACTTTATTTCCTGGCAGCAATTAAATTCCTGGCTGTTGTTCTATGCCACCCATGTAGCTTACCTACAATGCTACAACCGATCATCCTTCATGTCAATGTTTTTGATAAAATTAAATGCAGTGACTTTAAAATCTAAATACTTATGTATGCATTTCATTTTTGCAAATTAATTGAGAATGTTCAGTTGAATAACCTAAAGACAGTGAGATTTTGGTTGATTCTGCGATTATTTTCATTTAACCATTAATTTTGTTTGGAAAAGAAAAATACAGATTAGAACAGGAAAAAAGAGAAAGGTTCCTTTTATATAAATACATGATTTAAGCACTTTCTTTAGTGGTTTAGTCTAGATTCATTCAAATCGACTAGGCAGGTTATTTCATATCCCCTATACAGAATTGTATATACAAAATAAAAACCTAATGTAATGGCATGAAAAAAGATTGACTCTGTCTCTTTTCAGCTATATGTCAGTATGGCTATAAGCAAATGACTGTGCTTAACACGAATTCAAAGTCCATCGAAGTTTTTTTTTTGGTCAGATTAATTGAAATTTCCCTAGTGCTTAACTGCTTATGCAGGCCAAAACAAAATTGTTCTATTTCACTATTTTTTAAATTCGATACTCTGTACTTGCCCTTCGCTACTAACATGTAATAATTTTCTTTTGTCACTTTTAGAGAGTACTCTTTAAAGGAAGCAGCTTCTACAGCTTATGCACAAGTTTGTGCACCATTCCACTCATGGACAATCAGGACAGCAGTTGCTGCTGGAATGTATGCTCTTCCTACAAGAGACCAACTTCTGCTGAGACTCAATGAAACTGGTGAGTTTGAATCTAATTTTACTTTTTGAGCACCAAGTTTGAACCTTGCAATCAGAGATTTGCAATGTAGATTGCTAATGCTAAAGGTAACCCCAGTAACAAAACCAAAGCTCCTTGATAGTGCCTGTAAACATAGCGAATAAAAGAAATGTTGATCATATGTAGATGTAAAATGCATTAGAAATTGTTGTTAGAAATACTATGTCTGAAGAGAGCTATAAGAATTCATTAAAACTGTATGAATTAAACTTCCAATTTCAAGTTTAGGCGTATTTTCTTTTTCATAAAGAGTACGAAGTGCAAATGAATACTTGTACAATCTGAAGTTTCTTTAAAATCTCAATTATGATATATTTAATATGGATGGTTTAATAACTTACCAAAACATTACACTATCTCCTTGTTTATAACAAGCTATTTATGTTATGAACGATGCTTTAAAGTTAGGTTGGCACTGTTTAGATAATTTATATTAGGTTGCATGACACCATAGGTTTGCATTGAGCCTGGGAAAGGAGAGTTAAATTTATTTTTAATACTTCTTAACATTTTTTTTTCCCTTCAGAGGTCATACTGCCATAGGAAATTTTTTTTTTTTTTTTTTCTTTCAGGTAAATGCCATAGTTCTGTTTTAGGAGAGAGCTATTTTCACCAAATTAATCCTAAATTATGGAAAATTAATGTGAATAGATGGGTAATAAATACCTAGCTGAGCTGGAGCCCAGTCCTTGTGATACATACCTATCTTGTAGATTTGTTATCAAGCTGAAGATTACATGATTATTTTCATCATTGTCTGTGTGTTTGAAGCTTGATTATAAGAAAGGTTTATTATCAGAGTTGATCCTTTTGATTTTAAGCCTGATCTGATAGTGCACTAACAATGATATATTCTTTTGTTCTTCACCAGATGAGCATAGCATCTTAGCTTCCATTTTCTCTCTCAATTTTTTATTAGAAAAGAGACCTCAACTTTTATCATCAATTTTGTTGCAGATCAGTCAGCAGAGAAGAAAATGAGAAGGTATATCAGTGCAGCACTTCCGGTAATAGAGTACATTGACAAACTTTACCTCTCTAGGAATATCATCTTGGACTGGTGAATTCACATTTGTGGGAAACCAAAAAAAAAAATGCAGGGATTTCTTGTTCAGTCAACAAGGAAGTCTGTCATGACTCATGCATCTTGATGTTTGAAGATAGTGTCGAAGAGATTCGCAGAGCTCCATTGAAGTATCTCTCATTCAAAACAATAGCCATTTCTAATAGTCCTTCCCACCCCTTCCCCCCCCCCCCCCCCCCCCCCCTTGTTTCACCAGCAATGCTTTTTGTTATAGTAATTATACAATAATCAGTTTTGTTGTAGTTGTTGGCAAGCATACTAAAGATAGGACAATATTTTAAGTGAACTGTGGTGATCTGTAAATAAAGAGGTTGTCACCAACGAGGGTAAATAGACAGGACAATATTTCTTTAGAACTGTATGGCAAAGCAGACAAATTTTAGAACGATCATTTAGTAATTCAACTTTTCCTATGGATGCAACTTATTTCTTAACTTATTGAGATGATAAGTTGTGAGTGACAAACAAGCACTTTCACATAGATTACTACTAATTATATTTTCTATCATTCATAATTTGTTATCATTCATAATTTGTCACTAAAAAGAGTTGTGTCCTTGCACTTATTCTTATTGATTTGAAATTACATGATTATATTCCCGATGCTTGTTTGGATTCGTATGATAGACCCTACCAAACTCGGCCCAAGCGCACGATATCTTAGTTTTGTTTCTTGAAAAAGCATTCCGTTAACCCTTCTCATTGGTGGTTAGTGATCTATTTTGGTAGAGAGATAATTATCACTGCAAAAAGCCCATTTGGCATTACGATTTCCTGAAGAAAATGGACGACAAAGAGCGATTTTTAAAACGAAAATGCAGGTTTGGCATTTGATTTTACGTTCATAAGAAAATTGCGTCAAATCATAGCTCATGGAGTGCTTTCCTAAAATCTCTAGAAAACTGCATTTTTTTCGCTTTATAGTTTTCCACAACAGCAATTTTTACATAATTTACCAAATGCTTAATTGCGCTTTAATAAAATATGTTTTCAAAATGTAACTTAACTGAAAAAATTGACAAAACATAGGTTTTCAAACAGCTGATCCGAACTGACGCATTATGCATAACAAAACCCCTACCCAAGATTCTTACATCACACTCCCCTCCAAAATGGAAGGTTTCACATACATCCAGTGCAGGAAATCTCTCTTTCACATGCAATCTATATATATATATACACACACACACTAGCCTAAGAGGCTCTTCTATTTTTTGGGTAAGGGTTAATTTAAAGCATTTATTATAATTTGGGATTATTATATTTTCCACTCACAAAAAAACTTAAGGGTGTGATGAGTATTATGTGTGATGAAATAATTTTTCATCACACCCCTAAGTCTTTTTTATGATTGAAAAATGTAGTAATCCCAAATTATAATAAATGCTCTAAATTATTACGTGTGTGCAATGGGGCTTTTTTTTTTTTTTTTTGGATTTAGTGTCATAAATTAATTCAAAAAAATGATGTAAAATGAAAACTTATCTCACATTTCACTTGAAATGTGATCAGCATCATCCAATGCAATGGACTAAAGCATCATTTAGAATCATCAAATCATACATCCCTGTAAGCTAATTTTTGCACATTGAAAAACATAAAAGTAAAGGTTGGATTAATTTCCAACTAAATACAGTGAGCAATGAGAGTAAAGCCTTATCTTTCAAACACGTAGATAGTCAGATTTATTACAAAAATCAAGTGAAAATGTAATGACCAAATGGATCAATAGGAGGCAACAACCGAAGTTAGTTTTTTTGTTCATTAACATTTAGACAATTTTTCATACTGTTGTATAACGCAATCAACGAACAAAAGCAAAGAGTAAACGCAAAAATATTTTACTTTTTACCTTTTTTAAGTTCTAATTAACCACAAAATACAAATATAATCCCAAAAATATTGAGAGTGAGAATTTTATCATGTACAGGAAGGAAAAAATTAAAGAAAGAGAATGTGTGAGAGAGAAAGAAAGAGATGTAATACTGGATGCAAATTGATGTCTTCGATCACAATTTTTCCACCAAACTTAATGAAATTACACCTTCATCATTGAAAATCACTGAAAGAGAATAAAAAAAACACCAATTAACTCCATATCAGAGGAGAAAGTGAATAATTAAATTTTTTTTATTAAAAATGAGAGTTATCAACCTAGATTGGAAATGTAAGCCTCAGAAGTTTATTTGTAGGCTGTTCCTTGTAGAGAAAGAGAAATAGGTGTCCATTAAATTTTTAAAAAAAAAAAAAAGAGAGAGAAAGAGAAATAGATGTCCATTAAAAAAGAAAAGAAAAAAGAAAAGGAGAGAAATAAATCAATCCGTGGGGTTGGTGACTTTTTTATGAGATAAGTCCTCAATTTGTGGAAGATATCTATGTGTAGTTTTTGTTAATTTTAAATTTTGAATAAAGAATGGTGAGACATGTGATGATAAGGGTGAAAAGGAGGAACTCAGATAAAAGTAGATTGGTGGGAGGGAAGAGAGATAAATGGAAGGTTTTTTATTTTTTAGTAAGTGGGGTGGGAAGTTTTTTTTTTGTTATTAAAAATAGGCGTTTGTCAAAAAAAGAAACAAGCTAGAAAATTTTTCTTTTTTTTTCTTTTTTGGTTTAGTGGAAAGTTAAAAAGAGATTTTTGTGGTAGTTTTTTGTGTTTTTGTATGGCTATCAGTCCATATGGTGGGGTGTTTTTTTTTTTTTTTAAATAATAATAATGTATTTTAAAAAACAATAAAAATGCGTTGGTGGGAGAGTGTTTCTATTTTGTAAGTAATATTTTAGTGCAAGTTAGACATGTATTTTTACCAAATTATCCTTTAGTTTTATCTCTATCTTAATTTAGAGAAATAAGGGTATTTTGAAACAAATATATATATATATATATATATATATATAGTCCAAACAGGGGAAACCCTTTAAATAATAGTATATATACAGATAAATAACTAAATAAAAAAATAAAATTTAATACCAAAAACATATACAATAAAGGTAAAAAAAAAAATTCTTAAAAAGAAAAAAAAAAAAAAAAGTGAGGAAATAGAAGATAAAGATTTTTTAGAATTTAACTCTATCATGGACTCTTTAAAATCTAATCACCACATCATCAATGTGGTGCCCATGGGCCCCAAATCACGTATTGGGCCGGCCCAAAAGCCCCCATAAAGAAGAAAGTCCAACCTAACAGCTCAGGATGGTCCGAGGACATAATAATTCCTTTCTGCGATGCCACGTGACAAAGGAAGTTGCCATGCATGAGCGTAGCACCACAGGACATGACGTCCGAGGATGATATTGTCCTCGGCAGCTGGTTGCCGAGGACAGTATTAGTGGCCTGGTGGTTCAAAGACTCCCGTATTAAGGACCTTATGTACAAATGACTAAGAGAGTGAGGATAAGGGACAAAGTAAGTTGATGGGCAAATATCAGAGAAAAGGCTGCTGCCACCGCATTGAAGGCATTATACCTACCCCTCTGGCCGCATTAATGAAGAAGTGACATCTGAACATCGAAATTCAGCCCTACCTTCACCGCCAGAGATTTGAGTAAGGGGGAATGATGGGACAAGTATCTAAAAAGGAAACACCTGGATTACACGTGGAAGGAGGAAGAAGGAGAGAGGCAGGCCTATAAAAGGAAAGAGAAAAGGAGAGAGAAGGGGGTGGTAAAAAAGAGGACAGAGAGAGAAGAGAGAGAGTACTTGTAAGAAATATTAAGGATTATCCTCGGCATCAATGGACACAACCCAATATTACGTCTTTATATGAGATTAATGCATGAATTATAGGATTTAATCCAACCTTTGTGTTATCCACCGTCTAAACGATCTAGATTAGCATCCCACTCTCTATAAATCTATTGTCGAGGCCTCATTAGCCTGGTCAGAAAATCTAATTCTGGTCCAGCACAATTTGTGCCCCTACAATTGGCGCCGTCTGTGGGAATCTTGAGTTTTGGCGCAGATAACGTGATGGCGGGTTTGAATCCAGACCATGCTGAATCTCTCGGATCTCAGCACGGGGATCCATTCCAACAGTTAGAGCATATAGAAGATCGAGAAGGCAGTGTGCACTCGGGGCGAACCGCCGGTAATCATCCGCAGGGCAGAAGCAGGGGCTCTAGTGAGGCAAATACTAGGGCCATGCAGAGGGAGATTGATCATCTGAAAAGGAAGTTACGTCGGGTCAAGCATAAACGGACGCCTTCCATATCTGACCCTTCATCAGATGACTCCCAGAGCAGTGGCTATAAGCCGAGGTCGGGAACTCCTCCTAGTGAGACTTTCTCTTACCAAGAAGGAAGTCCCCATGATATGGCGAGCAAAAAATCCCTTCCCAGGGGCTCGGGCAGCAACGCCATGGGGAAAGCACTGCTCCAACTCTCCAAATCACCCTTCACACGTCGTATTAAGAGGGGAAAGCTCCCCCGTCGGTTCACGCAGCCAAACTTCACCATCTATAATGGCAAAACAGACCCAGTGGAGCACGTGAGCCATTTTAATCAGCGCATGGCGGTCTATTCACAGAATGAAACCTTGATGTGTAAAGTTTTCCCCTCAAGTTTAGGACCCGTTGCGATGAGATGGTTCAACGGCTTAAAAGCGGACTCCATTGATTCCTACATGGAACTTACAATGGCGTTTGGGTCCCGTTTTGTTACATGCAGCAGAGTACCTCGGCCTTTAGACTCGTTACTGTCCATGGCCATGAGAGAGGGCGAGACGTTGAAAACCTACTCGGACAGATACTGGGAAGCGTTTAACGAGATTGATGGTGATTTTGATGAGGTGGCAGTCAACACCTTTAAGGTCGGCCTTCCAGTTGAACACGATCTAAGAAAATCCTTGACCAAGAAGCCGGTAAAAACAGTTCGTCGGCTCATGGATCGTATCGACGAGTATAAGAGGGTTGAGGAGGATCAGCAGCAAAGTAAAGGGAAGATGAAAACTGTCCCTCAGGAGAGTAGGGACTTCAAGGCGGAGAGATATAACAGCAAATGGCCGCGAAGAGATTTCACTAGCCAGACTAGGTCGGCCCTGCCCTAGACAGTGAACGCTGTATTTCGTGAGCCGGTGCAGCAAGTGTTGGAGAAGATTTGCTGAGAACCGTACTTTAGATGGCCCAGTAGGATGATAGGAGACCCTACCAAACGTAATCAGAACCTCTATTGCAATTATCACCAGAATAAGGGTCACACCATAGAGAATTGCAGGAACTTGTGGAATTACTTGGATCAACTGGTCAAAGAAGGGAAGTTAAGGCAATTCATGAATCGACCTAATGAACAAGGCACCCAATCTGGTTCCGTGAACCAAGGCAGTAACAATGTGAGGCCTCCATTGGGCATAATCAATGTCATCTTTGCGGCGCCAGGTCGGACAGGGTCATGCCCTACCAGAATAATGTCAGTACTACGTCCCTATGCTGACGACCTCAACGCTGAGCCGAAGAGGATTAAGAGGAATCCCCTGCCTGTGTTGGGATTTTCAGAGGAGGATAAGATTGGCACTATCCAGCCGCACGATGATGCGTTGGTCATCACCTTAAGAATAGGGGGTTACGATGTGAAGAGAGTGATGGTTGACCAGGGTAGTGGGGCTGACATCATGTACCTAGATTTGTTCAAGGGCCTCAATTTGAGGTCTGAAGATCTCACAGCTTATAACTCCCCGTTGATAAGTTTTGAGGGGAAGGCTGTTATTCCAAAGGGGTTGATCCGACTACCTGTACAGTCGGGGCCAGTAGTAGTGGACGTGGATTTTATCGTAGTAGACGCCTACTCCCCTTACACAGCTATAGTGGCGAGACCATGGCTGCATGCTTTAGGCGCTGTTTCATCAACTCTACATGTTAAAGTAAAGTTCCCGTACGAGGATGGAGTTGAAGAAATACTAGGCAGCCAGTCCATGGCGAGGCAGTGCATAACAGCAGCCATTACACATCAAACAAGACAGGAGTCTCAAGCCCTGGCCGAGAAGAATTTATAGCAGTTAGAGTCCTCGGCCGAACCGAACGAGGCCGAGGTTGAAGGGCCCGGCTGTGAAGATCTGGAGAAAATGATTATTGCAGATGATATAGAGAAATTTTTCCAAGTAGGAAGTCAATTGCCATCCCGAGAAAAAGAAGAACTGGTTGCATTTTTGAAACGAAACATCGATGTATTCGCATGGGATGCCTACGAGGCTCCAGGGGTTGACCCAAATTTCATTTGTCATCACCTCAACGTCAGCCCAACAGCAGTACCGAGGAGGCAACCACCTCGGCGTTCGTCTCAGGAACATGCTGACGCTGTAAAGGAAGAGGTACTGAAACTTAAGAAGGCGGGGGCAATCAAGGAAGTATTCTACCCGGAATGGTTGGCACACACAGTGGTAGTGAAAAAGAAGAACGGAAAGTGGAGGGTGTGTGTAGACTTTACAGACCTGAATAAGGCTTGTCCTAAGGACTCATTTCCAATGCCCCGCATAGACCAGTTGGTGGACGCTACTGTGGGTCATCCTCGGATGAGCTTTTTAGACGCTTTCCAAGGTTACCATCAAATACCCTTAGCTCCAGAAGACCAAGAGAAAACAGCCTTTGTCACACCCACGGGAAACTATCACTATAAGGTGATGCCTTTTGGCTTGAAGAATGCAGGGGCTACCTATTAGAGAATGATGACACGAATGTTTGAACCACAGCTAGGAAAAACGATCGAGGTGTACGTTGATGATATGGTGGTTAAGAGTAAAACCATCTCGGCCCATATACCAGACCTGGATAACACTTTCCAGACGCTGAGAAAGCACAAGTTACGTCTCAATGCATCCAAGTGCTCCTTCGGAGTAGGGTCTGGAAAATTTCTGGGCTACCTGGTGACACATAGAGGAATCGAAGTTAACCCCGCTCAGGTCAAAGCCATCAATAACCTGCAGCCGCCTCGGAATCCAAAGGAGGTGCAAAGGTTGACTGGGATGACTGCGGCCCTCAACCGATTTATCTCAAGATCTGCTGACCGGTGTAGGCCATTCTTTCAATTATTAAACAAGTGGAAAGGGTTCGAATGGACGGAGGAGTGTGCTGTTGCCTTTCAAAAACTTAAGGAATATCTTTCTCATCCTCCTATCATGTCTCGACCCGAAGTTGACGAGGTCCTATTTGCATATATTGCAGTGGCCGCCCATGCCGTTAGTCTGGTGCTGATAAGGGTCGACGGGGATGTACAAAAGCCAGTTTACTATGTGAGTAAGTCCTTGCATGAAGCCGAGATACGTTATCCACCATTAGAGAAGGCAATCCTGGCCGTGGTGCATGGTACACGTAAGCTCCCCCATTATTTTCAGTCTCATACGGTGGTTATCCTGACCCAGCTTCCCCTCAAAGCCATACTCCGGAGTGCAGATTATACAAGCAGGATTGCAAAATGGGGAACCATCTTGGGCTCTTTTGATATAAAGTACATGCCACGCACCTCAATAAAGGGTCAAGTATTGGCTGATTTGGTAGCAGAATTCGCTGAGCCCACAATAGGAGATAGTGCCGTTAATAGGGACATTGATGAAAAATCAGTTGGTATGGTGGCATGCAAAGGTCTTGTGGGTTGGACCGTTTACGTTGATGGAGCTGCCAATCAAAGGGGATCCGGAGTGGGTTTAGTAATCACGACCCCAGAAGGTCTCACATTGGAAAAGTCCTTAAGGCTGGGATTCTCGGCTACAAATAATGAGGCCGAGTATGAGGCTTTGCTAAAAGGGATGGAGATGGTTCATAAATTGGGAGGAAAGATCGTGCAAGTGTTCTCGGACTCGCAACTTGTTGTAGGCCAAATGGAGGGAAAGGTGGAGGCCAGAGATCCAAGGATGCAAGACTACTTGAGTCAAGCCAAGATGGTACAAAGTAAGTTTGAATCCATTACTTTATCCCATGTTCCTAGAAGTAACAATGCGTATGCTGACTCCCTAGCAACTCTTGCTACGTCGTTGTCGCAAGGACTACCTCGGATTATCCTAGTTGAAGATTTACCCAAACCCTCAAGAAAGATTGGAAATGTTATCCGCGTTCACTAGATCAGGGTGGGGCCTAGCTGGATGGACCCCATCATATCCTTCCTCAAGGATGATGTTCTGCCTGAGGAAAGGGTCGAAGCGGACAAAATACGTAGGAAGGCCTCTCGATTTTGGCTGGCCGAGGACAATAAACTTTATAAACGATCCTTCTCCGGCCCATACCTGTTGTGCATACATCCAAAGGCGACTGAGCTACTTCTGGAAGAGTTACACGAAGGAATTTGTGGGAGTCACACGGGGGGAAGGTCTTTGGCTCATAGAACCCTAACGCAAGGGTATTGGTGGCCCAACATGCAACGAGAAGCTCAAACTTATGTGAAGAAATGCGATCAGTGCCAAAGGTTTGCCCCAAACATTCACCAACCTGGGGGCGTTCTCAACCCCCTGACGAGCCCCTGGCCTTTTGCGCAATGGGGTCTGGACATTGTGGGTCCTTTCCCAAAGGCGCCTGGGAATCGAAGGTATTTGATTGTGGCCACAGACTATTTTACTAAGTGGGTAGAAGCCGAGCCCCTGGCAAACATCAGGGACGTTGATGTGAAGAAATTCGTGTGGAAGAATATCGTCACCCGATTTGGTGTCCCTCGCACCCTCATCTCAGATAATGGTTTGCAGTTTGATAGCAAGGCGTTTAGGCGATATTGTTGTGACCTCGGCATAACCAACAGGTACTCCACACCAGCTTATCCACAAGGGAATGGGCAGGCCGAGGCTGTCAACAAAGTTATAGTGAACGGGCTGAAGAAGAGACTGGAAGATGCCAAAGGGAGATGGGTGGAGGAGTTGCCTCATGTCCTGTGGACGTATCGGACCACACCTCGCCGATCAACGGGAGAGACGCCATTCTCGATGACTTATGGCGCCGAGGCTGTTATCCCTTTGGAAACTGGCTTTCCAACGATGAGGACAAGTTCCTTCACCCCGGAGAGCAATGATAGGCTACTAGAAAAAGATCTAGATTTGGTTCAGGAAAGGAGAGAAGCTGCCATGATCCATCTGGCTTATTATCAACAAAAGCTGAAGCAGGGGTATGATTCGAATGTAAACTCGAGACCGCTTGCTCTTGGGGACTTAGTGTTGAGGAAAGTAGTGGGTAATGCCAAAAATCCAGCGTGGGGAAAGCTCGGACCTAATTGGGAAGGACCGTACCGCATTACGGCAGTAGCTGGAATAGGAGCCTATTACCTTGCAGACTTAGATGAAAAGGTTGTGCCTCACCCCTGGAATGTAAGTAATTTGCAACGGTATTATTATTAATAAAATGCACTTTTGTCATTTTTATTTTGTTGCTGTCACTTTGTACGCACTATTACAATGAAATTAAGGTTAAGCCGGATCTTTAGGTCCTCTACCTTAATTTAAAAATGAAAACAAGGTTACGCCGGGTCCTCGGATCCTCTACCTTCCGTTGAAAACAAAGATAAGGTTAAGCCGGGTCTTCGGGCCCTCTACCTTATTCCTAAGTAAAAATAAGGTTAAGCCGGATCTTTAGGTCCTCTACCTTAATTTAAAAATGAAAACAAGGTTACGCCGGGTCCTCGGATCCTCTACCTTCCGTTGAAAACAAAGATAAGGTTAAGCCGGGTCTTCGGGCCCTCTACCTTATTCCTAAGTAAAAATAAGGTTAAGCCGGATCTTTAGGTCCTCTACCTTAATTTAAAAATGAAAACAAGGTTACGCCGGGTCCTCGGATCCTCTACCTTCCGTTGAAAACAAAGATGAGGTTAAGTTGGGTCTTCGGGCCCTCTACCTTATTCCTAAGTAAAAATAAGGTTAAGCCGGATCTTTAGGTCCTCTACCTTAATTTAAAAATGAAAACAAGGTTACGCCGGGTCCTCGAATCCTCTACCTTACGTTGAAAACAAAAACAAGGTTACGCCGGGTCCTCGGATCCTCTACCTTACTTTCAAAATGAAAACAAGGTTACGCCGGGTCCTCGGATCCTCTACCTTAAGCTAAAAACGAAATGGAAGTTACTTCGGAACCCCCAAAGGCGAGTGCAGGGACAGAGGGGGGATTACATAAGTTCTTGTCAAAGCACCTACGCGTTCTATAAAAATGGGTACGTATTAGCAATAAGTGCCTCAAGTTTGTATTTCATATGATTTTGCTTGTTATTGAATATTAATGGTCCAAGCATGAAAAATATCAGGAATGTTGATGCCTATCGTTTTAATACGCTAACGTGAAGATAGTCCTTGAACAAGTCATAAATAAATGGATTCCACATTAATACACTACTTTTTAATGACCTGCTCGTCATCAAGATCAAAGAAGGATTTGTAATCATCACTTAAAGCATTTGCAAGTATATGAATGGCACGGATTTCCCTTGTCCTTACTTAATCAGTGGTAGGAAGTTATAACTATATGCCATGAATCCAAATTGTTATCTTGCCATATTACATGTGTAATAATGGAATAAGGTACCAATATCAAACATAACACAAAACAACAGTTTAAGTTGGAAATTTTTTCATTAAGTGAAGGATTTGTCAGTACATTTATAACCAAGTTGTTAAGTTACAAAGGAAGGAAAGTAAAAACTGAAACTAGGATATAAAAATACAAAGTCGAAAGCAACACAAAAAAAAGAAAAAGAAACAACTAAAGCATAAGGGATTATGGCTTGGACTGGAGCTGGTTCTTCGGATTAGCAGGAGGCACCACCGAGGCCGAGGACCTCCCAACCATCTCCTTGGGCTTTATAGGCAAAGTTGCCAAGACTAACTCCATTGTACCGCTAACCTTCGGGTCGGGGGGCAGCTCCTTTGGGGTGATTGGAGGTTGAGGATTGTCAGGTTGAACCTCGGCTACAATATCCTTCGCAGCACCTGCTCCCAATTGTACCTCAGCCTTGGAAGAAGCAGCATCACCTTTGGCTTGAGTGGGAGCGGCTACTCGAATTGCCGGAGGGACATAGGCATTCTCTGCCTTCCACAGGGGAGAGGAAGCATCTACCCCAGCCTGGGAAAGAGCCTCCCTCCACACTTGGAGGCAGTAATCCCTACAGACCTCTGGCACTTGAGCTTTGAAGGTGTCAGTGGTTTCTGCCACCCCCACTTCATAGCCGCTCTGCTCTGCCTCGTCAACCATAGCCTCGGCTTTCTGAACCTTGACGAGTGCTTCTTCCTTAGCTTTAAGAGCCTCGAGCCTGGCTTCCTCGGACTTTGTGAGGTCTTTTTTGAGATCCTCCACTTGCTTCTTAGCCGAGGCGAGGTCTTCGTTGGCACGCTTGAGTTGCAACCTTTGATCCTCGGTCTGCCTGGTAGTGGTCTTCAGTTGGGACTCCAGACCCATCTTCTCGCTCTCCGCTTTACTTAGGCTGGTGACTACCTCCTGCAGTCTCTTCTCCTTAAGCTCCATAATTCTCCTGGTTTGATCCAGCCTCACTTCCTCATCCCTTAATGCTTTATAGGAACTAGCGGCAATCTCCTCTGCCCTATGTGCAGATTGGACGGCCTGCGTGCAAACAACATTAGTATACAACATACGAAAGTAGTCAATGCCGAGCAAAGAAATAATAGCAATAAGTGCAATAAAAAAAAAAAAAAAGAATGGATACGAAGAAACAATCAAAATTCTTACCATAGCTAACTCCTTCTTGAGGATCATAAAGACGTTGTGATCCCTCATCCTCCTCAGCTCGCCCATGTCCTCGGGCAGCAGAAGCGCTTGCTCCAATGCATCGGCGATGCACGCAGCTGTGCCCTCATCGGACCCCCTAATAGACGCATCGGCGGTGACTGCCTGATCGTCTACGTTCATTTGGGGAGCCCAAATGGGCGCATGGGAGGCTGGTAGAGGGTCAATTCGCCTCTCCGGTCTTGGATGGGCATGACGAGCATGCTTTCCTCCCCTCTCCAACTCCATCTCTTTGGTGGGGAGGTCTTTAGTCCCCTCGGCTATCTCCTTCCCCTTATGTTGATCCCTTTTTCGCTTATGATCAGCTGGGTCGGGATGTTCAGTTTGAGTTGAAGGAGGAAGGGTGAGCTTAATTGAGGGAACCTTCTCGATACCCTTGTCCTTAGGTCTCACTAGGGGTACCTTGGGGAGCTCCTGCGCTCCAGCCTGACCCTCTAATACATCCTTGAGGCTGGGCTTTGGTCGGCGTTGGATACCCATCCTTACCAGAGGTTGATTGTCGTCGTCTGAGGATGTAAAAGATGGGGAGCCGACGACAAGAGATGGGCTTCTAGACGGAAGAAACTGGTCTAAGGCTTCAAACTCTTCCTCTGAATCCGAAAGCTCAACCACCTCCTTCTTCCTTTTCTTCTCTTCTTCGTCTTCTTCTTCTTCCTCTTCTTCTTCTTCCTCTTTTTCTTCTTCTTCTTCTTCTTCTTCTTCTTCTTCTTCTTCCTTTGCAACCACCTGGGAAGAAGAACCTTCACCCAATCTGGGTTAAGCCAATGGTGTGGCGAGATGAGAAGCTCCTGGTACCACCCTCACGGGCTCGGTGATAAGTACGCCTCGAGGAACTGGGGTGCCAGGAAGCAGCAAAAAGCCTTCAACGGCTACACTAATCCTCGACAGCCGCGGATCCTTCTCCTTGATGACACACTTGGGGTCTTGGAAAGCGGTGGAGATGGGCGTGTATCCGAGGATGAGGTGGGCGGCGCGAAGTTGACCGTCTGAATGCACAAACACCTCGGCCTTCAAAATTTTGTTCAGACGATCAAAGTTGACGAGGTTAGCGCGACGGGTAAGCGCGTGACGATCTGCACATATATATTCAAAGAAACAAATTAACACCAAAAAAAAAAAAAAAAAAAAAAAAAAAAAAAAAGAATGAAAACAAAGGATTTATCATTAACTGAGGCTGACGCTATTCAGATACTTACCAGGGGTCCCCTCCCTCGTCAGACAGGGGAGACCATCATGCCACTCCCCGGACAGGATAAGAAAATCTTTGTCTAAACCCTTGTTGAAGTAGGGGAGGCATTGGATTAGCCTGACTTCGGGGTGCCTAGACTTTAGGTAGTATGTATGCCCTTTCAAATGGTGGAGATTGTACACCCAGTTCACCTCATGGTGGGTGAGCCCTAACCCCAATCTTTCATTTAGGACGTCTATGGCTCCTAAGATCCTAAACATATTTGGGGCACATTGGGTGGGAGATAACCTAGATGTTCTAAGGTAATCCCTAATGATGGGCATCATAGGGACCCTCATTCCCCCCTCTAGGAACGCTATCATAGGGATCACCACCTCACCGGTGTCCCTATCGGTGAGCCATCCTCCTTGCTCACAGTACTTGACGGATACTCCCTGAGGGATTCCGTACTTAACCTTAAACTCCTCTATTTTCTCAGGAGTGTTCACTAGGGATGCAAATCTACCCATTTCCTAAAACTAGGAAAAGAACACTATGCAAAGGTAGGGAGTTTGGACTGCCGAGGACGAAAAATACAAGAATAACTAGAAGGAACTAACAATAATAACGAAAGCAGAGAGTTGGAGTACTTACTTTTAAGTAACTAGGTCACCTCGGCTTAGAATTGAAAAGACTAGAGACACGTGTAGATGGCAGGAAAGGCTAGATTCGATGTACAGACTCTGAAATGAATGAGGAACCTTTGAAATGGCAATTTTCATTTCGTGGAAAGGCGTAAAGCGGGAAGCCTCCCGCCTGTCTCCTCAAAACACGCCTACCCGTTAGATGAGTATCGTGCGGTTAGAAACAGGGAACATAAAGCCGCCAGCATTTAATTGAAGCGCGTCCTGCAGATCGAAGCGTCAGAAGTGAATCGCCTTACGTGCGCATATATCGAAACCCTCATTCCTCTCCAACAGAGTAGAAATAAGGATTTCGAGGGGCTATTGTGGTGCCCATGGGCCCCAAATCACGTATTGGGCCGGCCCAAAAGCCCCCATAAAGAAGAAAGTCCAACCTAACAGCTCAGGATGGTCTGAGGACATAATAATTCCTTTCTGCGATGCCACGTAACAAAGGAAGTTGCCATGCATGAGCGTAGCACCACAGGACATGACGTCCGAGGATGATATTGTCCTCGGCAGTTGGTTGCGGAGGACAGTATTAATGACCTGGTGGTTCAAAGACTCCCGTATTAAGGACCTTATGTACAAATGACTAAGAGAGTGAGGATAAGGGACAAAGTAAGTTGATGGGCAAATATCAGAGAAAAGGCTGCTGCCACCGCATTGAAGGCATTATACCTACCCCTCTGGCCGCATTAATGAAGAAGTGACATATGAACATCGAAATTCAGCCCTACCTTCACTGCCAGAGATTTGAGTAAGGGGGAATGATGGGACAAGCATCTAAAAAGGAAACACCTGGATTACACATGGAAGGAGGAAGAAGGAGAGAGGCAGGCCTATAAAAGGAAAGAGAAAATAAGAGAGAAGGGGGTGGTAAAAAAGAGGACAGAGAGAGAAGAGAGAGAGTACTTGTAAGAAATATTAAGGATTATCCTCGGCATCAATGGACACAACCCAATATTACGTCTTTATATGAGATTAATGCATGAATTATAGGATTTAATCCAACCTTTGTGTTATCCACCGTCTAAACGATCTAGATTAGCATCCCACTCTCTATAAATCTATTGTCGATGCCTCATTAGCCTGGTCAGAAAATCTAATTCTGGTCCAGCACAATTTGTGCCCCTACAATCAACTATTTAAATAAAAAAAAAAATTAACGCCAGAAACATATACAATGATGGTAAAAAAAAATACAAAGAAGGGAAAAAAAAAAGGTGAGGAAATAGAAGGAAATAGTAATTGATCATTTATATTTTGATCAGGGAGTATTGTAGTAACTATTTTTATTTCAATTCAAAATTACATTTTTAAAAATAAAAAAAAAAAGAAAAAAAAGAAGAAGAGAGAGTTAACGTGATATATATAAAATAAAATAAAATAAAATAAAATAAAATAAAAAGTATAACTCAAAGAAAGTTAATCATAAACCAAAGAAAAGAAAACAAAGAGGAACTTGCAAAAGATAGAACCTGAAAATTTGTTGGTTGAATGCTTCTTTTGTAGCATAAGGCAACCCTGTCTTTGGATCACAATACCTATAATATGAAATGACAATTCATTAAGAAGTATAGAGGTAAAGTCTATGAAGGAACCATTCATTTCAAAATTACATTTAAAAAAAAAAAAAAAAAAGCTAACGTGATACATATATATATATATATATATATATATATATATATAAAAGTAGAGTTCAAAGAAAGTCAATCATAAACCAAAGAAAAGAAAAGAAAAAGGAACTTGCAAAAGATAGAACTTAAAAATTTGTTGGAGCCTCTGACAATAAATTTCTTTAATCTAAAGAAAAAAAAAAAGGAGGATGTAGGGCTAAACTAAATGTCTTCAATCTGAAGAAGAATGAGAGATAGAAAGTGAGGTAGAAACTATAAAGCGTACGTGAGTTTGTGAGTTTTAAAGTGTAGGAGTTTTAATTTACATATTTATCCTCGTTAGTTGAAAACTTGTAAGTAGATATGATAAGGATACTGTAGGAACAGTGTGCCTGGGATATATGTTAGGCCAGTCCAAGAGTGCTTGTAAGGTTGAAAACTCAACCTAACAGTGTAATTAGTCCGAGGACATAGGAAGGCCCGCTCCTGAAACAACATAAAAGGAGGAAAAGATCATGTCTGGCCAAAACATTATAAGGCATGACATCTGAGGATGGGAATGTTCTCGGCTACTGGTGGCCGAGGAGGAGAAGGGTGATTTGGCTATTCAAAAGCATCAATACTGTAGATCTTGAGCACGAAGGCAAAGGAAGTAAAGGTAAAGGATAAGGAGAGAGGGCATGAAATATTTAGGGTAAAGCTGCCACCACCGCATTGAAGGCTCTACAAATACTTCTCTGGCTGCATTAATGGGGAAATGACGCCTGAGTATTAGAGTTCAGCCTTAAAGCTACCGCCAAGGACTTTAGAAAGAATGTGATAGGACAAGTATCTAGATGAAGCCTCTAATCCACACATGGAAGAAAGAGGAAAAGAATGAGGGTAATATAAAAGGCGAATGGTAGAGAAAAACAGGGGGGGGGGGGGAGACAACATACAAGAGAGGAGAAACAATACACAATTGTATGAAATACCTAGTTATAGTCCTCAACACTTATATACAGAAAGGCTTTCAATTACGTAAGTGTGTTATGCATGCGTCCTGCGATTTGGATTAGAATGTATGTTACCCAACATCCATAGACCTAGATTTACAGCCCACTCTCTAGAAATTTATTGTTTCAAGCTCTTTGGGCCGGTTCCCTTTGTATTACAGGGGTCCAGTGCAACTTGTGTCCGTACAATTGGCGTCATCTGTGGGAAATATTGTATTCTAGGACAAGTAATGTGATGGAAGGTTCAGGTCCACAGCATGCAGAATCTTTGGGGTCCCAACATGAGGATCATTTTCAACATTTGGAGCGAGAAGGAGATCGAGAGGGTAGCATGCATACGGGGCACACTGCTAGGAGTCATTCACAGGGTGGAAGCAGAATCCTCCATGAAAATGATGCTAAGGCCATGCAGAGGGAAATTGACCATTTGAAAAGGAAACTGCGTCGTGCAAAAAAAAAAAAAAATGAACACCCTCTATTTTTGATCCTTCCTCTGATGACTCCTAAATTAACGGTTATAGGCCCAGGTCAGAAACCCCTCCTAGTGAATCTTTCTCGTATGAGACGGGGAATCTTCACGATTGGATGAGCAAGAAGTCTTCTTCCAGGGGCTTGGGTAGCGATGCCATGGGAAAAGCATTGCACCAACTTTCCAAATCACATTTCACGTGGAAGATTGAGAAAGGAAAACTTCCTCGCCGCTTCACCCAACAAAATTTCACCATTTACAATGGCCCCCGTGGAACACGTGAGTCATTTTAATCAACGAATGGTGGTCTATTCTAAGAATGAAACTCTAATGTGCAAAGTTTTCCCCTCTAGCTTGGGGCCGGTTGCAATGAGGTGGTTTAATGGCTTAAAGGCAAATTCTATTGATTCCTATAGGGAGCTCACTATGGCATTTGGATCTCGTTTTGTTACCTGTAGCAGAGTACCTCGGCCTCTGGATTCATTATTGTCTATTGCCATGAGAGAGGGAGAAACTCTGAAAACATACTCAGATAGATACTGAAGATGTTTAATGAGGTTGATGGCAATTTTGATGAGGTGGCAATTAACACTTTCAAGGTCGGCCTTCCAACTGAGCACGACTTAAGGAAATCTCTGACCAAGAAGCCTGTAAAGAGTGTACGTCGGCTCATGGATCGTATTTATGAATATAAACGGGTTGAAGAGGACCAACAGCAAAGTAAAGGGAAGATGAAGGTTATCCCTCAAGAGAGGAGGGATTTCAGGTCGAAAAGGTATAATAACAAATGGTCTCGGAGGGATCTCACCGGTCAGTCTGGTTCAGCTCCTTCCTAAACAGTGATTGCTGTGTTTTGCGAACCTGTGCAACAGGTGTTGGAGAAAATTCATCATGAGCCGTACTTTAGGTGGCCTAATAAGATGGCAGGGGACCCTATGAAACGTAATCAGAATCTTTATTGTAACTACCATTAGGAGAAGGGTCACACGATAGAAAATTGTAGGACCCTATGGAATTATTTGGATCAGTTGACTAAAGAGCGAAAACTGAGACAGTTTATGAATCGGCCTAATGGGCAAGGGAATCATGCTGGTTCGGTGAATCAAGGTAGCAATACTCTAAGACCTATTTTGGGCACGATAAATGTTATTTTCGTCGTTCCAGGTCGGACTGGTTCTTGCCCAACTAGGGTGATGTTAGTATCACGACTTTCTGCTGAGGACTTTAGCTCCAAGCCGTAGAGGATCAAAGGGAACCCTCCACCCATCTTAGGTTTTTCTGAAGAAGAAAAAGTTGGAACTATCCAGCCACATGACGACGAGTTGGTCATCATGCTAAGGATAGGGGGCTATGATGTGAAAAGAGTAATCCTGATCAAGGGAGTGGGGCCGACATTATGTACCCTAACTTATTTAAGGGGCTCAACTTGAAACTTGAAGATCTAACCGCCTACAATTCGCTATTGATAATTTTTTAGGGGAAAGCTGTCATTATGAAAGGGCAAATTCGGTTACCTATGCAGTCAGGTCCAATAGTTGTAGATGTAGATTTTATTGTAGTAGATGCCTATTCACCTTACACGGCTATTATGGCAAGGGCTTGGTTGCATGCCCTAGGTGCTGTTTCTTTAACTCTGCATGTTAAGGTGAAATTTTAGTTTGGGGAATCGATTGAAGAAATCGTTGGAAGCCAGTCTTTGGCGAGACAGTGTATAACGGCAGCAATTATGCATCAAGCCAAAAGGGAGTCATCGGCCTCGGCTGGGGAAAGTTTGTAGCAATCACCGTTATTGGCCACGCCAAAGGTGGCTGAGGTCGAGGAACCTGTGTGTGAGGAACTAGAGAAGATACTTATCGATAATGATGTAGAGAAGTTTTTCAGGTGGGAGTTCAACTGCCACTCCAAGAGAAAGAGGGGTTGGTCAAGTTTTTGAAACAGAACGTTGATGTGTTCGCATGGAATGCTTACGAAGCTCCAGCGGTTGACCCAAATTTCATTTGTCATCACTTGAATGTTAATCCGACAGCAGTGCCGAGGAGACAACCACCTTAGTGCTCATCAAAGGAGCATGTTGATGCTGTTAAGGAAGAGGTACTGAAGTTTAAGAAGGCGGGTGCTATCAAGGAGGTGTTTTATCCAGAATGGTTGGCGCATACAGTGGTAGTAAAGAAGAAGAACGGGAAATGGAGAGTGTGCGTGGAATTTACAAATCTGAACAAGGCTTGTCCTAAGGACTCATTCCCGATGCCTCGCATAGATCAGCTGGTGGATGCTCCTATTGGGCACCCTCGAATGAGTTTCCTAGATGTTTTTCAAGGTTATCACCAAATACCCTTGGCTTTGGAGGATCAGGAGAAAACAACCTTTGTCATGCCCACAGGGAATTATCATTACAAAGTGATGCCTTTTGGTCTAAAGAATGCAGGGGGCTACCTATCAAAGAATGATGACGAGGATGTTTGAGCCCTAATTGGGAAAAACAATTAAAGTGTATATGGATGACATGGTGGTAAAGAGCAAAACAGTTTCTGCGCATATATCAGACTTGGATGATACTTTTCAAACGCTGAGAAAGCATAAGTTACGTCTTAATGCTCCCAAATGTTCATTCAGAGTAGGGTCTGGTAAGTTCTTAGGCTATATGGTAACACATAGGGGAATCGAAGTCAATCCTGCTCAAGTCAAGGCAATTGCTAGCTTACAACCACCTCAGAATCCAAAAGAGGTGCAGAGGTTGACAAGAATGACTGCTGCCCTCAATAGATTTATCTCGCGGTCTGCAGACCGATGTAAACCTTTTTTCCAGTTGTTGAATAAATGGAAAGGTTTTGAATGGACCAAGGAATGCGCCATCACTTTTCAACAACTTAAGGAATATCGTTCACACCCACCCATTATGTCTCGGCCCGAAGTTGATGAAGTTCTATTTGTGTACATTGATGTAGCTAGCCATGTTGTTAGTTTAGTGCTGATATAGGTTGATGGAAACAAACAGAAACCAATTTATTATGTGAGTAAGTCCTTACATGAGGCCAAGGTGCGTTACTTGCCATTAGAGAAGGCAATCGTGGCCGTGGTACATGCTACGCGTAAACTCCCCCATTACTTCCAATCTCATATCGCGGTGGTCCTGACTCAACTTCCTCTTAAAGCTATACTTTGGAGTGCTGATTACACAAGTAGGATTGCTAAATGGGGTACTATTTTAGGGGCTTTTGACGTCAAGTACATGTCTCGTACCTCAGTGAAGGGCCAAGTATTAGCTGATTTGGTCACAGAATTCACTGAACCCTCAGTAGAAGATAGTGCTAAGAGCTTAGGCATGGATGAAAAATCAGTTGGTGTGATCACGTGCAAGGGGCCTTCGGTATGGAAAGTTTATGTCGATGGAGCTCCAAATCAAAGGAGATCTAGTGTAGGGTTGGTAATGATAACCCCAGAGGGGCTTACGTTGGAAAAATCCCTAAGGTTAGGATTCTTGGCTTCCAAAAATGAAGCTGAATATGAGGCTTTGGTGGAAGGAATGGTTATGGTTTAAAAAATGGGTGGAAAGGAGGTGCAGATGTTCTCGAACTTGCAATTAATTGTAAGCCAAGTAGAAGGCAAGGTGGAAGCTAGAGATCCGAGAATGCAGGAATACCTAACTCAAGTCAGATATTTACAATCTAGATTTGACTCCTTTACCCTGTTACATGTTCCTAGGAGTAGCAATACGCATGCAAACTCTTTGGCCACCCTCGCCACATCCTCAGCGCAGAGTTTGTCTCGAGTCATTCTCATTGAAGACCTTTACAAGCCAACTAGAATCAATGGAAATATTATTTGAGTTCAACAAATTAGGGTAGGACCCAGTTGGATGGATCCTATAGTGTCTTACCTTAAAGACGATATCTTACCAAAGGAAAAAGTTGACGCGGATAAGGTACGCAGAAAAACACCTCAATTCTGGTTGTCCGAGGACCAAAAACTATACAAGCATTCTTTTTCAGGGCCGTATTTACTGTGCATAAATCTTGAAGCAACTGAATTACTTTTGGAAGAACTACATGAAGGAATTTGTGGAAGTCATACAGGAGGAAGATCTTAGCTCACAGAGCTCTCACGCAAGGGTATTGATGGCCTAATATGCAACGAGAAGCTCAGGACTATGTGAAGAAGTGCGACCAATGTCAAAGTTTCGCACCCAATATTCATCAGCCAGGAGGTGTTCTCAATCCTCTGACAAGTCCTTGGCCCTTTGTACAATGGGGCTTAGACATTGTGGGACCCTTCCCAAAGGCATTCAGGAATAGGAGGTGGTTGATTGTTAGGACAGATTATTTCACTAAATGGGTAGAAGCTGAGCCCTTATCTAACATTAAAGATGTCGATGTGAAGAAATTTTTTTGGAAAAATATTGTCACTCGGTTTGGAATCCCTCACACTCTTATCTCGGACAACGATTTGCAATTTGACAGTAAAGCTTTTAGACGGCATTGTTATGACCTCGACATAACTAATAAGTACTCTACTCCAGCTTATCCTCAGGGAAATGGGCAGGCCAAAGTAGTCAACAAAGCCATAGTTAATGGACTCAAGAAAAGGCTCGATGATGCCAAAGGTAGATGGGTGGAAGATTTGCCGCACGTTTTGTGGACGTACCGAACTATGCCACGAAGATCCACGGGAGAGACACCCTTCTCAATGACTTATGGAGCTGAGGCTGTGATCCCTTTGGAAACTGGATTCCCAACTATGAAAACCAGTACTTTCACTCCTAGCAATAATGATAGATTGTTAAAGCGAAGCTTAGATCTAGTTGAAGAACAGAGGGAGAGCGCTATGATCCAATTAGCTTGTTATCAACAAAAACTGAAACAGGGATATGATTCTCACGTGAAGTCAAGGCCACTTGCCCCAGGAGATTTGGTATTGAGGAAAGTCCTAGGTACTGCCAAAAACCCAGTGTGGGGGAAGTTGGGACCTAACTGGGAAGGACCTTATCGTATTACTTCAATAGCCGGTATAGGAGCTTACTATCTTGTAGATCTAGACGAAAAAGTTGTAAAACATCCTTGGAATGTAAGTAACTTGCGAAGATACTATTATTAATGAAAGGCACTTCTGCCGCTTTTGTTCTGTTGTTATTATGATATACAGAATGTTATATTCAAATTTGAAAATATCAAACAGAAACTTGGTTATGTTGGCTCCTCGGACCACATCCTTGTGGAAATTGATATCATTATTATATGTTAAATAGAACCATTGTTATGTCTAGTTCTCGGATCATCTACTTTGGGAAAATTAACATCTCAATTTGTTTCTACTAAATATCAAACAGAAACTTGGTTATGTTGGCTCCTCGGACCACATACCTTGTGAAATTGATATCTTTATTAAATGTTAAATAAAACCATTGTTATGTCTGGTCCTCGGATCATCTACTTTGGGGAAATTAACATCTCAATTCGTTCCTACTAAGTATCAAACAGAAACTTGGTTATGTTGGCTCCTCGGACCACATACCTTGTGAAAATTAATATCTTTATTAAATGTTAAGCAGAACCATTGTTATGTCTGGTCCTCAAATCATCTAGTTTGGGGAAATTAACATCCTAATTCATTTTTACTAAGTGTCCAACGGAAACTTGGTTATGTTGGATTTTCAGACTACATACCCTGTGGAAATTGACATCATACCAGGTACCAAGCAGGCACTTGACTGTGAGAGGCTCCTCAAACTGCATATCCTATAAAACTTGGTATCTTGCTAGTTATTTGGTATAAAAATCTAAGTCGCCCTTAATTCACATATAACTCATGTCTGAGACCCTAACATTCCTCATTCTAATACTTTTTATGTGTTAGTCGTTAAAAATACATCTTGATCGAGTTGGTTCTATATATGATTTATTCTTAAGGGTCTTGTTCATTGTAAAAAATGGATGGAAATTCATGGGCATCACTTAACACATTTGCAAATATAATGGTCTTAATTATTATACTGTCCTTGCTTATTTTATCAGTAAGTGTAAGAAATATAAACGGTTGGTTTATTATGCTTCACAGGTAATAAGTAAATAACATATTGGCAGTAGATAAATACAAATAACTCACTCTTTTCATTAATTAAAAGTTCTTGCAAGTACATCCACGGATAAATGTTTGAATTACATTGAAAAGAGACAAAAAAGAAACTGAAAGGAAGAGAAGCGATCAAGGCATCTTTGATTAGTCTTTGGGGTCAGCAGGAAGAGCAATTTGAGTTGAGGACCCATCAACGATCTCTTTGCTTTTTGGGTCTTCCATAGTAGCAATAGGCATAGTCGCCAAGACAATCTCTAGCGTTTCACCAGCCTTTTTGCCTTGGGGTAAATCCTCGGATTTAGTGAGAAGTTATGTACCCTTATGGGCCACCCCTTCGGTTAACCCAGCCAGCTTAGAGTATGGATGTTCAAGGGGGACAGGGTCCGAAGCAGCATCATCCGGCTGTACCTCTGCCTCGAGTGGATCAGCATTGCCCTTGGCATTGGCAGAGGTGGTGACTCGGATGGCCGGGGGTATATAGGCATTTTCTGCCTTCCAAAGAGGGGAGGAAGCATCAACCCCAGCTTAGGATAATGCCTCCTTCCACACTTCGAGGCAGTAGTCCCTACATACCTTCGACACTTGGGCTTTGAAGATATCAGTGGTTTCCGGCACTCCCACTTCGTAGCCATTCTGTTTAGCCTTGTCGATTGCTTTTTCAGCCTCTTGCGCCTTGGTAATAGCCTCTTCTTTGGCTTTGACAGCCTCCTACTTAGCCTTCTCGGATTTCTTCAAATCTTGCTTAAAACCCTCAATCAGCCTCCTCGCTGCAGTGGAGTTTTCATCTGCTTGTCTAAGCTGCAGTCTTTGATCCTCAACTTGCCTTTCAGTGGTCTTCAATTGAGCCTCCAAGCCAGATTTCTCACTTTCTGCTTTGCCCAAGCTGGCCGAGACCTCTTGCAATTTCTTCTCCTTTAGTTCAAGGATTCTCTGGGTGTTGTCGAGCCTCAGTTCTCCAGCCTTAAGAGATTTGTTAGAATTGGTAGCGATTTCCTCTACCCTATAAACAGATTGAATGGCCTGCATGCAGAGTACGACAAGTTAGTGATGCGTAATTGTAATTTTTATTGAAAGAAAAAGAAATGGATGTAAAACAGAAGGAAGAAAAAACATTTAACTGATATCCTTACCATAGCAAGTTCTTTCTTCAATATCATGAAAACATTCTGATCTCTCATCCTTCTGAGCTCACCCATATCCTCGGGTAGCAGTAATGCTTGCTCCAATACATTTTCTATACACGCAGCTGTACTATCATCGGAATTCCTGATAGAGGCATCAGCAGTGACTGCTTGGTCGTCCACAGTCATTTGGGGGGCCCAGGTGGGTGCATGCACAACTGCATGAGACTTGGCCCGTTTATCTGACCTTGTCTGTATGAGGCGAGCTTTTTTTCCTCCCATTTCAGGCTCTATGTCCTTGACAAGGGGATCTCTTCCTCCTTCAACTATATCCTTCCCCTTCTGGTGGTCCCTTTTTCTTTTGTGGTCGGCGTGATCAGGGCGTTGGGATTGGGTTATAGGAGGGAAAGGAAGTTTGAGTGGAGGGACCTTCTCGATACCTTTATCTTTGGCTTTCGCTTGAGGCACTTTAGGAGGCTCCTGGACCCCTACCTGAGCCTCTAGCACATCCTTAAGACTTTGTTTTGGTTTGCGTTGAATACCTATAGTTTCAAGTTGTGGGGTGGTGTCTTGTGAGGTTAGTGGAGACGTGCCGAGGACAGCAGCTTGATCTTCGGTTGAAGGAAGTTAGTCAAAAACTTCAAACTCACTTTTAGAATTTGAGACTTCAATAATCTCTTCTTCTTTCTTTTATAGTTGGATGAGAAGAGGATCCTTCGCCTAATGCGGGTTGCAGCGAAGGAGCAGGGCGGGGAATGCCTTCTGGGACAAGTTGTAATGGTTAGGTGACAAGAGTGCCTTGTGGAATGGGAGCACCCTCAGGAAGAAGGAAACCATCGACTGCAATGCTAATCCGAGGTAGCCGAAGGTCTTTTGCCTTGATTACACACTTTGGCACTTGAAAAGCTTGTGAAATTGGGTCGTATTCGAGGATTAGATGTGTGGCCCGGAGTTAATTGTCTGAATGAACAAACACCTCAGCTTTCAAAATCCTGTCTAGGCATGCGAAGTCGACAGGGCGAGCATGACGAACAGTTGCGTAGGGGTCTACAAATTTATGTGGAAGAGGAACAAGGTTATAAAAAAAAAAAAAAAAAAAAAAAAAAAAAAAAAAAAAAAAAAAAACGATGGTTTGGTATCATTCCAAATAAGTTTCAGAGATTCACCTAGTTTCCCCTTCCTCGTCGAACAGGGGAGACTGTCATGCCAATCCCTAGATATTATTAAGAAATCTTTGTTTAAGCCTTTGTTGGAGTGAGGGAGGCACTGGATTAGTCTAAACTTCGCATACTTGGACTTCAAGTAATACTCTTGTCTCGTCAAGTAATTGAGGTTGTAAACCCAATTTACGTCATAGTGGGTAAGTCCTAATCTCATCTTTTCGTTTAAGGCATCTACAGAACCTAAAATCCTGAACATATTTGGGGCGCACTGTGTAGGGGATAATCTGACCGCTCTCAGATAATCTCTAGTCACCGGTCTCATTGGGATTCTCATTCCTCCCTCTATGAAAGCTATCATGGGGATGACTACCTCACCGGTTTCCCTCTTTGAGTGCCACTCTCCTTCCTCACAGTATTTGACAGACAAGCCCTGTGGGATTCCGTACTTAATTTTGAATTGCTCTATTTTCTCAGCATTATCCACTAAAGGTGCAAACCTACCCATTTTCTAAGAGTAAAGGGTGGATGTGGTGGAAAGATTAAGAAGGTATAGACAGCCGAGGATAGAGAAACATAGAATAGAAAGAAAGAAAGAAAGAGTAACAGTAATGAAAAAGGAAGGCTGGGAAAAATTACTTTGGAAGAGTAAAGTCGCCTCGGCCTAGATCTTGATAAGTATAAGGACATGTGTAGAGTGCAAGGATGAGCAGATTCGTTGTACAAACTCTGGAGTCTGGAGTAGGCAAAGAGTTTTAAATTGGTAATATTTATACCAAGGGGAGTTATAAAGCGGGAAATTTCCCGCCTATGTCCCTACGTAATACTCAGCCGTTGGATGGACATCACGTGATTGAGCGTGGGGGACAAAAAGCTATCAACATTTAATTAGAATATGTTCTGCCTACCGAAGCGCCAGAAGCATGTAAGGGGAAATTTAGGAGGCGTCATTCTTGTTGTAATAGTGCCTAGTAACTGTGGGTTATTCAGAATGTGTGTTGAAATCCCATTCCTCCTAGGGAAGTAGAAATGAGGATCTCGAGGGGCTATTGTAGGGATAGTGGGCCTGGGATATATGTTGGGCTAGCCCAAGAGTGCTTGTAAAGATGAAAAATCAACCTAACAGTGTAATTGGTCCGAGGACGTAGGAAGGCCCACCCCTAAAACAAAATAAAAGGAGGAAGAGGTCATGTCTAGCCAAAACATTATAAGGCATGACGTCCGAGGATGGGAATGTTCTCGGCTACTAGTGGCCAAGGAGGAGAAGGGTGATCTGGCAGTTCAAAAGTATCATTACTGAAGATTTTGAGCACGAAGGCAAAGGAAGTGAAGGTTAAGGAGAGAGGGCATGAAATATCTAGGGTAAAGCTGCCACCACCGCATTGAACGCTCTACAACTACTTCTCTGGCTGCATTAATGGGGAAATGACACATGAGTATTAAAGTTCAGCCTTATAGCTACCACCAAGGACTTTGGAAAAAAGGTGATGGGACAAGTATATAGATGAAGCCTCTGATCCACACGTGAAAGAAAGAGAAAAAGGAGGATGGTAATATAAAAAGCGAATGGTAGAGAAAAGGGGGGGGGGGAGACAACATACAGGAGAGGAGAAACAACACACAATTGTATGAAATACCCAATTATGGTCCTCGGCACTTATATACAGAAAGGCTTTCAGTTACGTAAGTGTGTTATGCATGTGTCCTACGATCTGGATTAGAATGTATGTTACCCAACATCCATAGACCTAGATTTACAGCCCACTCTCTAGAAATTTATTGTTTCGGGCTCTTTGGGCCGGTTCCCTTTGTATTACAAGGGTGCAGTGCAACTTGTGTCTGTACAGGTACTTTAGGCATTCAAAATGTGGAATCTAAATAGAGGAAGTCCCTTAAATAGTAGTGTATATATATATATATATATATAACCGAAACTTTTGAAGTTTTCATAATTTTCCACGTCAGCATTTAATTTTTTTTTTTTCTACTTTTTAAATTTGATCTAAAAATAAATCTAATTTTTCCCAACCAAATACACGATATAAAACCTTACAAAACCCGATACCTCTCTCTTCTCTTCTCACATACTAACTTCTCCTTCCCCTAAACCCAAAACTCAGATTCTCCCACCGTTGCTGCCACCACCACCACAAATTGCCGCCACCACGAAACGGCAGCCTACTGAATGATGCAAAATCTCACACATCCACAGTCACTCCAATCCTATTCAAATCCTCACACAACCACTGTCTCTCTCCAAGTCTCTTGCAACTGTCAATGTCAGATAAGTAACAATTTGAAGTTAGAGTTCCAAATTTCATCAAAGTAAAGATTCTAATTTGTTTATAAATTGTCTAAGATCAGGGTTTGCTATCAACTACGGATTTAAACGATGTTGGCTTCGTTGAACCTAGGGAAACCTTATAGAAGCAAATTCTACATGGGCTTCATCTCTTGGCATTTTAAAGAATGGTTAGTGATGTTTTTATTTAAAATTTTAGGTTTTCCCCCTTACCTATTCTCTTTATTTGGAGTAAATTTGTGGTTTTGATTTTGGACTTTGTTCTATTGGTTTTGGCTGTTAAGTATGATTTAGGGTTACATTTTGGAGTGTTTCCTTTAAATGATTAGCATTGATTGATGGTTTGGAGCCGGTAGAGGAGTTTGCTATTTTCAATTATTGGCTGCATTGCTCTCTCTTTCATATTTTAGCAAATTCAATCAACTGCATCCACTGAGCCTCAGAAGAAGAACCAAATTCAGGTTTCCAACACCAAGAACCACTCTTCTTCTACGTCAATCTCACTAAGGTATTTATCTCTCTCTCTCTCTCTCTCTCTCTCTCTCTCTCTCTTCTTTGTTTCATATTGTGATTCGATGTTCTTATGCTTTTTTTAAATTTCTCTTTGAGGATAAAGAATGTGTTATTTTTGTTTGTTTCTTTTAGCGGAATTGAATTCATGGAATGGATATGTGGTTGTAGAATGTAGATCTGTTATGTGATTCTTTCTTGATTTGTTTGGTTGTTGAGAAAATGAAGGAAGCGAAAATTGAAGAAGGAACATTAGTTTAGTTTTCTTTCTATTTTTTCCAAGTAATTAAGCAAATGATGAGTTTTCATTTATCGAAGATGAGTTTTTTTTTTTTGGTTTACTTTTAACCAATCTTGGAGACAAAATTCTGAGTAAATATTTAGAGGAAGATTGAATAGTTGTAAGATTGTTGAATTGGATCCCAAGATTATAGATTAGAAGGCAATTGGTTTAAGACTTATGAGATGACATTATGGAGGAAATGAAAAAGTCCGGATTTGGTCAATCTTTGACACTTTGTTTGGTCACATGGAAAGAAAATGTGGTAAAAGAAAAAGACCAACACGTTTTTATTTATTTTACAACAAGAAAGCTTTGTTTTTTCTTTGTTGCAGAGATACATTCAGTAGCATGATGAGGTCGAGCTTTCTGCTTTGGGAATGGGTACATTTTCTTCAAACTTTCTTTGTATTACATTTTCCTCTGTTTTATACCCAAACAAGAAAAAGATGTGTTTTTTTTTTCTTTTCCATTTGTTGAATAATTAAGGGAAAAGAAAGAAAACACAAAATTTAATTGAATTTGATTTTCTTGTGCTATATATAATCAACTATGGGTTGAAGATTTCATGAACAATTAGCAAATGCAACTTTTTATAATGCCATACGTACTCATTTTCTTACTTCTTGAATTTTCTTCTTTATTAAAGATCAGTGAATTTGATATGTTTGACTATGTGCCTTATATTATTGTGATATATATTTGACTATGTGCTCCTAGGAATAGTTTTGACAGATTTGTTAATTATTAAGCTATGAGGAAGAATGGACTTCACAAGAATAGGCTTCCAGTGATTGATGGGAATTTGGAATTCTCATGGGAGTTTAGTTTTCTAGAATAATAACACTATAGGTTCTCTTTTATTTGCCTTTGCTTCCCAGCAAAATTGAGGATAGGGTAATCGTGGAACTTTTATAATTCACATTGTGCAACTTTGTATACTTTCTAATTCAGTGCTTTTTCTCACCATCTATTTCAATTTTGTATGTTCTTTTTTGGGTTAAGAATTATCATACTTGCTAAAATTCTTCACATATTTTATTTCATTACAGCAATCACTATAGTTGTCACAATCTCTGAGATTTTGAAGAACAATGGACTAGCTACTGAGAAGAGTAAGAATCCCATTGTCCCAATGCTAATAATCATTCCATGTACATGATAATAGTGATGATTTTTGTTTGCGGAATTGAACAAAAGTTTTGACATCTACTGTTGGCATGAAAGACGAGAACAAGGGTCGTGGTGTTCAAAAGGCCAAGGTGGTTTTTTATTTTTCTTTTGGGGAAGGGGTGGTGTGCATTTGGGTATCTTGGTTCAGTTTGTTAAATTTGCTTTAAAAAGTTATGATTATTTATGATCTCTTTCTTTTTGGTTTTTGGCTTTCTATTTACTTTTTTACTTAGTCTTTTAGACATATAATTGATCTTTATAGATTGATTTATATTTGTATGGAGGGATGTCCCTTTGTTGAACTCTAATGCTAACAAGTGCTGACATGAAACTTGAGAAAGGGGCCAAGTCTTCTTTCCAAAAACTCTGTTTTGCTAATTTTTCTAATTTCATTTTCTCTGTTGCTATGAGGTAGGAACGCAAAATGGAGGTCTTCACAAGCAGCTGTAATACCTAATTTCCATCTTCCAATGCGTAGTTTGGAAGTTAAAAATAGGTAAATTATCAAATGACATTTTCCCCATATAGATGCATTTTTCATACCAAATATGTGGGTTGTTGTGCCATCTATAGTGCCTTGTATTTAATGTTTTAAATATCGGGTGTGTGAATGTGTATTGTACTTATAGTTTGTCAGAGCTACAACTGCTAATACTACTCCTGCTACTACTGCTGCTAGAATGCAACCAAGTGTGTTGTTCATAAATCACTATTGTTTGGTACCCTTGCAGCTTATTTGAAGCATACAAATATATATGGACTATTTAATCACACATCCTTACATTGTGTAATGCTTGAATGAATTTTTTAGAAGTTTTCTACTTTTATTTGTTATTGGCCATAATTTGTGACTTTTTAAAAATAAATGGCAAATATAGTAGGCAACCCCAAGGTTTCTTCCCTTTTAACTCACACCCTTTTAATTTTCATTATTAAATACCCATCTTTTTACATATTATTGTATTCATTTAGGGTTGCATTTTAGTTTGGAAGACCACACAAATTTTGACCTTTTTTTCCCCTTTTGGATTGTTTTTTTGTTTGGAAGACTGTACAAATTTTGACAACACTACCAAGTCACAAAGCTTTTGTAAACTGCACTCAGGTATGCCTTTAGTTTTGGTTCGGCATAAACTTGAAATAAATGCCATAAATATCTAGATTTGTGGCTTTTGTATTCTTAATGTTTGAATAAAACTATATAGTACAATTTAAACATGTTTCACAAAAAGATAATACCTTCTTGTGTGTGAATAATCTATTTTGTTATTTATTTCTAAATTTCATGATGAAAACTAATGGAATACTTATTTTCATGAAGATTATAGACATATTAAACTTTTTAAATATTTCAATAGTTGAGGTGGGGTTATTATAAAATTTATTGACATTATGAGTGTTTGGTTATACATTGTAAATCTTTGATGAATTGGTATAATTCGGTGTTATATTTGATACTAATTTGGCGAAAAATAAAGTAGCTTTAAGAAGTAGAGAAAAGTGAAGAGCCTAAGAAATGGAAGAAATAGATTCTTGAAAAGCATTGGATAAAGCTTGAAGATGTAAGCAAAATTGTATATTTTTTCTATTCACCGGTTCTTTTGTAATACTTATTAAACCAAATGTTAGAGCACAATTGTACATTTATTCTATTTACTGGTTCTTTTGTAATACTTATTAAACCAAATGTAAGAGCACATTATAATTATTGCAATATATTACTTCATAATATTTGTATTTATCTCATTTTTAATGATTTTATGTGTAATATTTTGATAGTTTCATCATAATTACATGTTTCATCTTATATTAAAGCCAATTTAGCTTTCAATAATTAAAGTTAGAGAAATGTTTAAACCTGAACATGTTAACATTTGATTTGAAACAATCCTGGGCATCGCACGAATTAGAGACTAGTCAATATATATACATAAAACCGAAGCCTCTGAAGTTCCCACAATTTTCCACGTCAGCGTAATATTAAAACGAAAAATCATAAACACGAAAAAAAAATTTCTAAAACCAAAAATAAAAGCATAAACGCAGAATAAAACTTTTCTAAAACCCGATACACTGCTCTGCCGTCCCCCACACGCAGCTCTCTGCCTTCTTCCTCCTCCAAAACACAGACCCACGCTATGCTGTTCCCCCACACGCAAAATGCAGCTCAACGGCTCCACCTTCAGTCCAAAACGTAGGTCACCATCAGTCCTTCTCTCCCACAACTCAACAGCTCCACCTTCTCCGGCACCACCCTTCTCCAGCTCTATATTTGTCGGCGTTACCCATCTCTCACTCACAACAGTTTCTCCCCCTCTCTCACCCTCAGTTCTTATCTCCCACAACCTTGTCGACACCTAGGTTTCTACCACCGAGTTTGTTGTTGGGTTCTACCCTTATCGAATTTTTATTTTTATTTGGATAGCTAATTTGAGTTTGGGGTGAGCTTGTAGAGAAATTAGAGTTTGGTTTTGAGAATATTTGCTTATACATGGCTGAAATTAGAGAAACCCCAACACCCCAAGCTAGAACAACCCCACTTGAGGGTGTGGCTGAAGGGAACAGAATCCCAACCCTTCACTCTCAAAGTGTTTGACAAAATTCCTGAGCCCCAACGCTTCCTGTCCTCTTTCTCTTTTGTCTTAATTAAAGTTAGTTTGTTTGTTTTTTTTTTTTTTTTTTGCAGAGTTTCCACGTCTTCTTCTTCTTCCAAGTTTGGGTTTGAGAATATCTGCTTATTCATAGCTGTTTTGGATTGAAACCAGAGAAGCACCCAACAATCGAGGCAGAACCACCCCACTTGAATGGTTGCCTTCGTCCCTACCTTTAAGCGAATCCTACCACAAGTCCATTTGTGCCAGAGGTCTATTTCTATCTCTCTTCAAATTTAGACTCCCTGTTCTATAAATTTTTTCCCTTTACAAGATATTTTTTATGGTGGAATTCTTGTGATTAAGATGACTGATATTTAGGAAATTGTTATCCGAAGCTTGGTTTTATGTTTAGTTTAATTGTTTCATCTCAAGACTTTCATTGTTTTTATTACTTCTTTATCTGATTTTAAGAGTAGCATCTACATTTTTGAGGGGTTTTGTTTGATTCTAATTTTTTAGTTATGCTAAGGTTTGTATTTTTAATATTGGTATAACCATGGAAGCTAAGATCCATAGCTATCAGCCTACTACTGACTTTTATTTTTTGCTTTCTGCCATGCACATCGAAGGACCAAGTCCATAGAGTTTAGAAGCTTTGGTTGGGTGGGCTGTTGGGATATGAGTTGCATTACAACATAATTCTTACCAATTTAAATTCTGCTCTTGCAATATGCCTTAATGGCTCTACTTTTTTTTTTTTTTTTGGTGGCTTACTTCATGCTTCCTGAATCTCATTTGAAGTAATTTGTTGACTGATTGATATTTTTTGGCAACATGTAAAACCCAAAAATATGGAATCCTTGATTCAATGAACATTATTAATGCAGAAAGACTGATTGCACAATTTTTATTAACATTTTCTATCAAATGTAAAACAACATATATAGCCACCAAACACTCTACAGTTGACATGAAAAACAAACTGAATTTCTGTCACAACATCAGATAATATACAGAGGCTGAAATTCAGTGCCACCAAAATTAAGCCTTTAATAGAATGGAATGGAAAGCTCTGTTTGTATAGAGGATAGAACGAAGGAAATGAAGGTCATATTACTTGAAATTGATTTACTTAATATTGGGTTTCTTCCTTTTAAGACTTGTATGAGCTTTATTTTAGACTTGCTTGAATTAGTGTATGATATTTGTGGTTGTCAATACATGAAGTGAGATTACCCAAATAGGCAATATGCTTAGCTATAGGCTATTTGATAGCATGGGCTTTAGGAGATGATGGCTAAAAGAAATTGACCATTAACCCAAATTTTTGGGTGCAAATTGGTTACATATGCATGGCAAAAACAAAACTAAAGAATGTGTGTTAAAAATGTGACCATCATAGTAAAACAAGCATATATGGGGTCTTGAGATAAACCTCTAACCTTCTCTGCCGATTCTGGTACTTAGGACACCAGTTGCCTTAGTTGTTGCAACTCTGAGTTGAGAGATTTGTTTTGTCGATTAAGTCCATGAACTTCTTGCTTGAGATTTCTAATTTCTAGATAAGTCTATCCTCTTGGAAGTACAATATTTTTTCTTTCTTAAAGTGATAATACATTTAGTGTTAATTTTGTGATTTTTCTTGGGTTCTCCTTGATTAGTTTAAGTTGAATCTTTGAATTGAACAGTGGGAACCATCCCAATTCATAAGGTTATTATTGTACAATCTATTTGTATTTTAGATTGAGTCAATTGTTTGAGAAATTCATTAAAGCTATTGGATCTGTCAGACATGGGCTTAGATAGCAAATTTGGAAGTACTAATAGATACATGTTTTGGAATTTTTTTTGTTACATTTGTAGTTTTGCAATGATTTATGACTATTATGCTACTATTTTAAAGTTGAGTATAGACATTTTTAATAATGTTCACTTTCATTAAGTGTTGTTTCTTTTACATGTACACAAGGTGTTTGATGAAATTTCTTATGAGTTCTAGAAGCCATAATACATGGAGAGTCGTAAGAAGGAAGATAGGTAAGAAATTTGATGCTCTATTGTTGATTTAATCAAGGTAAGCTGTGTTTGATTCTTATTACTATTTATCAATTAAAAATGTATTGTATATAAATGTTTTTCTTTTCTTCTAAACTTTATCTCATTATTTTTATTTTCTTTTTTCTCCTGTTTTATCCTATACAATTGTTCAACTCAGGAGCACTCCACCAAATTCTAGATGCCTTTTCCATTGAACTAGGATAGGCTTATAGACATACATACTCCAACTTATAGATAGACTATCCATTTGGATTAAAAATTTGTTGTTTTTTTTACCTCCGGTAATATGCCATTACATCATTTATGAGATTTGTGTTACCAAGATTTTTTATAGCTCAGTTTGTTGTATTGTTTATAGTGAATGAACTATTGAGAGTGTATTGTGGTTTCTTCAATGAAATTGGTAGGTTTAAGAATATTTGCAAAATTGAGAATTTTGTTTAATGGTGGGGAACATAATTTTTTGTTGGCTGGAATCATAGACAAACACACAATTTTAAAGGGTAATTAGAGATAATAACCCAAAATATGGTATGTTGATGCAATAGTTTAGAATTAGTCCCTTTTAAATTTGATGATTCTTCTACACAATGATGATGGACTATTTAGTACATTGATACAATTCTTTATTATGTTCAAAATCCTAACTTTCTTGATGTGTGGCTCTAACAACCTTTCATATGAAAGCCAGGAAACTTTGAAATTTAAAATTAATAATATAGATCATGTAGTCCAACACAAAATGTTCAAATTTATGATTTATGTCCCTTCCCATTCCTCTCTCATCTTAAATAAAATTTTTCTTGGGGAATGATCTTAATCTGTATAGCAGATTGCTTGCAACCTGGCAATGTTGTTGACTACAAGTATTATCTACATGGGCTGCCAATGGATTCTGATGAGTACCTTCGCGTATTATATGAGGTTTCTTTTAAAGCTTCTCTTTTTGTGTCATTGCAATTTTTTTAATAATGATTTCTGTTTGGTTACTAGGAAAGTGTAGTAATAGAATACATATAGTTTTAGGTTTTTATTTAGTTTGGTTGGGATTTGGGCATCTTCTTTATATAGCTGTTTGGGCTTTGTTTTTTTCTTCCCCCCTCCCCAAAAAAAATTCTATTTGGTTGCTGAAGGAAATCAAGTTCAAATTAAAATCTCAAATAAATTACATTGTCGGCAAAAGAAAGCAAAAATATTTAAAATTTACAACGTTATTAGATTGCATGCATGGGATCTCTTATGGTCATTCTCTCAAAAGTTTACACTGAACTACTAACATATGTGGTGACTCTTGACAACATCATATGCATTGAGAATTGACTTTTTGAAAATATGTAACAAATTTTTGGAGAAAAAACACCATTGTCTAATTCTTTAAGCAAATATAGATTCTAATTTAAAAGTGGTTTACACATTCCAATCATTTTAAAAGGGTGTTGATGATTTTGCTTTAAATTACTGGGACTATTTTTCTAATTGAAGGGGTTGCAAATATTTCCTAGAGGTATGAAAGGTTTGATTTTGCATCGACAAAAAGTAGATAACTCAATTCAATTATGATCCTGCTTTCATGGAGGAAATGAGGACAAGAAGACAAACATCTCATGAGTTTCACATACACAGTTGTAGAACCAGTTCATAAACCATAGAAATATGGACTATGTAAATGGACAAATGTCTATGTACAATGATAGATTTGCTTATTCAACTTGTGGTGGTGTTCATAAAAGTAACGTTCAACTAGCATTGATAACACCTACTCTTCTAAGTTTATGAAATTTTACATGTATTACTTTTGCGATCTTTTGAAATTATGTTGTTTTAGGTTTCTACAAGTTTTGTGCTTATTTTTATTTTTATGTGAACTTTTATTTTGAATAAATTGTTTTTACTTTCATATATTTTCAAGTCAATACCTTGAACAAAATAAATATATTTAATTTCTATTTAATTATCTCGTGCATCGCACAGGTTAGCGACTAGTTAATTATAAACCAAAAGATTTTTTTTGTCAGTCTAAACATGGTGGAAAACAAAGTAAATATTTGTTACTTTTTTATTTATGATAATTGAGGCCTATTTAACAGCTAATGATTGCCACCTTTCAAAAAAAAAACCTAACGGTTGCCACATATGCAATTCAAAAACAGATACCATATACGCTTCAACACCACCTTGACCATGTCATGTACTTCCAATGTGTACATAAATTTTACGCCCTAATAATGCTGGAAAAATGAACTTATAAGACCACTCACTTCCTAATAAAACAGGCTCTAGGTCATCAAAAACCTTCAAAGTTATTCTCCTCTGTCAAAATCTACTCACCAGTATCAGGAAATGTACTGGAAACATTTAAAAACCAAAACAAACTGAAAGACGACATAAGCATAACATTGTGGGGGACCACTGCAAAACTAGGTCAGGCACTCTGTCAAGTAGACAGACCATTATCACACCCATGAAAGAATAGAAGCTCAACGTCAACAGGTATCAATTTGTAGAAACCTGATACATCATCTACAATGTCAGGCTTTCGGGGTTCTCTACAATCTTTGAAAAGGTCTGAAGAAAGGCAGCCAAGTCAGCTCCATAAATAATCCGGTGATCAGCTGTTACATTTACCTGTAAAAAGAGTAACACACCAACTCGGTTTAGGACTTCTGCAGAAATTTAACTACTAGAAAAGTTTGGTGATCTTTTCAGATGAGAAGCTGTTCTATATGTTTCATTGACAATATTAAATACATAGTATATTACATCCATGGATAGCAGAGGGACCAATCTCACACAATCCAAACATTAACTAAAAAGATATTTTCTCCAAATACCAGAGCCAAAGAACATAAGTTTTTGCAAATAAAGAACTAAAGTGAGGATTTCGCTCCCCAAGAGTCATTTCAATAGAGATGCATGAGGATGAGGTTCAGGAACAACGTTTGTTTCTCTCCTTTCAGATGCTCTCTACCAGATAATAGATTTGATATACTTGGAGATTCAAGTTGAGAAAGACTTTTAACCCTTTAGGACAAGATCTATTCCCAGTAATAACATGCCAAGTAATACAAAGCAGAATGGAAGCATATATTTGTGAAATGCAAGAGGCAAAGTTAACAAAGGACCTGGAATAATGCCTGCCTTTGTGTTCCATCTAACCCTAAACAAAACAGGGGTGAGGTGGAGGTTGGGGCTGTAATTTCTCATCTTGTTCCATATTGGGTACAGCAGCCCTACCCCAACCTAGCCTTACTGCATAATGTTCCTGAATCTAGTATAAGTTTTAAATCCATTAAATTAATAACTGCTGTCAGATTCTTGTAATTGTAAGTTACCAGGACAAATCATTGTCACCCACTCACCCTTGGATAGAAGGGGAATCACTCCTCATTTCCAAATCTTATCCATTCAAAAGCGAAAAATTCATCCCATAACAAAAATTTTCATTACTAGAAGAAATTTGAACGGAAAAAGAAAGACAAGGGGGAAAACAGAAGAGGGCCAAAATGATAACAAAAAGGATACCACACCCTTTCACATATGCATCAATGAATGTTGAACTAATGACCACACCATTCACTTGATTCCGACATGAGATGGGAGTGTCCAATAAACCAACAGACCCAGCAGTCCTTGTTGTTCTACAAGCCCAAATAGAGGAATCCTATGATCTGGACTTGGAGGCCCAAATCTGGCCCAGTTATCCAAAGCTGGTAATATTATTCAAAGCCCATTGAGGCTGGTCCTACAACATTTATTTAGTCAATATTGCTAGTCCTAATATCTTTAATTGGTCAATTTTAAAAGCTGATGTTTGTGGGAAATATCTGACCATTTATTTACTCTATGTTTTCTATGTTTTGGGAACTATTTACTAATTCAATTCTCCCATGCTTAGACGGCTATTCAGAGCAATATATATAGATGATTGGCTACCATGAATAAATCAAATTAGAGAGTTATTATTCAGAAATACTTGTGTTTTATTACCTCTTTGGGTGAATTCCACTGACTGGTGAGTATGTTAGCCCTGTATTCTTGGTAAGCAATACATATAGTTAGTCGGCCACCATGAATGAATCAACTTAGAGAGTGATTATTCAGAAATACTTGTTTTTTATTCTCTGTATCTCTTTGGATGAATTCCATTGAGTGGAGAGTTTGTTTAGCCCAGTATCCTTGGTAATTTCCTTTGGGTGATGATTTTTCTGTATCCCATTTCCCATTATCACGACATAAAATGCAGAGGCCATTTAATCTAAAGCTTATTGGCACCTTTCTAAATTCCATACTCTGAAGAATATACTAAACTTCATGATGTTGTCTTGTTTTGAAAAATAGTAAAGGACATGTTTGGTTGGTGAATTCACAAATCAAAGTAAAAGAAAAAAAGCAGTTTTTGGAAATGCAACTCCAAATCAAAAGCAAAATTGAAAACATCATTTTGACGTTTTCAGTTTCCTGGTTTCTGTTTTCCAATTGACAGAAAGTCTCTCTCTCTCTCTCTCTCTCTCTCTCTCAGCGACTTGAACAAAGACTCAGATCATATGAGGTTCTGTTGATGTCAATAGCACCATGGTTTTGCGTCACTTAATCACCAAAACCACACACTCATGGCCAAAGAAACAGATTTTCCCTCTCTCTTAACATGCCCTAAGGCCCCATTTACAAATCTCGTCCCTCTCTTGCTGCTTATTGGCCCAACTGCATCCCTCACTCCAAGCATATCGTCAAGTGCAAAACCTTTGATTCCTCCACCTTGACGATGCTGAAAAGCTCCAGTGTGAGCTTAGATTCCAAATCTTCTCAATCCCCTTCATAATCAGTTGCATGAGTAATGGGAATTTTCAATGTGGATTCACCAATTAACAAATGGGATTTTTTGGTGTTGGGTTGAGCTGCTTGATTATGGCTCTAGTTTTGTTGGTGTTAGTGTTAGTTTGGGTCTTTTGATGGAGTTAGGTTATGTGTTCGTTTGATGAAGCTTAAATTGGTTGTTGATGGTGGTTTCATATTGTTGGGCTGTGATGAGAAGATGTTGCTAGAATCAACTGGATTTGGATGTGGAGGTACAAAGGCTGTTGATGAATGGGTAATCTTGGATTATTTGGGAGTTGCCAAATATTATGGTGATTGGGTACCATGAGCATCCATACAATTTTTTTGTTTTAAAAATTGTTTTTTGTTTTTGCAATTATGAATGAATTCTCCATTGAAGCTCAACCAAAAAAAAGAGATCATCTCTCAAAACATGATTTTGAAAACAGAAAAATGAAAACATTCCCAAACATGCAGAAGGCATAACCCTAGTCTACTAATACAAGAATCACTTACAACATGCAAAAACAAAAGAAAAAAGGAAGAAAACCTAAGAAATGAAGTAATAAATCTTAATGAAAGATTGGAACTAAGTGAGAACGAAGTGTTTGCATTCACACTGGGAGAAATTATCATAATCCAAAGATTTAGAACTATGTGCAAATATTTTTGGGAACATGTTTTATTCCATTGTTTCAGCCTTGCAAACAAGACTGAATATGAAGTTCTATATACCAGATTTTTGAAATTTTGGGAATGTGACCATGATTGGACCAAATTAACCGTTTCAGAAACACACTGCCACAGACCTGTCTGCATAATTCTCATTGTTCTCCTAATTGAGAAGTAGACGCTGTTCCCAAAACCTAAATCGCAGTATTACTTATCACTACAAAGTTTTTGTCAATGGACATCTTATGACGATTATAAATTATTGAAACTAGAATGTTTACCACAGAATCAGTTACAAACACTTATTTGTCATATTTCCCTGTTCAAATCACAGTATCACGCAAATTTTTTATGGAAGGGACTGATCAAGATATTAGCCAACACCTTAACAAAAAGTTCATAAGAACTACCTGCTAGTTTATAAGCACATGAAACACAAAATTTAAAGATTATAAAGAAATAGAAACTAAGCAAAACTCACCAGCATCTTACTTTTCACGCTGAAATATCCATCTGCATCAGCCACCACGGTTGGCTTGGATGCTCCAACAGCCATGATAGCCCCCTGGAAATCGTTCCAAACTTAGACCAAATGGCTAATTACTTACAAGGGTGAGAATGATCTCATTAATTCATAAAAAAAATAAAAAATAAAAAATAAAAATAAAAAAACTAAATATATAAGCCTAGCCATTATTATTGATAACTCGCCTGTCCTGGAGGAAGAATAGCATCAAATCTATCCACTCCAAACATGCCCAAATTCGATAGAGTGAAAGTCCCTGCATACAATTCGAACATAACTTAGTGTTATTTGTTCCCCCCGAAAGAAAAAATGTTCAGCCTAGTACAAAAGTTCAGCCCATTAGCGATGTTAGTCCTTGAAATTTAAAGTGATCACTTTTAGGTTGTACCAAACTTAAAACTGACGTGTCATCACTTCATTGCGACTAACAACGATCACTTCGATGTTTTTTAGGAACTAAAAGCAATTATTTTAAACTTCTAGACACTAAAATCACTCTTGAGCTACAGTTTAGGGACCAACAGTAAATACCTGAATTGTACTCATTGGGCTGAAGTTGCTTTGCCCGAGCTTTCTTCAAAAGCTCTTTCCATTTTTGAGATAACAGGTACAAATCCAACTGCCCCAGGGCCATCAAACACATGTCACCAACGAAAACTAACACTCCCAAACTCTTCAAAACTGGAAAAAAAAAAAAAAAAAAAAAAAGACAATTTCCTAAGTGGCCTATGGTACCTTATCTGCGTCCTGAAGAACAGGGGTTATCAAGCCACCATCAATAGCCACTGCAACTGCAATGTTTACGTTAGCATTATAAGTAAAACCTTTGCCGTCTTTACACGTGGCATTGACGACTGGATGCTGAGCAAGTGCCATTGCTGCAGCCTTGGCTAATATCGTGGTCATGGTCACACCCTTTGGTTTCACCTGAACAGAATCACATAAAATCTCCGTTTATTCCGACAATGCCAAATAAATCAAACTCTCAATTCAATTAAGCAGAGATTAGATTAGAATGCAAACCCCTCCCCCCCACCCCCCAAATGTAATAATGTACCTTCTCATAGAGGGCGTCGAGGGCATCAGTGGTGATGGGATAACCGACGTGAAAAGTCGGCACGGAGAGACTTTCCAGCATGTTCTTAGACACCGCCGATTGCATTGTTGTAAAAGGCACCACCGTAGAACCTGGAATTGGAGGCGGGGCAGCCGAGGAGGCCGTGGATTTCGGTGGCGGAGGTGGAGCAGACTCCACGTTTGATTTGATTTCGATACTCTTGGAAGGTGTGATTCCTGCGGCGGCCTCTATATCGGCCGGGGTGATTCGGCCGAAAGGACCAGTTCCGACCACCGATTCGATACTAACCTTGTGCTGCTTCGCTAGTTTTTTTGCAGACGGCGTTGCTACTGTCTTCCTTCGTGAGTCTGAGACTGGTTTAGACCGCGGAGGCGGAGGCTGTGGCTGAGAGATTGCCGAAGCGGGAGAAGAAGTCGGCGGAGGAGAAGTGGAATTGGAGGAGGAGGCGGCTTTGGCTTTGGCTTCGGCGATTTCGTCTTCGGTTTCGGCTAAAAGGCCGATAGGAGCGCCGACGGGAGCGGAGTCGCCTTCGGGGACGACAATAGCGGCGAGGATTCCGTCGTAAAAGGTCTCGACGTCCATGTCAGCTTTATCGGACTCGACGACGACAACGCTTTCACCTTTGGAGAGTATGTCGCCTTCGGATTTGATCCAGGAGACGATCTTGCCCTCGGTCATGGTGGAGCTGAGGGCGGGCATGAAGATCTCTCTGATCTTGGATCGGACGGTCAGGGTTCTAAGCTTGGAGGGAAATGAGGAGAAGGAGGAAGGACGGAAGGGAAGGGAATTAGAGAGAGAAGAGGAGAAGGAAATGGAAGTGAAATTGGTGATGGGGTTGGTGTTGGTGTTGGTGTTGGTGTTGGTGTTGGAGAGAGGAACTCTAGAGAGAAAAGGAGAAGCCATTGGGAAATGGTAACTAAGAGAGAAAAGAGAAAGAAAGGTTGGTTCAGTGGGTTTGGCAATGAGAGTTTGAGAATGAGAGAAAGAGGGAAATGAAATAATAAAGAGAATGGGGGGCGGAGAAGACGAGGTGGTAGAGTTTGTTGTGTTGGGAAGCTTGGAGTTGGAGCTACTTTCACCATGTTAATATCGCCAACAATGACCTTTTTTCCTTTTCCACTCTTCTCTACTCCCAACTTCTTTTTTGTTAACGTTTCCTAACGGAGATTCTTATATTTCCAAACTGTTTGAAAATACCTCATTTCTCAAAAAAAAAAAAACTCAAAATTTTTGGCAAAATTTAGTTTTACTATATCGTAATTGTTTCTTTGTTTTACTAACTTCCTATCTTAATTAAATTTTGGTTGAAACCCATCTCCATCAAACCCCTCTCTTGTCTTCTTTTTTGTGCCCAAAAAAAATACAAATTCAAAATTCTCTTTATACGTATCCACATTTCACACGACTTTGTTATGGTCATACACTGTTTTGTACCATTCCTCAAAAATCTATTCTTAACTTTATCTTTCAGACACTTCAAAGCTAAACAATCTCTCACTTTTTTTCTCATTTCATTAATTTCTAAGCAAACCCAAGAAAACCTTGATCCCACTGCATTAGAGTCAGATTATCAATTTTTTGCAGGAAAAAAAAAAGTGACAATGGCTATCTGATTCTCTGTTTTCTTATATAAAATTAGATTATAGACTTGAACTTTTTGGTTTCTTGGGTATAGATTAATAGAGAGAGAGAGAGAGTGAAATAAGGGTGTAGAATCAGTATCAGAATCTCTGGGGGTGGGGTTTGATTTATTATCTGATTTTGGTGGTTGTTCGGGCCTTTCGGCCTAAAGGGAGCTGAGACTTTATTGATTTCTCACTATTATTTTTGAATTAATGGGATGTTGGTAGAGGTGGGTGAGAGGAGTTAATGGAGAAGAAGCTGCTAGATTATTAATGGAGATTAGTATGGGGAAGCTGCCAAAGTAGTGTAAATTGAGAAGTCAGAGCAGTAAAGAGAAGAGAGGAAAATAAGAGAGGAAAGTATAGACCATTTTGTTTGCTGGAGCATTCACAGCAAAGCTTTTTTTAAGACTTTCGGGTCTACACATTTCCACTAAACAAAAAATACCACAGAACCTTCAAAAACTGAAAACACCTTCTCAGCTGTTCTCATTTCTCATTCTCAAAACTCATATGAGAACCACAGTCCAAACATTATCTCGATTGGTGGGTCCCACGATTTTTAAGTTTTGAGTTAAGATTTTTGAGTTATGTAACTCAAAACATGCCAATCCAAACACCCTCTTATATTTCCAATTGTTTGAACCCCCAAAAAAAAAAAAGGCAAAATTTAGTTACTATACGTAATTGTTGTTACTTAACTTCCTATCTTAATTATGAATCTTCCTTCTTCTTTTTTTTAAATACAAATTATGAATCTCTATTTTTCTATACTATTATTTAAAGGCTTCTCCTATTTAGATTCTTCATTTTTTAGTTCAAAAATATCCCTACAACCCTATGTTTAAGTAAAGATAAAACTAAAGGACAATCCGGTAAAAATGCCATTCTAACTCCTACTAAAACATTACCTAAAAAATAGAACCACTCTTTTATTAATTTTCAAATCGATTTATTCACTTATAAATTAGTTTTTAAAATAAAAATTATATATATATATAAATTAAAAAATATATAATTCTTTTTCTACAAAATAGGACCACTAAAAAAAAAACCTTAATGCACGCGCAAAGCACGTGTGATGAGGTTAGTCTATACTACTATTTAAGGAACTTCCCCTGTTTGTATTCTTCATTTTTTTGTTCAAAAATGCTCATATAGTACTATGTTTTAGTAAAGACAAAACGAAAGGACAATACGGTAAAAATGCAACTCTAACTCCCACTAAAACATTGCCTAAAAAATAGGACCACTCTCCTAGTAATTTTTAAATTGATTTATTCACTTATAAATTAGATTTAAAAAAAATTATATATATATATATATATAAAATAACTAAATATAGTTTTTTTTTTCTACAAAATATTACCACTCTCCTATTGATTTTTAAATTGATTTATCCACTTATAAATTAAAATTTCAAAATAAAAATTATATATATAAAATAAAAACATGTTTTTTTATCGCACGCGAAAAGCCCGTGTGATGATGCTAGTATTTATTTAAGTGACTTCTCCTGTTTGGATTCCTCATTTTTTAATTCAAAAATGTTCTTACATCCCTATGTTTAAGTAGGGACAAAACTAAAGGATAATTCGGTAAAAATGCAACTCCAACTCCTACTAAAACATTGCCTAAAAAATAGGATCACTCTCTTGTTAATTTTCAAATTGTTTTATCTACTTATAAATTAGATTCACAAAATAAAAATCATATATATATATATATATAAAAAAAGAAAGATGATACGTCCATAATATTTTTACAATATTTTCACAACAAATCATAGGTGGTTAGTTATTATTGGTTCAAATTTGAACCTAACAGTAAGATTACTTTTTTGCCCCAATAATAACAACCAGTAATAATCTGCCACTTAGGATTTGTTGAAAAAATGTTGTGGACATATCATTTCTCATATAAAATACACAAATTTTTTTTTTGCTATAAAATAGGACCACTAAAAAAAAATCTCATCGCACGCGCGAAGCGCATGTAATGAGGCTAGTATATATTGATGTGGTATGATAAAATACAACTCCAATTGTCCATGGAGATCGTCCAGAACGGGCAGCGTGCTTAAGACGAGGTAAACTGTCTCAGCGTGCTCAAGACGAGGTAAACGTCTCAGCATGCTCAAGACGAGGTAAACTGTCTCGGCGTGCTCAAGACGAGGTAAACTGTCTCGGCGTACTCAAGACGAGGTAAGCTGTCTTGGCGTGCTCAAAACGGGGTAAGCTGCTTCGAAGACCTTAGGACGAGAAGTTATGGACGACACGTGAACACTTAGAAATTTATGAAAGTCTGAAACATCTCCTCATTGTACGAGTAACCTCTAGTGACCGTTACGCATAAAAAGGGTAACTCCTAAACGGTTGAGAAAGTTATATTCGAAAAACAAACCTCCTCAAATCAGGGGGACGTTACAAATCCGATAACCGCTCTTAAGACACTATATAAACGTTGGTTCAGACCAAGAAAAGGTAAGAAAAAAATCATTCCTAAAAAATTGGAACTTGAAAAATACTTGGGAGAAAAACTGACTTTGTCATCGGAGGGTTATTGGCCGGCGACCCCGGTCACCTTTGATCACTTCTCTTTCTTTTTCAGGCTACCAAGGCAATCGTTGGCCCTATCGAACCCAAAGCATCCAGCCTACTGATTTTCTTCGCTTCATCAGTTGGCGCCGTCTGTGGGAAATCGGCTGAATGGTTCGGACAAGATCAAGGGCTACCAGCCCAGGCCACCAGGAAAGTAGGGATGCCTCTAGTAATCCCTACCGCGGTCACCAGTCAGCGCCTACCGCGCAGCTGTCGTCCCTTCAACAAATGCAGTCCATGGCTGCTGCTATGGCGGAACTGACCCGCCAAAACCAGGAGTTGAATCGGGAGATCAACATGAGGAGGCAGCACCGTGAAGGACATACAGAAGGACGACCTTAGGGTCAGGAAGGTAGAGGGGAAAATGCCGAGTCCGAGGATCAGATAAGGGGTACTACTTCAAGAAGGGTGCCACATTTGGAGAAAGAAATGGACCAGATGAGAAAAGCCATGGAAGAAATGAAGGAGAATATGAGGTGGGCGAATCCCGTGGAAGACTTGGTTCACCGAACGGATTCCCCATTTACGGCTTCCATCAACAGTCATCCCCTACCCCCTAAATTCAAGATGCCTTCCTTGGATTCATACGATGGAAACCGTGATCCATGTGACCACATTGCAACCTTTAAGACAACCATGCACCTTCAGGGAGTTCCAGATGAGATTATGTGCAGAGCGTTCCCTACTACGCTAAAGGGGCCAGCGAGGGTGTGGTTCAGCAAAATACCCCCAAACTCTGTTGGATCGTTCGAAGAGTTAAGTAAAATGTTCGTTAATAACTTCATTGGAGGACAACGCCACAAGCGTTCTTCTTCCAGTTTGTTAACAATTGAGCAAGGGGATAACGAGAGTCTAAGATCCTTCATTACCCGTTTCAACAAGGAAGCCTTGACGGTGGATGAAATGGACGATAAGTTGCTGTTGGCCGCTTTCCATAATGGAGTCAATTCTGATTTGTTCATTCATAAGTTGTACGAGCAAGAACCTCAGACTATGGCAGAACTCGTCCATTCAGCCCAGAATTTCATGAACGCTGAGGACGCAATAATAGCCAAGAAGAGGAAAAGGTCAGAACGTTCGGAGGCTGGTCACCAACGACATTCAGACCAAGCTCCTCGTCCAAAGAAGGCTCAAGTAGGTGAGAAAAGGGATAGGGAAGGTAAAAAGGCAAGTTCATCCTCAAGAAGTCAGCAGTACACCCCCTTGAATACTCCGCTAGAGCAGATCCTTATGCAAATCAAGGACGAACCGTCCTTGAAGTGGCCAGAAAAAATGAAGGGAGATCCTAACAAGCGCAATAGGAACAAGTATTGTCGCTTTCACAAGGACCATGGGCATGACACGGACGAGTGTTTTGATCTGAAACAGCAGGTAGAGAACCTCATCAGGCGAGGAAAGTTGAAAAATTTCCTTGGACGAGACCACAAGGACGAGAAGCTGAAGGCCAAAGGGGAAGAGTCTTCACGACCTCCCCTAGGAGAAATAAGGGTAATCATAGGAGGAACCTCAGCAGCGCAGTCATCTAAATCCAGAAAGACGTACTTAAAGGTGGTTCAGAACGTCCAGCTGTCAGGGCGATCTCCACGGACGAGGGAAGCTAACGAGCAAGCCATCACGTTCACGGACGAGGATGCTGGAAGAGTTCATCACCCCCACGATGATGCGATCGTCATTACTTTACTCATTGCCGACTATACGACCAGAAGGGTATTGATAGATAATGGAAGCTCGGCGGACATTCTTTATTACCCTGCGTTCCAGCAAATGAGGCTAGGATGAGACCAGCTTCGCCCAGTAAATTCTCCCCTGGTAGGATTTGGGGGAATGAAAGTACAACTAGTGGGCACCGTCACACTGCCCGTAGTGATTGGAACATACCCACAGCAAATAACCAGAGAGGTAAACTTCCTCGTAGTTGATTGTTCATCATCATACAACGCTATTATCGGAAGACCTACTTTGAATGGCTGGAAGGTGGTAACATCTACCTACCATTTGTCCGTCAAGTTCCCAACTGAACATGGCGTGGGTCAAGTGCAAGGAGATCAGTTAGCTGCTAGAGAATGCTACCTAGCTATGTTGGCTATGGACGAGCATCTACAGACGATGAGCATAGACGAGGGCGCTGGAAGAATCACAGTGGAGCCTGTTGAGGTGTTAGAAGATGTCCCCTTAGATGACAGAAGAGCTGAGAAGTTTACTAGGATAGGGGCAAGCATGGAGGAAGAGGCGAAAAATGCGCTGGTCCAGTTTTTGAAGAGAAGCCTTGATGTTTTCACATGGAATCATGAAGACATGCCTGGGATTGATCCAAGTGTTATTACCCATCATCTGAATGTAAGTCCCTCGTCCAAACCCATACGTCAGAAGAAGAGGGTATTTGCTCCTGAGCGAGACAACGCCATCAAAGAAGAAGTGCAGAAGTTGATTGCGGCGGAGTTCATTAGGGAAGTGTACTACCCAGACTGGTTGGCGAATGTAGTCATGGTAAAGAAGGCCAATGGTAAGTGGCGAATGTGTGTAGACTTTACTGACTTAAACAAAGCTTGCCCGAAGGACAGTTATCCGCTCCCACGCATCGATCAGCTGGTAGATTCGACGGCTGGTCATAGGTTGCTAAGCTTCATGGACGCCTTTTCAGGCTACAACCAAATAAAGATGGACGAGGCTGACCAAGAGAAGACTTCATTTGTCACCAGCCAAGGCTTGTTTTGCTACAAGGTAATGTCTTTCGGTCTGAAGAACGCAGGGGCAACTTACCAGAGGTTGGTGAACCAAATGTTTCGTCCTCAAATTGGTAGAAATGTAGAGGTCTATGTTGATGATATGCTGGTGAAAAGTTTGGACGAGGGAAGACACTTGGACGACCTTCAGGAGACCTTCGATACACTACGACGGTACAACATGAAACTTAATCCAAGTAAGTGTGCCTTTAGGGTATCATCAGGGAAGTTTTTGGGTTTCATGGTTTCACATAGAGGCATAGAAGCAAATCCAGATAAGATCCAAGCGATACTCAACATGGAACCATAAAAAAACATCAAAGAAGTACAGTCCCTGACTGGACGAGTTGCCGCCCTCAACAGATTTGTGTCGAAAGCTACTGATAAGTGTTTACCGTTCTTTAAAGTCCTCAGGAAAGCGTTCGAATGGACGAACGAGTGTCAAAGGGCTTTCCAAGATTTGAAAACTTACCTCACAAAGGCACCATTGCTGAGTCCATCCGTACCAGGCGAAGAGCTGTATTTGTATTTGGCGGTATCCCCGTATGCCGTAAGTTCCGCACTGGTCAGGGAAGAAGAACGAGTGCAGAAATCGGTATACTATACTAGTCGGGCACTTAGAGGAGCGGAAGGACGGTATCCGATGATGGAAAAGTTAGCCTTTGCCTTGGTTACGGCTTCAAGGAAACTGAGACATTACTTCCAAGCTCACATCATCATCGTCTTGACGGATCATCCCCTGAAGAAAGCAATGAGCAAATTGGAAGCTGCAAGACGGCTAGTCCAATGGGCGGTGGAACTTAGTGAATTTGATGTCAAGTATCAACCAAGAAATGCAATTAAGGCGCAGGCGCTGGCGGACTTCATTGCAGAGTTTACTCCAAGACAAGACGAGCTGGTCAAAGACGAACAAACAAGAAGGTGGATTATCAACGTGGATGGATCATCTACGATGTATGCAGGAGGGATTGGAGTCATACTTCAGTCCCCCGAGGGTGATAAGTTGGAGTATGCAGCCCGCCTGCAGTACCAAACAACCAACAATGAAGCTGAATACGAAGCACTTCTCAAAGGGCTGGAATTGGCTAAGTCCTTAGGAGCGGAGTCAGTAATAGTCAGAGGAGATTCTCAGCTAGTCATCCACCAGGTAAATGGAATGTGTGATGCCAAGGAAGAACGAATAAAGAAATACCTCAGCAAAGTGAGGAGGCTTGTGCAAAAGTTTTTAGAAGTGAGTTTTGTTCAACTCCCGAGGGAAGAAAACATGGAAGCAGATGCGCTGGCGCGGGCAGCGTCGGCAGGAGGAGTCATGGACGAGTATGGCCAAGTCCAATACATGCCGAGCATAGACCTCCCGGAAATACAGCAAATTGGAGGAGAAGAAAATTGGATGAGTCCAATTGTACTCTATCTACAAGACGGGAAGCTTCCAGAAGACAAGAACGAAGCTAGGAAACTTAGAGTTAAGGCTGCCAAGTACATCCTTATAAATGAAGTACTTTACAAGCGAGGCTTATCTCAACCCTACCTGAGGTGCCTAGCTCCAGACGAAGCAAATTATGTTCTGAGGGAAGTTCATGAAGGAGCATGTGGAAATCACTCGGGGGCAAGGTCCCTCGTCCATAAGGTCATCCGCGCCGGCTACTACTGGCCCACGGTTCAGGCAGACGCTAAGGCTTATGTCAAGGTATGCGACCAATGTCAGCGCTACAGTAACGTCCCTAGGCAACCGTCGGAGTACCAGACCCCGATGATGGCCCTCTGGCCCTTTGTGCAATGGGGACTTGATATCCTCGGTCCTTTCCCTCCAGGAACCAGACAAATGAAGTTTTTGGTCGTAGGGATTGACTATTTTACCAAGTGGGTGGAGGCTGAACCTCTTGCAAAAATTACACAGCAAAACGTCAAGAATTTTGTTTGGAAGAATATTCTGTGTAGGTTCGGAGTACCGAAGGTGCTAGTATCGGACAATGGACGACAATTTGACAACGCACCGTTCAGGGACTTCTGTGAGCATTTTGGAATCAGAAATCATTACTCCTCACCCTCCCACCCGCAGGCAAATGGACAAGCAGAGGTAGCAAACCGATCCTTGCTGAAAATCATCAAGACTCGGCTAGAGGGGGCAAAGGGGATATGGCCAGACGAGTTACCAGGCGTTCTTTGGGCCTACAGAACCACTGTGAGAACCCCGACAGGAGAAACTCCCTTCAAGTTAGCTTATGGAAGTGAAGCGGTCATACCAGCAGAAGTTCATATGGCTAACCATCGAGTGATGAAGTATCAGGAGAAGGAAAATGAAGAATTGCTTCGTCTTGACCTTGACCTTATTGATGAGGTAAGGATGGATGCGGAGCAAAGGACAGCAAGGTACAAGAACCTTATGGCCAGACAGCATGATGCCATTGTGAAACCCAGGCGCTTCAGCATAGGGGACCTCGTTCTCAAGAGAGTATCCTTGGCAACTAGGAACCCAGCTCATGGAAAATTGGGACCCAATTGGGAGGGACCATACAGGGTAGTCAACTGCAAGAGACAGGGATCATATTACCTGGAAGCTCTGGACGGACGAAAGCTAGAGCATCCTTGGAACGTGGAGCACCTGAGAAGATACTACCAATGAGCTTGGACGAGGTTGACCAAGGACGAGGTTGCTATCATGGACGACTATACTACTATGTTTAATATCTACTAATGTTCTTACTACTGCTATGGTGTGTACTAAGAATAAAGGTGCTTAGTTCGTAAACTTTTGCACCGTCTATAGATAAGTTTGTTAAGAACAAGGTTGTGTATTTTGAGTATTCCCATAATGCACTAGCTTCCAAGCAGGTGCTATGTTTGTGAACAATGCTTATATAATATGGTTTGGATTTTGAATGTATTTTATGCGTAAAATCTAACTCCCGTGGTAAAACCCATGAAGGGGGGAAACCTTAAGACGAATGAAAAATCCTTGGACGCAGGGATTTAACATTCACAAGCTTTCCTCAAGACGAGGATAAAAGCGTAAAATAAGCCAAGGCACAAAAATTACAAGTCCATGGACGAGCATCTGAACAAGATGCTCTAGGACAGGTCAAATGCTGAAAAACATCCTTGATAAAAGGCCAAAGAAAGGCTTACGGACGAAGCCAAAAATAAGCTATGGACGAGGAAACTAGGCCGAAACCAATGGACGAATCAAATAGGTCAGACCTATGAACGAAAGGTGGTCACCAAATCGTCTATAGAAGAACAAAAGGATAGAGCAAAAATCCATAAGCAAAATATATGGACGAGCCTTTAATACTTAAGAAAATATGCAAATTTCAAATCGCAAGTCATAAAGGGAAAGCACGTCCATACAAACAAATAATGGATAAGAAGACATTCATTGAATTAAAATAAAAGGGTAGACGTCCATCGTCCAAAAACCCTTATACAAGTTAAGCCTTAAAGACAAATTGTTAATACGCTCGACTATAATACTCTAGACGAGACAATTGTACTCAAATACATTTGAATAAAAAAAAAAAGGGGGGGCAAAGCAAATTACATCAAAAACAACAAAAAACTTAGACGGATGGGGGGTTGGCGTCTGGCTCGTCCTGAGGTGGCAGGGTGGTAGCGTCATCATCCATATTGATGTCCTCTGAGCTAGTCTGGACAAGAGAACTTGTGGACGCCCCACCAAGGTTGAGCTTTATAGAGCTGAAGTCCACTTCTGGGAATTTTTCTAAGGCGTCCATTCTGAAATCTTCAAAGCCAGCCGCATAGTTGGCGTCCATTGAATCAGTGAATTCTTTGGATGCTTTAAACTCAGCGACGGCGTCCCCCTTAGCCTTCTCCAGAATAATTTCTAACTCGTCGTGCCTCCTTTGAAGGAAGGAAAGACGGTCGTCTTTTTGTTGGACTTCATTCTCCAGCTCAGCAATGCGTTTCTTCAAGTTCTCAGCCTCGTCCTTGGACTTAGCTGCCACCTCTGCCCACCTCTTAGTCTCGTCTCTCCCTTTCTGGACAGTTTTCTCTAGCAGCACCCTCGTCTTGTCCAGTTCAGTTGCTTGCCTGGACGCTGCAATGAACTTGGACATTGCCTGCATAACACAACTTCATTAGAATGCATGCATAAGCTAATTACAAAGACGAGATAAAAATATGAAAGTTACCTTAAAAAGATCATGAACGCCAGAGCGCTCAAAATCCTTCAACGACATGTTGTAGCACGCCGTTATGTCCTCGTCCGTCACAGCCTTCTCAAACTTCTCCCAGGCCAAGTTCTCGTCCTCAAGAAGATTGTGAGGAACTTGGAAGGGAGTTTGAGATGAGGTGGGGACTGTAGACGGAATGGGCGGAGAGAGCTCTGGTTCAACGTCCAACACTTGAACAGAAGGGCTAGGAGAGACGAGGGAGCCACGTTCCTTGGCTTGGATGTCTTGAGACTTGGACGGCTTGAGCTTAGCCTTCTTCTCCCTACGCCTACTTGGGAGTTTCCCAAGTCAACGCCAAGGGAGAGGCTCTTCCTCTTCTCGCCAGAGGCTGGACGAGGGTTGGATTTCGCCCCAGGCCTATTCTCCTCGTCCATCGTGTCCTTGCCTTTATTTTGTTTCATTGTAGCCATTCCTGCAGATAAAGACGTCAGTAAAAAAAAAAAAAAAAATGAAGAGACGAGGGTAAGGACGACTCACGTCTTCTTACAGTAACTTTGTGTGCTATTGCTTCGTCCGAAGGGTCAGGACCTAGACCCCAAGTGGCAAGACGCCTCAGGGTAACCAAAAAGTGGAAGGTCCTGTCACTGTAGAGACGAGCTTTTTGGACACGTTCCAATTGGAGACTATTCAAGTGAGGTCGTCTAACACCTTCAAAACAAAACACACAAAAGCACGTTAGACGACCATTAACAAGGACGAGTACAACAAACAGCAAGAAATGCATACCTTCAGGACAAAGGTTCCCTATGTCTCCTGTATAGGGAGGAAATGGATCTTGGGCTATTTCACTAGGACGACCAGCCCAGCAACTAGAGACGAAGAAAAACTCCGTCTTCCAGTTTCTGTCTGACGTAACTAGTGACTTAATTAATCTACAATCTGTCCCTCTGGCTGTAAATTGATAAAAGCCAAGGGACTGGTTAATTTCGGAGGGTTTATAGCAATAGAGGAACTCGTCCACGGAAAGAGGACGGTTCCCCTCAAACACCTCCCTCCACAAAACTTGCATAGCTACTATTAGACGCCATGCATTGGGGTTAAGTTGGCAAATACCTATACCTAACCTAGTGAGTAACTCCCTAGCGAAGGCATTTAGAGGCAACCTCAAACCTCCTAGGAGGTAAGCCTCATAAATACCCACGCTGAAACGGGGTTGACAACACCATTCCCCATAGACGGGTATCCTAGGGTTTAAACTATCAGGGATTTGGTATCTAGCCATGAGAAGCTCTAATTTTCTCTCGTCTGTCTTAGAACCAACCCCTATAGCACAAGTATAAACGACCTCCTCCTCCTCGTCTTGAGCAGAAGACGAGGGAGCACTTGTGCCAGCCCTAGAACCAGACTTGACCCTCGTCCTATGTTGTTCTCTAAACACCTCGGGAGGAACCCCTGGAACACCAGACGTGTACTCGTCTGTAGTGTTCCCATCGCTACTACTATTACTACTAGAACTATCGCTAGAGCCACTAAAGCTACTAGGATCTTGGTACTCGTCTATGGCTTTGACTGTACTATCGCTAGACGAGGAAATTACTAACTCGGACATTTTTAATGAAGAAGCTTAAAATCTAAGGACGAGGATTGAAGAAAATACCTGGATCTAGACGAAAAGACTATGGACGTAAGAAGCTTCTAGACGAGGCTCTAAGACGAGGGAGTTCGAAGAAGAAAATTTGAGAAAATGAGGAGGGTAGCGGAGGAATTGCACTATTTATAGGCATTGACCCCAGTACACGAAACGACGCGGCCAGCCAGAAAACGACAAATGGCACGTCCCTCGAAAAACGAGCTGACATGATTGGTCTCCAATTAAATCATGACACGTGGCACCTACGACAGCTGGCATAGGGACACCTGTCCAAACAACGGCATTAGTAAATATAAGGCCTAGACGACCCATGGACAAGGGGGCAACTGATGTGGTATGATAAAATACAACTCCAATTGTCCATGGAGATCGTCCAGAACGGGCAGCGTGCTCAAGACGAGGTAAATTGTCTCAGCGTGCTCAAGACGAGGTAAACTGTCTCAGCATGCTCAAGACGAGGTAAATGTCTCAGCATGCTCAAGACGAGGTAAACTGTCTCGGCGTACTCAAGACGAGGTAAGCTGTCTTGGCGTGCTCAAGACGGGGTAAGCTGCTTCGAAGACCTTAGGACGAGAAGTTATGGACGACACGTGAACACTTAGAAATTTATGAAAGTCTGAAACATCTCCTCATTGTACGAGTAACCTCCAGTGACCGTTACGCATAAAAAGGGTAACTCCTAAACGGTTGAGAAAGTTATATTCGAAAAACGAACCTCCTCAAATTAGGGGGAGGTTACAAATCCGATAACCGCTCTTAAGACACTATATAAACGTTGGTTCAGACCAAGAAAAGGTAAGAAAAAAATCATTCCTAAAAAATTGGAACTTGAAAAATACTTGGGAGAAAAACTGACTTTGTCATCGAAGGGTTATTGGCCGGCGACCCCGGTCACCTTTGATCACTTCTCTTTCTTTTTCAGGCTACCAAGGCAATCGTTGGCCCTATCGAACCCGAAGCATCCAGCCTACTGATTTTCTTCGCTTCATCATATATAAAATAAATTCAAGTTATACCTGGTATAACTCTAAAAAGTTATACCTTTTCTAAACTATTAGAAGTAAATAGATCTAACGGTTAAAAAAAGACCCTTATTAATGCTAATATTCTAGTTGATCTCATTTATTATCCCTTATTTAATACATTTCATACTTGTTTTTAAACCCAAAAAAAAAATTATATGTTCTCTCTCCAATGCAAGTCTCTCTCTCGCGCTTTCTCTTTGCACGGGTCTTCCTTTATCTCCTCCATGGCCAGGTCGCTGGCAGCAATACAAAATAAAAAGCACAGCCTGCCATAATTTTGTTTTGTTTTTCTACTAAGAACATTAGCTATTAGTAGCGGTGCATCCATAATTTTGGTTACAATTACTCATTTGCTTTTGCTTTAATTTATGCATTCCTTTAAGCATCTCACTTAAACTGCTTCCACTAACTTCAAGATAAAGCAAGTTCTCAAGATTCAATGTGTTTTCTAGCAATTTAGTAAGAGAATAACAATTTGGCAATATCAATGATTGTAAATTGTAGAGTTCACAAACCGATTCAGTTAATCTCTTAATTGCAGTGCGAGAGAGATCAATGTACCATAAAGGCTTCAAATTGCTAATTGAATTAGGTATATCAGTGATATGGTAATGAGACAAAGATAGCACTCGTAAAAAATGTAGTTTGGACAACAAATTATGCAGTTCAGTGAAACCTTGGTTCTATCAATGGCCTCAAATATCACTGAATTTTCATATTTGCCTCTAACAAGTGACAAATACCTAGTATTTAAAGGGATATGAGAAGGATGATTGTCCTCCAATCTGAAACAATACCTCGTAGACACATGAGCAGCCAAATTATTCATATGCATTAGGTTACTTTACTCATTGCCACTTGATTCTTGGAAAAAAGACTTCAATTCATCAAAGCTCTTACCAGCGTCTTCCATCAAACCATAGTGTTTGTGCCATTCCAGAAAACCTTCTACTATCGATAAGAGGAGTAACTTATCTTTCACAAATTCATAATCTTGGGGAAATGTAGAACAATATACAAGGCAAAGTAATTGTAACCAAAATTATGGTTGCACTGCTACTACTAGCTAAGGTTCTTAGTAGAAAACATTAAAACAAAACAAAATTATGGCAGGTTGTGCTTTTTATTTTGTATTGCTGTCAGTGACCTGGCCAAGGAGGAGACAGAGGAAGAGCTATGCAAAGAGAGAGAGAGAGAGAGAGAGGGAGAGAGAGTCGCAGAGGAGAGAGAACGTATAATTTTTTTTGGGTTTAAAAACAAGTATGGAATGTGTGAGGGTAGAAATTTCAGAATATGGTTTTTGGGCCTTGGGCCTGATCCGATGGAATTGGATCATCCGAGGAAGGGATAATGTTAGTGGGGGATACCGTGTTTAAAGGCCCACGAGCAAACTGCTGTGGTAATGGCTGGCAATGATTGTCCGAGGAGGGACGTATCCTCGACCAATTAAGGGGAAGATCATATAATGTGTTACGATGGTTGGGAGGAAGTTTGAGAAGGTTTAGTGGATAAGGATGCACTCTAGAAGGTCATAGGAAGGAGGGACAAATAGAAAATATCTTGGGAAAAGCTGCTACTACCACATTAATAGTTCTACACTTAACTTCCTGGCCGTATTAATGAGGAAGTGACATTTGAACAGTGTCGATAAGCCTTACAACTACTGCTTGAAGACTCCAGGGAGCAGAGGGATGGGACAAGTATCTGTTTTATGATGATCTGATCTACACGTGAAAGGTGTAAAGGGAAAGGGAGAGGATATAAAAGAAAGGAAAGAAGTCCAAGAATTGGGGAGGAGAAACAAAAGAGAAAACACTATACACACCATTATTAGTTGTAATTGATCTTGATAATAAGAAAAACACTGTATGTCATTCTCGGATTACGTTCGAGGAGGAATTTTTATGTGAAATTGGCTCTTTGCTTGTGTATTGAGGATCTAGCCCATCACTTTTGTCTTTGAGGCATTCGGAAACCTAGGTTTTAAGCCCACTCTCTATAAAATTAATTGTTTTAGGCCTTTTGGGCTTGTCCCCCTTGTGAGTTTGGGTCTAGGTACAAAATGTGCCCCTACAATTGGCACCGTCTGTGGGAAGCCTTGCGTTTTAGGACGTCTAACACTATGGCAGGTTCAGGTCCGCAACATACAGAGTCCATGAGGTCCCAGCGTGAGGACCATTCCTTGCATCTTGAGCGAGAGAGAGATAGAGAAGGTAGTGTACATACGATGCATACTGGTTGGAGTCGTTCGCGAGGGGGTGCAGTAGAATCCCCTATGAAGATGATGTGGAGGCCATGCAAAGGGAGATTGATCACCTAAGGAACGAATTACGCCGTGTGAGACGAAGGCGAACACCATCTCTTTCTGATCCTTCTTTTGAGGGCTCCCAAGGTAGTAGTTATAGGCGAAGGTCCAAAACTCCTTCCAGTGAAACTTTCTCGTATAAGATAGACGATCTTCATGGTCAGAAATACAAGAAGTCTTCCTCTGGGGGCCTGGGAAATGATGCTATGAGTAGGGCATTGCACCAGATCTCTAAGTCACCTTTCACGCGGAGGGTCGAGGGAGGGAAGCTTCCACGACGGTTCACTCAGCCTACCTTCACCATTTATAATGGCAGAATAGACCCTGTGGAGCACGTGAGTCATTTCAATCAGAAGATGGTGATACACTCCAAGAATGAAACTTTAATGTGCAAGGTTTTTTCGTCTAGCTTGGGACCCGTTGCGATTAGATGGTTCAATGGCTTGAAGGCGGGTTCTATTGATTCCTTCATGGAACTCACTAGGGCATTTAGGTCTCGATTCATCACTTGTAGTAGGGTTCCTCGGCCCTTGGACTCATTATTGTCCATGGCCATGAGGGAGGGAAAGACCTTGAAAACATATTCCGATAGATACTAGGAAATGTTTAACGAAATCGATGGCGATTTTGATGAGGTCGCGATTAACACTTTCAAGGTGGGCCTTCCAACTGATCACAACTTAAGAAAATCTCTGACCAAAAAGCTTGTACGGAGTGTACGTCGGCTTATGAATTGTACTAATGAGTACAAACTGGTTGAGGAAGATTAGCAGCAAGAAAAGGGAAAGGCAAAGTTTATCCCTCAGGGGAGGAGGGATTTCAGGTTAAATGGATACAATAATAATAGGCTGAGAAGGGATTTTGCCGGGCAATCTGGTTCAGCCACTCCTCAGGTGGTCAACACAGTGTTCCGAGATCCAGTGCACCAGTTGCTAGAAAAAATCCGAAGGGAACCGTACTTCAAATGGCCAAGTAAGATGGCTGGGGATCCTATAAAATGGAACCAGAATCTCATTTGCCATTATTGTCAGGACGTAGGTCATGCCACCGAGACTTGTCGGACCCTATGGAACCATTTGGAGTAGTTGGTTAGCGAAGGAAAGTTGGAGCAATTTTTGTATCATCCCAATGGATAGGGGAACCATTCGGGTTCGATTAACCAAGGGAATTGTATGCCGAGACCTCCGTTGGGAACGATCAATGTTATTTTTACTGCCCCTGGGAGAACGGGTTCTCGCCCTACCAAGGTGATGTCTGTGTTGAGAGCTCTTGCCGAGGAGACTAACCCCAAGCAGAAGAGGGTCAAGGGAAACACTCAACTTGTTTTGGGTTTCTTGGAAGATGACAAGGTTGGAACTATCCAACCACATGACGATGTGTTGGTTGTTACGATAAGGATAAGAGGCTACGATGTGAGAAGGGTGATGATTGATGAGGGTAGCAGTGCAGATATTATGTATCACGACCTATTCAAGGGGCTTAACTTGAGGCTTGGGGATCTTACGGCCTATGACTCGCCACTGATAAGCTTCGAGGGAAAGGTTGTCATACCAAAAGGGCAGATCCAATTACCAGTACAGACAAGTTCAAAGGTTGTAGAGGTAGATTTCATTGTGGTAGACGCCTATTCTCCTTATACGGCCATATTGGCAAGGCCCTAGCTACATGCTCTAGGTGTCGTCTCTTCAACTTTACATGTTAAGGTGAAATTCCCATCTGGGGGATTGATCGAGGAAATTGTTGGGAGCCAATCTGTGGCTAGACAGTGTATTTCGGTGGTAATTATGCATCTGCTTGGGCCAGAGTCCTCGGCCTCGAATGCTGGGGCTTTATAGTAATTAGTGTCTTTAGCAACGCCCAATGTCGCGGCAGTAGAGCAAGCTACATGTGAGGAATTAGAGAAAATCCTTATAGATGACGACCTTGAGAAATTCTTTCAAGTAAGAGTTCAGTTGCCCCTTCAGGAGAAGTTGGAGTTGGTTACATTTTTAAGGAGCAATGTAGATGTATTTTCTTGGGACGCTTATGAGGCCCCTGGAGTTGATCCGAGTTTCATTTTTCATCATTTAAATGTCAATCCAGCCGCCGTTCGGCAGAGGCAACCACCTTGGCGCTCTTCTAAGGAACACTATGAGGCTGTTAGGGAGGAGGTACTCAAGCTCAAAAAGGCTGGTGCGATCAAGGAGGTGTTTTATTCATAATGGTTAGCTCACTTAGTAGTCGTAAAGAAGAAGAAAGGGAAGTGGAGAGTGTGCGTGGACTTTATGGATTTAAATAAAGCCTGCCCCAAGGATTCATTTCCAATGCCCCGTATAAACCAGTTGGTGGACGCTACAGTTGGACATCCTCGAATGAGTTTTTTAGATGCTTTCCAGGGTTATAATTAAATACCTTTGGCTTTTGTTAATCAAGAGAAGACAGCTTTCATTACCCTTACGAAGAATTATCATTATAAGGTAATGACTTTTGGTTTGAAGAACGCAAGGACAACCTATCAAAAGATGATAACCAGGATGTTTGAGGCGCAACTAGGGAGGACAATTGAAGTATATGTGGATGACATAGTGGTGAAGAACAAGATGGTGCACGTTCATGAAAAAGACCTAAATGACAACTTTCAAACGTTGAGGAAATACAAATTGCACCTTAATGCCTTCAAGTGCTCTTTTGGTGTAGGCTTTGGTAAGTTCTTAGGCTACATGGTGACTCATAGAGGAATAGAAGTTAACCCAACACAAGTCAAGGCAATCAACAGCTTACAACCACCTCAAAATCCAAAGGAGGTTCAAAAGTTGACTGGGATGACTGCTGCTCTCAATAGGTTTATCTCTCGGTCTGCAGATAGATGTAGGCCTTTCTTTCAGTTGCTGAATAAGTGGAAGGAATTTGAATGGACAGAGGAGTGCGCCTTAGCCTTTCAGCAGCTTAAGGAATATCTTTCTCGACCACCTATCATGTCTCAGCCAGAAGTTGATGAGGTCCTGTTTGCATATATAGCGGTGGCCATTCATGCTGTCAGTTTGGTTTTGATACAAGATGATGGTGGAGTGCAGAGACTAGTTTACTATGTGAGTAAATCTCTGCATGAAGCTGAGGTGCTTTATTTACCATTGGAGAAAGCCATTTTGGCTGTGGTGCATGCTACGCATAAGCTTCCTTATTATTTCCATTCCCATACAGTTATTATTTTAACTCAAACTCCTTCTTAAGGCGGTATTAAGGAGTGCTGACTACTCGGGAAGGGTAGCCAAATGGGGAACTATTTTGGGGGTTTTTTATATTAAGTACATGCCTCGCACCTCTATCAAGGGCCAAGTCATTGCTGATTTAGTAGTAGAATTCGCTGAACCTTCGTTAGAAAAGACTGTTAATTGATTGCACATGGATAAAAAATCAGTTGGCTTGATCTCGTGTAAAGGTCTTCCGATGTGGAATGTGTATGTTGGCGGAGCAGCAAATCAGAAAGGATCTGGTGTGGGGTTGGTGTTGGTATCACCGGAGGGAATGCTGGTTGGGATGGATATGGCTTAGAATAATGAGGCTGAGTATGAGGCTATGCTGGTTGGGATGGATATGGCTTAGAAAATGGGTGAAAAAATGGTGCAGATGTTCTTGGATTCACAATTAGTGGTTGGCCAAGTGGAAAGGAAGTTAGAGGCCCGAGATCTGAGAATGCAGGAATATTTAACCCAGGTAAGGTATTTACAGTCCCAATTTGATTTTTTTTACCTTGATGCATATATCTAGGAGTGGGAATACACATGTAGATTCACTAGCCACACTTGCAACCTCCTCGGCACAAAGTCTACCACGGGTGATCCTCATCGAAGATTTGTTAAAGCCTGCTGGGATGACTGATGATGCCATCCAAATTCATCAAATTAGTCTCAAACCTAGTTGGATGGACCCCATACTGTCCTTTCTTAAGAACGATGTCTTGCCCACGGAGAAATCTAAAGCAGATAAAGTACGCAAAAAGGCACCTCGATTCTGGTTATCCGAGGATCAAAAGTTGTGTAAACGCTTTTTTTCCAAACCATACTTGCTGTGCATACATCCTAAAGCAACAGAATCTCTTTTGGAGGAATTGCATGAAGGGATTTGTGGAAGTCATACGGGGGGAAAGTCTTTAGCTCATAAAGCTCTTACCCAGGGGTATTGGTGGCCCACTATGCAAAGAGAAGCACAAGACTATGCTAAGAAATATGACCAATGCCAGAGATTCGCTCCTAACATCCATAAGCTTGGTGGAGTTCTTAACCCCCTGTCTAGTCCTTGACCCTTTGAACAATGGGGCTTGGACATTATGGGACCTTTCCCAAAGGTAGCAGGGAATAGAAGATGGTTGATTGTCGAAACAGACTATTTCACTAAGTGGGTTGAAGCTGAGCCACTGTCAAACATTAAAGACATGGATGCAAAGAAGTTTGTTTGGAAGAACATCGTCACTAGGTTTGGGATCCCTCATGCACTTATTTCAGAAAATGGCCTGCAGTTTGATAGTAAAGCCTTTAGAAAATACTGTTATGACTTGGGTATTACGAATAGATATTCAACTCCAGCTTATCTGCAAGGGAATGGGTAAGCTGAGGCGGTTAATAAAGTTATAGTAAGTGGGCTCAAAAAGAGGTTGGATGATGACAAGGGAAGATGGGTAGAAGAATTGCCACATGTTCTATGAACATATCGAACTACACCACGGAGATCCACTGGAGAGATGCCCTTCTCCATGACTTATAGAGCCGAGGCTGTGATTCCTTTGGAAACTGGGTTTCTGACGTTGAGAATAAGTTCTTTCACACCAAGCAATAATGACAGTCTACTGGGGAAGAGCCTAGACCTAGTTGAAGAATGACAGGAGAATGCCATGGTTCAGCTAGCTTACTACCAACATAAGCTTAAAAGAATATATGATTCTCACATGAAGTTAAGGCCACTAGCACCTGGAGATTTGGTGTTAAGGAAGATCTTGGGTACTGCCAAGGATCCAGCCTGAGGAAATTGGGACCTAACTGGGAAGGACCTTATCGTATTACTTCAGTAGCTAGCATAGGAGCTTTTTATCTTGCACATTTAGATGCAAAGGCTATACAGCGTCCCTGGAATGTAAATAACCTGCAAAGGTTCTATTATTAATGAAAGGCATATCTGCCATTTTGTTTAGTTATCATTATTTTGTATTGTATTGATTGTTAGTTTCGTAATTCTAAGTATCAAACAGAAACTTGGTTATGCTTGGCTTCTCGGACCATATACCTCGTGGAAATTGATATACTATTAAATGTTAAAGAAAACATCAATTACGTCTGGTCCTCAGACCATCTACTTTAGGAAAATTAACATTTCAAGTTCATTTTTGTAAGTAACAAACAGAAACTTGGTTATGCTTGGCTCCTTGGACCACATACCTCGTGAAAATTGATATACTATTAAATGTTAAGCAGAACCTCAGTTACGTCTGGTCCTCGGACCATCTACCTTGGGAAAATTAACATTTTAAGTTCATTTTTGTAAGTATCAAACAGAAACTTGGTTATGCTTGGTTCCTTAGACCACATACCTTGTGGAAATTGGTATACTATTAAATGTTAAACAGAACCTCAGTTACGTCTGGTCCTCGAACCATCTACTTTAGGGAAATTAATATTTCAAGTTCATTTTTGTAAGTATCAAACAGAAACTTGGTTATGCTTGGTTCCTCAGACCACATACCTCGTGGAAATTGGTATACTATTAAATGTTAAACAGAACCTTAGTTACGTCTGCTCCTCGGACCATCTACTTTGGGGAAATTAACATTTCAAGTTCAGTTTTGTAAGTATCAAACAGAAACTTGGTTATGCTTGGTTCCTCAGACCACATACCTCGTGGAAATTGGTATACTATTTAATGTTAAACAGAACCTCAGTTATGTCTGGTCCTCGGATCATATACTTTGGGAAAATTAATATTTTTGTTCACCTTTCTAAGAGTCCAATAATTGTTTGGTTGTTTTTACTCTTGGGCTGCATATACTGGTGAGTTTCATAACCTACTTTTGTGATCAGTTTCATCAATTAGGTTGCCTATTGGCCTCCTATGTTAATGAAGTGAAATTATTCCCATGTCAGGTTACTGATTTTTAGTTAAGACGTTAGAGAAATTTATCCCATATAACTGTACATTAAATCATTCAGGCTAAGCATATAACTTAGGTTACAATAAAACAATATATACTTCAGCAAATGAAGTTTGTAAGGAATTTAAAATCAAAACCTTGAAATTATCATTGATATTGTGGGCAATTACATTGGAACTAAAAGTGAGAACTACAAGATAAATACTGAAAATGAACTTCCTAGAAGGAGAAACTATTTAGAAAAGGAGTCTTAAGTGACCTACGCCTTGGTTTTCAATGGAGGGTCTTTTTTGGGCTTTGGTTCAGCCTTCTTCACTTTGTCCTCCTCTCCTTTCTTATTAGGCTCAGCATCAGCCAGGGTTTGAGTTTGTTCCCCTATGTCCTTTGTATTTAGAGGAGGGGCGTCTTGATCAGCGGGCTCGCTCAGACGCTTCTCAGCCTTGTCACCTTGTTCCGCCTCTTTATTAGCACCAGCAGACACTTCAGGAGGTGGAATAGGATCTTGGACTAGAGATGGTTGTGTTGGGGGCACTGTCTCGGCCACAGTTGAAGAGGGCGAAAGGTCCTCAATCACTCGGATTTCTAGAGGAATCCAAATGTTTTCAGCTTTCCTCCATTCAGAAGTAGCAGGGACTCCTACCACGTTCACGGTTTTTTCCCAAACCTGTTGGCAGCATTCCCTACATACTTCTGCTATCTCTTCAACCAGCCGAGCCTCCGTTACCTCAACCCCTTTATTAAAGGAGGCTTTGGTTGCAGCTTCCACAGTTTATTTGATTGTACGAGTTGCTTGCTTAGCCTCCGCAAGCTCCCTCTTTAAATCCAAGTTTTCTTGTTGAGCAGTGGATAGTTCTTGCTCTTTCTGGCATAGTAGCTTGCGTTGCCCTTCCACTTAAGCTTGAGCATTTTTGAGCCCGACATTGGCACTGTTTCTCTCGCTCTTCTCAGTTGCCTGTTTGGAGGCCATATCATTTTTCTCCTTCTCGGCTAGGCCCAAGGCTTTCTCAGTCTCGACCCTAACTTCGAATTCGGTCTTGGCCTAGTTCCGAGAGTCCTCCACCCACTTCTCGACGACGAAAACCTATTGAATGGCCTGTGTGGAGACGTTGAGTGAGTGTATCATGGTGGCAACAAATATAAAGGTACTTATAGAGCAGTTCATGTAAAGAGAAAATAAAAATTAATGAGATGGAAGCAATCTGGTGAACCTTACCAAAGCTAAGTCCCTTTTTAAGGAAAGAAAGAAGTGTTGTTAGCTTATGTTTTCCAAAGCGGCCATGTCCTTAGGAAGTAAGAGGGGTTGTTCCAGGACGTTGGCCAAGTGATAGGAATGTCCTCTCTGGAATTCCCTTATGCTAGAGTACGAAGGAATTGGAGCTCCATCCAATTCCAATGCAGGAGAACAGTTGGACTCCTTACGATGCACCTCGGCCAAACCGTGAATTTCTCCGCTTTCTACGGAGGAGCCACGTGCTCCTCTTTTAGCAACTCTTTGTTGTTGTTGCTACTTCTGCTTCTTCTGTTGTCCTTTTTCAGCCTCCTCATCCTCCATTTTCCTCTTCTTTTTGGGGGTAGGAGGAGGAGGGGGGGGGGGGAGGTAGCTTGGGAGGTTGAGATCTAGCACCATCCTTTTTAGTGGCCTATTGGCCTCTCTTGCTAAAAAGAGAATTTAAACTTGACATGTCTTCTTCTTCCTCGGAACTACTTTCTACTTGGACAACTATCAAACCCTCAATATCGGAGTCTTTGTCGGAGTCATCCTTTTTGTCCAATATTTTGACAATGTGGCCTTTTAAGGGTCTCTTTGCTTCCTCTAAATGGAATTGATCTATCTCTTCTTCAAGGGATGAGGATGAAGTTGCGGATTCTCCTCGGATAACTTGTGTTTCAAGTTTCACTGGAAGAGGGGTCTCTTTAGGTGGGCGTACGTAAAGGATGATGGATGGGTCGTCCAGTAGATCGAAGGGAGCAAGGAAATTGGGCTTTGAGACATCTATCCTTCTACGTCTCTTATCACCTGCGATGATAGCACTACCGACTTCCTGGTAGACGTTCGACAAAGGGTCGTACCCCAGTATGAGGTGAGCAGCCCTCACTTGTAATTCTTCGTTTACAAAGACCTTTGTTCTCAAAACTCTGTTAAGGTCCGAGATGCTAGCTTCGCTCGGACGGGGCAATGTATGTTGTTTGTTTGCAAGAGGGACATCAGAGAAGCCAAGCATAGTTAGATTCAAATAAACGTTAGGCAAAGAAAGTATTAAAGTGCAATGAATCTATTTGATGAAGTTAAAAGGACTCAAATTCAGTCAGAGATTCTAAATCCTAAGGAATCACACCTGGTTTTCCCTCTTTGACTGAGCAATGAGGACCGTCGTACCATCTCCCAGAGGCGATTAGGTAGTCGTCCTTTATGCCTTTGTTAGATTTAGGATGGCAGGATATAAGTCTAATGACGTTAGACCTCAATTTGAGGTAATAACCTACGTTTTTCAAACGGTGGCACTCATACAAATGGACGACATCACGCCATGTGAGATGTAGGCCCATTTGTTCATTCAAAGCGTCGACACAATCTAAGACTCTAAACATGTTAGGTGTACACTGGTCGGGGTATAATCTATGGTTGCGTAGATATTCACTAGTGAGGTTCTTCATGGGAAGTGTCATCCCACCCTCCAAAAAGGCGATTATGGGGATGACAACTTGCCCTTCTTTCCTAGAGTCAGTTACGGATTCTAGGGAGCAGTACTATAAACCCACTTTCGGAGGAATGTGGTATTTGGCTCAGAAGCCTCCATGCCGGAGTCGGTATCTACTAGACACTTGAATCTACCCATTTGGTCAAAGTAGGAGTGGAGATTTAGAAAGAAAAAGGGTAAAAGTTAATAGCCGAGGACTATAGCCGAGGAGAAAAAGTCTAATAGAGTGAAAACTTACTGGAGAAAAGTGTACTAATTTTTGAGAACTTCTTGAAAGAAAATGGAAGTAGATATTCTCAGGATTAGATTGCTTTTTGGGTAATGAGGACAATCGCGATTTCCTAGGCGTTTTGATATTTAGGAGGCAGTGGTTTGTGGGAGTATTCCTGCTCAAACATACAAGAAAAACCCAAACCGTTGGATTTATATCTCATCGTTGAATGTGGGCGACAGGGAGTTACTTGGAGCAATTAATGAAGGTGCTATGGGTTTCGAGGCGCCAGAGGCCATTCCAGGGAGAATAGAGTGAACTTCTCATGTGTGGCAATTCGGGAAGTGTGTGAAGGTTGTGGTATTGAGTCAAAATTTCATTTTTTCTCTTCGAAAAAATGAATTTTTGAGAGATTATTGTGAGGGTAGAAATGTCAGAATATGGTTTTCTGGCCTTGGGTATGATCTAATGGTATTGGATCGTCCGAGGAGGGGATAATGTTAGTGGGGGATACTATGTTTAAAGGCCCACGAGCAAACTGTTGTTGTAAAGATTGGCAATGATTGTCCGATGAGGGACGTATCCTCGATCAATTAAGGGGAAGATCATATAATGTGTTACGATGGTTGGGAGGAGGTTTGAGAAGGTTTGGTAAATGAGGATGCACTCTAGAAGGTCATGGAAAGGAGGGACAAATAGCAAATATCTTAGGAAAAGCTACTACCACCGCATTAAGAGTTCTACACCTAATTCCCTGGCTGTATTAATGAGGAAGTGACATTTGAACAATGTTGATAAGTCTTACAGCTACCGCTTGAAGACTTCAGGAAGCAAAGGGATGGGACAAGTATCTGTTTTATGATAATCTGATCTACACGTGGAAGGCGTAAAGGGAAAGGGAGAGGATATAAAAGAAAGGAAAGAAGTCCAAGAACTAGGGAGGAGAAACGAAAGAGAAAATACTGTACACACCATTATCAGTTGTAATTGATCTTGATAATAAGAAAAACACTGTATGTCATTCTCGGCTTACGTTTGAGGAGGAATTTTTATGTGAAATTGGCTCTTTGCTTGTGTATTGAGGGTCTAGCCCATCACTTTTATCTTTGAGACGTCCATAAACCTAGGTTTTAAGCCCACTCTCAATAAAATTAATTGTTTTAGGCCTTTTGGGCCTGTCCCCTTTATGCGTTTGGGTCTAGGTACAAAACATGCCCCTACAGAGTGTATTAAATAAGGGATAATAAATTAGATCAATTAGAATATTAGCATTAATGAAGGTCTTTGTTTGACCGTTAGATCTATTTAAATCCAATGGTTTAAAAATGTGTAACTCTTTATATATATATACACACACACACACACACACACATATATATATATATATATATATATAGTGTTGTTAGGATTTTAATGGTACTAGGCTTAAGATTTGATTAAACCCACTTGAGTAAGTATTTAGATGTCATGTTTTGTTTAGCTTTGAATTTTGATATAAATTTTGTCTCTAAAATTAAAGAATTTCTATATTTTAATAGTTAGGCCCCTTTTTGTTGATTTTCATCAAATGATATGTGGCTAGCTAAACTTAACTGAGCTTTAATTGAAATTTATCCATGTGATTAGATTAATTTTGGAGTTACGTTTAAGATCATAAAATTCCATTTAATCTAGTTGTTCATGGGCAAAATAGGGCTTGAACCAAATGCAATACCACTTAATTAATGAAATTACTCATTTTGCAATTTAATTGTGAAAAAAGTACATAATTTTCTATGAACCGTGCGCAAAAATTTTAGTGTGATTTCCATAGACAATCTATATAAATTTAAATTTTGCGCCTCATGTCCCATTTAAATTTTAATTTTGTGTCAATTTAATTATTGTGTGTAAAAATAGAAAAGTCAAAATCCAATTAGATTCTAAATTGGATTTTAATTGGAGTCCAATTTTTAGCCACGTGTCCATTTATCTTTATTTGCTATATTTGTGATAAGTGAATTATTGAGTGAAAAAACCGAAGAGTCTAAATCCAATTAAATTCTAAATTATATATATATATATATATAAAATATGATAAACCATTACATATTGTAGAAATGTATTTATAATTTGAATCTCTTCTAAAAATAATGAATAATTGTGATTATTTTTAACTGTACCTGTACATATGCATGGGATACACACTAATCTATATATATTATAAAACCGAAGCCTCTGACTTTTTATTGACTTCATTTAATCCCCTCACAATTGTTAGGACATATGTAGTTGTTCAAGCTTGTGAACATATGTCGCTATTTTATGTAATTGGCTTATCCTTAGACAAAACGCACTTTACTTGTAATTGGGTAGATCTAGGATGTGTTAAACACTTCAAGAAACAGTGGTTCAAGATTAAGTGTTGAAGCCGTCAAAGTCTGTCCAAGATACAAGCAAGGAAGTGCAAGATTTTAAAGCTCGATAGATACCTCGACAGATACATCTATCGAGATTTAAAGAAGCTGTTAAGCCCGAGCCTCGACAGCTGTCTCGACACCTCTCGACACCTCTATATGTCGAGAATTAAAGAAAACAGATTTCCAGGTCTGTTTCAAGTCCAATCCGTGTGTGTGTCTTTAGGACTTCTTTTCTCCTAACCCTAGACATATAAAAGGATTATTTTAAGGGCCGTCAAAGTGTGCAACAAGCAGAAATCACAAGATACAAGTTGCTTCTTCTCTTTCATGCAAATTGTGATCTGTGAGACAAAGTTCGTGCCCTAGTTCATCTCTGATGATTTGAAGAACTTTGCAGCCAACATTCTTTCTTCCTCAAGTTGGTGAGTGAGTCACGTACTGGGATTCGTGCAAAGGAGTAAGACGCGTACTGGGATCCGCGCATCACATTGGTTAGTCACGTACTGGGAGCCGTGCATTAAACTGGAGAAATTGTCACTACAGAACAAGTCCAATTGGGTATTGGGGTAAGAGTTCAACTGTAGGTTGGTGAGGTACTGGGATTCCTTACTTGTAACTGCTTGTTGTGATAATAGTGGAGTTTCGGGAGTGGTGACCTTAAATCACCCGGTGGGGTTTTTGCCTTAGGGTTTTCCCCATTCGTGAACAAATCACCGTGTTATTTATTTTCCGCTGCATATCTTAGTTTGGTGATTTGTTTGTGCTGCCATGTGATATTATCTGTTAATTTGATTAATTAATAACTGGGCTAATTTAATTAATCTAATTATCACAAGGGGTCAACGCATTTGTGGCCTGTCAAGTGGTATCAGAGCAAGCACACTCTGATTAGGGTTTAATCTATTGTGTGTGATCCATTGACCCCCACTGTCATGGATAGAGGACAATCTTTAATTATACCTCCTTTATTTGATGGCACTAACTATGCATACTGGAAAGTACGCATGAGAGCTTTCTTGCAGTCTTTAGATGAGAAAGTGTGGCAAGCTGTGGAGATAGGCTGGACCAAGCCTACAGAGGCGCCAGCTGACTGGGATGAAGCTAAGATCAAAGCGGCAAACTTCAACAGCAGAGCATTGAATGCCCTATTCAGTACAGTCACCAATGAGGAGTTCAAGAAAATTTCCTCAACTGAAACTGCCAAGGAAGCATGGACCATCCTCCAGACAACCTATGAGGGCACCAAGGCTGTCAAAGATTCAAAGCTGCAAAGGCTCACCACACGCTTTGAAGAAATAAAGATGGAGGAGGATGAGTCATTCGATGAGTTCTATGCCAAGCTGAAGGACATAGTGAACTCAGCCTTCAATCTTGGGGAGACCATCCCAGAACCCAAGATAGTAAGGAAGGTGCTCAGATCGCTGCCAGAAAGATTCCATGCTAAGATCACGGCGATCGAAGAGTCGAAGGATATTGACAGAATTCCTTTGACTGAGCTGGTTGGAAACTTGCAAACCTATGAGTTAGGGCTGACTAGGTTAGGCAAGTCGAGCAAGGGCAAGAGTTTGGCACTGAAGGCCAAAAGCAGTGATATGGATGACTCGTCAGATGATGAAGATTCCAAGATGAAATCCTACATCACAAGGCAATTCAAGAAGTTCATGAAGAATGCCAATGGAAAGGGTTTCAACAAAGACCGTAGACAGTCCAGTTCTTCACAATTCAGGAATCCGGAGAAAATGAAGAAGGATGTCATGGATGGCGATCAATACACTGTTCCCACAGGACCAAAGTGCTTTGGGTGTCAAGGCTTTGGACACATGAAACAAGAGTGTCCTACGTACTTAAAGAGCATAGGGAAGAGCAAAGCACTTGCTGTTACCTTAAGCGACACAGAGCCCGAGGACGATTCCAAGAATGAGGACGACGAAATCTTGAGTGCCTTCACTGCCACTGTTAATCCTACTGATGGGGTTACAGAAGATGTGGATGAAGAGAAGGAATTGGTGGAGTCCAAGATTGAGATTATGGATGATCAAGATGATATTCATACCGCCTATGAGAAGCTATACAAGCTTTCTGAGAAACACGAGAAGCTCTATAAGCTAGCCACCAAGAAGCTCAGTGATGTGGAACTTGACCGTGAGGAGCTGTCCACAAAGGTTGATCAAGCGAATCAAACCATTGGAGCACTAAGGTTCGAGAACAATTTCTTGGCTGAGAGGACCAAGAAGCTTGAAGCAGAGCTGTTTCAAGTCAGAGCACAACTGGAGAGGACGTCAAGCGCCAAGCTGGACAAGATGCTAGATGCTCAGAGATCTTCTTCAGATCGTACTGGATTGGGGTATGATTTCTCTCTCTCTAATACTCCTACTTCTAGTACTACTGTCTTTGTTCCACCCGCTAATAACATTAAAACTGAGGAGAATAATGTTAAAACTGATTTAGCTAGTGAGAACGTAGACAAGGAAAGGTCCATCCTAGGAGCACCCCCTAAAATTGAGAAAAGGGAATCTAGAAACCCTAGGAATAAGAGGGCTAACTCTCAAAAGGCCAAACAGAAGAAGCCGCATCTCTGTTATCATTGTGGTCTCGCTGGTCACACTCGACCAAATTGCTACAAGTGGCTTGCCACTCAACAGAGCAATGGCGAAATAGCATCTGGGAGCCAGAATCAGCTTCAGTCTTCTCTCGCTCCTCTTGGAGACATTCTAAAAGCTCTTATGTTCCTTTCGAACTTGAACTGTTCATATTCTTCTCCCTCTTTACCGGTTCAAGAGTCGACCAATAGGAAAGGATCTTCCAAGGTGTGGAAGCCAAAGGGATCTAAGTGATTTCAGTCACTTCTTCTTCTCTCTCCTGTTTTCGTGTATTGCATTACTTGTGTGTTTCTTTACTGTTTTGAGTCAGTCTAGTTTTATGCATTGTTTTTGCTTTCTTTAGCATGTTTTTGTTTGTGTGTTTTCAGTTTTGTGTTTATTTTTTGCTTCTTTGATAAAAATAAAAAAAAAATTGAAAAATGAAAAATACAAAAACAGTGTGTGTTTGTGTGCATTAGTTCATGCGAACTTTTGGAATGGCCATTGAAACAGAGTTTTCTAAACTTTGTATCATCTATAGCTTAGATGAGCACTCTTTTGCACAACTAAGCGAGTGAGCTTTGTAGCTCTTTGTTTGTGATGAGTAAGGTTAAGTAATCTCTTCTTCTTAACACTCGTATTACTCTTTTTGACGGGTTGAACTAGAAAATCTTAAGAGAAAGGCATAAATAACCATCTCACCACTGTTACTCGCCAATCATAATATGACATCTGTATGCTTCGGCATAGCAAAAGTGCAATGTCATAAGACACCTGTATGCTTCGGCATAGCAAAAGTGCAGTGTCAAAAGCTTAACATCATTGGGTATTTCTTTTCTTTCTCTTGTATGCCCATGCATGATATGCTTGTTAAAAGAAAATATGCAAAGAAATAAAAAGCAAAAAGATTAAAAATGCTTTAAAATATGGTTGCAAGCGTGTTTTCTAGGAGATGTGGGAGTTATAGGATGTACCTCAAAGGTGATAGTCCCCATCAAACAGTTATGATTGTGTGTGAGTTAAAGTGATTTTCTCATATCTCAAATCGTCATGACATTGAGACACTTATGCAATCTTGCGATGTTTTCACACACAACACGCGATACTCTTTGCAATTCTTGATACATGTGCAGGTACAATGTGATTTGGCCATCACAAGGTTTACATGCGTTAATGTATGATAACTAAACTGTCATAACTTGTTTTTGAAACATAAAATTGGTTAGACTTGTTTAGTGTGTGTGTGCGTGTTTTGAGATTCATGTGCATCATATTTCTTGTTGAGAGATGATTTTGAGAGCTTAATGTGTTGATTGTATCTTTGGTTGAGCTGCATGCATGATTGCTTTCATGTCTGTGTTTTTCTTCTTTTGAAAAACTGCTTTGAAAGGCATCTCGACACCTCCTCGATACCTCTCGACACATATCTATCTGTCGAGATCCTCAGACTCTTTCTTATCGCAGTCTCGACAGATACCTCGATAGCAGCTGGATCGATCGAGAAACTTTCTGTTTGCTCGATAGCTCCTCGATAGCTGCTGGATTGATCGAGGTTCCCACTTGCTTGTTTCTTCTCCCTCGATAGCTGACCTCGATAGCTGCATCTGTCCACGTGCTTTTCTCGATAGCTTCCCTCGACAGCTACCTCGACAGCTCTCGACACCTTCAGCTGTCGAGAATTACTGATGCTCTATAAAAGGGTCCTTCGCGATTTTTCAGGTCATTCTCTCGATCTCTCTCGCTCGAAAACTCTCTGATCTCTCTCAAAAACTTTTCCCTCTCCCTCCAAATCTCTCTCAAGGCTTTCTCAAGTGATTCTTCGTGTTCTTCATCATTTGGTAAGCATTTTATCCCTCATTTTCATGCATTGCATTGTTTTAAAACCCTAGGTTTGTGTTTTTGAAAAATTTTTGGGAGTTTTCAAAATTGTTGGGGTTTTCATGAAATTTTTGTGTTGGTTTTCTAGTTTTAATCTTCAAAACCACATGCATTGCATCACATTAGCATTCTAATTGTATTCTCATGCATTTAGATGTGTGCAAATCTATTGTGTGCTGTTAGGTTTGGATTGGGCTGAGCCCATGATGTTTTTGAGTTGCATGTCACATGCTCATGCATTTTCATGCATACGTTCTTCCCATTTCAATATTTCATTCTGCCAATATTGATTTGGTTGGGACTTTTCTGTTTGTCTCCTCTTTCCCCCTCTTCTATGTTTGCGTTAGTAGCGTCTATGGCTCCTAAACGTAAGTCCATTCCGTCCCAGAACCCTCTGCGTTCTAAGGGACAGTCTTCTTCTGACTCTACCCCTATCTCTGTCCGGTTCCGTGATGAGAAAGCCCATAAGGACTTCTCGGAGAACTTTTCTAAACGCGGTGTTCATTCGGAACGCCACGTCGTCCTGGCAGACTTTGCCGAGACTGACCTACCCGATGTCATTCACACTCGGGGTTGGGAGTCACTGTGTGACGTCCCGGTCATATCTCCTCTCGTGTTGATTCAGGAGTTTTACTCCAACATCCACGGGATAGATTCTTCAGTACCTTCTTTCTATTCTTGCGTTAGAGGTACGCGCTTCTGTGTCACCCCAGAGCTAGTCTCTGAGGTTCTCCATGTACCTAGGGTGGATCATCCCGATTACCCTAGCTGTGAGCGTCTCTGGACTGTGTCCAAAGACGAGATGATCTCGGCGTTCTGTGAACGTCCTACCTCTTGGGGAGATCACATGTACACACCATGTAGACCTTTTGCTAAAGGTCCTAGATTCCTTAACATGGTGATGACTTTTGTTTTGCACCCACTCTCTCACTACAACTCGATCACAGAGCCTCGTGCTCGGTTCTTGTTGTCCCTCCTTGAGGATCTCTCTATAGACTTTCCTTCTCACTTCATCTTTTCTATCATAGATGTCTATAGAGATACGGCCACCCGTGATAAGCTCATTTTCCCTTCCGCTATCACGAGGATCATGAGTCGTTTTTCCATTCCCTTCCCCTCGTCCGATCATTACCATGTCATGTCTGCCATAGACGCCGCTACCATAAAACGTAGCGAGGCACAGTTCCGATCGCGACAGCCGGATGCTGCCACCCCTTCCACTCGTCCGACCACCTCCAAATCAGCTCGTGCGTCTGCTTCTTCCTCCTCTAGCGACGTCACGTTAGGAGACATCATGGCACAGCTACAGCGCATGGATGCTCGCCTCGATACACTCTCCACAGAGTTGTATCAGGTGAATGTCCGTGTTGGTCGCATCGCCAGGCGACAGGCGACCATGGGCGGCTTTGCCTCAGAGGTTTCTCCTCCGCCACCTCATGTGTCGACTGAGACCGAGGGTGATGATGATGGCGATGATGATGATGGAGATGCTAGCTCATCGGATGAGATGTCTACTTGACACTCTACCCTTTGTCACTCGTGACAAAAAGGGGGAGTAGTTTTGTATGAGAGTAGTCATACTTAGGGGGAGTGTTAGCATAGGACATTTTTGTATGAGAGTAGTCATACTTAGGGGGAGTGTTAGCATAGGACATTTTTGTATGAGAGTAGTCATACTTAGGGGGAGTGTTAGCATAGGACATTTTTGTTGGGGGGAGTGTGGATTGAGGGATGTAGTGAGGTGATCTATGTATTTTTTTCTTTTCTTATCTTTTAGAGATACATTGATCATGTACTTACATACATTGTACTTATTCTCTTTCTCTATATGATGATGTATGTTTTCTTTTTCACCTACCTCTACATGTGTTGTTTCTTTTCTATCTTTATACACATGTTTCTTTACTTGTATGCAATCTATTATTTCTGTTTTACACAAAGATGCCTTGATGTGTTTCGTTTACAAGTGTTTCAGAAATACAGGTTGTCAAAGTCTTCTTGCCATAAACTCTCTTCTTGCAAAGTTTTTCAAGAGTTTGTGTTAGGATAGATTTTATTGTATGTAACAAGTGAATATGAGTTGAGTGATTTATGACTTCTCTCATATCTTCATTTGTGTGTTGTGGTTTTGTCACGGATTGCCAAAGGGGGAGATTGTTAGGACATATGTAGTTGTTCAAGCTTGTGAACATATGTCGCTATTTTATGTAATTGGCTTATCCTTAGACAAAACGCACTTTACTTGTAATTGGGTAGATCTAGGATGTGTTAAACACTTCAAGAAACAGTGGTTCAAGATTAAGTGTTGAAGCCGTCAAAGTCTGTCCAAGATACAAGCAAGGAAGTGCAAGATTTTAAAACTCGATAGATACCTCGACAGATACATCTATCGAGATTTAAAGAAGCTGTTAAGCCCGAGCCTCGACAGCTGTCTCGACACCTCTCGACACCTCTATCTGTCGAGAATTAAAGAAAACAGATTTCCAGGTCTGTTTCAAGTCCAATCCGTGTGTGTGTCTTTGGGACTTCTTTTCTCCTAACCCTAGACATATAAAAGGATTATTTTAAGAGCCGTCAAAGTGTGCAACAAGCAGAAATCACAAGATACAAGTTGCTTCTTCTCTTTCATGCAAATTGTGATCTGTGAGACAAAGTTCGTGCCCTAGTTCATCTCTGATGATTTGAAGAACTTTGCAGCCAACATTCTTCTTCCTCAAGTTGGTGAGTGAGTCACGTACTGGGATTCGTGCAAAGGAGTAAGACGCGTACTGGGATCCGCGCATCACATTGGTTAGTCACGTACTGGGAGCCGTGCATTAAACTGGAGAAATTGTCACTACAGAACAAGTCCAATTGGGTATTGGGGTAAGAGTTCAACTGTAGGTTGGTGAGGTACTGGGATTCCTTACTTGTAACTGCTTGTTGTGATAATAGTGGAGTTTCGGGAATGGTGACCTTAAATCACCCGGTGGGGTTTTTGCCTTAGGGTTTTCCCCATTCGTGAACAAATCACCGTGTTATTTATTTTCCGCTGCATATCTTAGTTTGGTGATTTGTTTGTGCTGCCACGTGATATTATCTGTTAATTTGATTAATTAATAACTGGGCTAATTTAATTAATCTAATTATCACAAGGGGTCAACGCATTTGTGGCCTGTCAACAATTTTACGCCTCATTCTTATTTTTAAAATAAATTAATTTTTTTCTATTAATTTTTAGGGAAATTAAAATTTACCACCCTAAACTTTGCACTAATTACACTTTGCACTATAAACTATCTAACTGTACACTTTGCACTATAAACTATCTGACTGTACACTTTGCACCTTAAACTATCATACTTTGTATCCTGGTGTTATTTTTCCTATCTAACAGAACCTTACTGCATGTGACAAGCATATGCTTTTTGCTTAGGCGAAAAAAAAGTTAAAAGATTGAAACATCCCTTTTCGAAATCAATTAAAACAAAATCCAAATTTCCCACATCTCCCTCTATTTCGCGTGCGTGTCATCCTCTTCCCTAGGTTTAGTTTCAAAATATTTAAATTTATCTCTCTAATTCCATAGCAGAATTCATTCACAATACCCCCATCTACCTTCCCCAAATCATTGTTTGTTTTCTCTGTTACCTTGTGTGTTGGTTTAAGCTCGAGGTCATAGAACCTTGAATTTAAACAGCAGTAATGAACTTCCACGTTAGTTTTGTTAGGATTAGTGCTTTTAAACCTTATTGTATGATGCTATGTATGACTTATTGTTGTATTAATAAAGTTGTTTTATTATAATCTAAAATAATGGTAACATGAATATTGGATATTATCATATAGTCCATGAGATGCATAGTATGTGATTATGTGAAAAGTCATAAAAAAATAAATCACAAGTTCTTTGTAAATTCAAAATTGTAGTTCGTAGTCAGTGATGAAATTGGGCATTTCATCTGTGAAGACTATAACATATCAACTAAGATGATTTGTCTTGATCATGGAAGTGGAGAATTCTGGTTGGTATGTTGATATGTTTTAAGAGTTATGACATATTAAACTAGATCGCTGTGAGATTTATTATTGTCCTAACGACTGTCAATTGAATAATAAATCTCACGACTTATATTTACATGAACTTTAATCCTAAGAGAATAATGGACCTGATCATGAAGTGTAGGTTGCTTTGATATATCAGGAGTGAGATCTAAAGTTACGGTCAAAATCTCAGTATGTTAGGCAACCACATATAGTGTTGATGGAACATATATTCTTAAGATGGAATTCATTGTCTCTTAACGGAGATACGAAATATTCCCTTTAGATAAGTTTAATAGGTTTGTTATTCAGAATGTTAGGCCTAACTACTTTAGTAAATAGTTACTAAAGTATATATTTATGAATTGGATTTCATAAATATATGATGAATAACTTAAAGAATTAAACTGGGTACTTAAAGATTAAGATGTAGTAATCTACAAAGTGGCAGTCTACATTTATGACTTTGTATTACTACGAATATTTTATGAAGGGATTGTATGTACAATAAAGTCTTGGAATATAATTTATTAATAAGGCCTAGAGTGCAACTATATTTATATAGTGGTATTAAATATAATTAATGGTAACTTTGGACTTGTCAAAAGTTGACAGATGAGCACAAGGCCCATTGGAGTTAGTGTCTTATTGGTCCCTTTTGGTCTCACTTCAAGCCATATACTAAAGCCCACTTGGAAAGGTTAGCCCAATTAGATAATTAGTTAAAAGGAGAGAAATATACAGGATTTTGGAACTACACAATATACATGAAATGGTGTGTATGTGAGTGCTAGACACTCTTTCATTCTCTCTTGAACAAATTCATAGAAGCTGATTGAGAGACCACACTTCTTGGGCATTAGTGGAATTGGAGTGAAGATTAAAACTATTCCCGAGTACTTCTAATCTTTGTTTTGAAATTCATCACACCAAGGTACATTATCTTGTTCTTATATTTTGAAATTTACATATTACATGTTATCAATTTCGAATGAAATAGATTTGTTAATTTTCCGCTGCGTATGTTTCGTATGCAATACAAACATGTAATTTTTCATTAAATGGTATCAGAGCGGTCTTCAATTCGAATCTGTATAACATGTTTTGTGAGTTTTGAAATTTAAGATAATAGTTTCATGATGTTAGAAGATTATATATGTATTTAATTTTATGCGTGGTTGTTGAAACTATGGTTTGATAAAAACTGATATTGATGTTATGCTGTTGTTTAAATTTGAATTTAAATATGTTAAATTGATTTTTAAGGCTATAGCATCAATGGAATTCAGTTTTGATATCAAATCACATCTATTATGTTCATATGGTGGTTGTTTGTTCATGGAAAACCATTGAAAAATGTTCAAATCTTCCCTTTAAAAACTGAAAACACGGGTTTTTTGCAAGTAAGCTTTACTCGTGAAATAGTCGCGAGACAATCGCGAAATCTTTTGTCTAAATTTTGTGTTTTCACAAAAAATTTTTGCAGGTAAGCTTTATTCGTGAAATAGTCACGAAAGTTTCTGTCTGATTTTTGTGTTTTCATTTTTTTTTTTTAATTCATTTTTATGGGAAGAGCTTAGTCACGAGATACTCGCGAATATGCCACTGAAGGGAATTTTGAACTTTTTCTAAGTGTTTTCAAATGTATAAAGTGCAAGGTTGTGTGTAATTAAATTACACATGTTTACAAATTTAAAAATCTTTAATTTAAAACATTTGGTGGGAGAGAAATACAATGGTTGGATCTCACAGCCTCCATTGACGGTTTATAGTAGTATGCTTAAAGATCTCGCCTTGGTGTATATGCCTTACTCCCTTCGGAGAGTGTTTAATTCATGGAACTACATATTAAACTTCTTAATGATGGATGATATGTGTTTTTACATTAAGAACGACCACGCTATCGTGGAGTTACTTAGTGACTCACGTATAATTCAATCAATGGTGTACACTAGATTAAGTTTAATGTTAACCTTACTTCGGAGCTATGTCATTATTACTTAGAGGCTAAAGTGAATACGACATGTTATTAGTGTTTGATAAGAGTTATCATGATAGCACTAATAATGAGAATAGTTCTCAATCAATCGTAGTGTTTATAATTTATTTACTTTCAAGGAATTTTAAACATGGGATTGGGTTGTTATTGTATATATTATATTATAGTTTTATTTAGGTTCCATACCATATGTTTATATGCTAAATTGATAATGTCCAGTTTACTTATTATATTTATGCTTATTGTTTTTAGATTTAATCATGGCATCATTTAGCCCACTTGTTACTATTCTTAATCAAAATAACTGACTGGATCCAACTATATTGACTGAAAAAGAAATTTGGACATAGTTCTTACAGCTAAAGAGCACAAATATGTGCTTACTCAACCATGTCCTAACTTTCCTTCATTAGACGCTCCTCTTGAAGAAAAACAACGATATGATCGTTGGTAGAAATCTAATGAAATGGCAAAGTGCTAGATCCTAGCATCTATCTCAAATGTTCTACAGCATCAAATGTAGAATGTAGAACTAGCTTCGGACATTATGCTAAGTCTGAATGAGATATTTGATGAGCAAGGCCGTTCTGCAAGGCAGGAAACTATGAGGCAAATTTATAATACCAAAATGGCTGAAAAAACTATAGTGAGGGACCATTGTCTTACAATGATTTCTAATTTGAATACATTGGAGGTTTTAGGTGCCGATATTGATGGAGAATCCTAGGTGGATATGATACTTTAGTCATTACTAGAATCATTCAAGGAATTTAGACTCAATTATAATATGAATAAAAAGATTTATTCATTGTCTGAATTAATGAATGAATTAGTAGTGGCAGAAGGCATCCTTGGTACTTCTAGTGTTGAAGCCAATATAGGTGAAGCTTCTACTTCTCAACCTAAGTCGAAAGGCAAGAGTAAGAAGAAGAAGAAGAAGAAGAAGAAGAGGGACTTCACCAAGCAAAATGGTTAACAAATTACCTTAGGGGTTGCCGACAAAGGAAAGAAGATCAAAGAAAAGTGTTTTCATTATGGTGAGAAAGGAAATTGGAAGAAAAATTGTCCAAAATTCAAGGCTGCCAATAATAAGGGTATGAAAAGTTCATTCCTCCTTGAAATATGTTTAGTACAAAATTCCACAGATTCCTTGTGTGGATTCAGGTTGTACTAATCATATCTGCAATTCTTTGCAGAGGTTCTAGGAGACCAGAAAGCTTAATGAAGGAGAACTGTTTCTTACTTTGGCTGATGGGAGCAAGATTCCGGTTGTAGCTATTGGAGTGTTTAATTTATACTTTGAGTCTAGATTTTCAATATTGGAAGACTGTTTGTATGTACTAATGTTCGTAGGAATTTAATTTTTGCAACTTATTTAGGTAAACATGGATATTGTATTATACTAAAAGACAATGTTGTAATAAAGAAGGATAAAATGTTTATTTGTTTTGGCAATATTGTGGATAGTTTTTATATTTTAACTCTTGATAAGCATGAATTATACAATTCTGAATTAGATAGTAGCTCTCATGTAAAATCTTTAAAGAGAAAGTTTCCTTCTACAAGTGATGCATATCTTTGGCACTTACGTTTGAGTCATATTAATTCAAATATGATTCAAAGACTAATCAAAGATGGGCTTTTTTAGCCCATAGACTTTGATTAATTTCCAGTTTGTGAACCTTGTTTGGAAGGCAAAATGACCAAATGATAATTTTAATGCAAAAGGTAGAAGAGCCCAAGAATTGCTTGAATTAGTTCATACAAATGTATGTGATCCTATATCAACCTAAGCAAAAGGAGGTTATGAGTACTTCATCACTTTTACCGATGATTACTCAAGATATGGTTATGTGTACCTAATGAAACAAAAGTCCAAAACCTTTGAAATGTTCAAAGAGTTTAGGGTTGAAGTTGAGAATCAATTAGGTAAACACATAAAGGTCATTCAATCTGATCGAGGTGGCGAATACTTTCTTGGGGATTTCAAAGATTACTTAATTCAAAATGGGATTGTATCCCAATTGACTGCACCTGGAACTCCTCAACAAAATAGTGTAGCGGAGAGAATGAATAGGACTCTTTTGGAAATAATTAGGTCCATAATGAGTTACTTAACTTTTCCGATTTCTTTTTGGGGTTATACCTTAAATACAGAAATACATCTTTTGAATTTAGTTCCATCAAAATCTGTTCCCAAAACACTCACGGAATTGTGGAGTGGGCATAAACCTAGCATAAAATATCTTCACATTTGGGGTTGTCCAGCACATGTCTTAAAAGAGAAGCCTGATAAATTTGAACCAAAATCAAAAGTGTGTTTGCTTGTAGGTTATCCATGTTGGATAAAAATCTGGTTATGTATCTTGTACAAAACACACAGCAGAAGCAACAAACAATGATCTATTTCATTCATAATTGACAACATGAACTATATAAATTTTAGAATTTAAGAACAAGATAGCGTACCTTGGTGTGGAGAAATTCAAAACAAAGATTAGAAGCACTTGGGAAAACTTTTAATCTTCACTCCAATTCCATTTTACACCCAAGATGTATGGTCTCTCAATCAGTTTCCAAAGGGAGAATGAAAGTGTGTCTCACACTCTCTCTTTTTCTCTACAATTCTTTTTCATTAAAAAAAAATCTGTATGTTTCTCCCTTTATAACTAACTGATTATTTAATTGGGCTGGCCTATTGGGCCTTTTCAATTGGGTTTTAGTGTGTGGCTTGGAGTGGGACTAAAAGAGACCAATAAGACACTAGCTCCAATGGGCCTTGGGCTTTTCCGTCAACTCTTGACAAAACCAAAGTTACCATTAATTATATTTAATACCACTATATAAATATTATTGCACTCTAGGCCTTATTAATAAATTATATCCCAAAACTTTATTATACATGCAACCCCTTCATAAAATATTCGTAGTAACACAAAGTCATGAATGTAGACTGCTACTTTGTAAATTACTACATCTTATCCTTGAGTACCCAGTTTAGTCCTTTAAAGTTATTCATCATATATTTATGAAATCTAATTTCATAAATATATATTTGAGTAATTTCTTACCAAAGTGGTTAGGCCTAACTCTCTGAATAACTAAACCTATTAAACTTATCTCAAGGGAATATTTTGTATCTCCATTAAGAGACTATGAATTCCATCTTAAGAATATATGTTCCATCAACACAAAATGTAGCTGCCCAACATACTGAGGTTTTGACCGTTATTTTAGATCTCACTCATGATATATCAAAGCAACCTACACATTATGATCAGGTCCATTATTCTCTCAGGATTAAGAGTTCATGCAAATAAAAGTCGTGAGATTTATTATTCATTTGACAGTCGTTAGGAGAATAATAAATTTCACAGTGGTCCAGTTCAATATGTCTTAACTTTTAAAACATATTAACATATCAACTAAAAGTCATCACTTCCATGATCAAGACAAATCATCTTAGTTAATACGTTATAGTCTTCGCAGATGAAATGCCCAATTTCATCACCGACTACGAGCTATAAATTCTAAGTTTACAAAGAACTTGTGATTTATATCTTCTGTGACTTTTCACATAAATCACATACTATGCATCTCATGGACTATATGATAATGTCCAAATATTTATGTTACCATTATTTTAGATAAAAATAAACAACTTTATTAAACACAACATTAAGTTATACATAATGTCATACATAGCATCATGCAATAAGATTTAAGGGCACATATCCTAATAATCCAAAAGAAACTAGGGGTCATTTATTATATAGTCGTAACGATAACAAAGTTTTTATTAGTACAAATGCTAAATTCTTGGAAAATGACTATATAAATAATTTTACTCCTAGAAGTAGAGTTGTCTTGGCTGAAATAAATGAACCTGTAATTGAAAAACCAATGGATAAAATTAGGGATGATATGGTTGTATTAGATATACTACAAGATACTACTCATAAGATGCCTAGTACACAGGTGCCTCGTCATAGTGGGAGAATTGTTAGGCCACCTATAAGGTTTATATGTCTGGGAGAGACTTTTGAAGCTATCTCCGAAGAGGCTGAAATTGATCCTTACATTTATGATGAAGTAATGAATGATATAGATACACATCATTGGGTCCAAGCTATGAAATCTGAATTGGATTCTATGTATTCCAATCATGTTTGGGATCTTGTAAATGTGCCTAACGACATTAAACTTGTTAGTTGCAAATAGGTTTACAATAGAAAGAGAGGGATAGATAGAAATGTTGAAACATTTAAAGGAAGACTAGTGGCGAAAGGGTATATACAAAAAGAAGGTACTGATTATGAAGAAATCTTTTCACCAATAGCAATGCTTAAATCTATCATAATTCTCTTATCTATTGCTGCTCATTATGATTATAAGATTTGGCAAATAGATATCAAGACTGCATTTCTCAATGGCAATCTTAAAGAGGAAATCTATATGATGCAATCAGAAGGTTTCATAGTAAAGAACCAAGAGTATATGGTATGCAAGTTGAAAAGTTTCATTTATGGACTTAAACAAGCATCTAGGTCATGGAACATTAGATTCGATTAAACAATCAAGTCATTTGGTTTTGAACAAAATCTAGATGAACCATGTGTGTATAAAAGACATCAGGATAAAGTAGTAACGTTCCTAGTGCTTTATGTTGATGATATTCTACTCATTGGGAATTATGTAGGGCTAATGTCATTGGTAAAAGTTTGGTTGTCAAGCCAATTTGATATGAAGGACTTGGGTGAGGCTAACTTTATTCTAGGGATCAAGCTTTAGCAAGATCACAAAAATAAGATGTTAGGTTTATCACAAGCTAGATATATCAATAAGGTTCTAGAATGGTTTAGCATGCAAAACTCCAAGAAAGGATTGCTTCCTTTTAGACATGGAGTTCCTCTGTCTGATGACCAAAGGTCTAAAACTCAAAAGGAAGAAAATATGATGAGACAAGTTCCTTATGCTTCTGCAGTGGGAAGTCTCATATATGCCATGCTTTGTACTAGACTAGATATCTGTTATTCAGTTAGCACGGTCAGCTGATATCAATCTAATCCAAGACCAAAACATTGGCAAGCTGTAAAGCATATTCTCAAGTATCTATGGAGAACGAGAAATAATATGCTTGTTTACCATAGTAAGGATTTGATTCCTATAAACTATACAGATTTAGATTTTCAATCAGATCTTAACTACAAAAAGTCCACATTAGGTTCTGTTTACACCTTGGGAGGTGAAGCCATAAGTTGGAGGAGTGTTAAGCAATCTTGTATTGCTGACTCCACCATGGAAGCTGAATATGTTACTGCTTGTGAAGCTGTAAAGAAAGCTATTTGGCTCAAGAAATTCCTTTCTAATCTTGGTATTGTGAGAATGGAGCAAGTTCCCATTACATTGTTTTGCGACAATAGTGGAGCGATTGTACAATCCAAAGATCCAAGGAATCATAAGAAAGGAAAACACATTGAGAGAAAGTACCACATCATTCGAGACATTGTTACTTGTGGAGATGTAGTGGTAGCAAAGATTGATAGTGCAATTAATCTAGCAGATCCCTTTACTAAAACCTTGCCTCAAAGGACTTTCGAGTCACATTTGGAGGGAATGAGAATTAGATTAGTGCACAATAGCCTTTAGGGCAAGTGGGAGATTGTTAGGATTAGTGTCCTTAAATCCTATTGTATGATGCTATGTATGACTTAATGAATGACTTATTTTTGTATTAGTAAATTTGTTTTTTTATAATCTAAAACAATGGTAACATGAATGTTGGACATTATCATATAGTCCATGAGATGCATAGTATATGATTTATGTGAAAAGTCACAGAAGATATAAATCACAAGTTCTTTGTAAACTCAGAATTGTAGTTTGTAATCAATGATGAAATTGGGACTGCGAAGACTATAACATAACAACTAAGATGATTTGTCTTGATCAAGAAAGTGGAGACTTCTAGTTAGTATGTTGATATGTTTTAAGAGTTAAGACATATTGAACTAGACCGCTGTGAGATTTATTATTCTCCTAACGACTGTCAATTGAATAAAAAATCTCACAACTTATATTTACATGAACTCTTAATCCTAAGAGAATAATGGAGCTGATCATGACGTGTAGGTTGCTTTGATATATCAAGAGTGAGGTCTAAAGTTACGTTCAAAACTTCAGTATGTTGGGCAACCACATTTAGTGTTGATGGAACATATATTCTCAAGATGGAATTCATAGACTCTTAGCGGAGATATGAAATATTCCCTTGAGATAAGTTTAATAGATTTGTTATTCAGAATGTTAGGCCTAACTACTTTACTAAATAGTTACTAAAGTATATATTTATGAAATCCATGATGAATAACTTAAAGGATTAAATTGGGTACTCAAGGATGAAGATGTAGTAATCTACAAAATGATAGTCTACATTTATGACTTTGTATTACTACGAATATTTTTATGAATGGGTTGCATGTACATTAAATTCTTGGGATATAATTTATTAATAATGCCTTGAGTATAACTATATTTATATAGTGGTATTAAATATAGTTAATGGTAAATTTGGACTTGTCAATAGTTGATAGATAAGCCCAAGGCCCATTAGAGCTATTGTTTTATTGGTCCTTTTTGGTCTCACTCCAAGCCACATACTAGAGCCCAATTGGAAAGGCTCTAAAGGCTAGCTCAATTAGATAATCAGTTATAAAGAGAGAAACATACAAAATTTTGGAACTACACAATATACATGAAAGGGTGTGTATGTGTGTTAGACACTCTCTCATTTTTTCTTGAACAACTTTATAGAAATTGATTGAGAGAACACACTTTTTGGGCGTTTGTGGAATTAGAGTGAAGATTAAAAGTGTTCTCGAGTACTTCTAATCTTTGTTTTTTCATCACACCAAGGTACATTCTCTTGTTCTTATATTTTGAAATTTACATAGTACATGTTATCAATTGTGAATGAAATAGATCCGTTAATTTTTCGCTGTGTTGTTTGATATGCAATACAAACATGTAATTTTCCATCAAGTTTCACCTTCAAGAATCAATACAGAAAAATAAAAATTTGGAAAATTTGGGAACATCATGTTCATCTAAGGAGATACTGTGCATATTCATATTGACATGGATGATAGGTCTTTGGAAGGCAAATGGATCTCCCTTGCAATCTTTAACCTTCTCTTCCACATCATAGGCTAACGTTGTCGTTCAGTAACATCGAAGACAAAACTTCGATCTACAAGGACACCATTGGTAGAAAATTCATATACAAAAATGGGAGATGGAATGTGGAGACAACACCTAGTGCCGCGACCACTCATTTGTGCAGAAATCACTAAAAATCATTGATGAATAAATTTGTCCAATTATCTAAATGCTTATTGAGAACAATTCATCCATAAGGAGAACCCTTGTACCAATAGCTCCAATCCTTTCCCAGAAAATCCAACCAATTATCGGCCAAAGGATTTATTACACAAAAGGGTTATGTGACTTTCTACAGGCCATTTTTATATGTCTGTCCAATGATGAAAACAAATTAAGCAATGATTTAGGGAAGGTGGATGGGGTACTATGAATGAATTCTATTATGGAATTAAAGAGGTAAATTTAAATATTTTGAAACTAAATCTGGGGAAGAAAATGGCATGCACACAAGATAGAGGGAGATGTGGAAAGTTTTGGATTTTATTTTAATTGATTTCGAAGAAGAATTTTTCAGTCTTTTAACTTTGTTCCACCTAAGCAAAAAGCATGTGCTTGTCACATGCAGCAAGATGTTGATAAATATAATAACAAAAATAACACCAAGGTGCAAGTGTAATAAGTGTTATAGTTTAGGGTGGAAAGTGTACAATCAGATAGTTTATGGTGTAAAGTGTAATCTAGTGCATAGTTTAGGGTGGTAAAGTGTAATTTGTCCTAATTTTTTTCTTCCAAACCCGATAAACTGCTCTCTCTTGATAAACCCTTTTTCTTCTTTGCCTTTTCCTTCTTCTTTACCTCTATATTAAGAGCAGTTCAAGTTGTTCTCTTTGCCTCTCTCAATTCTCTAAACCACTATACCATAGCCCATGGGCGCTCGCTCACTCCTTAAGTGGCTGAATGTGCCAACCTCCCACCACCATCATATACCCCTAGAGCCACTACTAGTTAAGTTTTGTTATTTTGGGTACTTATCTTAGATTTAGGTATTTGGATTATTGGTTTGATTTTCTTTAATTTAGGTATTTGGATTATTGGTTTTGATTAAGGTTGAACCCATGCAAAATCGAAGATATCTACTTCTTGTTCAACTCTCTCTCAGGCTCCCAGCTTCTCCATCTTTTCCCTTGGAAAAGACAAAACACGAATTGACCTCTGGGTTATTAGTGTTATATTCTAGAATTTGTATTGTAATTGGTGAGAATTTTTATTATTCTTTATTTAGTAAATTTTATCTATTTATTGTTGGCCTTTTTGGGCCTCTATTTAATTTGGATTTTTCCCTCCTTTCCATTTTAATTTTGTGTTAGTTTAGTAGAGATTTTAGTTTAATGGTGAGTATACATGTGTATATTCAACTATTTGGTTTCTTGCATAGAAGTGTTGGACACAATCTTTAAATTCTCCACTATTCATGAGAGTTGCATATTGTACATATGTATGCTTTTCTGTTTTATAAAAAAATTTGATGCAGCCTCTAGAGATTATTATATTATAGGAGCTAAATTATGTGTATTTGAACATGAACATAATCATAAGATAACTAATGTATGTATTATTTTATCTAAAGTCTATAACTTCACTTTTTTATTCCATTGTACCTTTTCCTTTGTCTTGGTATTTTAAAAGTTTGTATGTTTTCATTATATATAAAAGTCTATGTTACAAAAATATATAACGAAATTAGTCAATGAAGAAGAAATTAGATTGATGAAACAAAACAACTTAACATCAATGGGGTTTGGATCTAAATTTGATGTGATTTGCTGTTCCTAATTGGTAGATTATCTTTGAGTTCAGATTATTTGATTAAAATCCCAAAACAACTTTTTGTTACTTGCAAAACTTGCAAATCAGCCCAATTCGGTTTCTTAAGATATGTGGATCAGTTTTGCCAATTGAATAGTGGTTAATAGTATTGCTATTATATTTGTACTCCAAATGATTTTACTTACAACGCTTTTCATCTTTATGCATATGTAGTACGACCATAGGTTTCCTGTTCTCCTCGATGCAAGTCACAACCATCTTAATTTGAAAGGTCTGGATAGCATAATTTTCCCTCTATTGTTAATGCTTGATATTTAAAAAAAAAAAAAAAAAAGACCAAAAATAGTATATGCAGATTTGCACATATGTATTATATGTAACAAAAATATAACTATTAAAATTACTTTTGATCCATGATAATGTTTGGGAAGTGAACCAAAAGAAAATGACATGGAAGACGAAATAAAGAACATAGAGATCTGATGACCTAGGAAAACCAAGTCGATAAAAAACATGGAGAGGACTTAACCTAGCTATCCTCAAGGTAAAATAGATCTACTATGAAAGAATTGAAGTTTGTACAATAAAACATATACCACTAACATCCTATTACTACCTTGAGTAAAAAGCTTACTACCACGACCACGTGATAGCTCCTAGTCCACAGACTACTTCTTTCTTTTGATCCACTGCAACCACAAGTTCACCTACTTGTGACTTTAAGACTCCACTTAAAGATTTTAGATCTTTATTAAGTTCTTTATGCAGCAACTGAAGCGATCATCAAGCTATTGACATCATTCTTGATCTTGATAACCCTAAGTGAGTAGGGAGGTAAACACCTCTAGATCTCACAAGAGATTCAACACACAGCACATCAAAAGCTTCTAAAATGTAGCTAGGGTTTTTCTTTTTATATGAGAAGTAAAACATAAAACCTTACACGTCAAACAGGCTTGGGCTAAGTTGGAAATTCTACAGAAAATTAATTCTACACGATTCTTGATCGATCGAATCTAATTTTCAATCGATCGAGCCTTGCAGAATTTGTCCACTAATTTCTACAATCATTCGACTCCAACTTTAGAATAAAGCATACTTTAAGCAAGCCTAAACCTAGACTCTATGTTTTGATCATGGTTTGCCAACACAATACACATTGAAGTTCTAATACATTAGTCCCTAAGGTCTGAGAACCTAACATAACCATTCTTTAATTTTAATAAATGCACGATCTTTCTCACTACCCCATTTAAAACCCACAGATTTTTTAACAATTTCAGTGAGTGGTGCAGCTAGTGTACTGAAATCTTTGACAAATTGGCGATAAAAACTATTCAACCATGAAAACT